>JARDYH010000003.1:93557390-96423781 GCA_029215795.1 Anniella stebbinsi | reverse complement strand
TGTTGTGATGAAGAGGGAATTTCACCAGGAACTAATTGCATACAAATGACACTGGCTGAAATTCCCTTTTCTGTACAACTGTTAAAGTTACATGAGCCCTGACCTGGATTCTATCTGGTCACCCTATTAGGAAGGAACAGGATTCAAAGCAGATAAGAGGCCTGAGAAAGGAGCTGTTGAACAGCCCCCAGTAGACTCTCCCCACTTCCCTTTACCTAGGGATGTATGAGATTTTCATATTAGGAGTTGAATTTTGAACAGATTTTTCTGGTTCAGCCCTGGCAGATTTTGTTCCATTTCGTCCTAGTGACATCTTCTTGATCTGTAGAAAGTTGATCCAATAAGCAGATTCTAGGTTGTTGTTGTTGTTTTAAATGACGGTAATTTTCACAAACTGGATCTTTTGGGGAGGGATCTTAAAATTTGCACAAATACGATCTATATATATATAGGCATGATCACAAGTCCTCCCTCTAAGTAGCCCCACAGAGGCACAGACCCCTCTTGTAAATATCTTTGTCAGTTTCATCCTCTCCAGAAAAGCCATATTCTGTACTTGTCAAAGAATTTGTAAAACAAAGAAAGAAAAAAAACGCTTCTGGGCATAGTGCCAAGGATGAAATTGACAAAACCTGTGCAAAAGCCAAGAGACTGTGAAATGATTGGCAGCTAGGTGACAGGAGGTGTGGCCATCTGGTGAACCCTGGTGGGCCAGATTGGGACCTAAGGTAGGCCGGATTTGACCCTGGGCCTAAGTTTGTACATCTCTGTTTTAACAGACGCCAGCCCTGCAAATCTGTTCTGCGTTGTTTCTACCGCCTGGGTGAATGGGGAACAAGAAACAATTGATGCATTTCAAGTACATGAGGCACATGTGACTCTTCAAACAAGCATGTTCTTCTGTGGACAAGCCAGGAGTGAGTGGGATTCTGAGGCACAAATCTGGGTACTCCTGATGAATATGGTATCTTATTTAGGCTGACCAGATAAAATCCAGGTCAGGGCTCATGTAACTTTAACAGTTGTAGAGAAAAGGGAATTTCAGACAGTGTCATTTGTATGCAATTAGTTCCTGGTGAAATTCCCTCTTCATCGCAACAGTTAAAGGTGCAGGCATTATACTAGAGTGACCATATACAAAAGAAGGCAGGGCCCCTGCAACTTTAACTGTTGTGATGAAGAGGGAATTTCACCAGGAACTAATTGCATACAAATGATACTGGCTGAAATCCTCTTTTCTCTACAACTGTTAAAGTTACATGAACCCTGACCTGGATTTTATCTGGTCACCCTAATCTTATTACAATTAGATATACTGGCTGCTGCAATCCTAGGTGTGTGGGAGAAGCCCCACATGCATAGGTTGACCCTATGAAAAGGAGGACAGGGCTCATGTAACTTTAACAGTTGTAGAGAAAAGGGAATTTCAGCCGGTGTCATTTGTATGCAGTTAGTTTCCAGTGAAATTCCCTCTTCATCACAACAGTTAAAAGTTGCAGGCACTATACTAGAATGACCAGATACACAAGAGGGCAGGGCCCCTGCAGCTTTAACTGTTGTGATGAAGAGGGAATTTCACCAGGAACTAACTGCATACAAATGACACTGGCTGAAATTCCCTTTTCTCTACAACTGTTAAAGTTACATGAGCCTTGTCCTTCTTTTCATATTGTCAACCTACACAAGCACCAGGAGGCGTCACCCAGTTGATTATCCAGTGGAACAGGCCAGCCAGTTTTCCATTTAAAACAGGGGAGGGGAGCTTTTTTTCTATTGAGGTTCGCAGTCCCTCATGAGTATCCTGTCTAGGGCTGCATTTTAGTGGTGGGCAGAGCCAAAGTCTGCAGTGGGCAGGGCAGAAGCCAACATCGGTGGGTCAACCCTTTTCTCTTTCTGCCGCTGTCTTTTCTCTCCCTTTCTGCTAACCCCATTTTTCTCTGTGCCCATCTCGCAAGGGACAGATCACTATTTATCTATTATTACATTTTTATACTGCCCATCAGCTGAAGCTCTCTGGGTAATGCACAATTAAAACTGTAAAATTCAACAAGTACAGATAAATTTAAAAAGTCAAAAGTTAAAAAGGCAATATAAAACCAGCTAAGTTGAAATCCAGGGAAAGCCTGTGTGAAAATGTATGTTTTCAAGAGGCCTTTAAAAGATGTTACGTTTTCCACCTCCTGAACTGCACGAGGGAGGAGGGTTTTCCAGAGGGTGGGTGCCACCACAGAGAAGGCTCATGGCAACATTCCGTTCATTTCAGAATGGCCAGCAGAACCTCCTCTGAGGATCATAGTTGTCATCTGGGTGCACATGAGGGAAGGCAGTCTGCTATGTATGTTAGTCCCAAATTGTGTTGGGCTTTGTAGGATATCAGCATAACCTTGTATGTGGCTCGGTAGCTAACAGGCAGCCAGAGCAGTTCTTCTAATACAGATTTTATATGAGCAGAGCTAGGTGTCCCCGTGAGCACCCTAGCTGCTGAGTTCTGCAGTAGCTGCAGCTTCTGAACCACACATATGGGTAGCCCCACATAGAGTGCATTACAGTAGTCTAATCGTGAGGTTACCAGTGCATGAATGACTGTGGCTAGGCTATTGCTATCCATGAACGGGTGTAGTTGGCATACCAACCAAAGTTGATAATGGGCGCTCTGGGCCACCAAGGTCACCTGGGCCTCCACTGACAAAGATGGATCCAGGGGCACCCCCAAACTATGGACCACACTTCAAGAAGGATGCAGACAAGCTGGAGCGTGTTCAGAGGAGAGCAATGAGGATGATCAGGGGTCTGGAAACAAAGCCCTATGAGGACAGATTGAAAGAACTGGGCATGTTTAGCCTGGAGAAGAGAAAACTGAGGGGCACTCTGCAAATACTTGAAAGGTTGTCACACAGAAGAGGGTCAGGATCTTTTCTCGATCAACCCAGAGTGCAGGACACGGAATTATGGGCTCAAGTTACAGGAAGCCAGATTCTGGCTGGACATCAGGAAAAACTTCCTAACTGTTAGAGCAATATGACAATGGAACCAATTACCTACGGAGGTGGTGGGCTCTCCCACACTGGAGGCATTCAAGAGGCAGCTGGACAACCATCTGTCAGGGATGCTTTAAGGTAGATTCCTGCATTGAGCAAGGGGTTGGGCTCAATGGCCTTATAGGCCCCTTCCAACTCTACTGTTCTATGATTCTATGATTCTATGACCTGTTCCTTCAGAGGGAGTGCAACCCCATCCCGAACAGGCAAACACCCCAATTACTGGACCTGGGAACCACTAACCCTCAAGGCCTCTGTCTTATCAGGATTCAGCTTTAGCTTGTTAGCCCTCATCCAAGCCATAACTACATCCAAGCACTGGTTCAGAATGTGCATGGCCTCTCCTGATTCAGATGTTACAGAGAAATTGAGCTGGGTGTCATTGCCCCAAATCTCCTGATGACTGCTCCTAACTGCTTCATACAAATATTAAACAACATTGGGGAAAGGATGGTGCACTGTGGCACCCCACAGTTCAACTGCCATAGGGCAGAAGTATAGTCCCACAATGTTATTCTCTGGAACCGACCCTGCAAGTATGAGCTGAACCACTGTAGAACAGTGCCTCCAATTCCCAACTCACAGAGGAAGTCCAGGAGGATACTGTGGTCAATAGTGTCAAAAGCCACTGAAAGATTGAAAAGAAGTAACAGAGTTGCATTGTCCCTCTCCTGAAGAGTCATCCATCAGGAGTGGTCACACCACTGCCTCCTTCAAGGCAGTGGGGACCACACCATTTACAGAGATGCATTCACCACTCCCCTGATCTAGGCTGACCACATGAAAAGGAAGACAGGGCTCATGTGACTTTAACAGTTGTAGAGAAAAGGGAATTTCAGCCAGTGTCATTTGTATGCAATTAGTTCCTGGTGAAATTCCCTCTTCATCACAACAGTTAAAGTTGCAGGGGCCCTGCCTTCTTTTGTATATGGTCACTCTAGTATAGTGCCTGCAACTTTAACTGTTGTGATGAAGAGGGAATTTCACCAGGAACTAATTGCATACAAATGACACTGGCTGAAATTCCCTTTTCTGTACAACTGTTAAAGTTACATGAGCCCTGACCTGGATTCTATCTGGTCACCCTATTAGGAAGGAACAGGATTCAAAGCAGATAAGAGGCCTGAGAAAGGAGCTGTTGAACAGCCCCCAGTAGACTCTCCCCACTTCCCTTTACCTAGGGATGTATGAGATTTTCATATTAGGAGTTGAATTTTGAACAGATTTTTCTGGTTCAGCCCTGGCAGATTTTGTTCCATTTCGTCCTAGTGACATCTTCTTGATCTGTAGAAAGTTGATCCAATAAGCAGATTCTAGGTTGTTGTTGTTGTTTTAAATGACGGTAATTTTCACAAACTGGATCTTTTGGGGAGGGATCTTAAAATTTGCACAAATACGATCTATATATATATAGGCATGATCACAAGTCCTCCCTCTAAGTAGCCCCACAGAGGCACAGACCCCTCTTGTAAATATCTTTGTCAGTTTCATCCTCTCCAGAAAAGCCATATTCTGTACTTGTCAAAGAATTTGTAAAACAAAGAAAGAAAAAAAACGCTTCTGGGCATAGTGCCAAGGATGAAATTGACAAAACCTGTGCAAAAGCCAAGAGACTGTGAAATGATTGGCAGCTAGGTGACAGGAGGTGTGGCCATCTGGTGAACCCTGGTGGGCCAGATTGGGACCTAAGGTAGGCCGGATTTGACCCTGGGCCTAAGTTTGTACATCTCTGTTTTAACAGACGCCAGCCCTGCAAATCTGTTCTGCGTTGTTTCTACCGCCTGGGTGAATGGGGAACAAGAAACAATTGATGCATTTCAAGTACATGAGGCACATGTGACTCTTCAAACAAGCATGTTCTTCTGTGGACAAGCCAGGAGTGAGTGGGATTCTGAGGCACAAATCTGGGTACTCCTGATGAATATGGTATCTTATTTAGGCTGACCAGATAAAATCCAGGTCAGGGCTCATGTAACTTTAACAGTTGTAGAGAAAAGGGAATTTCAGACAGTGTCATTTGTATGCAATTAGTTCCTGGTGAAATTCCCTCTTCATCGCAACAGTTAAAGGTGCAGGCATTATACTAGAGTGACCATATACAAAAGAAGGCAGGGCCCCTGCAACTTTAACTGTTGTGATGAAGAGGGAATTTCACCAGGAACTAATTGCATACAAATGATACTGGCTGAAATCCTCTTTTCTCTACAACTGTTAAAGTTACATGAACCCTGACCTGGATTTTATCTGGTCACCCTAATCTTATTACAATTAGATATACTGGCTGCTGCAATCCTAGGTGTGTGGGAGAAGCCCCACATGCATAGGTTGACCCTATGAAAAGGAGGACAGGGCTCATGTAACTTTAACAGTTGTAGAGAAAAGGGAATTTCAGCCGGTGTCATTTGTATGCAGTTAGTTTCCAGTGAAATTCCCTCTTCATCACAACAGTTAAAAGTTGCAGGCACTATACTAGAATGACCAGATACACAAGAGGGCAGGGCCCCTGCAGCTTTAACTGTTGTGATGAAGAGGGAATTTCACCAGGAACTAACTGCATACAAATGACACTGGCTGAAATTCCCTTTTCTCTACAACTGTTAAAGTTACATGAGCCTTGTCCTTCTTTTCATATTGTCAACCTACACAAGCACCAGGAGGCGTCACCCAGTTGATTATCCAGTGGAACAGGCCAGCCAGTTTTCCATTTAAAACAGGGGAGGGGAGCTTTTTTTCTATTGAGGTTCGCAGTCCCTCATGAGTATCCTGTCTAGGGCTGCATTTTAGTGGTGGGCAGAGCCAAAGTCTGCAGTGGGCAGGGCAGAAGCCAACATCGGTGGGTCAACCCTTTTCTCTTTCTGCCGCTGTCTTTTCTCTCCCTTTCTGCTAACCCCATTTTTCTCTGTGCCCATCTCGCAAGGGACAGATCACTATTTATCTATTATTACATTTTTATACTGCCCATCAGCTGAAGCTCTCTGGGTAATGCACAATTAAAACTGTAAAATTCAACAAGTACAGATAAATTTAAAAAGTCAAAAGTTAAAAAGGCAATATAAAACCAGCTAAGTTGAAATCCAGGGAAAGCCTGTGTGAAAATGTATGTTTTCAAGAGGCCTTTAAAAGATGTTACGTTTTCCACCTCCTGAACTGCACGAGGGAGGAGGGTTTTCCAGAGGGTGGGTGCCACCACAGAGAAGGCTCATGGCAACATTCCGTTCATTTCAGAATGGCCAGCAGAACCTCCTCTGAGGATCATAGTTGTCATCTGGGTGCACATGAGGGAAGGCAGTCTGCTATGTATGTTAGTCCCAAATTGTGTTGGGCTTTGTAGGATATCAGCATAACCTTGTATGTGGCTCGGTAGCTAACAGGCAGCCAGAGCAGTTCTTCTAATACAGATTTTATATGAGCAGAGCTAGGTGTCCCCGTGAGCACCCTAGCTGCTGAGTTCTGCAGTAGCTGCAGCTTCTGAACCACACATATGGGTAGCCCCACATAGAGTGCATTACAGTAGTCTAATCGTGAGGTTACCAGTGCATGAATGACTGTGGCTAGGCTATTGCTATCCATGAACGGGTGTAGTTGGCATACCAACCAAAGTTGATAATGGGCGCTCTGGGCCACCAAGGTCACCTGGGCCTCCACTGACAAAGATGGATCCAGGGGCACCCCCAAACTATGGACCACACTTCAAGAAGGATGCAGACAAGCTGGAGCGTGTTCAGAGGAGAGCAATGAGGATGATCAGGGGTCTGGAAACAAAGCCCTATGAGGACAGATTGAAAGAACTGGGCATGTTTAGCCTGGAGAAGAGAAAACTGAGGGGCACTCTGCAAATACTTGAAAGGTTGTCACACAGAAGAGGGTCAGGATCTTTTCTCGATCAACCCAGAGTGCAGGACACGGAATTATGGGCTCAAGTTACAGGAAGCCAGATTCTGGCTGGACATCAGGAAAAACTTCCTAACTGTTAGAGCAATATGACAATGGAACCAATTACCTACGGAGGTGGTGGGCTCTCCCACACTGGAGGCATTCAAGAGGCAGCTGGACAACCATCTGTCAGGGATGCTTTAAGGTAGATTCCTGCATTGAGCAAGGGGTTGGGCTCAATGGCCTTATAGGCCCCTTCCAACTCTACTGTTCTATGATTCTATGATTCTATGACCTGTTCCTTCAGAGGGAGTGCAACCCCATCCCGAACAGGCAAACACCCCAATTACTGGACCTGGGAACCACTAACCCTCAAGGCCTCTGTCTTATCAGGATTCAGCTTTAGCTTGTTAGCCCTCATCCAAGCCATAACTACATCCAAGCACTGGTTCAGAATGTGCATGGCCTCTCCTGATTCAGATGTTACAGAGAAATTGAGCTGGGTGTCATTGCCCCAAATCTCCTGATGACTGCTCCTAACTGCTTCATACAAATATTAAACAACATTGGGGAAAGGATGGTGCACTGTGGCACCCCACAGTTCAACTGCCATAGGGCAGAAGTATAGTCCCACAATGTTATTCTCTGGAACCGACCCTGCAAGTATGAGCTGAACCACTGTAGAACAGTGCCTCCAATTCCCAACTCACAGAGGAAGTCCAGGAGGATACTGTGGTCAATAGTGTCAAAAGCCACTGAGAGATTGAAAAGAAGTAACAGAGTTGCATTGTCCCTCTCCTGAAGAGTCATCCATCAGGAGTGGTCACACCACTGCCTCCTTCAAGGCAGTGGGGACCACACCATTTACAGAGATGCATTCACCACTCCCCTGATCTAGGCTGACCACATGAAAAGGAAGACAGGGCTCATGTGACTTTAACAGTTGTAGAGAAAAGGGAATTTCAGCCAGTGTCATTTGTATGCAATTAGTTCCTGGTGAAATTCCCTCTTCATCACAACAGTTAAAGTTGCAGGGGCCCTGCCTTCTTTTGTATATGGTCACTCTAGTATAGTGCCTGCAACTTTAACTGTTGTGATGAAGAGGGAATTTCACCAGGAACTAATTGCATACAAATGACACTGGCTGAAATTCCCTTTTCTGTACAACTGTTAAAGTTACATGAGCCCTGACCTGGATTCTATCTGGTCACCCTATTAGGAAGGAACAGGATTCAAAGCAGATAAGAGGCCTGAGAAAGGAGCTGTTGAACAGCCCCCAGTAGACTCTCCCCACTTCCCTTTACCTAGGGATGTATGAGATTTTCATATTAGGAGTTGAATTTTGAACAGATTTTTCTGGTTCAGCCCTGGCAGATTTTGTTCCATTTCGTCCTAGTGACATCTTCTTGATCTGTAGAAAGTTGATCCAATAAGCAGATTCTAGGTTGTTGTTGTTGTTTTAAATGACGGTAATTTTCACAAACTGGATCTTTTGGGGAGGGATCTTAAAATTTGCACAAATACGATCTATATATATATAGGCATGATCACAAGTCCTCCCTCTAAGTAGCCCCACAGAGGCACAGACCCCTCTTGTAAATATCTTTGTCAGTTTCATCCTCTCCAGAAAAGCCATATTCTGTACTTGTCAAAGAATTTGTAAAACAAAGAAAGAAAAAAAACGCTTCTGGGCATAGTGCCAAGGATGAAATTGACAAAACCTGTGCAAAAGCCAAGAGACTGTGAAATGATTGGCAGCTAGGTGACAGGAGGTGTGGCCATCTGGTGAACCCTGGTGGGCCAGATTGGGACCTAAGGTAGGCCGGATTTGACCCTGGGCCTAAGTTTGTACATCTCTGTTTTAACAGACGCCAGCCCTGCAAATCTGTTCTGCGTTGTTTCTACCGCCTGGGTGAATGGGGAACAAGAAACAATTGATGCATTTCAAGTACATGAGGCACATGTGACTCTTCAAACAAGCATGTTCTTCTGTGGACAAGCCAGGAGTGAGTGGGATTCTGAGGCACAAATCTGGGTACTCCTGATGAATATGGTATCTTATTTAGGCTGACCAGATAAAATCCAGGTCAGGGCTCATGTCACTTTAACAGTTGTAGAGAAAAGGGAATTTCAGACAGTGTCATTTGTATGCAATTAGTTCCTGGTGAAATTCCCTCTTCATCGCAACAGTTAAAGGTGCAGGCATTATACTAGAGTGACCATATACAAAAGAAGGCAGGGCCCCTGCAACTTTAACTGTTGTGATGAAGAGGGAATTTCACCAGGAACTAATTGCATACAAATGATACTGGCTGAAATCCTCTTTTCTCTACAACTGTTAAAGTTACATGAACCCTGACCTGGATTTTATCTGGTCACCCTAATCTTATTACAATTAGATATACTGGCTGCTGCAATCCTAGGTGTGTGGGAGAAGCCCCACATGCATAGGTTGACCCTATGAAAAGGAGGACAGGGCTCATGTAACTTTAACAGTTGTAGAGAAAAGGGAATTTCAGCCGGTGTCATTTGTATGCAGTTAGTTTCCAGTGAAATTCCCTCTTCATCACAACAGTTAAAAGTTGCAGGCACTATACTAGAATGACCAGATACACAAGAGGGCAGGGCCCCTGCAGCTTTAACTGTTGTGATGAAGAGGGAATTTCACCAGGAACTAACTGCATACAAATGACACTGGCTGAAATTCCCTTTTCTCTACAACTGTTAAAGTTACATGAGCCTTGTCCTTCTTTTCATATTGTCAACCTACACAAGCACCAGGAGGCGTCACCCAGTTGATTATCCAGTGGAACAGGCCAGCCAGTTTTCCATTTAAAACAGGGGAGGGGAGCTTTTTTTCTATTGAGGTTCGCAGTCCCTCATGAGTATCCTGTCTAGGGCTGCATTTTAGTGGTGGGCAGAGCCAAAGTCTGCAGTGGGCAGGGCAGAAGCCAACATCGGTGGGTCAACCCTTTTCTCTTTCTGCCGCTGTCTTTTCTCTCCCTTTCTGCTAACCCCATTTTTCTCTGTGCCCATCTCGCAAGGGACAGATCACTATTTATCTATTATTACATTTTTATACTGCCCATCAGCTGAAGCTCTCTGGGTAATGCACAATTAAAACTGTAAAATTCAACAAGTACAGATAAATTTAAAAAGTCAAAAGTTAAAAAGGCAATATAAAACCAGCTAAGTTGAAATCCAGGGAAAGCCTGTGTGAAAATGTATGTTTTCAAGAGGCCTTTAAAAGATGTTACGTTTTCCACCTCCTGAACTGCACGAGGGAGGAGGGTTTTCCAGAGGGTGGGTGCCACCACAGAGAAGGCTCATGGCAACATTCCGTTCATTTCAGAATGGCCAGCAGAACCTCCTCTGAGGATCATAGTTGTCATCTGGGTGCACATGAGGGAAGGCAGTCTGCTATGTATGTTAGTCCCAAATTGTGTTGGGCTTTGTAGGATATCAGCATAACCTTGTATGTGGCTCGGTAGCTAACAGGCAGCCAGAGCAGTTCTTCTAATACAGATTTTATATGAGCAGAGCTAGGTGTCCCCGTGAGCACCCTAGCTGCTGAGTTCTGCAGTAGCTGCAGCTTCTGAACCACACATATGGGTAGCCCCACATAGAGTGCATTACAGTAGTCTAATCGTGAGGTTACCAGTGCATGAATGACTGTGGCTAGGCTATTGCTATCCATGAACGGGTGTAGTTGGCATACCAACCAAAGTTGATAATGGGCGCTCTGGGCCACCAAGGTCACCTGGGCCTCCACTGACAAAGATGGATCCAGGGGCACCCCCAAACTATGGACCACACTTCAAGAAGGATGCAGACAAGCTGGAGCGTGTTCAGAGGAGAGCAATGAGGATGATCAGGGGTCTGGAAACAAAGCCCTATGAGGACAGATTGAAAGAACTGGGCATGTTTAGCCTGGAGAAGAGAAAACTGAGGGGCACTCTGCAAATACTTGAAAGGTTGTCACACAGAAGAGGGTCAGGATCTTTTCTCGATCAACCCAGAGTGCAGGACACGGAATTATGGGCTCAAGTTACAGGAAGCCAGATTCTGGCTGGACATCAGGAAAAACTTCCTAACTGTTAGAGCAATATGACAATGGAACCAATTACCTACGGAGGTGGTGGGCTCTCCCACACTGGAGGCATTCAAGAGGCAGCTGGACAACCATCTGTCAGGGATGCTTTAAGGTAGATTCCTGCATTGAGCAAGGGGTTGGGCTCAATGGCCTTATAGGCCCCTTCCAACTCTACTGTTCTATGATTCTATGATTCTATGACCTGTTCCTTCAGAGGGAGTGCAACCCCATCCCGAACAGGCAAACACCCCAATTACTGGACCTGGGAACCACTAACCCTCAAGGCCTCTGTCTTATCAGGATTCAGCTTTAGCTTGTTAGCCCTCATCCAAGCCATAACTACATCCAAGCACTGGTTCAGAATGTGCATGGCCTCTCCTGATTCAGATGTTACAGAGAAATTGAGCTGGGTGTCATTGCCCCAAATCTCCTGATGACTGCTCCTAACTGCTTCATACAAATATTAAACAACATTGGGGAAAGGATGGTGCACTGTGGCACCCCACAGTTCAACTGCCATAGGGCAGAAGTATAGTCCCACAATGTTATTCTCTGGAACCGACCCTGCAAGTATGAGCTGAACCACTGTAGAACAGTGCCTCCAATTCCCAACTCACAGAGGAAGTCCAGGAGGATACTGTGGTCAATAGTGTCAAAAGCCACTGAAAGATTGAAAAGAAGTAACAGAGTTGCATTGTCCCTCTCCTGAAGAGTCATCCATCAGGAGTGGTCACACCACTGCCTCCTTCAAGGCAGTGGGGACCACACCATTTACAGAGATGCATTCACCACTCCCCTGATCTAGGCTGACCACATGAAAAGGAAGACAGGGCTCATGTGACTTTAACAGTTGTAGAGAAAAGGGAATTTCAGCCAGTGTCATTTGTATGCAATTAGTTCCTGGTGAAATTCCCTCTTCATCACAACAGTTAAAGTTGCAGGGGCCCTGCCTTCTTTTGTATATGGTCACTCTAGTATAGTGCCTGCAACTTTAACTGTTGTGATGAAGAGGGAATTTCACCAGGAACTAATTGCATACAAATGACACTGGCTGAAATTCCCTTTTCTGTACAACTGTTAAAGTTACATGAGCCCTGACCTGGATTCTATCTGGTCACCCTATTAGGAAGGAACAGGATTCAAAGCAGATAAGAGGCCTGAGAAAGGAGCTGTTGAACAGCCCCCAGTAGACTCTCCCCACTTCCCTTTACCTAGGGATGTATGAGATTTTCATATTAGGAGTTGAATTTTGAACAGATTTTTCTGGTTCAGCCCTGGCAGATTTTGTTCCATTTCGTCCTAGTGACATCTTCTTGATCTGTAGAAAGTTGATCCAATAAGCAGATTCTAGGTTGTTGTTGTTGTTTTAAATGACGGTAATTTTCACAAACTGGATCTTTTGGGGAGGGATCTTAAAATTTGCACAAATACGATCTATATATATATAGGCATGATCACAAGTCCTCCCTCTAAGTAGCCCCACAGAGGCACAGACCCCTCTTGTAAATATCTTTGTCAGTTTCATCCTCTCCAGAAAAGCCATATTCTGTACTTGTCAAAGAATTTGTAAAACAAAGAAAGAAAAAAAACGCTTCTGGGCATAGTGCCAAGGATGAAATTGACAAAACCTGTGCAAAAGCCAAGAGACTGTGAAATGATTGGCAGCTAGGTGACAGGAGGTGTGGCCATCTGGTGAACCCTGGTGGGCCAGATTGGGACCTAAGGTAGGCCGGATTTGACCCTGGGCCTAAGTTTGTACATCTCTGTTTTAACAGACGCCAGCCCTGCAAATCTGTTCTGCGTTGTTTCTACCGCCTGGGTGAATGGGGAACAAGAAACAATTGATGCATTTCAAGTACATGAGGCACATGTGACTCTTCAAACAAGCATGTTCTTCTGTGGACAAGCCAGGAGTGAGTGGGATTCTGAGGCACAAATCTGGGTACTCCTGATGAATATGGTATCTTATTTAGGCTGACCAGATAAAATCCAGGTCAGGGCTCATGTAACTTTAACAGTTGTAGAGAAAAGGGAATTTCAGACAGTGTCATTTGTATGCAATTAGTTCCTGGTGAAATTCCCTCTTCATCGCAACAGTTAAAGGTGCAGGCATTATACTAGAGTGACCATATACAAAAGAAGGCAGGGCCCCTGCAACTTTAACTGTTGTGATGAAGAGGGAATTTCACCAGGAACTAATTGCATACAAATGATACTGGCTGAAATCCTCTTTTCTCTACAACTGTTAAAGTTACATGAACCCTGACCTGGATTTTATCTGGTCACCCTAATCTTATTACAATTAGATATACTGGCTGCTGCAATCCTAGGTGTGTGGGAGAAGCCCCACATGCATAGGTTGACCCTATGAAAAGGAGGACAGGGCTCATGTAACTTTAACAGTTGTAGAGAAAAGGGAATTTCAGCCGGTGTCATTTGTATGCAGTTAGTTTCCAGTGAAATTCCCTCTTCATCACAACAGTTAAAAGTTGCAGGCACTATACTAGAATGACCAGATACACAAGAGGGCAGGGCCCCTGCAGCTTTAACTGTTGTGATGAAGAGGGAATTTCACCAGGAACTAACTGCATACAAATGACACTGGCTGAAATTCCCTTTTCTCTACAACTGTTAAAGTTACATGAGCCTTGTCCTTCTTTTCATATTGTCAACCTACACAAGCACCAGGAGGCGTCACCCAGTTGATTATCCAGTGGAACAGGCCAGCCAGTTTTCCATTTAAAACAGGGGAGGGGAGCTTTTTTTCTATTGAGGTTCGCAGTCCCTCATGAGTATCCTGTCTAGGGCTGCATTTTAGTGGTGGGCAGAGCCAAAGTCTGCAGTGGGCAGGGCAGAAGCCAACATCGGTGGGTCAACCCTTTTCTCTTTCTGCCGCTGTCTTTTCTCTCCCTTTCTGCTAACCCCATTTTTCTCTGTGCCCATCTCGCAAGGGACAGATCACTATTTATCTATTATTACATTTTTATACTGCCCATCAGCTGAAGCTCTCTGGGTAATGCACAATTAAAACTGTAAAATTCAACAAGTACAGATAAATTTAAAAAGTCAAAAGTTAAAAAGGCAATATAAAACCAGCTAAGTTGAAATCCAGGGAAAGCCTGTGTGAAAATGTATGTTTTCAAGAGGCCTTTAAAAGATGTTACGTTTTCCACCTCCTGAACTGCACGAGGGAGGAGGGTTTTCCAGAGGGTGGGTGCCACCACAGAGAAGGCTCATGGCAACATTCCGTTCATTTCAGAATGGCCAGCAGAACCTCCTCTGAGGATCATAGTTGTCATCTGGGTGCACATGAGGGAAGGCAGTCTGCTATGTATGTTAGTCCCAAATTGTGTTGGGCTTTGTAGGATATCAGCATAACCTTGTATGTGGCTCGGTAGCTAACAGGCAGCCAGAGCAGTTCTTCTAATACAGATTTTATATGAGCAGAGCTAGGTGTCCCCGTGAGCACCCTAGCTGCTGAGTTCTGCAGTAGCTGCAGCTTCTGAACCACACATATGGGTAGCCCCACATAGAGTGCATTACAGTAGTCTAATCGTGAGGTTACCAGTGCATGAATGACTGTGGCTAGGCTATTGCTATCCATGAACGGGTGTAGTTGGCATACCAACCAAAGTTGATAATGGGCGCTCTGGGCCACCAAGGTCACCTGGGCCTCCACTGACAAAGATGGATCCAGGGGCACCCCCAAACTATGGACCACACTTCAAGAAGGATGCAGACAAGCTGGAGCGTGTTCAGAGGAGAGCAATGAGGATGATCAGGGGTCTGGAAACAAAGCCCTATGAGGACAGATTGAAAGAACTGGGCATGTTTAGCCTGGAGAAGAGAAAACTGAGGGGCACTCTGCAAATACTTGA
The DNA here is from genome assembly GCA_029215795.1 of Anniella stebbinsi. Taxonomy (NCBI): domain Eukaryota; kingdom Metazoa; phylum Chordata; class Lepidosauria; order Squamata; family Anniellidae; genus Anniella; species Anniella stebbinsi. Next base: position 96,408,899 of record JARDYH010000003.1, on the reverse strand, counting down.
AAGGTTGTCACACAGAAGAGGGTCAGGATCTTTTCTCGATCAACCCAGAGTGCAGGACACGGAATTATGGGCTCAAGTTACAGGAAGCCAGATTCTGGCTGGACATCAGGAAAAACTTCCTAACTGTTAGAGCAATATGACAATGGAACCAATTACCTACGGAGGTGGTGGGCTCTCCCACACTGGAGGCATTCAAGAGGCAGCTGGACAACCATCTGTCAGGGATGCTTTAAGGTAGATTCCTGCATTGAGCAAGGGGTTGGGCTCAATGGCCTTATAGGCCCCTTCCAACTCTACTGTTCTATGATTCTATGATTCTATGACCTGTTCCTTCAGAGGGAGTGCAACCCCATCCCGAACAGGCAAACACCCCAATTACTGGACCTGGGAACCACTAACCCTCAAGGCCTCTGTCTTATCAGGATTCAGCTTTAGCTTGTTAGCCCTCATCCAAGCCATAACTACATCCAAGCACTGGTTCAGAATGTGCATGGCCTCTCCTGATTCAGATGTTACAGAGAAATTGAGCTGGGTGTCATTGCCCCAAATCTCCTGATGACTGCTCCTAACTGCTTCATACAAATATTAAACAACATTGGGGAAAGGATGGTGCACTGTGGCACCCCACAGTTCAACTGCCATAGGGCAGAAGTATAGTCCCACAATGTTATTCTCTGGAACCGACCCTGCAAGTATGAGCTGAACCACTGTAGAACAGTGCCTCCAATTCCCAACTCACAGAGGAAGTCCAGGAGGATACTGTGGTCAATAGTGTCAAAAGCCACTGAGAGATTGAAAAGAAGTAACAGAGTTGCATTGTCCCTCTCCTGAAGAGTCATCCATCAGGAGTGGTCACACCACTGCCTCCTTCAAGGCAGTGGGGACCACACCATTTACAGAGATGCATTCACCACTCCCCTGATCTAGGCTGACCACATGAAAAGGAAGACAGGGCTCATGTGACTTTAACAGTTGTAGAGAAAAGGGAATTTCAGCCAGTGTCATTTGTATGCAATTAGCTCCTAGTGAAATTCCCTCTTCATCACAACTGTTAAAGCTGCAGGGGCCCTGCCTTCTTTTGTATCTGGTCTCTCTAATATAGTGCATGCACCTGTAACTTTTCATATGGTCAGCCTAACTAACATTGTTTAGGCCTACTAACACTGGACCTACTAACATTCTTTTTTAATATGCCTTATACAAAAGAAGGCAGGGCCCCTGCAACTTTAACTGTTGTGATGAAGAGGGAATTTCACCAGGAGCTAATTGCATACAAATGACACTGACTGAATATGCCATGACGGGCAAGGGTCAACAGAGCATGTGGTGGGTCGAACAGATGCAAGCGTCTTGTCCACATCCTCAGGCTCCAGAACCTGAAATTGATCCCACAAAAAAGGATAAGATGATGTACTGGACACCTCAACAGACATTGAATCAATAGCGGGGTTCAAGCCAGAGTGAGCATGAGCGATTTTCCAGAGGTATGGATGTATCACATGCAGGGCCACAGTTTGCCCAGTCCTGAATAAAACCTATTCAGCTGGGGGATTAGCTCATTCAAAACTTTCAGAAAACCCCAATTCTGTGCCTGCTTCTTCTTTGCCAGTTCATATGGCTATCTAGGATTCTTGGCTTATATAAATAAATCACATGTTTAAAGTAGGGTGACCAGATAAAATCCAGGTCAGGGCTCATGTAACTTTAACAGTTGTAGAGAAAAGGGAATTGCAGCCAGTGTCATTTGTATGCAATTAGTTCCTGGTGAAATTCCCTCTTCATCACAACTGTTAAAGTTGCAGGGGCCCTGCCTTCTTTTGTATATGGTCACTCTAGTATAGTGCATGCACCTTTAACTGTTGTGATGAAAAGGGAATTTCACCAGGAACTAATTGCATACAAATGACACTGGCTGAAATTCCCTTTTCTCTACAACTGTTAAAGTTACATGAGCCCTGACCTGGATTTTATCTGGTCAGCCTAGTTTAAAGCAAACCTTGTCTTTTTTTAAAAAAAGGGGTGGATCCAGGTTTTGCTTCTATCAGGGGTAGCATCTCCTGACCCTGAGTCATGCTCAGGCAAAGCTCCCACCAGTGGAAGTGGGTGGGTGACATTTTCCTATTTTCCTATTTCCCCCTCCCCTGCTAATGCTTGCATCTTCCAAAAATCTGTGCCCACAGAGCAGATTATCAGAGGGCGTGAATGGATGCAGGTGTAAGGGGGATTTGGCAAAAATCACCTCTCCTCCGCCAGCTGGATCAAACACCTTCTGTGGATGCAAAGGGGCCTTCTTTTGCGGACATGAAGTCTGGATCCAACCCAGTGAGTAAAGGCCGATGTTTAAGTAGTTTGTATTTTAAACATTAAAGAATTATACTTCAGTAAAACAGAAGTGACTGAACACCATGGTCTGGGTAGTCCTTTACTTTTGAGCTTGTTTGTTTTTTAAATCTTGGCTTTAAGTAGGTGACAGTTGCAGCTGGAGAAACACTCACGTTGATGTAAGCATTTAATCTTTCTGAGCAATCCTCAACCATCTGTTTGCCCTGGGTTCACATTGCTAGCTGGTAACATGGAATACACCTTGGATTAAAACATGTTTTCCTTACATATAGATGGGGTCCTTCCCTCATAACTACTGAGGATCTGTGACATATGCCACCCCCCAAACCTAAGCTTTTTAATTTTATTTTTAGAGCGGAACTCAAAGGGCAGAATCAAAATGATAGTTATGTAACTCCATTAAACAACACATGCAATAAATAAAATCGGTGAGAGTAAGAGCGCTGAGAAGCCAGAAATTAGGAAAAAATAGATTGAGACTTTTTTGTCCTTACTTTGGATGATGTAATGTGTACATAAATACACACTGTTATATAGATACACCTAGGGTGACCATCTGAAAAGGAGAACAGGGCTCCTGTATCTTTAACAGTTGTAATAAAAAGGGAATTTCAGCAGATGTCATTTGTATGCATACAGCACCTGATGAAATTCCTTTTCATCACAACAGTTAAAGCAGCAGGGTCCCTGCCCTCTTTATCAGATACAAAAGAGGGCAGGCCCATGCCGCTGTAACTGTTGTAAGGAAGAGGGAATTTCACCAGGTTCTTCATATATACAAATGACATCTGTTGAAATTCCCTTTTCTATACAACTGCTAAAGATACAGGAGTCCTGTCCTCCTTTTCAGATGGTCAGCCTAGATACACCCTCTCTAAGTCAATCACTCACATTTTGACATAAGTAGGGTTATTTATTTTTATCAATTGTTACATCAATTTGCTGTCTTTCCATTAAAAAAATGCACAAAGTGGCTAACAACAGTAAAACCCACAATAAAAATTAACTAATCCACATAAACAAATAAGATATATCACAATAAAGCAGTCTAGAAAGCAGACAAAAATGGCAGCCAGTCAAAAATGCAATGACATCAAAATTACAGATTAAAACATAGAGCAGCAGTGGGGGTTGATAGCTGTCCATTATTTGTCTTGATTTTGATTTATTAAATTTGCATGGTCATCCATCCACAAGTATTCTCTGGCCAGCAAGAACGCAATATTTTACTTGTCTAACCAATAAAGCACATTTTAGTATCTAACTCAGTTCATTCAGAGCTGGCTTGACAAAGATATGTTTTGCTCCCGACTCTACCTCTGAACCTTCTATGCTCTGATCCTGACCCAGCAGATCTCCTCTGGCACAGTTCCATATCTTTTTTCACAGGTTGTGCCCCTGAATAACAAAAATGTAAGAGGTGAAGAACACACAATACTGAAATTGAGAATGAAAATACTGCATTCAGGAATGCATCTGGTTAGATATACTCTTACTTGTTATTTTTTAAAATGAAACCACTGAAAAGCATTTCTGATTCCAGTTACCTAGGGCTGCATGCTAGTTTCAATATGCATAAATTTCAAATAGGCAAAACAACAATGCACCCTGGTTTGATATAGCTGGTTTGATATGGCACATACTTCTTTCTTGAATAGATCATTACATGCACGACTAAAATACTCAAGTACATTAACTCCAGTGGGGTCAAGGTAACAATTGGTTTGTCAGGTATGAATAAAACAACAGAAAGAATAAGATAGTGGTACAGCGTATGCCAGTGGAGGCAATGAAGCTGTTGTTCCATGCTAAAAATTGCCATCCTTTTCTACTGAAGCTGTGATTGAGGACTGATTCATATATTACAATGGCCATTAGGAACTTTCGCCCCTGAATTAGTAAGATCCACAGGCGTGCAGAGTATCTCTCCACATATAAATTTCCCAAACATCAATCTTGTTTTATATTCAGTACATTGTGCTAGTAGTTTATAGATTGCCCATAATTTGTCGCTTTCAAGTGTTCGTTTTATGGCCTTGCACTCTGCCTACATTGTGTTTTCAAGATGAGAACATATTTCTCAAGATTAATGCATGCTACATTTTAAGATGCACAGAAGGGAATGTTGTTGGTAGCTTTGCTTTTAACCCCCCTCCCCAAACTGTACTTGGAATGGAAGTTCCACCATTTCTGATCCCTCATTGGAAAATGTCAAGAAAGGGAAGGATCACAGCCCTTGCAAATGGCACACACAGTAGGATAAGTGGGCGCCTGATACAGAAACGGCAGTTCAAACTTTTCATGTTGAGGTTGTATTATCTCCAGTGTCCAAAGAGATGAACAGAGGGCATGGGATCTTTCTTTCTCAGAATGAAAAACCACGTCTGCCTCAATTCCCATTACCTGAGATTTTAGGAAGTCCCTCCTAGGGAAAATGATAGGGCAGGGCCAGAAATATGTCATATTGTGCTGGAGACATATAATGAAGGGCAGAGAACTGATGTTTCAGCAGAGCTCTCAAACTGTTACCTTGTTATTGGCCCTTTACAGCCTGTCAGCCCAGGTTCTTTTACAGCTTTAACTGTAAACAGGGGGTGCGCAACCTATGGGCTGCATACAGCCCCCATGCTGATGTTCAATGTGGCCCTCGGGGCCAAAAAGGCTGTGCACCCCTGCCTTAAACATTTGCTTCCGGTACTAGAAGCTGTGGGTAGGAAGCCTCACACAGCAGTGCCTTCTGGCAGGCTTTGAGGATGTTTACTGGTTCCTTTGAAGGGCTGATGTTGGCACTCCTGCCACCTTGGGCCCCTGCTGGGATAATCAGGCCAAAGTTAAATTGTCCTCACTGGAGGCTGGCTGGGAAGGCTGGCTCTTCCTGGCTTTTATCTCCCTTCTCTCCTCCTACCTGGAGACAGAAGAGTAGGGTGCTTCTCTCTTCTGGTGGATCCCTCCTTCCCAGACCTCCATAGTTGGATTCACCCCATTTGGATTCTAAGCTGCATGGTGGATGGCCACATGAGGCAGAGCCGGCACACTGTCCCTGAGTTCTGGCAGCAAGAGAGATGGGGCCCTGGCTGGCAGAAGAGAGTACCCATTCCCAAGCCCAGAAAGCGCTGCCACTGGATTGGAAGAGGTGCACTAGTGTGAACTGATCCACTGCACTGCCCTTACATTCGCAGCACGAACTAGAAGTCGGTGCTTCATCTCCTTTAGGATTGTGTGCATCATTTTGTCCTTGCCTCCCATTTCAGCACTTCCATGCCAGAACCCAGTCCATGAAAATATGTATGGATTTTTGCGTGCATTTTCTCCTAATGCATGCATTGTTGTGTGCATGTTTGTCTAATATACACATTTTTTTGCATTTTTCCTGAATAGAATACATTTCTGATGTTATTTCACAGTGTGTGCCCATCTCCCTGACATATGCAGTTTTGTACACATTTTACAGTTGGGGAGCGCCATTGCAACGTTTGGAGAAGCGCAAATTCTGCAGTGCAAAATTACATATTTATTTATTTATTTATTGCATTTCTATACCGCCCAATAGCCGAAGCAATTATTAAGGTCTGATTGTATTGAATGCAAAGCAAATAAATTTCTTCTCCATCGCCATCCTTGTTGCCCTCTGAAGGAAGAAAGGCAGCTAGATACATGCACCCAAAATGCTGCATTGCAGCTTTCACATCCACTAGCGTAGATTCTAGACACTAACAGCCGGGTTGGTGCTTAGTACCAAATCTCATTAGGGACTTGGAAGTGAGTATTACAAATGATGCAGCATTTGACGCCCTAGTCTAAAAAAACTCACGTTTAGCATACAGGAGAAGGGTTCAGACAAACAACCTCACAAATTGAAAACACACATGTGAAGGGGTTGCGGCATCACACCAGGCAACCTGCCCCTAGAGCTGAAAGTCCTGCTAAGCACTCCCCGCTATCAGCCACACAAGCAGCAGCTGTGTGAAGGGGCAATATGCATATACCGATGTATGCACATACGGACCCTTTGCATGGCCACGGAAGTCACAGTGGGGCAGGACTAGCTGGCATGACCCCCTCATGCATGCTTTCAAAACATGAGGGGGATTTTCTGCACTCCTGCAGGCATTCTTATCAATTTAGTATAAATTCTGAGATCGGTATTTCCCCGTGTATCCTAAATTCATATTTCTCACTTATACTTTGCTGGGTGACATTTAGAAAACTGTGTTTAAGATTACTGTACCCATGTTCTCTAGTTTTATCTGCATTTCTATACCTGTCTGGAAGCAAGCTGGTACTAACTTGTCATGCTGGTGGTTAGTTATTTGAGCAAGTGGGAGGGCCATCAAGTCAGTCCTCAGGGACACACACTCAGAAAGCAGCTCAGATTAAGGAGCCAGGTGAGAATGAGACTAGCTTGAATCTTATTGGCTTCATGGGTCACCTAACCCCTGCTGAATTGGAAGCTACAATACCGTCTGTGGCTGGATTCAGTAGTGGCACCAAAGCACAGCAGACAGCAGATCAGCTAATTTCTCTCCCTCACCTGTCTCAGCAAGCTATTAGTGTGGTATTAATGTAAGGCAGTGGGCTCCTCCTGCCCTACTATTAAGCAGAGCGAAGCAGCAGCCTCAGGTGGCAGATGCAGTGGAGCATCGGTGACGTGTTGAAGGACAGAGCTGTGAGTGCTGCATAACCTGCCCTTTACCCCTACACTAGCCTGCTCTCCTCAAGTGTGGAGGAAGCTGTCCCATTGTCATTGCTAAAGTAAGATTCAGCTACCACACTGGTCAGCTTCTGTATGTGGAATGGAGGGGAACCATTTTATACTTCGTCTTGGGCCAGCCCTGCTTGCTAGAATCCCTCTTCTAGTTCAAAACACAGTTTATCATTTTGGATAGGAGGAGTTTAGGTTTAAGAGTGGCTTACAAAGGGAAAACTGCAGCAAACTGCATATGTGCCAATTCCAATTTTTTTTTTTTTAAATACTCCAATTAAACTGGCAAGCAGGTGGAGTGGATCAATAATACAATGGGATAGTGGATATCTACTCCTCCGTAATTATGAGCCTTCAGGACACAGAAGTCTGAAAGTTGTACAGTACTAAAATCTATTCTTGGAAGAGCACAGGCTATAAATGTAAATAATATACATTTTATTTAAATTAAAAGAAGGCCTTTTCTCTCTATGACTTTGACATTTTTAATAGTTATTTATCAATGCAATTTTCATTCTTTTTTAAAAAAAAATAAATTTGTTCTATAGTTGTTAAAATGCAGTCAATGTTGTAGTTCCAAAAGGATTTTTCTTTCTTAATATACTTTTATCCTACCCTAATTAAGCAATCTAATCATCAATAATTAAATAGTCTAGCAAATAACACATTGGTGTTTTTTTTTCCAGAGCATTTGTTCATCTCTTTAATCCCTTTATTTTTATTTTGTTCCCAACAAGCTTTAGTTAATTTTAAATTTAAATAATGAGTTTGAATGGGGGGGGGGAGTTGTAATACTTTTTTTCTGCCTAAACATCCACAGATTGCACCCTTAGATGCAATCCCTACTTATTCCCCCTCACTCTTAAACATGGTTTTTTATTAATATGTTTTGAGGGAGAAATGAGACATTATGTCAAAACAAGCGAATTAAAAAGCCAGTAGGGAAAGAGTCAAAGTAACCTGGGATCTGTTTTCTCTGAAATATTCCAAGAAGAGTAGCATGTCCTCTCATCAAAACCTTGCTTAGGTCCTGCATATTGTTTCTGCCCCTCCAATGAAGACTGCTTTAAAGGTGCTTTCTGGTGTGACACGGAATCAATGTTTATGCTACCAACAATGTCCTGTGAAGCCAGGCCTTTTGAGCAACAGGAAGTGTCGACCCATCTGGCAAACAGGGCCACGCTGCATTGACAAGAAGGTAACTTGCACATTATTCCAGTCGCCAACCAAATATATGAGAATACTTCCCTCCAGAAGATGACTTAAGCGTCTCCACTGAAATCAAAGAGCTTAACTTTGGTTGGAACAGGTAGTACATGTGTTATTGAAGTCCTGTGGCCATTAAACTTCTGCGGCCAAACACATTTGTCTATTATCTTCAATGAGGTAGACTCCCAGCTCCAACATCTGCTGCCTTCAAGCACAAACAGGGTTATTATTCCCATCTTCAAGGCCAACTCTCAAATCACCAGTTTTATCTCTAGGCCTTGTTCCATTGTCACACATATATGGAGTAAGAATATCTTCAGGCACAGAAATCTCAGGCCCAGATTGTCCACACAGGAGTTTCTAGGGTTGGCTTTGTGAGTTATAAAAATGATAAGCATGGAGATAGATGATGACTGGGCTACACACAGATGGTTACAGCAGCTAGGGTAATACTGAAAGGAAAAGTTCACTAGGAGCCTATCTACACTACTGCTTTAAAACAGTTTAAAACAGTTTTGAAAACTGTTGGGGCCCAGGACACACTCCATATACAGTTTTCAAAACGTTTTCAAAGTGTTTTATCCTGCATATGTAGATAGGCTCTAGGTTAAGAAGGTTCCCAAAGCAGACTTTTCCCACAGTAGAAAGAGAAGAATATGGCTTGCAAGCTAAGTTTCCCTTCCAAATTTTCTTAATAGGTTGTAGTGGGTGTCTTCCTCTCCCAATGAAAAAAAATAGTTAAACCTGTGCACAGCACCATCTAGTGAGTTGGGAAGGAATTCTCTCCAGCAAAGCAAAACATTATGCAAGTATTCATGTAGGACAGATTTAGTCATCCTGTGACTCGACAAGAGAAACACAGTCTACCAGCCATGTAAGGCAACTCACCAAGAGACACATCATGTTGTTTTAACTGTTCTAGATGTCAAAAACAGGCTGGTTGTCAGTCACAATACAAGGCTGGTCAGATACATTTCAGTTGTTGGGCTATAATTTGCACAGGCCTGGTTAACACTATGATGAAAGTTGTACCTAGGAATGAGGGGGAAATGGATTCACTTTGCATTTTAAGTTTAATAGCAATAAATTTCCTCTGCGCTAAAAAGGAAGAGCAGCCAGCAGGATAATGGAAAGCCCTGCTAGGCCAATTAGTATGGCCTGAAGGTGGGTTCTAGGCTTAGCCACACAGTTAGGCTATTGCTGCTAGTGCGGAGGGGAAGGCGAAGGGGACTGATGTGGCCAGATGCCTCCAACAGATTCACATAGCATGAAATCTTTCAAGTATCATAATATGTTAATGTATTTACAGGACAGGTTTATACCAGATACTTTGGGCTAAATGGCACAACAAAATTGGCATGCTGAAAAACTAGGTGTTAGGCTAGAGTCCCCAAATGCGCACCTGCCCACAACCTGCTTTCAGTATGAGAATATGTTCTACATGTCTGAAAACATAATAGCTTCGGCTACTGTGTGGTATAGAAATGCAATAAATAAATAAATAAATACCAGCCATAAGGAACTGAAGAAAACAGGAAGCTCCTTCTTATATGTGGAAGATATCTCATGAGGCTTGGGAACATATCGCCACCAACGGCCAGGTGTCACAGAAACCAGTGGTAAAAAAACAAAAAGGTTTCCAAAGAGCTGAGAGAGGTCCATAAAGGATAGGCAAATTCTGTGACTGGACACAGAAGATATCTTCTGCTCACAGAATCCAGATTTACACCTAATGCTAGAGCATTGCCAAAGAAAAATGAAACGAAATCCAAAAACATTCTTTTTCTTGTGCAAGCGGAAACATGAGAATGATTTCAGGACTGAGTAATTACAGCACAGCATGAAGCCTTTTGCTAGTAATTGCTAAAGAGCACTCCACTCATAGCTAAAGATAGCCAAACAGCCATACCTCATGGCCACAACAGCCTCTATAATTATTTGTATATATTATCTTTATATTGTTCTTAGGGTGCAATCCTATGTATGTTTAGACAGAAAAAAGTCCTACAACTCCCAACATGTCCCAGCCAGCCTGGCCATTTTCCACACTCAATTGGCCTTTTATGCATTTGTAACAGTGTAATTGGTCCTTCTTTGAATTTTGAAAACCACTTCAAAAATAAGGAATTGTAAAAACTGCAGCAGTTCTAATTGCTATCAGTTTTATGAATTTAACCTGTTGTTATCAAACCACAGTCTATAAAATGGTGGAATACAAATCAAATCAATAACTATTACCACAAAACAGCTCTCCTGCTTTGCAGATTACCAGGAGTGGTATATTTGAGCACCACCACCCAACCCATATTGGGCTGGCCTGGAGGGATGGAGAAAACTGCATGGTGTGCTTGGCACAGATAAATCAAATGCTAGGGTGACCATATGGAAAGGTGGACAGGACTCCTGTATCTTTAACAGTTGTATAGGAAAGGGAATTCCAAAAGGTGTCATTTGTATACATACAGCACCTGGTGAAATTCCCTCTTCCTCACAACAGTTAAAGCTGCAGGAGTATAGCTAGAGTGACCAGCAACAAAAGAGGGAAGGGCTCCTGCAGCTTTAACTGTTCTGGTGAAGAGGGAATTTCACCAGGTGCTGCATGCATACAAATGTCACCTGCTGAAATTCCCTTTTCAATACAACTGTGAAAGATACAGGAGCCCTGTCCTCCTTTCCACATGGAAACCCTAGATAACCAATCTGTAGGGAACAGCCACAAGGTGAGAAACCATCAAGCAAGGCAGCTGTACAGTGAAAAACTTAGATTTGGGTGTGTGTGTGTGTGTGTGTTTTGGCTCTAGCACCCTTTCAATGCCTTAGAAACAAACAGACCAGAGAGTCTTATGAAAACTACTGAAAATGTCTGTCCCATCAACACATTTAAATTTAAAAACCATATGTTCCTTGGTATGAGTGGGAGCTAGGTGTTAAGTGCTTTGCTGGATTACAGCCAGAACCTTCTGCAACTTACCAAATCATTCCAGAGTGACTGGAAACTGAAGACCGAAGTTGATACTGCAACCTCTAAACTACCTCCTGGAAGTAAAAGGGAGCCAATTGTGTGCTGTGTATGTAGAACCATTTGAAATACCAGACCCATAAAAAGATTCCTGTCTCAGTGAGGATAGAGCAAAAACAAACAGCTTTGCTGCATTATCAAAAGACGAGCTAGCTCAAATCAAAATCAGGCCAGCTATTTCAAATCAACATCAGACATTCATGTCCTAACCCTCATCTCTTTGGCACTCCTATTTTTTCACCAGCCTATAGACTAGCTTGTTTCTAGAGTAACCATGCCACCAATAGCAAACCACCTCTTCCCATAGGAAACAACCTGTCTGAGATGACTGTCCCAGTTCAAATCATCCTTCTAATTCCCATGCAGCACTTATTTTGCAGGATCAAGATTTCACTGAAACCGAAAACAGGCTAAAACTACAATCTATCCAGGCCAGAATTCTCGGCAACTAATTGGAGGAAACACTGCACCTTCCAGGCCCCTGAAATATATTACACACCTACATTCTACACCAGAAGTCATTTTGATGACAATAATAATATTAGCCTTCCAAATGCTGGCACAATGGAGTTCCATTTGAAAAGCACCCTCAGAGCTAACCGATCGCTGGCTGGGTCAATGGGCAAAAGCAACCATAGTAGCAATGCAACACAGTGAGCTGATCTACACACTAGCTTTGTAACGTTTTATAAGGGTTACGAAAACTCTTTGGGCCACATGACGCACTCCCTTGAACGTTATATACCCAAAGTTTTTTAAAACTCACTTCAGCTATATACAATGGTTTTTACTTTTAATAAATCATTTTAAGGAAAATAATGTGTCCTTCCTTACCGTTTGTGATTTGTGGGGGCAGTGCTTCGTTTACTAGTGCCCAAATGCTTAGCCGTTGATTGGTGGGGAAGACAGAGGGGCTAAGGAGGAAGTGGGCGACTGAACTACAGCACCCACAATGCTTTGCCCTAAACTCATTGAAAGCTAGGGAATAAAAGGGGAACTAAGGAGGAAGTGGGCGAATGCACTACAGCGCCCACAATGCTTTGCTTTAAACTCATTGTAAAAATGAAACAGAAAGAGAATGACAGAAGGGTGTGAGACCGCACACACCGCTTTGAAGACTGAAGATTTTTTTCTCCTGTAACGTGAGTACTCCTTAATGTGGCCTAAGACGTTTTTGAACGCACCTATTTGGAACATTTTAAAATACTATTTAAAATGTTCCATGGTACTATGTAGATAAGAAAATTCAGTGAACCTTTCATGAGAGAAGGAGGAGGTTCTGAAGCCCAGTTGCCAGCCAGAGGTATAAATTGGGGTGCCTACTTATGCCTCACCAAAAAAGAAGGATGAAAGAGGACACCAATTTGTATAATATTTGCATTTCCAGAGAGAGAGAGAGAGAGAGAGAGAGAGAGAGGGAGAGAGATCCAGAAACAATTGTTATAATTTAAACAGAAATATAGTACATTTTCATCATGCTGTGGAAGACTGTGACCAGGGCTAGATTTACACTACTGCTTTATAGTGGTATTGAAGTGCATTGATAACTGTTGGGGCACATTACACATTCCATATACTGTTTTCATAGTGTCATTTTGTGCCTTCCCCCCCCCCTATCTAAAATACCACTGCTTTCTCCTTCCATTTCCTTCCCAAGATAACAATCAGCTCATTACAAGGGAGACCACATGGTTTGAAGGAAATGCTTCATCTTTCTGCCTTGAGTTTGAACTTCCATTGTAATCAATGAAAAGTGCCATCTAGTGGCAGATTTATGAGACAATGCCATCAATAGGGCAATTTGCAGGATTAAATTTCTCAAAGCTAATTTTATCTGTGTTTTCTGACAGTGGGATAAAGGGTGGAAAGGGAGGGAGATGTCCTGCCTGATAACAACATCATGAAATAGTCCTGGAAACTTCTGTGAGTGGCCAGTCATGAGCATTCTATAAATCGCTCATATAGAGACAGGCAGTGTGTGTCCTAGGGTATAAATGCTCAAGAGGACTATAGCGTTACCATGATGGGATTGGAATGATTGGACACAAGGGCCAGATCTACACCAAGCAGGCTATAGCACTACGAAAGTGGTATGAAAGCGGTATATAAAGGCAGAATCTACACTGCAGCTTTATAGTGGCATTGAAGTGCACTGACAACCATTGAGGCCCATGACACATCCTATATACCACCTTCATACCACTGTCATAGTGTTATAGCCTGCTTGGTGTAGATGTATCATGGGCCCCAACCGTTGTCAGTGCACCTCAATACCACTATAAAGCAGCAGTGTAGATCCAGCCCTGGTGACCAGTGTGTCTCCCTGTTCAGGTATTTATAGTTCCTTATCTTTAAACTGGAATTGGACAGGTTAACTCATCAAATAGAGAACACCAAGTAGACGACTGTCCTCATGAGGACGACTGTCATCATGGCCACCCTATTACAGAGTGCATGACCATTTGTGCCTCTGTTAGCGCATTCTGTCACCTCAGAAAACTAGGGCATATCATACAACCAAATCTTCAATGGGAAAAGGTACAGACATTCTGTGCCAGTATAGCAACCTTAGTGTGTAAAAGCAGACCATCTTGGAAATGTGCATAATTGTCTTCAAAAATCCCTAGCGACATTTAAGCTTCGTTCGACAAAGTGAAAGGAAATTTGCTTCGTTTCTCTACCACAAAAAATGCTAATGCAGATAAAAATCTAACCCTTTGTCAGCAATTTATCATCAAAGGCTGCAAAGATGGATGTAGTCTTACATAAGGAAACAGGATTTTCTCTTTAAAGGAAAATGACTTTCTTCTTGATACGTGTGGTACCCGGAGGGAAATTCTGCTTCCCTCAAATTGATTTGCATTCTTTATTACAACAGCAAGTTGTTTAAATTGTGTGGAACTGTGCTTAAAAAAAATCCCACGGTAAATAAGGACCGATCTACACCAAGCAGGATACAACACTTTGAAAACGGTTTGAAAACTGTATATGGAGTGTGTCCTGGGCCCCAACAGTTGTCACTGCTGTTATAAACCGTTTAAAACTGTTTTAAACCGTTTTAAAACAGTAGTGTAGATAGGCTCTAATAGTTGTTTTGATCAATACTGATGTTGCTTACAACTGGTAGTCAATACTATACAATGTCAGTTAGTATAGATACTAGATTCTGAAACAACTGGGAACAAAGATGTGGGGGTTGGATCCAGATTTACGCACATGCAATGGGGCTTGTGGAAATAGGCTTCTTCAGAGGTGGCTCTATTTGTGGTGAATTGGGTGGCGACTCTATGCCTTTCCCCCACCCACTTGTTGCAGAGAAATCCCCCCACAACAAAGTACATTTGCTTCAATGCAGGGCATGCAATTGCCAATTGTCATGCATGACCTTCTCTTGCCTTCCTCTGACAATAGAGTATTGGGTATTGAGTATCTACCCTGTCCTCTCCCCGCCACCAGCCCTAATGAGCATTGGCCACCACTTGATCTCTTTCTCCCCATGACAGCCTTTCCAACTCCCTGAAAATATTATGCATTGGGGGAACCTACTGAATGGTGTGGGCTGTGGTGCAGATGAATGGGGGGAAGGGTGGCTCCCTGAAAATTGGATGGAGGAAACTATTATGAGTATTGCCTGATTTGGAGGGATCCCCTCAGCCTCTGCACCTCAGCTTTCCCCATTCAGCAGGACCTGCGATACCCTTTGGAGCATTTTTGGGGGGCTGGAGTATCCGGGATACACCCTTCCCCCTCATCCATCTGCACCATAGGTGGGACAGGGAAGGCCCTTTCTACACCATAGGGGTGTAGAGGGAGAGAGGGCGATCCCAGAAGTACCTAATACACACCATTGGTGTACAGGGACCAGACAGGGGCCATCCCAGGCAAACAGCCTGGTGTAGAAACAGCCTAAGTCTGCTTCTGCTGCCCTGATGCACACACTTCAATCTGAGTACAACACAATGGTATTTATACAACATGGTCTGCCTCCATCCCTGGCAAGTATGTTAAAATGAATGCATATATGGTGTGTAGGCAGGGGTGGAGGGGAAGAGGAATGGAGGAAGAAATAAAATATCCCACAGTTTTAATTTAAACTGACTATAATGCAATGGCAATTTAAAGGGAGCTTCCTTAGAAAAGTTATGTAGATTAAAAGTCTAAAATCCATTTTACTATGATACCTTTATTAGGCCAACCAAAATATCACCCCCAAAATAAATCCTTTAGGATGCAACCCTTTATGCCTAGGATTTAGACAGAAAAAAAAGTCCTACAACTCTCCAGGGCTGGTTGAGGAATGCTGAGAGTTGTAGGACTTTTTTCTGTACCTTTCATCAAGCAATATCTTATAAAAAGCAGGTTGGCATTGCATTTAGGGGGGGCAGGATAGGGGAGGAGGGGGAAAAAGCTGACTTTCTTGCTACATTCATAACATTCAATTTGAAATCCAGTTAGACGTCTCCCTTAGCAAGATTCCCTCAAACATTATAAGGCACATGCCTCAAGGAGTCTTGAGGACTAGCACCTAAGGACTTAGAGTCCTTGTACACTCTGTATCAGTGGTAGGCAGAAAGTAGAGTGGGATCTATTTGGAGAACTCAGTGATGTGCGGAAGATCAACAAAGGTCTCCTCTGAATTGTGTAACAATAGCAACAACTAAAAAGCCTTTCCCCCAAAAGTAGGTTGCTGAAAAAGAACATTTGGGAGGAAACCAGAAGTGGATTTGTGTGTGAAAGGGTTGTGAGCTTGGGTCTGGTAATGATCACGAATACCTGAATTGAGCTCCGAAGCATTCTATTACTCAGTTCTTGGTAGATACTAGACAGATTCTGCAAGCCTGAAGTCTGTTCGCCACTGCTATATATGTATCGGGATGTTGGAGGAATCTGTCCAGGTGTGTGTGTCTGTGTCTGTGTACGTCTGAAGTTTTCCAAGTCCTGGACTTTGGCTCGCTTACCTATGAGCTGGCCTGATTCGATGCAGATTGTGTCAGGCCATTTTGGCTTTTATTTTCTTAAATAGACATTTGCACACATTTCACTCACAATTTGTTTAATATGCACAAATTGTGGCCACAATTCATGCCATTTGTGCAAATCGCAGCTGCAGTTTGTGCAAATGTATTTAAGACCTCCTCCCCCAAATCCCCAGATCTGGGGAAATGCCGTGACTCAGCTCGTGAATGCAAGACGAGCCATGTGGGCAGATGGGATCCATCAGGACCCACAAGAACCAGATTTAGAAATGGCGGACATCCCTCAGGGTTTGCAAGCCTCCGTTTTGCACCCTCTGCAATCCCCACCCCCATATAGAACATTGTGACTGAACTGATTACATGCACTTTTTTAAAAAAAAAATATTTTTTTTTATTTTTCAACATAAAATACAACATAATCACAACATAAAATACAATACCCAACTAACAATCCCTTCACAACCCCCCCGTGCTCCCCTCCCCCCAGAGACCTGTCTTTATTCATTTATACATTTTTCAAAAATTGTAAAGAGTCTTTTAAAAGTGAACATCCTTTCCCCTTTATTAATACATATTCCAAAAATGGACTCCATATATTTTCAAAATCATTCTTCCTGGATAGTCCCCTCTTTATTTTAAGATTACATGTTAGTTTATCATTAAGTGCAATATCCCATATTTCTTTATACCATTCTTCTATTGTATAATTCCCTTGCATCTTCCAATTCTTAGCTATCATTAACCTAACGGGTGCCAGGAGTTTGTTAATCAATTCCATCATGCTTAGCTTCCCACTTCCTTTATCCCATATTGAGAGTAAAGCCAGTTTTGGACTTAATTCCACTGATTACATACACTTGTTCATTACACTTGTTCATTAATAATGGGCCAGTAGTTGATCTAGCCCAGTATTGTCTGCTGAGACTTGAGTGATGGCTCTCCATGGTTCAACCCAGAGTCATCCCCTGCCTCCCGCCTGCCCTCCACCCTCAGGTTCTGCTACCTGGCATCCTATAACTGAAGAGGCCAAGGATTGTGTCTGTGATCTTGTATATGTAGATCATGTGCGCAAGCCCTGAGCTTTGGGTGCTGGGCCCTCCCCCCTGCCGTTCAATGTGAATACCCTGGGAGGAAGGGTGTCCCTGTGTCACCTGCATAGCTTCTCCAGTAATGGTCAAACAGATGGCCAGCCTCCACTCTTAATTTCCTTTTGCTCTTCAATTTGCACTTCATTTCTCATGATTACTTTTAAGCATTTTGCGATGGACGAGTGAGCTTTGTTCTGCTTTCTGGACATTTTTGTAGCAACCTTTTCTACCATGATGTGTGCGCTAAAGAGGAAGCTACCAAATTGGGATTTAAACACACACACACACGCACCACACACCATCAGAATATAAAGTCTCTCCTCTGTGAGCTTGTCTCTGACACCGCTCTCACCTTAACCCTTTTCCCTGCTCCATTTCAGCAGTTGGCAAATTGGGATAATTGCCTTAACGAATACCAGGATTTTGCCACTGAATTTTAAAAGTAAGTGTAGGAAAAAGCCCAGCCCTTGTTCCCTTTGATCAATCACAACAACATGTGGAGGAGGAGGAGGAGGAGGAGGAGGAGGAGGTGGAGGAGGTTGAGCCAGAAAAAAGTCCTAGAACTCTCAGCAACCACCAGCCAGCATGGCTGCAGGATGTTGGGAGTTGTGAGACTTTTGTTCTGGCTCAACGTACATAGGATTGTGCCCCTAGTTGCATTTTTGTTAGAATGCTGCCCTGACAAAAGTTGCATTTTTGTTAGAATTCTTCCCCGTTCAGCAATATCAGCAGCAAGGCAAACCACATTAGTGAGGCATTGAGTTATGAATCATTGTAATCAATGTCTACAATAAAGGGAAGTTTAGCATTTTGCCTTAAAAGGTTCATTTTCTCCCAGCTTAAGGAAGGTAATAATCATTAGATGTCCTGATTTCTGCACCACCACCCCCCGCCACCCCGGAGACTGTATTTCAAAGAGATAATTACTTACAAAGACAATAGTAATTGTAGTGATTAATTTATCTAAACTACTAATTAAGAAGAGTAGACGAGAAGGAAAGTGTTTATAGACAGCCAGAGGGCTTTATTGCTTCCCCTTATTTCTTCCAATTGCAAATATTTATTCATATTCACAAATGGAGAGATTCAAAATAAAATGCCCCATCTCTAAAAGCCTAAGGATGGGCACGATTCAGCCAGATTCAGCACTTGTTCAATGCAATCTCATGCGAAATTACTCAGAAGTAAATCCCCTAAATTCCCTTGAACATACTAAGTCAGTGTATATTGCAGTCTGAAGTGCCATAATTAATTGGGACTTAAGAAGTGCTTAATGTTGATTGGCCCAGTATTTTCATTGCCCTCCTCCCAAATTGAAATCATTATTCATATATTTACAATATTTGTATACTGTTGCCTGTCCAAAGATTTCACAAATACAATAAAAGAATAAAAGTAGAAGAAAATATTAAAAAAATAAATTTTAAAAGAACAAGGTTCAGATAAAACCACAGCCGGTCGTTAATAGAAAGCTTCCTGGAACAACAGTGTTTTCAGGAGGCACCAAAAGCAATACAGCATTGGCACTTGCCTGACCTCTAAGGGCAGGGAATTCCATTGGAAGGGGGGCACCACATTGAAGGCTCTTCTCCTGGTGGACTCCAATCAAACCATAGGTCCATGTGGAACCACCAGATGACTTCAGTGACCAGGCAGGTTGGTAAGGGAGAAGGCGCTCTCTCAGGTATTCTTGTCCCAAGTTGTTTAGGGCTTTGTACACTAGTACTAGAACCTAAAACCTGGCCCAGTAGTGAATAGATAGCCAGTGCAGTTTTCTCAGCAGATGAGTTGCATGCTGAAAAGGGGCAGCTCCCGACAACAGCCGAGCTGCTGCATGGTACTGTTAGGATACTGATGGTTACAGGAGTGCCCAGAGCCAACTCGTCTTCCAAGGGTCACCATATTGTGAAGCTGTCCCTAGTTTTTGTTTTGTTTTGTTTTTTTACCAATTCTGATTTATGCTGCTGCTAATTATGTCTGCAGTTGTGTTAATATTCTGCTCACCATGTCTTGTTCTTGATATTTCAGCAACTGTGCCTAAG
Organism: Anniella stebbinsi; assembly: GCA_029215795.1. Taxonomy (NCBI): domain Eukaryota; kingdom Metazoa; phylum Chordata; class Lepidosauria; order Squamata; family Anniellidae; genus Anniella; species Anniella stebbinsi. The sequence continues at coordinate 96,389,520 of JARDYH010000003.1, read as the reverse complement.
TACCTTTTTACTGCTTTAGTAGTGTTCATTTAGTCACTCAAGGGAGGGAACTATTGTAGCTGAGATTAATTTGCCAATCTGAGAGCCTCAATCCAAAGCCCTGACTTTCTCCCTGCTCTGACTTTCTCCCTTGTCTCATGGAAGAAGGAATTAAACCCTTCCCCTTAATTCAATGCTATTGCAGAACTAAATTAATTGTGAACCATTTAGACTACTAGATAGCAAGTTGCCCATTGACGATGGGACTGTGGAAATGGTGCTAGCTAATCCTGCCCTCATTACCTGAGTTTTCTTCACCTTCCTTTCCACCTTTCTTTTCCCTTTGCATCTTTTCTAGGGTTGCCACCTGATTTCCTGACAGGGCTATAGTGTCTTCAGAAGCTGGGATGCCTCCGCACGAGCGCAACGCTCCCCAACGGGATTCTCGGGGCCCGGCAATGGCTCGCTGTCCAGTCGTGTTGGGTGGATGAGGGGGGGCTCCCTGGCCGCTGCTTCCCCGTCCCTTGTGCTTCTGGGTGATGCGAGGGTGGAGGTGGCATTGCGGAGGGGGTGGGTTGTTGTTCTCCCTGTTGGGGTGGGGGGGCTGCCCCTTGCTCCAGGGCGCCTGGGGTTGTTGCTTATTCCATCTCCCCCTCCCCCCCTTGCCCATGGCTCCATTCTGGTGCGCTTCCCTGTCCGTTTGGGTGGCTGACTGGGCACCCTGCGTGAGTGCTAGCAGGAGCAGGCCCCTTGTTGAGCTCCGTGCCAGCTGCCTGGTGGGGGAGGCGGGCGTCCTGGTTGCTATGGCGGTGAAGCCGGGGCTCTGTTGCGAGCTTGCTTGAGCGGCCACCCGCTTTTTGCCTCTCTCGCCGCTCCGCTCTCTGGTTTTCCTCGCTCAACAACTTACGGTTGTTGCTTCAACAACGCCCCAATTCGAACAACACTTTTGTCAGTTGTTAAATCCCTCAACAACTCGCAAATGAGTTGTTCATCTCAATTGTTCTTCTAACAACTGTGGGTTGTTACTTCAACAACTGTGGGTTGTTGGGCTGAATTCAGACAACACGCTGAACAACGCAGTGGGTTGTTGAAGCAACAACCCACAGTTGTTTAACGTGTTGTCCGAATTCAGCCATTGTCTGGCCAAATTTCAGAAAACTCTGATTTTAAACAGAAATTTAAACCTTTTGGCTAGAGGACTGCAGGCAACTCACTGTTTGTGGCCAGTTGTCTACACAGCCAAAACGTAATATTGCACACTCCCAACTACCCCATGTGGTACAAAGTTTCATACCAGCACAACCTGGGTTTTGACTTCCTTTGGCGGAGAGAGCAGTGGGAATGGAGATGTATGGCATTTTTGTAATATTTATTTTATGTACAAATATATAAACAGAGCAAAGAGAGTACCAGAGCCTGCTCCAGTTGGATCTCTTTTCGATCATCCCAGAGTGCAGGACTCGGAATAATGGGCTCAGGTTACAGGAAGCCAGAATCTGGCTGGAGATCAGGAAAAACTTCATTATAAGCAGTATGATAATGGAATCACTTACCTAGGGAGGTCCTGGGATCTCCCACACTGGAGGCATTCAAGAGGCAGCTGGACAGCCATCTGTTCAGGTATGCTTTAAGGTGGAGTCCTGCATTAAGAAGAGGGTTGGACTCGATGGCTTTATAGCCCCTTCCAACTCTACAATAATAATAATAATAATAATAATAATAATAATAATTAATAATAATAATAATAATAAATTTATTTATTTATTACCGGCCTCTCCCTCTGGATCGAGGCGGGGAACAACATTAAATACACAAAACTGATTAAAAGCACATAAAACCAATACATCATTAAAATACCAATAAAATACACAAATACATTAAATACACAGAACTGATTAAAAGCACATAAAATCAATACATCATTAAAATACCAATAAAATACCAATAAAAACACTTAAAATTCAATTGGGTAGGCCTGCCGGAAGAGATAAGTCTTTATAGCTCTTTTAAATTCTTGAAGACTGGTGAATTGGCGGATCTCTCCCGGCAGATCATTCCACACTCTGAGAGCGGCAGAAGAAAAGGTCCTCTGCGTAATGGTTGTCAGCTTAGTTTTTGTTGACTGTAGTAAATTCTTCCCAAAGGACCTAAGCGTGCGGGGTGGATTGTATGGGATATGGCGATCCTGCAGGTAACCTGGACCCAAACCATGTAGGGCTTTAAAGGTAACGACCAACACTTTGTACTTCGCCCGGAAACTAATTGGCAGCCAGTGGAGTGATTTTAAAGCTGGTGTGATATGGTCACCCTTAGGTGTACCAGTGACCAACCTGGCTGCCACATTTTTAACTAGTTGAAGTTTCTGGACTAGGCACAGAGGTAGCCCTATATACAGCGCATTGCAGAAGTCGAGCCTCAAAGTTACCAGTGCGTGCACTACTGACTTTAGGTCTTCTAATTCTAGGAAGGGGCACAGCTGGCGTATCAGCCGAAGCTGATAATAGGCACTCCTGGCTGTCGCATCTATCTGAGCTATCATTTGGAGCGATGGATCCAGGAGCATCACCAAGCTGCGAACACAGCCTTTCAGGGGGAGTGTAACCCCATCCAGCACTGGTTGACACACCTTCAACCCCAGGTTGTGGCCCTTGACAGTAAGCACCTCCGTCTTGTCTGGATTCAGCTTCAGTTTGTTTTTCCTCATCCAGCCCATTACTGCCTCCAAGCATTCATTCAGATGAGACACTGATGCTGTTGTCAAAGGCATAGAGAAATATATTTGGGTGTCATCAGCATACTGATAACACCCTGTCCCATGCCTCTGGATGATCTCTCCCAGCGGTATCATGTAGATGTTAAACAGCATTGGGGATAGGATGGTACCTTGTGGTACACCACATAGCCGCTCCTTCTTTGAGGAGCAACTATCCCAAAGCATCACCATCTGGAACCTGCCCGAGAGGTAGGACCGGAACCACTGAAGCACAGTGCCCCCGAGTCCCAATCCCCTCAGGCGTTCCAGAAGGATACCATGGTCGATGGTATTGAAAGCCGCTGAGAGGTCCAGAAGTACCAGCAGACACACACTCCCCCTGTCAATACTCAAGTGTCGGTCATCCAGTAAGGCGACCAGAGCAGTCTCAACTCCATATCCTGCCCTGAAGCCGGTTTGAAATGGGTCTAGAAAAATCTGTATCATCCAAAACTGCTTGGAGTTGGAAGGCAACTGCCCTTTCAATCACCTTGCCCAGAAATGGAAGATTCGATGCTGGTCTGTAATTATTAAGGTCCAGGGGATCCAGGGAGGGCTTTTTTAGAAGCGGCCATCCTACCGCTTCTTTTAAACAAGCTCTTTTAGAGTTCTGGCTGGTTCTGACTGAAACCCAGAATTGATATACCACCCACCAAATTTGAAGCCACCAGCCTCCATTGATTGTAAGCCACTTTGAGGATTCTAGTCAAAAAGTGGGATATAAATGTTCTAAATAAATAAATGGAACTGAACAGCATAAGCATCTACTAAGCAATATAGCTGCTACCCTGTCTTGGTCCTCCAGAGAGAAATACCTGCACCCACACGGTGCCTTCGGATCACACCTTTTCCTCTGCCACTAGAATTGCTGAAATCTCTTCTCTCTCTCTCTCTCTCTCTGTGTTTAGCTGGAGGAGGTGAAGTGTGTCATTTTCCCTAAGCTCTGATGACTTTCCCATTCCAAACACTCTAGAGAGATCTCTGCATTAAAATACCATTACCAACAATTAGCTCCTGTAAAGAGACATCAACTGAGCATTAAGGACGATTAACCAGCAATCTACCTAAGAAAGGGGATCAGTCAGTCAACTACAGTGGACTTTCAGATCCTCATTTTGCTAGTTTAGATATCAGGAATTCAAGGCTGTTGTAGAAGTCTGTCTGTCAGTGGTCTGATAAAAACTGTTGTGCATTGCTAAAGTTATGCCGTTTCAAAGCCCCCAATTTAATTTGCAAGTAAGCCACTGGCAAAGATCTCATTGGCCTCCTCCACACGAGACGTTTAATGAGCCTTGAAGGCTCATTATAAATTTTACCTCCACACCAGCGGAGCGCAAAACGGGCGTACAGGCGCGCTATCTCCCCGATAATGCGCATTTTCGAATGCGCGTTAAATAGCGACTTTTATTTTGCTCCGGCCGTTAAAGCGCATTTTCGCAGTGTGAACAAGCGATTATGCGTGTTAACTACATGTAAAGCGCTTTTTGGACATCAATTAATGCGCTTCGCCGCCTCTCGCCGCCTCCCGTGCAGAGGGATTAGGAGTAAATGCGCCTCCGCGAAAATGCGCATAATCCCCGAACCGGGCGCAAAAGCGCATCCTTGTGGAGGGGGCCATTGCCTGACAGTGGACATGGGGACATTTTGCACAAATGTCAGGGAGGAGTAGGAGAGAGTAGATGCAATGCCTTCCATGCACCTGCCACTTCTACTTGTAATCAGCAATCCTCAAGGGCCTCCCTCTTAGGTGGCTGAGTGTTTTATCCAAACCCGAACCCAGTTAATCCAACAACAAACCATGATTACTCCAGTCAGCAAAAACTAGGCTGACAACCGTTATCCAGAGGACCTTCTCTTCTGCCGCTCCCAGACTGTGGAATGGCCTGTCGGGAGAGATCCGCCAACTTAACAGTCTTCCGGAATTTAACAAAGCCATAAAGACTGATCTCTTCCGGCAGGCCTACCCAGTGGAATTTTAAGATGTCTTTTAATAATGTATTTGTTTTATATGCTTTTAATAATTCATTAGTTTTATAAGTTTTTAATCAGTTTTATTTATTTTATGCTGTTTTGTAGTTAATGTTATTCCCCACCTCGATCCAGAAAGAGAGGCAGGTAAGAATTAAATTTATTATTATTATTATTATTATTATTATTATTAACCAATGGGCTGATTAGCTCTGAAACAACCCAGCAGTCTGGGTTCAGACAATGCAATCAGCAATCTACAAAGGATCTGTGCGTGGGTTGCTGATTAAAAATGGAAGTGGTGGCTGTTTGGAGGCAACATGCTTGCTCTCTCATGCTCATTCCCAACAGCCCATTGGTTATTGAACCTATGGGCTGTTGTCATGATAACCAGGTTATGAAGGCAGAAAAGGGAGGCCCCAAATATACTACATGTCTGAGTTGGAGATTGAATCTCCCAGGGTGGAGCCATATCCCAAAATTAAAATGGCTGTTTCTGGACCAAATGGCCTTCAGAAGCCATGTGATACCTGTATGCTTTGCCCTGTGAGGAAAATAGCAGGTTTGGGGGGGGGGGTGATTTCAACTTGGGAAAAGTGTTTTATTTATTTATATGATAGATATATAGGCTGCCCTTTAGGGGAAACCTCCTCAATGTGGTTTTAACTATAAAACAATACTAAAACTATAATAAGAACAGAATATCACAATATTAAACATTGAAAGCAGCTAGCACCATGTACACAATGGCACCCAGTAAAGTAACTCAATTATAGGCCAAGTTAAAGTGAAGGTCTCAAACATGGGGCCTGGTGGATATCAATTGGAACAGAACACTGTGGTCCAGCGTGAATCAGCTGCCTGCCCCACTTCGCTACATTTGCCATTGCTAACTACAGAGGAATTTGTATCAAGGATCTCCTAACTTGATTCTAAATGAAGGCATGTATGAAAGGCAGGGGGTCATTTTACAGGTATGTGGCCAATATTGCCACAGTGTCCTGAGCTTCAGTATTGCCTGCAGGAAAAGAGGATTGTGGCTGGGCTGAAAGTGTGGGTACATGGAGGCTACATTGTAAAGAAGCGCAATCTGGGAGACTGTACAAGGTGTTTGTTTACTGCCATTGTGTCCCCTATGTCCTAAACATCAGTGTGGCCCCCAATTTTTTGAGAAAGAGGATGGGGTTGGAAGACCCAGGGGAAGACATGGGTGCTTCATGGGGGCTCTTGTTGCAAGCAAGCACGGTGTGCAAGGTTAGAGAATATGCATATGTGAAGCAGAGAGTGGACACTTGCAGGTCACCAAAAACAGAAGTGCATCATCAAAAAATGCATAACCAATTTTCATTCACTTTGGATATGCTGATTTATATGCTTAGATGCACATTTGGAAATAATTGCAGTCTAAATAGAAATGCAGCACATCCCACCATAGTGTGGAAGATTGTGACTAGGTGACCTGTGTGCCTGCCCATTCCGTCTGCTGCCTAGGTGCTCACTGTTGATGGGCAACAGTTCTTTTGGTTCTTTAATTGCATTCTGGAATTGGAGAGGACAGCCCCTCAAATAGAGGGCACCTTCATATAGAGGATGGTCCTTTGTAAAAGACAACAGATGGCTACCCTAGGGCAGGTACTTTAATTTTCTGTGTCCACACTTTTTGACATAAGAGTGGATTTGTAAGCATCTTAATTCTTCTGTTAAACTGATTTTTCATTTAAAAAATCCTAGAATGTATGCTGTGTTATGTAATGTAGAAGGATCCTCTTTCCCCCCCTCCTCCATGTGGCTTCTCCTTACAGGTGTTACTGGTGGCGTGAGTGATCTGATATTGTTAATAAATGTGTCCACTTCTAGCTTGAGCCTCGTGAAATTATTGGTCCTTATAGTCAATCTGTTGAACTTTGGGCATTGGAGAGGGAAACGGATACTGGAGTGGGAGGAATAATGTTCCATTTCCCCCAAAACATTATTTTCTCCTTGCCTCATTGACCCAAGCTTCTGCAACAGAGGCAAAGAATGAGAAGTGATGGCAAAATTTAGCCATGAGCCTCTTTGCGACATTATTATTTGCTGCACAGAAACTTGTTTGCACTAATGTGCTTTCAAGACTAGGTTTCCATGTAGACTTCACCCGTTGGATCAAAGAAATATCCCAGAGGCACAGCTTGGTTTCAGAAAAGCTGTAATATTCTCGGGTGGTTTATTTATTATTATTTTTTTAAAAAAACAACAAAATGTTTTGCAGGGTCTTGTTCTGCAATCATTACCTGATTTTTCAGAGGCTCCCCCCACACCATCTGATTGATTCCCTACAACCTTTTCAAAAAAACTTTAATTGCTTCATGTGCCGTTTGGCTCCATTTCAGCCGTTGCTGCATTATCCCAAATGCAGCTGTGTTTGTTGTTTTGAAACACTGCTTTCAGTGTGCTGTAAATGATCATTTCTGCGCCCAAGGCCAGTTTCCAATGTTGCTCCCTCCGGCGCACCACCATCGCCATATCAGTTGAGCGCTTGGGCACAGAGCTGTGCCCAGGGGGTCTCTCAAAATTCTCCACCCTCTCACAATTCACCACGATTACAATGGAAGGTTGCTAACAATGGACCAGCTGTCTTTCTGGCAATTGGTCTGCCATTTACTGAGGGATTCCTGACAAACTCTTTGAAAACCATTGTATGAGGTACAGTGCTTACTAGATCACTGAGCATACATCAGTAGCCGTGGGGAGGCTGGTAAAGTGGTCTTCCTGTGGCACAGGGACACAGAAGCCCAGAAGGCCATGCTCCCCTCCTGTGTCCACACCCCCTTTCCCCTGACCACTGATTTTTTGGTGGCTTGGTGGCTTTTGTGCACCTTTTACTCCTTCCTAAAAGGTTGAAATGGCTTTCTTCAGGGTTGGTTTCCGCCAGTAAGAGCTTTAAGCTAAAATATACTGGTATTTTTGGTACCACCTCTTTTGCCTTTGGCACCATCCGGAATGCAGCATCCAAGAGTGTCTCCAAAGTGGAACGAGGCCCTTGAGCTGAAAGAGATTCAGCGCCTCTGCTGAGGACAGTGGTCTTCCTTGAGGCCAGGCCATAGATCCTTCTTGGAGCTCTGTCATAAAATTCTAAGCCATGATGTTCTGCTCCACTGGAACCACTGGAGGAAGCCAGGAGTTTCAGCAGTATAGAAATGTAATAAACCAACCAACAAACAAATACAATGTGATGCTGATTTTGATGTCGTAGGTATTTCTATGTGTTGCAAGTCAGGTGGAGAACTGTCACCATAGCTTGTTTTTACAGATATTCCACATGGAGGCTACAGCACTTTTAATGCTTATGACAAGACATTAAAATGTATATGTCCTTTTTTTGGTTTGGCACATCAGTGTCATTGTCGCACCCAGAAAGGATCTCACATCAGAAGGTGATAATTAAAAGGGTTCCAGTATAAGAAAGAAGGTAATCAGGCTCTTATACAAAGCAGCCCAGCAGTGGTAGAAGGTGTTGCAATCTACTTTAAGGCCTGTACGAATTACTTTTGATTAATTGGATTCAGTAGGTTATGGCAATGAATGGAATTAATTTAACTGTGTTTTGTCAGCAAATCTGTTCCTTACCAATTCCACATCTAATTGCCCTCCAAAGCATATGGGCCACTGTGATCAGTTTGCTGCTGATCTTTATTTAGCACTTTAAATGAAACAGACAAAATATCTCACTGTGCAGTTAGAATAGGGTTCTGTTGCCAAGGGGAATAAAACTCCATTTATCTAGTGAATTGCTGTGTCAGAAAAGGGATGCTGCAAATGCCCTGATAGAGTGGCTGGACGTCATTCCTGGTTTCCAAACGACTAGTACATGTTTCTTCCCATTTGTACCTTCTCTAATTGCAGCAGAAGCGTTTGATGGAGCTCATATCTTCCAAATTTCTGTACCACATGAAAAGAGAGCTGTAATGAATTGGCCACTTTACTTTTGCCAGCTAAAAATCAGGAACAGATGAATTGCTCGAGGAGCTATCTGTACGTCCTCAAAGCCCCGCAGTGGCTGCAAATCTGTACTGTGTCAGTTATATGGTGCAGCCGCAGTTTTGCAGCTACCACAGGGCTTCTCCGCAAAGCTGCATGATTAAAAAGTCAGAGACTTACCCTGCCTTTTTCAGTGGGAGTGATTGATCTCACTCTGTGGTCAATCTGGGGGGTGTTCTGGGAGAATGGCTGGAAGCCAGGAAAAGGGTTGGGGGATGGCTCCATACCTGGATGACCGCTGGAAACCCCACACTCCCTCCTTCGCATGGGGATTACCAAGAGCAACCACAGAAGTGAAACTGCGGGATTTAGGGGGAACACAGCGCCAATGCAGTGCCATCAAGGCAGCCCCTTGGACTGGTGCAATTACTTAATGCATGAATTTAGGCATTCAATTAAACAGTTGTTTCCCCATGTCCATTACCTCTCATCCAGCCAAGAAGTCCCTTCTCTCGCATGATAGATGGTAAACCACCACAGCCGGTGCAGGCATTCCTGCCCACAACTGAAAGGTAGATATCCAGATAATCTCCTTGCCTAATCATAAAGAAAATGTGACCCTGTACTAAATAGGCAACATTTCTAAAGCTTCTTTCTAATAACACTGTATTCTGCATTAGTCAGGCAACATTTGAAATACCATGTCCAGTTATCTAAGAAGGACATTCATAACCTGGAGCATGCCCTAAGAACAGCGCCTAGGATAGTGAGAGGGCTGGAAACTAAGTTATGTGAAGAACAACAGAATGAGCTGGAGAAGAGAAGCCTGAGGAAGACATGATGGTGGTCTGAGATCTGAGAGGCTGTCATGAGGAAGGCAGACCAGAGTGGTTCTCTGTTGCTTCAGAGGGCAGAAATAGAAAAAAATGGTTGGAAGTTTCAAAGAAGCAGATTTCAGCTAAACATTAGGAGAACGTTTCTAACAGGGAGGGCTGTTTGGCAGTGGAATAGACTGCCTCAGGAGGTGATGGGTTCTCCTTCACTGAGGAGAGGCTGAATGGCCATCTGTCAGGGATAGTGTAGCTGCATTCTGCATTGAATAGCAGGATGGGCTAAATGAACTCCAAGATCCCTTTCAATTATATGATTCTATTCTTCTACTCTGCCTTACCTCAATTGAGCTTAGTTTTATTCACTCTCATCTAGGTCATCACTGACTCCAAGCCTTTGTCAAGGAGTCAGCGCTACACCTGGAACTGTTGGAAATGAGAAACAGAACTGGATACAATCCATTTAGTTACCACAATGCTCTTTGGCTACCACCTTCTGGTGGAAGCAGCAAACCGGAACAAAAAAGTGCTTTTCCCAGCTAAAAGAGCTGGTCCAAAGAAGGTACCATGACTGATAACATACAATGCTGTCAGATAGAGTGAGTCATGCTCTCCCACATTAGAGGCCTTCAAGAGGCAGCTGGACAACCATCTGTCAGGGATGCTTTAAGGTGGATTCCTGCATTGAGCAGGGGGTTGGACTCAATGGCCTTGTAGGCCCCTTCCAACTCTACTATTCTATGATTCTATGATTCTATGATCCCAAATTCATCATAACTGATTTGTCCCATTGTTTTCAATGGGTTTAAAGTATTACTGTGCTGAAAAATTCTCCACTTTCCCCTACTACTCCCATTCAATTTGATAAAAGAAGAAAGACAAGGAAATTGCTATCGAAAATACATTCAAAAGAGAAGAAAGATTTGGAGACATCCTAATGGATTGGGTTCAAGGGTTTTGTGTTTACCTTACTTAGGAGGTGGCTGAGTAGTGTGCATGAGTGTCCTATCTTTCAATGTGCATTCATCTTTCCGGAAGCCTCCTTGGTTTCCTGTACTTCAATTACGGCCCTAGGGCAGACATCATGACGTAATTCCTCCCGTAGGGCTTTTTCAGATTATGAAGTGCAGGCAGATTGGGAGGCTGCAGAGCAATGGAAAGATCTAGAACAGAAAGATAAAACTCTCACACGCAGCACCCTCAGCTACCTCACAGCAATTAGGTATGCTTAAAAACACCATCAAAATGCATTCATAATAAATTAGAATACATCTTGAGAATAAGGCAGAAAAACAGAGGCCCCTTTGATGGGGGAAGAAAACTTTCAGAAGATTGGAGGACAGATTTTGGCTCAGCACTAGCGGCCCCTCTTCCCTGAAGCTAGACACAACACTGACCAACTCATACCTGCATTGTGGCGGAGGCTAAATGGGGGTTAAGCTGCTGACACAGTCGATGCTGTTGCCACTTGCAATGGGAGTGCAAAAAACCAAAATCCCTTAGGAAAAAAGGGGGGGAAATTAGTGCTACAACACCTGCCAATGGTGAGCCCCACCTGTGAGAAATGGTTGAGAATTCCTCTTCCCCCTGGAGAAATTTGGTGACTTTTGCCGCTCCTCTGTGCACAGCACTAGTTTAAAGCATGATTAAATTGTTCTGCATTCAACTCAGGAGAATTATCAGGTTCAGGTTCATGTTTGCTCTGCCCTTATCTTGGCACAACCCATCAGCAAGGGTAACCAAGGCAGTTTCAGTTCCACACCCAAACCAAAGGGGTAACTCAAATAACTCCAGGGAATCCATATGATCCAAATCATTAGATAAATCTATCCTAATGAATTTACCTTGAATTGGCATTATTGTTATTATTATTATTAGTATTTATTAGTGTAGAGCCCATGTCACCATGGGCACTAGTCGTCTGAGGGCAAAACATACTGTTCTTTTGACTCCTGCTGTGTCAGTCCTCCAGAAGCTGTAAGGAAGTTACTTTCCTTCAATGCAACCACCAACTTTTGGCCCTCGCTTCCTCACCATTGAAGGACATCCACTTTTTCTACGGGCATTTCCCCCCCTCTGCTCCCACTGTCTCAGAGTTTTTGCCACTGCCTCCACCACCATCCCTCGATGGTGGGCTTGAGCAGAGGTAGGTGGAATACCCACCACCACCAGGTGGATTCCATCGTCATCCCTAGTCCGTATTGGAAAAGCAGTCTTCAATTACCAGCATCCTGAGACATTTAATAATGCTTTAATAGCACTTACTTTCAAGTAAGAGCTCGTGGGACTTTGGAGCCCCGTTTTACAATATCTGCTTTGATTTATTCCCGGGAGGGGCCATAGCTCTGTGTCATAGAGCACCTGATTTGCATGCAAAGGGTACCAGGTTCGATCCCTGGGTTCTCCGGTTAGGGCGAGGAAAGAATCATGCCTGAAACCCCGGAAAGCTGCTGCCACTCAGTGTTGACAAGACTGGGCCAGATGGATGAATGGTCTGACTCAGTATACGGCTGCTTCCTATGTTGATGATAATCAGATATTGATCCAATACTGCTAATCAACCATCTTTAAAGAAAAACACTATGAAGAATGTCAGGGATGGAACGATTATTGAAAATGTGTTAGTGAGTCCTAAAATTATTATAGCAAAGCACGGGATATCATTAGGTTTTCTATCAGTTGGAGAACAGATAAGGAAGGGCGTTTCAGAACAGGAAATGGGGGCATTATCTGCCTTGCTATGGTGCTGTGACAGAATTGGGAATGGTTGCAATGGAGTCTTTTTACCAAGTCAGTCTTCCCCAATCTAGTGTCTCCCAGATGCGTTGGACTACAACTCTAATCATACCCAGCCACCAGTCCTCTGAGCAGGGATGATGGGATTTGTAGTCTAATACATCCTCAAGTTCAAGAGTGCTATATTAAATATTGGAATAGATATTTCAGATATCCTGAATAAGAGCATTATTTTAATGTTTTACAATACTGGAGCACAATTTTATAATAATTGCAATATTTCTGGAGAAAATATATATATTTTCCCACGTTGATAATGTCTACTGGCTTAATAATTCTATTTGAATTCTATTAAGAAAGTTCCAGTGCATTTCTACATATGTCTACTCAGAAGTAAGTTCTATTAAAGCCAATAGGTCTTACTCCAGGTAAGTGAATATAGGATTGCAGCCTCAATTTTCAAAAAATCAAAATGTTGCTTTCCTGAAGTGCTAAGCAACAGGCCAGGGATTTCTTTTTTGTTGTACTTTTATCAAAATTTCAGCCAGCAGACTAAAGCAGTCATGAAAAGGGGGACAAGTGTGAAGCAAAATCAATAACTGCCACCAAATCATGCATTGGGGGACCCACAGGCTGTGACAAACTGCTACTCTGCAGCTTTCTAGCCACTTTCCTCACACCTCAGCATTTCAGCTTTCTCCCCCCTTCCAAATGTGAGCAGAGAAAACCATGTGATATTTCAGGCTTGAAGATTCACCTGTATACAGCTCTGTGTTTTGAAAACCAGGACTATAATCCAAACAGAACTCCATCAATGAAGACCTCAAACAAATCTTTCACTAGAATTATACAGAATAAAGAATTTTCTCATGCAGTGGTTCCCAGCTTCTCTAGTGTATGCCCTGGTGATAGCTCATGGAACCATGTCTAGAACACCTGTCTATACATCTAGCCAGGTATACAAGTGCAGAAGTTTACTTCCGCAATGCCCCTAGCTGCATTGGTGTGCATATGAATATTTTTCAGTGAAAAAATCCAGATTCTGTTTTCCAGTAGAAACATGCTATTGTCAACCGCTCTTGCCAGACAGACATTAACACAGTCTCTTGAAGAAAGCAGCAAAGGTGAACCATTTCCCTTGGCTTTTAACAGGTTCTGTTAACTATAAAGGTCAAGGCACAACACTTGTGCAAAGCTATTTGAAAATAGGGTGCATTGTATATTGTGCACAGGAAAAGTGTAAGGGCAACTATTTTTTTTTTTTTAGGTTTTGGATTGATTTCACACAATATAGATGACAAAACTATGTCGTTTCTACTAATGATAATATAGAAGATATCCATGGCCCAAAACATTGACGGTAGATACTGTTCTTCATTCCATATTAGCACAGTAGGTTCAGCATGGTTGCCAGATCCTCATTATTGCTGCTGATGACGTTTTCAATTACTAAGTATGATTTGGAGGACCAGAACATATGGAACACATTATCTATACTGGCATGTAGTCATTAAAGAATAACAAATATAGAAACCCGTAACGTCATTCTGGTGAGTCACTCTTTTTGTTTAAAATGGAAGGCTGGGAAGGAAATTCAGGTATGCAGAGGTGTCTCCTCCCCCTTTGTAATTATAGTCAATGAAATGTTAGAGAGGCTGTGATGCTACTGATATCCTGTATAGCGTGTGGTGGCTTTAAGGGGTTGTATGTAATTACTGGAAGGAAGTATTAGGGGGAACATGTAATATAACATATCAAATCAACAACCAGAATGCAGACTAGCTTTACTGAACACTAGGGCTGGCCATATCATTTGGCAGAATGAAACAACCAGCTCAGGTGGCAGATGTTGGAAGGCAGCAATGGCAGGCCCCTGAGCCATTACTCCAGGGCCCCCAGTGCTTTCTCCTCTCTTGGACCCAGTCTGTCCATCCCCCCTAAACAAACCTCAGTACAGTGAAGGATGCAATCCCGTCAGCAATGTTAAAGTAAGGTTCAACTGCAAGCTCAGTTAGGTTCTATATGAAAATGGAGATGGCCCTATCTTGTCCTTTGCCTCCATCTGCACATGTCTTGGGTCGGCTGTGCTGAACATCTTTGCAGAGTAGGGGTGTATGAACCCCACAGTGTCCAGTCTGGGGGAGGAGTTCACTAAAGGGAAATCCAGGCTGCTTAGGCCCCTGTGGATTTTCCCTGTCAGATTTTGTGGGGTGGCTATCCTGGATGCAATAGGCTAACGACAGCTACTATTAGCATACCGCAGAAAAATTACAGCCATAAATCATTTCTGGCCATAAAGCACTTCCTTCCATAGAAATTGCAACTATTTATGCCACAATTTATATAGAAAGAAGTGCTTTGCTGCCACAAATGCCATATACTATGCAATTTATGGCCGTAATTTTTCCGCAATAGGTTGATGGCAGTCGCCATTAGCCCATTGCCCTGTTTAGAATGGAGGAGAATCACCCTGCAGGAAATCCAGCAGACCTGAAAGTGAGCGGGTCCAGCCTGCTGCGGGATCTTCAGAATCTGGTCTTATTTGAGTCCGCAGCAGATTTCTCTGCTATCCCTATTGCAGGCAAATTGCAACATGACACTCATAAAGAGCTTATCCATTTATGCATTTTGTATCGTTGAACATGATTTGTCTGGGAGTGGATAGACGCAGTCCTGGCTCCTGGATCAGGCTGAGATCTGCAGTAACAGATAGTTGTTCCACATAAGCAAGACTTCAATGCAGTAGTCATCAAGTGGTGATAAACATGTGCAAACTTCCCTCTAGTCATTGGTTAGTGCCAATTTTGGGGGGACCTCACCCCATGCAGCTGGATCTCCTGATTTTCCGTGTAGTATTTTCAGGGGGCAGGAGAGGCTGCCATAGGAAGGAGGGGCAGGGAAGTCCACTTCAGCCAGCACAGCTTCAATCTGAATCCAACTCACTGTTTTTTGAACTGCCTTGAAGACCTTTGTACATGCCATCATTTGAAGAGGCTGCCAAATTCCATAGCATGCAAAAATGGCATGCTGGATGTTGAGTTTTAGTTTCAAGTGGAGTCTTGTACTAAATGGAAATCTGCTAAAGAGTTCTGCAGAAGCTCTGGTATATTGCCAGCTGTGGTGTTCCTCAGGGCACATGGGTGAGGGCTGGATTCAATGGCCCACTAATGCAAGGTAAAGCTTCCATCCTCAACCAGCTTAGACTGCCGTATTTTTCATGTCGCTCAGTGTTTCACTAAAGGAATGTCCTAGATTGGGGAACATAATCCCTGGTTGGAATTCAACATCCTGAAAATGAATTGTAGAAGCTTTCTTGAGAATTATTGTGATAAATATGTGAGTGATCAAAAGATAACTTTTATACTGTATTATCAGGATGTTTAAAAAGAAAAGAAAAAAGGGGGATCAGGAGCTTTGCTGAGGACCTGTGAGACAAATTTAGCAGAGTCTTGTCTTTTTTTAAGTGTTTCTGGAATTGATATTAGCTCAGATGGGTTTAAGTCTTTTCTTCTTCAAAGTTAGGTCCCACGAAACCCTATTTGTTCACAAAATGAAAGAATATATTATGACTGATAGGGCCTAAGAAGCAAAGGGCATTCATGAATTTTAAAGAAGGCGATAACTAATTCCTATCAGATGTATAATTGAAGGAACATATAATTTATATTCTTCCTCTTTATCTTTGAAAGAAAGAGTGGTTAGTTATGTAGGGCAGTGTGTTGGATTCTTACAGACGCTGGTCGGTTTTATGCCAGTTCACAGATCTGCACAGTTTTCATAGCAGGGCTGGATTATGGCTGGATGCCAGCGGAAGTTACTTTTGTGCTTGAGACAAGTCAGTACATTTTGAAACCAACCTTTTGCAAAGACTGAAGATCAACATTGGGGATCAATGGCTAAGGATCACATCTAAGAGGATGTGGCCATTCCCAGCTTATGCTCAGGCTTCATCCCCAAAGCCATATTTAAAGTTTGCTACAGCCGGCATTAGGAATCAACATGCCAGTGAGGTTCTCCTGAGACAGGCTCTCAAAAGAACTTCAGGGGCTCATATAAGCCTGCTTCAAAGAAGAGGTAAGCTTTACAAGCCCTGAAATTCTTCTACTGCTCAGACTAGAATCGAAAATGGAAAAGAATCACCAACTTCCCTGGTTGACAAAAGCTTTTCATGGCAAGAGAGAGATCTTTCCTAGCCAAGCCAAGCCTTTGTCAGCCAGGGAACATCAGGAGGTTGGTAGCCAAAGATCTAACATGCTAAAAGAGTTGTCAGTATGCTGGAACTTCAGCTGCCAGAGTCCCCACAAGCTTCTCAGTTCACTTCTCCTTGACGTTGAATGTGGTTGGAATTAAGAAATGCAGAGGTAAAATCCAAAAGTGGGGCAGGAAGGCCAACCCCTCCCCCATGGAGGACCTGCAGGGAATTTGCTCCCCTCCCCATCTTTCACTTTCACCCCATGACCTTTTTATCCCACCTTATTGAATGTGACATCACTTCACTCCATTCCATTGAATACTGATGGAATAACCATGCCATGGGGCAAAACAACCCCTCTTCCAACCTCAAGTTTTGCCCGTACTGCAGCTTCCTTCCATGCAATTTAAGGGAATAGTTTAGCTCCATTCAATTGAATTGGGGTGGCAGGGTAGAAGTAGTGTCATTGCAAAGAGGCGGGAATTTTCTGAGCATTCGAACTGGCTCTTAAAAACTATCTGTTTTTTCCCCCAAATTACTCACTCTCACCCCAAACCCTGGTTCATTTCCGAGTTAATCCGATCGCAAATTTCTGAGAGCTCGCCCATGTCTAATTAGGAACACCAGCCATGACATCTGTGTGGTTTTTTGTATCCAAGTCCACATATTCAAAATGTGACATTTATTAGTTCCTGTGAGTGGGCAGGGTATGTGTTATTTATTTATCTGCTAACAACACGGATGCGTCTTTGGTGGTTACATTATTAATAGCCAGATAATTGTGCTTTTGAAAAGGAAAAGCAGAGAAGATAACCACAGGCAGGTTTTTCATATCACCTCATCAAGGGCTGATTCATACATGCATGATGATGGCAATGTAACAACCAGGTTCATACACCCTAATATCACTCATTTCAAGCATCACCAAGGAAGAGTTTTACAGCGCACTCATAACTCCCGTGCATCTCCCGTTCCTTCTGCTCCTTTCCATGACAAAATAAGACCCAGAAAATCCATTCTTTTTAATTGAAGCAAAACTTGCTGCCATTTCCTGCGATGTGCAGGAAAAGCAGCGTGATAAAAATGTCCACTGAATGGGCTATGTGGTCACTGCTTGCTTCCTCTTCCTTCCCCGTGTGAAGAAAGATGAAACTGCTCATCCTATTGTGGGACAGAAAAGCAACTGGAGGGAAACACAATTCCCCCCCCCCCAATCTGATGATGCTCTTGGAGCAGCCCTTTAAACACAAGACCCATGAGGAAGGGAGTTACGCAGGAGCCAGTGTGACAATACTGCTTCCTAGTGGGGATTTGCAGTATATTTTTAAATCTGGTGTAGTTGCATTGGTTCAGGAATTCCTTGCTCCCCATTGCTGTGGTGGGCGGGAGTCATTATGCACCAGAGTTCTAATGAGTGTGAATTGGGCCCAAGTGATGAATCGCATTTGAATAGGCTGCCACCAAACTAACACTACAGGTTTGAATTTTCATGTCACCTCAAACCCCAACTGTCTATGAATGAGCAAGTCACCTTGACTGATGTGGGAAGGGCCCCCCCTTCAGTCACGTGATGGGAGAAAGAGTGGGACCATGCTCACAGCCTCCGCGACCTCAACTATATATCTGCCAACTATAGATCAGGGTTCTAAACAATGTGGGAAGCTTACACACACAGTGTGGTCTCTCCCTTTCAGCCCTTCTTCTCTAGTTCATGGAAGGCACATAGAAGACAGGGATACAGCAGAGGCCCTGGGGCCAGCAAGCCCAGTCCTATTCTCCCCACTCTCGTGACTGGAATCACATGACAGAGAATGCCCATATAGTGCTCAGACAAAGGAATAAACATGAATTGAATGGTCAAGAAAGTCAAGTGGCAGGTGTTCCAGGGCTCCTCCAAACGAGCAGTTTATTGCATGTTTGTAATTCGCCACTCGTGAAAGTTTGCAGGTCTTTTAAATGATGTCCCGAATGACCAGGACATTTCCTGTGGCATCCATTGGAGATTCCATCATGAAAAGAACCACTTTTAAAATGGTAACATCTGAAAAAGTGACATTTTCTGCCACTAGATGGTGCTGTCTCAATGGAACTGAATGGAACTGAATGGAGGGGAAGTATTCTTTTCAAAACACGTGGTCGCCCCTCCATCCATGTAATTAAGCCCATAACAATTGCACCAAAAAGCAGGAAGCACAAATGCCCCAGGTAAGTCACGCAATTTCCTCTTAATGTAAAGATGCCCCCAGAGCCAAGCAAAACAGCATCTCTCATTTGATCAGAGTGCTCAAGTCAAAATCCCAATGGTCCTATGTCTATGGCAGTCTCGTACCTGGATTGCCTACAGGGCTTGCATTGAAGATATAAAATGTAACACCCTTGCCTAGGTACTAATGTTCAAAGAAAACAGAATAGGCCTATATCCATCTTTCCCAACCTAGTGCTCTCCAGATGTGTTGGACTACAACTCTCATTGCCCCCAGCCAGTATGAATATTAATCGTAGCAATATTTGGTATTTACACCAAAATATTATAAAAGGGTTTGCCCAAATGAACAAAGTGGTTCACATATATTATCTGATCTCAACAATCCTCATAATAGTCTTGTATGATTATTTACTCTTATTTCTCAGCTGTGGCTGAGAAAATGGCTTGCTAAAGGCCATCCACTAAGTTCATGGCTGAGGCAAGTGTTTCCAGCTCTTAACAACCTGCTCTACATTTCTAAACTACACTCCCTCTCTGGCATAGCTGCTGCTCCCCACTTACCTCCTTAAAAAAATGGTGAGCATGAGTACCTGGTGCATGACTCAGTCTTTTTATTGTATAGTCCCTATGGGACAATCTAGGCTGTCATTTCTTCTATTACCCATTGTGGAATGATTAGCTCTATTTTAGAAATGCTAAGCACAATCATTCAAAGCCATCAGCTGCAAATGTTATAGCTGGCACATTCTTGTTTCTAGCAGCCTTAATCAGCAAACATGTCAGCTTCTAATATTGAGACCCTTAAGAAATACAGACACACAGACACACATATAAGAACATAAGATGATCCATGTTGGATCAGACCAAGGGTCCATCTAGTCCAGCAATTTGTTCACACAGAGGCTGACCAGCTGTTGACTGGAAATCCATAAGCAGGACATGAGTACAACAGCACCCTCCCATCCATATTCCCCAGCAATTGGTATACATAGGCTTACTGCCTACTGCCTTTGGCAAACCCAACATTAAGTGGATGCTTCTGAGCCTATCTACACTACTGCTTTAAAACGGTTTATAACAGTTTTAAACTGGTTAATCGGCTTAAAACTGTTACAAACCATTTTAAAGCAGTAGTGTAGATAGGCTCTCTGTCTTCTCTCATGCCTTTGAGTTTTTAGGATGCAATTATATACTTGGGATTTCCAAGTAGATATGTGTAGGGTTGTACTGCAAGCCTTACATTAGGTGGAAGGCAGATGCTGATATGATAGTGCATTCCCAGTGCTGAAAGTGCTGATTTTGTATTAACATTTCTCTCTAACGTCCCAGCGAAACAAACATTGATACGTCACAAACTTGTCATAGTCTTGTTAACACACAGCTTAGATTATTACACTGAGTTATACATAAAGCTACCTCTGAAACTGGGACCCACTATGCTGAACACATCTAGCCATTGCTTAAAGACCTTTACTGGCTTCTAGTTTGTTTCTGGATGCAATTCAGTGTGCTAGTTATAAAGCACTGAATGGGCTGGACATCAAGCTTGAGTGGCCCTGTGGCATAGCACTGCTGATTGACTCCTGTTGCTGATGCCCCCTGGTGGCAGAGATGCTGCAGATGGCCTTACCTGGCAGTGCTGGCATACTTTCCATAGGAGCCACGCAGCTGATTGGCTCTGATCAGCATCTGGTCCCCACCATTTTTAATATCCTGTAATGCAATACAGTGTGTGTGTGTGATTGGTGCCAGTGGTAGTGAGACTAGGGGGGACATGCAGTGAGGAGGGGAGGGTGTCAGGTGCTCTGAACCAGGGCCTCCTCTGTCATGGCACCCTGATTATGAAACACCGATCACTGCTTACCACCTGCTCATTTCCTGCTCACCCTCAATGCCTGCATCAAAGATACCTTCCTAAGTTTTCTGGAAGTTAGGCCATGGCTTGTGCTTTGGAAATGTTATGAAATAAGGAGGGAGATTTTTGCATTTCAGAATGTTTCCTAGCCCAGCACATAGAGATAGAAATGTGTAAAGTGACGGTGCAATTATCCAGAGACAGAATTCCCTAGTTCATTTTAATTCAATTGTTTCCCCTTTATCCAGGTGAAAGCAAGAGCTGCCCATGGACAAATCCAGGAGTAGAGTAAGAATGTGGCCCCATTTATTAATTTAAGGTGCAATCCTATGCATGTTTAGCCAGAAAAAGGTCCTACAACTCCCAGCATTCTGCAGCCAGCATGCTGGGAGTTGTAGCTATAGGATTGCACCCTTAGAATATTTATCTACTTATTTTTTTAAACAGCAGCTATAGCAGAGCAACATTTTTGGGGAGTAACATTGAGCAATAATTGAAAATGTCTTAAAACATGTACTAAAGTTTTCACTACTTTGCCTTCTATTCTGTTCTTTTTGGTACAGGATTTTTCTTGAGCCTTGTAGGCCTCACTGGTTTTAAGGTATCAACTGCAGATGCTGGAGAAATGCTTTGCTAACACTAGGCTGGTTAAAGTTGCAGGCACTATACTAGAGTGACCATACACAAAAGAAGGCAGGGCCCCTGCAACTTTAACTGTTGTGATGAAGAGGGAATTTCACCAGGAACTAATTGCATACAAATGACACTGGCTGAAATTCCCTTTTCTCTACAACTGTTAAAGTTACAGGAGCTCTGTCCTCCTTTTCATTTGGTCAGCCTACTAACACATCCTTGCTGGGGGGAAATGAGTAAGTTTTATTTAAATTTACTTCCTCAGAAATGCAGCATTTCAAACTTCAATTAAAGCCACATTTTTCTTTTTCTTTTTCTTTTTTTTTTTTTAAAAAAGCTTCTATAATCCTGATGGTAGATCATGGGGGTGAGAACACTAAATTAAAATATATTGCAGTACCTCTGTAAGCGAATATTGACAAAACAATAAGAACAGCAAGTAGCAGGAGTTACAAATCCACCCAGGTCATCGAACATGTCTTCCAGAGGATAGTCTTGACCCCGCAACCATGAGAGGCTTGGCAAGGCAACAATGAGAGGGCTGGAGAAATGGCTTTCTACATCATCTCTCTCTCTCTCGCTCATTTTCTCTTTAAGCCAACTTACAGCTCATTTTGATAGCACATCCACTGCAAAGTTCAGTTCCTCACATTATCCTGTAATTTGCAGGTCCAGCTCTCACCGAGAGCAAAGGGTCATTTTCCCCCATAGATTTCTGCCGCTTGACTATTCCACTTGGGAAATGTTCTAGTGGGAAAAGAAATAAACAAAACTTGCCATTTTGTGGCCCACATGAATCGGAGAGAGTAGACTGCATTTGCCTGGGCATGGCTACTCAGAGGTAAGTGTCATTGAGTTCAATGGGAGCTACTCTGAGGTAAGTGTGTGCATGTTTGTACTGTAACATGCTTACACCAGCTTGGATCCAGATTTATTCATACTTTGAGTAGACCCATTGGGACTTAAGTGAATCATCATAATTAACCTAAGCCCCATTGATTTCAATGTATCTACTTGAAGTATGAGTAAATCTGGATCCAATTCATACCACATGCCTATATGTACATTTGCTTCTCTATAGCTATATATTAAAACGGAACACGAATTTTTGTTCACTCCATTTTGAACCTTAACTATTATGCAATTGAGTTGGGAATGGTCTCAAATTAAATCTGACGATGACTAGATTTGCAGGAAAATAATCACACCCCTGAAAATAAATCATCAGCTTCACAATTAATTGTTAAAGGTCATAATAATTTGTATTGCAGAGCCAAACAGGTACCATTGAATTTTTTGACCAAAAATACATTTTAAAAGACACCTCAACTACTTATCTAAGCCATTTTTAAGATAGAGTCTGCCATTTTGAAAGATGGCAGCCATATTGAATACTAATTGATTTTTTGGGGGGTCCCTATAATAAATGACTTATATAGCTAAAGTAAATGTGAGCAAAGTAGCACCTTATCACAAATTGCAGGACCTTAATGGTTTTTTATGAGAGCAGACCCCACTAATGATCACATGGATTCACTATTGAGGGACAGCCCAAGGCACCGGGGATTGCATATATCAAGGATGCAGAATCTCAGTCCTCACAGCCAAATCCAGCCCTCTCGGGGTCCCAGTGAGGCCCTTCAGGATTCTGCAGATGGGGTGGATGACCTTTTCCTTGTTGAAGTCCATGTTACCTCAGTCAAAACCTTTCTGGGGTTCCCTCCCAACACATTCCAGTAGTGGGTGGGGCATAGCTGAAGGTGGGTGGATCCAGAGCTAAAAGTGGCTGGAACCAGAGCCAAAGTGGGTGGGGACAGAGCAAAAATCGGTCGAGCTACAGAAGTGCCTCTTAATTTTGTCTAGTGTGCAATATGGGGAAAACGACATTTGCATCCAGGCATTCTCCTTCTCCAATGTGTGTGAGCCCCCCTTTGTACTTGGAAGGAATCAATAATTGTAGTTGGAGCAACTAATATCGGTAAGCTGGAGTGGGGCAAACGAAGGGACATGGCCTCGGAAGAGCCTGGAGGTCTGGATTAGGAGGGCTGTAGCTCCACACTTGGCCCATGAACCAGAGATTCCACATCCCAAACTCTACTGCATGTATGCATGGGGTATTGAACCTCTTTTGGCTCAAGGGACGAATTCTGTTTCAGAGAAGCTCTCAGGGCAGCATTCTAATGGTGGGTGGAGCCAAAGGCAAAGGGGAGGGCCTAAAAGTCCAAAAATATGAGTTTATGGAAGCTTAAAGCTCTTAACTCCTGCCACTATGCCTTAGGGGAAGCATTTTAACCTTGTAGAATGGATAGAAAACTGCACAAAAGCTGGGAAAACACCACACAATTGGGTGTGTGTGGGGGAAGGGAATGTGGCCATCTGTGGCATCCTAAAGGGCCTGATTGGGACCTCAGCTGATTATCAAAGTTACTGAATCAGAAGTTACGCACACACAGTTACAGAATTTTTCACAAGGGGTACAGCTAGTCTACATAATAGTAGCCCATCCCATCAGCTGCATTATGTATTATGGCCAATATATATTTGGGTTATCTGGAAATGCCAATCCATAGTGGGATTCCATCTTAAACCAAAATTAATGGAGGATGAAATCCAAGTAACTTGCTACGTTGCAGAATGAGGAAAGCCTGAGGATCCTGTCAGCTGACACAGGCTTCACCAGGTTATATGTGTGGTCTAAGATAGCTCGCTGTGCCATTCCTATTGTGGATTTGCATGAGAGCCATGGAATTATGGATACGGTGCTGAAATACAGGTATTAAATAGCTATTAACTTCTTTATTTGATGCATCGTAATCAAGTCTGCTGTTGCATTTCCATTAGTCTACAGGTCAATTACTTTCTGTCTCTCAAAGAAGAGAGGGACAAAGCATTTCTGACTATTAACAGATAAATACAAATCAGTTAAAACCTGAAACACACAATTCCATCTGCACCAACCATTTGTCACCAGATCCACCTTCTGGCACTTTTAAAAATCTCAAAGAAAACAGCAATTTGAGCTGAAATAGATTCAGAGGGTTGACAGGAATTACAATCATCCTGCTAGATGACAAATGTAGAAAGCTCACTTTCAGTTGCTCTTATCTGGACAGTGCAGCTTTCAACAACATGTCTAACTTTTTGGACCTTGAACATGAGGTGGCAGAAATATCTGCGACTTCATTGCTGAAGGAAAAATTAGAGGAGGAATGGATTTAGTTTTTGAAAAAAGAATGGTTCACTGGGATATGATTACTAAGTATATTTTTATTAGATTAGTTCTACTGCCCTATAAATTAAATTGGAATGCAATCTGTGTAACATTTCAAAATATAAATGTTGGACGCACATAGTCGAGCAATATAAAGGACTGTAAATATATTTCTATCCTTCTAAGTCTGTGCCAGGTGACAGACACAATGGCTACACAAATTGTTATTCAGAAACCTAAGACGATATATGTAATACTGCAGCCCTGAACCAATGGTAGATGTGCATCCAACCTCAGACAGAGAATTGGTGATTGGTGCCTTTTTGAGAAATTAAAAGGCACCAAATACCAATTTAACAACAACACAAAAGAAAACTACCACACATTGTCAAAGGGAAATGCCTACCACACCGGAGCCGACACGGCTTCAACCATAAATAATTGCTGCACTGTGACATACCTGCGGCAATTTAGAGAATTTTTACCCCTTAACCCAAGGAGAGGGTTGTTGAACGTCTTTCAGCCTGAGGCCTGAATTCAGTTTTGGAGGGCTGCATTCCAGTTGTGGGTGAAGCCGAAGGCAAATGTGTGTGTGGCTAAAGGCAAAAGGGGTGGGGCCAAAATAACCAAAATACTCCAAATACCAACGTGTTTTCATGTTAAGGTCCTAAAGCTCTAAGTCTTAGGAGAGACATTGCAATATTTTTGAATGGGAAGAAAGTATGTAAAAGCCGGGAAACTACAAACATTTTGGCAGTTAGGGGAAAGGGGTAGGGCCAGGGGAGTGGAAGGTGGTCTTCTGGGGAATCTCAGAGGGCTGGATTGGGACCACAAGTGGTCACATTTGCCCCACAGGCCTCTGATTTAACATCCCTGCCCAAGGACCACAGGAGTTACAAGTAAACTGGATTATAATGGGAGGATTACTTATGGTGGCTTTATCACCAGGGCTAAATTTACCCCCCTAAAATACTCTCTGCATTGGCAATGTTGGTTATTGAATAGAACAGTAGGACCCTGCATCCATGTATATATTTATCTGGGTTATCCATTTATCCATTTGCTGGCTTCCAGTCTTTACTCTCATTACTAATGTTCCTGGCGGAGAAACAGGGCTTCAATCATTTTTAAAATGACGGTGGTGGACAGATATGAGACTTAATGGGAAGGGGTAGGGGAGAAAAGGGGAGAGAGAATGATTTTCTCATATTCACAAGTGTCTTTGTTTTGACGTCCACTGATGTATGTGCGCATCCATGCAAGCACAGGGTTATCCTTTCCAAAGGGCAGGAAAATTCTTTATCCTAAGGGGTGAGCAGGGTGTAGTGAGTAGTTCCTCTACACAGATGACAGTGGTGGGTGTAATTTGGAGTTACAAATCTCAAACCCATATCTTGTACTCTTTTTGGCAACGAATGAAATCTTGGACCAAGACCTAATGTATAGTAGGGCTGTGCACAGACTGCCCGATTTGCTTTGGACTGATTCGGACCTGTTTCACTTCACTTTGGATCCGAATCTGAATAAAGATTTGGATTTCTCATTTTCCCATAGCCTTGCATTGGAAAAAAGAATTGCCTATAACTTTTTCATTTTTCATGACACAAACATGAAATTTGGAGGTGTTATAGATGCTATGGGGGTGATCATGTATTCCAAATTTAAGGCAGATTGGTGCAGTGGTATTGATGCAATCAACTGGTAAATGTTTCTTTTTTAGGGAAGCTACTCAAAGCAAAATGCTATAACTTCATTTTTCATGATATAACATAAAATTTGTATACCTTATGGACACTGTGGAGGTGCTCATATCTTCCAAATTCCAGAGAGATTGGTGTAGTGGTATTGGTGCAATCAACTGGTAAAATTTACTTTTTTCAGGGAAAAATGGAGGAAGGGGAAAGGATTAGAACAAAAGAAGAATTTTTTTATGTATATAAATTATATATTTTTTTAAAAAGACAAGTAGAAAGAGAAACAGAGGCAAGAGATAACAGTGAGAGAAGGGGGAAGTCTCAAGAAAGATCCAAATACCAACACCCCAAAACACATATCAACAAGAAACCTAAGCTAGCCAACCCAAAACACCCTACTCCTACCAAGTCTAACCCATATGAGCAAGGACGAAGGAAGCTCGATCTGCTGATTATCCTTAAGCCGTCCTCCACCATTATGATTGCAGGCTGCTGGAGAGAATTGAGAGATTTCAGGAGGTTTGGGAGATGAAACTGTCACTTAACAGCCAATTTCCTCCTCCAAACTCCTCTTCCCCCCTCCCTACTCTAACAAAAGAAATGTTGCAAGCGCAGACAGGCTGTCTGCACTTTTAAAAAGGTCCGAATCAATCCAGATCGATTCAGACCACACCAATTCGCTTCAGACTGATTTGGACCTGTTTCGATTTGATTTGGATCTGTTTCAAAGCCCTCTGAATTACCCCGATTCGCCTCAGATTCGGGATTTGGATCCAAAGTGATGCACAGCCCTAATGTATAGTATTTCTTCTTTGTCCACCTCCTCTTCTTTCGATCAAAGCTTGGGTCAGTTATTCAGCCTGCTAAAAACCAAAACAACCCTTTAATAAGAAGATGTGTTAATTTGCTCTGTCTTCTGAATTCTATTTTTAGGTCACTTGCAAATACTATGACATTTGGGAAAAGGTTTTTCCCTCCCCCACATAATTAATTTCAAGAACAGTTTCCTTCCTGCCAGCCATCCAAAAATAAATTAGCACCTTCTTCAGACCCAGGAGTATTTTGTATGATAAAAAAGGCAATGCTAGATGTAAAAACCACTGGTATGAAATAAATCCCACCTTTATGAAGGAAAAAAAGAGTAAATATAAAATGAATACACAAAGGCAAAATCTGGTGTTTGAATCACTTCAGCTGGCACGTCACATCCGGCTTCCTAGTACATTTAATTCAATTAACTTGAGTGGCTTCTATTAAAACCTTCTTACAAGGATTTGGGACAAAACCCTGACCCAGGCACACTTTTCACTGCAGAATTTACATGGAAGTAGACCTACAACATAGTCCTTCTAGGTCAGAGGATGGCAACTTGTGACCCTCCAGATGTTTTGGCCTTCAGCTCCCATGATCCCTCACCATTGTAGGCCAAAACATCTGGAGGGCCACAAGTTGCCCACCCCTGGGCTAGGTCATTGCCACCTGCACAGTACTAAACAATTCCCCCAGATTTCAACCCCTTAGCATTTACAGTTTTCTTTCTGCCAGCAAAGAGCTCCTAGGACATAAAATATTCCAAGGAAATGATTGATTTTTGTCTTAGGCCTTTTTTGGCCCAGCCAATGGGAAGTATTGGGATATATATTGAAATTCTGGAAATGTAATTGCCTTCATTCTTGTTTGTTCCTAAATTGAATCCACACACCAGGGAAATGAATGATGAGTGCATCTCACACATAACCACATATAAGTTTATGATATTTTCATAGAAAGCCCTAAGCAATTTGGTACTAGTAGACCTAGCAGACCACTTTCCCTTATAGACACACAGGTGACCTTTAAGATCGTCAGAGGAGGCCCTGCTGGCGACCCAAAATTAACACAATAGTACCACTATGCAGTACCTCGACGGCAGACCTTTTCGGCAGCAGTGGCCACCCTTCGGAAGACCATCCTTCATGCAGTTTGGGAGGCAGACCATGTGGCATCTTTCAAATGCCTCCTGTAAACACACTTGTTCATCCAGGCTTTCCCTGGACTTTCATTAAATCATGCAGCTCCATCTACTGCTCTTGTCCTGCTTTTGTTGTAGTTGGAATTGTTTTTAATGCTGTTTTTTTTAAATATTGTATTTTAAACGTGATTTGAATATTTATATGTGAACTGCTTAGGGATTTACTTAGGGATTTACTTAGAATAGGTTCAGTGGGAACTACTTCATAACAAATTCCAGTTTATTATTATTATTATTATTATTAATTAGGAACCAGCAAATTCCGATTGCATGGTGTTACTGGATTACAAAACGTAAAATGAAATATTAATAAAGGCAAAAAGGCATGAGAAATTATTAAGAGGAAAAAGGGCTTAGCTAGGGATGGGCAATTCTGTTAATGTCAAGACAGTGTTACTTTTTAAAAAAATATTGCTTATAATTCCATTCTATTCCATTACTGCATTAATGTTAAATTGTACAAATCTATCAATCCACCTTAACTGCTTTTGTTTAGAGCAGTTTTGTTTGTTTGATTTGTTTCTACATCTCTGCTACATCAAATAAATGCATGTAATTTTGATATGCTGGTAGTTTCAGACCATGCCCATCTGCTTGGAGTTGTAATTTTTAGATTTGCCAAGGCCCCCCTGGTCTCTGGCCCTTTAATGTTCTCTTCTTAATCACAGATTTATTCTGAGTTACTCAAATATTCCAAAATTAAGAGGGTACAGTTGATTGTTGCAGTGTGTAGCGGGAGGCCAGTAAATCTTTTATATGGGGTCAGATTATTGCCTATGCTTCATAACCCAGTTTGCCACCTGCCCAACTCTGCAACTTTATCAGGAGTTGCAGAATGTTAAATATGAGTTAATATTCTTTCACAGCAGGGAGAATTTGCCTTAACCTTTTTGCGACAGGAAGATTGGGAAAAGGTGAGCATCCCAGTGAGAGTCTGCCATATTGTCTTAATCAGCAAAGACACTGACATTTTATTTCATCTATCATGAATAGGAGTAATAAGATATTCACCCCTACCACAAATATACATTCAGCATTTTTAAAGTTTTATTTTGATTTGAATAGTACAGGAAGCAAAACATTGGAATAGGACATGGATTTTTGTTTGTTTATTTTACATTGATCTATCATGTTTAGATTATTCACAATGGCAGTGTCTTTCAGTTCCTTTGTGGAATTGAGGAAATTATGAAAGCTATTAGAAATATGAATACTGTGGGAAATCACCTGGTCCAGATGGGTTTCCAATTGAGTGGTATAAAACATTTTCCAACCTATTAGTTCCAAAATGTCCTTGTCTTTATATTATATTTTCGAATCAGACTCCCTTTGTTCATCATTAAACAATGCTTATATTACTGTGATTCCTAAACCTGTCATGGACCATACTTACTGCGCTAACTGTTGGCCTGTTCCATTAGTTAACAATAAAAGGCCTGTTTCATTAATCAGCAATAAAAGATCAAGCAGCAATTCTGGCTAATAGATTGCAAGACGTCATCACAACACAACATTGGTTTGAACAAATCACATGGGATGCACTAAACATACACAAGGGGCTGATAACCTCAGATTAGTTGTGGATCTGATAGCTTTAAACACCAAGAACAGACCAAGCAGCTATTGTTTCTTTGGACACTGAAAAGTCCTTTGACAAAATTCATTGGGAATTTATTTTCACCACAATGAGTTATTTTGGCTTTCCTAGGTTTTTTTTTTTTTTTTTTTTAAATGGGTTAGAATTTTATATACAACCCCAAGAGCTAGAGTTATGACTAATGGTCTCTTTTCAGCTTTCTTTTCAATTGAGAGAGGCACCAGCATAGGTGTGCGCAAGGGGTAGACCCAGGCACCCTGTAATGTCTCAAGCAATAATGTCTCTCAGCTGGGAGCCACATTTCAAAGAAGCCAGGAGGAGGGGACCTGAAGGCCAATATTGCTTCGTAAGACCATCCTCTGGCCAATGTCACCACAAAGCCCTACCAATGCTGGGGCTTGAGGAGTGTCTCCTCATTCCATCCCCTCACCTGCAATGGCCCTCCAGTAGTCAGGGAATCTGAATGCAGAGTAGGACATCAATGGAACAGTGTTTAATAAATGAATGAAAATAATGAATCTTCAATAAATGTTCACCTTTTAAAAATAAACTAATTAATAAAATTCCCTGGGTGCACACTCTAATGAAATATTCTGTGCATGCCTATGGGCACCAGACAGAGATGTCCACTTTCTTATTTGACATTTGGTTCATGTTTGGAACCTCTGGCTTGAGCTATTAGACAGAATGGTAGTATTCATGGCTTTATGCATGATAGTTTAGAATTCAGAATTATTCTCTAAGATGCTGATCTTTTAAAGTTTATTTTGAAATTTCCATAATCTCTTCCCACTTTGATGCAGTTTATTAATACTTTTGGTAACTTGTCCAGCTATTCATTTAACTGGTCAAACTTTGAACTGTAACACTTGTAGTGAAATGGAATGAAGACCTTACAGTGCGTTTAGCATTTGAATGGGTGATGTGTTGGTGCTACCTGTGAATGGATACTTATTTGGATATTAGGTCTGCTTTTGTTAAAAAACATATTTTCATATATCTATCTATCTATCTATCTATCTATCTATCTATCATCTATCTATCTATCTATCTATCTATCTATATCACATATGCATGCATTGCAATTGATATATTCAAAGTTATATAGCTATTCCCCCCCCTGCTTTTTTATTTTGTTTTGTTGAAATTTTACAATTAAAGATTGCTACATATTAAAGACAAGGGAGAAATTTGCTTGAGTCTCATTTTAATATGAACCTATGTAATTTCCACTTCCCAGAATGCACTTCTCCGAATTGTGTGATGCAGTTCTCTGATAAAAAATGCATACAAATGCATTGAGTAGGGAAAATTTGCAAACAAAAAGACATATAGTAGGAGAAATGTATATAAAACTGCGTATGAATTTTCATGCAGACTTTTAATCAAAATATTTGAAAATGGTGCAGAAACTGGATGGAATGAAGTTGTACTTCAAAAAGTTCGAACCTTGCAGAAACAGAAATAGATCCCTCTATCCCCAATTTAAATGTGTATTTTATCTCAAAATGTGTATTGAAATGTGTGTTTTGATACATTTAACTGCAACATTCAGAGATATATATCTAAGGTAAAACAGTGGATAGCTACACATTAATCCAAGAGGTGCAGATGAGGTCATTTCATATATGAATTCATAAAGAAGGGTCTGACTGAACTCAGTGGGAATTACTTTGAGTAGATAGTTTTTACAAAGTAGCTCTCTTCTGACTCCATTTCGAAGCAGCCAAAAAGCCAAGGCGTCTTCATTCCCCACTTCCAACAGAGATGAAACAAAGGCACAGGAATGGGGCTAAGAGCAATCACGTAAGGCTAGGTCAAGCAATCCATTTTCTAATAGACCAGGCAAAGGTGGGGGTAAAATTGAGCAGAATATGAATGCGAAATGGCAAGAGTGATATCTGGTCCTGTACTTGCAATGTGTCCCTATTGTTGAACTCCAGCCTGGACACCTGTCTTTAAGACAGTCGTTAGCATGTGAAGTCACCTTTTGTTAAAAGAATGTTTCTGGCAAGTACAGCCATCATCCCCAAATGCCCTCTTTGGTTATGTCTTTCCCCCAAGACAAGTAACATTGCATCCAGTGCTTATGAGCAGTGACGTTACTGCTTTTTTCTAGATTTTATAAAAAACCTCAGGTTTGGAGAGTCAGGTCCCCTCTCCTTCTTAGAAGCATGGGGCCATGCTGCTGAAATCACTGGGTGCCTTACCCCGCATGGGTAAGGTCCACCATGCTGCTGAAATTGCTGAGTCTCTCCTCCCAGAGGAAAGGCTCCTGCTCCTGCCTTCCTCTCCACGGAGACCAGGAGCTGCAACGCACACTAGTTGCTGTCCTCAAGAAAGGGCTTCAGCCCAGGGAAAGGTATATTGCTTTTAGAGATTCCCTCCCTCTTTCCCCTGCTATGTGTGTGTGCGCGTGCTCTATAATTCTCAAGAAGACTCCTTCTCACAGTCTTGAAACTACTTTTAAGCCTCCATTTGTTCAGCTATTTTCCCAAAACTAGCTTGCGCATTTGAAGTTGTTTAAACCTCAATAAATGTGCCATTGTGGCATTATCTTCTTCAATGGTGTGAATTTCTTTGGGTAAGAATCGCTTTACTTAGCCACAAACGCTCTATTGCCGATGTCTAAAGATGCTTTATAAGTGGGTGTGTAGGTCTCATTAGAATGTGTGCAAGTTTGTACACAGGTCTAATGAGAGCACATCACGTAACACAGTATTAATTAGAGATGTGTATCATATTGTTCCGATGTCCAATAACGAACCGATAAGGTTGTTATTGGACATCCGATTAATGATAACAATACATACTCCTGGAGGCCCTATCTGATCGGATCCGAAATCCATATGTCCGATAACTATTGGACATATTGGATATTCGGACCACCATTTTAGGGCCGGCCCTCCCTCCCCCCTCACTCACGCTTCTTACCTGCGGCCTTCCCTGCTGCTTACCTGCGTCCGTCCATTGCTTCCGGACTACTGAGAACTAGGCTTTGTGGCCTAGTTCTCAGTAAAGCAATGATGCGCCGGGTGATGACGTCACCCGGAGCGTCGTCGCTTTACAGAGAACTAGGCCGCAAAGCCTAGTCTGGAGCAGCGAAGGGCAGCAAAGGGCAACGGATGACAGCGGGAAAGGACGCAGGTAAGGGGGGACCCCTCCCTCCCCCCCACTCATGCTCCTTCCCTGCGGCCTTCCCTGCTGCCATCCGCTGCCATCTGCGCAGCGAAGGGCAGCGGGGAAGGCTGCAGGTAAGTGGGACCCCTGGGGACCCCACCCTCCCCTCCCCCACTCACACTAATTACCCGCGGCCTTCCCCGCTGCTGCCCCATACTACTGCTAACAGGCTTTTTGGCCTGTTTGTCAGTACAGAGCCGTGCCGAGTGATGACATCACTTGGAGCTTCTCTGTACTGACGAACAGGCCAGAAAGCCTGTTTAGCAGTAGTATGGGGCAGCGGTGGTGGCGACGGGTAAGGAGAGCGAGTGGGAGGAGGGAACGCGAGTGGAGGGAGGGAGTGCCGGCCCAATGTTTTTCTCCATAGACTTGCATTGGGGGTAAGCTTTCTTTCCCCCAATGCAAACCTATGGGGAAAACACTGTTATCAGATCGGAACTTCCGATATTTATTGGATATAGGATCTGATCAAATCTGGGTACCCCCTGATGTGATCGGACCTGAAATTTTTTATATCGGAATTTCCGATGATACAATATAATAATTTCAGCCGTGCACATCCCTAGTATTAATATATATCACTAGTGCACTTACAGTGCAATCCTATACAAGTCTAGTCAGGAGTAAGTCCCATTGATTTCAATGGGGCTTACACCCACGTAAGTGTGCATAGAATTGCAGCTTTAAAAGTGCTAACAGAAAGTATTAATAACGGCAGGATCTACACTACGGTTTTAAAATGGTTTATAACAGTAGTGACAACTGTTGGGGCCCAGGACGCACTCCAGATACAGTTTTCAAAACTTTTTCAAAGTGTCATCTCCTGCTTAGTTGCCAGCTTGTGGCCCTCCATAGGTTTTGGAGTGCAATTCCCATAAGTCCTAAGAAGTATAACTAATGGTGAGGGATCATGAGAGTTGTAGGCCAAACCATTTGGAGTACCACAAGTTTCCCAACCCTACCTTAGAGGATTCTGTAAGATTAAACAGCAGCTGGGACAAATGAGGCTGAGAGCAGTGAGGACAAAAGGAAAGAAAATGACCCTAAGAACAGCGCACTGAAACAACATGAATGTGCTATTTTGCCATGAGAACTGAAAATTGCAGGAAACGAGTGGTGATGTTCGAAACTTACGAAAATTAATATGAAACATTCTGTGGTTATAGCCCAGCCCTGATCTATGGTATTAGGATGAAATTTAAAGTATGTATATATATATACTACTTGTGGCAAGAAGGAGCATTTCACTCTGAGAGTGAAATGCTCCTTCTTGCCACAAGAGGGTACCCATATTAATCTTATAGAAATCAAATAGTTTGCTGAGCTCCCATAGTGGAGCTCTTTCATTATTCCTATCTCTTAGAGGGAAAAAAAAAAACATTGGGCACAATCAAAACAAAGGTGCTGTTTCGCAGTGGCTGAATTCGGACAACATGATAGTCTTCTAGGGGGTACTCCCCACACAACATGGAAATAAATAATCAACTGTGGTGTGGATTAGGATCGGCGCTGAGTTGACTATGGCAGCATTCGGACGACATGATAGTCAATACAACTGACGATTGTCCCCCCCCCCCCAGATGCTTATTGTATCATACTAATTCAGCCAGTGATTCAGAAGTAAATGGAAAATAATGGCTGCGTTAAGACAACACATTAGTCAATGGTGGGTTGAGTAGCCAACTCACAGTTGGTTATTTTGTGGGTACTCCCCACACAACATATTCCTACACAACTGTGGGTGGTTGGGGCTGGCATTGAGTGGACTAATAGTCAACCCAGCATTTGACTGACACAGCCCCCGCCCTCTCCCCACCCTCCCTCCTCCCAGTTCTATCCCAGCAGCCTCTGCAAGTTGCATCAGTTGTAGCAGAGTGGCAGCCGCTGCTTTGGTCACTCTTGTTGCCTGCCTCTATGGGCTTGTGTTTTAACCCACTCACCACACGCCATTAACATACTCACCTCTCCACACAACACTTTAAACAACTGGCTTCGAGCTAAAAAACTTGCAAGCCAGTTGTTTCTCTCAGTTGCTTATTTGGGCGGAATAGCATACCATCAGTAGTTTGTGAGCGGCGTGTTACCCTCCACACAACACAATAAGCAACACAACTGATGATTGTTCCCCCCCCCCCCCCCCCGCAGTTGCTTAATGTGTTGTCCGAATGCAGCCAAAAAGTCAAACATGGAAATGCGTAGCAAGTAGCATCAGATCTTTAACAATATCAATGGATCCAAAAAGCAGGGATGGGCTTCCTGTTTATTGCTGCCACGATAAGGAAATATGTTATTATGGGACGGAGGTCCAAAGTGGTCCTGGTGATATTCGTGCTGATCCAGACTGTACCCTCTGTAGAAAAGTACACATGCCCAGCCCTCTCTTAAGCATGTGGGGAGGAAGGTCTGGTGCAAGCGAGCAAGGGAAGAAAATTGCAAGTGAATGGGCCTCTGCTTTAATTTGCAAATTAGATTTGGTGGCCATATGGTAGTTGCTCCAAGTAAGACTATTTGTAACAGGAAGTTATTATCCTATGCTTGATATGGGGATTTAGAAACCATAGCAAAACTATTTTTGGGGCACAATTCAGCTGAATTTATCATGGTTAATCATACTTAAGTCTCATTTTATTGCTTTGATGGCTAAATGTTGCTACATTGTACGCAATGACTTTCGCTTTCTACTTGTTTTTTAAATTTTATTTATGATCCTTCATCGTTTCTGCTTCAGCCGTGGCTGCCATCACATAACTGAACTGATTTCTGCACCAATAAGAATTAGAAACATGCTCTTCAGAAATGAAAACTGGGATTCTCAGGAGTCCAGGAAGAGCCCATGGGCCATGCAGGATATGCCCCATGACAAATCCACAAGACATTTGTGAAATCATAAAGAAACTATACAATACAATGGTTTTCTTTGTTTTGCTTATCAAAGCTTCAGCATTTAAATTCACTTAAATATCTGCACAACATATTAGAATATACAGCACAAGCATGGTCCAAATTTGACTATTTGGACTAAACGTTGAATACGATGATTGTCAGAGTGTCCTTAAATGGAAAACCCAGCATGGAATGGTACAATTAGAATCAAGAATTAAGTTGATTAAAATAAAAATGCATCTAAACAGGCGTCGAGTGTATAACTTACTAAAAACACGTTTGTTCATTTCCAGTCTCAACGTTTCATATATATATAAACCTGTATTAATTACCAAATCCAAGACTGATTCCCATTTCCTTAGTTCCAAACAAAAGAATGCTGTCTTGAAAGAATGAGGGTGAGTTTTTTTCCCCATCAAGAGTCAGCAGTGTGCCTGGGGACACGGTAATGCTCGGGTTTCATGCGTGCCTTCTTCTCTTGTGGATTGGCATACTTCCACTTGGATGGAGACATCTTCAGCTTTTTCCTCTTCTTATCTGTGCACCACACTTTTTCACAGTACTCCTCCACTCTCTGGAAGTTGCTATAACCTATTAGCTGCAGGAATTCCTTGTACCATGGCCTTGAGCCCTGGAGGATGCTACTCTGTGCAGGACACGGCATCTTATGAGATACATCCTCCTCATAGTCTTTGTTGAACATGTCATCTACACGCTCTTCTTCCACAACTTCAAGTGTGATTTTTCTGACTGTATGAATGATGCTGTGTTCCACTGTCTGGCAGAAATATGTCCCAGCATCCATCCTGTGCAGCCTTAAAAATAAGAGGCCAAGGTCTACTTTGAGTACCCTGTCATCAGTCTTCACCTGAGTGCAGCACAAAGAGGAAATTGTATTATCCAATGAAAATAAAGCAAGAACAGCATAAGAACATTTTTAAAAAAGAAATAAAAATTGGAATAACCAATGTATGGTAGACAGGGAATGTCAGAGGTGAATCAGTCTTAAAGAAATGTAAAATGCCGGGACAGGATCACAAAATTGTGTAGTTTAATGGATTTCTGGTGAAAGGGTGGAAAGCATATCAAGGGACATTGGGGGTTAAAAGTTGGTGATCTTTTAAATGTAATTCAGGCAGATTCGTTTTAAATATCTTGGGGCACAATCCTGCCAAAAGCTAAGCACTTTAAGGTACCACTTGTTTTAAATGGAGAGAGAGTTAAGCTGAACTTTCCCATTGAATCAATGGGACTTGGGATGAAAGCAGAGGTGATTGAAGCAGATCCATGTGTCAGAAGTGTGTCAGTGCCAATTTGGTAAGAGTAAGAACTGGGTAAGAGGAAGAGTTTTCCACCCATCCACCTCACTCTGCGCAGAAATTTGTACATATCTTTGTGCACATTTTTCAAATGTATGTATTTTTCTGTGTTCGTTTATCAAGTGTGTGCAGCTTTATTTGCACATATTTCAAATGTGCACATTTGATCAAATGTCATTACTACAGAAACATATGAAAAAGGAGGGCCTGGGCAAGAACAGTTTTTACTCTTTAATTCAATGAAGAAGTACCTCTTCCTTTCGGGTTTCATGCGCTCTCTGTACAAGCCAGATCACTTTTGCTTGCAAGGTCCTTGGAATGCATTCTAGGAGAGTGCTGTTGTATTCTATTCCATACACCAGACGTTCTTCAGTCTTATCCAGGGCTTCTCCTACAAATGGGAAAATATACAAAACCCTCTGAGGTGTGTCATTCACACAAAGCTTCAAGGGAAATCCACACTTCGAGGGAAATCATTGGGTTTCACCCTTCATACACAAATAACCTTCATAGTAATTAATGGTAACAATCAAGGATTTACCAATCAACTAATTCCTTGAGCAATTTATTATTGCCATGGTCTCCAAGACCATAGCAGTTTATTTTTGTTTTAAAGAAATTGTTTAAAATGTATGTGCAGCTTAGGAGTGGATTCCCTTGTCTTTTTGTAAAAGAAATAAAAAATGCTAACTTCAAATATTGACCGGGTTAGCACATGCATGGGTGGTTAATAAGCCAGAGTGGCTTATTAACTACCCATGTGCAGGCCATCCGATTTCCCTAATTACCGTTGCCAGGGGCAGCTTGTTGTTAAGTGCAAACAGGGAAAGGGTAGGTGGCTGTGGGTGAGAAATCACCCAGAACCTACGCTCGACGAGGGTCATTAGGGAAATGAGCCAGCATGCCATTGGCATATGCAGAGGTGGCTAATAAGCCACCATGGCTCATTAACCACCCTTGTGTCATACGAACCAGGATATGATGTTGTTTAAATATGGATCTTGACACTCCCATTTTATGATATCTGAAAACTGATATCTGATTATCCAATGTTCCAGATCACGTGGAGAGCTCCCAGGGAGAGAGGAGACTTTCCGCTTTGGCCTGTTGCCCTCCACAAGGACAGGGTGAGAAAATGTGGTGATGGAGAGGGGCAGGGCTGAAGCATTCCCCCTTCCTTGTGTGTTAAGCTCTTCTGGTTTAGAATGCCTGAATAGGGCTAATGTCAAACCAAGTTGGGATCTTGTGACAGCACTTAAGAGTCTCTCTCTCTCTCTCTCTCTCTCTCTCTCTCTCTCTCTCTCTCTCTAAGCATTTCCTATGAGCCTCTCAAAAGACTCCATGGAGCTGTTTTCAAATAAAGATCAACAGTGAGGCTATGATATTCTGGAACAAGTGGAGAAGGCCCTTGATGCTCCTTAGTTTGAATAAAGAGTGCAGGTGACTGATAAATCTCATTCCTACAAAACTGACCCATAAAAGACACCTGATCCCAGAGCACATCACATTTGTCACTGCAGAAAATATCTTCGTGGTGTCTCCACCCATCTTGTACCTTAACACTTAGAAATACATGGGACTTCGCCATAGTGTTGAGATTCCTCACTCACCTATCAGCCACTCTTAGGAGACTTTGGAGAAGAAGCATGAAGACTCAAGGCATGATGGCAACTCTCTTGTGGATCAATTTTTTTAGGACCAAAATTGATCAATAGTCTCTGCCCCCCTTTTTGAAAGGTAAGCAACATCTACTGGCCTGATCTCTTATTCAAGAATATTACAATCCTACTGCACACAGCAAATGTTCCTTATTTTAGAATGCTGGGCTGCAGTTCCATGGAGTAACTCAAAAGGTTCATCTAAATGTTCTCTCAGTAGGCTATCTGAAAAATCCCAAATCTTCATCCTACTTTTGAAGGGACAAGGTTCCATCTTGTAGGGTTGAGATATATCAATAGCCTATATGCTTCAGTCAAGCCAGATGCTCAAGATGAACTTTCACACTCATGAGTTAAATGAAGTCAGTATTCCTGGCTGCAAACAACAAGTTTGGGCTTAACAGCTTTGCTGGCTCAATCAAGGCTTCAGTGAGTGCCACTCAGCAAACGATTTTGTTATCTTGAGCCCAGGAATTATTCATCTGCTCATCTTTGCAGAATGCAAAAAACTTGCCAAACAATCTTGCAGCCCTTTGCAAACTGCAAAACACATGGCACATTTTATGAAGTTTATTTGTTGAAACAGGTTTCCCCGTACACTGCTTTGGGCTTCAGATCTGGGATTGCATTGTTAATGCGTTTTGAACACTAGTAAGAGATGCGGTGATATCTTTTGTCCCAATTTTGTGATCAGCATTTGGCAAAAGAGCCCAAGACTAGAAAGCATGATAAACTCTTTCTTTTTAAAAAAAGAATTACTGATCCACCAAATTATCATCCAAAGATCCCTTGGGTGGTTTACAATCCTATCCAAAGTTTCAGTGCATGCTATTCTACAATTAAATCGAACAATACATTATATATTCTCCTGCCAATGTTCAGCATCCAAGTCTCTTGAGAATTGTGCTAAAAACCTGAACAGTATGGAATTTCCTCACATCACAGGACAAATGTGAAAACTATTTGTATTGTGAAGTATTTCTCTTCCAAATTCTAATCTACCCTGCAGGAAACCACTATTCCATTAAAGCTTTTTCTGGCAGAGAGAGAGAGAGAGAGAGAGAGAACATGATCTTTCTCCTTTAGAGTTATTGGACCAGATCTGCAAAATGATGACTGCTATCTAAATGGTATAATTGGAATTAGAGTTGATGGTAACTGAAGGTTCAACTATATGTTATGTTAAAGACACCCCTGCGCAGGAAACAAAGGTTTAATTCTTCCTTCTCTATCCCCACTTCCAATTTTACTGATAATTCCCTCTTGCACTAGTATGGGGCTTAGGAAAAAAAACCCATTTTTGCTAATGAGGACAGTTTTTCTAAGCCCCTTAGTGTGTGCAGTGGGTATAGGTAAAATCAAGGCTGGGGAGGGAAGGATTAAACCTTCTCTTCCTCTGTGTTTGTGTGTGTGGTCCCAATATGAACCAAACTCCCCAAAACTGTTTTTAAAAAGGGGGGATGTACCTGCTATGTCTTTTAGGTACTGTGTAGTTGAGCCCTGAGAGTTGCAGACAGTGATTCATTTAAGGCCAGTTCAAGGAGATGGATACGTTTCTTTAAGTACCCTGTTAGCACTCCGCTGTCCCCTGGACGTTTCCATACATATACCAAAAAATATACAGAGGTCAGTCCCGCCAGATTACCTTCTTCCATGTGTGCGTGTGTGTGTACTGCTCCAATGGTTCATTGTAAATGCCAGACTCTGTAATCTCTTCTGACATCTCCTGTCAGGTCCTAGAACTTGTGGCCCTCTGGATATTTTGAGCTACAACTCCCATCAGCACTTGCCAGTTGTAGGCTAAAGCATCTGGAAAGCCTAAAGTTGCCCACCCCTATTCTAGAACATGAGATCAACAGAGGCAGAGTCAAGGAAAGGGTGGAGGCTCAGGAGTCCAACCAAACATGGCTGGAACAGGGAGAGCAGCTGTTAGCTGAGGAGACTAAGACAAAAATTTCCAAGTAGACCAATGAGAAATCTTGTAGATGGAGAGAGCAGCAGGTAGATGGGAAGATCAGGCAGGTGGAAAGACTCAAACAGAGTTTAGGGAACCAGGTGTACAACAAGGCCTCTTGCCCAGGCAAAGAACCAGGCCTGAACTGGAAAGATTTATAGCC
Source organism: Anniella stebbinsi (assembly GCA_029215795.1). Lineage (NCBI taxonomy): Eukaryota > Metazoa > Chordata > Lepidosauria > Squamata > Anniellidae > Anniella > Anniella stebbinsi. The sequence goes on along the minus strand of JARDYH010000003.1, from coordinate 96,348,742 downwards.
AAGCTTTTAAGGAGGAAACAATTGGCTGAATTCAGACAACACATTAAGCAACTGAGGGGGGGGGGGACAATCGTCAGTTGTATTGCTTATTGTGTTGTGTAGAGGGTAACACGCCGCTCACAAACTACTGACGGTATGCTATTCCGCCCAAATAAGCAACTGATAGAAACAACTGGCTTGCAAGTTGTTTAGCTCGAAGCCAGTTGTTTAAAGTGCTGTGTGGAGGGGTGAGTGTGTTAATGGCGTGTGGTGAGTGGGTTAAAACACAAGCCCATAGAGGCAGGCGGCAAGAGAGACCAAAACGGCGGCTGCCACTCTGCTATAACTGGTGAACTTGCAGAGGCTGCTGGGATAGAACTGGGAGGACTGAGCGAGGGAGGGAGGGTGGAGGGGCAGGGGCTGTGTCAGTCAAATGCTGGGTTGACTATTAGATCACTCAATGCCAGCCTCAACCAACCACAATTGTGTAGGAATATGTTGAGTGAGGAGTACCCACAAAATTACCAACTGTGAGTTGGCTACTCAACCCACCATTGACTAATGTGTTGTCTGAATTCAACCATTGTGTGTGTGTGAGCGAGCGAGCGAGAGAGAATACAAGGGACACCTGTGACCAAGCCTCTGTGTTTGAGTCCCAGCAGACCTTCCTGACACAAAAACCCTTTCCACATGTCTGTAGGACACTCACGCTTTGCTGGAGGTGTAGAGCTGCATTCCTGGCCCTCCCCTTGAAGTTGTACAACTCCCTCCCCTGAGCCCCCATGTTGAGCACAAAGGTCTGAATGAGAAATTCTACTCGGGAGCAGCTTTCGTGCACTGGGCCTTCGTGCATCTGGACTGCACAGAACTCCAAAGCAAAAGCAGCTACTCCCAAACGGAATTTCCTACTCAGACCTTGGTTCTCAACCTGGGAGGATGGGAAGTGGAGCTAAGTCAGGACATGCTGTCCTCTGGCTGCACATGAGCGCCCGATGTAGGAGTAACAGACGTAGAAGGTTAAAGTTGCATAATCCAGCAAGGTTAGCGCTCAGAAGATCCTCCTTTTACAAATACATCACTGTTTGCTGGAATACTGCAAATGCTACCTAAAGGTTTCACTTTAAAAAAAAACAACAAACCTTGCAAGAGAAATCTTTATGTCTAAACAGGTTCCTGAATGTGATCCTCAGGCTTCTGGCTTGACTTATAAACTTAATCATAAAGATACTAGTCAGGAAGATATACCTACAGCAATCTTCCATAACCATAGTGTAGGATATGATTCTAAGGTCTGCAGGTATTGACTCACTAAGATATTCTTAATGGATGGCACGGGAATTACCGAGAAATTGCTGGCCAAAGCACTGCTGAGCTGCATTTCCATGACGGACATCTTGTCTGCGGAAACGTCTAGGGAAAAGAAAAGCAATTTTTAAAAATACAGATGCTCAAGGTTGTGAATGGGCTAAAAGGCTTCTCCCTGACATCTAGTTTTCTATGTAGAGGGTTATCATCATCATCATCATCATCATCATCATCATCATCAGATGAGCATGCCATCATGTCCAGACAGAGGTAGTAAGAAGTAAATCTTAGGTTGTATTGCCTGGTGGACGGAACCACCTCCCTCAGGTTCAGAGTAACACTTCTCATGTTTATGGGGTAGTTCGCATACTGTATAGAAGGAGGTGGCTTCTTTAGTGCTAATTTAGCAAGCAAAGCATTCTCCAATAGCTAGCAGCCTTTGCAGGACAGAGTAGGCTAACAATGTTAACTAAAAGATGCCTGTTGGGGCTTTACTTTTTTCTTTTTTTTCATTTGGACAATGGCCAAGCTAATAGATTCAGAGACAAACTACACCTTCTGCTCATCATGTTAGTGTAGCTGATCCTGTTCTTTTTCTTTAATCTTGTGAAAGTGCATGCAGTCTGGATCTGGATTAGGACCATAGTGCTCAGAGGGCAGAGGGTTCAAGTTCCTCCCCCCCATTTCCCCCTGAAATTTCCATGGGAGGTTAAAACAAACAAACAAACAAAAAAGAGAAAGAGAAAAGCCTCCATTGATTACAAACCTCTTTTTCCCTTTTTTTAAAAAAATCCCCTCTGTGTTCATAGGTTGAACTTTGGGAAAAATGGGAGGGTAGGAGCTTAAACCCTCCCTTTTTGGAGAGCCATGATATTGGGACCACACATGTTGACACAAGATTAAAGAAAAATAGCAGGTTCAATTACATCAATGTGATTAATAGTGGTGTGTAGTTTGATCCAAAAATTACCATTGTACGTTGCTTAGTGCCCAGCCAAATTAAACTAAAGTTCACATAATTTAGCTGAATGCATACTCTTCTGTTTCAAACTGTTTCTCATAATCCTCTCAGAACAACCCTGTAAAGTAGGTCAATATCACTAACCCCATGTGTTATCACCCAGTGCTGTTTAATATCTACATGAAAAGTTGAGTTGTCATCCGGATTGAGGTGTCATCAGTAGGCTAATTTCAGCTATATGTTTCCTTTTATCTCAGTCATGCAACACAGTGGAAGTGTTGAACGGTGCCTGGGACCAGTAATGGCCTTGATCTTGATGAAGGCTAGTAAACTGAAGCTCAACATATGGCTCAGTTCGGACGACACGATAGTCAATAGTGGGGTAATAATCAACTTTACAGTTGTTCAACTAGGGGGTACTCCCCACACAACATGGTAATAAATAATCAACTGTGGTGTGGATTAGGATCAGCGCTGAGTTGACTATGGCAGCATTCGGATGATACAATAGTCAAAACAACTGATGGTTGTTTCCCCCACAACAGTTGTTTATTGTGTCGTCCGAATTGAGCCTATGTGTATGTGTGTGTGTGTGGAGAGAGAGAGAGGGGGAGAGAGAGAGAGAGAGAGAGAGAGAGAGAGAGAGAGAGAGAGAGAGGCAACTATATATTGTGCAGCTGGGGTGGCTGAGAGAGAATAGTGCACCTAAGACCACCTAGCATGTTTATGGTAGAGGTGAGATTTGAATCAGGGATTTGGTTGTTCACAGCTCAGTCTCAGCTACCATTCAACACTAACTTTTATAGCTAGCAATTCTTATCATTATCACAATTCTCTTCATTGTTATTTGCACAACAACAACCCCGTGAGGTAGGTTAAGCTAAATGATTTTCTGACTGTCATGACTGAATAAGGGGCTTGAAGTTTGAACCTTCACATCCTCTAATCAGGGCTGTGCAGAGCTGGTAATATGCCCAGGCCAGATGGGAAGTGTGTGCCCCCCCATTTCAAATTGCTCATTAAGGACAATGCCGTAAGGACAACCATCACAACTTAGGCACATATATCCCTGCCCCACATGCGGCATGGCCCTCTGGAGCTTGTAGTCTGACCATGGTATTCACGACGGACGGCTTCTGAGCTGTTTCCGCAAGGTGGGCTCCTCGCTTCTTGATGGGCCGCTTATGCTACGGAAGCAGTAGCGTAAGCTGGGGGGGGACCTCCTCGTTGGAGTGCCCCCTCAAAATCGACGGAGTGCTCCCTCCTCATCGGAGTGCCCCCTCAAAATTGGAGTGCCACTGGCCCCACTAGCGCCCCCCCCCCCCTCTGCACGGCATGGCCTCAAACATGATGTGCTTCCCCACACAGTTGGTCAATCCCAAAGGCACTGAGCAGTATTGTATGCTGCTGCTCTGCTTCAACACTAATAGGGTATGCTGGCATGATGGTTTTTGTCAACCAGTCATGCCAGCATATGCTATTGGAATTGGGTACAGGTCGCATATGCTAGCGTTATGTCAACGGCGTAAGCAGAGTGGTAGCATTGGATATTGCCCAATATTTATGCTTTGTATGCTGACTTAATTAAAATAATAAGCAATAGGTTCTGGCAGTGTTTGTGTTGCCTATATCCATACAGTTTATAATTCATCTGGTAGACCTTACCAAATATATCTGAGTTCAGGTCCAGCCAAGCTTGCAAATGCTAAGACCATTTTATATGTATTTTGGTTTCAGTCCATTAAAAATGCCAATAAGGGTCATAATCAGAATCCAGATCGTCAGCTTCTGAATTCAAGTCCACTGTAACATTCACAACTTGGTGCTACAACAACACACATCATCCCAGCCAGCCATGCTGGTTGGGAATGATGGGCCTTGTAGTCCAACCTATCTGGAAGGCACCAGGTTTGGGAAGGCTGGACTACTGCGTCTTCAATAGCTGTGTGAGCTGAAGAAATTCAACTGGTGTACTTTGTCCTATCATAGCCGCCTTCCCATCACAGTGTGGTTCATCTAGATTTCAGGAGGGGAGCAATGCCATGATGGAATGAGGATGTCTACCCTATGGACTACACTCATCTGTCTTTCTCTCTTACAACGAAATGAAAATGGACTGAATTAAGAAAAGCTCAGAGTAGGAGGTATACATTCTTTCTTAAGAAAAGTACACTACTAATCAGTGCTTGGGTTTTCCCAGGCAAAGAAAGCAATATTGACATCAAAGGATGTTGGAAATCTCATCAACCTGCTTGCTGGATTGCTACCACAGGTTTGGATTTATTATTATTATTATTAATAATAATAATAATATATTTATTTATTTCTTACCCACCCTCCCACAGGACCGAGGCGGGAAATAACATTAAACACAAATGATATAAAATACATAAAACTTATTAAAAACATATAAAAACTAATATTGTTAAAATACCAATAAAACTCTTATTTAAAAGATATATGATTAAATGAGCATCTAATTTGCAATAAAAATAACTATCCAATTAATATGCACACAGTAGGGAACAATTCTTTATTTGTCCAAGTCCAGATGGGACAATACATTTTTTAATCATGTCCATGTGCAGGAGCCAAAATCTATTTGCTTTAAGCACAGGAATAATCTCAAGTTATTCTGTTGGGAGTATTTGCTTGAATGATGTTTAGGGAACATAACATCAAGTGCAGAAACGTTTTGGAGATTCCCATTTCGGCTCCGACATTTAAACAAAATGAATTTGCTGGCAAATGTTTTTCGAAACAGAATCTTTTCTCATCTTCCCCTAGTTCCTGGTACATGTTCTTGCCAAAAGATGAGCTTTATGTAAAGTTCTGTTTCATGCCTTTTCAAATATCTCAACAACAGGGGGAATGAGTCTATAAATCTTGATGACAATATTATGCCATATAGAATCCATCTGTGAAGAAGCATATTTGTTTAACGAAACCAAGTTTCTAGCCATCTCTGTTTTGGCGTGGGGTGGAGTGGGAAAGCTTTAAAAATGCATCTGCCAAGCCTCAAAACCCAGAAGATATTTTGACTGCCCATCCTGATTTGATCTAATCTATTTTTCAGAGGGATTTAGATGTGAATAATTTCCTCTAGATTGCACCTTCTGTATTATTAGTTTAATTCTTTAATCTGTTCTCTTCCCTAGACCTGCCCACAATGCCTTATTCATCCCATCCCGTTACTCTTTTCTGAAAACTCTTAATTCTGCAAAATAGTCATAATATGTAATGGCTATGCAATATCAGGGTTTTTGCTGTTGTTGAAAAATGTGTAGCATTTTTAAACATAGAAATACAGACATCTCCTTCCTATGCCGAAGATACGCTGTGCTAGTTTGATAAGAGCCATGCTCATGTTTATTCAAAAGGTTTGGGAGCCGTGTCACTGGAAAAGGAAATACAAGTTATGCTTTTAGGAAAATCAGCCAATAGAGCATTCTCCTTCGTGCATTTCTGTTGAACTTCCCAAGGGCATCTGGTTGGAGACAGAGTGCTCCGTTAAATGGGATGGATGGATCACACAAGGTGAGTTCTAGGTTCTTGTGGTATCATTTGGAAAAGCTCTCCCATGATTTCATTGAAATTTAATTGTAAGGAATAATCATGAAGAGCTCACCATTAGAGTACAGCTATCTGTCAGGCAGGCTATGTATTGTCATTTTACCCCAGGAATGGACAACCTCAGGGGATCTGGGGACCAATTTGGACACACCCACCGCCTGGCAGCTCGCACTTCTGTTGTTGCAGCGCCACCAAACCCACCCATCCCCTGAGGCCCCCTGACATTGCCTACTCCTGGTGTCATGTGTCAAGATGGTTTGTTGGTGGTATTTGACTCCACAGAAGCAGAATACAATCTATGCTGGTTTGAGTAATAAGCATTGGAGATGGGGCTCGTTAAAAGCAGATATGATTAGTATCTTTTTGTCATGCCTAAAAATCAGAATTTAGTGGATATTAATCCTGAAAGAAATTAAAGATCTCACAGGATATGATATGCCATCCAAACTATTGATGGTTTTATCCTGTTCTACTAAAGGTTTGATACTAGAGGAGGATGTTGAAATGGTTATGAATACATTAACAGCTTGCATTATTATTGCTTATAACGGGTAGAAAACTAGTTCTCCATTACTTAATAAGTGGATGGGCCATAATAAATATGATCAAATTAACTAACGTAGTTAGGCTGAGGGAAAGAACGCAGCAGGAATGTAAATTCACAGAAAAATGCAGTCTATTTATTTACTTTTGGGATAACAAGGTCCAGGATAATATTAATCCACACGTAATGCTGAGTAAGATTTGATGTTGTTTAAATATTATATTTATAAGGTTGATTTCTTATTTTTTTTGCATTATATGACTAGCTTAGTTATATTCTCACAGTATCAATATTGCAATGATTTGAAAAATAAATAAATAAATAAAATAGAGAGTGAGCGAGCTTGGAGCGTGTTCTTCAGATGGGTGCTGAGCCCACCTTTAAATGTGAGCCATCAAAGATACCAGCAAATCAAACACTAGCTGGAGGCATTCTGTCTTGTCCCAGCCTGCTGGGTCTTCCTCTTTCCACCCAGCCCATCACTGCTTCCTCTGGCTGGGTAGAGCTAAAAAAAAGGGCCCCACAACTGGGTGCTTGAGCATTCCCCATTAGGAGGAAGGCATGGGCAGGAAGAGGCAACAGTCATAATGAACAACCAAGATACCAGGCTGTGGCAAGGCTGAAAGGCTGCGACCAGTGTCTGATTAGCTAATAGGTTCAAGGGCCAAACTAGCTAAGATAGTGGGGATCCCTGAACTTATTTCTGCATGTTTTCTTTCCTCTCCTAAAAGCAGCTCCGGGCGGAGGGAGATTGGATTGACACCATGGCACGGGGGAAGTGGGTGTTGACTCCTACTACCGCCATTTTACTGGTCTAAATTACACCCCGAGTGATTCAACCTACTGAAGAAAATGTACAAGTGTTAACGCCCTTCTCTTAGTGCCACTGCGCCAATTTAATTCATGTTTCCCCTCCCCAGCAGTTGTTTTTAAGAATAATACATAAATAAATAAATAAAAAATAAAACAACTGGGAGTTCCCACACAACTCATCCATCTATTTGACCCTCAGAATTCAGGTCTGAAGATGGGCCCAGATTTCTGTGAATCTGCTCTGTGCTCCCTTTTTCTATCATGTCTGCCTCCAGCCTACGAAGAATATTTGATTGTGATTTTCTTTCTTCTACAGTCAGAAGTACCTTACGGTTCAATGCCTAAACCAGTTCAAGCGAATCAAGGCACACTGGCAACATGGTGACTTTCTTTCTTTCTTTCTTTCTTTCTTTCCTGAGCAGCTACCTTTTAAACATTTATGATTCATGACATTATGTCTCATGAAAGATGCTTTGGAAAAAAAAAACACAGTGAAAAAACAGTATAGCACATCTGACTGCTGAAGAAAGAAGTCCAAAATAAAATATTCTACAAATCACTGCATGTTAATATGTTAGTATAGATCCTTTGATGCTATGCAAACAAATCATTGGCTAATTTTCCTATACCATCAGTTTGGAACAATAGAATAGATGGAGACTTGTCGGTCATCTTCCCTGCTTGATGCATGAAATCCATCCCCAACGCATTGAAGGCCTCCAGAGGAGGACAGAACTGTAATTGCAAAAGACAATTTGAAAGAAGAAATTAAACGATCTCTGTCTGGTACAGGAGAACCAATATGATTTTACCAATACCATTTCGCCAAGAGACCATATGATTTTGCCTGCCAGATAGGCTTCTCACCTCTTCGCCTGTGTTCCTGTTGGGTAGTACCTGGAACAGGAGATCCCATCCCACGCACAGTAAGGATCTCTTGCTAGGCAGCAGTCAGCACAGGCTGTTCCATACATGTCACACTGATGGAACTTTAACTGTGCAACGGCGGACTCAGATCCAACATAAATTTGTTGCTGTAAGGGAAATGCCAATACTTCAAAACAACAAAAGACTATGCCTAACATATATTGATGATTCACTGCTTCAAACAAAGTCGTAGGAGATAGTATACTATCAATATCTATAAAGGTCAGTGCCTAGAGTTCTATGGTATGGTGGAAAACTTTTTTTTTTTAAAAAAAACATTGCTTACAACCTGTAACTTAATTCTGAAACAGGAATAAAAGAAGGGAAGGAGTGTTGCATATTCTACGCATCTCTTCGTAGGAAATAAATATCCATAAAATAAGATTATGACACAGGTTACAAGAAGCCTACATAAGTTTAGCTTGACCAAAGTTTGAGGCATTTAGAAAGTGAAATCATATAAAAGAGGAAGAAGTGACTCTGAGGAAAAGAAACACAACAAGGGATTAGGAAAAAATGAGGGTTTTTCCCCTCAGGTTACGCTAGACAGTTCAGAAATCTGTCATCTTATAGTTAAAACAGGGACATGAACATAGTAATGGTAAGAGTACAACAATCTTGGTGTAGAAATTAGGGCTTTTTGGTGGATAAAGGTTATCCGGAGAAAGGAGTCATAACAAATGATATGAAGGAGAGGGATGGACAGATGTAAAGAGATGCAAATAAAAGGGTACAGTAGCCAACCATATCGCACATTATGTTCAAATGTAAAGCTATACAAGTATAGGTCAGATACTGAGTGCAGTCATTCCCAGCAGGAAGCTGTAACTGTGTTCTTGTAAGCCTATAAGTTGCATCTTCACCTCCTGTTCTAAACTTGTTAACGAGTACCACGGTATCCATTTTCCTTCTATTTGTCATGTATTAATATGTTTCAGTACTTTAGTCAGTAAAATCGATGAAATGCAGTGCTGATGGTGTGTTTTTGGTTTCAACAACTACTGTCTAGTGTGTCTCCTTGTGGGAAGGGGATTATACGAACCCATCCGAAACAGGGGCTGAGTTTTAAAGTGTCCAAAGCTGTATCCAATTAATACAATTTCATTCTTACACTTTCCCCCAATTCAAAAATTTGCTTTAGAAGGTCGTTAGTACAGGAAGATCAGTATTATTATCTCCATACTGCATAAAGGGTGGTTGAGAATGAGAGAATGGTGGTTTGCCTAAGTCCATATAGCGATTTTGTGGCTGAGATCATATTTGAAATGACCCCAATCTGCAAATCAGCAGATCATCTGCATAATCTCCCAGGAAGGTTTCCATTTGGTGATCATGCTAGAACTTGATGGAACCATTGCTTTTTATTATGATGTGATATGATATACCCTATTTCTTCGATTCTAAGACACACTTTTTCCCCATATAAACATCTCTAAAAACGGGGTGCATTTTAGAATCAATGGTGATTTCCCCACACTTAGAATCAAAGCTTTTTTTTCTGTTAGGTGGTACTGAAATGAAGGTGCGTCTTACAATTGATGGCGTCTTAGTATCGAAGAACTACGTTAATCTATATCGTTGTAAGCTCAGGGTGGGTAGGAAAACCTGCTGGACAGGTCTGGCTGGAACATCCCCTTGTTATGCAAACTACAAACAATATTAGTAGAACAATTCCTTGTTCATGTAAATGAAATAGTTTGCCAATTGCTTCTTGATACAGGGTCATTTTTGAGGAATGCTCTGGATACAAGGAACAATCAAAATAATAGACAGACCTTCCTGCACTCCTAGCAAAGTAATCCAGGTGTCTCTGTGAAGAGAAACAGCAGTTTTGAGGCAGGCTGAGAGAAAGACACAGGGAACTGCCTTTGGGAGATCTGGTTTGGAAACAGTGATGTTGGTTGTGTATTGGAGTATTTTAAGGTGTCCTTTCACCTATTCTCAATGTATGTATGTGTATATATATATATATATATATATATATATAAATGAATACAAATATTACAAAATGCCAGAAATAATACTCCAGTATCCTTCCCCCAAAGGGAATCGGATGCCCCTGGAACTACTCAGCACCCACAGAAGTGGGGTCTGAACAGCAATATTTTAGATAGATGGTATATTTTGTCTTACCATTTTGCCTGAAAGCACTTAAACCTTCATGTTTCTTTGGTCGGTAATGTTCCATTTATCAACAACTGCATTTTAATAAAGTTCCCATTTCACTCATGAGTCAGGAAGATTGCTTGCTTACTTCGCAGTTGATGGTAATATGGGACAAAATATTTACAACAGCTTAAAACCAGCAGCGTGTGTGTGTATGTGGAAAAATATATCTAGATGTTTCACAAGGAAGCAGAGCATAAGTATGCACTGATATTTAAAATTCCAGACAGCACTCGATGAAAACACATTTTATATGGCATATTTAGTCGCACAACAGTAGTAAAGTCATTTTATGGCATGCTCACACTTTCTGAAGTAGAGGAAAAAGCAGCAGCCATAATGACACCAGAAAAATATATGCGGGGGAGGAATTGGGGAGAAGTAGATTTTGAGTCACATTGTAAATCTTCCCCCAAAAAAGCATCTCTGTTTTTCATATAAATGCTCTGATCCTCATTTTATTTATGAAATTAAACTTATTTCAATAAGAAGTACTACCAACACCTGTCATTTAACAGGACAATCCTATGCATGTTTACTCAGAAGTAAGTCCCACTGTGTTCAGTGGCACTTACTACCATGTAAGTATGCACAGGATTCTATTTTTTTAAAAATGCAGTTGTAGTCTTTAGGTCAGCCTTTTCCCAACGTAATGCCCTCCAGTTGTTTTGGCCTACAACTCCCAGCATTTCTGACCATTGGCCATGCTGGTTGGGCCTGATGGGAGTTGAAGTCCAAAACGTCTGGAGGGCACCAGGTTGAAGAACACTGCTCTAGGTGCTAAAATGCAAGAATAAAACAATCGCGAGGAGCCTTTGTGATCTGCCTTGAAGAAGTAGGTCATCTGCAGGTGGAAAGGTTTGCCTTTAAAAGTTGCACGACAGAAGCTTTTCTTAATGGGGTGAGTCAGTGATGGAAAGTTTTGCTTATTGAATCCCTCCCTGCTGTGCAGCTGCTACATTAGAGTCAACTAAAGAACAGGGATGTCAGAGAAATCCATTTGAGGGGTGGACTTTGATGGGTTTTCCTATTTTCGGCTTCCCAGAATTTGTTCAGGTTCCTGCTGTGGCACCCAACTCGGTCTGCCAGTCAGGCCAGTTTGCGGATTTTCTGGGCATTTCACATATTTTTGCTGGGGGCAGAGGGGGCTTCTGCAATTTGGGCAAATTTCTGAGCAATTTGAGCAAATCACCCCTGAATTTGCTCAAATTCAACCATAATTCGTGCCAACTCGACCATAATTCGTGTCAATTCGACTGCAATTTGCACAAACTGCTCAGAAATTTGCACAAGTTGCTCATAAAGCCTTTTTTTTTAAAGGAGATCTGGGAACAGCCCACAGCTGGACTTGCAGATACAAAGCAATTCATACATGCCAAGGAACTCCATTGAACCAAAAATGAACCAGATTTCCCAGTGACAGACATCCCTTCTTAAGACTGGTTCAGAAAACAATCCCGGTGGTTCAAGTATGGAAGTGAGCAAACCTTATATCTTTTTATATCCTTATCTGCAGAGGAGGAAATGAGGATATGAAACCGCCAACGTTAATACTCCAGATGTTTTGGAATACAACTCCCATCATCTCTGCTCATTGGCTGTGTTGGCTGGGACAGATGGAAGTTGTATTCTAAAACATCTGTTGTATACCAGGTAAAGGAAGTGATATGAGAAAATTTCAGATGCAACCTATCCAATCCAAAGCGGGAAGGCAGCGTTGATATGAAAAGGAAAACACAGAAGAGAACAATGGGGATTGAACATACAGTGAAAGGGAAGGAGGGGGAACTCCTGTACAGGGGATCATAGCCTTCTGCTCTCTGTTCATGCTCTTTTCATCTATCCCAACTTTTATCTTCTTTCAAACTTTCTACCGGAGCATGGCCCTTGAAATGCACTGTGATTTTTTGCTTTAGATGAAATTCAGGGGCAATTCTAATGTTCATCTGACATACGTGGTTATACACCAGAGTAGAATCATGTAATCCTGGAGCCAAAAGAACACTCACCCTTTTGGAAGAAATTTCCATGGATATAACAGGAACTGGCACCTGGAAGTGAAGAGATTTTTCTTTGATTTAGGAAATAGATCACCTTTGTAGCTACAATAGCTAAATAGTTGAGGGGGGCACCAACATTTATTTGTACTTGCGCATCCAATATTGCCTGATACTCTGTCACACCTGGTTCTCAAAGGCTCTCATAAGTCATATATTGGGCAGCAAGCATCTTCATGAGCTCCACCCACTAAGATGTTGCTACAACCTGAGTGACCCCTTCCAAGAGTGCCCCCCTCCTTTGTACCATACCCAGGTTCCCAGGGAAACCTGTTACAGCTGCAAGGCCACAACAGATAGAGAGCTGCTCCTGTGAGAAACTCTGACAGAGATAAGCTTGCAGAGACATTGGCTGAATTCGGACAACACGATAGTCAATGGTGGGGTAATAACCAACTTTACAGTTGTTCATCTAGGGGGTACTCCCCACACAACATGGTAATAAATAATCAACTGTGGTGTGGATTAGGATCAGCGCTGAGTTGACTATGGCAACATTCGGACAACACGATAGTCAATACAACTGACGATTGTTTCCCCATCCCCAGTTGCTTATTGTGTCGTCCAAATTCAGCCATTGACTTTCTAAAACTATTTCTAATGAATCAACTTACATTCAACAAGGCCTCTGGCCTTGTTTCACACATGCCTATTATTATTATTATTATTATTTGTAGTAGTAGTAGTAGCTGGAGCAATAGTAGTAATAGTAGCAGTAGTATACTACCTTTCTGCCAATCATAAAAACAATAAACAAACAAAACATATTATCTATCAGTATCTACCTACCTATGTGGCTGGCTCAAATGTGTAATACCCATTTCCACTCCTACTTTCTCTCTCTCTCTTCTCTTGGGAGAAGAAAGATATATGTAGCTCCATGTGACATGCTCACATTATACTTTATTTTACAGTGAAATAGAGAGAAGGGGTACCCATACTTAAGAACCTAAGCAGAGCCATGTTGGGTCCATCTAGTCCAGCATTCTGTTCATAGAGTAGCCAACCAGCTGCCTGTGGGAAACTTCCACAGTGCAATACCAACCTCCCAGTCGTATTCCCCAGCATCTGGTGTACATAGGCATACTGCCTCTGATACTAGAGGTATCATAGAGCCATCGGGAATAGTAGCCATCGATAGCCTTTTTCTCCATAGATTTGTCTAACTCCCCTTTAAAGCCATCCAAATCGGTGGCCATCACTACATCTTGGGACAGCACATTTCATAGTGTAACTATGTGCTGTGAAACCTGTGTTTGGGATGTGAGTATAATAAACAACCTTTTTTTAAAAAAAACAAACCAACAACCAGCAAATACTGTTTAGAGTGGTGCACAAGGGACCTCTCAAATTTCTCCACCCTATTTGTGGATAGAGAAATTGGGGGGACAATTTCACAGAATTTATCCAGGGGCAGGAGAAATTCTCCAACTATTTCTCACAAGGAGGCATCACCATTGGCAAGGGTTGTAAAACATCTTCTTTCTGTTTTTCCTAAGGGTTCTGGTTTTTTTGTGCTGCCAATGCAACTGTGTAGGCAGCCTGGGCCCCATTTTTCATCCTCCATATACCTAGGATCACCCCAGGGCATTGAGGAGAGAAAATGCAGCCACCACCCAAAAGAATGAAGAAAATGTGAGAAAATTCTGAAAAGTGTCCCTATTATTTCTAGGGGGCAAGAAAAGAAAAATATCAGGAATTTCCTGAAAGTTTTCTTTCCCCATGAAATGGCTCTCCATTTTTCTGCCTCATTTTCTGGGCATTTTATAATTTATTTTAAATGTGTATTAGTGGTATTTCTGACCTTAACTAATCACTGTGAGGTAACTGTCTATATTTTTCTTTCTATTACACATCTCACCATTGCTCTACAGTCTCTCAGGCTACCTGTACTTCCTGATATGAAAAGGCCCTATGGGAGAAATAAATTTATGATGTCTTCCCTTGGGTGGGAAACCAAGGAGTCTACAGGTTGTCAGAGAGATGACTGTACAATGAAAGACAGGATACTCATACATACTCCTCAGTCATCTCATAAGTAAGCACAAGAACCCTGAACTGAACCCATGAGAATTTCTCCAAAATTTCTTCTCCTTTGAATTTCTTTTTGAAAGCAATTTCCTTTCTAACAATTTGAATGAGAATGGTCAAAATTTTCATGGTAGAAAATTTCGGACAGCACTAGTTTAAAGCACCATAAACCTTAAATTTGCTTTACACCAGTGGTAAGCAATGTGATGCCCTCAGACTATAACTCCAATCAAAATTGTAGTCAAAAATTTAAAGAACATTACTTTGCTTACTCCTGTTTAAACTGTATTTGCTGCAGTTGCAGGCACTTTCCAGGCCACAGTGCTGTCCTCTGAGGAAGGGCCCATCCCTCAAAGTATTGCATTGAAGGGCAAGATGGTCCCAGAAAGCTGGATAGCATCTTTCCTGCCACTGATAGCCCTTCCATGATTTGTTTAAAGCCTTTACGTTACTGGCATAGCATTGTACTTTGTCCTGCGCTTGTGTTTATAAAGGTGTTCATATTTCATTTTTGCTACAAAATTCTAATTAATTCTGTTTGTTTAATTATACTTGACATGTTTGTATATTAAAAAGTAAAACTTAATAGTGCATTATTATAGAAGATAGTCTAATTCTTTTTTAAAAGGCTTTATGGACATAAATAAACTCCCAACTTTGAATTATAGTGAAAACCGTTGTCATTCCTGGAAACTCTGTGTCAAGAGCTTCCAATGAAGTGTTTTTCATGAGACTCATTCCATGGGCAGGCAGTCAAAAAGGGATGACCAACTAACTCCAGACTTTGAATTATGTGTGTATATATATATATATATATATGTGTGTGTGTGTGTGTGTTTATATATATATATATATATATATATATGATCTTAATATATTTGAATTTTCTTAGTCACCTTAAAAAAGACTTGAGCTGACTTACAATAAAATTATTAAAACATACAAAATATAAAAGAGCTAAAAACAATTTCCATTGTAAATATTAAAACAGCTTCAATTATGGCTGCAATCCTGCATCCAGTTATGCTCCATAAAACTCATTTCCTTAATGAGCTTTAAGTAGCCTCAACTGTGAACTGGACTGAAGTCTTTGTAGTTAGATGTGTCATAAGGGCAGAGAGAGAGAGAGAGAGAGAGAGAGAGAGAGAGAGAGAGAGAGATTTTACTTTGAACACTTGCAGTTCTTCAAGAATCACTTCTTCCATCGATTCTGTGTCTTGATTGTAAATTGTAATGACTTTCAGTACAATCCCATTATCTGTAGGTACACAACAGACAACTTAGCACTGGTAACACTTTCTATTTGTCAATTGTCAAAAAAAAATCTGAAAGAGATTGGATCTAGATCTAGATTTAGTTATGCTTTGGGTAGACTTATTGAAATAATTGAGACTTAAATGAATAATGACCAGCTTGGCCCATAAATGCCAACGGGTCTACTCTATGGTTCTATGCATAAAACACATTTTCTGTCTGCTCTAAAAAATAAAAAAAATATGAAACGCTAGAAAGTTGATTTTAGTTGTTCAAAGCTAAGTTGCCATTATTATTAGTTATCCCACCTTTGTTCCAAGGAGTCCAATGTGGAGTTAAGGTTCTCCCCCTCCCATTTTATTCTCACAATAACCTTGTGAGGCAGTTTATGCTGAGAGGTAGTGACTGGCTGAAAGCCATCCAGAAAGCTTCTTGGTTGAATGGGGATTTGAACCTGAGACTTCCCAAACATAACCCATGACACTGTGCTGGCTCTCAGAAAAAGAAATCTGTATCATCCCTTCAACACCTCTATACGGTGAAAGAGTCAAGGCAGAAAGAATAGTGGCATATCTGAAAATTGCTGGTTTGCAACCTGAATACTGGATTTATACCTTTAAATCTGCTAAAACGGGAAAGAAGGCAGCCATAGCACACCTGAACATCTGCTCATAACACCAAGTGAGGATGTGGGACAGGTGACTGGGCTTCAGAACGTTTGAGCAGTAAGAGCCACATCTTTGCTACTTCAGGAAATTGAATGGGCCATGCCTGAGGTTTGGGATGTGGGGCACTTACCTTGCTGAAGCCACCCAGTTGAGTTCATTATTAAAGTGTGCTTTGAATTGGAGACTTCCATGGCTCACCGATTTATTTATCTGTTACGTTTATGCCCTGCCTTTTCCTCCAAGAATCCCAAAGCAGTGTACATGTTCCTCCTCCTCTCCATTTTATCCTCACAACAATCCAGTAAGGTAGGTTAGATTGAAAGTCAGTGGCTGGCCCAAAGTCACCCAGAGCTTCATGCCTGAGTGGGGATCTGAACTTTGGTCTCCCCAGTTTCAGTCCAACACTAACCACTACTCCACACTGGCTCTTGTGTTCAATGTTCACAAATGAACATTGGCTGGGGATGAAGCAGGAAGTGGGCATCCTGGGGAGGAAGCAGGAAGTGGGCATCCTGCTTAAATCAGTATTTAAGGTCTTGAGGCGGCCAGATCACACTTGTAGCCACTAGACTACGATTGTCGAGGCACAAGTAATGAAGCTGAAGTCATAAAAATTAGGTCACCAGGATGGGTTAAGATAAAGTCCCTTTAAAAGAGATGAGTTCTGGAAGATACATCTAACAACTTTAGTTAGAAAACACAGTAAGGACACTACACAAATGCTACGAATGTGTGCAAAAAAATCTTCAAACTGAGAAAATGACGAGCTCATTTAGAAGACTCTTACCAAATAACAGGGCTGAGGACAAGAGCATTCCACCTCATCAAAGAGTGATGGACCAGGTTTTAAAGCAGTTGGACACTGAAGTGATCCTACAAGCATTTATGCTATTCTGCCCCTCATATCTCACCGCATGCAAGTAATCAATAAATCTGAGCCATTCCTCCTACTGAATGTCCTATGATCTGAAACATTTGTTCAAGTGTAGAAAAGCAAAACAAAAAAATAAACAAAAAAAAATTGGGGGGAGGACAAGAATTTGACAACAGGTAACAAATTGGGAGACAATATAGTGGATCAGACCAAGGGTCCATCTAGTTCAGCACTCTGTTCCCACAGTGGCTAACCAGCTGTCGACCAGAGACCCAGAAGCAGGTGCAAAAGCACCATACTGCCCATGTTCCCCAGCAACTGCTGATATAGGCTTACTGCCTTGGATACTGGAGGTAGCACCTAGCCATCAGGACTAGTAGTCTTTGATAGCCTTCTCCTCCAGGAATTCATCCAACCCCCTTTTAAAGCCATCCAAATTGTGGGGGGATCACTACATCTTGTGGTAGTGAATTCCATAGTTTAGCTATGTGCTGTGTGAAGAAGTACTGCCTTTTATCTGTTTGGAATCCCCCATCAATCAGCTTCACGGGATTCCCCCAGGATCTATAATTATGAGAGAGGAAGGAAAAGGTTTCCCTATCCACATTCTCCTCCTGACTGTCAACAGGGAGCAGTAACAAAGGAATATCAGAGTCATTGTCAGACAATGGGCATGCATTCCCTAAGTTCATGAGAGAAGCTGGGGAGAAAGCAGGAAGTGACCATTGGCTGGGGAGGAAGTAGGAAGTGGGCATCAGAGAGGAAACAGCATTTAAGGTCTAGAAGCAGCAAGGCCAAGGATGATTGCCCTTTTTGTTGAGGGCCTCAAAACTGAGTCTGGGGCCAGATCCACACCAAGCAGGATATAACACTGTGAAAGTGGTATGAAAGTGGTACATAAGTGGCAGGAGCCACACTACTGCTTTATAGTGGTATTGAAATGCACTGAACACTGTCGGAGCCCATGACACATACCATATACCGCTTCCATGCCACTTTCATAGTGTTATATCCTGCTTGGTGTGGATCTGGTCAGGGAACAGGGAAACCAAGTTCTTTTTAACCCCCTTTCCTCTTTTCATTTACCTGTCCCAATAAATAAGACATCGTATTGTCCATCTTCTGCTTCTACCCTGTCTACTACTATTTGTTTGAGTTTGTATTTGCCATCCGTCTTCACAAGAATTGGTCTCTTATGAACAGGCCTAACAGGCTCATACATCAGTGGATGACTTCTAGCGAAACGGAGTGCTTCATCTGGGTAATCTTTGGTGCTCCCATACAGACCTCCATTCACCTTGCTGGCACACTGTAAAACACAAAGTGGATGCAATTATGACACTAAGGGTTGGTTATCAAAACAAAACAAAACAAAGGATGGAAGGAATTAACAACATATGGGTCTCACTTTCATCTGTAACATAAGGCATGTTCATTAGCCCTTTTCAGGCATTATGCCTGAACAGGACACATCAACCTGAGAGCCAGTGCAGTGTAGGGTTTAAAGTGTTGGACTGGGATTCAGGAGATCTGGGTTCTAGACCCAATCAACCATGAAGCTCACTAGGTGACTTTGGGCCAGTCACTGACTTTCAGCCTTACCAGCCTCCCAGGATTGTTGTGAGGATAAAATGGAGGGGAGGATCATGTACACTGCCTTGGGTTCCTTGCATGAAGGAAAAAGGTGGGTCATAAATGTAACAAATAAAGAAAATAAATAAAAATGTGTAAGGGGTCATAGGGCTGCATGCACACCAACATCCCCATCTCTGCCCTCTCTGTTCCCAACTTTTCGATGTTGAGCAGCAGTTCTGGTCCAACATATTTGGATGAAGGCACCAAGTTGGGAGAAGGCTGGTACAGAAGGCTCCATTGGGTTCCAAGTAGGGATGTGTATTGTATCGTTAAAATGTACGATAACGATACAATAAGGTCGTTATTGTGCATGTGTTTAACGATGACGATACAAAACCTACGATAATCATCGGGGACGATAATTTTTGGGCGATTTTATCGTTTTATCGGACTGCCATATAAATATACCTATAACTATTTTAAAAGTTAGAGGCTTGAAACTTGGTCACAGTGGTTATGGGGCATGCCTAAGTATGTGTATGAAATTTGAGATCGATCCCTCCAACCCTCGATTTTATATGAATTTTTTAAAGATCGTTTCCATTCTGACAGGTCTGAATGAACGCACGTGGCGAGCTGTTATTCTGATCTGTCAGAACTGAAACGATCTTTAATAAATTCATATAAAATCGAGGGTTGGAGGGATCGATCTCAAATTTGGCACATATGTGTTGTAGAATTTGGGGGTGGGTGGGTCCTGCCCCCTTTTCCTTTGGTCACACTCCTTTTGCCTTTGCCCCCCCTCCAGATCGTGGCCCCCAAGAGATTCTCCAAAACTGAATTCGGCTGTGGAGATGAAATAGGTTAATCACCCCTGCTATACATATTAGCTCAGAAGCAAGTCCCATTATTTTCAACGGGGCTTGCACTGAGGTAGGTACGTATAGGATTGTACCTACTAGTGTTAAAATAATGGCATTTTTATCCTGAAAAGGAAGTTTTAAATCTTTTGATGAGAGTCGAGGATAATGTTCCCCTAACTCATTATGGATTCTTCTATTCAAGGTTGCCTCATGGTCTTTAATTGGAACCATTTAGGATTCTACTTGAAATATTTTAGTAATCATTTATTTCCTCCGTGGCTCTTGAAAACAGTGTGGTTTTCAGAAACATTTCAAGCACAGCCACAGTAGCAGGCTCTCCCCATTTAAATTGGATTTTCAATCCATAAAGTGAAATAAAATACTCTTCATGCTTACTGGAAACATTCCGTCTCGACTTGCGGCAGTGCTGTAATTGACACTAATAAACTCCTGCACTTGTCAAATGGGGTGGTGTTTATTTTGCTTTTCTTGGGGCTTGGCTATCCTGAGCTATTTGCTCTGTGTTGGTTTTGAAGTGTATTTTCTAATCAGCCAGCAGTGGAATTTACGCTGGCTGCTTGTCATAAAAGGCAAAGCATGCAGCTTTCAGCAGAAGCTCAAACGTCTGGTTTTCCACGCATGGCCACAGCCAATGAAACAGGAGTGCCAAATCCTGTTGAAGAGTTCCAATCCGAGCAAGATTTGAGAACATAATATTTAGCTGGATTTAAAACAAAAATATATATTTTAAAAAAAACCCAACAACTCTAAACGGCTTGGAGAGTAAGTAGGCCATCAGCACATTTGGGGAGGGTATTTATAGTCCTCTGGGGTTGCTTTGTAGTGCCGCTTTCAAAAACACTACACCGGGAATCAAACAATCACGTTGACTGATTAGAACGATGCCAACAGCAACAGCGGAACCTCTGCCAAGCTCTGGTAAGGATTTTACTACAGGATATATCAATGTATGGGATCTAGCTGCATGAAGGCCAATTTTTCTGCCCATTTGTTTCTGCTTAGCCAAAGGAGAGGTGTTCTGATTCAAAAAGGTGGCATGCAGTACTGGGCCTCAGTGGAACTTTGAGGCACATCCCTGAGTCCAGGAATGCAGCAAAAATATAAGAGTCAAGGAGTGGGCAAGCAGTGATTTTTCAAGCTTTCCTAAATTCTCTGGAAAATGCTTTGAAGCTCATTTAGGCTCACTCCCATTTTCATTTTCAACCTGTTTTTAGCTCATTTGAATGGGGAAAGTACATGTTTTGAATTCTGTGTGTATTTTTCAAAAGTGCAATTCTGTGTGTATTTTTCAAAAGTGTGCACTTTCCCCCCATTGCAAATTTGCAAACATTTCTAAAAAAAACCGCTCCTGCTCTCATTTGGGTTTGCAAACAGGTTTGCAAGATTTGCAAAACAGAAACAAAATATTTGTATATCCTTACCTACAGATCTTCCTTCCTGGATCAAGGCAAGTGCATCTGTCATGTAGGATCTGTATCAGTGGAGGTTCTGCTGACAGTGATCTAGTTTTCTACCCACCACAATCATGTTCCACGTGCAAAGTTCTACATTTCCCCAGAGCAGCAGGTGAGAGCTATTTGTTTATATGGCAGAAAGGGTGTATTCAAAGTTATTGTGCTGGGCACTAAACTTGCCAGCTGCCCCTGGTTACCCAGTATTTTTTTTATAATAACTAAAAACACTTACCGATCCAGGTCTTGGGTATGGAACTTTTCCTTCATACAGAGACCAGTGGTATTCGGGTCCTTCTTTATGAGCATATGGTCCGTTAAACGCTGCCCGGATACTAGCCATATGATAGACACATATAGCATATCCTCGGAATATGTTACTACAAAACATAAATCAAAAAAGGTAATAAAATAAAATCTCCAAATGGAATATAACTGGGCAGTTTTATTAGCCATATTGACAAAATATGACAGAATAAAACTGAAAATCTTATACATGAATAGCCATGCACTGTTGATATACTATATAATATTTAGCTGTCATTGCCAACTCACATAACAACACACATGCTCACTTGTTACGAATCAAACAAACATTTGCAGACTGGGAAAGGCATAGACCAAGATTTTGTTTGATCCACAATTTTATGTGAATCAACCCGATTTACACTTCCCAGGATAGACCTGTACACCTTTATTTGTACATGTGTGACATTTAATAGCAGCAGCACTATCAGAAGACATCATCTGTCCTCAGGTAGAAAAAGCTGGAGTGGATCACAGTGCCCAGGGGATGACCCATTGGAAATCTGTCTCCCCCATTCCTTATCTCCATCTCCTCTCTCTCTCAGCTCATTTGTTCTAGGATTTGGGAAAGGGAGAAATTGGAGACATAAGCTCTGAGAGTGAGAAAAATCTGATGATAAAGAAAGGAGGAGAAAGGTGTCCACCAGCTCCAAATATTGTGTGTGTGAGAGAGTCATCAGGACGCCTCCAGCTTTCTCAGCCTGTAGACAGCAGGAAGAGCAGGTTGCTCTGATGATATGGTTAGTGTAATGTGTAGCCTGGCTCTAAGACATCCTGGCCCTGGTCAGATGTTAATGTGTTGACTTTCTTCCTAAAAAGCAGTAAGAGGAGTGACAGTGCAATTCTATGTGTATCGATTCAGAAGCAAGTCCCACAAAGTTCAATGAAACATACTCCCAGGTAAGGATGTTAGGATTGCAGCCCAAAACAGGCTCATGCAAGACCTTGACCTAAGCTTCAGTCAAGTTCTGTTGCTTCTTGAGGTGAAGTAACCTTCCCTCTCAAACCAACAGAACTGAAGCCACTCCAGAGCAAGGCTTCATTAGTGACTTGTATTTCGGATATATGCAGACTTTGTGTCTCCTGCAAATAACATCTTTTCATTTCATTTCTCTAAACATTGATGATGAGCAAGGAGAGGGAGCAAACGTGGTGGAGTAACTGACTGTTCCAATCCAAGGGCATGTTTTTCCAGGGACTCCAATGATTGTGCTTTGAGAGAAGGCAAGGGTGGGACAGTGAGATGGACATTCTTCCAATGCCACCAGGCTTCACCATGAAAAAAGCCCTAAACTGGATTTCAATCATCACAATCCCTTATCCCTCCAACAACCCTAAACATTTCAGGTGCCTGAGACACCTCTATAATGTCTGCCATGTTCATACAAATTGCCCAAAAAATCAGGGAAGGGGGAAGGAAAAGCAATCCGTGCTCACTCACCTTTCATATAAACCACTGTCCCTGTCAGACTGCAACTTTGCAGGTTTCTTACTTAGGGACATGGCTAGACATTTTCAGAAGAATGGTCTACGAAATCCCCAAAATATCAAGGTTGCTCTTGAACAAACTTCCCTTCAGATATCATTCTGCTTTGGCAGGATTGATCCCTTGAGAAGGGGCAACTATCCCTGCAATTTTCACCCAATTGTGCCAAGCTATCAGCAGTTCCTTTAAAGAAAAACCCTAAAGAAAACATAAACACAAAATCCCCTACTCCTTCTGACATTTGGCAGCCCCAATTCCCTCCCAAAGAGCTACTTTGACTGCAACTATAATCTAATTCTGACCGAGAGACAAAAAAAGTTAGTTCTTTTTTTAAAAAAAAATATTTCCCATGATAGTCAATGGGAAGTATGAAGTGTCGGATTACTGGATCTTGACTCAGGTTTGGTAGTCAAAGTAGAGAGAGGCTGGTTTCGGATGACACATTAAGCAACGGAGGGGGTGGTGGAAACAATCGTCAGTTGTGTTGCTTATTGTGTCATGTTGAGGTTACACACCACACACACACAACTGACAGTACGCTATTCCACCCAATTAAGCAACGGAGAGAAACAACAGGCTTATACGTTGTTTAGCTCAAAGCCCCATTGTTTAAAGTGTCGTTCGAAACCAACCCCCCTCTCTCTGTAGACTATTCCATTTGGGAATAGTGTTCTGCCGTCCGGAGCAGCCGAAAACCCCTGGCTGCTCTATGCAGCCAGCAGAACTCGTGGTGCATGCTGGGATACAGCTGGGGGACTGAGGGAGGGGGAGGGAGCAGATGTAGCAACCAAGATGACCGCCGGAACTTTCAGCTGCACAAGCACCGGAGTTGTAGCATGTTGTGTGTGGAGCACCGCCTACCTAACTCACGGTCAGTACACTATTTCCCCCTCCATTGCCTAATGTGTCGTCCAAAACCAGCCAGACTCTGAACCGGTCTGAGCTATACTGGCCCATTTTCTGAAGTGTCGAATTGGCATCTGAGTTGAAGCTGGAGGTCGGTGCACACCTCTAGTTCTTATCTATAAGCAGGATCTTTCTGACCTTTATGTTCCTGCACTCCCACTTCAGGAGATGGATTCTAAGGTTAAGGGAATTCTGAATACAGATAAAACCCATACAATTAATTAGAGCCATGCTCTCCTTTGTCCAATGCTCAATCCTGGTTTACTATGTTAATTGACTTTCCTGAAAAGTTAGCATCTGGCCAGGCCCTTTCATTTGCTTATACGTATGTGGTGTTTTTTAGATTTACCCTAAAACAGGTTCCTCAAAGCATAGCTATCTTTATCTAGTGCTGTCACATCATGTTTGCTTACCTTGTCGTGTTGAAGAGTCCAAATATCACTGGGTTTTTGTTATCACGAGTCTGGAGCAAAAAGACATCCTCTGCAAAGGGGAAGCATGATGGAATTTAAATATTAATTCCTATTTCTGAATGGAAGTAGCTTTGGTGGCTGCTTATGCTACCAGCAAGGCAATAGTTCTACACTCTTAATTCTGATATTAGGGGCAGTTCGGTCACCATAATAAACCATAGCATATCATGATGGGAATGAGCCACAGCTAGCCTTGGTCTTACACATTTTCCCCCTTCCTCTTCTGGTGGGGCTGTGAGGAGGCGATCGAGAGCTTCCACTTCTGTTTTTGATTAACTGCAGTTTAGCATTATGTCTGAAATCTAGATTGTGGTTAGTATCAATTATAGTTTGCTGAAACAAACTAGCTTCATATCCTATGGTTTGAAGTTGAGTTATTCCAAACAAACCGGTTGGGATTAAGGAAGCCAGTTTCTGGATGGACATTAGGAAAATCTTCCTGACTGTTAGAGCAGTACAACAATGGAACCAATTACTGAGGGAGGTAGTAGGCAGCCGTCTGTCAGGTAAGCTTTAAGGTGGATTCCTGCATTGAGCAGGGATTGGACTTGATGGCTCTACTATTCTATGATTCTATGAACCATAGTTTGTTAGGTTCAGATGAAACAGCAAGCTGTGCTTAACCAGAAATGGAAGCAAAAGCTTCTGGCCCCCTCCTTGTGGATGTGCAGAGGAAGAGAGGGAAAGGGGTAATGCACATTCAGAAACTCACCGAGGCTAGTTCCTGTCACGATAACCATGGTTTATCTGATGTAACCCATAGAGAGCTACAAGTGATACCAAGTGCATATGCATAGCTGGGAACTGGATGTGTGCTTTGTTTTGGAGGTTACAATGGGCTATATATTTAACCTATCCAGAAGCACTGAACTCACCCAACTCATCAAAATATGTGTCAATGCCATTCATCCCTGGCACAGAGCAGATCAATCTGGTTTTGAGGAAAGTGGTCCATTTATTCACCAGCATCCGTTGTCCACCCATATCATTCTGGAGAGCAAGGAAGAAGAAATTGAACATAAGCACAAGGCCAAGTTAGAAGACATGCTGTATCATGGGAGATCCACGAATAGGACCTGCTGCATTGTGAAGAGATGCTCTGGGAAGGGAAAATTTGGATCAGGACCTTGGTGCTGGGAGGAAAGGGACTTAACCCTTCCCTCAGTGCAATTTTTCTATTCAAAACTGATATTCCCCACATATCTACTATTTACCCTACTAGGCAGTTCATATCATTATCCAATGGGTGATTGACCCTCTCCCCCATGGGGCAGATAGCTTGCCCAGTGACATAATCCTAATCTAACCGGGTGAGTGAAGGGTGAGGGGGATAAGGCTGCTATTAACACTTTAAAACTCAAAGAGTATCTTATTCATGAGTCTTGATATCACATTTACGTTGGTTCAAAGAGGTCTGGAACAAAAGTGTACATTCATTCATTTAGCAGATTACTGTGTCAGATATTCAGGCAACGATGTCAATGTCCCACAAGGTCATTGCAAACCTTGGCTTCCATCAGCCCTCCTTTCCTAATGCGGAGCACTCAGATTTGAGAATGAGGCTAGGAAACAGGAAGTGCTCGCTGTTCACTCATATCTAAAGAGGGACTATCGCATCTGCCTGATGCCGGGACGCCTATCGCAACTCCCCATGGCATGGTTAGGAGATGTGAAATTTCCTTTTCAGATATGACAGAGAAGCAAATGCACTTCTAGCTCCCAGGATCATTGTCACATCCAAAATAGATCACAGACACAACAGCGCATGTTACATTTAAGCTGTGAACTACCATGTGAGGCCACTTGAAACTGCCTTCATGTGGCAATGCCTCCACATTTCTGTCATAATGCATGGAAGGGTTCATTCCATCTGTCAACAAGGCAACAGTGAGAGTTACTAGAATGTTAGTGGTTGGTAGGAGATGCTCCATGTGATCAGGTTGAGCTGCATGGGAAGATATACATCATTATGACCATTGCACAGAATGCTTTGAACACAAAAGCTGTTTCAAGTGGCAATTGCAACGTTTAGATCAGTCCTAAGATCCTATATCTCCACCTGTTATTCTTCACTGAAATCATACATTACTCATAGAGATATGTTATTCTTCCAGAACCCACATTCTACCCAAACTACAGAGAGCTATCAACATTCTCATTAAAAGCTGTGGTTTGGTCAGTGTTTTTAATGAAAATCATGACTCTATCTAGTTTTTCCTATCCAGATATTATTAATCCCTTTTAAACTGATTACTCAGTTTTGGCAAGTCAATGAGCCAAATACATTAGCCAGCTACATTCTTTGTTTTATTAATCACCTTAGCATTACCTCAGTGAGATTAGGAAATATTCACATTTGTTTATTTCAAAATCCAGTTATGTCACTGAACTCATTTTGAAGCAGATGGCTTGGGTGTATTAAGTTTAAAGTCTAGAATTGTGGTGTTTGCTAATGCAAGTAAAACTGAGGAAGAGAAAAAGGTTTGCACAGATTACAAAAGTTTCTCTAGAATTGTATAAAAGGCACTGTATGGCTAGAAAATATATACCTCACCTACCAATTACCCTCCTTTCCTAAGGGAGCAAATGGATGCTCTCTTTGCATTCAGTCCTCTTCAGGGGATAGTTTTCCTCTCCAGAGCTGAGCTCAGAGAGCCAAACTATATGCTAGCATGTTGCTAAGCCTGCTAGCTTTATTTACTAATATGTAAGTGTGTGTTACCCCAATTCATATTGGAATCTCTGCGCTCTGAGAGGGGAGGATTAAATCTTTCCTCCACCTACCCATTTCCCCCCTAAACTTCCACCCCGCAGGGTGCGCAGGTGTTAAAAAAAAAAGAATAAAATCACCATTGGAGTCAGTGGAGGCTCCCCCCTTCCCCCCCTAAAAAATACTATGGTGTAAGTTGAAGGAAAAACCAGTGGGGAGAAGATATAATCTTCCCCTCCTGCTGTGTGGTAGCCCCAATTTGAATCAGGGCCACACAACCTTTCACAGGAGTAAATGAATTTAGCAGGCTCAGCTACATGGTATGTGATTAGTATAATGTGTCGCTTGGCCCTTAAATGACCAGTTCTGCAAGCTCATACCAGAAACTGGCAAAGCAGCCAAGATACCGCTGATAACTTTAAAAAAGTTTCACAAGTCAATCTTTTTTTAAAAAACAGAATAAGGTGCTTAATGAGTCGATACATATATATGTGTATATATATATATATATATATGTATATATATATGTATGTGTGTATGTTACTGAAAAAATAAAATTATATATACACATGTATGCATGTGGGCGGTAACTAGCTGTTTTGTGGAGCAGGTGAGAAAGTGAGCTATAAATGTATTACATTAAAACTAAAGACAAGTAATGGAGGAAGGGGCAAAACTGATTGAACCAGAACTTCATTTGTTAGTATATACATCTACCATAAAACTATGAGGCCAGGAGCAAGCTGGACTTGCACCGTGGTTAAGGGACCTACTTCCCGTTTATAAATGTATATGCTTCAGTTGTACATCAGTTGTACATCAACTGATCAACTTGTACTCAAGATGTTTTGGCCTACAATTCCCATCATGCCTTACCATTGGCTATACTGGCTTGTGCTGATGGGAACTGCAGGACAAAAAATCTGGAGAGCCACAAGTTGCCCACTCCTAATCAATACAAAGAGGCTCTGATTCGTCCTAATTGGATTTCAACCGGACCAGTACTGTGAACATAATGGCTATCTTGCACCCTGCAGATCAATCACGCTGAATATATTTAACAATGCTATAGGGTTCCACAGTGGAAAATGGCAAAATTTATGAGAACCTATGTATGTTTACCCAGAAGTATCTCCGATCTAGTTTAATGAGACTCTCTTCTGAGGATATAGATATGAGACTGCAAACCTATTCCACATTCACTTGGGAGCAGGCCCTCTTTAATCTCAATGGCGCAGAATGAGGTTGCAAAGTACACTTATTTGCAAGCAAGTTCCACTGAAGCAAATTGGACTTTCTTCTAAGAAAAACATGATTAAGCTTGGGCTGAAAAAAAAAACCTCTCTCCAAACCATGCAAGGCTCCTTGGTTTTTTCTATAAGGCTTAGTGCTGAGATGTTGTCCTTTTATTTCCCCCCCAACGGAGCTGTGGGTGGAATTTGGGAATGGAATTAAGATAAGACGCAACTCCAAAGTTGCTTGCAGCCCCGCACTCGACTGGCTGTTTTCTTTCCATAGCCCCCTTCCCTTGGTTCCTTTTATGTTTCCCTGCATGTTTTATTTTATGTCACTCAATATGGAATGAGCTCTACAATCCATATCTGAGCTATGCCAGAACCACAGTTAGGTGGGTGGCCACAACCATGTCAGGAGACGTTTTGAGTCTTTGATATGAAGTCTGGGATTAAAGTCAGGATTCAGGCATGGAGTTTTGAAAATATATTTTTGGGTTTGGTTCTTGTTGTATTTTTAGCTCCCCCAAACTGAAAGGCTCCAAAGCTGCAGAAGAAAAAGAAGGAGTGTATAGTAAGCAAAAAGGTAATCATCAAAGGGTTTTCTTACTGCGCACACTCTTCCCACTCTGGAATAGATAGCATGAGCTCCTGTCTCCGCTTCTAATGCTTTCTCAGTAAAGAAGAAGTACACCTTGTTATCTTCCCAGTCTTCATTGTCAGGAATCATATAGTTGCTAACAAATTTAGGTTCTTTAAAATAGAGAGAGGGGGGAGGGAGAGGGAGGGGGGGGAGGGAAAGAGAGATCAAATTTATTGAAGAAACTCCCATGGTAAGCAAGAAAATATTACACACACATGTGTGGATGCAATGAAATTGCTCAATTTTCCATTCAGAGATTATGAAATGATCCAAGCCAGACATGGACACTGACCAGGGTAGCCATGTGTCCTGCTTTACAGAGGAGAGCACTCTATTTAAATGGCTATCAGAGGATAGTCCTCTGTTCCAAGGCATCTTCTCTTTGAAGAACTGTCCGGTCCAAATCCAGTTTAAAAATAAAGAACCTTAATAAGGGAGAGCAGCAGTGACCTTGATGCCACACATCAACACTGAGCATCTGGATAGCAGACGGAGCAGCAGGCACATAGGTTACCTGGTCACAAACTTTCCTCGGGATAGTAAGATATATTGTATTTATATTTAAATTTTAGTAATTATTTCTGTATGTCCATCTATACATAAATTTTAGAATATACAAATGTCGTACAAATTGATGTCCTCTTTTGTGGTGATTTGTCAGTGAAAGTTCCCGAGCTTTCATCAGCTTCATCACAAATGTGAGCCAAGTTAGCTGCTCGCTAGGAGTCTGTCGAGCCCAAAAAGGATTGGATTCCATAGTGGTAGACATCCCTGTGTATAAGTGAGCAATATATGACTTGTGGGTCTCAGGCCACAATTCAAGATCTGTTTTGAAATCCTGAATGCCGCAGTATTCTTATACCTGTTTTAAGTTTAGTTTCTAGTCTACATGTGTATCATACGTAATTGGGCAAAGTAGAAAGATTTGCGATCTAGAAGGGGTATCAAGTAGGAAATGGAACAGGAGGTCTTGGGACAGGAAGTCTCAGGAGGAGGAGGAGGAGCTACTCCCATCCTGCAGCTTGCTAAGGGGGCAGACTTGTGTGTGTGTGTGTGTGTGTGTATGTGTGCACTTTGAACTAAATAGATCTTGGCCCCAACCTAAAGCCTGCAGGAGTTTCATGTTCCTGTAATAACAAGGCTGGAGACTTCAGTGTGACATTGCAACAGCCAAACTGCTAGAGGGCAGTGTAGCAATGAAAAGGAAGGCCAAATTAAGTGTGTGTGTGTGTGTGTGTGTGTGTGTGTGTATGAGAGAGAGAGAGAGAGAGAGAGAGAGAGAGAGAGAGAGAGAGGAATCACAGGTTGACAGATTGGTACTATTCATCTCTAAATCAGAAGTAAGCACCATTTTCAAGGGGACTTCGGCAAAACAAAGTTGGGGACAAGGTTGAGGGAACAACAGTTTCATGAAACCATTTCCCTTCAGTTACTGGGTAAATTCCATGATATTTTGGTCAAACCAGTTTTTCTTCAGCTCTATCTTAAGTACAAACATACAAACATTTGCAATACACATTTCTTGTAAACAAGAATAGTACAGCATGGCTTTAACCACCACCAAGATCTCGGCCGGTGGGGGTGGGGGGGCACACAAAAAGACAAACTTTTAAAAATTATTTCAAATGAGTGAAATTTTCTCTGAACATATGGAGAATATCAGTTTTGAAAATATTTGTGCAGCTCCAATGTACATATCAATTTTTTTTCATACGTATACAATAAAAAAAAACCCTAAGATCTTTTCCAAATCTTACTCTCTGTGGTTCATTTGTTTTAATTTGTATTAGTCTGAAACTTGGCATGGAGTTGATGCAACCATCTGTGGTTCTATACAAAACAGGAATCCGAGCCACTGAGCTGTACTTATTTGGCACTGGGAGTAAGAGCGAGATGCCGTGTTAATAGAGGGATGTGCAGGTTGGAAGCATTTTGATGCTTTTGTTACTAAATCAGAACCATGTGAAAACTCTGGTTTGACTTTGCTGTGATAAACCAAACACTGAGGTTTATCCTTGGGAAAGCTCTGGATTACCTCTCTACATCAAGGGATTACAGGGACACTCCTTTGACTACCCTTATATGGTGCCACCAGTGTACATGATGCTTACGACTCAAAAAAAAAAATCAGATCCTGGCCCAAAGATACTATAAATTAAACTTTTATAGTAGGAAGCGGAAGAATATTAGAAAACGCAGTTACGAATGTGTTGATTTTCCATTTTTGTTGCATTTGGAGATAGGGGAGGCCAGCTGAGTGTGTACATGTAAAGCAAGCATTTCATGGAAAGGCAGAGTCTTATTTGTTTGTCCCATGTATATCCTGCTTTTTCCTCCAACGAGCCCAAGGCATTATACATGATCCCCTTCCTCTCCATTTTGTCTTCACATCAACCTTGTGAGGTAGGTTAGGAGGAATTCTTGTGGAGGAATTTGAAGAAGAGACACCATGGGGTTTGAGCCAGGATCTGCTTATCTGCAAGATGAAGTTCTCCCTATGCCCAATTTTTCAGGATCCCTCCCCATTCCCCACATCACAGCTCACCCCATTCAGCAGCGTCTCCTGAACTCTCTGTGTAGCATTTTCAGGGGCCAAAGGGGCTGCCCTAAGAGGGAGGGACTGGGGAAGTCCACTTCCACAAAGACACTTGATCCAACGTAAATCTGGATTGAATTTATTGTCCGCAGACTTGGGATGACTTCTAGGCATAAAGGGCAGCAAAGGGAAATGATAAGCAGCTATCATTAGTGGCTAAGGAAATTGCCCAGGGCCTTCATGACATGCTGAGCAATCCTATGCATGTTCAGGCGGAAGAACATGCATACACCTGGGTAAGGGTGCACAGGATTGAAATCTGAGGCTATTTTCTAGAGTGCACATTCAAAATAGCTCAAACAATGAGCTTGTTCACACATTCCCCTGTCTGGGGAACTTCATATGCATGGTAGAAGAAGTGGTGTGGACTCTCCTCCTCTCCCATGCTGCATGAGGAAGAGGCAGCCATTACACATGTGCATTCATGTACACATAGGTCCAATTTGTATCCCGTGCCTTTTTCTCAGGGAGGGATCTACATATATCCACCATCTTGAATGTGTGCAGAGATTGGGAATGCCTGCGCATTCTCCACACATACCAGATCCTCAGCCTGGAAAGGGTGTAAATCAGATCAATTGATTATTTAGTTCTTGTCTTGTGCTCTCAGATATTTCTTCCCCTATAGCAGAGGAAGGCAATAAGTGGTCCCTGCTGCACCCCCATCCCAGCGGAATTATTATCTTTTTAAAAACACACACCGTTTTGACCCTGGTTTGACCCTTTTAGTCCTCCATAGCTACTACAGAGCACCAAAAGGGTCAAAATTAAATTGCAAATGTCAAATTTTGACCCTTTGGCATTCTGTAACTGCTTCAGATATAATTTTAAAAATCTTTGTTGTTGTTTGTTGTTGTTATTGCCCCTGTGGGGAGGGATCTGGGGGGAAAGCAAAAATAGCCCCTGGACCTTCCAAAGTTGCTCATCCCTGCTTTACAGAATTAGCTAGCAGTATTGAAAAGAAATGGGGCGTGTGAATTATTTCTATTCACCAAGTGTATAACGACTGTGCTAACCTAAGTGACAGAAGAGGACCTCTGAACAGGACTTCCCGATGCAACTATCTGGATTCTGAAGCAAAAATAACGCATGTTTGAAGGCTGCCTTACAGGGCTGATCTTCCCAATCTGACTGCTAATTCGTTAGCAATACTTTGGGTTAGGAGCCCACAGAGGACTTCCCATGCAGAATGAGGATAGCACATCATGTCACTGAGACATTTTTAACTTCAGAGCACATCTCCTGTCATGGGGGAAACATCACATTATTTTTTTATAAGGATTTCTTACGGACCCCTTGTACCTTTCAGCAGACGGTCATCATCTGGTTCGGTCCGGATATGTGCCATGCGACCCATTGTGCGGAAGACTGCAGCATCCCTTCCCCAGTAGTCACTGTAGAGCCCGGCAAACAATTCTCCACCTGAAAGTCGGATGCATTTGTAATAAGTATATAGGACTGCCATGCTTACGCAACATGCTGAATCACAGAGGATGTGTCTGATAAGGCCCAGTTTTCACAAAGTGCAGAACTAGGAGTGTACAATCTTACCTGGACTGTAGCACTTTACCTGGACTGCACTAGTTCAATGTGTTATATCATGGAGGCTGTGTCTAAGAAGGCCAAGTTTACACAAACCACAGAATCAGGTGGGTACAGTTTTACCTGGACTGTACCACGTCGGGCTGCAGCTGAAGAGTTGAATGGTCCCCCACAACTCCTCTTGCAGCTAGAAACCTAGCATGTCAGGGAAGGACTTGAATGTCTCCATGGCATGTTAGTTTTCTATGTCCAAGTTTCTTCCTCCTCCTCCTCCTCCTCCTCCTCCTCCTCCTCCTCCTCCTCCTCCTCTTCTTCTTCCTCTTTTTGGAACAGCACTCAGACCCTGACTTATAGCTAGAAGTATTACAAATGAGGAAAAGCTATGTTGATGAAGTCTGATACTTGCATAAACCTGGCCTAAAACATGAAGATGTTTCATAGTAGTAGGACTAAAGCTTACCAGGCAGTGTCCAAGTGATACGAGTGGAAACAAGACAGTAGCGATGTCCCCCAGCGCTCACCGAACTGCTGCTGCCCACCCCCATTTGCCGTGCTGCACAAGCTGCTGGATGTCCCAGTGAGCACCTGGTGAGCGTTGGGGGAGCGCCCATCCCCTTAGCAAACCTCCATTTTGCGTGAAAACGATGGCTCGGGGTTTTCTGGAAATGAAATGTTGTGTATGTGGTGGCTGTAAAGGGGCTATTTATTAGGGTGACAGGACTCCTCTATCTTTAACAGTTGTATAGAAAAGGGAATTTCAGCAGGTGCCATTTGTATGCATGCAGCACCTGGTGAAATTCCTTCTTCATCACAACAGTTAAAGCTGCAGTATCCCTGCCCTCTTTTGTATCAGGTCCAGATACAGGAGCCCTGTCCTCCTTTCCATATGGCCACCCTATATTTATACATTTAAAGTTGCATAAATGGCCCTTTTTGCATGGGATTTACATAACATTACATTTTCGGAATGCAAAATGGCAGCTTGCTGAGGGATTTGGACAGCTGCTGGCCACTTGTGGACTGCATGGAGTTCAGCAAATAGTTCTGGTGCACACAACGCTGGGCGGATGGGTCCAGTAAGTGTGCAGCAGCTCGACAAATGGGGTCGAGGAGCCGAGTGGGTGGGTGAGTGAGAAGTCTGTCAAATTTCACCCCCCTCTCTGGCTCCTGCAACATCTCTTTAAGACAGGGATTCAACACATAAACCTCTACTTGACTAAGTTAAAGGCAGTTAAGATTGTGAACTGTTGGTTGATCTACCTCTTAAACAATGGATTTTGTAACTTATTACTATCAAAGTATTTGCCACTAGATGGCACCCACACACCACAAAATAATGGAAAACAAGTTATTATACAAAGGAAAGAAAATTAACTCTTTACTGTTCTAAATGAATCCTGTGTATATGTTTAATATCCTTTGACAAAAATCTGCTTTCCTTCTTTTTTTATTTTAAGCAAAGCAAATATAAAGAAAACACTCCTTTGACCAATATAACTGGTATAACTGATTTTTAAAAAATTAATCATCATAATTATTATAATATTTTCTTAAGGACTTGCAATGTTTACTTGCTGTTTACACTGAAATGTGGATTTCATTTCAGTTTAAGGGCCGTATTTGAAATTGATGATGCTATAATTTTAAATAATGTTCCTCAATAGTTTACCAAAGCATAGCCCCTATGGGAGACTCAGGGATCTTTGCTGGTACCATCAAGTCCATTTGCAGTGATGCCGCCGAATTTCGTAATTAGTTGACTCATTGGTTGAATCTTATTTGATTGTAATGCTCACCTTTGTAGTGAACTTGGATCACTGTCTTATGAATTTGTTATTATTTTCAGAATAGATTGTGGGTTTTGAAGCATGCACAGTCATGTGATGAGTTGGCCATTTAATCCTTTTCTCTCAGGAGGAAATGTGATGATATCACTTTAGCACTTTAGGGAAAGCATATTCAGTATATTGTATACTATAACTTGTAAAGGAGATTTTCTACACATACGTGCTTTGTAAAGGTTTTGTCCAACTATAGACATTGTTGGCAGAATGAAAGGTATGCGTGAGTTATGAAATGAATTCTTAACCTAAGTTTTTGAATCTCAGTTGAGTGGAAATCTTAATTTCCCCGAGGATCTTCATATTGGTCAAAGGGTCTCTACAGAACTCCCGATATACAGGGTCTTCTGATTTAGTTGTGTGATAAGGGGGATTTGAGCATTTGCAATGACATTTTCACTTTGCACACTGAAGTTTCCATTCTTATGGAAGAGACCTGCACGCATGGGTGTGCTCTGGGACTGCTGCTATTGATTGCAGTCATATGTGAAATATAGCCTGTAGACTCTCCTAGGTATCAAATCCTCCTGCTAGATGCAGAAAAGGCTTGCTTTAGGTCAGGCTTCCCTAGCCTGGTGCCCTCCAGATGTTTTGGCAGTGTGGCCAATGTCCTGGAATGCTGGAGGCTGCACAACTCTCATGTATACCTGGAGGATACCAGGTTGGGGAAGGATGCTTTAAGTATTGGACTGCATCTTGTCAAAACCAAAAAGCACAATCAAGCTAAAGTTAAGTCCTTCAAAGTCCCCACTGATTTCAATGGGATGTGTTTAAGCACACACACAACTCTTCCGCTGAAATGATTGGGAGCTCTAATGACATAATTTTGACTGGGTCATGTCTAAAAAGAATGCTAATTTAATAAAAAAAAATGGAAGAGGAATATTGACAACATTTCAATTCCATGAACAGTTTGGGTTGCATCTAGCACATTGTCCTTTGATCCAGTTGAGGTTTCTGTGAATGGGAGCCAGGGGAGCTGTTTTTTGCCAATTCCCCAGTCTCCCTGAAGCCTCCTGCACCACTCCAGTTCTGATGTAATTGTTTAGTTTAGTTTATGGGATATTTATCTCTTAGTTGCTTTGCTGTTAACCTCCCATTTAGACTGTTGCACTGCACTGCACACGGGGCTGCCTTTAAAAACAGTTTAGAAATGGCAGGTGGTCCCTTTATGAACGGAGACTGGGAGTTTTGACCACATGACACCTGTGGTTTGTCAATGGCATGGGTTCCCAGTCAGTTTCTGGGCCCAAAATGAAGTGCAGCTTGTGAGGCCTAAAGGGCTTGGGACCAGGTTACTTGAAAGACTGCCTTCTCCATTCCCAAACCCTAAGATCTTTAGAGGCTCAGCTCTGTGTACCCCCACCAAATGAAGTGAGGTGGGTGACCACTAAGGAGCAGTTGTTTCTGAGACTGGCCTCCCAGCTAAGGAACAGCCTCCCCAAAGAGGCTCACCTGGTGCCATCCCCACAGCCTTTTTTGGTGCCAAGTAAATCTTCACCCAGGTCTTTCAAATAGTTTCTTTTTTAGCCTGGGTCCCCCAGTTTAAAATTCGGTGTTTTTAATTGTAATAGCTTTTATTGCTCTTATATTTTAACATTTGTTTATGAGCTGCCTGGAGAACTTCTGTTATGGGAGAGCTATAAAAATACAGTAATCAATCAATCAATCATTATGACACACAAGTTTCCTACTCCTGTTACCTTTACTTGAATATATAGGAGTTTGAAGCTGGGAATTTGGGCCTAGAAGGCCTGTGCTCTCCCATCCATTGGTGGGGGTGAGTCATGCCCCAGCAGTGGAAAAAGTTCTGGACTAGAAGTGATGCCAATAAGCGGGGCACTACTGTACTACATATCAAAAGCCATGTGCCTGAAGAAAATTATCTTCCTCTCAAGAACTACTGTGGTCTCTGTCAACCTGCCAACGAGATCTATTACCAAGTAGGCTTTGCTTTATTGAAAGCAGATATGAGAATTCATTTGTTTTTGATACTTGGGTCAAAATATTCTTTATGGAATTTATCTACCCATTTAACATTTTTATGTCACATTATCCGTAGTTAAAAGGTCTGTTTTCTTTCCCAATCGTAATTCAGTTTATTCCTTCTGAAATGGAATTGTTCCTCACTGCCTTTCCTTAGCACCAGGTGAGGTGCTAAAAACCATACAAAAGTAGGATTTTAAAGCTAATTCATGAGAAAACTTTAAACAAATAACAACAATTAAACAAAAACAAGTACTAATTAAGTACTTAAATTTCTCATATTGAAATCATTACCGTTTGGAAATCCTTAAATTTGGTTGGATTGCGGCCAATATTTTCAAGTAATGCACTGAAAACCATAAAGGAATGAATTATAAGGGACTGGCTTCTGTCTTGCCTTAATTGAGCCTTCCCCAACCTGGCGCCTACCAGTTGTCTCAGATCACAACTCCCATGATTTCCAGCCTGCATGGACAATGATCATAGATGATGGGAATTATAGTCCAAAGCATCTGGTGGATCCCAGCCTGCCTTAAGCCATTGTCTGCTGAAGTTACAAAGAATAAAAAAGGATATATGATGCATGTAATATTAAAAAAACTCAAGATATTACTGTCGGGTCATTTTTTGGGAAAGGTGTGTCATGGGGGTACAGATATATAAAACGTCATGTACATTTAACCAAATCCACCTGGAGAGAGGATTCTTTGCTTAAATTACCTTTGGGGATCCTGTTCACATATCCCAAAGCTACTGCATGGGGAGAAACGTCACATCCAGCACCTAGGGGTGTGTGCATCATCCTGGACAGCAATGTTCAACTATTTTATGGGTTGAACAACTGGCTCTGGGTTCTCGTCTCCCATCACACTCCATTGGATGATTGTCATAGTGCCATCATGAATCATCACCTGTTTGGTGAGAGAGATGGCTGTGTGTGCTGTTAAATGTGTGCATAGGCCACTGCTCTGCAGAAGAAGCTATGATGTACAAACCAGCAAAACCTGAGCCCACCAAAGTTTTCCATGGCTCCGCATCAGATTGTGAGTGTTGTTTTATCTTTCCACATGAAAATGCGTGGGCATTTCTCCAAATGTAGGCATCAATTGTGCGCATTTTTGAAATATATGCAGTATTCTCCCTTGATCAAAGTGTACATTTTAAATGTACTCACTTCAAGGTATATGCATTTTTAAACGTACACTTTCTTCTATGATTAAAGTGTATTTATGTACATTTTAAAACGTACACGTTTCTGAAATGTATTCATGCTGTCAAACACTTTATTTTTATTGGTCCACAAATACATTGCAAACTCAGAAATGTATACTCTTGACAGTCCGGAAGCTGCAAATTGGGAAAAATCCTGATCAAAAACAAACTGGAATACAAATTCTCATACATCCCTAGTGGAGTCATGGGTATTTTGACATATTTATCTAACATATTGTTTAAAGTGCACACATTTAAGAAGCCCAATGAAAGGAAGATTGAACATGAGGGGGAGCAACAATTACATCAGGCTGTCCCAAATATAATTTTTGAGCCTATGATTTCAGATTCAAAGTACATGACAAATTCGAATTCCTCAGAGAACAGCACAGTCTCCTATTAATATCGCTTAGTTAAATTAAGGGTGGGACCACATGTTAACTCAGCCAACACGTATTTTCCGTTTTTGCTAGGTAATGGCAATATGGAGTGGGACGAGCGGAGGAATTTGCAGGAGTTCTTGTATGATCCCAGCTTTGATTATTGTGACTACAGCTGCACCTCTCTCTGTGTACATCTCCCTGATTCACACTAAGATTTCCAGATTATGTTGCCCACTTATATTCTTGGCTGGGGAGATGGAGGGCCAAATGGATGCATGAATGGGTCCCACCTCTGGACATAAACCCATTAGCAGACATTCATGATTCTTCAAGTGTATAAATGAATGCACGGAAGAGGAGAATCTCTGTTTGAACCAACTTCAGCTGGTTCAAAGAGCTGCAGCCAGATTGCTGACTGGTGCTGGTTACAGGGAGCACACAACTCCCCTGTAAAAACAGCTCAACTGGCTTCCGGTCTGTTTCCGGGCATAATTCAAAGTGCTGATTATGACCTATAAAGCCCTATACGGCTCAGGTCCAGGTTATCTGAAAGACCGTATTCTCCCTTACGAGCCTGCTTGTGATTTGAGATCTTCAGGGGAGGTCTTTCTCTCGGTCCCACCACCATCACAGGCACACCTGGTGGGAATGCATGAGAGGGCCTTCTCAATGGCTGCTCCAGGGCTCTGGAACTCCCTTCCCAGGGAAGCTAGACTGGCTCCCTCCTTGGTGTGCTTCTGGAGGAAGGCAAAACACTTTTTGTTTCGGCAGGCTTTTGGCAAATAGACTGGACCTCTGTTTATGCACTGGACATTTTTTTAAATTGTTATTTGTATTTTAAATGTTTTAAATGTTTTAATATGAAACTACATTTAATTATAATTTTAACTTTTGTATATTTCTATTTATATGTTTTAATTGTATGTTTTAATTTTATAAAGCTGCCTTGAGGCCCAGCATTGGGAAAAAGGCGGGATATAAATAAATATAATAACAATAATATTAACAATAATAATAACAACAATAATTCTTCCAAGGTTCAAGATACAGAACAGCATGTGTAGATTCCTATGAATAATCTGTACCCTCCATTTTTGTAGGGTTGAGATTGCTTGAGGGAAGGGAGTATGTCTGTAGGCTGCTTATGCAAACAAGGCCTTGAGGTTAGGGGCAAGGTCAGTAGGCATGATGTTGATCTCTCCTCCAACTCAGAATGAACATCTACACCAGTGGTGTCAAACCTCTTTCTGTCTGAGGGCTGAATTACATTTTGAAGAGGCTCTTGGGGACCACATTCCAGTGGTGGGTGGGACCAAAGGCAAAAGGAGGCAGAACCAATCAGCATATTTTAGATTGAAGCTCTTATTTCTATAACTAAGCCTCAGGTGATCCATTTCAGCTTTTTAGAAAGGGGGAAAAAACTGCACATGAGCCAGAAAACCACCAAACAATCGATAGTCAGATCTCCCCGATGAGGCCCGCCTGGCGCCAACATTGTTATCTTTTCGGCGTCAGGTCAAGACTTTCCTCTTCTCTCAGGCATTTGGCAATATCTGAGGAGCCTGGGTTTGTTTTGTTTTGTTTTGTTTTTGTAGTTTTTGAAGTGTTGATGTGGTTTTAAATGTATAGATTGTGTGTATGTTGTATGTTTTTGCTGTTTTAATTTTTGTATATTGTTTTTACTTGTTTTTAATCCTATGTAAACCGCCCAGAGAGCTTCGGCTATGGGGCGGTATACAAATGTAATAAATAAATAAATAAATAGGAAGGGGGTGGGGCCATGAGAAGGGGGCATAACCCCTGTGGGGAACCCCAGATGGCCAGATTTGGTCTCCAGGCCTGTGGTTCTGTAAACCTAATCTACAGCACAGGTGTGTAATACAGTCAGTCAGTTCTCAATGTACAAAACTGGTATGAAGATGAAGACCTCTTTTTGAAAAGTTCCCCAGTATTATGCAATCACTGTATATCATCAACAGTGGCAAAATAAAAAAAATATATAAGAGCATCTGTGGTACAGTCAACCTGGTGAAACAATAGCTGAACTCGGACAACACGATAGTCAATGGTGGGGTAATAATCAACTTTACAGTTGTTCATCTAGGGGGTACTCCCCACACAACATGGTAATAAATAATCAACTGTGGTGTGGATTAGGATCAGCACTGAGTTGACTATGGCAGCATTCGGACGACACGATAGTCAATACAACTGACGATTGTTCCCCCCCCCCCCGTTGATTATTGTGTCGTCTGAATTCAGCCAATGAGATTTAATTGCAAAATAAATGTATGCAAAAGTAGAATTAGTACATCAACGTTTAGAAGTGAATGGTGGCAACACCTCAGAGAGTTGAAGAAAGTAATTCAGAAAGGCCTTTCAGCTTAAACGTCATTACCAAATAAAGTGGAGATGAAGGAAGAGCTGGGATCAAATGGGCACCTGCCACGTCCCCTCTCAAGTCTGTGCACTTCTAGATGAAACAGATGATCCTTTAAAAACAAAAGAATAAGTACACAAAGCATTATAAGGATGGCTTTTGCTTATAAAACTTAAAACTGAAGCCGATTTTGTGCCACTGTTGTGGATTAGGAACACAGCAGACTTTACTGACACTGGGAGAATGTAAAGATAAATTAAAGTAAAACAAGTATTTGGAAATGAAAATGAATTATATAGGGTGCGATTGGGAACATTATACTTTTGTACATTTATACTTGAAATAAGTTTAGAGGGGGAAAAATCAATGGAATGCGTAATTAATTACTTGATAAACACTATTTTTCTGTAGAAGTTCCTACTTTTGATTGGGGTGGCAGAAGCTTGAAAGGTAACATAAGGTGTGTGTGTGAGTGAGAGAGAGAGAGAGAGAGAGAGAGAGAGAGAGAGAATTCCTAGAAATTCTGTAGAGGACAACCTGGTTCTAATATTACCACAGATTTTCTGCTGAGCCTCTCTAAGCTGTTGGGCCATGTTCAAACTCAGAGTTCATACTGAAATTGATGCAAGTCAAAATGCTGTCAGGAATGGGTTTAAGTTGCGAGAAACAAAAACAACAACTATATATCCAAAGTCCTGTTAATGGCAATTTACACTTCAGAAGAGCAGTTATATCCAGGCCAGAAGATTCTGCTGCAGAATTGAAGCAAAGTTTTGTGCGTTACAGGAAGGAAGGCTCGGGTACCTAACTTGGTTCTTAAAGCAGGACTAAAACAGCAGAAATGAACTGTTCCAAAATCCAGTCCAGGGTCACTTAGACAATTGCCTATACAATACATTTCAATACCAAGGAAGAGTATCTTCTGCTAAATTCACCCCCTCAGATCAGCAGCAGAGACCTTGCTCCAGGTACTATCCTTCATTGGGGGGGGGGGGAATAAAAGAAAAAGGAGGGTGCAGAACAGAGGTTTGAATGCAATGATGTCATTCTGCTGACAGAAGCAATTTCCCCTCCCCTCACATGCCCTCCAAATCTCCTCCACAGGGATAGGAAACTCTTGAGAGCAGATTTTTGGGTGGCGCAGGAGGCTACGGGAGGGAGAATAGAGGGAGGAAGTCCCATTGTAAGCATAGTGTTGGGTTTAACCCAGGGCTTTTCCTGCTTTATTACCCTCTCTATGGAACCCAAAACTGGAGAAGTAGTGATTTTTATACTTCATCTTTGTATGCTCTTTGGCCACCAGGTTAAGGCACAATCCTAAGACGATTGGCTCACAAGTATCCAATGCAGGGCGGCTGGAGAGCAGAGGCGATCTTTGTGGAGCACGGAGTGGTGCTTCCGAGTGGGAGGGAAGCATAGGTGTGCATAGCTCATTTCGTTAGGGTGTGCACCTTAAAGGCCCTGATTGGAGCAGTGGAGGAGGGGAAAGCACGCTTTCCAGGGCCTCCGGGAAGTGCGTAGTTCCCCCAGGGATGCTATGGGTGCTTTCCAGAGGCATTCCTGTCCTTTTAAAAGCTCAAATTCAAGCGAGGGGGGGGAGGAAAACAGAGGTGCCCTGGGAAATTAGGGTGTGCCTGGGCACACTTAGCACACCCTGTGTGCACACCTATGAGGGAAGGATGCTGAAGAAGTTGTAGGAGACATCCTATGCCCGATGCCCCAGTCTCCTCCCTTCCCTGCCCCCGGAAATGCTCCATTTCCTCCATCTCAGTGCTCCATTTACCAAGTGTGGAGAGGTAGTGGTGCAGTTCTCTCCATGCTGGCTATGGTGGGGGGAAGCGGGAAAGAGTGCAGTTTCCTAGGCAGGATCGACTCCACTGCTTTGAAACGGTTTATAACAGTCATGACAACTGCTGGAGGGGCCCAGGACATGCTCCATACAGTTTTCAAACTGCTTTCAAAGTGTTTTATCCTGCTTGGTGTAGATCTGGCCCTGACTATGAAATCAGAGCCAGGTTCCAACCCGGTAGCCAGAAAAACAAATAATCCTATGCCCCCTCCTCTCAGATGCTGTCTAGGGGCCATAAGATTGTTCTTTAAAGCAATTTAATACAGGAAGGCTCCTATTTTAAAAACAGTTTTGCTGAATGCCTGAGCAAAACCTGAATGCAGCCTGGAATTTTACCTTTTTCAATTTCAAAGTTACTCCTGGTTTTAAATATTGTTTTGTTTTTAACAGACATGTTTTCATTATTTTAATGTTCCTTACTCTGAGTGTTTTACAGAGATGGAACACAGAAGCGATATATATGCATACACACATAAAGTCATTATTTGCCCTTGACTATCATACTGAAAAAAGCAAATGTCTTAACATTTCACCACATTCCTACTCAAAACCAAAAACTAGGGTTGATTACACTGTTCCCCTGTATGGAACAATTTCTACTGACGTTAGGTTTTACTCTTATCAAAATACAATAAAAAAGTCTCTCTCATGTGAGAAACATGGTCAATGGCTGAAGCCTAGCAAGACAATTAGGCAGCGTATGTACTGTCTTTTGTTACCTATATTTGCACAGCTGCAATTTCTGATTGAATAACGTGGTTGACATTTTTCAAGGCACCCTTCGAAGTTAAGGTGGACCACAATTTATATACCACTAGAACCAGAGGGCTTTTTTTCCCCAGCGGATTTAACCCAAGTTGACACAAAGCAAACCATATTCTTCCTAAATGTTTGCAGATGCACATGTTCATTGGGGAAATGGTCTGCAAAATTTCAACATTTCCTCTCCCCCACTCTACGCTCTGTAGAGTTTTTCCATCCCAGCCTTTTCCAACCAACAAGATGGCAAACAGCGTCGGCTGCTGTGAAGCACTCAGTGCTGGAGGTTTTTAAAATTTTTTTACCACAGATCAAGTGATTTGTGTGTATCGAGTCTCATGTGATGGCAATTTCAAGGGAAAACTGTTCCCCATTAATATCAGCTTCAAGGGCTAATGCTGCAGTTTTAGCCATTTTTTTGCCATTTGTGAGAACAGTGAGACAGTTCAGGAGAAAAAACTGACA
This sequence comes from Anniella stebbinsi, assembly GCA_029215795.1. NCBI lineage: Eukaryota > Metazoa > Chordata > Lepidosauria > Squamata > Anniellidae > Anniella > Anniella stebbinsi. The sequence goes on along the minus strand of JARDYH010000003.1, from coordinate 96,304,911 downwards.
CATTACAGGATATTACGTAGCACTTTAGTGCCATTAGTCATGTCTCAATCTCTTTCCAATGGTTAGGTTTGAAGTCATGCAACTACACACAGAGGAGGAACTCGGAGATTATTCCTTCTCAATATAGCTAGGAAGGTTTTTTTAAAAAAAAAATGAGCCAAGTTTGATTAATGATACCTATGACTTGAGAAACTTAAGATGTATCCAATGGGTATTAAAAATGCCGTTATTTTTACAAGCTCTGTATGTTTCTTGAAGCTGTGGCTATTCTGTCACTTAGCAACAGGGCAGGAATAAATAACATCAGAGCACAGTAAATGCCAAAGACTACAAACTGTAACGAGACCATGCCCAATAGCTCTTCTTAGCATTGCTTCACACATTACATTGCATTAGCATACATAAGATTTTTAAGCAACTACCATGCGAATGAGGAATATCCCCCCCCCCCCCCCCATTATGGAATGATCTCCCCAATGAGGCCTGCCTGACTCCAACACTGTTATCTTTTCGGCGCCAGGTCAAAACTTTTCTTTTCTCTCAGGCATGTTAACAGCTTAAGTTGAGGTTTTAACTGACTTTGTGGCCAGGCTTAACAGTTTAAAATGTTTTAAATGGGGCGGTATATAAACATAAATAATAATAATAATGATAATAATAATAATAATAATAATAATAATAATAATATCAGACAGGTATGCTCACCAGTAGCTGAAGCCTCCTGTCAAATGACAGTGCATTCCAAACATGGGTTCACCACTTCTTCATATGAGAAGAAGCCCTTAAATACGGCATTGTAAAGAGGCAAATTCCAGTCTTCCTGCTTATTCAAAGAGTAATGTTCAGGTGTGCATAACTTTAATACATAGGATGCAACCATTATGCCCCTGTGCAACATACTGGCTCACGAGTCAACCTTTTATGAAACCCGTCAGTGTCAGAAATAGTGGATCCTGGCCAGTAGCCTGTTGTGGCTTCTGACAGACCTTTATTTCTGACCCTGTTCAGAAGACGGCTAAGCCATGGTGGTATAACATTTTGAGCAAACCATTATGGCTTAGCATGTCATGTGAACTGTTCCTAAGCATGGTGGCTACATAACCACAGTTTAAACAGGCTCACTAACTATTTGCTGCAAATGGATTGGCGGCCTAACCATGGGTTAGCGTGGTGTCTGAACAGAACCTATGTGTCTATTCATGGCTGGGATAGTGTCCTCCAGATGTTTTGGACTACAGCTCCTACAACCCCTGACAATTGGCCAGTGTGTATAGGGCTTATGAGAGCTGTAGTTCAAAACATCTGAAGGGCACCATATTACTTAGTCCCTGGTTTATGACATGTATATCCCACCTTTCTATAAAATATCCAATGCAACTAACCATAGCATAGACACAGAAAGAGGCTTGAATATTTTATTTATTTAAGTATTTATTACATTTATATCCTGCCTTTTATCCAAGGAGCCCAAGGCAGCATACATGAACCTCCTTCTCTCCATTTTATCCTCATAGCAACCCTGTGAGGTAGATTAGGCTGAGAATCAGTGACAGGTCCAAAGTTGCCCAGTGAGCTTCATGGCCTAGTGGGGTCTAGAACCTTCGTCTCCCCAATCCCAGTCCAACCCTTTAACCACTACATCATACTGCTTTTCCACATAATGTGAGCTGACAGTTGCATGATCCCTAATGAAATGAGAGTCACATGAGAGAGGGTAGTTCCTATTCATTGGCATGGGGAACACTTTGACGAATTTCCACATGGATTATGTCCCTGGCTGGAATCAGATTACATAATGAATCCTATTCTGAGATTTTGATCAGTTGGATTGATCGTGCCTCGGATGGGATGGCAACCCTCGGAGTAGAATGACTGCATCCAAACTGTAAACACAATACCCATGCATAAGGCTCTTTCTCCCCTTCCGTTGTTTAGCTCTCCTTTGTACGGAGTGAAAAACAGGGCTGGATATTTATTTCATCTATGTTTAGTATACATGAAAATCCCTTCAAAAAAATCAATTTCTGCCCTTTGCCATATCTCCTGTGTACCACTTCATGTGGGGTATGGAATAAGCACCGGCATGATGTTTTCCATAAAGTTTCTCAATATTTCAAATGATATGTCAAATATGCAGTGGGTTTTCTTTCCTGCAAAGATCTTAAAACTTAGAGTCTATAACGCTCTCGCCAAGGCCAAAATCATAGGTTAGACCTTATGATGTGGCTGACAAAAGCACATATAACAACAACAACCCTCTCCCCTGGTTTGAGGGACTCACATCATAGTATCAAGGTGTGCTAGTTGTTGTGAAGCTTTCCAATTCGCACAATTGCTCCCCATACAACATCCAGTAAGGCTGGGGGCACCGCTGTGGGAATTAAAAACATATACTAAGTGTACCGCTCTGAAGTAAGTCCTGAAAAGATTTTGCAGTGGGGGCAGGGGAGCTATTTTACAGAGTTAACATATGAATCAAGCTATAACCCCGAGGATTTTTCATCCTTTCTGCCAGTGTCTATACTGAGACCTACATAGTGCTTTCACTATCAAATATGCTGCCAAAGACCGAATCATTTCCATAGATTCTGTGAAAGTATAAACCAGTTTAAAAATATTCCAATAAACTCATCAATTATTGTCGTCTTCATTATTATTAGTGTCATCATCATACAACAAATATTTATCAACTCATCAATACAAGGATGTCTCTGGGTCAAACTGCATGTTTGGTTAATTGTGTAGCTGAGTATATATATATATAATATTATATATATAATATATATATATATATATATATATATATATATATATTCTAGATTGATCATTTCCCCTGAAATTAACCCCCATGGGGGTGGGGGTAAAAAAAAAGAAAAGGGTCTTCATTGACATCAATTGAATTGTGGGTTTTTTTGTCATTTTCCAGGAAAAAATGGTGGGGTGATCCTTTCTCCCAGTGCATGATGGTCCCAATTCAAATCAGTGCCATGCACATTGACTATAGAGTTGAATCTATCTATCTATCTATCATCTATCTTTCTTCAGCTACTTGCTATGCAATTAACGTAACATTTAGCTTGACTCTCTGTTATCATCTGACAACTTTTTTGTTAATTACCACAGCTAATAAGGTAATTATCACTGTCTGTACATTTGCATTTCATTTCCCTCTGACCAACTATATATATATATATATATATATATATATATATTACACTTCATACATCTGATGAAGAGGACTGTGGTCCATGAAAGCTTATGCCGAAATAAATTTATTAGTCACTAAGGTGCAACTTTTTTTTGTTGCTTTCAATGTTTTGTGCCACTGAAACTTCATAATGAAATTTCATATTGTGATGGCTAATTCCAGAGAGGCATGCAACAAATGAGATGCCCTATTGGTTCAAACCAGCATTGTTGTTGTTAACTGTACGTTCCTTAACCGTATATTTCTCTTTCGAGTGATTCCATTCCTACTACATACATCTCCACATCCTTTTATGTTGACCTGGAACATTCTGCTTTGTGAGATCACGGAGTTCAGAGTTCAGTTTGGAGCCTGTGCTTGGATTAAAACAAAACACTAAATGTTACGTTGATTTACTGACATGTTCTGTGGTTTTTCAGGTTTAAAAATATCATGTACAAGTTGAAGATTGACTGATACGCCCATCCCCCATAAAGCTTCTGCAGAGTATATTTAACATTGATGCAAAAAAGCTGGAAACATCAAGTTTTCCAGTATAACAATGCATATAATTGTAACGGAGTTCAAGCATGTGTACATCTTTGTAGATAAGAGCATATTGTCCTTGAAGACAAAATGAAGCAAAGGGATACTTTCAAACATAGATCACCACAACATACTTCTATGTCTGAGGCATCTTTTTTGTATGGATCTACATTATACTCCTCATCACACAAAAGCCAACTCCATGTCCAGTTACAATGCCATTCCTGATAACCATTAAGCATAGAAACACGTAATGGCCCTGATCTAGCTCTAGCCACAGACAACTTGTTGCGTAATACCAGTTGGGGATGCACATTCTGTCCATATCTACTGATACATCCAACTTTTTCTGTGGGGATCAAAGTATGACAGTGTGGAAGCTAATGCAATTTTTTCCTAGATAAAGCTGAACTTGACATAGTTACCCATGCCTTGAACACTTCAAGACTGGGTGTCTGTAATGCTCTCTAGATAAGGCTGCCCAAAGCTACAATTAGTACAAAACGTGTTAACAACACTGCTGACAGGAGTCCAGTTATATTACACCAGCACTGTATTAGTTGCATTGACTTACAATATGTTTCTGGTCTCAATTCAAGCTGCTTGTTTTAATGTATAAAGCCCCGAAAAGCTTGGGACTGGGTTATCTGACTGATCATCTCCAGCAACAAGAAATTACATGCACCTTTTTATTTTCACAGTTCTTCAGTTTGATTTTTAACCTTGCTGTTTAAATCTGTATTTTAAATCTGTCTTAATTTGTGCATGGCTGTTCACTTTTTATCCTGGTTGTGCTTTTATATTGTATTTTAAATTATGTTTTTATACCCTTGTTGTTTTATATTTTGAATGATTTTTGTGGTTTTCATTTGTGTAAACCGCCCAGAGAGCTCCGGCTATTGGGCGGTATAAAAATGCAGTAAATGAATAAATAAATAAAATAAAAATCAATCAAGGGACGTTCCTTTTGGTGCCCCTTTAACTCATAATGGGCAGAGGATGGGAGGTGTGATTGGGTCATAAGTAGCAGTGCCCAGATTGCGGAACCCTTTATGTTGAGAGGTTCCACTTGATCTTATTGTGCACAGATGAAGAATTTAAAAACTCCTGATTGAGTGCACTGTTTGCGATATCTTTAACGTGGTGCAGATTTAGTTCGAGTTAATTTTGCTGCTGCCATTTAGAAGTTGCTTTGATGAAGCCGTTTTTGCATGACATATAGTGACTGGTATTTTTATCATTTTGTTTTTGAGAGATTTGTTCCCTACTTTGGGGAACCCTTGAGCTCAACGATATGGGATACAAATACATAAATAAATATATAAAGTACATCCAGATGTGTTATCTCCATCCACATTGCCTGTGCTCGAGTAAGCTTTCTTCCGTATCCACTTCTCCCGGGATAAGTTGGGGCAATTGCCTTTACACTGAAGCGAAAGCCAATCTAACAAAAGCAAAGACTGACTGAGCAATAAAGAAGACCTAAGGATTTTGCAACTGAGTGGTAATAAATATTCTTCTGGTCACCCCAATGAAAATTAAAATTATGTTGATCATTTGAATATATTAACATTTCTTAAATGTGCCAAGGGATGCTTCCAATCCCCCTCACGTGTGTGCTGTTGAGAAGCTGTTTTGCATGCAAACATTCTGTTTTCATGGCTGATGCCGCCTCTCCCACCACCATTCCTCCACTGGGTAGAAGGTGCTAGCGTGCGCAGAAGCAGGAGTATCTCAATGTACTTCACAATGTTCGTTAGCCACCCGCCAATGGCAGCAGGGTCCTCAAAGAGGCTCAGCACTAGTTGTGCTCTGCTGTATGACTTTCGGTCAGCACACACGGAGAGAGGTCCCAAGACATCACAGCTCTACATGGATTCCGATAATGACAAGAAAGGTATTTAGTGGTGTTCTAGTGTGTGAATGGGGATGATTAAATGTATGAAGGAGCACTGTGGACCATAGGTATGGAAAGTCTCCTGTCTACTCCTTCCTCTGCGCATCCAGTAAGGCCTCTTTGGAGGATCAGGGAACCCACTTGAACAAGGTGGCACGGGAGCCTCTCTTCAGCAGCCCCTTGTGCCTTATCCTACGTTGTTCAGTCCAGGCTTCTAAGTTTTTTGGGGGCCACAGCTGGCTGTAGGCAGGGGGAGGAAAGGATAGGAAACTTCTTTCCATGAACTTTCTGAAGTTCACTTAATTTAGGATTCAAGCCATAGCCTAGTGGAGGCAACATGGAGCCTACGGGAACTAATGTACCCCCATACACCTTTCGTGGCACTCATTGAGGTGGACCTACAACCCTTTGTACCCCAAAAATCTGCTCCAGGAGCCTGCAGGACTTTCTGGAGCAATTGGGGACTGCACCAGGTCTTGCAGGGAAAATAACTGAAACCTGGTGGAAATTGCCTCTGCCTTTGTTCCTCCAGAGGAAGACTTCACTGGATCAGAGTCAATTCCAGTGGAAGGAAGGAGCTTTTTTGTTTTGGGACCAGAACTCAGGATCCATCCAATATAGGAGAGAAATATAACAGCAATAAAGAAATAAAACAGACAAGGGAGACCACCAAAAATAGATAGAAGGGCATTTACCAAAGCTTTAAAAGCCTGGGCAAATAGGAAGATTTTTGTCTGGAGTCTAAAAGGAAGCAACATCCATGCCTGGTGGAATTCTTTTGGGAGGGTGTTCCATCACTGGGACACCACAGCCAAAAATGCCCTTCTCACAATATATCAGCTAATGCTACCACAGCACAGGCAGGTTCATATGGCAAAAGTCCCTCCTTAAAGTTACTCATGTACAGTTGGGGTGAGAGCAGGAAAAGGACTGTACAAGTCCATGAGATGCTATCTACCACTGAACCATGGTTTGGTGATCAGGCAGTACTTTGTCTGGACTGGGTAAATTAAGGCCACAGATATCAATGGCCTTAGAAGTGCAATCCTTTACACATGTACTCAGATACAAGCCCCAATGAAGCTTGCTCCCAGGTAAGTCTCTGACAGTGCAATCCTATAATGTCTTCTCAGAAGTAAGTCCAACTGAGTTCAATGGAGTTTGCTTCCAGGTATGTGTGCATAGGATTGCAGCCTAAATTGGTGTTGGGTTGTAGCCTCTAAATAAAGAAGTTACTGCTGAAGGATAGACCCTGTTTCTGTTCCTGAAAGTTAAAATATAAATGGGACTTAAGCTGACTTAAGAAAACAATAGACTCAGCCCTGTGTAATTTCAAACTCTGCTGCTCGGAAACATTAGTTAGAGCTTTACTACTGAAGTCAATGGATCAAAGACATGCCCAAGTTGAGTGGTTTTGAAAATTTGAATATTAGCTAATATAAAACCAGCTCCTTTTCTATATGTAATACTAAAAGTTAATATTTTGTCACAATTCTTCTGGAGATCTGTTTTTAATCTCCTTTGCTATTGAAACTTATTGAATAACAATACTGCTAGATCATTATAATAATAATAAAAATAAACAGCAAAGGAGAGATAATAAATCCTTCCTCTAGAATTGAAGTACAATGGTCTATAATTTCTGTTACGCATAAATGATAACGACAGTGTATTGAACTGCAAAGTAAAAACATACTGGAAATCTGGAGTCAAGTCAAGTTTCTGGTTCTTGTTGCTGTAAGTTAAGAAACTTGGGATATCTATCAAAATTATCTATCTGATTTAATACACACTGAACAATATAACAGCAGCACCAGCTTTATCAAACAGAACTTCTTCTGAAGATTTGCAACAACCATGCTTAAAGGGAGGTTCTTTTGGGCCAAATGTTTGAGAAAGATGCCTGTCAGCTCCTTGCCCTCTGATTTCTCATGTTGGTGTTCAAAGACAGTCATGATTCCCAAGAATAATACATTCAGGCTGCATGGCTTCCTCATTCTGCCTCCTCTCAATAACAAATACATGGATGATCACAGTGAGCTGAGGTAGAACCACTTGAGACACTCTTGTTTTTAGCAGATCAGTGCATGGAAGGAGAACTAGCTTGGTTGAGATTTCCTAAGGATGGGAGAAATGTATTTGCTTGCTTAATATATTTACATGCTGCCTTTCATCAAACATTGATTCCATGATGGTTCTCAAATTAGTAATATCCAGTGATACACATAGAGCTAAAACACATAGATCTAAAACACAATAAAGTTGGAGCCAGATGTGCCTCCCTGGGGAGGTCATTCCATAATTGGGAGCCACTGCCAAAAAGGCTACCTCCCTATTTGGCATCCATCTCAAGTCTGAAGGACAACTCACTTGTGGAAGGGCTTCAGTGCATTCACACAAAGTTCAAACAGGTTGGTACGGGAGTAGGCGCTACTTTGGGTACTTTGAATTGGGTTCATAGCCACTCCAGATGCCATATTTTTTTAAAAATATATATTTATTATTTTGGGGGTACTATGGGGAAGGGAAGTGCATCTCAGGGGGGAGCAGGGGGCAAAAATGCCCACTGGAGCTCCTGAATTGCCCACTTCTTTCCTCCATGATTATATTATTGTTTGATGTTACCATTTTGTTACTACCACTACCATGATGGTCACCATTTAGGCATCCATTTATAAGATATTGTAGCAGTGTGGGTTGGCTCTACGATCCCTAACTGAGTAGTGTATCGCATGGTGTGTGAAAAAGCCTCACCAATGCGCTTGAACCTTACTGTAAGCATGCTTTATTTGTTTATTTTAGCTGCAGCTTCTGCACCACACATAACGACAGCCCTACACAGAGTGCACAGCAGTAGCTGAGATGTGAGAGTACCAATTCATGGGTTACCTTGGCTAAGCTATCCCTGTCCAGGAAGGCCATAGCTGGTACGCCTGCCCAAACTGGTAGAAAATGCCCCTTGTTGCTACAGCCACTATGAGCACCCGCAAACAATGTACCTGATCTTTCAGACGGAGTGCAACCTCATCCAGAACAGGCAAACTGCCTAATTCCTGGAGTTAGGAACTGACTGCCCGCAGGGCCTCCATCATACCAGGATTCGGTCTCAGTTTATTGGATCCTATCCAGCCCATTACTGTATCCAGACAACAGTGTAGGACCTGCACAGTTCTCCTGATTTACATGTAACAGTGAAAAAAAGCTGAATGTCTTCAACATACTGGGAATTCATGAAAGCTGAGAAACTGGGGGAAGTTTACATAAAAGTTTAGTGTGTGGTAGAGTAACAATAACACACTTAGGGATCTATGATGAAAACCCAAAGATGGAATTGGGCCTGAATATACTTTACATATGGATGCAGTTCATTGATGATAATACTGTAGGTTCTATTTACTCAGTAATGCTTTCCCTTGAATATCCTGGGCTTTCCCAGTTTGCCAAGGTACCACAGTTTAAAATACTCAGGCTTCATCTCAAGTGTGGAGAAACTCTTTTAGATCAAGAGCTGAACTCAATTTCAGAGAAGCTCTCAACGGCTTCGTTCCAGCGGTGGGCAAGGCTAACGGCAAAAGGGGTGGTGACAAAATACCAGCATTTTTAGCTTAAAGGTCTTCTGCCAGTAATTAAGTCTTGGGAAAAGCATTTCAACCTTTTAGAATGGGGAAAGAAAGCTAGGAAACCACCAAATGATCACCCAGATTTCTGGGTTGGGAAATCCCAGCAGGATCCCTACCCTTGCTTTATGCAAAATCTTGCAAGCAATTGGGAAGGGATGCTCAGGACATCCCTACTTCTTCTCCCAAAGGAAACTCCATCATGTAACTCATGAGTCCTGCTCATGAAGATACATCACATACACCCAGGCTCCAATACAGCCCACCAGATTCTACCCCCAATGTCCCAGATTCTACCCTCTTGAGTTAATAGATTCCTCCATGTTCCACCAAGTTTGACTCCACCGAGATGGGCAGTATTTTAAAAACAAAAACTTGAAAATCCAAGTCTTATAGAACACATGAATCCTTGGATAGTCAACAGAGGAATGCAGTAAAGGACAACCAGATTTTATTACTAGAATCTGTACTGCAGCTGATGGACTGAAGAAGGGAGGTGAATCACTGCAATGTTCCAAGTCTATGAATATTTAAGATGTAATTAGCATTCTACATGGATGACTAAATGAAAATGAAGAAACCAAACGAATGGCACACCTAGGGGTTGACCTTTTTGAGAGTGGGAAAAAGAAACCCGAAGAGCCTCTTGATAAAAATCATTAATTAATCTGAGATACTTCAGGACTCATTCTCAAATAGTATGAAATACAAATTCTTCGCCGTGTTTGTTCCGGTTGCCTAGTACTTTACAGCAAAACCAGATCATGAAGCTCAGCAGGAGTCATCAGAACCTTAAGGATCGTTTGTCATATAGGGCTAGCAGAGTTAAACCTCAAGCAGGTTACAAATCAAGATATTTACTTATTTGTCTCACATTAGCAGTGATTAGTCAATCATTGCAGGAAGATGAAGGATCACTTGAAGATATAAAGTTAAGTGTGATTTTTTAAAAAAGATATCAAAACCAACAGAATTTACAAGTTACGTATTAATAATACCTGACAAAAACATTGAAGTCAAGCAAAAAGTATTCATTGTAAAATGATTGATGAGGAAAGTTTGAAAGACTAGTATTGCAGTAGAACTTCCCCATAGCCAAACACAGAGAAGGGGGAGAAGAGAGAACATGATCTTTGTCTGTCTGCAAAGCGTGTGTGCAGGCAGTACAGAAATAAGTAGCCAGTGGCAAAGAAAAGGGACATAAGGATGTGCAGAGGACCTGGATAATGGATGATCCCCAGTGCAATCCCCAGTCACAGGTTTCCTGTCTGGAGTAGATTTGGATGGGGCAGAAGTGCACCTCTGCTGGCAGACAGAAGCTCCACCGGGGTGGGGGGGAAGTCCACTGCAGAGGTCCGTAGTATGCCTGTTGAAAGCTCCATGGATGAAGATGTATCATTGGTGGCGTTTCTGCCAGTGGTAGGTCCTGAAATAGTGTGCTCTGGGGGTAGGGCAAGACAGGTAGGGGGTGACCTTGGATCCATTGGTTGTACTGATGGTGAAATCACTGGGGGGGGGGAACTGCTCCCCCCCCCAATACACACATCTTGCCCTGGCTCGTGCGTTGGCAGGGCTTTGAAAGTGGCAGAGTGTTCTCCATTTCATCCCCTCCCCTCCACTCCCTTAGAATTGTTTTCTCACTCTGATGACGTCCTTGCATTTTTCATTTTTGAGTATGCTCCTGCCAAAGTTTTGTCTTCTTTGAACCTTCTGCATGCCAGGGTTTCAAAGGAACAGAACTGCCTCATCTCATCTCATTCCTTAGGAATACGTTCAAAGCAATGGCTCCATTCACATGAGTGGGAGAAGTGGAAGGAGACTGGCAGCAGTGTAGGAAACCTTCCTCATGGACCATGCCCTAAGGCTGATATCCTGCCCTAAGCATTACTATCAAAAACTAAGTTCTCATGACCTCAGTGAAGCTTATTTGTGAGTCAACAATGGCTTGAATTCAACAGTGGCTAGCAGAAATCCACTAGTGCAGGAGTGGGCAATTATTTCAGGCCTGAGGGCTGAATTACAATCTTGAAAGGATTGTGGGGACCACACTGCAGATCTGGACAGGGCTAAAAGAGGGTGGGATTAGCACAACTGCATTGTCTCCTCCTTGCAATCCTCTGTGCCTCCCCAACATCTGCTCTAAAGGGATACCCAGCCCCCTGAAGAAGATGTTGATGTCCTGCAGTGGGGGGGGCGGGAGGAAGGGGAATTGAACCCCTCCCAGCTCCACTGATGGAACTGCTTCTGTCACTGGAACAACGCGATTGGATTCAACCCATATTTCGGATCCAGCTATCACCGTGCTTACACATGTCACTAATCACCCTTAAATCGATCCAGTGCAAAAATTGTGAAGCACGTGCTATCAACAGAGTCACACAAATTTTGTTTGTGTGTTTAGCCTACCCTCTCTTTGTGCCACAGTTCAGAGTCACTTCCAAGTCAATGTGGTTGTCAGGTTGCAATCAAACTGAGCCTGCTTACTGTGATGCAAGACCCACTGTACGCAGCGAGGCTTCTGAGTGAACAAGTTTAGGAATGGGATGTGACCCCCACCCCCACCCACCCCCTGCGCACACACACACTGTCACATGACTCTGAATATAGGGAAAACCTATTGAGCAGTCCTAGTTTAAGCAGACCTCAATTTAGGTGAGATTGATGGAAGTTAGCTTATGATATTGTTCACATTCCTTCCCCGTGGCCTGTGCTTCATTTCTTAGTGCTTGTCGTGAACACAACACACCCAAACTTCATCTATGGGTTCGAGAGCCGTGATTGTATAAACATTTATTTTTGTTATTTGGAGCTATCTTTTTTTGACATATCGTTTTGCAATCCAAACAAATGTGGCTCTCTGCAATTATTTCGCCTGGATCCGTTTCCCCATGACCTCATTTCCAGAGCCCAATGTGCCGAGACTCAGAGAGGGGGAACATCTGGTTTCACTGATCAAACGGGAGTCAGCCCTTCACTAGATAAAAAGTGTGACAAATTCTTACCCTGAAAGTATTTACTCAGGGACGCAGCGTGTGTTTGCCTGACTATATCACTGTCTGGTCAAGAAACCAACGAGCCAGAAAGCCACCAGTTAGGGCATTTGAGTGTTTATCAGGCAAATCCATTTATATAATCAAATGCGCAATGCCAGTTACTATCAAAATGGTTTGCTTGCTGCGCTCCTCTCTTCATTTCTGTTTAGTAAGATATGTGGTGCTGTGAAATTATGGGATGTTTTCATGCATTTAAAGCGGCACACCATGAGGCTGGAACAGCAATTCCCAACTGCCCTAGTGTGCTGCAAGAGCATTGCTAATGTGCCATGCGAAATAAAGAAGGAAGGAAACAAATGAAGCAAGTTAAGTCTGTCCCCTGCAAGACCAAAGTATCTCTGCATGCTTCAACGCTCTGCCCTGGCTTCATTTCAATCAGGTTCTTCTGGGGGCTGAATCTATGCGTCAGATGTGGTTGGTCACTCAACCCCTCTTGTAGGTGTAGCACAATTATTTGCCCTCTGTATCTTCTAATTAGCAGGTACTCACACATCGTTTGTAGAAGTACCTAAAATATGCTGTGCAGCTGAGAAATCTCCCTTAAGGGCTCTTGAAATAGCTCTAACGCATTACATGCTCTCAGGGCCAAAACAGACATTACTTTAATTAGGGTTGCTGGAGAAATCCGCAACAGAGTCAAATAAGATTAATATGACTCACAGATTCTGCTGCCAACCAGCTTTTCATGAGTCACATGGATTCTGCGAACTTGGAACCACCAGTTTTTTGTAATTTTCTGTAATTTTCCTCAAATTTAGACATGGAAAAATACGTAAAATAAAAAAGGCTGAAAATGTGCATTCCCCCCATAGGCTAAAGCATGAAAAAGCCCATCTTGGGGGGGGATTTGTATATTTTGGGGGGATTTGAATATTTGCCCAAATGCAAATTTGTGCAAATGCAAATTTGCGCAAAATTGGGAAATTGGAAAAAAAAATCTGATTCCGCCAATGAGCAGACAACAGAAGAAAAGGCACCTGATGATCCATGAAATGCAGATGGAAAAGACTTTACAAAATGCATACATCCCCTACTTTAAACCCAAATCTAGCAATTATGTGCCCGTTTCATTTTTACCGTAGAGTAGGTGCAAGCCCCAAATCCAGACAAGGATCCTGCGGATTTTTTTTTAAAAAACTACCCCCCACACCAGGGGCCCTCTGTACCCTATTCTATGGTAAAAATGAAAAAAAAGCTGCTAGATATGGATTTAAAGCAACATCTGCTTTGGCCCTAAGAGTCAACCTGTTCAGGTGTAAGAGTGAAGTATGCCTCTTGAAACACATGATGCTGACTTGTAGGCTGACCATATGAAAAGGAGGACAGGCCTCATGTAACTTTAACAGTTGTAAAGAAAAGGGAATTTCAGCCAGTGTCATTTGTATGCAATTAGTTCCTGGTGATATTCCCTCTTCATCACAACAGTTAAAGGTGCAGGCACTATACTAGTAGAGTGACCATGTACAAAAGAAGGCAGGGCCCCTGCAACTTTAACTGTTGTGATGAAGAGGGAATTCACCAGGAACTAATTGCATACAAATGACACTGGCTGAAATTCTTTTTTCTCTACAACTGTTAATGTTACATGAGCCCTGTCCTCCTTTTCAGATGGTCAGCCTACTGACTTGTGTGAACATTGGTTCAACTAGCTCAGTAATGTCTATGTTGACTGGCAGGTGTTCTGCAAAGTTCAGACAGGAGTCACCTTGCTGCCTGCTGCTCCTTCTGTTCCTGCTCGTACTGATGGATGATGTCAGGGACATGGATCAAGCTTTTTTAAATATGATGTTCATTTATCTTTTCCAGATTGGAGGTGGATACTTAGGATAGTTACAGAGGCATGAGGCAGGAGCCAGAAAGACACCAAGAGAAAAAATATGTTCAAGAATCCCATTAGATACGAAATACTCTAGCTCAACTGAGAGGTAGCCGAGAAAACGCCACAGCAACACTGTCATTATCCACAGACTGGGAAGGATATAGCAGCGTTCGAAATCCCAGATCTCTGCTCAGTAGCATTATGCAGACAACACCCGCCCACCCCACCTTGAGGTCATGTTCATTAAAAGCTCAGTAATAAAGCACATGCAGAATGCCATCTCCAGTGAAGACAAGGCCAAAGCAGCAGGTGGTGGTGAAAGACCCTCAACAGTGGCTATCAGTCAGAGCTGATAACATTGAGCTAGATGGACAAATAGCCTGAGCTAGTGTGTCTGTGAAGCACACATGTTCAAAAATATTGTATGGTGCAAGCCTCTGAGGGCAGTAGATCAGGTCAGTTCTCATCAGAATGTATGCATCTGTAAGTGAAGTGTGGACCACAGGCTATATGTGTTTTCTTCTTTTTCTGGATTTTCCATAGTAAGAAAAGGACCTAACTACTCCCTGGAATAAGCAATCAAAGGCTGTCTGGGCTGTTTCACATATTAATGTGATTACCAATGGAAGAGAAGGCCATGGGTCATACAAATCCATGTGATTAGACCCTCAGAAAAGTGAATGCATCTCCCTGCCAGTCATTTTACACTAGTAGGATATACACAAAGAAGCCTGGAACAAAGCCATGTTTTTCCAGTTATCTACATATCCCTTGTCTCATACATAGCCTGTTCCTTAAAAGAATGGGACCTGATTTTCTCTAAAGGAGTTTGCTCAGGAAGTATTAATAAGAGACTACCTTGGAAAGGTCAAGTCCTGCTCTTCTAAAGAAACAGCTGAGTTAATATTCTTGATTTTCTTTACATTATTCAGCATTTTTCTTGCTTTCCAAGTCTCTAAATCAAGTTCAACATAGTGGCTGCAAGACAAAAGATGTTACGCACGAGTCCTTCAACCAAAGGTGGTACACATGACAGATCCATGTGGCAGACATCACTTTTCATTGCATCATTCCTAGAAATTCCCCCACAAAACTGCATGCAGCTTTGCACTCTTCTAACTTTTGGGCAACATTTGGAATTCAGGGGAAATTTGTCATTTCAAAATGTGCAACTTCCTTGAAGATTTCGCCACTAAAAGAAGGAATGAAAAGTACAGATGTACAAATCTGTCAGTTCTGGTTTTTCTCAGTTTCTCATTTTTCCAATCTTAACTTTTGTTTGTCCTCAACTCTGAGAATTTTTTTTTTAACATTTACATGCAAATTAGTATACATTTAACCCAATACATACATTTTTGTAGGCAATTTTGACTAATGAATGCATACCAGAACCAGAACCACCACCACCCTCCTATTTGTTCTTTTATCATCACTCGGGGCATATATACCTAACCAATTAGGTGACTACTTCATGCTTCTGAAGAAGTGGGCTTTGGCCCATGAAAGTTTACACAATACATTTGTCAGGTCTTAAAGTGATACAAGACTCTTCGTTTGATTAAAACAAAAAGTGTCTCCTCTTCTTTCAGTTCCTGGATTTGTGCAATCTTTTTACAACCTACCATGGGGTGAAACACATTTTTCAGTACTCTTTATCACATGGTGTCATGGCTGACTAATATAACTAATCCAACATAACAGATGTCTTATTAATATAACAATATCCATTTATCTACATTTCCTTTTCTTTTCAGATGTGTAGAATGGGGAGCCACAACCTAACTTTGCTTATGGGGACAATTAATAAAGAATTTTTCAACTTGTCAGTTTTAAATACTGGTTTTTAAAATATATATGCATGTCGAATGACATTCCACATTCCACGTATAGGTCCCGAGATAGCTGTACTAGTTTATGTCACAGCTAGTTCCCTTACAAGTCTTCAAGAATTTAAGAGCGCTATAAGACTGATCTCTTCTGGCAGGCCTACCCAGTCGAATTTTAAGACTTTGTTGATTTTAATAATGTATTAATTTTATATGCTTTTAATCAGTTTGTGTATTTTATATTGTTGGCATTGATGCTGCTCCCTGCCTCGATCTGGAGGGAGAGGTGGGTAAGAAATTTTTATGATGATGATGATGATGATGATGATGAAAGCTGGAGAAATTTGCCTGTGTGCTCATTGCCCTGAAACAATTAAGGGGATTTATTTGCATGCTGCATTAAGAGGCAGAGAACAGAAATGAAAAATTAAATCTCTTGAGCTCAAACAACACTTTGGAGTTTAACGAATAATAATCCACAATTGTCCATCCATGCGCAATTCAGTTGGAAATGTAGTTCATCTGTTTCTGGCCTTGGGAAAATGTACATGCTCATCCTAACCATGCTTACTCTGTAGAAAGAGCTAAAACAGATGAGCAGAAGACCCACATGACTTAACTGTTGCTCAATTGCACAATTTCATATTGTATGGAAGGGATCAAATCTTGAATCCCCCCTACACATATACAAAGCACCTATGTCAGATAGAAGGTTCTAGAAGAGAATTCAGGGCCAGCCCTCCTATTACTCAGAGTGAGGCAACTTGCCTCAGACAACAGATTTGGTGAGACATGAGAGGATAGCAAACTATGAGTTTTTTAATTTACTATTATATTTTTACTGCCAGGGGCAGGTACCTGTAGAATTTAAACTCTCTCCTCCTGGTTTGTTTACCTGCTCACAAGATGGGAGGAACAATGTGGGAGTGAATAGGCTGCCTACACCAGGATGCAACTTGTTCACATTGTGGCTTAGTAAGCCAGGTTTCCTGACTTAGTGTTATGTGTGAACACAAGCCCCATTATAGACTTGCCTGGGAGCACGTTATGTGATCACGTGTGTGCCATGTCTTGTAGATTGTAAGCCATTATGATAAAATGTAAGGACATGGGTCTAAAACTTTTCTCTTGGATGGTCTCACTGACACAACTTCCCATCCCGCAAAGAACCCCAAAATGATACCACTATAATGCCAACTTATGGAAGTGTATATTTATTTTTTTTCCTGTGTGAATAAACCTGCTGGCTGCATTTTATCTAAAAATATCTTTATTCTTGGTGACAAGCTACAAAAAAGAGTAAGGAATAAACTCATTTGTAGGCCTTAAATTGAGTTTACAAGGTAAGGAGTTAATTTTTTTTTTTAAAACTGCAACAGCAAGAAAATTTGATCAAGCTAACTGTGTGTGTATAAACATGTATGTCATTGCTATAGTAATGTCTCTGACTGAAACCACACTTTCAAAACAAGTGTAACATTTGATGAAGAATATATGTGATGTGTATACAGTATTTTTACACCAATGTAAATATCTTTCATGAATTCTGCTCCAAGCAATTAGGAGGAGATTTTCAATATCGTAGGAAACAGCAGATCCTGTTCAGTCCATATGAATCCTTCCCTAGGAAATCATTCACTATTCCTTTTTCCTCCCCTTTTGGGAATTATGGCTAGAGTTTATATGTATGCACACACTGATTGATTGTTTATAATAAAATGCAGACATCCCCTGTATGTTTGGACAGCATTTGTAAATGGAAAGGACTGTCCTTGTAACTGCATATCCTCTAAGCTTTCTTCCTGTAACTGAAGATATATTAATTGCTGTTTATTCACAAACTGATACTCTCTCACTTCTTAATATTCATGAAATACATAGTTGCTACATTAAATCTAACTCAGATTTCTTGTACAATATATCCACTTCCTTGTTTAGTATTGGGAATGTATGAGCTGAACAACTCATCAAAATCATATAAGATTGGTGGTTTTGTCCCCACTGCACTTGCCTCAGAGAGTAGAATCATGGCCTGGAGAGCTAGAGATGTAGGAATTTTGTTTCTGTTTGTTTCAGAGATTGTCAGTTGCCTTTCATTCTGTCTCCCACCTAGGGATGGAATTATGCTTTTTGTATGTGAATTTCGTCGCTGTTTGCTAATGTGCACCCACACAAATCCAGCTTTGTGCAAATCCCCCTAAAAGTAAAAGACCAGTCTGCTGCGGAATCCACAGGTTGGATTCAAAGAAATCCCAATTCATTGGAAGCTGTTGCAGATTCTGTGACAGCCCTATGGAAAGCCAATAGATATAACTGCCCCAGTCTTTCCAATTAGCTTTGCTTCCCCATAGACTCAACTTGACTAGCCCAAAGCTACATATTTCTTACCAATGTGTCAGTGATCCCATCTTTACTGTGGCAGTATTGTAAGACGTTGGAAGGAAGGCTATATCTGCATTCATCTAAATCACAGTCAATTGCACTCTAGATGAAGTCTGAGGGACTTCACTTATCAAGGTCCCCATGCAGGACCAAGATATGTCCCTGTCTAGAGAGAAGGACAAGATGGCAAGCCGACTGGACTGGCAGTTAACAGAATAGTATCTTCTATTACACCTGAGGCAGCAAGCTAGTTTAGGGGGCTTGCGGCTTTATTCTCCAACAAATAGAAATGGCTGGGAGGCTGAGGCGAAACTGCTACCTCCCTTAGCATCTGTAGGCTAAGGCAGTATCCTGACTATGCCCAATAGAAGAGCTAGCTCTGAAAGATACCCAAAGATTAGCTGGATTAGGAAGAATTTTTAACTCAGGTTAAAATAAATCAACGTTTGACACCTTGGGGTCACTCACATATAAGAAGGAGAAGCTGCCAATAGAGATGGGGTGAATATGGAGCCCAAAATCAAATTTGCAAGATCAGGCAGATGTTAAGTTAAAAACAAATGTAGCATAGGATGGTTCGCTCATTAATTATTTGTTGCCATAAGGAGGGAAGTGCGACCACACTTAAGATTTGCCTAGGCTGAAAATTTTCTACTGGCCCAATGAAAGCTTAAGTAAATGTATCCCAGAAGAATGATAATTATATCCAACAATACTGCCCCATTGTGGCATCAGGCAGCCTGAGAGGGTGAAATGATTCTTTCAAAAATAAATAAATAGGCTATATAGCATGCAAAGAAGGATATATACAGAGTGCCTCGCAAAGACAGAGAGAGCAAAGAAAAAGAGCAACATAGATTGTATTTTGGTCCATGGGTTTTCACTTAATCTCCCCCCCTTTATATAATTTACATAAAATGGGGTGGGCGGAATCAGGAATGTATAATGTGATGGAAAGGGTGATGCAACCCTACTGAGAAATGTGATATAATTCCTCAGGGGAGAGGGTAACACACCAGCTTTCTACCATAACGGTGATCATTTCCTGGGCAATTTTCCAAAATGTGTTTTCGTTTATCATTTACACAATTACATAATTCTGAGTGTGCGAGAGGGGGAGGGGGAGAGAGAAGAGAGATGGCTAGAGAATAAGAGAGGGATACATTTGAATGCTATGGCAATCTTATATTACCATTTGCCAACTTCTTAGCCAATTTGCCATGTGTGCAGGACTCCTTGAAATCAATGCCTGTTTCAAAGAACTGGACAACGGAAGAGGAATCTATACAGATCCAGGCAGCATTTGTTTTTTTTTAAAAAAACCCAACACATTTTAATGTCTAAATTGATCATATATATTAATACTTTATTATTGACATTTTCAAAAGCTACTAAAGCAATTTAATGGTGCTGCCTGAGGGATCCTTGGCTTATTTCATTCTAAACATGCACATGATTGCACCCTACAGCTATGGCTGAAGAGGAATTTGAGCTTTGGTTTTCTGGGCATAAACCCATCAGTTTATCCACTGCGACATATAGACTGATCAACACAATGACAGTGATTTTTTTTAAAAGAAGTCTTGAACTCAACCCATCCCATCCCATATCTCTTTATGCACAGTTTATTGTTTATTTATTGTTATGTTTTTACTCCCTTTCTGAAGCCAACTGAGGCAGTTTTGCAAATTTGACAGAAAATAAAAACTAAAAATCAATAAAACATGGTAAAGCATTAAAAACCTTAAAAAGGCCATGACAACCAAGATGTATCTTGACCCCTTTGTGAACACAGAGTTAGTGGGAACTAGTCGCAATTCCAGGAGTGAGATAGGGGATCCCCAGAGGTATGCTACTGAACCATCTTCCTTCCAACTTACCCAAAGCCAGAGATAGGGAACCTGCCACTATCCAGATGTTGCTGGAGTCCAATGCCCATCTTTCCTGACCATTGGCCATGCTAGCTGATGGTAGTTGTAGTCCAATAACATCTGGAAGGCCACATGTTCCCTACCCCTGCCCTAAGTGCTGCTGGTGTGCTGGATGCTCTGCAATGTACCTGGTCGTAACTGATTAGGGGAGGCCCTTCCAAGCCTCGCATAGCTCATTCTCCTCCAGATCCCTGACATGCAGGCTACTACTGCCCCCAAAAAGCGCAGTGCAGGTGATAATGACTGGGTGGGCTCAATCAATCAATTAATCAATTATTTATTATGGTCACAGACCAGCAAAATCAATATAAAACATACAAAAGATAGTTAAAAAGTGACATGAAAATAAAATACAGCTTTATAGACTTCCTTCTCTCAGGAGGATTGCAACATTTTTTTCCTAATTTGCATTGTTGTCATAAAAAACTTAAGAGACCCTTTTAGTAATACAGGAGGACACATCCCTTAAACAAATTAATACCAAAATTGTGGGGTTACTTCCAGAAGAGGATCTTAATAATGGAAAAATTAGCTCTTAAGTGCTGTAGATTTAGGTCTATTAATCTATTAACATTTGAAGAACAAGAGGCTGGGCCTTCTGAAGCCCATAGTTGCCCACAACTTCCACAGAGAAGCCTGTGGAAGGCAGCCGGAGGCAGCCATGAGCTGGCAGCGGGAGAACAGAATGGCGTGAGTGGGGGAGAAGAAGGAGAAAGTGCAGCTGACATCTTTGCACTTCCCCCACCCCCTCTTTCTCTCTCTCTCGCATGGGAGAGAGACGACGGGACAACTTAGGGCAATTGAAATGTGTCTGGGAGCACCAATATCTGTTGTGTGGGGCAGAGGGAGATATGGCGATAGCAGGGTGAAATGCCGTTACAGGGGAAGGAGAGATAGATAACACCCATCTTACCTTCCGGTCGCCCTGCTACCCCGGGGATCTTGGGGAACGATCCAGGCCACCCACAGAACCTTTCCTTGCTCCTATGCAATGCCAGGTCAGTTAAAAACAAAACAAACATAATCTTTGACCTCCTCACAGAAGAGGAGGCCGACCTGGCATGCTTCACAGAGACCTGGCTGGGAGATGACAGTGGCCCGACATGGGCTCAGTCTCTCCCAGCTGGGTACTGTGTTAGTGAGCAGGTGAGGGAAAGTGGGTGGGGGGGGCAGAGTAGCTGTGGTCTACAAAAACTATCTTAACCTGACCAGACATCCTGTCCGGCAACTGAATCACATCGAGTGTGTGTACCTGAGTCTGAAGACCAGGGATAGACTAGGGATTCCGTTCGTGTACCGGCCACCCCGCTGCCTATCAGACTCCCTGGCTGAGCTCACGGAACTGGTCTCAGAGCTGGTGTTGGATTCGCCCAGGCTTTTGGTCCTAAGTGACTTCAACATCCCATTCGGGGCCGGTTTGTCAGGTGGAGCTCAGGAGTTCATGGCATCCATGACAAACATGGGTCTATCCCAATTGGTCTCTGGACCCACACATTCAGCAGGTCACACCCTCGATGCTGTTTTCAGTTCCGAACAGACGGACCTGTGGGCGGAGGTATTGAATACCTCCGAATTGTCATGGACAGACCATTTTCAGGTCAGGGCTAGTATCAAAGGCTACCACCCGCCCCTGCAGGGGTGGCGGACCTATTAAGATGGTCCGCCCTTGAAGGCTGATGGATCCCTTCTGGATTCCAGAAAGCCTTGGAAGGTTCTATGGCTGGTATCGTCGACGATCCTGTAGAAGCCCTGGTCAATAGATGGAATCAAGACCTAAATAGGGCTATCGACACGATCGCCCCCAAACGTCCTCTCCGGCCCACTTCTAATAGGGCGCCCTGGTATACAGAAGACCTCAGGGAGTTGAAGCGGAAAGGACGATGACTGGAGTGCCAATGGCGGAAAACTCGACTTATATCCGACAAGACACGACATAGACAACATCTTTGTTACTATGGGGTGGCAATATGTGCAGCGAAGAAAGCTTTCTTCTCTGCGCGCATTGCGTCTGTGAATTCACGTCCAGCAGAACTGTTCAGGGTGGTGAGGGGTCTAACCCAGGCACCTTCTCCCCTGAATCCGATTTTAGAGCCTTCGGTAGTTAGCTGTGATGCCTTTAACGATCATTTCTCAGATAAAATCTCTCGGATAAGAGCCGACTTAGATGCCATTGTTATAGCAGAGACTGATAGTGGAGTGTCCAGCGACTCCGTGGGTAGGATTACACTTCATCAGTTTCAGTTGGTGAGTACCGAGGATGTGGACAAGGTACTTGGATGTGTGAGGAGAACGACTTGCCCTCTCGATCCCTGCCCTTCTTGGCTGGTCGTCCAGGGAGGAGATGCAGTTAGATCATATTTACAACATATTATTAATGCATCTCTTAGGGAGGGGAGTTTTCCATCATGCTTAAAAGAGGCGGTGGTAAGGCCACTTCTAAAAAAGCCCTCCCCGGATCCCTTGGACTTTAATAACTACAGGCCAGTATCAAATCTTCCATTTTTGGGCAAGGTGATCGAGAGGGCAGTTGCTCTCCAACTCCAGGCAAACTTGGATGATACTGATTTTCTAGACCCATTTCAAACTGGCTTCAGGGCAGGATACGGAGTTGAGACCGCTTTGGTCGCCTTAGTGGATGATCTACGCCTTAGTATTGACAGGGGGAGTGTGTCCCTGCTGGTACTCCTGGACCTCTCAGCAGCTTTCGATACCATTGACCATGGTATCTTTCTGGAGCGCCTGGGGGAATTGGGAATCGGGGGCACTGTGTTTCAGTGGTTCCGATCCTATCTCTCGGGCAGGTTCCAGATGGTGATGCTTGGGGATAGCTGCTCTTCAAAAAAGGAGTTGCCATCCTTTCCCCAATGCTGTTTAACATTTACATGAAACCGCTGGGAGAGATCATCCGGAGGCATGGGGCAGGGTGCTATCAATACGCTGATAACACCCAAATATATTTCTCTAGGCCTTCGACAACATCGTCAGCTAAGGATAGTGTGTCTCCTCTGAATGAATGCTTGGAGGCGGTAATGGGCTGGATGAGGAAAAACAAACTGAAGCTGAATCCAGACAAGACGGAGGTGCTTGCTGTCAAAGGCCCCAACCTGGGTCTGGAGGTGTGTTCTGGATGGGGTTACACCCCCCCCTGAAAGATTGTGTTCGCAGCTTGGGGGTACTCCTGGATCCGTCGCTCCAGATGACAGCTCAGATTGATGCGACGGCCAGGAGTGCCTACTATCAGCTTCAGCTGATACGCGAGCTGCGCCCCTTCCTGGAGTTGGAAGACCTAAAGACGGTAGTGCATGTGCTGGTAACTTCGAGGCTCAACTTCTGCAATGCGCTGTACATAGGGCTACCTTTGTGCCTAGTCTGGAAACTTCAACTTGTTCAAAATATGGCAGCCAGGTTGGTCACCGGTACACCTAGGGGTGATCACATCACACCAGTTTTAAAATCGCTTCATTGGCTGCCAATTATTTTCCGGGCGAAGTATAAAGTGTTGGTTATTACCTTTAAAGCCCTTCATGGTTTGGGTCCAGGTTACCTGCGGGATCGCCTTCTCCCGTACAATCCGCTCCGCACACTTAGGTCCTCTGGAAAGAACTTACTCAAGTCAGCCAGAACTAGGCTGGCGAGTGTTACCCAGAGGACCTTCTCTTCCATCGCTCCCAGACTATGGAATGGTCTGCCGGAGGAGGTTAGACAAATCAGCAGTCTTCATGAATTTAAGAGAGTCATGAAGACTGCTCTCTTCCGACAGGCCTATCCAGATGAATTTTAAGATGTTTTTAATGATGTATTTTTTCTTGTTTTTAAATTTTTTTTAACTGTTGTGATTTTTGTGTTTTATATTGTTGTTGTTCCCCGCCTCGATCCGGAGGGAGAGGCGGGTTAAAAATAATAATAATAATAATAATAATAATTTATTATTATTATTATTATTAACCTAAGTAACTTCTCCAAACTGGGTGGGCTCATTAGGATCTCTGTGTAAACCTTCTGCCACATATGCAGCACTCTTCAGAGTCATTTCCAACAGGTTTGGGGCTTTTAAGTTGTCCATGGTTATAGTGACCAATTAGTTGTTCACCCATTCAAACTTGACATGGTCTTCAGGATGCCTAACTTAAGTTTGATTCACA
Source organism: Anniella stebbinsi (assembly GCA_029215795.1). Classification (NCBI taxonomy): domain Eukaryota; kingdom Metazoa; phylum Chordata; class Lepidosauria; order Squamata; family Anniellidae; genus Anniella; species Anniella stebbinsi. The sequence continues at coordinate 96,280,511 of JARDYH010000003.1, read as the reverse complement.
CTCAGTAAAGGAGCAAAAGATCTTAATGGTAACAATGCAATCACAAGGAGTAGGAGCAAAAGAAACCCCTCTCCTTCCCCCTCCCACATAGAATCATAGAGTTGGAATCTCCCACAACTTGGATAGGTCCTTTAGAGTTCTGACTGAAACCAGGAATGGATTCACAGCCCCACTGACATCGGAGCCACCAGCCTCCACTGATTGGAGGGTATCTTGAAGGTTCCCTAGTCCAACCCCCTGCTCAATGCAGGGTCTGCAACACAGGAATGAACTGCAGCATCCCAGAGAGATAGCTGTCCAGCCTCTCCTTCAATATTTCCAGAGAAATAGATCCCACCTTCTCCTGAGATGTTCTGTTCAACTTTTACCAATAGGAATATTTAATCCTAATGTTTCGTCAAAACCTTGTCCTTGCATTCCCATCCATTCATTCTAGTTCTGCTCTGGGGAGCAATTGATAACGAGTCTTCTGTGTCTTCTGCATAACAGCACTTCAGATATTTGAAGGCCTCTATCACATCTCCCCTTAGTATGATCTTCTCCACACAAAACACACGCAGCTCTTTCACCAGTTCCTCATAGGACTTGGACACCAGACCCAAATGACTAGTTAAACAACTAGTCTAGGTATTCTGTCTGACAATTTCCTGAAGCTTGCTAGATGGGAAGAATCACGTGCCCTTAACCTAAAACGATGAAGAATGTACAATTGCTTCTATCCTATTGTGATATCTCTGGCCAGGGAGTCCTAAATGAAGAGAATTTCCCAACGATGGCTAAATATCACATTAGTCAGACACTAGCCTCAGAGACCACAACACAAGGTAGAGGAAGCATTCATACACTCATGGTAGGACATCTGACTGCCTATGTTTGTATAGAAGTTGTATAGGCTGTTCTTTGGGAGTATCTCTTACCTCTGACTGATGACCAACTCTGATGAAAGCACAAACAGGATCAAAAGAGCCTGTCCCACAGGCCAGCAGGTGTGTCCTGTTGTATCGGTGCAGGGTACGGACATAATTTGCACACTCCTCCTATGGTGAGAGAAGAGAAGTACAATTAAGTAGGACTAAACGGTATTTTTTAAAACAACTCCCGGTTCTATCGTAGCGGCATTTATGAAGTCTGAACTTGGGATATATCTTCTTTATTCATTTAACATACAGACACGCTTTCCAATTTGTAAATTTTTACATATCTGAGATCAAAAGAACTTGATTTAAAGAAAAAAAAAAAGTGAATGTGAGAGAAACCAAAAAGGACAGCTTTGCCCATCCAGGCCCAGGGCTTTGAGTGGGTAACTCTTAAAAGTCTGGGTTTCAATCCCTGTGCAATTCAACTGTGTTAAGGCTTCTCATATTTAACAGCTATATTAGTCCAGCAGATTGGTGCAATATTTGGCCAAATTGTGCTTTTGATTATAAAAGCATGAGACCTGGGGCACAGGTAGGACTTATTCACATGAAGATCTTATGCTATAGGACCATTACAGATTTCCCCCCTAACAACAATGGCGGACATTTTTCAAAATGGCCTCCTAAGAAACATTTTCAGTCTACCCTATTGTATGTTTGATGCTCTATGGGTCAAAATGAATGTGATTTTGCTTGAATTTGGTGTGTAACTACATGTACAGTTATCTACCATACACACTCATACATACAAACACATGGGCATACACACATGTGCACATGCCCAATGAAGCAAATTCAGTGCAACTGCCCAATAACTCATAGTGAGGATCAATGTCCTTTAATGTTTGGTGTGCTCCATATTGAGATGACAGTTCTCAAGGTACTTGGAGATCTTCTGGATGAAAGTTGGTGGACTGGAGCGCTTGTTCAGGCTGGTGCTACCACAGCAGAAAAAGCTGATTCATTTATACAAGCGTCCCCTGTAACACGCACCTATAGGGCTCATAAAATCACAGCCAGTAGTCTCTATGTACTTCTCCAGCAGGCCTATAATGAGGACAGCAAAAACTTAGAAGACAATGGTCACTGTTTGTCGCTTGAAGACTGGTGTAAGGAAATAAGTAATGTATGTCCCCAGTTCTAATTCTGGTACATCATTCTACTGTTGGAGCTTGTCTTGATGTGAGAGCAATAAGAGAAGAAGACTTCCAGCTCTACACTGAAGCCCTGTCCAAGATTGTTCCCTGGTTCTTTGCATTGGACCATACCCACTATGCAAGATGGATCCCTATCCACTCATGTGATATGGTTTCAGGTAAAGAGCGCCATTGTACAATCTATGAAGAATTCATGAAAGATAAATTTGTCACAAAAAAGTCCAAATGTGCCTTCTCTGCTATTGCCATTGACCAGACCCATGAGCAGAACAATGCATCTGCAAATGGTGATGGGGCAGGGGGGCTGTAGGCCTAACAGAAAACCCAGCAACTTTGCGTTGATGGTTGGTGTCTGGTCCCGAGATGGCCTGCTTAACTGAAGAATGTGAGAATTCAAGTAATAAGAGATGGAACACAGATGAGCATTATCATGAGGCCAAAAAGCACTCACAGATGGCATTTGCAAAATCTGTTAAAGCTCTTACCCAAGCTATAGAAGATAAGGGAAATCCATTTAGTGAAACCAGCTGTGATCTTATTGTACTTGACAGTAGGAACATTGTAGATCCAGCAGTGGCAGACACACTACTCAAGATTGAGAAACTGGGAGTTGACCAATATGAAACATATGTCAGTGAGGGGCTTGTCAACCAGTACAAACCTATTATAGATCCTATCAAATGGAACAACTTCCATATCTTCAGCCATCCTCCAATCAGAGAAAAGTCAAGTAAACAGCAGCAGCTGATGTCCCTAGGAAATGACTGCTTGCTTTTCTCTAGACTTTACATTGTATCTCAGATTCTTTCACCATGAGAATCAAGCCTATCCTCCAGCACTGTCAAAGATGGGGAGTCTGAGAATAGGAACAAAGTCTGACTTGTCGCACTGTTTGAATGAGCACACACCTGTGAAAGAAAATTTCTCCAGTCCCATAGTGCAGATGACCATTCTTGATAGTGCTGCCATCGTCAACATGCTGCGACCAGGGCTTGCAAAAACATGCCAGGATTATGTGACTGATGTTTACCTTCCCTATATCAAATCACTGTTTCAGTACCTAACAAGATGAGACATCATCTGGGATATGTATAGGCATGAAAGCTTGAAGAGTGACACATGTAGCAAAAGGGGAAAAGGTTTCAGAAACGTGTCGAGCCATCAAGTCCAGTCCCCCAAAATTGGCAAGAGTTTCTGATATGCTGAGTTGTTCTCCTTCTTGACAATGACGCTAGCAGACACTGACACTAACAAACAGGTGATTACTACAAACAATACCAATGTGCTTTGTGTAAAACATCAAGATGTCTTGGGACTGGCTCCATGTTCACACAAAGAGGCAGACACTTGCATTGTACTCTACTTAAGTGAGGCTGTGCGGAAGGGTATAATGAAGCCCTAACATGCACTGTTGACATCAACGTTGTAGTTCTGGCCATAACATCGGCACAGCGCCTGCACATTAATGGACTATGGGTGGCATTTGGAGTTGGGAAGAACTTCTGTTTCTTTGCTGCTCATGACTTAGCAAGAGCTCTGGGTCCTGACTGATGTATCGCCTTGCCAATGTTCCACGCAATTACTGGGTGTGATCCTGTGTCCTTTATTGAAGGCAGGGGCAAAAGGACTGCATGGGACAGCTGGAATGCATATGGAGATGTTACCATAGCTTTCTGTACCTTGGCTGATAGGCCAAGACAGTAGGCAGTAGAAGAGTGGCTAAAGCCACTAGAGAGATTTATAGTTTTGCTATATGACTGTACCAGCAGCGAAGAGAACATTAATGATGCAAGGAAAAAGCTGTTCATGCAGAAAGGTAGAGCAATTGACAGTCTACCCCCTACACAGGATGCACTCATTCAGCATATCAGAAGGACTATCTACCAGGGTGGTCACTGCTAGACCCAAATGATGATTGCAAAAAACACAGCTTCCCTTGCTGTGAGATTGGGGGTGGAAGAAGAAGGATGGGAAATACGCTGGACAACCCTACCTGAGGCTACACAAGCTTGTAAGGAACGTACATATAAGATGTGGCTGCAAGAAAGGCCATAGAGGACATGGCAAGTGTCACAAGGCTGCTCTACAGTGCGCTGCTCTTTGTCTTTGCGGCATACTTGGTACTGACTAATAAGAATTGAAGGGGGGGGGGTTCCAACAATATCCAAGTGTATTTGTCTTCGAAAAATATTTAGTGTGGTAGGCCTGGTAATGACAATACTGTATTTACATGAAATAAACAACTATCCTTCTGTTCCTATTTTAGTTATTTTTTTCCCAATGCCTAGCTTTAAAAAACAACATAGGTCTATATTCTATTACAGAACCTAAAGTGTTGTTGTTGTTGTTGTTGTTGTTGTTGTTGTTATTAACTCCCATTCACATTTTTGTACACTTCTAAAGTTATAATTCAAATAAACCAGGGCTTATAAAACCTAAAGTAGGCACGATTCTCCAAAAATTGAGGAATTTTAACGGTGAATGGTGGCCGTATCTCAAAATGGCTGCCAATTTTGTTACAGGGCAAATCAGAGATGGCCCTATAGCTAAAAATATTCAACATGGTATGGTCTACAAGTGTGCCGAATGTCATGCTTTATCATCAAAATCACAATTATTTCACCTATCTGTTGGACTACATGGCAGCCAGGTACATCATGGTACAGCTGTACCTACTGAATTTGCAGATGGGTGAGAATTTCAGTTCAGTTCATTTTTATAAGAATTTAGCAAAATTTGCACAGTTCTTGATATCTGCGAGAATGGACTTGAGATTTTAAAAAATTCAAAGGTGGGAGAAAATAAAACTGACAGACTTGCCCATCTGTGCAACAGTACAGTGCTACATATATCTACTCAACAGTAAGTCCCACTGAGGTCATTGAGGCTTGCTTCCAGGTAAGTGGGTATAAGATTGCAGCCCAACCCCATGAAAGATAAGATCAAATCTTCAGGCCTGGAAGCTCTTAAGTTGCTACAACCAAAATCCCTCCTTTCTAATGTGTTATTAAAGGTTTTGTCCTTCTTTGCCGGTGGCCATTTTAGGGCAACCTGCGAACCATCAAGCCGAAATGCAGCATACTCCCCCTGTATTGTGGCCTGTCAACGGTTTGACTGTTCCTTGTTTTTGCAGATTGAGGCAGGTTGCAAGGCCTGCCCTATGCTTTGACTGAAGCAATATATAAGCAACGTGCCTCAAAATCAGTGTACTTGAGTGGTGACCTTTTAAAGATATTTCCAATTAATGTTGGTGGAATGATGCACATTAATTTGAATGGAACAGACAAATAAAAAGGCTGAGGGAGCTAAACGAAATGATGTTTGTTTTTAAAGTAGAATTGATCTTAAAAGGCTGTTGAGAAAATGACTCTAGGCTCTTAATATTTTTATATCACATCCTCACCATGGTAACAGAACTCCTTGAGTTATTGAAAATATGAACCTGAAGATTCTTAAATATCCTTTCACATGCAGCCTTCTGTAACCGGGGAAAGCTGAGCTTCAAGTGCAGCATTAAAAGAGAAGGGCAGGTGTTTACATACACCTAGGTGACCGCCTTAGTGCTGTCATCTCTGTGGAATAAGCTCAATGCAAGCTGGATAGAAAACATGCGCCATGCTGTTCCTCCGGGGGAATTACAAAACTATCACAGCTGCTTCTTCACTATTATAGTTTCTTCACCATTGGACTGCCATGTTGCTAGGACAACCTGGCCTAGGTTGCAGCCACTTCCATTAAAGCACATGAAGGACAATAAGGGGGCACTAAAATAATTAAATACACAGGGATTCAAATCCAGACTTTTAAGGGAAAATCACTCAAAGTCCTGGGCCTGTCCGTTTCAGTTTCTCCCATATTTTAGTTTTAAATTACGGTAACTATATTAGAGTGACCAGATACAAAAGAAGGCAGGGCTCCTGCAGCTTTTAACTGTTGTGATGAAGAGGGAATTTCACCAGATGCTGCATGCATACAAACGACACCTGTTGAAATTCCCTTTTTATACAACTGCTAAAGATACGGGAGCCCTGTCCTCCTTTTCATAGGGTCTCCCAATTTTAAATGTCAAGTTCTTTTTGTCCAAAATATAGAGAACTTTGCAAATTCTGGTTAATTCCTACCAAAACTGAGCTGAAATGGGACCCTCACCCAACCTTAGCCCAGGATGGCCAGATGTCAGGGCTTGATCTAAGGTTTCAAGGTTTTAGCCTCCTTCTCAAAATCTCTAAGGGGAGGAACAAAATCTCAGGACCAGGAGTCAAAATGAAGGCTCTGTCTATTTCCTGCTTTTGCTATTAACTCCACCCTCAAGTTCATCATGCTACACACATAGGGGTGTGTGTGTGTGTGTGTGTGTGTGTGTGTCTATATCTATATCATGTTCCATGTGTTCCCAATTTGGCTCACCCCAGATTTTCACACCTTTATGACTTGCAACCTCTTTTGTTTTTATAATAAGGATAGCATACATTCTTGCCCAAAATCCTTTCAGTGATTTTTGTAATTAATAGTTCCTGGCTTGTTTCAGGTGTTCTTCTATTCTCTCAGCTCAATACTCATGACACTGTGAAACTGAGCAGATATGGTACGTAAACATGCACTCTGCCCTAAGCAAGGAGGAATTTTTATATAGTACTGAAAATGGTGCAGAAGCAGCCATGGGTTCGTTGCAATTAAGTTGCTCAGATAACCTTAAACTATGACCATATTTCAATTATATTTCATTAGCACTCCCCTCCCCTCAGTAAAAGGATGGAATTTTGTACTTAATACGTACAGCATATCTTCCTTTGATTGTGCACTCCTCCACCTGCAGGGATGTACTAGGCCAATGAATCTGCAATAAAATAAGGAGTTATTTAATAGACTATAAAAATGACATAATTCTCAGCAAATGCCAATCCAACCTTTTCTTTTCAGTGTTTATAGAAGGTGCATGTTAGCCTTAGTACTCTTATTGCTTCTCCTCAGTCCAGGATTGTGACAAGTGGATTGTCAGGACAGGTACTAAATGAGCTGTAATTTTATAGTTGCCTTGTAAACTAGTCAAGGTCATAGATCATACTCATCTTTCCTTGCACAAATAAGCTTTGTTGATGTTTGAGCAGATTAAAAAGTGAAAATGCGCCTCAGAAGAAATTTAAATGATGTGAAAGACAAGTAAGAACCTAGACATATAAGGAGCTCATAGATCCATCAGGAAAATAGAATTTGGGCTTTTTTATACTTAGATTCTCAACACGTACAGTGCAAACCCTTGTGTGCTTACTCAAAAGTAAGTATCATTGTATTCAATGGGGCTTATTCTGAGATAAATGGGCATAGGATTGCACCCTTAACTACTCAGCATTTGATTGATTGCCATAAGTGCATTAGATCTAGATCTTAATTTAAAGTGTGCAACATTATTCAAGAATGTGTACTCTTATAAACTAATCTGGTTATTCCCCCTCCCCCTCCCCCACCCCAATCCATCAATCTCTTTCTCACTAATCCAACCTTTTATTTCTGCAAGCTCACAAGCAGGCAATAACCACCCAGTTTCTCACTTGCATCTGATAAGCCAGGGGGTACATATGACTCTGAACATGAGGGGTTGCATGTAAGGTAACACCTACTACAGACACAATTCATGATGTTAACCTATATACTAACTGTAATACTCAAAATAAGGCTAGAAGTTGCATACAATTGTTATATAATAATGCTACTGCACGCACCTACTTTCCAAAATTGTCAACTTAAGTACTTATTAAACAAAAAAGCAGGATGTAATTGCATACACTATATAAGACTCCAAAGCACAACAGTAGGTTTCACTTTCTTGTCTATTTTTACTAAACCAATAATGTTGCTATATGCATACATAAACAATAAATTTCATCACATTTGATAACAATAACAGCAGTGTGTATTTTTGCATTTTATATCATTTGATAACAATAACTATAGTATGAATTCACTTTACCAACTCAATATACACTTCCATTGTGTTTGATAACAGCAGTTCTACGTATAATAACAGCAGTTTTTTCATTTGTAAACAACAGTTCTATGTGTGATAACAGCAGTTTTTCATTTGTAAACAACAGTTCTATGTGTGATAACAGCAGTTTAACGAGTATCCAGTAATATTCTCGTTTCGAATTCTTCTTCAGAAACTCCTCGTTATTGCTAAGTATTCCCCATGTAGGCAATTCCCCATGTAGGAAACAGACTTTCCCGGGTATGTATTAGATACTGGGACCTTCATGTAAAGTTTATTATTCCAGGAGCAGCTCGAAACAGTATCCAACGGGAGAAAGATATCTGGAAAATAATAAGAAACTTTACATGAAGGTCCCAGTATCTAATACGTACCCAGGAAAGTCTGTATATAATATACAGTTAGTATACTATATAGTATACTATATAGTAACATATAAGTTAGTATATAGTATACCTATATACTAAACTTCGGGCTTGAGTGTAATGCTGCTGCTGAAAGTCATAATTAGTTGGTCCATACACTGAATCGAATATGTTCATGATTCTCAAATGCATAATGAGCCCTGATTTCGATCCAATGAGCTTTAGTATTTTCGTAATGCAAACCAAGATTGATTACAAGTTGATTTTTTATTATTATTTTATAATTCATATGTGCAGTCTGCATTGTAGGAATGATTAAGCAGCCAAATGCTGACATCTTTGTACATACTCAGATTTTATTTCTGGGAGGTATTCCTCTTTTGTTTTGTCTTAGTATTGGATTGTTTAATCTTAGTATATTTAGTAACATAAGATGTATTGACTAGCCTATGTGTATGACTATTTATTTCATCATCGACTTTATTGTGGTCACCGACCAGGCTTTACACATACAAAGAGTAGGACGAAAATACATAAAAATTTAAGAAATATACAGCAAAATAAATTCTAGAGAGACCTTATTCTTATAGAACTCAAAAAGAATTTAACAAAAGCCTTGATTGTGTCCCTGTCTTCTGCGGCCCTGAAACAACGAAGAAGTGAATTAATTTCTAATCTGGTGTCAAGCAATAATTTCTCTCTATACAGTAGAACGTGGATAACCGATTCAATTTCATTGCTTCCACATGGGCATAGGTGATCACAAAAACGGATTTTTTAAAACCTCCCCTGTAACAAAGCAGATGGCAAGACATTAAATCTTGCCAGAGTTAGTGTTAAGCATTCAAAAATATTTTGCATCTGCCATTCCATAACTCAGGTTAATGCTCAAGGAGAGCAAGTTCTATCTGCTGCAGATCTTAAAACTTGTAGGTCACAGTCACCCTTTGAGACAAAAGAGTTTGGGCCTGTTTTGCTTCCATCATTAATAGAGACTCAGGGCATAAACCCAGAGAGTTGATCTTATTCCAGAGAAGTTTCATCCACTCAGTGATGTATGGGTCATTATGTATCTTGTGGAGATAGCCTAAACGGATCCAAAATTTTAGTGCACTCAACTGAGCTCTCGAGGTGATAGACTGTAAAACAGTTTCCAACAGGAGAGCAGGTGTTGCTACACACTTTGGGAGACCAAGGATAGAATGTACACAAGTAGCTTGTACAGATTATATTAAAGAGTTAACAGCTTTGATCCAGAGTGTAATACCATAGGTCAATTGCATAAGGGGTTTGGCCGTAAACACTTTAAGTGCAGCGGGTATAACAGAAACTTGTGATTGTAGCAGTCGTATTTTTGGCTGTTGCTTTGGCCTTATCTTTCTCAAAGACCAATTAAGTGTTTTACGAAAGTATATACCCAAATATTTATAGACAGAAACTTGTTCTATATGGTTATCATTCACAGACCATTCGAAGGTTCTCTTGCATCTTGAAAAGACCATCACTTTGGATTTATCAAAACTGATTCTTAATTGGTTGATTTCACTGTAGCTGGTAAACACTGCCAATAGACGCAAGAGGCCAACCCTGGTCTGTGAGATTAGAACAGCATCATTTGCATAAAGTAAAATGGGAATCTTTGAATTAGCCAGTTTTGGAGGATGAGAATTAATGGCATTCAATGCAGTTGATAAATCACTCAAAAAATATTGAATAAAAATGGGGCTAAAACACAACCTTGTCTTACATCCCTAGTTGACACTATTGGTTTGGGCAAACTGCTGGTGGGCCCTCATCTAATTTGAATTTCAGTTTGATGGTAAAGATTTTGAATTAAATACAGGAGTCTTCTGTATTGCCCCTATTCCTCGAAATGGAGTCAAAAGCAGATTTCAGGTGTATGAATGCAGAAAATAGTTGGCCCCCTTTCGGTTTGGAATACTTTTCAGCCAGGTGGTCCCGAACAAAACAATGATGTAAAGTTGAGTACCCTGAGCTAAAGCCGACTTGTTCGTCTCCTATCACTTTGGAATTTTCCATCCATTCCAAAGCAGTTTGGTGTAGATCTTCCCAATTATAGATAGAAGGCTAATGGGACAGTAATTACTAGGGTCCTTCCTCTCATCCTTCTTATATATGGGGACTAAAACTGCCTGGCGCCAAATATGTGGGAGATGGCCTGTCCTACTGCACAGTGTAAAAAAAGGGGCTAAAAGAGAGGCCCACCAACTCACATTGCATTTTAATACATTTGATGGCATACTATCAGGTCCAGGAGCTTTATTGGTTTTGAGCTGGTTAATTACATCCATAATTTCTTTCAAATGAACATCAGGCCACTCTAGTAGATCACCGTATGACTATTTAAATCTCCTATGACTTGTAACTAAATCTTTTATGACTTGCCACCAAGGGTATTTTGTAGATAGGAGGGGTATAAATTGAATGAATGACAACAATAATTAGAGAATTATGTGGAAATGCTATGTTTTATTATGTGTCCATAATAAAACATCTCTTTCTTTTTTTTGGTAAGTGAACTTTTGGCTTGAGTGTTGAGTGGCACTGGGAAGGGGGTGGGAAAGGCAATGTTTTCTTTCTATGTTGCTGAACTTGTATATTTTATTTATTTATTTATTACATTCATATCCCACCTTTTTTCCTCTTTCAGGAACCCAAGGAAACATACATAATCCTCTGTCTCTCCATTTTTATTCTCACAATAACCCTGTGAGGCAGGGTGGGCTGAGAGTCTGTGACTGGTCCAAAGTCACCCAGTGAGCTTCCATGTGCAAGTGGGGACTAGAACCTGGATCTCCCAACTCCCACTCCAACACTCTAGCCACTACACCACGCTGGCTCTCATGAGTTTCAGGATTGAGTGGTGCTGCATGTGGCTAGGGCATGAAGTGACGTTGGTTTTCCTTTGTTTTCCAGCTACATGAGGTGATGTACTCTTGGACCAGTGAGAACCATTTCTCTTGTGGTTAAATGTCAATCTGCTATTGTAAACAAAGCACATGCTATAACAGCCAATCAGAGAAAGATGCATGAAGGCACATAACACTGTGATGCATAGAGTGGAAAAAGAACCCATATAATGTGCATCACATTGCCAAGATGCATTTTGATGATGCGCATGCGCAAAAGTTTAGACATCCATTGACATATCAGAGTATGTTCTAGAGAACTTTAATCAGAGGTTATAACTTTGGATTCATTACTCTGGTAACAATTATGACTTTTGACAAGGTTAATTTGTCCCTGACTACTTGGACCAGGATAACACAAAGGCTGCCTGCTGCTCTATGACCCTGCCCATGCCCTGATATCATCTGGGGAGACCCTTCTCCAGGTCTCCTGACTGCTGATGAGGCTACGTATGCTGTACTGTTATTTTAGAGGGGTTGGGGGGGCATTAATGTTTTCTCTTATTGTTTCACATTTATTGTTTTATGTTTATTACTGTGATGATTTGTAAGCACAATGAAAAAGTTTTGGATGAGGCAGGTAGAAATATATTGGATAAAGAAACAATCCAGTCTCTATTGGTTTGTCAAATGCGCTCTTCTATTCCCCAGTAATGAGAGATAGGGAGCAGTCAGGCCATCTTATACCCAGCTGCTGAACCAATACCTAGATTGTTATTCCTCCCAGTCTATGAACTTGCAAATGAACAGCTTCTCACCAGCAGGCTCCTGAGCCAACAAAACGACCTTACCATGGATCTATGGTATAAATCCACGGCTAAATTCATTTTGCTACTCAAGAAAGTAATTTGGCCAACATTCTTTTGCACATATGCACAGACAACACACAAGTGAATGTATAGTCCTTTCACAATGCATTCCCTCTTCTTGATTGTAAGTGTATAATTGCTGAATACTTTCCACACAGGTAATGTAAGCTGTGTTTGCATGGAGCTCAAGGCCAGAAACTAATTGATTGTAAATGACGGCCTTTAGCCCTCCATGTGTGATTTCCCCCCCCCCCCCACCTTGGTGTTATATACTATTTGAGAATTCCTCATGATGACTACACCCTTGACTTGGTGTTGGGTGCTTGCCAGGACAACAATCTTTTGGCAGGCTGGCAATCACTACAGCTCAATGATTTCTCAGGAGCATTTGAGCTGGAATGACATTATACTAGCACACACTTTATTGGCCTTTCTGTGTGACCTTTCAATGGAAGAGAATTATTCAATAGCTGTCATGTCCATGAGTCAATGTGAAATTATCACAAGCATTTTTTCTGTATCCAGCACATTGATTTTCCTTTGAAACTTCACAAAGAACATAAGCAATTTACGCTTTGAGGGCTAACTGAAATGATAGCAGCAGGCAGCTTTTAAACATGTCTGTTAGAATATACTCCACAAATCTGTGCTCCAAGTGGGGTGGGATGCCATGCTACTTCTTTTCTGGCAGACCTCTAACTACCCCTCTTCTTTTCAGGTGGAATAATTGATTCTGGCCTAGCTATTCCACTTCCTGTTTGCCATTTCCTTTCAGGCTGCTTTACCTTATAGATGAAATGGTGATTAGGTAACCAATATGATTTGTATGAGGAATAGGACCATAAAAGAAGAACCTGGCTTGCAATAGGATCCAAACGGTGTCGCTACTATAGTTTCTCTTTGGGTGAAGTTCAAACATGGTCCTTCAATCATCGGTGTCAATGGAACAAATTGCCAGTGGAACAAAATCAAACAAATTTTGCTATGCCTATGCACATAATAAGAGAGTTCCATGTAGCCAAACATGTCATATGTCATGGAAAGGATGCTTGCGGAAATTGGGAGTTTCAGAAATGTCAGAGCGTTTCCATGACCGTCGCTGAGAAAATCTGGACCTGTTCTCATCTTTTATTAACACATCTAGGTTTGGCTTCTTCCCCAGGGTTGCCATTTGAGACCTGGTGGGCAGGGGTCAGACTTTACGTAGGGTTGGAGCAAGATTCGTAGCAGGGTTGAATGCTCTTGGATACATTTGCAATATTTTTAGTAAAACATACTTTAGGTGATCTGGGGAGATTACTAAAATGATCAGAGATGATATAGATGCTCCTGAAGAATAAATCACATGTGTTTTGAAATACAAGGGGGAAGGCTGCACCCACTTTACCTAAATGGCTTCCCTACCCTTTGTAACATTGACTGTAGTAGAACTCACTTTCCTGGGCAACATTGGGGGCAACATTTGCTGGGGCCACTTGCTACAGCATCTGCCTCCATGATGGAAGGACACTACTGTTGTATGATGAAATCCGCAGGGGTGGATAGGGGGTAGGCGGGATGAAGATTCAGATGTTGTTTGACACACATTTCTTCAAAGGTAAGAATGTACAACGTGAGGGACCACCATGATCATTTTGCATAATTGTTGGCCAGGAACTGGAATGGAATGGCTGGCATGTAGGAACTTAAAAGGCTAAGATTCATTGTTGATCCAAATGTCTGTAGACACTGCTGTTAACAGCTAAGATCAGAAGTAGACGTTAGGGAAGTTCTCTCTCAAGCACATGTAATATTTAGGGAAACGCATATGATATGTCACCATCTTTAAGTCATACATTCCTATCTCTCTGTCAATAGCAGCCAAAGTTGTGTATCATGGACGGGTGGTGAAGCTCACAGTTACAAAGTGACCTTCATTAGATATGTGGGGGGGGGGGTCAGAAGAGAACTGGAGATGAGAATGCTGTTTTAGATGGGAGCCCAGGGTCTTAATGACTTGTTCTGCCCTTAAACATTCTGTTTGAAAAAGCCTCATGCTTGATATATTACTACTGGAAAATAGTATCGCCAATAGTGTGTTACGTAGCTTGGACAAAAGGATAAAATGAGAGATTAAAAATACATAGAAATGTAATCAAATTAAGCATAAAAATGAACTATGTTTCTGAGAATTATAGTCTAAGAACCTCTGTATAACATCAGAAATGCTCTAATCGTATTGGAAAGAGATGCTTGGTGTGTTGTAGGTGTGGTGAGGTAAACAGAATTCCTCTCTCCAAATAGCTCTATGAATCTGCCTCAGCTTCTTGGAGGAACAGTGGGAATACAAATGCAATAGAAAGAAAATGGAATTTGAAGTTCCCCAACTACTGGGGATTGTATTAGGCCTTCTTTGTACATATGTTGTTGTTGCTGCTGTTGTTTTCAAATACACATGGCAGAGGCTTCTCTACTTACAGAACTTATTTTATTCGTGTGACTTCAGCTAAGTGAATTGTGAGGAAATGGAGAAATAGCCATGAAGTGTAAGGTCCAGAGAGAGTGACTACCTCACATACGTTGCCAATTAAGCTATTTCTAAGTTACTGCCTCATAAAAATCAAGTGCATTTTATATCCACCCAGTGTTTTCATTGCTTCATCCTTGGAGATTCCTAATATGTTCCGTGTTGCTGAAATTTCTCAGATATTATTGAACTGTATAATGATAGAAGGGATAGATCTATGAGGAAGATATTTTCTTTTGTTGTTTAAATGTGTTTGTAAATCAAAACCTTGCATCAGGATGAAAGCCAAGCTTGCTAAATTAAAACTCACTTCATAGTCCCTGTTGGAGAAATCTGAACAACATAGCAATCAAATCACAAACCATTTTTTCCCCGCAGAGCTCAAAATAAAAAAAAGATTTATGAAGTCTGTGCCATTTTTACAGGAATTACAATATTTCTCTGTTAGTTCTGGCTGCTTAAGAGAGCAGAGGGGGAAATGGAGAGGAATATTTTCTTCCTCTTGCTTTAATATACTACTGTTCTTTATTACCATTACATCAGATTAGAGATAATTACTTTTATATAGAACCTGTCCAGACAACATGCTAATCCATGGTTAGGCCGCTAACCCTTTTGCAGCAAATGGTTAGTGTGTTTAAACTGTGGTTATGTAGCCACCATGGTTAGGAATGGTTCACATGACATACTAAGTCATGGTTCACACAACACACTAAGCCATAATGGTTAGCTCAAAGGGCTTAACCACCATGGTTTAGCGTGTTTTATGAACAGGGTCAAATTTATTTATAGACACATTTATATCACACCTTTTTGTCTTAAGAAAGACCTACAAGGCAGCTAGCAAATAAACAAACTGGGCCTCCAAGCCCCAAATTAGTCCTTGAAAAATTGCTGAACTGCTTCCTCATTTTGCCGTTCAAGAATGGTACGGAGAAATGTGAGATGGCCATTTCACTCAGCCCAAGTTTTCTATGATATTCATTTTTTGATCGGGTAACCTCCCTTGTGGACTTTGGGAATGTTGTGGACATAGTATATCTTGACTTCAGCAAAGCTTTTGACAAAGTGCCCCATGACATTCTGATTCACAAGCTAGCTAAAAGTGGACTAGATGGAACAACTATTACGTGGATCCACAGTTGGCTACAGAATCGGACTCAAAGAGTGCTTATCAATGGTACCTTCTCACACTGGGGGGAGGTAACGAACGGGGTACCGCAGGGCTCAGTCCTGGGCCCAGTGCTCTTCAACATTTTTATTAATGATCTGGATGAGAAGGTGCAGGGAATGCTTATCAAATTTGCAGATGACACAAAATTGGGTGGGATAGCTAATACTCTGGAAGACAGAAACAAACTTCAAAGTGATCTTGATAGGCTGAAGCACTGGGCTGAAAACAAAAGAATGAAATTTAATAGGGATAAATGCCAAGTTCTACAACTAGGAAAAAGAAACCAAATGCACAGTTACAAGATGGGGGATACTTGGCTCAGCAATACTACAAGCGAGAAGATCTTGGAATTGTTGTAGATCACAAGTTCAATATGAGCCAACAGTGTGATGTAGCAAATGCTATTTTGGGCTGCCTTAATAGAAGTATAGCTTCCAAATCGCACGAGGTACTGGTTCCCCTCTATTCAGCACTGGTTAGGCCTCGTCTTAAGTATTGCATCCAGTTCTGGGCCCCACAATTCGAGAAGGATGCAGACAAGATGGAGGGGGTTCAGAGGAGGGCAATGAGGATAATCAAGGGTTTGGAAACAAAGCCCTATGAAGAAAGACTGAAAGAACTGGGCATGTTTAGCTGGGAGAAGAGGAGGGGAGACATGATAGTACTCTTCAAATACTTGAAAGGTTGTCACACAGCGGAGGGCCAGGATCTCCTCTCAATCATCCTAGAGTGCAGGACATGGAATAATGGGCTCATGTTATAAAAAGCCAGACATCAGGAAAAACTTCCTGACTGTTAGAGCAGTATGACAATGGAACCAATTACGTAGGGAGGTTGTGGCTCTCCTACACTAGAGGCATGCAAGAGGCAGCTGGACAGCCATCTTTCAGGTATATTTTAAGGTGAATTCCTGCACTGAGCAGGGGGTTGGACTTGATGGCCTTATAGGCCCCTTCCAACTCTACAATTCTGTGATTCTATGATTCATACCAACAGCAGCAGCTGTATTCCTGTACCAGTGCCCCTCCTCATTCCTCATTGTGGATTAGGGGGTTGGTTCACTATGCACTACCTTCCTCCGCTGCCACCGCCGCCGGGTTCTCCAACACCGGGTCCTCCACCACCGCCATGTCCTTCACCGCCGCTGCCGGGCTCGTGAGGCTAGAGGCCGCGCGGAAGAGACGGGAGAGGGCCGGATCCGGAAGTGACATAATCGGCCCTCTTCCGCCTCTTCCGCGCGGCCTCTGGCCTCCTTGGGACTTGTCGCGATGGCGTCAAGCCCCAAGGAGGCCAGAGGCCGCGCGGAAGAGGGCTGATTACGTCACTTCTGGATCCGGCCCTCTCCCGCCTCTTCCGCGCGGCCTCTGGCCTCCTTGGGGCTCGTCACAATGGCGACGAGCCCCGAGGAGGCCGGACGCCTGCGCGGAAGAGGCGGGAGAGGTCTAATTATGTCACTTCTGGATCCGGCCCTCTCCCGCCTCTTCCGCGCGGCCTCTGGCCTTACGAGCCCAGCGGCGGAGGACCTTGTGGTGGCTGAGGACCTGGAGGCTGACCCAGCGGGGGACCTGGCGGAGGAGGAAGACCCGGCGGTGGCGGGGGACCTGGGGGTGGCGGCGGACCCGGCAGGGGCGGCGGAGGAAGAGAACCCGGTAGGTCCGGGCTGGTGTTTTAGCGGGGGGGTGGCTTGGTGTGGGGGGGTTGTTTTGAGTGGGGCGGGGTGGCGGAGGGGGGCCGGGATTTTGGTTTCCAAAATCTGGTCACCCTAGCTTATCTCAACCATTGCATGGGTGTAAAGAAACAGTTTGAAACCAATTTACAGTTTAAATGTTTTGAGACAGAAAGGAACAAAAATGCTGACATTTAGTTGAAGTTAGCCAAAGCACTGCATTCTCGGAGGGCTGAAACCGTGACTTCTGGGAATCTGATGCAGGCCTAGTGGTTGTGCTACCTGCTCACAGGAGTGCCTAAATGCTTCCACTGTGGTCTATTTCTATATTTGTAAATAAAACCAATCGTACAAAAGATACTGTAAGACTCCAGTTCTATCTCATTCAAAGAAAATAAATCCTGTATTGCTGCCTCTGGAACATCGTACTGCCCAAAGATGTGGAGAGACCATAACAAGATAGATCTTTTCTTTACAGAGTTCTTTCCTTATCCACATCTCAGGATATCTTTTGTGTAGTGTTCTACAAATGCTTATCATTTATTTGCCATGTTCTGTACTGAAGCCCCCAAGCAAAATGATAAGCTCTTCAATGGGTAGAACGCGAGACAACAGGTATGAATTTAAAGAATATCTTCAAATGGAATTAAATTACCCCTAGAAACAGGCAATGAATATTCCATGTGTCGTCTCATATTGTACAGACTCGCTATTAATGTCTTTTCATCCCCTTCTGATCTAGGATCTGAAAGTTATCAGTGGGCATAATCAGATGGAAACGGTACCCTGTGCTTGTGTCACTGTCCTCTGCAGGATCTCTAGAGGTAGATTTCCTATAGAGATACATTTATAGTGGTACTCCTTGAGTGTTTACAGCAGGTACATGTTTTTCCTGAAAGTGTATACACTGGAAATATGGTAAAGATGTTTCTTTAAAGATGTCTAAATTTTGAAATGTTGATACAGGGGGAAATACTTTTAAACAAAAACCAAAAAGAAAAGAACATAATGCATAAAATATGTGAAATCCCTTCTTCTCACCTGCCCTGTGAATGGGTGATATAAGATTTGCTATTTCCCCAAGAATGCTAAAAGATGCAAACAGAGACACCAGCAGAGAGGTTCTTGACTCTACAATAAGATGGAGTGATGCCATCAGACGTCAAATCAAATCAGAATGTCAAATAGGAAAGTTCTATATATCTAGCCGCACATCATTTTGTGCAGAAGGACCTTGCTGTCACCACATCATGGTCAGCTCTGTGGGAGAGGTCATGGCCCAAACCAATCCCCAGCCCCAAAACAAAACTGCTTCTCTATCCCCACTTAATAGTTGAAGGATGTCACCAAAGCCATCATTCTTTCAAGGTAGAACAGTGTCAGCCACGTGACTAAACTTAATGTAGAGACAAAAGAACCCACAAAAAATTCTATACACTGAAAGTGACATATCAAATAATAAAAAGAGGATTTGTGTCTGCTTGTCTGTCTGCCCACGCTAACTTAGTGTGCGTACTAAGAAGACCATAGGGATGTTCACCTCGGGGTTGCTCAGTATTAAAATGCATTAATTAATTTTAAATAATGTTAATATGTCCATGTGGTTGATGCCTGCAGTACGTTTCTCAAGCACTAGGGACAGACTTTCCTAACTAGTACGTAGTGCTGCAATCCATATTGTTTGAGGTCAGACAAGCTTAATAGGCTGAGAGGCGGAGTTATATGCCTGCCCCTCCTCCCTGCGGTGGGGCAGCCTCCCTCAGGGGAAAGAGTGGACAGACCTCTCCCTCGGAAAGTTATAGGGTCTTTTCAGTGGTGGCCTCCCAATTATGGAATGATCTCCCTGATGTGGCTTGCCTGGCACCAACATTGTTATCTTATCGATGCCAGGTCAAGACTTTTTTCTTCTTCTCCCAGGCATTTAACAGCATACATTGAGCTTTCTAATCTGATCTCAGTTCAATA
Source organism: Anniella stebbinsi (assembly GCA_029215795.1). Lineage (NCBI taxonomy): Eukaryota > Metazoa > Chordata > Lepidosauria > Squamata > Anniellidae > Anniella > Anniella stebbinsi. The sequence goes on along the minus strand of JARDYH010000003.1, from coordinate 96,261,036 downwards.
TCCGTTTAAACGGATATTGTCTTTGTATATTATCTGTTTTATATTTTTATGGTTTTTAAATGTGTATATTATCTGTTCTTTGTTTTTACAGGTTTAAAAATTTGCGTATCTCTTTTCTTAAACGTTCAATGATTTAATTTTTGTAAACCGCTCAGAGCGCTTCGGCTATGGTCCGGTATATAAATGTAATAAATCAATAAAATCAATAAAATAGGGGTGCACCCTGGAAGGGGATGTGCCTAGGGGTGAGAGTACGTGAGGCTTCACTCAGACAGGCAGGGCACAATTTGCCCGGCACTAATTGCTGTGTAAATTTGCTTGAAGGCTTCACTGTGTCAAAGTAAGGGCTGTTTCAACCCATACAAAGCTGAGTCCATTCATTAGTCAAATAATAAAACAAATGTGGTGAGTGTGTGTGTGTGTGTGTGTGTGTGTATGCACACATGCCTGTGTGTGTGCATGACGCACACGCACAATCTCTTTCAATTACCTTGGTTCTCTATTATGTTCAGGTTCAAGGTAAAAGCTAGGAACTTAATCCACAAGGGACTTGACCTGCACAAAGCCCCATTAAAATGGACATTTTGGAATGAGTTTACTCAAACGATGTCCCGAGGGGATTATGCCCTGTGCATTCCATTTCTAAACATTTGGTAATCCAGACTCCTTCTCCCTCCACGAAAAAAGGAGAAGACGAAAGAAAGTCGTTATAAAGAATTTCTTGCTGTTACTGTAGAGTACATAAGTAGTTACTGTACCTCTCTGTAATTCTCACTGACTCGGTCTAAGCTGAGAGAATATACCAGGTTTTTTCCTCCCACAAAGAGTCGATCTTGATACTCATCCAGAAGCATTACATGAAGACCAAGGTATCCAGACGGGCTATGAAAGACGGATGTTCTGTTCAAATCCCAGAGCTCTGAAATACAACCAGAGTGTGTGTTATAAATATGGAAGAGCCGTATGTCCATGACGCCATGCTCATATTCTCCTGGGAAATTAGGTAAATGGTTCTGGGATATTAAGATCTTCCCAAGCTTTTAACTTGGTGGAACACCTGGGGATCATTTTCAAAACTCTTCAATGTTTGGATATTTTCAGTTTAATATTTCTGCTCAATATATCACAGACACACACACACACACACACACACACACACACACGGGGAAACCGGCTTCTATTTCAAAAGAGAGAAAGTTGCCTTTAGAAAAAGTACAGCAATCAAGAAATGAATAAGTGAATCGGAAGTTCTTTCTCACTTCTCTACTTGCCAGAACTATACAGTTGCATTGTCTAGGTATATATGGGTTCAGAGCCTTTAGGAGTAGGAGTATGTTCTTCTAAAATCTGGGATTCTCAGATTTCTGAGGGCTAAAACAAACACTGCTTTCAGTCTGTATCTAGCAGAGATGTCTTCCATATTTTTCATCTAGAGTAAGCACAGATGCCCTTCCAAGTTGAGCCTGTAGAGAGGGGGGGGGGGTAGAGGGGCTTTAAATTCCCCCGCTATGGCCCTAATCTGCTCCCCCTCCCCGGTTTTTTAGTATTTGCGTTTTAAAAATTGTGTTTGTATATTTTTATATCTTTGTCCTGCTGCTGGCTTTTACCTTGTTTTTTTACTTTGGTTTTATTTTGTTTTAAATCAAAAGTATTTGTGGTTTTTAAGTTTTGTTTTTGGAACCAATCAGAGAGCTTTGGCTACTGGACAGAATAGAAATACAATAAATAAATAAATGAACATGTGAGTGTGGCCACACATGTGACAGTGTGTGTGTGTGTGTGTGTCCCCCACCGTGTTAATGTGTACAGCACACATGTCTGGAGGAAGGGGGGCTTACACACGTAGGCTGTGTGTATGCAGGCCCCCTCCTTCCAGACATCTGCACTATATGCATTGAAGCCATGGGGGTGTTTGTTGAGTCTTGACAATCCTGTCATGTGATCAAAGTCATTTGACTGTATATCAATTTTCACAATATTCAGCATGATCTTCATTTTTCAAAACACTGTTTCTTCTGAATATTCAAAAAGTGAAAAATGCACAAACATTATTATTATTATTATTATTATTATTATTATTATTTATTACACTTATATACCACCCCATAGCCGAAGTATGGTAAATATTTTGCAGTGAGAGTAAAACTGATTTTAATTTGAAGCACTTGTTTGTGTGTGGGGAGAGATGGAGTGGGGCAGTTTGAATTTATGTGTATTAAGACAGCTTTCATTATAATAATTATGGAAAGATTTATAAAATTGTCCAAAGGAAGTTGGTTTCCAAGTTGGTCCACTTCTACTTAAATCATGTGATACAAAATCTCTCAAATTACTGTATTTACCAGCGGAATGCACCCAGGCTAAGGATGGATGGGAATTTTGTTTCAGTTCAGTTTTGAAAAGCATTTACCAAAATTTCACAACGTTTTCCATATTCGGGATAAAGAGAACTTAAGAATAAATATATATAAAAAAGAAATCAAATGAGGGGGATACAAACTGATGGATTTGCACATCCAGGCACAGGGCTTTGAGTGCTTTGTTCTTAAAAGTCTGGGTTTGAATCGCTTTGTGTTCGAATATGTTTGTGATGCCAAATTACGGTTGCCACCTCATTTTTCCTGACAGGCTCCTCATCTTTAACAGCTCTATGACAGGCAGGTACATCATGGTCCTCTCCATTCAAGGAGTAGATGTTCTTACTGAATTTGGCTGGTCCAGATGGGTGAGAATGTTGTTCCAGTTGAATTTTGGTAAGAATTTACCAAGATTAGGAAACTTCTTCATATCTGGGAGAGAAAGAACTTGAGCTTTGGGGAGGGGGATGAATATGGGAGGAAGCAAAACGGCCAGATTCACTCATCACTAGCCTAACAATTGTGAGCATAGCAGATACTGAATAAATATTCAGATACAAATGAAATTACATTCAGAGTCATGAAGAAATGTCTTACAGCTAGACAGGTGAAAGGTTTTGCACAGGGCATCTTGTGTGCCAAGCAGACCTATTTCACACCTTCTCTCGCCTCTTGTAAAATCTTCTTCAAGCTCCCTCAATTATTCAAAGAAGATGCTTTCCAGATGTGGGACACTGATGACTGGCATATTGAACCCATCAAATATGCTAGGAACCCCTTTCAAGATTTCCTTATGGAATAACTATCCAGGTTACCATATGTTCCAAACAATAATATACTAAATTGCATAAAGTAATAATCTACAAAGTTCATATAATGTGAGCAGACTATCTGAATCGCATCTCATGTCTTCAACTATCAATGTAGTAAAAGACTTTCAAATGGGTTTCCAAACGGATTTCTTAAACCTCGTAAGATTTGTCAGGTTGTTGGCAGGCTACCCAGGAATTCAATTTGTCTTGATTTCTTGGTACCTGGTAGAGAAGTGAATTCAAAAACATCCTCACTCTCCTTCTTTATGAGAAAAGTAGGCAGGTGGAAAGAGGGGGGCAGGCAGCAAGATTTTGTCTGTGCGGGTCGAGGTGGATTCTGAGGTATTGAATCAAGTCCAGTAAAAGATCACCGCAATGAAATCCCACTGAATCAGTTAAAAATGTGTAAAGGTTTAAATCCCATTAGTTAACGTTGGCCACTGAATCTTTTGAAACATGCCTTAACACATCACATAATTTTAAAGATAGATGAAAAGAAGTCTTTACATAAGATATAAGATGTAATTTTTGAAAATACTTATGCAATTTTAGCCACAGAGAAGTATATAAAAAGATCAACATTCCCAGTAATTCCGTCAATAAAGGTATATTTAGAGAAATTCAGCCTGAAGTATCCCTTGGTGAGACTCAAGTGCAGAGAGCACAGAGAAACCTGCTAAGTCTCTGTTCTCTGAGTTAAAGGACACCAGTTAAAATACCTTTTATGCAGCTATATGCCTGCAGCCCTTGCATTTGATTTCTGGGGGGAAAAATGTATATTCCACATTGAACATCCAGCTGGGCAGGATGAAGAATGGGTTACTTCTCACAGTGAAGTGGCAAACTAACTTCAATTGCTCACATGAATGAGTGATTTAACTCTCCAGGGTGTCCAGGGCAAGCACTACTATGAGGCAGCTGCCTCAGGCGGCAAATGCTGGGCAGTGGGGGGGGGGGGCAGTGGCAGCAATTCCCCCAATTATTCATCCTCAGCTGCCCTGGACCTTGTTGGAGGCTATGCAGCCTAAACCATCCCCTAAACTATCCTGCTGAACACTACTGTGATGGAGAACACTGTCCCATCACCATCTTTGAAGCAAGATTCAATTGCCAGCCCAGTCAGCTTCTGTACATAGAATGGGATTGGGGGGGGGCACCATTTTGTCTTTCACCTCAGAAAATGTCTTGGACCTGGACCTGAGTGCTCCTGACTGTTGGGGATGTGTACACCACAATCTCATTAAAAAAAAAAGACCTTTCTACCTAATTAGTTATAGGAAAAATAGACCCACTTGGCACCAATGGGAACCATTTTCCTATGGTTCATTGCAGCATTGGGGTGAAGGGTGATTTCCATGGAGATCGTGGTTCGAGAGGTGAGGGGAAGGTAAATCCTCTCCTCTTTGTGCACTGTGGTCCTCATAAAAATCAGACCCTGGCTTACTGTTAAATAAGCAAAAGGGAACCTATAGTGATTAGAAGGGACACATTTACTATAACGTAGTTAGGACCTGAATCTCCATGTTCCTATTTCATGTTGCTGGAAACCACAGAAGAGGACATGGAGACTCAGTCACATGGTGACTGTTGTAGATCAGCCTTCCCCAACCTGGTTCCCTCTGGATATGTTGGATACTACAATTCCTAACATGCTCATTGGCCATGCTGCCTGGGGATGATAAGAGTTGTAGTCAAACACATTTGGAAGGCACCAGGTTGAGGTAGCTACTGTTGATGTCACACCACAATGAATGACAGAGGCTGTTGCGGACTGCAAATGGCACTTGAAGGATCGTATGTTCTTTGCTTCTCCAGGCAGGTGTTGTGACGTGAGAGGAATCCACAATCCCCGCAAAGACTCTCCAATATGGAAACTCAATTTAAAGGTGACTTTTGCAGCTTCAGGACCACTAGGGATAGCATGATCCAATCTCAGGCTGCTCTGGCAGTGATGGTAAAGCAGTACAATGATGTACCATGGCTGCAATGATGAGATCATTTCTCACATCACAGGAGCATCAGAAGTAGCGCCAGCAGAGCCCTTCCAAAACTGGTGCACTCAAAGCACTGCAGGGCAGCTTGGGGAACACCATTTACATTTCCCACAATGCTTCAGAGAGATGCTACATTGGGGGCATTCTGAGAAAGCTAACCACTTGGTGCACTGGGCTGCTCAGGCCAGAAAGAGTGGGGGCAGGACAGGTGACATCAGGGGGCCCTTCCAGGGTGCTTCAGACCCAGCAGCTCCTCAGCTTCTAGTCCTGATGGCTATGTGCTACCTCCAGGATCAGAGGCAGTAAGCCTATGTACACCAGTTGATGAGGAACATGGGCAGGAGGGCATTGTTTAAATTGGTCCCTGCTTGTGGGTTCCCGGTTGACAGCTGGTTGGCCACTGTGCGAAGACAGTGCTGGGCTAGATGAACCCTTGGTGTGATCCAGCATGGTTTTTCTTATGCTCTTAAGATGCCAGGAACTAATGCTGGCCATGATAGAAAGCTGCCTTGGATCAAATCACACCATCAATCCCTCTAACTCAACACTAATTGCATTGACCGACGATGGCTCTTCTGCGTCTCAAGCACTGGTATTTCCTAGTCCCACCTGGAGTTGCCAAGGACTGCACCAGTGACATTTCCCTAAAAAACAAACTCTAGTGGCTTTTCCACCAGTGAGGCCCTACCTATGATACTGCCAGCACTGGCACGGGAAGCAACCCCATCATCATTCCTGCCCATGGGTCATTTCTTGGGAAACATTACCAGAGTGGTCTGGGCCTATGCTATGACACAAGGTAGCATTTTAAATGGGCTGCAGTAAAATAGTCCAATGAGTGCTGCCTCATGGTTCATTTGTCTGTTATTAATGATACAATATTAATAATGTTAGTAATGTAAGTAGCCGGGCAAATGGCAGCTAGAGAGAGAGCGAACCTTTGTGGGTGATGCCAAAAACATTAAAAATTTGCTTAAGCTAACTTGTCTAAGGGAGTGAATAATTGTTCAGAGGTGTGCCTTATTTTAAAGTATTCCATCCCATAAATCAGAGGTACAGAAGTGAACGGTAATTCATAAAGACAAGACAACATCTGAAATTAAATAGGGTGATTACTGTACTTTAGGTAGGTTAAGTGCTTCATGAAGCACAGATATTTATCCACACACTAGCTTGTTATATGCTGGAGCCATCCTGAAGACAAGCAAGATATAGTGGTTTATGGTACCCCTTCTAACTTGGATCTGGTTGCCATTAGTGCACAGAATCCAAAAGGCTATAAAAACATGAGACACATCTACACTGTAAAATTGGTTACAGCCTGTCTAGATCTTTAAGGGGTTCTGTATGACTGAAATTATTCTCCTAATTTTTCCTCTGTCATCTCCTATAAGTACTTGGTTTATGCTCCATTGTGAACACATATCAAATTCAGCTGGTGTCATTGAAACCGATCTGTTTTTAGATCTCAACAATGGAAATATAAAACATAACAAACCTGCCAAGATCTATGGCAGGGATTCTTACTATAATCCTACTGAAACCAGAGTTCATGAACACAAAGAATTATGGCATTTGCTTCCCCTCCCAGATTTCCACTGGGAGAGTGGAATTTCCATGGAAAGGGGGTGGAGGTGGGAAACCCCATATAATCATTAAGCAACTTGTATAGCTTCAGATTTTACAATTTAGCCTGAGGAACATGCTCCTCTCCAAACAAATAAACAAGTGCACATTCAAATCAACTAATTCAATAATAAACTGGTAATTATAATCTAATAAAACCCATAATCTAATATTCAAGCAAACGAGTTCTCGCATATCCCTTTTCAATCTTCTTTCAGTTTTCTGAAGAGAGCTCCCAATGAAACGTTAACCAAATCTGCAAACTTGAAAAGGCCATTAAAAACGGACGTAAAGCTTCCCCCGCCACTGCCGCCTTTTTTGCATTTCAGAAAATTGCATGTGATCACGTTTACAACTCACAATCTCCACAGACTTGACTGGTTAAATACTTTCAGGCTAGATTGTAGAGAATCCTATTGTCCTGCCAAATCAAAATTCCCAGATATGAACATATGGACAGACAGTCTCATTTTCAACAGCGTACTCGATGTCAGCTGTGTAGCTGGATTGGACTTGTGTGGCTGAGAATGTGTCACACAAATAAATTAAAGAAGTGAAACTTCAAAGAAGATGTGGGGGACTGTCTGAAAGAAAGCATATGAAACTGTCTTACAACTGAGTCAGACACTCGGTCCATTTAGCCCAGTGCTGTCTGTTCTGACTGGCAGTGGCTTTCCAGGGTATCAGCCTGAGGTCTGTCCCAAACCTGTTATCTAACAGCCAAACTATCATATTTCTTCGATTCTAAGACACCATCGATTGCAAGACGCACCTTAATTTCAGTACCACCAACAGAAAAAAAAGCTTTGATTCTAAGAAAAAATAAAACAAAACGCTAAAATATATCTAAAATTCAAAAACTGTGATTCTAAGACTCCATCGATTCTAAGACGCACCCCGTTTTTAGAGACGTTTATATGGGGAAAAAATTGTGTCTTAGAATCGAAGAAATACGGTACATCTACACTAATTGTGGAGCATGGAGCTGAAGCTTTATTCTCATATAAACATAAGTGGCTCTGATTCAGATTGGGATCACAGTGCTCGAGGAGGGGAGGGATAAATTTCAGCCCTCCCATTTTTAACCTTCCCCTCCCAGGGTGCCGTGGTCCCAATCTGAAACAGGGCCAAGCACTCTTACACAAGACTAAAAAGACAAGCCTCCATTACGCAATTAATGTAACATGAGTTTGGCCCCACAATCTTTTAATTGGAGGTGCAAACTGAACTTAAGACCTTCATCATATGTGCTCTGCCACTGAGCTATGGCCTTTCTACTAAGAGACCACTGAACAATGGGGAAATGCACATGCAGGAGTATCTATAAAATAGGCCTAGAACACTTACCTTACCTTTATGTAATTTCCAAATCTGCAAGAATGAGGAAGAGTTCTGTTCTAAATACTGCATTTGGGCACTATGTCCAACTCAATTAGAGTGGCATGCTTGGTGGTTGCTCCATAGTTATCTGCTTTCAGCTAAACAAAGATGTTCAACTGCTTTTAGGAACATCAAGTGCTGTCAGCGCTCTCATGGATTTGGTTCAGATATAAATGTATATCACTTGATGATCCACATCTGACTACAGGAACTGACTCTAATGAAAAGCACTGTGTTTTCTTTGAAGTGATATTAGAGATATGAATGTTCTCTCTAACATATATCTATGATGGGGAATTCACTATAGCATCAAATCATCGCTTGATGTTACAGTTATCTAGTAATAATCACTGATGTGTTGGCTGGCCTGTTGTTTCCAGTTCCAAAAACTGGTCTAATGTTACAGCCTGGGACTGAGTGATGGTTTTGTCTTCACTCTAAAAAAAGGGCCAGTTTAGCCTAGTGGTTCCTTCACATTTGACAAAAAAGCGAACAGCCTAATGTTGGTAGGTTTTTTTTTATCCTAATAAATTAAGCCTTTGAGATTGGGAATAATCAGTGTGGATATTATTTTGAAATGCTTGAGCAAACTTTAACTACATCTTGTGCAAGAAAAACCTGATGGCTGCATGAATTCATTTTGCAAATGTTCATGGTCAACTCTGACAACCTCTTAAAATTTCAAGGAGATTTGACCCAGTAGAGCCAATGGCATAACAAGCTTCATAAAACTGCCATCCTTGGCTAATAGTGTTGGGAGGGATTTCAGCACAAATATAATTGTGACTTAAAACAGATTTTAGTACTACAATTGTTCCAATGTGTGAGTAGCCCACTGCAGCTTGAAAACTGGATCTCACTGTTGCATGCAAGGTAATCCAATTCCACTACTTTTTTTTCTTTTAAGTATGCAGTTGCAGGCAACCTTTTTCAATTTGCAAAATTACTTCTCTCAAGTATTTTGTGCAGTTTGATAAATGAAGTGCTTTCTTCACAACCTCAATGGCTAATGGCTACTGGAATACACCACCTGTTTTGGTGGTAGGAGGTGGATAAAGTATATGGTTTGACCGTTTTGAATGAAGTCAGTGAAGGACACAGAATGTAAAGTTCAGTTGGCTGAGAAGAAGAAGTCTTGCTCGGTTTTAATTGCATACTATTTGTAGAGCTCAGAGCAGAAAAGCAGTTATTTTGAGACACTGCTATAGGCCTTTGATTTCTCTCCCATTAAATAAAGCATGATTGTGTTCATTCCCCCCCCCCCCAAATGTATGCATTTTTATGTGCTTTTTGCACAAACATACATTCCTTAAAATGCATTTTTGGAGTGTGTGATATGAATCGCAACCTTGTAAACATGTGGATTTCCGATCATGAATCGCATTTGAGTTCATGCTCGGTTCTGTGAGGTGGAACCTGGGTAAGCTCATATAAATCTCTTTTACATCCCTATCCAATGCTCTCTTCTCCCAAGGAAACTGTCCCTAACAAAGGCCTTTCTACTGGTCAGGGGAGTGTGGGACAATACATTGCTTTTTCTATTTGTTAATGGCTGTTTCTATTTGTTAATGGTATGGTTAAGAATATTTTATGACATCCATCAAATTAAATATAACTTTAATAGCCTAAAATGCAGAATATACATCTCATTCTGACCTAGAAAGGACATGTGGTTTGAATAAAGCATCACACTCTTCTGATCAACCATAGACAGACAGCTCCTTGGGGATGCAGGTTTATTAAGGTGCACCAGTCAGCACACGCTTATTACCAGTTGAGACGGAGCAGAATTCTTCCTACAGTGTTTTGACAGAAAAGAGAATCTGCTTCTTTCATTTAAAATGAAGATGCCGAGTAAGATGGAGGGGGAGGGAAGGTTAGAGTACAGAACGATGGTTAAATTGAATTTCCTTTGAGGGGAAAAAAATGGATAGGAACAATCTGTCCCAGGAGAGTTGCCATGCCCAATGCATATGACTGGCAGCTCATGGAAAGCTACCATGAACTCCCCCTCCCCAACAAATCTTAATAATGACACAAAGCAGCATTATACTGAGAGGGGAGTGGTGGTGGGGCGTGGATGAGAGGGGGGGAGAGACAGAAGTCTGCAAGGAAAAAGATCAACTTTCATCCTACCTCCCTTGCCAAGCTGGCATCACACAGGCCATGGATTTCACAGTGGGGTTTTGTCTTCCTTAAGCACACTTGTCATGGCAGTTTGAATGCTCATGGAACATGCAGTTAAATTAGGGGGATATGGGCATAACCGTTGCAGAACCGACAATGACAAATTGGAGTCCAAAGTCAGCAAACAGAAACAGTTAATACATCTCCACCAGGTCCTGTTGGTCTTCTGTGAAGGAGAATGTTTTGACTGAGAGAGTTGACAGACACAGTGAAGGGGCAGGATCTTTAGCTGGCGTAACAACTGGCCAAGAACCACTCATTCCAATGTGTAGGGATTTACTGATTTGCATGGGATACGGCCACATGTTTCCTATCTCAAGCAGCCTGCAAAATGTGCCAGTTGATATGAATTACTGCAGTGTTATGTAATGTCCCAATCGCGCCTCCTTTGCACGTTCAGACCTCCTGCAACTATTAGCAGGAATTTTAAACGTGCACAAACATGCAATTGCCTCCGATTGGCAAAGTCCAGTTAAATCGGTTAGCTTCCTCCGCTTGCATTTCCACCAGCCAGATAAAGGAGTTTACATTATACGATCCATTTGTTGCTTAATCTTTATGCAGCACTGGATTGAGTACGAATTCCTTAACAGACCCTCCTTCTTTGTTGTGTGCTTCCATAGGAATTTGTGCTCCAAGATTGCCTGCTGGGTCCACAGAGGAGAGTGGATGGCCTTAGGTGGGTGGAAGAAAGGTGGGTTTCAAGAAAGCACACCCACATAGGAAGGAACAATGAAGCAGACAAAGTTCTCCTGTTGCTGTCCCAGGGACCTCCCATCTGAAGACTTATTGTGCATTACTAGATAGCCCTATCTCATTTGTCCTCGTAACAGCCTACCTCATAACACATCAGACTGAAGTTTAATCTGACTGGACCAAGACTTCCCAGTGAGCGCTGTAGTCCATCAGTGTTCCATATTGGCTATCATGCATTTTGTCAATATCCCACAGAGGTTTATTATCGTTATCCCATTTCTAACGATGCAAACAAAGGCCGGGAGTTCGCCTCCTGCCCAACGTTACATCCATGGATGACTTGGGATTTACACCCAGCGCATACCTCATGTTGCAGATGCTAGGACTACAACATGGCTTCAACAAACCTGCCTATCATGGATGACATGAACAGTGGTCCAACAGAGTTGCAGCAGATCTCAAGCTCCTCTTTCTACTCACTAATTGTGGGTGTCAGACTAGAAGTGAAACCACTTAATGGCAAGTTTGACTTAAAACCTGCTTCACTCGGTGTCTATGCCACAATTCTGCAGGAGCGCTGGGGTAAGTGGGAGCAAAATTCAGCTTGAGAATCTCTTTTTATTATTTTTAAAGCAGGTTTCTAGCCCTAATGCAGGGTGGGGGCAGCCCTTTTCATGTCAGGGGCCACTTTTGGTGTTGGATGACTATCAGGAGTTGCATGCAAAAGGAGGAGGGACCAGAGCCAAAAAGGGGCAGATTTTCATCCTCTGCCCTGGATCCCCCCATTAGGCAGGCACAAACGACACGAAGTCACACAGGCTTTTCTTCTTTAAACATTTTCGTTTTAATTCCTTCTTTTCTTTCCATTCTGTTTTCCCCCTCTGCTTTGTTCCTGCAAATGAACCCCCTTCCGCCTCCTTTGCTGACGGCAAGCCCAGCAACTTGGCCATTTTTGAAGCACCTGTCGCTCGCAACAGCAGCACCATCTGCTCAGGACAAACAGGCAGAGAGACCTTGGAGAGTGGCCGCGAGAATGCGCTCGGGACTTCTGCAGTCAGAAGCCAGTAGGCAGAACACGAGCAGAGCCAATTTCTGTGCAGCATGAAGAAGGCAGGCTGTAACGGTGGTGCCATTAGGGGGTGGCTGTAAAGTTGGTAAATCAGGACAGGAGGTACCAATGGCAGGGACAATATCATTGGGGGAGATGGCAATAGCAAAGGCAGTGACGGTACCCCTGTGGGGAGGGGGGTTCAGCAGCGGGCTGCAGAAAGAGGTCTTTGAGGACCTGGATCAGACCTGCAGTGCTTTGGGGAGGCTCTTCAGTATTCTCCCCCCGCCCTGTATTTAGCAAAATTCTGCAAAAATGAAGAATTATAGAAAGGAAGTGAAATTGTACAGGCTTGTAATGTGTTCCTTTTAGCACTGACTACACACATAGTTGCCTTGAGTGGTGGTATAAGATTTCATAACATGTTCAGAAGTGAAGCACATCCGGCATTTCAGCAGCAGCAAAATGACCACAACTCATATTGCGGATGCAAGAATAGAGCAGCTTGCCTACGTGAGACTACTTAGTGAGCTCACAGCAGAGGCAAGATTTAAACCAGGGACTGCCTGTTTCATATCCATAATGCTACACCACCTCTATTTATCTAACATAAGGAACTTACAGTCATATACATCCATCATTTAACTGAAACTTACTATAGTTGTTTTGTTTGTTTTTCTTTCTTTTCTTTTTCTTTTTTTACACCTTTTGTAGTAAACAGGGAGAGGACAATGAAGCCTTCCATCACCTGTTCCTCTTTCCCTCTTCCCCAAGAAAAGAATATTATTGGTTTGTGGAAGGAGTAGTAGTAACAGGCAGCAATGAGAGAGACAGGGAGCAAACTTCCATTCATGTCAGAATCAGTTCAAAGGGAGTGGACTCATCTCTAATTTAAGCCAGTATAGCTGAGTAGCGGGAGCCTTCATTTCAAGCTCCCCTCATCTCGAATACTTGCCCTATCCCAAATTTGGAACTAAAAAGTATATCTTTTAAGTGTAGTTTTTTTTTCCCAAAGGCCCCAGGATTTGATGCCTGGGTACCACACCGATCTTCTGTGAAATGTAGTTGTTGTCTGTCTCAACTTTAATCATAGAACTGTTAAGCATGACTCATTTTTAGAACTATTTCCATACCTGAAAGTTCTCATCTGTAAAATCACATTATAATTTTACTGAAGTACGGACTACAGGAAACAAACTTTAAAATTATGGCTCCGAAGGAATGTCTGCAGCAGTATGTGCGGCCTCCCACTATAAGTACACCCACGTTGAAAACAGAATTTAGTGATATGTCAGGAGTACTGCAAGAGAAGACAGCGTGATCAGCTTTTCAATGACCTAAGCTAGCCTTCTCCAACCTGATGCCTTCTAGGTGTGTTGGGCTACAACTCCCATCATTCCCAGGCAGCATGGTCATGCTATCAGGGGATGATGGGTCTGAGAGTGATGGGAGTTGCAGTTCATATATCCAGAGGGTGCCAGGGTAGAGCGACTTGCCCAATCTCATAGACGTGTTTGTAAGGATAAAAGGGAATAACCCCTGGACTGCCCTTTGCTGGATACAATTATGATGCAATAAAATACTAAATCAACTGGGTATGTCAGTTGCCCCATCAAATTACTGGTGGGAGGAGGCTACACACAACTAAAATGCATCGGCAACATACTCTAAAGCAAGATTCCTATTTAATTGGAGAAGCTTTGCAGGTGTGGGAGGAAAGGCTACAACCAAACTTGGAGTCCACGATCATGAATTACAGCCTCAACATTACACAACTTCAAGCCTTCTTAATAGAACAAACGAAAGAACCATTGGGCATTTGGTGGAAGCTGGCCAAGGCTGGCTTCCCTTGTATTTCCTATCAAAGCTTAGATCTGTTAAGTACTTCCTGCATCCGTTCTTTATCCACTCCACACATTCAAAAAAAGTGAACACCACCAGCTGCCTACCTGTTTTGTGGACTCTAAAAACAGTTTTTCCAAGACAAGTACTTTAATTAATATATAGCTTGTTTGGTTAGCAGGCACAAGTGAGAGTTTATCATTTCGGGCAGCACACTTGACCGCTAGGCTTCTTGCAGAGAGGCCCTTGCTGTCTTCTTTCTGTTGCGCCAAGGAGAGAGCATGTATTGCAGGTCCTGGTTGTACTAAAAATGGTCCTGGCCTGTAGTATTCTCTTCCATGGTGCTTAATTTCTAATTCTAATTATGGGAATGGCATAGTTGCTCTTTCCCAGTAGGCATCTCCCATGCTCCTCTGCCAGTCAATAGAAGAACACTGGGATGACATGGGGGGGGGTCACCCATGTGGCTACTTCCCACCCCAGTGTCTGTTTCCTTGTTGTGGGGCAATGTCAGCAGAGGAAGAAACCACTGTGGGTACCTCCCACATGACCATCGTATTCTACTGTTATCAATGTGGTTTGGAATGAAGCCAGAGTGGAGTGGTAACTGCATCCGTCCCCCATCTTGGTGCCCTCCAGATGTGTTGGACACCTCCCAATGTCCATGCTGGTTGGGAGAGATAGGAGATGTAGTCCAACCTTCCCCAACCTGCTGCTCTCAGTATGTGTTGGAGAACCACATTGCTTCCCCAACATGAGCAGTGGCTATGAAAGCCACAGAGAGCCTGTACTGTCATGGTCCACCCACTTACACCCACCACGTGGCGTGATTTAAAATGACTTCCTCTATGTGTGAACTGGAACAGTCTGCTGTCTTTGTCCCTATTACAAAACACATTGTGGTACATCTGGATCTTGTGTGTGTGCAGGGAAAGCAATTCCGGTGTTGTATTCTAATGTCTACTTTTCCAGACGGAACTTCTGTAACTGCCCTAAAGACCAGTCCCTGTTGCAGAGAATCAGAGCATCTGGCAAGGTTGTTTCTCCATGATATCATTCACAGGGGATTGGTTGTGGGTCACTGGCTAGAGTAGAGTACGCCTGGGAAGACATAATTGTGCATGGCAAGAAGACCGAAGGGACACCACTGCACTTCTCATTTCTTTTGCCAGTTCAAACAAAGATCTGAAGTGGAAAAGCTTCACAAACCATAGAATGTATATATTTCCATCATAATCTGTGTATATAGCTAAACACTGAGTAAGGCTGATACCAGCTGTTTTACAATGTGGAAGAATTTTAGTGGAAGTGGGCTGTTTGCCATCACAAACAGTGCTGGAGAGGTGGACAGAAAACCCATATTGACAAATTGAGAAGCAAAAAACAAACCCAAGCAATTGAAGGGCCTACATTTTTCATATGATTGTACACACACTGAGACTTGGTGTGAGCAATGGCTGATATATTAATTTTAATTTGGCTTGGAAATGGAAAAATGGCAACATTTAAAAATAGTATTATTATTATTATTATTATTATTATTATTATTATTTCATTTTGTATATCCTAGCTGTCTGGGAGGTTTACAGCAATCCATAAGACAACAAAATACAACATTAAAATACAGCATAAAATACAGCATAACATACAAAATTTTAAACAATTTAGACAGCTAAAAACAGTTTCAATAAAAAACTAGATCTAATTAGATAAGTGACATAAACACCCCATCATATGCCATTAAATATCTGAGAGTATTATTTATGTACCCTGCTTTTTCTCTTTTTCTCTTTGCTTTTTTTAAAAAAAATCTAAGGTTACTAAGGTAACTTAAATTGTACACCAAATATATTATTGCAACTAAGCAGAAAAACTGTATTTTTTTTCCAATTTACATATTTTTTCTGCTGCTGCCAATATCCCTACCCACCTCCCATGCCTGGGAGGTGGGTAGGGATATTGGAGAAATCTACAACAGAATCAAATAAATTCAGATTTCTATGAATCTGAACCATGGATTCTGCAGCAGACCAGCATTTCCCGAGCCATGCAGCTTCTGCAGACTTACGGACTATTTTCTTTACTTTTCAGAATTTTATGCAAATTTAGGTGTAGATAAAACAACAACAACAACAAAAACTGGCTGAAAATGCACATCTCCCCCATAGCCTAAAGCATGAAAATGTGCATGGGTGGGGTGGGGTGGATTTGTGCATTTTTGCAAGTGCAAATGTGAACAATTGCAAATTTGTGCAAATTCAGGAAACTGGTAAACAACCAATTCCGTCAATCAGTAGACAATGGAATGAATCCACGAATGGATTTTACAGAATCCATACATCCCTACCGGGGGTAACTAAACATTAAGCACTGAGGAGCACTAACACCTTTTAAAACTTTTTTTATATAACAATGAGCTTTGTAGAGGGGGAGTTAAGAGTGTAGAGGAAATGGACAGAGGATTTGAAACAACTTCAGATTCCCTCTCCTCAAGCAGCTTCTCTGCTGTAGTACACAGAAGCAAGTAACAAGATCAGGAATGCATGATCCTATTGCTGCTTGTATCATAATTAGATCAAAACCTCTGAAAAACTTTGTGACTACTCAAAGATATTCTGTCTTCTTTTTCAACATTCTAATTTGCCAGTCTACTTTGCACATGTGTTTCCACATGGCTGCTTGGGAATTTATTGAGGGTGGGAGAGGGAAGCATCATTGCCTAGGCAACTTCTATCTTTTACTCCAGGTATATAATATGAAGAGATTCGATTAGTGTCAGGAATCATCCATGCCCCACCCATGCTGGCATGACTCATGGCTTTCCCCAGAAAACATGGCCTCACCTTATGCCACTTCGAAAAATTGTGACACTGTTTTTCTAGTTAAAGGAGTTCTAGTTAAAGGGGAAGCCACCTCATTAAGGTAAGCAAGGTAAACATGGCCAACCCCCCCCAACCCCAACCCAAAGGCCTCAGGGAAATTTCTACTGCCCCAAAGAACAATCAAAATTTCTTCCCCATTTTTGTGAGTGGGCAAACAGCTACACAAAAATGGAGAGGGAGTTTTAGCTCACCATTAATATAAACAGAATGCTTTCTCTTTCAGCATGTTGATTGTCCTTTCCTAGTGGCCCATGTCTTACCTCAAGATAAAAACAGAAGGGCTATCTCCGCAACAGCAAGAAACCACCGGGGGCCAAAGAATAAAATAAAATGTTCCACTGTCGATTATTGACTGAGGAATTAGATGCCTTATGTTTTTCAAGCTGGTGCTCTCCCTCAGGGAGAAATATAAAATAAGTCCTTATCAATAAAATTATAATATTGTACAAATAATCTTTGTATAATTATTCATATTAACAATGTAAATAGAAAATTGAACCTGTTAAAGTCATTGATATAAGAAGCAAAACAAATACGGATACAGTCCCATGAACAGGAAAACATGTGTCATAAATGAAACCTCAAGAGTTCCACAAAGACATATCAACTTTTAAAACAGAACCATAATTCTAGATAACACATCAAAATGTGTTTATAAGCACAGCTTTACAAAACATCAAAACAAACTCAGGTGGCATATATCTTGTGTCAAATCCACAAAGTGGCTAATTCAAAATCAAGCACACAAATTCAGAGAACAATTACAGACATTCATAATAAGTAAAGCATCTAGTGTATTAGTATTTACTTCCAAAAACTGGGGAGGAAAAGCTTTCATTCAAACATCTGGAACAAAATCTGGGGGAGGGTGGCACCATTCTGTCCCAAGAATGAAACAGCATGAGAAAAGACTATTGCATGCAAGGAATCTCACCTGGACCACCAATTTATTTATGTAACCTTAAACTTGCCCCTCTCAGATGAGGATAGGATTGATCTACCTTACAGGGCTTTTGTAAGGTTTACTGAGTTCATGCATTTTAAATATTTTGAACACTTGAAATACACAGTATGACTGATAAATATTATATTTATTATGATATTAACAAAAACAATAATAAAAAGTAGTTTACGTTATTAATATTTATTATTCTCTCCCAGGAGGGCCCTTGGCACTCAGCCAATCCAATATCACAGACTGGGATGGCACATATTCTTTCTACACTAGTCCAGTTTAATCATGTAAATGTATATAGCCTCTACGCATGAGGAGGGGGAGCGGGGCCAAGCACGTTAGTTCCAGCCTCCTCTGCCGTTCCTTTCACTCTTCATGTGTAGAGGCAACTCCCTGTCTATCTGTGGAGATTCTTTTGGAACCCTGATTTTCCAGAGATCTAAAGCAGCCTCTTCATTGCAGATGGTCACCCTCTACATGAGGAGGTTGATAGGGATTATGATGGAGGGGGGGGGGAGGTGGAGCTAACAAGGTCATCCCCACTCCATTTTACATGTAGAGACCTATATGCACTTAAAATGTCTGAGCCAGGCTACAAACAGACACAAAACTATGCATGATCTCCAACTAACATCCAAACACAATTTATGATTAAGAACCAAGAGCTTCAGTGTCCATATTGAAATGATCCACCCCGTAACCACATCCATTTATAACAAATTCCATTTGATTTCACTGGTATTAAATTTCAAGCAACTATGCCTCGGATTGAAGCCTAAATTGTTCTCATTTGTATCTTTTGAATCAAGCATGTGCTTTGGGAACCAATGTCCCTTTTACTCTGCAGTGTTCACAATCTGCTGCCTTTGGTTCAACCCCCCAGCCTACTTTGCAAGGCAATAGAGGGGTTTGACATTTCTGGTGACAGGTTTAAATCTCCAGTGATAAACAGGGCAGAGGTACCTGATGCCTAGCTGTGTACGTAACATATTATTCTATACAACGTCTTTTCAATGTTTACACTACCTGGCATGGTAGTTTGTAAGTAATAATCCAATTTATTGAAAATTCAACAACAAGGATAACAACCCTTGTGGTTGCAATCCAAAACACATTTATCTGGGAATATGTCCCACTGAACAGAATGGAACTTACTTCTGAGTAGACATGTGTAGGATTGCACTGCAACTATTCAGCGACTTAAACACATTTTGAGGGGAAAACATGTAGCTTGACCTGTAAAGTATCTTCATGCCCTTTTTCCTCTTTCTAAATTCTCCACATTTCTGTACAGAGGAACGTTTCATTGACAGACATTTATGTGTACTTGCATAGTCTTTACTATAAGCAAAAGTCATACCGCTTATGCCTCTTGAAATACCAGGTTTTGAAATGAATTCCAGTAAAGACATGCAAGAAATCTCCTTTCTGTTAAATATTTACTTTAGCGAGGGTAGTGAGAATAACTTATTTTATCAGAGTTTTATAAAACACTGCTAGAAAGGGGCAGGGGAAGCAAACCGTTTGTCTGCTTCTTCATCACTCGCCCAATAACGACAGTTTTCTGGGTGGCGTACAAAACACAAAATAAAACTATCACAATTTCAATACAACAACAACATTCGGGCAGTAGAATAAAGCAACTGTACAAACAGAGCAGATCGTTTTACAACAGAGATCTAGAGATGCAACAATCAATACAGACTCTGAAGGAATAAATTTCACAGAGCTTAACAACGATGGTAAAAGCTGCAGTGTAATGGAGAGAATGAACAGGAGGGGCATTGGACCTCTTTTAGCTTGAGGGCCAATCTCCATTTCAGGAAGCTCTTGTGGGCAGAGCCAGAGACAAAAGGGGCAGGGGCAATTTTTTTTTTTTTGCTCATTTTAGCTTAAAGCTCTTATGCCAGTAATTAAGCCACAAGAGAGGTATTTTGCGGGGGGGGGGGGGTATGATCATCTGGAATATAAAAGAACAATAATAATACATTAAATAACACTGCTCTTTAATGACACCCATAAGCAGCTGCCTAAGGCCGCTGCCTCAATCTCCCTAATTGTATGGATGACCAAGGGTCTGTTCAGATAACACGCTAAGCCATGGTTAGGCCACCAAAACCCTTTTCCAGCAAGTTGTTAGTGGGCGTGTTTTAAGCCGTGGTTATGTTGCCGCCGTGATTAGGAATGGTTCACACAACACACTAAGTCATGGCTCACATGACACGCTAAGCTGTAATGTTTGGCTCAAAAAGCTTAACCATCATGAATTAGCACATTGTCTGAACAGGGCCAGTCAAGCTCATTTTCCGTTTTCCTCCAGCCTCTTTCTCCTTTACCCTCCCCGCAATTTGCTGTTTCTGACTGCTCATGTCATGCTTTTGCCTGCTTCTGTCCTGCATTCTCCCTGCAGTCACTTTACTTCTGGACTTCCTGTCTTGGAACATGCTCTCTATCTTCCTAGTCCTCAGCCCATGCCACAAAACTGCTCCTATCCCTAAGGCCTGTGTTAAGTTTCACACGCCGACCAAATGGATGACTCCACCTTCTCTCTCAGAAGCTGGACCAAAAACAGTTGGATGGCTTTGTCCTCTGGGCCACTGGAATCATCTAACGCCAACAACCTGTGTCTGAGACTTCACTGCCACAAGCACACAACAGTACTGAGTGAAAATGTTAAGTGAACCCTTTATATTTAGTAAAATGCACCCATTAATAGAAATTAAAATTCCTCCCCCCAAAAAATCCTAGAATTAAGACTATACTTCTGTAATAGCATCCAAGTAAGCAGGTGGCTGTAGGGCCAAAGAGATGTACAGTGCATTCATAATCACAGATGAGGTACAGCAGAATCAGTTGGATCAACAAACTGGGGTTGATTTCTAGGTAATATTTAAGAACCAACTATGCAAAATTTTACACTCTTGCTTCTTTTGGCGGGGGGCTTAAAAGGAAGTCTATTTTTATTGATATGAGCTTTCTTTTTGTGGGGATAGTTTTAGTGAAATTGAAGAAATAATTCATAGGATCCAAATTGCACCTATGTAAATTTGATTTTTCTTCTATGGTTTGTAATTGCATTTAATGCTAGGAATGCCACAGGAATGGAGAGTAACTGATATGCTTTTAGAATGAGGAACACCCAGGCCTAAATGGTTATTGAAACGGCTTTATTTAAACAGAAAGAATTTGCCCACAAGAATATATTAAAATTCTGGATTTTTTTTTTAAAAAAATGACAGTCTTTTCCTGTTAGTTGAAATTGGACAGGCCCCATCATTGTAAACCTGCATAGGAATACATGTGCACTGAACAAGAGAATAGTATTGTGATGACGTGCTATTTTGTCTTCTGAGCAAGGACAAATGCTAACCAGCACACACACAACTGCACAACATCTTAATAACAGCCAAGACAGTGGGGTAAAAGAACTGCTATAATATGTGAAGGAATGCCGGGTGGGTCCGTTGTTGGGCTCTTAAGCCCCCTGACCCAGCCCCGCCCAGTGGCACCATACGAGGCCGCCAATAGCGAGCCTCCACCTCTCCTCGCCACACACACACACGTAACTTTCCTCTCCCACCCAATTGGGCGTGGGGATGGGCATTTCTTAAATTGTTCCTCTGCCCCAAAACATCTTTGACTGTCCGCCAAGTTGGATTGACTCAAATCCCAGGCAAGTTTTATGAAAGCTTCAGAGGTGGTGAGTTTCTTGAAGCATTTTGTATATATGTATCCTGATGCTATTGTTATAGGATGTTATATGTCTCGATATTGTTATAATTTCTTCTGTGCTCACATGTTACATCAGTCCTTTCACCTCCCACTGTCTTGGCTGTTGTTCAGATTTTGTGCAGTTGTCTGCTGGCTGGCATTTGTCCTTGCTCAGCACTTGCAACTGCTGCAACTGCTTTCTGCTTTCACTATTTTGACTTTTGACATCAAGATGGCTGAATATTTCTGATAAAACCAATCTTTCTTCTTCTGTAAATGAAGTACAGATAAACTAACAATCTTAACAAACGCATTGGTTTTGCAAGGCTTTGTGAGGAAAACCTGAGTTCACACATCCTGTGAATCTGTCTATTAGCAGGAAATACAGGCCACCCTAATGTCATTGCAATCTGTCACAATATTCATACCCATACCCATAAAGCCTTTAGCAAGAACTTTTTTGTTTATCTTTGGGAAACGATGGTGTGTATAATAAAATGAAAGCAAGCTTCGGGCATTTAGTTTTGCCTGCCGTATTCCATTTCCAAGGAATGTAATAAATTCCAGTTCACACAGAAGTCTCCATGTGGGCATCCTGGGACTGTGCAAAGCCCAGTGCTATGTCTGAGGCACAGCATCCCTTTCACGGGTATTTCTTTATGAGGACCACTGGCCTTCACATAGGATCTGTACATTATTTAATAATGATCAGGAATTGTGCAATTACAGGAGCCATCGATATTTTGTGTGTGTTTGTTTGTTTTATGATTGTAAACCAACCTGACGTTAATTGCCAGTTGGGTGATTTACAAATCTAATACATAGATAAATAAATCTTCCATGTGGAGGCGCCAGTTGTCACAAAATGGCAACCTTGCTTTTGCAGCATTCCTATTCATGCAGAGAGATTACTCCATGTGCACAGCTGTATGCGTGTTCACTTACTTAGCTTTTATCCAATGTTAGTCTAATCTAAGTCCCATTTATTTCAATGGTTCTACTTTAAAATAGGACAATTATTGGATACAGCAATCTACAGTTGTTCTTATGAACTGCATGGGCTAGGGGCTGAGCTATTGACATATATCCCATGTACATTCACTGGATGTGTCCATGTGTCCTTTGAGCCTTCATCAGCCCTTCATTCAGCAATGAACCACCAGGTTATACAGTAGCAAGTGATGAGCATGCATGTGTGAATCGACCCTAGTCTCTCCAATCCATTAACATTATCTGTAGTGAACAGCATGACAGTAGTTTTTGCTATTTCTGAGTAGAGACACCAACTGACATTTGGATAGGTCTGCAGACCCTATTTCCAAATCTGTTTATTACTGCCCATGACCAGATTGAGAATACAATAGAGCGTTTGTGGGAGAGCGCAGAGAGTAGAGTATACACTCTATTCTACACAGATCAAGAATATGTTAACTGGGCTCTCAATTTAACTATAATGGGGGGGGGGAACTTTTCAGGAACTACAAGGATAATACCAGATAAACAATAAGATACATAAAAGCAAGTTCTCTCTGCCAGGCAACCTAAACAACAGAGACATCATCAGTTCTCTCCTCATATTCTGACAGAAATTAAAATGTAGTAAGACATGCATTATGGGCCCTAAATCCCCTGAACCACAAAGACAATAAGGTTTCCTGATCCTTTTTAGCACTGGAAAAGCTTTGCTTACACGATAAATGCATCACAATTTATGTGTTCTGATTTTGATAAAAATGAAGAGGAAAAATGAAAGCGCAATTAAAACAAGATCAATGATAGGTTGTAAAGATATGTCATGTTCAATGAGGCGGACACAATTTCTGGGCAACTGTACATCACCAGTGGTAGACAAATTCACCTGTGGATATAATGATTAATTGTAAAAGGTTCTTAGAAATCAGGAATATATGTTCAGGGTATTATTTGTAGTTGTCGAGTATGACACATGGTCCAGTAGTTTGTGAAGAACCTGTGACCGTCCAGACATAGTTAGACTCCAACTCCAATCAACACAAGTCAGCATAGTCAATGCTCAGCAATGGTAAGAGTTGTAGTCCAACATCTGAAAAGACACAGGTTCCCTATCCCTGGTGTAGAGTATGATGGGGTTACTTGGGCAACATTGGGGACTCTCTAAAGGGTCTCATGTGTCCCCTTATTTTGACAACCTTGATCAAGGAATCTGGGAGCATATGTTACAATAAAAGTGTCCAGCACTCATGTCTACTGTGCTTGTACTTAAGAAAGACAAAATGAGCAAATAGTTTTTTTATCAATTAGCAACATTTCCTTTCAAGTGACTATCAATTTGGAAGCAAAATGGGGAAAATAAAATAATGGTGGGAAGAAGTATAGAAATGTGTACATTAAAAGAAAAGGTAAAGAATAAAGAAAAAGACTCCATCCCCCAAACAGTCCAATGGGGACAGAACATGCAAGGGCCTCCAGGAATCATAGAATGTTGAAGGTGTCAATTGGAGAGGGGGAAAGTAGCAAAGAAGAGTGGGCAGCTGGGGAGAGTGTATTGGCTTACTGCAGACTTCCCCATCCTAGTGATCTCCAGATGTTTTGGGCTTAGGGTGGCCTTTTCACATCATTAAAGAAAAAGGACATAAATGTGCATTAAATTTGCACATGCTACTTTATATGTTGCATGTTTTTGCTGTTTTAATTTTTGTATATTGTTTTTAATTATTTTGATCCTATGTAAACCGCCCAGAGAGCTTCGGCTATGGGGCGGTATACAAGTGTAATAAATAATAATAAAAATAATATGCATAGATACAAATTTAGAAACAATTAGTATAATATAAACAGAAATTTAACACATTTTACCATAATGGAGAAGGCGGATTTGGTGACCTGTGCATCCAGCTGCCTGGGTGCAAATGATAGATGGACCACCTTCAAGGTTCCTGCTCTCCCAGGGTTGTCTTTAAACTGGTCTTAGACTCAAGAGCCCTTCAAATAGAGGACTGTCCTCTGCAAAGTAGGGCATATGGACACCTTGGTTGGGTTTCAGCTGTCATCATTCCAAGCCATCATGGCCATTGGCACATCTGGAGAGCATCAGTTTAGGGAAGCCGGCCTATTAAAGCCTCTAAAATTAGCTTCTGGCATCCAGGAAGAAGGCCTGGCTAGGATGGCTGCAGTCCTAAATAACGGCACTCCAATTAGGGGAAAGGCATACACTGCAACATTTGTGTGATGCAGTTTTGGATTTTATGTTGTCTTGTGCCTTTTGATTTAGATTTAATATTCCCCCACATTTTTAATATATGTTAACATGCTTTTGATGGACGTATTACCTTTATAACGTAAAATAAATTGGTGAAGAGGCTATAAATAAAGATATGATTTTAGCACAAGATGTTAAGCAGCAACATCTGAGCCACCTTCCGAAGCTCTTACATCTGGGCCCATTCACATTTTCCAGCCACATGAT
The DNA here is from genome assembly GCA_029215795.1 of Anniella stebbinsi. Classification (NCBI taxonomy): domain Eukaryota; kingdom Metazoa; phylum Chordata; class Lepidosauria; order Squamata; family Anniellidae; genus Anniella; species Anniella stebbinsi. The sequence continues at coordinate 96,236,101 of JARDYH010000003.1, read as the reverse complement.
TTGTTCGACATCCCAAGAGTCCTTCCTAATTTCCTCCAGGAGTGTAGAGTAGAGCCATTTATCTGCTACTGAATGCTGGAACATAACTTGTCAGCAAGCCTTTGGATTCCAGACACAGAGCAAGCTTGCTTTTCTCTGTAGGAATGAGAGGGCCATATGAATGTCAGCCCAACTTTATTATTGCCTTTCTTTCATTTGAATAATGCCCCCCTGCACTACACCTCCTGTAAAATGTGGAATGTAAAATTGTTTTCCCAGCAGAGAGAAAGGTAGATATCAAGACTGATTAGATGTGTGAAGCAATCATTGAACACTTGAGTCGTAGGAAACCTATTGCTCAAGAAGAGGAAGGCCTGGGGAGGATACGCTACAAAAAAAAAGTTGACTAATGTGAGGTATGATGAACTCCCCCCCCCCCCCCCCCCGTATAAAAGTGAAATAAGAATGCTCATCAAAGCACATTTTGACTGTGAGGTAATAAGAAAGTGCAAAGATTAATAAACTTGGACTCTACCTCATTAATCACACATATCTTAGAGTGGCACAACTGTTTCGGTTTCCATTTGTAGTTTCATATAGCGAGCCACAGTTCATAGGATCCTACACATTTTTGCAAGGTAGCCAATATGTCAGAGCTTGACAAATGGGTGCCCCCCCTGCTTCAAGAGCTCAAATGATGTTATTCCTACAGAACATTAGTTAATGCAGGGAACCTAAGTAAGATAAATAATGTCAAAAATCAAAAATGTTTTGGGGGCGTTCAGGGAAGGATCAGGCTGTTCCTTTTTCATGGTGCTAAACTTTCAACTCAAAAAGAGTCTATCCTTTCAGAGTACTTTGAGAACCACAAGTTGTATCTTAGTATTAAAGGCAGAGACTGGGTTCACATGAGCACCACAGCACACCCTGGCGTATTTAAGCCATGGTAGGTTGCAGCAATTCTGAATATCCAACACCCTATAAAGGTTGTTTAACCGTCAAATAACCTATGCTGCCCAAGTTTGGATGACACGACAAACCATGGCAAACCATCTCCAGGGTTGAATATTCAAAATGGCCATCGGCACATGCCATAACCCATTATGGCTTAAATAAGCCATAGTGGGCTGTAGTGATTGCGTGAACCTGTCCAGACTATTACTACTAGCACACCGCTAGTGTCTTAAATCATCAAGCCCTCCTGATACATTACCAATGATATACTGCCAACCTGGTATGCAACAACACAATCCACAATAACCACTGCCTGATTCACACAAAGAGCAGGTAAGGTGATAAAATTGTTCCTGAACTGAACCACTTCAGATTGCAGGATAGGGAATCCTATGGTTGAACACATCCTCTGTGAAAAATATTGCTGCACAAACAAAATTGCCCATGCTGGCTGAGGATAGTGGGAGTTGTGGTGCAACAGATCTGAAGGACACCAGGTTCAGGAAGGCTGATATAGTGCTTTTTATATTTATTTTTTGACAGTACAAAAATGAGATATTCGTATATCAGTAACTATGTGATTCTATACATATCTACGTGGAAGTAAGTCCCACTGGGTTTAGTGGTGCTTGTTCCCAGGGAAGTGGATATAGGACTGCTGCTTAAGTATTTACCCTCACTTTTTCCTTATATACAATGCAGATAATGCTCAAAATGTAAAATAAGTCATGGCCTTGAGAGTCTCTGCATGACGTAAACCGTATTTTATTGCTGTACCTGCTGGTTCTGATGGATAGTGGTAGTAGTAAGGATACCCCAAATGTTCTCCCATTAAAAATTTTGGGCTTGAAAGTACTGTTTTTAGAGGGAGGCCAAAGCACCTCCCCCGAAACCTTCAATTAAATGATCAAAAATTTGTAAGTTTACATATATGAATTCACTTTAGTACATCCAACATTGCCTTCCGTCATCGATTCCTTCCTTCCATAATTCAGAACATCAGAATTCTTTTAACTTGTCATTACCCGGCACAAGCAGGAAAGTGGCCTGCCGACATCGAGGAGGCCGGCCACTGCGGGGGACGATGCGGAGGAGGCTGCAGGTAAGGATGGCGATTGGGAGGAGGGAGGGAGCGGGGAGAGTGGAAGGGAGGGCTCTGCATGGACCCGGACCCGATCTGGATCCAGATCCGAGGCAGAGCAGATCCGGATCCAGATCCGAGGCAGATCGGACCCAATCCGGACCTCCCAGATCGGGATCCAGATCAGATTGGGGGGGTCTGTGCACAGCCCTACACTCATTATGTTCTCAATGACGTGGTGGGCAGATTTGAGGCTTGCAGCATATATCCTTTTCCACGGCAACCCTGAAATCAATGAACTAGAACAAGTTGGAGGTGAGAGGAGTCAGAAAGACACAGGATTTAGGAATAGGGTACTTCTGAACACATCCTCAGAAAAGAAATGCATTTTCATGTTAAAATTGAGTTTACACAGACCTTTTAACACAAAAAAATCACTCCTGGTTCCCCACTTTCCAACTTTTCTTAATTTGTTGCTATCGTTAAACAACTGGAAGTCAGAAACTCTTGCCAACCTACTGGAAATTACCTGCATCCCAATATGCCTTCTGCTCATCCCTGCAATAATGTACCTGACTAAAATCTGCAGGTGTGTAAGGCAGCGCAAGAGATGAGTGTTCACTGTCACCTTTCAATTCTCTGACCAAACTTATTGTTACAATTATCCTTGCCAGGGTGGGAATATACTTCTGCCATTATGCCCCTGCCCAATTAGTTCCCTGAACCTTTCAACTCCAAAGACAACAGACCCATTTGCATTAATCCATGCAGGATAAGAGCCTTAGATTCCATACATTGAGATAAACAGAATATCTGCTTCATTCATAAGTAGGAGCTGAAGGTATGTAAAGTGCCCTTTAACACCCTGTGAGTACACGATTGCTTTAGATCCAATCATGCCGATCCACACCCAGAAGCAAGTTACGATTGATGGAACATTTCACAACAGGGGGGAACCATTGTGCAATGAAAGGTGGAACATCACATAACAAGTCCTGGAAATGACTGAAACTGTTCATTATCTTTCCTAAAGAACCTTAAACTCACTGATGTCAGCCATTCTCTTTTGAGTTTTTCTTCCCTTTGAAATCCAGATTTGTTTGATCTCTCTAGTCCATTATATTGTAGGTGATGTGGGAGTAGTTACACTGGGAGATATGGAGTGTGAGAGAGATGGAGATGAAGTAAAAGACAGAGAAGGAGTGAGAAACATGGAGTGAGAGAAGATGAGGGAGAGGAATGTAGAGAAAAGGAGGGAGTGAAATAGGGTGAGGTGGAATGAGAGAAGAGAAGAAATGGGAGAGAGATTAACTAAAGGAGAGCTAGAGGAAATATAGGAAGATGGAGTAAGAGAGAGAAGGAGGGAGGAAGCATGTATGGGAGGGTGGGAGGTAAAGAGGGAGGGGTATGGATGGGCTGAGGAGAGCGGATGGATGAGTGGAGAGAAAGAGAGGGAGGATGGATAGAGGGAGAAGGGGTGCATGGATGGATGAAGCATGCAGGAGGGATGGATAGATGGGAGAAGATATTGGGAGAAGATGGATGGAAAGATAAAAGAGAGGGGAGATGGCCTAGGCTGACCATATGAAAAGGAGGACAGGGCTCATGTAACTTTAACAGTTGTACACAAAAGGGAATTTCAGCCAGTGTCATTTGCATGCAATTAGTCCCTGGTGAAATTCCCTCATCATCACAACAGTTAAAGTTGCAGGCACTATACTAGAGTGGCCATATACAAAAGAAAGCAGGGCCCCTGCAACTTTAACTGTTGTGATGAAGAGGGAATTTCACCAGGAACTAACTGCATACAAATGACACTGGCTGAAATTCCCTTTTCTCTACAACTGTTAAAGTTACATGAGCCCTGTCCTCCTTTTCAGATGGTCAGCCTAAGGCTGCCTCTACAAGAGAGGTTTAAAGCTCTTTCAAGGCGCTTTTAAAAATTTACCTCTACAAGAACGGAGCGCAAATTGGGCGTAGAGGCGCGTTATCTCTCCGATTATGCGCATTATCGAATGCGTGTTAAATAGCGAGTTTTATTTTGCTCCGGCCGTTAAAGCACATTTTGACTATGTGAACAAGCGCTTATGTGCATTAACTACTTGTAAAGCGCATTTTGGTCATCTGTTAATGCGCTTCGCCGCCTCTCGCCGCCTCTCGTGCAGAGGGATTAGGTGTAAATGCGCTTCTGCGATTATGCGTATAATCGCCTAACCGGGCGCAAAAGCGAATCCTTGTAGAGGGGATCTAAGATGGACAGATGGATGGATGAGCTGGATAGAGATGGTGAGAGGGGATGAAAAGAAAGGAGATGGATAGGGTGGGTGAAAAAATGGGGGGTGGAAGGATAGAGAGAGGAAGAGGGGATGGATGGATGGATAGATGGATGGTGCTCATTCACCAGCAAATATTTTAACTTCTCTCACAGTGACAGCCTCAGAATTGTTCATAAATACTGGAGATGATTATATTTTCACCCTGACAACAAGCAATAAGGATTTACCATCTGGGCAAGAATTGATAGTGATCCAAGCTAGGACTGTTTCGAAACGATGCATCTCAGTTTGTAGCCTATTTCTCACAGCTGTGAAAGGGAGGGGGGGTTGTTTTGCCTTTTCAAAGCGGAGTGAGGATACCAAACCTCTCAGCGGGCCAAGATTTTTCTCGCCCTCCCGAGGTTTGCTGCTGGCTCTTGCAGTACCGGCAAGAGAATTCCTCTTCTGGGCTTCTCCTTTCTTCCTTCCCTTCTCTGTTTTGCAGCCTCTGTGATGAAAGAGCCCCCCTGCGCCGGCCGGCTCTCCCACTGCCAGCTAGAGAGCTCCTTGCAGATTCTAGGGGCTAATTGCCAGTATTCTTCTCTGAAGCATCCCATCATTGACATCACCATAGCGACATTCCAGAGAATAATGATGGCAGAGAAGAACTAAAAAGAGGCAGCTTAGAGGGGCTCTTACTCACATGCAGGTGCCCACCTCAAGGGAAAAAAGAGAGAGAAATAAAAATAAAAATAAAGAGTGAATAAAAGAGGGAGAGAGAGAGAGAGAGAGAGAGAGAGGAGTGGGTAAAGGAAAAGATGGGAAGAGAAAAGGGATGAGAGACAGAAAAAGGCCTCATCTACAAGAATTCGGCTTTGCGCCTGGTTAGCCGATTATGCGCATATTTGCAGAAGCGCATTTACGCCTAATACCTCTGTACGAGAGGCGGCGAAGTGCATTACTGGACGACCGAAACGCGCTTTAAACTGTTGACATGCGGAGAATCGCATGTTTACACAGCGGTAAGGCGCTTTAACTCCCACCGCAAATTAAAACTCGCGGTTTAATGCGCATTCGATAATGCGCATAATCGGAGGGAAAACGCGCCTCTATGCCTGATTTGCACTCCATTCCTGTAGAGGTATATTTTTTTAATGTGCCTTGAAAGAGCTTTAAATGCCTCTTGTAGAGGCAGCCAAAGAAAATGACCTGCTACTGAGCCATAGATAAGTAATTTTTAACACTTCTTTTAAATGGTTTTTAACATCTAGAAGAATAGCATGACTTTTTCTTGCTACACCTCCCTTTCATGTCTCATTATTTTAGAAAGGTTGTGTGAAATGGCATAGCCGGGACTGGACCACAGGACATATGCGTGGAATCCCATGGTCTGGGAGGGCTCCCAAACACACCCCTGATGAGTAGTTTCTCCTCCTAGCTGACAGCACTTTGGAAGCTGACTGGTTGAGGTTGTAGCCCTGCGACACACCAAATGTCTTATCAGTATTGTGAGCCACTTGGGGACTCCGGACAAAAGTCAGAAGAGAAGTCTGCTCAATAAAGTATCATTGAACTCAGAAGGCTTTCCTTCTAACTATACATGATTAGGATTGTGCTGTTAATAATAATAATAATAATAATAATAATAATAATAATAATAATTTTATTTATTTCTTACCCGCCCCTCCCTCTGGATCGAAGTGGGGAACATTAAAAACAAATGATATAAAATACATAAAACTGATTAAAAACATATAAAAACTAATACATTATTAAAACACCAACAAAACTTTTAAAATTCGTCTGGGAAGGCCTGCCGGAAGAGATCAGTCTTGATGGCTTTCTTAAATTCTGGAAGACTGTGAAGTTGGCGGATCTCTCCCAGCAGGTCATTCCACAGTCTGGGAGCAGCAGAAGAGAAGGTCCTCTGGGTAACAGTTGACAGCCTAGTTTTGGCCTGCTGTAATAAATTCTTCCCAGAGGATCTGAGTGTGCGGGATGTTGTATGGGACAAGGCGATCCCGCAGGTAACCTGGACCCAAACCATGTAGGGCTTTAAAGGTAATGTCCAACACTTTGTACTTTGCCCGGAAAGTAATTGGCAGCCAGTGAAGTGTTTTTAAAACTGGTGTAATGCAGTCACCCCGAGGTGTACCGGTGACCAACCTGGCTGCCATATTTTGAACTAGTTGAAGTTTCCGGACTAGGCACAGAGGTAGCCCTACGTACAGCGCATTGCAGAAGTCGATCCACGAAGTTACCAGCACGTGCACTACTATCTTTAGGTCTTCCTAAAGAAGAACACATCTACTCATAAGGGGGAAACATAAAGATCCAAAGCTGTCCCATTGCAATAATTTTAAAGCATCATCCCAACAGAACACCAATGACAAAAGTGCAGATGCCGGCTCAGTTCAGACAACACATTTCTCAATGGTGGTTTTAGAACGCCATAGTGGAGTTTTTACATCACTGTTGAGAAATGTGTTGTCTGGAGGGAAAACTCCACCCCATGCTGGAAGGTTTTTTTTAGAAAACACTCCTCGCTGAATATCCATGCTTGCAGAGGAGCGTTCCTGCACAACCATTGTGTTGTGTCTTGTGAGGAGGGCTCCGTGGAGTTTCCTGTTGCATTGAGTAGACTTTTCCCACTGGCTACAGAGTTCTCTGGCAAGAGCGGTGAAAGGAGGGAGTGCCACTCTAGGAGAACTTCCTGGATTTTTTTTCTAGCAATGGCTGTTGGGATACCATTGGGAGGACCAGGGAAGGTGAGAGGGTGGAGGAACTATTAATCAAACATTGCAATGGATTTTACTCAACTCCATGGTAGCCCACAGTCACACAACGGTGGAATTGGAACATGTTGTGTGGTGAGTACCTCTGTTGTGTGGAGTTTTCACACTGCGTAGAAAAATGTGTTGTGTGAAGTGAGCCTCTCTCTCTCTCTCTCTCTCTGAAGTAGAGTTCCCCTCCTCTTGTGGGGATGGACTCGCTCAGGTTCCCCCAGGTCCCCTGGGCTATTCCTTGATATTGTCCATCTCTGGGAACTCTTGCTCCTTCTTTGAAGAGGATTCCTCCAGCAGGGTTATAACAAACACTATGTACAAGCGCACAAAAACACTGCCTTACCCCCTTCTTTAGCAGCTATACGCCTCCTCCAGGGTCTGGTGGCAGCCACCTTTGTTCAGGGACAGGGCTCCACCCAGAAGAATCAAATGACACACTGAGAATGGGTAGTACTAATGGCCCTTACTGCAAATGCTCTGACTTATATTGAATCTTTAAAACCTTGTACATTGATAAATACACAAAACATTCACAGAATCAGGAAAGCCAAGCCCTCGGATATTCCCTTGAATATTTAATATGCATTTAGTGAGAAAAGAGAAATAACATAACAAAAGTATATTTCGCTTGGGCAAAAAACATCATCACAGGAAAATGGGATTCATTTATTTATTTAACTGTATGTCACTGGTTTTTCAACAGAACTGTCTCAAATGTGGCTTTTTTGTGTCACTCAACACCTAGCTGCTTCACATGAAAACATTTGTATGAATGGTCTTGATTCAGAACTTTCAGAGCTCATAACGGTGGAATGCTGTTTGATCTACCACTTTAACAATACAGGCACTTTTGTACCAGTATAATTTCATGTCTTACATTCCAATTAGGGCTATTCCTGTCCAATATCTAAAGAAGTGTCGCCATTTCCCCAACTAATTCATTCATTAATTGATTTTGCAGGTTCTATCTTCTGATACCAATTCAAGAATAAATTAATAACACTTGCCAAGTCCACCATTCCTCTATTAAAAACCACAGATGAAACTGGCAAAAAACTGGGGGAAAAACCAACAATGAACCACTGTCAATTGTGGAAACTATTGTCAGTGCTTCATTATTTTTTCAATTATTTACAAGTTTCGTGCTTGTTATTGTCCATTACATCTATACTCTCAAACCTAATGTTGTATTTCCAAAGGCTAAACCCAATCACAGTGTAATCATATACATGTTTACTCAGACATTAATCCCACTGAGTTCAATGAGCCTTACTCTGAGGTAAGTGAGTATATGACTGCAGCCTTAGGCATAGAGATGGTATTAGTAGACATGCATATAATTGTGCTGTTAATGGCAAAATCCACAATACACAGATTTGGAAAGGCAAAAGAGCTTACATTTACATTAGTACTATGATATTTACTCATTTTAAAGCAATTTTACTGTTTAGCTACTACCTGGCTATATTTAAATAGCAGTACTGATTTCTCCTACCTCACCACACTACTGTTCTGAAATTACTAGGAATTTTGAGCTGAAGCTATTATCCCAAACACTATAAAAATAAAACACTGAATAGTTAATTGAAACATTATTTATATTCATTTAAATTCATTTATATTTCAGCCCAATCATATATGTTTACTTAAAGGCATATCACACTGAGTTCAGGTTAACTTAACTCTCAAGTGTCTCAGCAAACTTTCTTCCCATTTTATTTTTCTTTCACGTTACAATTTAAATAAATACCACTAGTGAAAATCATGTCTATGATTGTTCATTGTTGCAGATTGCTACATGCTTTGGCCTTCACTACATACTCTGTGTTTTATATTGTTCGTGCTTAAACTCGGAATGAAGCAACCCAAAAACTATCATGTCTAACAGTGTAACAAGTATTCTTGGATGGTATATTATTATTCCTACCCTGGAGACAACTTATAAACACAAGCAATCCTGTGAGTCAAATGGGAAAAATGTAGGCCTTGAAAAGGGCACTCCCCACTGTACCATTCCTAGCTAGAAATCAGTCAGAAGCTAAGAAAATATCTCTAGGAGTTAAAGGCATTAAATATGAAGATAGGAAGAAAAATAAACAGAGGATCTAACGCCTCTGCCCAATTGCATGTATTAAAACACATCTCATAGCCTAAATAAATATATGAACGGGCTTCCCCACTGTTCATGCCTAACCGTTGTTTGCTCGAAAATGTGATCTATCAGCATGAGCTCTGCTCTTTTTCTGTTTAGTTATGCTCAAAAGGGCAGACTCACTCAGTTACGGTTTAGAGACCTGCTGATTGCACATGGAGGATTTTGAAATATGTACTGCTCAGAAAAAAATATTTTCTACCACTGCAGAATGGATCACCTCCTTTGTCTTTCTTTGGCTGAAGGTGTTTCCACGGCAAGGGGTGGGGGAGTCTCTTTGTTCTCATATCTGGTTATGCTGTTTAGTGCTTCAGTTTAACTTCATAGAATCATAGAGTCATAGAATAGTGGAGCTGGAAGGGGCCTATAAGGCTATCGAGTCCAACCCCCCGCTCAGTGCAGGAATCCACCTTAAAGCACGCTTGACAGATGGTTGTCCAGCTGCCTCTTGAATGTTTCTAGTGTGGGAGAACCCACGACCACCCTAGGTAATTGGTTCCGTTGTTGTACTGCTCTAACAGTCAGGAAGTTTTTCCTGATGTCCAGCCGGAATCTGGCTTCCCGTAACTTCCATGTGCTGCACTCTGAGTTGATCAAGAAGAGATCCTGGCCCTCCTCCATGTGACAACCTTTCAAGTATTTGAAGAGTGCTATCATATCTCCCCTCAAACATATACTTTTAGAGGTAAGTATCTGTTAACAATGCAGAAATACAAGCTGGGTTCAGACAACATGATAACCCACACTCAAGACCCGATTTGCACAATTGCAGGCTTGTTAATAAGCGATAGTGGCTTCCTGACCACCCTGCATGTGGGGCATATAATGTGAATCCGGCCAGGGTGGCTTGTTGCTGTGCTAAGCAAGCCACCCAGAACCCATGGGCTATTGTATGGGTTCTGGGGTGGTTAACTATGACAAGCTCATGACATTATAAGCCACACTGCCAAGGGTAATTTTGCTAATTATGCAATTATGCTAATCCTCCCTGGCATGTGACCAATATGCACAGCAGGGGAGATTAGTCACCATGGCCTATTTCCCCAGCTGCGTTCCTGTGAATCAGGCTGGTATGTGGAACTGGACACAGAATCAAGCTTTCTGAGAATGTCAGCAAGCACCTAGCCCTTATAATTGCAAACATAATCATGAAAGAGTGCAGGAGATAGGGTGGCCACATTCATATCAGCTATGGCGACCATATGAAAAGGAGGACAGGGCTCCTGTATCTTTAACAGTGGTATAGAAAAGGGAATTACAGCAGTTGTCATTTGTATGCATGCAGCACCTGGTGAAATTTCCTCTTCATCACAACAGTGAAAGCTGCAGGAGCCCTGCCCTACTGACCAGATACACCTGTTGAAATTTCTTTTTCTATACAACTGTTAAAGATACAGGAACCCTGTCCTTCTTTCCATATGGTCACCCTATATCACCAAAGAAAGGGAAGTGCCTTGCCAGAATCTGCATAGGCTAATTTATATGTATAGATGCAAATTTGGAGAGAATTACTCTACTTTAAATAGAAACACAGTAAGTCTCACCATAGTGGGAAAAACTATATGACCCAGTGACCCATTTGCCTGCTCTGCCCAGATGGCTGTTTGTTTGTGCCAACTGTAGCTGGGTAACTTCAAGTACACGATTCACCCTTCTTAGGCTTCATTGCCTTTGACCCAGAATTGGATTGGACAGCTTTTCAAATACAGATTGTCCTCCACAAAGTTGAACATGTGGCTACTCAAGTGAGGCAAGCCTGGTGCAATCTCAACATTTGGGCTTGAGATCAGATCAGATAAAACAACCCTATTATCTGCATGCAAAAGCACAAGGTATTTTGAACAGGTGAAAAAAAAATGGTTACCCGGCATGCCAGTTCCCTCCACTATAAAACTTTGAAAGGAAAGCAGCCAAAAGATAGCCAGCTTCGTCTTGCCTGCTTGGGTTTGGGGATATTGAGCACCAATATCGAAGGAACACCTTAACTGGAAATGCTTAGCACTTACGAAAACACTCCTATTTCATTTCCATCTGCTGGGGTGACAAAATGAAGCTGGGGATATAATTGCTCCTGGGAAATTCAGAGTTCATAAATCTAAACTCTTTAGAGTTCCGCACTTCTAATATAATCTTCTGTCATTACGTAGTGCTTTTACATTTCAGAAGGCAGCCAGAGTTAATGTAATATTGCACATTAATCTAATAGTAATGCAGAGTTATAGGCATGGATTGCCCCTGGACACGGGAAACGTAGCAAGGATCTAAATATATAGGTCTCCCAAGCACATTCTTTATAGCACGAAGCGGCATGTCTGACACCATCCTACCACAGGTCCAGCCAAGTTCAGCCCCCTCATCAATGCGCAGCAAACATCCTTGCTGTGAGTCCAGAAGGCCATCCGTGCTGCATTTGTTTGAATTGCCTTGAATAATGCCCATGAGGGATAGGCTGCATGTCTTTTAGTGCCAGAAGACAACTTGGAGGATTGCTTTAATGTTGAATAACCCCCTGGCATGTCAGCAGCTGGCCCCTTGCATCAAGGAGGAAAGGGTTTCGTTTTCCTTCCTTCCTTTTTTTTTTTTTTTTTGAAACTCAGGCACATTTGTAAGATTATGCCACCTTTGTAGATTTCCTGGTTTCCGTCACATACTAACACGGCAAAGAAATGGAATCCAGGGAAAGGTTTGATAGAGTTATGCAAATATGGGTCAGTTTGACTCCCACTAAGTACTGTATGACAAAAATGAGTTGACTTGGTCTGAATGAACTGAAAATAGAAGCTTAAAGGTGCAATTCTAAAAAATCCTACAACTCCCAGAATTCCCCACTGCTTGTAGGGAAGTGCTGGGCGTTGTAAGACTTTTTTTCTGTCTAAACATGTATAGGATTTTGCCCTAAGAACATAAAGTCCAAGTTGTCCAGCTTTCTGTTTCAACAGTGACCAACCAGATACCGGGCATGAAGAGGATGGCAATCCCCTCATTGTTCCCTAGCATGTTATATTCACTACTACTTCAGAACACGGAGGATTCATTTTGTGATTATCTTCTACTATAACAACACAGAAAATTCTACATCCAGGATGCTACACTTATTGGAAACTAACAGCTCCTGGTCTCACATACCTCTGATTCAGACGTGCACTTCTGATAAGGTATAACCCTCAGGTGATGACTTCACCACCTCACCCCCACCCCCATTTCTCATAGAGAGGTTTGTCTGAAGTCATTTCATGTACGAAGTATGTATCTCTTCATGCCAGAGAGCAAGTTTAATAGACAGCCTTCTCACTGGAAAAATAAGCTGAATAATGATCACATACAGATGATTTGGGGCAAACCATGCTTTGGCTTCTTCTGTTTCCAAAACAAAAAGTGTCAAGAAACCAAAAGGATGCTGCTTTGGAAATAGCATTTAAAAATCCCTTCCTAAAGGAAAACATAATTATGTCCTTGTGTCCATGAGTACCTCTGTGTCGGTGTTTCCTTTGCTGTCAAATTGTGCTTAAAAATAATAAATCCCACAATATGAATTGAAATGAATCCCAGATGGCTTACTGCAGCTAGTTACTGCAACGGCCTCAGACACTTTATTTAATGCCGTATTTCATTGGCCTAGCTCAGTTGCTCTGATAGCCACACACTTAGTAAAACGGAAAAGTAGCACAGGCTTGTAAATGAAGTGGCTTCCAGATTTGGCATATTCAGATTTGGCATATTCAGGCTACAATTATCCCCTTTTGTTTTGAACTATTTTGGAAGAAAGGGGGATGCACTAAGTTATGGTTGCTTGTGAATTAAAAAGGGGCATGAAACTTGTTATGAAGATGACTTGCTTACATGTTGAACCAATTATCAAGCATCTTTTTTTCTTCTTCTTTCAGTTATTATTTCCAATAACTGAGGGCCACTTCACATATTAATGCATGTACCTTGATTGTCCCATGCCGTGTGTCAAAGCCTTCAGCATCAAAATTTTATTCCAAACATGGTGTTAAGAGGGGAGGGTATCTGCTTTCGTGCTATCAGGAAAAGAAAGCGGAGATTTTAGCTATAGTGATAGGCTAAAGGATCTAAAAACAAATATTAATTTTAAAGGAAATAATACTTGACAATATTCAAAAGAAGGAAGCACAAGAACAGTGTAAGTTTCCTTACACTGGCATATTTTTTTTTAAAAAAAGCAGACAGACTTCATGCAAAATAATTGATTAGCTCTTGGTTTAACTTCTTACAGTTTGGCTTCTATCCAGAGCACAGTAAAATGCCAAAAAGACACTGAACTCAACACTGGGTTGATACAGGTGGATTTAGACTATGCCAAGGCATGAAGAAATTTAGCTTGGGAATACTTCTCTTTTTTTCCCTATCAGATGCTGGAATGTTCCAAATTTGCACACCGTCCAACTATATGTATAATAGAATACCAGCTATCAATTTGCATTACATTAATCAGATCTGAGATTTTCTAAGGTAAACAAACAAACAACCCAAAACCAAATTCTTACCTAGGGGGTAGAGAAATATGCATTCTGGTCTTTGTTTTCCCTGTGGTCATTTGTGTAATCTATCTGCATATTTGGAACTCAGACATCTCACCATGGGGGAAATGAACAAGTCCTCTAACCCTCTGCATGTGAACCTTAACAGGAAGGGAGGGAGGGAGGAAGGGACGGAGCTCTGACTCTGTGCTGCTTCCTGTTTTTGGACTTCCATGTCACAGACCGTGTATGTTGGCACTGATTTCAGTATGTTCTAAGATCAGTACACACATGCATGTCCCTTTCTTACTTTATTTTGTTTTAATCTATCTAGTCTACTTTTTCTCCAGCAGTGGCCAACCAGATGCTCCTGGGAAGTTTACAAACAGTAGGGTGACCAGACGCCCGGATTTGTCCGGACATATCCAGGAAATGGGGTGCAAATCCGCATCCGGGCGGAAATACCGTTTGGGGGGGCCAAATCCGGAAATTTAGCCCCCCAAAACGGTGACCAGATGGCCCTGGGGCGAGCTGGGCCAACCGCGGGGCGGCGGGGGCAAACCGGGGCAGCGGGGGGTCACGCGGCGGTGGCGGGAGGCTGGCGGCGCGAGGCACCTACTGGCTGGGGCGTCCGTTTCCCTCCGGTGCTCGGAATCTACTGAGAAACAGGCTTCGCGGCCTATCCCTCAGTAGCGCGCCGGGTGATGACGTCATCACTCGGCGCACTGCTGAGAGACAGGCCAAGAAGCCTGTTTCTCAGTAGATTCCAAGCACGGAGGGAAACGGACGCCCCAGCAGCAGCAGGTAAGGAGCGCGTGGGGGGTGGGGGGGCAGCGCGGGTGCTCACGGTGGGTGGGGGCAGCGGCGCGGGTGCTCGCGGTGGGTGGGGGGCGACGGGGCGGGTGCTCACGGCGGGGGGGCGGTGCGGGTGCTCGCGGCGGGGGGGCGGTGCGGGTGCTCGCGGTGGGGGGGGCGGCGGGGCGGGTGCTCACGGCGGGGGGGCAGTGCGGGTGCTCGCGGCGGGGGGGTGGCGCGGGTGCTCGCGGCGGGGGGGGCGGTGCGGGTGCGTGCGGCGGGGGGGCGGCGCGGGTGTGCACGGCGGGTGGGGGGGAGGCGCGGGGGTGCGGGGCGGGTGGGGGTGCCGTGCGGGGGCGCGGGGCGGGGGCGCACGGCGGGGGGGGCAGCGCGGGGGCGCGGGGCACCTGCTGGGGCTTCCTTAGGGTGACCAAGGAGGACAGGGCTCCTGTAACTTTTAACAGTTGTGTAGAGAAGGGAATTTCAGCTGGTGTCCTTTGTATGCATGCAGCACCTGGTAAAATTCCCTCTTCATCACTGTAGTTAAAGCTGCAGGAGCCCTGCCCGCTTTTGTATCTGGTCACTCTAGTATAGCTCCTGCAACTTTAACTACAGTGATGAAGAGGGAATTTCACCAGGTGCTGCATGCATACAAAGGACACCAGCTGAAATTCCCTTCTCTACGCAACTGTTAAAAGTTACAGGAGCCCTGTCCTCCTTTTCATATGGTCATCCTAATTTAAATGGAATTTGCTTCTTTCCATGCACTTAAGCATGTTTAAGGAACACTTGCTAACGTTCCTTAAGCATGCTTAAGTGCATGGAAGGAAGCAAATTCCATTTAAATTAGGGTGACCATATGAAAAGGAAGACAGGGCTCCTGTAACTTTTAACAGTTGCGTAGAGAAGGGAATTTCAGCTGGTGTCCTTTGTATGCATGCAGCACCTGGTGAAATTCCCTCTTCATCACTGTAGTTAAAGCTGCAGGAGCTATACTAGAGTGACCAGGTACAAAAGCGGGCAGGGCTCCTGCAGCTTTAACTACAGTGATGAAGAGGGAATTTCACCAGGTGCTGCATGCATACAAAAGACACCAGCTGAAATTCCCTTCTCTATGCAACTGTTAAAGATACAAGAGCCCTGTCTTCCTTTTCATATGGTCACCCTACCATATACAAAAGAAGGCAGGCACCATGCAACTTCGTGATGAAGAGGGAATTTCACCAGGAACTAATTGCATACAAATGACACTGGCTGAAATTCCCTTTTCTCTACAACTGTTAAAGTTACAGGAGCCCTGTCCTCCTTTTCAGATGGTCAGCCTACCCTAGGTAGGTGGGCGCGGGGTGAGTACAGTGCAGGTGGGGCAAGTGGGTTGTGGGGTGGGATGAGGCAGTTGTGGGGTGTGCGGTTGTGGGGTGTGCAGTTGTGGGGTGGGCGTGGGGCGAGGCTAGCGGGTGCGCGGGGGTGGAGTGCGGGGTGGGCAGGCAAACTGCAGGTGAGGCAGGTGGAGTGGTTGTGGGGTGCACAGCTGCTGGTTGCGGGGTGGGTGGGGCGGGCATAGGGTGCGGCGGGCAAGTGTGCAGGTCATGCGAGATGGGCGGGTGTGGGGTTGACGAGGCGGAAGCGGGGTGGACGGGTGCTGGGCCAGTGCAGGGTGGCACGGCCTGGCACGGCGCGCAAGTTGGCATGGCGTGCGGGCAGCACAGCTTGGCACAGTGCAGCCTGACCCAGTGCAGCCTGACCCAGTGTGACCCATGGGGCGGCGCAGTGGGGGAGCATCCTCACCCGGTGTCCTGGGGCATTCCTGGCACACCGGGGCATCATGGTGAGCGTTGCAGCTGGCCCAGCGCAGGGCAACCCGGCCCAGCACAGCCTGGCCGGGTGTGGGGCAGTCTGGCCTGGCCTGGAGTGTGACATGCTGGACTTCAAGCCCATGGGGTGGCCTGGCCCAGTCGGGAGTGCAGGCGTCTTAGCCTGGCCTGGCACTCGGGGCTGGGGCTGCCTGGATGTGATTTCATTTATCGTTGGGTGCTGCTACTGTTTAGTGAACTTTTCTTTAATATTTTTGATATATTTTGATGAATTAATTGGGGTGGTGCATGTGTGTGTGTTTTAAAATTATTATTAGGTTTGCCATGGGTGAGTATGCTGGTGTGTGTGGATATTTATTGTATTTTCAGTCTTGGTGAGTGTGTGTATTTGTTCTGTTGGTTGTTTTTTGCCTTGGTGCTTGTCTGGATTTTTATTATTTTTCCTTGGGTGGGTATGTGGGTGAGTGTTGTATTTTTAATATTATTTTATTGCAATGGGTGTGTGCATGTTTTTGTTTTATTTTGCATTGTGTGGGTGGTTTATTATTAATATTGTCATTATTATTTTGCCTTTGGAGAGCGTGGGGGTGGATTTTTATCCCCCCTTCCAGTTAAGTGTGTGTGTGGAGGTTGTTGTTGTTTAAATTGCTTTCAGGAGGATGTGGAGTTTTCCCCCACTTTGGGCAAGTGTGCAGGGGTATGTAAATTTTAATTTTTATTGCCTTTAGTGAGCATGAGGTGTGCGTGGATGCTGCTACTGCTGATCTTTCCTGGGGTGTGTATGTCTGCCTTCTTTTGTATCTGGTCATGCTAGGATGGGCTCCTGCAGCTTTAACTGTTGTAATGTAGAGGGAATATCACCAGGTGCTGCATGCATACAAATGATACTTGCTGAAATTCCCTTTTCAATACAGCTATTAAAGATACAGGATCCCTGTCCTCCTTTCCATAATCACTCTAACTAATGGAATAATTGTAACTTTTTTCCTGTTACCATAGTTCTTTAACTTACACAGCCAGTGGTGTATAGTTTTCTCTTTCCCTCTTCCTTTAATGCAACGTTTGTGTCATTATGTAGTGCTATGTCAATGAAGTAGTGTGTTTTTCATTTTTGTTTATGACTGTTATGTCTGGTTGATAGCAAAGTGTTGCCTTGTCCCAGAATTGTTCTGTCCCAGCAAGATAATATATGAGTGCATAGTGTGGCTTGTCTTGTCTTGTTTGACTGTGTCTGGGACTCCTAGGCTCTGAAAGCATCGTTCTGAGAGCATCTGCTGGTTGCATGATCCACGAGGCTGGGTTCTGGTGAGTGCACAGTTTTCCTTGACAGGAGGGGCTTGCACTTGCTATATTAAGGTGAACAAATGTGAAGAAACTGCAATCCCATATGTATCTGGGAGTACGGTTTATTGAAGTCAACAGGACTTATTCCTGAGTTGTCATAGGATAGCATTGTATGATAGGACATAGGGAGATGATAGCTTCTGAGTTATCTGCTACTCAGTTTTCTTTGGGTAAAGTATTAAACTCTCTGATTGGGATTTCTGTTCTCTGCACACTGAGGCAGTGTAAATTCAGGAGACATTTGGATAAAAGGAGGGAAAGATCTTTGTCTAGCATTGTGATAATGGGCATCTGTTCTGGCCTTTCTTTGTACTTCTACTGACCATGGGCTTGTTTACATGGCTAATGAACCAGAGATATAATGACACATTTTTAGATTAGTTTCTCACTGATAAACCAGAAGTTGAAACAAGTTAAGAGATGCTAGTGAGAAATAACTGCTACATGCCTTTAGTCCATTTTGTTCCATGACTGTTTGTAGGGTAATAGTATTTTATACTCTTTCTGAATGCTACATTACTCATTTATTGTACTAGATTTTCCTGTACTAGATTTTTCTGCACTTGTCAACTGCTTCATTTGTTTAGTGCTGAATCTGTGAGTATGGATATGAGAAAGGTGATGAGGAAAGAGTGTTAAATGTTAGGAAAGGTGAGACTACGGTCATCCAGTGAAGGATTTGCAGTCAGAAAAGATATGTGAGGGAAAAGGAGACTGTATCACACAAAGTATAGCAAAAGCTTTAAAGTGCAGCAAAAGCTACAAAAGTAGGAGTGAAGTTAATTTCAGATACACTGAATGTCTCAGTGATTTTAACATGAAGATGTTATGCAGAACAGGTTTGTCTTAATTGTGTGCTGTGAAATCAGACATGTGACGAAGGCCATCTTTGGGTGGGCACGTCCCTTTGGGGGCTGGCCATGTTGGTGATCACGCCCCCTTGGAGGCCGGCCATGTTGGTGGGCACGCCCCCTTGGAGGCTGGCCATGTTGGTGGGCACGCCCCCTTGGGGCGGCCATGTTGTCCTCCTTTTTGGTTTCCAAAATATGGTCACCCTAACAAACAGAGCAAGAGGAACATCTGAAATTGCCTTCTACTGAGTCAGGCCTTTGGTCTAATAGTCGGTGGCTTTCCAAGATCTCAAAGAGAGGTCCTTCCCATTGTCAGCTCCAACATCCTTCTATCTGCAGATGCCAGGGACTAATCTGGGGCCTTTTACATTCAAAGCATGGGACATACCACTGAGCGGAGGCACACTGCTAGCTGTCATGACTAATTTCCTCCATGCAAATTTTCTTTCAGGAATTTCTCTACTCTTTTAAGGCCATCTAGACTAGAATCCCATATGTTAAGGTGCAATCCCAAACACAGCTATCCATGGGACTTATTTCCAGGTAGATATGTGTATTGTTGCACTGCAAGTGGACTCTGTCTACCAATATATCGTAGTTAGCTCCCAAAGTGGATAGCAGTTAAAATACAAATATATAATTAGATATATTGTTATGTGGTGGGGCAGTCTTTTCTGGTCCCTGGCAGTTGGTGATAGTGACCAGGTTCTAGACAAGTCTAGAGCCACTGTTAGGTGGAGTCTAAGTCATTGTTAGGTAGAGACTAAGCTACTGGTTGGTGCAGCCAATGGCAAAAGTAGAATCTACACCAGTGATGGGCAACCTTTTGAGCTTGGTGTGTCAAACTTCGCCAAAAAACTGAGCATAACTCGGATGGTGTGTCACTTTGAGGAAAAAACATTATTTCACGATATTTATAGTTTAAATAACATAAATGTATAATTGTTATTTAATTTGCGACTAGAGTCTTAGTCGTTAGACTCTAACTCCAAGATTCTAGTCGCAAATGTTTCATCCTCAGGAGCAGCAAATGTTTCATCCTCGGCTACTGCACTTGGCCGTGCAGGAGCCAAGGATGAAACATCCTTCTCTAGGGTGACCAGATTTTAAAAATAAAAATCCCGGTCCCCCCCCCCAAAATAACCCCCCCACCAAGCCACCCCCCCCAAAAAAAAACCAGCCTGGACCTACTGCTGGGTTCTTCCTCCGCCGCCCGCGCGGGGTCCTCCGTCGCCCGCGCGGCCGCGCCGGGTCCTCCGTCGCCACCCGCGCGGAAGAGGCAGGGGAGGGCCGGATCCAATTGGCCCTCCCCTGCCTCTTCCGCGTGGCCGCTGGCCTTACGAGCCCAGCGGCGCCGGTAGACCCGGCGGCAGTGGCAGCGAAGGAGCCCGGGAAGCGGCCGCCCCCCCACCCGCGCCGCCCGCCCCGCGGCGCGCTCCTTACCTGGGCGTCTGCTTCCCTCCGATGCTAGATTCTACTGAGAAACAGGCTGCGCAGCCTGTTTCTCAGTAGAATCTAGCACCGGAGGAAAGCGGACGCCCAGGTAAGGAGCGCGGGGCAGGCGGCGCGGGTGGGGGGGGGGCGGCCGCTTCCCGGGCTCCTCTGCCGCCACTGCCGCCGGCCCGGGTCTACCGGCGCCGCTCCTAGCTTGCTGCCACCCAGGCCATCTGGTCACCCTATCATGCGGCCGCCTCAGCGGCCGCGTGTCATCAAAAATGGCTACGCGTGTCAGTGCTGACACGCGTGTCATAGGTTCGCCATCATTGATCTAGACTCTTCTATTAATAGTAGTGTTAAAATTAGTAATTTTTTTGTCAATACTACCAGTCAATTTCCTCAAATGGCTCTTCCAAACATTAGGAGAAGGGAAAAATCCATTCTATACTTTATAAAATATTCTAAGTTACAGAACTGGGGTGTTATGATTTCAGAACTGCAATGTTTTAGCAAAGAATTTCAGAGTTCCTAAGTAAAGTCTTCAAATGTCTCCCCATCTTCCCCCCCCCCCAAAAGTTGAAAAGACAGAAATCAAATGATGCAATGATTCTTTAACAGAATCGTTTTCTTCAAGTTCCATACAGGAGGCCCATTGTTTAGCATATTCATACTTTTTGCCGACTTTGAAAGCAGATGCCTGCCAAAAAATAAACAAATTGCAAACTGTATCATTGCCTGGAAATTTGCCTCTATCAAATAAAACTGTAATCTGCACTTCCCACTTAAGGGACACGATGGTGCTACTGCAGACATGCATACTTTTCCCAATCTCAGTTTTAATTCTTCCAGCACTCCTCTTTCTTATGTAATTTGGAATGAAGCATTTTTCAACACAACTCTTGAAGCTTCTCTAACGCTCCTAATTTCTTCATTTCAGGTGATGCACGAAAAATGACATTGTGGAGGCCATATTGAAGAGTCACCATTGCCTGAAGCAAAAAGATTACCCTCCCCCCCGGATCCTTATATGAACTCTGCTTGAACCATTTTTCCACATGTCTGGATATGTACCTCTTTGAATCGTACCTGACAAGACTGAAGATAATCAGACAGTTGGGAATTCACAGAGCTGTAATATTGTTTGATGCTTATTGAATACTGCATGTTACTTCACTGGTGACAAGTAACAAATGCATTTCCACACCCTTGGTTCAGCAGCCCTTTTCTTTATTTCAAATAAAAAAATTTATCTGTATTTTTCACCATGTACATCCCATCTTCAGAACAATCACGTACCTTTATCCCCAACCCTCCATCTCCCATTTCCCCTAGAGGTTAACACTGAATTGACCAATATTTACAAGCAAATGTTCAGAGGATCAGGAATTAGGAAGCCACCATTTGCGAGGTGTAGGGTGCAAATAACGAGTCGAGACAAGAAAGTTGGGTATAAAATGGGCCACTTTTATTCAAGATCTGCAGAAGGGAGTAAAACCTATGCGGGCATCCTCTCTTGGCCTCTTCCAGGCCAAATCTTAGGAATGGGCGAACCATTCTCTGACCTCGAGGTGGCAGCACACGTTCGTCACCCCTTGGTCTTACCCCATATGGGGTTGGGAGGCCTTCCTTTGCCACAACATCCGTGCCGCAGGGCTCCGAATGTGTGAGTAGAGTTGGCCTCAAAGGTAAACCTTATTCCCATGATCTGGTGCCGCGGGGCTCCCAGATGTGGGCCTCAGGTATTACCCTTTACCTCAACGGTTCCAGAGAATGTTCACCATTTGAAAATGCCCCTAAGGATGCCCGCACCTACCGCCAAATTAAAGTGACCGAATTAATACAAATCCACCTATTTAATACTCCCCAGCTGTCTTACAGTATGAAGCAGGCGAAAAAACTCCTAACCAAATTAGGATAAGAGTAAAAAATTCCTACTCAGCCTCCTAATGACAACCGGCTAGCCCATACTGTTTACAGGGAGGGGAGGGAGCTGCGTAGAGATGAAGAGGGTGGGCAGGCCCATTAGCCGGCTATTTAAGCCGCTCGGCCCTGCCCCGCCCAGTGGCACCATATGGATGCTCCAATCAGGAGCATCCACCTCGGCTCTTCTCCCCCCCCCCCCCGCAAATATCATCCCATGCCCAACTGGGCTGGGGATTTCACATATCAGATCAGAATAGATAGATAGATAGATAGACCATACATCTACCTCCGTATTATCTACTGCAAATGAAAGCAGCTTTCCAAGAATTCAGGAAGACACTTTCCTACCACCTGTTGCCTGATCGAATCCAGGACTTCTACATGCAGGGAGAGGAAAAAACATGCGCTCTATCATCATTCCTGTGGTTTTCAAACTGTTCTATGGAGTCTTTGGGTTCTCGGACAAGAAGATCAGTAGCACTGGCCAAGCTTCTTGAAGGATAGCTTGTCCGCCATTACTGATCTTCTCCTGCAACGTGAAATCATGCCAAGTACATACGAGATGATGGCAAGTCCCAGAGTAACAACTGAGAATTCTCTGTGCAGAGGGATTTAATTGCCTTTGTTAAAATGATACTGGAATATTATTATACAAAGTAACCACAATCCAGATGAGCATCTATAAACAGCGCTCAGAGAAGACTGTGCAGAATTAGATTAATGAAACAGAAGGACCCAGTTGCATAAATTGTTAAAATAGTTTGTAGCTGTTGCAAGTTAATTTTACTCTGAAATATTATAGAATGGCCTTCTCTTAGGCCCTTGCAAGGCAATTTCTTCTTTCTGCCATACATGTCAGATTTTAAATCCCTGCTTTGTGCTCAAACTGCAATGTCATTAAATATCTCTCTCTTGCATTGTTAATGTTATTAAAAGATAGCATCAAGTTACTTGATGGATTAAGTAACAAGCCAATAAAAACATGCGCTCAACCATAAAATACACTGGTGGATACATAATTTGTAGCATGGAAAAGCTTAAGATTTTCTTCCTAATACATGAAATTCCCTTAGCTTGGTTGGCATGTCTTACATGCTTCATCATTACAGTGAATTTTCTGCTATTAAAACATCCAAGGACAGGCCAACGTAGGTACTATAATCAAAAGCAGATATCAACAGAGGAATAAAAGCACATATCCTAACTTAATTACGCATTGACACAACACAGGACAGTTGAAAGAACTCAATTTGGGCGCCACGTGTGTTGAACAAAACTTGACAGAAATAGTTATGCTAAGTAAATAGCAATTTTATTGACTTTAGATTGAACTTGATTAGAAGCATACATAGGGCACGCAACATGCCATTGAAGAAGTGAGAAAAAATATAATACCCACAAAGCAGTTATAGTTTGGTTATTAACAGGTTTCTAGCTCTCATGGTCATAAAAATATCCTTATGTGGACAATGCTGAAGTCTGTGGACAATGCTGGACAACAATCCTAAAAGCCTGAGGAATTGCTAAATAAGATTTCACATGGGCCTGAGTGCCATGGGTATCTTGCCCCTCCCTTTGACTGCCGGAGGGAAAGATGCAAACCAAACCAAATCATATACATCTGCTTATTTTGGAAAAGACACAACATTTCGTTTTTTTTCCTGGCACAGAATCACTTCTGCCCTCCTGTCACATCTGGATCCTGCCCTTTTCCTCCAAGGAGCTCATGGTGGTGCACTTGGGGGCTATCCCTATTGATCTGTACAACAACCCTTTGAAATTGCTTAGGCTGGATGAGAAAGAAGGAGAAGAATGGCAGACCCAATGTCACCCAGTAAATGACATTCATGGTAGAGCATGATTTCAAACCCAGGCCTCTACCCAGGTTTTCTATCTTCAAGTCCTGCACTCCAACCACGGCATTCGCAATGGCTCTGCGACACCACACTGGTTCATATTTCTTAGTCACCCACTAGGAAGCTGTTTTGTTCCACAATTCTTGCTGACAAGTTTGAAATGACTCCATAAGTCAAAACCTCTAATACTCTTGCCAAAAGTCTTTAAAAAGATATCCTGGGCACATAGGGGTTGGGGCAATGTTCCATGCTTTCCAAAAGAGAGAACAAGAGAGAACCTGTTCCCTAATTTCAGAGCTATCTGGAAATCGGGACAGAATCTGTACCCTTTGAGAACTTACCCATAAGGTTTTGGTTGATGACAGGCCCTATAAATGTTACTTTGCTTTACCAGAGTCGGCATTGACTCGTCTCTGCTTTCCGTCAGGCCGTTATCCAACAAATTAGTCATTAATTGCTGTTGAAAATCAATTCACTGGAATAATGGCTTAAATGTATTGCCTAGTGGTTTGTCACAAAGGATATATAGCAAAAGGGCCTAGAATGCCTGAATTTCAAGCTGCAGTTCAGAAGTTGTGTCTGGGCTGCCAATCACGTTTTAACAATCAGGGCACTCCCCCCACCAGTAGGAAATACTGTCAACATTTTCACAAGAGGAAAATAATTGAATTAACGACAAACTCCTAACATTATCCCTTTTCAGGCACACTGAAAAGAAACAGAATTACACTTCTGAGAAATGCCGAAATGCTTTAAGACTGGATCAATTAGGGGTCATAACAGCAGACTGACCCCGCGAGCTGGTTTCCAGCACTGTCAGATCTCAGTGAAGCATTATCTGAAGCAGCTGCAAATGTAAACGTTGCTTACTGGTGAAAGAAAGCAGAGATCATCAAAACCCACGGAAGCTGGGAAGAGAAGATTTCCCATTGGCTTTAATAGATCAATATTATGATTCTTCTATTCTAGCTTTTTCAGGTGCCTTCTGCTGCAGATTTTATGCAAAGTGAGCAATAAACTATTTGGCTTCAATGGAAAGTGCACTAGGTTCCTTGGGGGCAACGAAAAGGCACATTTCCGTGTGAAAGGTCAGCTATATCTAAAGAGTTACATACTGAATACTTAGATCTCCGATTTCTTTTGCTAGCCAAGGTCATATCATTCAGAGATGGGAGACATATATTAATTACTAGCCATATCAACACCAGCAAAACCAACAATGAGTCCTGCAGTACCGTAAAAACTAATTCATTTATTATAGTATAAACTTTTGTGGACCTTAAACTATCATCATTATTTTTAATTTACCAATAAATAACAGGCACTGTACAACATACAATTTAAAATAGCAATAAAACAGGCAATGCCAGCAGTTCGCAGTGGAAAGACAAGACATGTTACGGTTGAAAGAAAAGCAAAATGGAAGGAGTTTGAATTGGGAATCTACATCTAAAGAATATATATATATATATATATATGCATTAAATATCT
Source organism: Anniella stebbinsi (assembly GCA_029215795.1). Lineage (NCBI taxonomy): Eukaryota > Metazoa > Chordata > Lepidosauria > Squamata > Anniellidae > Anniella > Anniella stebbinsi. The sequence goes on along the minus strand of JARDYH010000003.1, from coordinate 96,210,902 downwards.
ACTATAAGGATTAGCAACTGGATGTCCTTGAATAAAATCCACCTTTCTTCTTCAGTCTCTCATGCAGAGTCAAAATAGCACTGCAGCACCTCTGCTATAAGACTTTCCATCTATCATTTGCATCGTGGACAGGGCTCAAACATTTCTCAAAGTGGCACTTCAAGGACCATTTGTTGTTGATCACTGATCAACCGTAATCTTTGACTAGTTATCCCCCACCCCCCATAGGCTAAAGTATGAAAATGCAAATTATGAGAACAAATACACATGTCTGCAAGTGTACACTTTTGAATGTGAATGCAAGCTTGGGAAATTAAGAAAAATTCCTGAGATTTGTGTTCCTGTTCAAGTTTGGGGCTGCGGGCGGGGCAAATTCACACTATTTGCGAACAGGAATGAAATTCTTGTACATCCTTAGTCTCACCATAGTGTGGAAGACAGCGATCAAGTGACTGGTGTGCCTGCCTGTTCAGGCTACTACTCAGATGCTGTTGATAGGTCACAGTCCTTACGGTTCTTTATCTTTAAACTGGTTTTGGCCAGGACGTGCCTTTCCAACAGACGGCATCTTCACATAGAGAATGGTTGTAAGACAGTCCTTCAAATAGAGGGCTGTCCTCTGAAAAGATGGACACCCCCACTCACTTCCTCATCACTTCACTTTTTTTAAAAGAAAAGTCGCTTCCCCATCCAGCCGGCACAGATTGGGTGGGCGGTTAGAAACGGGGGGAAGAAATACTCATATCTTTGAGAATATGCACAAGAAGAGCCGCTAAAGCAGGGGGCAGAGTCTAAGGCTATATAGCCTTGGCTCTCCAGGATTCAGCCTCTTTCATTTTCGGCCCCCACCCTCCCTCCCTTCTAGTATGGGATTAGCAAGTTGTCTCCTTTGGAGGAGGGGCTGAGTAGGAATTTTCCCTGGCAGATAGAGCTGTGTAGGTTTTTGCCTACTCCATACTGGACATTTGAATTTAGCTATGGAGGAGTAATAGGTTGATTTGTGGTAGGGGGTGCGGGAATTTGAAAGGTAAGAATAGGGATGGTGAGCACTTTTGGCATCGTTGATGATGAAGGGCAACCTGGAGGGCCTGATCCTCGATGGGCTTTGCGTCTCTGAGTCAGGATATGGGTTGCCTTTAGGGACCGTTTGCCTCACTTACACAGGACTGTGCAGCCCTGCGTGGGAGGTGACGTGGACTGGTCTCCCCAAACACTTAAGTGTAGTTGTAAAAGAGTTGCGGGTTTTAACCCGGCCACTATGACCAACTGAGTGGCTCGCCCTTTATTATTTTTGGCCGGCTACTTGTCTGAAGATAGAGTTGTGCTGATTCCCACACGTTCACGCACAGACCAGGAAGGATGCTATACCCGTTGTTAAATAAAAAGGCCCTAGTTAACCCAACCTCTGGTGTCCATTTATTTATTTCTGATTCGTTTGTCCGCTTGCAAATAGTGCAGCAACAGAGGTGAAAAGGAATCAAATGCTTTCTTTTTTAAGTGCTAAATGCTACAATTATAAGAAAAAACGACTCTGTACAAATTTTCTAGTGGTTTGCAGATGCTGTGAAGGGAGCCTCCATAAATAGGAAGAGCTTCCTGCTGCAGATGTTTGCCCGGAACACGAGGGAAGCTGGAAGGAGCCACAGGACAACAGGGATAGGTCGAAGGGCCCTTCACACTTGTGCTATTCCTTCATGTGCGTGGTGACTAAATAGGGCCAGAGTGGGCTTAAATCACATGTTTGGCTTAAAAAACAAACAAACATGGCAGTGTTGATTTTATTTTTGGGTTTTTTTTTAGAGTTTTATTCATCTCTAAATTCATTTTGAACAACATCCACATATCTTTCCAATGTCCTTGCCCTTATTTTGCAGGAAACCGAACCTTTAATGAAGCTTTATTAGGTCATTCTGAAAGCAGGAGATGGGAACATTGAATTTACAGATTTATTATCAACGGCATATGGATTTTCTGATTAAGACAAAGGCTCACACACAACGACCTCTAGCCTCTTTCACCCAGTTCTGAGAAAGATGCCCATGATTTAAACTCCCCAGAAGAGTGACCCTGACTGTTAGCATTCCTAAGAGCAAAGCTTTGAGAAACCTCTAATAGCTTGTGCAGGAAGCACTGGATTCTGAAGTCTTACTCACCAGGGTTTGGTAACAGGGGCCAGGATCAATTGATGAAATGGCAATAATTTAATTTTAAACGTTGCCCAACTTCATTGCAAGCATGTAAATCCCTTGCTCCATTCTTCAACGGACCGTGTGTTCCATTATGACTTCTCGTTTTTGTCGGTTTTACTCAGAGGTATACGTTTAAAAGCAAAATGATTTTGTTTCAGCTCAAGTATAATTTCTGGACTGGGTTGGATGGGAGACTTAAAAAAGATGTTTTCAGTCCACATGAGGGAAAACAAAGAAAAGAAATTTGGTGCTAGAGTTAAGAACTAATGCAAGTTTCACTAATCTGGTGCTCTTCAGATGTGTTGGACTACAACCCTTAACATGCTCAACCAGCTGCTAGGGATGTTAGGAGTTGTAATCCAACACATCTGGAGGACACCAGGCTGGGGAAGGCTGAACCTGTTAATTTACCTACTCAGACATTAAGATCGTTGTCTGAGACCCTCCTTCAGATGCCTCTGCCAAATGAAGTGAGGTGGGTACCTACAAGGGAGAGGGCATTTTCAGCGGTGGCACTCCATTTGTAGAATGCTTTCCCTTGAGGGTTACTTGGCACCTCCCTTATGGTCTGTTCAGCTCCAGGTGAAGACCTTTTTATTCTTCTCTGTATTTTAAAAACTGCTGTTAGAGCGTTTAGTAGTGGAGGCTGGTGCCTCCAATTCCAGTGGGGCTGTAAATCCATTCTGGGTTTTAATCAGAACCAGCCAGAACTCCAAAGAATCTGTCCAAGGTACTGAAACCTTTCCCCAAAGAAGGCTCAGCACTTTAGATAGATCCTTTAGAGTTCCGACTGAGACCCAGAATGGATTCACAGCCCCATTGAAATCAAAGCCACCAACCTCCACTGGCTTTTAGTAATTTATTCTGCTGCTTATTTTAATTTTGTTTTATGATATAGTAGTTTTATTTTTATTTTTTGCTGCTATTTATACCTTCGTTTATTTTTTGCTGTTTTTATATTTGTATGGTATGTTTTTAAAAGTATTGTACACCACAAAGAGAACTTCGGTTGTTGGGCAGTTTAAAAGTACAGTAAATAAAATAAACAAATGGATAATAAAACTGAATTCAATAGGGTCTACCCCCCACCCCAGATAAGTGGGTATAAGCTTGCAGCTGTAGGCTGCAATCCCAAATGCACTTACTAGAGATTAAGTCTCATTTAATTTACAGGGATTTCTTACAGAATGAATAAGTTTAGAATTATAAGAACATAAGAAGAGCCATGCTGGATCAGATCAAAGGTCAATCAAGTCCAGCATTTTGTTCAATAGTATCCAAGCAGAACGCGAGTGCAAAAGTAATTGGTGTACAACTGGTGGCTTACTGCCTCTTCTACTGGAATTATACTGCATGTTACACTTTTTAAAACAACAACAACAACGAATGAATGAATGAATGCCAACATCTTGTGCCTGGGGAAAAATTGAGGCCAAGTGTAGAGCCAGGTATGACGATCAGCGATTGGGGCCACAAGTACGAGGGATCAGCCATTTCAGGTATCATTGTGGAACCAATAAGGGCACAGATGTTGTAATTCAGGCACAGATTTATCGCCTCACCTGCTGCTTGTCAGAATTGCACCTAAGAGTGGTGTGTTCGTTAAGCTGGGCTGAACATTACACATACTGCTAAGAAACCAGGAAAGTGATGAAAATTTTCTGTTTTAAGTTTTTTATTCTTTTTCCAAACATAATTTTTTTTAATGCATACACAATACATACACCCACAAAACAACAAAACTACACACTGATCTTCTCCACAGCAAAGGCTTCCTCTTTCCCTTTATTCATTAACCCTTTCTTATTGGTTGAATCCACAGATGAATAAATCATTTTTCTCTTGCTCCATCACATATTCTATAAGAGGTTTCCATTCAACTCTAAATCTAACTGTTGACTTGTCTCTAATTATTGATGTGAGTTTCATGATCTCCAATAATTTCAAAATCCAGTTGTCCATTGTAGTTAACATTGTATTTTTCCAGTTCTGTGCATATAACAACCTCGCTGCAGTTATCATATATAGCACTAAAGTTCCATATTTACTTTTTGTCTCCTCGTCCATTAGTCCCAAGAGACAGTATTCCGGTTTCAGTTGTATATTAATCCTTAGTATCTTCTGCATCAGATAATGAATTTGTATCCAGAAAGATTTTACTTTTTTACAGGTCCACCATACATGGTAAAAAGTTCCTTCTTGCTCTTCACATTTCCAACACGTTCCCAAGACTCCCTTATACCTTTTAGTTAATTGCGATGGAGTCATATACCATCTATACATCATCTTATAAAAGTTCTCTTTTAGTCTGGTACTCAGTGTAAATTTTAAATCCTTCAACCACATTTTTCCCATTAGTCCATTGTTATATTGTACCCAAAATGTTGTGCCCATTTTATCATACAGTCATTCACCTGTTCATCTTCTGTCTCAAATGTCAACAACTTATATATTTTTGAAATAACATGTTCACCATTTGTACATAATACCTTTTCAAATTCAGATTTTCTGAGCACTAGACCCTAAACATATTCACCCAAATTCAACTGTAGTGGCTTATGCCTGTAGAAGCTAGATCCTTAGCTGGAAACATTGTGTATGCAAAGGACTGCTGCCCTTTTAAACACTCCAGAAATTTTTCATCAATACATTACTGTCTATGTAGGTCAATTACAGAAAGAAGAGTTCACTCTGCATCTCCCCACTCACTTCAATTCTTAGAGAACCAGCCTTCCACCTCTATGGAGAAGGTGGAAATTTTGATTTATAGGAGAAACATGAAATATATAGCTATCTAGATTTTTAAAACAACAACAACAACAACAACTGTGATATACGGAGGATCATCAGATGGGGGGAAATCGCATTTCCCTAGCGTTACATACCGCTGCCCTGCTTCCCACTTCATTCCTGCATTGGGGATGAGGGGGAGTGTGCACTGACCACGTGGCCCCTACAGAACAATGGGAACATATAGCGTAACTTTCCTGCACTCGGCTTTTTGAAATTAGACAAGATTTACCAAATTGGAAATAGTACCTGTGGGTATTGTGCTAAAAACAGAGCAGATTTTCTCCACATGTGATGGACGTGATGCAGAACGCAGGCATATTGGGAAACGGTTACCCAATCAATACTGTCCTTCACTAATGTTAATGTACCTACAGAACTCCTTGTTTGCCATCTTAATTTTATAACACACATAGTCCCTAGAAAGGAAAATGAGACAGTATTATACACACTAGCGTTACTACACTGGTTCATGCTTATTACTGGAACTGTAAAGAGAAAACTTTGTATACAAAAGGCTGGAGAAATTATGAGATCTTCTTTTATTGGTTAAATTTATGGTGTCCTGCAAATCCTCAAATGCATTTGAATGTATTAATGAAATATGAAGCCCAGTAGTACTTTTTATAAATATTTTTTGTGTCATTGTATTATGACCAATTTGAATGGTTAACCCCTATATTGTGCATGTTTTTACCTCTGTACAAAATTATTTAATTATTAAAAAGAAAAGAACAGAAGTGCTGCAAGTGGGATTCCTGGTCCAATTCAGTACACAAAGCTACATGGTCATATAATTTATTATTGTTATTGATGCTGTTGTTGCTCTTGTCATTTTATTTTTACTAATATTATTATTTACCGTATTTTTTTCGATTCTAAGACACACTTTTCCCCCACATAAACGTCTCTAAAAACGGGGTGCGTCTTAGAATCGATGGCATATTAGAATCACAGTTTTGGAATTTTCCTGCGCTTTGCACAAGGCAAAAGTTATATATAATATATATTCCCCTTAGAATCAAAGCTTTTTTTCTGTTGGTAGTACTGAAATTAAGATACATCTTACAATTGATGGCGTCTTAGAATTGAAGAAATATGGCAATTTATAACACGTTAACAGCAGGAAACAGCACTTCAGGGTGATGAGCAGGGGAGTGGATTTGGTCCTCCTCAAACTGCTTTCTTTCTCTGTTTAACAGTCTGTTTGGGGTTATATGTATGAAGTCCCAGCTGTTGTGCAGGCCTGCAATTGAATTAGAGGCAATATATGGGGTGGGGGGAGTGAATGGGATGTTATCATAGTCTATGATGCAAAGAGCTGATTGGGTTCACTTCCAAATAAATGTGTATTTGATTTGGGTACAAAGATTTAAAAAATAAATATTGGGACATATTTTTTATAAAAAAAGCAATTTGATCAGCACATCACTGTGTAAGCACATCACAGAGTTACATCAAAGGTAATAGAGAGCCTGGAAAATTAATATACACCTGATTCTCAATCCCTAGTGCACTGTTGGATAAACTCCAGTAGCAGCGGGAATAGTTTCTGTTTCATTTTTTTTTTAAAAAAAGTCACAGCAACAACAAAGGCTTGCTAGCTGAGGCAAGCAAGATGGGAAGCTTCTCCTTTCAAATGACTGGAGTCGGTAGCATGATTTGGTCTTGTATTTCTCAAGACGAAATGCAAACTGTAAGATATTATTCTGTTAATCTTCACCTGTTCTTTCAATCCCTCTAGTTTTCAATTCTTGGAACCACACAAAACGGCTGACAACTGGGAATTTCCTTGAGAAATCTCTTTAAAGCTAGCAGAGACCTTCCTAACAAATCACTTTGACAGCTTCCAAGAAATTCAGCTTTGCTGAGCAAATGTGACCATGAATCTCACTCACTGTATATTGGAGATACACACAGCAGAAAGCCATTGCCAAAAGCCATGGCACTGTTTGTTACATTTTGGTTGTCTCGCCAAGAGGTCAGAGTTTCTCCCTTCCCTAATTTTTTTTAAAACAATAACAACAAACATGTTGGGAATTAAAGCTGTTAAATCAATTAACAGTGACCTAGGAAATGCAATTGGACTTTCATCAATTACCAATTCGTATTTGCCCCATTTTTTCTTATGGACTTATTTTCACTGTAAAAAATGATTTCCCTCTCCCAAGATCAAGACACCTGGGAAGTTACCCTGGGTGATCCCTACTGAAATCATTGGGACCACTTCAGTGAGACTTGCATTGAAGTTACAAGCCCAGTGGGTTTGGCCCCGAGCTCATATTGCTTTTGGATCCTGAAGCCAAAGACTGAAGACTACCAGTGAGTGCTCTGTCCTTAAGCACACCTGATATCAGATAAAGGACCAACCCTACCGTTAGGCAGAGTGTGGCGGCTGCCTCAGTCTGGCTGGCTGGGGTTGGGAATGCCTCCCCCAATCTGGTGCCCTCAGATGTGTTTGACTACAACTCCTAGCATACCCCAGCCAACTACAATGCTAGGTGTTGTTATAGTCCATCATATCTGTAGGGTACTAGGGTAAGGATTGATGATCAATTATAAAATCTTCGTAAGCAATATCGTAAATTGAGCTAAACAATTTAGATACCTTCATTCATTAAGTTAACCGATGTGCTCCTTCCGGAATTGTCTCCATTATTTAAGTTACATTCTAGCCTTCAGTATCATTCTTTAGCTTTATGAGGGAGTTGGTATCTGAATTTATTTAAATATTCCTCCTCCCTCGCTATGCCTTTTTCATTTTGAACCTTGTCTCTCATTAGAACCCGTTATTTTAAATTGTAAACTGTCTTGAGTGTTTTGGCAGAAATGAAGTACACAAATATAGTAAATAAAATACTAAGACACATGAAAGGCCTGTTGTAGTTAAGATTTATTTATACTGTGCTGGGTTATATAATATATCCCAGAGGCCTCCACCCTTTTGGGTTGGATGGCACATTTGGAATTTTGAAAGGGTGTCAGGGGTGCTCTCACAAAATGGCTGCCATGATGGGTGTGCCTGGTCCCAAAACATTCATTTCCCAAAAGGCAAACTGCTGAGACTAATAGGAACGGAACTTGCCCTAGAACCAAACTTTAAGGCAGAGGTCTGAACTGCAAGACATAAAACTACTCTTATGAGCCCAAATAAATATAGTGCTGGAGGGAGACATTTCACACAGACTCTACTCACGCTGAGCAAGGCCTATTAGCCAATCTGGAACTCATCAGAAATCAGCAGAAAAACAGCTAAACCCAGAGCAGGCTGGCAGCTTCGATTTCGGTGGGGCTGCGAAACTATTCTGTGTTTCTGTCAGAACCAGCCAGAATTCCAAACAAGATATCCAACATGCTGAACCATAGTCCCAAACTAGGTTCAATACCTTGGATAGTTCCTTTAGAGCTGTGGTTGGTTCTGACTGAAACCCGGAATGGATTCACGGCCCTACCAAAATCGGAGTCTCCAGCCCCCACTGGCTAAACCATGAGAGTAGTCATTGCTGTGAGGTGTCAAATCCAGCTTAGCTGCTAATATAATGTAATTAAGGAGGCTGCATTTCCCCACTCAAATGTCAGCTTAAACTGCCACATATTTAAATGTGTACATGAAGGGCTCACTGTAGTTCAGGATGACTTTTAAACTTTCAGTTTAATCCCTTACAAATGCAGATTTGGGACAGGAGTGAGCTATCATGTAAAAAAGCTAAGATGATTATAAAACCAAATAAGAAGATGCCATACACCTGGATACATTTCTACCTTAGATTTTGAGGCTTATGCCTGTTGGTAATTTATGACATTAAACCAGATTGTCAGCATTTATCCCCTGCTTTCTTAAAGGCCCTTCTGCTATTTATACATTTGCCTTCACTTCCATACCTTGATTTCCTTTGCAAAGAGCAGCCTACAGATTTGCTGCATTTTTTTTATTTGCGTCAGAATCCACCCCCCCTCTAATGTTGAAAGCAGATTTCCATCCAAAGGTGAGCTAGAAATCATTTAAACCGATAGATGTATTCGCTTCCCTGTTGTACGCGACTTAGAATTGGCCCAGCTACAAACAGAATCTGAAAACAGGCAGGAATCACTCTGGGGCTGAAAGCAAGGATGGATGGATGTGGGCTGTTCAGACCTGTTAGCGTCTTTCAGGTAGGCAAGCTCCAGGAGCAGTTAAGTTTAGAAACAAGAGCGGATGTCTGATCAAGAGCCAATGGCCATCCCTATTTTGCCTTTCAGGAAGAGGTTGGGAGTGTCTTAAAAACAAACAACAAGAAGTCTGCTCTAGCAGTTTTCTGTTTTCAGCCCCAGTTCTGGGTCCCTCCAGAGATGCATCTAGATTATAATGCCCATAAAATGCCAGGGCTCAGCTCTCCTTCCATCCCATCCACAACTGGCTCTCCGGGATGGTCCATTGTGAGATTGAACATTATCTTAGAACAGGGCTGGGGATCATCTGGCCCTCCAGTTGTTCTTAAACTCTAACTCCCATCGGCCCCAGCAAACATGGTCAATGGTCAGGAATGATGGGATTCATTTGTCCAACAACTTCTCGGGGATCACAGCTTCCCCATTCCATGGTAGAAATTCTTACATCAAGGTTGGAAACCTCTTTCCTCCTGAGTGAGGAATTCTATTACAGAATTGAAGCCTTTGGCGGCCACGTTTCAGTAGTGGGCATGGCTGAAGACAAAGCCAGGATCAAAGGCAAAAGGCATGGGGCCAAATATGCAGAAAATACCAGCATAATTAAAACTCTTACTGCTAGTACCTAGGTCTTAGGGAAAGCATTTCAACATTTTAGAATGGGGTGGGGGCACTGCACAAAACCCAGGAAACTACCAAATGATCAGGGGGATGGGAGGGCCCATCTGGTGAAATGCAGAGGGCTGGATTTGGCCCCCAGGCCTCAGGTTTCCCACCCCCTGAGATACAGAGATAGTAACGGTCAAGTTAATAACACCATTTGTTCCAGAAGCCAGTGCAGAACAGGCGTCTTCAGGGCCACATGAGACATATGTACATCTTGAGTGTCGCCATGTCTCGTTCACGTTTATAGATGGAGGGGGTGAGGGGGAGCAATCATTTCACAAAAAGGAGCATGAAGGGGAATGGAGTAAAATCTACCCTTATCCCCTGTCTCATCTTGCTGCATAGATGAAAGCAATGATCTCCCTTCCTGGCTCACGTCTAGTATCGGAACTGGGTTGAAATAAAATGGATCCTTCCAGGAGGGGAATCATCTACCTCCAGGAGGAATCTCCTCCTGAAAGAATCCCCACTGTTATCTCTGATCTCAGATTGGTGATAATAGCAGAGATGTTATGGGCAGGGGAATTGGCCAGTGCTGGGATGCTTTGCATGGTACGCTCCACCACCATGAGGACGAAACACACTCCTTGAAGCCAGATACTCAGTTTGTACTGGAAAGACAAGCTGCTGACACCATCCAGTCCACAGATGGCCTGGTGGGGGACAATTTGGCCTCCCACCCCATTCTGGTTCTCCTGGTTTATTGCCAGTTGCAAAGAGCCTTTAATCAACGTATAATATTTTGGGGGTCACACTCAGACAGTGATCCTTCATGTGAGAATACAGGGATGTTGCAGAAATCTTTGGCCTTCCAAAAAGGAACCCAAACAATGTGAAGTTAGCTGGTAAGGTGCTATAAGGGGAAAACTGGAAGAAATGTGACCTACTTAAGTCTCAGGTCCCCTCTACAATGATTCGCTTTTGCGCCCGGTTAGGCGATTATGCGCATAATCGCTGAAGCGCATTTACGCCTAATACCTCTGCACGAGAGGCGGCGAGAGGCGGCGAAGCGCATTAACGGATGACCAAAATGCGCTTTACAAATAGTTAATGCGCATAAGCGCTTGTTCACACAGTCAAAATGCACTTTAACAGCTGGAGCAAAATAAAACTCGCTGTTTAACGCGCATTCGATAATGCGCATAATCGGAGAGATAACGCGCATCTACGCCCGATTTGCGCTCCGTTCTTGTAGAGGTAAAAATTTTTAAGCGCCTTGAAAGAGCTTTAAACCTCTCTTGTAGAGGCAGCCTCAGCCATTGAGAACAACTAAGCACTCTGGACATTTACTGGGGGGAAAATATCATTAGTTGTGAAGTGCCTAACATTCTGCTAGGTGCTGCACAATTTAAAAACAAATACTAGTCCCTGACAAACTAACCAAAGAGGCCAGAAAAGGGAAACGAAAGAATTGTGATATATCCGAAACAAGAGTTCTGTGCTACAGAATTCTCGCTATGCTCTTAGCCCTGGCAGCTGCTTCCTTGGCACATGCCTTGAGGCTAGCCCTGGGGGTAAAATAATTTAGAGAAAATTACGCGGTGTTGTCCTTGAAATGAGAAAAGCCCCCCACCACACCCCAGGCACAAGGAACGTTATTTTAAATAAAGTGAGCCATGTTCACATGAAACCCTTCATTAGTATGAGCAACACACCAAATCCACTAACACAGCTTTAAGAGTGAGAAAGTTGTTATCACAAAACCTCAGAGGCATCAAGGACTGCTGAACTCATTCTCTTTCTAGAACATCCAAAATGGTTCGGATGCTGCTATTTCCACTTATCTCTTTTTGAATAATAATAAAAAGGCGACTCTGTTCTATCTCCCTCAGAATAGATCTTGTTAGGTTGCAGTGATTGGAGATGCCCCCAAATTACCCAAACTAGATATTTTCCAGAGGGGCAGCTGTGTTAGTCGGTTGCAACAACAATAACAACAAAGAGTCTTGTGGCACTCTAAAGACTAACACATTTATTTATTCTGGCATCACTTTTTGTGGACAGTGTCTACAAAAGCTTATGCCAGAATAAACATTTTTTTTATTATTATTATTTTCAAGGAGCCACAAGACTATTCATTGTTTTTGTCAAAACTAGAATTTATTTTACTGAGCTGATGATGTAATCCCAAAATCTAAGGGGAGAGATTATGAGCAAGTAATCAGCGGAGAACAGAAAAACAAGTCTTTGGGGGAAAGCCATGTAGATTTCTGTACTGTGAATACTAAGGTGTTTGTTCTGATCATGGGCCCTATATGAATTTGTAAATCTTTTCTTTTTAATGCCTCATATTAGTTTATGATTAAGTTTCTCCCAAACTGATGGTACAGTGAAGTTAGTGATTGCTGAACATTAGGTTCCATATAGAGCTGGAACACCTGAGGTGGACCAGTGTAAGAACAACTCTGCAGAGACCCCCAGTATTGTAACTTGAATTTGCTTTCTGAAAGCGGGGTGGCCACTTCAATCCATCAATCACTCCACCAGCATAACTGGACACTACCAATGTAAGTGGAATATGCATACTCTGGGTGTAGTTTCTACTGTTGGCAAAACAGTGGGCCAAAGTATAATCGGCTGGGGAAAGTCACAAACAATATGTTTGCTGGAGAAACTATTAGAAATGGCTCGCTGTGATTTGTAATGGCCTAGATAGGCCTATGCTGTATGCTCTGAATGAGGAACTAGAACAAAATAACCATCATTCCTTAAACGTAGGGGAAGTGAAGCGCAACAGTGAACATTTCCTGGAAATTGTCCTAAAAATGTGACGTCAAATAAATATAAATAAAGGCTTAACCTTCAGATATTGGGCGGCATAGAAATGCAATAAATAAATAAATAGCCTAAGATTCCCACATGTGAATCCAGCAATCTACCCAGGGTACCAGAGAAGAATTGGGAAGAACTGAATGACACCCAGACTTTGTATGAGCCAGCTTAGAAGGAAAGAGAGACTGAGTCCTGAGTACCACAACAGGGGAAATCTTTTTCTTGCCAATGACGATGATGTGTGGATATAGCTTTAAGAGAACTTCCAAGTTTAAAGTTTTTAAGGATCTTACAAGTGCAGTCCTTAAAGTGCTACAGAGATTCTTTAGAGTTATGGGTATTTATGTCCAATTGTAAGAATTAGTTGTGGTCCCCTTCCCCCATTTTAAACACCCCCCAAACCTTACCAAATTGCTTCCCCCCACCCCCCTGGCCATGGGGATTAAAAAAAGAAAGAAAAAAGGCTCAATTGGAGATTCTTCTTCTTTAAACACCTTTAAAGAAAAGCCTAGGTACCTGCCATGTAATTACCTTAATGTGCAGTTTGACCCTGAGTACCTTGTGTGTTGCCTGGCAGGCAGAGCCCAAGTAGACTACAAGCTAAACAGGTAACCTTATCCTCCGCACCACCATATTAACTAGGCCCAAGGGCCATTAAACACACACATACATCTTCCAGGCACTGCTTAAGCCTACCTGGAAATCGTCTTGGGAGCCCTTCTTCCAGTGATTGGCTATTAGGTGCTGTTACACACTAAGGAAGGAAGTCATCATCACACATACCCAGCATACATCAAAAGAGAAGAAAGATGCTTCCTGTCATCTTCATCAACTCATCCACTGCATCAATGAAACTGATTAAGTATGAGCAAAGTTCTAAGAACGTAAGGTTGCAATTCTATGCTTGTTTAGACAGAAAAACATCCTACAATTCCCAGCATTCCCAAGCCAGCATCCCCCAGCCTGGAAGTTGTAAGATATTTTTCTGCATAGAATTGCGTCCTAGGTGTTCAAAAGTATTCTGTCTTGCATCTCTGTGCTCTGACTGGACACACACTTTTTTTTTTTTTTTTGGCCTTTATAGCATGAAACCAAAGTTGGTTGGGAGGCGGGGTCTGAAATTGGTATCATTTTTGTACATCTCAACATATTTAAGAGAACATTTTCTAGTGACATCATAATCAAAACGATAATAGACGTTGGACTAGGTGTTCCAAGCATGTCCCTTGGAGACCACTTCTATATAAATTGGATAATTAAGTACATCTGGCTAAAAATAAACTGTGTACATTCTGCAAGCTTGCCATGCTCTAACAGGCAAATGAAATGGCAGTTAACATTTTCAAGCAATCAAAGGAAACCCTTTAAATCCCACTAACATTTTCCTGCCCTTTCTTCAGGCTCCTTTCATTTAAAGAACCAATGGAGCTTTTGTTTCCCTCCAAAGCAGGGATGGGGAACATGTGGCCCGCCAGATGTTATTATTGAACTGCAATTCCCATTATCCCTCACTATTGGTGATTCTGGCTCAGTCTGATGGGAGTTTCAGGCCAACAACATGGGGAGGGCCACAAGTTCCCACCTAAAGGAAATCCAAGGGTTAATTCAAATGTTCAGTCCTTCCTGGAGTATAACACCTGCAGGCAGAGGATTGAATGTCTGAATAACACCCACATAAAAACTGCAGTGTACATTAAAAACTGTCATAGCGGAAAGAATAGCTTCAAATCCTGGCATGCTAGCTTTCTGTCTGCAGGGATCTTTTTTATTTTTTTCTTTACATGGAATAGCTGCCAGGCTCCAACCTTTGTCCTACCAGGCACTGCCCTTAAGCTCCTAAGCTCTTTCTTCATTTTATGTGGGACTCTGGTATATCATTCATCCCAGATCCCCAGTGTATTTTGATCAGCACCAGTTTTCTTTAAAATAATCCAAGCTTTTAAAATACGACGTACTGCACCAACACTGACATCTGAATATGCTTATTTAGATTAATGTTGTTTCTTCAAAAGTGTCTCCTGGTCACTCATGCTATGCCAATGTGTACTTATAAAAACATTTTCTTAGAGCCTTTCTTCTTTGAATATTCATCCTTTATCATCCATATTACATTGGTTAGATGACCTAAATACATGCACAACAGAAAACCCAAAATACATGGGTACATAAGTCCTTTTCAGACATTGATTCAACACTTCTATGCAAGGGTCGATGTGGAGGAGTAAGCTGAAGTACGGACGTCCATTTTGAAGGACAAAACAGATCCTGTAGGCATGTAGGGTTCTCTCTGTGCAATCAGGAAACCACCTTTCTTTAAGGTTCTCAATATCATGGAGGGAGGTGTGCATTCGTATGCTCTATACATGCAGGTGACAATCTAGCTTTCAAATTTATAAACAATGTAGTTCACAGATGGGCCCTGCCACTGTAATCTTGTTCCGCCTTCCACCAATCAGAGGGGGACCAATTCAGTGTCCCTTTTGTTTGAAAAGGGCTATTAACTGTCCCCCTCCCAGCTGCTATTTGCAGGGGTGCATAAACATGGTACCTGTTTACTCCCACAGGACAAATAGCTTCAGGGGGTGGCTATAATCAGGAAAATAGCACAGGGGGAACAAAATTAAACTCCCTTCCCCAAGCACTGCAATCCCAATCTGCTTCGCCTTTGGCTGCTAGTAAATGTTTAAAGCACTGCGGGAGATCCATGATTGCAGATCTCCTGCCTCGCATCTAGTTTGATCCTAAGGTATTGTGTTGACATCTAGCCCAGCTAAATAACAGGGGTTGCGTATTCTCGGAGTGTGAAAGCTAAAATGCTTGCAGTCTCGAATCTGCCAACACTTGCATAACACTTGACTTCACATACTTGTTCAAGGGCAGGACAGCCAAAATCTCACCACAAGATCCACAACCAAATTAATCTAAAGTACTTGATGGCTTGGACTCACTGGCACAAAATCAGCTTACGTTTAAGCAATCCAGGCTAATGGAGTTGTTATGGGTGGGTTGTTAAAGAACTGCTGTGTACTAAAAATAGAAAAGGTTCTTCTGATGGGCGTAGTTTAGTGTTTGCAGACCATAAGTCATTAAAATATCTGAATGAATGCTCTCTTTTTATAATTATTAATACGCAGGTGATGAAAATAAGAAGTATATAAACTACCAGAACCACAATTCATTGTGATTTCTTCTTAAGGAGACCGACCTGGCATGATTCACAGAGGCCTGGCTGGGAGATGACGGTGGCCCGACATAGTCCCAGGCCCTCCCAGCTGGGTATTGTGTTAGTGAACAGGCGAGGGATAGTGGGGGGGGGGGCGAAGTAGCTGTGGTCTACAAAGACAATCTTAACCTGATCAGACTTCCTGTCCAGAAATTGAATCACATCGAGTGTGTGTACTTGAGTCTGAGGGCCAGGGATAGACTAGGGATTCTGTTAGTGTACCGGCCACCCCGCTGCCTATCAGACTCCTTGGCCAAGGTCATGGAACTGGTCTCAGAGCTGGTATTGGATTCGCCCAGGCTTTTGGTCCTGGGCGACTTCAACATTCCATTCAAGGCCGGCTTGTCAGGTGCAGCTCGGGAGTTCATGGCATCCACGACAAACATGGGCCTATCCCAGTTGGTGTTAGGTCACTAACCTACACATTCAGCAGGTCACACTCTCGATGCTGGTTTCAGTTCCAGACAGACGGATCTGTGGGCCGAGGTGACAAATACCTCTGCATTGTCATGGACAGACCATTTTCTGGTCAGGGTTAGTATCATGGGTACCACCCGCCCTGCAGGGGTGGTGGACCAATTAAGATGGTCCGCCCTCGAAGGCTGATGGATCCCTTTGAATTCCAGAAAGCCTTAGAGGGTTCTATGGCTGGTATCATCGACAATCCTGTAGAAGCCTTGGTCAAGAGATGGAATCAAGACCTTACTAAGGCTATTGACATGATCACCCCCAAACATCCTCTCCGACCTGCTTCTAAGCGGGCACCCTGGTATACTGAAGATCTCAGGGAGTTGAAGCGGGAAGGGAAATGACTGGAGCACCGATGGTGGAAAAGTCAACTTATATCTGACAAGACACGATATAGAGAACATCTCCGTTCTTATGGGGTGGCAATACGTGCAGCGAAGAAAGCTTTCTTCTCTGCACGCATTGCGTCTGTGAATTCACATCCAGTAGAACTGTTCAGGGTGGTGAGGGGTCTAATTCAGGCACCTTCCCCCCTGAACCTGACCTTAGATCCTTCTGCAATTCGCTGTGATGCCTTTAATGATCATTTCACAGATAAAATCTCTCGGATAAGAGCCGACTTTGATGCCATCATTATAGCAGAGGCTGACAATGGAGTTTCCAGCAACTCCGTGAGTAGAATTACACTGGATCAGTTTCAGTTGGTGAGTACCGAGGACATGGACAAGCTGCTTGGATGAGTGAGGAGGACAACTTCCCCCTCAATCCCTGTCCCTCTTGGTTGGTCGCCCGGGGAGGAGATGCAATTAGACTACAATTACAACATATTATTAATGCATCTCTCGGGGAGGGGAGTTTTCCATCTTGTTTAAAAGAAGCAATGGTACGACAGATTCTGAAGAAGCCCTCCCTGGACACCTTAGATCTTAGTAACTATAGACCAGTATCAAATCTTCTGTTTTTGAGCAAGGTGATCGAGAGGGCAGTTGCTCTTCAACTCCAAGCAGTCTTGGATGATACAGATTTTTTAGACCCATTTCAAACTGGCTTCAGGGCAGGATATTTATTTATTTATTGCATTTTTATACCGCCCTATAGCCGAAGCTCTCTGGGCGGTTCACAAAAATTAAAACCATGAAATCATTTTAAAAATATAAAACAAGCCACAATCTAAAAACACAAAATAACATACAATATAAAAACACAACCAGAATAAAACCAAGCAGCAGGAATACAGATTAAAATACAAATTTAAAACAGCAAGGATTAAAATTGAGTTAATTTAACTGTTAAAATACTGGGAGAAAAGGTCTTCACCTGGCGATGAAAAGAGTGCAAAGTAGGCGCCAGGCGAACCTCTCTGGGGAGCTCATTCCACAGCCGGGGTGCCACAGCGGAGAAAGCCCTCCTCCTAGTGGCCACCTGCCTCACTTCCTTTGGCAGGGGCTCACAGAGAAGGACCCCTGTAGATGATCTTAGGGTCCGGGCAGGTACATATGGGAGGAGGCGTTCCTTTAGATAACCTGGCCCCAAGCCGTTTAGGGCTTTAAATGTTAGTACCAGCACTTTGAATTGGGCCCGGACCTGGATCGGCAGCCAGTGAAGTTGGAAAAGGACTGGCGTAATATGGACTTGTTGGCCAGTCCCCGTTAACAATCTGGCTGCCCTGTTTTGTACCAGCTGAAGTTTCTGGACCGTTTTCAAAGGCAGCCCCATGTATAACGCATTGCAGTAATCCAAACGAGAGATTATGAGAGCATGGATAACTGTAGCTAGGCTATTTCTGTCCAGATAAGGGCGCAGTTGGTATATCAGCCTAAGCTGGTAAAAGGTGCTCTTTGCCACCGAGTTCACCTGTGCCTCAAGTGACAGTTCTGGATCCAAGAGCACCCCCAAACTATGGACCCGATCCTTTAGGGGGAGTGCAACCCCTCCAGAACAGGGTGAACATGGATATGGAGTTGAGATTGCTATGGTCGCCTTAGTGGATGATCTACGCTTCAGTATTGACAGGGGGAGTGTGTCCCTGCTGGTACTTCTGGACCTCTCAATGGCTTTCGATACCATCAACCATGGTATCCTTCTGGAATGCCTGAGAGGATTGGGAATAGGGGGCACTGTGCTTCAGTGGTTTCGGTCCTACGTCTCGGGCAGGTTCCCGATGGTGATGCTTGGGGATAGTTGCTCTTCAAAGAAGGAGCTGTAGTGTGGCATACCTCAAGACGCCATCCTATCCCCAATGCTGTTTAACATCTACATGAAACCGCTGGGAGAGATCATCCGGAGGCATGGGGTGGGATGCTATCAGTATGCTGATGACACCCAAATATATTTCTCTATGCCTTTGACAACTGCATCAGCTAAGGATAGTATGTCTCCTCTGAATGAATGCCTGGAGGCGATAATGGGCTGGATGAGGAAAAACAAACTGAAGCTGAATCCAGAAAAGACGGAGGTGCTTACTGTCAAAGGCCCCAACGCGGGTTTGGAGGTGTGTCAACCAGTTCTGGATGGGGTTAAACTCCCCCTGAAAGACTGTGTTCGCAGCTTAGGGGTGCTCCTGGATCCGTCACTCCAAATGACGGCTCAGATAGATGCAACAGCCAGGAGTGCCTATTATCAGCTTCGGCTAATATGCCAGCTGCGCCCCTTCCTAGAGTTGGAAGACCTAAAAACGGTAGTGCATGTGCTGGTAACTTTGAGGCTCGACTTCTGCAATGTGCTGTATATAGGGCTACATCTGTGCCTAGTCCAGAAACTTCAACTAGTTCAAAATAAGGCAGCCAGGTTGGTCACCGGTATACCTAGAGGTAACCATATTACACCAGCTTTAAAATCTCTCCACGGGCTTCCAATTAGTTTCCGGCGAAGTACAAAGTGTTGGTCGTTACCTTTAAAGCCCTACATGGTTTGGGTCCAGGTTACCTGCGGGATCGCCTTCTCCCACACAATCCACCCTGAACGCTCAGGTCCTCCGGGAAGAACGTATTACAGTCGGCCAAGACTAGGCTGACAACCGTTACCCAGAGGACCTTCTCTTCTGCCTCTCCCAGACTGTGGAACAACCTGCCAGAAGAGATCCGCCAACTTACCAGTCTTCAAGAATTTAAGAGAGCAATAAAGTCTGATCTCTTCCGGCAGGCCTACCCAGTCGAACTTTAAGACTTTGTTGATTTTAATAATGTATTATTATATGCTTTTAATCAGTTTTATGTATTTGATATGTATTTTACATTGTTTTTACTCATGTTGTTCCCCGCCTCGATCCAGAGGGAGAGGCGGGAAATAAATAAATAAATATTATGCAAGCATTTGCCTACTAGTTTGTAGGGCTACGGTGTGGAAGGGGACGTGGGCAGGCATGTAAATCCCGCCTCCACTGTACCTGCAAACTTGGTGCCCAGTTAGACCGTCTGAGTGCAAAGGCTGAAGAGGGCTTTGTAAGTGCGTTCTTACAGGCTGCTTTCAGAGATCACTATAAGCCATGATGGATGAACAAGCAACTCACAGTTAGGGCTGTGCCAGCTTCAGCTCTGGATTCAGAATTCCGAAATACTGGTGGCCGTTTTATGTAGAATCTGCCATTTTGTGCGCAGCCCCAGTGTGAGGTGAGGAAAGATCCTGCATGCCTTGTTAGGGAGGGAGGGACTTACCGGGGTCCAGAAGCAGCGGGTGCTCTTGGGCTCACTGCCACCAATGCAGCTCAGTCACCCGATCCAGGCTGCACAAGTCCTCGTATGGCTCGCCACACGTTCCAGAAGTGCCCCGCAGCTGCCTGCTTTCCCTGAGAGCCACCCGTTTCTCCCTGCTGCTTGCACATGCTGGTCTCCCAAAAGTGTGCAGAAATGATCTTGCGCACAATGGCTGCCATAAAAAGCCATTTGCACAAGATCAGAGGCATAAAAGGCTCCACCTCTCTCTCTCTCTCTCTCTCCCTCCCTCCCCTCTGTGTGTGTGTGTTTTCCAGCTATCTCTATAGAATTAAACAGAGAGCTGCCAGTCACTTTCAAATGTTGTGCAGGAATGTACATTTCATATTTTTGTAAGAGTAAAACCATATAGCTGCAACCTTGTGGTCCCCAGAGAGTGCACCAAGGACCATAGGACTCTACAAATTCCCCCTTCCCAAAGCTATAGGCGTTACTACGATTTCAGGAGTGGGACGTGAATATCCGTTCCGCTCCTTTGGAAACACCCCGGAAAGTACTGCGGCACCTACTCCCAAGGTTGTAAAAGCGGCTTTGGATGACCTTGCAGAGGCAAAAGGGGGGCATTCCAGGGAGAGGAGAGGCGGGATATGGCCCTGCCCTCAGTAGCATGACTTCCCTAGATGGTCTCAGAGGCCTGTCTAAAGAAAAAAGAAGAAGAAGAAAGGAAGAAAGGAAGGAAGGAGGGAGGTAAAAATTGCCTTTGACACTCCTCCTTCCCTGTTAGAACCTTGGGCCAAGGTTCTGCACCCTTGCCCAATCCATCCCCGCTCATTATTAATTCCTAACCTCCCCAATTCCTGAGCATTAACAAATATGAAGCTACCTTCCAGTGTTAGACCGCTGTCCCTGGTCTGCCTACTCCTCTACAGCTTCCCGTTGTTTGAATGTTATTAACATTAAATCTAATGGCTTTTATACTGAAAGCCTGCCTGGAAGGACTGGCATCTGTATTCTATACATCACGTGCAGCGTGATCCCATACATGTCTACTCAAAAGTCCTATTGTGTTCAATGGGGCTTACTTACTCTTAGGTCAGTGTGTACAGAATTCAATGGAAGCTGGTGACTCCGATTTCAGTGGAGCGGTGAACCCATTCTGGGTTTCAATCCAAAACAGCCAGAACTCTAAAGGATCTATCCAAGGTGCTGAACCTCATCCCCCAAATGCCCCCAACATTTATTCCATAAGGAAAAAAAACCACACACGGCTATTTAAATATCTAAATAACAATTAAATGATCTCACACACACACACACGTGTTCCTTCAAGTGACTCAGGATGGTGTGCATGGGGCAAGCTCATTTTACTCTTAACAATCCTGTGAGGGGGCAAGGCTAAGAGATAATAGGTCAAGGCCAGCCAATGAGCTATATGGTTGACAGGGAGTTGAACCGAAATCTGTGCAGTGCAAGTCAAACACGGTCTCTACTGATGTAACATAGTGGCTTTGAGCAAGAGGAAAATGGCCAAAGAGTCCTTTTCTTCATTCATTGGTTGCAGCAACCAGCACTTCCTCTAAGGAGCCAAGAGCGGCATTTTAGTCTCACAGCCGCCCAGTGAGGTGGATTAGGCTGAGTGAGAAGGGAATAAATGGCCTAAGGCCACCCAGAGAGCTTCAACTCAGTGGGAATGCGTGTGCCTCCCTCCACCCACCTCATCATAGCCCAACGATCTATCCACTAAGCCACACTGCTTGTGCTTCCATAATATGAATGAGAACATTTTAAACCGGAGAGTGGCGCCTGCCATCCAAAAACCAACACAGAAAGCTCCAGCGTTCTTTACATATTTCCACAGCTACAAGGTAAGCAGGCACTTCAATTGAAAGAGAAGAAAGTTATTTTAAGTGGAGCAGCTTGACTGTTTGAATGAAGTGCCAGGTGTTACCTGTATTCTTTCATTTCAAATGTCTTGTCATTTGGGTGGTGCTGTAGAAAGACGGAAGCCCAACTGGTTCAGCCAACGCTGGGTGGGTAGAGTGTGTCTGCCAGGTCTAGGCTCTATTTATACATTTACAATATTTATATACTGCTCCATATCTAAAAATAGATTCTGGAGCAGTAAACCTAAGAATAAAAAAGTGAAAAGATAAAAAGACTAAAACAGTAAATTAAAATTGTTCCATTTAAAATAGAATGCTAATAAAAATTTCATTTCATTTCATTTATTACATTTATATACCGCCCCATAGCTGAAGCTCTCTGGGCGGCTTACAAAATGCAAGTTTATGGCAGAAATATCACAAAAAAAATTCAACAATAGACTACGACAATTTTTAACAATATACTAAACAACAATATCACAATAATACTCAAAAATATACTAAATACAAGTTTGCAGCAAAACAGAACAGATAAGGAAAAAAACAACTTGGCTGGAATAACATCTCTCCCCCTGAAGTAGCGCCTCCCAAACTTCAGCTCCAGCCTTGCTTTCAAAGTCTCCAGGCGTGGGGGGGGGTAGGGGAGCAGGTGGGATAGCTCACCCTTGATAGCACAGCATCTCTCCCCCTGAAAATGGTGGCTGGTCACTTGAGGAAGGCTTTTTGAAAAAGAGTTGTTTTCAGGGGATACCGGACACAGCACAGAGTGTTGGCACCTACTTGACCTCCAGGGGCAGGGAGTTCCAAAGAAAAGGGGCTACCACACTAAAGGCTCCCCTTATGGCTTAAGGATGAAAGAGTTTGGGAGCTTAACGGCAATGCCTGGTAGAAAATGAAGAAAGCTTGGGGTAACCAGGTGTGGATTTTTTGTGTGGAAGAACTGTGAGCTCCATTCAGTTCTGGTACACAAAACAAATTCCTGCTCCTAGAAACCTTTCATTCTAAGGGTGTCTTTCGCAGCAGGCTCTGCTTGGTGGATCTCAGGGTTCTAGCATCCCACACGGCTGAAGTCTGCCTACCATTGATCTAGATTTAAAAGATACAAATGGAGACTGCACAAAACATTGTGGTATGGAGGGACTTTGGTTCACTGTTTCGGTCAGTTCACCGTGCCTTCATCCATGAAACTCCATTCCCCTTCCAACCTGGTTTTCCACATATTTAAGACTAGCTGATATGCCCAGCATTGCTCTGGTCCATGAATAATGTTTATGACATTTATTTGATAAATAATAAATTTCTTTGCGACTTATTCATCTTTAGGTTGATTGCTTTTTTTTTTAGTTTGGTTGAGTTAGTAAGTTGTCTTGTTAGAATCAATGGAAAATTGTGTCAATAAGAACTGTAGTTTAAATTAGAGCTTCGTGATAAACCATTTTTGTTTTACCTGAAATGCCTACACCTCCCATCATGCCCTGGCTGAAGCAGCCGTCTAAACTTCAAAAACAATCAGGATACACAACACCCTTTTACCAGCTAAAAAAAGATTCAAACCTAAGATTATGTTTTCAAAATATACCCCGCATTGCCCAGATATCTGAATAACATATAGTTGGGAAGCGGATCTCAGTGGAAGTGGGGAACTGTTGTGTGCATGGGCTCTGAAGTTATTATTAT
Source organism: Anniella stebbinsi (assembly GCA_029215795.1). Classification (NCBI taxonomy): domain Eukaryota; kingdom Metazoa; phylum Chordata; class Lepidosauria; order Squamata; family Anniellidae; genus Anniella; species Anniella stebbinsi. Next base: position 96,187,438 of record JARDYH010000003.1, on the reverse strand, counting down.
GAAAAAAGAAAGCAGCCAGAACACAGGCCAGTGTTAGACCTGTGAGTTAACTTTTAAACAAATTAAATTATTTTCTTTTTTCCTCTCTCACCCTCATGACAACCCTGAAAGGTAGGGCAGGCCTAGACCTGTGAGGTAACTTTAAAACAAATAAAAATTGTTTCTCCCCCCCCCCCCTTCTCTCACCGTCAACATATTGCCAGGGCCGCCTTGAAGCTGTCACCATGATTTTCCTTGTCCCCCACAGAAAACAAAAACTACAACTCCTGGCATGCCTTTTGCTGTGGTGCCTGACTTACCCAATGGGAGTCCTGCTGCTGAAGCTCATGGGAAATGAAGTCTGGCTGAGCCAGTCCAGACTACACTGAGAGAGCTGGCTGGCTGACTCTCCAATTTGGTCACCTATAAGCCACCTGTGCTGAGTAAATTTCATCTTAAATACTAAGCTTCTTTTTAAGTAGCATTTGACAAATCTGGAGAGCATACCTTTCTTTCTAAGTATTTTCTTTAAATTCTGTTTCTCCCCCTTTAAGCTACCATTTAACTTCTTACACCCACAGGCCTGCAAGAGCTGAAATAAAGGAACTCACACACTGTTTATCTCCAGGCTTGACTGCAAGTCTTGTTGGTTGATGATGTCCCCATGTGTAGTAACCCCTACATCTGCTTTCCACAACCTTGTGCCCTCCAAATCTGGACTGCAATTCCCATCATTCCAAGACAGCTGGGAATGATGGGAGTTGCAGTCCAACAGATTTGGAACGCACTGAGTTGGGGAAAGATGCCTTACATGATATGAATAAAGCAATGCCCAGGGTGATATTTCAGGACTTCCTTTCCTTTTGCATTAGCTCCATATCACTGATGCCCACCCATCACCAAAAAATCTTCCTTTTTAAAGAGTTAAAAACAACAGTTCATACTTTTCTGTTTTTATCAATATAGTAGGAACATCAGTAACTCATTACAGTATCAGGCAAAATGCATGCATTGATATGTCTGGATAATTTCATGCCGTGTGGAATTACTGCATGCAGTGAATTACAGTGCTGTCCTATGGGATTGCTGTTCTATGGAAAGAGGGCTCCAAGATTAGAGCCTTCTGTCCATCCTATGCCTTGTTGCCAAAAGGCGTCTTGCTTCCTGTTTCTCCTTTAAAAGCTAGATGGGCCTGTGAGCCTATCTAGCTTGCTTACCTTCCTGGGGGCAGGTCCACTCCCTTTCTTCTCTGCTCACCAGCATGTCCCTTTTCCACTTTCCCAGTCCTGCTGAGGTTGCTCTTGAGACCTCAGAAAGAGATTACCAGGGCAGCTGGGAGTGGGGATTTGGGGTGGGGGAGGAGATCTATGATTGGATAAAATCCTCTGTTTTCATAACTCTAGACTGACCATATGAAAAGGAGGACAGGGCTCCTGTAACTTTAACAGTTGTAGAGAAAAGGGAATTTCAGCCAGTGTCATTTGTATGCAATTAGTTCCTGGTGAAATTCCCTCTTCATCACAACAGTTAAAGTTGCAGGCACTATACTAGAGTGACCATATACAAAAGAAGGCAGGGCCCCTGCAACTTTAACTGTTGTGATGAAGAGGGAATTTCACCAGAAACTAATTGTATACAAATGGCACCGGCTGAAATTCCCTTTTCTCTACAACTGTTAAAGTTACAGGAGCCCTGTCCTCCTTTTCATATGGTCAGCCTACATAACTCTGGAAGGATCTACACTACTGCTGTAAAACGGTTTAAAACGGTTTATATCACTAGTGACAACTGCTGGGGCCCAGGACACATTCCATATACAGTTTTCAAAACGTCGTATCCTGCTTGGTGTAGATCGGTCTGCCTACAGGCATGAAAGAGATCTGCAGCATCCTATGGTGCCCCAGATGCTGTCTAGGAGCAATACTCTGTTAAGGAAATTACCTTTGCACTAATGAACCTGGATGTTAGTTCAAATCACTCAATGCAATTTTTGCAATTTGATTTCTATACCAACCAATAGCCAAAACTCTCTGGGCGGTTTACAAAAAATAAAACCACAGGGTACAACATATATAAGCTTAAAACTACAATGTAAAAGTACAACCAGAATAAAACCTAGCAGCAATGCAGAGGCTTAAAGATTTAAAATAGCAGGACTAGAATGCCAAAATGCTGGGAAAATAGTAGTTAGTTTGTTAAAAATTATTTGTGGAAAAACTGCAAATAAGATTGTTATACATGCATATTTAACAGAAGATAAAATAAAATTATCATTATAGCTATATCCAGATGCAAGCAAAGTTTCCTTCAGGCATCTTCAAATCTAGCTGCCTGAACATCAGAATGACAGGTGTGGGTGTGGGTGTTTTTTAAAAAATCTAACCACTTCTTTTACACACCTATTATCACCTTACTCATCATCTCCCTAAAAATGTTATTTTTTTTTTTAAAAAAAACTGTTTGTTCTATATTGGCATTTCCGCATAGGACTTAATGTGTAGATTGGCTAGAGGTAAAGATATATCCTAATTTCCCCTTCATTTGTCAAATATAATGAATAAGAAAAGCCGAATAATCCTAGCCAAAAGTGCTTTATTTTGTGAATGTGTTTCCCAGTGTGTGTTAAATTGTTTATACCTTCCTGATAATCAAACACATTTGGATTATAGATGTGATGTAATATCTAATGAAGAACAAACGGCCTTCCATATGATCTCTACAGATCTAGGAGAAATGAGGAATTTCAAATGAATCCTTTGTGAAATTAAGAATATAGTCCCCACGTTAATTAACAGGCCAGGGAGCTGGTGTGCTTGTGCTTCCTGGAAAGTAGAAACACCAGGGCGCTCTCATGCCCAAATACTCCATAGTGAACAGCAATTGTTACTTAGGCACCACCCTTCAGCACCCTGCAGGCTGATCACAGCTGAAAACTTGCTGAGATAATTGAAAGTATGAAGCCTTTTGTTCACCGGGGATGTGTGTGTGTGTGTGTGTGTAGGGGATTCCATTGCCAAATTTGGAGGGGTGTAATTAATGTCTTTTCCTGTCATGATAGACTACAAAGGCTGTCGATCCAAAGATTTCTTAATCAATCAATCTTTATTATATGGTCACAGACCATTTAGAACACAGGATACTCCACAAAGCAGAATGCATAGTACCAGCAAACAAAACAAAAGACCAACTAATGATACTGCAACTATTTAAAATATCTATTTTCTCATCTCTATAAAGTTACAAAAAAGCAATATATGTGATAGAGACTCTATCACTTCATCTCCACATGGGCAGAGACAATTTGTATAAAGAATTCTCTGGAAGCGACCATCTATTATAGCAGAAGGTATTGCGTTAAACCTGGCTCTAGAAAAAGTTATCCAATATTTAAGCACAGTCAAAATTTCAAGGTATTTAGTACAACTCTTAATATCAAATGTCAAACCTGAGTAAGTTGGGGATCAGGTAGTATGGGCAGCAGATAACGAACGTTGGACATCGATATTTTTGATCGGGAGTGTAAGAATAGATTTTACTAGGGAAGTATCTCGTTTGCAAAGAAAGTTATCAGAGAAACCCAACATCTGTAGTTTATCTCTGATTGCTCCAGACCACTGACTAGCATTCCCAAAGGAGGGGCACATATCCTGATTCAGAGTTTGCTTAAGCAAGTTTTAGCCGATATCTGAATGCCCAACACCAAGCAGTACATTCCACTGCTGAAAGCCAACCTCCAGCTGTAGTGCACACAGTTTGGTACACGAAAGAATTGGCACACAAAAAAGATGAAAGTATCTGTTCTAAAACAGGAGAATAACCTAAAATTTACACTGGAATTCCATGGAATAATTATAGCAACACTTTGGTCTTAAAAACTCGGAGTGCAGCAGGGATGAACAGTCCTCCTCTAGTAAAACAACGACAACAACAAACGGACTACAGCTTTGGTACTATTAGATGCTGATTGTACAGCAGATGTCTGATGAGCCACCCAAGAACTAGAAGATTGAAAAACAATCCCCAAATATTTGAATTGTCTAACTTGCTCTATGGTTTGACCAACTATAATCCATTTATTCAAAATAAGGCTCTTGTTAAAAACTATAATCTTTGTTTTACTAAAATTGATAGTTAGCACATTTTCTTTGCAATAGCCTATGAATGCTCTCAGCATTCATTTCAAGCCAACTTTAGTAGAAGAGAGGAGAACAGCATCATCTACATATAAAAGTATAGGGATGCTAACTGTAGCCAATTTGGGGGCATTAAAGGATTTCTTAACTGTTATAGCAGTTCATCAACTTGCTGAGAGGTCCCGACAGGATTAAGGGAGCAGGCTTTGGGAAACTCAGTTGTTATGAACATGACAGTATAGACCCTTTAAAACAAGGGTGGGGAAAATCTGCTACGAACTCATACCCGTTTGTCATCGTTGACAGCTACAGACCCAAACCCTGCAAGCTCTAAGAGAAGGTTGTACAAAACATATCCCTATATCAGGGCTGTAGAATCTCCTTCAGCCCAAGGGCCAAATTCAATTTTGGAGAAGCTGTCAGGTTGAGCATGGTCATTCCAGGGGTGGGCAGGGTTGAAGGCAAAAGGGGCAGGACCAAAATACTAACATATTTTAACTTGAAGCTCTTGGAGCATAGAGCAAACAGCACAAGAATAGATCAAATAAATTGGATTTCCTATTTGTAATCTAAGTCACAGAAGGGCCACTGTTCAGTAACAATGATGGGTTGAGACGATGGAATATTTGCAGTCTTGGACATATTTGAGTTTCAATGCTTGATGGTCAAAGACAAGTAATAGTCAGAAGTGCGCAGTGTTCACCAAATCAGAAGGAATCTGAAAGTAGTAGTGTAGAAGAGCCAGAGTTCACAGGGTGGAAGCACTGGGATTTTTTGATTGCCAGGGATGATGACATCATCTGCTACCCCCTCAAACTTCCCTGTTTTCTCTGATTTTAGCTGCAATGTAAATGGATTTTCCCAGCAACAATATATTGTTGTGAGCTATCCCTATTGTAGTGCAAAGTATTGGGATGGCTTGGTCCTGAATAGGCCGTTAAGGCCCATTAGCTTTACAAAAGACCTGGTACTAGGAAAATAAACCGGATATTTTTGACCTGGTGGGGTTTTTCCAGCCAAGCTCCAAGCACTACACTGCCCTTTGCCAGGCCACTGTTCTATGACACAGATATGGCTCAAGAGCTGCCTGCATTGTTGGACCATCATTGGGGACGTGGCTACGTCAACAGGCATGATTAGTGGTTGCACTTCAAAATTTACCACTGTACTACTGGCTGTGTCAAAGGTGCCTGAATTATATAGGATTATATATTCTTTGGCTATGAGACCTCATTTTAAGCGGGGGAAGCACACACAGATATAAATCTCTGGCAGACTCCAGGATAATTGCCCTAACATTGCCTAAAGAACATCTGTAACTATGACAACTTCTTCCTGAAGCTGAAGGCCCACTATTTCCAGTGAGCGCTGTAGGACAAATCTAGGCATGCATGTTGAGATCAGCAGTGCAAAGCTGCATTGCTTATTTCTTCTATCCTCGTACATGAAGAACAACTAGCGGGTCCTGGAGGTTAGCTAATAGTGGAGCCAGGAAGCAGGCAACTGGATAGCTAATCAAGAGCAGCTCAGACTGAGAAAGCCACTCCAGCATCAGTTTCATAGGATCGGAGGGAACTCAACTAGTTCACTGCCAGTGTCATCTGGCCACTGCTGACATGGTAGCTGCAATAACACCTTCTGGCCACATGCAGTGGTGGCGCTGAAGCACAGCAAGAGAGCAGGCCAGCCATGCCCTCATTGGGCAAACTACCACTGTGCGGTACAGAGAGTAAGGCACTTGGGTCCTGAATCTAGAGCTTGATTGGGGACACTTGGCACCCAGGTCCATAAAAGGAGTGAAATCAGAACACCTGTGTTTTAGGACATTTTCATGAGAATAGGAAGTATGTTTCCACAGATCATTCTTTATTTACTTTTTTAAAATTTATTTCCATGTATATCCCAGCCTTCATAAAAAATCTCAGGGCAGGTCGCAACACTGTTAAAACAACAACAACAAAATCAGCAGTGACATTGATTGCAGTGGAAACTAGCCACTTATAAAGGCCTGGGTAAACTGATGGGTCAATGAAGATGGTGTCAGACATACCTCTTGCAGGACATTTCAAAATCAGGATGCCGTCACAGAGATGTCTCATGTCAGCAGGCAATGTACTTCCTGTAATGGTGGGATAATGAGACAAGCCTCTGCCATCGACTGAAGAGCATTGGCAGGCTGGTACAGGGAGAGGTAATCCAGATTCCTGGATCCCAAGTTCTTAAGGGCTTTGTAGACCAGCACCAGCACCCTGAATCTGGCCCAGAAACAAATAGGGAACCAGTGCAGCTTTTTCAGGATCGGTATATCTTTCCTGACAACTGTCCCCGGCAGCATCCTGGCATCCACAATAATGTAGAGGGGTGTAAGACTGATGGAAAGAATGTACTTAATTAAAGGACTTAATTAAACCCTTAATGATCCTCTTCCACCAACTTTGAGGTCCAGAAGGCGATCTGTACATTGGGTACCGCCAATAAAGGAGGATAAATCAGTCACATCAGTCACATATAGGGACAGGGCCTTTCCTGTTATTGTCTCAAGACTTTGAACTAATTTCCCTGAACAGTTAGTGGGGTTCTTTTTATCAGAAGATATTAAAATGTTCTGGCAGCTGAGATTCTGGAAAGTTTTAAACCTTTGGCTTTGAAAAACAGAAAGGAGTGCAGGGCAGAAGTTAAGAAAAGAAGCCCTGCACCGTGATATACAAGAGCGTTCTAACTTCATTCTCACTGCCAGTTTAGGTGAGACATCTTCTGGCTGGAAGAGGAGTATGTACTCTACTCTCCCATTAAAATTTTACTACAATGATATCACTGCTTGTGAAAATAGACTAGAAAAAAGGAAGGAAAAAGACAGTATTGATTGCGTAGCAGCGACAGTGTCAGGTATGATGAAAGAATGATCAGGTGCATGCCTATGGAATTAACATCACATGCTTTGGCCCTGCTCAAGGCTAACATGAAGTCCTGAACAGATTACCCACAAGGGAATGTGGTAGGGTGACCATATTTTGGAAATTAAAAAGGAGGACAACATGGTCGGCCCCCACCAACATGTGTCCAGCACCAAGGGGGGGTGCCCACCTGAACATAGCCTTGGTCACATATCTGATTTTACAGCACACAATTAAGACAAATCTGTTCTAAATAACATCTTAATGTTAAAATCACTGAAATAATAAGTGAGACATTCAATGTATCTGAAATTAACTTCACTCATTCCTACTTTTGCAGCTTTTGCTGTATTTTGTGGCTATTCTTTGTGTGATACATTCTCCCCTTTCCTCAAATATCTTTTCTGATTGTATTCCTCACTCTGCTGCAAGCTGCTGTTTGCTGCTGGCCAGCCGGCCGGCTGTCTGACTTTTTTTTTTTTTAAGTTTTTAAGTTCAATTTTGTTTTGAAACTTGCTAAAAATCAACAGATGAACAGATCTGCTTGAAACTTGGCATGGATAAAGCCCTATGTAAGAGCTATCATAATGCCAAGTTTCTTCTCCTTATCTTTAAAAATGTTTTTTTTTTAAAAAATAATTTTAAAACCTCACATTTTAAAAAAAATCCTAAAAATCAATGGATAAACAAATCTGCTTGAAACTTGGCATGACTAAAGTCCTACTTAAGAGCTATCATACTGCCAAGTTTCTTCTCTTTATCTTTAAAAATGACCATTTTTAAAAATAATAATTTTAAAACCTCAAATTTTAAAAATTCCTAAAAATCAACGGATGAATGTATCTACTTCAAATTTGGCATCACTAAAGCCCTAGCTAAGTGCTATCATGGTGCCAAGTTTCATCTTTTATCTTTAAAAATGACAAAGCTGTAAGCATTTTTGTTAATTCGCACTGACTATAAAGTAGAGCTGCCCTTTGGGTGGGGGGAGGATGGGAAAATCCGGATTTTTCTTCAAATTTCATAATTCCCCCCCCCCTTCCCAGATTTGTTACCAAAAATCCTGACATGTACTGTTTTTTCCTGACATATGGTCACCCACAAGTTCTCTTGTTTTAAATATAAATAACTATAATAAAAAACGGAGGGAAAGGTTTACAACAAATAGACTTCATTTAAAAGTTACAAAGGCAGGAAATGCAAATTCTTAAAACAAAACAAAAAAACCTTAAGAGATCCTCTCAACTTAACACTGAACTGCGACATAAGGTATGACATCTACAGAAACAAGGAGAAAATGATTGAAAGGTGAGCAGCAACGTTTTTGGCAGGTATTCCTATTATGTAGAGCAATTTTCAGTGGTTTTTTCCCACCCAGATTTCATATGACTGCAAAGCAAATGTAGTACAACTAGCAAACAAAATTCAGCTTATGCAAACTTTGCATTTCTTAATTTGGAAGCATTTCAATAATATAATTCTGCTTATCTCTGTGTAAATGAATGCCTTTTGTCATGAAATAGCTGATTGGAATAGCTGATTTTTTGCTTTTTAAGCAATGCGACTGCAGAAAATGATCGCCAATCCCTGTCATCTATTTCCTTTTTGCTGCCAGAATTGTTGGGAGGAGGAGGGCATTTGTGGAAGAGAAGGCTCTTCTTTTTTAAGAATCGAAAGCTGTCACTTGGCAGGAATGAAGGTCAAAAAAGATCTTTTCAGAAGCAGGAAGAATGTTTGTACAGGAGGAGGTCTTTACTGAAGCCTAGCTTGGGTTCCCTACAGGGTTTTAAACACTGCTGGAGCAAAGCATGCAAACTACACAGTTTAAACACAAATCTAGGTCTGTACTCTCCCTTCCTTTTACTTTAACCCCTCCCCAGTACCACAGCTCCACAGCACCACAGCTTGGCTGTCTTGATTCGAGCACATCCCAGACAATGGTGCAACTCTTCTGACAGCTCGCTGAAAACCAGACAGTTCAATTGAGAAAGGCCACACTGCTGAAAGGTGCCCCAAATTCTGCATCACATGGAAGGATGGGAGAACTCGGGATGCTCAAACTCCCTGAGATTCTCCAAACTCCACTTTGAAGCCTAGTTCACTTTGTTTCCATTTTTGTGTGCGTGTGACCTGTTTTCCTTTTCATTAGAATTGGAAAAGTGTGTATTTTCTTGCGCATTTTTAAAAATGTGCATATTTCCCCCACCCCACTGACAAAAACATGAAACTTAGAGCTCTGCAATTCAGAGCTTTCCGGAAATGGCCCTTTACGACCACCATTATTGGCACCTGTAGATCTACAACAATAGAGAGCCCCCATCTTCCTTAAAAATGGCAGCTCTCACGCAGGACGGGCAGCTGCTGGGTTCTAGTAGATGGTTCCGGTCTGACCCGGTGGTTCGGACGGCGGGAGCAGCACCCCACCATCATCCTGGATCAGGCCAAGGCGCTCCAAAGTGCTTTGGAACTGATCCAACCGGCTCCAACTGCTTTGGCTTAATCCGGATTCAGACTGAAATCTGATTCAGATTCAGATTCAAATCAGCCCGCTTCGGTTCGGCATTCGGAACCAAAACGGTGCACAGCCCTAATGAAAATGCATAAAAATACATTTTTGTCCTCAGTACTTTATTTCTAGGGTTGTGGATCCATAGCACTAATACTTGAAAAGGGATACAGTGGCGCAAGGTCAGGAACACCTTGCTAGTTACTGAAGTCACTGTTTTTAATAACGTCAAGGAAATGAATAATTATGATACTAAGGCTGCAGAGCCAGGAAGGAGATCCCACTAAACTTAGCAGTACTCGCTTCCAAATAAATATGCTTGGGTAAGACTTTAAATCAACAACAGAGGAAACTTCAGAGGTGCACTACAAATATTTTATTTAGCCCATTGCATTTTGACACAGTGATCCTTCTTTAGGGTACAAAAGAGACTACTCTGCAGACACTACAAAAGAATGTCTCAGAGTACACCTCTCTAACTCTGAGACACTACAAAAGACTGGTTTGTTTAGCTGGTGACCTCACTCCTTTCCCTCCTCAGGTTCTAAATGCCCTATTCCAAAATCTGGTATAAGAAGAAGAGATGAAACTCCTAAGAACCCATAACCAATGGAATGAATCATCACTGGGGGTTATGTCTTCCTACAGTTCCTTTAAGCCAAAATAATAATAATAATAATAATAATAATAATAATAATAATAATATGTCATGGCTTCCACTAAATAATCCTGGCTATTCGAATTTGTTGAGAGTATCAGGAAATTGTCTGTCAAGAGATAGGGTGACCAGGTGTCCTCTTTTACAGAGGACAGTCCTCTATTTGAAGGGCTGTCAGAAGGCCATCCTATATTTGAAGACATCCTGTATTTGAAAGGCTGTCTTGACCAATTCCAGTTTAAAGATACAGAATCAGAAGAGCAATTGCCCATCATCAGTGCACCAAACTGAACAGGCAGGCACACAGGGCACCTGGTCATCAACATTATGGTGAGATGTATTGTGTTTCTGTTTAAATTCTTTTAAATTAATTCAAAATCTGTATCTATACGTATGAATTAGAATATATACATTTTCTGCAAATCCATGTCCTCATTTGTCCTCTTTTTGAAGGCATGGAATTTCTCTGTTTTGGCGATTCATAAGTGGCCATCTGAGTCACAGATCCTTGAGAAGAAGGAATGACTGTTAAACCAGTTTAAGAAGTCCTCAATCTTCTCCTTCGCCCAACCTTATAATCTGCATACCGCTTCACAGCCCAGATTAAAGCAGGGAGTGTGATGTGCTTTATCTGTTTGTGGCCAGGTCTTTTCCTGTGCGTATTTTCAAGCTTAGCATTACCTGCTCTGGTTCAAAGGACAGGCTGGGCAAAAATGTAAATAAATAAATTTACAAAGCAGTTATTTTCCTGGAAGTTGTTTGGTATAACTGCAAGGGACTAACGAACAGGTTGTTGTAATTTAAAGAAGGTATTTTATGTGATGAAACAGATAAATTGCAGGCTTCTTTCCTGAATGATTGTTTGTACTCAACAGTCAATGCAGTCCTTAGAAATGACAGAAATGTTAACCGGGTACCTGGTGAAGTGTCTGGGTGAGTGTGTCTGAAGAGGGGAATTAACATGAAATGACTAGGTTAACTTCTGAGTTATGATTTTTTTCCCTTGCTTACCTTAATAGTCTCCAGTAATATTTAATCTGGGCTTCTATAAATAATGAACAGACTCTTATAAAGCAAAGGAGGAAATCTCTGAATATAAATCCCAAGGCAGAGAAATAGGATATTGAGTGAGAGTGGTACTGCATGAGATCAAAAAGGCAATAAAAACTAATAAGCCAAAATAGTGGGTGGCTAGTGGCTCCCTGAATACAGCGTATGATGGTTTTGAGAAATGGGATCTTAACACCTCCAGAACAACTGCTTCCAAAAGACACCTAATGCAGAGCCCGTAAGTGGAGGCCTTCTACTTGACACATACCTCAGCAATACAAAAATGTATTCAAGAATCACATAGCAATATGTGATCCCCTATAACATACAGCGGTAAGCAATTTATGGCCCTCCTATAGCTCCCATAATTCCTCACAATTAGCTATGTTGGCTAGGTCTAGTGGAAGTTGTAGGCCAAAGCATCTGGAGGGCCACAAGTTGCCCACCCGATATGATGGTTAAAGCATGAATAGGAAACCTGGTGCTCTCCAGATGCTTTATACTACAACTCCCATCAGGCCATCAGCATGGCCAGTAATCAGGGATTATGGGAGCTGTAGTACAAGACATTTGGAGGACACCGCGTTGACTACCCCAGGTTAGAGCATGTAACACAAGGGAATCTTCCGCAAGTCTCCCACCCATCCATGCACACTTTCTAGGCCACATCTGGAAATGGGGTCATTGGTGACCACTTGGGTGATATCCATAGAGCTTGTATATGTTGCACACATCCAACTTCCATACAGTAATGGTGGAGAAGACTGGTGTAATTTCCTTTTAACAATGGGTTTGGGCGTGGCATTCAGTCCAAAAACACACCTGGATCAAGCTCTTAAACTGTTTCTTGAAATTTGATGGAGAATCTAGCTGAGGAAACAATTGCTGATTGGCTGGCACTTCATGATGTCACAAAAAAATCTTCCCTTACCAATCCCTGGAACTAATCCAGTCTCCACAATATACCCCTTAAAATATTTTTTTCATTTCACCAAACCTGAAATGGTGGAAGGACAGCCTTTCCATCATAATTAATGCCATTGTTAACCTCCTTGACACAAAAAACCTATAGTTTAAAGCCAAAATCACATTTGTATGTTGATATGTCAAGTAAATGAGAAAATGAGACAACATTTCAGCGCATTTTGGAAAATGGTGGAAGACGTACTCTGACAATTAAAATAACATGTTCCTTGAACTCCTTGACCCCAAAAACCTATAATTTAACACCAAACACAGGATAGTTACTTCTGTGGTTGATGAAAGCTAGCGACGGAAAGAAAATTTTCCACCATTTTGAAAATAGTGCCTAAAAAAGTTTTGCACAAGAATCAGACTGTCTACCCGAACTATTCTGTTAATCCAATACCTCAAGATCACATATCAGGAGAGAAAATCTCTGGACCTCAAAATTTTTATAGGGGTATATTGTGGGGACGGGATTAAACTGTGCTGTACTATTTTAAATAGTTTCTATTTATGGTTTAAAATTTTGTACATCGGTGTTTTTAATGTTCAATGTTTTTAATTTTTGTAAACCGCCCAGAGAGCTTCGGCTATGGGGCGGTATATAAATGGAATAAAATAAAATAAATTATTATTATTATTATTATTATTATTATGAACAGTAGACATAGGTGATCTGAGCTTCAGAAGGCCTCCTCAGCAGAAACTCTTGTTTTCCTACCAGGAATATTGGGACCACAGACAGAATACTATGTGAAGCTGCTTTCCTTACTCCTCTGAGAAGATGGAGGCCTAGGGTGGTCATTTACACATTGCCAAAAAGAGGACAAAAGAAGACACAGACCTCCATCACACCTAATCTACCCCCCCCCCCCCCGGTTTGCCTCTGCGTTTTTTTTACCTCTGAGGCAGAAGCGCGTCAAGTTTACAATCCCTTTCACCTGAATAGATGCTCTTTAGCGCCTTCGCTCCTTGACTCGTTAACTCTTGGCTCCACTCCGCTCCACCCCTCCCCTTCTCTTTCTCCCTCTAGTCAAGTCCTGTCAGATGAGTACTTCAACCAACTTTCGAGCCTGGGATGCAAAGTGCGGGTTTTATATTGAGGCTTAGAGCCGGCTACAGTGAGAGATTGCTTTTCCCTGCCAGGACCTGATGCACAGAGATTTAGGGCACGTTAAATGCGCTTAGGGAAAATAATCCAGACTTTTAGCATTCTAGGAAAGGCTGGGGAAGAGGCAGGGTGTCAGAAGATAGGCACAGCGTCATGTGAGTACCATGCTGCAAATCTGTACAACAGGCATGGCGAGAGTGCACTAAATTGCTCATGTGATAGAGCTTACAGACTTGCACAACATTTGCATAGGCTAATTTATATGTATAGATGCAATTTTAGAAATAGCTATTCTAATTTGAATAGAAATACAATTTATCTGGCCATAGTGGGGATCAGGTGATCTGCGTGCTGCTCAAAGGGACATTTTTGAACAGAGAACTGTCTCCTGTAAAGTAGGACACCTTGCCACCCTAGGAAATGCTTGCCTTCTTTGCACCCTCCCCCTTCTCCTGCCCTGCGTAGAGTTTGTAGGTTTGTGGGAGGCAGGGAAGAGGAACTGGAAGCGATGGACACATACACCTCTGCAAAGCAAGTAGGGCCCTGTTTACCCCAGAAATGCAAGTTGGATGCTCACACTTGCAAACACTACCCCTTTTTGACTGCTTGAAACACCTTTAACAGTGAATGGAGAGAGAAATGCTCACTGGCATTAAGAATACAAGACTAGCTACATATATATTCATTGCCCTTTGGAGTAGGTCTTATTTCTTCCAAGTCCACCAAAGTCATCCACAGAATGGAAGCCTCCCTCAAAATCTTGGTGAGATTCTCTACACAGCTGCAAACAGAGCACCAAATATTACATCGAGCTCAAAATATCGTTAGTAATTGAGCTGGGAAACGGAACAAGGAACCAAGGACATTTTTGCTCAACACATCCTTCCTTGTGTACTCTGAAACAGAGAAGCTTATGTTAGTGGTCAATCCCACAACATGGTAAACATCAGCAAATCTTTGTGTGTGTGCATGTGGTTATTTCTTTTTCTGATTTAATTTTTTTATTTTCCACACATCAATATACTAAAAAACACAAAGTTCAAAAACAACACAGTACAAAAACAACACACTAAAAGAGGACAATATACAAAGTTACAGTGGATTCCCGATTTTCTCCTGGTAGCCACCTGCCTCATTTCCTTTGGCATATGCAATTGCTATACAAATCGGTATCCTCTTTTTGGTGACGCATGGCCTCTCTTTTAGTGATGCCTAAATGGCCACCCTATCACTGTGTAGACGCTGGAAGGTGGGGCCAGGAAACCATGCAATGTCAGAGATGGGACCAGTGGCACAGTACTGGTCTCTTCAATATGTGGAACCCCCTTCACATGGATAACACATGAAAGGGGCTCTCTAGCCATAGTGCAAAGAAAAACAAAAGCATAAAAAGAAAAGCACACACAAACTCACACTCTGTGTCATTTTCCACACTGCCATACATATATTTTGTCCATAATACCTAAAGTTATTAAATGGAATGTTATTGTAAAACTTTATAGAATATTGGTGGTAGTTCTTCAGAACTGCCTTCTATATGGAAAGTAACGAGGTGTGTGAGATAAGAGAAATAAGAGGAAATGTTGATTGATTATACACACACACACACACACACACACAACCACACCGTAGTTGTGTGCAACAGGAATTTCTAACAGATACTAGATTCCTAAACAGACAGCACCAGTCCTGTAAAGTTTTCACCTCCCTGGCTCTTAGAAACCATCTATCCCCTCTTTTGAGTGTCATGACATTCTCAACCAGCTGTGTTGAGGCATGATAAATAAAACAAGCCATTTTATGTTCTTTTACTCTTACTTAACCCACCCACCCACATTGAAACAATCAGCTTAATTATAAATGACAGCTGCATGCAAAGTCTGAGGCCCCCTCCAGACGATCGATTTATGGCTCCTTTAAGGCGCATTACCGATTTTACCTCTTCACAAACGAGGCTTAAAGCAGGCGTGCAGGCGATTTTTGTCTTCATAAATACGCATTTTCGATTTCACATTAAATAGCGGCTTTTAATTTACTTCGATTTACTTCGATGGTTCCCCGTTCGAGCATCGATATATATGCAAATAATAATGCAATTAAAGGCATGTAAACAACTTTAAAGCGTGTTGTATGAAGCCTGTAATTCGCCTCCACACCTCTCATCTACAGGTATTAGGTGTAAATTCGACTAAGCTAAAGCGCATATTCGGAGAATCAGGCGTAAAACCGACCTCTTCTAGAGGGGGCCTATGAAACAATTGCGTGCGAGCTGTAAAATCATGAAACTCTTTACACTTGAATATCTTGCCCTTCAAGTAGCTTTGAATATATGTTGGTATATGTGCAGAAGATGTACCCCTTTTCATGCGTGCCGAATTAGCAAACATTGGGAGCATAGCCGCCATGTGTGCCAGCAGTGCAGGGAGCCCGAAATCCCATCATGCATTCAACTGAAAGTGGGAGGAGGTCTTTGGAACCTCCCCCACCCCATATTGTTTCGATGTTATAAAGGAAGGGAATGAGTTTACGATCGTTTCATTGTTAAGTCAGTGTTTGTGCACTCCTGGTATTTCCAGGAAGATCCCAGACATTTCTCCATAAAACCCTTACTACAAATGTAATTTTTAGCTAAGATATTCTAAAATGTTTTTGGATGATGTTCCTAATATTAAAAACCAAACAAACAAAAAAACGTTGCAGGCAACCTAGCCAGTCGGAGGGAGACTTGAACATATTGTTTGGCTCATATTCCTAATTTGTTTGCAGGCCCCATTGCAAGTGAGCGTATTGGGAAATCTCCCCAGCACCAGCCGGAGGAACCACACCCAGAACTAAAGCCAAGAGGAAGACATTCACAGCTGCTAAGTGTTTGCTCTGGCCGTTTTAAGTATCATTTTTGAAGGGTGGCTTGCGAGGGTGCTCAAGGAACTATACACAATCCAAGGGTTATGTTGCATATAGAGAGAAGTTGCTATGTGCAGAGTAGGAAATGGTGCCGTAATGGATCTTTCATATGCAAATCATATACCTAGACAATTGTTGCCATGCGTACCAATTTGACTTCTCTGTATTATATGATGTTCTCTCCCTGAGAATATTAGTTATTGGCCATTTATTACTTTTAATTAAATAATGAAATTTTCATTCGATTTGATGCATGCATCCACTCATAAAAAGAGGATGCTGTCATTTTGTTGACTTGATTCACATGCATTAACCATGCAGGAAGAGCTGGATAATGGTGAAAGCTTTATGTAGCTGGAACTTCACTCATAGGCAAAAGCATATTTCCCCCCCCCCCATTCTACTCCTATGTCTTTTCATGAATTTACACTATTGGGTTTCACTCCTCTTGAATTCTCGTTTTTGGTTTGGAACGTTCCTGGCATTCATTAGAGAGCTGGAGGGTGTGCCCTTTACTGCAAGTTCCATCCTTAAATCCATTTGGCTCTTCCCCACACCGCCCCTCAAAGTTACTAACGATAACAGTGCACTGATAAAGCGCTGCAGAAAGGCCAGCTCTGAAGGTTTCCGAGGAGAAGTTTCAGCTCTTTTGGGGGGGAGGGAGATAGGGGATAAAAACTGCCCCCCCTTAGCTTAAGTCCTCCCCCCCACGACCCAGTTTCATGGCAGTGCTCATTCCTGTAACTCAGGCATGCACAACCTTTTCAACCCGAAGGGCCGCATCACATGCCTGCTGGGGTTGCGGGGCTGCAAACATATATTTTCACATACGACTCTTTCTCTCACATACCACCCCACTCACTCTAATGCACTTGCCTTGTAATATATATTTTTAAAAATATATATTTTGATTTCATAAGGGTGGGCAACTTATGTTGCATTACTGGGGGTAATCTATCAGGGGTTGGGGTCCCTCTATGCCCCTGCCCATCCACACACCCACACCCCTCCCTCCGTCCCTCCCTCCCTCCCTCTCTCTCCCTCTCTCTCTCTCTCACACACACAAACCCTTCCCACTACCGCCCCTGAAAAAAAGTATCCAGATGGTGGTTCAGAGGGTGGAGCTAACTACCTACCTGCTGTACTTTATAAATTTTACACTGGGATGATTTGCATAAAGAAGTACAGACTAATATCTAGTTTATTACAGATCAGGGATACTAGCAGCCTAATTTAAAGGGGAGGGATCCTTTGTGGTTGCTATTGTTAAACAACGGCAAATTGGAAACTGTTGTCGTGCTTATATAGATTATCAATCAATCTGTCAGTTAGATCCTAATCTACTTTGTCCCTGCCCATGAACTACTGGATCAGGAACTGCGCATGCAGTGTAGGCTATATCTAGCTTCTAAGTCTTCCTGCTGGTAATAGTAAGAGCAGCCCAGGGCAGAAGGGGTTGAAGGGGTTGAATCCTGCCTCCTTTCCCCCAAATGGGTAACTGGTGCGACTTCCTTTCTCAGACCAGGCATCTTGTTCTGCAGGTAGGTATGTGGAGCTAGCTATGCTATGTACCAATGGCCCTGAGCTTAAAAAAAAAATAAGAAGGTAAAATACCTTTTTTAAAAAAAGGTAAAATACATTTTAAACAAATAAACAATCATTGCTACAGATTTTTTTCCCCAGAAACACAGTAAAAGAAGAAAGTGATAAAAGGAATGAAACCACTCACATTTTGCATCACCAATACATGTTGCAATTGGAGGGTACATGCTTGCCTCTTCAAAAATGGGCGATCATGACTATAGAATTTAGCTTGCTTCCTTTCTTGACTCATCAAGATATAAATTATACAGTCCTTTCCATCTCAGTCTCACGAGCAACAAGTCAAACTGATTTACAGCTGCTTCTCTCTATTTTAGTAAGCCTGCTAAATTAATCTGTTGCACGTGACGAGAAACAATTCCTATCCTGCGCCCTTATAAAACAATTTAGAACCATTAAGAAGACCACTATTTGACTTCCAATAGAGGTTTAATTGCATCAGTTTGAAGCCAATAGGCCTTTAGATTAAAAACACACACACACAAAACCCCCCCACACGACCACAATACATACACAGAAGAGGGGAAGTTTGGAGCAGATGCCCATTAGAAGGGACCTGGGATTCTATAAGCCTTTCTTCCAAATATTAGTTCATTGGCTTGCAGAACTACCACATTTAACTGCTTGCCAAAAAAATAATCATTACCATATGAAAGGGTTTCATTTAAGTCCCTTCTAAATCTATTAGTAAATATTCATTTTGCAGGGAATCTGGCAAAGAGGCAGAAAAACTCAAAAGATGAGAAAACTCAGACACTGAACTCAGAGGATGGTACAACATGGACTTTCTGCTGCTCCTGTGTTGATGGAACTTTGAAAAATGTAAGCAATGCAATTTCGTAAGGATCACACACTCACTGTGAAATTTCTTTTCCTCAACAGCTGCTGCTTTGCTGGAGCCCACAAGTCCAGAGAGGACAATATACATATACATATATATATATATATATATCCCTCCTAATTCTACTGGCATAGAACCAAACATCATGTACTGCAGCCAACAGGAAGGGAGTTTATTATGATGCTGAGCAAATAATTCTTAACAAATGAATTATTCAGTGAATTATCCTTATTTCCGCATACAGATTTCAATTTCCAGCTATCTGACACTTCAGTCTGCTCATGGTTTTAAGGGTCAATAATTCATGCTATGCTAAGTTTGGACTGGCTGCAGATATCAGAATGTATCTCTGCTTCAAATGGAGGAGTATTACAATACGACTGTCAAAACCTCACAGAAGTGAAACATGTTAAGGAACTCTTGCTTGAAATATCCATGACACTTGCTTCTTGAGCGATGATTATAATTATTCAAACATATTTATAAAATACTTTTCTATTCAAAATACTGAAAGCTTTGTAAATATATATTTGTTTCAGGATTTTTAGATCATCCATCAACAGAGATCCCAGGATGGTTTACAACATATTTTAAATAAATGAATAAACAACAATATAAAAGTAAAGGTAATATTTTATGTATATTCTATCTATGAAGGACATATATTGCAATTCAACACCAACAGTACCAAAACACAATCAAAACCAGCTAGCCAAACCTAGGGAAAGCTCTCTCAAACAGCCAAGTTTTAATTAAAATCCAAGGTTTTAATTAAACACTAAAACAAGTACAGTATAAGGGACTTCCAAAAAGGAGTTACTACTGCCAAGAAAATCCTATTCCACATCTCCACCGGTCTTATCTCCTAAAACAGGGGTGCATAACCTCTTTCAGCCCAACAGCCAAATTCCATTTCAGAGAAACTCTCAGGGGCCACATTCCAGTAGTGGGTAGGTGGGGACAAAGGGGAAGGGCCAAAATACCAAAAAACACCAGCATATTTTAGCTCTGACCCCCTCTAGATGGATTCTGTTTGACGCCTGGTTAGCCGATTATGCGCATAATCGCTGAAGCGCTTTATTGTAAATGCTTGTACGAAGGAGGTAATTGAGTGCATAACTGGTGGCCTTACCGGTTGTTTGAAATGCACTTTACAAGTAGTTAATGCGGAGAATCGCTTGTTAAAATGCGCTTTAACACCTGGGGGGAAATAAAACACGCTATTTAACGCGCATTCAATAATGCGCATAATCGGAGAGATAAAGTGCCTCAACTCCCGATTTACACTCCGCTCTTGTAGAGGTAAAATTTTTAATGAGACTTCAAAGAGCTTTAAATGTCTCGTGTAGAGGCAGCCTTAGACTGCTTACTGTCAGTAACTTAAGCTTAACTTAAAGCCTTAAACCTTTTAGGATGTGGAAAAAACTGCCCCAAAACTGGGAAACTACCAAACAGTTTGCGGCTGGAGGAAAGGGGTGCAGCCAGGAGGAGGGGCCATGGCTTTCTGGAGAACCCTAGAGGGCTGGATTTGTTCCTTGGGCCTGAGGTTCTGCATTCCTGTCCTAAAAGCAGAGCATGTGGAAAAGATCCTCATCTGTTGACCTCAGAGGACTCTGCACTAATATTTCATCACATTCACAGATCTCTGTGCTGACACCAATAATAATAATCATAATCATAATTTATAACCCACCTCTCCCTCCGGATCGAGGTGGGGAACAACAATAAATATAAACAAAGGAACCACAAAATATATAAAATATTAAAACAAATAAAAATTGGCCCTCTTACATTAGCACGAAGATCTAAATCCCTAAGCAAAGAGCCCAGCTGTGTCAGGTGGGGGACATATTCA
The DNA here is from genome assembly GCA_029215795.1 of Anniella stebbinsi. NCBI lineage: Eukaryota > Metazoa > Chordata > Lepidosauria > Squamata > Anniellidae > Anniella > Anniella stebbinsi. Next base: position 96,166,939 of record JARDYH010000003.1, on the reverse strand, counting down.
AGATGGAGGCTTGGGCTGCACTGTTATACAGATAGATTTAGGAGTTAGCCCACTGAACACTTGCAGGAGGCATCCAGAATCACAGAGCCACATTTCCTGTGGCTGTGTGCATGTATTCTGGCAGCACTAGAGATTCATGGGCATTTAACAGATAACCAATATAAACTTGTAATTGTTGACAAAAGGCTTGCTTACGCAGGTTCATAACATCTGCAAGGATTTGCAAGTAGCCGACAGTTAAAGAAACAGCCTTGGAGGGGAACAAAACACTGAGGATGAGGACACATTTGCTCTCTAGAGTGAAACTACGCAGATGCCTGCTGGCATTTGTTGCCATCTGGGTGACCTCGGAAACTTATCTGGAGGCAAGGAACCTGAGGACAAAAGGAATGTCCCAGGCGGGCAGGAGAGTGCTTAAGCATTCTTTCTTTTCCTTCTTAGCCGACACCATTTACACTCGAGAGGCTGTCAGCTCCAGGCAAGTAGAGTTGTTCTGGTTCCATTTGATGATAGCCCTGAAGACTGTAATAGAGTTCCCTGAAAAGCAGACACTTGACTGATGCATTTCTGTAATGAGGCAAAGCCTGAACAAAACTCAGCATATCACCATGATCCCAAAAGTCCATGGTTGGAGACTTTGGTGGGCTGATTCACAGTGAATCTTGCACCCCTAGGGCGACCATGTATCTCAGAGCACAGTTTTCTATTTGAAGAGCTGCCCTGTCTATTTCAGGTTTAAAGATAAAGCACCAAAAGAACTTTGGGCTACACCTACATTACTGCTTGAAGTGCAGTGCTAACTGTTGGAGCACAATCCACATCCCATATACCACTTCCATAGTGTCATATCATGCTTTTTATTCCACATATGTAATGATTTGACACAAGGTGTAGACCTGGCCTTGATAAAACTTGCCATGCTGCAGTAGTTCGACGGAAGAAACATATGAGCAGACAGGACTACACAACAGATTAAAAAAATGCCACCTGGTTTCACACAGTTTGCTGCTCTATGGCCAGGGACGACGAAGGGTGGGGGAAAGCCGGTACAAATTACTGGGGCCCGTCAGTCCGGAAGGGGCCCCGGAGCCCGTCTATGCTGCCCATGTTTTTGTGTTTCTCGGCAGTATCATTATTTGTCAGTTGTATAGACATCCATTGTAAAATCGGTGAATTTCAAAGAAAATAATAATGATATACAAAATTGTCAGTTATCGGCTAACATAGACTCTAATCAACCAAAGGCCTCCTAATTACATATGAAGAACAGACTATAATTATTCTGCTGTCGAGCCTCTCTCACTGCCCGCCAGGCTGGCTCTGCCCTCTGGTCAGTCCTGCTCCACAGCAGACCTCTCCCTTCCGAATAGCAGATCCGGACGGGCCGCGGGCAAGCGCCAAAGCCGGGTGTGCATGCCCTAGCCTGTGCCTACCACGCTGCAAGGCCTCCGGATTGAGCGAGCTCCGGCTGTCTGTCCATCCACCCACTGGCTCACCTGCTGATTAGGAGGAAGCCTCCCTCCCCTTAATGAAGCCGCGGGGTCTGCCAAGCGAAGAGGCTGCCTCTGGCAGCTGGGGCTGGGGCCTGTGGCCACCCCGGCATCACGCCTATAAATCTCTGGAGCGGCAGCGGGACAGGGGCTTAAGTGGTCATTGCTTGAGCTGCCACCCTGACGGCCGTCCATAATCAATGGCTTATAATTTATGGCCGGTCACGCCCAGCCCGCCTCCACAGGCAAAGCGAGACTGAGCCAGCGCAGGAGCCGCCTGGCCACCATGCAGGTGTGCTTCTGTTTCGCCCGCACAGCCAGACTCAGCGCGGCACTCCCAGCTCTGCCTCCCACGGTTACTCCCTCCCCTGATGGCGCCTTGGCCCTCCCCACGAGGGCCACTTCCCAGCACGTGTACCTCAAGGAGACTTTCCCCCAACATACAGTGCGCTGGAAGCTTCCTTCGTTTTTTCTGCAGCATTCACACGCGGCCCCTCGCTCCAGTTCTTCTCACGGCGCCCCTGCTGAGGATGCCTTTTCCTGCCTTTCCTCGGGACAGTGGGCACATCAATACAAATCCCGTGTAAAGAGTTTTAGCTGGTCCGTCCTTGCTGGGGTGGGGGTGGGGGCAAAGATTTTATTTTCACCGGGGCCCAAACCCGCTTTCGGCGGCCCTGTCTATGGCCCAATTGTCTCATATGGTACATGCTGCTGTGGCCACAAGACCGCAGCTAGTGGGGAACATTTTAAGCCTATGGGCTATATGTTCAAGGGACATTTTCACCCCCTAAACTTGGTGGTGAAGGACTGTAGTGGATTTCAACCCTTTTCCTCTCTTAGGGAGATATGTTTCTTAAAAAATGAGGATTTCCTAATTAGCGTTGACTGTGCTCTGCAGTTTCATCATCTTTCTCTGGCAGTGTGAAGAGAACCAGGACACCAGATTTAATAACGCTAAGTATTCCCCACTGCCCAGTTTTACAATATTCATTGACCCCAGGTTCCTCAGGATGGTTGAAAACAGATGCACATCGCTGCATAGTATACAGTAAATCACGTCGAGAATATAAATCCTGCATTAAGTAAAAACTTTCGTTTCCAGTGGAGTCCTGAGTTGCACCAAGTTTCCAACAGATGGTGTTGTCACTTTGAAAGCAGAGAGATAAGAGAACATAAACAGCCAAATCCAGCCCATTCATGTTTCGTAACGTCAAGTGACACTCGGTTTTCTGATGTAAAAGAAAAAGAAAGGGGGGTGGAGGGCACACTGAATGAAATTGGCATTACGTGCTGTCTTCGTCAAGCCAAACAACTTCAAACCATTTCAAGTCCTCCATCGGAAAACCGGCAGACACTTTTGTTGACAAGATGTAGTGAAGAGAGCTGCTGAAGGGAGTCTTTGCTGAAATAATCACCACCATCCCAACTCTATCTAGGAGAAATGGGAAAACAACAGTCCGGAGAAAGATAAATGTTGGGAATTTTCAGGCTTCTAACAAGAGCCAGGAAGCTGCACCAAATGCCTGTATGGGCAGGCTCATACAGAAGAAGATGGTCTCTTGACTGCCACATTTTGCTGACATTTCCAGACAATCTTCAAGAGCAGCCCCCACATACAGCACATTACAGTAATCTAAACATAAGGTGATTACGGCATGGATTAGTATGGCCCACCTTCCTCAGGAAAGGATACAAATGGTGCAACTACTGAAGCTGGAAAAAGGCACTCCTGGCCACCGCTACCAACTGAATATCACGGAGAAACGCTACAGCCAAGTGCATACCTGGTCAAGAACATGTTGCACTCCCAAACCTAGGTTGGCATGACTATTGAGCAACAGGACCTCTGGCTTGAGCCACCATTTGTTCACCTAGGCTGACCAGATAAAATCCAGGTCAGGGCTCCTATAACTTTAACAGTTATAGAGAAAAGGAAATTTCAGCCAGTGTCATTTGTATGCAATTAGTTCCTGGTGAAATTCCCTCTTCATTACAACAGTTAAAGTTGCAGGGGCCCTGCCTTCTTTTGTATATGGTCACTCTAGTATAGTGCCTGCAACTTTAACTGTTGTGATGAAGAGGGAATTTCACCAGAAACTAATTGCATACAAATGACACTGGCTAAAATTCCCTTTTCTCTACAACTGTTAAAGTTACAGGAGCCCTGACCTGGATTTTATCTGGTCACCCTAGTTCACCCACATCCAGCCCCTCACAGTACTCAGACATCCATTCCTTCACAGCTTCATTGGCATCAACTGAAAAGGAGAGGGAGAGAGAGAGAGATGGGTATCAACTCCATAGGGATAAGACTAAACCCCAAAGCTCCGGATGACCTCTGTATGTGTGTGTGTCTCTTTCTTACCTCTCCAAAGCATAAAGGAATATTTTTTAGCTATTGTGGTCATCAGAACAATGATGTACTATGCATCATATAAGATAAGATAAAAGCATGTGAAGAAAGTTTTTGTAAAAACAACCCCCCCCCCCCCATGAAATATTGTTAATAGAAGCTCTGGAATTCGCAAGATTAAAATAAATATAATTTCCCCACAGATTTAATGGGATGGATTATAATCAATAAAGCATAAAGCATCTCTCCAAGGCACCAAATTAACCTCAACAAACATTAGCTTCCACTTTTGAGCAGCTACTGCAAACCGGTCACTCTACCTGACAAAAAACACTCGGGAAGTAAATTTAGCTTGATCATCCCCAGCATTAAGTTTTTGTCTGTTTGTGTACCTGGACTACATTACAAATACAAGAAAAGAGACAGCCAGATCCATAGTGCTATTGCATTGTTAGAGGATTTGAAAACTGGGGTAAAGAGAGAAAGACAGAGAATACCACAGACTGCTTGCTATGTGGTCTTTCCTGAACACTCAACCTTGATTATCATTTCACTCACATTCCACATAACATCTAGCCGTAATAGAGTAGTCACCTTGCCAAACAGTCGGAATGAGTGGCCTACAGGTGTGTGTGTGTGTGTGTGTGTGTGTGTGTGTGTGTTTTCCAGTGTTGCCCATTTCTGTTTCTCAGGTCTTCATCTGCAGGCAAAGAAAAAACTGTGCAAACTGACATCTTCACAGTTCAAGTGAATAATGGTCTTTCTAAAGCCATGTGAATAATTTACACAATATATCAATTATCAGTAACTGACCAGACCACCAAAGCAGAACCAGATCTGTAACATGATGAGCTACCAAAGAACTGATGAAAATGAGGGCATTTGGTGCAGTGTCCTGGCTCTTGTCAGAAGCCTGAAAATTCCAACATTTATGTTTGACAGGAAGCCAAAAGGAAACATTAGCATTTCTCATATGATATTGCAATTATCACATGTTAGTGACTTTGTTTAAAGTGGCTGTAACAAGTTTTCCGTCACAGATGCAGTTTTTATCACAAATATGACACTAAAATGGAGGGATGCCGACCTTGGATTCTCATTTGGAAAGCAGCTATATGGCATGTCCATGTGCATTGATCGTATGAATGTAGTTCACATTGTTTTGGAGAGAAAGCAAGGAAACTAGGATGGCAGAATCTCAGAAAGACTCAGGAATCAGACAGCAAAATTATTTTTTCCCAGCTTATGATTGCTATTCACCCAAATCTCATCAAAACTAAGCTCAGTTCACAATGCTGAAACTCTCTCATAATTCTGTTCATTTCGTATCAGCATCATCAGGCACCCATGGGACAGAGATACACACATGTTGTTAGGTCCAGATGTGCACACTGAATACATTGCAATATACATGTTTCTCTCTGTGTTGTGATTATCTGTAAGTATATATTTATACTTAACCACTTCTCATATATACAACAACTTCGCATAAGTGGTTAACGGCAATCTGTCATACTTGGCAAAACCTGTAGAGGCTATTACTCTGATTCAAATGCAAGAAAAAGTAGGACAGGCTAGGGTAAAGAAGGGTAAGATGAAGCCCATTTACACAGATAAGGACTGGCATTTTCCTTATCTGTGGAGATACACTGGTAAATGCCATTGGTTCAGAATAAAAGAAAATAAAACATTATGGGATGTGGGCTATTCATGTCATGCTTCCCCAGCCACATTAGAGGTTATTAAAACAACAACCACAAGTTCAATACTCAAACACAACCAATTAATATTTATGGGATGTTCCCTTCAACTATAGCCCGACATCTACCAAATTTGTGCAAATGTTAGGCAACTATTAGCTATTAATGACATGAACTGCTGTCTGTTCATGACTAATTTTCAAGGTGGACCTCATCCTTCCTTGTTGAGGACTGAGCACTGGCATTACCTAGCAACCATTACCTCCACCACCAAAGCACATGTGAGGCTTAAAACTGGGGGGGGGGGCTGAGGTGCAAACATAAGCCCTACCCCAATGCCATCAGGTGGACAGGCTCTTCTGAAGACACCTCCCCACGTTGATTACAAAAGCGTGTAAAGGATTTCTATAGAGCTAGTGGGCTGTAGTGGTTAGTGTTGGACTGGGACTGGAGAGACCTGTGTTCAAGCCCTCACTCTGCCATGAAGCTCATTGCGTGACTTTGAACCAGTCACTGACTCTCAGACTAACCTATCTCACAGTGTTGTTGGGGGATAAAATGGAGAAGAGACGGACCATGTATGTCACCTTGGCCTCCTTGAAGGAAAAGGAAGGATATAAATGTAACAAATACATAAACAAATGAATACATTTCTACTTGGGCTCAGCTGAACTATGAGAAAATGGGGCTCCTAGTCATGGGAAAGCTAACTGTGATCAGCTGAATGCAAGTTGAAACCCTTTGTAGACCTTCATGCTTAGCATGGAAAGGTTCTTAGGATATTTTGGGTAAGTTAGGGCAAAGGCAAGCAGACGTGAGGTATCCATAGCAGAGCTGAGCAGCTGGAGCTGGGTGCAAGGATGACACCCCCCCTGGGAAACACATGGCATTTAGGAGCTCCCACTGGGTAAAATGAGCCTTGAAACTATAGCCATTTGTAGGATGTTTCTGAATCATGAAGGTCTTCAAAATCAGTTTTTATCTGTAAAATAGGCGCCAGCGATTCTGTTCTTAGCAAGTTTCTGCATGTAAATTCTGTACTGCACATTTATCCCTGATATCAGCAAAAGCAACTATTGGGAAAAGAGTCATGGCAACATAAAACGTAAAGTTGTTTGCAAAAAAATGCTAATATTTACAAAATGCATTTGACTGCCAACAAATGGCTGAGTGATAAGTGACCTCTTCCTTACCTCACTGTTAACAGTATGCCAGTCACTGTAGGCAAGCAAAACAAATATAAAGCAGTTGCTTAAGAAGTTAAATGTGACAAATGCATTTTGGTAAGGAACAACCATCTCATACTGTGGGCCATGGTTAGGTCACTAACCCTTTTGCAGCAAAAGGTTAGTGAGCGTGTTTAAACCATGGTCATGTAGCCACCATGGTTAGGAATGGTTCACACAACATGCTAAGCCATAACGTTTAGCTCAAAATGCTTAACCATAGTGGCTTACTGTGCTATTTGAACGGGGTCATCAAAGCGCATTGCTGATAAAGCAAGTCCCTGTAGCAATGTAACAACTCACTGGCAATCAAGAAGACAATAAAATACCAATCAATCACAGGAACCACTAATTATTTCAAAGTGGGAGGCATCATTTTGCATCTGTCTTGCACCCACACTTTCTCTATTTTGCCTCATTCTGCAGCAACATAATGGTAAATTTTGTAGTGCAGGTGCTCATCATGATGGTCCCCATGGCCACGCCCCCAAGGAGAGCCCAAAATTGCAGGCAGATGGGTTGATCCACATCAACAAACCAGTTCTAGTAGTTTTCATCAGTTAGGCCTTGTGTAAAGCATTAGCTTATGGGTCTTAATCACCCATTCGAGACCAAGCCACCCCAAAATACTTTTCATTACCGCAGGAAAAGCTCACAACTATATATTGCAATTGAGAAAATTCATTCTCCTCCACCCCGCAGTCACTGTGAGGTTTGCAGCTAAGCTCAAAGGGAACAGGGAAGTCTGAAAGGCATGGCAGATGACATCAACATCCCTCTAAAAAAAGTATGCTGGCCCTGTGAACTCTGGCTCCTATACCACTGCTGCAAAGATGTTTTTGAAAATAGTTATGCAGACTGAAACCCTGTTCAGCAAGGCCATCCCAAGACATTTTGCAGCCTTAGGCAAAGAACAAGATGGTACCCCATCCCCATTCCATAAATGGAAGGCGTCCAGATTTGTAGCTGAGTTGTACTTCAATGCTTTCATAGGACAGCAATCTCCACTGCACCTGAGGAGGTTGCAGGGCAGGCTGCTTGGCACAAATAGACCTGTTGAACATTTCAGTGCCACCACTTGCTCCCGGTATCTGGAGCCTTAGGTGCCTGCTATATTTTGTCTGTTTCAGCCATCCCAATAGTTAAGCATTTATCTACACGAGTATTTCAGGAATGTGGATTGAAATGAACATTGGACATATTTTGGATGGATGAAATACTTTAAGAGAAGTGTTCTAACATTACAAAAAGTGTAAGTAATCTGAACCCTAACTATTTGTACTTCTTGGAAACAAATATAGAATTTGACATTCCAATAAACTGAGCTGCCATTGAAAAGCAAGTGTCCATCCTGGTGGTAGTCACAAGGCTACTTAATACAATCCAATTAGTGTGCTGTGAATGGAGTTGGGTGGATCTGAATAGCATTTGGCTTAAGGCAAAATCGCCATAAATTCCCTTACAATTTTTTAAAAAGCAATGATAAAAAGGAAGCTTTTAAATGTCTGAGTGCATTAATATCCATTTAGGCAGTTTCAAATATGGTTTAAGAGTGGGTCAAGCCAATATCCCAATATTTGAACATAAGAGCAGCCATGCTGGATCACACCAAGGGTTCATCTAGTACAGCACTCTGTTCACACAGCGGCCAGCCAGCTGTTGACCAAGAATCCACAAGTAGGACATGAATGCAATAGCACCCTCCCACCCATGTTCCCGAACAACTGGTGCACATAAACGTATTGCCTCTGCTACCGGACATAGCACATAAATCTCAGAACTAGCAGCCATTGATAGTCTTCTCCTCTAGGAACTTATCTAACCCCCATTTAAAGCCATCCAAATTGGTGGCCATCACTACATCTTCTAGCAAGGCCTGATCTACATGTTAGCATTATCAAGCAGGTGCTCTTTAAAGTGGCCACTATTTGGTGTTTTTTTCACAAAGCAGTCATAATGTGGAACATGGCTCATCACCATGAATGACTCCAGAGCACGGCCCAAACAGGCCTCAGCTCTGGGCTCCTCACGGGAAGAGGACAGGCTCCTGTATGGGGAGACCCTAGCATCTACCTTTTGGTTAAACACCCCTTTGCCATAGCTTCCTTTGCGTGTGCCTCCAGCTGAGATGAACCAAGCACTGGAAGAATAGAAATGTGGGCCTCACTGACAAGGGGGCGGGTGCTAGGACTTATTGAAAGAAACATTTTGCCTTGGCTGCTAGTCACATAATAAGAATACATGCCTAACAGATATCAAGTGTTAATACTAATGTTGCACTCAGCTATATTAGTGTAGGCTGACCAGATAAAATCCAGGTCAGGGCTCATGTAACTTTAACTGCTGTAGAGAAAAGGGAATTTCAGACAGTGTCATTTGTATGCAATTAGTTCCTGGTGAAATTCCCTCTTCATCACAACAGTTAAAGTTGCAAGGGCCTTGCCTTCTTTTGTATATGGTCACTCTAGTATAGTGCCTGCACCTTTAACTGTTGTGATGAAGAAGGACTATCACCAGGAACTAATTGCATACAAATGACACCAGCTGAAATTCCCTTTTCTCTACAACTGTTAAAGTTACATGAGCCCTGACCTGGATTTTATCTGGTCACCCTATATTAGTGGTCTGGTTCAGAAGACACCTTAAACCATAGCTTCGACCATGGTGAATAAAGCAAAAAGCCTTATTCACCGTGGTTAAAGCCATGGTTTAAGGTGTCTTCTGAATAAGGCCAGTGAAAGCATTTAGCAGCGGCAATGTTATGAATCACAACAAAATGGCAACTTGCTGCAAAGCTTAGTCTGTCCTTGCTGGGTATGGTACAATTTTCATGTCTTTTTGCTCTTCTGGGCGAGGCATCCATGGTAACACCATCTGGACCAGACCATGGGGATGGGGGATGATCCTGCTGCACATGTTTGATTAGCACAAACAGCGCTTGCCCATTGTTCTTATGGCTCAATGCTCCATTCTTTGCACTGGGGGAATGGCAATTGCTGTTCCCAGGGTACAAGCAGGTATGTGCCTTTAATTGCTTGGGCTCCCATCTCCATTGCTCAGACCACCACAACCAATATCAAAGCACAAGTGTTACTGCTTACTTACTATTAGAAACTGGGGAGTGTGCGCTTTGGATTAGAGTACACACATAGGAAAGCAGAATGTTGGCCTGATGAACAAATTTTCATCATGTTGAATACATTGGGACACATGCCAATTGACTTGAGTGAGACCAAAGCGTGGCTCTAAGAAGGGGTTTTTTTCATGTAAAAGCATCGTCAGAGTTATGATGTGTTAACTGGTTCCCTGCAACCCTTGAAGTAAAACATAGTGGAATGCCTATTAATTTTAAACTGTGGAAAAACATTTATGCCAGCAAGTGAATGCAGCAGCTATTAATGCCAGCAGCACCCTAATAGGAAGCCAGCCAAAACTGTCAGCTAACCCAGTGCTTTGCAGAATGACAAAAGGACATTTCTTTATTTTATTCAGTGAGCCATCCCCTCCCATAATTCCCATCACCACCAAGAAAAAAAAGCTAATATTGAGTTAGTATGTCTACTTTATAAGAACTGACTGCTGAACGTTATGATAAATAAATAAATAAATAAAGGCTTCAGTACTGTACACAGATAAATGTGTGTAAATCAACTTGAGATCAATAGGATTTTTGTGCTTGTGTCTGATTGCAGCAATTATTCCCAGCAAGGACAATTGTTTGTCAATAGTTGCTAAGGTAATTTAAAATCCCTGTAACAGGAAGGATATTTTATATATACATATGGAAGGAGTAGGGGAAATCAACCAAGCCATTTCTTTTCAACGGGACCAATCAATGACTGAATAACCTAATGCATTTTCCTTATTCCAAGACCAAAATGAAAAGACATTACAAGTGGGCACTACAGGAATGTTCCACCAATACTGTAGACACATTTATTGGTGCTGGTATCTAGAACTAGATCACCAAGTAAATAACACACCCATAAGAGAAACCTTGAACATTTTTTCTTATGGCCAATACAATAGAGCCCAATGTAGAGTATGGTTCTAGCAAAACACTCCGACAAATTAGACTACTCAACTTTCCCTTTTTTTCCATCTTTCTTTTTTCTCTTAATAACCAGCAGTTCAGTCCTCTCTATAAAGTAGTTACAACCAGTCGACCCATACCCCACTCTCTGCAACCTTAAGATAGTATAATGAAGATTACTTACAGTGCAATCCTATGCATGTCTATTTAGAAGTAAACCCCATTCAGTTCAATGGGGCTTATTTTAAGGAAGGCGTGTTTAGGATTACAGCCTTAACCTACACTGGTTTCTTCTTGGCAACCTTCAGCAAACTTGCCACCATAATTAGGATCAGATTGAACAATAGAGTTGATCTGTGTGTCCCCCCCGCCCCATATTTCAAGTGCAGGCCTATTGCTGAAGTGGGGTTCTACTTCACAACTGTGAGTGAGTACAGAACAAGGGAATGGATAGCAATTACTCTGGATTCATATGTGGTCCTAAGCCAGTTACTAGGTTTCAGTTCCAAGTGATGTTTTAAAATAAGATAGCGTTAGCACATCACTTCTTATCTGCATCATCTCTGTCTAAAGCATGTTATTCAGCTTCAGTCATTATAATATTCTATAATATTCCATCATTCTATTATCTATGTCTCATTTGGTGGTGATCAAAAAGAAGAATTTTGTGAAACAAATTAAGCTTAATGCAGTGATGCTCACCAGTTATTCCGAAACTGTTCTACTGACTATAGCTCAGCTACTCTGGAATAAGTGGTTTGGAAAAAAAAAAGCACACATGCAGTACAATCCTATACAGGTTTACTCAGAAATAAAAGCCCACTGAGCTCTAGGAGTCTCACTTTCATGCAAATGTGTATAGGATTGCAGCCTTAATAATCTAATCCTACCTAGGCATATTCAGAAGTGCGTCCAATGGAGTTCTTTAGGACTTCATCCCCAAGAAAGCATACATAGAATTGCAACATAAGACTTTAAAACCATTGTATGCTTGCTTTGTGGTAAGCCTCACTGAATTCAGTGGGACTCATACCTGTGTATATATATGAGTGCATAGACTGGGCTGCTCAACTGCAAGTGTTTGACAATGTACCCGGCAATAAGTTCAATTGAACGCAATGACACTTACTTCCAAGTAAACATGCATAGGATGAGGCTGTATGTATCTGTGGAATTTTGACATTTAACTACCATCTATTATAATTATGGGGTGGCACAGGTTAGCATGGAGTCCCACTCAGAAGTTAATTTCCATTGAGTTCATTGGGGCTTACTTCTAAGTGTATAAGATTTCAACCTAAGACATGTGCTGCTGTTGCAAGGAGCTAAACAAATTTCTAGTTATCTTGGTGACTAAAAGTCAAGAGAAGGCAAGCCTCTGGGTACAAGAAGCTTTTCATCCAATTGCACCATGCTGCTGGCATTACATACAGTAGATATAAATGAAAGCAGATATATATGATTTAAAACTCTGATGAGGTAGTTTCTTTCGGGTAGTCCACCATCACTTAAGCCAAGAGAGAAGAACTAGTTCAGAAAGGCACACATATTTCCTAGTCAAGTAACATTTTACTTTGGGCTATATAGTTAAGCTGCAAGCAGACCACTATTGGCAGTCAGTCAGTTTAATTACAGTGTGATGACACTTGTTCATTTGGAAGATGATTCATCTGGCATCTTAGGAATTCACCCCCACCTCCCACCCCAGTATATTCAGGCTAGATCCAGAGATTGGGGGGGGGGGATCTTAATGCATCTCTATGGGTGGATCTACCAGCGTGAAGTGGCACGATGCTTATTTTGGGGAGCAGAGAAATGCAAAGTTGAGCTTCTTATTCATGCTGCTTCTGCCCTTGGGTTGAATAAGGAATCCACCCCCTGAATTGTTACCTGAGGGAAAGCACAACTCATGGATCACTCGACTTTGTTACTCCATAGAATGTTGTAAGTTTTTAGGGCTCAGACTCTCAGCGTGGAGACATCTGCGTGACAGGTTAGCTTAACACAGTGGAGGTGTGCGTCAAGGATACCTTAGCCTTGTGGACTGGTTTCTGTTCCAATGAAGAGATACTGCTGTACAACACACTATCTGAAGAGAAAACATCTGTCAGGTACGGACACCAAATATTTTCTGCTGTCTGCATTTCAGAGGCACCAAGTGCGTGTGCTTGCTAAGAGTGCAAACAAAATGGTCTTCTGAAGGTAAGCCTTGGCTGGGGATGGAGGAGGAGAAGAAGGCATGAAACATTTCTCAAAGACATGGCATTCGTGACTGGTGGTCCCGATCCCATGCCAATGGGGGCATTCCACTTCCCCAAACGAAAGAATCGTCTTACCTTTATGTGACAGGCGCAACCGTGGCTGGCTGGTATCTGTCGCGTGGCATCTAGTCCACAAGTCTAGGAAAACCCCGGACAACGCCAAGATGAAGAGGTCTTTAGCTGCCATGCTGTCCCAGGAGAATTAGGATGTGCTTTGTTTTTAACCGGCGCCTCTCCGCCGGCTGGCGAACAAACCAACGATGTTAAAGCTCAGAAGTTTCACTTTCCACTCTTCCAGAGGACTTGAGATATTTCCCCCTTCCCCTTTGAAGCATTATATATGGGAGAGATGTAAGGGGGGGGGGGGGTGTCTCCGGGGAAGCACTTATTTGTCTTGTTCTTCTGGCCGACGTCTAGAAAGATAGAAAAGGACGAACGAAGGAGCCCTTCCCTGAGGCGGTTGTGCATAGACACAAGCGAGGCGTTAACTCGGCTGCGCTGTCCGCCTGCGCTCGCTCGCTCGCTGCTGCAACTCTGCCGCTGGATTCAAGGAAGGAGCTGCAATTCCCCCTCGCTCCAAGGCGAGCGGGGAGGAGCCCCTCCTCTCTGGTGCTGCTCCAGAACTCAGCCCTTTGCTCGGACTTGCCAAAGAGCTCCCCGCCTTCGCGAGCGAGAGCGCGCTCTCCCCCTCCTTTACCTTCTCTCCGCCGCTCCCTCCCCTCCCCTCCTTGCGCTAATAAGCACCGGGAAGGGGCCCTGGGACCCGCCCACTGCAGGGGATGCCGCTGCGTTCACCGGCCAAGTTGGGCCAGGGCCGGTTAGGCGAGGCGCAGATCTCGCAGCTGCTCCGAGGAAGCGTTGCCATCCACGTGCCCATGCGCCTCCCAGGAACAGCGGCTGAATGGCCGGGGAGCCTCAGGCCGCGGGACGAGCAGGGCCTTGGGGGGGGCATTTGGCCCGGGGCCCACGATTTTGAGGGGACACTCCGACGAATGTCCCCCTTAGCTTACACTACTGCTTCCCTAGCGTAAACGGCCCATCGAGAAGCGAGTAGCCCGCCTTGCCGAAACAGCGCAGGAGCCCTCCGTGACATTCCAAATGTGAAGAAGGGATGCCTTACACCTTGAATAAAAGTGCTTCCCATTACCTTTTTTTATAAATCGTTCTAGTTCATATATATGTATTTAGCGCTGAATCAGTGCCACGGATTAAAAAAATACTTAATGAGCTGTTTGAAATGGGGGGAAGGGGCACACACTGCCCATCTAGCCTGGACACGGCCCTGAGGAGGAGGTCCAGGTTTCTTGTTCTCCCTCCAGCTTTTGGGGAAATGCAGGCAGAAAACCGAGTCCGAAGCCCGATTTCGATTGGTCCCCCCCCCCCTACTTTCTTTTTCCAAACAGCCAGAAAAGGGGGGTGGGGGATCTATCACAGTTTGAGCTCTTGGAAAGTATCCTAGACGAGTGAATGAGTGTGCGCTTGTGTGCAGATTGATGGATAAGCTGTCGATCAATAATTGCTCTCTGATTTAAATTTTTTTAATTGGATCAGTTGTAGTTAAATGAGTTCGCATAGTAGCCAAACACCCATATTGGTGCAGCTGAACACAACAAGCCGCTAAAGGTCACAGATTGACCATCTTTTCATTGCAGTCCTAGAACCCAAATACCTCGGAAATCGTTCAAATAGCCTTATGAATTCATTATTTAGCGTTACAGCCACATTTAGTCATACTTGGAGAGCAATGGGTTTACTCTGTTAGCTCTGCATCCAACCCCAGATTCGCTGATTAAAGGTCACTCCCCTTGATTCAAATGAGTTCCCATTGATTAGTAAACTAAAGCTTTGGATGATGAATCCAATGAAAGGTTTTAAGCGCACAGTCACAGCACAATCCTATGTAGATTTACTTGGAATTTAAGGCTGCCTCTACAAGAGAGGTTTAATGCTCTTTCAAGGCGCTTAAAAAAATTTACCTCTACAAGAACGGAGCGCAAATCGGGCGTAGAGGCGCGTTATCTCTCCGATTATGCGCATTATCGAATGCGTGTTAAACAGCGAGTTTTATTTTGCTCCGTCCGTTAAAGCGCATTTTGCCTATGTGAACAAGCACTTATGCGCATTAACTACTTGTAAAGCGCATTTTGGTCATCCCTTAATGCGCTTCGCCGCCTCTCGCTGCCTCTCATGCAGAGGTAATAGGCGTAAATGTGCTTCAGCGATTATGCGCATAATCGCCTAACCAGGCGCAAAAGCGAATCCTTGTAGAGGGGACCTAAGTCCCCACTGATTTCAGTGGGATTTGCTCCCAAGTGTATTTTAGGACTCCAGTATTGTCAAATCCAATACTTTTTTTATAGATAGTTTTATATGCAACTAGCTGATATACCAGGCATCGCTCGGGCCCCTTTATTTATTTATTTATTTATTACATTTGTATACCGCCCCATAGCCGAAGCTCTCTGTGAGGAAATCATTTTAAAGTAGTAGTAGTAGTCTTTATGGCTACCTAAACAGACCCAAGCCATTCTGCATGGTACCTGTTAATGGGAACTAGCCCCCTAAGCATCATGGTTAGAGACCACCTTTTGTCCTCGCGCCTACATTTTCCCCAAAGGCAGCCTTTTATGAACCCCTAAGAACTGAATTCATGTAGACTTGAAGAAATAAAGGGATGCTCTTACGGACACAATGGTGATGGGAGCTAAACCATGCCGGGGGGATTTCAGTGTCTGGGGGAGAGGGTTTGGCTTGTTCCCATTTCAAGAATGCACCATCTTTGTCCCCTAATATTCAACAGGAAGGGGCTGATGCAGTTCTCTATCTTCATGTCTCCTCTTTAATATGAAAACAGCATGTGATGGGTTGTGGGCTTTTAGGACTTCGACAAACAGAGAATGCTAGGAACTGCCTTGTATAGAGAAAGAGGTGGGAGGAAGGGAGCAGCCTTCCCTACCCTGGCGCCCTTCAGATGTTTGGGATGACAACTCCCATAATCTCCAGCCAGAATGACAGATTGTTGTGGATGATGGGAGTTGTAGTCCAAATCACCTGGAGGGTGTCACGTTGCTGAAGGCACAAAGAGAGAGGGAGAGGGAGAGAGAGAATGCAGTCATGCTTATAAAGTATTCCTCCTTTTAAAAACTATTTGCACTCTGCTCTTGTAGAGGTAAAATTTGTAATGTGCCTTGAAAGAGCTTTAAATCGCCCTTGTAGAGGCACCCTGAGAAACTTGCCCCTCTTCACTGAATTCCCTTTGCCCTCCCTGTCCCACCCAGCCCCACATTTGAAATAGCACCCCTAGATGAAGTAAGCAATTAAGATGGTGCAGTTGCTAAGCACTTGAAAGACTAGGGCTCAGTTCGGACGACACGATAATCAACGAAGTGGGGGGGAGGGAAAGCAACCAGCAGTTTTGTTGCTTTTTGTGTCGTGTGTCGGCCGACACACAATGTACACACAACTGACGGTACATTATTAAGCAATGGGGAAAAACAATGGGCTGCTCCGTTGTTTTTCGGAGCCCCGTTGCTTATTATGAGACCCCGATTTTCAGTCGCGTGATGTGGGAGGGGCAACATGTCGTGTGGCGGGCACTCCATTTCCTCTTCCCCCTCCGTTGCCTAACGTGTCATCTGAACTGAGCCTAGTAGTCACTAAAAGGGATTGTGAGGAGCTCCAACAGGATCTCTCCGAGCTGGGAGAGTCGGCATCTAAATGGCAAATGTGGTTCAATGTAAGCAAGTATATAAAGTGATGTGTGTTGAGACAAAAAAACCTTAACTTTCAAGTGTAAACTGATGGGATCTGAGCTGGCAGTGACCGACTAAGAAAGAGATCTTGGGGTTGTGGTGTACAGCTTGACAGAAATGTCAACCCGGTGTGCGGCCACATCAATCAAAACTCAAAGACTCAGATGATTAGCAACTGCAACAGAAATGAATGATTTTATGTTTGGAAAAAAAGAATAAAGATTGTTCCTGAAGAATAAGGGCAGACTTGGGTTTGGGTTTTGTATAAAACATATTGTTTGGAGCGTGGTTGCTGAATTCTGACTTCTATAGATTAGTAAGAGCTGTATAAAATGTGACCGAAAATGCTGTGAATCTCAGAGGTACTTTCATCCACATGTGTAGAGCCAATAAATTAGTATACTCTTCGAATGAATATAGGGTGGCCATATGGAAAGGAGAACAGGGCTCCTGTATCTTTAACAGTTATGTTGAAAGGGGAATTTCAGCAGGTGTCATTTGTATGCAAGCAGCACCGGGTGAAATTCCTTCTTCATCCCAACAGTTAAAGCTGCAGGAGCCTTGCCCTCTTAACCAGATACAAAAGAGGGCTGGGTTCCTGCAGCTTTAACTGTTGCGTTGAAGAAGGAATATCACCCGGTGCTGCATGCATACAAATGACGCCTGCCGAAATTCCCCTTTCAATACAACTGTTAAAGATACAGGAGCCCTGTCCTCCTTTTCATATGGCCACCAAAGTTTAACCGATGGTTTGTATGGTGCTTTGTTTAACTGATGGTTTGTAAGCCGCTCGGGGAGCCTTTTTGGCTGAGGAGCAGGATAAAAATTCTTCAGATAAATAAATAAATAAATAAAACCATCCCTCACCATTAGCTATGCTGGCTAAGGCTGATGGGATTTTCATCTTCCAGACGTCGCTTCCCCAGTTAGTACTGCATCCAGGAGAACTCCTATTGTACACTTGGTCCTTCCAAGGGAGTACAACTCCAGCTAGGATCGGTTGGAAGCCTCCACCAGGAGTAGTTGGTTCTCATACCCAAAATACCTCGATCTTGTCTGGCTGAAGTCAAGATTTCTGGTCTGGCCTCCAGTGCTGAACAAGTAGCCCACTCTTAAAGTGACACTTACGTAGATTTAACAAATCACTTTTATATTAGATTTATTTATTAAAGATGTAACTGTATTGGCTTGTTTCATTCCTTGTTACTTTTTTGCCTCTTCCCTCTGTATGTCATTTCTCTCTGTCACCACATTAAGGCAAGGATTTCTCTCTCCCAACTCTTTGCTTTTATGACCTATTAAAGCCATAGATATTGATTGTACTATAGTAAGCATCATTATAATGTAACTATAGATCTCACGTTTCAGCACTCATGCTGATATCAGGTATTTTTGGATAAATCCTGGTTAACACTAAACATGCCTCCCAGATTTGCTGTGCAGATAGTTTTAAGAGGCACATGTACTGTGAAATGTAAATGCAACCCCATGATATAAGGCATGATGTTGGACAAAGATATGTTCTAACGAATTCTCAGTGTCAAACCAATAAAACAAGATGATGGGTTGTTGTGAAGCTCTTGGGCCTGGGAATGGGTCAGTGTATGACCTCCCATATTTTAAAAAACTACTCTAGAGAGTTAACAACCCTGTTGTAAACATGGAGCTATCATTCAGTCTTGGGAGCTAGGAATTCCCTTTCTCTTCTTTAAATGATATACCATAGGTTTTTTTAATGCAAATTTTGGTTAAAATCTCTCTTGGTGCTTAGATATCCATCAAATACATCAAACAAGATTTTAAAGGACTATATTGACTAATGAAGATTGTTCTGATTCTTTCTGGAATGCATATCTCAGAAAGCAGTGGTGGGAAACCATTTTTCTTCCCCATGGGAGTTATCTGTGGGGTGACTTCTGGTTCTGGTTTCTCTCCTATGCTTTTAAAGTTCAATATAGGAAGCTGCCTTATGCAAGGTCAGACTATTTGTTCATCTAGGCCAGTTTTGTCTGCTCTTCTGACCAAGAATGGTCCTCCAGGGTCTTTCCTATCACCTTCTACCTGGATTGGAGAATGCCAGGGACATGAGACCTTCTGCATGCAAAGCACGTGTTTTGTCACTGAGTTCTGTCCACTTCCCTAAATTCACTTCCTTATTCTCCAAATAATATAAAATAAGGTGCCATAGTGATGACACCCAGCTCTATTTCTCCCTTTCACCAGACCCAGATTAAGCAATGGCATGGGTAACCATGTGTTGTCTTTTTCAGAGAACCATTCTCTCTCTGAAGGACTGTCCTGTTCAATTCCGGTTTAAAGAAAAGGAACCCTATGAACTGTTGGCCACCACCAGTTAGCACATAGACAGCAGACTGAACAGGCAGCCCGCAGATCACCTACTCACAGTCTTCAACACTATGGTGAGACTTTATTTCTATTTCAATTATTTCTCAGGTTTCAAATCATCATAATCTTTTTCTCATTTTGGATGATTCATAAATGACCACCATATTATAGGGTCCTCAGCACTTGCATGGAATCAGTGATAGACTGGATGGGAATGAATAGGGTGACTTTTGTAGACTAGTTAGTTGTGCATATGCCTGTTCTGGATGGAGTCTACAGGCCCATGTTAGACTCCCTATAGACTCTACAGGACATGGGTGTGAATATAAGCTCATTACCCAACATCCCTCTGGGCCAGGCTGCTAGTTAGACTTCATGCATTGTGCACAGAGGTCTGAAAGGGGCTCTGTAAACACTTCAGGTTTGTAGCTTGGGAGTCATGCTGGATTTGAAGTTGGGTCAAGATTGCCATGCAATGGTCATAGGCCATAGTGCCTTTATCAGTTTCAGCTGATAGCCACCTGCACCTTCTGCTAGAAGACAAGAGACCTGGTTACTGTCATTCATGCTTTGGTGGTCTCTAGATTGGACTACTGTGGTGTGCTTTGTGTGGGAATGCCCTTGGTTTGGAACCTTAAACTGCTACAAAATGTGGCACCTCATTTTGGCACGAGCCCAGCAGGATTTGGGATGTGACACTTTGTCTACCTTTGGATCTGTAGCCTGCACCCAGTAGGACTGCAGTGTTAAATTGCCTGAGTCCTGAATGTCTCACACATGACACATGCACCTTGACCATCTACCAAGTTTCTTCTCATAGATTAGCTGGGCCTTCTGTTGCAACCCTGGAATTCTAGGATGCCCTCTCCTAGGAGATTCATATAGTTCCTTTTTTATTGACTTTCCAAAGGCAGTTTATTTTTATTTTTTTTCCAATATGTTATGTTTTTTTTTAAAAAAAGGAAGTCTGCTGCTTATTTCACTTTAGAATTTTTCCTTGTTTTATACGTTGATTTTGATGTTTTAATTTATAAATCACTTGGTGAATTTTTGCAGCTGAAAGCAGTATAAAACATTTCAGAGAAAAGGGTGAGGTGGATGTTGGGAAAAAACATTTTATTATCTGCTGTTTACATTTTGACTGGGATCTATCAAGCTGCTATTTAGGGAACTGTACAATTTGCCCTTTATGTGTGTAGCTATTTCTGCTTTCCTACATAATGGCATCACAAATCTGGGACACGCTCAGAAAAACAGAGAGGGCTTAAATGCACATCCAAAACATTGCTGTATCGTCATGGACAAAAGGCTCCATTTCCCATCATGTTGCCCATTCATAAATTACATTTCCCCCCTCCCCTTTCTGATCTTATGTTAGCAACCTCAAACCACACAACAGTGAATACACAGCTTTCACATCAAAAGTATAACGTCTCAGATATTCCCAGCATAGTATTTTTGTCTATTTATTGGTCACGTTTGTATAAAGCTAGGCTGACCATATGAAAAGGAGGACAGGGCTCATGTAACTTTAACAGTTGTAGAGAAAAGGGAATTTCAGCCAGTGTCATTTGTATGCAATTAGTCCCTGGTGAAATTCCCTCTTCATCACAACAGTTAAAGTTGCAGGCACTATACTAGAGTGACCATATACAAAAGAAGGCAGGGCCCCTGCAACTAACTGGTGTGATGAAGAGGGAATTTCACCAGGAACTAATTGCATACAAATGACGCTGGCTGAAATCCCCTTTTCTCTACAACTGTTAAAGTTACATGAGCCCTGTCCTCCTTTTCATATGGTCAGCCTATATAAAGCTCTTCAGCCAAATAGTTCACAGACCGGTTCACAATAAAATACAAACAACAGTAAAATCGTCAAATATCAATAGAAATCAGTCCAACTGACCTCCTCCGGGTACCTCCACTGTCTGAATACTATTCCCAGAGAGGCTCACCTGGTGTCTATCTCTAATATCATCCCAGCATCAAATGATGACTTTTTGGTTTTCCCAGGCTTTTAACTCCATCTGAACTGGCTTCAGCAGAGGCGGATGGGGCAATGAATCTGCTCCGGGTTTCAGTCAGAACTGTGTCCAAGGTGCAAAGTACCTTGTATGGTTCTTTTTGAGGCCCCCTCCACAAGGATGCGCTTTTGCGCCCGGTTCGGGGATTATGCGCATTTTCGCGGAGGCGCATTTACGCCTAATCCCTCTGCACGGGAGGCGGCGAGAAGCGGCGAAGCGCATTAAAAGATGCCCAAAAAGCACTTTACAGGTAGTTAATGCGCATAATCGCTTGTTCACACAGCGAAAATGCGCTTTAACGGCCGGAGCAAAATAAAAGTCGCTATTTAACGCGCGTTCGAAAATGCGCATTATCGGGGAGATAACGCGCCTGTACGCCCGTTTTGCGCTCCGCTCGTGTGTAGGTAAAATTTATAATGAGCCTTCAAGGCTCATTAAACGTCTCGTGTGGAGGAGGCCAGAGTTCTGGTTGGTTCTGAATGAAACCTGGAGCAGATTCCCCACCCCACCCCACTGATATCAGAGCCACCAGCCTCCACTGACTGGGTTCTCTTGTTGAATCTTTGTGCTGTTTGATAGATCTACAGCTTTTAGTCTTTTTATATATTTGGGTTGTTTTATTTTATTATATTTTTAAATATTTTAATATTTTCTGGCTATTTCTTATTTATCTATTGCATTTATATACCACCCCATAGCCAAAGCTCTCTGGGCTACTTCCAGGCTCTGAAACACCATGCTAAGGGAGGCTAGGTTCCCCCATTTTCTGTTATACTTCTACTGGCAGGAAGACATTTTTATTCAGGCAGGCATTGGACATATAAGCTGCTTTGTTGCTAAAGGGGTGTGTAATTGTTTGGTGCTGTTTATTTCTTTTATTGTTGTGTTTTTTTAATGATGTTTTTAAGGTATTTGTTTTTATGCTGTGTTTAATTAAGACCGTGTTCATCTGGATTTTGTTCCAGCCCACCCTGAGCACCATTTTTTAAAATTTATTTTTTGGGGCAGAAAGGCAGGATGGAAATAAAAATAAATAAATATTTGACATGACCTATCCTGGTAATGACAATGAAGGATCATTTATTAATTCTATTAACAAACAAACAAATGGCAGTGCAAACTAGCAATTGAAAGCAGCAGACAGCACAGTTTTAAAGCTCAGATCATTAAAAGAATATAAGAAGAAGGGGTGTGCATGTCAAAAAATATCATCGTTTATCGTTATTGTCATTTCGGACCCAAAAAAATATTGTCTTCATTCATATCGTAGGTGAACCATATCGACTTCACGATAATTATTGTGAAAAAATGATACTTTTTGCAGCCCTGTTTTTAAAGAAAAAATGCTTATAACTTTTGTATTTTCAAAGTTAGAGGCTTGAAACTTGGTCACGGTGCTTATGTGTATGTGTATGAAATTTGAGATTGATCCCTCCAACCCTCGATTTTATATGAATTTTTAAAAGATCATTTCCGTTCTGACAGGTCTGAATGAATGCACATGGCGAGCTGTCATTCTGATCTGTCAGAACTGAAACAATCTTTAATAAATTCATATAAAATCGAGGGTTGGAGGGATCAATCTCAAATTTGGCACATATGTGTATATATGTTATAGGTATATTTATATGGCAGTCCGATAAAACGATAAAATCGCCCGAAAATTATCGTCTCTGATGATTATTGTAGGTTTTTCTATCGTATCGTCATCGTTAAGTACATGCACGATAATGACCTTATTGCATTGTTATTGTACATTTTAACAATACGATACACATCCCTAATAAGAAATATAACTTAAACTGTAATTAGAATTTTGAGAAAAGTTTGTAAACCCAAAAAATGCACAACGTGAACATGGAAAAATAAATAAATGGCAAGAATAATCCATAATTTCTGTTGTGGTACCTCTTCATACTTAGTAACCAACCATATGAACAGTCAATTATTTATTATTCTGTTTACAGTAGTTCTAAGGTACACTGGTACATTATCAATTGTCTTGTCAGGAATGTTTACACAATCAGGCACTAAAGCAGCTAGCAGTTGCAGCAATAAATACTATATTGCAGGGCGGGTTCAATGCACAAACAAATACTATCAGTCTTTGAGAAGCAGCAGTGGTGGGAAAGAGTTGCCCAACCCATAAAAAATTAAAAATGAATGACTGCATGACAACCAGCCTGCTACATGTCTGTATTTCACTTCTGTATTCCAGGACTGTCTCTTCCCAGCTCCCTGTCTAGAACTTGACAAGTTTACCACGTCGCTTAGAAACTTGGGTTTTTATTTATTTATTTTCATCACGTCATGCACTGTTTCTTCCATTTGCTCTAGTGGTGGTGGGGCAAATGAGTCAAGTCTTCCCAGTAAGTACTGTTGATGTTAAGGGTCCCCCTCGGGCATCTACATTTCCACAGCCATTCGGCTTCCATCTCATGGCTTTGTGGAATTCTCTGTGTCAGTTTTTAAGTGCAACATCCGAAGTACGTCAAGCAGTCCCTTTCTAAATCTAGTTGACATAGGTTGCTGAACCATGAACTTCCGGAGTTCTTTGTTGTTGTTGCCCAGATTTTTCCCTGCAATGCAAAGAGTTTTTTTTTTTTACAGGTGAATGTTTTTGGACGCTCTCTAGTTTTCTGTCTAGCAGTTTTAATAGATCTTCAGCTTCCAGTCAGTCCCAGTTGCTAGGGTCATATTTGAGTTGCAGCTTTCCATTTTACCCCATATCTCTTTTTGATAAAGAAGCTGCCTATGATAATCCATCTGGTTCCTTTTCCAACATGGATATTGTTATTCTGCTGGGTATGGATAATTGTCCTCAAACACTTGTATATTTAATTCTAATTTACTTTTGGGGTGGGGGAAGGGAATGCATAAACTCTTGCACAAGTGGCTGAACGCATAAGCACTTGCACAAACTAAGCAGAGTAGGAAAACGGATGCTGAATTCACAACAGAATGTGAATCCAAGTGTAGATTTCTGTCAGCACTGAAATACTTTCAATGAGATGTGGACAGGGATGTGCATTCGAAAGCACACCTAGTAAAACTAATCAACATGCTCATGCCATCCTGCTGCTATAATATGTGCAGAAGTTTGCACAGGTATGATGTTTGTTTGTTTTTCAGAAGGAAAAATAGAAGAACCCAATTTGCACAGAGGTTGTTGGGAAATCAAGAATATCTAAAGCCCTGTAGTGGACTTTTTATGGATATTCAAGCACTCAGAGAGCTAAAAATCAAAACAAAATCTGAGCATTTAGAGAGAGAGGTTTCAGACTAATTATTACTAAATTGTCTCCCCCAATATATAGTAACATGCAACCACACACGTGTAGCCAGAGACCATGGTTGGGAATGCACATTTCGAACCATGGCAATCCCTATGAACACTATGGCTGAGTTCAGACAACACGATAGTCAATGGTGGAGTAATAATCAACTCGACAGTTGTTTATCTAGCGGGCACTCCCCAGACAGCATGATAATAATTGTGGTGTGGATTAGGATCAGTGTTGACTGTTAGTCCACGCTGAGTTGATTCACTCATCCCCTGCCTTCTCTCCCCCCTTCAGTTCTCCTGCTAGTATTCCATCAGCCATTGCTGCCAAAAATCTATCCTGCTGGCCAGACTACAGTGGCAGCTTCCGCTTTAGCCACTCTTGCCTTGTGACTCTGCGGCTGACGAAATAACCAATGGCGGCTGAGAAAATAACCAAGAGTGCCCTCCACATGATAACCAATGTGGTTCAAATAGCTAACTCTGCACAGCGTTGGCTATTTTTGTTGGTTATTTTGGCCAAATAACCAACCGTTGGTTAAAAAAACTCCCACCACAAAACACAACAACCCACGGTGGGTTAAATAACCAACCATCGACTATTTAAATCACTATTGGTTAACTCGTTACCTGAACCCAGTCTATGCCTTGGATTTGGAAAGCAACTGCCAAACAATTGCAGCAGATAGAGATAAACTGTAAGCCTCCCTGATAGTTTGTTGAAGGACATATATTCTAAATAAGTAAATATGCTTTTGAATCCTGCCCGTCTCATTCAAGATGCAAGCAGACACATTTCCTACCAGCTGTAGCTTACAAGATTTGATCCAAGTTCAGTGCTTCCCAAACTTTTGATAATTGGGGCAGAGGTGCTTTTTTCTGTATTAAAATTGAAAGCACTCAAAAACTGTTATACTAAAAAATATCTATAAAGACTTTCAGCTCATACATAAAATATGAGATAACTTAATATTGCCTACCCAGAGAACTGCCCAATCCTTTGCTTTCTGAACAATAGTGATGTGTCTTGGATTCTTGCATACCTGTCAACTATAGCATAGGCTGCATCAAGGAATCCCTCCTTTAGGGCTGAGAACCAATATATTGGCAGAGAAAGGAGGATCTATACAACATCTTCCCTTTTCTGCCAATATAGGGGGTAATTTTAATAGAACTGTAATTAAAAAATCAATATCCTGATTATTTGTTTTACGTATACCTTTTTCACTATTCTAGTTTTGGTGATTACTCCCTTTGAACCTCAGACTGACATGAAAATTATCCCAACAAATAAGATGTTAGATATGCCTGATTAGTTTTATCACTGAACCCCAAAGCCATTTTTAACATGATTATTTTATTGAAGATGAATTGGAAAGTGATTATAAATAACAAATTAGTTATAAGTTTGAAAATGCCATCTCAAGTTTCATTCGAGATGCCTGAAAACTAGTTCTACTTTTACATTTTTCTGTTAAAACTCTAATGTTCAGTCTATCACCACAAATATTGCTGTATCCTCAATTTAGCCATTGAGATATGTTGTAAACTGCCCAGAGAGCTTCAGATATTAGGAGGTATAGAAAATAAATAAATAAATAAATAAGTAAATCAGTGAAAAATTCTGCTGGATCATAACTGAACATTTGTGGACACATTCTTTACCAGTTTGAATTATGTTGAAGCAGAGAAATATGCTCCACATTACCTTGAGGAGCATATTTCAACTGGTTCCACAGCTATTAGGGTTCAAAAATTATTTTATTCAGGAGTTTGACAGAAACTCTGAGACTGTCAAGAGAAATGACAAAACTGTACTCAGAGCTCTATGACATTGTGACTGTGAATAAAGTTACCTGAGTTTTAACCATTGGTCACAGACTGATGGTGTCTTTCTGTTATACTATTGGGCTCAGAGGCTTACTGTCAAACAAGATTTCTGTCCTGACATAACCAAGTAAGGCTATAATTCCATGAGTCAATAAAGATCAACCATTTCCTTCAAATCAACGGTTTGTCCCTAATGTTTACCCCATAGAAGTTGGGATTCCGCAGGTAAATTTTAGGAGATATGACTCTATATTTCCCATTCATTATGGCTGGATTTTAAAAAAAGACCTTGTCACAACAATCCCACAGTGAATATTTTCTTCCAGACAGAACATCTTCTGAAAGTCAACTCACTGGTTCTTTTTCTGCCTCACTTGAGAGCAAGAACCTCTCTTGGGTGATCATTCTACCAGAAACATTTCTGCTGATCATTGTTATTACTGTTCCATTTTACACTTGACATCAGCTGGCTGGATGTATATTTACTTGGGCAGACTCTTAACTACTACTTTTACAAAATGAGTGGTTGAATAGACTTACTTTAGTGGTGATCCAACCATTTCATCTGCTAGCAAGAGGATATATGACAAGACATCAAACAGCATGTGAGTAATCCTTTAAATTATGACCTTGTGAAGATGCAGTAGGAGCAGTACCTCCTGTTTCAGCTGCTAGACATCTGAACACTTCGGTCTTCAGGGAATTGGTTGGCGCCCCACTGAGAAAACTCACATCATTAGCAGAAATGGATGAGCATTGTTCCACTCCCTATCTTCAAAAATAGTTATGCCCCACCAATCACGTCACAGAAATCCAGTAAAAGAAGGGGGAAGGGGGGGGGGGGTGGATCAGCGATTATCAGAGACAGAACTAAAGGATCAAAATTTAATACCATTGCCAAAATTCTGTAATACTTAAATAAAGAGACAGAGATCTGTTTGTTGGGCTGGCAAGAAAACAAATAGTCATAAATCTTGTGGAAATAATTACAGGTTTGTCAACAGTGCAATTGGATAGAAAGAGACTGGCATCTATTTCCGGTTCCACCACTGACATATTGCAGTGCCAAAGTTCTGCTCTCTAGCGCTTTAATGTGCGGTTTGACTAGGCTGACCATCTGAAAAGGAGGACAGGGCTCATATAACTTTAACAGTTGTAGAGAAAAGGGAATTTCAATCAGTGTCATTTGTATGCAATTAGTTCCTGGTGATATTCCCTCTTCATCACAACAGTTAAAGTTGCAGAGCCCTGCCTTCTTTTGTATATGGTCACTCTAGTCTAGTGCCTGCACCTTTAACAGTTGTGATGAAGAGGGAATTTCACCAGGAACTAATTGCATACAAATGACACCTGCTGAAATTCCCTTTTCTCTACAACTGTTAAAGTTATATGAGCCTTGTCCTCCTTTTCAGATGATCAGCCTAGGTTTGACAAATTGGGCGTTTTGGTGGGATTGAGCTTGACAAGCTTCAGTCAGAGGCACTCAAAAGTGCCAGCCCTGTTTAGGAGGCCTGCAATTTCTACCATTATTATCCCCACACGTGGACAGGGATAGTAGTATTGGTCAGCAATCATGCTGCTCCATGAGTGGATCTTTTCCCTAAGCCACAGCAACTTCTGTGAGCTGTAACCAATAAAAGTTGAGGGCATTTGTAATCTACTTCAGCCTTTGCAAAGTGACTGGTGTGTCGTCATCCCCACCCGCACGGCCCGAGCAACTTAAAAGTTGCACATTGAGATGTGCATGTAAGATCGTGTAGAACCTGAGTCCCGTCCCTGCCACAGCTACCATGAGCCATTGTTTCCTGTCAATTGCATAATATCTTTGGCCTTTACTTGCACTGTGTATTTTAAATTCCTCAAAATTAGGCTGACCATATGAAAAGGAGGACAGGGCTCATGTAACTTTAACAGTTGTAGAGAAAAGGGGATTTCAGCCAGTGTCATTTGTATGCAATTAGTTCCTGGTGAAATTCCCTCTTCATCACAACAGTTAAAGTTGCAGGGGCCCTACCTTCTTTTGTATATGGTCACTCTAGTATAGTGCCTGCAACTTTAACTGTTGTGATGAAAAGGGAATTTCACCAGGAACTAATTGCATACAAATGATGCCAGCTGAAACTCCTTTTCCTCTACAACTGTTAAAGTTACATGAGCCCTGTCCTCCTTTTCATATGGTCAGCCTACTCAAAATGGAGGAATGAGCAGAGACACAATAAGAGACAGGGGGTGCAAGAGTCCTAGCCACAATCTTCCAAAAACAGATCCTGTATTTGAAATGGCTGTGCAGCTAAGGATGAATTGTCTGGTAGAACATCTACAGTCATAGAGCTGCAATGGAGAAGAATACATCCCTCAAGGGCAGGTCCTTGTTAGCTTGAAAAAGCTGTAACAGGCAGACCCCATTCTGCACTGCAGCTGGGCAATCTCTCTCTCTCTCTCTCTCTCTCTCTCTCTCTCTCTTTCTCGTGTCAGAGACCAGAGTTTTCCCAATATAGTAACAGGTGTCACTGTTTTATTATTATTTTGGGAAAACCACATTTCTTTTGTTGCCTCATTATTCTGTAGGCAGTTTTGTGACTCATGGCTTGTGTTTGTACTGAAGTAGTCTTTCCCCTCCAAACATCAAAGGAGGGCATGACTAAAAAACGAAAAGCACAGACTACACTTTGCTATGACTTGGTTGGCTTCCCCTAACACAAAACATATGGCCGTTCACTAAAATAGAGAGGTAAGAGTAGATAAAAACAGAAAGATGGACAAAATATTGCTGCCCGGGGGATACCCTGATTTATGTGTCAATAAATGGTTTCACTTCACTGCATAAATGTATTACTCGGCATAACTCCCATAACAACTGCCATGATAAGCTTATAATAGGAGAGCTATTCACTAGATGGTAATCTATTGCTATCGTGAAATGAATTTGGCTGGACAAATTATTCATGCCTTTTCATATTAATTCAAGAGGAAGCAGAGTATTCTGTAATGTGCTCCAACTCTTTGTTGTAGGGTGCTTTTCCAGTATTTTGGAGATTAAAAAAAACGGAATTGTATTCACACATTATGGAAGCAAAGGACTTAAGAATTTCAAAAAATGATTAGGCCTTTTTCTTTCCTCGCTTATTTTTTCCATCAAAACCATTGTTATAAACTGAAAGCTTCCACAGTAGCTCTCTCTTGATGGATTTTGGAAGCTTCTCAGAATTAAGGTAGTCAGGTGTTCTCTTTTACAGAGGAGAGTCCTCTATTTGAAGAGCTACGACAGTATGTTCCTTTTTTACAGTCAGGTGGTCTCTGTTGGAGGTGTACTGTTTTACAGATGGTGTTCTCTGTTTGAAGGGCTGCCCACCGGAACTGTTGTCCTTCAACAGTTAGCACTTTAACAGCAGACTGAACAGGCAGGCACACAGGTTACCTGGTCACAGCCTTCCACGCTATGGTGAGTTGTATTGTATTACAATAATAATAATAATAATAATAATAATATCTAAATTTCCATCTGTAGAACCATAGAAAATTAGAATTAGAGGGGACCTATAAAGCGATTGGGTCCAATCCCCTGCTCAGTGCTGTACATAAAAAATAGCATGTAACATTTATGCAAATCACCATTCCCTTTTGTCTTCTTTGAGGGGGGGTGATTTATAAGTGCCCACACTACTCAGAGTAAAGACCCCCTTTCCCTCAGTGGTGAAAGCTACCTGGTGGGGGATCCAGACGAGGAAAGACATTGCCAGCATGGATGGTTTGGCCCCCTTAGCCTGATGAAAAGGCAGTTTCTGCTGCTCTTTCTGCTTGCTTCTTTCCTTGGATAGGTCCCAGGGGCTTCAGCTCCAGGAAAAGGATGCTACCCCTAGGGCTGGAGGGTGTGCAGTGGGCCCAGTGTTTGGCCTGATCAAAAGGCTTCTGCTGAAGTTCCTCAGAAAAAAATGTCCCCTGTTAATTAGTTCAAAATATGGCAGCCAGGTTGGTCAATGGTACACCTGGGGTGACCACATAACACCAATCTTAAAATCACTCCACTGGCTGCCAATTACTTTCCGGGCAAAGTATAAAGTGTTGGTTATTATCTTTAAAGCCCTACATGGTTTGGGTCCAGGTTACCTGCGGGATCGTCTTCTCCCATATAATCCGCCCCGCACACTCAGGTCCTCTGGGAAGAATTTACTCCAGTCAGCCAGAACTAGGCTGACGAGTGTTACCCAGAGGACCTTCTCTTCTACCGCTCCCAGACTGTGGAATGGTCTGCCGGAGAAGATTCGACAAATTAGCAGTCTTCTTGAATTTAAGAGAGCCGTGAAGACTGCTCTCTTCTGGCAGGCCTATCCAGTTGAATTTTAAGATGTTTTTAATAATGTATTTGTTTTTATCTGTTTTAATGGTTTATCTATTTTGTGCTTTTTATATTTATATTTATTATTCTTCCCCGCCTCGATCTGGACGGAGAGGCGGATTAGAAATAAAATTAAATAAATAAATAAATAAATAAAATCTGACAACATTTATCAGCTTGTCAGCATGATTGTACTTCCAGGTTCGTAATACAAATATTTGTGTCATGGTTGGGGGGAGACTCTTTTTAAAAAATGAAATCTTTCCCCCTGCAGCCATTCATTTCACAGAACCTTCTTGCCCCACTTCAAGCAATTAAGACTGACTTTAAAAACAACAACAACAACCCACCTCTCCATCTTTGTGTGAATTTAGCATGCCATTCATAATAAAATGATGAATTGAGAGCCTTGGGGAATAAAACTTCTGTAATTGCTCACAGAACAGCCACCAGAAGTGTATGGAAGGCTTTTTATCCCTCCCGGCATCTTAACTCTCCACCTTCAATAATGGCTGGCGTATCATTCGTTTTGCACAGCTCATGCAATCTGTGGCTTTTTCTAGTAAGCTTCTTCACAAGTATCAGTCCCCCCCCCCCCCCCGGTTACCTAATTGTTGAAATGATTTGGAACTGTGGTCAGACTTGTTTCTGACACAGAACTGAAGCGGCAATCAGGTAGCGGTGCAATTCGTCTCAGCCATCACAGTTGTCAATTAGAACTGTTTCAGTACCTTAGCCACATTTGAGCTTGCATCCTACTTGAAACATCTAGGCAATTGTACTGAGGGGTGGAGGGTGGGGACCACCACCATGCCAGCAACAGATTAGATCCCTCACTTTAATTGGGTCCAGTGTGAATTTTGCAGCCAATGTAATCATGATGCAAACAATTAAAGCAACAGTCTGGAACAAACTTATGATGGGAATAACGAGAAACACTGAAATCGACAGAGTTATCCCTCTCTAATATTAATTTGGGACGGTCATTTTCACTGGGAAAATTATCATTGGGAAGGGGGTGCTATTTTTGAGTCATTTGTCACCCCTTTCTCCATAATAGCAATTAACAAGTCATTTTTGGAAGAAAGGGTTCATCACATTTTTGGATAGGTTTACAAACGAGCTAGAAGTTCCCAGAAGCATCTGGAACTAGCTTCCTATAGTCATTGTGACCTTGGTTTTTATCAGTTAATTGGTGTTACTCTGCTATAACTTATTTTTCCTAGAGAGCCTGTTGTGATATCAGGCAATTAGTTGCAGCACCTGGTAAAAGCTGTCTCTTTGAGAAAGATTAGTTTCTTTCACAAAATGGCTCTTTTTGTATGAACACCGAGCTCTCTCCAAGTAGATGGATGATGGGTAACACATCCTAAGCTTGCCACACAGATAAGCGGTAAATGATAACATGAACCATCAAAATCTGAACCCACAATCACCACAATGCTTATACAAGACAATTTTAAAAATAAAATAAAGCAACTTCATACCTCAAAGCACTTCACTTTGAGCCAACCCACAGCTTAGCTCCACACTGTTTATCTGCTCCTTCTCACTCACTAGAGGACATTACATTTCAAGACTGGAGAAATATCTCCAGCAATCAAGGGCCATTAACATTCTCTTTGTAAATCCAAAATGTCAGGACACACAATTAGGAAACACTTTAAGAAAAACCATCACGATAGACCCGTTCACAATAATCGAGATGACTAAACTCAACATTACCACTACTACTATTAATATGGTGGTATGGTGGCCTATACTGATGAACAAGCTTTCTTGGTTACCACCTCTTCAGGGCATCATAAGATTTTACTAATGCTATTGGCGATGTGAGAGGACTAAACCTTCATTTGCCTTTGTCCCAAATTTTAAAACAAATTTGAATACCGCCTTCTCCCATATGAGCCTGCCCCGTGCTTAAGATCTTCTGGAGGGGCCCTTCTTTCGAGGCCGCCACCTTCAGAAGTGCATTTGGTTGCAAGAGGGCCTTCTCAGTGGCTGCTCCCAAGCTGTGGAACTCCCTGCTAGTGGAGGCAAGGTACTCTCCCTCTCTGCAAAGACCGCTGTATTCAATCGGGCCTATGTTGTGTTTTTAATTGTGTTTAATGTATTTGTATTATTATCATCATCTTCATCATCATCAAGCTGTATTAGTGATTGTGAGTGCCATTTTTGGTATAAAGGCAGGGTACAAGTCAAATGAATGAATGAATTAATAATTAGTGTGGAAACCTATGACCAGGTGACCTATGTGCCTTGCTCAGTCTGCTGTCCAAGTGCTGTTGATGAGCAACTTCAAGGCCCAACTCTTCTTCCTGATGGGTCTTTCTCTTTAAACTTGAATTGAACTGACCAGCCATTCAAATACAGGATACCTTCAAAACAGAAGACAATCCTCTGGCAGCCCTTCAACTAGAGGACTGTCCTCTGTAAAGAAAATAAATGAAAAGAGACACAGTGTCCCTGTTTCTTATGGTTCCAGACAAAATTGTTTGCCATTTTATTAAGTGATCAGTACTTTCAACTGAGATGCTCTGGAAAACCAATCCAATTTACATAATACGTCATTTGGACTGCTGAAATACAGCCCGTCAATGTTAGGTTCAGTCTTGACATGCTTAAGTAATAGTGTACATTATTTGAAAAATGATTCATGATTATCTTTATGTAAGTTTTATGCATTTTTGACATCTTTGTTACAAGTTATCTTATTGATTTATTTGTCCAGCACTAATAGCTTTCTTTTTAAATGTGGTCTTTTGTCGTTTTCTAGACATGTAGCCTAGGCTACAGCTGGATCCTTTTGAGGATGGGACCTGGAAGCCCCCACCACACCATTCTCACTATTTAAGGTACAATCCTATGCATGTTTAGACAGCTTCTTTCTTCTGAAAGAACTGCAGCTTTATGAAGACATTCCTATGAAAAGTAGTACCTTCTCTCTAATTCTCTAGGATGAATATAGCAACACTTTCTCAAACAAGGCTCTAAATGCATCTTTTGACATGCCTCTAATTATCTTTATCAAAGAAACCCTCGTCTCTTGGGTGTAAAGCAGCCCACCCAATTCAATGGCCAGAAGGGCTTAATACTTAGTGTCTGCTGGTAGCAACTGCTCCACCTATTCCTTGTTAGAACAAGCTCTCATTAGGCTTTATAAAGTAAACCAAGGCATGTTTCATGAAAAAAAACCACCACCACCAAAACAGAAAAGAAAAAAAAGGATGAGCACAATATGATTAAAGCTCTTGAAATAAATTAATGATGACAAAAATCTGAAAATATCTTTAAATTGTATTAATTTGATGCTATTATATCCAAATGTAATAATTATGAATCTGTAAATATTATGCAAATGTTTCTAATAATATTAGGTATGATCCAGCCAAAATTAAGCATTTTAAGTCTCATTTATTTCAACTGGAATGCAAGGCAAGATTGCAATCCTATGGGCACTTACTTGTTAGTCAACCCGATGGAACTCAGTGAGATTTAATTTTGAGTAAATATTCTTACGATGGCCTCTACCAAACCCATAGGACTTTAACAGCACAATCCTATACAAGTCTACTCAGAAGTAAGTTTTATTGCATTCAATGGGGCTTAATACCAGGTAAGTGGGTATAGGATTGCACTGTAAAAGTATTTGAGTTTGGCTGGATCATGGCAATTTAAATGTGGAGAAACCTGGTTCCAATTAATTCAAATAACCAAAATATAAATAATCATTCCAAACCTAAGTACATGCCATGGAAGTAAATGCCATTGTTCTTATAGGAACCTACTTCCTTGTAAGTCTGTGCATGGGATTGTAGCTTGAGTCAAATACAGAACCTGAAGCATTTTGAAGCTGTAAAATTTAAGCTTCAATATTGTCCAAACTCAAACTTAATTCACACACACACACACACACACACAGCCATGTGCAAATTAGTTTTACACAGAACTTTGGCATATCTTCCTAACTCCAGAATCCAATGTTAATGTTGTACAAACAAGACTCCCTTTGTACTGAACTTCTCAGTTGATTTGTAAGTGGAAAAAGAAAGTGTGAGGTAAGCTTAGCCTATGAAAACATAACAAGAACCTCTAAATATTAACTTTTAAATATACAATAAGAATAGTGTCCCATCGTTTTGTATAAGAGGTAGAAAAATTATTATGCTAATTCATAATTAAAAATGTCTCCATCCAATTTCAAAATACAAATTGAAGAAAAGAAGGTGTAGAATGTGTATGTATTCCACACTTGGACTGTAACCCTCAGGATAATTATGAAGAAACAAAAACTCCTTCCCAGTGGGACTTGCTTCCAAGTGAACATATTTGGGATTGGAATCCCTTCCAAATCACAAAATACTCCCCTCCTGGAAAAAAACATTCTCATATACAATAAGAGAGCAGCCATGGATACATCTATGATTCGGAAGTACACATTCGGATGGCCTAGTTTGAATGTAACACTAAACTATGGGTTAGAGGACTTGTGTGCTTCCCCGCTCCTCTCTCCCTCTCTGGCACAGCTGTGTGGAGCTCAGTAGCTTTCACTTCCATTTTCAAGTTAACCATAGCTTAGTGTTATGTCTGAACCCTAAACTGTGGTTGGCTCGTTTCAGTAAATCATAGTTAGACTAAACATAACTTCTGTAGTAATTTCCAGTTAGTTAAGAATTGGAATAAAAGTTTCTGATCTCCTCACAACCATGCTGGAGGAGGAGAGGGAAGTGAGGACCTGATAAGCGCAAAGCATGTAATGCTAAACAATCATTTCATACTCTGTCCGAATGCAGGCAATTTTAACAGTGATATTGAAAGACCACAATACATTTTCCTGCCTGAGTCATTCAGGTGGGTGGCCCTCCTCTTCCACTTCCTCCCCACACCCGGCTCTCTGTGATCATGCCCCTCAATACCATACTCTGAGGAAGGTGCCTCAAGAGACAGCTTGTCTCCATATAAAAAAACGTTTGTTACCATTGCAGCCAAGCCTCAACCACAATGCTTTGTTCTGAGGAAGGACTCCTTAGTGCAAGGATAGGTGATCTTTTTGGGCTCGTGGGCACATTTGGCAATTGGTTACCATTATTTATTTATTTATTTATTATATTTATTTATATCCTCTTTTTTCCCAATAATAGGACCAAAGGCGGCTTACAAATTAAAACATGTACAGTTAAAACAAATAGCGATATATAAAAATTAAAAATATAATTAAACAGTACAATTTTAAAATATTTTAAACATTTTAAAATATTTTAAATACACATAATTAAAAAATCCAAACTTTAAGCACTACATCCATAAAGGTCTGAATTACTCCCCCAAGGCTTGCTGAAACAGAAAAGTTTTAGCCTGCCTCCGAAAGCCACACCAAGGAGGGAGTTCCAGAGCGCTGGGGCACCCACCAAGAAGGCCCTCTCCCTCGTTCCCACCAGACGTGCCTGTGATGGTGGTGGGATGGATAGAAGGGCCTGCCCTGAAGACCTCAGGGGACAGGCAGGCTCATAAGGGAGAATACTATCACAAAATGGCTGCCATGGGAAGTGTGGCAAGTCACGAAGGACAAGTAACCTCCCCAAAAACTAAGTACAAGGTCTGAGTCTCAGCACATTAAGCAACTCCTTTGAAGCCAGTTTTCAGAAACATATTTCACAGAAGGAAAACTCTTTCTCCCCCTACCCCCCCAGCCAACTCATTCCCCCATCACACTTTCACCACCCATAGACATAATAATAATAATAATAATAATAATAATAATAATAATAATAATATATTTATAACCCGACTTTCCCTTCGGATTGAGGCGGGGAACAACAATAAATATAAAATACAAAGACCACAAAATAGATGAGATATTAAAAACCAATAAAAACCAATACCTGCCCTCCCTCCCTTCCTCTCCGACTCTCACAAACACACACACCACATACCTCCAGCTATCCATGTACCATGCAAACATCCCATATATTCACCATACATATGCACAGGTCCCTCCTTTCTCCTCCTGACTACAAGCAATTGTAAAAACACATCCACTCTTTTTCAGGAACCCTCCAAAATACCCCCTAACTCCCCCCCCCCATTCTCTCACATGGAGCCACCATCCATTCAGACAATCAATCATACAACCCTTCCTGCTGACTCCCCACTGCTCTCCCCTTTCCCAGTGGCTTCTTGCTGGCTTCCCTGACCGCCCCCTCTACTCCTCCTAGCCTCTCCCACTGCTCTCCCTCACCTCCACTGCTCGCTTTAGCTCCACCCCCTGTTTATCAGGCAGAGGTGACAGAAAACCATTTTTCTTCCCCCCCCTCCTTTTTCGTGATGGCTAGAAGCACTGGCCTGCGGCCACGCACCATCCTCATTTCTTAAGAATGTCTCTGAGCCCCACATATGGCCCAGAGTCAATCATGGGAAAATGAAGATGGCAACTGCTGGAAACTTCTTTGAAGCAATCCCAGCTGCTGGTCAGAAAATTTGTATGATGATGTCGATGTGATGATAATAGTGATGGTGATGATGATTAAATGAGAGGAGTAGGGCACCTGAGTAGGTGCCAATAAAGCTGACCCAGGTGCATCGTTGCCTGGAAGTATCACACTACTTACTGTTGCCTTAGTGTGCCATGAAGAGCCCTGCAGGGGTGCTGCCTGCTTTTCTGCAGTGGGAAATGTTGCTTAAAGTTAAACAGTATTTGCTGCAGTAGCAAAAGTGTCAGCGTCACTCCATGAGTGGCCAGTGAGCGGCTACAGGTGGGCTGGGCTGGCAGAACAGTGTTGTCATTGATGGGCACACCTGTGGGTGACAGATGGCAGCAAAATCCACCACCTGAGCCACATGGCTAATTGTGGTTCATGAGAGGGCGTTTCCTGAGAAGAAGGGGACAGAAGGAGCTTAGGAGCTGGCTGATGGTACAGATGCCAATGCACAGGACATTGAAAGGTCTGTGATTCAAATTCTAAGCAGACCTCTTGGACCCAAATCCTAGTGATCTGAATCAGAAGAGGTGCTTTAGGTTAGGTATACAGCACCAGGCTGGCAGGTATGAAGCCCAAGGTTCCAATTTTGCTTGTCCACCTACAGGTATCCTAGATAACAGGGAGAGAAAGATCCTGACCTAATGCCATGGGGAAGTGAAGACAGTACCAGGCTAAGTAGAACAGTCATCTGGTTTAATTGTCCTCTTCAAATTTAACTTGATGTATCACTCTACATTAAAGAAAATGATTCCCCCCCCCTTAAACTGTAATTTATCATATTTGCTCTGTAGCTGAACTGAAGGACTATATTGGATTTTTAAAAATAGGGTTAAGCCCCAACGATCATGTACAATTGTAAAACCAAAATACCAATCAAATAGAAAGAAACTCAAGGTCAAATGGAAATATCTAAGATTTTCACAGTAGACTCTGGTGTGAGAACTACTTGAGAAACTTCGACTGTGTTACTTGCAATTAAAACACGTTTTTTGTTTGGTGCCTTGTGTTCTCACAGATTCAAAGTAGCTTAGTCTTTGGAAACATTAACCATCATTAGATAGGAAGTATACGGACAAAAGCCTGCACTTATATGAATGTAGAGAAAACGTAAAAAAAAGGGATGGCTGAATAGCCAGCTATGAAAGACTTTCCAAAAATAGCTCATACTTGCTTATGAACTAGTGCTAATTATGGGACCGAATCACAGTGTTGGCAGGAATTCACAGTGAAAGAGTTGAAAACACCAGTCAGTAAATTTCCACATGAACCATCAAGATTTGTAATTCTTTCCCAGAGCACACCATAAACTTTCAGCTTCCTTCCTAGGTTCAGCTCATTGAAAAGTTTTAGATCTCACACAGAATTGAGGTTTCTGGTCTACAGATGTTTTTTCTTAAAATGAATGTGACATTTTAACCCCAGGTTTTACAGTGTTATTGGAATAGGTTATAAAATAATTATATCGCATTCTATGGAATATTTAATAATTTTCAAATTTATACATAACAAGTGGCAATGTGTTACTAATTCAAGAGATTAATTTTCTCTTTATAAGTTTTTTTAAAAAAAACACCCACAATTCTTCATAGTGTGCTTGTCTACGGTAAGTAATTTCCAGAGGATGCTAGTGATGAATTCGCTCTGGGTTTCAGTCAGAATCAGTCAGAACTCTAAAGGACCCCATGGTTCAGAACTTTGCATAGCTCTTTTAGAGTGGATTCACCTCCTCACTGACATAGGACCCACCATCCTCCACTGGTAACATGCACACAATACTCTGGACATAAGATGGCTGCAGAAAAAGCCTTGTCCATGTTGGCCCACATACACACCATGCCAGGAACAGCACCAATGGTTGTGCCAATTTGCTGCGGGATTCTGTTTTTGTCATGACATTGCTAATTATCCTCTTGAGCTTTGGACATATCTTGCCCAAATGCCAAGTCCTAGATATGGTGGTGGGTGTGCATGACCTGTCCACTGTGAGCTGAAACAGCTGGAAGCAAGGCTTGCCTCATGGATACTCTGAACCCCTTGGTAATGCTCCATTAGTATTCAAGACTAAGCAAGCGCCAGTAGTAACTCATTGACTATACCCAATAATAATCTGAAGGAGCAGAACATAATTCAGTTGTTGAAACACATATCTGCCCTGTAAGTTTCATAGATAGAAGACTGTCTAGGAATCATGTGAAATTTTGGAGGAAAACAAAAATAAATATTAAATTATACACCGGTGATGCTTGGACTGTCATCTATTGACCATTGGTGTCTTGAGGGGCACATTTGCGTGCCATTTAAGAATGATTCTTGCATACTAGAGTTTGCCAGATATGGGCAATCCTGATATGGGCTGCACCCATGCAGATGCTCATCAGGCCTGATTGGTGCTGGGGAAAGCTGAGGAGTGTGCTGATCAGAGCAGAAATCAAATGTTCCCAGCATCACTCAGCTGGGCAGAGAGGACGAGGAAGGTCCAGTGGATCTCAGCACACAGGACTAGGAGGTTTAAACCTCCCCGTCCCCACATTCTGAGATGGAGGGGGGAAGAGGATGTGTGTCTCTGGGTGTGGGGAAAAGAGTGTGCATTTGAGAGAAAGGAAGGGGACATTGGCTTTGACCACACCCACACTACTCCAGGACTCACCCATCTATTGCCTTTGGTCACACCCACTGCCAGCTTGGGGTCCCCAAGTCACCACCCATCACTACATGTGGTCCTCAGGAGACTGTCCACCCCTGGTTTTGAGTAGTTTAAACGTCTCAATGGCACATTGCTTATTCAAACTTAGCAATGCCTACATACAGTGTCCACCCTCCCTCCCCATATGCCTTGTTTTTGCTGTAGTACATGATACAGTTACATAGATCTGCAGAAGGAGCTGGTTGGTCATTGAGAAGCCTTTCAAGCGACATCTACTGTGGGGCTGTGCCAGAAGACGCTACTTGCATAGAACAAGCACACCGTAACAAAAGCTGAAGAAATGCCAGTGAATACATAACAAAGCTTAAACATATGAAGCTTCCATTACAGGTTCACAGTGCTTTTGGCAGCACTAACCACAAAGTCCCAGAGCAACAGGCAGAAGGGTGACAGGCACTTCAAGTACAGCGAGCCACTGGCAGAAGCGTCATATGACCACTTTCCACAGGTGAAATTCAGTCAAAGCCATCATCTACGCTAAGAATTAGGGATGAAAGAAAATATAATTACAGTTAGCACATCATCAGTCCTTGCCCCTTTTGCAACCCCAAAAGTGAATCAGAATGCTTTTTTTTTCTGAAAACGTGTTCCCATTCCCATTTGCAATCGTGTTTGAAAAATATGTGCGTGTGTGTGTGTGTGTTTAAATGAACACTTTAAAATGTCAATTCCCCCCTCCCCAAACAT
Source organism: Anniella stebbinsi (assembly GCA_029215795.1). NCBI lineage: Eukaryota > Metazoa > Chordata > Lepidosauria > Squamata > Anniellidae > Anniella > Anniella stebbinsi. The sequence goes on along the minus strand of JARDYH010000003.1, from coordinate 96,126,435 downwards.
GCATGTTTATGCTTTAGGCTGTCTCTACAAGAGAGGTTTAAAGCTCTTTCAAGGTGCTTTAAAAAAATTACCTCTACAAGAACGGAGCGCAAATCGGGCGTAGAGGCGTGTTATCTCTCCGATTATGTGCATTATCGAATGCGCGTTAAATCGCGAGTTTTATTTTGCTCCGGCCGTTAAAGCACATTTTGACTATGTGAACAAGCACTTATGTGCATTAACTACTTGTAAAGCGCATTTTGGTCATCCGTTAATGTGCTTCACCGCCTCTTGCCGCCTCTCGTGCAGAGGTATTAGGTGTAAATGCGCTTCAGCGATTATGCGCATAATCGCCTAACCGGGCGCAAAAGTGAATCCTTGTAGAGGGGACCTTAGTCAATGGGAGAAAAGTGCACACTTTTGAAAAATGTGGACAGAAACACATATCCATCATGCACACTTTTCCATTTGAGTGGCAAGACAAACAGGTCACAAATGAAAATGGGAATGAGCCAAACCGAGCTTTGAAGTGAAGCTTGGAGAAGCTCAGTGAGCGTGAGCATCCCTGGTTATCCGATCCCTGCTAAAAAAATAAGCTCTTGCCACCACCAAAGTAAGCATGAGAATAATACCATGCAAGTGTGATGTACAACAAACAGTTGCAGCTTGGAGTGGTCTTGTTCAGCCAGCCAGCTATGCCCTTTCCCAAGATATTCCCCACAATGAGCTTTCTATTCACAACAATATCCTGTCAGCATATCATGATCACTGAGCATGCTCAGATCTTATTGGGCTGTTTTGGTGTTCCCTCCTCCTTAGAGTTTTATTTTTAATGGGTTTTCTTTGGTACTACTGTAAACCTGGATTTTCTCCCAAACTTGCTGATACCTTCTTAGGGACAAGCCATAGCTCAATATGATAGAGCACATGCTTTGTATGCAGAAGGTCCCTGGTTCGATCTCCGGCTTCTCTAGGTAAGCCGAGGAAAAGAAACCCTGGAGAGAGGCTGACAGTCAATGTTAACAATACTGGGCTAGATGGACCAATGGTCTGACTCTCAGTGTAAGGCAGCTTCCTATGTCCCTTCTTGATTATGGATGGTGGTATTTTGGCTATATAAGGATCCACGCTCGGAGAATTGAGTTCGCTATCAGTATTTATAATGACAGCAGCTCATTAAAGTATTCCCATCAGGCAACTCAGCTAGAAGCAATATACCTTCACAAAATTATAGAAACATTGCTAATTGAAACAATGTTCGCTGCATGTTTTTATGTCGATGTCGATATGTACATACAATTCATCTTTCTGACTTTGAACCAAAATGACACGAACCATTATCTGCTCTACCAACCAGCAGCATCAAAGGTGCAAGAACAAGAAGGTGATAGAAAGTTCCACACTGGAACTCACACCCTGCTTTCTTCAATTAGCGACGAGCTGTCACTCTGATGGGAGCACAAAGGAGTTATTACTTTGTTAATGTTTTCGTCCCCTCAAGCCTAACTGAGATCAGACTCTGACCTTATTTCCTGGAGGTTTGGCACAGATTTTGAAGGCTATCCAGTTGTTCAGTTGGGTGTGCCAGGCCTCCCTCCTACTGTTTCCTAGTTGGCAGGAGATGTTAAATTAATTAATCATGCTCAAGGAATGACCTTTTTTTTGTTTTGATTTATATTACTGACTCTGCTCCAGCACGAGATCAGATTCCTACCCAGAGGGCAGCGCTGCCGACCAGTTGCACAAGATGAAGAAAAGAAAAAGAAAAAACCCTGGAGAACTTTAAACCTTATAACCGGCTTTTAGTATTTATGCCTTGATACAATTTAGAAGAGAGAAAATCAAATTTTGCCACCTTTACTGAGGTTAGCAATCTCACTCTGAAAACACAGTTAATAGGGGTCAGCCAGCCAATTCATAGAATGAGGCAATTTTCAGCATAAGGGAATAGCCAAATAGATTTTAAAGCAATCAAAATGAACAAATCTGAAGACTTCAAAGAGGACTTGAAATGGAATAGACTGGCATGTACCGGAACCAGAAGTCTTACTAATTAAACTTCCTATCTTCCAGAAGACATCAGTGTCATCTTGTTCCAGTTATCCTTTGAACAGACTTTATATCACCTTTGATGCTGATTCTGTTATAATGCTGGTTCAGACACGCCATCTTTAACGGCAGCATTCGTGGCCACTCAAAGCTGAATGTGTGAACTGAGGCTATGTGAGGTGGCATGAAAGCTACATCTGTGGTGTTTGGTCACGGATGGCTCATTCACACTGCAAAGTGTACTGCCAGAGCAAGTCTTGTTGCTACAGCAACCACATTCTTCACAGATTATTCTTACCTCTGGGCTGGCAACCTGGGGGCCAGCTGGTACTCCTCAGGGTGGACAAGTTTAGTTCAGGGACCTCCAATTCCTGATCCCTAGTCTAAACTCATTAACTCTTTAGAGTTTCAGTCAGTGATAATTCTGAGAGAAGGAAGCACAAAATGGCATAAATAAATGGAAAGAAAAATATATGGAGACAAGCCTCCTTGTGACACTCTTACGTTGCCTCAGTTGCCATGATATTGTTCATGTATCCACAGCTGCTTAAAAAGAATGTGGCATATCTGTTCAGCATCACTATTTGATTATATTAGACATGAAAGTAGGTACAGTGTTTCTGAAAAAGCAGCTGAAAGTTAGGTTCTATTAAATGTAGGTGATATGTTTTGCTTCTAGAATAGGTTTTTGACTACTTCCTCTTCCTGGAAGTTGAAATACACCCCTGGCCTACTGGAAGAATCTCACAGACCAGATGAACCAATTCAATGATTTCTGTAGAAAAGCTATCTTGGATTTCTCTAAATGTAATGGACTAAGTAGATATTTCACCCCAACTTTCCTGCTCAACCCTACATGCAGCAGCTAATTACTGAGTATCCCAGTTTCTTCAGAAAATGATCCTTGTCTCAGAGTATTGCAGATCTGAGCACATGATGGTGATGTCCCCATTTATTCCAGCCACAACACTGAGAGCTAATTCCAATATGGATTCCAAAAATCCAGGTAGCTGTGTTGATCCATATCAATTAATCCGTTCTAGCAGGTTTTTTGTAATGTTAATGGTTGTTAATTGCCCATTCAAGACCAGTGCCAGATCTACACCAAGCAGGATATGACACTTTGAAAACAGCTTGAAAACTGTATATGGAGTGTGTCCTGGGCCCCAACAGTTGTTACTACTGTTATAAAATGTTTTAAAGCAGTAGCTTAGAGTCTGCCTAAATCAAACCAAAATATTTGCATTATAACAGGGATAGATTACAACAGTATATTGTTGCTGGGGAGAGTCAATCCATCCTCCACCCCACCCCAGCTACTGTGAGGATCGTAACTAAACCTAGAGGGAGCAGGGATACCTGAGGTGGGTGGCAGAGACATAATTGTCCCTGCTAATTCAAAAGTCAACCCCGTGAACCTTGGCTCCGCTGCAAAACTATTTATATGTCACAGTGCAAAAGCAGGGCTGGCCCAAAATATTTTGCTGCCTGAAGTGGAGCAACAAAGAACACCAAAGTCAAAGTAGACAGTGTCCAAAGCAGGGGTGCAAATAGTGCAACCCTTTGCATCTGCTGCCACCCAAAAAACAGCAACAGCGTTCAAAAAATGAAAGAGGAAAAACACTCTATGGCTGCCTCTACAAGAGAGATTTAAAGCTCTTTCAACGCGCTTACATTTTTTTACCTCTACAAGAACAGAGCGCAAATCAGGCGTAGAGGCGCGTTATCTCTCCGATTATGGACATTGTTGAATGCGCGTTAAATCGCGAGTTTTATTTTGCTCTGGCCATTAAAGTGCATTTTGACTGTGTGAACAAGCGCTTATGCGCATTAACTACTTATAAAGCGCATTTTGGTCATCCGTTAATGCGCGTCGCCACCTCTCGCCGCCTCTCGTGCAAAGGTATTAGGTGTAAATGTGCTTCAGCGATTATGCGCATAATCGCCTAACCGGGCGCAAAAGCGAATCCTTGTAGAGGGGGCCTATGAATAGGTTCTATGGTTCCTGCAATAGAAGTCTCAATCCTAGAGCATCGTGGAATTTCCAAGAAAGTAGTGGGGTGTGGGGTGTGGGGGAGAAAGAGTGAGATGAATGTGTGTGTGTGTATGTGTGTGTGTGTGTGTGTGTGTGTGTGAGAGAGAGAGAGAGAGAGAGAGAGAGAGGTGAGTCTGTGTGAGAGTGAGTGGTGTTTGCAGAAGTGGAAGGTGAAATAGCAAGACGAGACAACAGTTTTGGGTTTAAACTTGGGCCACATTTATTCAAAGATCTGCAAAGGGGGTCATTCCTAAGCGGGCATCTACATTCTAGCCTCTCCTAAGGCCATTCCAGGATCGGGCTAGCCATTCTTGTCCCATGGAGTGGTGCCTGCCATCTCACCATTCCACGGGCTTTCCCCATTTGGGGTAGGGAGGCCTTCCGGTATTAGTGCTGCTCCGAGCAGGTGAGGAGGGTTGGCCTCAAAGGTAAGCCTTAGCCTGCCAGCTGGTGCTGCAAGGCTCCCTGCCAGGGGCTTCAGGCACTACCCATCACCCCCAAGGGTGCCTGAGAATGCTCACCAGTATTCCCCCACTCTAGATGCCTGCACCTAACCGACCAGGAAATGTGACCAATTCAATGAATCAACCTATTTAGTACACCCAACTTGTCTTGCAGTATGGAGTAGGCGAAAAAACTCACAACCAAGTTAGATTGTGAGCAAAAACTTCCTACTCGGCCTCCAAAGGGACAACCAGTGCACCCATACTGCCTACAAGGGAGGGAGGGAGGGAGCAAGAAATCGAAAGAGGGAGTAGGGGTGCAGCCTATTTATCGCATCCGCTTCCTCCCGTACAGTGGCATCAATCCCGGTACCCAATGGGCTACCTCCACGCCTTGTCTCCTCGCCCCCACCCGCAACTAGCCCCCCCTCGCCCAGGCTTGGCCGGGCGAGTGGGTGAGGCACTTGTGACCTCTATGTTAATAAGTATGCATATATGTGCATGTGTGTGCACATGTGTGGCCCCTGCCACCTCAGTACATACCCGATGTGTTCCTCAGGGTTGAGATGGCTATCCACCCCTGGTGTAAAGCCAGGCTACTTATTTTGGTACACTGGCAGTAAAAATACAACAATAAAAATAATAAATAACAATTTGCTGCCCTTTTGCAATGCCGTACATTTTGCTGCCTGAGATAGCTGCCTCCCTCTAATGGTAGAGTCAGCCCTGCCAGGAAGGGAATCACTTCTGCTCAGGGAGGCCATTTCAACAGTGTCCCCATGGATGCACATTTCTCTCAGAATTTCCTGAACATCAAAGGAAAAACAAGTTGCCTATGAGCTTTCGCATCACATTCACAATCTTCCTTCCTAGGTTCTGCTTTTGTCACTCATTCATCAGCTCCACTAGTTCAATGATGAAGCCCAAGCATTGTACTACTGCAATGAACCATGTTTGGAATTTGTGTTTCGGTGGAGATCACTTGGAGTCTGGAATATTAAGGGAAATGGGAGGAGAGAGTTGAAGGGAGCATGGGGTGTTAGTTGGAATTATGTCTGTTGTTATTTGCAAGAGGGAGAGGGTGGATGGTAGAAAGGAGTAACTGGGTGGCAATGGGTTTAGGGCATTAGTAGTTATACATGCATCCTAGACTTCAATTTATTGTTAATTTTGTTTCATTGTTCCTTAAATAAACACTCTGTCGTTATCCTTGGGTATTGCCAGTAAAACTCATGCTAAAAGGTTTTGAACATCTCTCCCACAACCTATACCTGCATGATGGGTGCACAACCTGTGGCCCATGAGCCCATGCAGCCCTCCGCCACTCTCTGCAGCCTGACGAGCCTGCACATCCCCCACCCAGTAGGTCTTACAGCTACACAGTGCAGTTAGCGCAGTAAAAGTGAGACACTACTCTATGAACCAGTGCAGACTTTACTGCAGCTGGCTGCTCCTTGCCAAGGCTGCCATGGAAGTGGTCTACTTGTATGAGCGTTGTTAATGCCAGAAGACGAAAAACTGTAGCTCTTCTTCTGCAAGTCCACAGAAGGGGAAATATGATGTTGAATCAATTCATCTTACTGACATTATTTTATTTTTCTTTTATTTATGAGATTTATATCCCATCTTTTTTTCCTCTAAGGAACCCAAGGCGGCGTACACAAACCTCCTCTTCTTCATTTTAGCCTCACAACAACAATCCTGTGAGGTAACTGGGGCTGAGAGTCTGTGACTGGACTAAAGTCACCCAGTGAGCTTCCATGGCCGAGTGGGGACTAGAACCCAGATCTCCTTACTCTCAGTCCTCTAGCCACTAACCACACTGGCTCTATGCCCCTGGAGCTTTCTCACAATGCCTGGCTAAAACCAATTCAATGGCCGGGTTGTCCTTCCTATTATTAAAAGGCACACAATGCTTCTTAACAATATGTTTGTTAAGGTGAAGCTCTCTCACCTTTAATCTGTAATTATAGTTGCAATACAAACAAACAATAGGAAGGGTGTGTGTGGAAAATCTAATTATAACGGTTTGTTCACATCCATGGAAAATTCACCACAACCAGTCCAAGTCAAGATGTTCATTGGGATCAGAAGATGTTCAAAAATGAAAGAAAGCAAAAATGAGGACAGATACCCAGGACCTATAAATAACAAATACAAAGAGCCTATTCATTTGCTGCTCTATAAAACTATTAGAAAAATTAAGCCTTCATTCAGGAAAAGGAATCCCCATATTATAGCAGGCAAAAAATGTCCCTTTGTTTTTACATAATCTTGACTTTCTTCCTACTTTTAGCAATTGATTCCTGTTTCTCCATGTTCTTTCCTGATTGTTCCTACCTTAAAAGCCATTTGATTAACTGCCTTTTTCCCATCTGATTCAACAATTGAATTGATTCAGCATATTCATGCAAGGAAAAAAAGAAAGAAGAGATGATAGAATATTTAGAAGAGAAACAACAGATGTTCTCATATAGAGTTGAGAAAGACTGAGTCAGTAATTTCAGAGAGTAATTTTAAGACTCTGCTCTGTCATTTTTGGCTGGCCATAAAACACTAATTTTCATTATTTTTAAACAAGAGTGCATGAAGAATCTCTCTTGTCTTGAGTTGCTGATAATTATTTCCACGTTTTACCTCCAGGATACCTAGTAGGTCTGCGACATTCTGAGTTTCCAATTATCATCTGCAGGCTATGGGTTAAAACAATAATACTCTGGATTAGTCAACTATCACCTTACACTGATCTTCTTCCATTGCCTAAAGTGGAAAAACTCCTGGCCATGCCTATAAGGGTCTGAAGTTGTCCTATACATAGAACAGAGACAAACAGTAGTTTCTGAGATAATTAAATGTTTGATGCTAGAGGCACCATTACCCACAGTTAAAAGCAAACCCCGTTTATAGAGTCCGACAGTAGGTTCATGCATAACCACAGGCAACGTTGTCATTATCAGATCCCATTTAACCCACTGAAAACTAGCGTGGCTTCTGATATGATACCCCAACCTGCAGATCCATTCATGCATCAGTTGGCAAGGGTTTTTGCATGTTGACATGTGGAACAGATAATTAGCACAGGATTGGGCGGGAGGAAGGTGACGCAAGTTTAGACAGGGGGAGTGAGTTTTAAAAAAAGTTAAAGAAACCCTGGTTTATCTGAAGGAATACTAGGGTGGCACTTAGGAATCACCAAAAAAGAGGACAAAATAGGGCAACAGCTTGTATGAAAGGTGCATTTACTAATTGGTATGTACAGATTCAAATTTAGGAATTATTATAATTTAAATAGAAATGCAGTTCATCTCACTATAGTGTGGAAGACTAAGGCCAGGGCCGGATCTACACGTCATCCTCGATGCGCCCTCCCTGCGCCACAAGCTGCTTTGGAGCGCTTCACCCCGCCTAGTGTGGGAGGGAGGAGGGAGGGTTGTAAACAAAAGCTAGCAATTGGAAATCCCTCTCCCAATCGCTGGCTTTTGTTTACAACCCTCCCCCCTCCCTCCCCGAGACCGGCCTGGATGAAAGGGCGGCAGCCATGGCGGCACGGGCGCGGGCAGAGCCTCCGAGGCTTGAGCCACACTAGGCGGAGTGAAGCGCACCGAAGCGGCTTATGGCGCAGGGAGGGCGCATCGAGGACTATGTGTAGATCCTACCCAGGTGACCTGCATGCCTATCTGTTCAGTCTGCTGTGCAGGTGAAAATTGTTGATGGACAATAGTTCTTATGGCATCCTTAATCTGGAACTGAACAGGACAACCTTTCAAAGAGAGGATGGTCCTCTGTAAAAGACAACACAGAACCACCCAAAGGAATACCTCTTCTCATATATATCTCCTCTCCACACGTTTGAGATCATCATCAGAGGTTATGCTCTGAATACTCCACTATCTAAAGTTATGGATGCTGCAAGATACAGGATATTCTCCATAGTGTGCAATTCCTTGCCTAAAGGGGCCTGCCAGACCTGGTTTACTTGTGATTTTTTCATAGGCAAGTTATGACCCTTTTTTGTTTAGCCAGGCTTTGATAATATAAAATGGTTACTGCTGATGTGGACTGTTTGTATGTTGATTGCCAGGTTTTAATATATTGATTTGTATGTTTTGGACATGGTCCAGCCAAAATAAAGCATGTTTAGGTTCCATTGGTTTCAACTAGAGAATTTATTTATTTTGTTACATGTAAACCTTTTCCCCAAAGACCTCAAGGTGGTCATATGGTTCCCTCCCTCATTAACCTTTACAACAGCCCTGTGCAGTAGATTAGGCTGAAAGACAGTGAATTGCCAAGAGTCATCCTTAATGTCTGAGTACAGATTTGAACCTGGGTCTCTTCTGTCCTAGTTCAATTGTACCGACTCCACCACATTGGCTCACCACACTGGTTTAAGCACATTCAACTATCCTATTGAAATCAATGGAGTATTAAAGTGCTTAACTTTGCCTGGATTATGCCCTAATAAATACATAGGTTTGGATCATAACTTTCATGAAAGCCCCCATAATTTGGGATTGTGTGCTTCCCCTGCACCATCCAAATCTGCTCCTGTGGGCTGAAGGAATGGCATGGGATTTAGTGAAAATAGGCTGACCATATGAAAAGGAGGACAGGGCTCATGTAACTTTAACAGTTGTAGAGAAAAGGGAATTTCAGCCAGTGTCATTTGTATGCAATTAGTCCCTGGTGAAATTCCCTCTTCATCACAACAGTTAAAGTTGCAGGCACTATACTAGAGTGACCATATACAAAAGAAGGCAGGGCCCCTGCAACTTTAACTGTTGTGATGAAGAGGGAATTTCACCAGGAACTAATTGCATACAAATGACACTGGCTGAAATTCCCTTTTCTCTACAACTGTTAAAGTTACATGAGCCCTGTCCTCCTTTTCATATGGTCAGCCTAGTGAAAAGGCTACAGAATTGGTACAAATCCTCTCTCCCGTCTCGATCTTATATAAAGTGAATGGAAGAGTAACTTAAAATCCATGCCAGTGCTTTTATTGAACGTCTTTCATTTTATTGAGCTTTGAGATCCCATTTTACATGTTAAAAATATAGGATATATAGTTTTAAACAAATAAAATAAACAAAAGTATTAGGGCAACTTATTTCCAAAAAAAAATGCATAGCACTGAGTTATAAACTTCATGATTTCTGACACCATCTAAACTTCCAATGAAATTAAAGTTCTCATAAGATCACAGAGGGGAGGGAAGCCATTTAAGACAGGCTCACTCTGTGCCTGAATAACTTCTCATTTTCTGGATTTTCCTCTCCTTAAGGTGCCAAAGCCCAGTAAATGCGAAAAGAAAAATGGACTGCTTGAAATATATATATCAGTACTTCAATTTTTTTCGCTTCCAATCAAAGCTTATCACGAAGCCAAGCCGCTACACTTTGTTTTGTCCCCAACAGTTGCCAGCATTTTTAATTTATATTTTTTTGCATTTGCTTTTAAGCCTTGGTACAAAGCTAAGCATTTGATATCACCCAGAACTCCATTTCTCAATCCACCAGTCAAGTTCAAAGAACTTTGTTTTTGCAGTTGAAAACTGTGCCTGGCTCAACTGAGCAAACTGTTGATTACCGAATCCCTTTGTTTATGCCAATTAGCACCTGCCAGTAACTACAGGGACAGATGGTGGGCGCCAATTGAGCTGCTTTCTCATCATTGTTAAGAATTTTCTTTTACTAAGCCCATGCAGAATTCGCAAATTAAATAAATAAATAGAAAACAACATGATAATGACAGAGCCCGCAGAAACAAAGGTAGCATTTCAGTCAGACTCTGGCTGTAATCATAATGCCACCAACTTTGAAGTGAGTTCCACTGAAAATCAATGGGCCTTATTCCTGCCTAATCAGTCTAGAATTGTGGTGTCTATTGCTGTTAATAATATATTAATATTTCTTTGCTATAATTACATCTTGCCATACCTCCAAGGAGCTCAAGGTGGTGTACATTAGCCTCTCCCTTCTCAGCTTAATTTTATCTTCACAACAACCCTATCAGATCGGTTAGGCTGAGAGGAAGTGACTGGCAATTATATAATATCATTTTTTCTTTTCTTTTCTTTTCTTTTTTCTTTTCTTAATGGTTTTATTAAAGATTTTCATGTATTCGACAACTATAAACATTATAGTATGGTGTAATATAAGAGCCTATCTACACTACTGCTTTAAAACAGTTTATAATAGTTTTAAACCGGTTAATATCCGGTTAAAAACTGTTATAAACTGTTTTAAAGCAGTAGTGTAGATAGGCTGTAATATATTATGATATGGTATACCCCCTCCCCTCCCCCAATAAATAAATAAAAAAATACGTACAGTGGAGTGAAGCTTATTCCCTTTATTACTTTTTAAAATTCTTGATATTATGAATTTACTAAAACTATATTATATTGGAAATTTCATACCATTTATACAGTCCATATCTCCTTAGCTATATTTGACATATATGTCAGTGACTCAGAATCTATTGTATGTAAAATAAATTTCCCCCATATATCATTAAATTTTAGTGGATCATCTTTGCCTTGTGGTACTTGTCACTTATGCGTTAGTTTTTCACAGGTTACAGTAGACCATATGTTTCTGTATCATGCTGCTTTATCAAGATGATCCAGGTTTTTCCATTGTTGTACTACTGTTTGTCTTGTAGCAGCTATTAAGAGAGTTACAAATTGTTTGGCTGCAATAGATTTATTTTTATTATAGTACAGAGACAATAAGAATAGTTCTGGGTTAAACTGAATGCATTCCTTCGTTATCTGTAATAATTCCTGATGTACCATATGCCAGAACTGTTGAACCTGTGGGCATTCCCATCAGAGGTGATAGTATGTACCTCTGGTGGAACATCCCCTCCAGCAAGCAGACTTCCCATTTTCTTATAAAGCACCTTCACACTTTACAGAGGACAGTGTCCCTGCTCCAGGTCCTTGCCCCAAAGAGCTAGACATCATGAAAAGGTGAGTTTTGAGGAGGAAGGTGGCATCACATAGGTGTTTAGTTAGTTGTAGTGGCTCTTAAATATATAGGGTGGCCACCTGGGCATTGCCAGAAGAAGTGGAAATGCATCTTCGAAAAATAGGACAAAAAAGGACACAGATCTGCATAAATTTCCATATGCTAATACATAGATGCAAATTTAGTAAAATTACTACTATGAATGCATCTCACTATAGCGTGGAAGACCATTAGAGGGCATGCTCCTGTTGGTTTCACAAGGACCAATGGCCTGATTGGAGTCCACCAGGAGAAGAGCCTTTAGTGTGGTGGCCCCTTCTCTTTGGAATTCCCTGCCCCTAGAGTCAGGCAGCCACCAACACTGTGTTATTTCTGGCACCGCCTGAAAACAGGATGCATCTCTTCCAGGATGCATTCCCCAACTAACCAGCCACAGTTTTTATTGGTATTCTGTTTAAAATTAAACAAATTTAATATGCTATTTTAATCTTTTTATCTTTTTACTGTTTTATTTCTTATGTTCACTGCTCCGGAAACTGTTTTAGATATAGAGCAATATATAAATATTGTGAATAAATTGTGACCACGAGACCCATTACTCAGTCTACTGTCTAGAAGGTAACTGTTTATGGTTAACTTTGAGACTTAGGGGTTTTTAAAAATAGTTAAACCAGACCTGGATTTGAAAGTCCTTTAAAAAGAGGACACCTTCAAATAGAGGACTGCCCTCTGTAAAATAGTGTACATACATTTGGCTTGACAAATCATGCATTGTGCAGGCTACGATAAATCTAACTATTGCTTCTCATCAGAGTTGTATCAGCCAAGTGGATATGAAAATGGAAATAACGCCTCCTGTTTCAAGGCTGAAAACTACCCATTGCCTTATAACTACAGTTGTATGAACAATGCTATATTCGTCATGTAAGCAGCTCCCAATAAAAATCCTTACTTTCTATTGCCTGTCCTTTCCCAAAAACACAGTACTAAGGTTGTTTTTCTTTTGTCTCTGGAGAGATTTGGGGTCTCTAGATGGGAAATCTCTAAGTGGAAGGATCATATTGACTCTATTGCACAAGCAGAGAAATAACTGACAGGGAACTGTTTCCCTTCTGTTGTGTTTCTGTTGAAGCTTTACTTTAGTGAGGACAAGCACTTCATAAACAAAGGCTTTATTGGTAGATTCACCATTATAGTCCTCTATACTGATAGAAAACTCAATTCTCCAAGTGTGTATCCTTCATAACATAATCCAATTCATAGCATAATCCAATTCAACGTTTGTCTTCCTGGAGATTATAAATTTATTTCAGAGGGTTTGGAATAAATGGAATCCTATGAGGGCTTTTTTTGAGGGGGATAGAAATCACATTTTTATGCCACATTTTTATATAACCAAGAGCAACTCTCCTTAGTTAAGTTCTTTCATGTATCTCTTTCCCAGTGGTGCTCATAATTAAAATGAATCATTTCAGTTTTTGAGAACAAGAAATACAATTTACTGATTAAACCTTTCAGATCCATGCTAGAGATTAGGTATCCTCCTTCAGTTATCTCTGATTTGGAGAAAAAATAAATTTCCCCCCTTCTATTCAACTAACTGTCTCCTGAAAGCTCAAAATATTATCTTTCCACAGGTCCCTGACTTAAAATAATTGATATTTATATCAATAAGAGATATTTCCTAAAGGTTCTGAGGAAGAAAAGGCTCACTGTCTAATTCCCGCCCCAGTCACTATCCATTGTGAGAGTATTATTATTATTATTATTATTATTTACATTTATATACTGCATCATAGCCAAAGCACTCTGGGTGTTTTACAAAACTCTAAACTTTGGACATTAAAAATTGATATACAAAATTTAAAACTATAAAAGCATAAAACCAGACAACATATAAAAACAATATACATTTTAAACAATGGTGAACTCACAGCCAGGCCTAAATATAGCTCTGGAGTCAACTCAGCATATGCTGTTAAATGCCTGGGAGAAGAGAAAATTATTGACTTTTGTTGGTGCCAGGCAGGCTCGTCAGGGAGATAATTCCATAATTGGGGGACCACCACTGAGAAGGCCCTCTCCCTTACTGCCATCCTCTGAGCTTCCCTCAGCGTAGGCATCCGGAGGAGGACCTTAGATGTTGAGCGTAGTGTACGGGTAGGTTCATATTGGGAGAGGCATTCTGTCAGGTTTTGTGGTCCCAAGCTGTGTAAGGCTTTATAGGTTAAAACCAGCACCTTGAATCATGCTTGGAAACATACAGACAGAGTTGGTGTATATGTACAAACCTCTAGATCCAGGTTATTGAGCTGGCTGCCATATTTTGCACAAGCTGTGGCTTCTGAACCATCTTCAAAGGCTGTCTGATGTAGAGTGCATTGCAGTAATCTAACTTGAAGGTTACCAGAGCATAGACAACTGAAGCCAGGTTATCCCTGTCCAGATAGGGGCATAGCTGGGCCACCAACTGAAATTGGTAGAAGGCACTCCGGACCACCGGGGCCACCTGAGCCTCAAGTCACAGAGATGGTTCTAGGAGAACCCCCAAGCTATGAACCTGCTCCTTCAGGGGGAGTGCAACCCCATCCAGAACAGGTTGAACACCCTCCATCTGGTCAGAAGAACCACCCTCTAACAGCATCTCAGTTTTGTCTGGATTGAGTTTCATTGTCCATTGTCACAGTCTATCCACAGCCTCACCTGATGAAGATGAGAAGAGAAATAGATGACAATGTACTCCAAAACTCCAGATGACCACACCCAATGGTTTCATGTAGATGTTGAACAGCATGGGGACAAAACTGACCCCTGCATAACTCCATACTGGAGAAGCCACGGGGCTGAGCAATGTTACCCAAGCACCACCTTCTGGAGCCAACCCATCAAGTAGGAGCAGAACCACTGCAATGCAGTACCTCCCACTCCCAACTCAGACCCAGAAGGATATCATGGTCAATGGTATTGAAAGCTGCTGAGATGTCAAGGAGAATCAATAGAATCACATTCCCCCTGTCTTTCTCCTGATAGGTCATCATGCAGGGCAACTAAGGTTGTTTCCATACCAAAACCAGGCCTGAAACCTGACTGAAATGAATCCAGATAATCAGTCTCATCCAAGAGTGTCTGGAGCTGGCACTCAACCACCGACTCAAGGACCTTGCCCAGGAATGGAATATTTGTCACCGGCCTGCAGTTATTAAGATTTTCTGGGCCCAGGGAGGATTTTTTCAGGAATGCTCTCACTACCGCTTCTTTCAGGCGGCCTGGGACCACTCCCTCTCATAGAAAGGCATTAGTTACTTCCCTGGCCCAGCTGGCTGTTCCATCCCTGCTAGCTTTTATAAGCCAAGAGGAGCAAGGATCCGATACGGAGGTGGTTGCACGAACCTGTCCAAGCATCTTGTCAATATCCTTGAGGTGTACCAACTGAAACTCATCCAAGGAAACGGAACAAGGCTGTACTCTGGATACCTTGCTTGATTTACCTGCTTTAACACTGGAGCCTAAGTCCTGGCAAATGCCAACGTTTTTTTATTCTGGAAGTGCCTAGCAAATATATTACAGTGGGCCATTCCATTCAACATCCATACTTTCTTTGTTTTTAAGTAAACTGTTACAATCCACTCAATGTACAGAAGCTGGAGAAGATCCTTCAGCAATGATCCTCATGTTTTCTCCACCAAGAAGTACAATTTCCAGGGTATCCTGAGAAAAAGGAGTGAACCCAACACAGGTTTGTAATGTGTCCTTGAGCTCCTATTTCTAACTGCTTTAATAAATCAAACCAATAGCCATGCAACCATTTTTTAAAGAAGCATGGCATAGGGTTATGGTACACTTATGGCTGTCCAGAAGTTTTAAATAGGGATGTATGAGAATTTTGTTTTCGCTTACAAAACATGTGAGTATGCCACAGTCCTGGACATGAGCGTGAGTGTATGTCTATTGAAAACGTTTGCAAATTGTTGGGTGTGTGCTCGCATTTGTCTCATTCCCAATTCCAAGTTTGATTTGTGCAAATTACCTAAATTGCACAAATTTCCCCAGCATATTAAATCAGTCCCATGTTAGTCTAGTAGTTTGCTGGGTTTTGGGTATCTGGAGTTTTTGGTTTAATGTAGCACATGTGTAGCACATAATGTAGTAAACAACATGTGCTACACATATGTGCCAAATTTGAGATTGATCCCTCCAACCCTCGATTTTATATGAATTTATTAAAGATTGTTTCAGTTCTGACAGATCAGAATGACAGCTCACCACGTGCGTTCATTCAGACCTGTCAGAACAGACTTTAAAAACGCATATAAAATCGAAGGTTGGAGGGATCGATTTCAAATTTCATACACATACTTAGGAATACCCCATAAGCACTGTGACCAAGTTTCAGGCCTCTAACCTTTAAAATACAGAAGTTATAGGCATTTTTTCTTTAAAAATAGGGCTGCAGAAAATATCATTTTTTCATGATAATTAACGTGAAGACGATACGGTTCACCTACGATATGAATGAAGATATTTTTTTTGGTCCGACATGACAATAACGATAAATGACGATATTTTTTGGCATGCGCACCCCTAGTGTCTAGGGTTGCTGTTTCTTCAATTGATGTTTGTGTGCTTGTTGTTGGTGCAGCTGTGCTTTTCACGTTGGTGTCCTGTTGTGCTATTTCTTCTTTGATTTTTTGAATTTCATGTTCTGTTAGCCTTTTGTTATTGATTCTAACTCTTTTTTGATCTATTAGTCTTTGTTCTGTTACAGTATCCATTAGGTGGGGGTAGATTTCCATAAATACTCTGTGAAGTTCTGTTCGGTATCCTGATGCTATTGTTTCAAGTTGTGTGCTTTTCTAGTAACAATGCATAACGTTACGGTTCATTTCATCTGACCAAGCTATGCGTTGCCATGGGTATCCCACCTTGGTGGTTGTCTGTGGAACAGGCAAAACATGTCTGGGGAAGTTTGGGTGGTTTTGCTTTTCCTTGTTCATTGCTTGTTCGTTTCTGTTTTGGCCGACTGTTAGGTTCATGCAGCGTTCTCGGCCTTGACACTGCCCATTTGAGGCTTTTTTCTTCTTTTTGGAACCATTTTTTCACACTAGCAGGGTGGTTAGCCCTGACTAGTGGTGGTTGGCTAGGGGCCGTGGGTTTGCCATGCCCATGTAATCCCTTGTGGGATTACCCCTTGCGGGTATTATTGTCATCATCATTATTATTTAGATGTGTTCCATGACATATGAAAAGCCTTTCAAATTCACACCCCAAATTCACATGGCCCTTCTAATGGCAGTCCTTTTCCTTTTCCATTATCGTTTGTTGAACTCAGACAACTATTTCACATTGAAATCCGTGGAACTTAATTAGTCATGATAAAATCCCATCCCATTCAGGACCAGCATCAGCTCTTGGCATCCTTGAGCATCTGCTAGGCACCCCATTGTTCTGGCAGGGCTCACTGGAACTGATGCCTGCCCTCTGGGGGCCCACCATTTTATATTTCCCATAATGTTCTGGAGTGATGCTGCATAAGACATACCCAAGTACTATGGGGAATTTAATGTGGTGCCTTATTGCTGTCCACAACTGATGCCAGCCATGAGGAGGACACTGATATAGGAGGAGACCCATGGTAGGTCCTCTCAAACCTAGAGCTGGCCCAGATATCCCATTATAGTTTCAAGGAAACTTAGTGGCAGCTTTCTGCTGGATTTTCCCAATATCTCTTTAAAAGTTTAAGACAGAAGTATGAATAAAACACTGTACACCCCATCTTGAACTATACATACAATACAATTCAAGATATGTTATGTCCAAAAAAGGTTGACATTTCCTTTAAAAATTTAAATACTAACAGATGAACACTATTTTTTTATCCTGAGTTTTAAATTGTATAATTTTAATCTTAACTGTATTCAAAGTTTTTATTCACTTGGTGGACCTTCTGATCATATTAAGGACTCCTTTGGCTACAGGACAGCTTCCTGTCAGTTTTATGTTTGATGATATATACTTGGATGAGTACTGTTATAAATTGCAATGGCCATTTGCTTGGTGCAAATAAAATTTGACTGACTCACTGGACACTATTTTTTTTTAAAAAAATCATTTTATAATCCAGTTTTATAAAGTTTTAGAGTCCATCTTGTAGGAAAAATTGGTGTATAACAATAATCCTAACAATGATTTTTCCCTGGGAATATCAAGAAATGTTTAACATATATACATGATATAACTTATTTTTGTGAGTGATTGCATATTTTCATATAAAATTATATCTCAAGTCTATATTTCTGCTGGTTTATGTTCAGATTAATCACTCAATTATGAAACAAAAAATAAGCAATGCATTTCATGGAATTTATTTAAAAATACAAATTCACACAAGTGTTTATTGTTGTAAAGAGGTTTTTTTTTAAAAAAAACAACAACATAGTTACAGATGTTGAGGTTAAGCCCTATTCCAAGCTAGATTGATTAGTCTGCTCTTCCAGACCTAACTCCCATTGTCCGATACAATTATGAAGAATGAAAGGGTGACATGACAATTGCCATGTCACAAATCTTTACATCATCTCCATCTCAGCATGACATAAAATTGACTTCCCAGACTTCTTTGCCTATAAAGATCAAGCTACCATGCACAACAATTGGAGAAGGCAGTTAAGGATTATATATTATTGAAAAGCTTTTGTGATGGAACCATTCCATGCAAAATAATGCACACACAAAAATTCAGTGCATCTTGGTAACATAAACGACGTGTGTGTCATATCATATTAACACTATTTTGATTAATTTGGACTTTTATCTTAACTTATTTCAAATTCTTGGGGAAGAAATTGCATATTTCAACCTCCTCCTAAAAATGTTAATAACATTGCTATTAACACAATATCTCTAATGGTAGCAAACTAAATTGTACTTGCGCTCTGACCATACCTCTTTCTGGTTGGATGTTTTTTGTTTTGCATTATGGTTGGTTTTCTGTTAAAGATGATGATGATGATGATGATGATGATGATGATGATGAATACTACTAAAGTGCAGGGTTTGAGACCCTTGTTTCAGTGATTACATTACAGTGTATTTTGGACCTTTCCTTTCCCACTATGAAAACAGAAGCAGGAGTTAAACTTGAAATGTTGAATTGTGTCATGAAAGTGCATACAAACTTTTATTCTGATATCTCAGCCTTCACTTCATATATATGTAGCATATCTTTCTATCTATCTATCTATCTATCTATCTAGCCACATACACATACACACTCAAACAAACACATATCCTCCCCAGACTCCTAGGGTTTGGAACAATGTTCAAGCTTGATACTATACTTGATCTTAGCGAAAAGGCTGAGAATCAAGGAGCCTATCCACATTGCCCTTAAAACAACTTATATTCTGTTTAAAAATGTGGTTTATTAAGTCGTTTCATTATGTGGTAGGACACACTGAGCAGTACTTACGTTTCATGGCGACTGCTTCCGCCGTTCTCAAAGCATTCAATGGTGTCACACAGGGTTATTTCTTTGTCTCTTCTTCTTTCGTTATTGTTTTGCAGGCTGCTTGAGTTATGGAGACAGAAGTGGGCGGGTCAAGCAGCCTGCAAAACAAAAATGAAAGAAGAAGAGAGAAAGAATTAACCCTGTGTGACACCAGTGAACACTTTGATGACAGAGGAAGCAGTCACTATGAAAGTCACTATCACTATGACAGGCTCTACATTTCAAACTTGAAACATTAAATTCAAGCCCACACCACTTCTGGAGATGATGATGATGATGATGATGATGATGATATTTATTTATATCCCGCCTTTTCCCCAATACTGGGACTCAAGGCCTCTCAGTATCTCAGCATTCAAGGCAGAAATTTAACTAAAAAGTATTTCTCATTTTTCTTCTTCACCTTGAAAATGGCTACTAGTGTTGGGCTTGTATTTGAACTTCAAAAAACATTGTATCATAATTTAGAATTCAAGGTATATACCTACATTGTGAAGAAACTGACTTTTTGTGAAGTAAAACTTTAATATGTTCAGCCGTTAAGCTTTGATGACTGATTAAAGGACTAAAGAAGTTAAACAGTAGAAGGGAAGAATATATGACCTTCACTTGAGGCTTGTGCTTGAGGAGAGATACATTGTAAATATGGTGGTCTGGACTTTCTTGGAGGAGGATATGAGGCCAGGTGTCTCTCTTATATTTAGGAAAGTAGGATCAAAGTTGGTACTATCTAATTGGAGGTTAGCTAAACATTCTAAGGATGCCTATTGGTCTTCAATTTGAGTAAAGCTGATTGGCTGGAGGGTTCTGACTGGAGTAAATATAAAGACTTGTTGGAGGCATCTGGGGTTGGTGGTTGATAGGAGGTATGGGAGCCAGAAGAAGATGTCAACCAGGAAGGAGTACAGCTGCAAGGAAATGAATCTGAGAGCTGGGTTTTGGGTGTCTGGAGGTTTTAGTTTAACGTAGGTTTTGCCTTCAGTTAGGAATAGAGGGAATAGGTGTGGGTGTTCTGTGACTGTGTTGATCTGCTGAGTGAGGTATTTGTGTGTTGATGTAAGCTGTTTGTACCAGAAGTTTTGTATTTGGTCCAGGCCAGGTGCTTTCCAGTTCTGTATTATTATTATTATTATTATTATTATTATTATTATTATATTCTTATTCCTGTACCCCTCTCCAATCTGTTTCTCTCACATCTGATGACCAAACTATCTTAGGGAAAAGAGATATATTAAATAAAACCGCAGCAATTGTGAGGGAATATAATGGCAGGTGTCTCTCTTATATTTAAGAAGGTAGGATCAAAACTGGCACCATCTGCTTGGAGGAGAGCTAAACATTCTAATGTAGATTTATGGTGCTAAATTTCACCATAGAATTGCATCCCAAGAGTTTTATAAATACACACATGCATGCTGCTTTTATTCTCAATTACCTTTACTGATGAAAAGGGGGCAAGGTGGCGGGGTGAATGAGGGAGGTTTATATTAGTTTTGATGGGTGTTCTCCCATGACTCCAGTGTGACACTTTACAAGCCAGTCTCTCTTTGTCCAGGCCTGTTTCAGTGAAGGAACTGAAAGTTTATACTCTCAGAATCCTTTGATGTCAGCTCCTTAAGGCTGAGGTTTTCTTTACTTTTTAAAACTAAGATATTATTACAATTCCTTTAAAAAAGGGATATTCATATTCTTCTTTGAGAGTGCAAAAAATAAAGCTCATATAGCAATTCCTATAGTAGAAAAATTAATGCTATTCAGTTAGATAGGCTTAAAAGGCATGGATGGTGTTTGGTGACTTAGGGTATAATCCTTTGTATGTTTAGACAGAAAAAAAGGGGAAAAAAGCATTCTGGCTGGGGCATGCTGAGAATTGTAGGCCTTATTCTGTTTAAATGTGCATAGGATTGTACCCAATAAGTATAGAAGGTGTCAGTCCATATGAAGAGGTTTGAATGCTTCAGTTCCACATCCCTTTGCATTGTGAAGTTAATCACAACTCATATTTATAATTCACACCAACTTGTACTTACCAAATCCTCTTAGGATCAATGAATTAACAAGGCATTGGATAATGGTATCCTGTCCAGATTTTTCTTTTAAAAAGTAAAGAACGTGAGAATATATGCACATAAGAAGTAGCCCTTCTGAGGTAAGCAGTGAGGTTGTAAAGTGAGCAGATGGCACCAAATTACTTAGAGCGTTTAAAGCGAAAAGGAATAGCAAAAATCTCCAAAAGAATTGCTCCAAAGTCACAGAAGTGCATTAAAATAGCAGATGCGGTTCAGTGTAAGCAAGTGTAATTTGATGCACATTGGGGCAAAAACTCTGACTTCACATGTATATTGATGGGACTGAGCTAGTAGATAAGGATGTAGGAAAGGGACCTAAGGCTTGTGGTGGACAGTTCAATGAAAATAGTGACCCACTGTGTGCGGCTGCTGTGAAAAAGAAATAGAATTAAAAAGTGGTTCAGAGTCTATATCTGTCCAACATCTTCCCCAGTAAAGCCAGTTTCAATTAATTCAAAAAGTTTCTATCTAAAATCATTTCTAGGCCAACTTTAAGGGTCGAACCCTTCTCTACAGTCGCCGGATCCTTCTTTGTTTGACAATTTTTTTATAACTTTGTTAGATGGCAATCAAAATGATTGCTTGGCTAATTTCTTGCTTCTGGAATGCTTCAAGAAAATTTAGCAATACATTCCTCAAATTATTTTTTTCCTCGTCTTAGAACATTTCTACACCAGGCTAAAATCCTGCAACTTTACTGGGTTTCTGCTTCCGGATACCAGGTGGGATTAGATCGGCTCCTTTCCACATGTTTTTTCTCCCCTGCTTTCTATATGTTTTATTATAAAGCCACTTGATGGTGCTGTACTGATTATTTGCAATAAACCGGCATTTCGCAAGTACACCATCAATTTATGGCGGGAGGAGGGAAAATACCGGACTTCCATCATGATGAGTTTGTAACATTTGTAAAGAGCGGGCAGTGATATTGTGTATTGGACCAGCGAACTTCTATGAGTGATCATTCCTGAGCGCACAATAAATGTCTCGTGTAGGAATAGCCTTTCTATCATCTTGGAATTGTACTGCTTTTTGTTCTCACTTGGCAGGAACTTTCACTTTTTAAAAGAATCGCTTTTGCTTTGAAAAAGCCCCTCTTTAACTCTGCTAATTAACCACATTGGCTTCCTCTTCAGCTTGCTTGTGCCTGTCCTAATCTGCATTGTGTAATTAATGAATTATCTTAATTAATTAATGGAAACATACTCCCCTTCATCCAATAGATTCCAGGGTAGTGAACAGGAAATATTAGCAATAAATTACTTATATCATAAAATGTACAATAAAACTATAATATCAGTGATTATAGCCATTTTATCTGAGCTCCTGTTACAGCAATTCTAGTAGTTCTAAATGACTTCTGTGATTCCTCAACAGATTTGATCCTCATCACTCTCCTTTTCTTTGATGAAGAACTCTTGCCACTGAAGCCAATAGTGCTGTTACTTCAGCAATGTGGGAATCGCTCCAATGTGGCTCCTTTCCATGTTGTTGAAATAATGTTGAAAGCTTTGAGGGCCCATTATCTGAGATTATGTGGCTACTTCCAATGCCAGCTTCGGCCTGTCCAGAAGCTTAGACTATGAGCAGTGGTCTCTTACATGTGATCTTCAGGCTTCCATGCTCACTTCAGTGTTGTAGGAAGGAGCCATACTGCATCAGTTTCCCAGCAGCTGAGATAACAGCAGAATTTGGCCTTACTTTACTCAAGCACTAAAGAATATCCTATGTTCTCCACAGTGTATTTTTCCAGGCTTCCATGTACACTTATTAACATACTGTAACAAATATGTCAGGCATAGAAATACAATAAAACCTAGAGGTCGCTTGGTAAAGAGCTATTATTGTTGTTCCCCGCCTCAATCCGGAGGGAGAGGCGGGTAATAAATAAATAAATATATTATTATTATTATTATTATTATTATTATTATTATTATTATTTCTGGGTGAAATAAGATTTATGCTGACTTGTCTGATTCTATCTAATAAGACGTATGGAATAGAATATATGAAATATCTATTGTGGTCTTTCTGCAAGGTGGGAAATGGTAACTCTAAAATATTAATTAAAATGTTATAATAACTTGCAACATTAGAGAAACCAAAGCAAAGGTACCATAGGGACCAGTACTCTCCTTTTGATATCCTGTTTATATTTTTCCTTAGTGGCTATTGCTAGGAGGATATATTTCCTGAACAAGTAGAACATGTGTAATTTCTACTTGAGTGTTTACCTGTAAAATGGGGGCACAAAGTAGAATTGTATTGGTAGCAGCTGGGATGGATAAACTTACTCCAGCCTTGCCAATTTAATATGACATGAAAGAAGACTAAAATGATATTACTTATTCCCAAGAAAACCACAACGTATTGAACAATTTAGAAGAAAGATATTACCTAAAATGTATCTTGGGACTGAAGTATAGTATGGTCCAGAATAGTTTCTTTTTTAGGAATTTCCACCTGCTTTTCTTGCTGTACTAGGAAAAACTAACATATTATTATTGTATATCTTTTCTTGATATACAATAATATACAATATCAATAGATCTTTTTCTAAAAGTTATTTACTATCAGAACCTGAATTCTGATAGTAAATAACAGTAAATAGCAGTGTTTCTTTGGAAAAGCCTATATTAAATTTCCTTGAAGTGAGTGAGAAGTGTGAATGGGTGAAGTAGTGTCTGCCACCCACAACATGCACCCTAACGTTAGAGTAGAGAAACTTGTGACAATCCTACAAAACTTTTTTTTAAAAAATAACTTTAAAAATAAAAAAGCCAGCCAGAAGCAAGCCCTGTTAAATAGTAGCTTGCAGCGGAGTGAGGATACAATCAGAAAAGATATTTGAGGGAAGGGGAGAATGTATCACACAAAGTATAGCAGCAAAGTACAGCCAAAGCTACAAAAGCAGGAGTGAGTGAAGTTAATTTCAGATACATTGGATGTCTCACTTGTTATTTCAGTGATTTTAGTATTGAGATGTTATGTAGAACAGATTTGTCTTAATTGTGTGCTGTAAAATCAGACATGTGACCAAGGCTATGTTCAGGTGGGCACCCCCCCCCCAGTGTTGGACATGCTGCCTGGGGGTGAACATGTTGGTGGGGATGCCCCCTTGGGGGCCGACCATATTGTCCTCCTTTTTGGTTTCCAGAATATGGTCACCCTACACATGTTAAAAGATACTTATAATTTCTTTTTTAAAAAATTTAAAACTTTTTATTTTTCAGACTAAGACAAAACACAAACAGTACAACAATACTACAACATACAACATTAAAATGGACTTCCAAATTTCTCCAACAAACAAAAATATCTACATTTTCTTAATGCTTTATCACAATAAGACTAATAAAAAATGAAATAAAATAGTGAGTGAATTTCCCGACTTCCCTATCTTTATCGGTTTTTCTTCCAATTTAATTGCTGAATCCGCATGCAAATATGTCCTTCCCTTCTCTCTCTTTTAAAAAAATCTATCAAAGGTTTCCATTCCTCGGTGAACCCAGTTATTGTTTTATCTCTTATTATCGCAGTGAGTTTTGCCATTTCCGCCAATTCTGTAATTTTCAACAGCCATTCCTCCTCTGTTGGTACTTTCTCAGTCTTCCAATTCTGGGCATATTTTAATGTTGCTGCCATTATCATGTATAAGAATAAAGTTCCATAGCCTTGTGTCAACTGTTTGTCTATTATCCCCAACAAAAAGTACTCTGGACTTAGTTGTATTTTAATCTTCAGTACATTTTGCATCATCTTATGCATTTGTACCCAAAAGGATTTCACTTTTTTACGTGTCCACCATAAATGATAAAAAGTTTCTTCTGTTCTTCACATTTCCAGCACCTTCACATTTCCGTCAGATTTTTGCCAAATCTGACGGAGATATATACCATCTATACATCATTTTATAAAAAAAATATTTCAATCTGGCACATAATGTAAATTTCAAGCCTCTCAACTACATATTCTCCCACTGATCCACAGTAATGTTATAACCAACATTTTGAGCCCACTTTATCATACAATCTTTTATCTGTTCATCTTCAGTCCCATACTTTAACAAAAGTTTATGTCTTTGAAATAACATGATCATCATTTGTACATAAAACTTTCTCAAATTCAGATTTTGTACATTCAAAACCCCATTTTTTTTAATCTATCTTAAACCTTTCCATCATTTGTAAATATGAGAACCACTGGCAAACATTTCCTTCTCTCACTAAATCCTCTCTTGATTTCATTTTAACATCTTCTACTATTATTTCTAAAATCTCATTGCATGTCAGCCATTTATTTGTACTTGCCAGTAGGGATGTATATCGTATCGTTAAAATGTATGATAATGATACAATATGCTCTTTATTGTGCATGTGTTTAACGATAACAATACGATAGAAAAACCTCTGATAAATATCAGATAATTTTCAGCCTGATTATATCGGATTATCGGACTGCCATATAAATAAACCTATAACTTCTGTATTTTAAAAGTTAGAGGCTTGAAACTTGGTCACAGTGCTTATGGGATATACGTAAGTATGTGTATGAAATTAGAGATCAATCCCTCCAACCCTTAATTTTATATGAATTTATTAAAGATCGTTTAAGTTCTGACAGGTCAGAATGACAGCTCGCCACATGCATTCATTCAGACCTATCAAAAAGTTGCAGGATCTTTAATAAATTCATATAAGATTGAGGGTTGGAGGGATTGATCTCAAATTTCATACACTTCTCTAGCACATGGTGCTACACATATGTGCCAAATTTCAGATCAATCCCTCCACCCCTGTATTTTATATGAATTTTTGAAAGATCGTGCAACTTTTGACCTGTCAGAACTTAAACGTTCTTTAATAAATTCATATAAAATCGAGGGTTGGAGGATCAATCTCAAATTTCACACACATACTTAGGCATACCCCATAAGCATTGTGACCAAGTTTCAAGCCTGTAACTTTGAAAATACCGAAGTTATAGGCATTTTTCTTTTTAAAAAATCAGCTCTAAAGGGCACAATGGGGCTGCAAATTAAATATCGGATTTCCGATAATTATCGTGAAGATGATACAATTAACCTACGATATTATCGGAGACTATAATTTTTTTTGGTCCGAAATTCTGATGATAAAATACGATATTTTCGGGTGTGCACATCCCTACTTGCCAGTTTTCTTCTATAAAAAGCCTCCTGTGAGGAAATCCAAAATGGCATTTTCTGACACAATCTGGGTTTATGTTTAATCCATGTTCTCAAAATCGCTCGTCTCACATAATTATTAAATTCTACATTCACTTTAGCTTTATCGTACCACAAATACCCATGCCAACCAAATCTTAAATCATGTCCCTCTAATTCCAGTAGTCTTCTATTTTTCATCAACATCCACTCCTTCATCCACATCAAGCAGCAGGCAGAGAAATACATCCTCAAATCCGGCAGACTCAAGCCTCCTCTCTCTTTGGCATCTTGTAATATTTTAAACTTCACCCTTGGTTTTTTCGATTGCCATATAAATTTAGAAATCTCTCTCTGCCATTGCTTGAATGGTGACTCTGAAGTTACAATAGGTATTGTCTGAAATAGAAACAACATTCTTGGCAAAACATTCATCTTAACAGTTGCAATTCTCCCCATCAAAGACATTTGAAGTTTATCCCATCTTATTAAATCTTGTTTAACTTCATTCCAGACCTTAACATAGTTATATAAGCAACATACAATTCATGTTTGTTAAGTTTATGCCCAAATATTTCTCCTTCTTTTCTACTTTAAAACCTGTTTTTTCTGCCACCTTTAGTTGATCTTGCTTATTCATATTTTTTGTAAGTATCTTAGTCTTTTGTTTGTTAATCTTGAAACCTGCTAATATGCCAAATTCATTCAACTTATTCATTAAAGTATCAATTCCACTCAGTGGATCCTCTAAAGTAAGCACCAGATCATCTGCAAAAGCATTTAACTTGTAAGATTCTTTTCTAATGTTTATTCCTCTGATTTTTTCTTCTTGTCTTACAGCTCTGTTCAATACTTCCAACACCAAGATAAATAACAAAGGTGACATTGGACAGCCCTGTCTAGTCCCTCTTGCAATCGTACACATTTTTGACAAATCTCCATTAATGATGATCTGCACACTCTGTTCAGTATAAATTGACTTCACCCATGTTGTGAAATTAGACCACCTGATCCACACTGGCTACTGGGGTGGCTTGGCTTAGTCAATGAAGCCTCGTGCTCTGGTATATAGCTATTATAATGTCATACATGGTTTTCTTTTCACACAGTTAGCTATGCAAGGCAATTCTTATAGTCCCTGTCTGTTCCAATCCCAATAGTCACTATAGTGTTAGATAAAATGCATCAAGTTCAGTGGAGAGTAGGGAAAAGCAGAGCGAGTTCCAGTCTTTATTCCAAACCTAGCCATTACCATCCCACACATCCATTGCGTGGATGAAAAAGGTGGCATAAACAGACTCTTTCCAATACAGCAGCAATAACCTCAGTGATTAATTGGATGACAAAATGGTGGGGGTAGAAAGCTGTTGTTTATTCCATCACTTGTCCTCCTTTCTGTTATTGATTTTCCAAATCTGACCCATCTTTCCCTGTGGTGGCCAGGTGTCCTACTTTATAGATGACAGTTCTTTAGAAGAGCTGCCAGTTCAGAGTTCTATATTTGAAGATGTCCTCTGTTTGAGGGGTTGCCTTGAGGCTGCCCATCAATAGTTAACACCTGGAGAGCAGACTGAATAGGCTCACAGGTCACCTAGCCAGTCTTCCTCAGCATGTTGAAATCTATTGTATTTCTATTTAAATTACAGTTATTTCTAAATTTTCATTATAATAAGCAAATGTTACACAAACTGGTCTCCTCTTTTCTTTTGTTTTCTTTTTCCATGATACATTTCCTCTCTTTTTTATATGGGATGTGTAAGTGGTCACTCTATACTAGGGATGTGCACGGTCCAAAAAATTGGATCGGAATTGGAATCGGAATCGTTGTTGCAGATTGGAGGTATTTCAGATTGGATTGGATCCAATTCAGATCTGAAAATCAGATATCTGATTTTCGGATCGGATGCCTTTTAGTCCCTTTAGACTTGATTTTGGAGGGGGGAAAGCCTGTATCTTTGGTATTTTTTAAGACAGAATCATGAAACTTTGTACAAGTGCAGATGGGATGTTGCCAGTCATGTGCCCAGAATTGCAGACACAGGGGTGCAGATGTTACTTGTAAATAAGCCTTCAAAAGGCACTTTTTTTACCAATCACCTGTTCCTTTTTCAATTTACTCCTGTGTATCAGGAGCACATTTAAAATGGGTTTTTGGCAGGTAAGAACGTAGACCATGCCCCAGTTGGGGAGTGCACTGAAGGGCTGTACATACGTAGCTCTACCCCCTTTTGCAGACACAGGGGCCCGGTTTAACTGAAATGGAATTGTGAAAAATGGGTATGTGCTGCTTTGCCAAGCCCAGCAACACGCACTCACAAGCACGCATGCACACACACACACTCACACACACACACACACAGAGAAAGAGAGAGAGAATATAGAAATATATTATTATTATTATTATTATTATGGTTTTTTTCAAAGAGAAAGAGAAAAACACACACACTCACTCCCAGAGACAAACTACAGATATTTGTAAGACAAACTGAACTAACAGACAAACAAACAAACAAACAAACAAACAGATGTGCTATACAATAACTAGGAGAAAGGAAAGGCAAGAGAGAGAAAGAGAGAGAGAGCACAAAGAAAGCTGCAGAAAAAGACCAGAAACCTCCAAACTCCACCAAAATCCAATATCAATTCCAGCTCCAAACCACACTCCTTCCACTCCAACTAACTAAACCCCACAGGGAAAGAATGAGAATATATACTGGGTTTCTACTAAGCCCTCCTCCAGCATTGTGATTGGAGGCTGCAGGAAGTCTTTAACAGGATTGGGTGATGCATTGATGTAGTGTAAAGCACAATTTATGGATCAAGCTGTCAAACACACACACACACACACGCAGCTTCCCCCCCCCCCCTTTATGGAAGTTTAAAATAATAAACCACTCATTGCCACTAAAGTCTTGCACCAATTTCTCTGGAATTTTTCACACATGAGTGGACACATCCAATCCCCTATGTCAGGGAGTTTCAACTTTCTAACTCTTAAAATAAAAAAGTTACCGCACCTTATTTTTCTAAGTCCACTGTCAGTTTAAAACACCATAAAATGGAGGTCCAATCCTCTGATTTTTCCGATCCGGATCGGATCCCTTCTGATCGGATCGGATGGTTTATAGGATTGGAATCGGAATCTTTTTGTTTTATCCAATTTTGGCCGGATCGGATCCAGATCGTGGATCGAATCTGATCAGCTGCACATCCCTACTCTATACCCATTTTTCAAACCTGACCTACTGAACTGACCATGGCTTCCAGGCCCTGAGAAGGAGATAAAGATTAAGGAACAGATAACAACCTGAAGCTAGGGCAGTTATTACTCCCTTCTCTCATTCTTCCTAAACTTAGTTCCTGAAGAGTGTTGGGGTGTGTGTATGTGAGGGAGCTTTGGAAACGTATCTTCCCCCCATAATCCGCCCTGCCTTTACAAAGATGTGTAAAGGACATGGTGTCTCTGTGAGTAATGGTTTTTGCCCTCAGTGGACACTTACAACACTCTTCTTTTTTCTTGTAGAAATGAATGGCAATTCATGATAAACTAGGAGGACAGCCACAGCGGCTCAACATACCAGGCTATTATAGAACCTACTAAATTGTCTATGTATTTATTTACATCAAAATTTCCTTTAAAACATGTGAACCTAATGTTCATGTGCAGTTGATCATGTGAAAGGGAGGAGGACTTCTGGTTTGTTTTGATTCAGCAACAAAGATAATTCAGTCAGCCATAAGAACCAATGTGACACTTTCTTTCTGGAGCTGAAACCAGTTTTTGGGTCCAATAGTGGCCCATTCAGTGCAATTCACCTATGCCTGACTGATGTTTATGATGGACAAAGTATCGGGGGGGGGGGCACCCTGCCAAACTGTGGTAACTTTTGTAGTCTTAGAATTTCAGATTCCATGAGGCTTCAATGACATACTTTGTTATTTTCTCCCATGTTCCTGTGACCTGCTGCTGTGGACTGATTGGATGTATCCTAGGCACTCAAATTTGACATTATCTCCCCTATCAGAATAGGCCTTTATTAAGAGCTCCAAGTGGCACATGGAATCAGCTCAAATACAAATGGATAGTCAATAAAGGTATATACTTCAAACAGCATGTAACTAAGTTTCTTAACCAATTGATTCATGGCACGTGTTAAACATAAGAGGGGAGGTACATCAAGTCCTATAGGAGTTGTCGTCATTACACCTACCAGATTACACACAAATTG
The DNA here is from genome assembly GCA_029215795.1 of Anniella stebbinsi. Taxonomy (NCBI): domain Eukaryota; kingdom Metazoa; phylum Chordata; class Lepidosauria; order Squamata; family Anniellidae; genus Anniella; species Anniella stebbinsi. Next base: position 96,095,965 of record JARDYH010000003.1, on the reverse strand, counting down.
CTGAACCACCTTCAGAACGCCTCTTGTAGGGCAACCATAAGGACTCGCTAATACCTGCTACCACTGTAGCAACCATTGGTGCATTTGATCTCTGCTCCAGTAGCTGGCTTTTGTGGGGTCTGGATGCTTAATTTTCACGGTCTCCTGGACATAAAAGGTAAGTGCACATATATCCATAAACTGGTTACCATATTTATTCCGTAAGTGATAACAAATAACTTGCCAAAACCATAGGAACAATTTTTAATTTTTACAGTTTTAGAGCCCATTAAAGGCACTAAACTGGTGGATTCAAATGGACAGTTGGATTCAGATGGAAAATTCAGTGCACCATACATAAGAGTAGAGGCTTTCCATAGACATCTCGTTGTCTACTATGGGGAAAGGCTGCACAAAGCCCAACATGGATTTTCATAAGTTCTTCATTGCCACTAAAGAAGGAATGGCCATAGTTCAATGTTCTCCCGTTATGTCAACACACTAGTTCCAATGCAGCATCAATAAAGAAGTATACACAAACTTGAATTATGGCCACACAGTTTGAATTTGCTCCCACTAATTTAAATCAGCCCTTTATTATTTCTTGAATTTGATTAACCTACTGAGCAAATTTATTAAAGGTTGCAGCCCTACATTTAATTGTATCAACCTCCCCTTCTGAAACTGCACATTTGCATCAAACAAATGACAGTTAGTACCATGGATCCCAATCTCCACAGATTTATACAACAAAGCTAGACTACACCATGTGTTAATGCCATAAATTACTGAGCCGTTATTGTGACCTTGGGCTCTGTAGCCATGGACATTGAACCAATCCAGTTTTGGCTCCTAGTCTGTCGTGCGCCACTCTGTGAGGTGATGTTAAGAACTCAAAACACCCCACAAATCAAATACACAAGACAGGCGGCAGTTGCAATTGAAAAGCTACTGTGATGGCGTTAAGGGAGAGCAGCTGCTTTAGGAAAGAGGCTCATGCATTGCTGGTACATTTCTGTCCTGCCTTCAAAACTAGTTTATTAGGTGTAATCTTAATCTCTTCAAAAAGACAGTGCCCTAACAGTTGCTGGCAGCAACACTACGTTAATAATAATGAATAGTGACAGCTAATTGGCAAATCAAAGTCTGGGACTTTACAGGTCCCCTGAAGAATGGCCAGTTACTGAAATTAGCCAAACCTATCTGCAGTTTTGTTTTGCTGAAAATCAAACTCACATTTGAAAACTCTATTCCTGCTGGGCTCAGGTACCCTGACATGGCCCACCAGTGCTGATGCCTACTAGGGATGTCTGGATTTTGTGAAATCCATCCTATGTGTGTCTCATGGATTGTTCAGTGTCATTCGTTCCAACATCCATTCACAGATGGATTCGATTATTTTCCCGTTACGCAGAAAAATAGGCAAATAATTTCATACGAAAGTTTGCAAGAATTCACATAATTTATGTTAGTACATAACATTTAGCATATTGTTCCCCATTCCATTTGACTTTTTCCCATGTATATTTTCAAGCATGGTGTATGTCTCAGCAGAAACATGCATATTTTCCTGCAAATGACTTTGTGTAAATGTTGGGAATGTAATTTAAAATAAAAATAAAAATAATAATCCGGAAGTCCTCGGACTCTGTGTGGCTTGGGGAGGCCGGTCCACAGCGGATTACACAAGTCAGATTCTTTGAAATCTGAACTCATTTTCATCCATCTTGAATTTCTCCAGTAGTCCTAATGCCTACCCTGGGTCTGCTCCAGGTCAAGAGGTCACATCTGTTGAACGGCAGTAGCAGCAAATGACTAGGAAGCAGCATTTTTAATGGCTTGCAATGTCCCAGAGTTGCCTTCTCCAACCTGGTACCCTCCAGATATGTTGGAATGCAATTCCCGTAATTCCCAGCCAGTGCAGCCAAGTTGTTCCATGGAAACAGTACATCAGGGCATTCTGGGTAATTACAATGGTGGCTGCCTGCATCCACCCATCACAGATTACAGCTGTCTACTACCAATAATTCCACAGATGTTGGCATGTGCTTATAACAGACCACTTTGCCAGGGCTCGCTTGGTTCACATGCAGAACCGACCCTGGTTTTGGCAAAAGGGTTATTTGGTTTTAGTTTTTAGCAGGGGAAAAATAATAGGGGTGTGCAGAGAGGATCTTCTCCGCCCTGAAATTCAGGATACAGCTCCGATGAGGAGATTCTCTTCTCCGAGTTTTGGAGGGGGTCTGTCTTCCTGCACTGTTTACCCATCGGAAAACTGCGCCGTTTTCGAGTAACCGGTATATTCTCGTCAACGGGAATGAACAGAAATGCTCACAGCTCCCTCAGTTTTAAAGATAAACACATGAAAATTGGCACCATGACAGCCTTTTAAAGAGGGCTTGAAGCAAACCAAGTTTGGAGCAGATCCCTGCATGCCGTGATTCATAGGGAATTTTGAAAGTCCAAACTCAAATATCCTCTCAGGCACCTCTCGTGCCTTGACCTGTATGGCGAGGGAGAGAGAGAAACGAAGCAGCTTAGCGTATAATAAATGTACGTTAATAAATGCCACAACAGCAGCACACAGCTTGCCCACTTCAGAGAGGACACTGGACAGGAGCAGAGGCTTGCAGTAGGAGGAGGAGAAGGAGGCAAGGCGCAATTCAAGGCAACAACAGCTTTCCCCTACATGTGACGTTATGAGGCTTGGCGGAGGAGGAGGAAGATAAGGAGCTCCCCCTGCCTGGACTGGAAGTCTAGCAGCTAGCCAAACGCTCACACACTAGCAGCTTTAATTTTTTAAACGTTTTTTTCAGTGGGGAGGGGATAACAACAGAAACACAGCACACTGGCAGTTTTAATGAGTTTAAGGAGAAAGAGCTTAGAAATATTAGCAGGCCAAGAGACGGCTGGCTGCAAATCTAGAATGATGAAAGGCAAGGAGGACAAAACACTATGATTGGAGGGGTGGGGGACAGGAAGGAAAGTGTGGCTAATGGCTATTGGTTAGCTATAGATGTTAATATACCCTCACCCCACTCAGCGTCTTCCAAATGTGGAGTTCTCTCTCTCTCTCTCTCTCTCTCTCTCTCTCTCTCTCTCACACACACACACACACACACACACACACACACAAGCACTGATGCCTGAAAAACAAGTGGATAATTTTGGAGATGTTATAAGCTTCTATTGGGCATGACTCTGCCCTGAAATGATTCTATTGGGTTAGAAGCATCCAATCCCCAAATTGGAAGACCAAATGCACCACAGATGTTCACGGTTATCAGATAATTCCAGGGTGGAGAGCACACCACTAAAAAATAGCAAACCTGGGGGAGGGAAATATCCTGGCAGTCTTACAATAGCATGGACATAAATATTTACATTGCATGCACCCAGTCACGTCTTGAAGTTATGCCTTTCCTTTAGAGTAGAGTTGAGTTCTCATTCAGTTATTAGGCTGGTGTTTGGGCTGTACCACTTCAGACAGCAAGTCAGGGTTCATGTGTTTGAATGCTCTTCCATCAAAAAAGGTTCCCTGCACATAGAAAACAAGCATGTCAGGGAGAAGGCCTCCTCACTGTTTCAATTGTTGTGTTGTTGTTATGTGGTTAATGCAGAGGGATTTGGGTACTGAAGATAATTCAATGATGTGAGCCCCGGCTTGTACGTGGAAGTAGAATAACCCAGCAACAGGTGTACTCCATTAGTTAAAATTAGGCCCAAAGTCTGCCTCGCATATTTGTGTTCATTAGTTGAGTAGGGTCATGGGTTCTGATGATGCTCTTGATAAAGCTTGGACTGCAAGGTTCTGCTGTGGATCAGATCTTGAGTCGGGGTCAGGTATCTCAGGAAATAAGTCAGAAGGAGAATAGTACTACTGAAAGCTCCAGATGGTGCTGGGGATGGAAGTTAGACAGGGTTGTCTGGATGTTGCTCCAACAAGGCTTACAGTAAGACTTACAGTAAGTTTGAATAGAAGTGTTGTAGAATTTAGGCTGGTTGGCCCGAGTTCTATATTGACTGAGGCTTTGTCTCTATTCTGAATGAGGCCTGGCCTGTTTTAGCAATCTCAGGCTGCAGTGACATGGGAATACCTGTGGCATGCTAGTTTCCTCATGACTTGAGTCTTCAGAGTCTGAGGATGGCAATGCAACTTCCTCTAGACAAAGGGGAGTGGGCCCCTGGGGTCTTTCTGAAGAACTGGGTGTCCGGGACATGAAAACCTCATGATGCCTTTCCATAACCGTCTTCTCCCTATACCATTAACTCTGGAGCCTCTTCTCCTGAGGACAAAGAGTCCGAATCCACCGAAAACTAGGGCTCAGTGTCCTGGTCTGAGACAAAAAGAAGACTCGGATTTACAGATGCTTATTTAAATTTGGAAATTATTATTGTAATTTAAAGAGAAATACAATATATCTGGCCATAGTGGGGAAGATTGTGACAAGATGATCTGCATGTCTGCTCAATCAGCTGTTGTCCAGGTGCCAACTGTTGACAGTTTCGAGGCCCCTAGACTCCCTTCCTTCTTACGGTGCTTTATCTTTAAATGGACTTTGGACTGGACAGCCCTTCAAATAGAGGACACCTTCAAACAGAGGACTATCCTCTGACATTCCTTCAAATGTAGGACTGTCCTTTGTACAGTAGGACACATGGCTACTCTACTTGACGACTTGCTGCTGTGTGAACCTAACTTACTGAGAATATCGTGTCTGCAACACTGAGGAATCTGTGATAACTTGTTAACACAGGCAAACCATAACTTGATGCTGTGATGAACGTGCATGTGTGAACTGGCCCAAAGAATTAAAAGAAATACAGAACTTTCTATTAATGTTTTGATGGAGTCATCCTTTCAATAAATGATATATTCAGGTGTGTTTTACAAGGGAGATGGATCATCTGGCACACAAATAAGTAATTGCCACATGAATTCATAACTTCCCATGTTTACTTATTGGTTCACTCAATATATCAAAGATTGCCTGTCATTATTTTATAAATACCCCAAGTACTTTCTAGTCTCTTTTGTACACATTTGTAATTTTTCTTAAGTTCTTACCAAACAATGAACCAAACAAATTTCTCACCAATTTGCACTGGCTTAATTCAATAGATACAGCTATTCCTAGCAAGGAGTGGGCCATATTTTACCTGCCTGCCATACAGCTGTTGAAGATGAGGAACATGTTGGAAAAAAAAGAGGTGGGAACCCTAATTCAGTATAACAAACATGACTGAATACATAGGAATTTAAACTCAGACTTTGAAGAGCTGAGAACTTGAAACCCTCTACCTGGATGGGTCTTTCAGTTTCACTTTCGCCAACATTGTTTTTAAAAATCTCAAGTTCTTTACATCTTATTTATGGAGAAATTTCTGAATTTTAGTAAGTTCTTGTCAAAAAAAATAAACAAAACAACATTCTCACACATATTCTGGGTAAAAACACAGAGGCTTCATCTTTGTTGAAACTATTATTCCTACAACCACCAGAAATGGGAACATTTTTCTCAGACTAATGGTAGAAAAGAAATGAATACAAGCACAGCCTTGGCCAATTCATTCCTCTGACAGCCTCTCATGCTTTTCCAAGAAGGTCAACATGGTGAGACAGACAGGAAACCCGTCTCCCACCTGGTTATGCACTGCCTCCGGAAACTGAAATTCCTCAATTTGCCATTAACATTTGTGGGTTTGAATGTCAGTCTATATGTGTGCCTGTAGAAAACCAGCTGTTTGTTTATTTTAGGTTGGGAGATAGTTCTTCAGGAATGACAAGGTGATCAGTGACCTAGATCGTGGGGCTCAAAGAATGATGGTGTGTTGTCATCGTAGCCAATTGGTACAGACCTGTGGTTAATGGAAACCATTTTACATAAAAGAAAAGCAAGAAAGACAAGAGCCTCATAACAGTCTTTGTAGCTGCCACTGAAAACAGTAGTGTTTCCCCCATGCATGTTTTTTAATTAAAAAAAAGCACATTAGCTCTACTAGACTAGGCTACCAGGAAAAAAAGGAGGTAATCACGATATGTTTGCATTTTATAAGCTTCAGGGAATGAAGAAATTCAAATGAGTTGTGCTTCTGCTTTCCATGATGCCTCACAACATACAAACAAACCCACCTTGAAATATCCACAAAAAAAATGAGTATCTCAAGAGAAAGGCCCTTCCTGCCATGCCCGGCTTGCCTAGGCGGGCGGAGGCAGTTGCGGGTGGTGGCGAGGATGACACGTGGAGGCCAGCCATTGGCAGCCTCCATATGGGGCCACCAGCTGGGGGTGGAGCCATAGGCCTATTTAACCGGCCTCCGTGGCTCCCCTTCCTGCCTTTGTTTGTTGTTTGGAACCCTCCCTCCCTCCCTGTAGACAGTGTGGGCTTGCTGGCTGGCTTTTTGGGGGCCAAGTAGGATTTTTTAAATTTACCTTCAAACTTTATTTGGGTTCCCCCCCTACTTCACACTGTAAGACAATGGGGGAGTGCTAAATAGGTTAATTGGTTGAATTTGGTCACCAACCAACTGCCCAGGGGAGACCCACAAGCAGGACAGTTGTGGAACAGCACCCTCCCACCTGTGTTCCCCAGCAATGGGTGCACATAGGCATAGAGCCCTAATATATATAGCCCTAAAGACTTGTAGCCATTGATAGCCTTCTCCTCCACAAATTTGTCCAATCGCCTTTTAAGCCCATCCAAATTGGTAGCTATCAGTATATCTTGTGGAATTGTATGTCAGTACTCTAAATATTCAATGTGTTTTTTTTAAAAAAGGGGGGGAGCATCTTTCCTCTTTTTGGCTCATCTAGGTTACCTACCATGTTGTGGGCGGGAGAGGTTTTAGGATACTGGCTTCTCCTCCTCCCCTGATCCCTCTCTGCCCACCATCCAGTTCCTCGAGTTCTTCCGACATTGCTGTTGAGCCATTATGCTGCTTTCTGCAGTTGCTGCAAGGGAGGGGTGACCGGGTAGGGGAACAGTCTAATCTTGGATTCCCCTTCCTGAGGTAATAGCAGTATCTTGGGAGATGGAATCTACCATATTCTATAGTCTTTGGGATGCTCTCCCAGGGGTCACAGGATTGCAACTTACCATTTAAACTTAAGACAATTTAACAACTTTTTTTAAAAAAACCTATAAGAGTGATTTTTAGAAAGGTTTTAAAATTAAAAACGTATTTTGGAAGAAAGTAAAATGAGGATCCATGAAATCACGAGGATCCTCAGGGATCCTCGTGATTTCATATGATATTAAAGAGGACACCCACAAAATCACTCTCCAGTCACAGAGTACATCTGCTGCCACAGATTATGGTGGTTCAGTCTGTGGAGGCCAATGGCCCCTGTGATTGGACTGTGGTTTGGGAGGTGTTGCTTTGTAAAAATCATATGAAATTATGAAGATCCCTGAGGAGCTTCATGATTTCATAGATCCTTGTTTTACCCAGACCCAGTTATTTTTAAATAGTTCACTTCATATAGTGCATGGAAGCTTAGGCCATAATTAACTTGTTAAACTGTAAAGTGCCTTTGTTGCTTTTCCTGCAACAGCTTAACATGGCTACCCCCTCTGGAAATTGTGACATTATTCTAGTTTCTAAAGTTTACACTACAACTTGCCTGCTGTGGAATCCTTGCATATTGCAAAGGATCCTATGATATGTTCCAAAACACACCATTGTTCATGGAAGGCATTAAGTAGGCCTTCTGGGCCCCACTGCATTGTGTGCACTCTCTATACCCAACCCTTCCAAGAATGATAGTTATGAGCCAGCTGTCTTCCAAAGAAAGTTGCCCACCATTTCTGATCTTCCACTTGGGGGATCACTAGGAAGCTTCAGGCTGGAAAACCACTGATCTAAAATATAAATGATATATATATATCATAGGATGAGAGAATATTTTAATAATGGTCTATATCAGTGTTCCCCAACCTGGTGCCCTCCAGATGTTTTGGACTACAAATCCCATCAACCCCAACCACCATGCAAATGGTTAGGAATGCTGGAAATTGTAGTCCATAACATCTGGAAGGGACCTGGTTGGGGAAGGATGATGTATAATATTGACAAGTCAAAGACCATTGAACTGTGGCAGGGATTTGGAGAACACACCCTCCTCCTTTGAAAGTATCAAGAAAGGCTTTAGCTCAGAACAGGCTTCGGTTCAGGCAACTTGACCACAAAAAGCTACTGGATTATAAATTATCATTTACATTGATTCTTCATTTTAAAAATCCTTTGAAAAATGAAAAGAAGGATTGCTGATGAATATGGGTTCTCACAAGCAGCATCTGGATTGAGTAACATTTGCAGGGTTGAAAATTTATGAAGTGCTATTATGGATATAATTTTTGCTCTGGCACACTGAAATGAAATAATATATATCAAATGAAACACACACACAAAATAACACATTGAGCAAACATGGAATAAGGAAAAAAATTCATGGCATGTCAAAAACCAAATTTATACACAGCATACAAATTAATACAGTAGGGGGAGATGCCCTCTGCACAACTGTAAACAGAAAATGCCGGGCAGATTTGTGTCTGACACTTAAAATGAGTATCCACTTAAAACAGTAAATTGCAAAACAGTTTTAACCTTGAACTCATGCAAAAGGAGTTAAAGTGGGTGTGGGTTTTGTTTTCTTTTGGCTCTGAAAAGGCAGTCTCTACCTATTAATTTATTTATTTCATTTCATTTCTATCTGCTTTCTTTTTCCTCTGAGGAACCTTAGGCAGAATAGATAATCCTCTTCCTCTCCATTTTATTCTCAAAACACAACCCTGTGAGGAAGGTTGGGCTAAGAGTCTGTGACTGGCCCAAAGCCACTTGGTGAGCTTCCATGACTGAGTGATCAACCGACTCCCCATCCAACACTCTAACCACTACGCCACACTGGTCCTGTTGTAGCAGAATTGACATGAAATTTCAAAATTTAATGAATTGTGTTTTAACTAGGGATGTGCACGCCTGAAAATATCGTATTTTATCGTTATCGGAATTTCGGTCCAAAAAAATTATCATCTCTGATAATATCGTAGGTTAATCGTATCATCTTCACGATAATTATCGGAATTATCAGCTATAGAGCTGATTTTATTTTAAGAAAAAATGGCTATAACTTCTGTATTTTCAAAGTTACAGGCTTCAAACTTGGTCACAATGCTTATGGAGTACGCCTAAGTAAGTGTATGAAATTTGAGATCGATCCTTCCAACCCTCGATTTTATATGAATTTATTAAAGAATGTTTAAGTTCTAACAGGTCAAAAGTTGCACAATTTTTCAAAAATTCATATAAAATACAGGGGTGGAGGAATTGATCTGAAATTTGGCACATATGTGTAGCAACATGTGCTAGACATGTGTATGAAATTTGAGATTGATCCCTCCAACCCTCGATTTTATATGAAGTTTTTAAAGATCCTGCAACTTTTTGACAGGTCTGAATGAATGCACGTGGCGAGCTGTCATTCTGACCTTTCAGAACTTAAACAATCTTTAAGAAATCCATATAAAATCAAAGGTTGGAGGGATCGATCTCAAATTTCATACACATACTTAGGCATATCCCATAAGCACTGTGACCATGTTTCAAGCCTCTAATTTTTAAAATACAGAAGTTATAGGTTTATTTATATGGTAGCCCAATAATCCGATATAATCGGGCTGAAAATTAATGGATCAGATATTTATCAGAGGTTTTTCTATCGTATCGTTATCATTAAACACATGCACGTTAAAGAGCATATCGTATTGTTATCATACATTTTAACAATACGATACACATCCCTAGTTTGAACTGCTGTTCTGAGCTGCCTCAAGAGCAGGAGAGGTGGGATATAACTAAATGCATAGTTTTATATATGGTGACAAATGAAAAATGGGATCCATGTTATAAGCAGGGGTTAAAAGTGGGTTCTAGGTCTGAAAAAGTTGGGGCTGCTGCTTTAAGAAACTCTGCTGGATACTTCACACACCTCTTTCTTCGGTTTTCCAAGATTCTGTTCCTCTTCCTTTATCACCACCTGCTTTGTTCCTTGCTCTTCTCTGCCTCCATTTCTCTTTTCCTTTTTTTTGCCTGTTGAAATTTCTAACATTTCATATGGTAGAACTGCCACTCCGATATCGGCTGCAGGTCATTTCTACTTGAGACTCTCAAGCATGCTGGTAGTTGTAGGACTTTTTTTCCTGTCGAAATAAGCTTAGGATTCCGCCCTCACTCTGTGGTGTATTTCTGCTGACAGTTACCCCTTGCCCTCACTTACTAATGAGATATCAAAAGCTATTTCATAGCAAAAAAAAAAAAGTTTCAAATGTTATGTACGTTTTGATTATAAAGCTATAAGCCTTTGAGCTCTGGTTTCACAGTTTTTGCAGCCATATTATTAAATGCATATTAACAAAATTGACTTCACCTCCAGTTCTATTATAGGCAACTAAATAAGCAGCAAAGGCATAAATAACAGTGGGAATCACATTATGTTCGAGCTTTTAGAATCCCCACTGTAATATTGTATTTGAATACTTTATTAAGGTGATCATATGAAAAGGAGGACAAGGCTCCTGTATCTTTAACAGTTGTATTGAAAAGGGAATTTCAGCGGGTGTTGTTTGCATGCAAGCAGCACCTGGTGAAATTTCCTTTTCATCACAACAGTTAAAGCTGCAGGAGCCCTGCCTAGCATGACCAGATACAAGAGAGGGCAGAGCTCCTGCAGCTTTAATTGTTGTGACGAAGAGGGAATTTCACCAGGTGTTGCATGCATACCAATGACACCTGCTGAAATTCCCTTTTCAATACAACCGTTAAAGATACAGGAGCCCTGTCGTCCTTTCCATATGGTCACCTGAACTTAAGAGCATTTGCTCTGAAGCTGTAATTTCCCCATTCCTGCATGACTAATGTGCAAGTTAGATTATATAGCCAGTCCCCACAGCACCAAATGAGATGGTAATAACAGAAAAGATGATTAGGAATAGGTCAGACTATGGGGTGCAGAGAAGGACATACAGTATTGTGTGTCTTTATTATGTAACTTGCTGTGAATTTATAACAGTTTGTTACATAATAAAGACACACAATACTGTATGTCCTTCTCTGCACCCCATAGTCTGACTATTCCTAATCATCTTTTCTGTTATTACCATCTCATTTGGTGCTATGGGTGAAGGGGAGTAGTATAGGAAGCTGCACTCAGGGAAACTTAAATTGTAATCATTCATAATAATAAAAGAAGATGAGTGTCTATCTGACCTTCCATCCATACCATAGCATCTCCAAGACTACAATATGAAACTTTGATGCCTGAAACTTGGTATGCATACTAAAGCCACCCTAGAAGTGTGCACCTCAAGGGTATTTAATAATAATAATAATAATAATAATAATAATAGAACAAGTCATACTGACAAGACAATACCCTGCAACCGACCAGACATAATGGTCATAGACAAAAAAGAAAAACACACATACCTCATCGACATCAATACCGAATGACAAAAATGTTGTTGAAAAGGAAGAAGAACAGAGAGACAAATATACACCACTGGCCATGGAAGTAAAAAAAAAACTATGGCATCAGGAAAAGGTCATAATTATTCCTTTAGTCACCGGCATCGCATCAAAAAACTATACAGAAAACCTTCAGAAACTGGGCCTACCAAAATACATCCACACCAACATCCAGAAAACAGTCATACTTAAAACATGCTCAACTGTCAGGAAATTCCTGAATCTGTAAAAGACAGCATGACTTGGTGAAGCCCATCATGTCCGTCTAGAAAAACCACCATGAGAGAGAAAGAGATGAAATAATAATAATAATAATAATAATAATTTAAATGTGTAATTCATTTCAATGTGCCCATGTGGTCGAAGCCTGCTTTTACATCTTCAGCCACTAGGGGGAGCTTTTCCTAACAGCACATAGCTTCGCAATCTATACATTGTATGATATACAGTTTGAAGACAAGGCAGATCAGCAGGCTGAGGGACAGAATTATATGCCTTCTTCCTCCCCACTGCATCTTAGCTGGCTGGGGCATGCTGGGCGTTGCAGTTCAACACATCTGGAGGGCACGGGTTTGGAGACGGCTAGACTAATCAGTCTATTTCTAGTCCATGTCATCACATGTGCTCACTCATAAATCTATTCCATCCCATTTCTGTATTTAAAAAATCCACATGGAATTTTGCATTTAAATACATATTTTAAGACATATATTTTTTTCTGAAAATGTACGTTTTAAAATGCATTTTGATACTTTTTTGTTTTTTGAGGCAAGAAGTGTGCTGGAGCTTTGGGGAAAAGGGAAAGTCAGTTCCGATCTACACATTAATCCACAAGGTCAGAATCTACAAAGATCATGTGTATCCCTAACCACAAAGCGGTTAAGCTGATGTGTGAAACTGGGCATAAAGTTTGGGTAGCTGCACACAGCTACAAGACACATTTTGCTGCACATCTGCAACAGATAACATGGGAAAAAAAATATCCTTACCAGGTTTTCCAAACAAGAGACCAGCCAAATCATTGCATGCACACAGCAACGAGTTATGACTTTTGTAAATAGTCATATTGTTTCCATCCAAAGTCACACAAGAGAGGAAATAGAAAAATTGTGACGAGGGAGGAGTCAACTGTTGGTTAAATGGGGCAACGTGTGACAAGTCTGTATGCAGGAGGACAGAGTTTTAAAAAGGCAATTAAAAGCATGATAAATGTGATGGCCAGTCCAAGCATTTGAGTTTAAATCTAAGTACGGAACTAGAGGGTATGGGGGAAATATGGAGTTCCTAACCTCTGATTTCCTATGTGTGGAGACACATGGAGCCGATCTACACTTTAGCTTTGTAACGTTTCATAAGGGTTATGAAAACTCGTTGGGCCACATGATGCGCTCCCTTGAACGTTGTATACCTGTGGTTTTTTAAAACTCACTTCAGCAATATATAACAATTTTTACTTTTAATAAATTGTTTAAAGTAAAATAATGTGCCCGTCCTTACTGTTTGTGATTTGTGGGGGTGGTGCTTCGTTTTCCGGTGCCCAAACGATTAGCCGTTGATTGGTGGAGAAGAAAGAGGGGCTAAGGAGGAAGTGGGTGAGAGAACTACAGCACCCACAATGCTTAGCCCTAAACTCATTGAAAAAATGAAACAGAGATGGACGGAAGAGTGTGAGACTGCACACACCGCTTTGAAGACTGTAGAAATTTTCTCCTGTAAGGTGAGTACTCAGTGATGTAGCCTAAGACATTTTAAAATACGCCTATTTACAACATTTTAAAAGATTATTTAAAACGTTCCAAGCTACAGTGTAGATCGGCTCATGGTCTCTGTTACTATTTGAAATTGATCTCCCATCAAGCTAAGCTCTCATATAGGAAATAAGCATGGCTCAAGGAAAAATAGCCAGCTAGGGTCATAATCAGGGGGAAATCACTGAGCACAAAAGAAGTTATGTACCCCTCTCCATAAGTGCCCAGAGTTGGGTATTTGGAAACATGTTTTGTTTTTGTTTTTTGCAGGGGGGGCTTTTATGAAAACAGATACATGAAAGACTTTACAAACAGCAATTTTTTCTTGTTAAAATGAGGACAAGAGGATTTTCCAGATTCTTTTGTCCATACGAAATAATAAAAATAAAATAAGCTTTCAAATGTCTAAAAATCCTTAAAACCCCCCACATAGCTCCCTCTACTGTTGCAATTAGTTTGAATCTGCCAACAAAAACATTGAACATACCTAGAAGCTAATCTAATTATTGCATTATTAGCTAAGCTAATTACTGCATTGAACATACCTAGAAGCTAAGCTAATTATTGCATTATTAGCTAAGCTAATTACTGCATTGAACATACCTAGAAGCTAAGCTAATTATTGCATTATTGCTGTCTTTGAATCTGTAGACCTAAGAATCAGAATCAAGTAGTCTGTGGCATAGAAACGCTCTTCAAAACCAACTGAGCTGTACTAAGGTTGGTCTGAGTCTGGACTTGGTTAGAGGAGAAGGTTTGCAAGTTGAAAGAGAAATGATTTGTCAACTTGTACGGAAGTTGCGACTGTTCTGTGATGATGAACTGGAAGTCCCAGCAATGCTATGACTTATGCTTCCCATTGTGGAAGAATGGAGGATAGGTTTAAAACAATGTTCGTTCATTTATTATAACTAGATTAGAGCAATGAGACAATTAACACCCATCTCCTTGGAGCAGGTATTTGTTTTTATGGTTTTAATTAAGGCATAGGGCTGGGTTGGCAAACTTGTTTCTGCTGTGGGCCACATTCCATCACGGATAATCTTAGGGGCGGATGTTGACAGCTGCATGTTGGTGGCAGATGAGACTAAAGCCAATGGTGGGCAGACAGATGGATAAGTGGGTTCGGCACCCCCCTTTCCTCTTTCTGACACCTCCTTTTCTGCCTATCTGCCTGCCATTTTCTCTCCCTCCCTCTAACTTCCCACCCAACAAGCTGCCAGGGAAGGAACAGATGGTTTTTGCCAGAAGTTTGAAATGAACACATGCAGAGAGCTTTTGACATGAAGCTGAGGGTTGCACAAAATTAGGTCAAGGGCAGCATGAAGCCACAGATTGTCCACCCCAACGTAGGGCATTACATGTATCTGATGATCAGTGGTGGTTTGCCCATATATTCCAAAGTCCTAGTACAGACCACATTTTAAGATAACTTTGATAACTTACACGGATAGTATAAACACACAATATACTCTGTGTATTAACCACCAAATCATAGTTTTCAAGTGTTTTGAATGTGCCTTATATTAGGCTGCACTCCTACACACAGTTAAACTGCTTAATCCCGTTGAAGTCCTTGGGACTTAAGCATTCTAAATATACACAAGATTGCAGGTGCTAGTTTTTTTCTTTTTTTAAAAGAAATATATTTTTGAACATTTAAAGTTGTGAGGATCAAAATTTTGGAAGGTCTACATGATTAAGATAATAACTTGTGCATATATAGCCTTCCGAGTGTAAATTTGATGAAGACCAAGAGCTTAAGATGCATAGGGCTTCATTGTTGGAAAATAAATACTCATTTTGGAAATGGTGGCTTTTTTCTTCTTCTGCACTGTATACGGTTGCTGTAACGTTATTACTGTATAGAATTTAAACACACATACACCATTCTCCTGCTTAGCATTAGCTGTTTAATCATGAAAAGCAAGTAGAGTAGACTCAATGAAGAAAAATGATTACACCCTGCTCCATTTCCAAGCCATTTCCCCTTTTGAGGGAGTTATACTTGCTGCCAAGGAAAAGATAAGTTCAATAAGCAATGGAATTGCATCAAACGGGAACTCCTTGCCAGGGCAAACAATAAACTACTTGAAAACACATTACTATAATGGTGAGTTGGCAAGCCATCTAGTATCATCTCTCTTAAGTGATTTCTTATAACAACAAATCCAGTATGATTGAAAACAGAAAGTAATTGAGAAGCAGATCCTCAATGAAATGAAATAAAATATAATAATAACTATAATAACAATAATGCCACCTTTGGTAATGGTTGGAAATTTCATTTGCTTTTGCAAACTTTAAGAGATTGAACATACACAGTGGCCATTGTTATAATTTTTTCTAGAGGATCTTTGTAAAGTATTTCTGTTTTTTGTAACTTGTGAAAAATATCTTGATATGTCAGAAACCCATTTGCTAGAAGCACTTAGATGGGGACAGAAACAAAAGATAACCTGAGGAGATTATATTTGAAACCGAAGCAATAAAAGAGTTTAATAAATTATGCTAAAGTTTTACAGTTAAGTCACACCATACATCTTATCGTACTAATAACCACACTGTGAGATGAGTCCATATTATTAGGGGTTGAAGCAGTGAGAATAGTGGCTTGCCTCTGGCCCCCAAGTTCATCTCATGGCTGAAGCAAAATTTGAACCTATGGCTTGGTTCATTGTTTATCCAGGCTCAATAATCCACGGTTGATAAACCTGGGAATGAGCAGTAACAGTTTTCCAGTTCAGATGTCCCAGGAAACTGGGATGTGTTTTTAAATCAAACAACCCCCCCCCCCCCCAACAATACATAGCTTTGGTAAAGCTGCATGTGAGAGGACAAAAGAAGGGGAGGAGCAAGAAGTAAGTGGATGTGCAAATCTCTTGTTTCTGGCCCAATAAACCATGGTTTATCAGACTGGGATTGTTAGATTTACAAAATGGAGTAATATGTATTTTTCAGTGATTATAGGCCACAGCAAATTTGCACACAAGCCAAATGTGATTTAAAGTAGAGTGACCCTATTTTGGAAATAAAAAAAGCAGAACAATGGAAGCCTTTTCGTGAGAGAAGAAAAACTTCTAGAAACTGGATGACAAATTTTGGCACTAGCTCTTTTTCCTGGAGCTCGAAACAACCTTGCCCCCTCTCACACCGGCACTGTGGTTGATGTAAAATAGGGGACAGCCAGTCAACGCAGTTGATGTTGTTGCTACAATAAAACTAAAAACTCTTACAAAATAAAGGAAGCTGTGCTACAACCCTTCCCAATGATGAGCCCTACCTGTGAGAAACCGTTAAGGATTTCTCCTCTCCCTGGAGAAATTCAGTGAAATTGCCCCCATCCCATTTCTGTGCCCACAAATAGGGTGGAGAATTTCAAGAGGACACTTGCGCACATCTCTAATTGAGGTTGTGACTCACCAAAAGAGATGTGTAAGTTGGTTCCATTTTGCAAGTTCCTCTTGAAGGTAAGTGGGCATCATTCCCCCTTTCCCTTGCAGCTATAAAATATTTGCAATGCTGAATTTTAAGAAGTGAGAGGAAGCCCCCCACACACACACATACTGTATACTACAATGCTTACACATTAGCATTACCAGAGATGCCAGCCCCTGATAACTAGCCCTATATGATGCATTTTTGTTCTGCTTCTTCTGTCTGTCACATGCCATAATCTGGGGGCTCCATCACACCAGCGTTTTATCGCACACTCGTCATGCCTGGTTTGTGGTTTTGCAATGCAGTACTCACATGATATCATCACTGTCCTGCATTCATCTCACCTCTTCTCCCTTTTCTGTCTTATTTTGGAGCGGGGAAAGTCTGGTTTATTTCCTACAAGAGTGATTAAAGTGCCCTTCTACCCCCATATATTGCCGTCCTCATATTTTTCTTTTGTTGGGGGTATGTGTTTTGAATGTGTGCATGCTGACGAAAGAGGATGGCAGGGCAGTTCTCCTCCACCACCCTGTGTCGAACGAACTGAGCTGGTCAAATGGGCTTTTGCTGCTCCAACCCCTTTGCCTCTTTGCCTGCAGAAACAGCGCCCAGCTGATTAAACGTTGAATTGATAAAATGCTAGACAACAAAGCCAGAGCAAGAACCAATGAAGTGGAGGGGGAAGGTGAAGGGGTGGGGCAAGGTGGGGTGGGCACACTAACAGGAGAGCAAACAAGTGAAAAGAGAGTCCGCCAGTATAGCTACGATTGTGAACGGGATCAGCACTTGCTGCACTAAAGAAACGGAGGTCAAAATTGTGGGTGCATTACCAGGAAAAAATATAGGTGTGATGGAGCTCTGGATTATATGATTCATCTATGATGTACTTATTACTTTTATCTCCTGCCTTTCTTCCAAGGAGCTCAAAGTGGTGTAATCTCCCCCGCCACTCCCCATTGTCATCACAACAACCCTGTGAGGGAGGATAGCCTGAGAGCTGATGACTGGCCCGAGGTCACCCAAAGAGCTTCATGGCTGAGTGGGGTTTTGAATCTGGGTCTCCACAACCCTTGTTCATGTTTCACTTTATGAGTTATCACTACAACATACCTGTTCTCAACTGCAAGAATGTACACGTTGATGTTTTGACCCACTTCAGAAACTACAGCCTATCATCTATTAATTAAAGCTGAAATCCTACATACACTGACCTGGGAGTAAGCCCCATTGAACACAGTGGTACTTCTGAATAAACAGTAGGGTTGTACTGTAAAACTCTCCTTTTTGCTGCTTCCCAGTTAGTGGAGTACATGCTTTTTTTTAAACACGAAGTTCTGTTGTTCTAAAAGGTCAGCTTGCATTGTTTGATTTTTTTTTAATTCTTTGAATTTTAATATATGTATGAAAGTAGTTTAAACAACCATTTTTTATAAATGAAAGTTGGTTCTCTAGCACTGAATCCCCAAAGGATTCTTATCTTTCCTTTTGCCAGAATATTTGGGGGTTTTGTTTTGTTTTTATGGTGCAGTATAATAAAGTCAAAGGGGATCTCTTCTCATCATGTATCATTTATGCTTTGAGTTTAATTAGCTGCTAAATGTACCGCCTGTCATTACCTGCTGCATCAACATGCATTAGAATCACCATTAAATGGCTTTTTATTTGCTTAACCACAATTCTATGTAGGCTGGGAAATTACGTATCTCTGAGATTTACTTAATAAAAATGTCAAAGAAAAGTTTAAATGTTACACCTGCTCAGCCAGTTATTATTTGCATACCTGCAATGGTAATATTTCTCATGGCTGACCAATTTAGGCTGCAATCCAATGCACACACCTACTGGGAGTAAACTCCATTGAAAACAAGTGCACTTACTTCGGAGTAGACATGTTTAGGACTGTGCTGTTGGTTCCATGAGCCTCATTAGTAGGTTGCCAGGTGAAAATCAACAGAGCTATATCAAGGCACTATAGTGCATTGCCTGTAACAGAGTTTGACTTTCAAGACATGGATTGAGCTTGAAAAAGTCACAATTCCATTTGTAGATCCATTTAATGGAGGGTTTGGAAACTGAGTACTTCCATTCACGCTTGAAGCTCAATGGCAGACCACATACTCTGCATACAGGTTCAATCGGTGGCATTTTTAGGTTAGACTTGATAAAAGATCCCAGTGTGACATTCTAGCAAGCTGCTGCCCATCGGTGTAGACAGTTCCAAGCTAGATGGAGCAATGGTCTGATTTGGTATGAGGTAGCTTTCTCACTTTACATACAGTGTTCCTGAATCCTAGTTCTAAAATCTTGTATTTCAATGGTATGAATGGTTTCAGACTTGGACTTGATTTGCACTGAGTTTCTCCGCATGATCATCTTCACTAGCTTTTCCCCACCTGGTGTCCTCCAGATGAATGGAACCACAATTCCCATCATCCCCAGCCATCAGGGATGATGGGAGCTGTGGTCCAGCCCACAGCTGGACCACAGCTGCTGGGGGGAAGGCCGGTGTACAATGTGGAGAGACTGAAGTAATTGCAATTGCACATGTATAATCAAGCGGAGAAATTTGGCAGTGAGTCCGAACGTAATTGCAATAGAATTGCGATATCCTTGGGTCTGTTTAATGGAAGGCACAAGCAACATCGTACAACACTGTCTGCTCTAAGAAGAACTACCATTAGATACAACTACCATTGGATACAACCAGCTCTGACCACGGGGATTATTTCAGGTTAGTAACTCATGGCTTCTAGATTGTCTTCATTCCAAAGTCCATTTACATTTTGAGAAGGAAGAGAAGCATTATAGGATGCTCCCCCTCCCTTTTATTTTAAAAATAGCCTAAGGGTTAAGCCACTTTACCACTCAAAACAAATTATAAAGCTGAAAAGGCCAGAGTTGCTTTGTCCTTTCCCCTTCCATTAGCTTTAGCTTCCCAGCTAATATCCCTTCCTTTTGAGTTGTTTGTATCTGGTTTTATCTCCCATTGTTTGAAGACCATTGTGGACTGACCTTAAACTTTCAGAGCATCACTGACACAGAAAGGAAGGAGGTTACAAGTAGCTGACCTTTCTGCAGATGCTGGTTTTGAAAAACAACTAATACAATTTATGTATTTATTTATTTATTACATATTTATACTGCCCAACAGCTAAGGTTCTCTGGGCAGTTCACAATTAAGTTTCATGTTTGGATTCACATGAAACTTAATGAACAACAGAAATATCTGAATCAAAGCACCACAATTTGGTTGGACTGCTGAGCATTTTGATATGAGCCTGATGGATGGGATTAGTAACATTTGAGAATGCCATCTTAATGTGGTTTGCATATCAGGCTGTTTTATTATTCATTGTTTTTGTTTTGGTTGGAAAACAGGAAAATGGAAGTAGATATCACAGCCTATCTACACTACTGCTTTAAAACGGTTCATAACAGTAAACGGTTATTAACCGGTTTAAAACTGTTATAAACCGCTTTAAAGCAGTAGTGTAGCTAGGCTCTCAGTTAATGTATAACCCAGTGTGTGTTTGCAATAGCAGAAGGATTTTAAAATGCTTTAAAATTTCTTTCTTAACGGAATTGTTGAGTGGGAGCCAATCTACACGCTAGGTTTTTAACGTTTTATAAGGGTTATGAAAACTCTTTGGGTCACATGACACACTCCCTTGAACGTTGTATACCTGAGGTTTTTTAAAACTCACTTCAGTTATATACAACAGTTTCACTTTTAATAAATCGTTTTAAGTAAAATAATGTTTGTGATTCATGGGGGCAGTGCTTCGTTTACTGGTGCCCAAATGCTTAGCAGTTGATTGGTGGGGAAGAAAGAGGAAGTGGACCAGTGAACTACAACACCCACAATTCTTAGCCCTATACTCGCTAGGGAATGACAGAGGAACAAAGGAGGAAGTGGGTGACTGAACTACAAGACCCACAAGGCCTTGCCCTAAACTCATTGTAGAAACGAAAGAGAGTGTGTGACTGCGCACACTGCTTTAAAGACTGAAGAATTTTTCTCCTGTAACGTGAGTACTCAGTAATGTGGCCTAAAATGTTTTAGAACGCACCTATTTGGAATGTTTTAAAATACCATTTTAAACATTCCAAGGGACTGTTTAGATAGGCTCTGGGTCAATCTTGAAAGTTATTAATGAAACACACTGTGTGGTTTTGTGTATATATAATTTTTGGTGTGCAAAAAGCTGCCAAGAATACTCTTTTCTCCTCTTAGATTGGGACAGAGTATTGCATAATTTCTGCCAATTGTGGCAGCCTTATATGCTAAGGATGTTTGTTTATTCTCCATTTGTATCCCTTGGCCTATTTTAAAGTGGCATTTTATTTATTTATTTATTTATTTACTTCTTAAACCGTTTGTAAATCATTAACAAACTAAAACCAGTAGAAAAGTTTAAAAGCAGTAAGAACAATTAAAATTATGTCCAACCTCGGAGAATTTAGCCTTCAGAGGCTTTAATAAATAGCCATGTTTTAACTTGGCGCCAGTGTGGGAACCAGTTGAGCCTCCAAGGGGAGGGTATTCCACAGAGTATGCCACCACAGAGAAAGCTTAATTTCAAAAGTCTTCTGCATGCAATGAGTTGAGGTCTCTGTGGCAGCCCCCTGGGTGGAGAGGAAGAGGCAGAGAGAAAAAAAGGGGATGGCAGAATCTCTGGCTCCATCCACCATTCAGCCCTAAGTGAATTACCTATAAGGGAATGAGGCCCTTGACAGGAAAAAAAGGTTGCCTGGCCTAGCACTGTACCATATTGGCTCTCACCTTTTGAAAACAGCAACAAAAAAAAATTAAAACAATGATAGAGCCACAGCCATAAAACAACAGCAGGTCTTGACCATATAAAGTGGGAGACATAATTAATAAACTAGCAGCTTTTCTGGCAAGTATCTTTTGAGAGAGAATTCCCACATTCTGGGGCCCACTGTTAAGAATAAAAGAATTTTCTCTTATTGTCTAGCAAGTTCCTAAGATAATGTTGTATTTATGGGAAGGGAAATAATAATAGGCGATAAAGGACTCCTTTCAAACTATAAGTTTGATACATCTCCTCCATTTCACAAATTAAATAGGGAACTTCTGTGTACATGTAATACTGCTTCTCTCATGCCAAAGATGAGCCTTTGTCCTTCTGCATGACACATTGCTTAAGGTTCTTCTCCATTTGCTTTTCATTCAAGCCCTAGTCAGTCTTTCTGTAGATTGTGTGGGACTAAATGTCAGGGACGGGGTAGTACAAATTGGCCCCACTTCTAACATCCCTGTGCGTGCTAGACACTGCTTCCCCACTCCCTGACCTTGCCACGTTGAGTGATGAGGCCTGAATGGAGGTTTGACATGCATTCAGTTGAATGCGAATAAAGTGGGGGGCAGCATGCATGGAGACGTCGGCGTGAGGCCAACATATGCTGCCCCATCTTCTCCACCTATAACCTTCAAGTACTTATGGAATGTCTCAGCATAGGTTGCCTTGTCCAGGCATCCAAAGCAGAACGTGTCTACTTGAACAAAGTTTTCACTTAAGAGTGTTTAATAGGCTGATGAATATGGCTGCAACTTCAAAACGTTCAGCAACGTTTATGGTCTGAATAAGCAAACTGCCAGGAGACTGAGAGATGCATTGCACTAACATTCTGCATCCATGTGTGCGCATTTATACACATGTGCACTAGAGGACTGGGAAGGAGAGCTCCTTATCTGGAAACAAGGATAGACATATAATTAAGCACACTGCTGAGGTGTCATAAATGCCTATGGCACGTTGGTGGAACCTACTGCCAACCGTCCTATGCAGATCCAATGCCTATATGGAATAGGACCTGAATGTCTGAAGAACGCTATTATGCACAAGTTGTGGATGGAAATATGAGCTTGCACAATAGCAAACACTGTTTTCAGAAACTTGATTCTGGTATTTCAAACGATAGTTCATCCTGGTAAAAATATCAATTTTTTGGAGAGTAATTGGTTTCACAGTGTGACTGTATATCCTATAAATATTCATTAATAACTAACAGTGCAATTTTATGCTTGTCTGTTCAGAAGTAAGTCCCACCGAATTAAATCAGGTTTACCCCCAGGTTAATATGTATAGGATTGTTGCCTAAAAATCTTCAAGGGGCCATGTACCATAATTTGGATTGTGCTAAAGTCTTAACAATTTTGCCCCCACATTTTTTTGCCACCTGACAAAACCTTTACATAATTGAAGCATCATTTTCCCTTGTCCTTCATTATTCTTCAGGGAAAACTAATTTCTCCATCAACAGCAGTATGTTCAATGGCCCGAACGGCACCTTGACTGTTCAATCAATACTATTATTTTCTCTGCTCAGACTGTTCTCTTTATGATCATCGCTGCACCAAACAGTGCAAGCATTACCTGGTAGGCAGATGTTTGCAGTAAATCTATGAAACATTGTCATGAAAAGTAGCGTCCTGAGTACTTCTTTTTCTTTTTCAAATATCAATAAATTCTCAAACACGGCAAGGAGCATATTTGATTCTCATCCTTATTCTCCACTTTGAGAGGCCATAGAAATGTTTAAAAATGAAAATCGACAGAATAACAAAAGAAGTTTGTGCTAGCTGTGCTAACATAGTTTAGTTCCCAGTTGAAAAAAAAGCAAATAAGTTTATCTTTGACCAACTAAGTTCATTCAAAAAGAGCCCTCATAAGATTTTTTTTTAACAACTGAGTCTCAGAAAGCTTGAAGAATTAGGGATGGGTGAACCTACCTCAACAGGAATAATAATTTGCCTGCCAGCCAGCTGCCTCAGGCTGCATTGCTCTCCTTCCAACCTCCTCTTGGAAATGCTGTACATGAATTCACAACAGCACAGGTCTTTTCACAAAGCCTTTTAGCCCAACCACAGTTCCAGGAATGCTCATGGGACTATGTGACATTGCATGCAATTTTATATGCTTTATATGTGTGTGTTAAAATTCGCAAATCATGTATATACAGAATGAATACTAAATGTCATACAATAAATCATATACTGAATATAAATACAATATGAATTAATACAAAAAATATGTGTGTGTATATCATTAGACACCAGAAATGTTTCTTTAGATACTAGATTTTGCCATTTTAAACAAGCATCATTCTCTCCATAAATTCCAAAAGACTATCCTTATAACACCGTAAGAGCACATTCATAACATAAACACATTATAGATACTACTTATATCTAACAATCATTTATATGTATCGCAGCCACATGATTCACCCCAAAATGCTACTCAATAGGGAGGGGGTGTTTAACCCTTCCATATGGATCGTGGTTCTGACAAAATGTGCTTCCTCAAATCTGCTAATTGCCACGTAAGGAGAGCTCCTTCAGGCAAAAATAGCACATTCCCTCCCATAGCAAACAGCAGCTTTGGTGTGTGGGGGGGACACCATGGGAGAAAATAATTAAGGCCCCCTTCTTATAGACTATGGTCCTGATCCTCATAAGGCCTACACTAAATGCAACCACACAGCTTATATTGGGCAGAGTTTGGGCCAGAGACACAGAGGAAATGGAGCTAACAAGTGGCTGAACTCAAGTGATGTAATATTAATGCTGTGCTGTCTCCTTTTTGTCTCCACTATACTTTCTTGTATATTTTTGTAATTAAAGCATAATATTATTGGAGTATTTTGTTTTAACTTTTGAGGATTTGGGCTTTTTTTCCAAGGTAATATTAATTAAAAACTAATTACGATACCAATAAAGTTTGATGAAGGCAGTCATGGGAGCTTTGGAGGCGCACATCCTAAAATGCTCACAAATTGTGATTTTATATATATATATATATATATATATATAGTTGTATCAAAGATCATGTTATTTGTATAATAACTGGTTTCCAGGAAGGATTACTAAATGAGATATGCTGAAAGCATATGGTCGCACAGGCGCTTTTAAAGCATTCAAATCCCTACATACCAAAAATATAGCTGCAGCTTTCAGGGGGAGCCCATAAAGATGAAATAGGATTGTCTTGTTTCTATATAAAATACCCTTTAATATTGCCAAGCATGTTAATATTGTAGAATGACATCCGTTGGGATTTGGCCATCTTCATGCCTAAATCCTCACCACAAACAATCAAATAATATAACAAGGGAGGAATTTTGCTGGGATTTACCATGGCAATAAGCTATAGAGGAAATGGCATGGAAATAAAAAAAATGGAACAAAAATGTTCTAATAAAAATCTTATTTAAAAGACTTTTTATATGAACTTCTGTTTATCATAGTGAACCTTTTCTGGAAAATTTTGTTTTTCATTTTTATAACACTACAGTAGTTAACTAACCATGCTAGGGTTAGTAAAAGCACACATACCATAAAAACAATTATAATCAAACAATAATTCAATCTCCAACTTAAAACTCAGGTCAAGAAAAAAAAATTAGGGAAGAGCAAAATTTGCAAAAAAATGCAGATGCTGTCCATTGCTTTCGATGGGCTATGCATCCAACCATGCATCCTCATTCTGAAACCCCAAGCTAGCTGCAAGAGTTTGCATGTGCAGCCACCAACTGCCAGTGTAAAATAAATAGGAAAGACACAAGCAGAAGGTGGAAGATCATTGTTTACAAAAGCAGAACTTGAGAATCTGCTTAGATATCAAATGCAGAACATTGCCTCAGTATTGTTAGAAAAATATTGAAGACCTCAAAACCAGCATCTTTCTGTACTTGTATCACTGGAAGATTAAACTGCTTGACAAAAGAAAATATATAGCAGAACAAACTGTAACACTGAAATGGTAACATTCCTGTTACCAATAGCCTCACATTGAAGAACAGTAACACCTGGTTTCTGTAATCCCATCTTAATCAGAGTCAATTGGATAAGATCCGATGAAAGTTGTATGGGTATGAGATGGATCATAAATCATGGTTTTTGCAAAAACACAGTTTTAAGTACTTTGTTAAGTCCATGATCATAAAACTCTTACCAATATTAAATTACAAAGAGTATCCAAAACTTAGTGAATGTCCATATATGAATGCTGAACATCTCAGATGAATTTGGTGAATTCAGAAATGTATTTTGGTGAATACAGAAATATATTTTGCAATATATGGACAGCCACAATTGCATTCTGAGAATCACATTCAGGTGATTTTCGTCATTCATTTTGAACAAATGAGTTTTGAACATTAATAAATTTGTCTGGAATTGTAACCATTCACATACAAATATCAATTATCACCAAATTTCAAACATTTACTGGAAAATATATGCACTTAACCTAAATCCAACAATTAGGAAATTGAGCAATTATTTATGACTTTTATAAATATGGACCGGGAATCAGAACTGTCAATATTTAACTCAGGAAAAATGCCACAAGACAAGCAAAAAAAAAAGGCCAAGGATTTGCAAAGAAAGCCATTCATAACCACTTTGGCTCATTTATTCTATAAGTTGGATATGTTTACTTTCTGCTTTGTTAGTAAGTTCTATACATACCTAATAGTGCTAACCTGATTTATCTGAAGGACTTGGTAAATAACTGAGCTACTATGATAAACTAGAAATTGTTTGATCAGGTGAATGGATCCCCAGAAATTCTAACATGCTTGTCAACTGAAGTGCTTGTTTAGCTGAATTGCGATACTATGTACAAAACATCAAAATGTTAGCCCAGTACTCCAAAGAGTTTTTAATTTCTTCCCAATATTGATGCAACATATTTTTACATTATATCTTTCCAAGAATGATACAAATCTATAGAACATGAAGACTTTTTTTATATATTGCAGTTCCTACATTGGATCATGTGCATGTGCGTGTTTGTGTGCACATATACTCACAGATGTAACATAAGGATCCATTTGTATATTCTAATTTTAGGATGTGATCCTATACCTGTTTAGACTGAAAGAAGTCCCACAATTCCAGCATACACCAGCCACGGAGTTGTAGGACTTTTTCTGCCTAAACATATATAGGATTGTGCCCTTGTGCAGTTAATATTGTTTCATTCTCCCCACTTCTTTGATCAGTGGGAAGTTCTAGGGCAGCTTAACGGTCCGTTTCCTTGAACTTTTATTATGTTTTTGTAATATTACTTTTCAATATAAAAGTTAAGCAATTAGGGACAAAGACAGACAGGGAAATAGTGTATCTGAAAATCTCAAACAGTTTAAGGGCTAGTGTGGTGTAGTGGTTAGAGTGTTTCCTGGGACTCTGGAGATCCAGGTTCTAGTCCCCAATTGGCTATGAAGCTCACTGACTCTCAGTCTAACCTCCCTCACAGGCTTGTTGTGAGAATAGAGAGAGGAGGAGGGCAACCATGTGAGCCGCCTTGAGTTTCTAGCAAGGGAACAAAGGCGGGATATAAATGTAATAATAATAAATATAACTTTGAAATGGCTGCGGGTCAAACGGAATGAAGTCTTCGATGAATTCAACAGGATAGATTTAGTTTAGTGGGGAAAATTTTAGAATGCTTTTAGGATGTGTTTAGGATGTTTTATTGCTATTTTAATAACGTGCACCATGCTTTTAATCAGTTTTATGTATTTTATCATATTTTATATTTACTGCTGTTCCCCGCCTCGATCCAAATGGAGAGGCGGGTAAGAAATAAATTTATTATTATTATTATTATTACTATTATTACATTAGAGTGGGGATATATGAGAATTTCTTTGTGCTTGCAAAGCAAGGTAGCATGCCCCATTTGAAGCTCTGAATGCAACAGTGAGCACAAGCAGATGTTCACAAAAAAAATTCATAAACTGTTGAACACATGTTCACGTTCATATTGTTCCCAACTCCCAGTTCATTTTTGTGCAAATTTCCTCTGTTGACTGAATCAGCCCCACTTTAGTCTATGGAGGACAGCTGAACAAATTAGGAAATTTGCTCAAATTTGGGAAACTGTTCGATCACTGCTCGATTTCTGCAAATTTTCTGTTTGCACAGAGTGAGTAATGATTGCAAACACAAATGGGACTCAGGGACAAGACAAACGGCAATATGCTCTTTGGAGAATCCTGGTGATCTCAAACTTTGCTCATTTGCCCAGAGATGCTCCAAGAATATGCATTTAATAATGTGCTATCTTGGGGCAATTTCATTCATACTTGCATATTATTTGATGGCTGGCAGTGGAATAGCATTAGAGGTCTTAAGGAATTTCTGCCAGTAGTGTGAATCTTGATGGCTCATTTACACATCAAGTCATCATTAAATTAAGAGAACTGCTTGTATAAATGCCTCATCATATGCCATTAAATGCCTGGGAGTAGAGAGTAGTCTTAAGTTAGTGCTGAAAAGATGACAATATTGGCACCACAGGTGGGCCTCTGTGGGTGCTCATTCCATAGTTAGGGGGCTACCTTGTTGACAACTGGGGCTAAGGTAAGTCGACATTAGCCGCAGTTACTAAAATACAGCGTTGTGACAAAAATAGCATAGGCCAATTCCACTTCCTTTGTACAAAATCACGTACTGTAGCATGAAGGGTTGCTATTTTGAAAAGCAGCAGACAAAACTGGTAGGAAATAGGAATTTATTACATTTAATGATTATGATGGTTAATCTTATAATGTCATGCCAAAATACATGCATTATATCATTGCAGTATTATAACTGCAAGGCTGACATCTTTGTTTTCATTGAAATGGTTATACAGAAAAAAAAAAACATGAAAGCCAGCGTATAAGGGTGTGGTTCCAGGATCTGCCTTTCATTGATGGAAGGGCTCCGCTCATGGAAAGTGCCTCTGCCTGATTTTGGGGGGGGGGGTCCCCTCCCTCCCTGGCATCACAGCTCAATCCATCCTGTGTACCATTTTCAGAGGGCTAGAGTGGCAGCTGTGGGGAGGAGGGAGTGGAAAATATTCGTTTCTGTCAGCCCAGCTGCACACACCTAAATCTGGATCCAGCCCAATAGCAGCTTTGCACTTGAAGCAATTGAGGGATAACCACAAGCCATCATGTTAAAACTGCAATGTGAAAACCCACCCATACCCTACAATCTGTTTCATGACTGGAAAGGGGCAGGGAATCTTAGACCCTCACCAAAAGAGTGCTCTAATTAGTACTCCTCTTCCTCCCAGGTACATGGAAATGTATGCCCGACAACTACAGAATCTAGGGAATCCATATACTCTTGGCTTCCCAGGACATATTCAAGAAGCTGCTACTCCAATTGGAACATTAAGGAACAGCTCTGCTGAGACTTGTTGGAGTCACTAAACAAGTCACTAGTGTATTACAAATTGATAAAAACAACCCTGGGGGACGGGGCTCTCTTTCCCCAACACACGGACCAAATTTATCTCACTAGATAACTACTCAATGAAGAAGCTTTTGCAAGTGTATAATAAAACACTAAGAAACAAGGTAAGTCCAGGCTCAAAGGCAGGATACATAAATTACTTTCTAGCGCGATCACCAGCAAGTTATACTAACGTTTCTGACCATCAGCATATAAGCATAAAGTCAATGACAACCAGATGCTATGTCAAGGCAGATCTAATATAAGCAATTCAAAGAAGTATCAAATTAAACGTGAGTCACTTAGTAAGATAATAGGAGTCAAAGGGTGAATAGAAAATGCTACTTGCATAGTCTGTAAACTGCAACGTAGCTGCAGGCTTACTCTGAAATTAGAAAGCAAGGACACTTTTACATTTCATAAAGCAGCAAAAGAAAGTCCTTGCCACATCAAACTCAAATAAGAAATCTGACTCCACTGAATAAAACGAGGAGCCAACTTTCCATACCTCTGGGTATAACAGGCAGGAGAGTAATTTCCAAATAGTTTTTCTTGGACATACCACAAGGGATATGAAGTATATATTCATCAAAGGCTCTTGTGAATCCAGAGGAGGCTTCCCACCGCATCTCTGCAGGATTCCCGGCCTTGCCTCCTTCCATTCAGCCTCCATGGCAGAGGTAGGTAATTCTGCCACCTCTCTGCATTGGGTATGACTGGATGCAAAAAGGCCACAGAAACACCTGCCTTCAAAGAGTCATAGCCATAACAGTTATAAAGCATGGAGGTAAAGATCTTCTGAGGATGGGTACTCTGACAAATCCCATAAGTTAAACTTTCTGAGAGCCTATCTACAGTACTGCTTTAAAACGGTTTAAAATGGTTTATAGCAGTAGTGACAACTGTTGGGGCCCAGGACACACTCCATATACAATTTTCAAACATTTTCAAAGTGCTTTATCCTGCTTGTGTAGATAGGCTCTCAGTGTAGAAACTGGGGCCACACTTCAATTTAGGGTTGTACTCCATGAAGGGATTAATCTCTGAAGACTCATTCACACATATTGCCAAGAGGAGAAGAGGTGGTTACCCTACACGTAAACAACAATTTGTTTGCAATAAACAGAGAACATTTGTCTGCACTTGGCTAAGATACGTTGTTTAATTCTTTGAGAACTGAAGAATACATGATTGCGTGTCTTCTTCCCATTGCAACGATGTCACTTTAGAGCAGTCTTCACCATTCTGGAAAGATATGGGTCTTGAGAGACTCCTGACTTAATCAACATATATGTTAGATTATTTATTTATTAAATGCCCAATTTTTTTAAAAAAGATTTCTTTAGGAATTGTACCCAGCGTGAAAACAGTTTGACAGAAATGGATTTCCCCACCCTTTCTTCCCCACAGCAGCCCCTCCAAAATGCTACACAGTGGGTTGGGGGACTCTGTTGAATGGGGTAGTCTGTGGCGTGGTGAACTAAAGGGGGAAGGAGAAGGATTTCCAAAATTAGGCAGAGGAACCTTCCTTGAATGGCGCTCCACTCATGGAAGATGCCTCTGCCTGATCTTCAGGGATTTCTCAATTCCACATGCACCACAGCTTTCACCATTCAGCAGCATCCCCCAACACTCTTTGCAGCATTTTTGGTGAGACTGCCATGGAGAGGAAGGGGCTGGGAAGTTTCTTCCACCAGACCAATTGCACACACCTAAATCTGGATACAACCCATTGTGGGGGGAAGAGAGGAGAGCACATGCACTGTAGTGAACATTAGTGACACTGACTGGGTTCACATGATCACAGAGGGGGGAATAAGCCACAGTGGCTCATTCTGCCCCTCCCCCAATACCAGTCATGTGCTGGATGAATTTGCATAAAAATCCTCAATGGTGTGGCTTGCCATGTCATGTGAACCCAGTGAGGGGGGTTTGTTGCCATGGTTATCAAGCCATTCAGAACCCATAGACTGTTGTAGAGTTCTGGGTCTAGTTTGTTAACCATGGCAACAAGTCACCCATGCCAGGTTTGCATGACATGACATCTGTGCTGGCGAGGGTAATTATGCAAATCCCCCAGCATGTGTGGTGGGGGAAATAAGTCACCATGACTTATTTCCCTCACTGTGATTGTATAAACAGGCCCACTATTTTATACATTGGCCTCGGTTTGTGGCATGCTTGCCAAGAAAGATGGTCACCACTGGTCAAGAAGGTATTTGGACACCATGCAGACCCACCTGGACACACATTTAGAAATTTGGTAAGTTTTCTTTCCAATTGGCAGTGAGTAAGAGTTCAACGATTTAGTGTGAATGTAAAAGAGATTACCTCTTTTGTAATCAACAAATTGCTTCGAGCTAAGTCTTGTCATTTCTCTTTCTGTTTCAGTCTCCATAATAAGTGTGAGCTAAAGAGGGTTTGTTTTAGGAATGGCTCTTCAAACATTTTAGAGCAAAGGTAATGGTGAATGTCTCCTAACTATGCACTGTTGTCAGATTATGTCAGGAAGAAAGAGTCCTTGTTGTGTAAATGGAATGCAGTGACTTTTTCAAACAAGGGTTTGAAGTAATTTAAATATGATCCATGAATTACTTTCAGAATGGATTAGCCTCTGACCTTTTACCTTTTGTGACATTACTCACATCTGCCCTTGATGTCTATAACTGGACGTTCTCCCATTCATATATTTTTCAAAGTGTTCCATTATTCTGTACAGTTGCCATTAAAATGTGTATACTGAATTCCTGTAGTCATTTAATAAGAACCTGAAAAGGAAGGCATCAATTGAGCACCATGTTTGGAAGCTTACCGTGGAAATATTTAGTTCTTCAAAAGCGTAGATGTATATAAACACAAATACCCCAAGCACCATCAAAATTACTGGAAGCTACTAAGTAATCTACAACAGGAAAGTAAGGAAACGATTGAAGTGATTTCATTCCCTTCTCCCCACCCCTCCACCCACCACATCACTGAGTACTGTGACTTTTCCCTTTCACTTGCATGAGGCCAAATGAATGAACACAGAAAGAAGATGCTAGGTCCACGAACACATTTCTTCAGAGGAGAGCCAATTCAAATGCAGCCTTATAGGACCATAGGTTGAATGGGTAGAAATGGAAGGACAGAGGGTGTAATCCTATGTGTATTTCCTTGGTAGTAAGATGCACTGAATATAGTAAACACAAAAGACCAGACAGTAAATTAAGTTTCCAATTTGTTTGCAAATTGTTTATACTCTAGTAAATGAATGTAAGACGCCCTGTTATTATAGCAGCCCATCTTAAATTCATTTACTGAAGTATAAAGTCAATTCTACCAGTCCCATAGGATTTTTGCATTAGTGAAATACTATGGCTGTGTACAGGAAAAATTATCATGGCACACATCCCAGAAAAGTCTTGAGATGCAACCCTGTGCACATTTAGGCTGTTCAAAACCCATTCCCTTCAAATGACTTTGTGTCAGATTTCAGCCTTTTGGTACCTAGGGGTTTTCTCCATAACCACCAGGGAAGGGTGAGTCATGAAGGGATGATTCAGACAACTCTCACCCTGTTATAACATAGACCCAGGAGAAATAGGAAAAGTTTGCTACTAAAAAGTAGTGAAAAACACTATGGCTTGGAAGGGATGTTTTCCAGCCCCCATCTGCACCTCCAAAAGCCTCTCCAGAAGGTTGGGGGGGGGGGGCTTTCCTGGATAACATAGGATGGAGGTGCAGGGGACTGTTGGGAAGGGGCGAAATTGTCCAAAATTATGCCCCATCCTTAAGCAGCCCCATCCCAAGGTTGTTACCAAGGCCAGGTGGTGGAGAGGACAGGAAACTTTCCATCCCTACGTCGAGGGACAGCTGAGGAATAGTCGCTGTTCCATTGTCAGCCCTGCTGCGGTGGTTGGAACGGAATGTTCTGGGGAGCTGGGTAGGGGAAACATTGACAATTGGGAAATCAGTTGGAGACTGGGATTGTTACGATTATGCCGTTGTATTGCGGGCTCACACTGTTGTATTGCGGGCTCACACTGTATAATTTAAAACACACACTCTCTTGCATTCAAACCTGAAAAACCCTTCGGATACTTTCAAAGCTCCGAGGGGGCTTCTCTCCGCTCCAAAGTTATCCAACGGTTTAAGAAAAATCCATGCTCCACTCTGCGAGATCGGGTCTCTAACAGAACTTTGTCGAACCTTCAGATTTGCAGAGTGGAGTGCACAGCCCCATTACACACTTATAATTCCCTACTCGTGGTTGTTTATGGATTCTTTGGTGATGTTTGTAAACGGCACTTTCCTTGAGCTTTCTTAGAGCAGGTAAAATGGGATATTATTTCTGATATCAAAAGAAAGCACCTCTTGTATATTTCTGCTACTCTGCTATACCACAGCGCCACCTAGAGGTTAGGTAGTGGAAAAGCAGGAAAGAAAATGCTACTTGGATCTCAATTATGTAATGAAACTGAAAGTAGATGCAGTGGATTAACCACGTTGTATTGAAAAAAACAGTAACTAAGCCTTAGGAGAGACCCTGTAACCTTTTAGAATGGGGTAAAACAGTGCGCAAAAGCCAGGAGACCAGCAAACAATTGGGGCCGGGAGAAGAGGGCATGGGCAGCTGAGGAACCCTGGAAGGCTGGATTGAGATTCATCAACACTGTTTTGAACCAGACATGCCCATCTCCGGGCTTTGCCTCTTGAGTGGTGAGAAGAAAGGAAGGACTGGCCTTCTCTACCTTGAATCATAGAAAAGAATAATAGAATAGTAGGGTTGGAAGGGGCCTATTAGGCCATCGAGTCCAACCCCCTGCTCAGTGCAGGAATCCACCTTAAAGCATCCCTGACAGTTGGTTGTCCAGCTGCCTCTTGAAGGCCTCTACTGTGTGTGGGAGAGCCCAAAACAAGAGGGAATTTCATCAGGTGCCACTTGTCATGGAAGGGTGAGAAAAGTTCTGCTTGCTCAAATTCCTTTTGCCTACACAACTATTAAAAGTATGGGAGACCTGACCTCTGTGGCATCTGGTCACCCTCTGTTTTTCTTTAAAAAACAACAACACCTAAACAAAAAAAGGAAATAGCAGTGACACCACTACTGAGACTGATCTCAGGTCAACCCAGTCGTTTATAGTGCACTTTGAAAGGGGAAAGTGATCTCTTATTATAAGCATTGCTAGACGGTGTTGTAGAAAGAAGTGTTTGTGTGCTTAAAAATAAAATGACAATTAACAGATAAATAATGCAAATAGAAGGGGGGAAATAGTCATTTTCAACCTTGGTAAAATCAGACAGGCAGTAAAACTGTATAATTAATGGGTGTTCTCCAAATCACCCCAATATATTCAAATATCAAAGTGGAATGCCTCAATTTAGTGATTTTTTTTACATACAAATAAGAACATAAGAAGATAAATATTGGATCACACCAACAGCCTATCTAGTCCAGGATTCTGTTCCCAGAGTGGCCAGATGCCATAATGGGATGCCACAAGCAGGAGGACACGAGGACAAAAGTACTGAGAGGCCTCTGATACTGGAGGTGATATACAGCTAACATGGCTAGTAGCCATTAATAACCATTACTATATCTAATTGCCTGTTAAAGCCACCCAAGTTGATGCTATCAGTGCATCTGGTGGTAGCAAATTCCATAGTTAACTATGAGCTGTGTGAAAGAGGACGTCCTTTTATCTATCCTGAATCTCCCACAGCTTCATTGGGTGACTCCCGGTTCTGTGATGAGAGGGACAAATGCTTCTCCCTATCCACTTCCTTCACAGGACACAAAATGTTGTACACCTCTGGGCTCCCCTTACTTGCCCTGGTTTTCTAAACCAACAAGTCCAAAATGTTGTAACCTTCCCTCCTGGGGAATTGCTCCAGCCCCTTGATAATTTTGGCTGCCTTTTTCGGTACCTTTCCTGGCTCTACAATATCCTTTTTGGCCTCATCTACAAGAATTCGGCTTTACGCCTGTTCCTCCGATTATGCGCATCTTCTCGAAAGCGCTTTATCGTAAATGCTTGTATGCAGGAGGTAATTGAGCACTCAACAGGTGACCTTACCGGTTGTTTCAAATGCGCTTTACAGGTAGTTTATGCGGAGAATCACTTGTTCACATAGTCAAAATGCGCTTTAACGGCCGGAGCAAAATAAAACTCGCTATTTAACGCGCATTCGATAATGCGCATAATCGGAGAGATAACGCGCCTCTACACCCGATTTGCGCTCCGTTCTTGTAGAGGTAATTTTTTTAATGCGCCTTGAAAGAGCTTTAAATGCCTTTTGTAGAGGCAGCCTTTGTTATATGTTGAGAGACTGAAGGCAAAAAGAGATACACCAGCCAATAAAACTGCTGACTCCGAAAAGCTGCTTTGATCTGAGGTGTCAAATTAGTTAAGGATCTCTTGACCAGAAACTATGGCTAATCCCCCTGTCAAGCCTTATTATCCCATTTGGGTCATTTGATAAAACTTGTTCACAGCCATCCCAAAAAGCAAGCCTCTCCGAACTGATCCAAAGGCATATCAATTCAGATCTTGACACTGAGGAGCAGACAAATTGAAATGAGGATTAGCGGGAGCAAGGGGTGTTGCCAAAGTGTCAGTCCAGTGATATGACCTTTCTATTTGTTTGTTTAACCCCCCACCAAAAAAAAAAGAGTTTCAAAGGAAATAATAATAGGGGAGTGTATGGCACGAAAAAAATAAAAGGCAAGAAACCTCAGCCTCTCTAGCCTGACTTAAACGGATTGAAAAAGTATCTCTCTTGCGCTTCACTTGTTTAATTCCACAGTCTCCTAGGGATTTTTTTGTCACATTCTCAGAAGGGATTAAAGTTTTATCATGTATAACTACGTGGGGCAATTTGTTTGTTTCTTTGTTGATGTTAGAATCTTAGGGGTTTTCCTATGTGCCATGAAAATTGGACTTCCTGGCATTCGGCTCTCCAGATTAAACCACAAATCTTCAATGCAACAATACGATATACAGTGGACGCAGGGTGAACTTCAGGAATTTCGGGATGCCCTGGATGCCCTTTTATCCAGCAAGGAGCAGAGAGGTTGGGATGTAACCCAACTGAGGGAGCGTCCCAGAGTTCTGTGCCCATATGACTTAAACTAGCAACCCAAATACCAAAGGGCTGTATACACATTTAGTATATATCCTCTTTTACGTCTGGTCACCCTAAGCAGGGAACAGAGAACTGATCCATTAGTACCCATTTGATTATTATCCAAAGTGTTGGTGATTACCTTTGAAAGCCCTAAATGGTCTGGGTCCAGGGCACCTGAGAGAGGCCCTTCTCTGTGTCACATGTACAGTAGAAGCATGCT
The DNA here is from genome assembly GCA_029215795.1 of Anniella stebbinsi. Taxonomy (NCBI): domain Eukaryota; kingdom Metazoa; phylum Chordata; class Lepidosauria; order Squamata; family Anniellidae; genus Anniella; species Anniella stebbinsi. Next base: position 96,059,682 of record JARDYH010000003.1, on the reverse strand, counting down.
CAATTAGGACAAGAGAAAGGGCCTTCTTAGTGGCTGCACCAATGTTATAGAACATCTTTTTCCATGAAGCTCAGTTTGTTGCCTCATTTGTTGCCTTGCACTGATTTGTGAAGACTTCTTTATTCTTGCAGGCTTTTAGCCTGCCAGTTAGATGTTGTATCTGTAGTATCTATCTTTGTTTTGTTTCATCTGATAGTACCAATTTACTATGATATTGTGATTTTAATCATTGTAAACTATCTTGAGTAATGCATATGCATTAGAAATGTAAAGTTGTTTATATAAATAAATTAGTAGATCAAACCAGATTTCAAGGAATAGAATACTCTAATAGTGTCCTTGTCTGTCTGCAAACACCCCCACCCCATGTCTTCTACCAATCCTGGGGGGGGGGGGGGGGGGCTTGGACAAGTACTAATGCCCTCACAAATTTCTAGATTGGGCTATATAATTTCCAAAGGAATTCCCCCCCCCCCCCCCAATTCTGTTGAGCTTGCCAGATCAACATTGATTTTCTTAATGGAGACACTGTTTCACACAATCAAAACAGCCCACTGTAGCTTATTTAAGCCACAATGGGCTGTGGTGCATGCTGGCATGTGCCGGGCAGTTTTTTTAAAATATTCAAACCCTGGCTGTGGCTTGTCATGTTATACAAGTCAAGGTGGGCTGCGGTAAGTGTCAGCAGCCATTTTGAACTTTCAAGCCCCTGACTGCAGCTTGTTGTATCATCTGATACTGGGGACTACATGTTCTGCAAGGGTTAAACAACCTTGCATAACCCATGGTCCCTGGATTCAGACAATGCAACAAGCTGTGGCCGGGGCTTGAATATAGGCTGACCATCTGAAAAGGAGGACAGGGCTCATATAACTTTAACAGTTGTAGAGAAAAGGGAATTTCAACCAGTGTCATTTGTATGCAGTTAGTTCCTGGTGATATTCCCTCTTCATCACAACAGTTAAAGTTGCAGAGCCCTGCCTTCTTTTGTATATGGTCACTCTAGTATAGTGCCTGCACCTTTAACAGTTGTGATGAAGAGGGAATTTCACCAGGAACTAATTGCATACAAATGACACCTGCTGAAATTCCCTTTTCTCTACAACTGTGAAAGTTATATGAGCCCTGTCCTCCTTTTCAGATGGTCAACCTACTTGAATATTCATAATGGCTGCCGGCTTAAATAAGTCACAGTGGGCTTTTCGATTTTGCAGACAACCACATTGTTGGCAACAGCTCATCATGGTAGTTACTTCTGTTATTTACATAGAAGCAACACAATCTGCAAACAAAATTCAATTACCGTCCATGGTTTTATTTTGTAAATTGCAGCCTTGAGTAAGCCTGGTCTGCCTTGGGACCCACGAGGTGGGGAGGGGCAGTTTAACTTGCAATGCCTTACAAAAATAATCTCTCTGAAGATGTTATTTGTATATTGAAGGGGATGTCAACGAAAGCTCCCATAGACAGTAATGAAGGCTTCCCTTGAAATACAAATAGCAGCTTCTTAGATGTGTTTTTGTTAAATATGGAATGTGAAATTTTGAATGTAACACAACAGTTAAAGTGTGAATGTGAAACTGTCTCTACAATAGTGATAGACTTGATTGCCATTATTAGCTGCTTTTGGAGGATATAATATAACCTGAAACTAAATATCTTTTCATGCTGTTTCACAAATCCACCTAAATGTGAAATACCATCACATGCCAACTTTCAAATGCTGCTAACCATCTAAGTTCAAAATTAAATACAATTGGAAATTAAAGGAAATAGATGAATAGTGAGAAAATGGCCAATTTGTATTCTATACAAACATCCATAATGGAAAATGATGGGGAGAATTTTTGGGAACAAAATAATTTCTGCTCTGCTAAGATAATAATGGTAAGTGTCCAATATGGGGGTAAAATATGAATAAACCTATTACTAAAATGAAATGGGCTACATCCAATGACATCATTCCATCAGCACAAAGTGTCAAATCTAACTCTTTGATTCCATTTGTGCAAATGCTTGCACAAGTCTTTACACAAGTGCTTTTACAACTCATTAAGATTTCATGACTCTAGGGGCTGCTTGTGATAATTGTTCCACTATTACTTGCACAACCACTAGCAGAACATGCATTCAGCAGTGGTACAACTTCATCTCACACTTTTTCTGCTGACTTTATGTTGGATTCAGACCGATGGGAAAGATATGCAATTCTTACAGATAAACACTGAATATTTATATTTGCCAGAAAATTTAGCATACGATGAAGATTTCTATGTATAAGAAGAACACAACTCAATACAGTTCCCAATGTATTGTTCTGGGTAATTTTTGCAAGCTGTTCATTTCCCTCCATCTTTCATTACAATCGTAAGGCTTTTTCAGGGCCAGCCATGCAGCTGACTTGCCCTTAAATTACTCCAGCTTAAGCCATGTAGAGTTAAAACTCTCTCTATATTTTATATAGATTTCCTGCCTCTTTAATATAATTAATGGCCATTTACCAAATTGTGGGAAATTGTTCTCATTTGTTTCTTCCACTGTTAATATGGTCCTTTCAAATGGTTTAGGGATTATTAGATCTGATTACTAATTCCTTTAAAGGGGAGCAGGGAGCTTTTCTTATTGTTTCCAGTTTTCCTGTTCTTGTTATTATTTTGGCGAATGTACAATAACTGAATTTTAAGAACAATTTTGCACTCTGGCCTCTACCTTATTCCAAACGCAATCAACAGACCACTGGGGATAGCTTATATCCTACAGTCCGAACCTGCAGAAGGCATCTGAGTATTTGAGTCCTGTAAGGGCAAAAGCATTTCCAAATCATATGTTAAAGTGATTAGCCTTGCAGTTAAACAAAGAAGGTTTTCCCCGGTTGATAAGCATTATTAATCAATGCTTGTTAAATACTGGCTACTTCTTTTATGTTTTATATTTTGAATGGAGCAGATGTATGATAAGAATGAAATATTTCAGGAGGAATTAAGCAAGGGATCATGGGAAAGAGGCAAAGCACATTGGCTCATGTTTCCAAACCCTTAAAGGTATTGGGAGAACTGACTTTAAGGGAGCCTTTAACACTACTTTTTAAAAATGCCAATATGCATGTGTGTATTAGAGCTGCAATCCTATACAGACTGACCTGGGAGTAAGCCCCAGTAAACACAGTGTGATTGTGATGTTCTGCTGTTGAAAGATGTAAATATGTTGCAAAGTATATTGTTATGATATGCATTTGGTTATAGATCTTTAAAAGGAGTAAGGATTATAACATGTAAAGTAAATAACTAGGCCAGAGTGTACTTACTGTTTGCAGTTATAGGTCTTGATAAGTATAGAATGATTGGCTGGCTGGGTGCCTGAATGGTGAGTGCTGATTAGTTGTTTAGAGTGCCTGGATTGGTGAGTTGTGTAAGAGTGGGAGGAGCTGGAAAGTGAGTGAAGTATATATGTGTCAGACAGAGCGCGCCAGAGCTGTTTTGGAGAGCTGTTGAGAGGGCTGATATTTTGTGACTTACTTTGGAGCAGACATAGACATGTGCAGAATTGAGCTGTGCTTTGTATGCCTGAAACCTGTTGCAGTGGAGATTACTTCCGAGTAGACAGGCAAAGAGTTGAGCTGTGATTTGTATGCTAGGTGGGAAAATGTCCAAATTGGCAAGGATTACATTGTGTATATGTTTGTGTGTGCATGTGCAGATGTGTGGACCCTGGCTCCTCAGCATACCACAGATGTGGCCCTGAGAGCCAAAAGGATTGTGCGCCTCTGCATTAGTAAAACAAAATCAAACATATAACAATCCATCAGGATCCTAGGGTAGTTGGTGGTAGTTGATCCTATGGAATGAGGTGGCATGCAAGGAGAAAGGCAGTCCAGCTCGACCAGGCTCTGATACTTCTTTTGCTTGCCCTGCTTCTCTTCTGTACAGTCTGTTGCATGTGCAAGGTCACTTTCAGACCTTACAATGAATGCATGAAAGTCAGGTGCATGTGATCATGTTCCTTGCTCCTATCTTTTTATGTAACATCTACAAACAAATGAGCTAATTCAATGCAGTTCTTCTAAGGCTTGCCAAATCGGTTGGGTATTAAGCAATTTTCGTAGGAGGACAGCCCTGATGGGCCTCCCTATGGAGGAAATTCCACAGAGGACATGACTATCCAAAAGGCCCCACCTCAGATTCAGATAGCTCCAGCACTCTGAGCTAGGCTGACCATATGAAAAGGAGGACAGGGCTCATGTAACTTCAACAGTTGTAGAGAAAAGGGAATTTCAGCCGGGGTCATTTGTATGCAATTTGTACCTGGTGAAATTCCCTCTTCATTACAACAGTTAAAGCTGCAGGGGCCCCTCCCTCTTTTGTATCTGGTCATTCTAGTATAGTGCATGCAGCTTTAACTGTTGTGATGAAGAGGGGATTTCACCAGGTACGAATTGCATACAAATGACACCTGCTGAAATTCCCTTTTCTCTGCAACTGTTAAAGCTACATGAGCCCTGTCCTCCTTTTCATATGGTCAGCCTACTCTGAGCAGAGCTTCAACCAACTTTTTAGGTGGTAGGTCGGGTGAGAAATTTGTTCAGTTCACGTTTCAGTGCAAACTAACCAAATTCAGACTTCTTGAATTCTAGCATTACCTGGAATACAATTTACTATAATAATCTGTACACTTGTCAAGTTTGTGATGTTCACACATAAAAATGCAAGTAAAGAGCATATATATTCAAACAAATGTACAGAAAAATGTGTATATTTGAAAAATGCATGCAAAAACATTTCATTTATTGTAAAATCACTTCAAAAACGTGCCAGGGTTTGATGCAGCAATTCCTGAGTGTCTTGTGTTATGTTCTATTTTTATGATGCGTCTTCCAGAAAAATCACTTCTGAAAAACGTTTCAAATTAATCCTTCATATTAAAAAGCTGACATTTTAAACATTTCTTCACGAGTTCTATAATTATGCCACAGTAAAAATACTAAGAATAGGAATTATACAGAAAACTATTCTGGAGAGTTCAAAGCACTTCTCACTAATCCTTAGAATGACCCTGGAATACCTAGTTTTATTAACTCTTATATTGTGTAGACAACTTAAGCAATTAAGACAGCTTGTGCATTTGTTCCATTGCAGAAAAATGTTCATTTTCGTTTAAGATGGAATTGGCCAGAAATGACTAGGTATACATCAACTGATGTGCTAGGAAATACTTCATTGTCCAAATTACTTTGTCAACAGCTATTGGCAAGCAACCTGTATCGTCCATAGAAGTAAAGAAAAAGGCTAATTAGAGAGTTTCAAAAAGAGCTGCAGATATAGCAAAGCTGAAAAGCAAAGTCACTGGATTTACTCATTCCAGAAATTTCTGAGGCTTTATATCGATAGTAAACAGCTGCTGATCCAAAACGATTTAATCATATTGCCACTGCGTTACTTGTTAAATAAAATATGCCATTGTGCATTTTTGTGCTTTGGGAACAGCAATTAAGAAAACACTCCCAGAATTAGGATATAACATGACAAGCTCAGCAAATACAGTTAATACATCTGCAGCCTCTTCTCTCTGCAAATCACATCAAGAGTTGAACTACACCGAAGACTATTATTTTCCCTGTTGTGCTTACAGTAAAGCCACAATGCTTTCTAAGGCCAGATCTACACCAAGCAGGATATAGTAGTATGAAAGCGGTATATAAAAGGCAGGAGCCACACCAAGCAGGATATAGTGGTATATGGTATGTGTCAATGAGCCCCAATAGTTGTCAGTGCACTTCAGTACTGCTATTTATTTATTTATTTATTTTATTACATTTGTATACCACCCCATAGCCGAAGCTCTCTGAGCAGTTTACATAAGATTAAAACAATTTAAAACAATGTACAAAAATTTAAACAGCAAAAACATACAATATACACACAATATACACATATATTTAAAACCACTGTACTAACTTTGCCAGGGAAGGATTTAACACCTTTGTGGAGAAAAGATTTCTGCAATATGGAGTCACACAATATGCATTGAGAGGATAAGACACATATTGTGATCTCACTGTAACCGAGGATCACGCTTCTTAAATCAGGGCTGTTGGATCTCTTTTGGTGTGAGTGCTGGAGTGTTTTGGAGAAGCTCTCACGGTCCACTTTTAGTGGAGGGCAGGGCTAACAGGAGGCTGAACCAAACCCCAAAAATATCAGATTTTTTTTTAGCTTAAAGCTGTTACTACTGGTAACTACTACAGCCTAGGAGAAGCACTTCAACCTTTTTAGAAGTGTGTGTGTGGGAAACTATACAACAGCCAAGAAACCACCAATTGGTTGTTGGGGAAAAGGGGTGTGGCTACCTGGGGAACTCCAGAGGGCCAGATCCCTCAAGTTTGGCTCCTATAGCCTCTCATAGGCTAGAATGGGCAGACATGTAAGTAAGTCCCACTGAGTTAAATACAGCTTACTTTCAGGAAACTAGGGGGCTGCCTCCATGGTGCTGCATTGCCGCCGCTTTGGGAGAAACCTTGCGCTTTTGCTGCTGCGGGGCGGCTGCGGGTAATCCCAACGGCAGGAGGCAGCGCGGGCTTTATGGCGGCTGTTCAGCTTGCCGTGCCCGCCCTCTGCCCAACTACCAATCCCAGGTCATCCCCGGCTCAACGCCAGAGCGAGGTCAGACGGTGGAAGAGCCATGGTGACATCGCTCCAGCGTAAATGTCTCTGATTTCTGAAACACTCAGTTTTGCAGGAAAGCCCCGCAGTGCCTGCAAATTAGCGGCTACGTCATATAACTGAAGCAGGACCACCCCGCAAACACTGCAAGGCTTTAAAAACATATAGACAGACCCCAGTGATAGGATTGCAGCCTTACCATGTTTAATAGCATATTCAGTTCATGGGGGGGAGGGTATATTTATCCACTACTCCACAGCAAGTAAGCAGATATATAGAAAGGCAGTGATAGCTCAAAATAGCATCAGGGCTAGATTTAGCTTGGGGCATCCTATTTGCTTTCTATCATCTCAGTTTTTCATATTTGAGGGTGCAAACCTATACATGTTTAGATAGAAATAAGTCCTACAACTCCCAGCATCCCCCCAGCCAACATGCTGGGAGTTGTAAAACTTATTTCGTCTAAACATGCTTAGGATTGCACTTTAAGGCTCCATGGGTCCAGCCTGGGTTTGGGTTTCAGGTGGACCTGGGATTAGGATGAGGGTGATTTTGACTGCTTAAAATCTTTCCCCATGGGTACCTAAATAGCAATTGGAAGTTCTAAGCTCCAAAATCTTTGGACATGTTTCTGGCCATATTGAACATGCTTTTCCTGGAGCATGTATTTTGATTCAGTCAAGGACTTGGGCCACACGCTTTCTCGCTCTCTGATATGTTGATGTGACATTCCAAATTGACAGTCTAGATTAAAAAAAAAGAGGAGATCTGTTAGCCTACTTTCTTGTATCCGCTCAAGAGGATAGAGACACTTTTGCATACTATAAGAACAGGTCTACAATAATATAAATAGACTGCAATTGCTTTAGTGAACTATGCTGAAATCCGAAAAGAACCGAGAGGATAAGGGCAGTGAGTTAGAAGAAGACAGATATGCAGGATGGAAAGAGGTGATAGCAGAGAAATGAATGTGTGTGAAGTGTTTTCAAACAAAGGGAAGAGGGAAAGATGAACCTTGATGGAGAGAGGAAGCAGCCAGTGTTGAAGCAGAGCCTTGCATCTATATTTCATATGACCTGCAGGGAGGCAAGACAAGAGAGGAACTGCACATACTAGGTAATAATGTTAGAGTAGCACTGGAATTTTATCTGAGCTTTCCTCCCAGTCCTAGCTTGAATCCTTTGATCTTTATCTGTTGGAAGTACTCCCCTTTTGTCAAAACTAATAGACATACTGGTACTGTTGAAGTGGCATTCCATTCTAGCCCTGGATTATTAAAACTGATTGTCCTCTGGTTGGCCTAAGCTTTTTTTTTTTTTTTTTGGAAGCACAAAATATACTCCCACAGAAAAGAAATACATTCTTGTGTGTCTTACATTGTGCTCCTGGGGTTTCCTTCTTTCACAGCTTGATTTTCAAGAACTGCTTTGCCCAATATTGCCTAAAGGAAAAAGCCCTCCCCCACCCTTTCTTTCGTGAACATTCAAGCATGTTGCCAGATCTCATGAAATGAATTCACATTTCATGATACTTGCCATCTCCCCTACATACATATACCCTTCCGCACTCATGAGAATAATTTTAAATAAAAGTAGGACTTAACTGCTGAGATAACATGCACAGGATCAGGCTTCAGTTGGGATGTAACTATCTCCCATTAAGTCCATGGGTTTTTAAAAAGCTTAACTTTGATGGAATAATGCCCATTGTTTATAGATTAATAATTACTGAAAGAAGCTTCAAATAAATTTAATAATGTGAAATGTTTGAGGCGCATTGCCTCCAATGGGATGTTCACCTTAAGCCCACCACGTTGTAAAAAGGAAGGATTTGGTTGCACAGGGTGGAGGGTATGATTCGAGGCCCAGTGGAAAGGGGCCCAAACCATCAGGAATAAAATATCAAAACACATTTCATTCTTATTTATCCCCTTAATGACAGTACCCACAAAAGCACATAACCCACTTCCATCACTGATGTCAAGGGATATAGTATTGGTTGCATCATTTCCCAGGGCACTGGTTATTTAGTGTATGTGTCTGGGGCCTCCAATGTGTCCCTCCTTTTATTTTTTAGGGTTTCTTTTTATTTAGTAACATAACTGGAAGGCTGGCAAACTGCAAAGCGAGGTGTCAGTTTATAGCACCATTTTTATTTCCAGGAATGCCTCTGGGCCCCAGACACAGGCTGAATTCGGACGACACAATAAGCAACTCGGGGGTGGGGGTGGAAACAATCGTCAGTTGTATTGGCTATCGTGTCATCCGAATGCTGCCATAGTCAACTCAGCGCTGATCCTAATCCACACCACGGTTGATTTTTTATTACCATATTGTGTGGGGAATACCCCCTAGATGAACAACTGTAAAGTTGATTATTACCCCACCATTGACTATCGTGTTGTCTGAATTCAGCCTCATTCCTGGAAAATAAAATTGCATGTGGCTGCAGCCCTGTTCTTTGTTTTGAAGCATGCCTAGTTGTCTCACAAAAGTGGTAACCCGGAGGTGGTAGGAAATGTCCTGAGTTGGGGAGTGGGAGCATCTTGGGGGGCTAGATCAGATGGCAGGGAGCAAAAGAGGTGTTTTGCTTGTTTCTTTTAATGTGTGTGCATGTGTGTTAGTTCATGGATGTTTTTTGTGTGGTGTGTGTTTTGCCTGGCTGTGGGGTGGTGTATCACTTGTTTGTCTTCTGGGAAGTGGGTATTTTATAACTGGTCCCACCCACCATGCCAGCCCCCAGCTCTTGGGAATCATTTTGTAACAGCACTCATGATATGCTGTGATAATTTTAAATGTACCCAGTGGCCCGAAAAAGATTGGGAACCCTGGGTATATGCTGCCTCTCCAGATGCACAAGGTGATTTACAAAACTAAACACCACCAAACAAATAATGGGAAACCAACAAAACAGTACTCTGATATGAACAAGGTAAAATGAACCTAACATGGACAATGAAAGCCAGTCATGTCATTTAATACGTCAGCTCAAATCATGTACTATTTCAACTTAATTGACCTCAACATTGCTGAAAAGGGTTAATATTGATGCATCTCATCCAAGAGATTATTCCATAGCCTGGAGGTAACTGCCAAAAAGCCCCTGCTTTGTCTCACAACTAATCTAATTTCCTTCATCATCAGGATTCTCAGACCAAGAGGTATTCTATAGGCACTCTTAACTGGAGTTACAAATGATTCACCTTTGCTTCAGGCAGTTTTGTTAGAAGGTCTGATAAACCATTCCTGATGGCATTGGAATGACACCCTCCCTACATTTGCTGTTTTAGGCTACAATCCTATATCTGCTTACCTAATAATAATCATTATTATTATTATTATTATTATTATTATTTATTTATTTATTTCTTACCTGCCTCTCCCTCTGGATCGAGGAGGGGAACAACAATAAATATAAATACAAAGACCACAGAACAGATAAACCATTTAAAACAAATAAAACTAATACATTATTAAAAACAATTTAAAATTCAACTAGGTAGGCCTGCCAGAAGAGTCAATGGAGCTACTCTTGAATAAAACTGTAAATGAATACAGAAAAACAGTTGATGCTCCTACCCATTTCAAACTGGCTTCAGGGCAGGATACGGAGTTGAGACCGCTTTGGTCACCTTAGTGGATGAACTATACCTGAGTATTGACAGGGGGAGTGTGTCCCTGTTGGTACTCCCGGACCTTACAGCGGTTTTCGATACCATCGACCATGGTATTCTTCTGGAGCGCCTGGGGGAATTGGGAATCGGGGGCACTGTGCTTCAGTGGTTCCGATCCTACCACTCGGGCAGGTTCCAGATGGTGATGCTTGGGGATAGCTGCTCTTCAAAGAAGGAGTTGCTATGTGGTGTCCTACAGGGTGCCATCCTTTCCCCAATGCTGTTTAACATTTATATGAAACCGCTGGGAGAGATCATCCAGAGGCATGGGGTGGGGTGTTATCAATACGCTGATGACACCCAAATATATTTCTCTATGCCTTCGATAACATCGCAGGTAAGGATAATGTATCTCCTCTGAATGAATGCTTGGAGGCGGTAATGGGCTGGATGAGGAAAAACAAACTGAAGATGAATCCAGACAAGACAGAGGTGCTTGCTGTCAAGGGCCACAACCTGGGGTTGGAGGTGTGTCAACCAGTTCTGAATGGGGTTGCACTCCCCCTGAAAGACTGTGTTCGCAGCTTGGGGGTACTCCCGGATCTGTCACTCCAAATGACAGCCCAGATAGATGCGACGGCCAAGTATGCCTACTATCAGATTCGGCTGATACGCCAGCTGCGCCCCTTCGTAGAGTTGGAAGACCTAAAGACGGTAGTGCACACGCTGGTAACCTCGAGGCTTGACTTCTGCAATGCGCTGTACATAGGGCTACCTTTGTGCCTAGTCCGGAAGCTTCAACTTGTTCAAAATATGGCAGCCAGGTTGGTCACTGGTACACCTAGGGGTGACCACATAACACCAGTTTTAAAATCACTTCATTGGCTGCCAATCAGTTTCCGGGCGAAGTATAAAGTGTTGGTTATTACCTTTAAAGCCCTACATGGTTTGGGTCCAGGTTACCTGCGGGATCGCCTTCTCCCGTATAATCCGCCCCGCACACTCAGGTCCTCTGGGAAGAACTTACTCAAATCAGCCAGAACTAGGCTGACGAGTGTTACCCAGAGGACCTTCTCTTCTACCGCTCCCAGACTGTGAAATGGTCTGCTGGAGGAGATTCAACAAATTAGCAGTCTTCATGAATTTAAGAGAGGCATGAAGATTGCTCTCTTCCGGCAGGCCTATCCAGTTGAATTTTAAGATGTTTTTAATGATGTATTGGTTTTTATTAGTTTTTAATATCTCATATATTGTGGTCTTTGTATTATATATTTATTGTTGTTCCCCACCTCGATCCAGAGGGAGAGGCGGGTTATAAATAATAATAATAATAATAATAATAATAATAATAATAATTAGATAGGAACCTGGGTCACTTGCAGCTACATGTCAGGATGTGAGGGCTAGAAGCAAATATTTTGGAAGTATGGCATGTAGCTAATGAAGGAACCAGCTGAGTTTATGAAGCTGATTGGCAAGACACAACCTGGAGGGAACTGTCACCACACTTCCCCAACCTGGTGCCTGCCAGTTGTTTTGGACTTCAACTCTCATCAGCCTCAGCCAGCATAGGAAATGGTCAGGAATGCCCAAAACATCTGGAAGGTACCGGGCTGGGGAAGGCTAGAGTATGCTGCCTTTGGTAAAATGTAGACTGAATGATTAGAACTGGTTTTTTTTCCTGGGGGGCTTTTCGTTGTCCCACCTGCCCAGCTCACATTATTTATAAACAAACAGATAATTAATTACAAACTACAATAAGTCTCCAGTACATTCTCCTCCCAAGGAGAATGATCCCACCACCACCCATGACCCTGCCTCTGGATCTTCTTTTTACAAACACTAAGTTCTTCCTTCACTCTGGGACCCCATGGAAGTGACACATTCACATTCCTTTACAGTTTTGTATACATACGATCCAACAGCTTGCCCTTTTAAGACATTCTCAGATAATCTTACCTTTGGGGATTATTGAAGTCATCATTATCCATGCCACAAGCCACTTACTTGGATGTCGTTGTGATGAGATCCAAACTAAAAGCACTTCAGGATTGCTACATATTTCCCAGTTCTGAAGTCAAAGATACACCTGAGACGTTAAGTACACGTTTCTAATGACTTCATTTTCTAATTACTTCAGTGCATCTCCAACTCTTGCCCTCTTAATCAAGGGGGGGGGCAAAGATCAAAGCAGTAGTTCCCTGAAAAGTGGAGAGGAGAACAGCGTACCTGAAAAGCATACAGGATACCCAAGTCAGGAAACTTGACAAGAACTTTATTTTCTCTCTTAAACAAGAACGGAACAGGAAATGCTGTCACGCTTCCAAACACTTTGTTATAATACCAGTGGAACTTTATAATACCAGTGGAACTTTGTCCAACATCACTGGGTGCTGTAGAGATGAGCAAGTTACTCATGACAAAGATTTAGCTTCTGTACATCTTTCTTGTGTATATTACTTATATCTATATAGATATACACACACACATGCAAAAAGAAAGAAAAAAGAGTCCTCCTATAGAAATGTTCGCCTTTGCAAGTAAGTCCACCAAAACTATTAGTGTCAGACCTCCATCACACTTAATCCTGCCCCCACCCCCGGTTTGCCTCTGCGTTTTTTGACCTCTGAGGCAAAAGCGTGTCAAGCTTTTGATCCTTTTCACCTGAATAGCTGCTCTTTCGCTCCTTGGCTCATTAGCCCTTCAGCTCCACTCCAGCCCTTCCCTTATCTTTCTCCCTTCAGTCAGGACCTGTGAGATGAGTACTTCAACCAGACCACCTTTCCCCCTGGGAAAAAAAATGGAATGACCCTTTAGTCTGGCTCTTTGGGGGCATCGAGGGAGTACAATCCTGTCTCTGCAGAGATTCAGGCATTGTATGATTTTAAAAACCGCTGTTGAGTCTGGGATGCAAGGTTTGGGTTTTATATTGAGGCTTGGAGCTGGCTGCTGTGAGAGATTGCTTTTCCCTGCCAGGACCTGTTGCAATCCATTCAAGCCCCCAGTTCCTTTTTAAACTACATGGAGGTTTAGGGCACATTAAATGCGCTTAGGGAAAATAATCCAGACTCTTAGCATTCTAGGAAAGGCTGGGAAGATGAGGGTGTCAGCAGGACAGGCACAGTGTCATGTGAGTACCGTGCTGCAAATCCACACACCAGGCATGGTGAGAGTGCACTAAATAACTGGTGTGATGGAGCTCTTAGTTGTTTGGGTCCACTTTTTAAAAGAACCATTGAGCTTTGCAAAGCTTCCCTGCTTGGAGATGGAGAGAGGCATGTCTTACCACAGATGTCTAGGTGAGCATCTATTTACAAATTTGCTTCTGTTGCTGTTGTTGTCATATATAATATTAGCAGGCATTCCTTCAGGCTGAAAGCTAAGACACACAGAGTTTGTGCAATTTACATTTATTTGTGGAATCCTGTTGTATTTTGCTAGACCATCTAGTTTCAAACTTTCTACCTTTAGTGTACCCTTTCCACATTGAACGATCTGTTGCAGAGGATCTTGGGACACATTCTAGGGTCCTCAGTGCACACAGAGTACTTGCCAGGCCTGTTAGGCCTCCATCAACAATATAATAATAATAATAATAATAATGAATAAAAAAATATTTATTTCTTACCCGCCTCTCCCTCTGGATCGAGGCAGGGAAAAACATTAAAAACAAATGATATAAAATACATAAAACTGATAAAAAAAACCTATAAAAACTAATACATTGTTAAAATACCAATAAAACTCTTAAAATTTGATGGAAGAGATCAGTCTTTATAGCTTTCTTAAATTCTGGAAGACTGTTAAAAGCATATGCAAACTTCAAAGGAAGATTGGTAGTGGGCAGGCATGTATCTTTTTGGGATGCTAGTCCACCATAGGAATGGGTGATAATTTCAGTTCAGTTCAGAATTGAGAAGAATATATCAAAATTAACAGAGTTTTCCATAGTTAAGACAAGAACTTGAGAGTGAAAAAAAGTGAGAGAAACCAAATTGATGGATTCGTCCATCCAGGCCCAGAGCTTTGAGTGTTTTGCTCTTAAAAATCTGTGTTTTAATCCCTGTGTTTTCAACTATGTTAGTGCTTCATTAGGGTTGCCACCTCTTTTTGATGACAAGTTCCTTTAACACTTATATGGCTAATACATCATGGTCAACTCCAATCTATGAATAAGCGTACCTTTTGAAGTTGGCTGGTGCAGATGGTTGATAATTTTGTTTCAGTTCATTTTTGATAAGAACTTACCAGAATCCATAAGGTTCTTCATATTCAAGAGAGAAAGAACTTGAGATTTTAAAAATGTAAATGTGAGAGACAGTGAAACCAACCGATTCACCTATCCCTGGTCCACCATTAAGGAACTCCCTGATGGTTGAAAGGAGCCCCAAGTATCTTTAGAACATGGACTAGAACAGGAGGACCTCTTGGGCATTGCCCAAAAAGAGGAACTGCATCCTCAAAACATGAAGAAAAGATGGCACAGGTTTGTATAAATTGTGTGCATGCTAATTTATATGTGTAGATATCAATTTAGAAATAATTATTTCAATTGGAATAGAAATACAAATCCTCACTCTATAGTGGGGAAGACTATATATCTCGGTAACCTACATGCCTGCTCATACTGCTGTCTATGTGCCAAATGGAGATGGGCAACTTCAAGGATGCAGCTCTCCCTTCTTAAAGGGCTTTATTTTTAAATCGGGCTTGGACTGGACAGCTCTTCAAACACAAGATGCCTTCACACAGACAACTGGCCTCTGATAGCTCTGAAAACAGAGGACTGTAAAAGCAGGAAACATGGACACGCTATCTGAAAAGCGCCATGCTAGAGGATTATTCTGGCCATTAAGCAGTTTTTTTAAAAAACCAACTTTTCCAACTGAACAAATGCCTGGTCAGACACCCCCTGCCCCCCCCCCCCAGCCAAACATATTATTTTCCTTTCACAACTGGACAGATTATCACCAATACTAGTAGCATTTTAAACTTCAATACAGATTGACAGGGCCATACGGATACGCAGGAAGGATGGCAGACCATGAGAAGTACACCACTGGTTGTCACCTACAGCCCCCAATTGAAACCACTGCAACGGATCATCAGTGAACTCCAACCCATCATCAGCACAGACACTTCTCTCTCACACAAGCCTTGGGAGGCAGAGCAGTCCTGACCTACAGACAACTTCCCAACCTGAAGCGGATGCTAACTAGCAACAGTACACAGGACAGAGATACAGACAGAGGGACCAGACCATGCAATAGACCCAAGTGCCAACTCTGCCCCCCACATCTATTCAGGCAATGCTGTAACAGGGCCCAACAACATCAGTCACACCATCAAGGGTTCTTTCACCTGCATCCGCCAAGGTAGTATATGCCATCAGTTGCCAGTAATGCCCCTCTGCAGTTTACATAGGACAAACAGGTCAACCTCTGTGCAGGAGAATAAATGGACACAAATCAGATATAAGACAGAGCAAAACCTAGAAGCCTGTGGGTAAACACTTCAACCTTCCAGGACATACCATGGCTGATTTGAAAACCACCGTATTACGACAAGTCCACCACAGAGGAAGAATCCAATGAGAAACTGCTGAACTGGAAATTATCAAGAAACTGGACACTATACAATGTGGTTTGAATGAAGAGGATGGCTTTCTATTCTACTACATGATTTAACAACTGTTTGGTCACTGAAACTGCTTAACCCCCAAGCCTCACCTCAGGGGAACCCTTCCAAGCAAACACTACAATCCCATGGACTTTCCTGGGAGTGAAGAGGTTAGTCTGTTTACAAGCTAGCAAAGCAGTTAAAGCAAGCTACTTTGTTGCAGGGGAGAAGCTTCTCTCAGGACCAATTACATAAAAATGGCTTTTGAGTCAGTTCCTGAGCAGACAGAAAGAGGGAGACAGAAAAAGCTTGATGAGTCTCCATTTTCTCTGGGTGCCTCTGCAAGAGCAATTTAAAGCTCTTTCAAGGTGCATTACCAAATTTACCTCTACAAGAGTGGAGTGCAAATCAGGGGCCCAGGCGTGTTTTCTCTCCAAATATTCACATCTTCGCATGTGCATTAAATAGCGAGTTTTAATTTACCGCGGGAGTAGGAGTGCCTTATGTTCATGTAAACAACTTTCTGAGGAGGTGTGTTAACAATCAGAGTGGGTGGACTGTGGTCGTGATGTCATGCATAGAACTGCCCCTTCGCTGGGAAAACCTCCCACTTTTTGGTTTAGTTTTATTTCCTGTCTCCTCCTGGCAACTTCCTCCTTGTTCTCCGTCTCTCTGGATGGAAGCTCCAGGAAGAAGAGACCCAATGTGAACTGAAAATAAAGTTTATTTGAACTCCCCTGATGGAATATTTTGTTCATGGAGACACAAGGCCAGGTGGAGGTGGTTTCATGAGAAGTAAAGGGGGTAGGAAGGATGTGCGCAGGTGTGCATAATTAGCGATCAGCTTAGACATACCATCCCCTCGCTTCTTGCTGGGTTCCTGACATGAGCTGTGTATGTGTGTGTGTGCTTGCTGGGAAGAGGAGGGGGAAGGAATGAACCAGCATCCCCCTGTCTGTTTTGGTGTGTGTGTGTGCGAGGCACATTCCCATTTACTCCTGAGCAGTTCAGTTCAAATGGCAATCGGGCGAAGTGGGGGAGAGAGAAGCAGCCCTGACTATAAATAAGTTTTCAAAGGGTGCTGGAGGGGGAAACTTATGAGGCACATTCCCATTTACTCCTGAGCAGTTCAGTTCAAATGGCAATCGGGCGAAGTGGGGGAGAGAGAGGCAGCCCTGACTATAAATAAGTTTTCAAAGGGTGCTAGAGGGGGAAACTTATGAGGCACATTCCCATTTACTCCTGAGCAGTTCAATTCAAATGGCAATCGGGCAAAGGGGGTGGGGGGAGAGAGGTAGCCAAACAGGTTAACCACGTCATTCCCGGCAGGTAACCAAAGGCAGGAGATTCTGGTAGGTGGGGAGAATAAAGGGTGGAAAACCTGTTTGGACAGTTTCCCGGGACAAAGCGCATTACTTTCAGCAACATTTGCATGCATGTCAACAACTTTAAAGCGCGTTTCATACAGCCAGTAATGCGCTTCTACGTTTCTCGTATATAGGTATTAGGCATAAACGCGCTTATCAGGAAATGTGCATAATCGGGCAACCGGGCGTCAAAGCGAAATCTTGTAGAGGGGGCCTCTGACCTCCTAGAGCAAAGAGGCAAGTTGAGATGGGTTCAGTTGTGTTCTCTGACCTCCTAGAGGAAACTGCCTGGGCCTGGGGCAGTTTCAGTCTCTAAAAAGTGTGACTCGGGAGGAGGACTGATGTAGGCAAAGCGAGAATCCTGGAAGCTTAGGGTTGGTAGGGACACAAAATAAGATGTGTTAGCTGTTCATCTCTTTTGTTTGCTTATCCCAATACAAACCTCAGAACTGTGTGTCTGGTAGATTGCCCCAAAGGGAGAGAGGGCTAGAGGGGATGGATCCTCTAGCCCTCTATGGTATTCAGGAACCACCCAGGAAAGAGTTGAATTACAGCAAACTTACTTATTATGAAGCTGGAATGTTATGTACAAGGCTGGCTGCTGCCAGGCTCCATCATGCCTTTTTGGCCTGACCTAGCTTGTGTGTGTGATTGCATGAGCTCTGCCTAAAACCTGGGCTGGAGCAACATCAGAGTCTGTCTGGCTTTAACAGCTACCTCAAAACAAATGGTCTGGATCTGTAAATGATGCACCCATTTGCCTAAATACAAGGAATTCTGGTTTAAAGAACAGTTTAGACTTTAGAGCAGGTTGCAGACATACATCCCCAGTTCAAAGAGAGTTGTTGCTAGAGGACGATTTTCCAGGCTTCCAAAACAATTTCAGTTTGGACAACAAAGTGGTGGAAGAAAATCTAGTGGCAAGAGAGCAAGTGCATAATTGCATTCTGTGGTTGTTTCTTTTGCCTTTTTGGTCTTTTTGGCACCCAGACTTTATAATTGTCTTTATGCTTTTTTGGGTTTTTTTCCCTCACGAAATATATAAAATCCCTGCCTGAAGTGCCTCATTAAATTCAGGTTTGAGCTACAAACGCTCCTAGTTTGCTTATTATGCATACCAGTGACCAGAAACACAGGGAGGGCAGGTTAATTAACAAGGGGTGCCCCCGGGAACACCATAACATGCTAATTAGGCTGCTGGATTTGAAGGATTGTAATACTCAACCCTATATTCACTCCTATTTCCTGTTTTCTTTCTTTTGTTTACACAATTATTGTTACACTATTCATGTCCAGTAATGGCTGAGAGGAAGGGACAGCAGTGCCTCACAGGATGGCTCGTTGACAAGTTGAAGTCAGGTGCTGGTGAATGCCAGGCAAAACCTGTCACTAGAGATGGACAAGATACCAAGGGCAGTTCTACAGCACATGTTGAGCTTCAAGACGACAGCATCAGTAGTTCCATTTGCTCTGGGAGCAGGGAACTTTGCAGCAACCAGGACAATGTAGAGGCTCCCAGCCGTGGCAGCGCTGTGGACCAATCACAGACTACTGCCATCACTATTGGAGACATGGGATCATCGTCAAAATCATCGAAGGGCGAAGGGAAAAAGAACACATGTTTCTTTGATATGCACTTAAAAGGGCATCACTACGTTTGATGCATCCCATGTTACAGCAACCAGAACACTGTAAAGATCTTCCTGAATACTTCAAAAATGCCTGCCCTAGCCACAGAAAAAGGGACAGTTTATTGGAAAGCTGTAAGTGCTCATTTGGCAGTCAACTATCATGCTGAAGCTGTAAAGGCCCATCATATCGCTTCTCTCCCCATGGTGGAAGCTCTTCAGGCAAGCAATATGGGCAAAGCTATTAGTAAAGCAACAGAAAAGTTGGCTAACAAGATTGGCGGTCTAATGCTTCATGTGTATGGAGATGCTAAAAAAAAACTCACCTTGAGTGGACACTTCTTTCCTGCACGTGTTGTTATCAGCCAGTCTTCCCAGGCCTTCTCATTCAACTTGCTGAAGCTGCTGAACGATGGTCATCATGACTTCCTCCAGTGCATTGTAGAGAGTGACCAGGAGCGTCTCCAGAAAAAGTTGTGCAAGGACACACTAGCCCTGTCACTGTGCAGCGATGGATCAGTAGACAGTACATGCATAGACAAAGTGGTTCTCAAATCTGGAGAAGAGCAATGCGACTTGGGAGCACAAGAGCCGACAATGTGCAAGGTGCAGGGCCTCATGTCTGCAATTGAAGAGGGTTGCAAGGGCGTGATTGGAGATGCTGCCACACAGAACATTTTCAAAAATGCCTCTTCTATTGTGACTGATGGAGCATCAGTTAACACTGGGGAGGAAGCAGGATTGTGGCAACTGTTTGAGGAATGTATGCGAGGCACTGACCATAACACTCCACTCATCAAGGTCTGGTGTTCCGTCCACAGGTCCAACCTGGCATGGAAAAAGATGTGCAACACTTTCACTGAGGTGAGCCACATTTTTCAGAAGCTGGGTTCAATCTAGGGATGTGTGTCATCTCATTAAAATGTACGATAATGATACAATAAGGTCGTTATCGTGCATGTGTTTAACGATGACGATACGATAGAAAAACCTACGATAATCATCAGAGACGATACTTTTCAGGCGATTTTATCGTTTTATTGGACTGCCATATAAATATACCTATAACTTATGTATTTTAAAAGTTAAAGGCTTGAAACTTGGTCACAGTGCTTATGGGTATGCCTAAGTATGTGTATGAAATTTGAATTTTTTAAAGGTCTGAATGAACGCACGTAGCGAACTGCCATTCTGATCTGTCAGAACGGAAATGATCTTTAAAAAATTCATATAAAATTGAGGGTTGGAGGGATCAAACTCAAATTTCATACACATACTTAGGCATACCCCATAAGCACTGGGACCAAGTTTCAAGCCTCTAACTTGTAAAATATAGACGTTATAGGCATTTTTTCTTTAAAAAAGGGGCTGCAAAAAATATAGTTTTTTCACGATAATTATCGTGAAGACGATACGGTTCACCTACAATATGAATGAAGACGATAATTCTTTTGGTCCGAAATGACGATAACGATAAACGACAATATTTTTGGGCATGCACACCCCTAGTGCATATGTGCTCTTTCTTCCATGTATCAGCTATGCGCACACGAGAACTAAGTGCATTGGCTGAAGCAAACAAACTTTGCTTGCTGTCGCTCCCAACCATCTTTGAGGTAAGATGGGCAGAGCACTCCTTCTCCCTCATGGATACAATTCTTCACTCTTGGCAAGCACTTGTAACATACTTCGAACAATCAAAGGAAGATGGCAGCAAGGGATTCTTTACTTACCTCATCACAGAGGAAAACCTTAAACTCACGGCATTTCTGGCAGACATCCTTTGTGTGTCCAGCAGATACCAGAAGCAACTTCAAGTAGATGCTTTCACCGTCCTGGACCTGCTGAGGATGACAGCGGTGGTGAGATCTAAAATCAATGCTCTCACAGAGATACAGATATCACAGAGATACTTCTGCTTGGTGGGTGGGTGGAGGCTCTGCATGAAAGCATTGAAAAAGATGAGACTGGAACAAAACAACTGAAAGGATTGACCCTAATATCGATGAGTCCAATCACACCACCAGTTTGTTACTGACAACCAAGATGTGGAGGCTATTTTCACTGAAGTGCGAGAGTCTCTCAGTAACTTCCTTGAAGAAGAATTCAGCATTGACGACATACATATCGCCAAACCATTTTGTGACCTCTCGCCAGATGTGGATCTCAAGAAGGTATTCAACATATTGGGAGCAGACTTGGATCTCACAGAACTGGGGATGGAGTATGAAGAAAGATTCGACATTGAGTGCGTTGAGCGTGTGTGCACCATGACTTTGAGGGACAAGGTCAAATTCTTCGCAGGGTGGCCAAATTACAAGAATGTTACTACGATCCTCGCCCGCCTACTCGCTGCAAAACCCCATAGCGCTGATGTTGACAGGCTCATAAGTGCAAGTGTTGCACTCAAACGTAAAAGTAGGGCCCGACTATCTGTACGAACAGAGAATTTATATCTTTATATTTACTATAATATGTCACCATTGGCCGGCTGGGACCCCAGACCAGCTGTTTTGCATTGGCTGCAGAAGAAAGAACATAGGGTGTGAGGCAGGCCTAAAGCACGAGAACGGGAATACTTTAAAGGCATTTACAAGGGGGCGACAAAGCATTACCTGCCCAAAGATGAAGGTGAAGAAGAGGAGGTTCCGGGCAAAAAGAAAAAGTTTTTTTTTAAAATGGTTTGGGCATTTGCTTTATGCAAACTGAGCACATTCTACCCATATATAATTTGTATTACATGCCATCCCTGACTTTGTCTATTGTTAAGTTTGTACACATACACATAACACTTGTCTTATTATTTTCACCACTTTTTTCCAACTGCACATTATTAGATTTCCAACTGCACATTATTAGATTTCCAACTGCACATTTTGTGTCCAACTGCACACTAAAAAAAACCACTGGCCATTAGTAACACATTTCACAGCTTATATTTAGATTTATTCCCACATTCCTCTGACTTTCATCTTATTCCTTCTTTGAACCATGCCAATTAAAACCAGCACTCATCTAAAGACATGCCTTTCCCTTGTATCTTTGCCTATACATGTTATACCCAGACAAAGTAAAGAAAACCCAAAACAGTATTTACTCTAAAGCACAAAATTCTGACTTCATAACATAACGGGTGTTAAACTATACATCCTTCCATTACAAGTTGTTGCTTAAGAAGACTGGTACAACGATCTGATTACGTATGTCGGAAAAGCATTTGTCAGATATCTTGCTCTATAATTTTAAACTTTAAACGCTGATCGTGTAATTAAATTAAATTTGATGCAGACATTAAAGTCAAATGCATACCATAATCCATCTGAGAAGGCATTTTCTCATCCTGAAATGCCATATCCACATTTTCCATAAACCTTAACAAGACATGCAAGTATAAAAAAAATCTCAAAAGTAGGAGTTCACAACCTCTGCTTTTCATAAACTAAATGGGCCCTTGCTAACGTGTCACAAGGATATTTTGTTCATCCTTCTACTTGAAGTGTCTCTCATCTAAAATGAGCAGATCTGCGCATGGTGTGTGAAAGAGAAACAGAGAAAGATGGTGTTGTATTTATTTATTTATTTATTATATTTGTATCCTGTCTTTTCTTGCAAGGAGCCTAAGGCAGTGTACATATGCCTCCTCCTCTCCATTTTATCCTCACAACAACCCTGTGAGGTAGGTTAGGCTTACAGTCAGTCAATGGCCCAAAGTCACCCAGTGAGCTTCATGGCCAAGTGGGGATTTGAACCTGGGTCTCCCCAGTCCCAGTCCAACACTCCAACCACTACACAACAGTGGCTTTGATGTAATATGTTGTATTTCAATGGTGCCTTTGTATTAGCAACTTGTGGCCTTCCAGATGTTTTGACCTGCAACTCCCATCATCCCTCACCATTGACTATGCTACTTGGGCTGATGGGAGTTGTAGGCCCAACCACCTCCAGGGCCTCATGTGCCCACTTCTGTATTAGCAGAAAGCACTCCCATTGGTGCAAGGTGATGCTGGGGAACTGCCCTTAGAACTTTTGCCTATTGGACGGTATAGAAAGGAAATAAATGAAATGAGTCACCTGATTTTTGCAGATGCCTTGTTTCCTCCGGGGTTAGGCAGACTGCCTGGAAGAGTGTGGGATATGGCTCAGAAGGATGCAGTAGGCGGGAGGATCAGGGAAATTGGGATGTCCTGTACTGCAGGAGTGTAAGTGCTTTCTGCTAGTACAAATGCCACCATGGGATACAACCCATAGCGTAGCATAACTGGAGATCAGGCTTCACTTAGAATACATTTTGGAGTCCCTTCAATACAGGAACAGCAATTGGGTGGCAAACTGATGCCTCTTGTTATTTCCTCAAAAATTACTACCTTTCTAATAACATTTCCTAACATAAGGGGAAATGGCCATTATCTATAAACACAATGTATAAAGTTCTGATGTTTTCTACAAGAATGTTATCAGAAACACAAGAGGAATGAATCTAGGAACAGGGAAATCCTACTCGTGTGGCTGCTGGCACACATTATAACTTATCCTGGATGTTATCAACCTTTCTATCGCTAAGGAACCCTTTCCACATTGATTTGTCTCCTACGAAACCTCTGGACGGCTGTTACAGAACCCGTTAACATTGCAATGAAGTTGGAAGAGTGTTCCAAGCTGCACAGCCAGTTTATATGGGGTGCTGACTTTGCCTCACTGTCAACCTACACACCCACCACTCTGCCGTAGCTGCATATTACAGGGGACAATCCATAAGAGTGGACATGGTGTCTGTAAAAAAAGCTTGCCCACCATTTCTGTGATTTTTATTGTGGAATCCCTGGATTTTTTGGGACACAGAAAACCACAGATATAACTAAAAAAAAAACCTAATAAAATCTAAAACCCCATGTTTGGCAATCAGCAAAGTTATACCCAGTGAAAGAGCCAAGTCACAAGAGAAATAATAATCTTTCATTTCCCTGTTTCTGGTAATTTCTCACTCACAAACTAGGATGTCAGATAAGACTTCCCCATATAAATGTCAGAAGTATTTACTTTTGATATTTAAGTCATGTTGGTTTGGATATAAAACAAAGCTGACATCCCCTTGACAAACACCAAATGAAATGTACCCAAATTCTGCCTTAAGCAAAAGCAGCTTTCCTTATCTGGCACAACTGAAGGATAATTCACATCCCACATGCTTAAACAGGAAAATTAAGAAGACTTGCCTTTTCAAGTGGTGTTCACTGGTATTGTAAATGCTGTGGGTTTAGATCCATGATGTGCCTTCCATGAACGGAACGTCTCTGCTCACAGGTGGCACTACCCAATTTTGGGGGGATTCCCCTTCCCCTACACTAGCATTTACCCCTTTCACCCACAGAAATGCCTTCTGCATAGCATTTTTAGGGGGCTGGCGTGGGGAAGTCTGCTTCTGCTCTCAGTTGCGTTCACCTAAATCTGGATTCAACTCTCAATGTATATCCAGATCACAGGTCACCCCAACCAGATTCAAACCACATTGGAAGCACCTGGCGTGTTTCCATCTGAAACATCAGAGCGCTCAAACTAACAGATCAAATGGTTAAAAGAACTGAAACTCAACTTGAATTGGCATCATCTTGTTCAGGATGTTTAATAGTCCCTAACTTGCAAGATGAAAAATGGCAGAACACCATTTCATAATAAATTCTGGACACGCCAATGAAACCTAAAAATAGAGGCAAATTGTAGTACTTGTAGAAGCGAATGAAAAAGGATCACAATTGTATATAGATGTCTGCAGCAGTTGCTTTCCATGTCTTCAAGGCTTTTATCACATGTACCATTGCCCCCCAACCAGATTGCTTCTGCGGGTTCCCCCTCCGTTTCCTATGCGAATGTAGTGTTTTGAATCACACGTGGTCGCTTTTGCTCCGATACCTCAGCTCAGCCTGTGTTGAACTTGCCTGAACTTGCCTGAAACGGGCTTTGCCCATTCAGGGTTAAATCAAAACAGAAACTACAAATGCAGCACTCAGGGTGCGAGAACAGCGCAAGGGGGACAACGTCATGCGAGTCCCGCGCGGAAGAAGTGGATCAAAGTTGCGGTGCGTGTGCTTAAAACTGCGTGTGTGATAACGGCCTAAATCTCAAAAATCACCTCAGATGTAGAGGAAACTATATCGACTGAGTCCACTGTTAAGGTATTGTTTTCTCTCCCCTCCCCTTTTTGTTGTAGGGAATTAGGCAGGAAACCTTGGGAGGCTGGACACCATGACTTCTGTGTGAAATTAGTACTGAAAAGAATAAATAGATGAAATACCAAGCTATCCTCCATATAGACACGGATTTAACCATAATGTTTAGGACCAATGTGATTTGGCAGCTACAGATCCACCCGCAGAATCAGATCAGCTACTAAATCCTTATTGACTGAGGGCTGAATTCAGTTTCAGAGAAGCTCTCTGGGGCCACATTCCAATGGTTGGTGTGGTGGGAGGCCAAACAGGGTGGGACCAAAGGCAAAGACGACAGGGCCAAAATACCAAAGATACCAGAGCACTTAGCTCTTACTGCCACAACTAAGTCATTTCAACCTTTTAGAATGGGGGAAAGTACACACACAAAGGCTGGGAAAGCAGCCAATGATCACTGGTTGAGAGAAAGGTGGTGGTGAAACCCCACAGGCCCTAGGTGGACAAGATACAGCCCATGGGTCTGAGGTTCTACCCTCCTGCCCTATAGGGTGGGGCGATTTAAAGTCCAATATGAGCAAACTGTAGGGAGAAAGGGGAACCTTTTCCCCACCCACTCTTGCTCCCTGAAACTGTTTTCATAGACATGTTTTTCTCTTGGTAGTTTCCAGACCAGAAGTAACATGCTTGGAGAAAAACAGCTAAAATACTCGTTTCAGGCAGGAAAGTAATGCAAGGGAAGGGTTCACTTCCCACCCCCTCAGTGCCCAACTTACAGATGTCTCACTAAAGTCTACTTCATCCACTCCCTTCATCAGGAATTGGCAAAATCCAGGTGGGGTCCTGCCACCAACGTAGCTCCTTGAGTGCTAAGACCCCAACCCAGCCCCAGTATCAGTGGAGATACTGAAGACCATCAAAACATACACCAAGTGGCATTAAGGAGGCCTTGATGGGCATCACAGATGGACACCCAGACAGATGTCTGCATTTATATTGGAGTCATGCTCAGAAGACTGCTACCACACACAGATCTCCTGTAGAGCTATTATACTTAGAATGTTCTGGGGTGCTTAGTGAAGGGAACATCCTCTCCAGTAGTCTGTTTTAGGTCTTCAGAGTAACTGCTTCTTGCCAGTAATTAAAGGAGGCTGTTAGTACAGGGGAAAGATATGGTCAGTAGGCGGGATGGGTAGAAAGGAGCAGCTG
Source organism: Anniella stebbinsi (assembly GCA_029215795.1). Classification (NCBI taxonomy): domain Eukaryota; kingdom Metazoa; phylum Chordata; class Lepidosauria; order Squamata; family Anniellidae; genus Anniella; species Anniella stebbinsi. Next base: position 96,033,429 of record JARDYH010000003.1, on the reverse strand, counting down.
TTAGGACTCTAGACAAATGATTGTCGCTCATTAAACAACTCTTCTGAGCAGTCCATTAAGTGGATCCCTTTAGTGCAGCTTTAGAATACATTACAAAAATGGAGAAAAGCCGCAGCCTTCAGAAGATACAGCGTGGGAGGAAAAGTGACAAGAAACCTGGAAGACTGCCTCTCTGAGTTAACAGACCTACCTACAGAAAGCAGGCAAAAGGAGAGGGAAGTCAGCCTTTCTTCCTTTGAGACAACTGTGGAACTCTGGCATATGTACCAAACTAATTTAGGCTAGATATTCATCTCTTGGCCTTGACTTTTTAAAAATGTTTTCTGAAAAAGGAGGAGGAAAAGCACTCCGGAAAATTAAAGCAGCTGGATTTATAAGCAATGACATCTGTTTCAGAACTAGATCAATGGCGGTGCCAATAACACTATAGAATAAGGTCCCAGCCAAATTGATCTCAACCCTACTCTTGTGTGAAGGGCCATAGCTCACTGGAAGAACCCACGCTTTGCATGCAGAAGGCCCCAGTTTCAATCTTTGATACCTTCAGTAAAGACTGTCAGGACTGGGATAGATCTCACCTAAAAGACCGTTGAGGGTCTGCACTTGCTAGAGTAGACAGCGCTGGGCTTGATGGGCCAATGATCTTAATCAGTATAAGGCAGCTTCACGTGATAATCATTTAGCTAAGACTGTGGCTATTTCTACACTGGTCTTTTTCCCTAGGGTTGTCCCTGGGTGCTCCCTGTGAGTCCAAATGACACACAGGGACTCCCGGGGGCAGGGGGGGATGGGCACAGGTTTTCCCAGAGATGAAGAAACCATGGGAAAACCCGATTCTTCGAGCGGTCTTGGGACCGTCCTGAGACTGTGGGAGTTGTGGGCACCTGTCTTGCCTCGTGCCCACTTACTCGGGAGTAAGTGCAGCACCTGAAACAGGCATGGAGCTGCACGGTATGGCTCTGTGTCTATGGGGAGGAACAAGTCCACCATCCCCAGGATGGCAGGGTGTGTGTGTGCACGCGGGGGTTCCTTACCTTCTCCGCCGTGCTCTGCTCCTTTAAAGTAAAAAGAAATGGCGGTTGTGACATCCCGAGACATCGCACTTCCGCTTTGGATGCCCAGGGACCGAAATGACAGGGAGGTATACATAACCTATGGTGAAGCTCTGGATATTTGTGTTTATCTACTATAAGCTATGGAAAGTTTTGTGTATCTATCATGTAGTACATTATTAATTTGTACAACTGTTACATCTACATGAACAATGATGTTTAAATTGTACACATGTTCTCATACCTTGAATTATATAAACTGACTTTGACTGTGAGGTTTGCTTTTTGATATTATAATTACTGTTCAATATATATTTGCTACGTGATATCTCTACAGCTGTGTGACCAAGGGCATTGTTGTTCTCGTATCCCTGCTCTGTGCCATTCGCAAGCCATGTGTCTTGCACAGCCACATAGCAAACTGGTGCACATCTCTCCCTTTCCCTGCCAGAAGCAGAGATGGGCTGATATTGCTACTACCCAAGCTGTGCTCCATACCTGACACAGGGGTGGAAGAGAAACAGAATAGGACAGGCCTTGTCTCATGGCACTAAAATATGGCGAGATACAGCCTTCCTCACACAAAGACCAGAGCAGCACACTGAGTTGAGTATGGCCAGACAGAGGGAAACTCAGAGGACCAGTGACTTATGTGACTTGTGAGATCTCCAGCTGGCCAGAGATGCTCTGTTGATGTTGCTGCTAATGAGGAATAAAGACATTGGCAATGGCTTGTCCAGGCCATCCTCATATTTTTTTTAATCCAACATGGGTCAGTTTAAGCGGTTTGTAGATCACTAGCTTGCTTTTTCTGTAACTATAAATAGTTTGATTTCCAGGATATTGAAAAGCTCCCCCATATATATATATATATATATATATATAATGAAATATGAAGACTAGTTTCTCAAATTAAATGTAAGTGGTTGACCAAATCTCTCCCCCCCTCTCTATGTTTAATGAAATATGAAGACTAGTTTCTTAAATTAAATGTAAGTGGTTGACCAAATCTTATGCCTTAACTCCTGAAGCCTTGCTCCTTCCCCCATTCCCTCCCTTTTGTGATTTGGCATATAATAAACGCCAAGATCAAAATGTATGATCACATTTCAGGTTTCTATGGTTGGAGAGGTAAGAAATGCCCTCCACTGAGCTGCCTCATCTACATTCTGAACCGCAAAGCATAAGTCAATCCATAGAAGCAGCGGGCGGCATGTAGCTCGTTGCACAATGGCCAATTACTTTCACCACAAGGAAACAACATGATGAGGCTACGTGCTCTTTTCTTCTAGTTTCAAAAGAAAAGCCTGAATCTGATATCTACATTTAAGATCTTGCAGAAAGCACAGTTGTTCCACTCACATAAAGGTGTGTTGGAAATTAGAAATGGCAAACCTTTATAAATCAAGGTTGGCTTAGAAATAATTAAATGGAACATTGATCACATTGTTCCAAAGGATAGAACACTCAGATAAAGAAGGGGTTTTTTTTTACAGCAAGTCAAAATACACAAGGATTAAATTCCAAATAAGGGACATTCATTTAAAAGAATTTCCAGTACAGTCCAAGGAAACTCACAATTGTGAAAGACACTGATGTAGCAACACTTTCACCACATGACATCCAATATTTGCCAGGTAAAAATACATACATTTGTTTTACATTAACCAGCTCATCTCCACTGGGAGTAAACAAGTAGTACAAGCCATTTCTTCTGGTTAAAGCCCCATGACCAAGAGGCCTTCCTTCAGACATTGCATTATAATGTACTTTACATCATCTTCTCACCCTTGACAATGGATGTGAGGTAAAACTGGGGTTTGAACTTGAAACAGAATGGTGTCCTGGACATGCACACCTAAGTACTTCCCTTGCAATATCTCAGTCTTTATGGCAGAATTTACTCTGTAGTGCATTTTACATTTTTTTCTGGATCCCTTTGAAAATGGGTAGAAGGTGGTGATCTGTGATCTGAACATGAAGCCCAAATATGTCCTGAGCATGCACACAAGCTTCCAGCATTTTGATATATCAATCTTCATAGCAGATATGCGCCCCCCCCCCCCCCGCTGCTTTAAAAACAGGGATGGGGCTGGACCCAGTATTTGAACATGAAACAGAATAAGCTTCTGGATTCAAGGACCAAACTGGATCCCAACATATTGATGTTCAGGAGTTTTATTGTGCTGCCAACATTCAGAATGTTGAATGCCCCATGTCCCCTGCTTCCGGGCTGTAGAATTATCCTGAGGAGACCTCAGATTCAGACACAAGACACCCCATTTTGAGGAGACCCCCCAGCACTCCCTTCTATACCTGAGGACAAATTCCTCCCATTGACTTGTTGGATGACTCCCCTGCAGCTTCTCCTATCCTTCAGCTATGCAGGAGCATGAGAACTGAGAAACAACCACGAGCCCTTTAAGAATTACAGTCAGCATCCAGCAGAGATGGAGCAACTGGAATACCAAACTGCCAGATTGTTTTAAGGCCTCAGTTGACTGCAGTCCTTTGCTTAGACAATGGCCCTGTTCAGACAGCACGCTAAACCATGATGGTTAAGCATTTTGAGCTAAACATTATGGCTTAGCATGTCATGTGAACCATGACTTAGTGTGTTGTGTGAACCATTCCTAATCATGGTGGCTACATAAGCATGGTTTAAACATGCTCACTAACCACTTGCCGCAAAAGGGTTAGCAGCCTAACCATGGCTTAGAATGTTGTCTGAACAGATCTAACAACTTGTTCCAGCTCAGGTAACTGAGCACATTGAGAGCTATCCATGGTCCTGATAGCAGCTTGCCTGAATCTGCCAAGACAACAGCCCTATTCATGATTATAACTCATGAAAATGTGAGCTTGGATGGAGTTGTGCTGAGTAGCCCCACTCCCAATGTTGCATCACAATTTAGCTCTGCCCAAAGGTATCCATGTGTACAGTACAAGCGCCTGCAGTAGAGAGGTTGTGTGAGGGGACTTCCATGGGATTCAGAGCCCTGATCGCACAGGGTTTTGAATGGCATGGAAGCCTTCACACATACAGCTGTATGTGCAAAGCCTCCCACCCTGCAGGTGCTTATGCTGCTCATGATGACACCTGTGGGTGGAGCTATGGGATGGCCAGGGCAGGACTACTCAGCATGGACCCACCCTAACTCGTGTGGTGAGTTTCACCACTTATAATAGCACCTGAATATGGCTAATAAGCTAGCAGTGAGCTGGCTTTCCTTGTCCTATCCTGACTGTGGGCCAAAACAGACATTATGTTGAAGACATAGGAAGCAGCTATATCTTTTGTTCTTTATTTACTCTAGTGAAATGTAGGGGCCCTGATCCATATTGGGACTCTAGAGTAGGGGGATTCTAAAGCCTAACCCTCATTCTAGGGACCCAGTCTGGATTGGGGGCTGTGCACTTAAATTAGATTTTTTTAAAAAAGCAAGGTGGATTGCCTAATAGCAAGATCTGCCAAGAACCTCAAGCTTATGAATGTGGGAGCTCCAAACATGCTTAATGTCACCACAAGGCCTTGCTTTGCTGCACCCACGCAATACACTGTCCAGCTTCGAACATTGTCCTAGGGAATGCTGAGTCATGTGAATGACTCTCTTCCACCACACAGAGAGCGTCCAGTATGAATCAGGCCTTTTGGTGACTGTCAAGGTCACATAAAGACCAGGTTCCGGTGAATTTTCCCCATCATAAAACACTGGAAGCTATCTATATGATAGGAAGGGATGGGTTTGTCCCCCATGATATTTCAGAATGGTTCTACAGCGGAATATACACATTTGAGTTCTGTTTTGAAGATTCCATTATAGGAAAAATTCTGGAAAATACAATGAGAAAGAAGCACCTGCACAACATGATAACTTGGAATCTGGATGCTGGCATTGCGTTTCTTTAAGACCAGAGGTGAGATGACTCAGCAGTTTCTATTTCTGGCTAATTTACAGGCATTACACATTGGCTGAATTCGGATGACACAATAAGCAACTGGGGGTGGGGAAACAATCGTCAGTTGTATTGACTATTGTGTCATCCGAATGCTGTCACAGTTAACTCAGCACTGATCCTAATCCACACCACAGTTGATTATTTATTACCACGTTGTGTGGGGAGTACCCCCTAGATGAACAACTGTAAAGTTTATTATTACCCCACCATTGACTATCGTGTTGTCCGAATTCAGCCATTGAATATTCTTCCCAAAAAACCAATGTGCTTATGTAGGCATGCCAAAGATGTCAATCTCTTTGCTCCCGAAGAAGGAGTACTGATAATATTTCTATCATTCTGGAATATTAACAAGATTGGAAAAAAAATCATGGAAAATAATATTTCAAAATGCAGAGCTTTTTTTTAAAAAAAATAGTTTGACTGTGAGCCTATCTACACTACTGCTTTAAACGGTGTATAACAGGTTATTAACTGGTTGCAGTAGTGTAGATAGGCCCCGTGTCTAAGACTAGGCCTAAACCTTGCTGACTCTTTTTCCTTCCCTTGCCCCTCCTCCAAGGAAAATCTCAAATGAGTAAGAATCTAATGTGAAATTCTAACGTGAAATCTAACCCCTGAGCAGACTTTAGGGTTAAGCAATTATTTTCTAAGTGTTTTCATTCTTGATACTTAAATTGCCTTTGATCCACTCATGCACTATGTAGTTGAACTTTGATCGGTGTTAATGTGGAGGGGAAAGCAGGTGAGAAAAAAGCATTTATAGTGTAGATGATTGTCCTGGCAGATATAGATTACATTGCAATCACAAACCAGCTGAAGCAAGAACCATTTTAAGGCTTCAACTCCACAGACACTTATCTGGGAGTAATCCCCACTCAATACAGTGGGATTTACTTCTGAGTAAACATTCATAGGATTGTGTAGAGGAATCTCACATGTGAAGCACTGCTCTGTACTTTCTTCTTCATCCTTCAATTTGCTGAGAACTTCCCAACTCCTCAAATATACCCAGTGAGATAAATACATTAATTTTGAGGTAGTTGAATATTGCAGTAATGAGGTACATAAATGCATATGCCAAGAACAGGTGCATTTTAAAAATGCAGGGATGTTTTTCCTTTTTCCTTTTTGTTAACTAAGCAAAGAACAATTTTTAAAGAAGCAAAAGCCAGCCCAAAGTAAAAAGAATTTCTTCCTGCATTGTCCTGAATAGCGGTGTTATTTGACATTAACAAAGTACAATCTAAGCATCTGGCCTTATTCAGGATGGTGACTAATCCATTTCAGACCCCTTGGTTCATATGACAAGTAAAATGATATTAAACTCATGTAACAAATCATCTCTTTGACTGATGTGTTGAAATATGAGGCAGATGAAAATCAGCGAAGAGGCATGAGAGCAACAGAAAGCGGACAGATCTTCATATTATCCCCTTCTGAAGCTTGCAGTGTCGAACTCCACATTGATATGGTAAATTATATTAGGACTTGATATGCATACAAAGAGCATTCCAATGTGAAATTAAAACCATGTGTTATTAATCTACCACACACACTATTACCAGCATTTGCCATGTCTTGGGGTTCCTAACAATGAGAAGATTTTCCATCTGTACATAAAAACACAAATGAGAGATTGAATTTCTCTCCCATTGTAACAAAACATCAGATCACTTAAGGATAAACCAGCTCCTGTTTACCTACCAGGTTCTGACATGGTTTCTTGTTTCTGACTACTATGATTCTGAAAATCAGAAGAAAGCACATCTGATACATTGCTGTACTTTCTTGTGCCGCAGAAATTAAATATTTAAATAATGGGACACAGCTACTGTCAATCACAACAGATCTTTTTAAATAATAAAAAATAGAGTTCAACATTCACGGCTTAGCTAGATCCCTGGGAAGAAATCCAAAGTTAAACTTCTTCCAGCATGTAAGAGCTACTGTAGCAGAGTGGTCAAGAGACTGATTTGAGAACCAAGAAGTTCAAATCTCACCTCAGCCATCAACTTAATACGTGGTCTTAAGCAAGCTACTGTCTTTCAGGGCATGATCTGTAATAATAAACCTCATCTACCTTGCAGTACTGTGGTAGTGATTACTGAGATAATGTATCTGATAGGGATGTGCACGGACCCCCCGGATCGGATCGGGACCCGGATCGGGACCTCCAATTTTGTCATGGATCAGTTCGGACAAAATCGGAGGCCCCCCGGACCGGATCGAGTCCGATCCCGATCCAAAAATCGTAAATTTTTGGATCGGCCGCCATTTTTTCCCCCATAGACTTGCATTGCAATGCAAGTCTATGAGGAAAAAATGGTGGTGGGTGGGGGGGGGCCTCACTCCCTCCCCCCCGGGGCCATCCGCTGTGGATGGCCCCGGCAGGTAAGCCCCCTCCCCCGTGCTCCCTACCCCCCTTGGGGCTGTCCGCTTCCATCCAGCGCACCACCCTGGAGTAGGCCGCAGAGCCCGCTGGTAGTAGCCGCCGGCGCCGGACGGGAGCGGACGGGCCGGGAAGGTAAGGGCCCCCCTCCTCCCCTCCGCGCGCCCCCTGCTTACCTTCCCGGCCCGTCCGCTCCCATCCAGCGACGGCGGCTACTGCCAGCGGGCTCCGCGGCCTGCTCTAGAGTAGCGTGCCAGGTGATGACATCACCCGGTGCGCCACCCTGGAGTAGGCCGCGGAGCCCGCTGGTAGTAGCCGCCGGACGGGAGCGGATGGGCCGGAAAGGTAAGCGCCCCCTTCCTCCCCCCCGCTGTCCACTTTCATCGGCGGGCGCCCGCTGGCGCCTGCCAATGGAAGCGGCGGTGGGCGCCAGTGGGTGCCCGCCGATCCGCCGATCCGCCGAACCGGTTCGGAGCCTTTTCGGACCGGTTCGGATTGGATCGGCCGATCCAGCTGTCGGATCGGAAATCGGATAATTTATCCGATTTCCCACTGGACCGGACTCGGATCGTGGATCGGGTCCGATCCAGTGCACATCCCTAGTATCTGAAACATTTTAAACAGTGTTATAGAAATGACAACTGTTGTTGTTCCAGTGGGATCTTCAGATTGGGTGTATACAGTGGGTGTATGCAGGCGTTCAGCCCCACTACGCATGGATGGAAAGTGTGTGTGGGGGGGGTAAGGGCGTGCATGCAAGACCTGCCCCCAAATATCCCACCATTCTGGCTGATTTAAAGAACTTAACGAATTGAACGTAAAGCTCTGAAGAGGGCCTTGTAAATTGTGTTCACCTGAACACATTTACAAATTCCCAATGATCAAACACCATACTTTAGCAGGGTTTCCAATCATGGGAGCTTTGTAAACTTGTTCAGCCAAACATGCTTCCAAAGCTCTCTTCAGGCCTTCATACTCAATGACACTCGGGCACATTTTAGCTCTAATCATGTGCTGGCAAACATAGGGCTAGTAACTTATGGCTTAACAAGACAATGGCTGAATTCGGACGACACAATAAACAACTGGGGGGGGGGGAAACAATCGTCAGTTGTGTCGTCTGAATGCTGCCATAGTCAGCTCAGCGCTGATCCTAATCCACACCACAGTTGATTATTTATTACCATGTTGTGTGGGGAGTACCCCCTAGATGAACAACTGTAAAGTTGATTATTACCCCACCATTGACTATCGTGTTGTCCGAATTCAGCCAGTAAGTTAAATATGTGATTGTATTTGGGTATCTTTATTCCCCCCCCCCTCAAAAAACATTCCCTCTTAATAAAGCTGCTATTTGCCTCAGAAGGAAGGTGTGAGTTGTGCGCACAGCAGCTTTCTGCTACCATTTTCATCAGGGAAAAAGTGGGAGAAGAGTTGACTCCCTCTCCCCTGGCTGCTTAACCCCACCCCCCACCCCCGCCCCCAATAGCAACTCATCCAGTACCAAACCCTTATATTCCACAAATATTATTGTTAAAACTGTTGGGAACAAACATGTTTTTTTTAATAGAAAAAACTGCAACACAGTGCAGCAAAAAGAATGCGACTTCACCGCTTTTAAAGTATTTGTGGCTGGAGGATAAAATACAAATTTTATTTACATGGAGTAGTCCTGTGCAATGTTTCTAAAAGCTAATTAAACAGCTCTCTTTTAGCTCCTAGAAAATGCTAATACAATATTGCATGGTTTGGAAAGCTACCAGCTTCATATTTTAGACCATTATTTAAAACATCTGGTGCTTCTTCCTTTGCTCCATTGTATGCATTCTACAGAGTGGCAGGACGAGGTGGTAGAAATCTAGATTATACCACTTCAGACACTGGCTCAATTCAGACAACACACTGAGCAACTGTTGTTGAATTACCTACTGACAGTTGTTGAAAAAGGTGGTGATCTACAGACAACACGCTGCAGCAGGCGCTGCAAGGAATCAGTTACCACCCCAGTTGCAAATTGTCTACTCGGCTCTGACTGACAGCTCGGCTGCCATGTTCCCCACTTACCGAACTCCGTTAGTCCTCCAGGAGGTATCCCAGCATACACTGCATCCGAAAACCATGGGTGCCGGCATTGCAGCCGATGCAGGACACGCCTCCCTAACCCCATTGGCTGCCTCAGTCAGTGGGCGGAACTCAGCAGCCTCGGGCAAAGAAGCAACCAGGAGGAACGGCAGCACCAATACAACAGTCGCACCCCATGCCCAGCACTGCAATTCCAATGTTGGCACCTACGCCCCAGCCCCCAACCACCCCACCTCCCTCCTAGAACATCTTCCGCACACACAGGAAAGAAGGCAAGGGTGGGGTGGCGTAGACAACTTTATTCAGCAGGGAGACCAGACATGGGCAATAAGGCACATGAGCACCACTATGCCAGGGCAGAACCTACGGAGAGGACAGTTGCCCCCAGGAAGGGAAGAGGCGGCTGGAAGGCACAGCAGTGAAGAGGGGACGGCCGAGGCCACACCCCCAGAGAGCCAAGCACGGAACGTGCCAAGGGGAGGTGGTGGAGAGGGGCAGCATGCCAGGGAGAGATGCCAGTCCACAGATGAAACTCCACAGCCAACGCTCACAGGGGGTGAGGGTAGCGCAGCCAGATCCTGGCACTGATACTGTCACGCACCCGGGACGCCTCCGCACAGGCGCGACGCTCCCCAACGGGATTCTCGGGGCCCAGCAAAGGCTCGCTGTCCAGCCGTGTTGGGCAGATGAGGGGGGGCTCTCTGGTCGCCGCGTCCCCTGCCCTCGTCCTTCTGGTTGATGCGAGGGTGGAGGTGGCGGTGCAGTGGGGTCTACTTTGGGTGGGTTGTTGTTCTCCCTGTTGGTGTGGGGGGGCTGCCTCTTGCTCCAGGGCGCCTGGGGTTGTTGCTTCTTCAATCCCCCCTCCCCCCCTTTGCCGTAGTGCCCTTCTGGTGCACTTCCCTGTCCATTTGGGTAGCTGACTGGGCACCCTGCGTGAGTGCTTGCAGAAGCTGCCCCCTTTTTGAGCTCCTTGCCGGCTGCCTGGTGGGGGAGGCGGGCATCCTGGTTGCTATGGCGGCGATACCAGCGATCTGTTCTGTGCTTGCTTGAGCAGCCGCCCGCTTTCTGCCCCTCTTGCCGCACCACTCTCTGATCTTCCATTCTCAACAACTCACGATCGTTGCTTCAACAACGCACCAATTCGGACGATACGTTTGTCAATTGACAATTCCCCCAACAACACACAAATGAGTTGTTCATCTCAGTTGTTGGATGTTGCTACTTTACCAACTGTGGGTTGTTGCTCTGTTGTGTGGCTGAATTCGGACGACACGTTTAACAACTCAACAGGTTGTTGCTTCAACAACCCACAGTTGTTTAATGTGTTGTCCGACTTCAGCCTCTGTGTGGGTGGGTGGGTGTGATCCTACTCCCAACACATTAGACAGAGACATAGGACTGCAGTTCAGACTGTGTTCAGGATAACAGAGTCTGGAATCCCTCTTTAGTTTCATAGCCATTCAGTCAATTCATTCCTTGCTTCACTTCTCCATGGTTGGGATTGGTAAGGAGATCTCTTTCTTTTTTTCTCTCCTGGGCCATTCGAGGTCTTGCTTAACTTCCCAACAAAGGGAGATTCCATCTCTTCAGCCTTCCTCTGCTCTACCACCTCAGGTAGTCTGCTCAGCTGTTTTGGGGATCTGATCCACTCCTGCTACTCTGTTCTTTCTTTTGAAGTTCCCGCTGTTTCATCACCTGAATGTTAACTTCCGGTCACGTGTTTCAGGTATGGCGCCTGGTGTCATCATGGTCTCCAAAGTGTTTTGTAATTTCAGAGACCTGCATCTGTAAGCCCCCAGATTTTCCCTTTATCATGGGAGCTTGCTTGGAAGATGATGTGGGCCCATGCTAGTCCTTCACAATGGCTCATATTTTTGAATGCTTCCACTTTGTGAAGATCCCCTTGGAAAGTAACAATTTGAACCACCTTGAAGGAGCTGTAGGGAGCGCTCATCCTCACAAGTTAGCATTTCTCATAAAAGTCATCTTCAGATTTTTAATATAAAATCACAACATGAAGAGTCCAAAGCAAACAGAACAACATCTTTGAATAGGAATGAAAAATATGTTTTCTAATAAAAAGTAATGCCTCCAGCTACCAGATGGTGCTTCGCCAACCAATTTCCCAAACTTTAGCTATTGACATCTTGTTTCCCATATGGTAGCTGGAAATCCAATGCATAACATCAAGCCACATCAAGGACATCATTTTATTTTCTCAGCAAACCATTTTGAAGTCAGGTGATGGAAAGTTCTGGATTTTGTATTTCAGAGCAGTACTTCCCAATGATTAACTTTGGCCAAATATAAAGGTTCACAGAATCAGTTGTGTTGATGGCAACTTTTCAATTTGAAGATGGTCCTTGTTTTTCTACATCAATAAATACACAAGGCTGTTTCATATTGTACAAAGAAGTTTGGTTTTTGCAGTGTTTCCCATGATAAAAATGTAAACCATGATGAAGAATCATGCATCTTTAACACCCAGGAACACATGGTGGACACCCATCAAGGAGGTGTAATTAACTGTGGATGCCTTCCACATGCCCACTGCATATTTAGAATTGTATATCCTTCACACTTTTGCCATGTTTACCGCTGGGAAAGCCAGTAGAAGCTGGCTGCCGCAAGTAATGTAAAATGGCTCTCAGCAGTGCTATTGATCTATATTCCAAGAATTCCCACAATGGGGCAGGTCTGCACAACTTTCATCAATGCACTTAATTCATCTGTGCATAAGAAAACATTTTCGAACCAAAATTACCGCAGGAACAGGCTATTCCATATTGCCAAGTACAAACCCTTTGATCTAGAGTAAATAGCCTCCCATTTAGATCCTGCTATCAGTGAGCCCTGTTTTCACTGAGGTGGCAAATTTGTGTCTGGGCTGTACCACTTCAGACTATAGGTGGGGGCTCATATAGCTGAATGCCCTCCATATCTCATCCCCCCCCCCCCCAAAAAGCTAGCATGTCATGGAGATTGCTAGCCTGGAACCCTTCTGCCCAATATCTAGCATTTTATGTGAAGGTGTTGTGGGGGGGGGCAGGGGGGGATGGCAGATTCGGCCATATGAGCCCCATTTGCAGTGTAAAGTAGTAAAGTCCACACAGCTGTATTACCTTAGTAAGAACTTGACATCAGACAACTTGGGTGTTTTTAGTTTAAGCAGGAGCACTAGTTGACAATACTCATTTAGACCATGAAGGTAGCATAATTTTTCTTTAATTACAAATCTCCCATACAAAATTACTATGTCTCGGGCATTCTAACTTTCAATATTAACCTCTCTTGCTACAATTAAACTGGAAAATGAAATTTTAATCAGATCAGAACTAGATTTCATGCATTGTATTTTTTTTAAAAAAAAGAATCTCACTCTCTAAAATCTGTCAAAGGAGGCAACTATTATTCCTCGGCTTGCTTAGCTCAGAGATTATTAATGTATTAGTTACAGTAATGTTAGGTTTAATCACATTCTTTTTAAACTACCCTCTTAAATGGCATGTGATATGCTCTTTAACATTTTTGAAAGCTTCAGCTATTACTCAGGGGGGATCTATGTTCTGTAAGTAAATAATACCTCTCCCCCTTCCTTCAACACCCACGTGTACACACAAGGCCTTGGCTCTTTTTTCATACCTATTGGTTACACAGAATTGGCTTTTCTTACATTGGCTATGATGGAGAGACCACTGCCATAACAACTATGTGACCCATGTCTTAACTCTTCTCTCTCGTTCCATCGCTCTCATCTCACATCTTCTTTTCCTATTTCAGCTCCTTCCCCCTTCACATAGTTCTGTTGTCTGTGTCTACATAGATCTGCCTACCCGCCTGCACACACACACATACACACACACACACTGGTAGGTTGCCATAACTTGGGTCATCCAACTTTGTGGTCTACTAATTGTGGAGACCTAACCTACAACCAGCATGACTGGAAACCTGCCAAGTTGAACACTCTTCCCGTAATGTGATATCAGATTTTTCTACTCCCTTACTGCATCATGGGACCACTACTCTTTATAAGTAAGGCATGACAGATGTATATAGGATTATGAATGGTGTGGAGAACAGATGGTTTTTTTCTCCTCTCTCAGAAGGCCAGAGAAGGAAGCTCACTCACCCAATGCAGTTGATTGGGAGTAGACTCAAGACAAAAGAAAATACTTCTATACACAATGCTTGAGGAATTTATGGAATTCACTGGCACAAAATGGTCATGGTCTGTGGCAGGAACATTACAGAAGCTAAGTAGATCTTGGGTCTGGCCAGTAATCTGATGAGAGATTGCCCACAAATCCTATATATTTGGCCTTGTCTTCCATGACGAAAGAAAGGTGGGATATAAATGCACTAAATAAAAAGTAACTACAAAAATAAAATTCATTTATTTATGTATTAAAACAGTTTTAAAACCCTCTTCATTCATGTGGATATCAGGACAGTACACAAAAGTATGATTAAAATTGCACAAAATACAATAAACACACTAAAACAATATAATCACAGCTATGTAGCAAATAGAATAGAAGAGATGAATCATAACAACACGTTAAAATAAAAATGCTTGAGGTGATGCTGAAATGATTGCAATGTTAACACTAGTCATGTCACCATTAGGAGGCTATTCCATAATTCCAAGATGTATTCCAAAATGTGACGATGGCTTTACAGGCCTTTAAAAGGGAATTAGCCAAATTCCTGGAGGATACCCTTGGAACCTCTATGTTCAGGGGCTAATATACTGGGGTGACAAGCAATGGGGGAGTCCTGTTGACTTCATGGTCTACTTTTGGACCTCCTACAGCAGGGCTGGGGAATATATGGCCCTCCAGATGCTGTTGGACTGCAACTTCCATCAGCCCTAGCCAGCATAGCCAATGGTGAAGTATGATGGGACTTCCAGTCCAACAATGTCTTGTGGTCTACACATTCCCCATTCCTGTCCTAGAGAGATATCTGCCTGGCCACTATTTGAAACAATATGCTGAATTAGATAGGTGGCCTGATCCTACAACGCTTTTCTTACAATAAACCTCCCTTCCTTCTATATAGGTGCCGCTGGAACAACGCTGCCAAACATTCTTCCTTAATAGGCATGCCCATTTCTATCCTTTATTTTATACTATTAAATGTATAGCAAGGTTGAAGAACACATTGTGAATGAGAAAGAAGAGTCCTTGCCCCAGATGACCTGAACTTTCCCATCGTTCCTGAGAAAAGGCCGGCCATAAGACCCGGTTCCTCACCCAGTCTGCCTGACAAAATAAATAAATGGCAAGGGCAAAATTCTTTAAGTTCCTTGCATCCTGCTGTGGCCAGGAAGGGAGGGATACAAATGTAATAAATAAGCAGATAAATGCTTCCTTTCATCCATACACTGATGTTATGGCTGGGATAAAATGGACCCCATGAATGCCTGTTCTTCGCTCCTTGGAGGAAAGATGGAATAAAAAAGTCACAGGCAAATAAAACTGAATACACAACCCACCAGTCCTAAGTAAAATGGTAGGTCTTATTTCCAGAGTCTCACCGCTGCAATTTTGTTGAAAGCCCTGCCCTCATCAAAATCCCTGAAATCAGCTTCTACCACAATCTCAAAATTCCATATGCAACTGTGTAGCGCCACCCTTGCTTCCATTTTCTTCAAGCCCCTTGTCATGCGCAGAAGAGCTTGTGAAGGCTTGGTTAAGTTATCAAGTAAATTTCTCGGCATGTTCAAGTTTCTTCTCCAGAGGTAAAGTCCTAGCTTTTGTTTGAGCAAGTCCTGCATGAAAGGAAAAAGCCAGTCCCACCCTTGGGAATGTATCTGTCATCTTAATTGCACTGTCAGAAGGATTTGCATTATATGCAGTTAGCAGTACACATTAGTTTAATCCCATGAGTGTGGATCAAACTAGAAACCACACAGGAGACATATGAACAGTCTCTAGGTTTCTCTCTCTCATTACTTCAAAGCAATGGGGTTGCAACTGGAAGAGCAAGGGGACTGAGAGCGACTACTTTAAAGTTTCTCCTTCTCTTCCAGCCATTTGTCCCCTCAAAATCACTCTTTTCACCTTGCTTTATTCCCCTGCCATTTCAGCCCTTGAGAATACTTTTCCTCCTGCAGCTTTCCCCCAGAGTGATGTCATGTTTGGACCCAGGGTTATCATGGGGGAAAATACATTTTATTTATTTATTTATTTATTACATTTCTATATCGCCCAATAGCTGAAGTTGTCTTGGCGGTTCACATAATGTTAGTGCTTCAAATCCCTGATTATATATATATATATATATATATATATATATATATATTCATTGCTTCTTGCATTTAAATAAGAGAGAAAATTCATTGATCCAAGTGGGCTAGCAGAAGCTGACTCCCAACCCCCCATAGCGGCCCTCTGGCTCCTGAAACTGCTACACAGAGGGCTGGGGAATGCTGTGATTCAGGAGGGAGAGAGGATCCTTTCAAATTGGGCCGAGGAACCTTCCGTGAGGGAAGCCTTTCCATTCACAGAAGGCAGGCCATGATGTAACCCCAGGAATAGGGTTGCCTCAGAATTTACATGCTTGAAGTCAGGTTTTCAGAGGCTACTTCACCCCATGCTTTGAGTAAACCCAGGCTGACTCTTCTGTCTTTACTCTTCGACTTTGTTTACCAGCTGCTTATTTTGGAGGAATTTTCTCTCTTCAACAGATTGGTTTGATTATTTTCTTTTTAGGTGGATGAGAAAATTGAAGCATATTCTTCTCCAAGCAAAATACACACCAAAAAAATGTAATTTTAAAAGCTCCCCCTTTTCCCCTCTCCATTTTAACAAAAGGGCTCAAGCTAAACAAATATTAGTGTAACAGAGTGGGTTTTTCTTCCGCTGTGGCTTTAAGAGAAAGCTGGATTTTATTTTAAACTTGCTTCTCTAAGCCAACACTCATTTCCCAGACTGGCTTTTATGCCCAGAGGCTGCTGCTGTGAGGCAAGAAGGACTTTGTTTCCTTTGCTACACTAAAACTAAAAGAGACAGTCTTCATGAAGTAAGACTGAAATCAAGAGATGATTGCAAATTATAATTGCCTGGATTCATGCAACGCTTTAGAATGAGAAACAGTAGGCCCTTGAGTAGGACTTTCAAAGCCAGGAGTACATTGAAGCCGCAGCTCCCTCAGAAGCTGGCTCCATGCACATTCTCAGCTTTGGACAAGGCAAGGCATGTACAGAGCCTCCAGGAGCTACTGCTTCAAGGCACTCCTGGCACCTCGAGGTGGTGGCACCCTCAGAAGCCGGCTCCAGGAGTCCTCCCCTTTCCTGATGGGAAAATACAAAAAGGATATGGGGGTGTTCAGGGAGGGGGAAGGGGCTGCAGAAGGGGGTGTAATGTAGAGTTCACCTTGGATAAACCCAAGTTCAAATCTATGCTTACTCATGAAGCTCTCTGTTTACCCTTTAGCAAGAAGCGCTTTCCCCTCTATATTCACTTCAAAGGGTTGCAGCGTAGGGAGAAAAGAAGATATGATATAGCCCCACATATGACATGGTAAGGCTATCCCTGCTATTAGGCAGAGTGTGAAAGATGGAGTTGGGTGTCTTGAAAGGGCAGTAAATATTGCTTAGTTAATTTAGGGTTATTGTCTTTTTCTATCTGGGCAGGGGAAAGGTGCTTGTGGGATTTTCACCTCAGGCATCAAAGTGACTTGAATCCTCTTGGCTGGGGGTGTGGTATTTGCAGCTCCACCTGAGATTTTGGACCAGCCATGCTGAACTTTGTGGTGGACAAGCAGGATAGAAATATGACTAATGAACAAACCAATGATTTATTTGGAGGACAGGTAACAGAGAAGAAAGGAAACCCGATGCTTTTGAAAACTGGGCTGAACCTGATGAAATATTAAACAGAGAGCTCCAACTGTAGTGAGTGAACTGTCATCCCTTTGCATATCAACATCCATCTCCAGAAACCCAGAAACCTGAAAGCTTGTCTGTCATTGATGATCCTCCCCTTTTGCTCACCTGCCCACTCGTTCCTGATGCCGCTTCTTCCTGTACCTCTGTTTGAGAAAGAAAGTATTCCACGCAGGGTGCCTGACACAGGAGGAGGTTGGGCCGCTTCCATCTCAGGAACTCGCTACCAGCTACAATGTGCTTTGTTTCTGGAGAAGTTAGAGGCAGCATTCACAGCTATTGGGCAAGTGAAATGAGAACAGCCATTCACTGTTATGCTAGAAATGGACAATGCAAAAAGGGAGCCGACAGCATATTCACAGCACTTTGAGCACAATTTTGATATCTGTCCCTCTTCAGCCTTCCTGTGAATGAAGAATGTAGAAAGCAACTTTGGGTGCCTCTACAAGAGGCATTTAAAGCTCTTTCAAGGTGCATTATTTTTTTTACCTCTACAAGAGCGGAGCGCAAATCGGGGGTTGAGGCGCATTTTCTCTCCCATTATGAGCATTATCGAATGTGCGTTAAATAGCGAGTTTTAATTTACCGCGGCCGTTAAAGCACATTATGGCCATGTAAACAAGCGATTCTCCGCATTTCAACCACTTTAAAACGCGTTTCATACTGCCGGTTATGCGCTTCACCGCATGTTGTTTACAGGAATTAGGCGTAATTCCTGTAAACGACATTCCATGTAAATGACAGGAATTAGGCGTAAAGATGGTGGTGCACGTGCTGGTAACTTCGAGGCTTGACTTCTGCAATGCGCTGTACATAGGGCTACCTCAGTGCCTAGTCCGGAAACTTCAACTAGTTCAAAATATGGCAGCCAGGTTGGTCACCGGTACATCTAGGAGTGACCATATTACGCCAGCTTTAAAATCGCTCCACTGGCTGCCAATTAGTTTCCGGGCGAAGTATAAAGTGTTGGTTATTACCTTTAAAGCCCTATATGGTTTGGGTCCAGGTTACCTGCAGGATCGCCTTCTCCCATACAATCCGCCCCGGATGCTCAGGTCCTCTGGGAAGAACTTACTGCAGTCAGCCAAGACTAGGCTGACAACCGTTACCCAGAGGACCTTCTCTTCTGCCGCTCCCAGACTGTGGAATGACCTGCCGGAGGAGACTCGTCAACTTAACAGTCTTTTAGAATTTAAAAAAGCTATAAAGACTGTTCTCTTCCGGCAGGCATATCCAGTGGAATTTTAGAATGTTTTAAGGATGTTTTTAGGATGTTTTAGGATGTTTTAATGCAGTTTTAATAATATGTGTCATGTTTTAATCAGTTTTATGTATTTTATCATGTTGTTGTTCCCCGCCTCGATCCGGACAGAGAGGCGGGTAAGAAATAAATTGTTATTATTATTATTATAATTATTATTAAACAATGGTGAGAAGATGTACATAATCGGACAACCAGGCACCAAACCGAATTCTTCTAGAGGGGACCTTTGAGAAAAGAGGAAACAAAGAAAGGAATATTGGAGAAGTGTGAGGAATGACTATTGGAAATGTACTGGCATGATGTCATGCATGTCTTGCAGTCATCTCGCCTATCCCCCTCCATTTTCCGTGACTATTTTAGAGCGGGGAAAGTCCGTTTTCCCTCTCCATGTGAGACAAAACCAATCTTCTGACCCTGTGTATTGCCACCCTCACACTATATCGCAGAACCTCCCTTCTTGGGGGCATCAGTGTTGAAGGGTGTTCTTGCAGATGAAAGAGGAGGGCAGGGCGGTTCTCCTCCATTTCGTACAACACCTCAACCAGGAAGGGGTCCCACCCTTCGGCTTGAGTAACCGAGGTAGAAAAGCCCAATTTTCAGTAATCAGGGGGTGCGAGGGAGGAAGAGGGTTAGGGTAACACTAGGCTGTTCCTGTCTGGCTGGATCACGTTCATTTAATCTGTTTGGGGAGGAGATGCTGCTGCAGCAAGTCGCCCTTTCTCCTCCCCAGCTTGGAAGCAAGGCAGAGAAGAGAGCCAAGGGCTGTGATCAACCTGCTTCCAGGAATGCAAGGGCAGGCTCTTGCTGGGTCTTGGGGAAGTTTGAAGTGAGGCAAGTGCTGGCAGGTTAGCTGCACCTCTCCACCTTTGCACATTGGCCAGTGGCACGGGAGGGGAGGAGAGAAAGAGAGAAAGGTGGGTGAGGCTGCCATCCTGTATGCACATGGCCAGAAGTCACTCCAATTCAATCCTATGGGTCTTACAGCTGAGTAGGCATGTCTAGGTTTCCTGCAGTGAAAGGCAGCACCCCAAACAGGATGCACCTTGCCAGGCAGGTGCCTCAGGGGCAGCAGCGGTTTGAGATTTCCACCTTTTTCTCTCTGAGCTGACACTCTTTTAACAAACCACACACACACACACACCAGAGAGCAAAGAAACTCAACTGCTCAAGTGTGAAGCTGGAGGACGAGAGGGCACCCAAACACCCCGCACAGAAGGAAGCAACAGCACTTAATCGATTAAATGCTAAATCGTAAAAACAGTAGACAACAAAACCAGGGCGAGGGGGGGATCACCAACCACAAGAACCAATGAGCTGGAGAGGGGAGGAGAAGGGGCAGGGTGAAAAGAGATTTTGCCGATACAGTGGCGTTACCAGGATGTGTGAGCTGGTGTGGGTGAAAAGAGAGACAAGGCAACATAGCGCAACAACACATGCACGTGAAAGTGACCAGCGCTTGACACGCTAATGAAACAGAGGTTGAAATCGCGGGTGCATACCAGGAAAAAAGGTGTGATGGAGCCCTGAATTTGCGCTTCCCAAACTTAAACATTAACTGAAACATCAATCTCTGTACTTTTCTGAAGTTTGCTGTGCAGCTTGCAAAACCAAAGTGTACAAAAGTGTGTACATTTGAAACGCTGCACTCAAAATGTGTATATTTGAACCATTGCATGAATATATTTGGAATAACACGCATAAATGCTTTTGTCATTGAAAACAACGCTTGCAAAAATACATACATTTGAAACAACACGCACAAAAATGCATACATTTGGGGAAATGTGCAAAAATATGTACCCATCTTTTTGTGAACTAAAAACAAAGTCACAATCTGATGCAGAAATGAGATGGAATGAACTCAGCAGTGGAAAAATAAGATCCTGAACAAAATCAAGCATGACAGATTCACCCATCCCTAGTTAAAAGAATTGCTGCACTAATTTGAGGTATAATTAAATTGGAAATGAAAGTGAGAGGATACTTTCAGGTACAGACTACCAGCATTAACTACTAGTGGATTACTACCATAAACTATAAGCTGTAAATTAAAACACACACACACATTTCTACTGTGTTCCTAAAATAATGTAAAGGGAGGAGAAAACAGTGCTATTACCTCTTTAAAAAGAGAGGCATTAAAGAAAATTGTCATCATTACTTCTATATTCAGAACACTAAACCCCTGTGAACCAGCCTACTATTGTATTGTTGTTAATGACTAATTTATGGATGGAAACACAAGAATGAGGATTAATCGAGAGTTCAGTGTATATTTACATGCAGCGATTGGATTTTAATTGACCTAGACCTATTTGAATTAGAAAAGGGATTGCTTCAGTTTTCATTAATAGGGGCCATTGTAGTAAAAGAAGATTTCTATCACATTCAGTCATATATGAGATGTTACAAGTGCATTACAATTCTGGTTTCTCTCCACATCAACCAAGTGAGGTGAATCCGTGAGGTAAATTAGATTGCAACAGCTAGTGATTTGCCAAAAGTCACCCAGCAAGCTTCATCACTGAGTGGGAGCCCTAAATCTGGACTTCTCCAGTTAAACTTGACACCATATACAGCATTGTAGATCCATTTCACACATTAATTTTAGGTGTACATCTTAAAAGATAATGTGTAAATAATGTAGCACAGGTGTTTGTAAATATGTGTATCATATAAGCTACTGGAAGCCGGAATTCGCTGAGTCTGTCAAGTGTACACTGGGTGGCAAACATGGTTCACTGTTTCCTAACATGTGAATGGCCCATACTTATATGTGTGTATGTATGTGCATGTTATACTTGAGGCCTTGATTTCCAAAATTTGCGATATGAATAATATTCGAGTAATATAAAATGTACTGTACATTTAAATAAAATATCAAATGTAAACTTTCAAAAGCTAGTATAAGATAGTGGCAAAGGACTGAACAGGGAACCAAGATGCCCCAGGTGCAAATCTTGACTTACCATGAACTGACAAGGCAAGCCAATCAGCCTCAGCCCCCACATCCTCATGATGATGATACTCGCCTAGGAAAGATTACTAAGACATGAGAAGTACTTTGAACATCCAGAAAGTGCTGTAGAACCACTGAGCATTATTATTTGAGTCCTCCTAAGAGAAGGTGGACATGCCATAAATATTGTGGTGTAATAGATTGCATGGTCTTAACAAAACACTGTACCCTTTCTTGTCTAGTTCTATACAGAGCCATA
Source organism: Anniella stebbinsi (assembly GCA_029215795.1). Taxonomy (NCBI): domain Eukaryota; kingdom Metazoa; phylum Chordata; class Lepidosauria; order Squamata; family Anniellidae; genus Anniella; species Anniella stebbinsi. Next base: position 96,011,567 of record JARDYH010000003.1, on the reverse strand, counting down.
TTCAATCAAAGTCAATGGTAAAACGGCAACTGATTTTTATGGTGCTGATGTGCATCCTTTGGATGCCAGAATGATAGCAAAATTCAAAAGCCCGAAGCTGTGCTCTAAATTGTATGAGACATATTTACTACAATGGTGGGTCCTGTTATTGATATACAATACTCTGTTCAGCTGCTTTGGAGATTGCTGTCTGTTCGACAAGGTAAAACATGAAAGCTGATATTTTCTAGCTACTTGTTATTAAAGGATCGCTTGGTCACTGGCCATCCTGCTGTTCAACATTTGGCTTTCATTATTATAGTTAGAAACAAATAGAAACTTTAGAGAGCCCTTTTGCGCAGGTAGCTTCACATTCGCAAATGTTTGTTTTTGCTACATATAGTAGTAAGTAAATATAACTTATGAACAGCTCCTTAGAGCCAAATTTCAGACTACAGAGTTTTATAGAGGAAATGGTCCATCAGTCTTTATTGCTTAAATTTCATTTCATTTATAGCATTAATTAAAGTGTAAGGAATACCCTGAATATAGAACAGCTTCCATTACATTGAATAATATCCAATAATGCCATACTCCCAAGGATGGAAGGCTTCACAGCAGAGTCAAATTCAAACAAAGGGGAGGGGGGATGTAAGAAAACCAAGTAAGATTGTTATGATTATTAATTCCTCTGTGTCTATTTGATTACACTTAACCCATTTAGAAGTACAAGTACTAATGCTTGGTGCACTGTGGATTTCATTACAAAGCTCCTTATTTTGTCATTCATATATATCTGTCATCTCTTTTATGCTATTTTTTATTCCTGCCTTATCCAGTTTCTTCCTAGTTACTGGTTTGGGATAACATCGAAGACCTTGGCAGCTGTGTGATGACTTGCACATCCCTCCCTTTCTTTCCCAGAGCCGGCTCTGGCTTTGAAGGGTCCCTTGGCAAAGTGAGCCCCTGCTGTGTTGATGGGGGCCATCCCCTGCAGTGCTGTGAGCAACACAGGGTGGTTGGATCTAGCTGCTATTTTAACTTGACACAAAGCTCCCTGATGCAGTACAACGTGGAGTACCAGTCCAAGAAAAACAATTAAGGAGAGCCAGGGTCAGGTGTCACTGGTGGGCTAGGGTGCAGGGCACCTGGCATCTACCCAAGGATGGGGTGCCAACCTTGCTCTTTTGAGAAATGTAACTGCAAAAGATGATATCATTTCCTGGAGAAGGTGCAAGCAGCACATTTTCTAAGAATGTTAGACCAATAAGGTTGTTACACGTTATAGATTCTTACATGTCCTAGTGATGTAATGTTAGACTAACACTGCATCACTGTGACATGTAAGAATCTTATAGATGTTATCTGTGCGTCTTTCACCCAGGGCTATGTTTTATATTAGAGAGGAAGTGCCAAATTAGTACCAAGAGCTTACATGTAATCTCGTGAAGCTCTAATGGGGTTTGTTTCCTGTGCCCAAGAACGTCCTGGTAGTCTGTTGTCTTTATGAATCACCAAGTTATAAAGATAGTATTGCTCAAACGTTATCCTGAACATGGGCAGGGAGAGCGGAAGGATAGTCCTCACTTCCCTTTTCCACCCTGTGCATTTTTAGTATGTCTGAAAGAGCCTAGGTATGTAAGGAACCCTGCATAAGGATACCTGGTTATGGATATAGAGGCTACATATACAGTTTGTATGCGGATGCACGTAAGGTGAATGGGGCCAGGTGTGAGTGGGCCGCATCTTAGAATGTATGCAAAATGTGGAAGATTTAATATGATTGCTTCTCCCCAATCAAGGTGGACTTTTTTTTTCTCCCCGAAAGACCTATATTGCTCACCATCTCATAAATATTGTAGTATAAATTGCGCTTCCAACAAACAGTTGTGAAAAAAGCTGAAACCAACTCTTCCTCCAAGGTTGATTGTGACTTCTTTAATGAGATTGCCAAAGAGGACAGGATGGAATTTAGATTTTCCCAATGCAATTTAAGAAGGATTTAAAACCAGTCAGGCAGGGATCTAAATATATTTGCTGAGAAACGTTTTGTCAGTTCTATGATATTAGAGAATCACATTCAAGCTTTCCTCAGCATCCTCAGTGGTACTTCAGCATAACTTAGATGCTGCTTTCCTGAAGATGCTTTTTTAAAAAAAATCAAGTTGTTTGGCAATGCACTCAGTGACCCCTCCGAGGAATCACTATTTCTTAGCCTCCCACTACTGAGAGATGATGCAATAAAACATAACAGTGACAAAATAAAAATAAAAAACCTAGCATCGCAGCCTAAATAACCAGTCTTGTGTACTGGTATTTTCTCTAGAAGTGTTGTAGTGAAAAGTCAGTTTTCACAAACAGGAAAATAAGCAAATGTTGTGAAGAAAAAAATAGATATTACTAATCTGAAACAGATTTCAGGGGAGGCTTTACTGAAACTCCTTTCTTCCCCACCTCTTCTTCCATCCTTTTTCTTACCACAAAAGATCAGTTTAGGAAGAAAAGATGGAATAGATGCACAATGTCTTTGGATTCATAATACTAAGAACTTCATCACACCTACATTCCCCCCCCCCCCCCCCGGTTTGCTTCTGCGGGTTCCCCCTCCATTTCCTATGCGACTAGCGTTTTGAATTACACCTGATCGGTATTGCTGCGATACCTGTATGTTCCACATTTGCCTTTCGGACTTTGCCCGTTCAGGGATACATCGAAACAGAAACTAAAAACAGTGACCTCAGGGCGAGAGAACAGCATGACGGGGACCACGTCATGAAAGTCCAGCGCAGAAGAAGTCACGGTGGGTGTGCATCAAACCACTCGTGATAACGGCTGAAGAGCTGTCCATATGAAAGCAGAGGGGGGGGGGAGCAGAGGGAGAGAGCAGAGAGGTGGTGAGTAGAGAAAGGGGGAGCAGAGTGAGTGAAAGAGGAGAGCAGAAGGGGAGAATGCACGTACATACAGAGAGAGAGAGAGAGAGAGAGAATGGCAGCAGAAAAAAGGTGGTGATGGAGATTAGCAATATTTTGCTGTCTTGGACTTCAAAGTACAAAGGTTGGTTGCTTTCAAGAAAAGTCTATTGTATCAATTTTAACAAAAAAAAATTAAAAAAAATTAAAACCAATTTTATTTAAAAAGTTACACTTCCTATTCTGATGAGTCCAGCTGCCATGGAGTTCCAATCTGTTTCTTTAAGAGCCTTAACAGTAAACGTGTCCTGATGTTTGGCGGTTGGTTCAAAGATTCCGTTTCCATGTTGCTTCTGTCTCTGGTCTTCAGGATCAGGGAAGGAGGCTCTGCTGCTCTCTGTGTTTCGATAGTGGTGGCATTTCCAGGAGGGCGTACCACATTCACCATTGTCCTGGATTTCAACGTGTGTCTTCTTCTCCCTTTTCCTCCACCTCTCAGGGTGCTGTGTTGTTTCAGTGGCTTTCTCCACAATTGGACTTCTTGACTTTTCTTCCTTCTTGTGTTGAATCTCCACCTCTGGTTGCCAGAATAATCACGTTTTTTGCTGTGTGATCTTCCTCTCTACACTAGCTGGGAATTGTTCCTGTGACTCAGTTGTGTTTGCAGAGGGCTCTTCATCAGAGCTTTCCTGATTCTCCAAGACAGTAGCAGACGTGGAAGTGGATATGGCAGATATGGCAGCTTGAACCTGCTCTGAGTCTGAATGAGAAGGCCCAGGTGTTTCATCGTTTCAAGGCATCTGACCAAGACCAGCTGTTGTTGTCTAACTTGTCAGCCCTTCAAATGTAGGAGAGATTCTGTCCCTCAAGATGAGGAACTTCCAAGGAAAGATATATGGCATTCTCTGCTTTTGTTCCTCTGGGAATGAAATCTCGCAGGGCTCTTCGTCAGAGCTTTCTCAATTGTCCAAAGCAGCAGGCATGACGGCATGAACCTGCTCCGACTGAGATGGCCCAGGTGTTTCGTCATTCCACGGTGCTTGATCAACACTATCTGTGAAGGAATTACATTCATGTTCTTGTGCACCTGCCTCATCAGGAGAGTCTGTAACGCTCCTAATATGTACATCGGAGTGGGACAGAGCTCTTTGGATGTTAATTGTCTCCTATTGTTGAATCTGTGGCTTAGATCTTACATCTAAGCTTGCCTGTTGCCTTGATGCCATCTGATGTATTTCTTCCTCTCTCTGCATTGTTGCCTGACTTGGCGACTCTTCAAATGACACCCCATTACATAGGGGAGACACTCTCCCTTGAGATGAGGAACTTCTGAGGAAATAAACAGATGTATGGCATTCTCTGGCATTAAGGTCCTCCAGGAGCCTTTCTGATTCTCCAAAGCAGCAGAGCTGGCAGCAGGCAGGGCTGGTATAGCAGCATGAACTTGCTTAGAATGTGACATCACTTGATTGATAGCAGCTGTTGTTAACTGACTTCAAATGACATTCTGTTATCTAAAGGAGACACTGTCCCTCAAGAGAAAGAACTTCTGAGGAAATAAATTGATATGTGTCACTCTTTGAGAATGGAATCTCCTCCTGTCAGATAAGGATCTCCTCCAGAATTGTCTGCTGCAGCCGGTCTTTACCAAGGTTGGGTGAACCTGTGAAGTTGTCATCCTTCTTTTATAAGCGAGAAAAAAATAGAAAAGAAAAGGCCGTCTTCAATGTATACTTGACTTGGGGTGCCTCCAATGGCGGTGTCCTAGCACTAACAATCAGGCGGCTTTGTGCAGTTATTCCATTCCTTCCCCCCCTTAATGGATTTTTAGGTACATCTTGCCTTGGCTGAGAATGAGCTTTTGAGGCGGAGTCGGAAAATGAATAAATGTGCACCCATGCACAACACACACGTCAATCCTTCAACCGTTGTGGACCTCTTGCGGGGACAGTGGCAATGACGCTGAGGAGCAGCCAATGGTATCAGCAAGGACATGTAGAGCCTCTGCTCCTGGATGATTCAGGACTTACTATGGCTAACCACAGATAATCAGTAACTATGGGATAAGAACTTGGAAACTGCTCACAAATGTTCGGATCCTTCGATGCAGCAGGAAACAAGGCTGCCGTTGCTTTTTCTGCACTTTCCCTCCCTGGTCCTACAACCCATCTCTGTGACTGTGTAGTTCTGCTCGCCCCAGTCGGTTGGGAAGAATGGACACAGAAAACCGTGGTGTGACCGGACAGGAAGAGCTGTGACTGCCTGGTCTCCTGCTGGGTCAGGGAATTTTAAGGCGTGTGAATGGTGCCTGAGTTGCCAATTAACAACACTTGTAACTTATAATGGTGTTCATGTAGGAACTAGAGAAGCTAGGAGTTTATCGCATCTTGTTAGTGGTAAGACTTTTACCGCTCCCGTAAATATGTGATCAGTTGTAGATGCATTATATCAGGGGTAGGCAACTTTGGGAAATCCCGGGCCATTTTTTCTCCCTGGGACCCCCCTGTGGCCTGCAGTCTGCAAAGTGATCCGAGAAATATATATATATATATATATATATATATATATATTTAAAATGAATTTTTAAAGCAAAAAATGACATCCAAAGCTGTTGTGGAGTGCAGAAAGGGTACATTTAGCTTCACTCGCAAGCTAAATTTGACCTTTTGGGTGCTCTGTAGCAGCCACAGTTGCTATTTTTTTCTATTACTGCTTTCAAATTTCTTTTTCAGGTCACCCTGAGTTTGGAGAGGTGGTAGAAGCTGGGATGGGGGGGGACTGCATGTTGTCCACCCCTGAGTTATACTTACTTCTACCATTCTCCTCCTCTCACCATATGTGTACTGAGTCATTTATTTACAAGCCAAAGGCCATTATAGAAAGCCTGTATAATGTTACAGAGTGTAAAACAAAAATAAAACGATGGAACAACTGAACAATTAAAAAGGAAACTTAATGAACCTGAAATAAAATACGTCTAGACCTTTACACCGAAGAATCATATTTACAGTTAAGTATAGTGTAAGCTAAAGTTTTAGGATGAATTTTTAAAGCCGCTAGAGCAAAAAGGGCAATCAGCTGAGTCAGTTGACTGTCTCAACCAAACAGCAAGCAATATGTGTTTCTTAGGACACAATCAGGAAGCAACCGAGATATAAGGTCCCCGAGAAATTTTGAATATGGTAATACTTATAATGGGCACAGGTACAGTGTACTGCGTATGTGATGGTAAATATAACTGTGGAAGGGCGAATACAAATTGGGAAGGTACAGGAAGGAAAAAGTGACACCTTTCCTGCAAAGACACCTTGTGTGCATTGTAAAAAGAAAAGGTTATCAAGACCATTTGGCCTCCTATCCTGTATCATTCCCATTGTGTATGAGCCTTCCCTGACTAGAAAGGACAGGCCCTGGAATCTTGACAGTAGTCAAAAATTCAAAAATACTAAACAGTTATATGAAGTAACAGAAGCATCATGGACAATCAATAAGTGGAAAGGGGGTTGGCACAATGAAACCTTCCAAACCACAGCAGTTACAATTGCTAGCTGGCCACCATCTTGGCCTGATCAGTAAAGCCACTGTCTAACAAATAAAAAGGATCAAGAGCTGAAAAGTCAGTAAAATTGAGTGCTTGCCTGCTAAAATCTGAGGACTATTGGCTTTTCCTAGCCCTAGAGTGGCAGGCTTCTCCTCATAAGCCACCAGATTCAACCACAGTCTGCCTCTGGCAGTAGCAGCTGGTGTCCACTGGGGCTGGTGTGACGGAGGGCTGAGACAAAGCCAACTGCATCTAGTTTGTCACCCCTTTGCCTCTCTTGCAAGACCCTAAGGGCACCTAAGCAATGCCTTACAAATATTTAGTATGTAACTAAATGGAAGGATAGTCTCCAACCTTGGTTCAGAAGGGTTGAGTGTTGTCACACTTGATTCTATACTGGGAGAAAAGGTATGTGGCCTCCACCATCCCTTACAGCCACCCTGATCCACCACTTAGGAATCCCATTTGCAGAACGAGGCATCTAGCCCCAGAGCTTTGAAATGCAGCTTGCTCGGTCTTTGAAATGAAGCTTGTCAGTAAAACTCAGAAAAAGGAGTTTGGAGCAGGTCATCTCCTTGTGTGCTGAGATAAACGATGTGTGACTTCTACCTTGCCTTTCATCCAGTTCATCCTCCAGTTAGGTACACAATTTGCCTGGAGACAGGAGTTTGTTGCAGTGCTGTTTGAATCTGAAACCAAGACGTTGCCTAGGGCTGAATCTACACTGCTGCTTTCTAGTGGTATTGAAGTGCACTGACAACTGTTGGGGCCCATGATACATCTATACCAAGCAAGATGTAACAGGATGAAAGTGATATGAATGCGGTATATAGAATGTGTCATGGGCCCTAACTGTTGTCAGTTCACTTCAATACCGCTATAAAGCAGTAGTGTAGAGCCTGCCTTTATATACTACTTTCATAGTGCAATATCCTGCTTGGTGTAGATCTGGCCTAGGAAAGACTTATCTCTACATAGGGAAGACCTCACACAAAATCTGTTTTCTGCTGTGCTCTCATAGGCCTAAAGGGGGAAGGAAAAACACAATCGGAGAGTTCTGTAAGAAATACACAACAAAATCCCATGTCCTGGAAGGCTGCAATTTTATTCACACTCAGGTGACTAAGCCCCATTAAGCAAAGTGGGACTTACTTCTGCATGAAATCCGTAGTGCTGCAAAAAGTCCCAAGACCAAACTCCTAAAACAGCCTAGCGGGGACTAGAGATGGACAATTCCCAAGGAATGTTATGATGGTTGACTGTTGGAGGGGGAAGAGATGGCAAGACGGGGCTATGTAAAGTGAAGATGGAATATATCCTGGTAAAGGGCATACCAGGCATGCTGGAGCACCAAACTGGACAACCATCTGTCAGAGATGCTTTAAGGTAGATTCCTGCATTGAGCAGGGGGTTGGACTTGATGGCCTTATAGGCCCCTTCCAACTCTACTATTCTATGATTCTATGAAGTACTGCAGACCACGATTTATTTATTTATTTACAATGCAGGGCCCACTTCTCAAGATTAATAGCAATGCCCTCAGAGAAACACAGAAGCTCTTCTTAATCCACAGGAAGCCACATGACAGGGGAATCTGGGACATAGGGATTTAAGATCATGCTTGAAAAGCAGGGGGTGACTCCCCAGCAAACCATGGTACATAGGCTGACCATCTGAAAAGGAGGACAGGGCTCCTGTAACTTTAACAGTTGTAGAGAAAAGGGAATTTCACCCAGTGTAATTTGTATGCAATTAGTTCCTGGTGAAATTCCCTCTTCATCACAACAGTTAAAGGTGCAGGCACTATGCTAGAGTGACCATATACAAAAGAAGGCAGGGCCCCTGCAACTTTAACTGTTGTGATGAAGAGGGAATTTCACCAGGAACTAATTGCCTACAAATGACACTGGCTGAAATTCCCTTTTCTCTACAACAGTTAAAGTTACAGGAGCCCTGTCCTCCTTTTCAGATGGTCAGCCTAATGGTACATGAAGAGGAAATTTGGGCACATGGCCTTCTAGATCATACCTACGAAAAGGACAGAGTGGTAATAATAAATCATCCTCAAGTCAACCCAGAAAAGAAATCCACAGCAACCAGCAAGCCATACCACAGAAACAGGGCACATGAACTGTAAAATGCTTGCCAAGCAGAGCAACCACAAAAAGCAAAGTAAAAAGAAAAAATGAGAATTGGCCACAAACAACCAGAAACAGATTTTTTAAAAAAGAAAAACACCAGTGCCAGCCCAAGCAAGCACTCAGAAGCTGGGGCTTCTTCTTCCTAAAATGCAATAAAATACCATTGACCCCTCGGATGAGCCATAACCCCTAAGTTCCCAGCTTTCATTTTTTAAAATAAGGCATGCCATCAGATCTTATAGAACCCAAGATACAAGACAAAATGTGTAGCCACTATTTTGTCCATTTGTTTTGTGAAAAACTACCCTGCTCCTAACTCTAGTGTTTTTAGCCAATGATTGAAGTCATAGCAATGATTGACTCACCTACTGCCTGAAGACGGAATTTCATGCTTCATTTTAAAGCCATGGAGGGGAGGGGTCTGTCCTGGTTGGAAGTTAATTGCAGCCTGATTAAAAGCAATTCAGCAATCCAGGATTTTACTGTAGTTGTGAGTGGGCAGTAGTGCATCTACTCAAAAAGAAAAAGTAACACCAAACAACTCAGGTCTTTAAAACAACATTTTTCTTCCTGAGTTTGTAGGCACTTATAAAATTACCCTGACAATGCATGCAGATAAAGTTCATCTTTATTATACCCAAAGTGCAGGAGGCAGGGCTATGGCTGAGAGATGGATTGCACCAGTTTTGCAAAGCAGTCCTGTTTTGTCATGCCCATTTTGTTGAGAAAGGGGAAGTTAGTGTAGTTTATGACAACCCTGCAGTGTAGTCCAGTGTTGTTATCCCATCTCCTGGTGTGTTGGGGTTTTAGAGAAATGCAGGATGGGGCCGTGACACTGATTATAGCAGCAGTGCAATTTATGATGTGCTGGAGGGAGTAGTGATGTATACTATATATATATATATATATATATATATATATATATTTAAGAGAACTTGCAAGCATTAGGTTCCAGGATAGATTCTTTTGGATGAGATGTATGTATATCTATATCTATGTTCATTAAACAACAACAACAAAAAAACCTACTGTTTACAAAAACAACGTTAAGGCTCTACAGTTTCCAACCAAACACCAAAAAGCAGGGAAATTGGAAATTAAGTCTCACAAGCCTTAACACCACATCCTCCCTAAGGAGCTTACTTCTGAATAGATTGTTAGCACAGTTAAGGGAATCCACAAGGCAGGCTGTGGATTACTTTTGAGTAGACTGCTAGCACTGTTGAGGGAATCCACACACAAACAAAGCAAGCAAGGAAGTTTTTAATTGTAGGAGTATTGTTGCATTGGAATGAAAAGGAAATCTTTACTTCCAGAATTCCCTCTCCACCAGCCCACACACCCCAAGCTCCAATTTTAAAAATGCTGCAATCATCTACATACTTACCTGGGAGTAAGACCCATTGCATTCAATGGAATTTACTTCTCAGTAGACTGCCAGCACTGTTAAAGGAATCCAGGAGGCAGGCAGTCACTCCCCCTAGCCTCTCAACATTCTAATCCAATTGGAAAGGGGAGAAGGGAGAGGGGAGAGCGGGGAGGGAGGAGAGCTGGGAGGGGGGAGGGGGGGAGAGAGAGAGAGGTCCCCTCTACAAGGCAGCGAAGCGCATTAACAGATGTCCAAAATGCGCTTTACAAGTAGTTAATGCACATAAGCACTTATTCACACAGTCAAAATGCGCATTAACGGACGGAGCAAAATAAAACTCGCGATTTAACGCGCATTCGATAATGCGCATAATCGGGGAGATAACGCGCCTCTACGCACGATTTGCGCTCCATTCTTGTAGAGGTAAAAATTTTAATGCACCTTGAAAGAGCTTTAAATGCCTCTTGTAGAGGCAGCCAGAGAGACACTACTCCACATGCGTTCCTTAAAGGGAGCTCCATTCATTACTATGGGAGCTTATAAATCAAATTTAAAACAAACTAAAGGGAATTTTAAGAAAAGAACACCATTCTATCAACTCTAAGGTAAAATGAAGAGGACATTGTTGGAATTTTAATTATTTAACCTGTCAATTCGTAAGGGAACCTCAACAAAAATATCAAATACCAAAGTGATCCTGAGAGCTTTTCCCCCTTTTGACTTTAAACTGCCCTCCTTCCCTCAATCTTTCATCAACCTTCTTGAAATTTTCAGGTTATGTAAAACCATCATTTCATTCTGGCACATGTACATTTCAGGAAGATTGGTGAAACATTTTCGATTTTATGAATGTTAGAATAATCACCCCCCCCCCCATTACCCCTTTAACATGGTGGAATATGTTTTTTACTGAATGATCTTAACAAGAGACTCATGACTGTGAGTCTCTTAATATTTCCTTGACTTCCAAAGATACAAGCAAAGCACAGTGAAGGCAAATGCACTCCTAAAAGAAGATAGCATAACTGTTAATGCTGCATAAAGTTTTTCAAAACAGCAACTCCTTCAGCCATCTCCAAGGCAACATACCCAGTTCCAGTTAACTCTAAAGCTCTCAGCTCTCCCTACTCCAAATTCAAACTTTAGGCTGTCCTCCCTCCCTCCCTCCCCACCCCAGACCAGTGGTGTAGCTAGGAAAGTTTAGACCCTGAGTGTAATAGTCTTATGTCGGGGTGTGGGGGTGTGGAGCGGAGGGCTTTAGACAGACAGCCATGTATTTTACTTCAGGTGTGAAACATACAGCTAAACTTTCTCTTCCCACAACCCAACCACAATTTCATGTGTTACTGCTGCTGCTTCAATATTCTTTATATATTAGAACAACAACAATTGCCAAATTAATATATATTCTGAACTTATGCGGTGTAGGAGAGGCAGGAGATTTTTTTTAATGAACAAAAAGAGAATGAATACTGGATACTATAAGCTTCTCATCATTCTGCTTTCAAGGAGCATGGAAGCACATTGAAAGGTTTATTATTTGCTTCATTTTCCCTTAGAGATGAGGCAGAGATCAATACATAGGCCATTATCACATGCGCGGTTTTAAGCACACTCATCGCGACTTTGATCCAGATCTTCAGCATGGGACTTGCATTATATCGTCCCCCTTGCACTGTTCTTGTGCACTGAGTGCTCCATTTTTAGTTTCTGCTTTGATTTAACCCTGAATGGGCAAAGTCCTTTTCAGGCAAGTTAGGCAAGCTCAGCAGTCTGAGCTGAGGTATCGGAGCAAAACTGACCACGTGTGATTCAAAAGGCTACACTTGCGTAGGAAACGGAGGGGGAACCCGCAAAAGCAAACCAGGTAGGTGTGATAAAGGCCATAGATATCAAAAATAGGAAGCTCCACCCACAGGCAGGTTTGGTCAATCTCTTTGGCCAATCGCTCTCCCCAACGCCACCACCCCATGGCAGCCCCTCTGTCCCAATTGGAAAGTCTATGGAGGGTCAGGGAATTAGCTTCAAATTCCGGGCAGAGGCACTTTCTGTGAACAAAGCCCTTCCAATCACTGAAGGCAGATCCTACATTCAACACCAGATATTTCCAGCCTTTTCCCCTCCAGATTACAGGGACTAAAAACAAAGGCCGTTTCTACACCAGGCTGTTTGCCTGGGATGACCCCCGACTAGTCCCTGTGCGCTGATGGTGTGTATTAGGTACTTCCGGGGTCTCCCTCCCTCTACACCCCTATGGTGTAGAAAGGGCCTAAGTTTAAAAAAGAAAAATATATAATTCTATGCATGACAATTCTAGCACTTATATGCCACATTCCACAGGGTTGCTGTGACGTTACCCCAAGAATGGAAGCATTACTCAACCAATATCTTTTATAATGTACTAAAACTCCCTGTGTTATATATTTATTTACAATATTTCTTGGCTGCCTTTCAGGTTAGGAACCATCTCAAGGTGGTGTACAACAAATAACATTCACATAATAAACACTGATGCGGTAATAAAAACAGCAAACATTCCAAAAAACAGCAGACACCAGCATCAGACAAAACCTACAACACACAACTGCAGTTACAAGTCAGTCTGATAAAACATAATCAAGGGAAGGCCAAAATAAATGATGGGGCCTAGCAGACCCCCCCCCCCCCATGACAACTCATTCCAAAAGTGAGGGGCCACTGTAGAAAAGGCCTTCTCTAGTGCAGTCACCCACTTCAAAGGTATGCAAGTGAGAAGGGCCTCTGTTGTTGATCTTAACATGCAGGCAGGCTAATGTAGGTGAAAGTGGTTTTGGTCCTAAACCTCTTAAGGGTTTAAAGGTCAAAACGAGCACTTTAAATTGAGCTCAGAAACCAATGCAACTGGCAAGTCTAAGCATTGTGTGATCTCACCCCCACCAACACTCAGGTAACTGCATTCTGCACCAGCCAAAGTTTCCAGACCATCTTCAAAGGCATCCCCATGTACAGCACCTTACAGTAGTCCATCCTAAATGTTACTAGTGCATGGATAACTGATGTGAAGTCTGCCCTCTCCAAATAGGGCTCAAGCTGGTAAATACACTCCTGGATACAGCATTCACCTGGGCTTCCTCAGTTAGTGCAGAGTCCAGGAAGACTCCCAAACTATGCACATGGTCTTTTCGGGGGAGTGCAACTCCATCTAAGAGCACTTGTACTTCTGTTACAGTAAATAATCGGAGTCCAATCCAAAGTTACAGGTTCTACAGATAGCCTTTATTGCTAGCAATGACAGCCTGGGATAGCTCCACAGACTGGCCCCCCCTAATGGGTGAAGCAACTAGTTATACAGTTCAAACAAGCAGGAAACATGCATGTCACGTCACATAACAGGATGATGCGCGCGCAACCCAATGGTCTGGCATGCAGGTGCGCTCTTAAATGTCAGTGTAGCTGTTCAACTAGGTCAGGTTGTGGTCTGCGGTCAGCCTTTTGCTCCGAAGCTGCAGAAGCTGTCTGTGACTTACCAGAAGAGACAGAGGAAAAAGGGGGGGGCATGAAATATGAATACTGGGTTTGAGAAAATATAAGATGGAGTCAGTTAGGTTGAGGCAACATTCCCTATCATTCCCCCCTTTGAAACTCCTATGTTCAATTACTAAGGAGTTTCACTATCTTCGTCTGCCATTGGTACAGGGTGGTAATCACGTAAAGCCATTAAGTGGACAGCCGTGCGCCGGTCTGCTATCTGCTCCACCATTCCACGGAAACTCTGCAACAACAGAGGCATTAAACAAGGCAGGAGAATACAAACCAAGAGTTCTACAATAACCATCGCTATTATCCCTTTTAATCTTCTCATCTATGTGAACCAGGATCTCAGTCTTTCTGCCTATTCAAATCTTTTCTAGGTTTGCATGGGAACATGAACAAGCTTAGTCATTTTACTGGTGATCTTCAATAACTTTTCTATTATCATCAATATGCAGACAACAATTAGTGAGATTAAATTTTTCACACATACCGCCTTCAGTAGCAAGCAAGTAGTTAAGAGCCAAGCGGTTCTGATACACAGCATTTCGCAGTTGGGTCTGGGTTTTGGATAGGACATTCAGTACTCTTGCAATTTCATTGGTTATTAGTTCTAGAACTGCTTGCAACTGTATGATTCTGTTAAGCATATAAATGGGGGTTCTGTACCCCGACATTCTATCTTGTGCCCAGGTGGCTGGGCCATAACACTGAACAATCCTCTCAGGGGGCCACTTATCATCTTTCCAGTCCCCAATTTTGACATTTGGGGATATACTGCGTTTGTTGTACGCTGGGTGGCCCAGACGCACACCTTCTGATAGGGAAACCAGAAAGAAGGAGGGGCGAATCTCTCCTAGGGTGCAAGTGCCTGCCCAGGGCTCAGGGAGTTCAGAATAAGCATACTGCCTGCAGATCTAATACAATCCCTTGTGTTCTTTTTTTCTCACGTGGCCTACCATACACAATTTTAATAGGGACACTCATTGTAGTACTGTCCTCTGTCCATTAGAGTCTCTGACCTCGAGACTCCACTGGGCAGGGGCTTCTTTCGGGTTGAAACAGGTAATGGCACTGTCTTGTATGCAAGCGGAGTATGTGATGTTCTGGAAAGTGCATGGTTGCACCTTACCCTTACACTGGAGCCTATTCTGAATTTAACAGTTTTAATACATGACTGACAGGGAGTGACATCACTTGAGGCAGGGACAAGGATTAATAGGAGTGTTAATACTAAGAGTCTTTCAGGAGTCTTCGGGCGGTGTCTACTTCCTCTATCCAGGATGGGAAGGGATGCAGCACCCCCAGTCACTTCGCTCCCACCCTAGGGAGGCTTCCAGTGACGTAGGCAGTTTTTTTCAGCGTCAATTTCAGTTGGTGTTGCTTGGTCCATTGATCTGCACTGGCGGCTGCTTTCACACGGCTCCAGTGGATCGAGACGGGGTTTCCTTCAACCTTTAAGGCAGTAGGAGTAGTCAGTAAGACTGTAGAGGGCCCTTCCCAAGTTTTTTCTAAAAGATCTTCTTTATAACTTTTGACATACACTTGGTCCCCGGGCTTGAACCCATGGACTGGAGTTGTTAAGCCAACTGGACCTTGCTCAGTGTACTGTTCCAATTCTAACACTGTCTGATTCAGTTCTTTGAGGACTCTGTTCAGCCCAATTTCTTCTCGCAGTGGTAGAGTTTCAACTGTACTGGGTAGTGGCGGGGGTCTTCCGTAGACTAGTTCATAAGGGGTCAGTCTATTGGCTCTTGGTGTACAGCGCATATGGAGCAAGGCAACAGGCAGCATGGGCATCCACTTCAACTTGGTTTCTGCACAGAGCTTCTGCAGCTGGAAACGTCTGTGCAGAGGCTGGCCAGGTCATCAATGTACATGGTTTTCTCGATGACGTGGCGGAGAGAAGGAACACATCTCTGGTGGGAGGAAGTGGTGGTAACCAACGCTGACAGGAAACTGTTCGTTGCAGCTTCTTTGACGGCTTGCTTGTGTGTACTCTGCAGTGAATAACAGCTACTTTTCCTGGTTTCCAAACAGCTTGGAGGAACTTCTGAATTTCTGTTTTTTCTCTCTGCAGTCAAGAATCCTCGGTCTCGGTACTTGGAGAGTCAGGTATGCATATTTAGATTCAGTATAGATGGTGGCTTCTTTCTCTTTTGCCAATTCTAGGGTGGCTGTAAGGTTCTGCTTCTTCTGCTTTCTGGGCGAACGTGCCAGACGGCAGGGTCTGTGCTAGTAGGATTTCGTTTTCAGTGACTACTGCGTAGCCAGAGTATGTGGTTTCATTTTCGGACAAAACTGCTTCTATCTGTAAACAGGACGATGCTCTCAGAAACTGGAGTGTCTTTAAGATCAGGTCGGCTGGAATACACGGTTTTTATAATTTCCTGGCAATCGTGGACAGGAGCTTCAGGCAGAGGCATTAAGGTGGCAGGGTTCAGAGTGGCACAGTCCTTCACATGCACGTTTGGGTTTTCACACAGCAGAGCAGCATGAATTTCAAGCAGGACTTTCATTAAGTAGGAGGCAGTGACTTCAATGGTTTGGCCATATATGAGCTTTATGGCTTCAGTCAAGAGTAGGCATGTAGCGGCGATGCAGCGGAGACAGCCGGGCTATCCACGACTAACAGGATCGGTGTTCTTACTTAGGTAAGCAACAGGGCGGTTCCAGGAGCTTGTGTGCTGAGTTAGGATTCCAACGGCAGTTTTTTCTTGTTCACATACATACAAGTGGAAAGGCTTGGAAATGTCTGGTAGGGCCAGGGCTAGTCAGGGCAGTCTTCAAACCTCAGAGGCTTGAGAGGGCTTCTTCAGTTCACATTCGGGGACAAGACTCCGACTGATTACTTTTCAGGAGTTCATAGAGGGGCTGTGTTAAGGCTGCATAATTCAGGATTCAGATGCGACAATAGCCGGCCATGCCGAGGAAACTCTGAGTTCTTTTTTTGCTGTTGGGCTGTGGTACGCAGTTGATGGCTTGGGTTCGGCTGGAACCTCATGGATTTTCTGCATGTTCATCATTGTACGCCTGCCTTTCTTGATGGCATTAATAAATGCTTGCTGGTAATCACGCTGATGTCTGCGTCCTTCTGTGTCTAATCTTGGGGCATAGGCGGTGTTGCTCTGGTTGGGGTTGGGGATGCTTTCTCTCTGGCCCCGTTCTGTGGTTGCATTTTCGAGATTAGCCTGGGTCTCTAGTCTCTGTTCAGTTGTCAGGAGATATCCCATTAGTTGTTGGATATCAGTCCAGGTTGGATTATGGGCAGTTATTACATCCTCAATTATGTCTACAAACTTCTCGGGTTCTTCTTCTTAGGAGGGTCCGTGGTTCTTCCAGTTCAGGAGTTCAAGAGCTCAGTTCAATTCAGGCAGTTCAGTTCGGGAATTCAGTAGGAGAGGGGACGTAGGTCTGGTACGTGGACGCATTCGTGGCAGGGTCGGTGACGGCAGGAACGATGGCGGGACTCTCACGGACAGGGAGAAATTTCGTTTCAGCTGTGTTAGCGGCTAAATTTCCGAGGTGGAGGCGGCTGGAGTGGCGGGGTCAGGAATTTTCGGGATTGGTTGGTTCTAGTAGGCGGGTCAGTTTCTTAACTCTCACATCAGGCAAAAGTGGGGTATTCAGGTGCAGAGGTGGCGGTTGACGGCTGGGCAGTGGAGTCTTGGGACATTGGAGAGGGAGCCAGGGTGTCTGGTCCGGACCTAGGGACGTCTGGGACATCAGGAGGTGGCGGTGGGGCGCAGTCTGGGACACGTAGGGTGGAGGTAGGTCATCTGTTCAGTTGTCAGTGGGTACAACGCCTTCAATCATGTCAGCAATTTTTCCTGGGGCTGTGGGCTCCTGGCAGCTTGTCTTGGGTTTAGTCTTTCTCTCTTTCTTGGCTTGATTCATCAGGATGAGGGCTGCATTTTCTGCCAACTTTCTTCAGTTCACGGAGGGGGATGTTTAGCTACTCTTAGCCATCCCTCTGTATATGGGATGTCTTCTGGGCTGAGGCCCCCCCCCTCTATTATGGCCAGGTTGTAAAATACCTTGGGGGGGGCAGTCTACTAGGGGGCCTAGGGCTGGCCAGTCTCAATAACATTTAGCTTCTATATCATTTACATTACACTTGGTCAAGTCAAAGACTTCACTAAAATGTTTAATCATAAGATTCAGTGGGGTTGAAAAACCTCCCCCCATCCTTTCCTGTCTAAATCACAATATAATTCACCAGACAGACAGTACACAGAAGGGCAATCAGATTGACAGGGAACCGTCTGGCTATAGGAAGTGGGGGAGCCAGACGGCTGACACAGAGGAACACAGTCTCTTCGCTGTCAGCCTACGCTGCCGGAAGTTCCAACGGTCAGCAATAGAAATCAGACAGTCATTCACACATCAAACATCCAGGACGACACCCGTCCTCCCAGACCTCCCAGTTCAGAGAAACAGAAACAGTTTACCGTTACGGGGAGATGATCAGGCTCCCCCTTCGACTCTGCTGAGTCGGGCAATACCAAACAATACGCGCGTCTACAATTCCGAGGGTTGATCAGGCCCTCCTTCGACTCTACTGAGTCGGCCAATACAAAACAAGATAGGCAATTCCCCTGATACTTGCCTGATCCAGATGTCCCAGCGCTGGGCAGAAGGGTATCTGCACTGAACTTCCGCTCGGTCCGGTTTTGTTCCGCACTGTCCCCGGACCTGCCACAGAAACTGAATGGGCACCAGCTAAAGGCTGGAGGCGCGCTCCCAAGGAGGGCCACGGCCGGCCGGGGGCCGCGGGGAACCAAGCAGAAGCGGGGGAAATCTCCCTGGTAGGCTTCTCCGATTATCGGGCGGGTCTCCCAGTGAGGGATGTTTCCCGGCCAATGCACCAAAATGTTACAGTAAATAATCGGAGTCCAATCCAAAGTTACAGGTTCTACAGATAGCCTTTATTGCTAGCAATGACAGCCTGGGATAGCTCCACAGACTGGCCCCCCCTAATGGGTGAAGCAACTAGTTATACAGTTCAAACAAGCAGGAAACATGCATGTCACGTCACATAACAGGATGATGCGCGCGCAACCCAATGGTCTGGCATGCAGGTGCGCTCTTAAATGTCAGTGTAGCTGTTCAACTAGGTCAGGTTGTGGTCTGCGGTCAGCCTTTTGCTCCGAAGCTGCAGAAGCTGTCTGTGACTTACCAGAAGAGACAGAGGAAAAAGGGGGGGGGCATGAAATATGAATACTGGGTTTGAGAAAATATAAGATGGAGTCAGTTAGGTTGAGGCAACATTCCCTATCACTTCCATCCAGAGTAGTTGGTTTCCCAATTTACAGTACCTCTGTCTTGTCTGGATTAAGCCTCAGTTTGTTCACCTTCGTCCGCCTCTAAAATAGCCTCCAATAGTTTGACAGCCTCCCTGGTCTGTGTAGGTGGCAATGAGAGGTAGAGCTGAATATCAGCTCAGATTATATTGTAGAGGTCATACGCAGGGTGACCATCCATCCAGTTTTGCCCGGACATGGCTGGAAAACGGGGGGGGGGGGGAACTGGGAGGAAATCTTGGTTTTGGGGGACAATTCCGGAAATTTAGTCCCCTGAAAGGCCCATTATGGCCACTTTCGGGAACCAGCCTTCTGAGGCCTGCCATGGCAATGAATAGCTGACCATATGAAAAGGAGGACAGGGCTCATGTAACTTTAACAGTTGTAGAGGAAAAGGAATTTCAGCCAGTGTCATTTGTATGCAATTAGTTCCTGGTGAAACTCCCTCTTCATCACAACAGTTAAAGTTGCAGGCACTATACTAGAGTGACCATATACAAAAGAAGGCAGGGCCCCTGCAACTTTAACTGTTGTGATGAAGAGGGAGTTTCACCAGGAACTAATTGCATACAAATGACACTGGCTGAAATTCCCTTTCTCTACAACTGTTAAAGTTACATGAGCCCTGTCCTCCTTTTCATATGGTCAGCCTAGCAATGAAGCATTAGGAACCCAGATCTGCCATAAGCAGGCCTCGGAAGTCCTGTCTCGGCACTGCACAAGGAGCCTGGATGGCTGGAGAGAGGCAGCAGTAAGTGGCGACGACGGCAGTGAGTGGCTTGGGCTGGGCTTGGAGCTGCGGCCTGGTCTGGCATGGTGGCCTGCTAGGTGTGGCAGCCGCCTGGCCTTGGCCCTTGGAGCAGTGGCCTGGCCTGGTCCTCTTCCTGGAGCTGCAGCCTGGCCTGGCACAGCTTGTGGACCCCTGACGGTTCCTGGCCTCGATGTTAAGATCAGGTAACAGCATTATAAGCAGGCTTAGAAGTTTAAAATGTTTTAAATATCAGCAGTTTTTATGTTTTATGGTTTTAAAATTTGTATATGGTTTTTTTAAACTTTTTTTTTAATGTTCAGTCTTTACATTTTTATTAAGTACTGTTTTGCTACCCCTATATAGGGATCAGCACACTAACAAAAATCAAAGTGTGCAGATCTTTGAGCTCACTGAACTTCTGGAAATTGTTGTTCCAGTTGTTCTGGAAAAGAACCTGAAAATGTATAAATAAATAACTACAGTGCTACTGAAGATTACTAGTTTGTGTATAATTTTAATAGGAGCCTATCTACACTACGGCTTTAAAACGGTTTAAAACGTTTTATAACAGTTTTGAGAACTGTTGGGGCCCAGGACACACTCCATATACAGTTTTCAAAATGTTTTCAAAGTGTTGTATCCTTCATGTGTAGATAGGCTCTAGGACTCCATTTAGAACAGCACTATTCTTTGGAGCAGGAAGTGGGTAGTTCTGCAAAATGGGTTATCATGGCAAATATGAGTAAAGTCTATTTTGGCATTTTTTTTTTTTTCAGTACAGCCCAATAAATGTTTCTGTTCATCTGTTCCATATATTTTATAGGGCACACTGTTTTTCTAATATCTCCATTCTTTACATTAGGAAAATTTCAGAAGGGGAAAAAAGAATGAATTCTTTTTTACTTGCAGCAACATCCTGATTTAAGACAAATATGCTGGATGGGATAGAGATAGGCCTAATATAATTTATGTAAGCTGCTGTGGGGATTCTTCTGGATCAAAAGGAATGATAGAAATAAAATGTTGTAGCTGTTTTTCTTGACTGGGATGCAGAAAGCTGCTGCAGTTACTCCAGTACTTGTACTTGCTCAGTGGGATTTTTTGGCTTCTTCTTTCTTTCAATAGTAGTTCCCCTATCCCAAATCGCAAACTGCTTTTGAAGTTCTCCTTGGACATGCAGCATGGTGTGTGGCTGTTTGAGAAACATGTCCAGTGCCTCCTTGGCATGTGGAACTGACTGAGCAATTGTTTGAATGTCAGGCATAGAGTAAGGACTAGAGGTGTGCGCGCCAAAAATTATTGTTATTTATTGTTATCATCATTTTGGACCAAAAATATGATCGTCTTCATTCATATCGTAGGTGAACTGTATCGTCTTCATGATAATTATCGTGAAAAAATGATATTTTTGCAGCCCTATTTTTAAAGAAAAAATGCCTATAACTTCTATATTTTAAAAGTTAGAGGCTTGAAACTTGGTCACAGTGCTTATGGGGTATGCCTAAGTATGTGTATGAAATTTGAGATCGATCCCTCCAACCCTCGATTTTATATGAATTTTTAAAAGATCATTTCCGTTCTGACAGGTCTGAATGAACACACGTAGGGAGCTGTCATTCTGATCTGTCAAAACTGAAATGATCCTTAATAAATTCATATAAAATTGAGGGCTGGGGGGATCGATCTCAAATTTGGCACATATGTTCAGTCTATCACCACAAATAGAGCAGCTGGGGGGTTTCAGCTGCTCCGGCCGGCGAACTCTATTCCCAAACGGAATAGTACATGGAGGGGGGGGGGTGCTCAATTCGGGCAACACTTTAAACAATGTGGCTTTGGGCTAAACAATGTGCAAGCCCGTTGTTTCTCTCAGTTGCTTAATTGGGCTGCTTAGTGTACTGTCAGTTGTGTGTGCATTGTGTGTTACTCCCCACTCAACACAATAAGCAACACAACTGACGATTGTCCCCCCCTCCCCCTCGTTGCTTAATATGTCGTCCGAATTACCTCTGGGTAATTACTATACAACAAGCAAAACCCTTCACTGGCATCTTCCCCTTCAGTGTGTTTTTCAAAAGCCTTAATCTGCCACTTCTCTAGCAAATGATACCTGATAACAGTAATTTCTTGCCTCACTATCATGCTAGATACTTATCCCTTGCTTATTTACATTTTCCTAAATGAACCTAGGCCCTGAGGCCAGGTTATAACATGCCTTTGGGAATTTTAGTAGGGAATTTCAGAAGCTGAAGAAGGGATGTCCCCTTACGTTAAAGATTCAAATTACAGTTTATGCATGAACTGAATATGTAGCCAACCTGATATCTCTTAACTTCATTTCCTCAAGAAAAGGGGAAACCTACATTGCACTACTTTTATAATGGTTAATGAAATTATACTAGTAAAGTACTTTCAGCACTCAGAAACATATGAATATTATTATTCTCCATTCTAAATACCAATTTCCATATTTACCAAAGATTGTCTCTTCTACAAAACGAATAAGAACAAATAGATACTAGGGATGTGCACTGGATCGGACCCGATCCACGATCCGAGTCCAGTCCAGTGGGAAATCGGATAAATTATCCGATTTCTGATCCCGCAGCTGGATCGGCCGATCCAATCCGAACCGGTCCGAAAAGGCTCCGAACCGGATCGGCGGATCGGCGGGCGCCCACTGGCGCCCACCGCCGCTTCCATTGGCGGGCGCCAGCAGGCGCCCGCCGATGAAAGTGGACAGCGGGGGGGGGAGGAGGGGGGCGCTTACCTTCTCGGCCCGTCCGCTCCCGTCCGGCACTAGCAGCTACTACCAGCGGGCTCCGCGGCCTGCTCTAGGGTGGCGCGCCGGGTGATGTCATCACCCGGCGCGCTACTCTAGAGCAGGCCGCGGAGCCTGCTGGTGGTAGCCGCCGGCCCCGGACGGGAGCAGACGGGCCGAGAAGGTAAGCAGGGGGTGCGTGGAGGGGAGGAGGGGGCGCGCGGAGGGGGGAGGGGGGCCCTTACCTTCCCGGCCCGGCGGCTCCCGTCCGGCGCCGGCGCCTACTACTACCAGCAGGCTCCGCGGCCTGCTCTAGGGTGGCGCGCCGGGTGATGTCATCACCCGGCGCGCTACTCTAGAGCAGGCCGCGGAGCCTGCTGGTAGTAGTAGGCGCCGGCGCCGGACGGGAGCCGCCGGGCCGGGAAGGTAAGCAGGGGGTGCGTGGAGGGGAGGAGGGGGCGTGCGGAGGGGGGAGGGGGGCCCTTACCTTCCCGTCCCGGCGGCTCCCGTCCCGGCGCCGGCGCCTACTACTACCAGCAGGCTCTGCGGCCTGCTCTAGGGTGGCGCGCCGGGTGATGTCATCACCCGGCGCGCTACTGTAGAGCAGGCCGCGGAGCCTGCTGGTAATAGTAGGCGCCGGCGCCGGACGGGAGCCGCTGGGCCGGGAAGGTAAGCAGGGGGTGCGTGGAGGGGAGGATGGGGCGCGCGGAGGGGGGAGGGGGGCCCTTACTTTCCCGGCCCGGCGGCTCCCGTCCGGCGCCGGCGCCTACTACTACCAGCAGGCTCCGCGGCCTACTCCAGGGTGGCGCGCCGGGTGATGTCATCACCCGGCGCGCTACTCGAGAGTAGGCCGCGGAGCCCGCTGGTAGTAGCCGCCGGCGCCGGACGGGAGCAGACGGGCCGAGAAGGTAAGCAGTGGCGGGGAAGGGGGCTTACCCCCCCCCGGAGCCGTCCGCTTCTATACGCTGGCGCCCGCGGGCGCCAGCGGATGGAAGCGGGCGGCCCCAGGGGGGGTAGGGAGCGCGGGGGAGGGGGCTTACCTGCCGGGGCCGTCCACAGCGGACGGCCCCGGGGGGGGAGGGAGTTAGGCCCCCCCTCACCCACCCGCCGCCATTTTTTCCTCATAGACTTGCATTGCAATGCAAGTCTATGGGGAAAAAAATGGCGGCCGATCCAAAAATTTACGATTTTTGGGTCGGGATCGGACTCGATCCGGTCCGGGGGGCCTCCGATTTTGTCCGAACCGGTCCGGGACAAAATTGGAGGTCCCGATCCGGGTCCCGATCCGATCCGGGGGGTCCGTGCACACCCCTAATAGATACATTTCTACTGTTCAAAGCAATAGATATTATCTTACATTCTTTAACCTCTCCTCACAGCTGCCCTTCAATCTCACAAATTCAGTGTGGTGTTGTGGTTAGAGTGCTGGACTGGGAGTCAGGAGATCCAGGTTCTAATCCCAATTTGGCCATGGAAACTCACTGGGTGACTTTTGGCCAGTCACAGACTCTCAGCCCAACCTACCTCACAGGATTATTCTTGTGAGGATAAATTGGAGAGGAAGAGAATTATATATGTCATCTTGGGTTCCTTGGAAGAAAAAAGGTGGGATATAAATATAATAAAAAACAAATACAGCAGGCCAGTCTTTCTTTATAATTTTTTTGGCCTGCTATTCTTTCTGATAATCTTTTTATTAAAATCAGTGTATTATTATTATTATTATTATTATTAATTATTATTATTATTATTATTACCATAGCTTAATAATAGAAGTATGACCTTGGAGGTGTGTGTGTTTGTATTGCTTCAAACACACATATATACATATATATTCCATATATCCATAATCCCATATATGGAGTTGGTTTAATGTACACTCTGCTCATGCTCAAAGCCTTTCAGTCTATGGGCCTTTCTACACCTACGGGTGTAAAGGGAGGGGGCGATCCCAGACATACCTGCTTCTGGGATCGTCCTCTTTTTTCCAAACACGTACTTTTGCGATAGAGCGCAAGAGTGCTCTTTGGGTCCTCCGTAAAAAAAGTAAATGGGGGGATGCAATGCCGCAACGGCCCAATAGGCACCTGCCATTTTCTTTTTTATGAAGGATCCGAAAAGCGCTCTTGCTCTCCATTGCAAAAGTATGTTTTTTATTTTATTTTTAAAAAACCAAACCGCCCCCCTGCCATCCCAGGGATGGTGAAGTTGCTGCCACCCCCTCTCCTGATGGGGACGGAGCTACGCCGTGCAGCTCCGTGTCCATTTCTGATGCTCGCTTCCTTGTGAGTAAGTGGGCACCATGCAGGATGGGCGCCCACACCTCCCACAGCCTCGGGAAGTTCCCAGGACAGTGGGAAGAATGGGGTATTCCCAGGGATCTCTTATCAGTCCCACACAAGACTCATGTGATTTATGGGGTTGGGTGAAAATTGCCTTATATTTTCTGGCAGCCTCTGCAGCAATTGGCTGAAAGCTTTGCAGTTTTGCTGAGGGGGGGCCTAAATGTAAAACTATGGATTGGGTCCTGCCTGTATTGCGAAGCCCGGAGCAAGGGCATCTTGTCATGTAAGTCTATAATCCTGCAAGCAGAGCTGAGGGAGATGTGAGGGAGAGCAGGGCCATTTCACCAGCCCTCCTGAAAATCTCCCTCCTGAAGCCTCCTCCTCTCTCATTTATCACCATCAGCAGCCATTCCAGCATGCTGTATGGAGGGAGATGATGGGGAGAGCAGGGCTGAGAGGCTTCTCTTTTTCTCCTCTTCCCTCCCAATTCCTATTTCCTTGTGCATCGTGTCTTTTTTGATTGCAAGACTGTGGGCAGAGACTGTCTTGTTTTACTGCCATTATAGGAGACTTCTTGGCTAAGGAGCAGCAGAAAAATACTTCAGATAAAGCCTGAATGAAAAGCCAGTTTGACACTAGAAACTCAGATATCTGAGCGATGCTATGAGATTAGACAACCAAGGAAAACCAGGGTTAATTCATCAGAAACTTATCCTGAATCACACACGGCAGAAAAATAGTGGATTGGAGGGTTAGGGGCGAATACAGCATAACTGAGAATTGTGCCTGGATGCATCTTGGGGCACAGTTGCTTTGGCCCCTGAGAAGGTTATGTAGGCCCAACCACGCATAGAGGTTTTAGCAGCAAAAGTGAAACTTTTCCAGTTCATTCATATGTAGGCTGACCATATGAAAAGGAGGACAGGGCTCCTGTAACTTTAACAGTTGTAGAGGAAAGGGAATTTCAGCCAGTGTCATTTGCATGCAATTAGTTCCTGGTGAAATTCCCTCTTCATCGCAACAGTTAAAGGTGCATGCACTATACTAGAGTGACCATATACAAAAGAAGGCAGGGCCCCTGCAACTTTAACTGTTGTGATGAAGAGGGAATTTCACCAGGAACTAATTGCATACAAATGACACTGGCTGAAATTCTCTTTCTCTACAACTGTTAAAGTTACATGAGCCCTGTCCTCCTTTTCATATGGTCAGCCTATTCATATGGCCTTATGCTCTGAGCTTGCCTCTTAAAAAGGCAGTACGCAACTTTCCTGGCATAAACCAAAGTGAGGAAAACACACAATTTCTGCATGTACATCTTTTTGCAAAGGGGTGGGGTCGGGTGGGGCGACAGCAAAATAAACATGAGTACATTTTTGGACTGGCGATCTGAACATTTCTAATCATTAGTAGAGAAAAGTTCTGTTAACAGCCTCCCAAAAGAAACAGTGGAAGCAACAGACCTTGCTTGCTTCACAATGGAACAGGAAAATACTTCTTGAAGTTTGCATGAATGATTCAGTTTCCTGCAACAGCTGGAGGAAAGCCTGGATGATTTAGGATTCCCTGCCTGTCTGATAGTTTAATATTTGATTTCAGTGGAAAATTTAATTTAGTGTGCTTCAGATTCCTACTCTCTACCCAGGGTCCCACATCCCTGAATTTACTTAAGAAGTTATAGAGGAAGGGCATGTTGGCAGCAGATTACTCTGCTTCCTTTTCTTAAGACCGTTATTTTCCCCACTTCACTTGGCTACTTACCACTGTCCCTCTATAATGTTCCTCAGTTGAATTGTCCTGCTCTAAACTGCATCCATTGTAATGTTTTCTTTCCTCTGGGGCCTGTTCCAAACCAAGCCGTGTCAAATATGACCTGCCTTATTCAATTATACAGCCAATATGGTATTGAGAATCTTGGCTATGAATAGCATTTCCACAGTAATTTTTTAGAAACAAAGTTCAGTTTATGCTCATGGGCTAGGAAAGAAACATGTGGCTTATGCACCATGAAATGACACGGCCCAAAGAATATGCACAAGTCAATAGTACGCATAATATCAAAGCAGAAAATCACCGAACCTTTTATGGATATAAAAAGCTAGTTCCAGCGATTATGATCCGTTCTTCCAACATTCAGCCACATATTACCTGACAATAAAACACCACAAAGAATGGGGCTATAGGGACAGGCTTGTTTCTTAATGGCTGGGGTCGTGGTGGGCAGGGAACACATTCTGCCCCCTATGCAGAAGATTATCCTCAGTGCACCTCTTTACTTTCTTCTATAAAAAAATAAATGTTTGTCATTCATTCCTATGGAGAACAGTCCATTACTTTCCTTGGGGAAGCTGGGATCCTGCAGGAGGAAGGTACACTATGCTCTGTCTCTGGATGGAAACTGGACAGAAATATGTTGAACCCCCTAAGCCAGGGATGGGGAATGTGTGGCCTTCCAGCTATTGTTGGACTGCAACTCCCATCATCCCTCATTATTGGCGGTGCTGGCTAGGGTTGATGGGAGTTGGAGTCCACCAACATTTCCCATCCCTGCCTTAGGAGTTCACAAGTTATCTCTCGAGATATACCCCACCCATCATAATAATGGGCTCTTTTTTTTTTTTTTGCTACCGTATAGTAAGAGTCAAGAATTAATTTTGATGGGATAGGAAAGAGAATCAACATGTAGAGTTTATCACAGAGCTATTAAGAAGTAACCCACCAAGTAAGCCCCGGCACATATGTGTCTGGTTATAGCTGCAATCCTTGGTACATTTATTTGGGAGTACAGCTGTGTTCAACCATTGCAGGAAGCATATGGGTACAACTTGTGATGAGGGGGAATGTTCCAGCTCCACCCCTCTCTACCATCACACCTGCTGCCCTCTATGCGTGGAGGGTGATTGTCTGAAAAGAAAAGCCTCCTCTATTGGTGGGGGCTGTCCACACTATCCAGAACGCTCAGAGTAGCGACTGCTGGATGCAACAATGAAGAGAGGCAGGACTGGGGTGCTCCCCCCTCCTTGCTTATTGCAGCAACACACTTCCAGGAACACCTGAAGAGGGTACCTTCTAATTGAGATCAGTGGCACTCACTTCCATGTTAGCATACCATGAATCATCCTGATAGTCTCCATGCAACTATCCTCCTATTTTGCATAATTCTGCAACTTAACACACATGATGGGGGTACAGCATCGGTATCTGATATGTCTATGAACCTCCAGTTACATTTTATTCAGCAAAATTTGTTTTCGGGTTTATTGGATATCACAACATCTTTGACAAAGGTTTGTTCTAACTCATCTAATTGTTTTAGGTGTCATACCGTTAATGTTTCTTTTGTTCGTATGTTCTGGAAATGCCCAATGGTTGCCTCCTTTTGGGAGGAAGTCATCAGACAGATACACTTTGTATTGGAAAGCTCTTTAATATTGTCTGCTATACATGTTTTCTTAAATTATATACCTGCTTCTTGGAATGTAAGACATGGTCAGCATAAATGGATTTCTTGACTGCTGAAAGGCTGATACTACAACATTAGAAAGATAAAAGCTTATTGCCTATAATACAATGGATTGAAGACCTGACAACACTAGCAACATTTGAAACAGTGATATATAGGTGCCATTCATGAATGGACTTATATTTGGATATTTGGTCCATCTTTATTTATTTATTTATTTTATTCCATTTATATACCGCCCCATAGCTGAAGCTCTCTGGGCAGTTTACAAAAATTAAAAACATTGAACAATTAAAACACCGATATACAAAATTTAAAAGCATAAAGCATAAAAACAAGTTAAAATTACAATATCCTTCTGGGTCAAAGCACAACAACAGTTTATGTCTGATTTACTCCGTTTTCCTTTTTGTTTTTTAGAATGTTGTAATATTTGAAACTGAGGCTTTCGAAGTATGTAGTTACATTTGCGTTTTTATTTTTATTTTTGTTTTGTTAAAACTTACAATAAAAAATTGATTTTTTAAAAAAATGATGGGGGTACAGCTGCTAAGGAGAGACACATATCAACCAGAAACACCAGTGGGGATAAGACTAGGGAGGATCCATAATTTTCAGTGGCAAAGTCCAAGCATGGCACATGGAGGTCCCTGATACAACTGCTGGCATCTCTAGGTTTTGCTTTTTAATAAAGAACTCTTGGCAAGCAGGATGAGGAAATGCCTCTGCTTGAGACGCTGCAGAATGCTGGGGATGGGCAGATCTGTCAAGCTCGATTTCGTCAAGGTTCTCATTTTTCCACTGCCAAACTTCTTTCGTCTGGTTCTGTTACCGTGCAAGCTTTCCCTCCCAGCCACAAAGGTTCATAGATATTTTTTTTGCCCACATTTAATGCATGTTTTTCAAATGTACGTATTTTTGTGCTTATGGGCCCATTGACTAAAGTGTGTTTGTGCCAATTTTAGAAATGCACAGTTTCCTTTGCTCATTTTTTTTCCAAACGTGTGCATAGTAGCAAACACAATTTGTGTTTTGTTTTGCGGAATGTATCGCAAGCTCAAAAATGTACGGATTTCTGACTACAAATTGTGTTTGGGTCTGTGTTAGGTTCCAGGATTTAGGGATTGGATATAGCCATTGAAAAACACAATTTGAGCAAATTCTCAACAATCCCTGCAGAATGCCAGGCAGCAGCTGTATCTAATATTATTTGCTACCAAACTAAGTTGGTGGGAATTTAGCACCCTGTTTTTGAATGCTTTTGCTTCATCCATTTAAAATGGGATGATGACTTTCATTCCTCCAATGTAGTGTTCTATTTCTTTATGTATCATGGAAATGGTTTAAGTCAAATGAAGGCAGACACAAAAATGGCAAATTCAAATGGAGCCATCTAGAGTAACAGGAAGTCAAACGTCCTTCGAACACCATCCCAGCAATAAAGTTGAAATGATGAGGATAAAAGCAAATAAGTTCCACAGTTGTACATTTGTGCTTGGCAGTATAAACATGTATATGTCTAATTGGCCTAATTCAGTATTAGAACTTTTTCCATATGGGCCTAATTGGTGTGGGTCGGGTGACCAGATCGCCCGGGGATTCCCGGTCCTAACCGGGAAAACTGGGGCGATCCGGGCCAACTGGGGGACAGCGGGGCAAACAGGGGAAATGATGCCCGAGCGGAAGAGGCGGGAGAGGGCCGATTATGGGCTCGTGCCGCCGCCGGGCTGCCGCCGCCGGGCTCGTGCTGCTGCTGCCGCCGCTGCCGCCACTGCCGGGCTCGTGGCACCGCCGTCGCCGGGCTCATGCTGCCGACTGCCACCACCACCGGGCTCGTGCCGCCGCCGCTGGCGTTGCAGGGCTCATGCCAGAGGCCGCCCAGAAGAGGCAGGAGAGCGCCGAATCCAGAAATGATGAAATCGGCCCTCTCCTGCCTCTTCTGTGTGGCCTCTGGCCTCCTCGGGGTTTGTCGCGAAGGCGATGAGCCCCAAGGAGCCCGGATGCCTATGCGGAAGAGGCAGGGGAGGCCGATTACATCACTTCCAGAATCGGCCCTCTTCCTCGCAGCCTCTGGCACGAGTCGTGCAGCGCCGGCGGTGGCGGCGGCGCCACGAGCCCGGCGGTGCCATGAACCCGGCGGCGGCATGAGTCCGCCGGCGGCAGAGGAGCCGGTAGGTCCATGCTGGGATTTTTTTTGGGGGGTGAGTGGCTTGTTGGGGGGGTTGTTTGGGGTGGGGGGTGGCGGGGGGGACTGGGATTTTGGTTTCCAAAATCTGGTAACCCTAGGTGTGGACATTTCCCACTCAGTCACTACTGGACCATGATAGAGAATGGCAGTCAGTTGGGAGAGACACAGTTGGTATTCACACCACATTTTAGCAAAGTGCAATTCCATATTCCCATGGAAGGGGGCCATTGTTTCCTTACCTTCTGGAACTTAATAAGAATGGATTGAATACCGATTTAGTCATGCTTAGTGGTGTCCCACAGAAATTAACAGGACAAGTAAGTCACAACTAACTTAAGTCCCAAAGGGCTAAGTCTACACTGCACTCCTGCTTTATAGTGGTATCGAAGTGCACTGATTACACATTTGATATACTGCTATCATAATGTTATTTCCTGATGTTCTACGTTATCCAAAATGCCGCAACAAATGTTATTGGGTGCCCTACAAAGTATAAATGCGCAAGTGGGATAAAGGTGTTACCATTATGGAATCATAATGGTTTGACTCTAGGGGTAGATTTGGCCCAAATGATCTCAGTGGGTTTACTCTAAGTTTGACTAAATCTGTATCCAACCCTATGTGTGTAGTTTCTCTTTTGGGAAAAATACCTGACCCTTTGCTGTCTGTATAGAAAGCAAGTATCGCAAAACTACAAAATAATTTGTTTTGATTTTTGCGGCTAGATAAATCAAGAGACTTCCTGTGGAGAGCACATCAACGGCCTCTCATGTGACCTTAAAAAAACCTGCCCATGCCCATGACAAGGTATGTGGAGAGGAGATATTCTCCTATTTGGTTACACAATGTCCACTGCATTTTCACTGATCCAAGTGCAGCAGAAAAATGACTACCAGGAGAACATGATCTTGGTAACTATTAAGGAGATGGCTTTGTATCACTGGAGGAAAGCCTAGGATCTAGTAGCCTTCGCAACCTTATTCTTATCTAAGTATTTACGCAGTGAAAGAGAAACAGATAGCTAAAAGAATCCTGCTGCAATTAGACCAGGATACTCAGCTCTTAAATGAGGCACCCTTGCTGGATTAAAAGTGGAATTTGGCCAGTTAAGTATCTCTGGAATGATGGCAGGAAGCTATCAAATATTTATTTCAGTATCATCTACATAAAGGGTATTTTACAAAAAACAGGGATTGAATCCAGATTTCGATGGATAGAACTGGGTTGGCAAAGTGGATATTTCCACCTCTCCCTTCTTATGGCAGCCCCTCGAGCCCCCTGAAAAAGAAGGTCTGGTGATCTGGTTGACTGGGGTGCAGGAGGGGAGGGGGATCCCCCCAATCAGGCAGTGACCCCTTCCATGAGCAGAGTTTTCCATTCACAGAAGGTAGATCCAGGTTAGGCTGACCATATGAAAGGAGGACAGGGCTCATGCAACTTTAACAGTTGTAGAGAAAAGGGAATTTCAGCCAATGCCATTTGTATGCAATTAGTTCCTGGTGAAATTCCCTCTTCATCACAACAGTTAAAGTTGCAGGGGACCTGCCTCCTTTTGTATGTGGTCACTCTAGTATAGTGCCTGCAACTTTAACTGTTGTGATGAAGAGGGAATATCACCAGGAACTAATTGCATACAAATGACACTGGCTGAAATTCCTTTTTCTCTACAACTGTTAAAGTTACATGAGCCCTGTCCTCCTTTTCATATGGTCAGCCTAATCCAGGTTCCAAACCCAGGTGTGATAAGTCTCTACCCCAAGTGTTTAAAAGTAGAAACAGTAGAGGAAGGAGCGAAAAATGAAGACAGATAAACAGGAGAATATGCCATTGCTTCAATTACACATTACAGCAAGACATCAGGACTGGGGGAATTGTTCCAAAAGCTTCCTGCAAGCTGGCAATGTGTGAATTCCTGAATGTGCCAGAGGTTGAACTCAGGTCAGGTACACTGCAGCCTCACAAGCAGCACTACCTAGCAAAAAGGATGGTTCCTCATCATTAAGAGTTCTGACATAAATATCTCTACCTCTAGAACTTTGCCAACCAGACATTGTTCATGACTCAAATAGGGTGTTTGCCCAAAATACCTCAAGACAGCCTTTCCTAAACTGGGTGCGCTCTGGATGTTTTCGACTACAGCACCCAGCATTCCTGACCATTGGCTATGCTGAGTATGGTCAATGGGAGTTGAAGTCCAAAACATCTAGGGTCCACCACCAGCCTGGGGAAGGCTCCTCTGAGAAACAGAATGTTGACAACTTGGTCATTGGTAGCTGAATAGCTATAGTTTTCCTTGGCTGTCTGGATACGCAGGAGATGTATTGTCCTTTCAAGCTGGGTTATAACAGGAAGAGAAGAAAAGAAAAGGGGAAGAACAAATCAGAAGCAAATCCAGATCCAGCAACATTGTCTCTGGATCAATAGGAGTACATGTTTCTCTGTGATAATGCAGTCAGCTCACCAAGTCTATATTTATTAGAGAGGACTATGAAAGGGGAAGTGGGACCATTCCACAAAACCTGAGGAAGGACTATTTTTTCCCCCTCTTTCCTCCCCATCCACTTTTCCTTCTGTGTTATGTCTTTTCAGATTGTGAGCCTGTAGGCAGGGCCTGTCTTGTTTGACTGATTACATGTAAACCTCTCTCGGCAACGGGGATGATTAGGGGTCTGGAAACAAAGCCCTATGAGGAGATATTGAAAGAACTGGGCATGTTTAGCCTGGAGAAGAGAAGACTGAGGGGATACATGATAGCACTCTTGAAATACTTGAAAGGTTGTCACACAGAAGAGGGCCAGAATCTCTTCTCGATCAACCCAGAGTGTAGGACATGGAATAATGGGCTCAAGTTACAGGAAGCCAGATTCCGGCTGGACATCAGGAAAAACTTCCTGACTGTTAGAGCAATATGACAATGGAACCAATTACCTAGGGAGGTGGTGGGCTTTCCCACATTAGAGACATTCAAGAGGCAGCTGGACAATAATCTGTCAGGGATGCTTTAGGGTCGATTCCTGCATTGAGCAGGGGGTTGGACTCGATGGCCTTAGAGGCCCCTTCCAACTCTATGATTCTATGATTCTGTGTTGTTTTGGCTGAGGAGTGCCATAAAAATACTACAAACAAACAAACATTCAGATGGAAAGATGCAATATATATAGGCTGACCATATGAAAAGGAGGACAGGGCTCATGTAATTTTAACAGTTGTGGAGAAAAGGGAATTTCAGCCAGTGTCATTTGTATGCAATTAGTTCCTGGTGATATTCCCTCTTCATCACAACAGTTAAAGTTGCAGGCACTATACTAGAGTGACCACATACAAAAGAAGGCAGGTCCCCTGCAACTTTAACTGTTGTGATGAAGAGCGAATGTCACCAGGAATTAATTGCATACAAATGGCATTGGCTGAAATTCCCTTTTCTCTGCAACTGTTAAAGTTACATGAGCCCTGTCCTCCTTTTCATATGGTCAGCCTATATATATATATATATATATATATATTTCTTTAAGTGAAATACCATCTGGAAGCCCTTGTCAAGAATGGGATTTTGGTTTAGTGTACAACGTAGTGAACAGAATGGATACAGCGTTCCACCTTTTTATCTGGGGTTTGTTGAATTGCACTTCCAGCTCAAGCCCCTTATGCAGCTCTTCATGTCCCATTCTGCCAGGGGAGCTTCGGACAGTGAATGACGGTGTTACGAATGGGAGGGCGAGGGTGTAAAATGTTTGAGAAACATTGCATTGAATCTAAGAAATTAAGGGACACCAACGCTGATGCAGAATGCTTACAAAACTCTCCCTGTCCAAATTCATCGCTGGATGTTGAAGTCTCTCTTTCTGGAGTTGGGATCAATGTATTAACCATTCTCTCGTCTGGAACATTTTTCCCTCCAGACTTTTCAGAAATACTGAGAAGGGTGGAAAACTGCAATGTATAATGCCTAAGACAGGCAGAGCAGAATGTAGGGCAGAGTGAATCTGCAGACCAGTCATGGAATGGAAAAAAACCCACTTATTCTTACGCATGTCCACCAAACACAAGAGTGACAAAACTACAAGCTGGAAATGCTTCAGTGCCACAAAGAAGTTGAAAATGCCCTTTTTGCTGTCATGTGTACTACTGTGAATAACCACTGGATGGCAGGCATGCACTTTTTAAGAGCCTGTATATGCACTGCTACATCTCCTTTGAATGTGCCTGATGAAATAAGGGACCTTCCTCCCTCTTTTTTCTCTCTTCATTATAAGGGACCTTTTCCTGTTCGTCCTTCAGATGGAGATGGGGGTTCGTGACATGCAGGTGCACTTAATCTTTTCAAAATGTATGAAAGCCCCACAAAACCCTCTTTTTCTGGGTAAGGTATAGCACATTCACTGGCATTTAATGTTTACCTAGGAGTACTTGAAGGCACAAAAAGAATTACATGGTGAAAGAGGGAAACTTTGTAGCAAAGAGATTTGTCCATTGCCTCATGCAAACCCTGCCAGCATGCCGTTTCGTTTCTCCTGTTCTCCAATTTAATATGTGGGAGTAAGTGCCTTCAAGAGAAGGCAAGTTCTCTAGAATGCTTGATAGGATATAATCAGATGGAAAACATCCTGACTAGGGGTGTGCATCGGATCCGATCCACGATCCGAATCCGATCCGCCCCAAAAATCGGAAAATCCGATCCGATCCGATCCGACACAACATCCGATCCGATCCGATCCGACGAGGTCCGATCCGGATCGGATCGGATCGGCGGATCGGACGCCATTTTAAATGCGTTTTTCCAATAGCAAAGTATTGTTGTTTTACAAAAACGCCTATAACTTTTTCATTTTTAATGACAGAAGGATGAAACTTGGGCACATTGTACACTGGTTAGGGGTAGGTATCTGTGAGAAATTTCAGAAAGATTGGTGCATGCAGTTTGTGGCAATTAATTTTTTAATAAATAACATGGAATGCCTATAACTCGGTCATTTTTAAAGTTACACACATGAAACTTTGCCACATTGTAGGTGGTACCTTGGGACCCACGTGTGTGAAATCCCAGAACCGTGGGTGCTTGCCTGGTGTAGCAATGAATTTTTGAAAATGGGTAGTAGTGGGGTAAATGCAGTTATGCCTCCCATGTTTTTATTTTTAAAGATACAAACAGGACACTTCGGCACATTACAGGGAACACTTCCCTTGATATGTGTGTAAAATTTCAGACAGCTAGCTCCAGGCATGTGTTGGCAATGAATTGTTGAAAATTGGGTAGCAGTGGGGTAAAATACAGTTTTGCCTCCCATTTTTTTATTTTCAAAGATACAAACGGGAAACTTTGGCACATTGCAGGGAACACTTCACTTCAAATGTGTGTGAAATTTCCGGAAGCTAGGTGCAACATTTTAGTGGGAAACGAACGTTTATTCATGGCATTTCACATGGGATTTATGGGTTGGTTTGAAGAGCTACCAAGCTCTAACTCGCTCACATGGCAGAGGACCTATGGCCGCTCATACGCTGAAAATTTCACAAACTTTGGTGCAATGCTTTAGCGGGAAAACAAAGGTTTATTCATGGCATTTCACATGGGATTTATGGGTTGGTTTGAAGAGCTACCAAGCTCTAACTCGCTCACATGGCAGAGGACTTATGCCTGCTCAAACGCTGAAAATTTCACAAACTTTGGTGCAATGCTTTAGTGGGAAAACAAAGGTTTATTCATGGCATTTCACATGGGATTTATGGGTTGGTTTGAAGAGCTACCAAGCTCTAACTCGCTCACATGGCAGAGGACTTATGCCTGCTCAAACGCTGAAAATTTCACAAACTTTGGTGCAATGCTTTAGTGGGAAAACAAAGGTTAAACTTTATTATTTTAAACCTTCAGGAAAGGGAGGGGGAGGCTGTGTTTGTGTGTGTGTGTTTGACAGCTTGATCCACCAATTGTGCTTTAGAATACATGACTGAATCACCCAATCCTGTGAAGACTTTCTTCAGCCTCCAATCGCAATGCTGGAGGAGGGCACCAGTATATATTCTCTCAGCCCTGCCCTTCTGGCTCTTTGTGGGTTGAACGTGGAGGAGATTAGGGAGTGTTTTGGAGCTGTGTTGGAGAGACTGTATTGATTTGATTGTATTTGGAGGTGGTTTTGAGGAGTTTTTCTGATCTTTTACTTCAGCTTTTCTTGTTCTCTCTCTTGGCTTTCCTTTCTCTCTTGCCTTTCCTTTCTTAGATAGCACGTTTGTTTGTCTGTGAGTTCAGTTTGTCTTTGCAGTGAGTGTGTTTGTTTGTTCTTCTTTCGCTTTCTGAAAAAAACCCAAAAAAATAATAAAAAAATATTTCTATCCTCTCTCTCTCTCTCTCTCTTTCTCTGTGTGTGTGTGTGTGTGTGTGCGCGCTTGTGAGTGAGTGTGTGTTGCTGGGCTGTGTAGCCTGCTGCTACAAACACAAAAAAAGTCAGCAAAGCACACACTTACACAAAAATAAATAATAATAAAAATAAAATGAAGCGTGGCACTCAAAGGGGGGGTGCTCCCAAGGCAGCATTTGGGAGAGGCCGCTCTGGGCATGGCGCTGCTGCTGCTGCTGCTGGGACCAGCAGCAGGCAGCCTACTTCCACACCCCCAGTTAAACTGAGGCGTTCTCCACTGGGGCAGCAGAAGCAGGCAGAGGCAACTCAAAGTAGTGCCTGCAGGGCACTCTTTCAGCAACATGAGGCAGGTGCTGGGAGCAGCAGTGGGCATGAAGAAGGAGCACTATATCCAGCTCCTTCTTTGGTGGGTGAGCCTGTGAACCCGCTGACTGATCTTTTCCCAGATCTTGTGGAAGTCAGCGAGGTTCAGAGTGAGGAGGAGGACTCTGATGTGGGGCAAGAGGAAGAGCAGGCAGCACCAGAGACTTACTCTCCACAATCCGTCCTCTCTTCCACTCATTCCCTTGCTCCTGAGGTGACACCACAGAGCGAAGGCGCCGGCAGGCCGTCTGTGTCACCCCAGAAGCGACAGGCAAGCAAGGTGTGGGACCACTTTGAGGTGGCAGTGGATTCCCGCTTTGCTGTCTGTCGCCACTGCAAGATGTCAGTGAGCAGGGAAAAAATGCCAGGCCACTTCACCACCACGAACCTCAGCCGCCACATGCAGAGGCACCACCAGTCTGTTTTGCTTGGGACCGAGGCGGGCACCTCGCAGCAGACTGGTGCTAGCGGCAAGGGCAAGCAGAAGGCTCCTGCAACTTCTGCCAGCTCTCGACCTCCCATCCCCAAGAGGCTTCGCCAGGCCACCATGGAAGAGATGGGGTGGGGGAAGTATGGAGCCACAAGGTGGCGTTTTCCAGCGCCCAACCAGATCACCAATTGCATCGGTGAGATGGTGGCGTTGGATGACCAGCCATTCAGCCTCGTCGAGAACGCAGGCTTCAAGAGGCTGATGGCTCTTGTGGTTCCATACTACAAGCCGCCGTGTCGCACCACCCTGAGCAGGCGTGTGGTGCCCTCCCTGTACCAGGCATGCAGGGAGTTAGTTCTGGGTCGTCTGTGCCAGGCAGAGGCACAGAAGGTGCACTTCACTTCGGACATCTGGTCCAGCGAAGGAGGAGTGCACGCTTACCTGTCCCTGACGGCTCACTGGTGGGGAGCCTCAGGGCAGGAAGCACCCAGGACTTCTGGGACTGGGAAGGAGGGCTGCCGCTGGGCCCTCCTTCATACCGCAGTCATGGACCAGTCCCACACGGCGGAGGAGATTACGGAGGCCATGAACCGCATGGTGGCAGGGTGGCTGGGCGGGCACCAGCACACCCGCGGTTACATGGTCACGGACGGGGGAGCCAATATGCTGAAGGCGGTGCGCGATGGCGGATTTGAGGGCATCCGCTGCATCGCGCACGTCTTCAACCTGGTCGTCAGGGATGGCCTTGGAGGCAGCAAGGCCCCTCTCCCTCCCCAAATCCGTAATCTCCTAGAGAGCTGCAGGAAGGTGGCTGGGCATTTCCACCACAGCGTGAAGGGCAGTCGGTTGCTGCGGGAGAAGCAGCAGGAGCTGGGACTTCCGCAGCACCGGCTAGTGCAGGACGTGGCAACACGTTGGAACTCCACCTACCACATGCTCGAGCGTATGGTGGAGCAACAGCGTGTTGTCCACGAGATGTTCAGGGTCGGGGACATTGGCATCCAGGCCCCACTGTCCAGGCAGCAGTGGGAGGCCATGTCCCAGCTTCTGGTGGTCCTCAAGCCGTTCCTTGAGGCCACCGAGACCCTGAGCAGCAGCACTGCCCTTCTCAGCCAGGTGCTCCCCGTGGCCAGGCATCTCCAGAATCAGATGGGCGAGTTTCTGGAGGCCGGGGATGCCGTCACCGGCAGGCGCTTCCTGCCAGAGGTGCGGGAAGTGGTGACGAGGCTGAGGGAAAGCCTATCCCGCCGGGTCCAGCCTCTCTACAACGAGAGGCAGTACATGTTGGCCACCATGTGCGACCCGCGCATCAAGGATGGGTTATGTGGGCAGACTTCCCGGGCAGGTTGGGTGGAAATGCTGGTGACGGACGTTCGGGCGGCCCGGGATGCCAGGATTGGGCAGGCAGAGGAGGAGGCCACCGAAGCCCAGGCGCTAAGTCCGCTGAGCACCACCAGCAGCGGCGGCAGCAGCACCACCACACCCAGCAGGGGGACAGGCCAGGGGTTTTGGGACAAGGCTTTGCAGGCTGCGGTTGGGCATAGAGGCACTCAACCCAGCCGCCGCCAGGATGACGCTGCAGCAGCAGTGCAGCGTTACCTGGCGGAGCAGATGGAGGACGGCTCCATCGAACCCCTGGCCTACTGGTCATCTCGGCGCCAGATGTGGCCTGATCTGGCGCGGGTGGCCATGGACAGAATCAGCTGCCCACCGTCCAGCGTTCCAAGCGAGCGGGTGTTTTCCATGGCGGGCGACGTGGTCACACCCCACCGTTCTCGCTTGGACGCTGAGATTGTGGAGCAGCTGGTCTTCCTCAAGGTCAATCTGCCCCTGCTGGGATACCCCACCCTCATGCCCGCGGGGGAGTAATTGGCAGGCACCCCCCATCCATCCCACACCTTTGGGCAGGCACCGGCAGGCCCTTGATTTTTTAATTCTTATTTTCGGTTAATTAATTTTCTTTACTTTAATTTACTGGCTGTGTTGTTTACAGCTCAGTAACTCAACTCTGAACGATGGATCCCGAAGGGATCTAGTTCCTTCTCCTAGCCTCTTACATTGAGGGGATGCACAAGCATCTCACACATTCTATGTTGTTTGACTTGAACCAATGTGCTTGCACGTGTGCCTCTGAAATTGGACTCCGATGGCTCCCTCCAGGCCTTCTGTAAGGTCCCACACTTCCATGGGCGTTTCCTCTTGTAAGACCACGTCAGAGGCTCATGAGAACTTTGGATAAGAAGAAGGCTTAATTTTGTCGCCAAGGAACGCATGCACCTCTCTGACTATGAACGAAGGACGCGATAGGATTCCTCTTCCAGGCTCCTACATTGAGTGGATGACAAGCAGCATCCCACACTGTTTCTGACTGTGTCTTTTGGACTTATGTGGCAGCCTTGCAGGGCTGTCACTGTGTGTTGTGTTTATTTTAGCTATATGATTTAAAAAACTGCCTGCCCGCCTGCCCAGCTGCTAGGTTGCCGCCATTGTGAAGTAGCCGGAATGCGTGGGCTGGTCTCACGGTTCTATTGCTTACTTGTGCAATGCGCAAGCGCCTGGCATCATGCCCGCCTCTGCCTCTGCCTCTGCCTGCCTGCCTGCCTGCCCGCCTGCCCACCTGCTAGGTGGCCGCCATTGTGAAGTAGCCGGAATGCGTGGGCTGGTCTCACGGTTCTATTGCTTACTTGTGCAATGCGCAAGCGCCTGGCATCATGCCCGCCTCTGCCTCTGCCTCTGCCTGCCTGCCTGCCTGCCTGCCCGCCTGCCCACCTGCTAGGTTGCCGCCATTGTGAAGTAGCCGGAATGCGTGGGCTGGTCTCACGGTTCTATTGCTTACTTGTGCAATGCGCAAGCGCCTGGCATCATGCCCGCCTCTGCCTCTGCCTCTGCCTCTGCCTGCCTGCCTGCCTGCTAGGTTGCCGCCATTGTGAAGCATCATGCCCGGCCCGCCTCTGCCTGCCTGCCAATGTGACTTTGCCTGGAGGAGCCTATGCCACTGTGACTTTGCCTGGAGGAGCCTATGCCAATGTGACTTTGCCTGGAGGAGCCTATGCCAATGTGACTTTGCCTGGAGGAGCCTATGCCACTGTGACTTTGCCTGGAGGAGCCTATGCCAATGTGACTTTGCCTGGAGGAGCCTATGCCACTGTGACTTTGCCTGGAGGAGCCTATGCCAATGTGACTTTGCCTGGAGGAGCCTATGCCAATGTGACTTTGCCTGGAGGAGCCTATGCCAATGTGACTTTGCCTGGAGGAGCCTATGCCAATGTGACTTTGCCTGGAGGAGCCTATGCCACTGTGACTTTGCCTGGAGGAGCCTATGCCACTGTGACTTTGCCTGGAGGAGCCTATGCCAATGTGACTTTGCCTGGAGGAGCCTATGCCAATGTGACTTTGCCTGGAGGAGCCTATGCCAATGTGACTTTGCCTGGAGGAGCCTATGCCAATGTGACTTTGCCTGGAGGAGCCTATGCCAATGTGACTTTGCCTGGAGGAGCCTATGCCAATGTGACTTTGCCTGGAGGAGCCTATGCCACTGTGACTTTGCCTGGAGGAGCCTATGCCAATGTGACTTTGCCTGGAGGAGCCTATGCCAATGTGACTTTGCCTGGAGGAGCCTATGCCAATGTGACTTTGCCTGGAGGAGCCTATGCCAATGTGACTTTGCCTGGAGGAGCCTATGTGCCACTGGAGTCCTCCGATCCACAGCGGCCGCACGAATAAGGTAAGTGTGTGCAGTCAACGCAGGGACACCTGAGGGTGTCCAGAAGTGGGGCAGTCTGAGATCTTACTTCCGAGTAAGGAAGCAGGCAGCCCCGTGTGCCTACTGGGGCGTGGGCACTCAGGACCGGGCAGATGCCAGTCCTGGGTGAGAGGGAGCCAATGGTGGAAAAGTATGATTTATCTCATGTTAATTCTTTCCCCCCCCCTCCTTCTTTTGCAGCCTATGGAACTCTTCGCCACTGCGCAAAGCGGACCCGTGATTCCAGACTGCCCATCTGCCCCAGCCACGGCCACATGGAGGTGGCCCATCGATTCACGTCGCCCGTACGACTCAGGTAAGAGTGCAGGCAGAGTGGGCATATAGAAAAGAAGGCAGGGCCCCTGCACCTTTAACTGTTGTGATGAAGAGGGAATCTCAGCAGGAACTAATTCCATACAAATGACACTGGCTGAAATTCCCTTTTCTCTACAACTGCTGAAGTTAGGAACCCTGACCTGGATTTGATCTGGTCAGCCTAACGTAGGGTGCTATTAGGAGTGAATGAATAACCCCAGGACAAAAGAAATGGTGATTCTCTAATGCTCCGGTAAGCTGTGTCCTGCCAGACACAAAAGGATAGCCAATCACTCTAACAATGGGCTCAGAAGAGTGATTTAGAAAGGGAGGGGTGCAGCAGGAGAAAGAGGATTGCGTCACAAACAAGAGAAGTGTGCCGGTGGGAGACTACTAGGACTTGCATGTATTAATTTAATACAAATCTTTATTTATTTTCCTTTCTTCTTTTGCAGTATAAAAGTATTCATGTAATATTCATTTTCCCCCTCCTCTTCTTTTGCAGCCTGTGGCACTCTCACTGCCACAGTGCCCGGGAAAGGAGAGACTTTGCCCATTACATGCCAGCCTGCCTGCCCGCTGCTGATGCCACCTGCCGCCTTCCAGATCGTTCCTGCGAGGCGGGCCAGCCGCCTTCCTTGCACAAGCCATGGGACTAGGGGTCCTCCAGGAGAATCTCACCTAGTCCTCAACGCCCTCAGGACTATGGTAAGTGTTCTGTGAATGGGGGGGCACCTTCCACCTAACTGAAGGTTGGCTGTCTGCCTGCTAACTTCCGAGTGAGCAGGCAGCCCCGTGTGCCTGCTGGGGCGTGGGCACTCAGGACCGGGCACATGCCAGTCTTGGGTGGGAGGGAGCCAGTGGTGGAAAAGTATCATTTTTCTCATATTCTTCCCCCCCCTTCTTCTTTTGCAGCCTATGGAACTCTTTGCCACAGTGCCCAGGAGAGACGGTAATGCAGACTGCCCACCTGCCCGTCACTGCCCGCCTGGAAGTGGCATCTTATCAACAACGCCCTCACGACTGTGGTAAGTGTTCTGTGAATGGGTTGGCACCTTCCACCTAACCGAAGTGGGGCTGTCTGCCTGCTAACTTCCGAGTG
Source organism: Anniella stebbinsi (assembly GCA_029215795.1). Lineage (NCBI taxonomy): Eukaryota > Metazoa > Chordata > Lepidosauria > Squamata > Anniellidae > Anniella > Anniella stebbinsi. The sequence continues at coordinate 95,969,062 of JARDYH010000003.1, read as the reverse complement.
AGCAGGCAGCCCCGTGTGCCTGCTGGGGCGTGGGCACTCAGGACCGGGCACATGCCAGTCTTGGGTGGGAGGGAGCCAGTGGTGGAAAAGTATCATTTTTCTCATATTCTTCCCCCCCCCCTTCTTCTTTTGCAGCCTATGGAACTCTTTGCCACAGTGCCCAGGAGAGACGGTAATGCAGACTGCCCACCTGCCCGTCACTGCCCGCCTGGAAGTGGCATCTTATCAACAACGCCCTCACGACTGTGGTAAGTGTTCTGTGAATGGGGGGGCACCTTCCACCTAACCGAAGTGGGGCTGTCTGCCTGCTAACTTCCGAGTGAGCAGGCAGCCCCGTGTGCCTGCTGGGGCGTGGGCACTCAGGACCGGGCACATGCCAGTCTTGGGTGGGAGGGAGCCAGTGGTGGAAAAGTATCATTTTTCTCATATTCTTCCCCCCCCCTTCTTCTTTTGCAGCCTATGGAACTCTTCGCCACTGCGCAAAGCGCACCCGTGATTCCAGACTGCCCATCTGCCCCAGCCACGGCCGCATGGAGGTGGCCCATCGATTCACGTCGCCCGTACGACTCAGGTAAGAGTGCAGGCAGAGTGGGCATATAGAAAAGAAGGCAGGGCCCCTGCACCTTTAACTGTTGTGATGAAGAGGGAATCTCAGCAGGAACTAATTCCATACAAATGACACTGGCTGAAATTCCCTTTTCTCTACAACTGCTGAAGTTAGGAACCCTGACCTGGATTTGATCTGGTCAGCCTAACGTAGGGTGCTATTAGGAGTGAATGAATAACCCCAGGACAAAAGAAATGGTGATTCTCTAATGCTCCGGTAAGCTGTGTCCTGCCAGACACAAAAGGATAGCCAATCACTCTAACAATGGGCTCAGAAGAGTGATTTAGAAAGGGAGGGGTGCAGCAGGAGAAAGAGGATTGCGTCACAAACAAGAGAAGTGTGCCGGTGGGAGACTACTAGGACTTGCATGTATTAATTTAATACAAATCTTTATTTATTTTCCTTTCTTCTTTTGCAGTATAAAAGTATTCATGTAATATTCATTTTCCCCCTCCTCTTCTTTTGCAGCCTATGGCACTCTCACTGCCACAGTGCCCGGGAAAGGAGAGACTTTGCCCATTACATGCCAGCCTGCCTGCCCGCTGCTGATGCCACCTGCCGCCTTCCAGATCGTTCCTGCGAGGCGGGCCAGCCGCCTTCCTTGCACAAGCCATGGGACTAGGGGTCCTCCAGGAGAATCTCACCTAGTCCTCAACGCCCTCAGGACTATGGTAAGTGTTCTGTGAATGGGGGGGCACCTTCCACCTAACTGAAGGTTGGCTGTCTGCCTGCTAACTTCCGAGTAAGCAGGCAGCCCCGTGTGCCTGCTGGGGCGTGGGCACTCAGGACCGGGCACATGCCAGTCTTGGGTGGGAGGGAGCCAGTGGTGGAAAAGTATCATTTTTCTCATATTCTTCCCCCCCCTTCTTCTTTTGCAGCCTATGGAACTCTTTGCCACAGTGCCCAGGAGAGACGGTAATGCAGACTGCCCACCTGCCCGTCACTGCCCGCCTGGAAGTGGCATCTTATCAACAACGCCCTCACGACTGTGGTAAGTGTTCTGTGAATGGGGGGGCACCTTCCACCTAACTGAAGGTTGGCTGTCTGCCTGCTAACTTCCGAGTAAGCAGGCAGCCCCGTGTGCCTGCTGGGGCGTGGGCACTCAGGACCGGGCACATGCCAGTCTTGGGTGGGAGGGAGCCAGTGGTGGAAAAGTATCATTTTTCTCATATTCTTCCCCCCCCTTCTTCTTTTGCAGCCTATGGAACTCTTCGCCACTGCGCAAAGCGCACCCGTGATTCCAGACTGCCCATCTGCCCCAGCCACGGCCGCATGGAGGTGGCCCATCGATTCACGTCGCCCGTACGACTCAGGTAAGAGTGCAGGCAGAGTGGGCATATAGAAAAGAAGGCAGGGCCCCTGCACCTTTAACTGTTGTGATGAAGAGGGAATCTCAGCAGGAACTAATTCCATACAAATGACACTGGCAGAAATTCCCTTTTCTCTACAACTGCTGAAGTTAGGAACCCTGACCTGGATTTGATCTGGTCAGCCTAACGTAGGGTGCTATTAGGAGTGAATGAATAACCCCAGGACAAAAGAAATGGTGATTCTCTAATGCTCCGGTAAGCTGTGTCCTGCCAGACACAAAAGGATAGCCAATCTCTCTAACAATGGGCTCAGAAGAGTGATTTAGAAAGGGAGGGGTGCAGCAGGAGAAGGAGGATTGCATCACAAACAAGAGAAGTGTGCCGGTGGGAGACTACTAGGACTTGCATGTATTAATTTAATACAAATCTTTATTTATTTTCCTTTCTTCTTTTGCAGTATAAAAGTATTCATGTAATATTCATTTTCCCCCTCCTCTTCTTTTGCAGCCTATGGAACTCTCACTGCCACAGTGCCCGGGAAAGGAGAGACTTTGCCCATTAAATGCCAGCCTGCCTGCCCGCTGCTGATGCCGCCTGCCGCCTTCCAGATCCTTCCTGTGAGGAGGGCCACCCGCCTTCCTCGCACAAGCCATGGGACTTGGCATTCGCCCTCAAGGAGAATGTCACCCAGTCCCCAACGCCGCTGTTGGACTTTGCCCTGGATGCCAGCCTGCCTGCCCGCCCGCTGCTGATGCCGCCTGCCGCCTTCCAGATCCTTCCTGTGAGGAGGGCCAGCCACCCTCCTTGCACAAGCCATGGGACTTGGCATTCGCCCTCAAGGGGAATGTCACCCAGTCCCCAACGCCGCTGTTGGACTTTGCCCTGGATGCCAGCCTGCCTGCCCGCCTTCCAGATTCTGCTGTGGAAGGAGAAATAAATAATACTAGGTGCTGCAAGAGACCATGTGGATTGGCTCTACATCAAAGCAGCCTTCTGGTTTAGAATTACATACTACACAAGAAAAGAACAATCATTTATCCTGCAAGATCCCTTCCCAGGCTAGGATCTGAATAATAGCTATTAGCTAGGATCTGAATAGCTATTAGCTGGGATCTGATTAGCTACTAGTGCATTTCGTAGCATTCCTGCAACCAACACCTGTCTTGTCATGTAAATGTATGGGTCCCTAAAGCAATTTACAATCACTTTACATTTTACAAATGAATAAGTGAAACTTTCTTCCCTCATTACCATTCCACACCAGGCAGGCAATGTCCCCTTCCTGAAGGTTTAAAATAATAAAGTTTAACCTTTGTTTTCCCACTAAAGCATTGCACCAAAGTTTGTGAAATTTTCAGCGTTTGAGCGGGCATAAGTCCTCTGCCATGTGAGCGAGTTAGAGCTTGGTAGCTCTTCAAACCAACCCATAAATCCCATGTGAAATGCCATGAATAAACCTTTGTTTTCCCACTAAAGCATTGCACCAAAGTTTGTGAAATTTTCAGCGTTTGAGCAGGCATAAGTCCTCTGCCATGTGAGCGAGTTAGAGCTTGGTAGCTCTTCAAACCAACCCATAAATCCCATGTGAAATGCCATGAATAAACCTTTGTTTTCCCACTAAAGCATTGCACCAAAGTTTGTGAAATTTTCAGCGTTTGAGCAGGCATAAGTCCTCTGCCATGTGAGCGAGTTAGAGCTTGGTAGCTCTTCAAACCAACCCATAAATCCCATGTGAAATGCCATGAATAAACCTTTGTTTTCCCACTAAAGCATTGCACCAAAGTTTGTGAAATTTTCAGCGTATGAGCGGCCATAGGTCCTCTGCCATGTGAGCGAGTTAGAGCTTGGTAGCTCTTCAAACCAACCCATAAATCCCATGTGAAATGCCATGAATAAACGTTCGTTTCCCACTAAAATATTGCACCTAGCTTCCGGAAATTTCACACACATTTGAAGTGAAGTGTTCCCTGCAATGTGCCAAAGTTTCCCGTTTGTATCTTTGAAAATAAAAAAATGGGAGGCAAAACTGTATTTTACCCCACTGCTACCCAATTTTCAACAATTCATTGCCAACACATGCCTGGAGCTAGCTGTCTGAAATGTTACACACATATCAAGGGAAGTGTTCCCTGTAATGTGCCGAAGTGTCCTGTTTGTATCTTTAAAAATAAAAACATGGGAGGCATAACTGCATTTACCCCACTACTACCCATTTTCAAAAATTCATTGCCACACCAGGCAAGCACCCACGGTTCTGGGATTTCACACACGTGGGTCCCAAGGTACCACCTACAATGTGGCAAAGTTTCATGTGTGTAACTTTAAAAATGACCGAGTTATAGGCATTCCATGTTATTTATTAAAAAATTAATTGCCACAAACTGCATGCACCAATCTTTCTGAAATTTCTCACAGATACCTATCCCTAACCAGTGTACAATGTGCCCAAGTTTCATCCTTCTGTCGTTAAAAATGAAAAAGTTATAGGCGTTTTTGTAAAACAATAATTTGCTATAGGAAAAAGCATTCAAAATGGCGTCCGATCCGGATCGGAAAATCCGATCCGCGGATCGGAATCGGATCCGATCCGATCCGACACACTATCTGATCCGATCCGATCCGACCCCCCAGGTCCGATTCCGATCCGCTATCCGATCCGATCCGGGGGGTCAGTGCACATCCCTAATCCTGACACAGTTTCATAGATGCAAATGACAAAATGCTCACATATTACATTATCATTATGAACTCTACAGCATGGTAAACGTTGGCCTTGGCTTTCTAGTACTGCAATCATTTCATCCTCACAACCATCTTGTGAGGCAGGTCTTGACTCTCTACTATTCTCATTTTATGGATGGGTAAAATTGAGGCTGAGAAACTACCAGTTGTCCAAAAATACATAGGAAAGTTATGGCAGAGTGTGACTTTAAGTCTTGACCCAGTCGTCTCTAGTCTCTACTAACTGGGCCACAGTTTTGGCTTTCCATTTGTGGTATTCGAAGGCTGCAATCCAATGCCTATTTACCTGGAACTATGCCTCATTGAACTCTATAGGAGGTACTTCTGAGTAGACATTCATAGGATTATGCCGTCTCTTGGTTTTATTATATGGCGTTGTGGCAAACTGCAGTGCAAAACCTGCTAATTCTTTTCTGGGCTGCCACAGTGCCCCAAACCTATAAAACACCTGCCTAAGCCATTAGAGAGATTAATTAAAAGTCACATATGAAACAGCCAAAAATAATTTCAATATTTAGAAGGAACCAAAATTTTTAGTAACATATTAACCATAGAAAAGAAAAGATGAAAACTCTCTAGAAGCATAACAATGTAAGCGTCTTACGCTATATGTAGTTATTATTATTATTATTATTATTATTATTATTATTATGGTTAGTAGCTGAAATTCAATCAGCCAGTGACCTTCCTTTATGGCAATCCATAGACCATAGGAAATATGACAAGAGTAAAGTTTTTAAAAATTAAAATTGTTAATAACAGGATCCAACACACCTTAAAATACTTTATACATTTCATAAAAATTAAAACACTTATCTTAACCAACAACCATTGCTCTGATGGATATAGCCACATTCAAAAACTTGGCCACTTGTATAGTAATATCCTCATTTGTGCCCTGTAGCAAGAGGTTTAAATGATATCCTGGGGTGAGATTTGTTAAAGGTCATATAAAAGGCCAGATTAAATCCTCCCTTGCTTTTTGATAAAAGCGACATGAGAACAAAATGTGTTCAACAGTCTCTACGTCTAAATTGTTGCATGGGCAAATTCTAAGGAACCACGGAATCTTCTTGAGTCTGCTCTATAGAACCTTTGAAGGGAGGGCGTTAAACCTGGCCAACGTAAAGGCCTTCCTGTATTTGGGAATGATTAACCACTTCAAGTACTGCATTCCATCTTTAGTAGGATTGCATGACAACCCCAGCGACTGTGGCGCACAAGGGCCCCATGCAGCACCAAGAAGTTCCTGGTTGTCAATATCTATCAATCGTTGTTTAGATAAGGCCCTGGCCTTTTCCAGGCCTAATGCCAACAAATAAGAGGGCGAAAGCCCGATAGAAGTGATTTTTTTTCTATGGATTTAACCCATGGGGAGACATATGAGTCTGCATATAACTTGGGAATCAAGGAATTGGAAGATGTCAAGAAACGACATCGAAGCCAAAAATGGGTTGCGTGAATCCAGGCCATGCATTTTAATGAGTTCAAACCTGCTTCTACGTTTAGTACTGCACCTGCCACACAGCGGGGGGCACCAAAAATGATCCTAAGGAAGCGATGTTGCAGTCCCTCTAGGGTACTTGTTGTCAATGGGAACCATATAGGAGATCCGTACAGGACTTGGGACACTGTCATTGATTTATATACTCATATGGCTGCAACTGTGAATTTCCCTCCCTTAGTATGATAAAACCTAGCCAGTGCGTTTATATACTCTGTTCAGCTTTAGATTTAATTTGTCTTCTTTTGTATATGGTCACTCTAGTATAGTGTATGCACCTTTAACTGTTGTGATGAAGAGGGAATTTCACCAGGAACTAAGTGCATACAAATGACACTGGCTGAAATTCCCTTTCTCTACAACTGTTAAAGTTACATGAGCCCTGACCTGGATTTTATCTGGTCAGCCTACACAAGGGTGAGGGGGAATTGGATGTGTCTGTTGCTGGGTGAGAAATATTGATTCACAAAGGGAAATGATACACCCTCACAATTGGGCACGCTGACACTGAGGTTTTAGGCCCCAGAAATATAGATCTGGTCATGTTAGCTGACCAAACTTTCTAAGATAGCCACCATTTTGTTAGCCACAGCCTGATAAAGGCCTGGCACCTGCCATGCAAATTCAATGGCTCTGTCTTCCGTAAGGAGTGATGAGCAGCAAGTTGCTTGTGGTGGATGCAGGAATGATACCTGCTCATCCTTTCCCTGCTTTTCCTAAAGATTAAGAGCCTCAGATCGGCTGTGCTGTATCAGACCAAGGCCTATCTTAATGCACTCATTTGCTGAATTCGGACAACACGATAGTCAATGATGGGGTAATAATCAACTTTACAGTTGTTCATCTAGGGGGTACTCCCCACACAACATGGTAATAAATAATCAACCGTGGTGTGGATTATGATTAGCACTGAGTTGACTATGGCAGCATTCGGACGACATGTTTTAGGATGTTTTAATGCAGTTTTAAAAATGTGTGTCATGTTTTAATAAGTTTTATGTATTTTATTATTTGTTGTTCCCTGCCTCGATCCGAACGGAGAGGCGGGTAAGAAATAAATTATTATTATTATTATTATTATTATTATTATTATTAATACAACTGACGATTGTTTCCCCTCCCCCAGTTGCTTAATGTGTCATCCGAATTCAGCCATTCTGTTTCTCTAGTCTATGGCCAGCTCATATGCCGGGTATGCAGGGAATGGCCATACCCTGAGGTTTGCATCCAGTATTTGGCACCACATCTGATTAGTGATGCAGATAAAACTGGAAAAGGACAAGCTTGTAATACAGATGTTCACTGCTCATGACACTTGTTCTTATTATGAGTCGAACATCCTCACCCTGAAATATTTACTATTGAGCTGACGTTCCAGGCTTTGTATCACCTGTCCCACCATCCACCGCATGATTCCTGCATCTACGGGAGCCGATGGGCCTCATTTCCACAATGGGAGGTTGACTAGGTGAGAGGAGGACGGGATGCATACCACTGCAAATGGTGGCTGCCATCTGGAGCTCCCATCTGGTGAAGGAGATTGCCACCAATGCACTGCTAGCCACTGCTGATGCCACGGAACGCCTCTTTCTGTTCCTCCTCCTCTTCATTCCAGGAGCCAATTAGGGACCAGGACATCATGATGAACAGGAGGGTCACACAGTTGCTTAGGCAAAGCACTGCTGTTGGTGCATTCTCACGTTACTGTTCCCAGGCAACATTTGAAAGTCTTGGGGGGGGGGGGAAGTGATCTTGGGAGAGTCCAGGTTCAGTTTGAGGGTGGGATGGACTTTCCCCACAATTATTAGCCCGAATGAAATTTGAGAGTTGCATCTCTCAAAAAAACATGCCACGCCCTCCAGTGCAAATCCAAGGATGTGGAAAAATCATGGGCTTTGCACATCAATACCTCAAAATGGGTTGGATTCTCAGGACGAAGGCACTTGACGGAAGTCAGAATAACATAAATGCATGACCTTCCGCATTTGGTTCATCTCTTGCTCTGTTCTGAGAGATGCAAAGGATAAATGCCTCTTAGAACTAGGGCCAACCAAAGATTTCACCAGTTCATGCAGTGTTGGTTGCTGACTGTAAGACCATTATGACCAGCTTGAAATAAGTGTGCAACAGTTTGTGCCACTTTTCTCTCACTTGGCTCTTCATTTAACAACCACCATCTATTTATGTTGTGGTTTGTGTCAGTCAGCCATAAGAAAACAAACTGCTACATCAGCTGCATGTTTTTTGGAAAGACAATGCAAGTTCTTCCCACAGGGAGTGGTAGAAAATCATTGTAGATATTTCAGCTGATCTTTTTTTTTTTAATTGCCATGTTTCTCTCGTATAACTCCATGCACGCAAAGCGGCAATAAAGGCTGGGGGAAACAGAACTAGCTTTCCACTTTTTGATTGACAGAGAGCAGTAGGAAATGCTTGTCATCCAGCAGTGAGGAACAACTGTGTGGCCATTTTGGAATTTCTGAGGCCTCACAACCAGAGGCGACCTTCCGTGGCTTCCTATGTGCAAATCGAGTTGGACACCTGACTTCCCTACTCTGCGGTTTGTAGCTACTTTAGCTGCCTCAGTGTATTACATCCCTCTAAAGAAACATGCAACCCCCTCAAGTGCAAACCAAAGCATATGGAAAAATCATATTTCTTCTCTGTTTGATCAAACATATTTCTCAAGCCCATAAAAAATGTGCAATATAAGGAAAGAGTTGGCCAAAGCCCATACCACAAGTCAGTTCTACCATGGAACTTGATATCTTTCAAACAGAGTAATCATACCAAATATATGAAAATTTAAGGGGTATTCTGATATATATATATATATATATATATATATATATATTCACAAGTAGAGAATTTAATCAACTGATATGTGGCATAAAGCTTACCTGAAGAGTCTACAATTTATGAGTAGCACATGTGGACAAACGTGTGAAGTAAAATTGTTATATTTTCTGGCCGTATCAAAATCGGAAATGCTGTGATAGGTTTTTCTTTGGTCACCATAATCCTTGTACAATGAATGCTACAGACCATAGTGCAATATATGTGTGTGTACAATCCCCCACGAGGCTAAAGTTCAACAACAATCCTGGCACAAGCTTGAGCCATATTTAGGATGTGACTATCTTCTTTTTAAAAAAAAGCAGTCTGTACTCTGTCCCTTTATGAGTTTTAACTGTGCTCTCAGGGCCTTACTACACATGACCCGAACAAAAAGGTTAGCAATCTTGGGTGCCGTCCTAGGCACGTTTGGACAGAAAAAGGCCCTGCAACTCCCAGCATTCCCCAGCATTCCTCCTGGCTTCTTTGAAATGTGGCTCCCAGCTGAGAGACATTATTGCTTGAGACATTACGGGGTGCCTGGGCACACCCGGCACACCCCTTGCGCACGCCTATGATGCTCATCACATTATTAGTGTTGTATGTAGTCAGGCCCTAAGTGCCAATTCATGTGTTTCCTCCCGACCATGCGATGATCGGATTGGGATCACCCATATGGTGCTAGGCCTTCTAATGTTTGTTTGTTTGTTTTGTTTTATTTGCAGCATTTATAACCTGTCCTTTAGCACACAAGAATAAGGAATAGAGAGGGAGGGAAGATAGACATAGGCTGTGTTTGGATGACACTATAGGCAATGGAGGGGGAAGAGGCAACTGATGGGTCGTTGTTTTTTGCGGTGCTCCCCACATGACACATTGCCCCTCCCCCGTTGCGTGGCTGAAAGTCCCGGCCTCATGATAAGCAATGGGTCTCTGATAAGCAATAGAGTAGCCCATTGTTTCCCCCCATTGTTAAATAATACACTGTGTGTCCATTGTGTGTCACCCCCCCCCCCACATGACACAATAATCAACACAATGGACAGTTATTTATTTATTTATTTATTACCCGCCTCTCCCTCCGGATTGAGGTGGGGTACAATATCAAATATAAAATACACAAAACAGATTAAAAGCACATAAAACCAATACATCATTAAAATATCAATAAAATACCAATAAACCACTTAAAATTCATCTGGGTAGGCCTCTTTTAAATTCTTGAAGACTGGTGAGTTGGCGGATCTCTCCCGGCAGGTCATTCCACAATCTGGGAGCGGCAGAAGAGAAGGTCCTCTGGGTAACAGTTGTCAGCCTAGTCTTGGCTGACTGTAGTAAATTCTTCCCAGAGGACATAAGCGTGCGGGGCAGATTGTATGGGAGAAGGTGTTCCCACAGGTAACCTGGACCCAAACCATGAAGGGCTTTAAAGGTAATGACCAACACTTTGTACTTCGCCCGGAAACTAATTTGCAGCCAGTGGAGAAATTTTAAAGCTGGTTTGATATGGTCACCCCTAGGTGTACCAGTGACCGACCTGGCTGCCATATTTTTAACTAGTTGAAGTTTCTGGACTAGGCACAGAGGAAGTCGAGCCTCGAAGTTACCAGCGTGTGCACTATTGTCTTTAGGTCTTCCAACTCTAGAAAGGGATGCAGCTGGCGTATCAGCCGAAGCTGATAGTAGGCACTCCTGGCCGTTGCATCTATCTGAGCTGTCATTTGGAGCAATGGATCCAGGAGCATCCCCCAAGCTGCGAACACAGCCTTTCAGGGGGAGTGTAACCCATCCAGAACTGGTTGACACACCTCCAAACCCAGGTTGGGGCCTTTGACAGTAAGCACCTCCGTCTTGTCTGGATTCAGCTTCAGTTTGTTTTCCCTCATCCAGCCCATTACTGTCTCCAGGCATTCATTCAGAGGAGATGCACTATCCTTAGCTGTTGTCGAAGGCATAGAGAAATATATTTGGGTGTCATCAGCATATTGATAGCGCCCCGCCCCATGCCTCCGGATGATCTCTCCCAGCGGTTTCATGTAGATGTTAAACAGCATTGGGAACAGGATGGTGCCTTGAGGTATGCCACACAACAGCTCCTTCTTTGAGGAGCAACTATTCCCAAGCATCACCATCTGGAACCTGCCCGAGAGGTAGGCAGAACCACTGAAGCACAGTGCCCCCGAGCCCCAATCCCCTCTGGTGTTCCAGAAGGATACCATGGTCGATGATATCGAAAGCTGCTGAGAGGTCCAGAAGTACCAGCAGGGACACACTCCCTTTGTACTCAAGCATAGATCATCCACTAAGGCGACCATAGCGCTCTCAACTCCGTATCCTGCCCTGAAGCCGGTTTGAAATGGTTCTAGAAAATCTGTATCATCCAAAACTGCTTGGAGTTGGAAGGCAACTGCCCTCTCAATCACCTTGCCCAGAAATGGAAGATTTGATACTGGTCTGTAGTTATTAAGGTCCAGGGGGTCCAGGGAGGGCTTTTTTTTTTTGAAGCGGCCATACCACTCCATTGCTTAATATGTCATCCGAACCCAACCATAGATAGACAAATTGTAAAATAAAGGCAAAAAATAACCCATTTGATGAGATAGCGATGGTTTACCACTTCTCCTGCTCTCAGGGCATTTAGTTGGAATATCCTCTGTGAGGGGAGGTGGGGCCCAGTCCCTGCTTGTGAAGCAGCCATGATGACAGTAGTCAAGCCAGCCATGATGATAGTTCACCTCACTGGCTTCTTCCTCTTCCTCTGTAGCGTGGAATGAAATCACATAAAAGCAGCTCTTGCTGTGGTAATGAAGGGGCCCTCTCTGCGAACATTACAGGAATTAAAAAGCATTCTGGACTCAGAGTGTTTGTGCTAACCCAAGCTGAGCACTCAGGTTGAAGAATTGTTATAGGGATGAATAAATATGCGGTAGTACGGAACGCGAGCCTCCTTTGAGCGGCTTTTAAAAAATGCTAACAGCATGTGCAATGTATAGCAACAGCTAGCATGAGCATGTTGAACTTCTGTGTTTGCACTTACCTTAGACAACACATGTCGGGAAACTGCCATCTCCCTGGCTTCTCACTGTGGGCCTGACTTATATGTATGAACAAATGGGAATTGGGACAGACCGTCCTCAAGGTTCATCATGGTTATGAGACAGGTGCGTCTTTTGCAGTCTACCATAAGAGTTGGTAGAGGCTGCCCTCAGATACGCAGTGAACATTGGGCAAGATGGCCATTTGGGCTGATGAAGTAAGTCAATTACTATATTCATACGTTCCTATAAAACTGAATTTCAGGAAAGGCGCTCAAAATAAACCCCAGATTGATTGAACATTCTGACCAAGCCCCCCTTTATGACTGGAAAATAGCCTTCTTGGCAATTCTAGATGTTCAGCCTCCTATACGTGTTTGTTCATATGAAAACCTGACTGCTTCGCATTGTTTTCCATGGCAGGCCTAACTATCTCACTCTTTGAGAGGCGCCACCACAGAATTGTGGAACAGGAAGTCATTTCGGAGCAATGCTCATTTGTCCCAGCTGGAGGTGTACTTTCGGAAATACTAGCATTCTTGAATTTTGTTCCGAAGCATCCACCAGAATATATTATGAGATTACAAAGATAAATGCTGAAGTGTGAGATTAGAACTTTTCAGTTGCTGTACACTTCTCTTTCTCCTTCCTCATCTCTTGAGAATGTTTCCCCATGCAATACTGGAAGGATCTTTACAGGATCTTATCCTAAGCTCTCTGGGCTTGTTCAGCACCCAGCTATCCTGACCAATCTTTTGTTTAAATGGGCTCACACCACCTACAACAGATGTTGAGCCTCTTTTAGTCTAAGGCCCAAATTCAATTTTGGAGATGCTCTCAGAGCCCAGATTCCAGTGGTGGGTGGAGCCAAAAGCAAAGACAACAGGGCCAAAATACCAGCATAATTTACTTGAAACCTGTTTCTGCCAATAAAAAACTTTAGGAGAGGATTTCATGACTGCGCAAAAGTTGGAAAACCATCAAATGATTGGTGGGGCCAGGAAAAGGGATGTGACCATTTGGGGAACCCTGGATGGGCCAAATTTGGATCCTAGGTGGGCAGGATTTGGCCCACCTGGGATTTGAGGTTCAACACTCCTGATCTAGAACAGTATGGCTCAATTCGGACGACACAATAGTCAATGGTGGGTTGACTAACCCTAACCCTAACCCTAGGGGATACTCCCCACACAACATGGTAATAAATAATCAACTGTGGTGTGGATTAGGATCAGCGCTGAGTTGACTATGGCAGCATTCGGATGACACAATAGTCAAAACAACTGACGATTGTTTCCCCCACACCAGTTGTTTATTGTGTCATCCGAATTGAGCCAAAGTTTACTTGTAATTCTTCAGTCTGAGAGCTCTGTGATTGCCATTAGCTATACATCCAGTTTTCAGCATGTGGAAAAAAGACCACCTCCTCTCTCAGAATTCATGTCACTGCTGACATTTGTGTTTTATTTTTCTGCCATGTCCCATCATGCTTTGTTCTGGAAGTCCAGAAAGCTTTATATTATGCTGAAATGGACCTACCATTAGTTGGAGGCTTGGGGTATCATGAAAGAGTGGCAAACTGTTAGTTATTTAATGTATTTAGTTATTTAATGTATGTTTAATCCCAAGAAGAGGATTTTCTGGGATTTTATGCATCAGGTGCCAAAATATCTTGGACAGCCTTGATTTTATGTGGGGTGTTAGTATAGGGACAACATTTGTTGTTCTATCACAATCAGCCAAATGTCTCGGGCCAGTCCTGATACTGCGGTACAGCTGGCCAGGAGCAGGCTCTTGGCCAGCAGGGCCATAGTGCACACAACACAACAGTTCATTGAGGGTTCATTTAGCCTTGAGGAGCTATGGTCTATGTTGGCAGCCATTATGAATATACTACAACCCCCAACCAGGGATACTTGGGGATTGTGTCACGTGAACCTGGCTGGTGGGGATATTTGAGGGTTAAAAAACATTGCATAACCTTACAATAGGTCATGGTTGGGGGCACACGAGGGATGTTTAACCCTCAGATAAGCCAGCCGACTGGGTTCTCATGACTTGACAACCTCCTGTCAGAGGTTGCATATTCATAATGGTTGCTGGCATGCCTCACAGCTCCTCAAAGGTAAATGAATCCTGAAAGGGCTATCATGTCATGTGAACCAGGTCACTTTGTCAGGCTCCAAATGTTGGTAAGCCTCTTTAAGAGTGGCTTCATCAAGAGACCATTCAGGCCCAGGCAAATGAAGGGGAGATTTGTTTTCACCAGCCCTTCAGCTTTATTTGAGACTTCACAATCTGAGTGTTCCTGTGAACTCCTGGTGGTTTCAGCTCAGATTCTAGAACAACAATGCCCTCAACATAAAGACCAACACTTTCAGAAACAGTGATTGCTGTACTGGACACTCAAGTCTCAAAGCAGCCAGTGGACAGTAGCAACACACCTGGAAAGGAACGAAGGAAGATATCTTATACCAGCCTTCCCCAACCTGGTGTCCTCCAGATGCATCAAATTATCAATTCCATCACTGGCTGGAGATGATGAGAATTGTATCCAAGACATCTGGAAGGCACAGGTTGGGGAAGGCTGCCTTATACCAAGTCAGACCGTAGGTCCATCTTGCTTCATACTGGGTACACTGACTGCTCTCCAGGATTTTAGTTAGGTGGCTTTCCCAACCTAACCTGAAACCTTTTTCCATGCAAAGCATGTGCTCTACCACTGAGCTACATCTCTTAGTACTCAGCCCCAAGACTGGCTCAATGTGAGCAAAGTATCTGCATGCCATAAAGAAACGGAGCTGTCTCCTGTAGTATAATATGGACTGAGCTAAGATTTTAAGACATGCCACACCGCAGTGCTTTGTGAGGAATGATCAATGTGCGCTAAACTTTTTCTGTAGCTGACCTCCTAATGGGCTACACTTAGCCTTTGAGAAGTTTGTGAGTCTTGGCACACTTACGTGGAACCAGAATTTCTGGGACTTGGTTGGAAATTAATATAGTTTGGCATGGAATACAGTTCAAGAAAAGCAATTACTGAGCTCCTACAAGTGTTCACTAAGCCAAAATGGAGCAAGTTGGCTGGATGGGATCATTCTAATGCCAGTCTTATCAGCAGAGTGATCAACAAAGGAATTGGAAAAGGATTACCCAATTGGCCCTCATCAGGGCCAATCATTTGAACACATAGTGGGTCACATCATGACTTCTTTCATTACTCTTAGGAGATGCTTCATACTTTACATGGCATTCTCCAGTGTTACATCATTGCTACCTGTGGTAATCATGTAAAGTGCAAAGGGAAGACATGGTCCTAAACATGTAGTGGCCATGCATCAGGGAACTGCAGGCAACCAGCATTTGTGAACTTGTGCCTGTCCCCCACACTTGGCATGTCTACTGAAGCAAACTCCAGTGTAAGAACATTTAGCAACAGCAAACGTGATTGCCACATACAAGTGTGAAGCAGCTCTCAGAACATCCTAGTTCTGAACCGCAATCTTGGTATGTGTAGGGATGTATGAGCATTTCATTTCTGTTTGCAAATCACTTAGAAATGTGCAGTTCACAGGACTTTGTTCACACAGTGGCCAACCAGCTGTTTACCAGGAACCCATAAGCAGGACATGGGTGCAACTGCACTCTCCCACCTATGTTCCCCACCACTGATGTATAACTGTATAGGCTTACTGCCTCTGACACTGGAGGTAGCACATAACTACCAGGACTAGTAGTTATACCCTTCTCCTCCAGTATTTAGTCTCCAAAAATATTTCCAAATTTCTGAACTTACTATTATGTTCGAAAAGCATATGCATTTTGTAAAATTTACGCATAAATGCAGACTTGTTCAAAACACTCACTTGTCCTGTTCGAACAAACTGAAAAACAGTCGAAAATGAAAATGGAAGTGAGCTGAAATGAATTTCAAAGTGAGTTTCAAAAATTTTAGTTGAACTTAAAAATGTCTTCCATCCTTAGTTATGTGTTGAAACATTCACAAGAGCAGCATAACATTTGCATAACAGCTACTGATAAAGCAACCCCAAACAAATGGGTATGTAAATAAGACTGTAGGGTTTTTTTTGTTACTGACTAGATATTTAACATAGTTCAATGAAGTCATGGGCCACATATGCACTTATAATAAATAACATCTGCATTATTATTATTATTATTATTATTATTATTACAAATATAATAAGCATTATCATAATACGTTACTTCCCCAGGACCACATAGGAAGATAAAATCAGGATTAGAATATGGGAGTTCTCCATTTTCGCTTTAGTGATGCTAGGCCTCCATTCTAAATATAATCAATATAGAAGCTAAAAGCAAACACTTTTGGCTTAGTGTATGGAGAGTTAAAAGAAAAGTGACAGAATTATATTGGTAGTAATGCACTCCACACTTCCATTAAGTTTACAGGGAACATTTCCATGTAAACAGTCAAGACAGCCAACTTCAAATATTTTGAAGAAATGTTTATTTACCAACTGAATACATGCTAAAAGAAATAATTTACAGCAGCAGTTTCACTATATTCCCCCCCTCCAGTTTTTTAAGTTCCCATCTGAGTTGGAGCAATATAAATACAGAAGTGGAATTGTTTACTACCCAGTAAGGAATGTGCCTTCTGGAATGGTACACAACAACTGAAATATCATCTGAAGAACCACCTTTTCCCTCACTTGAGTGGTGAAACTTTTTGTTTAGGCATTCTGACATATGCATTGAAATCCTTGTCGAGAGCAATACTTCACTGTACCTCCTAGCTTATTGAGAAATATTTACATCTCCGCTGGCTGATGGGTAGGGCACAGAAACTGAACTGGTAAACTCATTCCATTGGCCACTGTTAAATAACACATGTCTAGTGAAAAGGGGAAGGGAGAGAATTCCTAGATGAGTGTTCACATGCATTTGATTTGCTAGTCTTTTTTTAAAAAAAAAATTGTGGTGACTTGATCCAGCTTTACTGATCTGAAACGTTTTACGTACAAGAACCTTGATGCACCCAGCTGATTTAATGCAGTGTCAAAGAGCTCATCAATACAGAAGTGAATGTGCTTGTGGATCCCTTTTGCTGGATCAGGACACTTGACTTTATTTGGGCCCTGAAGAAAATGCATTTTTAGTGATTGATACTTACGGGCATCCATGTGTTTTGGGGCACAACTCTCATCATCTCTCACCATTGGCTATGCTGGCCAAAACATCTGGAGGGAGTTGCCACTCCTGCTGAAGCCCTTTAAGGCTGCAATCCTATATCCACTTACCTGGGAGTAAGCCCCCCCCCCCCCCATCCCAGTAGCACTTATGTTTGAGAAGTCATGTATCACATTGCACTATAAATCCATTAATTTGCAATCTGATACTTGTTTACTCCGACGTAAGTCCCACTGTGTCCAATGGGGCTTATTTCTTAGTAAGTGTATTGAGGATTGCAGCCTGTACATTTGTAGGCAACTATTGATCCTTATCAATGCAGAAGAAAAACTAGTAAAGACGTTCTTCTTTTTTTAATTTGAAAAGTTGTTTAAAGAAACATTCAGAAAGTTTGTGGTTGCAAATCACAGGATTAATCACTTTGAAGGCTGCAATCCTAGACACACTTAACTGGGAGTAAGGGTGCCTCTACAAGAGCGATTTAAAGCTCTTTCAAGGTGCATTAAATTTTTTACCTTTACAAGAGCGGAGCGCAAATCGGGGGTCGAGGCGCTTTTTCTCTCCGATTATGCGCATTATCGAATGCGCGTCAAATAGCAAGTTTTAATTTACCGTGGCCGTTAAAGCTCCTTATGCCCATGTAAACAAGCGATTCTCCGCATTAAACACTTCTAAAGCATGTTTCATACAACCGGTAAGGCCAGCAGTTATGCGCTTAACCGCCTCCCGCGTACAGTGATTTACTGTAAAAGCGATTGTGAGAAGATGCGCATAATCGGACAACCAGGCGAATTCTTGTAGAGAGGACCTAAGTCTCATGGAACACACCGCGGCGTACTTCTGAGTTGAACTGTAAAGGATTGCATTGTAAGTCCCAGTTAAGTTCAGTGAGATAGATCATCACCTAGGTACATGCTTTTGTTGATACTAATCAGATTTAATGTTATACCAAGCTGTTGCCTGGGACTTGCACCAAATTCTTTATTCTCTCCTCCATAAATTGAACATGAATCTAGTGATGTTCTGTTAACTCCAAAGAGCAAGTGTAAATTATGCCTGATCTTATTCTCCATAGGGGCGCGTTCCAAAACTCCTCTGCCGCAGGGGATTCTTGTTCCCTGGTATAAGGTGAAATGCTCTGTGTACACATGGGTAGTGCTCCTTTCATATGCAAAGCATTCTTTGGTTTACAGAACTAGTGTGGGGGCTCATATGTTGCGTCACCACAGTCAACTATGCTTACTGCAAAGGGCAACCCTGGGCAGAAATCATTCCTGCACCTGGATTGCTGACTTGGATCACCACTGGCAGATGCCATTACCTGCTGTGTGAGGGGTGGAATACCATACATCTTATACACAAGGGTGTTTCTTGCACAAGGGTAAGCTGCACTCCTGAATCTATGTGGCCACTCCCATATTGACTGCTAAGCAGATGATTAGAACTGTCAGAAGGCCATTGTATACATTCAACAAAATGATGTGTTGAAGTAGTAAACTGTGGCACTCTAGGTTGCAGGTGAGAGCATCACATTTTTGAACACTCCTCATTCTTAAAAATACCCCCCTCATTGTCAGGGCTAGCTCCAGTGGGTGGTGACTGAGGTCAGGCACTTTCTGTGGGCCCAAGAGTAATACTGGGGTCATCACTCCATTCAGAGCAGCACCAGTATTATTTTGCAAGGAGCACCCAACCAGATCAAAGTCAGCAAGAGAGAATTGTTGATTTAGTCACCCTGCACTTTCCAGGCTATATGGGCCCACTGTGTGTGACTTGAGCTGAGCTGCCAAATCCAGGAGCCTCGAATGTAGAAAAATACCATGTCAAGGGGGAAGATAAATGGACTTCCTTCTTGCCATGCTTATCTTCTCTGTGCAGAAGGTCATAGGGATACAGGAATTTGCCTTATATTGTGTCAGATCAATGCCAACACTGACGGGAATACAGGCAGGATTCCTTTGAGCCCCTGCTATGTGGAGATGCCTGGGATTGAACCTGGCACCTTCTATATTCAAAGCATGTGCTCCACCATTGAGCTACAACCCTTCCCTTTAGGTCAACTTGCCCCTTGTCAGGAAAACAGTCAAACATTTACCTTCATCCTGAAGTGGTTCAGTCCAGGATAATTATATGACTCGGCTACACTGTAGCCTAGGCTGACCAGATAAAATCCAGGTCAGGGCTCATGTAACTTTAACAGTTGTAGAGAAAAGGGAATTTCAGCCAGTGTCATTTGTATGCAATTAGTTCCTGGTGAAATTCCCTCTTCATCACAACAGTTAAAGTTGCAAGGGCCCTGCCTTTTTTTTTGTATCTGGTCACTCTAGTATAGTGCCTGCACCTTTAACTGTTGTGATAAAGAGGCAATTTCAAATGACCCTGGCTGAAATTCCCTTTTCTCTACAACTGTTAAAGTTACATGAGCCCTGACTTGGATTTTATCTGGTCACCCTACTGTAGCCTGATCCCGAGTTGGCAACGGTGATCACCTGTTTGGCAGCAACAGGATTGAGGAATCCTTGCCATTATATTTCAGGTATCTTCAGATAATATTGTAATTCAAATGAACTCTGTTTATATACACCACCAAAATCATCTGGGTATTTAGCTTTTGGCTTGCCACCCCTTGTTCGTGGAAGAGTCTATATAGAATACTATTTAAAACAAACTAACAAACCACCATTTAAAGTTCCTGCAAAGTTGTGACATGTTTGAAGAAGAGCTGCCACTTTTAATCGGTTAGACGAATCAACTGCAATTCTAGTGGATTCATAAGTGGTGAAGACAAATTTAAATAGGCAGGGCTGACATTTAAGGGCTGACATCTTCCGACAGGCCTATGCAGATGAATTTTAAGATGTTTTTAATGTTGTATTGTTCTCTTGCTTTTAAAATTTTTAACTGTTGTGATTTTTATGTTTATATTGTTGTTGTTCCCCGCCTCGATCCGGAGGGAGAGGCGGGTTACAAATACATATTATTATTATTATTAAGGACATTTATGGTTCTGGCCGCAACTGTCATTTTCACTAGGAAATGATAGCCTTTACTCACTGCATTATATCTTACATTAGACCTCCTTGAATATCTGCCCCCCAATAGAGGCACTAATGTGGAATTGTGGGTAATATGCATTTTTATTTCGACTACCAGTACAATCTCTACCGGCTGTGTGTTTAGGTTTGCAGTGTGAGTCAATTACAGAGCAAACATGTGCACGTCTGCTCAGAAGTATATCCCATTATGTTCCATGGGGCTTACTCCCAAGTAAATGGGTACAGGATTGCAGCCCTTGACTGCAATCCTGTGGTCCCTTGGACACCTGCTCAGGGCCCTATTGGATCTCCTCCACTGAGGATGGAGAGAGGCCCATCTTGGGGGGGGGGAAGGGAGGGGAGATCCACCGTTGGAACCTCACTCCCAGCTTCTGTGGAAACCTCCATGGGTGGTGCTTCTCTAAACATGGAATTCCAATGGTGGGGATGGGCAAAAGGAGGCATTCTGGGGTGGGTGGGTGCCAGGAGACACAGTAGATCTGGTGCCAGTGGCAATGCCCCCTGCCCCCTGAGCTAGCAGCATATCTACATCAGCCTTGAAGATCATGCAGATTAATTTCTTCCCATTGAAACCAAATTGGCAGTACCACTGTTCCTCTCTCTCTTCCACCTTGTCAGCATGAGCTCGGCCGTTTCCTATGCCCTCAGATCTTCCTACTGTTAGTGGTAGGATTGCTCTACCCAGTTTTGAGTTAGTTATAAGGCAGATACCCGTTAAATTCTTTAACTACTGGCCAGCTCTAGTTGAAAGGCTTCTTTGATACTGACGAGGGTGGGGGAACTAGGTGATGGTCAGGCAGTTAAGGATGAGATGAAATTAATTGAAAAATGTAAAAACGGAGAGATTTTTATTCTGAGAAATGGAAGGACAATGAAAATGAGGCCTGAATGGATAATAGAATTGTAAGAAATAAATTAGATTTTTTTACACATCCTTGTCTCTGTTATTTCTGCTAAGAGTTGCAATAGTGAGGTTGGAGAGAAAAAAAATGTGAAGTCTGTTGAAGTTCCTAGATGTAGGATATCAGTGGCACACTTATGCGCTATTTCTGTGCAATGGGAAGATGGGGAAATTCTTAAGGACTGAAGTGGCCACACAAATAGCTTTTTTTTTTACATCATAGAAACTAAAAAAAAAGATGGAAAGAAGGAATGTGTCTTCAAGAAGGTGTGAGGGAGTAAGGGAATTTCAAAACTGCAAGCATAAAATTGGAAATGAAAAGTCACAAAATAGATGATTGCTAGCAAGGGATCTTGGGAGACCGTAAGAAGGATTTCTTTAACAATTTTTTATGTTAGATGAAGAACATATGAAGTACAGGGCCGCTCTTTTGCAAGGAATTTGATCTATTAGTTCTTAACCAAAACTAACTAAATTGCATAATTCGTCCTTCTGTCGACAGTGTTTTGATCAGATGATTAATAAAATTAAGTTCAAAATGATGGCTGGCATTTCCCCGAGCAGTATAGATATTGAGAGAGATTTTAAATGGACTGGACGAGGAGTTGGAAACACTGCTGTTTTTTTTTCCTTTGTAAAGGACTTCATGAGCAGACATATCAGCATGTAGCCATGCTTTCGTCCTTTAAGGGCATAATCCTATGTAGGTTTAGCCAGAAAAAGCCTACAACTCCCAGCACTCCCTAGCCATTTTTTCTGTGTAAACATGCATAGGATTGTTCCCTAAAAACCAATGACATAAAACAAATCCCAATGCCCCATTGAAGAATGGGCAGTGGACAAGATGGGGAATTGGAGAGAATATGGGAGGAGGCACAGATGAACTTCCTATTCCCAACAAACACCCAGTACGTGCTGTGTATGTGTGAGAGAAGGGGGGGGACTCTATAGATTCTGAAAAATTCTCCCTGAAAACAATGACAGAAATGCTCAGGACCCTGGGGTGGAAGGGAAATCCCTGTGGGCAGTCTCTCATAGGCACAAAGAAGGTCACTCCCAAATATAGATAGATCTGTTACATCCATGCCTCTCGTGCTCCTGATGATGTATTTTAGCTTTTCCAGAGTACAGCCTGAAATGTCCCACAGTCATTGATGGTAGAGAGAATTAATTGAAGAGTTCAATCTAAAAGTGCCCAGAGGCATCATCATAGTTTTATTCATTGTAATAGGACAGCCTTGCTTTCTGTTTTAGTATCTGTGTTAGTCGAAAACTTAGGAAAGTGGTAAGTTTTAATTCCAGTGAAGTCAAAGAAAATAGATCCAATATAAGTGTAAACAAACAGGTCAGACATTGATTGTGTTGTTAAAATGAGGGATTTGGGTTCTTTACTGATCTACTTTAGGTCTACTAACAGCCTATCTACACTACTGCCATAAAACTGTTTAAAATGGTTTATAACAGTTTTGAGAACTGTTGGGGCCCAGGACACACTCCATATACAGTTTTCAAAATGTTTTCAAAGTGTTTTATCCTGTGTGTGTAGATAGGCTCTTAGAAGATCAAAAAATCCTACTTTTGTCCAAAACATGTCTGCAACCAAAAGATTTGGTTGACCTTGTGAATGAAAATGTTGTGTTGCATAAACCCATATTTACTACATTGTTAGGGGAAACAATGGATTATGGATTGTCATAAAAGTCACCTCATGGGATTAGACCACTTAATAAAACTATACTTCGACAACAGACATGTTTGGAATTGTGCATTTTCTTTAGTAACTTTAAATAGATATTCTACAGACACCAGAAGAACATAGAACATTAGGCTGACCAGATACAATCCAGGTCAGGGCTCATGTAACTTTAACAGTTGTAGAGAAAAAGGAATTTCAGCCAGGGTCATTTGTATGCAATTAGTTCCTGGTGATATTCCCTCTTCATCACAACAGTTAAAGTTGCAGGGGTCCTGCCTTCTTTTGTATCTGGTCACTCTAGTATAGTGCCTGCAACTTTAACTGTTGTGATGAAGAGGGAATTTCACCAGAAACTAATTGCATACAAATGACCCTGGCTGAAATTCTCTTTTTCTCTACAACTGTTAAAGTTACATGAGCCCTGTCCTCTTTTTCATATGGTCAGCCTAAGCATGGCCAGTGATCAGGAATGCTGGGAGTTGAATAAAAAAACCCTGGATATCTACTTTCTGCCCATCCCTGCTGTAGGTACGAGTTTTTCTCCCAACCAGATGTATAAATCATTGTGTGAGCAGAATCGTTTTAAATTTTTGTGTGTGGCGGTTTGGGGGAGGGGACATTGGTGTATTCAGTCCTTCATCCAGTTAAAGGCAGAGTGTGAGATCACACAAATGAGACCTATAAATGCTTAAACCTATGCAGGGCATGCTTGGTTCACCCAATATCTTATATACCCAACAAGGAAAAATGCTTTCCCCTACTCCTTCCACTGCAGAGTGATGATCCTTGGCTGTGTGTGTATCTATGTGTGTAAACTGGCAATGAAACATGGGAGGAAAGGTAATGAAAGAGTTCTACCAAAATAAAGACAAAGATTAAATCTAAGGAAGGAAATCAAATTTAGAGCTACAGTTAATTAGAGCACAGATTTCCAAAGCAGGGGCTTTGGCTATGACATGACATACAGGTTCTCAGATGTGTCTGTATTCAAAAATAACAATCCACACACAATATTATTTTACTGTCCTCCATATAAAAAATATGTGGGAACAGGATGCACTTACAGTCATAACCTAGGGTGACCATGTGAAAAGGAGGACAGGGTTTCTGTATCTTGAACAGTTGTAGAGAAAAGGGAATTTCAGCCAGTGTCATTTGTATGCAATTAGTTCCTGGTGAAATTCCCTCTTCATCACAACAGTTAAAGTTGCAGGCACTATACTAGAGTGACCAGATACAAAAGAAGGCAGGGCCCCTGCAGCTTTAACCATTGCGATGAAGAGGGGATTTCCCCAGGTGCTGCATTCATACAAATGACACCTGCTGAAATGCCCTTTTTATTATACAACTGTTAAAAATACAGGAGCCCTGTCCTCCTTTCCATATGGTCACCCTACATAATCATATCTTTTGCAATGAACAAAATAGATACCACTGTGGGTGATATCAATGTTCTACTGGACAGGCATGTTGAGCTGTTGCTACTAGGGAGATATATGGCTAGCTTGCCCTAACCTGTTAACCTCAGTGAGAGGCATTCTGGAATGTGTAAGTCCATCACCACCTGCTTTGGTACAAGGAGGCATGGCTAATGTTTCATCCACACATCTCATAATGCCTGCTCAACTGAATAGGCAACTAGCATCACAACCGTAACCATATTTACTCAGAAGTAAGTCTCACTGATTTCTGTGGGACGTACACCCTGGTAAGTGTGTTTTAGGATTGCAGTGGAATTGTGTACCCAAAATCTAATGCACACATTCAGATTGTATCACAGTAACATCCAAAGCCTGCTGGAGAATATAAATGCACTGTATATGCTGTTTTCTTCATTTTTCACCTAATAGAAGACCCATTAGGTTGTGTAAAGGTTAGTCTTCCAGTTCAAAACCCTCTGTTGGCAGAGCTCATGAGAAGCTTGTATTGTTTAAATATTTTGAGTATAATTAAGTAATAACATTAGTTTTGTGTGCTCATCTCTTGGATAAGGTTGCTTTCTACATCCAGAACGTATGAAATTTTGGGAACACAAATTTGGAGGTACATCATTTTGATTCAGGGAACATAATCTACCCATCGAAATAAATACAAGTTCAGGTACCAGTGCAGAAAAGTCTGCCAAGGAGAGAAAAGAAACCCATATCTACCAATGAAATATTGCATGGGGAATTTGCATTTATAATCCCATATGGATTAATGACACCCCAAATTAGTGCATTAGGTACTGCATATCTATGTAGGCATGGCAGTGTGTATGTGTGCACACAGACATTTGCCATTTTTTTGTAGTTCTCTGGACTGGGGACAACATCTTGCTAACCCAGCGGTTTTCAGACTTTCCACTTACAGGGAAATACTTTCCTCCTTAATTTGTATGCTCTGCAACACCTGTTGTTTTATGAAAGTTTCTGAGACATCTTCTTGAATCTAGATTGGGCAATCAGTCCACATGACACATTGACCAAGTCTGATAGAACTAATGATTACTTTATGAATCGAAACGCAACCCACACTGCCCTGGGCTGGCAGTGATGGGCAAGCAGCACTACTAATCTTCTCATCAACCTGGATAATCCTCCAAGGAATACACCTAGCTTCTCCAGAACACAATCTGAAAGCTACTGCACTGACATTATAAAAAATAAATAAATTGATGCAGTATTCAGTTTTTGCCATCCATATAATAAGATCATGAGCAGAGGAAATATTTTAATGCTATTCACAGTCCTTTTGAAATTAAAAAGAAAATATACAGCTTAAGTCAACTGAGTTTCCCTTTGTTGTTTCAATCTGTTTCTCTTTGTATCAAGTATTATACAAGATGAAATTGCTCATACTAAACAACTAGAGAGAAACAATGAAAGAGAAGTATGTCCATGCAATAGAGACTCATTTGCCGGAATAGCTTGGTTGGGAAGGAGAAATTAGGTGAAAATTAGTCATCATATAGAATGCCTGTTGAGTAGCTGAGTTTGCTTAATCGTTAGAAAGATTTTTGAAAAACAAACAAACAATTAAAATTGAGCAACAGAAAACCGTTAACCTTTTTCCCTATAAAAAATTAAAAATTAGAAGTTCAGACAAAAAGCCTATTCTATTTTGATTTTTCAAAAAGAGCTATCTTTGACTGCATATTGGTTGTAGTACATTTAAATAATTGTTTTAATAAAATACATCTTTAGGTCAAAGGTTAGGGAAGTCATCAGTAGTAGGTCAGGGTGTTCCAATTGCTGCTCCTGCTGCTTCAGATGATTAATGGTTGATGGCAGTCCAGCTCCAATAAACAACTGCATACAGTATTGATTTCATTCTTCCAGTACATATATAAACAAGAGAACTCTAGTAGACCAAAACAAAAAAACAAAAAACCCAGAAAGGAGAAAAAAAAGCCTTGTGTACAACCAAATGGGAAGGGTGTTCATCAGCTTGACAAGGTCCATGCAGTTTTTAGTCAAGTTCAAGAGAAATAACATAGCTGATGAGGGCTGTTTTGTCCCTCCCCCTTTTATTCCTTTTTCAAAATGGCAGAATGACAGGTGACACTTTTATACCTCAGTCCAAAGCAGATGCCAAGTCAGCCTCATTGCAGAACCCAAGGAACAATAAGTTAGTTTCTGAGCAAGCTTACGTCCTCGAAACACCGGGGATCAGTGGGACACGTCCAAAGGGATTTTTTTTTTAAAAAACAACCAAACAGAGTTCATTTTAAACCAGATGGAAATTGTTTGAGCCTCCTAGCTCTTTGTAAACATCCACATAAATGCCATGGAAAAGTTAATTAATATTGCATTTTATTTCCAGTTATCTGTCTATGCAAGTTTCTACTTGGATTAAATTCCTAGAGGTAATTGTAGCTCAGACACTCCGCGGTGCCCTCTCAAACTCATGGGTCCTCCGGTTCCTTCCTTTCTTATTCTCTTGTAAATGCTTCCACTTATTTGTATTCACTTGGGCATTGGCGGGTCTTTGCCGGCGTTGTTTGCGGTCTCTTTTCCACACCTGCTCACAAAACTCATCCATTGTATTAAGATTGGGGTGGTTGATGAGCTGCATGAAGTCCCTATACCAGACTTTTTGGCTCGGAGTCATGCTATTCGAAGCTTCTTTGATCTTGGAACTATCTCCATCTTCCTCTTTATGAAGCAACTCTTCCAGGTGTTCTGTATCAATAATCTCCAAGGTCACCTTGAGGAGCATTTGCATGAAGCCATGCTCTACAGCATGACAGAAATAAACTCCCGAGTCCTTCCGCTGTAAACTCCGGAGCAGGAGACCTTGTTCTGTCCGGATTAAACGATCATCTACTTTAATCTGTGATAGAGGAACAGAAGGGGATCACTGTTTAAACAGTTCTGACCAGTTCTCATATAAACTCTCAACATTGTGTGCCAGTATGGGGTAGCACCACCTTCCCTAATCTGGTGTCCTTGAGATTAGTTGACCATGCTGGTTGAGATGATAGGAGTCACAGTCCAACATATCTGGAGGGTACCAGATTGGAGAAAGCTGGTGTAGCAGATACCGAGTAGTATTCAATGTTAGTCCTATATAGAGTAGACCCATTGAAATGACTCAGACTTAAATTAGGCACAATTAAATCAAGTCCATTCATTTCAATGGGTCTACTCTACATAGGACTAATACTGGATACTACTCAAAGTGTTGGACTTGTACCAGGGAGACCTGGTTTGAAACCATGCTCAGCCATGAAGCTCAGGGAATATGATTTTTTCTCAGCCTAACCTATTTCAAGGGGTTATTTTTTAAGTAAAAAACAGAATGCTACTCTGGTCTTTTTGGAAAGTGGGTGGGACACAACTGAGATAAATAACCCATATTCCACTATTTCTGACTTGTTAAACAACTGAGTAAAATAACCAAGCACGTTAATAGTATATCTACATTAAAGCTTTTGTCCTCCCCAGGGTATATCTATATATCTATATCTATATCTATATCTGTATCTGTATCTATATATACAGACTCCTGTGGCTGACCAGGACCATTGCAGGACCAACTCAGGCTGACTAGACATGTTTTGACTTGCATATCCCAGGAAAAACAGGTATCCGCCTTTTCTACAGACTGTTTCTCATGTATCTGGTTGGATATTATAACATAGGGTGACCAGATAAAATCCAGGTCAGGGCTCCTATAACTTTAACAGTTGTAAAGAAAAGGGAATTTCAGCCAGTGTCATTTGTATGCAATTAGTTCCTGGTGAAATTCCCTCTTCATCACAACTGTTAAAGTTGCAGGGGCCCTGCCTTCTTTTGTATATGGTCACTCTAGTATAGTGCCTGCACCTTTAACTGTTGCATCTATCATATCTGATAGATGCAACAGACAAGAAATGTTTGATTTTCAAAGAGACACAGAATAGATCTACAAACCATTTAGGGCAAATGACATGCTCCTTTCCTGTATGCTAAATCAGAGTTTAGAGGATCTACAGTAAGGGATAGCAGCTGGTGTCCTCTGGTCCAAATCGAGATCCCTGCATGATGTCATATGGCCCTCTCCCTCGTTACCAATGGTAGAAATCAAAATCCATATCAATGCACAGCTTTTGTGGCAGTGGTATTTGGGAGCCAAGCCAGCCATTTTGGGAGGCAAAGAGTAAGCCTGGGGTATTAGCCCTCTTTCCACTCCCTAATCCAAGTGTTTCTCCAGCAAAATTAAATTGCTGGAAAGTGATGGTATGCAATTTCTCTCTCTATGTGTTACATTGATTTGGAGCCCTCGACCTATCCTATGCCCTGCCAGCAAGCAGGAGCCAGCAGGATGAGAGGAGGACTATTCAAATTGCAAAAAGCAGCCTCTGAGCCCATCTAGCGAACTTAACTTTTGGTGGGCAGAGAGGAACAGAGAGGCCATGGGATTATGTGTATCCTGGCCTCTCCTTTCTCTTCCCCTCCTGCCCACCAACAAACACCCCTTTCCCCCTCTCTGAGTTCTCTTATGAGGTCGCAGTTGCTGCAATCACCTCCACCCTCATAGCTCTATCTATGGGTGCAGAGAAAAAGACCTGCAGCTTCCTATGGTGCCCCAGGTGCTATCTAGGGGGCATAGGATTGCTCTCTTAAGCATCTTTATCCATGGGGTTTGAGAATAACCAATGCTAGATGCTAGCCACACTATTATAGCATGTGAGCGCGTGCGCACACACACACAATATAATTTGTTCCACTCTTTAAAAAATAAATAGTTCTGATAATGAACTTTTGGAAATAGAATGTTACAAATCTTCTTGCTGTGGCCATGGAGTGAATGAAATATGTCCCTTGGATCCTTCATACAAAATACCATTTCATTGCATTACTAAGTTTCCTTCCTTCCTCTTTCTTTCTTTCTTTTTCTTCCATTCTTCCTTCCCTTCTCCTCCCCTCGGTTCAGGTAAAGCTGTCTAGCCAGCAGGGGAAATGATATTCCCTTAAAAATGAGGTGATGAAGTGACCTTGTAGGCTAGTGGGATGTCTACATTCCTCCTAATCCCCTTGAGCACCTGGGGAAATGAAAAGTATAATCGTACGATTCCATAGGTAACTGCATAAAGAGAGGAGGAGAGGGGGTGGGGAGGAACACAGAACTCAGCGTTTAACAATTTCTGTACAATAGAGGCCAGGAATGCTTTTTGTTTCCATGGAGATTAGAAAGTTAGAAAGTTTAGCTGTTAAGTGCTCTTTTAAAAAATCACAGGGCATTTGTTGTACAATAATAGCCCAACTTCAGGCTATTAAACAGACATTGCTTTGTGCTCTTCAGATGGAGCTCACAGTGTAAGTAAAAACCAAACCACCATCATGGATGCATTTTAAGAACCCACATTAAGAGCTTTGTTCTCCACAAACTGCGAGCACGGGGTCTCTAAATTCAGATCCTGGAGTGGGTAATAGGGGAGGAATGTGTAGTAGGGGACTTTAACCTTTCTCCCTTCCACTGTAGTTCCACACTGGATCGGGCCCTCTATGGTGGCGATTTATGAAAGCAAAATCTTGCACTTATGAGAAAACAGCACAATAAAAGCCCCTGCAGTTTGGTCCTAGGAGTTGGACTAACATAATGGCTGATTACAGTGGATTGTATCCAATGCTAGTTCTACTTAGAGTAGACCCATTGAAATTAATGGGACTCATTAGACTAACATTGTCTACAACCAATAGGATCCAAGAGTCCAGGTCGAAATATTTACCTCATAAGGAAGTGAAAGTTTGGCTATTTGAACGAGCACCAGTTTAATCAGTGTACTGTATGAGGTAAATATTGGGCCACGAAGAGGATGTATATGGATTGCCACACTCTCAGTGTCCCAGCAATCACTCAGAAATTGGCAGTTTTGGAGATGCCAAAACTTCTGTAACATGTGCAAGTAGCCAAGCTTTCTGTTCTTTCTGAGATAAATATATCAGTTTGAGCTCTTTGACTAATAATTATCACTGAATAAGTAAACTTGCATCTGGCATGGAATGTGTTAGTTGGCAGTTAGGGGCTCACACAACTGAATGTTCCTTTGTTTAAGAAATTATCCTGCATGTCAGGGAGACAGTAGAGCTAAAACCTTTTTCTCTGACATTAGTTTTTGTTTTGTTTTGTTTTAATATGGAGGGGATTGGGGGGGATATGGAGTGTTCCATCCTATGAGCCCCCACCTGCAGTCTGAAACACAGATTATTGAGAACTAGGCCTCAGAGACTGAGTTTGAACCAGTAAGTCTCTGTTTCAGGTCTAGAGGCTATGAACGTTTAGAACCATACCTCTTCCTTTCGGTCATCATTTTGCTTCTGGAATTGCCAGTAGACCAGAGCACGCTGAGATTTTGGACTGCACTCCAAGAAAGTGCTGCTGTTCTCCACTCCATAGATAATCTTCTCTTCGAGCCCATGTCCGCTGGGGTTATCTGCGGAGAACAATGAAGGGAAAAGTATATAATTTAGACATTAGGAGAAGCTGGTGTGCCTTTGGAACAAAGCAAGCAGAGTAAAGTGTTGGATTGCCAGACAAGTACCCTGTTTGGACTATCGATTCAAGTTTGAAAAAGGAACCATCAAAACCAAACTGAAGTGACTGGACATTGCACAGTGGGTACAGGGTCTTACAAGAAGTATTATAACATTTTGGAAAAAAAAACAAAAACGCCTGAATCCAGAGGCATGAGTAATATTACTGGATGCCATTAACGACAGTTTGGGGGAAATCCAAATCTGTTCAACGTGAAGTAACATTCCTAGTTAAACCATCAGAAGAAGGCTGCTGTCCCAGTCATCCCTTCTCCCTTCTGGCATGTGAAGTTCCTCCACTAGGTATAAATGGAGTTAACTCTTAAGCTTGCAGCGATGCTAAAAGCAGTTAGAAGAATGAATCAGGATTCGTCTCACTTAACCTAGGATCTTCCATGATGTGTGCCTCAAAAGGACGTGCATGAGGCCGCAACTGTTCTAAATAGTTTGACTACGGGCAAACTGTCAGGAACAGGAGTATAGGAAGCTGCCTCATCCAGAGTCAGAATCTGGGTCCATCTAACCCAGTATTGTCAACACTGATTGACAGCATCTCTCCAGGATTTCAGGAAGGAGAAACAGTGGAGACGGTGGGGGGTTGAACTGGGAACCGTTGGCAGGTCCTCTACCACTTAGTTAATCCTGAGCTCTCCCCAAAATGTATGTCAACACCCATCCTAGGATTGTTCTGTTCTTAAATGAGAGCCAAATGTTTTAGAAACAACAACCCTATGAGAATAGTAATTAATTATGTGAGAAATATATAATCACTTAGAAAAGAGTAATTAGTCCACTGAAAACTATGGCTCACTGTACCCTTTAGGTTCAGGATACTTATTCATCGGGCTTCAAAAAAAATAGATATTTTTAAAATGAGGTGAAAGTGTTCAATAAACAGGGTTTGGGTGTGGTGTCAGAAGATCTAATTATGCCTCTAGAAGTCTATGCTCATAATACTTTAATCGAAAACCATAAAATGTATGGCTTTCAAAATGTACTAAAATGTGTTTAGATTATATAGCACTGCTGTGTGTTGCAGCAGCTGTTAAGGACTAGAAATCTTGTTTTTGTGGAAACAATATTCAATTAATCATTTCCTCTTGTAAGCCGTGTAATTTATGGAAATGTAACACGGCTAATAAACCAGACCTTATGGATGGGTGAAAGAAAGAAAGTGAAATAAATTACTTCCTTTTTGTAACAACATTGTTTTCAAGTTATCCATCAATTTGCTGGAAATGTTGGACAACTTCTGGATTTATATGGCAGTTACTTCCACTCCAGCACCACAGAGGCATTAAGGTATATGATTTCAAGACTCATTATACACACACACACACAAACACACACACTGCTAAGGTACAATCATTACGGAGAACATATACACAATAAGGGATAAACAACATAACGTTGAGTTACACCCAAATATCTACATCCACATGTAGATGGTATCTTCTGTTGACAGAATGGACGTTTTACACCTTGCTCTTGATACATGTGAATGGAGCAGTCCATTTTGTTTTCTCTCAGTTTCTCATTTTTTCTAATCTTAAATTGCTTTGTCCTAAACTTTGAGAATTTGCTCAATCTTAAATTTGATTCACACCAAATGTTCAGACTTTAAAAAAAAAGGTTGCATAAAAATTCAAAGCCAATGTCTTACATATTTCTTCTGCAAGCGATTTCCCTAATATAACGTATTTTTAAACACTATTTTCCCTATTATACACGTTTTTGTGTGTATACCTCCCCATACATGCATTATGAACACAGTATTTGTCTGGAGACCTCCACTGCCAAATTTGGCGAAAAGTGAATTTCAATTTCAGTTTACACACTGATTCAAAATTAGATATGTCTGCATTAAAAGGAGAACCAAATGAATTTCTCCCCCATTCTCAGTGCTAGATGTTCTTCCAAACGTAGAAGAGGTTGCAAATGAAGACTTCCATATGCCAAGCATCAAAACAGTCATGGCACCTGCCTGTTATAGCACTCTTACGCAAACATTCTGGAATGGTGCTAGCAGCTATTTTCCTTCTGCTCCTGGGTCTTTGGATCCAATCCAAGGTATATTCTGTAGCACCTAAAAGATTAAAAACCTAACACTATGCAGAGTTAGGCATGTCTAAACCTATACAAATCAAAGGGCCTAACTTTGCATAGGCTGTTACTCAGGTAGGGTAAGAATTTTGTTTGGTTTTTTTTTAATATATAAAACTTATTCAAATCCCCTAATTTCTCTATAAATAGGATAGAAGGAGGTCATTGGGGTTTTGTTTGTTTCTTTGTTTTAAAAAAATGGATGTAGGAGAAAGTAGACCAGACAGGTTCAACCATCCAGGCCCAGGGCTTTGAGAGCATAGCTCTTTAAAGTCTGGGTTTGAATTCCTGTTTATTCAGCTATGTTTGTGGGACTGAATTAGGGTTGCCATATTTTTTTATTATAGGTTTTTCAGCTTTAATAGTTACAGGGACATGCAGATGGGTGAGAATTTCATTTTATGAATCTAGTAACCTTCACATATTTCTTCATATATGGGCTGGAAAGAATTTGAGATTTTATTGTGTTTTCATTAACAAGAACCCACTTTGCTTAGTCTTTAAAGTCTTTGAGATGCCATGCAATGTTTTGCTTTTTGTGCTACAATAGACAGCTACTCCTCTGACGACCATGATGGTGTCTGGGTTGGGGGGGGAGAAGTTTGAGATCCAAAATCTTTACAGAACCTCACCCCCCCCTTTTTTTTTGTTCTGGAACTGAAGAATGTGTTACTAAAAGCCTCATGCGGCGCAATCCATTGACAAATCTTGTTTGAATTCACAAAGCCCCTGTCATTTTGGCTCTGCCCTAATCTGGCAAATAAAACCTGTTTGTTAAACTGCCAGGCCAAAAGGAAGCAAGAAAGCTTGCCAATTGCTTTCATGTTGACACAGTACTCATATGTTTTTACCTTAATGACATTCAGTCATCAAAGCCCAAGTAGGGGCAAATGAGAGGAATTCTTGCCACCCAATGCTTAGAAACGAAATGTCAAATGGTCCGCAGATACTAAAGAAGCAGGAAACAAATTGCTCAGATTTGCTTCTCTCTGGATTGTGATTTTTGGTTCCCGAAACATTTATGGAATACTACCTATATAAGGGAAGGAGCAGAGCAACTTTTAATTTAAGCTGAGAAACTAATCGATTTGGGAGATGTTGGGTGAGGGACTGGAGATCAATAGGAAAAGCAGAAAGCTTTATTTCTAAGAGCAGAACTAGGTTTTACACTGACAGAGCCCAGGGTTTGACTTCAGCTTGCAGTGAACAGCTGTAAGCAGAGGTAGAAAGGATGCTGAAGTTTACCTCAGCTCACTGTGTCTCCCCTCCTCACCCCACAATCTCCCCTCAACATTTCTCCTGAGGCTGGAAATAAATTAGGCTACAAGCGTAATCGCAAGCAGGGCTTGATGCACACCTGCCGTGACTTTGATCCACTTTTTCAGCGCTGGACTCGCTCAGGGTGCGAGAACAGCAGGATGGGGACGACGTCATGCGAGTCCAGCGCTGAAAAAGTGGATCAAAGTAGTGGCGGGTGTGCCTCAAACCCCGCGCGTGAGGTGGGGAATGAGTGGTATATGGCAAGCGGAACAAGGACGTAGAACCTCCATTCCACTTTGGATGCTCAAAGAATGGATCTTTCCAAGTTCCAAACTCCAAAGTGACTTGGTCTGCACCTATGGACCGATGTGCGTATTGGGACTTGAGGTGCAATCCTATGCAGGTTTAGATAGGGAAAAAATGTCCTACAACTCCCAGCATTCCCCATTTTCTTTTTTCTGTCTAAACATGCATAAGATTTCATCCTTAGTTATCCACAAGCTCGCACGCTTCCTGAATATTCAGACACGGTTGTTTGCTCAAACAAATGTATCAGAAGTGCATATTCTGAGAGAAAATGTGTTCAGAGATGTGTATTTTGAGAGGAACTGCATATAAAAATACATAATTTAATACATAGCTAAATGCATTTTTTTTTAAAAAAGTAGTTAATGCAGAAATGGGATGAAACTGACTTATAGACAGATAAATTTGAAAGTGACATGAGTTGGAAACAGATGTTCACCCATCCTTACCTCCTATCCACCATCTCTCCTTCTAAAATCTCCCCCAACCTCCTTTAGAGCAGCAATGTGTAGTTGCAGACACGAGTCTGCAAGACATTGGGATCCTGTACCAGTTCCTTCTCTCTCAGGATGCATAACAACAATACTTGCATATGGCCTTGAAGTGGTGGAAAAACCACTTCAAGTGCAAAGAAAAATAACCTCGGAGACTGAATTATGGGAAACTGGCTTAGAAGAAATACTTTAAATAACTAAAAACTACCTGAAGTGGTGCAAAAAGGAAACGATATTGCAGCACTTTGTGGTTAAATGGGCTCTACTGATTAATGACTTGGAAGACTATTGTAAAGAAATGTTATCAGAACAGTATATTTTTGCACATTTGAAGATAATAAAAGCAGTGAGCACTTCTAGTTGTCAAAACACATAATCCCATGTCAATAGGTAAGGAAGTTTTCACCATCCCATGAGAAATGGGTGGCAGAGATGCTGGAAGAGGTAGTCCTGGAACAAATGATTTTTGTGAGGCAGAACCACTTCCATAGGTCTGTGAATTGCTTCTTCTGTCCTCTTCCTTCCCCCCCCCCCCCAACACCATGCAACATGCTGCTATGGTGATGTCAGCTGCTAATTGTCTGTACAGCTTCACACAATGCATAGTTAAACTATGGAATTCACTTCCACAAGATGTAGTGGTGAACACCAATTTGGATGGCTTTAAAAGGGGCTTAGACAAATTCATAGGGGGTGACCCACTGATGAATTGAATAGCTCACATTGATTTCTGTGGGACCAAGTAAATAGGCTGTGATCTGAGACATTTTCCTCCCTCATAGCACTAAAGCCAGGGTCATCCCATGAAGCTGATTAGTGGGAGAGTCAGGACAGATAATAGGAACTATTTCTTCACACTGCACAGTTAAACTGCAGAATTCACTTCCACAAGACGTAGTGATGGCCACCAATTTCAATGGCTTTAAAACAGTACTGGACAAATTAATGGAGGATAAAGCTGGTCCTGATGGTTATATTCTACTTGCACTATCAGAGGCAGTATGCCTATGTACACCAGTTGCTGGGGAACATGGGTAGGAGGGTAGTTGGTTGGCCACTGTGTGAACAGAACGCTGGACTAGATGGACCCTTGATCTGATCCAGCAGGGCTCTTATTATGTTCTTAGGCTTTACATGTGATAGTGAGTCCATGGGGACTCTGCTTTGGGCCAGGTCTACACCAAGCAGGAGACAGCACTATGAAAGCAGTATGAAAGCGGTATAGAAAAGGCAGGAGCCACACTACTGCGTTATAGCAGTATTGAAGTGCACTGACAACTGTTGGGGCCCATAAGACACATACCATATACCGCTTTCATTCCGCTTTCATAGTGCTATAGCCTGCTTGGTGTAGATCTGGCCTTAGAGAGCAGTGAAAGGGGGAGGGTTGGGGAGAAATGGGACAGTTGGTAATGCTTTGTATGTATGTTATATATGTAGAATCATTTAAGCTTTTCAGTCACATGTTAACTTAAAAACCTTGCAGGCATGAAGGGATAGGTTGCATACCTCTTCCACTGTTTACACAACCAACCAAAATCTAGAAAGGGTCATATATTCATGACACCACGTTTTACACAACCTTTCACATAGCAATGATTGTGGTTCCTGAGGAAAGTGTTGTACCTTTCCTAGGTACAACATAGTTTGAGAAACTGTAAGTTTCAGTTTAAATTGCTACCTTGAAGGGAAGACACATGAAGTGAACAGAAGAAGATGTGCGTTCATTGAGTACACAGCCACCGCCAAAACCCCCAAATACCCCAAAGTGGGAAGGTCTTATGATGCCCATAGACTCCCACTTCAGACATTCTGCTTTCTGTTGCCTAGACATCAAGAATGCGCATAAACTGGCAATAACTGCATCTCTCCAGTAGAGGGCAGTGCTGCATAAGTGTACTTGTACATATCAAAAGCCGATTTCTTTCAGTTCTGTACTGGAATGTGACTGTCTAATTGGTGGACTGGGAGAAAGGGCTTATGGGCCATCCTATGTCTGGTTTTGGCATTGTAATAAATAACCACATAATTTAATCAGCTAACAAAAAACTATTTAAAAAGCTATTAAATAGCCCAACTACAGGCAACCTGAAGAGAGACAAATGCCTATAAATTTATACCAGTATAAATATTCTGTGCAATATGGAAAACAGCTTGGTGGAAACAATTCCAGTGGGTTGATTTTATCATTAATCTTTACCAACTCGCAGGCTCCAAACCTATACCCACTTGCTTGGAAGTAACCGTCATTGAACTCAATGGGACTCATTTCTGAGTAGACACGTACAGGATTTTATATGGCTCAGGGTGCCAATAGCCCATCTAAGTTGGTTTTTCAAGGCAGCATCCAACAGTGTCATTCTGTAAATTCAAATAGCGCGCTAGCGAAGCTTTGCTGAATCTTTCCATTGCGCAGGCGGTTGTGCAAATAGTTGCACAGCAGGCGGTTTCATGATGGGTTGCACAGCAGGTGCTTGTATAAGCAGAATGCGCAATGAGTTGCACAACGGATTGCGCAAACATAATACACAATTGCACATGTAACTTTAGCGGATTCCTCCCTTGCACATAGTTCAGATCCTCGTTTCTGCAAGCACGTCATTTACGCTAACAAATGACATAGTTTGGAAACTGCCCCATGAATCCCCATATTGCTCGGAGTTGATGGGTCGGTGCATTTCTTCCTCCATGGAAGAGTGGCATTCAATCCATCTGCTTTGAGAGTTGTTGTTTCTCTGGATACAAAGCAAGGTCAACACACTGACAGAAGGCTGGGCAATGAAGCCTAAGAACAACATACAAAAACTGCCATGTATGCGGAGCCCGACCACTGTTCCGTATAGCCCAGTACTGCCTACTACTCTGTGATGTCAGCAGCTTTCTCAAGTGCCATGCCAAGGTCTTTCCCAACCTTGCTTTTAAACAGAGATGCTGTCATTGATTCTGGGACCTTCTGCCTGCAGAGGATACACTCTGGAGCAGAGCTTTGGCCCTTCTTGTTTTGTGATCTAGAAGAAGCACTTGTTCATCATGTGCCTGTTTAATCCATGCAATTGCTGAACGTAATGAAGTGTGAAAATGTTTCCCAGCCACAAGCTGAAAATCAGTATAACCCTATGTTCCCTAATCTGGCGCCTTCCAGATGTTTTGGACTACAACTCCCATCAGCCCAACTATTAGACCTGGTGGTTGGGGCTCATGGGATTCATAGTCCAAAATAACTGGGGGGAATCTTGATGGAGAAGGCTAGTCTGACTTCACAACAGAGAACTCTTAACGGCTATAAAGCGGATAGAATGTCTTGAACATGCAGACAAGTTTTTTGATCTTGTGAACAAAACACACAAAAGATTTCTGAAGCTTGTTTGTTTTTCAGGTATAAAAAAGTAAAATTCAAAGCAATACAATCGACTTCAAGAAAGCTGATGCACAACCCAATCCTATCTATGTATATTATCTTGGAAGTAAATCCTATTGAGTTCAAGGGGAATATTCCCAGGCATGCATAGGATTTTCTGGCCTAAATTAATATGCAAACTGATCTGGGAGAACTAAAACCTAATCCCAGCTACAATATGGAATTATAGCATGGCAATGTGCTGTCACTTAGTGCTTCTGTAAATGAGCTATTTATGGCACATTCATTTCTGGCCACTCATGGAAGTTTCTGGGTCGATTTAACAACACAGTAAACAAGCAGGATGTCTCCCATATTTCCCCCCACATATTCCATTTTAAAATACATCACAGATAAACTGGAATAAATCCCAAATGGCATGAAATTGGCAGCATGTAAAACTGACATTGCGCTATGAACCTGCCAAGGAAGGGACGAAGGACTTTAAACAAAGAGGGTAAAATGCCTCCTTGCAACAAAGGCAGGCAGAGCCGATCCCCATGTGTCTCCTGAGAAATAAGTCCCATTGAGTTCAATGGGGCTTACTCCCAAGGAAGTGTGACGAGGGTTGTAAACTTACAGCAAAAACATCCACTCAGAAGTAAGTCCTGGCTTTCCTGGGGGATGTGAGGAAACATACGACAAGACCCCAACCTCCTTTGCACACATGCCAGTGAGGGAGGGAAACACTTTTTAGATTCAACTGTATCTGCCATTTAAAGGAGCGCTTGTCATCCCTCTCCTCCCGTGTAATCCAATTCATATCAATTGCGCCAAAGAAACAGGAAGCACAACAGCAGTGGGGGTAAAAACAGTATTTCCCTTAATGTTGAGAAGCTCTTTCAGTGCAATCCTAACCATACCTATTCAGTGGTAAGTTCCATTGTATAAAATAAATAGGACTTTATCCCAGATAAAGAGTTATAAGATTGCACCCTTAGGCTACAATCAGATACACATTTACATGGGAGTAAACCCTTTTAAACCCAGTTGGGCTTCCTTCTAAGTAAGCATGCAAAGAATCAGGCTGTTATAGGTGAGGTGGAATAGATTTGCAATAGCTGGAAGTTTAAGTCCAACGTCTTGATTCCAGTTTTGACCCTGTCTTTTGTGAATGAAGATGTGTACTCTATATAATGAGCTTTAACTTACCATGAAGCTGTAGGTCAGAGCAATGTGTAAGAGGGTCACCATTTCGGATATCTTGTCGTCTAGTTCGTCTAAAAGAAATATATTAGAAACAACTGATAAATGTTCACCATTTCAGATATCTTGCTGTCTAGCGTTCCTAAAAGAATTTTTTTTAAAACCCTCCTGCTAAACGTTCATTGCAGTCACTCACTAAATTTGTGTCACTGTAAAAAGAAAGAAAGAAACACACACACACACACACACCAAAATACAAAAATATTCTAGTATTCTGGTCCATAGAGCATTGCTGGAAAAGTTTCACCTGCTAAATTTATCTGTATCAAAGCACAGCAACATGATCATTAAAAAAGAAAGAAAGAAATACTATTTAGGGTTATGTGACCCAACAGTATGTCAAAGAGAAAGAGGTTTGGAGGAATTGGTTAATTACTTTTGTGAACAACATTATAAACCATTTTTTGTCAATATCTTTGCATTCAGAAGTCAATTTCCAACCCCAGTCAGCATATATTACATTGCCGTCGCTGAGTATAATATGTGCAAGGCCTCTAGTGTGTATTGATTATGATTAAATTAAGAGTTTCACTTGTAGGCATTTGGATCAATGAGAGTTCAACATGCACACAAGCTAGCTCCAGTCATTTGGCTTTCTTAAATCTACAGTAAATCTCAAATGCCACATCTTCTCTGAGAAAATGAGATCATCAGTCAGGCTTTAGCTAACTCAAGTTCTTCGAATCATCTAATTTGTACACCAGACCAGAGCTTCATGCATTGATGCTCTGGAGTCTAGACTTAAAATGGTATAATATTAATTCAAGAACTATAGTTCTATAAGTATGGTAAAATTTATAATAGAGAATTCCCAGTACCTTCCTGAAACTAGAAGTCCCAGGACTCTGGGAGCAGTGGGGTGGGTGGGAATATACATTTGGAAAATATATAGATAGGTGATACACTACAATGTTTTCCTAATGTCTCTGAATAGTAAGTAGAATAAAGTTAACCTTGGTTGCACAGCTTAAAAAACATGGCTAAATAATCTGCAACAAAACACCTCACAATATGAGGAGCGTTTTATGTGTGCAGAACGTTAGAATTTGGCATGTTCAAATTCACGTTAGCAGTTTGAATCACTCTCAGAATATCATCATAGTGACAGCAACATAGGTTCAAGTGACATTATACCTTCTATTGGATCTCTCTTAGTTTGCTTTCACAACGTTTTGTGGCTTTTTAAAAAGCATTTTATAGAAATCAAACCCATTTGAAATAGATTGTTTAGATTGTTGCTGCTGTGTATGCTTTGACGGTTGCCTTTGTACCCAAACAGCAGTGGCACAAAATCCCAGTGTAATCCATAGAAAAGGGATGCTTCAGAGTAGAAAAAAAGCCCAGGGAAAGCAAAGATGTTGTTAGTTGCTGAACACTTCACTCGGAGAAGAAAAGAAATGTTGAAGGAATGAGTAGTCAAGGGGGGCAGGGGCGGGGAGAAAAGAAAAGACGATTAGGTGGCCAGACAATGGTGGAATTTAAGATCCTGAAATCACATTAGCAAAAGTCAAAGACTCAGACCCCATCTCTCTCTCTCTCTCTCTCTCTCTCTGTCTCTCTCTCTCTCTCTCTCACACACACACACACACACACTTGTAGCCCCTCGTATCTGTTGCGTTCAGCTATACTTCCCCCCTCTTCCCCAAGAGAGTTGAATTCACTTGATCAAAGTCTAAAAAAAAAAAATCCCCATTCATGAAGGCCCTAAAATACATTTGTTAAAAGAGAATAAAGAAATATTGGGTTGGAGCCAAAGCTATTCCTGAATTTAGCTGTTCGATAGTAGGAGCCTACACCGTAGGAAAAGGTTCTTATACTACCTGAAGCTGGGACCTTTGTGCTCTGAGAGTTTATCCCCTCCAACTACTAGATAAAACTGCCCAATCTGGCTTCTATTTACTTTTTTTTTAAAAAAAAAAATCTAATACAGTGTCTAAAATTGTCTCTAGCTTTAAGTACAGTGCTTAATAATCTCAAACTATACCTAGTACAGTGTCTAAAGGCATATCTAGCTTTGTGGACAGCCTATTTTCTCTCTGTTTCTACTGCCAAAGGAGCCTGTGTGCTTCACCTAAGATGAAGAAAGTTCTGAGTAAACTTTCAAAAATGGAGGATCAAACTTTTCTGCCTTTCTTCCTCTCAGCAGCCCTCAGGGTAGCTCCAGATGACACCTAAAACCATCTCACTACCTGTCAAAACCTAATTTGAATGTTTGCAGCCCCCCTGCCCTATTCTACCTCAGGGTTGGCACCAAGACTTCAGCATCAAGACTGTTTCTTCCCTCTCCCTTCTACCCATTTGCCTTTTGTAACATCTTGCTTGACGAAGAGATCAGGGGATCTCAAAGGCTGGACACTTTTGGTGGTTTTTTTAGGTGACCAAACAGAAGAAAGAAATTTACAGTTATGTGGATTTCGGAAATTTCCTTAAGGCCAACCTTTGTTTTGAATAGAATTAAGTTAGTCATGAGTAATTTGCCTGATTGATTTCAGTGGGACTATGGTGTGTGTATCTTAGCCTGGATCCAATCCTTCACATCAGAAGGTAGCCCCCACCCCTCAAATAAGGAAAAGGCCTAAATTTATTAGAATAGGGTGACCAGATTTTGGAACTCAAAATCCCGGTCCCCCCCGTCACCCAAAACAACCCCCCCACCAAGCCACACCCCCAAAACAAACCCCCCAAGCCACCCCCCCACCCAAAACAACCCCCCCACCAAGCCACCCACCCCCAAAAAACATCAGCCTGGACCTACCAGGTTCGCTGCTGCTGCTGCCCCCACCGGGTGCGCCGCCCCCCCCAGGGCCGCCGCCGCCGCCGGCGGATCCCCTACCGCTGGGCTCGTAAGGCCAGCGGCCGCGCGGAAGAGGCAGGGGAGGGCCGGATCGGGAAGTGACGTAATCGGCCCTCCCCACCTCTTCCGCACGGCCTCTGGCCTCGTCGGGGCTAGTCGCAATGGCGACGACCCCCGAGGAGCCCGGATGCCCGTGCGGAAGAGGTGGGGGAGCTTCCCCACCTCTACCGCGCAGGCGTCCGGGCTCCTCGGGGGTCGTCGCCATCGTGACTAGCCCCGACGAGGCCAGAGGCTGCGCGGAAGAGGCAGGGGAGGGCCGATTATGTCACTTCCGGATCCGGTCCTCTCTCGTCACTTCCGCGCGGCCTCTGGCCTCATGAGTCCGGTAGCGGCGGCAGCAGACCCGGCCGCCCCAGCAGGTAAGTGCCCCGTGCCCCGCGCCCTGCGCCTCGTGCTCCTTACCCGCAGGGGCGTCCGCTTCCC
Organism: Anniella stebbinsi; assembly: GCA_029215795.1. Classification (NCBI taxonomy): domain Eukaryota; kingdom Metazoa; phylum Chordata; class Lepidosauria; order Squamata; family Anniellidae; genus Anniella; species Anniella stebbinsi. The sequence goes on along the minus strand of JARDYH010000003.1, from coordinate 95,926,158 downwards.
TCCGGTGCTCGAATCTACTGAGAAACAGGCTTCGCGGCCTGTCTCACTACTGAGGGACAGGCCGCGAAGCCTGTTTCTCAGTAGATTCGAGCACCGCAGGGAAGCGGACGCCCCTGCGGATAAGGATCGCGAGGCGCGAGGGAGGGCATTTACCTTCTGGGGCGGCCACTTCCTGGGCTCCTCCGCCGCCACCGCCACCGTGTCTACCACCGCTCCTCGCTTGCTGCCACCGCCGCGTGACCCCCCGCCACCCTGGTTTGCCCCCACCGCCCCTGGTTGGGCCGGTTGGCCCCAGGTTTCCCGGTTAGGACCGGGAAACCCCGAGCCATCTGGACACCCTATATTAGAACATATGTGGTGCCCAGCTTTGTTTGAAATGCTTCTGTTTTAATATCATAATGTTTTAGCTGGCCACTGTGTGAACAGAATGCTGGATGAAACTGACCCTCATTCTGGTCCAGCATGGCTCTTCTTATTTCTTATGTTTTAGATTTTGGTTTCATAGTTATCTGATGTCTATTAAAGTTTTGATGTACCGAAGCATAGAAAGAGTAGTGTGTGAAACAGAAACTTTTTTAAAAAAAAGAGCACCTCCAAATAACCATTCAGATATTTAAAATTTCACTACTGGCTTAATTGACTTAAAAAGAAACAGCAATGAACTAATTCTAAGATCTATAAAGACTGATCTCTTCCGGCAGTCCTACCCAGATGAATTTTAAAGTGTTTTATTGGTGTTTTATTGGTGTTTTATTGGTATTTTAATGATGTATTGGTTTTATGTGTTTTAATTGGTTTTGTATTTTATGTTTGATGCTGTTCCCTGCCTCGATCCATTGGGAGAGGCGGGTAATAAATAAATATATTATTATTATTATTATTATTATTATTATTATTATTATTTCTTGGAGCAATTAGACTATTGATGGCTATTAGGTGTGATAGCTAAATGGAACCTCCATGTACAGAAGCAATTTATCCCTGAATACCAAACACGGGGAATGAATGGGGAAAGTGGTGACCTCCATGTCCTGCTTCCACGGTCATCTGCTAGCCACAATACTGGAAGTTGGGCACTTGGTTTAATTTAGCAAGGCAATTCTTAGATTCATATACTCCATATGGCCTCAGCAACTGATGAAACCATTAGTTAGGACATTAAGGAGCAGCGGAGCAGATATTGAAAGCCATCCTTACCTTTTAGCTGTGGGGAAGTACCGAGAGCACGAGGAGCCATCCCAGGCGCAATATGGGTCCCTAGCAAGGCAGCACTCTGCACATGCTTTCCCATACACGTCACAGCGGTGCAAGGGAAGCTGTGAAACTCCCACAGCTGAGCCAATGTAGAGCTGTTGCTATTTTAGGGTGAGAAGAAGAGAGAGAAAAATGTTTTATTCCAAGGGCACTTATGAAAAAGGTACAATCGCACTCATGTATCTATGAGCAACTTGGGCCATTGCGGAATATCCCCCCCCCCCCCGCCAAGTGAAATCTTTTTATCCAGATGCATCATTTGGATTCTGCTCTCTGCCATGTAATATCCCCAAAAGCGGGGGGTGGAGTGGGATAGATATATCTCTTCTTGAAGTGTTGTAGTCATTGGTCCTATCAGAACTAATGTAGACATATAGGATCAGGATGCCCATGTGTTAAGTGCTTTGCCAATTTTATGGGTAGTATCCAACATTGACCCTGCCACTAGCACTAATGGTGTTGTGCTAGCGTAAACCAATGCTTGCACAATGTAACTAGAGGAATGAGAAAAAGCGTCCACCATCTTTTTCTGTTGTGCTTGTTAAGCTGAATGAGCATTGCTTTAAATAAATGAATAAAAGAAACAATAAATTTACGCTAGCACAATGTGATTAGCATTAATGCTGGGACAACATTGGATACTACCATACGTAGCCTGAAGACAGTCAACAAGGATCACCTGGAAGCCCCCTGATCAAATGGGAAGCCATTTGGCTCCATTCATTCCCTCCACTGTGAACGGAAAACACAAACACACAATAGCTGCAGTCCGGAGAACTGTGAGTACTCCTGTGCTCTTATAGTTTATCTGCAGGTGTACGTTCCTCTGTTCAATTTAGTGGGGAGGTGGGCAGCTCCATTTAAGCCAAAGGATGCATTTGGAAAGCTGATTTGATTGTAACTTTTGCTCTGCATGGGGCATAAGGCTCTTCACTTCATTCAACACTTTCTCAGCTTCACAGAATACAAAGAACAATGCATTTAAGATTTAAGCCGGGAGTGTTCTAGAATCAGGAATCAACATGCTCTCAAAAATGCCTTTAATACGAAGATGCCATGCCAGAGGCTTGTCATAAATGTCTTAGTTTTTCTTCTCTTCACTCGAGGCTAGACTGACACATTAGAGGCTTCACTTTGCCTGAATAACTCGGGCTTTCTGTGCTGCAGAGAACTTTAATATTGTAAATTTGTTTTCCAAAGGATCAGGAAGATTTGTAATCCCTCCTGAATACATAAAGAGGCCTTTGATCGAGAAGTTGTACTTAAATGCATGGCTCATTATACATGTAATCGGCTCCTTTAAAAAGAATGTACTTGTAAAAATAATCAAAAGAAGAGCATTCGGGTACCATATGAACATACATATATTTAAAACTTGACAGCTTTGTTTTGAAAATAGTTTTCTCTATAATAGCACATTCTTTTAAATCTCACCCATCCCCCTTGTTGTTTTAGGTGATAAACTGTGCGAGGGAAGCGGCCCCAAACAAAATATTTCCTGTCAAACACATTCATTTTAGGCAAGCTTCCAATATACAGTGGGGTTCCCAGCCAGACTGTTCAGAATTCAAACTGCAGAGGTGAGTTTGCCCCTTAACCATCAAAAGCAATACCAATGACCTATACGATACATATCCTTGTTTTAATTTCTTTAATAAAAAAATAACCCACCCAGAAACAGTGGTGATAAAGTTAGAAATATATGAAATTAAACCATGGGTTCGGTCCAGATGTAGTCATGGTTAGAGTACAGTCATTGAAATAAATGAGTTTTAATTTAGTTATGACTAACTTAAGTCCCATTGATTTCAATGGATCTACTCTATGCATGACTAAGTCTGGATCAAACCCATGGCTTTGTATATTTGCCTCCAAAAGTAGAGACACTAGCTCAGTGGTAAAGCACCTGCTTTGAATGCAGATTGCAGAAGGCCCCAAGTTCATCCTGACTATGGAACGAACTCTCCACTGCGGCCCACCTACAATGACGCTGGCCTTTATCACACCTACCCGGTTTGCTTCTGCGGGTTTCCCCTCTGTTCCCTATGCGATTGTAGCCTTTTGAATCACACGTGGTCGGTTTTGCTGCGATACCACAACTTAGCTTGCTGAACTTGCCTGAACTTGCCTGAAACGGACTTTGTCCGTTCCGGGTTGAATCAAAACAGAAACTAAAAACGGAGCACTCAGGGCGTGAGAACAGCGTGAGGGGGATGACGTCATGCGAATCCTGCGCTGAAGAAGTGGATCAAAGTCGTGGTGAGTGTGCTTAAAACCACGCGTGCGATAATGGCCACTGTCATCATTTGGGCACCCGCTATTCCCGGCATTTAATGGAATATGATGAGACATACATGTCTGCAGTTTTAGAACAGGTCTATTATGAAAAAAACATTATTTAATTAAATTGGTTTTAGCTGTTTACATTGCTTTATTTTTTCCTATGTTAAATTTTTTAGACTATTTTTATTATGTTGTATTTCATATTTTAATGACTTGTTGAAAACTGCCAGAGACTTGTTGTAAACTGGTATGGAAATTATAATAATAATAATAATAATAATAATGGGTGTGCACGCCCGAAAATATCATATTTTATCGTTATCGGAATTTCAGACCAAAAAAATTATTGTCTCCGTTAATATCATAGGTTAATTGTATCGTCTTCACGATAATTATCGGAAATCCGATATTTTAATTTGCAGCCCCATTATGCCCTATAGAGCAGATTTCTTTTAGAAAAAATGTCTATAACCTCTGCATTTTCAAAGTTACAGGCTTGAAACTTGGTCACAATGCTTATGGGGTATGCCTAAGTATGTGTATGAAATTTGAGATCGATCCCTCCAACCCACGATTTTATATGAATTTATTAAAGATCGTTTAAGTTCTGACAGTTCAAAAGTTGCACGATCTTTCAAAAATTCATATAAAATACAGAAGTGGAGGGATTGATCTGAAATTTGGCACATATGTATAGCAACATGTGCTGGACATGTGTATGAAATTTGAGATCAATCCCTTCAACCCTCAATTTTTTATGATTTTTTTAAAGATCCTGCAACTTTTTGACAGGTCTGAATGAATGCACGTGGCGAGCTCTCATTCTGACCTGTCAGAACTTAAACAATCTTTAATACATTCATATAAAATCGAGGGTTGGAGTAACCAATCTCAAGTTTCATACACATACTTAGGCATACCCCATAAGCACTGTGGCCAAGTTTCAAGCCTCTAACTTTTAAAATACAGAAGTTATAGGTTTATTTATATGGCAGTCCGACAATCTGATATAATCAGCCTGAAAATTATTGGATCGGATATTTATCGGAGGTTTTTCTATCGTATCGTTATTGTTAAACACATGCATGATAAAGAGCATATCGTATCGTTATTGTACATTTTAATGATACGCTACACATCCCTAATAATAATCCCTTGCATCTCCTAGATTGCTAGAAAGACAATGTCCTGAGACTCCGGAGAGCCAATGCCAGTCAGAGTGCTAAATAGACCAGTGTTCTGATGAGGTATAATTGGCCTGGAACCTCCTGACCTCCTTTTCCCCCCCTTTTCTTAGCCAACCTTATTCTAGCCATTGTAAGAAGATTCCATGCCACGAGTGTTGACTCTCTTTCAGCCCATGGGAGGCATATTCCAGGGGTGGATGGAGCCAATAATACCAGTGTATTTTAGCTTAAAGCTCTTAGTGGCAGTAACTAAAGTCTTAGGAGAGGCATTTCAGTCTTTTAGAATGGGGAAAATCTGTGCAGAAAAACCCACTAAATAGAAACCACCAAATGATCTATGGTCAAGGGAAAGAGGTGTGACCACCTGGGGGACCCTATTGGGATGAGCAGCAAGCCAGATTTGGTTCCCAGGCTGAGGTTTTGCATCCCTGTTCCATATCAAAGTATGGTGGTCCTTATTCATCCTCAAAGAAAGAACATATCTCAGGATGCTAGAAAAATGACTATAGTCTTAAGAAAAACTGTGTGTTTATGTCTTGACTAGATCCATTTGCCTCAGTTGAAGGACTGGGAGGTAAAAGACTGTGGCTTCACACATTATAGCATTCCCACGCTGCTACATCTCTAAATCTTGTCAATGTAGGCTGTACAAGCAGAGATGCAACAAACAGAATCGTGAAACACTCATAAATTCAAGCTGCAACAGTTGTAACAGTTCAGAAGATGCTCAGATGTAGAGCCAATACTTTTTTGTTGTTGCTGAAAAGGGTTTCCCTTATTTGGGGGTCATCCCCAGTCTGAATTTGTACATTACAATCAGTTGTGCAAATAGGCTTAGCTCTCCCATTGCGACTGGGACTTTGAAAAAGTGTTTAACTTTGGCTGGAGGGCGCACTGTTCTTTGCTTCTGCATTCACCCATGGTCAGTATTTATGGAGGAAGAGGCAGAGAAGTTGTGATAGTTATGACACCACATTTGCAGAATAGGCAAATGCCCCTCACAACTACCCACAACCAGTGACTCCTGGTGATATGACATCTCTAGATTTAGCAATAAGAACGTTTGTTTCAGAGAATACACAAGCATTTCATTTCATTTCTACCTCATCATGAGCAAAGCACAAATAAGGACTTTCTCTCTTTCTTGCCTGCCAGATTCTCTGCGAGAAACCAGAAACATGTGTGAAAAGGAATGGGATGCAGCTGGCATCAATACCCATTCAGTGAGCCAAGTTAGGATCTCTGAAATCCAGGGCCCAATAAACATTTAAGAGTCTCGAGGTTGTGTGTACAGTACCTGCTTTGTGGAAATCTTCATGGCCGAAATGGCTGTGGGTTCCTAGAAAAGAGAATTATCGTGAGGGGAATAAAAAAATCAAAAGTGCTTTAAATAGCTGCTTTTCTTAAGTGGGTGAGGACTGGGTGTCTTGTAGATGATTGTTCTTCCTGACATTCGCACTGGAACATTATTGTTGCTATGGATGCATTTGAATACATTTGTGCCTGTGCAATTGTGTATGTTGAAATGCAACAGCAGAATCAATTAAGCATTTTTTTTATTTTAAAAAAAATATATGAAAGTTCGGGCAGACACAACACCGGCTCCCGACAGACTGGCTTGCTTCAGAATTTACACCTCCATCTCCTTTCCAGTAGAATGACCCTCTCCCTGCCCTTGTCAGTTTTAACCATGGTTTAGCATCAAATCGAAGCTAACCAGGCTGCTCTGCTCTGCTCATTGGTGGGGGAAAGGGAAATGCAGGCAGTGATGAATGTGAAAGGGAGAGAGCAATCCAATGCCCCCTAGGCAGAGTTGGGGGGGGGGGGTTGAGGGGATAGGATCATTCAAATTCCTGGATCTAAGGTTGGAGGCACCACTCCAATCTCGGACCCAGGAGGCTGAGCTTCCCTCTCCCTCCCCTTTACAGCTGGTGTGGAGAGAACCATGCCGACTGCCTCTTTGATGTCACCAGGGTCCCCTCTACAAGGATTCGCTTTTGCGCCTGGTTAGGCGATTATGTGCATAATCGCAGAAGCGCATTTACGCCTATTACCTCTGCACAAGAGGCGTCAAGAGGCGGCGAAGCGCATTAAGGGATGACCAAAATGCGCTTTTACAAGTAGTTAATGCGCATAAGCGCCTGTTCACATAGGCAAAATGCGCTTTAACGGCCGGAGCAAAATAAAACTCGCTGTTTAACGCGCATTCGATAATGCGCATAATCGGAGAGATAACACGCCTCTACGCCCGATTTGTGCTCCGTTCTTGTAGAGGTAAATTTTTTAAAGCGCCTTGAAAGAGCATTAAACCTCTCTTGTAGAGGCAGCCAAAGACAACTTCAGAGGGAAGGGAAAGAGGGTAGGCAGGTGGGTGGGGAGAGAGGGGATGGCTTATGCCATATCCCTCTCCCTCCCCGTCGCCACAGCCAGATGGGTGAAAACGTTCGTCCAGCAAAATGCAGAGTGGGGGAGTGTGGAGGCAAAGATGAGTTTGGAGGCTTATGGCCATCCCCATAGGATTGCGCCCTTAGTGTGCCAAGCTGTATTGGAGGGCGGCGCAAGGGTAGAGAACTCGGCACAGAGCTGCTGTTTTTGATAGGACCTCCCTGTTGACTTCTACATGTAGAACTGTCCCAAATGTTAAAATATCCCCATTGTCTTGCAATGTCCTAATGTGGCTTCACTTTCTGTCCAGGTACATTCCCATAGTCCACGTCAAATTTTCACACTTCATCCCTCACTGATCCCAATGGAGATTTGGATATGGCTCAGTGGATGCTAAGCATGCAGACTCTCTGTTGCAAATGGGTTATTACATTTGGCATTGGAAGGCATCAATTACAGGTTACACTGAAAATGTTTGCTCAGCTGTTCAGGGAGACATTGCACAAATCAGGTTAAAAAGGCATTTGTTATCACTGTAACACATCTGGAATGCCTTCAATTTAGATGGAATTGTAAAGGAAAAGCACTGGGCTTGGTGTATTGCAACTCAGGCTGTTAAATTCATTCTTTGGTGACAGAAAATTAGATCCATCCACCCCAGGGATATGTGAAAACTCAAAAGTGATGGGTTACGTTGAAATTTCACATCAGATTTCTATATATAACTAATTCCTTTGGCATGCTTAAAAAACCCCCTTCAAACTCCATCTGCACCTGTAGTGAAAATAAGGTCAAGATATTTCATGTTAGCTGATAAGCAAATCTTGGTTATGCTGAACAGTCAGCTGTGTGCATTTCCAGTCACTTGTGCAAAGTATTCCATGTGGCTAGGGACTGAAGGAGTTGCAATGCCTCTTCTAATGACTTCCATAGGTTTCTGTTAGGAACACATGGGAAAAATGTGCAAGGGTTGAAAGCCTGTATGAAGTATCAGCTCACTTCAGTGTTGGAGGAGCAGCTCCTCTTTTGCGAGGTTGAACTTAATTCCAGGTGAGGGCACTGAAGAGGGCAGAACTTGGCTGCAAACCTCAAGAACCCAGCAGGGTCACTAATCCAGGGCCATCAGATCTCTGTCCCCAACTCTATTTCCCCAGGTCCTGGAAATTTCCCCAGGTCCCCCCTCCATTTAATTTCTAATCAGGGGACTATTTTCAAGGGGTGCTGCTGCCAGGGAGGAAAGGGTTAACTCTCCTTCAAATTTATTTATTTTTGGTCAAAGACCTGCCACTCTCTACTTCCCCCATGTTTCAACCCTCTCCTAAAACATCTTCCCCTGCATGGCAAGTAAGCTTGCAAGGGTGGGGAATCATCAGTTTGGGATGATCTGGGTCAGGGTGCAAATTAATTGAAGGAGTTATTTAACTGAAATGGTTCAGATGAGAAATTAATTGGCTGGCTTTGTCACCTGTGAAATTTAAATAAACCCTAGTCATTATTTCTAAATCTGCATAAATATACATGAGCGCATGCAGATTTTATGCAGAGTTGTGCCCTGAATCTTTTAAGTGGCTAGCATTGCTCCTGACCAGACTTACATGCTCCCCAAGTTTTCTTCCCTCCCCCCTCAGTAGGACTCCCTACTCTCATTTGCCAGGCAGCTTTTTAAAATGTGGCAGACTTAAAAAACAACAACCAGCATGCAGTTTGCTGCAACCTGTTGATCTAGTCAAAAATGATAAAGGCCCTTTCCACACCAGGCTTTTTGCCTTGGATGGCCCTCGGCTGCTCCCTCTGTGCCGATGGTGTGTATTAGGTACTTCTGGGATCGCCCTCCCTCCCTCTCTCCCCACTCCTATGGTGTAGAAAGGGCAAAAGACGATAGCACAGACATGCTATCTCCACCCCCTCTGCAATATGTCCCTTATATGTTTTTGCCAGGGTCTGTCCTAGACCTATCCTAACTCTGCGCTCTCCCCATGGCCATCCCACTTGTACTCTAAACCTTAAGTGGGAAATCCCATTTTCAAGGTCAGTGCTCAGATCTGGAATACTGTATCAGTGCAGCCTATCCCTTTGCTTCTGGACTTTAAGGAAAGAGCTCCCTGGAGAGGAGAGATGATTTCCACCAAAAACACAGTACCTTTCATTTTAGAAATTAAGCTCCTGTTTTGTCTGCTTAAGTCCAAGTAGTTTGGCTTAAAAGTCTGTCTGACTGGGCAGAAATTCTATTTCATTTGTTGGAGGGAGCTCGTGAAAAACAGCTGGCTCCTCTAGATTACTTTGTACTATATGTAGACTATAAGAAGTAGTGTTGCATAGTAAAGAGAAAACAAAGCAGAAGCCAGCAGATTTCGTCACATGGCTTGCCGTTTATTTCTTGTTTAAAATCAAGAGGTTCCAACCCCCCACTGCATGCTTAGACAGAGCCTGGCAGCAAGGTACACAGGTCTCTTGGCCAGTGACTTATTCACAGGCAAACTTGATTTTCCATCGAAAGCACAGAATGATGCTTTCCCAATATTGTGAAATAGTCCCCAAATAACGTGGGCAAAAAGATCTAGTGATGGTAGTGCAAGATGAGGTGAAATAAATTACAATCAACAGATAGCTTCTGCTGCCTCACTCTGCAGAATACTGAATTTTGGATAGGGGGAAGAGCTTGATATTAGACTGCCTACAAGGATCCCTGGGTCAGATCAGGGCTCTTTTCACCTGATTAAAGAAATCTCAGCCAATTAATTGTATGGGTTTTAATTGATCAATTGATTACACCTGCATTAATTTGCAGCTAAATAAAAACATGATCCTGATGAAACACAGGAACCTGCTTCATACTGAGTCAGAGCAGTGGTTCATCAAGTTCTATACTGGATATATTGCAGTGGCTCTCCCAAAATTTACGCCAGGAGTCTTTCCCTACCCTACTTAGAGATGCCAGAAATGAACCTGGCACCTTTTGCATGCCAAGCATGGGCTCTGCTACTGACCCCAGCCTTTTCGTGAGGCTTCGAGTCCCTTTGTTTTGGTCCCTTTGTATTTGATTAATGCTTGCATTTGTTGCAGCAAGCACCATCCCTAGGGTGACCCTATGAAAAGGAGGACAGGGCCTCTACATCTTTAACAGTTGTATTGAAAAGGGAATTTCAGCAGGTGTAATTTGTATGCATGCAGCACTTGGTGAAATTCCCTCTTCATTGCAACAGTTAAAGCTGCTGGAGCCCTTCCCTCTTGACCAGATACAGAAGAGTGGTTTATTACAGTGGTTTTAAATGTATGTGTCGATTATATGTATATTGTATGTTTTTGCTGTTTAAGTTTTTGTATATTTTTTTTATTGTTTTAATCTTATGTAAACCGCCCAGAGAGCTTTGGCTATGGGGCGGTATACAAATGGAATAAAATAAATAAATAAATAAATAAATAAATAAATAAATAATTCTAAGATTTTTGTAAATACTTACATCAAAATAATTCATGACTTATGGTGGGACGCTTTTATAATTGATAAAAAGACTTGCATTTAATGAATCGGGCCAATTAGTCAGCAGGATAGCCCTACTTCAGAACAATTTTGTTTCCATCTTCTCATTTGGCATATGCCCCTGGATAGCACAGGATAAATAAATAATGCTGTGGAAATCACTTTCTAAAATCATGTCAACATTGGCCTTCAGACAGTCATGTTGTGCACTTGATCAAAATAATGTTTTAATTGGCATGTCACAGAAACCCCCCACATCTGAAAAATAGACCTTTCTCTAACTATGCTATTGTCTGAATGTCATGTGCCCATATGTAGGATTAATTTTGTATATTTTTTGTGTGGAGAAGACAGGCAGAGAAGCCTTCAAATGTACAGATGATTTTCACTGTAAATTGCAAACAGACACATCTATTGGTTTTAACCTTCCAGCGAACAAAAAAGATGTCAGCAATATGATTTTTTGTTATTAGCTCACAACTGGCATGGAGAGCTCTAAGGTTTATTTTGGCTAAAGCCTGAGTATCTAATTGACAAGTTAATTAGGAAGGCTCATTGGACTCTCCCTCTCCCATAATATACTCAATCTGCAGCTGTCTGGGGAAGGTGGTGGCGTCAAAGGGGGCAAAAACAGATAACAGATGTTCAGTCACACTCACCCGAAAGACAGTCATTTCTTCCAATAAAACTTCCTCCAAATCATGCCAAGTCTCCTTAGGTATAGAAACAACTTTCAAAACCGTCCCAATATCTGGGGGAGAGAGAGAGAGATTCCCTCTTGGTTTTCAATAAGAGCAGTCCAATTTCAGATCAACAGAAGTTTTATGTTTCCATATTACAATTATCATATTTCAAAAAGAGGATTATGTAGCAATGTGTCCTTTAGACTCAATTCCATAGAACACACATTTACCTTCAAAATGACCCCAAAAGTTCTTAAGTGTTTCCAAAGAGGGATTATGTTGAAATCTTTTAATTGCAAACCCCCCAAAAATCTGAACCCTGAACCCATTTTAGCTGTCAGCAAGTGAACAGAGCAGTGTACTGTTACCAATGAAACGTCAGCTGCCACAAATGTATATTTAAAGCCAGGAATGCACTGCTTCAGCCAGGGCTGCATTTTATGATTTATTCTCAAGTCCAATGTTTTTCGTGCTTGCTTTAAAATACAAGGGCAGATGTGAATGCATGGCTCAGTCTGGACACACAGGCAGCCAGCTGGAGGGATGTTCTCAAATTGATTAAGTTGTGAGGTCTTTCAGAAACCAGTTGATGATTTTAATAGTGCTGAGCTAGAACACATGTGGGCAACCCATGGCCTGCAGGCTGAACGCCACCCTCGAGGGCCTTTTGTGTGGTTCACTACAGGTGCCCAAGTTCACCCCCCCCCCCATGATTTATCACAGAAACAGTGTCTGCTATTGCTGCCATTGCTACTGTCATGCTGGCAGCCACTCTGAGAACTCTGTGGCCACGCCCTCCGGGCGTGGAAGCAAGAGCATCTTCTAGCAGACGCTCTGGCAGCTCCTCTCAGAGGGCTTTGCGGTCATGCCACCTAGCTGTGGGTGCTGAGATTGACAAGTGCTCCAAAACACGAAGCGGTGAAATTTAGAGAAACTAAAGTAAGTAGACTGGCTCTCACTGGAGGGAAAAAAACCTTCTTTAAAGCACCTCTTGCTTTCATCAGGGGTGTTGTTTCTGCACTGTTATCCTGTCACTAACTGCAGTAAATTGGGAGGGTTTTTTGTTGTTGTTATTGTGCTGTTAAATCTGAGAAGACGAACAATAAGGGAAAAAGTAAGGCAATAAATGAAAAGATTTGGTACTGGGAGATCTCTTTGTCACATTGCCAGTCGAAAAGAGAAGGAGAACAGGGCATGCATTTTGTGGGTAGTACCCAATGTTAGTCCTACATAGCATAGACCAATTGAAATGAATGAGGGTAACTTAGCCCTCATTAATTTCAATGGCTCTATTCTACATAGGACTAACATTGATACTTATCAGTTTTCCAAGTGAACTGGCTCTGCCCCACCCCCTTTTGGCATGCAGCCCCCCGACAAATTGCCCAACACCCTGAATGGGAAACAGATTGCTCACTCCTGAGATACAACCATTAGTGAGTAGTTTTTAAAGAATCATAGGAACCTTGTGTTTCCTCAGAAGCTGATCAGGTTTCAGGGTAGACAAGCGTCCCTGAGAGACAGCTTGTCCACCATTACTGATCTTTCATTCAATGCACATCTACACACAGGAAGTGTTGGGCATGTTCTATGGCACACTAACCTGAACTGGCCACAGGACTCACCAAAGATACCTTTGCAATCATATGGGTTGTGTGGCAGACATTCAGGAGCGCCTCAGACGTCAAATGGATGGGCAAAGGATCCCCTTAAAGTTTTAAAACCATTGCAATAGGTAGCCGATAATACAAACATTTCCACATCAGCATGTGATATTTTGCCGCTAGAGAGTGATTTATAATAAACTCTTTTGGCAATATTAATTTAAATTGGTTTTATGCCACTTTAAGTGTCATGGTGTCCTCCCAAGAATCTGGGCAGGTACAATTTGATGAGGGTGCTGAAAATTTCCTATGAAATATCCTTAGCCCCTAGGGCCAGTGGAAGTACCTGGCATCTTCCGGAAATTGCTAGGGGCTGAGCACCCCAGTTGGGCACACTGGTGCTGAGGCCTGGCGCACCTGACTATCCAGTCTCCTAACCATGGACTCATCTACTAGCAGCAGCTGTGAAGCCACCTACCATTTTGAATTTTCCACAATGTTCCACACTCCTTCCTTCCTTCTCCCTCCCTCCCTCCCTCCCTCCCTTCTAGGGCCATCACATTTTTTTCTGGGAGGGAAAATGGTAGCTGGCAGTGTTATTTTTTTCCTCAGAGAGAGAGAGAGAGAGAGAGAGAGAGAGAGAGAGAGCACACTTAGATGCTGGCCTATACTAAATTAACAACTTAAAAAAATGATTTCTTCCTGCAGGCCTGCAAAATTCCACTCCCCATTCTATCCCCAGGAGCTAGATACAACAACGGACATTACCATTGCCATTACTCTCATTTGGAAATTATGTTTTCAAAGAAAACCTATCAACTTTGTCAGCATCAAAGATGGAAAGTCTTTGAATTCTGAAAACAAAGAAGGAATATCAGAGAACTATACTGTCTCCGGTGCTATGTTTGAATTCTATGTTTGAGGACAGCAGAGTTTTGATAAAGACAAAGAAATTGGCTGATGGCATGTGATCCTGGGAGACAGACATGGTATATCCACACATTAAAGCTTTAAACGAAATAGTTCTATTTTAAGAGGATTCTGCCATGATTAGTGGCTTGCTGCTTTATAAAGCCTCTGAGGTCAAATGTACAATGCGTTAAATGCTACAGCATCTCCCTTCAGGCCTCAGACATCCAAAGGCAAGCTTTATCTGTATTCAAGATCAGGTTTTTGTGGAGTAATATTTCAAACAATTTCACACAAATCGAATCAGGCCCTTCTTTTCAGATCAGTAGGCTTTGGTGAGTAACTCAGTTTACAAGATAAAATTACTGTTATTAATTCACGTCTACTGACTGATGGACTCAGACTGTGCTAAATGATCCTCCCTTGCTCCCAAATCAAGTTATGAGTGCAAATGGATGTGTTAAAATATGTATTTTACCCTGCTGGAAAGAGATTAAAGGAGACCATTGTTGAGGCGAGACTTTGGACAAATTATTCATTTGGGCTGCAATCCTAAACACACATACCAAACGGTAAGCCCTAATGGACACAGTGGGACTTACTTTCAAGAAAACAGGCATAGGATTGCACTGTTGGTGTTCATTATGAAAATGCTGGGTTAATAGCCGGCCCTACTGTTAGGACTGATTTATCTGCCCAAGGCCCCTGGAAAAGGCCACTATTGTTTTCATTTTACACACAGGAAACTGAGACTCTGACCAAATCTACACATTGTCTCAAATCATTATGAATGTGGAATAAAAAGCAGGATATATAATGCTATGAAAGTGGTATATGGAATGTGGATTGTGCCCCAACAGTTATCAGTGCACTTCAATACCACTATGACAGTACTTAGATAAAAGGGAGTCTGATCCTGGTCTGATACAGAATGTCTTTTCTTATGTTTAATACTATGTAGGAAAAGGCATTAAAATGCTGTAGAGACATTGACATATGCACCAAAACAGCCCTTATATGCAATGCTAGTACCTGGATTTTGGAATGGGGGCTTATCTGCATTGCCTAGAAAAGGTAGGCCTTAAAGACTTCATTTTCCATAGATCGCCTGCTGATTACTTAATACCACTGCATAGGCTGACCATATGAAAAGGAGGACAGGGCTCATGTAACTTTAACAGTTGTAAAGAAAAGGGAATTTCAGCCAGTGTCATTTGTATGCAATTAGTTCCTGGTGAAATTCCCTCTTCATCACAACAGTTAAAGTTGCAGGGGCCCTGCCTTCTTTTGTATATGGTCACTCTAGTATAGTGCCTGCAACTTTAACTGTTGTGATGAAGAGGGAATTTCACCAGGAACTAATTGCATAAAAATGACACTGGCTGAAATTCCCTATTCTCTACAACTGTTAAAGTTACATGAGCCCTGTCTTCCTTTTCATATGGTCAGCCTACCACTGCAGGATCAGTTCCAAGCATTGGAAGCCATCAGGCAAGATGCCCCCCCAAAAAGTACGAAAGGGTCTGCTTCCCATTTAGCTCCCAGACACCTCTCTCATTGGGAAGCTTGAGTTATCTCCAATATCTTCATGGGAGGAGCAGCTAGTGGTAGTGGAGGAAATAGCAAAACTCTCATGTCATTGTTTTGGACCCACCAACACTAATCATCTTACTGTTGCTGGTAGCCCCAAAGTGAGTGATGGTGAGTGTCACACTTTGCTCCCTCCATGTGCCCCTTTGACCTAGAAATGAGTTTATTCCAGTGACCGTTGCTCATCAGAGGCACTTCTGATGTGATGTCCCATTCCTGATAGGAGGAGGACCCCCAGCACAACAGTGGAGTGAGGTGAAAGAGACCCTCTTGTGCTCCTTTGGTCCCCAATCACTCGCTTGCACTCTGACACTTGCAGGGCCAAAACAAATGAGCGAGATCGCCAGCGAGTGAGCAAGAAGATCATACTTTGCTGCTCCCAGACGCTCATTGGGATATAGAAAATTGTCCCAGTGTCCCGTATATCATAGAATCATAGAATAGTAGAGTTGGAAGGGGCCAATAAGGCCATCAAGTGCAACTCCCCCTGCTCAATGCAGGAATCCACCTTAAAGGTGTACAGTGGCCTCAGCTCACCTGAAATGTGAGGGATCCAATCCTATAGGAAGTGGCAGTAGGCTTAGCACTCTCCCCAATTTCTCTGGTAAAAGAGGAAATTGGGGATGTATGTGTCCACCAAAAATGATCACAAATTGTCATCTTGTTCCTGATTCCAAGTTTGATTTGCTCAAATTTCCTAATTTGATGAAATTTCCTCAGTAGACTGAATCAGCCCTGCTTTAGTCTATGGAGGAAAGATATGCAGATCTGGGGAGATTTGCACAAATCCCTCATTTGAGCACCGCTCAATTTGTGTAAGTTTACCGTACCCACAAAGGAAGTAGCGATCAGTAGGGATGTGTATCGTATCGTTCCGATGTCCAAAAATGATACGATAATGGCTTTATTGAACATCTAATTAACGATAACGATACGATACAAACCCCTCCGAAATTATCGGATCTGATAATTTTTCAGTCTGATAATATCGGATTTTATCGGAATATCGGACTGCCATTTAAATACACCTATAACTTCTGCATTTTATAAGTTTGAGACTTGAAACGGGCCCACAATGCTTATGGAATCTGGCTAGTCATGTGTGTTAAATTTCAGAACAATCCCACCACCCCTGTAATTTATATTAATTTTTGGAAGATCGTGAAACTTTTGACAGCTCTGAATGACAGCTAAAGCCACGTTAACATGACAGCTGTTAACATTGGAAGTGCTCCTTAAAAAGTTACATTTTGTGGGACATTCTTTAGACTGCTTGTTTGTCTGCCTTTGAACCATTTGAATGGGGGGGTGAGAGCACCCCTTAATAATTATGGTTAAGGATTCTTTTTTTTGGGGGGTCTCCTCTCTTTCTGTCTGCTTGGGCATCTTAAAGACTAACAGATTTATTGTAGTGTAAGCTTTCATCCACAAAAGTGCAAGTGATGAGAAATCTGTTGCTTAATGTCGCCACAAGATGCTTCATAGCTTACAAGTAAAACACACCACTTTAAAAGCAACATGTTATAACTTATAACTTATGACGATTGGATCAATAATACATTAAAATGCTAATTCTTCACATCTACAAAAGTGCATATAACCCAGAGCCGGGGTGCAACATCTTGGGCCCAGGCTAGAAATCCCGCCCTCCTGGGTTGCCCAAATGGCCACACGCCCTTCCCCTTATCCCACCCCTTTCCGCTGACCACCCATTGGTTATTTCTCAGTCTTTGTGCAGAGTTGTCCTCATTCTAAAAGGCTGGAGTGCCTTTCCTAAGGCTTTAGTTACTGGCAGTAAGAGCTTTCAGGCCCATGAACCGCTGGAATGCAACCCCTGGGAGCTTCTCTGAAATGGAAGTTGGCACTTAGACTGAAAGAGCGTCTGCATCTCCCACCTAGAGACATGAGGTTTTTTTTTTTTGTTTTGGTTTCCCTATTTAATTTCAGAGAAGGAACAAATGAACCATTCGTGGTGTGCAAAAAAGAAAAAAAACATTGCTGAGCTACTGATGTTTTTACATCTGGCGAAAAATGAAGGATCGAGACGCCTCCTCCAACTCTGACTCAAACTCAGACTGAGGTCAGAACACAGCATCAAAGAACTCAGGCCAAGGTCCCAAGATATTTCGGAAGACATTACGTTTGGCAGACATTCACATCCCTACTAGAGAGATGGCTCTAGATCCAATTTTGCAGATGCAAGACACTAAGGGATGAATTTACTATCAGTGACACCTCTCGTCTGACTTATAGCAACTGAAGACATAACAGAGGCATTGGGTGGGGGGAAGCTGGCTCCATTTTCCTTGAAAGAGTCAAGGCTTGTGATTGGTACACAAGCAAATTGACAAGCAGGCCACTAGAGATGGGAAGTTCAAGATGTGCCCAATCTGTGGCTGAGCAACAAGTTGTTCAGGATTGAGGAACTAAGGTCAGTCACCAGCTTTATAGATCCAGGCTCCTCATATTACTCCCTGAATGCTGCTGAGGTGGTAGGTGCAGTAACTGCCCCGGCCATCTGCAATGGTGGCGCTACAGAACAGCAGAGGTCAGAAAAGCAGTTCTTCCTAGGGTTGTACAAGAATTTCAATTCTGTCTGCAAATCATGCAAACATGTCTCTATTGCAATCCCAAACGTGAATGTGAGCAGGAGCACTTTTCTTCAAGAAATGTTCGTACTTGTCCAAATTTGCAATTGTATTCAAAAAATGGTTTTTTGCACACTTTTTTCAATGAGGGGAAAGTGTGCATTTTCAAAGATTTCCTATTCAACATGTGCACTTTTCTCATTGGAACAAGCTGAAAAACAGGTTTTAAAAAAGAGCAAAAATGAGCATAAAAGTGATATTCAGAGAATTTAGGGGAGCTCTCTATCTCTATCCCTCTCCTCCAACAGCCTACCATGGCAGCACAGGCTGCAAGCCCAGTGGGATGTGTTTCTGAGTAACCACATATAGGATTGCCCTAACAGAGGCCAAAGTACTGGGTCCTACTTCTAGAATCTCAGATTCAAGGCCTGTGGCACCTAACAAAACAGTGTAAAAGTGACACATATAAGGTGACATTACATTTAATGTACTTCTGTTGGTGTACACGAATGTATTTAGTCAAAGATTCCCAATGTGTTTCGAATTCAGGGCGGTTTCTCATGGGAAAAGCTGTTTAATATCACAAAACTCTAAGAATTTGTTACCTCTGTTCCAAAATGTTTGGCTAGTTCACATGGTTTCCTTAATTAAACAACTTTCCTCTTACGATAAGTAAAGTTGGACTGAACAAATTTGCATGTAATCGTAGATGTTTGTTGCCCTTTCATAAAAAGAAAGAAAGAAAGAAAACTGCAGAGGCAAGTCCAGTTCACTTTCTTCCCCCTGCTGAAATACTTCTTTGTGAATTCCATTTAGAAATGTTTCGTGTTGCAACACCCATGACGATAGATGCTAGTTCGCAAAACAATCGCACAATGACGAACTAGCCTGTGGTTTACATTCAGTGTCCATATGAGAAAAGCCTTTCTGGGTACTGCATTTCAGATTTGATTGTTAACAACATGAAGATTTGCAGCTGGTACAATTCCAAAACATTAGAAAACATTTAGGGCCTCAGCAGCTACATACAATTCTAGGAAAGAACAAGGGAAAAAAAGCCCACTGCGGGTTCAATTATTGGGAGTTGTAATGAAGTTCATCATATTTTCAGCTTTAAAGGAGCACTTTATTGGATGAGGAGAGATTCTTATAAAAATTATGATTTCCTAAGAGACTATGCTTTTTTCCTGCTCATTCATCCAGAACTAAAGCATTATATATTATCAAGAGCCAGAGATGTGGTTTCGAATCGCCCACTTAGCCATGAAACTCACACCATGGGCATAGTTACTGTCCCTTAGCCTAACCGACGTCACAGCAGTGTGGCCAGATGCACGACAAGCTACACGAACTGAATTTTCCTCTCCTACACAACGATTAAAGATGCAGGAACCCAGTCTTCTTTGGCATTTGACCTCCTACCTGACAGGGTTGTTGCGAGGATAAAGCAGAACAATCCTATCCTATGTCACCTTGAGTTCTTTGGAGGAAAGGCAGGATACGGATCTGATCAAACAAATAAATAACTAATCATGGTAATGTAGTTGCCATGTGAGAAAAAAAAAACCTCTTCAGAGCGCTTGGGGCCAACAAATGTTTGCAGCAAACATGTGGGTTGCCCACATTGTGTGTTTTGGGGGGGAATTAACTACAGAACCCATCTTGCCACCACAAGCAAATGTTGCAAGCCCAGTATGGCCTCTTGACCACAATGGAAGCAGTTCTTCAGAGCTTTTATTCCTTTCAATGCATTCCCATGCATGTCTACTTAGATGTATGTTCCATTGAGTTCAATGGGGCTTATTCCCATGTAAACGGACACAGGGCTGCAGCCTTATTGTTGAAATTGTTTGAATAGGTTTGTATTACGAGAATTATTGCTGAAAGAGCTAATTTTCATATGAATGTATGTATAAACAGACTTAGCCATGTCCCCAAAGTGATGTACATGAGCCAGCCTTCCTGCTTTAATTCACTCATATTTAATGTTACACACTTGAAGACTGAGAGACTTTTCTGCAAAACAGTGGCATGCAAAATCTAGAAGACCTGCTTCAGTTCCCACTCAGTCTATTAATGAAAAATCCATTTGGCTTCAATGCACTGTGGCCTAGTTTATACTGAGAGGGGAAGCCCATGTCCAGAAGGGACCTGTTTAGTCTGCAGGGTTAAGTTCTAAGAATGTACACCATGCAAAAAAAAAAAAAAATCCCCTCCATGCTGGGGAATAGGGTGTTGGCCTAGCCTTTTCTCTGAAATGCTAGTTTTTTATGTTCAGGGCAGGGTTGGGTATTTCTTTCTTTTGCATGGGAAAGTAGTTAAATGTATGAGCCTTTCTCCGTGGCACAACCTAGACACGGATTGACACCTCAGGGAGAAAAAGGCCTCCATCTGTCAATAAGGTTACTTAAATTGTCCAGTCGCTACCTCAGTAAATTAAAGTACAGTCTAATGAAAATAACGTTGTGCCTTGCTTGAAAGTATTCCAGTTAGGCCCACTAGAAGACACATAGGCTCAATTCGGACGACACAATAAACAACTGGTGTGGGGGGAACTATCGTCAGTTGTTTTGACTATTGTGTCGCCCGAATGCTGCCATAGTCAACTCAGCGCTGATCCTAATCCACACCACAGTTGATTATTTATTACCATGTTGTGTGAGGAGTACCCCCAGTTGAACAACTGTAATGTTGATTATTACCCCACCATTGACTATCGTGTCGTCCAAATTGAGCCATAGTCTCCGAACAAGGTTGCGATCCACCATGGCCTGCTCTGGCACAACTCCGTTCATCTCAATAATTAATTAATTAATTAATTAATTTCATTGCACACATTTGTATACCTCTTACCAATAAAATTATCAAAGTGATAAACGTAACAATATAACCATATAATAACCAAGGCACAACAACAAAACAAATTACTACACAGGCAGGGTTATTTCTGTATTATGCAAATTTGTGTCATAAATTGTATAGTAAATAAAACTGCTTCTGCTATATATTTCCATTCACTTTCAAACAGAGGTTAGGAGGACCTTACCTGTTCCAATGAACAAGACATCATACTGGCCATCCTCTGCATCTACCCGGTCAACTACAATTTGTGTGAACTGGTAATCCAAATCCGTTTTGATCATAATGGGACGGTTGTTGATAGGGAATACAGGGTTGTACATAGCCGGGTGGCTTCTTGCAAATGTGATGACTTCATCAGGAAGGTCCTTGGTTGAGTCAAAGCCACCAAATGTTTTACTCGGACACTGGTGAGGAGATAACAAAAAAGAATATTGTTATGAGACGGATTGCTCTTACTAGGTAGGTCACAGCATTCCCATTCTATCACATTCCTAGCCCGACCTTTTCCCAGCATCATTTTCATCAGGAAGGGCAACTTGTGGCCCTTCAGTTGCTTTGGCCTATAATTCTCACCATCCCTAGCCAGCATAGCCAACGGTGAGGGATAATGGGATAATGGGAGGACCACAACTTGCTTGCCCCTGTTTTACACCTGAGAGCCTAATGGTGGTTGTAGGCCTGAATTATGTTTACAGGGATTCTCACTGCATCCAATGATGTCTTCACAATAACCCCTCATATAATCAGTGTTTCCATGTAGGGACAGATGAATCCACCTATTTTCAGTCCGTTTCACTTTCACATGCGTTCCCCCGTAAGCCCGTTCCATTCCATTTCTGTATTAATCTGCAATAATATGAATATGCTCAAGATTTGCATTTAAATACATGTTTTTAAAACTGTTTGATCCTTTGTTTTGAGCTGAAAACTGCGTCCAAACGTTCAGGAAGCTCGTGAATCACCAAGTTATACATAGCAGACAAGGAAGTGTTGATCGGGTCATTTCGTACGGAAATTCACAAAGTTCAATTTCTTCAAGCATCCCTATTTCTGTGTGATCCTGGCAGGGTTAGAGGTCCTCTAATCTTGCACTATGTCCAAGGCAATTTAAGCGAACATTCACTAGGTGACTGTAGGAAAGATATAAGATGTAATCATACTGGCCTACTTTGCAGTAAGGATTACTGAGCACTCCAAATAAATAATCACCTGAAAAACATTGAGGTCCTCCCCCCCCCCCCCCGAGTGTTGGGTTGGAACTCCCAAACAGCCCTTCATCCTTTCCTCTTTTCCCAAGATGGGTGGAGAAGGAGGCAACAGGTGACGGACAGCATGGTAGATACCAAGCCAAGCTGAAAGGTGATTTGAGACTGCCTTATTCAAGCTCATGTTTCAAGCTACCTTCTTGCCTCACCCCTAAATATACGCAAAGGGCTTTCAAATGTGAACTATTATTATCGGTGGCATGATTATATTTTAGGAGTTAAGAACACAAACACTCATGTGTTACAATGACTTCCTCGATAGTTTATGCACTCCTAAAGTTTACACCACTTGAAAGCCAAAATGCAATTATAACAATAATCCTAATCTTGCAAGATACTCAATAGGGAGAAAAATCAATTACCATGGCCATTGCCTTATTAACAATTCATCAGAAAGGAAATGAAAACACACACCAATGTCTTTCAAAAGAACAGGAAGGTGTTCTACATTGCAGTGAGCCAGTTCTATGCAGCCTAGTTTTATTAAATATTGTGGATCATTGTGTGCTATTCATAGCAACAACATTCCTCTATTAAAGCTTGGGGTAATTGCAGATCAAATACAATTAAAAACTAGAAACACTGCAGGAGGGTCTCATCTTATTTTTTTTTAAAAAAAAATCAGTGCCACATTCTAGCAGTTAAAGAATACCAACAATTGACAACAGTCTTTTTGTAGCCTATAGCAATTTTATGCTTAAAAGAACTCCATATTTCACAGTCCCAAGGCAATCCTAATTTTCCAGATGGAGCGCAATACTGATTACTTGCATTAATTAGATAATGATTAATTGGATAATATATGTGAAGTGCTTTGAACAAGAAAAGTAATTTCAATGTGCTAAGTATTGTTAATGCAGCTGGGGTTCATACGCAAGAACGTGTGAGTACTATGTGAATCATCTTTTTTAAAAAAAAAATTTAAAAAATGGACTGACTTGATCATTTGCAAGCAACTATCCTTAAACCTTAAATTTACAAGAAATAAACATACCATGAGACTGTCCAAAGACTTTGTAGGTCTCTCTCTCTCTCTCTCTCTCTCTCTCTCTCTCTCTCTCAAATTCCTTAGTTCAATGGCACATTGTGATCCCTTAGGAAAACTAAGTGCTAAATCATTTTAAAGAGTTCATCCTTTATACATTGTATTGATTTACTGTTTACATTCCTAACATTTGAAATGAAAGCTGCAAAACGAACACCCCATGTTTCCTCGTTCTCTTCTTTCTTCATTATCCAGTGCCTATGAAAACCTCTACAATTAGTGATGACTTAAAAAGAGAAGTGTGTTTTGCAAACAGTTTTGCTACTCCTCTCCACCGCCAACATGAGCAATTTTCCACACCTCTTTGTGAAAGGGTGCAAACTGTTCTCAGACTGTTTACCCTCCTCAGTGAGGGGGAGAGGGGGGATGCTGCCAAGGCAACCATGCCGACACTCCCTCTCACTGGAATGAGCATCCAAATACACATCCCATTGAAAGTAATACATGTAACTTTAATTCTCTGCACTGTGTTCTTTTCAATGTGATGCATATTTCAAAGTACAGGAGCTTTAGCTCAGCAGTCGGTACTCATTATTTCCTCCTCTCCTTCTCCCTCTCCCTCCTGAGCAGGAACAAATCAGGGAACAATAGCTCTGAACAGATTAAAAAAATTGCAAGAGTGTGGGATATATATATGCACCCCACAAAATGCCAATTTTGATATCGACAATTAAACATCACAGATATTTGTTGCAACAGTACAGCTTGTCGGACTGTGTGTTAAAAAACACATGCAAAATTTTACACTTCTCTGAATGACACACAAGTATGATATTGTATGATAAATGATATTGCATTTATAACCTGTTTTTATGCTTTTTATGGTTTTAAATTTTGTATATCGTTGTTCTTGTTTTAATGTTCAATGTTTTTAATTTTTGTAAACTGCCCAGAGAGCTTCGGCTATGGCACGGTATATAAATGGAATAAATAATAAAATTAATAATAATAATAATAATAATAATATTCAGAATGTGCATGTTCCATCTCGGCTGCGATCATATCAACAAAATATGTGGTCAGAAGAAGAGTGGATGAGTCCAAATTCAGTTCTGTCTTAGTAAAACTCTTGCAGATGTTAAAAATAAATTCTTAGATAGACGGTTAGCAAAATGCATATGACTGGTGTAGGTATTTGTGAGAATTTCATGAACAGTGCATTCCTATACATGTCTGCTTAGAGGTAAGGCCCACTGAGTTCAAAGGGACTTACTTCCAGCTACCTGTGTATATAGGATTACAGCCTCAAGCTCCATTCACTGAGGCTATACCTGCATTTGGTGAATTGCGCATTGTCCGTGTGCACTTTCTATGCTCTGGCATATTTCCCTTTGTTAGATATGTATGAGAATTCCATTTGGGCAAAGAAAACCTGGTGAATTACAGGGTTAATTCCTTGACTCTTCTTCTTTCGTTTTTGTTTTGCAGGCTGCTTGAGTTACAGAGACAGAAGTGGGCGGGTCAAGCAGCCTGCAAAACAAAAACAAAAGAAGAAGAGTCAAGGAATTAACCCTGTAATACACCAGAGAACACTTTGAGGAACTATGGAACGTAAGTACTGCTCAGTGTGTCCTACCACGTAATGAAACGACTTAAAAAACATGTTTTTAAACAGAATATAAGTCGTCTTAACTAAGGGCAATGTGGATAGGCTGTCTGTCATGGCATTGAGAAAGCAGGAGCCACTTCCATGAGTGCACCTGCATCGCCACCCTCCATTGCATGATCATTTCAAATAATTTGGCGGTATGGCCCATGCTGTAAAGTTCAATGCAATGTATCTTGGCTTGAAAGAAAGCCCCTCTGAGCTTAATGGGACTGAGTCACATGTGAAATGTGTGCATGGGCATGCAGTACAATTCTATACATGCTAATCAGAAGTAGGTCCCACTATGTTTAATGGGACTAATTCCAAAGTAAGGAATAGCGGTCTTCTCTAACCTGGTGTCCTTCACATGATTTGGACTACAGCTTCTAGCATTCCTGACCATTGGCTATGGCGACTAAGGTTCCAAAACATCTGGAGGGCACCTGATTAGGGAAGGCTAATGTAGCCTTATAGTGCAACGGTATACATGTTTACTCAGAAGTCCCACTGTGTTTGATGGTGCATACATCCACACATGCAGGTAAAAGTGCATAGGATTATAGATTTAGATTATTTAATGCAATGAACCCATTTGCTCGAAGATCAATTGGGTTTCTTCATATATTAATTAGGTATGTCTTCTGCCCAGGTTAAAGAAGTTCTTTCAATATATATATATATATGCCCTAAATGATATTACAGCTATATAGAGTAAATGGAATTTTCAATATTGCCTGAAGTAACCAATAACAGATAATTCAAAGTGCTTACACAGAAGATGTCTTGGATATAGTCTATACATGCAACACAATGAGGTAAAAGAGTTTTGAGATGGTAGAACGAATTGGACAATATCAGCAGGAATCACATTTTTCATGATTCCCCCTACATTTAAAATCTATAGCATCTTCCCATGAGCAGAAACTTAGCAGAGCAGGGGGAGAGGGTTAGCCTAGAATCTTCCTTCTTAATGTGCCAAGATTATTATTATTATTATTATTATTATTATTATTATTATTATTAGCAAGGAATCTTTTACATAGAAAAGCAGGTCTGTCCACCTGCAGACTGAATTGGTATAGTACGCCATGCCACCTCAAGAGTTTACTGTCCCATTCTGCTGCATGTGTGGAGAAGGCTGCATTGGTTCCAATGACATCAGCTGGACAAAGAACCTGATCCTTGGACCCATTGCTGTGAGGTGGTAGGATCAAAGCTAAGAAACTGGGACCCAGTGGAATGCTTGTGCAATAGTACAGATGCAGACATTGCTGCTCTTTTCAAGAGGTTTACATTCACAATTTATCTGCATTTCTCCTAATACATGCATATTTGTATGCAACTTTACCTAATATACACATTTTTGCAAGCAATTTTCCTCATATTACACACTTTAAAACATTATTTATACTAATATAACACATTTGTTAGGACTTTCCCCTGATATGGTTTCAACAGGCATGCATTACATTAAATAGATACATTAAATCATTCTCTATTTTTGGTGCGGCTGAAACCAATGGGCCTGTTCAGACAACACGCTAAGCCATAGTTAGGTCGCTAACTATTTTGCAGCAAATGGTTAGCGAGTGTGTTTAAACTGTGGTTATGTATCCACCATGGTTAGGAATAGTTCACATGACATGCTAAGCCATAATGTTTAGCTCCAAAAGCTGAACCGCCATGGCTTAGCATGTCGTCTGATGGACAGGGTCATTGTGAATTTTCTTGAGTGACTCCTCAAGGATTATTCCTAGAGAGAGAACAACATTATGCCCCCAATAAATGCCAGCCAATCCTTCTTCGGCAACATCTGACTGTCCAGTGAATGGTGCACTTACAGTTCCTGGCCGTGGGTATGGCACTCTCCCTTGGTAAGGAACCCACTGATAGTTGGGACCATCTCTATGAGCATATGGACCAAGGAACACCCGCCTTACATCAGTCATGCTATACATACACACTGCCGATCCTTTGAAGATGTTGCTAATATTGGGAAAAGTAAATAGGGAGGGAGAGGGAGAGAGAGAGAGACCAAGTCATTACATCTAAATTAGAGTGCTTTAGCAAAACCAGCTTTTCACAACTTATTTATGTTTTCTGGGAAATGAAAAACCCATTCACCGTGATACAATTCCTCAACGATTTCAAAATAAAATACTTTAAATACGTGTCATAATTCAAATAATTCACATTATCTGTGTTTTAATTTCCATTTCCCTCCACTCCCCATGACCTTTAGGTGTCTTTTCTTCTTGAGGTCCCCTTTCCACTTAGCTGGTGTGGTGCTGCTGCCTCTGTGTTTGCTCCCACACCACTGAGGTTTTAGTGTTAAGACTTCTGCCCATGTGGATCAGCTTCCTGGCATGTTTACAAACCACACAAGCAAGGGACCATTGAAAGGGATGGGAGTCACTTGTATGGTTTGAAAATTCTCTCAGAAGCAAATTCTAAGCAAAGATACCGCTTCTAGCACAAACTTGTCAATGAAAATAAGACATTTATATTCAAGATGTATCAGCGTCCATAAAGACTCCTAAAGTCATTATATAATAAAAAACCAACGCTAGGAAAAGGGCTAATGTGGAACAAGGTACACATTCTTTCAAACTGTGTGGCCGCAGGCTTCAGAGCGATGATGTACATTGCTCATAAGAAAACTCCCAATTCATTAACCTCTCACATCGACTAGATTTTAGCAGTTCAAAGGTTAAGAAAATGCCTTCCTTTTTAAAGGACCGTCTTAACAAAGAACGCTTTTTAAAGCAGCCCCACCCCCGCCCCATAAGCTCCCATATAAGTAAAATGATACGTTCTGTACCTGGACGTTGTAAATACCCCATAGATTATTGGAGTTTTAGGGTCTTTGGAGTTCATTAGAAACACATCCTCTGTCAAAAAGGAGAAAAAGAAAAGAAAAAGGGTGGGAGAGAAAGGGATGAGAAGGACGGTGGTGGTGGGGGGAACACAACTTAGTCAATTCAGTAATGGACATGCAGCTGGCCAGAGAATTATTTTGCATTCACAAATGATTCAGCCACTTACGGAGTTCGTCAAAATGAGTATCGATGCCATTGGGCCCTGGCACAGAACACATCAGGCGTGCTTTAAGGAAGGTGGTCCACTTGTTAACAAGGCTTCGGTGGCCTCCAAAGTCATTCTATAAAAGGAACAGTTCATGTCATGACAGTAAAAGAGCCAGGTTGTTTCAATATAGTGTGGGGCATCTGGCTCCTGGCTTCCAATGATCACACTACAGAAGTTAGGGCGGGGGAGATAAAGCTCAAAATTATTATTATTATTATTATTATTATTATTATTATTTATAACCCGCCTCTCCCTTCGGATCGAGGCGGGGAACACAATGTAAAATACAAGGATCACAAACAGTTAAAAAAATTAAAAACAAGAGAAAATGCATCATTAAAACATCTTAAAATTCATCTGGATAGGCCTGCCAGAAGAGAGCAGTCTTCATGACTCTCTTAAATTCATGAAGACTGCTAATTTGTCTAATCTCCTCCGGCAAACCATTTCATAGTCTGGGAGCGATGGAAGAGAAGGTCCTCTGGGTAACACTTGCCAGCCTAATTCTGGCTGGCTTGAGTAAGTTCTTCCCAGAGGACCTAAGTGTGCAGGGCGGATTGTACGGGAGAAGGCGATCCCGCAGGTAGCCTGGGCCCAAACCATGTAGGGCTTTATTTATTTATTTATTTATTTCATTTGTATACCACCCCATAGCCGAAGCTCTCTTTAAAGGTAATAACCAACACTTTATACTTCGCCCGGAAACTGACTGGGACAGTGGGTCCTGATTTCTTGATGGAGTACATCTCCTGATTTCTTGATGGAGTACAGGACTCTGGTACTGAATATAAAGGGCTGTTGGTCGAACAAAGAACCCTGCTTGGTGTAGCCACTTGGGCACCAAAATATTTCCTCTTGGACTTATTTATTTTATTTATATTCTGCCCTTCCTCACAAAGAGCACGAGGGTGGTTAACAACCTATATAAAATACAGTACATCACAGAAACAACATGAAAAGCATAACTCTAAAATCACATATATATATAATTAAATAAAATCAAACCATCAATCAAACAAAACACAAAAAGAGAACTTGCCTATATTCAAACACCTGCACAAATAAATAGGCCTTAAACTGGCACCTAAATGACAACAGTATGGGGGGGGGGGAGCTGAATCTCTACCAAAAAGAAGGTCCATAGCTGGAGTGCTGCCACCAAAGAGGCCCTGTCATGTATGGTGGCCCCACTGTCCATATTCCCCAAGGGCACCACAAGCAAAACCTCCCCAGCAGATCTTCAATCCCAGGATGGTCAGTATGGTGGAAGGTGGTCCTTCAAATATTGTATCTTGGTCCTGAGCCATGGTCAAAACACTTGAGTGCATTGTTTTATTTCCTAGATGCTCATGGAGTATGTGAGAGCATATGATGCTGCTGCATTGTTATGAGTAAAGAAGCAAGACTGCTGTACAAGTCTATAATAGGGGTGAGGGGACCAAAATGTCCACAGATGCGTTACAAGATTAATTATGTTCTTGAAATGGTTTTGTTAGGCTCTTCTTGAAAGTACTACAGTGCAACATGTACAGTAATATAAAGTATCGATGGATCTTTTCTTTTTGATTTTCCCATTGTAAAAGCTACATTTCCAAATATTACATTATGGAAACTGCTGTTCAATATGATGCTGTTTATTAAGCTGCCAGAGCTGGTCTCCAGCCTGGTCAGTACCTGAGCAAAAGATTGCTCTGGAACAGCGTTTCCCCACCTGGTGCCCTCTAGATGTGTTGGACTGCAACTCCCATAATTCCATTGGTCATGCCGGCTGGAAA
Source organism: Anniella stebbinsi (assembly GCA_029215795.1). NCBI lineage: Eukaryota > Metazoa > Chordata > Lepidosauria > Squamata > Anniellidae > Anniella > Anniella stebbinsi. Next base: position 95,896,572 of record JARDYH010000003.1, on the reverse strand, counting down.
CTGTATTCCTACACATCTGGAAAGCACAAGGCTGGGAAAGACTGCTCTGGAGTCCATGTAAACTATCTGATGGTTGAAGGTAGACGTAACATCAGAGCAAAAGTTACCATGGGTTCTTGAACAGCCACTAGATTCTTCACCAGTCCCTATACTGCTTAGGGATTGTTATATTATTTTAAGTAGTACAGAATTATCATTTAATTAGTAAATAAGCTTTCCCACCCCCAACCTGAGGTGAGATCCAGTTTGCAATTAATTTAACACAAAAAAATATAGGTAGCAGTGTTGGTTCACTGGAAACCTCTCATTCCATGTCTACGGTTGGGCAACATGTTTTTTAAGACCCACTAAAATGTCACAACATAGAACATTTTCAAGCTTTCCAAAATACTTAGTCAGGCTTGACATTTAACAACTGTTACCCCCCCTCCTCATTTTGTTTGACATCCATCTTGAATAATAGCAAGCTTGCTCACTACTTTGTGACATTTAAGTTGGTCTTAATTTACAGTATTTCCCTACTGTGGCTTTTGGATTAATTTACAATATATATAACAGTGAGTGGAACACTGTTTTAGCCAAGTGATTCCAGACACAACAAAGTTCTAGTGACAGTCTCAAGGTGGACCCACATTCTTCCTAATGATCTTGCCCTACACATGGTTATACTTGGTTGGGAATCAGAAGTGGCAATATAATGTCACTGAGTTTGTGACTCTTTGTGGAAAACTGCTCTGGGGAGAAAACAAATGTGACTGGCTCCAGTCAATCAACATTTTTGACAGCTAGTTTCTGCTGCTACTTTCTTCAGGCATTTCCACTAACTAAGGAAGGTATATCCGAATCCAAAGACAATGAGAGCATTTCCAAATCAGCCCCGCTGCTCTATCAATGTGACATCTGTCTTGACCTCCAGCTTCCAAAAGAAAGAGCTGAATATAAGAATAAGAAGAAAAAAATATATTTGCTATTTTTACATGCAAATATTTTTACACAGGCTCATGCATTTATTTACCTTCACCTCTTATTTTGCTGAGAGGAGGAGAGTGAAAGATTCTGCTTCCATTTCACAACAAACTTCAGATCCACATTATCTCTAAACTTTATAGGGTGACCATATGAAAAGGAGGACAGGGCTCCTGTATCTTTAACGGTTGCAAAGGACAGGGAATTTTAGCAGGTGTTGTTTATGCATACATAACCTGGTGAAAATCCCTCTTCATCACAACAGTTAAAGCTGCAGGACCTCTGTCTCTTGACCATGTACAAAAGAGGGCAGGGTTTCTGCAGCTTTAACTCTGTGATGAAGAGGGAATTTCACCAGGTTCTGCATAGATACAAATGACACCTCCTGAAATTCCCTTTTCTATGAAACTGTTAAAGATACAGGGGCCCTGTCCTCCTTTTCATATGGTCAGCCTATCTAAACATATTATGGGGAACTGTGGTTTGAAAGCAAAGTTAGTTCAAGCAACCCAGAACCAAACAGCCTGAGGACTGCCATGGCTTGTTCCCAATTACCTAAACTATGGATTTCAAATGTGACAGAATACCCGCTATTTGGTCCCAAAATGAATACCACATATGCTAGCAAAGCGTTGAGAAGATTATCACAAGCATATTCATTCCCACATCATTCAGTCACAACTTTACCTTACAGATCTGCCCTATTCTAGCATGGGTGGCTTTTCCAGAATGCTCTCCATCAATTGCATTTTCACGGAAGAAAAAATAGACCTTGTCATCTTCTGGGTTGTCACTTTCTGGGATTAGATGAGCACTAATAAACCTAGGATCTGAAAAAAAGAAACGCCAGTGTGAATTATAGTATTGTTGGATAGATTACAGCTAAGGAAAAGTGGTTAATAGAGCTCATATAAAGAGCCTTTGCATAAGCTTAAGGTCATTAGTGTTGAGAATCATTGCCCATAGTTTCCTGAAGCCTTAATGATCACTCTTTGGAGGAATTTGCATAGATCTGTTTGAGCTGTAATTAGTGTCCATGACTTGGACACACATAAAAGTGACATTTTGAAGGGCAGTGGAAAGAATATGATAAAGAACAGCTAACATTATGAGTCAATTTATAAACCTGGGGGGAGCTTTTTTAAAATAAGAAAGAGTTTGATCTTCACTAATTGCTGACCCAATTCCAAATCTGAGTAGAGTTCACCTGTGACTTAAGCAGTAAAGACACAGGTGCACAAGAAAGGTTCACAAGAAAAACATTTTTTTTAATTACTCCAAACATGTTCAAACGTAGCTTTTGCTCAGGGGTACTATGACTATAAACAATCTGGAACTTTATAACACACACACAGACACAATCTTTGATCATGGAACTTACAAAGAAAACTTGGGATGCTGGACTCCATCCAGAATGGTGGAGGTAGGGCACCTAAGCCGAGGCCTGGCACCCTCCAGTGGCAGAACATGTAGGAATTTGCTATATCAGAATAGGGATGGTGAGCACTCTGGCACCTTCTGGTGATTGACATGTCCAGAGGTCCTGCTCCTCGCAAGTTTTACAGCTCCTGTGTCAGGCTATGGTATGCCTTTGGAAATCCTCCTGCCTCATCTATTCAGAGTTTTATGGCTCCGAGTGGAGGTAACGTGGGGCGGTCTCCCCACACTTTCAAAGTGTTGCATAAGAGTGGGGCCGGGTTTACCCGACTCCTGGCTTATGAGAGTGGCTCACCCATAAAGACAGGCAAGTGGCCTGAGATAAGAACATAGATTCCCTCACTTTTACATGCACATCCAGGGAGGAGTTGAATGTCCCTTATTGTTAAATAAAGAGGCCCTAGTTTATCCCAAGCTCTGGTGTTTGTGTCTTTATTCCATGCTTCCTTCTCCACTTACAACTTGGGATGCTCTCATAATTTTTATTAATGAAACAAAGGAAAGAGGCAGCCAAATTAGTTATCATTTAGAGCCTTTCCCAACCTGATGCCCACCAGATGTGTTGAACAGCAACACCCATAATTCCCAGTCAAAATGCCCATGCTGGCTGGGAATTATGGGAGACAGTCCAACAGATTTGGAGGGCACCAGGTTGGAGAAGCAAGGTTTAAAATATACCAATTTACTTGTATATTAAAACATACAGAAAAGAAGCAAACTGAGAAAAATTACTGAAGGTGCAATCCTCCGCACGTTTAGAGAGAAACATGCATAGGATTGTGCCTTTAGATTACAAATCTATACCAATCTATTTATTTATTGCATTTATATCCTGCCTTTTTTCCTCCAAGGAACCCAAGGCATTGTACATAACCCTCCTCCTCTCCATTTTATCCTCACAACAACAACCCTGTGAGGTAGGTTGGGCTGAGAATCTGAGACTGGCCCAAAGTCACCCAGTGGCTTTCCATGGCTGAATGGGGACTAGAACTCGGATCCCCCAGCTCTCAGTCCAACACTTTAGCCACCTGGGAGTAATTTCCCACTGAACTCTGTTCTGAATAGATATATCTAGGATTGCACTGTTAAGTAGGATGTGGTCCCTGGCTCCATTCCAGCTCTACTCCTGCAAGAGAAGTTGCACAAAACAGCTAATGGCTCCAGTTGGGAATGTGGGTCCTTAACCATATCAGAAGACTCAACCAACAAATTCAGTGGCACCCAGAGGAGTGCTGCAGTTCACAGCTTCATTGCTTTTACTTATGGAATTGCTTTATTTGTTTTTGAGTTGCTACTGAAATTGCACCTCAAGCCAAAATAGAAAAGAATTGTGTGTGTGTGGGGGGGGGGGAGGGAGGTCCTAATTAAGCAAAACAACTCCAAAATTTTGAGGGAATCCAAGAGTGTCAGTAAAATCAGTAGCAGACTTTGGAGGACTGGATAGGGGGAGTTCTGCATTGGGATGTACGGATGCATATGAAAGGTTCACAAGTGTGCCTTAGCGCAGATCCCCCCCCCCCCCAAAGTGTTTCTTTACATGCAACCGTGTGATTTTGAATTGAAAACTTCTGTTCTCAGCAACATTGTATTTAATGAAACAGTGCCATCCACTGGCAGAATTATAGCACAACATCCTGCGGTATCCTAGTGATAACTTTAAATACTACATTATCTCCGGTCTTTTTTTAAAGCAAGTATGAGGGGATAGCACGGGACACGTCATGAACATTAACAATGTCATGTAATGGACCTGAAAACTTCCATGAGTGGCCAATCACAAGCCTGCAATAAAATCACTTGTTTAGAGAAGCCTTTGGAAAAACCCAGTCTGCTGCAGAATCCACAGGTCAGATTTACAGAAATCAGAACTCATTTGAATCCATTGCAGATTTCTCCGATGTCCCTAGCATATCCTTGTTTGTCTTGGGATTTCTTCTAAAGTGAAATTCGAAGCAAATTTGGAGGTTCTTCCTCAGCTGAAGCACTGGGGAGATTTCACGGGTAACCAAAAAAGTTTTGGGAAGGCTAGCTAAATTCCCAAGAATCCGGGGAAACATCCTTAGCTGGATCAGAGTGACTAAGCGTTTCTTTAGGATGAATATTGAAACTGCTTTTGCTCTGCAACATTGCTATTTCTTACTGCATAAGCTTTCAGACTGTTTAGCTACCTGGACAAATCGATATATTTTAAATCAATAAAGGAATGTTTTCATGTCAGCTGGTTAGCTATCTGTGCTTTTGATCATTGTGTTTCTGTTCTCTATAGCTTTCCAATTGCTTTGTATAGTACAAGAAATAAACAAACAAACCTGAAGGATAAGTCCACATACATGCATTTACAAACACACATGCATTGCATTGCATTGGACGCAACTTAACAGTGCACACCAATCCCCTTTTATGATTATGTTGACAATATTAGAATGAAGAGAAGTGAAAAACCCTTTGAATACCCAACCCTTCCTTAACGTTCTATTAATATTCAATGATTTCTTTTTACATTGCATTCAAGCAGTAATATATGTCAAAATAACCGCCCAAGAAAAGAAGCATTGATCTGCTTTTAAAACGATAAATAAAAGGAAGTGATCCAGATATTTAAAGTCAAAATGAATGACATTTGGGGAAGTATGGCTTAATTTCATAAATAGTATTAAAAGGGAGGTGAACATCTTAAGTTACCTTAGACTGCGTCAGATCATTAGCTCCTTTACAGTGTGATCCCATACATGTCTACTCAGAAGGAAACCCCTTTGAGTTAAATGGGGCTCACTCCCAGGGGATTGCAGCCTTAGTCTACTTAGACAACAAATGCTTCCAGAGGCACAGCTCCTAACACTACCAATCAAGACACTGTGCAACTATTTATTTATCAATTTATTTATTCTTTCTTTCATTTATGTCCCACCTTTCTGACAAGAATGGTGCTCAAGGCAGCTAACAATCAAATAATAAACACAACTTTAATTAAAACATAACATCCCAAAACATAACACAAGCTATTCTGTCCTTCACTCCTTAAGGGATTTTTCTGATACAATGGGAAAACATAGGAGTGGTACAAATGGAAGATGTCTTCTGGGTTCCCCATAAAAGTCCATGAGTGAAGCACAATACAAATCCCATCTCAAAGCACCCAGTGTCTCTCCAAGTGTGACATCCTTTCTTGAAGGTGTAGATCTCGCCAGTTATATACATTTGTAACAAAAATTGCAGGGGTGGGTTATGCAGATCCAGAACCCACTTTAACCTTCAAATACTACATCTTTCTTCATCAACAACATTACACCTCGGATACCACGTGGTAGTCTAAGAATTTGTACCCATTCCAAAACAACCCCCCCCCCCCCCAAAAAAAACACCAAAACGAAAAGGCTTTAGGGTTAAAGAGTTTACAAAGAGTTTACCCTTCCCAGTCTCAACCAATCTGTGTTGGAGTGTGTTAAGAATAACAAACTTAAAAAAGAAAGAACGCAGACTAAAACATGATTAAGCATGATCAAAGAGGGATAAAGCCACAGTAGTAAACTTTCTCAGCATTAGCCATGCCTCTGATCTCAAGCCAAGTTCTAAAAATAGAACTTGGTTTACAACCATCATAGTAAAGAAAAGCATTTAAAAAAGCAATTTATGCTTGTTTGCAATTTCCTTTTCTCTATTCATTTCACAGAAAAATATTTGTCATAAGTCAATCAGTACTTTGTACGAACTCCATATTTTGGATGCTCCTCTTCCATTAACAGTTCTTCAGAATTTTCATTGGCAGACCACAATTAAAATGGTCCTTGATCAAAGGCAAGTGGCATACCTTGATGGAGTTGGCTTTAAGATTCATTGTTTTCTTAATAGTAAAATGCTTTGTTTGTCTCAGCATTTCTAAACATGTCAAGCTTTGATATTTAAAAAAATCAATACAAAATTCTCCCTTAAGAATTTATTTACAGTTATAGTGACTCAACAACAAAAGGAGAACCCATAAAAAAATAAGATTGTGCTCCCAAATGAATCATATTGAGGTTGTAATTGTGACATATACAATAGATGACACAGTAATTTGCCATTTGTTTGCAAGATGTTCTGACAATACTGAGCAAACAGAATTAAGGGCCACCTCCCTCCCCAGAACGTCTAACAAGGGGCGCCCCTTGTAGGAAATAATTTGCTAAAAGATAGAATTAAGACTTCCTTTGCAGTCTGCTTGTTGCCAATGTGAAAATTCATTCAGAAAATCTGAACTTGAAACTCGACCTAAATCTATTGCTTGCAGAAGAACAATGATAAATCCTGCTTTCAAATCATACAAGGCATCAATAAAAGTAGCCAGAGGGGGACTGGCTGAGTGGGTAAGTGGAGTGGTTAATGCCTCCCTTTGCCAAGGCAGGGTGCCAGACTGCTTGATGGAGGCAGTGGTGAGATCCACATTGAAAAAGCCCTCCTTGAACCCCACCTTATTAGATAACTCCAATTGGCCAGTCTCCAATATTCCATTTTGGGGCAAAGTATTGGAGCATGTGGTGGCCTCCCAACTCCAGGGACTACTGGATGAGATGGATTATCTGGATCCATTTCAATCTGGCTTCAGACCTGGTTACGGAACAGAAACAGCTTTGGTCACCTTGGTGGATGACCTATGCCGGAAACTGGACAGGGGGAGTGTGTCCCTGTTGGTTCTGCTGGACCTCTCAGCAGCATTCAATACCATCGACCATGGTATCCTTCTGGGCCACCTTGCTGGGATGGGATTTGAAGACACTGTTTTACAGTGGCTCCATTTCTTCCTGGAGGGGCAGCCCCAGAAGGTGGTGATGGGGGACTCCTGTTCAACTCCTTGGCCATTGGCCTGTGGTGTCCCTTAAGGGTTCTGTTTTGTCCCGCATGATTTTTAACAGATACATGAAACTGTTGGGAGAGGTTATCCAGAGTTTTGGGGTAGGTTCCATCAGCGCGCTGATGACACCCAACTCTACTACTCCTTTCCACCCAATCCCAAGGAAGCTGTTTCAGTGCCAAACCGGTGTCTGTTGGCAGTAATGAACTGGATGAGGGCAAACAAATTGAAGCTTAATCCAGACAAGATAGAGGTGCTCCTGGTCAGTCGAAAGGCAGATCAGGGGATAGGGATTCAGCTTGTGCTGAATGGGGTTACACTCCCCCTGAAGACACAGGTTCGCAGCTTGGGTGTACTTCTGGATTCAGCCTTGAGCCTGGATGCCCAGGTTTCAGTGGTGGCCAGGAGTGCATTTGCACAGTTAAAGCTAGTGCACCAGCTGTGCCCATTCCTGGAGATGTCCGACCTGGCCACAGTGACACATGCCTTAGTTACATCCCGATTGGATTACTATAACACACTCTACATGGGGCTGCCTTTAAAAAGTGCTCGGAAACTTCAGCTGGTTCAAAGAGCTTCACCCAGATTGGTGACCGGAGATGGTTACAGAGAGCATACAACTCCTCTGTTAAAACAGCTCCACTGGCTCCAGACTGTTTCCGGGCAAAATTCAAAGTGCTGGTTATGACCTGTAAAGCCCTATACGGCTTGGGCCCAGGTTATCTGAAAGACTGTATTCTCCCTTACGAGCCTGCCCTCGCTTTGAGATCTTCAGGTGAAGCCCTTCTCTCAGTCCCACCACCATCACAGGCACGCTTGGTGGGAACGCAGGAGAGGGCCTTCTCAGTGGCTGCTCCAGTGCTCTGGAACTCCCTTCCCAGGGAAGCTAGACTGGCTCCCTCCTTGATGTGTTTCCAGAGTCATACAAAAACTTTCTTATTCTGGCAGGCCTTTGGAGAATAACGTGGACCCCAGTTCTGTTTTAAGACTTTTAAATTTTAATTTTAATATGTATTTTAAATGTTGAAATGTTTTAATACTGAAACCTATTTAATTTATTTTTTAACTTTTGTATATCTCTCATTTATAGCTTTTAACTGTATATGTTTTAATTTTGTAATGCCACCTTGAGGCCGAGCATTGGGCAAAAGGCAGGATATTTAATAATAATAATAATAATAATAATAATAATAATAATAATAATAATAATGTCAGTACCCAAACAAAGGCATAGCATACAATTCCAGAGGATAACAGACGTAACTTGATTTATGTTCCAAAATATATTGATCTATTGTAAATTTAATACTGATGGGTAATGTTTATTCCTCCACCCCCAAAAGTAAGCAATGGGCTAATGGTGATGTTACTTGCTGTGCTCTTATATCAGTACATGGAGGGCAACTTGTGGACCGCCAGATGTTTGGTCAATGGTTATTAGAGCTTGTAGCCTCAACTAATTTGGATCATGTCCTTTCCCCAGTCCTGAGCATAGTAAAAACCATACTCTAGTTGATAGGAATATTGGCCTAGTCAGGGGTGGGCGACTGACTTGTGGCTCTCCAGATGTGGTTGGACTGCAAGTCTGCAACTCCCTCCATCCCTCGCCATTGGTTATTCTGTAGGGTGACCATATGGAAAGGAGGACAGGGCTCCTGTAACAGTTGCACAGAAAAGGGAATTTCAGCAGGTGTCATTTGTATGCCTGCACACCTGGTGAAATTCCCTCTTCATCATAACAGTTAAAGCTGCAGGAGCCCTGCACTCTTTTATATCTGCTCATTACAGTATAGCTCCTGCAGCTTTAACTGTTGTGATGAAGAAGGAATTTCCCCAGGTGCTGCATGCATACAAATGACACTTCCTGAAATTCCCTTTTCAATACAACTGTTAAAGATACAAGAGCCCTGTCCTCCTTTTCATATGGTCACCCTATATATTCTGACTAGGGCTAATTGTCAAAAAAACATCTGGAGGGCCACAAGTTGCCTAGACTTACACTTTGATATATTGAATTAGAAATTGTGACAGATGGAAAATAGAACAAAATTGTATTTTTTGGTACCTGTCCTTTTGTTTCAGGCATTTTTTTGAATATAACTGCAGTGCAGGCTAAGAGGACATACCTTTTAGTGGTTTAGCTAAAATTACTTGCTAAGAAAATATAAGGATTTCCCCTCCTCCCCGTCCTCAATTGGTCATTAGAGTAGGACTTTTCTTGGGTGGGGGTAGGAGATACTTCTTTGTCTGGAAAATTGACAAATGCAACACTTTATATTCAGAAAAGAAGAAAGAAAGAAGAAAGGGGAAAAAAGAAACTGTTGAGCTGTGGTATAATTATCAGTTCCCAAGGCCTTTGTTCTTAAAGAGACGACAATAGTTTTGATTCTCTGTAATGACTAATTATATGATGAAGAAAAAATGAACACAGAAGTTCAGTGAAATTACACTGTAATTCTCCAAGTAAATTAGGTTTCTCACAAAACATCCCATATCAGCTGCATAGCTTGTTTAATTTTAAGGAGGTAATTATCTCTGCTTCTAACCAAGTTTAGATGAGATAACATGCTTAAAAATAATAATCTGAATTTATGCACTTACTTTTAAGTGATCTGATCTCAAATAAAAGATGCACAGTTCCTCCTTATGACCAGGTCACACATGCAAGTCCACGTAACTATGAGATAGTACATTGTATGTGTAAACTGGCTGTCCCAGATCGGTCACCACGGGTAGAGCTTTCATATTATCTGATGGTGACTCAAACAATATTTTTCAATGGAGGCAATTCCCAGATGTGGTTACTTCATCAAGTCATGAACTTGCATGTCTGAAACAGTCCCAGCACTGGTTTTGGATCTTTGGGATGGGTGAGCAAGATGCCCTCAACAGAGGCTCACTCCCTGAGTGTGTCTGTGACCTTGTTATTGTCACCACTACCCATTTCCTTTCCATCCCCCTCTGGCTGCAATCTACACTACTGCCTAGAAGAAGAGAGCAAAAGCAAGAACCAGCTAGTGTTTGTTCATCTTCTTCTTGTGTCTACTTGCTTGGAAAGGGCAGGGGAACAGGTTACAACAACACTTAGGAGGATGAGGGGGCTCAGGAGCTCAGCTGTGGTCTTGGCAGGTTCTCTAAGGTGCCAACCCATGATGCTTTTCCTGGACAGGCCTAAAGGTGGCTTTGGGTTCCCCCCCCCCCCCCCCCCATGCATGGGGCTGTTCATCAAGCAGAAAACTGCAAGAACAATGTGAAATACTGTGAGCTTCCTTGCCTAAAAAAGAGGGAGTTGGAGTTGGAGATAGATGCATCCAATTCTGGAAGCATCAATGGTATTGGAATCTCCAGCCATGAATCCACCTTCAACGATTTCCAACATGGCACCAACTTCCATGTTCACAATTTGTCTAGCATAAAACAAACATGATGTATCTCCAAATCTGCCTTAACTCATTTTCCTGAAATTCATTATCTTCTCCATTTTCCATTTATCCTCACCTCTCAAATCCCTCTCTTCATTTACAGTTGCATTTTAAACATTGACTAGTTTCTTCTTTGTCGAATCAGAGACAGCTATAACTCTGGGGTCTCATTGAATATATTTTTGTGTGTGTCTTATAATTAACTTTCACAGCTCGCAGAGACAAACTTGACACAAAATCTATTAAAGGAAGATTAAATCCGTGATGCGCTAAAATTCAAAATAAGCACCGGTTGAATGAATGTTCCTTTTTTGCTTTTCTTTTGCACTAACCTGTCATGTTAGTGAAATAACACAACATTCATCAAGGCATAGAAACAACAGTTGGCAGAACAGAGGACAAAAAAATATTCTTCATTACCCCTTTTGGTATTCAGCGTTATCGCATCAATTATGACAGCCCTGTTTGGTATTCATGCAGATAGAATGTGTAATTTCCAATTTAATTTAGCAACAGAAAACGTGAAGAATAAACCCCAGCATTTAAGCTTGGAGCATCTCGTTTATAGGCTTATCACTGAAGTGATATTGCTGATATTTTTTGTGAGCAGATTTGGGGGGGGAGGGCAAAAGTTGTTGGAATCGCGGGGAAAAGAAATGAAATGGAATAGGCTTGTTTGATCACACAGTCCATCTTCCTGTCAGGGCATGAATGCTCTCCCTCCTTTGTACTTTAAAGGTCAACTGTAGTTCACTGAAGTCTGTCAAGCATCTACACTAGTGCATATTTTGAAAAATCAGCTCCGCTATGCATTGCTAGGGATTTTGCGGCATATCACAACCCAAAAGACAGGTCAGCATTATTTTTTGCAAAGGTGGAGTGTGTGTGTGTGAGTGAGTGCGTGCGTGTACGAGTGTGCGTGCAAAAGGGTAAGCAGAACTACTGCATTATTAGTGGGAAGATAGCACTAGTGTATTTGCAAGATAAACGTGCAATAGCAAAGAAACAGTGTATTTCAATTTATGTGTATTTTTAAACAGGCAAGATCTTGTATTTAAAGGATGTGTTTATCATGGGTCAGAGTGACAGATTTTAGGTTATCTTCCTATGCACACTTACTTGGGAGTAAGACCCACTGAACAAAGTGTGACTTTCTTCTTAGTAACAAGCACTGGGTTATACTCACAGTAAAGATGACACTGGGCCTATCTACACTACTGTTTTGAAATTTAACCAGTTTAAAACTGTTATAAACCGTTTTAAAGCAGCAGTGTAGATAGGCTCACTGCCACGGAAAAATGAATCCTTTTACCAAGTCCCCCTCCACTTTTCAACATGTGGCAACACCTGTCCAGGGCAGTCCTGATGTCACAATGCTATGCATTTCATTGCCTCACCAGCCAGTGATGCAGACAATGACCATGGAAATGAATAACACCATAACACTGGTGGGCCTGTGTTTATCTTAACGGGTAGTTCCATTCCCTGTTGTTATTTATTATTATCATTATTATTATTATTATTATTTTAAAAAAGAAATAAAACTGGGCTGAGATGACTAGATATTGAAGGATAAAAAGAGAGGGATAGAGAAAGGAGAAGAACAGAAGGAAAAAGATGGAAATATATGGAAAATAAATAAATAAAAGTGAGTCCCATGCTGCAGGTTGGGACAAAAGGTCAAAAAAATGTTGAAGACATCTGATGGAAAGTCCCATTGTGGCATTTGATTCTCTGTGTGCATGAAAAATATAGCTGTATGCAGAATATTGATTGGGGCTATATTACATAAATGGAAATATTCCTCAAGATAGGTAGTCACATTGTATCCTTCCACCTCATTTATCTTGCGGTTAAAGTAATTGAAAATACATTTTCTTTACAAAACCAAGACAAGCTGTGCAAGCAAGGAAATAAATCATCATGTACATAATTCTGACAGCGCTATTGTTGGCTAATATGTTGGGCTCTAATGCAGAATGCATACAGATAATTTTCAACAGTCTTCAGGCCCGGATGCTAATGTTTGGTGGTGCTCTCTCTCCTTTACTCCCCATGTTTGTAGATCTCATTTTAACCTTTTAAACTCACGGTATGATATAGCTTTATTTGCCAGCTTTGCAAGACACCATATCTGTCTCCTCCCAAATCCTCTTTTTTACACTTCTCTCTAAAATGTGTTATTATTTCCTGCTGTGTATTCTATAAGATCAATCCCTCTTTCATAATTTTTACTCATTTCCTGCATGGAATCCTCATGGCAAATTTTCAGTCCTCCACCCATCAAGATAATGTCCTTTATATATTTATATCGCTGGAGTAATCATAGCACTGGTTGAGTCCATGTGTTGCATAAGGTTGCAGGTTTAATGCTTGACCTATTCAGTTAAAAAGATCAGGTAGCTACCTGGTGCTGGGAAAGACCCCCTACTTGAGACCTTGGAGGGACCCTGCCAGAAGATTAGACAATACTAGGGCATGATCTACACTACTGTTTTGAAATGGTTTATAACAGTATTGACAATTACTGGACACGCTCCGTATACCATTTTGAAACCATTTACAAAGTGTTATATTCTGCTTAGTGTAGATCTGGCCATACCAAATAGTATTGCCTGATATAAGGCAGCTTCCTATATTCCTGCCCAGCATCAGCCAGCATTGCAGTGGCCCTGTTCAGGTGAACATGTGAAGGCTTAAAGGAGGGAGTCAGAAAAATAAGAGGGCTACTCTGGTTCAGCACCACAAACATGATTGAATACACAACGATTCAAACCCAGACTCTAAAGAGCTACACGTTCAAAGCCTTAGGTCTGGGTGGACAAAACAGTTTGTTTCTATTCACCCACATTTTTTTTAAAAAAAATCTCAAGTTCTTTCCATCCCATTTCTGAAGAAATTTGTGGATTTTGGTAATGAATTATCCAAAAATAAACCACACTAAACTCTTGCCCATTCCTAGTCAAAAGGTCTCTTGTGATTTTGCTGAATGTGTAGATTAGGCCTCAACCTTCAAAATGGTGAGGCCACCCTGGGTCCAATGAACTAAGGTGAGGGAAAAAAACAATGGTGCAATTACACATTAGAAATCCATGGTTCTTCTTATGGACACTTTTTACTATTCAGTCCATCTGCTGAGGCTGCAAATTGAAGGGAAACTTTGGTGCAGGGGAAAAGTGGCTTCTTACCCTCCCCCACCACCACCGGGCTGTTCTGCTGAAAACCACCTCTACCAAACTGCTTTTGCCACTATTGGGGAAAACATTCAGGAAGACTTTTGGCAGAACAGCCCGGAGGGGGTACGGGAAAGGTCAAGAAGCCATTTTCTACCTGTGCAGATCTTCCATGTCAAAATGCAGCCTCAGTGGTTGTATTGTGTAAAAAGAAAAGAAAAAAAAGTATCCAAAATGGAACTATACCTAACATGAAGCTCTTACCTACACATACATTTCTCTGGAGGTTCTCTCCCACAAACTAGCCTTGAACTATAGTTTCAAAAATGCCTTCTCCCATATTTACACACTTGAAATACGGTTACAGTTTTCTTTCTTTTCTCTCAAGAGAATCTCAAGAATACAGCTGGCTCAATAATAAATCCAGTTTATTAAATATGTGACTTCTGGGACCCTGCAACAGTAGCTAGCACATTGATAACTTATCTCACATATGCTAGAAACCTGTGTAATGCTGTAATTTTTTAAAGAAAAAAATATCTAAAGTTTACAGATTGTAGCTCATTGCCTTTATGTCTGATTAAGTGTTTCCATGGGTAATTAATTTTCTTTGCACTTTTAAGCCCCCATGTATTAAATACACTTTCAATGATTAACCACCACCACCATCTCGCCATGCATACAAACGTTTACTGAAGTTCCATCTGAAATATTGCCATGGATATCTCAATGGAATGGAATTCTAAAAGATCTGTATAAAATTGGTAGCTCAACACTTGTAATAAACTTCAATAAACTTTCAATAGATTCTTGAAACAGATAATCACCATACTGCATGCACAATAAGAAATAAAAGCTCTGATTGGACTATTCCAATGAAAATACAGCTGCTTCATAAACACACACACATAAAAACACCCAACACACACCAGAATTTTATTACCAGCTTTCCTGCAATATCATAGTCATGAAACTGTACCGTATCACATTGCATGATACATTAATTGTACTTTATGGGGTAGCAGATGGTCGACAAATGAGCCAATAATCTATGGTGCATCTCAGATTTTACCATAACATTCTAATTGCCTGATAAGTTTTATTTGAATTTTTATAATGTGGGAAGATATCTCCCCCGGCCTGCTCGGCCCTCATACATATACAAAACCAAAGATGGGACAAAAGTGCATAAAAACATTTGTTGGACCACATTTGAAGAATTCCTCTTTTCTTTCTTTCTTTTTCTTTTTAACTGAACACATACCTACCTCATTAAGACTTGGCCTACATATACAGCACAACCAATTTATATTCTAAGACAATCAAATGGGTAGATCACTTCAGATTGTTCATGTTCCCCTATTTTGTTCATGTTCCCCTATCTATCAGTGTATATTGTAAACTAGCACATCAGGGAGAAAGGTTTTGTGTAGCCTGTCTTAGATTTATTCTTTTTTAGATCTTCAAGACATTAAAAAAAAAATCAGTGAACATTCTCAAATGGTATTCCCACTTGCATACTGAATACTGAAATGGTACAGTCTAAATTCTATTTGTTCTGTCAGGTTGGGACTAAACCTGTAGCAGAATGAATTGGTAGAACTGTCTCTACCACTTCAGACCAGAGCTGGAGATACCTGTTTTGTATGGTACAAAAAGCTCCTGCAAATGAGAAAACTAAGTGAGAGAGGAAGGCCCTTCAGCTCTTTCTACTATCTCATCGAGCTGTTTTGTAAACCAGTCTTAACTCTCCTCCTATGCAGGTGATTAGAATTGCATGAAGGGAGAGAGGGGGCATGTAGCTATGTTCCTTTTGTCAAATACCCATCATGGCTCCCTCACACTTAGTGCTTTGAAGAGC
Source organism: Anniella stebbinsi (assembly GCA_029215795.1). Classification (NCBI taxonomy): domain Eukaryota; kingdom Metazoa; phylum Chordata; class Lepidosauria; order Squamata; family Anniellidae; genus Anniella; species Anniella stebbinsi. Next base: position 95,880,885 of record JARDYH010000003.1, on the reverse strand, counting down.
AAACATCTATAGTGGACAGCCTACATAGGTAGGGTCACCAACTGTCAGGATTGGTCTGGATTTGTCCGGGGTTTTGTTCTATTCTGGGTGTCAGGGGGGATTTTCTATGATTTTCTATAATGTCCGAGAATGACACCCTTTCCCCTTTAAGGTCCCAATTGGAGCAGAGGAGGGGGAAATGTGCTCTTAAAGGCGAAAGGGTGTCATTCTCGGATATTATAGAAAAGGCCCCGATTGGAGGAGTGGGGAGGGGGGACAGGAATGACAAACTTTCCCATCCTGTGCTCTAATCAGGGCCTTTACAAAGCCACTGAGTTGCAGACCCAGGGTCAACATCAAGCCTCAGGAGAAATCCTTTCCCCCGATCTGGGGGAAGAGGCCTACTTGGAGGTAGGAAGGTGGGGGTGGGGGAGGAAAGGGGTGCCCCTGTAGGGGCCCCCTTTGGGTGTCCCCCCAGCACCCCCAGAATTTCCCACTTTGTGCATGATTTGTGGTTTCCCAGGGAATAGGCTGACCAGATAAAATCCAGGTCAGGACTCATGTAACTTTAACAGTTGTAGAGAAAAGGGAATTTCAGCCAGTGTCATTTGTATGCAATTAATTCCTGGTGAAATTCCCTCTTCAACACAACAGTTAAAGTTGCAGGCACTATACTAGAGTGACCAGATACAAAAGAAGGCAAGGCCCCTGCAACTTTAACAATTGTGATGCAGAGGGAATTTCACCAGGAACTAATTGCATACAAATGACACTGGCTGAAATTCCCTTTTCTCGACAACTGTTAAAGTTACATGAGCCCTGACCTGGATTTTATCTGGTCAGCCTACCAGGGAAGCACCCTGAAAACGCCATATTCCAGAGGTCCTTGGGCAGTTCTACACCTTGTATCAAATCATTATGATTCCAACATGTTAACAGTATGTTCCTCTAGCACATTTATACCTCGTAGGACACACAATGACATTTGTTGCGGTGTTTTGGATAATGTGGAATAAAAAACAGGAAGTATTAAACATTAGAGATGCCATTGAAATTTCACATAAAATGAAATTCAACATGAGTTTCATTATTTATCCTGGCGTGATAGTTGTCATGAGAACCTGACTGGGTCCGGTAACCTGGCGGACCCCTCCCCTTATCTGCCTCCCTGGACACAGTTGGGTGCTCCTCTTGTGAGCATGGACACCCACGAGCACTTGTGGGGCCCCAGCAAACACTCAGCAGCTGCTGGCCTGCACCCCAAAATTGTGCACTTCCCCCTTCCTGTGTCAATGGTGGCTGCCATTGATGCAATGAGGGATATGCACATTGGGCATCCCCCCGAGGCCAATGGTGGCCTTAAAGACCCCATGGATGTAAGGGTAAAGGCGCAAATTTGGAACTGCGTGATTTTGGCAGCTGCGTTGGCAGCTGCTAGCGCTCCTTGGACCAAGCTGGGCCTTGGAAGAGGCTTATGCAGGCTGGTGAGCAGTTGTGGATGATAGTGGCTTGGGGAATTTTGAAGGAAGTCCAAAGGGTTTTAGTAAGACTAACAACATGTCTCATAGAGGGAGAAAGAGGGGCTGGTTTCTGTATATTCTGTCTACCAGAGAATCTCTTTAAAATTGTTGGCAAAGCTAAAAATGTCTACTTAAGGGAAAAAAGCTCACCTACCACTAACTATTGAATCACATGCATTCATACTGTATTTATTTTGAAGCATGGTATTTTAATAAGGTGTGGGAATGAATCCATGTATATATTTAAAGGTCATAAAAACCCAGAGGTGCAAAGCTTATGAAAAAAGTTTTTTTTTTTTTGGCTTTTGTTTTTAATTAAACATGATGCATTCTTTGCCATCTTGGAGTTTTATCTCCTGTTTCCTGGGTATTGTTGCCAGGTGGTGACCTCCTTTTTGCTGCATGAATCAACCGAACATGATTGTAGAAATTGAATTTATTGACAAATGAGCTCTGTCAGCTTCTTCTTCCAACAACAAATAGGAGCTATAGGGCAAAATCCAACAGGACGTTGTGCTACACAATCCGAGTTGAATGAATGGGAGCTATGAAAAAGCTCATCATGTACAGACAGAACAGAAATACCCACATACAAGTTTACTAAACAATGAGAAGCCATCTGAAAGTCTATACATAATGAAAACATACAATTTCCAATAAGATTAATGCCCATGGAAATATTAAGTTACACATAAATAGCCACCCCTAAAAATAATATCAACCCAGCATAGGTGTAACCGTGGCTGTAATCACAGAATTAATTACCTGCTGAATTATTTTAACATTTGCATTAGAATGCAAACACTTTCATTTTTCAACAATCGAGGAATATGTTTTGTTTTGTTTTTAAATCAAATTATTTTGATCTTGTTCTTAGGCTTGAGGCAGGCTGTGTTTGCAATTGTACAGCCCTTTTTTTGGAAGGAAATCCCACTGAATTCTTAGAGGGACTTACTTTGGAATGAACATGAAAAGGATTGGACTGTTAGACTAATTTTAAGATCCTTACCTTTTGATGGAATGTGTACATTTCAATTTGCTCTCTGCAATACTCCCACCCCTGAGCATTTTTACTGCTTAATAAGAATGCATTTTACCCTCTGAAAGAGCCTCATATGCCTCCACCTATTGTGTGGCTAACACTCTAATATTACCCGGCTTCATGCGGATGAACATTTCTAATCCATCTCCTCCCCACCCCACCTTTATGGCCCATGTGCCCCAGTCACATCACACTTAACCTTTGCCATGGTGTCTCCAAAGAAGAATTTGCTTCACTCCATTCATGCCCTGCACTGTTTGGCAAACCACACTCCAGCGTCGCACTGGGCCTTTGTATAGAACACACTAATCCGATTGTTCTTCCACTCTACAAACTCTGGGTCAACAATCAAGCTGTTGCCAGAAACTAATTAATTTGCAAACAGTCCCGATTTTCACAGAGGGAGAGCTATTGAGAGCTATGTCAGCCGAGCCGACCATGCCGCGGTGACATCCATTGTTGTGGCATCCACTTTTCTGTGCAATTCTCCTCGCTCATTTCCACCACACACATGAACTCAAATTATGCAGTCAACAGTGAATCTCTAAATGCCCACCAGACTCTGAATATGGTGGCCCGAAAAGAGGAAATTCATATTGACAGGGCCAATGCTAATTAACCTAATTGTCACAGGAGAAGCGAGGAAGGGGGAGGGTGTAAACGCAGACATTCAAGATACAGGGACAATATATTAGGTGCCGTCAACATTTTGTTCACAGGAAACATTATACTATATTCCTTACTTAGCAAACCTCCTGAAGACAAGGGTGAGAGGCTGCTATCCCTTTGTGCTCTATATATTGTGGGAAAGAATGAAGTGCTATTCCACCTGAAAATATACTGAAGGCTGTGATGACATCACAGGGCAGTCATACATTAGATGATTGGGCTTCTAGCCTCACAACAGGTTCTTTAGCATGTTTCCAAAAGAGAGAGGAAATTTCCAAAGATCCTTTCAGTCCCAGAAAAAAAAATGCTGCCTTCCCCTCAGATGTTTACACTCCCTTGTGAAAGGGTGTGAAAATATATATCAGGGGGTGGGTGTCAGGGGGAAGAGGGAAGGTGTGCTCATTGCTGAGGTACCTGGCCCATTGGTGATGACTGACTAGTTATAGAGAATGTGGATCAAGATGCACAGCTGGATTTCAAATCCAGATGGACCAGATCCATGTTCAGATGCAATGGAGTTATCATCCCACCACACAGCATTATTTTCAGTGAGATATACATTTGGATCTGCAGCTGACTAAGCATCCCCTTCCAAAACTCTACAAACAACTAATAATCCATAACTACAAACAACTAGACAACTAGAGCTAGGTCAGGGTGAAATTATTTCCATGCAGCACTAGTAAGCAATGTAACGATCAGCACAGTACAGGAAGACAGGAAACATCAAATCAGGAGCTGCCACCGTGAGGATGCGCTCTTTCTTTGCCATCTCCATTCAGAGTAAAGGGAACATGAGGGCTTTGTTTCCCTTCAATGATGGCGTCAGGCTATCAAATCTAAGTGGTTATATAGCTTTGTGATATCATCCCATTCATTATAGGATTCCTCATTGTTTGGGATCATACAATGAAGAGGAACTTGTGCCAAAGGGGGGAAAAAGACTTCATAGGTAGACTCCTCAAAAGCCCACTTTTCATTTTGAATATTTTCAAGTGCAAAAATTCAGCACGGCACTAGTCACGTTGACCAACACACAAATCATATCCATGTTACGGTGGATCACAGTGGCAGTAGCACCACACTGTTTTGTTGTTATATGTTGCATATGTGTGTATATGTGTAAGTAAGTGGAAGCGGGAAGAAGACAGACATGATGGTAAGGGGAAGCCAAGCCACAGAAAAAGAAAAAGATGTCTATGTTAAAAAGTTAGATATGAATCCCATGTGGGGTTAAAGGTGGGTCTTAAGTTTGAAAAGTTTGAATTTATGGATACAGACAGACTACAGACATACCGAGTCAAGCGGTTTTTACAGTTGATTTATGTTACCCTATAGCAAGTTTGGTATCTCCCTATTGATGTATCCCACACAACATGCAATGCCTATATCCACTAATCATCACATGGGATGAGCAGATCTTGGTTTTGCTATATGTTTCTGGAGGCCTGAATGTGTGAGAACTTACCACTATAAATCAACTGTACCATGTAATTACCAGATACAGGCTTGAATCCTAACTTCCCTTCCTCCTGTAGCCCTTTGTGCAACCTGAAAATCTGCTTGTGGATGTTGGGGACTCTTGGGAATGGTGCAGTATAGGGTATTGGAGGCTACAATTTAGTGGTGGGTGTTGACAGACATCTCCATTTCTCCTTCCATAAACAGAACACCAATTTAGGATCTAAGTTATAGATTTTCCAGTACAGGCAATATAGGAAAATAACAATCGCGCTGCAGAGGCTAAGTATAAGTTGTCTTAAAGACTAGCCAAACCAGCAAGGATACACAGATGCAATCCGGATGTAGATGTATACATTGAAATAAAATCCGGATTGTTTTACTCAATAGTGTTATCACACTTGCTAGGGACATGTGCCTCTATACATGCCTGCAATCTACTTCTCCATGTTCAGGGAATCATCTCTTCGGGAACAAGAATTACTGGGATGAGTATAGCTCAAATATGCCAGGAAAAACTTTTCCTCAACTTTATTCTGCCAAAGGACATGCTACTGTCTCTCTGGTACAGCTAGCCTAGAACCCATGTTTACTAAATACACATAGTGCACAGAACCTCAGATCATTTAGTCAAGATAGTGGAGTGCCCTTTTAAGGTACTTGAGGAAAAGGATGCTTCCAGACACATGGCTCCTAACCAATCAAAAGACACAGTGCAGCTATTCCGTTTTTTCCTCCTTGACAGATATTTTGTGGAGAAAACAAGGACTGAAGTGATGAGAAAACACAAGAGGGTTTCAAATGGAAAAAAAAATGTTGTCACCTGGACCCTCTGTGAATGAGGCAGGGTAATTGCATGCTCTGAAAGCACCCAATACCTAGACCTGAATGGGCAAATGTAGGTTTCTCCCACATTCAGTTTTGTTAAATCACAAAGTCCTGAATATGCAGAACTTTGCCAATTTTTGTAAGTCCTTATCAAAACTGAACTGAAATGAGTTTTTCATCGATCCCAAGTGTGTCCATGTGTGTGGGCAGGGGGCAGGGAGCTTTCCTGTCTTTGGAAGAGAGAGCTGTGAGTTCCCTGAGATAGTCCCAAGGGACCTTGTTGAAGAGCTCCTCAACCCTGCAGAGAACATTGGTGAAAGCCATCTGGCCATCTAACTGAAAAGGTAAATAGTAAAAAGGAAAGTGGCATATTTAATGGCTATCTATGGAAAGCTGTCCCAGAAGAAGGGCAAATGCATGATATCTGGAAGCACCCAGGCCCAGAGCCTTCCCTGAAATGGAATTTCATTCAAAAGGAAATAAAATGGGAATCTAATGGCTAACTATGGAAGGCTGTCCCAGAGAAAGGAGGGGGGGGCAGGAGATGTGACATTGCTCAGAAGGCTGTGCTGTAACTGCCTTGGCTTCAAGAGGGAAAGGAAGGGGGAACTGCAGTGGGTATTGAAAGATGGCAATACAAAAAGTGAGAATAATAACACAAGAAGTGGGAGGCTTTACAGGGCAGAGTCCACCAGAAGGGAGAGTAGAGAAAAGGAACAACCAACACTGGGTGTCAGTCAGGCTGTGTCTATCCCAAGGAAGACTGCTTTTGGAATCATGTGGGGTTCAGGAACTCAAAGGTGCAAGAACGGACACCCAGCGGGGAGCTCCAAAACTTAGTTAGGCAGATGGTCTGTGCAAAATTTATGAAGGACACACCAGGATGGTTGGGACTGAGGGAAGGAAAGTCATTACGCACAGGCACTCTAAGACAGTTATAGCCTTTGATTACAAAGTCTCACAAATAGTGATTTGGATGGTGATTTTTTAAAAAACCCACAAAAGAGTGGAATAGAGATTTCCAGGTGAACAAAAGAAAGAGTCCTGTCTTATTTAGGTGGAGTTTAAAGTGTTTTTTGTAAAGGTCACTTGAAGTCTCTCCAGAGTAGGGCTGTGACCAGATCCAGATCCTGAATCTGAATCGGATCGGGGTGATTCAGACCTCTGGATCCCAGATCTGAATTGGATTGGGTCCAGATCGGGCTGGATCGGATCCACAATCCGGATCCAATCCAGATCCAGTTACAGCACTCCTTCCCGCTCTCCCCGCTCTCTCCCTCCTTCCCCCACTCTCCCTGCTTACCTGCTGCATTGTCCTGCCATCATCTGCCATCATCCTGCCATCATCCTGCCATCTTCTTCCCTCGTTGATGTCGGCCAACCACTTTCCCGCTTGTGCCGGATGATGACATCACCCACTGCGACTGGTAAATGCAGTGGCCCACAGCAAGGAGGGAAGACAATGGCTGGACGATGGCAGGACGATGCGCAGGAGGCAGCAGGTAAGCAGGTAAGCAGGGAGAGTGGGGGGAGGGAGGGAGAGAGAGAGCAGGGGAGGAGTGCTGTGGATGGACCTGGATTGCATCTGGATTGTGGATCTGATCCAGCCCGATCCGGATCCAATCCAATTCAGATCTGGGATCCAGAGGTCTGGATCACCCTGATCTGATTCGGATTCGGGATCTGGATCTGGTCACAGCCCTACTCTGGAGAGACTTCAAGGCCCGATCCGATATGGATCAGATCGGGCCCGATCCAGATCTGACAGATCGGGATCCGGATCAGATTGAGGGGTCCGTGCACAGCCCTACTCCAGAGCCAGTCTGTAGATTATCTTAGCCCTATGCCACCCACACAATAAGAATTGCATGAGGGGAACAGTGGAACTGCGCTTGCTGGCTTCACCCCCTCCACTGTGTCTCCATCTCTTGGCTCCACTGCCCTCCATATGTTGGAAGCAGAATGTCCAAAGGAGGCCCCATGCCAGTATATAGAAGGTGTGGATACTCCCATCACCATTTCAATATAGGGTGTTAGAGAGAACTTTCAAATATATCTTGCCCTCATTTGCAAGGGCTCTGCAGCCTTCCTTTGCAAGCAAAATGGTACCCTTTGAACCAAGGTACTCATCAGGAGACACACAAAATGATGGCAGAAGAGTGCTCTCCAGCAACAATATGTATTTTATTGTTGTAAGCCACCTTGTGAGGACTTCTGTCCTGAAAGGTGGCCAAGAAATGTTTTAAATAAATAAATAAACAATACCTTCTGATACAGCTGTTTTATACATGAAAGCTGCCACTTAGGGCCATCTACCTTATTTTTTTAACCATAGGAAGTGATGTGTTACTCATGTGCAAAGTGTAGTAAGTCACCCAAAAGATCATGCAAACTTCATTGCAGCATAGCCAGTTTTCGCGTTGCGATAAAACTTCACACAATTAATGTATTCACCGTGTGACAACGGATTCAGTGCAGTGACTGTAACATGTAAACCAGCCTTTAGTGGGTTGGTATTAAGTCAAGGAATAGGTGGACATATGGTTAATTGTGTAGTTGTGCAGAAGGAGTGGAAAGTAGGATTCAAACAAAAGTTAAGGAAGATCATTTATGGAATTGACTGAAATAAAAGCTTCATCCACCTTCTCACTCCCACATTTGAACATCCACTACTTTTGGAAAATACACTCCGGAAAACATAATCCATTTTTGGATCCCCTGGGTTTCTCTCCAAAGTAAGTTCTATGTAGATCCATTGAAATGAAGTTAATCATGATTAACTAAAGTCTCATTAATTTGAATGGGTTACTCTATTGGACTAATGTTGGACTTAACTCCATATCGATACATTTAAACATGGCCAGCATTTGGCCATTCTGTAAAAAGCCATCTAAGGAAGTAGCTGATAAAGATGGTTAGAAAATGCTGTACAACTTCATAAGAAGATCAGAGCCATCTTTCCTGTCCCAAAGGCTCTGAAATTGAAGAGGGCATTTTCATTCTCTTTTCCCCCTACTGAATACTCACTCAGCTTTTATAATACTCAGCTGCTTATGCAACCAGAAAGATGATCAAGAACAATATCTCTGGGGAACTTGGCATGGCTACTCTTCTACTCTTCTAAAATCCATAGAAAGGATGCTAAAACAATTTCATAAAGCTTTATTAAACCTTAAAGAAACACAGAACACTCCAAGTTAAGGCAAAAAAATCCGGTGACATTTTATCTTTTCACTCAGCTCTGTGAAAAGGGGAGTGGGGCAACAGAGATGTGTCTGCCTCTGGCGCTGCATTTTGATGGTTTAGATTTTTGCACTGAAACATGCCCTTCTGATGTTAAGACTTGTTTGCAGTTATATTTTAAAAATATGCAAAAATTTGTGTGTGTGCGTGCAGTTGTGTGTGTGGTGTGTTAAGGATGGGCAAATTTGTCCGTTTTGCTTTCGACTGCATTCAGATTTTTAAAATCTCAAGTTCTTTCTTTCCTGAATATAAAGAACTTTACAACTTTTGGTAAATTCGTATCAAAAGCAAAATGAAATTCTCACCCATCTGCACCAGCCAAATGCAATAAGAACATTCACTCCTCGCATGGAGAGGACCATGATGTACCAACCTGCCATACAGCCGTTAAAGATGAGGAGCCTGTCAGAAAAAAAGAGGTGGCAACCCTAATTCAGCATTAACACGGCTGAATGCACAGGGACTCAAAGCCCTGGGCCTGAATGGCCCAAACTGTCAAGTTTCGGTTCCCACATCCAGATTTTTAAAAAACAAAACAAACAACAACAACAACAAAAACACCTCAAGTTCTTTTTGTCGTGAATGTGGAGAACTTTGCAAATGTGGGTAAGTCCTTATCAAAACCAAACTGAAAGAAAATTCTCATCCATCTTGTGTGTGTGTGTGTGTGTGTGTGTGTGTGTGTGGTAGGAGGGAGGCTTCCCTGTCTTTGGAAGAGACAGCTATGCGTACCCTGAGATGGTACCAAAGGACCTTGTTGGGGAGCTCCTCAACACTGCAGAGATTGTCGGTGAGGCACATCAGGACCTCTGGTGCATGAACTGTGGGTGCTCCACAGAAAGTTCCCTCTAATGTGTTACAGTGTGTTGAGTTACCATGGCAGATAAACTGACATGGAAGGGAAAGCTTGAATTTGAAAACCACTGTTCTATGGGGGGAAAATGCAAATAATCTCAAGTTCTCACTATTTTTTTTGGGGGGGCTATATATATGGACACACACACATTTACATTGTCGGAAAGCTTCAGGATGGGACTTCATTTCTTGAGCGCTCTGTGGGTAAGTGTGTAAACATGGTCCTCTCCATCTTCAGCCCATTGCAATGTCCTTATCCTGTCAGATGCATCCTTGAGGTAACTTGGAAAAATCTGTTCTCACATCCAAAATCTGAGAGGGAGGAATGGCACAATTTCAGCAATGAGCTGTGGGGACAGTGGACAATGGCCACACTCTCTTGCTGCATAAATCCTCCTAACTTAGCTGACAGGATGTGGATCTACTGCACTAAAGCAGCTTTTACTTGCACGACTGAATTCCATGCTGCTTAGGCCCGGTTATCCTTGGTATTCATCAGTTGCAGAGTAAAATATTGTCCCTATTGTCATAGGCCCACAAAAATACAGGTGGAGGGGGGGTCATGGGAGAAACAACCCTTTTGCACTTGAATATTCTCTGAAGTACAGCTATCTGGACTAAATTTAGAATAAAACTAAAGAGAAAAGACTTGATGCCTCTCTCATAAATGGAACACGCAAAAACTGCCCAGGACTGTTCTCCTGATGCTAACATCGAGCGGAGCCATATGTTTGGCAGAGTTTCATAGTTGTTATTTATATTATGTTAGCGCCTACAGGGCTCCCAATCAGCGAGTCATTATGTCTGGCACAGGGTGCCCATCTAATTAAAAAAAGGCATTCCTGCTGCTGTTTCTCTTTTAGTTTACGCTACAGGATCCAAGACATCGTGGCATTTCTATGCAATTGTGGTCAGCAACTGGTTTTCAAAGGCAGAGCCTTTACACTTCCTACAGTTTGCAAGCCAGAGCTTTTGAGAAACCAAAAGGTGCCATGTGAGCACTTGTATAAAGATGTGGTTTGAAGCAACTAAAACCCACATGTGCGGAAAGCCAAATATCATTTCCAAAATATACGGAGAATTTGGAAACAAGGATGTCATACCAAGGATGCACAAAGCTGTCAATTTCAGTTTCTTTTAGTATTTTCCAATCAGAATTTTGGTTCATTCCAAACTTTGAGATTCCCCCCCCCCACAAAAAAGGTTTGCATGAAAATTCATATATATATATATATATATATATATATATAAATTATATATATAATTTTTTCCCCCAGGAATATATCCTAATATATGCACTTTTGTATGCATATTTGCCCAATTGCACATTTTTGTGAGAAATGTTCTAACATAATGTTTTAATGTTATTTTCACTGATATACACAAATTTATGTGTCGTTCTCTGAACATAAGTGGTTTTGTATGCATATGTTTATTGGAGAACCCCTTTGCAAAATTAGAAGAATTTTGAAGGATAACTGAACTTTATTTAGTTCATGTATCGGTTGGAAAATGCGAATTTGGGTAAGTGTGCTTTAAGATGCGAAGTGAATGAATTTCTCTCCCATCTCTATGTCAAGCTCACAGATGCCAGTATTATTTATTTATTTATTTTATTTCTAACCTGCCTCTCCATCCACATCAAGGTGGGGAAGAACAATAAATATAAATACAAGAATCATAAAATAGATAAAACATTAAAACAAATAAAAACAAATACATTATTAAAAACATTTTAAAATTCAACTGGGTAGGCCTGCCAGAAGAGAGCAGTCTTCATGGCTCTTTTAAATTCCAGAAGTCTGCTAATTTGTCGAATCTCCTCTGGCAGGCCATTCAACAGTCTGGGAGCGGCAGAAAAGAAGGTCCAGAACTGGTTGACACACCTCCAAACCCAGGTTGTGGCCTTTGACAGCAAGCACCTCTGTCTTGTCTGGACTCAGCTTCAGTTTGTTTTTCCTCATCCAGCCCATTCATAGGAGACACATTATCCTTAGCTGACGATGTTGTCGAAGGCATAGAGAAATATATTTGGGTGTCATCAGTGTACTGATAGCACCCCGCCCCATGCCTCCGGATGATCTCTCCCAGCGGTTTCATATAAATGTTAAACTTGTGGGGCTACTGTGGGAAAGGGTCTTGCCTCTGAAAGGAGGAGTCCACGAAGCAAGTGTAGCCAGGCAATGGAGATTAGAAATGTAAGATAAGAGAAGTTGGAAGCAGGGCCCAGTGAAGGTAAAAGAAGTGGGCTCATGTCAGGACACTGTGTGGACTTGTGTGTGGCTATGGAAAATAAAAGGGCCTCCCCCTTGATAGTATGGTATGAACCTGTGAGAGCTGTAAAACGGGCAGGGAGCCCTTGCATTGGCTCAGAAGAAAATATTGAAGTAGTTCTATTTGTTTTAGTTTTGAGAAATTGCAAATAATACCTTAGCTTATCCGAGCAGAGCTTTTTAGATGATAGTGAAAAAAAGGGTAAGGTCCACTTGAAATCAGATGGGTGGGGGGAAGTTATACCAATTGCTTGTTAAGTAATGCAGTTCTGCTTAGCACTAATTTCCTATGCATGCGCTGAAACTTCCCCAGTAAAGTTGTTTCAACTTAGAAAGACAATGGCAGAAATCTGCCCCGCTACAGCACATCTCCAGCCTTTGCATATGGTTTAAAGGAGTGGAGAGTCACTGGTGGTTTATGAACAGTATCTGGCTTCCCCAAGCTATTTTTATCTGGCTCTTGGAGATATTAGCCCATTTTAGTCAAGGAATGGCAAAGAAATATTGGCCACAGTTTCACTCATAAAACATAGGAAAAATGGTCTTAAAGTCGTAAAAAATAAAGGTATTTTACAATTTCATGTTTTATCCCCTTTTGTACATTTGTACCTGAGGCATACATTAGGCATACCTGGTCAGAGCCTTGGACTTGTGAATAGTCGTGGCAAAGTGGCCCAGTACCTTCATTTTGTTAAAGGGATTAGCTGATGACTATCAATAGACAGCAGACAATGGTTTAGAAAATTATTAGGGATGGTTCTGGAAGGGGAGAGAAATATTTTGGAGAAAGGGGCGTAACTTTTCTTCCCCTGCCTTCTTTGGCTGGGAATGGTGTCATCAAGAGGTGTGTGTGAGTGAGAGAGAGAGAAGAAGAAGGAGGAGGAGGAGGAGGAGGAGGAGGAGGAGGAGGTGGTGGTGTTTGGAGTCAGACAAAGGCTGAGAAGATCAAAAAGCTACAGGCATCATAGGGTGCTTGCTGCTCCCCTGGAAAACCTAATATGTAGCAGAAGATATTGGGGTGCCATTTGGAGTGTTAAGTCATACTCCTCCATCCACGCTCAATTTGAATATTTCTAAATAAATGCAAATATTACAAAATGCCATAAGTCACCAGTCACCTCATTTCAACAAGGAAAGCCAACCCAAGTAAACATTGCACTCCTGGAAGTTGGAGCACGTGGAGAACTGGAATACACATTACAGTATAAATAATGGCATGTATTGCACATCTGGGAAGCTGTTAGTGCTAGAGTCATCAATTTCATTATAGAACAACAATGGGGGCAGGGGAATCAGTTTCTACCACAAAATATAACTTTGGTCTATCAGACCATTATCCACAGACTAGAGCAGCCACTCAGAATATAGATGTTGACCATCTCTGTTTTAAAGCAAAACCACACACTACGAATAGCAACATAATTAAAAGCACACCATATGTTTAATCAGCACTGATTAGTTTTACTCAAATGTGGCAATATTGCACACCAAGAGGGTGCTTAATGGTTGGGAAGGAGGCAAACATCACAGGTGTGCGGGAAGGAAAATTGCATTTCATGCTAAGGTTCAGTAACTATTGTTAAGAACATGGAAGTGGATATGCCTGACTTACCATTAAGCCATCGGGAATCATGCTGCTCTGTCCTGATAGGGTGGTGGTGCCCCAGTGTACGGAAAATGGCAAAGTCTCTGCCCATGAAGTCTGCTGCAGTTCCAGAATAAAGTTCGCCATCTGCAACATTGCATGGAATTCCATTGAGTATGAGGCAGTAAATGAGTGAACCTACCATCACAGTGTATTACGAAAGAGCAGAACTCATAATGCCAAAGTGTGACGTACATTCCCCACTTAAAGGTATTTGCATCATCTTAAGTCTGTTCTACAGCTGCAGATACATTTTAGGAACTTATATGTTTCTATCATTTATTCCAGGGACACCCTTTTACCAGGTGACTTTCTACATGAGACAGAGTACAGATTAGGGGTGTGCACGGACCCCCCGGATCGGATCGGGACCCGGATCGGGACCTCCAATTTTGTCCCGGACCGGTTCGGACAAAATCGGAGGCCCCCCGGACCGGATCGAGTCCGATCCCGACCCAAAAATCGTACATTTTTGGATCGGCCGCCATTTTTTTCCCCATAGACTTGCATTGCAATGCAAGTCTATGAGGAAAAAATGGCGGCGGGTGGGTAAGGGGGGGCCTAACTCCCTCCCCCCCCCGGGGCCGTCCGTTGTGGACGGCCCCGGCAGGTAAACCCCCTCCCCTGCGCTCCCTACCCCCCCTGGGGCCGCCCGCTTCCATCCGCTGGCGCCCGCGGGCGCCAGCGGATAGAAGCGGACGGCTCCGGGGGGGGGGTAAGCCCCCTTCCCCGCCACTGCTTACCTTCTCGGCCCGTCCGGCGCCGGCGGCTACTACCAGCGGGCTCCGCGGCCTACTCTCGAGTAGCGCGCCGGGTGATGACATCACCCGGCGCGCCATCCTAGAGCAGGCCGCGGAGCCTGCTGGGAGTAGTAGGCGCCGGCGCCGGACGGGAGCCGCCGGGCCGGGCAGGTAAGGGCCCCCCTCCCCCCTCCGCGCACCCCCTCCTCCCCTCCACGCACCCCCTCCTTACCTTTCCGGCCCGGCGGCTCCCGTCCGGCGCCGGCGCCTACTACTTCCAGCAGGCTCCGCGGCCTGCTCTAGAGTAGCGCGCCGGGTGATGACATCACCCGGCGCGCCACCCTAGAGCAGGCCGCGGAGCCTGCTGGGAGTAGTAGGCGCCGGCGCCAGACGGGAGCCGCCGGGCCGGAAAGGTAAGGGCCCCCCTCCCCCCTCCCCCCTCCGCACGCCCCCTCCTCCCCTCCACGCACCCCCTCCTTACCTTTCCGGCCCGGCGGCTCCCGTCCGGCGTCGGCGCCTACTACTTCCAGCAGGCTCCGTGGCCTGCTCTAGAGTAGCGCGCCGGGTGATGACATCACCCGGCGCGCCACCCTAGAGCAGGCCGCGGAGCCTGCTGGGAGTAGTAGGCGCCGGCGCCGGACGGGAGCCGCCGGGCCGGAAAGGTAAGGGCCCCCCTCCCCCCTCCGCGCGCCCCCTCATCCCCTCCACGCACCCCCTCCTTACCTTTCCGGCCCGGCGGCTCCCGTCCGGCGCCGGCGCCTACTACTTCCAGCAGGCTCCGCGGCCTGCTCTAGAGTAGCGCGCCGGGTGATGACATCACCCGGCGCGCCACCCTAGAGCAGGCCGCGGAGCCTGCTGGGAGTAGTAGGCGCCGGCGCCGGATGGGAGCTGCCGGGCCGGGCAGGTAAGGGCCCCCCTCCCCCCTCCGCGCGCCCCCTCCTCCCCTCCACGCACCCCCTCCTTACCTTCCCGGCCCGGTGGCTCCCGTCCGGCGCCGGCGCCTACTACTACCAGCAGGCTCCGCGGCCTGCTCTAGAGTAGCGCGCCGGGTGATGACATCACCCGGCGCGCCACCCTAGAGCAGGCCGCGGAGCCTGCTAGTAGTAGTAGGCGCCAGCGCCGGACGGGAGCCACCGGGCCGAGAAGGTAAGTGCCCCCCTCCTCCCCCCCCGCTGTCCACTTTCATCGGCGGGCGCCCGCTGGCGCCCGCCAATGGAAGCGGCGGTGGGCGCCAGTGGGCGCCCGCCGATCCGCCGATCCGCCGAACCGGTTCGGAGCTTTTTCGGACCGGTTCGGATTGGATCGGCCGATCCAGCTGCGGGATCGGAAATCGGATAATTTATCCGATTTCCCACTGGACCGGACTCGGATCGTGGATCGGGTCCGATCCAGTGCACATCCCTAGTACAGATGCCTTATTGCTGACATCTGCTTATTAACAAATACACAAGTTAAGCAAAGCAGAGCAGGCAAGCATCTAGATGGGCAATATTCCCCATAAAGCAAACAGAACTAAGGAGAGTAGCTAAAGGCTGGCCATTTACAAGAGAGGATTGGACTGCTATATCTTCCATAGTTGTGTGGGGGAAACATTTCTCACCCTTACGTAACAACTTGCGCCGACTGAGATTCTCTCTTCTACATGTATCTACAACTGCTCTGATCCTCTCCATCCCCTAATAGCATTTGGTCACCTTAGCCAATTGTGTTTATTAAGGCATGAGAACAAAAGGCACTTTCACATGCTCAAATGTACCCTTTTTACGATCACACTAGCTGATATGCCCGGCGTTGCTCAGGTCCGTGAATAATGTTAATTACATTTATTTTATAAATAATAAATTTATTTGCACCTTATTCATCGTTAGATTGGTTCTTGTTTTTTTAGTTTGGTTGAGATTGTAAATTTGTTTGTTAGAATAAATGGAAAATTGTGTTAATAAGAACTGTAATTTAAATTAGAGCTTTGTGATCAACCATATTTTTTGTTTTACCTGAAATGCTTACACCTCCCATCATGCCTTGGCTGGAGCAGCCATCTAAACTTCAAAAACAAGCAGCAAACAAAACAACTTTTCTACCAGCTAAAAAAGATGCAAACCTAAGAATATGTTTTCAAAATATACCCAGCATTACCCAGATATCAGAATAACATATAGTAGGGAAGCGGATCTCAGTGGACACAGGGAACTGTTGTATGCATGTGCTCTGAAATTATTATTAAGAAAAAAAAGAAAGCAACCAGAACACAGAATACTTTATTGGCATAATTTACTATATAATATCTACATTTAACAGGTTTTGGTAAAGAGCCAGGATGGTTAAGGCCACTGGTGACTTGGGCCTTTTATCTGACATACCTGTGCTTTGAAGACACACCATGACACTTTTTAATTTTTTTAGTTAAATGGTCAGTCCACCACTTTAAGGTGCTGGTGGCATTATGCCACTGCTATGGAGCCACATACAGGATAAAGCAATTTTCAATATCTCCTGCTGATGAAATTTTATTTATGGAATGTCCTGAAGGAATAATAGCAATTTGTACTGGTCATGACTGTGAGTCATAGTTTGGTGGCAAGAAAGGACTCTTGGGAGTTCCACCCAAGGCATGCTGGGAGTGGAAGACAACTGGAGAGCAGGCCATCTTAGTTGTGGCACTCTGCTTATGGATTTCTTTTCCAGAGGCAGGCTTGCCTAGTGTCTGCATTAATGGCTTTTAATTGCCAAGGGGATTTAAAAATTTTTTTTCCCAAGGTCTTTTAACTTGATGAGATTTTTTTATGCTGCATTTTACTGTTATAACTAAATCACAACATTCCAAGACACTTGCAAGAATTACTGAATAAAGTTTATGATTTTTATGTAAAAGCCTGACTTTACTATTGAAACAGAAGAGTGAATGGAGGAGTGACTAATAGCTGAGGCTAGAATGGGATGGTGGTGGTGGGGAATGAGTGACAGTTGGGGAAAGTCAGAAGGAGAACAAAGACAGTAAGTGAGAGGTCAGGAAAGTGGGAGCGGAGTTAGGCCTGAGAGATAGTGACCTGGTTTGCACATACTGACCTGGTTGCTAACCCATGCTCTATTTAAAATCAGCCCACTCTACATGCCAGTACTACACCTCCCAGCAGGTGCCCACGTCCTCTGAGAGGCATTTCCCTCCTCTGATTGCTAATGCTGCTCTTCGATAGAGAATTGAGGAGTAGTATTGCGAAGGAGGGGAAGTAAGCAGCTGTCAGTGGACACTCCCAGCTGCAACCCAGTCCTGCCAGGACTGCCCCGGCCTGCACTTCTTGCCCACCAAGTGTTCCATCAGGAGCCTGTACTGAAGGGTCAAGGCCGGCCCACTTACTTGCCCCCCTTCGTTGAGCTGATTTCTGGGCATGCACAGAGTGCTTCTCTTTCCTCCCTCCCTCCCAAGGGTGAAAGTTGCATATGCACTTCCCCCAGTTTCTGAGAAAACAGCGATATCAGGATGAGGTGCCTTTGAGCATGTCCAGAGTTTGGCCTCTCAAAGACACACTGTTGTATCTAGTTATGATTTTAAAACCACACATGGCAGGTGGGAGGAGGCACCGCAAATGGATGCAGCCCATTTATGTGGAATTGGGTTGACTGCTCTGGACTGACCTTAGGAATCACAATGGCCACCAAAGGCCTCCCACCCAAGGCATGCTGGGAGTTGTAGGCGTAAACCTAGGTTTTTATTAAATTCTTTAAAAATACTTAAAACCCCCAAAATCATGTATTTAGATTTTTTTTCTGATCCCTGTACACAAAGACCTGTCTGGGTGAACTGTATGAAGGCAGTACCCATATGTGGAAGTGGGTAGACATTTCCGGACATACGTGAGGCACACAGACTTTCCACTTTATAGGTAGAGATTACACATCCTAGGATTTAGTCTTGGAACTGTCAACATAGTCCAGGCCAAAGGCTAGACAAGCCCAGTTTCAAATTAAGCATTGCATTCCTATCAGTAGCAGATGAAAGTAGTATCTTCAAAGATATATGTCTTGGCGTTTTGTTTCCCCCCCAAAAAAGAGGGGCTGTTAAAATCAGATTTACTCAACCATGAGAGGCTAAGCATAAAGCAAGAGTGGAAAAACAGGGATCCTAATAGGCTTATATCTGTTACCCATTTAGCTCCATTAGGAAACCTCAAACTGCCCTGTGTGTTATATACACAGGGTGCAGCTTCTTATGTGTTATTTCATTTACTTAAGCACAGGGAGGCCCAATCAGTTCACAGCACATAGGGAGGGCAGTTTTAATCCATCCCTTACCGCCTGCATCCCTCCCATGTTGCCGTGTTGATTCTTCTTCAGCAGGACATGTCCTTCTATGGACAACAGTAAAAAAAAATGTTGTACTGATGCCAATGGGAGTTTTTGATTTATTTTTATAATGATCGAATTTCTCAGATTGAGGAACTGAACAAGATTATTGGAATATGGTTAGTTTCCCATAGTCACATTCTGAGTTGAGGATCCCAATGGATGGACTTGTGGTCTGTGCAGTTCCCTGCTTTGCCCAGCTGTCCTGATGCCCCAGCTAGGGAAGAATGAGAAATTTGTTTCAGTTTGTTTCAGACCAGAATTTGCACCCAGTTTGCACTAGGGATGTGCACTGGATCGGACCCGATCCACGATCCGAGTCCGGTCCAGTGGGAAATCGGATAAATTATCCGATTTCCGATCCCGCAGCTGGATCGGCCGATCCAATCCGAACCGGTCCGAAAAAGCTCCGAACCGGTTCGGCGGATCGGCGGATCGGCGGGCGCCCACTGGCGCCCACCGCTGCTTCCATTGGCGGGCGCCAGCGGGCGCCCGCCGATGAAAGTGGACAGCGGGGGGGGAGGAGGGGGGCACTTACCTTCTCGGCCCGGTGGCTCCCGTCCGGCGCCGGCGCCTACTACTACTAGCAGGCTCCGCGGCCTGCTCTAGGGTGGCGCGCCGGGTGATGTCATCACCCGGCGCGCTACTCTAAGAGCAGGCCGCGGAGCCTGCTGGTAGTAGTAGGCGCCGGCGCCGGACGGGAGCCACCGGGCCGGGAAGGTAAGGAGGGGGTGCGTGGAGGGGAGGAGGGGGCGCGCGGAGGGGGGAGGGGGGAGGGGGGCCCTTACCTGCCCGGCCCGGCGGCTCCCGTCCGGCGCCGGCGCCTACTACTCCCAGCAGGCTCCGCGGCCTGCTCTAGGGTGGCGCGCCGGGTGATGTCATCACCCGGCGCGCTACTCGAGAGTAGGCCGCGGAGCCCGCTGGTAGTAGCCGCCGGCGCCGGACGGGCCGAGAAGGTAAGCAGTGGCGGGGAAGGGGGCTTACCCCCCCCCCCCGGAGCCATCCGCTTCTATCTGCTGGCGCCCGCGGGCGCCAGCGGATGGAAGCGGGCGGCCCCAGGGGGGGTAGGGAGCGCGGGGGAGGGGGTTTACCTGCCGGGGCCGTCCACAGCGGACGGCCCCGGGGGGGAGGGAGTTAGGCCCCCCCTTACCCACCCGCCGCCATTTTTTCCTCATAGACTTGCATTGCAATGCAAGTCTATGGGGAAAAAAATGGCGGCCGATCCAAAAATGTACGATTTTTGGGTCGGGATCGGACTCGATCCGGTCCGGGGGGCCTCCGATTTTGTCCGAACCGGTCCGGGACAAAATTGGAGGTCCCGATCCGGGTCCCGATCCGATCCGGGGGGTCCGTGCACACCCCTAGTTTGCACGTCCTGGACTTGAGCACAATCTAGGGTTGAACTCTGTACATTTCTGACCTTGCAATGCATGGACCAAAGAAAAAATGCATTTGAAAATGCATACCTTTGAACAGCACACCTGAAAATGTTCATTCTTTTGAAAATTGCACATGAACATGCTTTAATGCATGGGAGAAAAATGAATACTTCTCAGAAATGCACACAATTGACATGTATATTTGGAAAAAAATGTGCACCAAATTACACACAAACCTTTGTCCGAACAACAACAAGAAGCTCAGAATCTGGTATGGGCATGATTTGTAACAAACTTCAAGGTGCAATTTGGAGTACCTTGAAGAGTTTTGCTGATTCACACAGCAAGTCGGCAAAGGCTCGTGGGTCAGCCAGGTTCGTTGGTTGAATCTTTTGGCACATCATTGAACATGGGAGTTTGGGTATGTTTTCTGTCAAGCACATGCATTGACATTGGAGTGCATGTACTTGCCAGAAACTTTGTTTCTGCATTAGGGTGCCCATTGAGCTCTGAATAGGGATCTTTGCCTTTCAAAGTATTAATCACAGAATGAATTGGTGGGTTATTAAAGTTCAGGTATTTGATTTGTCATGGTCATAGTGAATGCTCTAGACAGAATTTAATATGACTTTGTGGGAAACAAGCTTATTAGTTCCAAGGCATGCTCATATTTTCCATGGCAATTTTAGAAGACTTTTCCATGGTGGGGCAACCATGTCTGATCATGCCTGCTGGGAAAGTTGAGCTGCTTTCCCTTGAAAGGCTGAAAGCATAATATTTTCAGTTGGATCTGTAAGGACGATGTATCAAAAGTCAGGAAGTGAGAAAACATGATAGTGGAAATATGTGGAATGAGAAGATTAAAAGCAACTAGACCTCTTGTGCCCAGCAGGAGGTATAATCAAAATCGAGTGGAAGAGAACAGCACATTAATTACCTATTTATCATTTTTCTGTCTCATCTGCCACTTGCTATTTTTAAAAGGAGAGACAATCACTTAATTATAGCCCTTATTATGTACTGTGCTTGAGAAAATGCCTTTGATGCCTCCGTTAGCCTTTACTTAACTTTACCCCCATTTGCTTGTCAGCCTCTCTCAAGAGACTTGGGATAAATCAATATATATCAAGGGAAAGACAAGAAGCCTGCTTTTATTTCATAGTTGTCAAAAGAGAGGAAAAGGTCATCCAGGAAAAGAGATCCCAGAAACTAAACGGAGTTTTGAACAGCATTTTAAGACAGGCTTTTTGATTATCATTTTATCCTAACAAAAGTTTGTCATTATTGGGTAGTGGGGCCATATTTGTGAAGGGTTTGTCCTCTACACAGAGAAACATTGCGTCCCCTTTTTCTCATAGGATTCAGTGAAGGTGAGCATTGCAACTGTCATAAGACCACAAGAAGAGCCATGCTGAATCAGACCAAAGGCTTATCTAAGTCCAGTATTCTATATTCACGCTGTGATGAATCAGGTGCTTGTGGGAAGTCCACACATAGGAAATGAGCACAGCTGTGCATCTCCACTCATGTTCCCCAGAAAGTGGTATACAGGGGCAGATTGCCTCTGGTACTAAAGGTAATATATAGCCATTTTGACTATTGATATAGCCATTGATCGCCTTATCCTCCATGAATTTGTCTAATCCTCTTTTAAAATTGTCCAAGGTGGTGACCATCACTCCATCTTGTGATAAAGAATTCCATAGTTTAACTATGTGCTGTGTGAAGAAGTACTTCCTTTTCTCTGTCCTGAATCTCCCACCATTCAATTTTATGGGGTGACCCCAGGTCCTAGTATTATGGGACAAGGAGAAAATGCCTTCCTTACCCAGTTTGGGGTGAGCAACTCAATGTCTGGGTGGAGTGTGGCTGTACCCCAATATTATCTCCCAAGTGCAATGCTTTACTTTTCCCCATAAGAATAACTAGCAATCATTCCCTTCTATGGGAGAGAGTAAAAGGGTACGCTCTGGGATACCACTGAGGTCCAATCTCAGCTGTTTAGCTAAGTTTACATCAGTCTTCATAGCCTCAATGTGGACTTTGCTTCTCGGTCATTCTAGACTAGCAGCAACATGCTGGGAACTTGAGAATATAAAGGGGGAGGAGGATTCCTTCAAGCTGTATTGCTTTCACTGAAACCAAGGAAGTGCAGCATAGCTGCTGGGCATTAGGTTTCTCCTGGCCGAAAGGTTACTGAATGTGCTACGATTTTGATCAGGACTACCATGGACTGAGAAAGGAGGATCAACCTCCACCCCATTTCCCCTCTGAAATCTGCCCCACACCATTGGAGGGGGAGGGTCAATGGAGGCTTTTTTTCTTTCCTTTTTTTAACCCCCCTCCAGCCCCAATGGAAAGTAGTTAATCCTCCACTCCCAGTGTGTCATGGTCCTGATCCAAATCAGGGCCATACATAATTGCACTAGGGTAAATAAAGATATAACCCTTAGCTACCTGCTTTGCTATGCAGTTAACGTAACCTGTAGTTTGGCTCTACCTGCCAGCGATGAAGAACTCGGAAACATTGTATATGAAAGTCAGGAAAAGTTACACAAATGTAAACCAATATGCTGCCTGAGGGCTGATGCACATGTCTGTATCTCAGTACCAAAGGATGGGAAGCTGATGAATGTTTTCAATGTGTCTGCTGAAACATTGTGATCTTAACCCATTGACAGATTACACATGAATAGCACTGGCTGGGATGGAATGTGTATACATGCTGGGGCTGCTTGCTTGTAGCCTTGGTTAAAAACAACAACAACAACAACAACAACAACAACAAAAACACAGTACCACAAGTGCCAGCTAGTGATGGTTGAACTCTTCTCAGTTTGATTGAAAATTGGATCAGTGGTTATGAGTATGATTGGAAAATGGGGGGGGGGGGGGAGAGAGAAGAGATTGGTTTTGTTCTAGAGTTCTAAACTGACTTGTAATGTTGGCCGCTACTCCTTATACTGGATTATCTCTTTTAAATTGGCCCTTTTCTTTTGTTTAAGTCCTGGATGCAAATCATAACACAGACAGTGCTAAACAAAAACATACGGCTCCAGGGAGCAGAAGGCAAGCCCAAGGAAGCTCTGGGACTTTGGGGTAAAGGGAGCCATACAATACCTCTACTTGTTTGTCCAAGCACAGGGAGGTGTCTCCAACTCAGATTATCTACAGTTTATGCCAGTCCTTTTATATATGTTCTCCGCTCCTCCTAGGCCTTATTTTTCTTGATCTCTTTAAACTATGATGAGGCCAAAAATAAACATCCCCTTTGATCTCACATGTCTCGCTGTTATACGCAAATTGCACTATATCTCTAACACTAAAATATTATCATTTGGATGGTCACAATCCGCCAGAAAGCTCTTCTGCACATTCTCCTTTGAAATGCATGGAAATTGAACAAGCGCTTGCAGAGCTCCTATTCAATTCAATGGGGTGTGAACAGGAGCACCCCAGAATGTGTCCTAAATGGATTACACAGTGTGGCCTCTGCCATTTTGATTAAGAAATAATCTCTATTACAAAAGTAGCAAATAAAACTATACAGTCTTTACTCACTCTTCTTGATCATGAAAGTAGAATCCAGTAGTAACTCTGAATTAAGGCAACCTTTAAGGCTTCATTGGAAGCTGCAAACACACGCATTGACACGCACATAGTAGCTGTGCTTTGAACAGACCATTAATAACAAATGGCAGCTAAGTGATAATTCAGAGCTACTCAGAGCTCATCCACAATTGGCATTTTACTCAACACTCCATAGCAGGAGTTATCATAAATGAACAGCTCTTTAAAAAATAATTGCAAACCAGTTGCAAGTGGATTGAGGAAGAGTGATTTGGGGAAGAATTTAATAGTTATGAAGTATTTTTAAAAATCAGTAG
This sequence comes from Anniella stebbinsi, assembly GCA_029215795.1. Classification (NCBI taxonomy): domain Eukaryota; kingdom Metazoa; phylum Chordata; class Lepidosauria; order Squamata; family Anniellidae; genus Anniella; species Anniella stebbinsi. Next base: position 95,857,023 of record JARDYH010000003.1, on the reverse strand, counting down.
GAGTGTGTGTGTGTGTGTGTGGGGGGGGAAGACCAGTAGTATGGTTATGCTATATCTTTTTAAAAGGTTTATAGAAATAAAATAAAATTGAACTCCTGCCTTCTCATGGTTTGAAAAAAGCCAGGGTTCTTGTTGAGTGGAGTTCCAAGTTTACTTTTCAGTACCTGGTACTGGGAAGGCAGATAGGGATTCTGTTGGTATTAGGAATTTATTTATTTATTTATTTATTTATTGCATTTATATCCTGCCTTTTTCCCTCCAAAGAACCCAAGGCAGCATACATAATTCTCCTCCTCCTTTCGATTTATCCTCACAACAACAACCCTGTGAGGTAGGTTAGGCTGTGACTGGCTCAAAGTCACCAAGTGAGCTTTCATGGTCAAATTGGGACTAGAACCCATATCTCCTAACTCCCAATCCAACGCTCTAGCCACTACACCACGCTGGCACTCAATATTAGTATACCAGCCTGCTGCCTCTTTTCAAAGGGCTGCCCTGCCCACGTCCAGTTTAAGGGTAAAGAACCATAAGAACTGTTGCCCATCCACTGTCAGCCACCTGAACAGCAGAATGAACAGGCAACACACAGCTCACCTGGTCGCAGTGTTCCACACTATGCTGAGATGTACTATATGTCTATTTAAATTATAATCATTATTCTATATACAATTCAGTTGCTGTGCTCTTTTGTCCTATTGTTTCATGATGCGTGTCTTCTCATTTTTGGCAATGTATAAGTGGCCACCCTAGACTACTTCAAAGATGGTGCTGAATTCCCACTCTATATATAGTCCTTCTAAAGCAGTTACAGTAGAAAGACGCTACTTTGGATCAAAGAGTGCCAGCCATAGCATCTGTTCTTGAAAACATGCATGTATCATGTCTGTTCAATGCCCAGCCACACTGGAGTTAGGGATGTACGAGAATTTCATTTACAGTGCAAGCAGGAGAACGTGTCCTCTGAAAATCTGCACAAATTCTCAAACATGGGCTTGCGTTCCAAAAATTGCAGAAACTTCGGAAGAGAACTGTTCAAAATTGCACAACTTTTTTAAAAATGTGCATGTTCACACTTTAGCGAGTCAGGAAAAGCGTGCAACTCGGAAACATTCTAAATTTACCCATGTGGTTGTGTTCGATTTGTGCACGTTTCCTGTTGCACAAATCAAACAGTGATAGCAAACGGCTGCAGAAATTGAAGGAGAGACAAGCATCGCACCAATGCTCAAAGAATCTGGGCGAACGTGGATGTTGAGTTTTTGCCCATCCCTAACTATAGAAGCCAGAAGAGGCTGATCAGTTGGGTGCAGAAATAGGCAACAGAATCGTCTAGATTCTCAATGCAATGTTGGGCAGTATTCAATGGTATCATCCTGCAAACCCAAATGGAATTTGCAGAGCTCTGTTGAATCTTTTGTACCCCTAGTTGAACATCTGATTGAGTAACTGTGCTTGCGCAAAAGTATCTTCAGTTGGACTGTCGTCTTGCACATGGTGCGTAACCTAGTTTCCACTAGTGCAACATCATTTGCAATGACACAGGTGGATACAGCCATAAAATCCCTTTGTAAATACTGGAGTACTACCAGCTGCAGGATGAAACTGAATACGACATATAAACCTTAATAATGTCAGAACCTCTGCTCAGAACTTCACCAGACCAATGAAGGATTGCCTTCCTCAACAAACCTGAATAAAGTACATCAATAGTTTTGAAAGAAATATATGATATGTCTGTCTAAACTTTTGGAGCAAAAGGGGTAAATGTGTCAATTTTCAGCACTTTTTAACTTGCTGGACCTGTGGAAGTTGTTATCAGATTGGTTTGAAATTTGGCACAATTGACATCTCATCAAGTGTATCACGGATGTTAAATTTCAAGTTTTTCTATTTCACACAGGCTTTCCCTAGGCTATAACTTAATTTGTTTTAATTTGGTATTTTAAACTTTTATAGCTTTATATTATGTTTTAACTTACTATATTTTATGGTTGTCATTGTGAACTGCCCAGAGATCCTTTGCTATTGGGCAGTATAAAAACGTCTATCTATCTGTCTGTCTGTCTGTCTGTCTGTCTGTCTGTCTGTCTAGATAGATAGATAGATAGATAGATAGATAGATAGATAGATAGATTTACTCAGCAGGGGTCATTTTTAAAACCAAGAGAATTTTGAGGCTTAGCATAGCAGAACCTTTCCCCCCCCACTCATTGCCTTAATTCCTGTGTCCCTTTATCATTATTAACATAAACCTAACAAATCACTGATTACAGGTACTTCCACATTAATTGGTTCAGGTGGACAGTTATTACATGTAGAACTAAAGCAGATATTGAGAAACTATACATTCCTAATATTGATATTAGGAGAAGGGCACTCCAAATAAGAGACAGGCTGACATTCCTGCCCCAGGCAGCAAATTTGGAGAAAATATGCTGTTCCTTTAGTTATGGAATGTAACTTCTCAGGGTTAAACTATTGTTACTATGTAGATTCAGAGCCTAGCATGGGAAGTGATGGTGTTTGGAGGCTTTCATCCTTTGCCCCTGCTATGGTCCTGATGCCCCTGCTATGGTCCTGATGCCAAAGTGGAAGATGAAATTTACAAGTACAGAAGAATGTCTGGGCTGGGTTAAATGAAATAATGTATGGAGAGGATGCTGTTGACAAGCATATTTGCAATGGGGCTAAATTGCAGATTGGTGGACTTGCAAAAGTCCACTGATAAAATAAATAAATAAATAAATAAAACCCCATTTGCACAAATTTAAAGACCAAAAAAATAATATTAAAAAGGCACTCTTTCATTTTTACAAATTTACAGACCCGAAAAATGATAAAAATCTTCCCATTTGTGCACATTTAAAGACCTGACAAATAATATTGAATAATATCCCACAATCCAATTTGCACAAATTTAAAGACTCACCAAATTTGTTTTCTTAAAAAAAAAAGGCCAGCAGAAGGACATTGAACAAAATCTGCCAGGACTGAACTGGTAAAGCCCTTCGAGATTTCACCTCCAAAATGGAATTCTCATCCATCCCTATCATTGACTTCTTGGAGAGAAGTGCAGGTTCTACGTAATGTAGGAAGGGCCATGGCTCAGTGGTAAGCAGAAGATCCAGAGTTCGATCCTCAGTATTTCCAGCTGAAAGGGTCAGATACTGTGTGATGAGAAAGACTTCTGCTGGACAATACCAGGCTAGATGGGCAAACACTCCTACCTGGCATAAGGATGTTTGTTCTATTCTTAAACAAGACTCATCAGCATTCCTTAACATTTTGCCCCCAAATCTTCCTTGCCTTCCGTGCAAAAAGGTTGAAAAGAAAAGAAAAGGAAAGAAAAGCCTTTGTGTTAACATAAGTTCACATGAAAAGGAATGTGAGAAGCTAGTCTCCATTTACTTCAGTTCGTAATATGCCATGATTTTTGAATAACACTAACTTGACATCGTACCCTTTCTTCATTGGAGGAGGAGCTCCACAAATTAAAGTTGCTCCAGGCACTAGTTTATACACCATTTTTTTTTAAGGCAAATTTTCTCTCTCTTTTGTTGTCAATGAATAGACTTTTAAAATATGGGATGCAAGTTATGGCAAAGAACATGGTTGTATTAAAAATAAGTGACCTAAGAGTAGCTGGTAGAATCTCTAATCGTTAGAACTTCCACGAGCAGGGGATCTAGACATTCTATCCTACGCTCCCTTAATAAGGCCTTTAAAAGCAGAAAAGATTGCGTAAAACTTATTGCCTTCCCTTAAGAGCTACAGAAGAGAGATGTATACTGAAATACCTTTTATCATTTGAAGAACATCTGGAGGACAGTCTTGTCTTAATATTCAAGTAACATCAAGCCATTATTCACTTTTTGAATTTCCTGTGCCTTCATCACAATATCATACTGTGCATGTTCAAATGTTCATTTTGTTGTTGCTCTACCACGCTCACAATTTTCTAGCATGGGCATGACTAAACGCTTCACAAGAGAGCCAAGATACTGACTCTACTCCAAAGAATATGTGCCCACAGGCTTCGATAGCAGGGGTGCTGAACCTCTTTCAGCCTGAGGCCTGAATTCAGTTTGGGAGAAGCTCTTAGGGGCTGCATAGGCGTGCACAGGGGATGTGCCAGGTGTGCCCAGGCACACCCTAATGTCTCAAGCAATAAGCACTGAATTGAGTGTGCCATTGAGTAGGAATCCAGAGGGGGATCCAGGCACAGCAAGAATGGTCCTCTGGCTGCTCCACTGCTGCCGCCCCTGAGAGTGCACCGTTGCTCCCGGCAGCAAGAGCAAAAAGGAATCACTCTGCTGGGAGCCACACTTCAAAGAGGCCAGAAGGAGGGATCCTGAAGGGTAATATCACCACGTAAGCCCCTCCTCTGGCCAGTGCCACCACCAAGCTCCACCAATGCTGGGGCTTGAGGAAAATCTCCCCATTTCCCTACCCCTCACCTGCAACGGCCCTCCCATGGTCAGGCATACCAAGCATGGAGTAGGGCATCAGTGAATACAGTGTTTAATAAATAAATGAATACAAATTATGTCCTTTATGACGGAGTATTCAATACATTTTTTAAAAAAATCTCTGGGTGCACATCCCAAAGAAATGTGGTGCACACACCTATGACTGCATTCCAATGGAGGGTGGGGACAAAGGCAATAGAAGTGGGACCAAAATGCCCCCAACACCAAAGATACCAACATATTTTAGTTTAAAGCTCTAACTGCCATTAACTAAGCCTTAGGAAAGGCATTTTAACCTTATGTCTGCATGTGTGCAGAGAGTGCTGAAGTTGGGAAGCCACCAAATGATTCACGGGTGAGGAAAGCAGGTGGGGCCAGGAGAAGGATGTGTGGCCATCTGGGGAACCCCAGAAGGTGGACTGGGTTCAACACTGCCGTTCTATAACCTATTCAGGACTTAGACCTCACACAATTGCAACTGCATGAGGGGAAGAGCTCATTGGTTCCACCTCCCATAATGTCCCTGCTGGCCTCACTCCCACATGGTTCACATTTCGGGAGGGAGGGTCTGAAGAGAAGACTCTGTTCTATATGCATAGGCTACCTGTTTGATTTAAAACTCTGATTGTGCAGGTGATTCTTCATATAACCTATTTCATAAACCAAACTACTATTGAACTGGTGAGTCATCTGGGGAGGCTTTGTGCCATGGAAGTGAGATCTGCAAGGGTGAAGGATGAAGCCTTTTCAATGGGCAGACCAATTCTATGGAATGGCTTCCTCAGGGAATTCCACTACAGCATTTCCTTCAGAGCCTTCGAAGCTCTAGTTAAAAACTTCTTCATTTACTGGGGCCTTTTTGTACTCACAACTTGATTTTGTTATTTGCTGCTGTTGCTTTTATTGTTTTAGCCTACTGGGTATCTAAGGATTTGTGTATTTGATATGCTTGTATGCTGCTTTGCCTAATTTCATTAGAAAAACCGCCTATAAACTTTGTAGAAATAATAATTGTGTGTGTGTGTGTGTGTGTGCACATTTGGGCATATGAGATTATGTTCCTTAGGTTGGAATTTCAGGTTACATGGCCAAGTTGTATTTCCAAACTCCAGACAACATTATCTGCTGCAAATGGGCTTGAACTCCAGCTTGGTGTGAGGAAGTGGGTGTAGGAGCTGAAGGTGGAGTTGCAGAGGAAGAGTAGCAGGTGGGGGGTAAGGGGTTAAACACCCTTCCTGTCACCTGTTGCTTCTCTCTAACAAATCATCCAATACTGATGTTATTATAGTGGAGAAATGCTATAGCATTTGGAAAGATGACTTGGCCCCGTAGCATATAGTTCCAGGCATAGTCACAATGAGGGAATATAAAACAATTTTAGAAACATTGGACTGAATGTTAAGCTTCAATCGCCTTAATAGAAGCCTTATCAACGGACTCCGATTCACAGTTTTAGCTATTCATGGTGCGAACAAACTTCATTTGCCCACTTCCTGTCCTGCATGCCTCGATCTCATATCAAATTTAGGAAGTTCCAGAGCCTTGTATCATTGCCCCCATCCACAAGTTCAAATTCAAAGTCTGCATCCTTGTCATGATTGGAAATTCCCAATTTGCACATCCATCAACAGAAACTATGGATAGTTATTGTTGTGCAGGATTAAGCCTGCCTTAACTTGCCATGCGATGCAGCTGAATAAAAGGATATTCTGGTGTTTCCCAGGCAGGTTTTAAAAGAAGGAAGCAGGAACTCAGATAGCTATCAGGAAAGGGAAGAAGCAGGTAACTATAGATAATCCCGCACACACATCCATTTTACAAAACCCTACATACCCATTAAAAGAGAAGCTGTCAGCAGCTTGGGGTCATAGGGGCTTTTCCCTCTGCCATTTTCAAAATGCGAATCTTCCAGCTTAAAAATATTGTCCTGTTGAGGAAGAAAGGAGCAAACATTAATCTAACCATGCAGTAAAACCAACGTATACAAATTATTAATCTAGTCATGAATAGCAAGCAGTTCATCACACAGCACTACACCCAAAGTTCTACGTTACTCCATTTACGTTTCATTAGATTGGGTTCTATTTCTGCTTGAAGAACTTTTGGGAGTGAAACTCAAAAGCCAGCAAATGTCATCTTCCTTACATTGCCTTCACCAGACATTGGGTTCCCTACAACTTATTATTTCAAAATGATTTTTTTTTTTACAGATGTTATCCCATGTCCACAATCTCGTGTGCATGGTTGCACTAATCTGTCCATATGCTTTTAAATTACAGGCTATAAAGCATAGACCTAACAAAAGTGAAATGGTTGTGGGGGATCGGGGGTGAAGGGAATGTAGGCCAGCTCTCACAAAAGAGCAGTTGTCAGAGTGTGTGGCTGTGGGAAAACACACACCTACGACAAAGTTAATTTGCACAGGCTGTGGATGACTTGGGATTGTTTAGGTTGACAGTTAAATGTCAGGAATTCATGTTTTTCTTTAATTCAGTTTATCCAGGTCATTAGTAAAACAGTAGGACCCACTTATACAGATACCCCAAGAGGGCAGGCTGGGTCACATGGTAAGGTGACCAGATAAAATCCAGGTCAGGGCTCATGTAACTTTAACAGTTGTAGAGAAAAGGGAATTTCACCAGGAACTAATTGCATACAAATGACACTGGCTGAAATTCCCTTTTCTCTACAACTGTTAAAGTTACATGAGCCCTGACCTGGATTTTATCTGGTCACCCTATCACATGGGAAAGGCTCACACAAACAAAATCATGGCTGTCATCTGAGTGCAGACAGGAGGAGAACTGGTGAGTGCCAACTCTCACTTTGCAAAATTCATTCCCACTTCCTGAAAATTACTGAAACATCTTCCATGCCTGTGGCCTGCAAATAGGGCTGTAAATTGAGGTGGAGGGGAGGATAATTTTGGCACAGTGCTAGTGACTTCTTTCCTATTTATTTTCAAATCATATAAACGTCTAGATATTTCAGGGTATATGGGTGCAAGTCTAACAGTGCAAGCCTATACTCACCTACAAAGAAATAAGTCCCATTGAGTTGAGTGGCGCTTATACCCAGATAAGTGCCCAGGATTACAGCCTAAATTAATATAGTACTCTTATTCCAATGCTTCATAACAGTAATAGAAAATGGCACAAGTCCTGCAAGGTATGGTTGAACATAAAGTTTATCTTTTTTTCCCCTTTTGTTGCCAAGGTAAATTGTTATGTGATCTCTTTTAATGATAAAAAGTTGGTATCAGAATGACTAAAACCAAAAAAGGCTCTACCATGTCATTATACTGATATGCCTGTTAAAGGTCAGTTTCAGGTTTGGGAGGTGTGAATTTGGTAAGTTCACATTGAAATGTGAACCGCACAAATTTCTAACCCATCCTTATGTGTGGTCCCTTTAGCCCTACTTATCTCTCACATCTTCATTCCAGGGTATGGGGGCAAATGCATTCAATGCTCCCTTGGGTGCATAGATTTAGCTGCACAATTCTTTGGATCCAGGCCAATTTCATTTTTCTGGCCATATAGGGGGGCAGTGAACGAGTTAGGGGAAAGAGTTTGACAAACAGAGTTGATGAATGGGACCCCTGAGCTAGCAGGTAGGATAGCTCCGCAATTCATACATTCAAAAAGTTTGATTAGTTTGATATATTGTTCATGTTTTTTTAAATTGGACTTGTCAAATTTCTCAGGAGGAAATGTTTAAATTTCTATGTTGAGTTAACTGTTAAGACTATAGCTAAGAGATAAACTGATCTTTAAAATGCCAAAGGATCTCATGCTACTTCCATCTGAGTGCCCAAGGTGATCCAGCAGAAGTGGAGCAATCCAAAAACCACATGAATGTCATATTACCCTTGACTGATTAGCAAGGACGTCAAAGATGCCATATCCCCAGTATTCCAGAAATCAGATACCATCAAGGATATTTAACAATTCTCAAAGGACACTGAGAATTGGAATCTCTTTGTGTAGCAACTTTCAGGGTTGTCATGTATAATATATCACCTGCATTGCTGTCTGGCTTGCATACGGTGACCTCTGGAAGAAAAAAAAATGCTGTGCTGTGCACTGAATATCTGTCCTTTCTAGGCAATTTATTAGGTGGACTGCATATGCAAGCAGAAAGACACACAATCCTAAAATCAATTCACTTGAACAGTTATCTTCTTCACCTTTTACTTCAATCCCCTCCCTATATTTGTCATTGTACATTTGGATGAGGGCTTCTTGATTATAATTGCTTTAACAGTGATGTTGTTCCTATGTTAATAACGTATTGGTTTATACACAATATTGCAAAACTGCAATAGTTTCCCATTGTTATTTTTACAATTCAAGAGCACTCTCTTCCTCCTTTACCTTTTGGATGTCCTGTGTACTATTAACCTATGGAGTGTGTGTGTGTGTGTGTGTGTGTGTGTGTAAGCTCACACAACATAGGAAATAACAACAGTACTAAGGCCTTTGTGCCAGCTTTTAATGAAATATTGAATTTTACAAACTACAATTCTCTCTTCTCTCCCATTGTAAATAAATCCATTTCTAAGGAAGGAATTTCATCCAAAAAGCCTTCATATGGCAGAAGAAGGCACTTCTCAAGTGGGCAGGGAGTTTGCAAAATTAATCTGCAGTTAGACTTCAACTAAATAGAGTCAAAATTGTTTAGTTAAGATTGCAAATGTAAATATCATATCATTGAACTAAAATAGGCTTTACAGTGTTGCTCGAGGGACCAAAAGCAGGCCTTGGAATCTTAGCTGGAAAAAAGAAAGGTAGAGCTGTGTGTCATCAGCATATTAGTGACATTAAATTCCCTAACTCCAGATGGCATCTCCCAGCACATTCATATGGATGCTGAAGAGCGTGCAGGATAAAATAGGGCCCTGTGGCACTCAACAAGCCATTGGCAGTGGGGCAAAGCATGGATCACCCAGAACTCCTTTCTAGTACTATTGAAAAAGAACCAGAACCACTGTAATACTGTGCTTTTTAAGCCCAAACTAAACCACATAGCCAAAGTCTCTGAGTGGTTTACAAAGGTTGTTTACAAACTATGATTGATGGTGTCAAACCCTGCTAAAAGATCCAGAAGAATCAAGAAGGTTGGACTCCCAACATTCAGTCCACGTCTACTAGTAGGGAGATCAAGATAGTTATCAGCCCAAACCCTGGTTTGCTGGCTCCAAAGTCAGAGTCAGGGCTCCAGCCTTGGAGCCAGGAAACCGAACTATCCTATGCCCCTGGCCAGATCTACACCAAGCAGGATATGACACTGAAAACAGTTTGAAAACTGTATATGGAATGTGTCTTGAACCCCAACAGTTGTCACTACTGTTATAAACCATTTCAAAGCAGTAGTGTACATCCTGCCCCTATTGCTAGCTAGGGTTGATTGGTGATGTTGCTCAAAATACCACCAAGTTGTCCACTCCTGAGTGATTAGCTGATACAGGAGAATTCATCTTAGAAGAAGCACTCCTTCCTGGGTGGTAGAAGAGGGAGAATGCCTCTTTTAAGATGGCATTTACCACATGCAGTTTTTATAAGCATGTGTACTGAAAAATAATTTTGTTCAGCAAACAACAACACCAAAGTCTGCTGCCTGATTAATCAAGGCACCCTTTTTACCAAATCAAATGTTTCCTTAATTTGTTTGAATAGATTAATAGACCAAGGATGATCTACACCAAGCATTATACAACACTTTGAAAACATTTGAAAACTGTATATGGAGTGTGTCCTGGTCCTCAACACTTGTCACTACTGTTATAAACCATTTTAAACCATTTTAAAGCAGTAGTGTAGATAGGCTCCAAATGTTTCAGCTTTGTTTTGTGATTGATAGGGTAGGGATGTTGATAAGCTCATGTGCATCACCTAAGTTGTTCCCTTGGTTGCTGATACAGCCCTTACACAATTTGGGGGCAGCATACGTCTAATTGGCTTATGACCTTAGCTCCAATTTTTGGTTAATTGCCTGAGATGATCACAGATAATGATCCATGAAGATTCATTACATGATAATCTATAGTACTTTTCCCATGTCCAAGCATGACAACACTATCCTGTGGATAATGTAATACATGAGCTAAGGTGATCAAAAGGGCTGGAAATGCCAATCCAATTAATTTAATAGTCATGTGACATTAAAACATCATCAGTTTTGGCTTGCAGATTGCTCAGCTTTTAAAGCAAAGTGGAACACATTTGCAACCACAGGGGCTAGAAGGTTTTTATGAGCAAAGTGATTTTATCACCAACAAGAAGAGACCTCACGACACAGAAAAGGGGCCAAGTGGCTTGTGAGTCATAAGACCCTCCTGACTATCCCCAAAACATTTGTCACTTTTGACACACAATTGTATCAAATGTCCTTGGTGCTGCTACAGTTCTTCTGTAATGGCAACAATTAATTTTGGACACAATCATGTGACAAAATCAATTTAATAAATGTTACTATATAGTGAATGGGCAATGGCAAGAGGCTAATTAAAACAGGAGATCAGCCTAATGATTGATCTTACACCTTCCCAGGAAGTCTTTTATAAACAGAAAGTCATGATGAAATAGATTAGCAATATTACTATCACTGAACACATGAGGACATTCTATGATGATATTGAAGCTCGGTATAAGATAAGCAATTTGCCCAACGTTGACTTCTATTCAGTTTCCTAACCATAATCACTAGTTCCATTCCATTTTCCACCATTTTATCTTGCTGGCTGGCGGCTGATACCACAGGGCTCTTATTAAATCAAGCCATGAAAGTCACACATTCAGCTTCTTGGCTGTGAGACTTCATTATAATGTGTTACTATATTCAGGATTCAGATTTATCTAGGAACTGGTTCACACATGCATATTCATCACTTGATCACTGAAATATCAAGAGATGGCTCCCAAATGCTATTCTAAGCACTGTCTCTTGCCTAACTTCCAGCCTTTCTAGCACACAAACTAAATTGTGCAGTAGGGAGGGCGCAAGCGTCTGACTGGGTCTGCAAGGGCAGCAGACCCCCCCCATGTCCGACCCTCAGGGGCCCAATTGGACATGGTCAATGCAAGTGTGGACCGATACCCAAGAGCTCACGAGCCCCCCTGCAGGCACTTCGGCGCAGGTCCACCCTGACTTCCAGCCATATCCCTCTGCTGCATTAATGGCAGCTGCCATTAACACAGCAGAAAGAAATGTGCAATTTTGGAAGCTCTGGGAATCATGTGTCATCGTCCCTGTGCCAATGAGGGCCTTATTGGCCTGTGAGCCTATCTACACTACTGCTTGAAAATGGTTTATAACAGTTTTAAACCGGTCAATAATGGTTATTAATTGGTTTAAAACTGTTATAAACCGTTTTAAAGCAGTAGTGTAGAAAGGCTCCTATTAATGCAAGGGTAGGGCATTCAAGGCCCTAATTGGCTCATGGGGGGGGGAATGCATGATTTCCAGAGCCTCTGGAAATTGTGCATTTCCCTCTTCATCTGCAATTAACACAGTGGAGGAAAGGGGCCAAAAACCAGGGCGGGGAGAATAAATTGTGGAGATAGAATAAGTTATGTAATTAGCTTCATTTTCAGAATTTACACACCAAATAATAAATTTGAACTTTAGTGGCAAGCTGGCCGTTAGAGCCCATCTTACATTTCTAAGCAGAAGCCACTCTGGGAAAGCAAAGGGTATGGCTGTGTGAGCTGAGTAATTTCCCCCCTTGCACTAATATAAAACAGCTTCTCCTTTTTGTTTTTTGTTTTTTAATAAAGGGAAATAATACCCCCCACCTACTAATAAATGGTATTGTTGCAGAATAAAATTACCTATGAAAAGATTAATTCCATTGTGTGCTTGGAGACGTATGTTCCAGTAGACGTAATTATAATGTCTCTCCCTGACAAGTTACAATTACTCTACAGAACAGGGTTTTCAGAAAGCCTATAGGTTTTTACCCCTTCCTTTAAGCATTTTTTAAAATAATAATCAAGAATGCATATATTTCTCCCCTCTGAGCAACACAAATGTTGCTTATACAGAAACAGATGTGTTCAGCATGATTAAAAAAGTGTTCATATTAAAGACTGCATCCTGATTTAGAGCTCACCTGTATTTTCATTATGCAATATAAATGGAACATTAAAGTTGATGAGGGTTGATGTTATCCATCCCCACAGTGCACACGCTCATCAGAAATAATGCAAAGGTACCCTTCATTATATAAATATTGGAAATAAATAATAAACAAATAATTATTATCTTGCACTTCTGCAGTGCCTTGTGTTCTGCTCCAGTTGTCGTCTAACAAGGAAGGCGAATTTTGGAAGGTTGGTAACAGATTTTTCATGGGAACGTGCTTCTTTCTTGGAGGACCATAAAATCGAAAATAAAATTTGGTTTCCCCCAAATAAAAACGCGTTGTTGATGCCATTCTACAGGAGCGTTTGAGTGCAATGCTGCAGAGCTCATAAATAAGTAAATAAATAAACAATATTTAGAGGGCCGTTACTGTAAGATGCCTGTGCAACAGAGGTTCTGTAGATGTGGTGCTCAAGTAGTAGAGGATCTCTACCACTATTTATTAAATTGTTCTCTGTATTCTGAACCCAGGACAAAATTTATTTTGAATCTGTTACGAGATACATCTGACAGTGATGATCAAGCTAAAGTTATATATTTGCTCTCTGATGCTGACGAATTTGTGACAGAGTTCCGAGATTCGCAGTGGCTGCCTAAAAGTTGAGAAGATGATTCGTAGAGGTCAATATGGTGAACTGTAATTATGAAATTTAAACTGAAGTTTTAACATATCAGTAGTATTAACTTTTATACATTTATGGACCTTTTAATGTAAATTCTTCGTGCCTCTTATTTTAATTCTTTGTATTAAGACTATCTTTCACATGTATATGGGCACATTCTAATGGAAACCTTTTCTAGTATCTTTTTATATTTTACTTTTTGGTATTATGGAGTTTTTATGTTTTTATCCATATTGTTGGTGTATATAAAGTTGATTTGACCATGATGGCTGGAACAACTAATAAACATATCCATGTATAAACCAATGAATAATATATATTTTTTCAAAAAAAAAATTTTTTTTTTGAGCTGAAGATTTTAATTTTGGGGGGGAAAAGTCTTTGCAGTAACACTGCACTAGCATGTCCATGGAACATAAAAGAGCAAGAGTAACAGACACACAAACACACACACCAATACTACATGGTCTGATTATTTAATATGATATTAAAAATTATCATATCAGCGTGAAACAAAGGACTCATAGAACCATGTGGGTGGGAGAGGGGGAACCCCCACCTGGGTAATGTCTATAGCCTTGCAGTATAGGAAGTTAATTGCCTACAAAAAATTGTATCACCTAAGAAATTCATTATTTTCCCCAATGTATTTTGTTGCTCTTTTGAAGTTGTTATTTGGAGTGGGAGAATATCTCCCATTCCTTCCAATGCAAATAGCAGCTTCAGAAGAGGAATTTTTCTCAAGATCACAGCAGGGTGGAGGGGTTAAATTTCCCATCTATTCCCCCCATGCTATATTTTTTTTAATCCTGCATGTTTATATGCAAATATTTAGTTAACATCACTTCTAGTTCGGCGCCTAGATGCAAACATTTAGTTCAGTGTCAAACATAAGTGTTTTACTTTCCAAGCAACTTCAAGGCTACCACAGGACAAATATAATCATCTAATTTATTAATCTCACATTTACTCATTTGTGTAACAGTTAAAATAAGCAAAGTGCTGTAGAGAGAATTTAAAAAGTCTGAAGTCTTCCATTCTAAATGTCAACCAGACACTAAAGGCATATTCTGGGAGAAAAGAAAGGATACCAAGATGATGGATTTGGTTAAACAAGAACAAATTTATTATGCAAAGAAGATAATTACATCATTCCAGTATCGCTGGCACAGTCCCTAAGTCACATTTGCTGCTGTTCGCTCTGTAAATTCAGCATAAACACTTAAAACATACGAATCTAACTACAGTTCGTTGTACTCGTCCCATTGAAATCCTAGGATTAGTAATTAAACCTATTCATTTCAACAGGACTTAAATCTAATGTGCCCCATCAACTTCAAACAATTTATGCATGCTTAAAGTCTTCTGGATTGCACCATAACACACTCCACTATATCCCAATCGCAATTTTAGTAATCCTTTGGTTCACTGATAACAGAACCATTTCAATTCTGGGCCTATATTTATTGGTGCAGGGTGCAATCCTATAGCCACTAAATACTGTCCAGATGGCCATAGCACTTTTTGGGTTCCGAGGCTAGAGGTGGGAGTCAGGGCTCTGACCATGTCCCCAGAAACTGTGCTCACTGCCCTGTCTGTCCCCCTTGTAGCTGGTGCGGTTCTTGCTGCACCAGCTACATCTCTGCGTTCGGAAATGGAGCATAGAGATGGCAAAAAGGGAGCAGTCCCAGGGACAGGGAGGGGAGGAGACCTCTGTGCACCTTGGCCTCCTTCTCCCCCTCCCCTCCTTGAAGCTATGGCTAGACAGGCAAAATTGCCCAACTAGCTAAAAATGAAGGGCACCCAAGGCACAGAAGCAAGAATCGTCTCCATGCTCCGGTTGCCCTGCATTGAATAGTTATCAGCCTGTTATCTATCTCCATAGGATTCCAGCCTTAAAGCTCTTTTACTCTGCTCTTCAGCCAAAAGGCTCCTCAGGCAGCTTGCATGTGATCAATAAAAAAGGCATGGCACTAAAAGAAAAAGGGATGAGGAGAGAAGAGGAAAACATGTAAGCCCAGACACAAATTCTTAAAGTTATCATCCATTCATGTCATATACACCCTCTAATGAAAATGCTCAATAGCCTCACAGTTTACAGAGGAAGGGTACAAATCTTCAGCCAACTGATGTCAATAGGATTTAAGAAGTTTGTGTGCAGCATGGCAGCCAGAGCGTGGGATCCAAACACTTACTTTAAGTTTAAGTAGGCTCAAAGGCATGTGCATACCCAGTCATATTTTTGACCTTTCCCTTTGAACAGAAGGCCACCCATGCTACATCACAGACTAGTTTTGTCACATAGTCTTGGAAGTCGCTGTTTCGGAAACATGACGCCAAATGTGCCTTAGGCACATAGGACTAATTGCATGGCTTTTTGAACTTGACCTAGGGGGAATCTACACGGAGTGTTGTTGCGTTAAAAACAGGTCAGATAAGAGTTTGAAATATTGTCGTAGCAAAACATCTTAGACCACATTACTGAGTACTCACGTTACAGGACAAAACTTCTTCAGTCTTCAAAGCAGTGTGTGCGGTCACACACTCTTCTGTCCTGTCTCTTTCTCTTTCATTTTTACAGTGAGTTTAGGGCAAGGCATTGTGGGCGTTGTAGTTCAGTCACCACTTCCTCCTTTGTTCCTCTGTCATATCCTAGCGAGTATAGGGCTAAGAATTGTGGGTGTTGTAGTTCACTCACCCACTTCCTCTTTCTTCCCCACCAATCAACTGCTAAGCATTTGGGCGCCGGTCAACGAAGCACTGCCCCCACGAATCACAAACGGTAAGGAAGGACACATTATTTTATTTAAAATGATTTATTAAAAGTGAAACCGTTGTATATAGCTGAAGTGAGTTTTAAAAAACCTCAGGTATACAACATTATAGGGAGTGCGTCATGTGGCCCAAAGAGTTTTCATAACCCTTATAAAACGTTAAAAACCTAGCGAGTAGATCGGCCCATAAACATTTGTATATTCTTCTTTAATAGTCTCTTCGTTGCTCTTTGTATCACATCACTGGGGTTTTGCACCAGGCCTTAACTTTGCTCATTTGTGGATATTATTTATTTATGGATCAAGGCAGGACGTCTACAAAAGGCTAAAGTTGCCTCTTCCCAGAACAGTTGGTCTCCATCACCACCAATTTAGGGAGGCTGAACTTATCAGCACGGCCTTCTCTAATGTGTATTGATGTCATTGCTCCTTGTTCCCTGTCAACGTTGAAACAATAATTAATAACAAGGAAAAGAGAGATTGGGGTCCTTATTCCAGACAAGTTATGTTGTGAGAGCATCACACTGAAACATGTGCTTTAAATTGGGTTCATGCAGAGATCATGAGGCCATCATAGGCATACTTGATTAACTCTGGTTGCCTGCTGCTCCCCACCCCTCACACACAGCTATGAAAATATGACAAATCCGAGAACTGCTATTGGCTGAGTATCACCACAGGGATCTATAATAATATATTTATTTAACAGGAAATCAAACACCATTTGTAATGCCTACTGCACGCCGTACCACCCCACTCACAAAATGCAGGAAAGAATCTAAAGGAAAGTCAGATGGCAGTTTTAACAATAGAAAGTGGAGAGCTGATTTTCCTTTGCATTTCAAAAATCAAAGTGTGCCCTTAAGACTGAAAACTAGCCAAGACTGCAGTTAATGCAGACCAGGCAGCTTTCTACTAACAGCATACACAAGGGAGCAATGTGGCCACTTCCATATTCAGCTGTTTTCAATAGAGCCCACTACCTTGTTCTGGTATATCTATTCACATTCAGGTACAATAGGGGAAAGCCTTTAAATATTGTGGCCAGCAGGAACCTGTTCTCACGAACACTTAAGTGCATGGTGGGTATGACAAAAGGCCAGATTGTATTGACTTTCAGCATGCCAACCTGATGCACGTGTTACCATAAGTTTAGCTTTGGTGTGCTACTGCTAAATCATGCATAGGACAGTTTGTGATGGTGTGTAAAAATCAAACAATCCCTCACATGGAATAGCTCAACAACAACATTAGGAGTAAGATCAGACTGATTTTTTTATGTGGTCACCAGGCTCTCAAGTAGTTGGGAGAGCAGTATCACAACCTTAACTTCCAGATTAATTAACCTTTATTTCTTAATATGCAGTCAATCCTCCACATTTGATGTTGCGTAGCAATATGGGGTTCTAGTTCTTGTTTCCTATTAAATGTCTTAATTTTCTACAAAAGAAAATCTGTTACAAACTCATCAGAAGGAGAACTCTTCAAATCATAAAAAAAAAACCACCGACCCCCTCCCCAAAACAAAACCCCAGTATTGACAATGAGACATCCGTTTCTACAACACACCTGGTATAGCTACCCCAGAAAGCAGTGTGATGTTTCTATTTCTGATCTATTTACCCAATCCACTCATCGCATTAATCAAAAATGAGTATTTTCATGGTTTACCATTCCTGATGTTGCACCCATGACTTCGTGAGTGTTTCCATTTTGAAACACGTTACATTTGATGTGTGTGTGTAATAAAGAAAAGTTCCAGATCTCCAGAAACACACACTTTTCAATAGCCCAATTGTATTTTAAGGGTTAGTAGGTTAAGTGGTGTCCACTGGTTTTTAGGTATTGCCAATTAGGCTGACCATATGAAAAGGAGGACAGGGCTCCTGTAACTTTAACAGTTGTAGAGAAAAGGGAATTTCAGCCAGTGTCATTTGTATGCAATTAGTTCCTGGTGAAATTCCCTCTTCATCACAACTGTTAAAGTTGCAGGGGCCCTGCCTTCTTTTGTATATGGTCACTCTAGTATAGTGCCTGCAACTTTAACTGTTGTGATAAAGAGGGAATTTCACCAGGAACTAATTGCATACAAATGACACTGGCTGAAATTCCCTTTTCTCTGCAACTGTTAAAGTTACATGAGCCCTGTCCTCCTTTTCATATGGTCAGCCTAATGGTATTGCTACAAAGCAATCAACTTTATTGTGAGAAGATATAGAGGTGTACAAGATTTTTCTAAAGTTAGCGGTGTATAAATGTCATAAATAAATAATATTATGCATGCTGCAGACAGGAAGACATTTTTCTCCCTCTCTCATCATACTGGAAGCCATCCCATGAAGCTGATTGGTTGGATGGCTTTAAATTTGGGAGTAGAAAAATTCCTGGAGGAGAAGGCTATCAATGACTACTGGTTCTGATGTCTATATGCTACCTCCAGTATCAGAGGCAGTATGCCTATGTACACCAGCTGCTGAGGAATATGGGCAGGCAGATGGTGTTGCACTTGTGTCTTGCTTGTGGGTTCGCAGTTGGCAGAATGGTGGATTAGATGGACCCTTAGCTCTTCTTATGTTCTTATCCAGCATGGCTCTTCTTCTGTGCTTATGACATTTTGGCCCTTTTCACACTAGGCAAAATGACTGGAATGGACCCCGGCTGCTCATTGTGTGTCCGAATGAAACACAGGGAGTCCCAAGGGTGGGGGTCAGCAGGCACGGGATTATTCCTGGTTCTCAGGAACCAGAAAAATCCAGATTCTTCTGCGGTCCCGGGAAGTTCCCGGGACCACGGAAGAATGTGGCCGCCCGCCCCAGTGCTGCCATGCTTATGCATGAGTAAGCACAGTAGCACAGATGGCCACGGAGCCGCACTGCACAGCTCCGTGACCATCAGGAGAGGGGGGATAGCAAAATCGCCATCCCGAGGATGGCGGGGGGGGGGGGGAGAGGGGCCAGATCGCATAAGTTTTTTAAAAACAAACAAACTCACAGTTCTTCACTGGAGCGCTTGTGCACTCTTCTTGCTTAAAAAGATGGCGCTAGCAACATGCGATGGAGCCTGGGTCGTCGCACGAATAGTGTGAATTAGTGTGATGAACCTGGAAGTAGACACTTCCAGGTTCACCACCCCTCCGGCCCTCTACACCTGTAGGCGTAGAAAGGGCCTTTGTGTGCCAAAAGATGCTGCTGGATAAAAGAATGCTTTGAAGAGTACAGCAGTTGGCAGTCTCTGCTCTTGGCTATCACAGATGGGGCAAAGTGGTTGGTGGCCTGGTGCGCCAAGGGATCAAGGGTGCCAAATGACCCCACCCCACCCCAGGGCAGGCAATAGTGGCAGGGCAAGGCTGGGCATGCAGTAAAGGAAAGAGCTGCATTGGCCAGTCCAGGCTGCAGCTGTATGCTATTTTAAATCACAATATTTTCCCCAGTGAGTGAGGGGCAGTCAGCGAGGCAGTGAGCGGAACCAATCAGCTCACTAAGTTTGGAGGATGCACAGCCAATGAGGGCATTGGAATGGTTAGAGATCCCATGGCCCCATTCTACTGCAACTAATAGTGGTAGTGTTGTGTGTCTGTGCCAAAATTATACCTTGCCTGCAGTGCCAAAATACTTTGAGAGAGCCCTGAGCACAGATGTCTCCTAATCAATTCATACCAACGGCTGCTATGGCCCACAGAGGTTGCAATCCTGAAACTGTTCTGGCACCCAAAGCTTTGAGGGCAGGGTTTGGGCACCTCTGCATCCCATACTGCTCATTTCTATACCAGGCAAACTAAGCATCATGTCCCTTGGGAGTATTGTTTGATGAGGGTGTAAAATTTCTGTGTAAGAGGCCCTTAGCCCACCTCACACTACTTCAGTTCCCAGGGCTTCATGGGAAGAGGGCATGGCTATTAACCCAGTTTTCGTGTGTGATGTAAGCATACTCTTTCTGTTTAGATTCTTTAATTACATGGATTTCATTTTAATCAGAATCACTCCAATGGACACTTGTAGTAGCTCAAACTAGTTCTACAGAGCCTCCAAAGATGTTGCAAAGTGCAGAAAAAGTGTTATCCATGGCATTCAACATTTTTTTTAAAAAAACCTAATCTATTAAAACAAATAGGAAGGACGAATAGCTGGATCATGATTATCTGTTCTTGCTGCACTGCAGTTTGATATCCCCCCCCGAGACTTCACATCTATCTATCCTGTTTTAACAGCTGACAGTGATGTCAGTGGGAGGAGTAGGAATAACACAGAAGCTAGAGGTGGAGGTTGAAATGGAAGATAATTTGAACAAAAACATTCAAAAGCTCTTGATAAAAAATGTAAATAAGAGATGTAAATCCTTTGAACAGTTTAGTGCATTCTTTGTTTATTCATGGGTATACTGAACATTAGGAGGGCCATATATGGACTCAGGTCCTTGGCCATTATGTCTAGGACCATCTTCTCCAACATGCACTTTACCACTAAGCTATGGCCCCTCCTAGATGTTTAAATACTTCAGATTCAAGTGTATGCAGATATACCAACTGAAACTCCAACTGTGCTTCCTTCCGATTGCAGACTGCCATTAATTTTTGTTTTTGTCATGCAATATTGTCTGAGTGTCCTTATAATGAATTTAAAACAACTGACAAATCATTCACACTCTAATCTGAAGTCTCTTTGGGAGTACAAAATTAATAGCATTTGTCATTTTTTAAATTGCCAAGAGGACAGTTGGCTATTTAGGAACTCCCCCACCCACCCGCAAAAGGCAACTATTACATCTTCTTATTACAAATCTCATTTATCTCCTTGCTAACTCATACTATTCCCATGTGTTATCTAAACATAACGGCACATTGCTTTATTGTACTTGTGCTTGCCACTTTTTTTGCTCTTGTGTAACCAAAGCTGAAGGCAGGCACAGAGCTACTCAACGTTATTCTCTTAATACCATCACCTGTGCATTGTTAGTTTACTTTTACAAAAAGAAATGCTCCCATTTTATTGAACATTATGTCAAATTCAACATAATGGCATTTTGTTCATATGGTTGTAAAAATTCAGAACCATTAATGTAAATCCTCTTATCTCCTTCTTTGCCTGTAACCCTCCTACCATTCAAATATTAGATTTTTTTAAAAAAGATCTCTCTTCTTCATTTAAAACAGATTCCAAAAAAAGATTCCAGTAGTCTTTTTCACACTACAGGGAAATTGAAGGAGTAACTGGCAACACTCTCATAGCATCCAATATACTCCAGACTTAACCAATGGGAAAAAAATTACTTGGGTTTCCTTTGAGTTGCTTGTTGAGTAAGGCTCTACTTAGGCAAAAGCAAGAACACATACATGCTTTAAATCTCTATGGTCTTGCCTTCCCGACACCATGTAGACATCTGTTTAAAGGTATTTATTATGTCTGACACTTCTTGATATATACAGAACCTACAAAAATCACATAAGTGCCTAACTGATTATGCAAGGTCAACCAAATAACATTTTTGGAATGAGGTAACATACACCACCATATAAGAATGTTTTCTTGTATTGCTCTTGCCGAAATTTGACTTTAATGATATTCAGATTCCTTACTTTTCAATTCTATCATTCTCTGTAATATATAGTAAGGGCGCGCAGGGGAGGAAAAATCGTATTGGAATCAGAATTGGGACCTCGGATTTTGCCCTGGATCGGATCGGACAAAATTGGAGGTCCCATGGATCCGATCGGATCTGATTCTGATATGAAAATTGGACGTCCAATTTTCGGATTGGACGCCATTTTAGGTGTTTTCGCCATAGGCTTGCATTGGGGGAACACATGGGGGCGGGTGAATGGGGACCTAACTCCCCCTCCCTCCCTGTCCATCCCCCCCACTCGCGCTGCTTACCTGCCGGGGCCGTCAGCTTCCATCCGCTGCCACACGCTGGTCCCTTCTACTGAGAAACAGACTTCATGGCCTGCCTCTCAGTAGAGCGCCAGGCAATGTCATCACTCGGCACTCTACTGAGAGGCAGGCTGCAAAGCCTGTTTCTCAGTAGAAGGGACCAGCGGGTGACAATGGGTGGCCCTGGCACTCGCGCTCCTTACCTGCCGGGGCACCCCGCTACCGCCCGCTGGTCCCTTCTACTGAGAAACAGGCTTCGCAGCCTGCCTCTCAGTAGAGCGCCAGGTGACGTCATCACCTGGTGCTCTACTGAGAGGCAAGCCGCAAAGCCTGTTTCTCAGTAGAAGGGACCAGCGGGCGGCAGCAGATGGCAGCGAGGAGGCAGTAGGTAAGGAGCATGAGTGGGGGGAGGGAGGGAGGTGGAAATCCCCACTCACCCACCGCCATGTTTTCCCCATAGACTTGTATTGGGTGAAAGCTTTCTTTCCCCTAATGCAAGCCTATGGCGAAAACACCAAAAACACAAAAAATGGATGTCCGATTTGGGGGGGGGGGGGAAAGGATCGGAAAAAATTGGACCGCCATTTTTTGGAATCAGAATCGTTTCCTTTCATTCTGATTTTGGCTGGATCGGATCCAGATCGTGGATCGGATCGGATCCCCTGCACATCCCAAATATATAGACCTAAGACTGGCAGAACTGCTACATGATAATCTCATATTCAAGTCCATTTCAAACTGTAGCACTGGAAATATGAAAAATAACTACTAATCTGTTCCAGAAAATACTACAAGTACATGTGCAGTCCACACCTCATCTTATGTCTTATCCTGGTTAACAAGTCCACGTTTCTCAGGTAGTACTTCTCAAAACAGGTACTAACCAGATAGTTACCATGTTATTCCTTATAGATATTATTTAATGCCATTACCCCAGCCAGTGTTCCTAACCAAATCTCAAGGATGTTCTGGTGTCCATAAGAAACCATAGCTGTCTTAAAAAGAAACCTAAACTCATTACAAGAGGACATGTCTTTATCGAAGAAACACAAAAAGAACTTCATAGGAATCTTCAGGGAAAGGAAGTAGGAAATTAAACCCAAGCTGAAATATTAGGAACAAAAGGTGTGTGCCAATCTAGGTATAAAGGAGTGATATATTCATAACCAAGTCATGTCCATCTAGTTTTGGCTTCTTAGGGCCAAAATGGATATAATGGCAGCAAATCCATGTGATGGGTCTATCAGTGAATCAATATAAAGCAAAGAACAGGCAAGTTGAGCACAGCATGGGTGGCCATGTTGGTCCATATGGAACCCCCCCCCAAAAAAAAAAAATCCAGAGTTGGGCAATAGCTTTATTAGGATCCACAAAATGTCTCAAATTATTAACAGTACTAACTTTTTATGATAAAAATTTGTCTCCATTTACCAAGCTTATCCTGCCAATTTAGTTGTGCAGTGTTGCAGCTATGTATCTCTACAGTAGTTGGATACTTTGATTTCATATGGTGCTTAGTTGATACATTATTTATAGAGCCATCTGATATTGTTGAATAAACCATTTCCAGAAGTAACTGAGAAGCCAGAAAAGCTAAATATCTTTCATGCAGCAAAGTAGATTAGTTGAGCAGCTAACGCATTCTGCTATGTTCGCAAAAGCTTATGGGCCCATGTCGTGTTTATTCTCATAAAGAATGGCTTCTTCCAATTGACTTCTTACAAATACACAAATACATGCCTGATTCATTGGGATTGAGAATCAAACCAAATATGTTGTTGGTAGATGCAACTTCTTCTGTTTCTCCCCATTAACATCTGGGGGAGCCATATTTACAGGCCCATTATTTCACAGGAAGATCATAAGTCTGCTTTAACTACCCCTTTTCACCATCTTGCAATCCATTACTTAATACGTAGTAATAACGGTGAAGGGTTTTCTGTTTGTATAAGTGAAATGCATGGTGGTTCCCATAGGCCAGAACCAGGAGGGAGAAGGACAGGGCAGTTATAGTAATTGCACCTTCTGTAGCAATGGCTTGGGTGTAAGTGGATCAGCACAAACTCAACATTTTTCCCACATTTATTTTTTGTCTCTCTCACCCAATCACTATAATGTCCCACCTGACTGTTGTTTCTTTGTCTCTTCATCCCTTTTATTTGCTCCTGTATTTTCCTCTCTTCCTTTGGTATTCTTTCTTCACCTCTTAATCTCTCCTCCTCTCTATAATTGTTTCCCCTTATTTCCCCCTTTCTCTCTTTTCTCTCTGCTTTTCCTGGCTATTCATGATTGCTTGATTGCTTGATTGCTGTAAAATGAAGAGAAATTTAACAAACAAACAAAAATGGTCTCCCCATCCATCCTTTATGCCATATAATGGCAATCAACTTGGACAGATTTAATGGGGGGTTACACAAATTCGTGGAAAAGAATATCAATGGCTACTAGTCCTGATGGCTATATGACACTTACAGTATCAAAGGCAGTATATCTCTGAATGCCAGTTGTTGGTGAACACAAGGAGGAGTATGCTATAATTATTGCTGTGGCCAAATTGTGGTTGTTGTTTCTATACCACCCAAATAGCTAAAGCACTCCGGACCGTTTAAAAACGATTTCTGTGGAACATATGTGGGATGGTACTATTGCATTCATGTCCTGTTTGTGGGCCATAACCATCTGGATGGCCACTGTGTAAACAGAATGCTGGACTAGATAGGCCTTTGGTCTGATCCAACACAGCTTTTCTGATGTTCTTAATACTACAGTAGATCTATCAACTGATAGCTGTAGCAGGCATCATCCATTAGTCTGAGCTTCTATAATGATGCAATATCTTTGATCAGTTTGCAATGCGGAGGCTGCAAAGTGTGTTTCCAATTGTGTACCAGTCTGAGAACTTACATTCTGGTGTAGTGGTTTGAAGGAACAGATCAAGGCAAAAAGAAGAGGACAAATTAAATCGATGTGTATTGTGTTAACTATATGAGTTACCTTTACAGCTACTCTCCATATTAATGGAGGGCTCATTAATTCCCTGCTTTCTTACAACTTGTGAGGCATTTGCAACACCACTCCAACACAGGGAATCAGAATATATATTACAAAGAATGCAAGGCTGCTACCAAAAATGGCAACGCCATGTCAAATTCCTCCTTCCCCTCTGAAATGTCCAGTTGAATTTATCTCAGGTCTTGCCATCATTATGATGCACATTTTCCATTCCCTGATGCACATCTTTGGCTGCCATTGGGAAATGCATAATACAACAATATCAGGAGGTTCAGCTAGGTATTACAGAAAAGAGAGGGGGAACTGAACACAGTGCTCCCATTTTTGACAGTAGTCCTGTGTTCTTTGCAACATGTATACTTCCATCCTCAACAAATCATCCCAAGAAAAATGAGAATGCCAAATCTCTAGTGAATTCAAAATCTCCAGTGAATTTTAAAATCGCACAAATATTCCCCATGTCTCTATGTGTATCTAGCACACTACCTGTCTGAACAATGGCACCTAGTCAAGCAGAAAATTGTACTTGGAACAAGTTGCTGTGCAGCACGAGGGGAGGAGACAATAAAGTACTTATTTGCAGTGCTTGACACATGGTTTGTATTTTAGGTGCAATCACATAGCCTTCTTTTTTTTTTTTTTTTTTTTTAAAAGGCAGTTGCAAGCTTGCTAATAAATGTTGGTTGTAGAGAGTACAGCAAACAGTAAAATACTTCCAGGTTTTCAGTGGTGGTGCCATGTTTGCAACAGCATGTTTCGGTGGACTTATAAAAAGGTATAATGATTGAGTAGCAGCTTTGGAAAATAATCAATGCCATTTGCCATTAAGGTACAACAACCCTTTTTCATTTCCTTTTTGAAAAGGATAAAGGAAACCATGCAGACATTTCATGATTCCAGCTAAAAATACCTAAGGGAAAGGAAAAACCCCAGCAGCTCTACAAAGTTAATACTGCAGACTGTGTTTTCAATTCTTCCATCAAGTTGGGAGGCTTCTAAAAACTGTATTGTAAGGTGAAGTTTTAGTCTCCAAAGAAGACCTTCAATGTGGAAAGAGCATCTGGTGCCTCCCTTAGGAGTTATGTGACCATCTGCTTTCCTTTTCTATTGGTGTTTTGTCTCCCTCATACCTTGGAGTGGTTTTGAACTTTTTTTTTTTAATTAAAAAGTTGATTTCATGATAGAGTGCCAGCTCAATTGACTTTTCGGCTGTGGCTCATCTAAACATAATCCAACGAGCCTCCTCAACTTCAAGGAGAGCAAAATCATGTGGGATGAAACAACCAGCATCCAACTTCTCTGCTTTCGGTCTTCCGTGAGCATGGCGGGATTGATGCAGCCATTCTCAACAATGGGATTCATACTGTGGACTGATTTATATCCAATCCAAAGGGCAGCGCTGTGAACACATTGTGGTTGTCCTTCCCCTGGCTTGAAGGCAGCATGGAAATTCAGTTCACACTTGTGGTTGTCAAGGTTCAGCATTTGACCCAGGGATCAAACATGCATATCTGCAGCCAGCATCCAGATTCTTAGACCCAGATTCCATATTGTCTTGCATGCGCATGAATGCAGAAATATGGCAGGTGAACAACAGTGTATGCACAGCATGGGAAGAAAGATGCAGGGACAATGGTGATGGGAAAGGAATTGGAAGAGATGGAGAGGCTGAGAGACCTGATGTGGTCAGAAAGCCACCTATTGAAGACAAAGTGCCACATACTGCGAAGGTATTGGGTTCTTCTACCTTATAAAAGCAACTAAGAGGAATACATTTTAGGCCATTCTGTTTTACACTACTAATTCTGTATACTTGACTGCTTTTCCCAGCAATAAATCAGCTTCTACAGACCCGTTAGTTAATTCCATTAAATAAACACACGGGAAAGGCATGATTGAAATGGTTTTATTGAAAAGAGTCCTCCAAGGTAACCATTAAATAGCTAAGTAACCTTCAGCAACTTTGCTGTAATCATAGAGATCTGCGACACACATCGTTACCCTGCACTTTGACACTCCCTAAGTACTTTAACATAAGTGTTGGGCTGCAAGGTAATGATTGGTGTCTCTGTGCAACTAGTATTAAGAAGAAAAAATCATTTGCAGAGTGCATTGTGCTGTGCTGATGAATGATAAACTTGCAACAGGTTTTCCACTGGGGTCCATCTCAAGATCCCAGAGTTAAGTTATCTGTTAACTAAAAGATGTTGAGTTTTGAACTAAGGCGCTCCTACGTTTTGAGAAAGTAAGCACAAACAAGGAAAGGCTTCTCCATAGGCTGAGAAAATATCATTCGAGCAACGTGGTTCTGTAAACTGTGGGTACAACTATCTGCTGGTAACCTACCTCAAGCTACACTGAGATACTTGGCACTTATGCAAAGAGAGAGAAAATATGAGAGAGAGAGAGAGAGAGAGAGAGAGAGAGAGAGAGAAGAGGAGACCATTAATTTCCTTACGTAATAGCCATAAATATCATGCTCATACTCAAAACATAAAAGACTATCAAAGTCTATGTGTGTGCGCACATGGGGAATGTGTATATGTAGCTATTGATCTCAAGGACAACAAAGAGGGGATACCCCAAGCTACATAATAGGAGTTTTTCTATCTTCCTTTGAAAGTCTCCCCTCAGCTCAGCCCAGGAGCAAGTCTCTCTTAAGTTCCTTCCATTGCACTCACTGGTGGCACCACAGTGGTTACCCACAAAGCTCCCACAACTCACTTCCTTCCAACCAAGGTTTGCAAAATCACCAGCCTTTAGCGTACAACAGTCTCAATCAAACAATTAAAGAGGTTTCAGGCTAAGCCCATACGAATGAGAGAACCAACATTTTTATAACCACTGGCAATTATACCTTCAAGGCTGAAACACATCAGCCACAACCCTAAACCATTGTTTCCTTCCACTAAATGTTTTAAAGGTCTTTGTGACAAGATATTTCTGAGGAGTCGGCAAACAGAAAGCAGGTGCTTCCTTCAGCAGCACAGGTTACATTTCAAATGTGATTTTAAATATAAAGTAGGGATGTGCACTGACCCCCCGGATCGGATCGGATAGCGGATCGGAATCGGACCTGGGGGGTCGGATCGGATCGGATCGGATCGGAGGCTGGTCGGATCGGATCGGACCAGATGTCCGATCCGGATCGGACGCCATTTTGAATGCTTTTTCCCATAGCCAAGTATTGTTTTACAAAAACGCCTATAACTTTTTCATTTTTAAAGATAGAAGGATGAAACTTGGGCACATTGTAGACTGGTTAGGGGTAGTTATCTGTGAGAAATTTCAGAAAGATTGGTGCATGCATTTTGTGGCAATTAATTTTTTAATAAATACCCAGGAATGCCTATAACTTTGTCATTTTTAAAGTTACACACATGAAACTTTGCCACATTGTAGGGGGTACCTTGGGACCTATGTGTGTGAAATTTCAGAAACGTAGGTGCTTGTCTTGTGTGGCAATTAATTTTTAGAAAAATGGGTAGTAGTGGGGTAAATACAGTTACGCCTCCCATTTTTTTATTTTTGAAGATACAAACAGGAAACTTGGGCACATTACAGGTACCACTTGCCTTGATATGTGTGTGAAATTTCAGAAACATTGGAGCTTTCCTTGTGTGGCAATTAATTTTTGAAACAATGAGGAAAGAAACACCTATAACTTTGTCATTTTTAAAGTTACACACATGAAACTTTGCCACATTGTAGGTGGTACCTTGAGACCCATGTGTGTGAAATTTCGGAAACGTAGGTGCTTGCCTTGTGTGGCAATTAATTTTTTAATAAATACCCAGGAATGCCTATAACTTTGTCATTTTTAAAGTTACACACATGAAACTTTGCCACATTGTAGGCGGTACCTTGGGACCTATGTGTGTGAAATTTCGGAAACGTAGGTGCTTGCCTTGTGTGGCAATTAATTTTAGAAAAATGGGTAGTGGTGGGGTAAATACAGTTACGCCTCCCACTTTTTTATTTTTGAAGATACAAACAGGAAACATGGGCACATTACAGGTACCACTTGGCTTGATATGTGTGTAAAATTTCAGACAGCTGGGTCCAGGCATGTGGTGGCAAGGTATTTTTGAAACAATGAGGAAAGAAACGCCTATAACTTTTTTATTTTAAAAGTTAGAAGTCTGAACATTGCTCACTTTGTAGATGGGTTAGGGGTAGATATGTGTCAGAAATTTCAGAATGATAGGTCCAGGCATTTGATGGCTATGGAATTTTTAAATTACATGTTTCAAAAAAATTTCTACAGAGGCCAGGTCTTCCCCTCCCGCTTCCCGCGAAGAAAAGGAAACACTCTCTCGTCTCGATCCCTTTGAAGTTGCTAGTAGTATCCATTACAGGGCTCGTGTTTCCTTTCCTCCTTTCACTTTTCAAGCAGAACGGCTGAGCCTAGCTGAGTTTTGCAGCCATGCGTGCAAGGAAGGATCACTCTGGTCTCGATCCCTTTGATCCTTGGTAGTATCCATTACAGGGCTCGTGTCTGCTTTCACTTTGTACTCAAGCAGACACGAGCCCTGTAATGGATACTACCAAGGATAGTATTGGTAGTTTTTGTAAAACAATACTTGGCTATGGGAAAAAGCATTCAAAATGGCGTCCGATCCGGATCGGACCTCATCGGATCGGATCGGATCGGATCGGAGGTTGTCCGGATCGGATCGGATCGGATCGGATTTTCCCGATTTTGGGTCGGATCGGATTCGGATCGTGGATCGGATCCGATCCGATGCACACCCCTAATATAAAGGTCAGTCAAGTCAACCTGCCTTTGTGGCATGGCCCTGGAAGTTATATAATGCAGCTCTGATACCAATCTCCCAAGGTCTGTCTCTCATAATCTTCCATAGCCATTCTTCTTTCTCTTATTGCCCTAAATAAAAAAAAATCACTTTATTCTATCTATCTCCAATTCATTTCCGCAAATTAAATCTGCCCATTTACTGTATCATTGTCTTTTCATTAAATTGTTTTTTCGACAGATGGTGGGTGGGTGTTGTTTTCTCTGCAGATCAAAGAGTTCAGTCAGGCTTCTATGTAATATCCTTAAGGTGTAAGGATGAAACTTTACATATGTTGTACAAGAACAAGCCTGGGATTATGTTTTCAATTACTTTCCTTGCTTTGAAGCGATAGAACTGAGTTTTCAAGCTACTAAAGAAACTCGGGTTTCAAGGGTTCTGTGGCAGGAAAGAGGATGAGAATTTTGAAGGAGTGAAGACACACACACCGAGATGTTCTATGCAGGAAGGTTGTTTATTGTTTGTTAGCTTGGTTTATATAGATCTTTAGCAATGCTGTCCACGGGGACAAAAGGTTGCTGTGCATGAGGACACAGCGTGATAACACACACGGTAGAGCACACACACATTATGGCTTGTCATAGGATAATACAATGGAACATAGAATATGAATGCATGAATTCTGCTACATCATTACTGCAACAATGTTGTTGGATGGAGAAATCGTTAGCTGGTTTGCAGGGACATTTTGTATATGGCAGGATAGAGAGATTAGGGAGACAGAAAGAACTAGGTGACTCCATATCAGGGCCTTAGCAACAATGCTTTACCAGCCATGTTCTGCCCTTCATCTCATCTCTTTTCCTTAATTAAATTTAAGAAGAAGTTTTGTGAATTTGATTAATACAAGGAGATTGTTATAGAGCAAAACAATAGACTTCAGAATAAGAACGCTACATCATTACTGCAACATTTGTTCCTAGCCTGATGCTGGCAAGCTGAAGGTTAGAACAGCCTGTATGTAGCTAGGACATTTTGCGTGTAGCGAAAAAGAGATAACAGATAGAAAGATCCAGTTGTGAGAAAGCACCAGGGTTTTCCCTACAATACTTTTTCTCAAGATAGTTCTTTCAGAATTTAAGCAACGTTTCCCAGGAGAAATTTCTTCATTCATATGAAGTTGCCTTGTAGTCAGTCAGATTCTAGTACCGTCAGCTCTATCTGGAAGCAGCTCACGAAAACGTTGAGGTAGCAACTCTTTCCCAGATATGCTACTAGAGCTTCTTTAACTGGAGATGCCAGTGATTATACTTGATACCTTGCTAAGCATTTGATCTACTACTTTCGGTGGCTTGTCCTCACATCTCTAACAACACAACTTGTTGGGTGCAAGATTCTTAGTGTTTCTGCCAATGTTCCTAAAATGCCTTTTCCAAGGGTCGAGAGGAAGCAAGAGAACTTGATAGGAACCCACTGTGCAATCAATCATGTTATTATCATACAATGGTGATCATGTAGTGTCATGCTATACATCCCACAACTGACATGATAAATTGCTCGCACCCAAATTGTGAATGCTGCAAGTGTTTCCAACACTGAAAATTATGAGAATTCATGCCGCTAAAGTCCACAGCAAAACATTTTAAGCTACATCTCTGATGTGAGAAAAAGAAAGAAATATAGACGCAAGGACGGGAGAGTGCTTGTTTCTCCTCTCTTGGTTACTATGGTGCATAAAAGAGGTATAGCAACTGGAGGGAAAAGAATGACACTTCCAGGGAACAGTACTATGTAGGGTCCCCCCACCCAAAGAAC
This sequence comes from Anniella stebbinsi, assembly GCA_029215795.1. NCBI lineage: Eukaryota > Metazoa > Chordata > Lepidosauria > Squamata > Anniellidae > Anniella > Anniella stebbinsi. Next base: position 95,825,561 of record JARDYH010000003.1, on the reverse strand, counting down.
AGCAAAGAATTGCTATAATCTTCAAAACCATGTGCTTTTACCATGTAGCTATTATTATCTATAGGCCATCTTTTACTCTAGGAGAGCAGTGAAGCAGAGAGTATGCCACAATGTGTGGTTGAAGTGAAAAAAGTGTTCTAGCCCAGTGGATGTGTGTGCCCCGACATATGAATCTGCTTTCATGGCAGTGTCCCCTCCCCCTCTCCCTCCTCTCTTTTCCTCTTCATCAACCCGGACAAAAGTTTTCCCACAGTTCTGGAGCTCGTTTCTGTGAACCTAATGAGTATGTTGACTGGCTTTAGTTTCTCATTCATGGAAGTCATTCAGCTGTGGCGTACTGTATACAGCTTGTAGTTGCAATCAACAAGCATTTCTTAGTCATGGAGAGTTGGACTGTAATATACATTAAGAAAATAATGGTGGTAGTCAAATGATTCTGGTCCATAGACCCTGTTCATTCAGATGAGTAATGCTACCTTACTTTTTCGTTTCACTGCGTTATACCAAAAGAAGAATGTACCTGATCTTTCATGTGATTTTGGGACAAGTTTTATTTGTTCATATACTGTAGGATGTAATGCATTTTTCTGGCTGAATCTGGGTTTATATTATGGTTTGATACTACTCACCAGTGTTAATGCCTTGTGCTAGTACCAGGAAACAATTAATTCCCTTCTTCAAGCCCAGGAAATCAGTTAAATGCCTCCGTCCCCCACCACCCACATAGAGACATACACTGCACTGGCGTGCAAATAAGAGTATTCTTTGAGGAGGGATAAGGAGACAAATCGATCAGATGCCCTTTATTTCAGACCTAACAAGTCATCCCTACAGCCAGAACAATGTGGCAAAACTCACAAGACTTTTTTTTAAAGGTATAAAGCATCTCTGGTCCTACACTTGGGACTCTGGTAACTCCACTCCAGCATATTTTTTAGGCCCCCAGAGGCGGCTTATTTAAAAGAGGAGCTGTGGGTACATTGAGTCCATTATGTGCTGCTCTTGAGTGCCATCTGTGCAAGCAGCCAACAGGAAGTTCTAAAAACATTGGCTGGCCAATGTTTCGACACTCCCAAGCTGAACCCTGCTGATTCAGCAGTCTGACAGATGATCTTAAGAACCAGTGATATTTAGTACAATAAACCCTCGGAACTTGCTTCTGTTGTTGCTGTCGGCTGCTGCTGTTTAGTCTGAGTGACGTGACTCTCCAATGAAACCAACCTGCTGTTGATTACCTTTCTGTCTACCTACTTGCTTGCCCGCCCAACCTGTGTCCTGTCCTCACCTCCTTGCCTCCACTCCTTGCAGATTTCTTGCCCAGTTTTGACCTTCTGGATTGCCTACTCAAGCCGCATTCAAAATGGCTTCTAGCCTCCACCACCATGACCAGATAATTGCTACAGTCTGCTAACCCTTCCCCCCCAAAAAATTCCAACAAAAACCATGTGGCATGCAGCAGCTTAGCTCACTGCCAAGCATGGATGGTGCTTTAGCTGTAGCAGAACAAGCTTTCTTTGGAACATGCTATCCCAAAACTCTATGCCTGGAGCGTTCAGGCTTCTATGTTATTTTTCCCATGGCTTGGTAATCCCTTTGCAAAACAGACTGTCTTACTATTTTTCATCCAATTTTCATGAATAACTTCCAAACCATGCTTCAGTCTCTGCCAGAATATTGCACATGAAAGTAGGGTATATATAGGCTGATCATATGAAAAGGAGGACAGGGCTCCTGTAACTTGAACTGTTATAGAGAAAAGGGAATTTCAGCCAGTGACATTTGTATGCAATTAGTTCCTGGTGAAATTCCCTCTTCATCACAACAGTTAAAGTTGCAGGGGCCCTGCCTTCTTTTGTATATGGTCACTCTAGTATAGTGCCTGCACCTTTAACTGTTGTGATGAAGAGCGAATTTCATCAGGAACTAATTGCATACAAATGACACTGGCTGAAGTTCCCTTTTCTCTACAACTGTTAAAGTTCCATGAGCCCTGTCTTCCTTTTCATATGGTCTGCCTAGGTATATACGAGGAAAATGTGTGCATTTAACTGCATTTCTTAATTTATGCTACTTATTAAATTTTTGCTTTCTAATGGTGGCCGTTGGGATCTGGCATCAAAACAGACATGGAATAAACCTTGGGCTTTACTACAATTCATGAGAGAGAGAGAAATAGAAAGAAATAGAATGATGAAGCTGTAATCCTATCTGGACGTACTTGGGAATAAACACAAGTGAACTCAATGGGAGAGCATGATATAAATCTCTTTGTTTGTGAGGTTAAGCAGAAACTACTGTAATGAATGGAGAGTGGTATAATTTCAAAAGGGAAACTAGGCCAGCCTCTTCTACTAGCTACAATTATGATTAGAGTCATAAATATAATGTCACAAAGGTGCTTGTTCTCTAATAGCATCCTCTCGTCTTGGAACGGTTACAATTACCTGTTTATTGAAACGAGTGAGAGTGCCATAAATTCCATGGACAAGTACCACAAATTGGAGAGGAAGCAGGTTAGCACGACCCCAAATGAACCCTAACGTACAATTGAAAACATCATTTGAGCAAATACTTAATTCACAAGCCAGAAGCTGTAACCCTGACATACACTGCTGGGCTCACACTGATTTTTCTGGTGGTGCTTTGTAGATTTAGACCAGATCAGTCCAATTGCTCTGTAATCTGCATTATCTGATAATGCATGAAATATGACTATGAGGTTGTAACACTTTACTTAGACTCCAGTAAACTTGTGGGACTGATGCCATTTTGTGTAGATTCTGAGCTTTCCCCCTTAGCTAACGGATGCTACACCATCACTGCGACTATAAAAGACAATTAAAAGCTCAGAGCGGGATGTAGATTTTACTTTTCAGCAAAATGCATTCCGGGTTTCACCTAATAGGAAGCATAGGAAGTTCTAACATGGAGGACATGATATGGCCAAATGTTGAGAGCAGTACAAAACATTTTGCACAGGGACTGGAAAAAGCAAATATGTTACAGGTGGTAATGTGAAATAACTTCAGAGGGAAAAAAGTCTTGTTTTACGTACATTATATATCTAAACTATTTGTATTATTGATCTGAGAAGAGAAATGAGCTGCATCGTGAACCAGGACAGCATCAGCTGGATGCTGCAAAAAATCAACAGCTAGCACAAGTCAGCCTAAAGTGAGGGATGTTAATGCAGTGTTAAACATTTACGCCAGCTAAAGATAAGGCAGAGAAGTCAGAAAAGGCCAGAAACTCATCCAAATTCAGGATGTGGCTAAATTCTGGCCCAACAACATTTCTGGCTTGGATGAGATTTGCGACCTGCTGATGTGAGACCCAAAGCAGTTTTGGTCTGTTTTGGGAATACATAGTTTTTGGTGGGACATAACTTCTTTATTCTAGAATTCTCTAAGTCTTTCTGGAGCAAAACCTATTAGGGATTATTATTCTGCTCATCCCTAATTTGAATAGGCTGAACGGATGCAAATCTTATACCTTCGAGAGTAAAAAAACTTCCCCAGGTGAGGTTATCATACAGCATGCAGATGAGGACAGTGAGTTCAGTTGTTTAATGCACATCAGAGCATCTGTCTTTCTTGTACCCCAGAACACCACCAAATGCTGTGCCAGCCATCTGGGGAGCATATCCTGCAAATCCAGCCAATGGAGTTGGGTCACTTAACATTACTTCAACAGGCTGCTTCTGAACAAGAGAACTTTCAGCTCCTGTCTCCGGGGACTTGTTTTTCTCTGACCAACCCCTTTCTTACATAAACATAAAATTTTCTAGTAAAATAAAGCTATACTAGAGCTACCATAATCTATTTTTGTTTGAAGGGCTCACACAGGATCAGGCCTCCCATCGTCCTCATCCATACTGTGAATTGTAACCAAGTGTTCTGCCTGCAAATTAGTGTAGGGTAGAGAATATGACCTCTGCCTGTTTGTTATTGCTATCCTTGAAATAAGCCATAGTTGTGGCCTTTGGTACTCTCTAGACACCTCTGTGTGTCAAGATACTTCACTCTTATCTCAATGCAAGGGCTCCAGCTTGTCAGTCAAATGCTGGAATGGAACCTTGTCAATTTTTTCTTTCTTTGGCTTAAATAGGTTTTCTGAATTTTAAGACATTCTTTGCCAATAATGGATGTAAAACTATTAATGACATATTCAGAAGACATAGAATCATAGAATAGTAGAGTTGGAAGAGGCGTATAAGGCCAGAGAACAGAAGCTATTTTGTACTACAGTTGCCAGGCGCCCAAATGATGCTGGTCCCATGGTCATGGCAGCCTGTGTCACAGATAAGCAGGAGACAAGCAGGGATTTGTGTGGGTTGGAAGTGCCGAGGCATTGAGCACAGAGGGGCATTCGAAGCATAACCTGTTCCCATTCAACATTGCCAACTGGATATAACCCAAGGGACAGTTCAGATGTGTATGTTCATTACTCATTGAGTGAAGCATCAACTGACTGCATGCCAGACATCACAGACAGAAATTTCATATCACACAGTATCCACTCTAAAACTGTTCTATGGAAATGGGTCACACATTTGGGCAAGAGTCATCAAGTGATAAATATGGATGTGTGAGAGTCTCATTCTTGACTGAAGTTGCTAAGAAACCATAGCTGTGAAAAAGACTACATTAACTTATATAAAAGCAACTTCTTTCTTCTTCTATTGTTCCTTTAAAAAATAATAATAATCCAGGTTCATTCATTAATAGACACTACTGATCACAAAATTTGGCGTCTTTTAATTACTAGATCTGGAACACATCTAAATGTAAACCGACTCCGCATTCTTTAGGCAATTTATAATTCTGAGTGTACGTGTTAGGAGATGTGAATTTCAAAATAGCTTTTCAAAGCTGATGAATGGCATGGGATTCACTTAATGACATATTTATCTTGTCAGGCACATTGATGTGTTCATAGTTTCATTGCTAGAAACAGTTTCAACCAGCAGAACAGTAGCAGGATACCTCACACATGAACACGCACACAGTTACCTTTAATCTATTTAGATATGCAAAGGCATGTTACTTAATACTGCTACTTAACAAAATTGACGCAAGCTGAGGCCTCTATCGTAATGGAGATCCTGTATTCTTATTTGTGCCTTCATATTAAAATGCTTTATAACTTCCTTCTTTGCTCTGCTTCCTGAATGGATTCCATGCATCCACATTTCTGCAAGGCTTATGCAGAAACTTTGCTGGCATAACTAAGCAGAAGCTAGGAGTGTTTTTCTGGCCAAGCCTTCTACTGCTATAGATCCTTTCTGATCTGTTGTAATGGGCAAAGGGAAACAGGCAGTGGAACAAAAGCAAGGCCCTGAAGCCCTATATGCTAGCCAGTGTCCTATGGCTATCCCATATGGGATCTATACTTGTCATTACTATGAGTTACAAGTCCATGGCAGCTCAGCTGAAGAACTGCTATGATCACAGGAAAGGTAGCAGCTGCATGGAGGTGCAACCCCACATGGGGGCTGTCTTGACAATGACGCACTGGTGCTTCGAGACCTCAAAACCCACACTTGCACTCCTGCGGGGTTGTCCCCATGCCAAGGAGTGAGCATGGGGTTTGCATTGGAGGAGGAAGAGCCGCCACCGCCCCATGCACTGCCGGCCCGTGCTTCACCAAGCCACTGTGCATCGCCGCACGAGCTCTGCTGCGTGTCCACATGTCCCTCCCCCTTTTTTGTACCTTACCCTGCGGGGCTTTCCCCACCAAGTGTTTCCTTCTCCCCACACCAGAGGAAGTGCAGAGGCATTCCAGAGGCCATTTGGCTCACTGGCCCGCCCCCTCCCCTCTGTATGGGTAGATGGCGACCAATTAAGGGTCGCCATCTGCTCCACCACACCTCTGGAGCGGCGACAGATGGCAGAAGTGCCGTTGTTGCCTCGCTCCAGAGAAAAGAGTATTTTGGTGCTTCAGGGGAAAGCCCTGGGATGACTCTGCAGTGGCTTCTTTTTTATTATTATTATTTTTTATTAATAATTTTTATTGATTTCAACATACACATACACATAATATAAACAATAATATAAAACAAACTACCCCCCTCGACTACCCCCCGTGCACCCCCCCCCATCCAAGACCATCTCATAATCATTCATCCTCCTTCCAAAATTTTAATGATTCTTTTGAAGGCATCTGTCCCTTTCCCGATCTTAAAACATAATCCAAAAAGGGAGTCCATATTTCTCCAAAATCACTCTTCCTGGACATTCCCCTCTTTATTTTCATTTTACAAGTCAACATATCATTCAAAGCTAAATCCCAAATTTCTTTATACCAATCTTCTATTGTATAACTTCGTTGCCCTTTCCAATTTTTAGCAATCAGTATTCTAACGGGTGCCAGGAGGTTGTTTACCAATTCTTTATTTATTATATGCTTATTCCTACTATCCCATATTGCTAGTAGAGCTAACTTCGGGTTTAATTCCAAACTACTTCCAATTATATCGCTTATTTCTTTACCAACCCTTACCCAAAATTTTTGTACTTGTTCACAGCTCCACCACATATGAAAATATGTCCCAACCTCCTGACACCCCCTCCAACAATTATTGGGCAATTTTTTATCAATCTGGTGAAATCTAACAGGTGTTAAATACCATCTCCAAACTGTCTTATAGTAGTTCTCCTTAATTCTAATCGACAATAGCTTTAACATTCTTCCATTCCATATCCTCCCCCAATTATCTTCGTTGATTTTTTCCCTTACATCTTCTTCCCATACCTCTTTTATAACCTTAAGTGAGTCCTGAAATTCTTCCTCTATTAATATTTTATATATCTCACTAGTGAGTCCTTTCTTAGCTCTAGCTTCTTCTTTTTCCCATGATTGTTCAATTAAATCTTCAAATCTAGTATTATTTCTACATTCCTTATTCTTTGTCCTCCATTCCTGTGTCCATTTTACCAATTGCAAACACTTGAACCACGCTATCTTTTGTCCTTTAAATAAATCTTTAATATGCTCACTATCCTTCATCTTTTCCATCCAATTCCTTAATTTAATAATGTCTTGTTCTTTCAGTCTCGCTTCTATCTCTGGTTTTAATACTCTTGGGAAGTTTCCCACTACTACAACTGGGGCGAGCGGAGAATCCCCTGGTATCAACTTCCCTCTATACTTCTCCCAGATCATTAATATATTTTCCAACAATGGGTTGTCCAGTACTTTCAATTCTTTCTTTTGCATTTTAGTAAAAAATATATTTTCGCAGTTTACATTCTATCTCTACCGTTTGCGATTCCAACCATTCCAAATCTTGCTCCCCTATAATAGCATAAATAACATATCTTAACTGATTAGCAATATAATAATTCTTAATATTTTATAGAATTCCGGCCCCAATCCATCAATCCCTGGAGACTTACCTCCTTTTAGTTTTGCAATAATTCCCTCGATTTCTTTCTCAGTAACCAAGGCTTCCATACTCTCTTTATCTTGATCATCCAGTCTTATTTTCCAATTTCTTTCTACATATTCCTGTATCTTATCTTGTGAAACCGCCTCTGAAGTATATAACTCTTTATAAAATTCCTGAAAAATTGTTAATTTATCTTTCATTAAATTACATCTATTCCCTAATTTATCTCTAATTGTCCCTATCATATTCTTAGCCTTCTCTGACTGCGTGGATCTAGCCAGCATCTTGGAATTTCTATTATTATATTCAAAAAAATCTCTCTTTAAATACAACAAGTTCTTTTGAATCTGTTCTATTTCTTCTTTCTCCAATTCCTTTTTCTTTGCTTGAATTTGGGCATATAACCGCTTATCTTTTGTCTCTCTTAATCTCTCCTCTAGTCTCCTTATCTCTTCTTCAGCATTTTTATTAAGTACTTCCTGTTGCTTTTTAAGTGTGGACATTTCCCTAATACACATCCCTCTTATTACTGCTTTCATCGTATCCCATAATAATCCTTGCGAGTTAACTCCTTTTTCATTTATCTGCCATATTTCCTGCAGTTCCTTTTTTAGTTTCTCTACTATATTTTTATTTTTAAAAATTCTTCCATCCAATCTCCATCTCTTTGCTTGTTTGTAATCCTTCTTCCTTTTCATCTCCATCAACATTAATGCATGGTCAGTGATCTTTATTACTCCTATATCACAATCTATTAATTTTGGTAGCATATTCTTTGATATAAATATATAATCAATCCTTGAATAACTCTTAAATCTAGGTGAGTAAAAGGTATATTTTCTTTCTTCTCCTTTTAATACTCTCCATACATCCATTAATTCTTTCCTCTCCATTAGTTTAGCTAGTTCCGTCTTCCCCCCACCTCTAGCATCTCTAATAATGTTATCCCTATCTTTCCCTTTATGAAGTACCATATTGAAATCTCCTGACATCACAATATTTTTTTTCCCTAAATCTCCCGCCATATCAAATACTTCTTTAAAGAATTCAATTTGTTTCCCATTTGGAGCATAGACATTAATCAGCACGAATTCTTCCCCTTCCATCGTACAGTAAATTATAAGGATCCTTCCATTCTTATCTTTCTTTACACTTTGAATATTAATACCACATTTCTTCGATATTATGGTTGCCACACCTCTCGCTTTAGAAGTACCAAATGACTTTTCATACACTCCTAGTTCCCTCATTCGTAACTCATTAACCCCCTCCTTTATCTGATGAGTTTCCTGCAAAAAAATTATATCAATTTTTTCTCTTTTCAACATTGTTTCAATTCTTCGTCTTTTTACCACCGTTCCTAGCCCCTTAACATTTAGAGTTGCACATCTCAATTTATTTTCCATTTCTTACTTTCAGCCATATGATTAAATTGATCTCGGTCAGTGAACCACATACCCCCCTCCCTTCCCTCCCCCCACACATACCCTCATTTTTACCCCCCTCCTCACCAGACCTCTGGGCACTGGTCCCAATTATTTTAGAACTCTTCGGGGGGGGGAACCCGGCCCAACCCTCAGAGCGAAGTCCGATCCTCCTCTCCTTTTTCCCTTTCCCCACTAAACCCTTTTCATTGACTGGAACCTCCAACCGCTCCTTCTTCTTGGACTATTTCTCCCGGATCATTGGCATCGATTATGCCCAACTTCTCCAACAGCTCGATTCCCTGCTCACACAATGTTATTCTTTCTTGCTTCCCACACCAAACAAATCTCAAAAATACTGGATATCCCCAGCTGTAAGTTATCGATTTCTTCCTCAGTGCTGCTGTGCAAATCTTGACACTCTTCCTCCACTGCACGGTCTGCGGGGAAAGATCCTGATAAATCTCAATTGCTGTTGCTTGAATCTTTGGTTGAGCTTGTCTTCTGATTGCTTGCATAAATTTTTCTTTTTTATAATAATTTGCAAATTTAACAATTATGTCCCTTGGGAGCACTCCTTTACCCTTGAAACCAACTCTATGCACCCGTTCGAGATCAGCTTCATCCCAAGACTCATCTGGAAGTTGTATTTTTATCCATGACAAAATTGTATCTCTTAAATCTTTTAAAGTCTCTCTTTCTTGTTCCGGATATTTTCTTATACGGATATTTGCTCGTCGATCCCGATCCTCAATAGCAATAAGGCGTTGTTCATGTTGAGATAGCTGCTCATCCTGCTTCTTGCAAACTTCAGCCAATGCTCTCGTGTCTGTCTGCAGCACCCCAACATCCTTCACCACTTGCATTAAACCCGTCATAAGCTCCCTGCAGTGGCTTCTGCGCCACTGTGGAGCCACCCTGGGGCTTTCCCCACATATAGACAACCCCATGGAGGAGCGGATAGAGATCACATTCTGGAAAGGACTGCAATGTGTCCTCAATGTTCAAACTCAGTATATGGACGTAACCTCAAAGAGGCCATTCCAGTGAGCTATTAGAGTACCATTGGAGACATATATATATATATGTATATATATAGTAGTTGATTGCCAGACTACTCTTTCTAACAACCCCATTCTCATCAGAATATATTCCTGAGCATATATACATTACAAAAATCTGCATCTTCAGGCAGTTCTCTGCCTGCCTCTGACCCCAAGAGCATGTGCCAGGAATACGGATTGAAAGAAAATAATTTGGTTTGCATTTTAATGGGAACCTTCCTTATTTGCACATCCTGAAGTAATACACAAACCAAAACACTGTTGTCCTTTGGTATTGTACATGTCCAAATTTTGAAGTACAGTTCTCCAATGAGCAAATGCATATATTGGGAGGATGTGTATAAAAATGTGTACATCAATCAAAACAACATACAAAGTGCAACATATAAGAGAAAATTGCATGCAGAAATGTGCATATTACTCAAAATTACAGACAAAAATATGTACATCAGAAGAAAGCCACATGAATTTGGTACAGGTTTTTTTTAATCGCAAACAGATATGGAAATGGGATATAATGAACCTAAGATTGGAAGAAAGAGAACACAAAGTACATCCATACCTAAACCAGGATTTTTATTTTTATTTTAATGAAAAGTGGCATATTTGCAATGTCATGAGAAGTAAAGCTATGGTGTGTTGAACTGAATAGCACAATAAGGAACACACTTCATGGATAGACAGCTGTAAACTCCATGAAATTGTGAGCAATTTAGCAAAAACAAATCCACTGGGAGGAAACTAATTTATTAATCACATCAGTTTTAATCAATTAATTAGCCAATTAACTCTACATAAATTGGCACAGGAATTAAAACAATATTTCTGAAGAAACATTATACTGTGTTTCTAGATTATATGTGCAATTGTCACATTTTGACACTATCTTAGAAGATACATTCCTTCTTGTGCGTGAGGATATAAGATGAACATCCTCACACACAAGAAGGAATGTGTCTTCCAAGATAGTGCTGGGGTTAAATAATATATTATATGAATGCCGGGGTTAAATAATATATTATATTTTAAATAATGTAAGTAATTATATTTCAATTAAGTTTAAAATGTTAACAAACAAAAGTTCCACCACCTAATTAATCTGTGGCAATTTTTTTATTAGCATTCCTATAGACCTAGACAGAGGCTCAATTCGGACGACACAATAAACAACTGGTGTGGGGGAAACAATCGTCAGTTGTTTTGACTATTGTGTCATTCCAATGCTGCCATAGTCAACTCAGCACTGATCCTAATCCACACCACAGTTGATTATTTATTACCATGTTGTTTGGGGAGTACCCCCTAAGGTTAGGGTTAGGGTTAGTCAACCCACCATTGACTATCGTGTCATCTGAATTGAGCCAGTGTCTGCCATAGGATGATGTGGGTCTCGCCCTCTGAGGTTTTAAACAGAGGTACAACCTTGGAGGGAGAGATCTGACCATAGATGTCACACCCCCACCACACAAGTCCCTTCCAGCCATCATGAGAAGCTCTGTAGTGGCTCTGTTTCCCAAGGTCAGTGGTCCAACTTTCAGGAACTGAAGAAGAGGGAAGGGTGAGGGCATTCCAGTGGGCAGGGAAAGGGATAGCCCATGGATTCGCTGGATCCAGTGGCTTCTCTGCCTCTGTCCACAGCAATGAGAGTGAGTTAGATGAGCTCAGAGACCCATCTGATGCAAAATTAATTTCCAGAGCACAGCGAGGCAAAGAAAAAGGCCTCTGCTATTCCTCCTGCCCTGCAGGGCTTTTGCTGGCACGCCTTAAGATAATCAGAGCACTTTGATATCGAATTGCTCTCTTAGTCACTTAAACTAACCTTAATTGATTAAACATTGCAGCAATAGAGAGAAGGGATTGTTCTAATCCAGACATTCCCAAAGTATTAGCCCTCACCATATAATGTGCAGTACATTAAAGACATAGAAGAGACCAAGTATAGATGGTAGTACAGTTCCATTGAACAGTAAATATACTCATGGTAGAAAGATTTATGCTAGTTTCTCATCTCTAATCTCTCCTCCCATAAATTGTTGATCGTGTCCAGGGTGGGTAGGGGGATGATGGAGGTGGTTATCTTGCATGCTGTTAAAACTAGAAAAGTGAATGATCTCATTTTTGCCATGTATCTGCAGACAGTCTTCTTGGCAAATACCCCAAAAATGATTGGCATGCATTTTACCAAACTAAGTTAATTAATATGTCTACCAATTCCCAAATGGAACTCAGGAAGCAAAAATCTGTTTAATGCAGTAAGCAGTTAATACTGTGTGTGTGTGTGTGTGTGTGTGTGGTCCAGAGACAATTGATAACTGACAAAAATACATGTTGAAATACAGCCTTTAAGAGAATAAAAAGAACACATGCTGAACTCCCTTTCACATAAAACTGTATAACTAGAAGTAAGAATATTGACAGCAAGCTTGTTTTAAAAATTGATAGACTTTTTACAGGGAAGAAGGAGAAAAAATGAACTTCCCAGTCGCTAAGTTATCATTGGGGGAATATTCTAATTTTTTTACAGGATGTAAATCTGATTTTTAAATGATTAAATGTAGCCTCATTCACTTGAATATTTATTTCTTTATTTTTTTTAGGGCAATTTGCTATCTTGAATGTCAAATCCATAAGGCGGCTTCCGAGCAACTGCGCTTCTGACATCAGAGTGAGTACATGTAATACAAGAATCAACTGAAAAACACCTCCATAAATTAAATGTGTATCTTCGCAGAAAAGATCAGGCAAATCTGTTTTATGGATTTGAAATGTCCTTGGAGCCATAACTGCAAAAGTCACATTGAGAAGAAAAGAAAAGCAACTTCTTCTTTTAGATCAAACATGTGTTAATGTAATACGATTACACCGTATATGAGAACAAATCTGAAACAAGAAAGGAGCAGAGAAGCTCCATTATCACGCACTCATGGGCATATGAAAGTTTAATTCCACTATGATTTTAGCAGAATGTGAACTGATAGCCCGGATCCCCAACCAAAATTCAGCTGAGTATCTAGTCCCTCATCCAGCTACTAGGTTTTTGCTTTCACAGGCCATGATAACTTTTTGCGGAGTGGGGGCAGCTATGAATCTAATACTTTGTTCTCTTGTCTTCTCCAAGCAGGTGCAGTCGGCATTGTTGGTAAGAACCCTGATATGGACCATGGGCCTTTTCAGCCTTGCAAACAATGCACAAAGTATCTAGTTCTGCATATGATTTGTAGTACATTTTTATTATTGACTGCTGCATGTTAACCATTCTGACTTAGTGCAATGATTTGTTCTGTTATTTTATTTTATTACATTTATATTGTATTTGAAATCTTTGTGAGCCACCCTGAGTTCAGTGGAGACTGGTGGCTCCTATCTCAGTGCGGCAGTGAATCCGCTCTGGATTTCAGTAATAACTCTGAAGAAGGTATCCAAAGTGCTGGACGCTATCCCCAAAATGGATTCAATACCTTGGATACCTCCTTTAGAGTTCTGATTGAATTCCAGAGCAGACTCACCGCCCCACTGTAATAGGAGTCACCAGCCTCCATGGCTTGAAGACATCTTGATAGGGCTATACCTCCCACGCAAACCTACCCATCAATTGTGATCACCTTCTGAGACCCTGCTCTACACTGCGTCCCAACTGTGGAACTTCTCCCTAAGGCAGGTTAGATGGGCCTGTCCTCTGTTGACTTTTAGGTAAGTAGTTAAGTGCACAATTCTATGTATATTTAGACAGAAAGTCATACAACTCTCAGCATGCCTCAGCAGCATAACTGGCTGGGACATGCTAGAAGTTGTTGGACTTTTCTCTTTTTCTGGTGTTAATTTTATCTAGTTACAGTTTTGTTTGCCCCCGTTTTGTTTGCTCTTTTTCACCGTGTTGATATTTGATGTTTTTCACGGAAATGTTATTGTTGCAGACGGCAGGATAGAAATATTTTATACATTTTATACATCCATCTAAATGACAGAAATATAGAATAAACACATGATTTTAGGAAATTGGTGCTATACGCATGAACCCCCACTTCTGTACGTCTTCACTTAGTTGGATGGGGCTGCTCATTGGGCAAGGATAATTTGCTAAGTCTTCAAAATAGCAATTCTTAGTTTAGGATGTGTTCCTTATTTTCAAGTGGTTTTTTGACCTCGAAATATCCGAGCCACATATCACAGAACAGATTAACCCTTTCCTCAAACATCCAGTTTCAGGAAACTACAGCTCTCCGCTAAATATAAAAAAATGCCTTGAACTGAGCCAGACTATTTGTCAACCTAGCCCAGTACTGCCTGACAGCAGCTCTCCAAAGCAGGATGTTGAACTTTTTTCAGCTCAAAGGCAGAATTCTATTTTGGAGGAGCTCTTGGGGCTGCCTACATTCCAGTGGTGGGAAGGCTCAAAGGCAAAAGGGGTGAGCCCAAAATGCCAGAATATTTTTTTTCATAAAGCACTTAGTACCAGTAACGAAGCCTGAGGAGAAACATTCTAATATTTTAGAAAGTTAAAAAAGAAGAAGAAAAAGAAATACCGCACACAAGACAGGAAACCACCGTATGATTGATGGTTGGGGAAAAGGGGGTGGAGCATGGCTATCTGGGGAACCCCAGAGGGCCAGATTTGGTCCTCAAGAAAGCTGGATTTGGTCTCTGGGCCAAATAACTCCTGCTCCAAAGGTTATTTCCCAGCACTGCTATTTGAGATCCTTTTCACTGGGGAATGGCAGGAACTGGACTTTCTTCAGACAAATCAGGTGCTCTGGCATTGAGTTATTACCCCCATGCCATAACTGCAAAGTGTCCTTTCAATGACGTAAACATTTTGACCTTGTAGCCTAACAATTGAGGCTCCCATTGCCTATCTGTATGGCTTAACCTCAGCACTGAGCACATATATCCATATATAATACACGCTTGGGGTTCTAAAGTCAGGATTTGGCTGTATTTAGCGAACTGCTCACCCAAAAAAAAAGCATTCACCAGAGGAACAAGTTCCACAATCTACCAAAACACTCTCTTTCAGGAAACGCACTGAACCCTATGGGACTTGTACTAGAGTTCACACATATAAATAAATATCCAGAAGACTTTGGCTAGATATGGATTTATTCTTGTTTCTTAGAACTGAACAATTGTTTTTTTTGGGGGGGTGGGGTGGGAACAGGTCTCATTTGACACAGCAAAAGCCACCTACAGAGACAAGGAAATGCACAGGCGCATGATGTGTATGCCCCACATGGGAAAAAGCTGCTGTGGAGTCTGCTCCACAGGTTAGGAAGCAGCAGCACTTAAGGGCATGAACAGAAAAAGAAGAGTGAGCAGCTGATTATGTAAACCTGACAATAGGGCTACACTTTTCAGTTATATATACATGCACACATTTAATATTTAATAAAATCTCCAAATGGCTAATGGGTATGATCCCACCAGTTAAGGACTTTTAAGCCCTACAATGTTCACCAGGAGAGTTAAACATATGCTTAAATCTCTCCCGTTAAAATGGGGCTTGAAGGTACTGAACTTTAAGTGGATCAGGCCCCATATTTTTTTAATCTAGATATAACTTCACCAAGCCTAAAATTAAAAGCTTCCCCAACATCCACAAACATAATAACATTCCAGCTACTAAATATGATGAATTAAGTGAAACCTTCTAGTGAATCAAATCATGGCTAAAGGTCCATTAAGGTGTTTATTTTTTAAGTGGATGTATTTAACTGCACTTACCTCAGGATGCCCCCCAACTTCGATGTACGTGCACACGGGATGGAAAGCCCCGGTTCCACAGACATACAAATGAGTTTGGTTATAAGCCTTAAGCACTTTGACGAAGTTCGCACATTCTTTCTACAAAGGACAAAAAAATAATACAATGTAGCATAAATTAAGTTACTATACTCACTTGAATTCTCATCATTCACATGCAGGCTACTGCAGAGCTTATACTGTCACTCACAGCTGTTTATTCATTAAAAACCTTTGCAACCCACCTCAACAAAGCTCAACATGGCTTCCAATAACAACAAACAGTAAAAACAGTATGAAGTATTAGTATCATGAGCAGTGTCTACAACAGTGGTGATTCAGGGGCACAATGCCTACTCAACTTTCAGAATAAGTAGGGGAGCAGTCCTCATACCTTTGGGGTCAGTGACCATATTTGGAATTCTGAGAACTCTGACAAAATAGCTTCCTGGGGGGGAACTCGGCCATTCACAAAATTGCTACTATGGTGAGCATGGCTGATCAACAAAACTCTAAGCGCCCAGAAGGGAAACTGATGAAATGAAAAGAAAAGAAACTTGCCCAAGAACCTAAGTACAATGCAGAGGTGGGTCAGAACTCCAAAATACAAAGCCGTGCTTCGGAACCTAAATAAAGGTGGTGCAGGAGTGCAGCGCTACAGCTAGTGGCATGGCAGCTTCCCAGTTTTTTTTAAAAAATATTTTTAACTAAAAGAAAAGTCTTAAGAAATCAAATATCAATCAGGAGACATAGGTGCTAAGAGTGTGGGCACATTGGTGCCCGTGGGCGACATAATGGAGACCTCAGATGTAGGCAGTAGAGGATGGTTCTCCAATTTCAGCGGGGCTGTGAATCCATTCTGGGTTTCAGTCAGCAACAAGCCAGAACTCTAAAAGAGCTCTCCAAAGTGTTGAACCCTTGAAGGTTCTGGCTGGGTCCGACTGAAACCCAGAATGGACTCATAGCCCCACTAAAATCGGAGCCCCCAGTCTCCACTGGAAGTAGGGCTTATATCCTCTTAGGAAGGCCCAAGCATCTTCAAACCAGATCAAAGAGACTGTTCCATAACTTCCTGAGCAATTGTTGTGAAGACTATGATCCCCACCACAGATGTCTTCATTCATATGTTGCGCCATATGGAGTAGGGTGACCAGATAAAATCCAGGTCAGGGCTCCTGTAACTTTAACAGCTGTAGAGAAAAGGGAATTTCAGCCAGTGTCATTTGTATGCAATTAGTTGCTGGTGATATTCCCTCTTCATCACAACAGTTAAAGGTGCAGGCACTATACTAGAGTGACCAGATACAAAAGAAGGCAGGGCCCCTGCAACTTTAACTGTTGTGGTGAAGAGGGAATTTCACCAGGAACTAATTACATACAAATGACTCTGGCTGAAATTCCTTTTTCCCTACAACTGTTAAAGTTACATGAGCCCTGACCTGGATTTTATCTGGTCATCCTAATATGGAGCCCTTCACACAGAATGTATACAGCAGCTACATGCACATGTGCTTTAAAACTCACACATTGATAAGCTTTGGTACTGGATGTCTAACTTTGGATATGAGGGAAATGAGTCTGCCTCAGACCAGCAAAGACCCTGATTGCTGGAAATGTAAAACAATGGCTTATTGCAAGCAGTAAGTGTTGGAGTGGTGGTGGAGAGACACTCTCCTTGAAAGACCTCCTGGTTGGTCTTACTTTGACCATACAACTGAGCATATGGTAACCATACAACCATCCAAGTTTCTCTTCAACTGATACAAGTGATGAAGTGGACTCTAGTTTGTGAAAACTTACGCCATAATAAATTTGTTGGTGCTACAGGGTTTGTAGCTGGTTTTCTCTAATTGACCTGCAGTGTCAAATGGCAATTTGCAGGCAAAATTGCCTTCTCAGATTAAACATAAGTTCATGCTCTCACTTCACACATCCATCTGTGTGTTCCGAGTGATGCAAACTCAAGAGATTCACAGGTGTGTATGAACTTGGCTTGTGAGGAGATTTCAACACAACATAGTCATTACCCTTAAACACATATAAATATTTCCATTTTGGACAGCGCTCAGATCCACAGGAGGGTTATTATTGCCTCTTATTGTTGCCTCTTTTTGAAGGAGCACGCCTGTGCACCCATGAGGTGCTGCAGTGAGGCTGCTCAGTGGTATGCTATTTGGAGGCATGTCATCAAAGACAGAAGTGGTGACCCTTCTTCACATTTGTGCCAGGTCGGGGAAGGCTCTGGTCTATTCTGGGTTTCTGACCGGCTGGCAGTAGCTCTGTAAGTCTTTTCCCAACCCTGTTACCTGAGAACTTTTTAACTGGTGATGAATTTAGGACCTTCTGTACGCAATGCATGTGCTCTGCCGCCATTGTGATATGGCTTCTCAAAAGGCCAGGAACTGTGTGCTCGGTTTGTTATCAATATTCCACTCTCATTTCCAAGGTCTGAAATCAACAATAATTCCACTAAAGTGAACAGAATTCCACCAACAAGAAGTCAATTGGCTGATAGCTCGTCTCCTTTCTGGAATTCTTTGATAGTGATTCACAGACCACTTGCATTTCTGTAGCTACAACAAAGTCCAGGAGAATACAAGCAGTGCTAAGTGGTATGCGAATTGCCCCCTTAGGCTGAATTCTTCCATCAGTTACTTTAGATTTACATAGTGCTGCTCTATTAATGTCAACAGAGTTGGTCCAGATTAGTGCCAATATAATTGACAGCAAAATATGTATCCCCACCCTCTCTTTTAATTTGTCTCAAATCTACAACGCATCATATTTCAACTATGGATTATAGGAATAAAAGAGCTAATGAAACACTAGGAGGGGCCATTCAGAGCAATAAACCTTCAACAATATAATATATTTATTTACCATTGAAAGTTTCCATTCCAGCAACAATGGTTAAAATAGCTTTCCTATGTTTTACAGTTGTTTTGTTTTTTAAAAAAAGACCCTTTAAGCCTCTTTGGAGCTGTATACAATAACAGCAGATTGGGTTCCTTGATATATTTTATGCAAGTGGGGGGAAAAACACAAATAAAAAAAAACATTAAACCAAAATAAATAAATAAAATAAAATGATGGCGAAGATTTCATCTCCACCAAGGGAAAGAGTTCAAAGTGACATTTTTGCTCCACTTCCCATCTGATTCAATAAAACATACTGGGCACAATCTTATAAAAGTTACTTGCAATTATGGCCCTATGAAATGTTGAAGTTCATTATTCTGCTTCAGTGGGGCTATCAGCCAGATTCTATATATGGTTACTTAGAATCCTGATTCGTTGAACGAGGCTTACTCCCAAGTAAGCACACCATTTCAGCCTTAGTCATGATGAATGTTTGCTAGCTTGTTCCCATTGTTTACATACCAGCCTGATCTTCTCCCTGATCTTCGCTCTACATGTGTTGGGCAGCAAAAAAATCTGTCACCCACTCACCAAATGCTTTCTTTTCTGCCTCTGACATTCCCTGGATGTCTGTGCATAGGCGTAACATTCGAATACACATATGTTCCTAAAATGCAACATGTATACTGCTGAGCTGCACAATCGAATATCCCACTTTCAGTGGGTAGGGGCTTTGGACCTATGTGCACTGGTTTTTATGAATGTACGCCCTATTCAAACATTACTTCCATGCATGGATGTTGGATGTTTGAATGGGGATAGGTATGATCTTGGGATAGGTAAGGCCAGGGAGCATATTACCTAATTGCAGGCCACCAATATCATTAATACAGGATATTACATTTTTAATTATATAGGGGTGTATCCAATGTTAGTCCTATGTAGAGTAGACCCATTCAAATAAATGGGACTTAATTTAGACTAACATAGGATACAGCTCATTATATCCAGGTACAAATGAAAACATGTACACAGGCAACTTCTCATAGGATATTTCTGTAAATTTGTTAGAATTGACAATTTTGTAATTTAATGGTTTTATGGTCTGTTGATTGTTAATAAAGAATTGAATTGATCCTAGGAAGGCGTACATAAATGTAAAGATGGTTAAACTAGAATGGCGTTTTTTGTCAATGGTTATAAGTAATAACAAGATCTCCCATTTACAATGTTTAAAGCAGCTTACATTCACTCAAGTACTTCTGAGAACAAGTTAAGTTAGGTTATATTGCTATCCCCATATTGGGAGAGAGGCAAATCTGAGTATGATAAAATAATTGCTTCCCTGAGGCTATTGAGTTTAAGCTTAAGGTGAAATGTGAACTGTAGTCATCCTAAATCACAGCTCACACTCTTTGCCATTATAAGGTATGTGGTTGGGTTGGGGGGTGGTTATACGTGAGGTGAAAACAGCTCTTGTTTCAGTTGTTTTGGAATGTACCCTTTATACCTAGATTTCCCAGAGTGCTAGTTTCCATTGCAAATACTTCTTTTCTGCATGTATGATAATCAAATGTCCACTTACATAACACAGGAGAGGCTCAAAGGCTTCATATATGAAAAAGCTCATTTATTCTGTAACAGTGTCAAGGTTTCTGGACTGGCCAGAGGCATGTCTACCCCTCAGAGATCCATATGCAGCACATTATTCCTCTACCTAGAAGGCCGATACGATGAAGTCCAAGACAACAAGGTTATTTCCCCAACAATCAGTAACAATACAGCATAAATTAAAGTCAATGCCACCCATTGCCATCTAAAACTCCGAGTTACATGTTCCAGAGATGAAGTTAGCAATTGCTGTATTTGTGGCTACTCAGGCCAGATCTACACCAAGCAGGATACGACACTTTGAAAACGTTTTGAAAACTGTATATGGAGTGTGTCCTGGGCCCCAACAATTATCACCACTGTTATAAACCGTTTTAAACCGTTTTAAAGCAGTAGTGTAGATAGGCTCCCCCTTCCACTTCTACACTGTACCCACTGATTCCACCCTTCCTTTGCACCTTGTTGTTGCTTAACTTCTTCCTAGCCACCTTGCTTGCTCATGATTATGTCCAACAAGTTCCCATTCCTCCTGTCTCAATCTCTCCTAGCAGGTCCCATGTCCCTCTTCTGACTGACTCTCTCACCTTGGGGTCTACAAGTGGAGTGTGGTGTAGCAGCTACAGTGTTGCATTGGGACTGGGAAGAACTCGGTTCATGTTCCCACTGAACCATGAAGGTCACTGGGTGACTTTCAGGCTGTTACTGACACTCAGCCTAACATACTTCATAGGACTGTTGTGAGGATAAAATGGAGATCAGGAGGAAGATCATTTACACTCCTTTGGGGCCCTTGAAGGAGAAGGTGGGATATCATCATCGTCATCCAGATGGAAATCCATTTTTGTACATAGCAACACCAAATACTCTTGAAGAGCTAGACACTGCTTCATCTGATACATAATCCTCTAATCTCCAGTTCAAAAAAGTTTGTGCTGCAATAAAACTGTTGGTTGTTAAGGTGCTATAAGCCTGTTAGTTATTTCGGCTACTCTTTCATAAGGAAAGAATAGACTCACACATAGGCCCCCTCCACAAGAATGCGCCTTTGCGCCTGGTTCCGCGATTATGCGCATTATCGCGGAGGCGCATTTACTCACAATCCCTCTGCACGGGAGGCGGCGGGAAGCGGCGAAGCGCATTAAAAGATGCCCAAAAAGCGCTTTCCAGGTAGTTAATGCGCATAATCGCTTGTTCACACAGCGAAAATGCGCTTTAACGGCCGGAGCAAAATAAAAGTCGCTATTTAACGCGCGTTCGAAAATGCGCATTATCGGGGAGATAACGCGCCTGTACGCCCGTTTTGCGCTCCGCTCGTGTGTAGGTAAAATTTATAATGAGCCTTCAAGGCTCATTAAACGCCCCGTGTGGAGGAGGCCATAGTCCTAATTCCTGCCCCTGTATGAAAGCACCATTGGGGTGAGAGGGCCACAATGCTGGTTGCAGGAGGTGTTCTACCCCTCCCTCCCTCTGTATCTTTATGGGACAAGTCCTATTTACACATAGCATTGGTTGCCACCCAAAGAGTCACATTCAGCTGGAAACAGGAAGTGCCAATAAAAACTGTTCTGGTACCAGGACCCCTTAGATGCAGGCTGCTATAAAGCCTAATTAAATTTGCATTTGTGAAGCGATCGCCAAGTGGGATAGGAAAGCTTCCCTGTGGGTAGAAAACTTGTTATGACATAGCCAAGATTGAAATCCTCTGCCAATTTTATTTGGGTTCTCCCCTTCCCTCCACGGAGCATTGGTATGATGGTATTCCGACACGTCTTAGCTGTGAAACTTGGCACACAGTCTTATTCTGGATACTGGTGACAAAGTGCGTCAACTTCAGTACAAAGCCGTTCTCTGGCTCTGAGCCTGGAATGACTTAGACTGTCTCGAACTGGGCTTGTCCAGCTTGGCAGCACCTCACTATTGCTGCCTTACCCTCCAGCTGACAGGATGTTTGTTCTTAATGGGGGAGCTAGTGCCAGCAATACAGAGTAGTTAATGTTTGTGTGTGATCTTAGAGTGTAAGATGCTGGCAAGCGTAGAAAAAACTATGCGTGCGCGCATGCGCAAACACATTTCACAGTGACCTGCACACACACGCACACACACATTATCCTTGTTAAATATAGCAGACAGGTAAGCAAGGAAGCATAGAATTTTGAAATCCATGAAGTGTATGGTCACTGATTATGCCTGATGGACATACACAACTCAACACATGCAACCCACAGAAACACTATTTCTGGGATATACTACTTCAAATTATAGGAAATGGGAATCCCCAGCCCATTCGGGCGGGAGATGACATTTGCGGGTGGGGGTGCAGGAGTCGTGGTTGTGGCTCCTGATTGGAGCAACTGGGGTGGTGCCACAGGGCGGAGCAGGCTCGTGGGGCTTAAATAGCTGCCTAGCGAGCCCGCCCGGCCTCTTCGTCTCCGCGCGGCTCTCAGCTCCATCGGCAGCGGGGAGAAGCGTGCGGCTGAAGGGACGTCGGAGCCTTGAAGGCCCTCAGGCTATGCGAGGCGGCAAGGCGGAGCGCGCGACGGCGGGAGCCTTACCTTGCTGGCGGCAGAGTGGCGAAGAGCGGATCCCAGGCACGGGACTGCGCGCATGACAATCGCGTCGGGCCTCATCCTGGGCATTAGGCCCCCAGGTTTGAGGGGTGGGCCGGCTGGCCAACCCCCCCTTCCCCTCTCTGAGGAAAGGCCCAGGCGTGCGGCTCCTTTGGAGCTGGCCGCCTGGCAGCGGGAGCACTTGTTTCGCCAGGGAGTCTGCGGCGCTCGTTGAGTACCTCGTTGGGTAGTGGCTGAATAGCGCGCGGCTCCTGGGAGTGGGCGGCGACGGCTACAATGAGCTACTGACAGCTGGTGTCAATTTCCCCCGGCCCAGCGAGAGACCGGCTGGTTCTTCCGGGCTGTGGGCAGGCGCACGTTTGGCAGGCCTGGCGGGGATCGTGCGTCACCGGGAGCAGGGCGGCGCAGTTGCACCTCTAGGGGGATCACTGCGGGGTTTTGGCGCCTTGAGCTTCCCGCGCTGACACTGAGAGCTCTTGCAGCCCCCTGGCGGATTCTAACCTTGGGTGGCCCGTTTCGTACCAAAATAAAAATAAAAAGGTGTTTGGGCACCCAGGTTATACAGTTCAGTTGGCCTTAATCAACCCCCCCCTCACTTATTAGCGGTGGTGGAGGCCTGGGGTGCTCGTTACGAGCTCACTCCCTGCCTAGTCAGGGGAGAGGAGGATCCTCTTTGGCTTGACTAAGCGTCTGGCAGCTCTCGCAGTGACTGGGGTGGAGTTCCCTTTTTTAGGCACCGGGGGGCGACGCTACCCAGTTTATAAAATAATAATAATAGATAAATAATAATAATAATAATAAAATAAATAAACAAACAAATAAAATAAAATACAGAATAACCGCGAACTTTCTGCAGTATACGGGGCTAGTTACGATGGCACCAACGAAGGGTCTAGGGGGAAAAAAGGGGAAAGGCAAGGCCACGAGGCCACCAGCAAAGAGGCCCAGTGTACGGAGCGACTCATCCTCTGACAATGAGATCCACCCCGACCTGGCGGTACTTTTGGCTAGACTGCAAACGTTGGAGGAAGGAAGGGGCATTCCCCCAGGCGTATCGGCCATGGCTCAGACGGTTTCCTTGGTCACAACGCAACGGCAGACCAGAAAACAAAAGTTGGACACTATGCTGTCATCCATTGTCCATAGGCTCGACACTATTGAAGTTTCTTCCAGCCAGTCGATGGAGCGGAACCAGCTTTATGCGAGGGAGGTCCCCTCCTCGGAGATACTTCTGGATATTCAGGCCTCGCCGGGACTTCAGGCACGACCATGTGTGCCTACTCCAGCGACAGTTCCGCGGCCTCCAGTTCAGGGGCAAGGTGAGCAGCTGGCTAACACCACACCTGCACCCGCGCAGTCTATGGGCCCCTTCCCGCCTTGGGGTTGGTATCCATGGCTGCCCGGGTTCTCTTGGCCTACATCACATGGGGGGAGTTGATTGCCGGGCACACCACAAGCAACCGCTCCACTACCTCCGGCTTTGGGGGTGGATGGATCGGGGCCAGGCGATAATGCTCTGGGTAACCGGGAGTTGCCTTCACACACGGCGACTCCACAGGGAGTCTTGGAGGTACCCAGCAATTATTCAAGGCGGGATGCTAATGGAGCAGGGGGTGGCGCATTCGGATCACCCATGCTGACACAGCCAAATTCAACCGCCACGGTGGCCGGTTCATCAGCTGGAGAGGCTCCTGCCACACATGTGCCAGCTGTTATTGCAGCATGTGCAGAAGCTTGGCAGGGTCCGGCCGGTTCCTCGCCACCATCTGCTCTGACGAACAGGGATCCTTTGGCTGGGGCAGAACGCGATGCTATTCCCACAGGCAGCACGGCAGCCCCCCTGGGATATCATCTCCTGCCGGCCACTAGGGAGAAGATTTTGAAAGGGGACTTTATCAACGTGTTTTCATTGTTGTTCAGGGAATCCAAAAACACGGATAAAGACAAAACTGCGGAAAGGGAAGCTGAGAAGCTTCGAAAAAAGTGTGTAGCCAGAACCTGGGTGAATTGGTTGCCAGGTTTCCTAATATACATGGGCGTTGATCAACAACGCTTCCCTGTGAAAGGCTACATACTCACGAAGTACCTCGATATTGTATATCGGGCATTCTGCGAGTATGAGGGCGGGGCCTGGTTGGACTATGATGAGTCTTTCCATAGAAGGGCCGCGTATGACCGTAGTTTACAGTGGGACGCCAAGGACAACGATCTTTGACTACAGTTTATGACCCCAGCCAAACTGGGTGTCGGGGATCGGGCAGATAGCGGTCACCTACTGGAGAAGCCTCAGCCCGTTGCCGCTTCCAGCGGGTCGGCAGGGCGAGGGGTTCAACCCCGCTCGCCCTGTTGGGAATTTAGCTCTTGCGGCTTCTGTACCAGGTCTCCTTGCAGATACCGACATGAATGCCTTGTCTGCGGGGGCCTCCACCCCGCACACAACTGCCATCTAATAAAAGGGGCAGGGGCAGTTTTCAAGGGGGTGCCAATGATAAAAAGCCGGGAGGTGCTGGGGGACAACAGCCGCCTCCAAAAGGGCCCCAGCCCAGTCAAAATTGAAACCCTTAGACAATTATTGGCGCATTATGCCCTGAGGGAAGACGCTGAGTATTTGGATCTCGGTTTCACAACCGGTTTCCCGATTCCGTATCAGGGTCCGAGATTTGGTTCCATAGCAAAGAATCAGAAATCCATTTACACAATGGAATCCGTGGTGCAGGAAAAAATTGATAAAGACGTCAATGCAGGGAGGGTATTAGGCCCCTTTGACGAACCCCCTATTTCTAACCTTTGGGTGTCTCCTTTGGGCATAGTACCAAAGGAGGCACCTGGGGAATACAGGTTAATCCATAACCTGTCATTCCCGAAGGGAGCTTTGGTGAATGACGCGATTCCTGAGCATCTGTGCTCGTTGCAATACACCTCATTCAACTCAGCAGTGGACTTAGTGCGTAGTAACGGAAAGGGGGCTCTGATGGGCAAGTGCGACATAAAATCTGCGTTTCGCATTTTGCCCATCAACCCATGGGATTTCAATTTGTTAGGGTTTTGTTTTCGGGAAAAATTTTACATTGATAGGGCACTACCCATGGGATGCTCTGTCTCATGTGCAATGTTCGAGAGGTTCAGTTCATTCTTGGACTCGGCTCTACGGGACAGAACCGGACTCAACAACGTGACTCACTACTTGGATGATTTTTTCCTCATTGGTCTGGCGGGCTCTAACCAATGCCGCTTCCTGATCCAGCAGTTTCAGGGATTGGCCAATGACTTAGGGGTCCCGCTTGCGCATGAAAAGACAGAAGGTCCTGCGACTATTATCCATTATCTTGGAATCGAGCTGGATTCCGTAGTGTAATGCTGTAGACTGCCGCAGGATAAGTTGCAGACACTGCTCAGTAAAATCCAAGTTCTAACTGGCGCGTGTAAAGCGACGCTACACCAGCTACAGGAGTTAGTGGGCCATTTAAATTTTGCCTGTCGTGTTATTGCGCTGGGGCGAGCTTTCATCCAATGCTTGTGCACGGCTATGCAGGGACTTCGTTCACCGCATCATAGGGTGCGAGTGTCGTACCAGATGCTGCAAGACCTGCACATGTGGGTAATTTTTCTTCGTGGCTATAATGGTGTGTCTTTTTGGTGACAGGACCTACTGCTTGAAGCGGAAATGCAGGTCCATTCGGATGCTTCCGGGGCTCTAGGTTTTGGAGTAATCTGGCACGATCGCTGGTGTTCTGAGCGGTGGCCTCCAGAATGGTTACAGAATGGCACTTGCAAGGATCTGACGTTTCTGGAATTTTTCCCTATTTTGGTGGCAACTCACGTTTGGGCGGCGGAAATGGCAAATTCAGTAGTCCATTTCTGGTGCGACAACCAAGCCACCGTGCATGTGATTAACACACTGTCCTCCCATAGCTCAAGGGTGATGGGGCTTGTCAGGGCATTCACGTTACAGTGTTTGACCCACAACATTTGGTTCAAGGCACGACACGTGCCTGGAATTAAGAACGACATTGCCGACCCTTTATCGCGTCATCAGGTCCAGAGGTTCAGAGAACTGGCTCCTTGGGCTCGACCACTGCCGGAAGCGATGCCTTCAATGCTGTGGAAAATTGGCAGGATGACATAGAGCAGGCCATGTGGCAGTCCGTGGCGCCTAGCACAAGGACAGCCTATAACAACACAGGTAGGCAGTTTCGGGAATTTCGTTCCACACATGATTTACTGGATCTTTGGCCAATTCCGGTCGACCACGTCTTGCAATTTTGCGCAGGGTTGCATAGGTCAGGGTTGGCTGCCCATACCATAGGTGGGAAAGTGGCCGCTTTGTCATTTCTGGCTAAAATCCGCGGTGTTGTGGATTCCACCACAGACGAGAGAGTGAAGCGTACCATCAAAGGCTGGTCGAGAATGCTGCCGAAGACACCGGATGCTAGGGTTCCCATTTCTCCTGACATTCTAGTAGGATTGAGAAGATCTTGGTTTAGGTTATGTGCATCATCCTATGAGGCTCTCCTTTTTCACGCGGCTGCCCTGACAGCATTCTTTGGAGCCTTTCAGATTTCGGAAGTATTGGCAGCATCCAAAAACGATAAAACAGACAGAGCACTGCAGTATAGGGATATCAGTATTTCAAATACCGGGGTCACCATTAGGTTATGGCAGTCTAAAACTGACCAAAGGGGAAAAGGTGTTAATATGAATATTTTTCCCGCACCAATCGAGGAGTTATGTGTGGTGCAAGCATTGCGGACGTTTATTGAGCAAAGGGGAAATGAAGCTGGAACCTTATTTCGACACTTGGACGGGTCACCATTGACCTAATACCAGTTCTGGGCGGTAACAAACGAGCCTTGGGGCAGTTGGGTGTCCCGGCAGAGCAGTTTGGGACACATTGGTTTCGAATTGGTGCCGCTTCCATGGCAGCCAGTGCGGGTTTCTCCCCCATGCAGATTCAAGCAGTGGGGAGATGGCAGTCATCCGCGTTTAAGTCATACGTTAGGAGGTTACCTAAGGAGTAGTCAGTTTGTCCTTGTCCTGACATTCCCATGTTTGATTATAGATTCCTGGAGAAGGCAGACCCCTGTGAGCGTGATCATATGCGGACACAGCATAGTTTTCTGGGCCGGCCGGCGAGCGTCATGCTCTAGCTTTGGATCTCAGCTGGGACTCAGTCACCGCGCCTCCATTCTTTGGCTGGGCAGACGCGGCATGCGGTGGGAGCGTCTTCTCCCCACGTTATTTCACCAGCGTGCGAGTCGTTCCCCCCCCACAAATCCTTATGATACACCTAATGATTTGGGCTTGCTTAGAGGCAAGGCCCTAATCCTGCAAGCTATGGCCGACATTGATATCATCAGGCAGCGCTGGCCCAGCATGCTCATCATGTGGTCCTGCTTGTTGCCCAGGCTAGCCTGGAGAGAGGGTAGCGACCCTCTGGCACTGGAGCGTGCTCGTAGAAAAGTGAACTCTGAAATCTTCAAGGAGTTATCCAAATATGGGGATGTCAGTATACAACATACTGACATCGTGCGAGCTAGGAGGGAGCTCTACCGACCGGATGGGGTACATCTGTCGGATTGTGGTAATGATATATTTTTGACAGATCTGCAGAAGGGCTTACAGGCAGCGATAGAGGCCAGATGGGGGGGTGACTAATCAAGTGGCTTGTCAGTCCCCGTGGCGGTAGGTGCGGGCATCCTTAGGGGCTTTTCCAATCGGCGAACATTCTCAGGAACCGTTCAGGTGAAGGGTAATATCTGAAGCCCACATCTGGGAGTCCTGTGGCACCAGATCATGGGAATAAGGTTTACCTTTGAGGCCAACTCTACTCACGCGCTCGGAGCCCTGCGGCACAGGCGTGGTGACAACGGAAGGCCTCCCAACCCCACATGGGGGAAGATCTCTGGGTGGCGAACGATGGCCGCCACCTAGAGGTCTGGGAAGGGTTCACCCAATCCTAAGATTTGGCCTGATGAGGCCAAGTAAGGGATGCCCGTTTAGGTTTTACCCCTTTTGCAGATCTTGAATAAAAGTGGCCCATTTTTAACCCAATTTCCTTGTCTCGACTCTTTATTTGCACCCTACACAACGCAAGGAAATCACATAATTGCATATGCTAGGCTGACCATATGAAAAGGAGGACAGGGCTCATGTAACTTTAACAGTTGTAGAGAAAAAAGGAATTTCAGCCAGTGTCATTTGTATGCAATTAGTCCCTGGTGAAATTCCCTCTTCATCGCAACAGTTAAAGTTGCAGGCACTATACTAGAGTGACCAGATACAAAAGAAGGCAGGGCCCCTGCAATTTTAACTGTTGTGATGAAGAGGGAATTTCACCAGGAACTAATTGCATACGAATGACACTGGCTGAAATTCCCTTTTCTCTACAACTGTTAAAGTTACATGAGCCCTGTTCTCCTTTTCATATAGTCAGCCTAGCATATGCTCCCCTATGTTAGGGAGAAGGGTTCTAGTGCACTGGTTACTGGCATGTTTCCAAGACTAATTCAAAGTGTTGGTTTTGACTTTTAAAGCCTTAAACAGTTTGAGACCAAGTTACTTGAAGGACCACCTGCACCCAGATCAGCCTGCCCACACTTAAAGTTGAGAAAGAGAAGCCCTTTTCATTTGCCACTCATGACAGTCTGGTGGGTGATCACATGGGTGAGGGCCCCATACCTTTGGAAGAAGTTGACAATTTTGATATTAAGAATCATTGGTGTACAATGTTAACATGTGCCTCTTCTTGGTTCATCAGATCATCCTTATACATTTTTACTAATAACCTGCTTTGAACTGAATTATTTTGGATACACTTCCAAAATTGCAAGTCTTCTTTTGAGAGAATGAAAATCTAGTGATGGGAGAGAAATTTGCTCTATAGAGGGTTTTTTTTTTTTTTTTATGGATTACTCAATCTGCACCTCTTGGAAGTGAACAGAGAAATGCAATTTGTGATCAACCCAGAGTGCAGGACACGGAATAATGGGCTCAAGTTACAGGAAGCCAGATTCCAACTGGACATCAGGAAAAACTTCCAGACTGTTAGAACAATACGACAATGGAACCAATGACCTAGGGAGGTGGTGGGCTCTCCCACATTAGAGACATTCAAGAGGCAGCTGGACAACCATCTGTCAGGGATGCTTCAAGGTAGATTCCTGCACTGAGCGGGGGGTTGGACTCAGTGGCCTTATAGGCCCCTTCCAACTCTACTATTCTATGATTCTATGATCTGTACTTGTAATGTGTTCTGCAAAAGGAAAAAAATGTGTTTGACTATATTGGCACATTTGAAAAATGTGCAAAAAATCCTGAATACATTTTTAAAATGAGCACAAACACACTTTAGTCAATGGCGCATGTGTCCATGAAAGCTTCTGTTTGAAATATGCATACAAAAATATGTAGGAATTATTTTTTAATAAATAAGAAAAACCTTCATGGAACCGCATAGAATGAACATTGACAAAGTCTGTGGAAATGGACTTGACATATCTCTCCATCCTTATAAGAACCATTGTAAAGAATAAAAGCCAGTATGTCTTTATATTTATTATTAAGTGTCTCTCAGTATTTATGTATCAACCAGATAGAAGGGATTCCACAGAGAGAGAGAGAGAGAGAGAGAGAATAACCTGAGCAAACAATGAAGGAGCCAAACACAAAAATATTTTTTAAAAAACAGAGCACATACGTAACATTGATTATGTTGTGTTATGCAAACTTTTTACTGGCCCATTACAAAAATAAAGACCATCCATCTGTCAAAACACTTGCTCTGAGTGAAAAAAAATTAAAACAGAACTTTAGTATTTTCATTAAATACAAGTCATTATCTTTTATGCATAACCTTGGAAATTCTATGTATGCTGTTAATGAATAAAGTAAGCAGGCATTGACACGACCCCCCCCCCCCCATCATTCAGCTTGTAAGGTAAAAAGGGCACTATTATCATTGTCATTATCAGAACCACATATGCAGTTTTGCTCCTTTAAAATCATGAATTTGTTTTTAAGAAGGTGTAGAACAGCCTCCCCCAACCTGGTGCCTTCCAGGTACTTTGGACTACAACTCTCAGTATTCCTGACTATTGGCCATGCTGGCTAGGGCCGATGGGAATTGATGTCCAAAATATCTGGAGGCAGTAAGTGAAAGAAGGCTGGAGTATCAAGTACATAGCAGAAGATCATGAATACCTTGACATATCTAATAAACCCCCTCACTGGAGGCTGGTGGCTCCAAAGATCCCCTAAACCCTTGGAGATCTCCTTTAGAGTTGTGATTGGTTCGGACTGACACCCAGAACGGATTCACAGCCCCACCGAAATTGGAGTCACCATCCTCCACTAAACATCCTCAAATCTAAGGGCTGCTGTGTATGATCAGCAGCCTCACATAATTCGTGTGTTTTTGGACTGCTAAATGTGTGGATGTTTCTGCCTGGTCCCTGACAGACAGCTTTAGCTATCGGGTGTATAGAGAGGTAAATAAAGAAATAAAAATGAATGACATGCACTTTTCTGTGTGAAAGAGCTTTGGTTGGTTGGTTGGTTGGTGTTTGTTTGTTTGTTTGTTTGTTTTGGTAATGAAGCATCCCATCTGCATTTAGAAGTGGAACAACCCAAACATCGATTTACCACCTCAGTGAGAACTAACCCAGAGAGAGCACTAAAATGTACTTTGGACTCAGCAGCAAACATGAATTCAACAAGACTGATTTTGAAGCCAGATCAGGGCACACCTGGGAAGTAATTAATCTACTAGGGCCCCTAAGCTGGAGGACAATATCGGTACTTCATCATTATATAGATTTTCTATACATGCATTTCACCATAGGATAATGTTCTTCTAGGAGCTTTCAATTGGGACTTGCCTGTTAGTCAAAACATTCTGTCCAGTTCTGGTCTAAAAGGTTTGGAAAGGTACCGAGAATCTCAAACAAAATGAAGGTCTGCCGTTCAGCATTCTAATACAGACACTTGGAACTTTCAACCCCTCTCAGGAATAGTATCGCTCTGAGGCATGATGAATATTGTAGAAAGGGAAGTAACGTTAAGTGAGAACCACAAAGTTAGATTTCCTCCTTGCCTTGGACTGTCTCCTGGGAATTTTCAGAATGAAGCTGCTGATGGGGTGTGGATGTTGATAAGGTATTTTTGGTAGCTCCTGACATCCCGTTTTAAATCTCACTATCTCTCTGATTAAGTGTTCACTGACCAGGGTGACTTAACTCATCTTTCTGATTTCTTGATACAACAGAGTCTGTGGGAAGATTTAGATTCCTTTTCTCTATATACACCACCCACAGCCAATTTTAAATGTATTCTGTTAAAGTTTAACAGTTAAAAAGACTGAGAGAGGGAGAGAAATATAAGGGGAGCCAGTCTGCAAAAGAACTTATACAGTATCCATAGGCTTAAGAAACAGGGACAATTTTATACAAACAGTCCAATCCTATGCAGAGTTAAGCATGCCTAAGGCCTTTATCACACATACCATGTTCCCCCCAGATTGCTTCTGCAGGTTCCCCCTCCATTTCCTATGCGAATCAAACATGGTCGGTTTTGCTCCTATACCTCAACTTGGCTTGTTGAACTTGCCTGAAACGGACTTTGCCCGTTGAGGGATAAATTGAAACAGAAACTAAAACCTGCGACCTCAGGGTGAGAGAGCAGCAGGAGGGGGATGACGTCATGTGAACCCAGCACTGAAGAAGTGGAGCAAAGCCAAGGTGGGTGTGCTTAAAACCGCCCATGTGATAATGACCTAAGAGTATCATCACACGGTGTGTGTGTGTGTGGGAATCACATTCCCCTACTGTCGCTTCTCCACCCCTGCTCCTGTCCCACCATACTTCCTCTTTCTCCTGGGAGAAGAAAGAGGAAGTAAACAAAGACCACATGGCCCATTCAGGAGCCATTTGTATCACGCGACTTTTCTTGCACACAGCAGGAAATGGCAGCACATTTTATTTTTTAAAAAGCTGATTTAAAAGCGTCCTTTTTGTGATGGAAAACAGGCAAGAAGGAGCAGGAGGCATGCGGGAGGCAGACGTCATTGTCTAAAGGATGCGTGAACATCCATAAGTGGGCAGTAGTGAGCATGCGATAAAACGCTCACTAGATGACGCTATAACTCTCAGTATGCCTGCAGCCAAAGACTATTTCTCCACATAGCAATCTTAAAACCTATTTTTAATGACCCAGATTTCAATCCATTCTCTACTCTAGTGTGCATAGGATTGAATGCCTTCTCTTAAAGTGTGACACAAGCATGTTTAAATCCCAATGAAAGAGATTTATGCACTTGCTTAAGTCACACATTGAAATCAAATGTTCAATTAAATGTGATGCTTAATGTGTCAGTGGGAACTACATTTGTTTCCCCCCTTTGTTTAATCACAGGTGTGTGTGTGTGTGTGTGTGTGTGTGTGTGTGTAGTGGGTAATTGTCATAGGGATCACAGTGTGCAGGGACAGGAGTTTTAACTATTTCATCCCTAGCTGCAAACCCCGAAATGTACAGTCTCTATGTTATGTGAGGCATTTGGCTAGTGGTTTGGCATACACCATTAAATGCCCCCAATTTGCTCTATAAGAAGAGTTAAATACAATGCATGTTGCGATTTGCCTTTAGATGATTTCTATCTCATCCCATACTCTGACACAAATCCCATTTGTATCATGCCTGGGTGGGATCATAAATCACAAATCAATATTAAAGGTGGCATTTCACTTGCTAAGAAGGTAAAGAGTACGGGGCAACTCCTGCCAGCCTGTTACACGCTTATAAACCACTTAGACATCCTATCAATCAGCAAATCTTTTTAGTCCCAGTTCAGTTCCTACATATCCTGTAAAGATTCGCAGCTGCAGTCGCTTGTGATAAACATACTTCAAAGTTCTCAGTCAAAAGTGGAGAAGGAGCGTATGCGCAGGAAGTGTTGAAAGGGAGCGACAGATTGCTGGATCTATAAGATGCAGTTGCTTAGCAATGTCTATATGTTGTCAACAAACACACCGCAGCAGCTCAAGCTATCAAACTGCATGTGTCCCACTGTATACATTCACATTTTTGAAGCTCCTTTGATTTTGCCTTTTCTTACCTTCCCATAGGAAATATTAAGATGAAACATCTTCACTGCAGGAAGGCTAAAATTTCCCTTCAATTAAAATTTGGCACAAAGTGACATTTGTGGAAGAAGGGCTTGCCAAGCTGCTTTTTCAAACACACTGGTGACACCCTTACAGGATCTAGAGTCATGGAAATCAGTTAAATCAGGAAGGGACTGCCTAAGTGAGACAGGAAGCAATAGGTGGGTTTCATTATAACAGAGACTAGATTGTTCTGCCAGAAAGTAGATAGGAATGATCAATTTACCCTTCCTTGTCACATCTCCACATTTGGAACAGAAAGTTCTCAGAAAGCTACAGTGCTCTATTCCTGCACGCTGCCATTTTAAAAGATTCAAAGTGTGAAATTAAGGCAATAAATTAAGCCCCGAAAATGGCAGAAGGTGACTAATAATAACAAAACCAAAATTAAACAGAAACTTAATGAAAACAATCAATAATAAATGAAAGCACAACATTAAAATAAAAAGATAGCACCCAACCCAGTTTAGGTGCCAAAGGCTGACAGAATGACAACAAAGACGGAGCCAGCCTAACCTTCACTTGGCAGGGAATTCTAGAGCCTTGGAGCAGCCTTGGAGAAGTCCCTCTTGGTCTTTCAGATAGTGTGGTTTCAAATCAAAAAGGGCTTTAAAGGTCATAACCAGCACTCTGAATTGTGTCTGGAAGCAGACTGATAACCATGAAGCTGCTGTAACAAGTCAGTCACACACTCCCTGTAATCGGCCCCGGTCAACAATCTGGCTGCAGCCTACTGGACCACCTAAAGGAAAATCCTACAAATTTCCACCACCTCCCTCTTTGTGAGCCTTGCTTTAGTTATTATTTTCATATTCCCAACAGGAATAAAAAGTGATATGTGTATGAAGGAAAGTTCTAGGACAATGGCATTACCAGACAATTTGGTAAAAAACAAAACAAAACAAAACCCTTAAGTAAAATAGAAATGCTAAGCAGAATAAGCATCTCGGTGTGGCAGGTGCATTTCAGGGTGGAGAAAGTGGTTAGAGAGGAGCTGTTCTACCTTTCTCATAATAGCAAAAACAAGGAAATAAATTGGCAGGCGTTTCAGGACAGACAAAAGGAAGCACTTCTTCACAGAACACATCATAATGTATGGAATTCTCCCCCTTGTGATGTGGTGATGGCCACAACCTTAGATAGCTTTAAAGGGGATTGGCATTAGACAAATTCATGGAGGATAAGACTACCAATGGCTACTAGATATTATGGATATATGCAATCGCCAGGATCAGCGGCAGCATGCCTCTCAACACCAGTTGCTGGGGAACAACACCAGAAGGCTGCTGATCTCATGTCCTGCTTGTGAGCTTTTCATGAGCATCTGGATGGCCACTATGGGAAACAGTGTCCTGGGCTAGATAGGCCTTTAGTCTGATCTTCTTATGTTCTGCTGCCTTTGAAGAAATCTATGTCAAGTACGGAGCTTTCTTATAAAGATGAATATGCATACAACAAGCTGTGTAGCGAGAGTGAACAGAGATAGATTATTCTCTCTTGTCAGACCCTAGAATTTGGAGTTGCCAATTGGATTGTAGGTTCACCTCACACAAAATGAAGAATGAGCACATGATATTGGTTGGCTTAAAAAGAAAGAAAGAAAGAAAGAAAGAAAGAAAGAAAGAAAGAGAAAGAAAGAAAGAAAGAAATAGATTATTTCAAGAAGGGTAGATCTCTGGTCATTAGCCATGATAACTAAAAATGGAATCTTCAGCTCTGGAAAGGGGAAAATACCTCTGCCTATGTTGAGATCAACCATTGGGAGGTTTGGATGGGGAAATAAGAAAAGAAGCTGAGAAGCTGACCAGAATAGTTTAGAGCAACAACTTCTCAATGAAATATAATCACAAAAGAAGTTGGTTTTTGTTTTGTTTTTTAAAAAAGCCGGTCATCAATGCTTGATAGACTAAATGAAGACACAGAGGTATAGCTGGTATTTCAAACCTAAAAAAGAGCATCCCTTTCTGAATCATAAGAGTTGGAAAGGGCCATTTAGGCCACTGAGTCCAGCCTCCTGCTCACTACAGGAATCCAGTTTGAAGAATCCCTGGCAGATGGCTGCCCAGTCTCTATTTGAATACTACCAGCAATAGAGAGCCCACCAACTCTCTAGGAAGTTGGTTCCATAGTCTGAATTCTCTGACAGTTAGGAAGTTTTTTTCCTGTTGTTCAACCAGAATCAACTGATCCTTCCTTCTGCATGCCAAATAATCTTTAAAACATTAAGTATCATTGGTGGGATTTTAAGTGCCACCTCATTCCTTTTCCTTTTTAAAATTGCTTTCATTCGATGAACATTATGTGAGGCTTTCTTTCAAAAACAAATCCTCATAGCCATTCCCATAAATAGAAAAATAATCCACAGATAAAAAAGCATCTTGTATTCGTGATCCTTAATCATATTTTTCATTCATAATCCAAGCATTAAAATAAATTCTCTTAATACATGAACTAATCTCCCTGTAAGATATAATGACACTAATTAATGAAGGATATTTTATGCCCCTTCTGTTGCTGGCATTAAACTTCAGGTCCATACTGTGTAACAGTGCATAGCAGGGAGGGTCACATGACACCTCCATTTCTTGCACAGAATTCACTCAGAGAAGAAATAGCGGAGGGAACCAGGGTGAAACCTCTTCCCTACCATTTATGCATTGAGCCAATGTGGGAAAGGGCTCTCTATGTGTACTGATCTATGTGCTTAGTGCTCCCCCATGCAAGGAAAACATGGCACAATCGGGGGGCTCCTCATGTGGAAGAGATCTATGTGCATACACCGCCTAAATGTTCTTGGGGAGGGCCCCAAAAAGTAGGAGGGGGCACTCCTTCTGATTTTAAAGACAAAATTGTAAACTGTTTTTTACTTATTTGTTTGTAAAATAATTAGGGGGCAGAGAAAATTTAGGGAGGTGGCTTGACCCCCTAGCCTCCTCCCTGGCCACGGCCTGTGCATACATTAGTAGACATGTAGAACCTTTCCCCATCCTGGCTAAAGTGATGAACCCTATCCCCAAAATAGATTTAGCACCTTAGATAGCTCCTTGAGAGTTCTCGCTGTTTCTGACTGAAACTCTGAATGGATTTGTAGTCCCACCAAAATTGGGGCCACCAGCCTTCACTGGTTTTTAGACATTACATCATGCATAGATATCTTGTGCCACTGGAAATGGGATTGGGCCCCCTAGGGAAGCAATCTGGATTAGTGTATCATATGATCTGGCCACCGGTATTGTTTTATTTTTAAGTGTTGCAAGCTGCCCTGAATAATGCAAATAATGATTTTTTTTTAGTGGCATCTATTCACACATTTAGCTGCAAGTACAGCTCACACATATGCATATCTATTCTTATTCATAAATATGCATATGTGTGAGCTATATTATTATTATTATTATTATTATTAATAATAATAATAATAGTAATAATAATACATATGCAGTAGTAGAATGGGGAAGAATGAAGTGGTAGAATGCCAAGGTGGCAGCGTGAACTGTATCACCCTAGTCTGTAGATGGTATATTTTAATTGTGAATGCTCCTATATGTACAAATATGCCTGTTAAACTAGCACAGCAGGAAGAAAGGTCCTATATTCCAGTTCTTTGTCTGCTATTCATTTTATATTCTCAAGGAGTTTTTGATCTAGGGGAGCATTCAAAAATGTGAGTATCCACATTCCAAAACGGTCCACCCCATTCTACCACTTCAGTATTCTACCACCTCCTGCATAATCAACTGTCAAGATTTACACACATGTATGTCTAAGTCCTGGGGCACACACGGAGAGGTAAAGGTGCTGTAGGACAAAGAGATGAAGCACATGTCTTGTACACTGGATGCCCCATGTAAATTTCACAGGAAGCTGCCTTCTAGGGAGTCAGATGTGTGGTCCATCTACCCCAGTATAATCAATACTGACTGGAAGAAACTCTCCAGGTTTTCAGGCAGGGTTCTTTCTTTGCCCTAGCTGGAGATGGTGGGGATTGAACCTGGGACCTTCTGCATGTAAAGCATGTGATCTACCACTAAGCTACGGCCCCTCCCTTTCAATCATCGGTGGTTCCTAGACCTTTAACCAAAATTATCTACACGTTTGCAAGTTTTTGCCCAAATCCACAAGCATAATCTTTTTCTTTCTTTCTCCTCCCTCTCCACTGAAAATGAAAGCTGAGAGGTTCAGGGTTCTCCTTACTTATCAATTTGTGGCACCGCTCTGGCACTTTGGATGTCAAGACCCCTGACTATATCAGTTTCATTGCACTGTGTGATTGACATCAACATAGAAGGAATCATTTGGACTCCAGCAGAGTAAAAATACAGCATACTATCCAATATAGTTACAAAAGAAACCTTTAGTCTCAGGTCATGTTTGAGGTTACCAGTGGGGTTCATATAAGCTACATACAGTTAATATAAATTACATATATACAATGCAGCTGTTGCAGCTGGCCTATTTCTTAGGGTATTTGAGTTGTCAGTATGGAATTGGTTGTGCCCTGAGATTAATAACCACATAGCTTAAAATAAAACTATTTTTAAAAAAGCCTTGAGAACTTGAAGTTCTAGGCAATCACAAATGTGAAATATTTTGCTATCGCGATAAGAATACCCTAGTATGAATATTAATGTTTCTGTATATTCCATTCTCTCTTTAAAGGAAGCCTGCTGAGATATTCTTGAGTATCTATCTATATTTTTATGCTTTGTCAACAGTAAGGAATAAATGCAAGATGCTGCAGGAGGAGGGAACCATCACCACCACCACTTAAGGAAGAGGGAGAGCCACCTGCTGCCTGCCTGCCTGCTTGCTGCTGCTGCTCTTTTTTCTCCGCCCCCCCCTTTTTCCCTTTTTACCTGCCTGGCTTTTTGTGGGGTCTTGAGCTATGTGCCTGGGAGATGAATACAGAGCCAAGAGGTGGGATTTGAGGGGGCCCCAATCAGTGTAGTGATGGGTAGAGGTAGATATGGCGTTGTGAGGACGACTTACCAGGTAAGGGGAACACAGCCCAGACAGTTAACAGTTGTGCCGTGTTCCAGTCCTCCCTGCAATCGCAGGTCTGTTGGTTGCCCTATCAGCCAGCCCTCGAGCCTCCAGATGCTGCTTTTAAATGCCAGATCGGTACATAATAAGACCTCCCTCATCCAAGACTTAATTGTGGATGAGGCAGCTGATCTGGCATGTATAACCGAGACTTGGGTGGGTGAGCAGGGAGGAGTCAGTCTCTCCAGCTGTGCCCACCAGGGTAATTGGTTCAGCCTCAGGGTAGACCTGAGGGCCGGGGAGGGGATGTTGCTGTGGTCTATTGGAACTCCATCTCCCTCTGCAAGCTCCCTCTCCATGTGATTACTGGTCTGGAGTGTTTGCACCTTGTGTTGGGTCAGCGGGACAGATTGGGGATGCTGTTGGTGTACAGCCCTCCCTGCTGCTCAACAGACTCCCTACGTGAGCTAACGAAGGTGGTCTCAGGTGTACTGCTGACATTCCCCAGACTGCTGGTTCTGGGATATGTCAACATTCATGCTGAGGGCACCTTATCAAGGGCAGCTCAGAATTTCATGGTATCCATGACAACCATGGGACTGTCCCAACATGCTATTGGCCCAACGCATGTAGCAGGGCATACTCTAGATCTGTTTTTCACAACTGGACAGGGAGATGGTGATCTGGAAGTGAGGGGCCTCACATCACTCCCTTTGCCATGGTCAGATCACCACCTGCTGAGGTTTAGACTTACACAGCTTTTCCCCTCTGCAAGGGTGGGGGACCTATTAAGATGGTCCGCTCCTGGAGGCTAATGGATTCGGATGGTTTCCAAAGGGCTCTGGGGAGGTTTCTGGCTGATAGGGCTGGCTCTCCTGTCCAAACCCTGGTTGATCTGTGGAATGCAGAAATGACCCAAGCGATTGACATGGTTGCTCCTGAAACCCCTCCCCTGTGTAGAGCTCGTATGGCTCCATGGTATACCCCAGAGTGATGAAACAAAATAGGAGATGGCTTGAAGGCAGATGGAGATGAACTCCTAGTGGATGCAATCAAACACAGGTAAGTGCCTATAGTAAGGTATATTCAGGGGCAGTGAGGGCAGCAAAAAAGCAATACCTTGCTGCCACTATCAAATCAACAATCTGCCACCCAGTGGAGCTTTTCAGAGTTGTCTGGGGGCTATTACATGCCGGCCCCAAGGACAAGGTACAACCATCTGAGGCCTGCTGTACTGAATTTGCTAGGCACTTCCAGAATAAAATCTTTGGCATCCGCCAGGATTTACACTCCAGTGTTATAGCAGGTGAATCTGGCGAGGTATCCAGAGCACAGGCTTGTCCTGCTTTCTTGGATGAGTTTCAGTTGGTGCAGCTTGAGGATGTTGTCAAGGTGCTTGCACAGGTTTGTGCAACCACTTCTGTATTGGATCCTTGCCCCTCTGGGCTAATAAAAGCTAGCAGGGATGGAACAGCCGGCTGGGCCAGGGAAGTGATTAATGCCTCTTTGCAAGAGGGAGTGGTCCCAGGCCATCAGAAAGAGGCAGTAGTGGGACTACTCTTGAAGAAATCTTCCCTGGACCCAGAAAATCTTAACAACTATAGGCTTGTGGCAAATGTTCCATTCCTGGGCAAGGTCCTTGAGCGAGTGGATGTGGGCCAGCTCCAGACACTCTTGGATGAGACTGATTATCTGGATCCATTTCAGTCCGGCTTCAGTCCTGGTTTTGGCATGGAAGCAGCCTTGGTTGCCCTGTATGATGACCTATGTCAGGAGAAAGACGGGGGAGTGTGACTCTGTTGATTCTCTTTGATCTCTCAGTGGCTGTCGATACCATCGACCATGGTATCCTTCTGGGACGATTGGCTGAGTTAGGAGTGGGAGGTACTGCACTCCAGTGGTTCCACTCCTACTTGGCAGGGCGGCTCCAGGTGGTGCTTGAGGTACATTGCTTGCCTCCATGAACTCTACACTATGGGGTCCCACAGGGGTCAGTCTTGTCCTCCATGCTGATTAACATTTACATGAAACCGTTGGGTGCGGTCATCCGGAGTTTTGGAGTGCGTTGTCATCAGTACACTGATGACACACAACTCTATTTCTCCTTTTCATCTTCATTAGGCAAGGCTGTGGATGTGCTGAACCTGTGCCTGGCTGCGACAGTGGACTGGATGAGGTCTAACAAACTAAAACTCAATCCAGACAAGACTGAGATGCTGTTAGAGGTGCTTCTTCTGACTGGATGGAGGGTGTTCAACCTGTTCTGGATGGGGTTGCACTCCCCCTGAAGGAGCAGGTTCATAGCTTGGGGGTTCTCCTAGAACCATCTCTGTCATTTGAGGCTCAGGTGGCCTCGGTGGCACAGAGTGCCTTCTACCAACTTCAGTTGGTGGCCCAGCTATGCCCCTATCTGGACAGAGATAACCTGGCTTCAGTTGTCTATGCTCTGGTAATCTTCAAGTTGGATTACTGCAATGCGCTCTACGTGGGGCTGCCTTTGAAGATGGTTCAGAAGCTGCAGCTTGTGCAAAATGCAGCAGCCAGATTGATAACAGGAACCAGAAGATTTGAACATATAAGACCTACTCCGGCCTGCTTGCATTGGCTTCCTGTATGTTTCCGAGCCCGATTCAAGGTGCTGGTTTTAACCTATAAAACTTTACGTGGCTTGGGACCACAATACCTGATGGCACACTTCTCCCAACACAAACCTACCCATACACTACGATCAACATCTAAGGTCCTCCTCTGGGTGTGTACTCCGAGGGAAGCTCGGAGGATGGCAACAAGGGAGAGGGCATTTTCAGTGGTGGCCCCCCAATTATGGAACGATCTCCCCGATGAGGTTCACTTGGCGCCAACATTGTTATCTTTTCGGCTCCAGGTCAAGACTTTTCTCTTCTCCCAGGAATTTAACAGCGTATGTTGAGAATTTTTGTTGTTGTTGTTGTTAGACCCAGAATAATTGTTTTAAATGGATATTGTATTTATAGTCTGTTTTTATGCGTTTTATGCTTTTTAAATTTTGTATATCGGTTTTTTAATGTTCAATGTTTTCAATTTTTGTAAACCGCCCAGAGAGCTTCGGCTATGAGGCAGTATATAAATGCAAATAATAATAATAATAATGGATCTTGAAAATGTACCATTATTTTTTACTTTTTCCTCCAAAGGGGAAAAAAATAATAATGCTGGAAGAGGAGTTCATTTCCCATAGTTTTAAAGATCTGCTTGCCCAATAAAAGGCATAACCGCACTTCTAGATTTTTCTGGAATTGCAACAGTTGAAATGTGTCAAAGGCAATGGAAATATTATAAAGAGCAAATGCGTTATTAATAATAGCATGGTCTTGTATACGGCCATTCAGTTCTCTCACCTCCACAAAGGGAAATGTCCATCCCTTTCTCTTTCTCTCTCTTTCTCCTGATGTAAGTCAACAAACAAACGTATATACACAGAGAGAGTCAACTGCTCACTGGGGACCAGGCTATGGTTAGTGAACCCATTTCCACTTATGACCTGAGACAGTATTAGGATACAGACCATCAGCCATTGACATTATGAATATTTTAGTGAACCATCTCTGAATATCAGGCCACTGATATATACACATGGGGGCAAACTTCATTCCCTCTTCTGCTATTGCAAGCATAGTGATTTCCCCTTTGACTTATATGAAGTGTATTTATTTTCAGTACGGTTAATAAGCGTTCCAGATTCCCTACTGACCCCCCCCCCCAGCCTTCCACTCCATACTATTGCCATTTTCAATCTGATTTATCTTCAATATATCATATGGAAGAGATGAGGAAATGGAAGAAGGAAAGGGGATGCTATAAAATAACTGTTTTCTTTTCTTTCTTTCTTTCTTTCTTTCATTCATTCATTCATTCTCCCGGTTGTTGTTGTTTTTTAAAGAAAACCACAATAGAAGGGGGGAAATTAACATCACTTAGACATCAATGTGTTCCTGTTAGGGAAGACCCCCTGGGGCCTTCAAGGCAACTTCTTGACATTAATGAGGCTTATTGCAATCACAATGG
This sequence comes from Anniella stebbinsi, assembly GCA_029215795.1. Taxonomy (NCBI): domain Eukaryota; kingdom Metazoa; phylum Chordata; class Lepidosauria; order Squamata; family Anniellidae; genus Anniella; species Anniella stebbinsi. The sequence goes on along the minus strand of JARDYH010000003.1, from coordinate 95,782,727 downwards.
TCTGTCTATTCAGTGTTCACTGCAAATTGAGGACCTCAGTCAGTACAGAAATGAGGTCAAACTTTTAAGAGTCCTCAAATAAGGGGACAATTATATACCCATTCCGTTACATGAAAACCTACCCTCACATGGGGACAAAGAAAAAGCTTACCAATGTTCGAATCTATCATAACAAAGTAATTCGTAAGTTGAAAAAGGGGAGAGGGGGAACAAAGCTTTAAAATTTAAAAAGATGAGAGTTCATGAAATATTGACTAGCTTTACAAAGGGGGAGGACTATAAATATTTGTACTTACCAGAATATCTTTTCCAGCCCACTTGCACTCATCCCTACGGGTATGAGATACAGGCCACACAATCTAAAGATGTAAAATAAAAAAAAAATCACTTTATGTCATTTCATGCTTCAACAATTCAGAAATGTATGCAATGTCCCCAAAATGCTTGCCACCTTAGGATCTCTTTTTTCGTACTGAAATACTTTTCAGATATAGTATCAGTTATCTGTACTGGCCCAGATCTGGTTGATAATGTAAGGAGATAATATTCTTCTACATGCTCCCATTTCTCATCTTTCTTTAACTGTCTTTCATAGAAACTAAGGTCCTGGAGTCATCTAAGTGAAAAGAACAAATCAGATTTTAAGGAAGAAGAAGGTCAGTTTGCTCAATATCAGACACTGTAGGTGTGCACCTAACTGCTTCACTGATGGCCCAGAACACAATAAGTAACCAGCACAGGGCAGCTTCTCACATTGTTTTTGTACTATGGTAAGCGTATCCACCATTCATTTGTTTCTCCATGTTGTTGTTTTTAATGGATATTCCATTTTTAGAGGGAATTCCAGATAATGGGTCAAAAAAGAGATGGCCATTACCTTCAAGAGCATCTGGCTGGTCTGTTTAGGCAGATTGGATAGACCTTTATTTGACCCACTAAGGCAGGAGGGTGGGGAACCTCTGGCTCTCCTGATATCGTTGACTCCAACTCCCGTCAGCTCCAGCCAATATGGCCAATGGTAATGGATGATGGAAGCTATACTTCAACAACAATTGGAGGGCCACTTGTTCCCCAACCTTTGCACTAAGGCAATTCCAAGGTTCTTTTGACCAATGACTTCTTTGCCAATAATTCTACAGAGATTCACAATCTCACCTCAAATTGTGTTCATTATTAGTTCTCTAGGAAAATCCATTTCCCCTTCTGTGGCAAAAGCCCAAAGACCCTCATAGTGAATTATTCATGTCTTTCAAAAAGCTTTTAGGAACTGCATATAGAATAAAACATGATCTTCAAATAATGCCAGGCTAAGATTTAGTTGGGTGCCTTGATAATGCAATATGGATGGCAACATGACTGAATTGTAACCTTAGTTTTAAAAGAGTTTACTGATAAAGTTGAGGAAGGTTTATTTAGGGAAAATACAGCACGTTAAGGTGAATTTAGGATAGGGGTGAATTATAATAAAGTCTGGTGTTTCACTTTGAATTTTGAAAAAAAGCTCTCAAGATGAAATATCTCTGATAAAATATGGCAATACAAACAATAAGCCCTTGAAAGCTTATAACATTGGGTTGAAATTTTCATGAGAAGAGGCTGTCTCAAAGGTTTATGCTTCTATTCCTGGATTAGGAAGTGCTAAGATAGGTGAATAGAAAGGTAGGTGAAAGACAAAGAGAATGATTGGAAACTATATTTGACCTGATCCAGCGAGGAAATCCACACAGAAGTGGGCTTACATACATGTAAACAATCTGCATGCAGATCTGCACCATTATGTTCATCTAGCCCTGTTGAACTGTATCTTTCAACACTGTGGCAATGGTCGCTGGCTTAGATAGCTTGTGAGGAAATGCCATGTATTAAAGGAAGCACAGTAGTGCCTCCTTTGTTAAGCTCGAACCGGAAAAAAAGGATTCCACCATGTTAAAGGGGTAAGGGGGGGAGGTGTCATTCTAACATTCATAAAATCAAAATTGTTTCATTTCATCAATCTTCCTGAAATTTACAGAAAGAAATGTTGGTTTTACATAACCTGAAAATTTCAAGAAGATTGGTGAAAGATTGAGGGAAGGATGGCAGTTTAAAGTGGAAAAGAAAACTCTCTGAATCAGAACGATTCTGATAATTATGACTGACGATTATCTATGTCATGGATTTTTGTAAAGAATAAGCCCTTACTAAGTAATCCAGTGGTGGTGTCTTCTTCCTCCTTCCTTGCAGTTTGTGGAATAGCTTTTTTTTTATTATTCCCTTCAGTTTATAAACTATTGTTGTTATTCAAGGAGGGGAGAGGTGATTGCTTTGAATATTTATAAAAGGGGCCTGGATGTGGTAAATTCAGTTTTGATTGGGTGGAGGTTCTAGCTAGGTGAAAAGAGCAATTAGGAAATGGCAGTTGACAGTTAAGCAGTGGACAGTTGGAAGTTTGACTGTGGGTAGTCCGAGAGGAGAAGGTCTGCTAAGTGGTGGGTGGTATATAGAAGCGCTAGGAAAACGCTGAGGAGAAAGTGAATAGTTTAAGTCTATATATTAAGCTATAGGGTGTGTTGGGATGACATTTTATACAATGGAAGTGTTAAGAACACACTCACCGTGTGTTATTTTGCTGGTGTGCGCCACACTACATGTTGCCCCTCCCCCCATCACGTGGCTGAAAGTCTGGGCTGCTGCGTCTCCCCCTCCCCCTCCCTCAGTCCTCTGGCCATATCCCATCATGCATCGCAAGTTCTGCCGGCTGTATAGGAGTGGCCGGGGGTTTTTTGGCTGCTCCTGCCGGTGAACTCTATGATCGAGTGGAATAGTACATGGAGAGAGAGGATTTCCCGACACACGACACTTTAAGCAACGGATTTCGGGATAAACAACTGAGCAGCTCATTATTTTTCTCCGTTGTTTAATTGCCCCAAATAGCATACTGACAGTGGTGTGTGCATTGTGTGTTGCCTACCACACGACACAATAAGCAACACAACTGACGGTTGCCCTTCCCCCCTCCGTTGATTATCGTGTCATCCGAACTGAGCTATTCTTTCTCTGTGGGATAACCTTAAATGGCTGGTGAAGATCAGGAGCAGGTGGTGTTATGCCAGGAGGCTGCCCTAAGATCTCGCCAGAAGGTTACCCAAGCAGGCATTGAAATCCAAATAAGCAGTCCAAGCAGCCAGAAATACAACAAGAGGAGCTTTGGGACTCAGAGAAAGACTATACCCACGACTTAATTGTGGATGAGGCAGCCGATCTGGCATGTATAACCGAGACCTGGGTGGGAGAGCAGGGAGGAGTTAGTCTCTCCCAGTTATGCCCACCGGGGTACTTGGTTCAGCATCAGGGTAGACTTGAGGGCCGGGGAGGGGGGGTTGCTGTGGTCTATAGGAATTCCATCTCCCTCTGCAGGCTCCCTGTCCATGTGACTACTGGTCTGGAGTGTTTGCACCTTGTGTTGGGTCACCGGGACAGATTAGGGATTCTGTTGGTGTACCTCCTGCCCTGCTGCTCAACGGACTCCCTAGCTGAGCTGACAGAGGTGGTCTCGGGGGTACTGTTGAAGTCCCCCAGACCCTTGGTTCTGGGGGATGTCAACATTCATGCCGAGGGCACTTTATCTGGGGCAGCTCAGGATTTCATGGTCTCCATGACAACCATGGGACTGTCCCAACATACCATCGGCCCAACGCATGTAGCAGGGCACACTCTAGACCTGGTTTTTTCAACTGGACATGGAGATGGGGATCTGAAAGTGGGGGACTTTACATCAACCCTTCTGTCATGGTCAGATCACCACCTGCTGAGGTTTAGACTTACAGCGGCTTTTCCCCACTGCAAGGGTGGGGGACCCATTAAGATGGTCCGCCCCCAGAGGTTAATGGATCCAGATGGTTTCCAGAGGGCTCTGGGGAGTTTTCCGGCTGATAGGGCTGGCTCTCCTGTCAAAACCCTGGTTGATCTGTGGAATGCAGAAATGACCCGGGCAGTTGACACGATTGCTCCTGAGCGCCCTCTCCTGTGTAGTGCTCGAACGGCTCCGTGGTATACTCCGGAGCTGAGAGTGATGAAACAAAACAGGAGACGGCTTGAGGGCAGATGGAGACAAACTCCTGATGGATGCAATCAAACACTGGTAAGTGCTTATGGTAAGCTGTATTCAGGGGCAGTGAGGGCAGCAAAAAAACAATACTTTGCTGCCACTATTCAATCATCAACCTGCCGCCCAGCGGAGCTTTTCAGAGTTGTCCAGGGGCTTTTACATGCTGGCCCAAGGACATGGTAGAACCATCTGAGGCCTGCTGTAATACATTTGCTGGGCACTTCCAGAATAAAATCTTTGGCATCCATCAGGACTTAGACTCCAGTGTTATAGCAGGAGAATCTAGTGAGGTATCCAGAGCACAGGCTTGTCCTGTTTTCTTGGATGAGTTACAGTTGGTGCAGCTTGAGGATATTGACAAGGTGCTTGGACAGGTTCATGCAACCACTTCTATATTGGATCCTTGCCCCTCTTGGCTAATAAAAGCTAGCAGAGATGGAACAACTGGCTGGGCCAGGGAAGTGATTAATGCCTCTTTGCAAGAGGGAGTGGTCCCAGGCCTCCTGAAAGAGGCGGCAGTGAGACCACTCCTAAAGAAATCTTCCCTGGACCCTGAAAATCTTAATAACTACAGGCCAGTAGCAAATGTTCCATTCCTGGGCAAGGTCCTGGAGCGGGTGGTTGCGAGCCAACTCCAGGCACTCTTGGATGAGACTGATTATCTGGATCCATTTCAGTCAGGTTTCAGGCCTGGTTTTGGTACGGAAACAGCCTCGGTCGCCCTGTATGATGACCTATGTCGGGAGAAAGACAGGGGGAGTGTGACTCTGTTGATTCTCCTTGATCTCTCAGTGGCTTTCGATACCATCGACCATGGTATCCTTCTGGGACGACTGGCTGAGTTGGGAGTGGGAGGCACTGCATTGCAGTGGTTCCGCTCCTACTTGGGGGGTCGGCTCCAGAAGGTGGTGCTTGGGGAACATTGCTCGGCCCTGTGGATTCTCCAGTATGGGGTTCCACAGGGGTCAGTTTTGTCCCCCATGCTGTTCAACATCTACATGAAACCGTTGAGTGCAGTCATCCGGAGTTTTGGAGTGCGTTGTCATCAGTACGCTGATGACACGCAGCTCTACTTCTCCTTTTCATCTTCATAAGGTGAGGCTGTGGATGTACTGAACCAGTGCCTGGCTGCGACAATGGACTGGATGAGGGCTAATAAACTGAGACTCAATCCAGACAAGACTGAGACGCTGTTAGTGGGTGGTTCCGCTGACCGGATGGAGGGTCTTCAACCTGTTCTGGATGGGGTTGCACTCCCCTTGAAGGAGCGGGTTCGTAGCTTGGGGTTTCTCCTAGAACCATCTCTGTCATTTGAGGCTCAGGTGGCCTCAGTGGCACGGAGTGCCTTCTACCAACTTCGGTTGGTGGCCCAGCTACGTCCCTATCTGGACAGGGATAACGTGGCTTCAGATGTCCATGCTTTGGTAACCTCCAAGTTAGATTACTGCAATGCACTCTACGTGGGGCTGCCTTTGAAGGTGGTTCGGAAGCTGCAGCTTGTGCAAAATGCAGCGGCCAGATTGATAACTGGAACCAGTAGGTTTGAATATATAAGACCTACTCTGGCCCGCTTGCATTGGCTGGCTGTATGTTTCCGAGCCCGGTTCAAGGTGCTGGTTTTAACCTAGAAAGCATTACACGGCTTGGGACCACAATACCTGATGGAACGCCTTTCCCGACATGAACCTACCCAAACACTACGTTCAACATCTAAGGCCCTCCTCCGAGTGCGTCCTCCGAGGGAAGCTCGAAGGTCAGCAACAAGAGAGAGGGCCTTCTCTGTGGTGGCTCCCCAATTGTGGAACGATCTCCCCGATGAGGCCCGCCTGGCGCCAACATTGTTGTCTTTTGGCGCCAGGTCAAGACTTTCCTCTTCTCTCAGGCATTTGGCAATATCTGAGGAGCCTGGGTTTGTTTTGTTTTGTTTTTGTAGCTTTTTGAAGTGTTGAAGTGTTTTTTAAATGTACAGATTGTATGTATGTTGTATGTTTTTGCTGTTTTAATTTTTGTATATTGTTTTTAATTGTTTTTAATCCTATGTAAACCGCCCAGAGAGCTTCGGCTATGGGGCGGTATACAAATGTAATAAATAAATAAATAAATAAATACCCAAGAACTGGACCTGGTTCTGAGTGTATTTGGCTGGGTGGAAGTTTAGGGAATTTGGCCTGAGGTAAAAGACGTCAACAAGAGGCTTGTATTAACAACAGTGTCTCTTGAGTCTGTAAGAAGTGTCAGCAAGCATTCTTTTGCAAACCTCAAAGTAAATATTAGTGTTCCCTTATGTACAAAATATCCCCGTAATAAGTAAACTTGTTTAATAATCTTGTCTCTAGTGTTGGTGCCCATCTCATGCCTAAGCTTCTTATACCAAGTTTCTAGGAGGTTTTCATTTCATTTTACAGTATTCTAAGAGAATTGCTGGCAGTAGAAAAGAGTCAGCTTGTGGAACTCTGGAGTTATATTGGCAGAGAGTTCTTTGGGCTCTGAAATAAAAGCATTTGCTAAAATTAAGAAACTGCATAGGTAGGATTTGTCAGTGGAGAAACAGCTTCCCCCATGGGTGGTGGCACTGTTGGAGAGCAAATTCCCTCATTGTTCACTGGTTTAGATAGTGTAAAAGGGATTACACAAATTCGTGGATTATGGCTATACATCAACATCTACAGTTCCTAAACAGAACCTCCATGATCAGAGGAAGTGTATCCCTGAATAGCAGATGTTGGGTATGACCTGCTTTTGTGTTTCCTGGATGCATTTGGTGGTTTACAGTTACAGGAAACAATATGCTGAATTAGATGTAGCTCTGAATTAGATGGGGGCTTGAAGAAACAGCTGGTGGGCCAGATGAGGAACCCCCCATAGGCTGTATCTGGCTCACTGGCCAGAGGTTCCCCATTCCTGGTCTAGCTAGAAATTGATTCCTGCTGATTGTAGTTCACAATCCTCTTTCCAACAGTAGCAATACAGATGCATCCAGGAAGCCCACATCAAGGATGAAAGTAACAGCCCTCTCCAGTTTGTTCCCAACATCTGGTATGCTGTCTAGATTCATCCATAGCCCTTTGCTCCATGAGTTTGTCTAATCACCATCAGGGACCACTGCTTGTATGTGAATAGAGATGCTTCAGAGTCCATGTGTGAATTTGCCCTTAGTTCCCATGACTTAGAAGAATTGGGTTTCCACCCTATAGTAGCACTACTCTTTTTTTAATTATTCCAGATGTTTTCTGCATTACATTATGAACCCCACAGAGCATTCAAATAAATAAACAGTTTCCTTTATGGTTGTTCCGAAGAGAATAGAAAATGCCCAACTTTGCTTTGATCTTGATCCTTGGAGAATACAAATGAATACCCTGTCTTCATTCTAAGTAAAAGACCCAAGTATTTATTGCTATCATTCAAGGAAGCTAATGGGCCAGAGGTCAATACCAAGTCAGAAATAACCTCAACAGTACTGAAGCAATGCTTTTGTAATAATGTTCATTTATAGGTTCTGTAACACAACCTCTCTCTTTTTCACTGTCTCACACACTGCAGTTTTTGACTCAAACCAAGTAAACCACAAGCTGGATTTTTAGTGTAGGCCAAAGGCTCTTCAGAATACATTAAATGAGGAATATATTTTTAAATAAACACACACATGTGCCAAGGTGAATTTCTGAAATGTGCATCAGCTTCCAATTTAAGTCCGTAACTTTGAAAGAAAGCTATGTCTTCCATCTAAGAAAAGAGCATTTTGCCAATCTGTCAGCCCCTTATTAGTGGGCCTTCTATTATATTTTATTAATAGGAGGTTAATATTGCATGGAAGCATGTGATGTCAAGGAAGAGAGAATAAAATCAGGGGTCTCTTTATATAACCTGCTGTACTGATCACTCTGGTTTAAAAAAGAACATTTTAAAAAGACTGTTAAAAATTAGCTGTTTTAAGTCAAAAGAAAAAGACTGCAGGTACTTTTGCACTGATTCTAACATTAAAGCTACAGTCTTATAATACACACTTACCTGGAAGTAAGCCTGACTGAAAACAATGGGACTTACTTCTGAGTAGACATGTATAGAATTTTGTTGTGATTATATTCCTAATTACACTTACTAGGGAGAAAGCCCCATTGTGCACAGAGGGACTTTCTTCCAAATGAAAATGCATATAATGTGTCTCACAGTCTTCATGCTGATGGCCAGTGGCATTATTTTTGCATTGTGAAGCTTCCAAATGAAGACTACAAAAACTGCAAGCTGATCTCATTTGAGATGAACAAGGCAGTGGTGGAGGAGTCCAATTTCCATGGGCGTTACAACTCAGAAAAGCTGAAGGGGGATCAGAGGAGGGCAACGTGGATGAACAGGGGTCTGGAAACAAATTCCTAAGAGGAGAGGCTGAAATAATTGGGCATGTTTAGCCTTGAGTAGAGAAGACTAAGGGGAGACATGATAGCAGTCTGAACTAGGCCATTCTCAGAGTCAAGTGCCCTAAATATTTGTATATTCGCCCCATGTACCTGGATTAAAAGTAATTTGAAAAGTGGCTAAAATACCTTTTGATATTCCTTGATGTTGACTAGGTTGAAAGAAAATATGTGATCCTTTGCTCCAACATAGAGTCTACTCCGCTCCTCATCCAAAAGGAATGTGTGGTAACTGGAACTATTGGTCAGTCCATGGAAAGTGACAATATTGTTGGACTCGTACATTTCTGTAGGGTAAAAGACAAGAAACTTCAAGTTAATTTGATGAACAAAGACTTGGTTCTTGGCAAAAACAATTCATAATGATACTAATCATGTGGAATGTTTTTTTATTATTTATTTAGGCAGGCTTTCTCAGAATGCAATGTTATTATGAACTACAAATCTTGCTTTTATTTTAAAAATGTTGGTTTGGTGTGTGTGTGTGTGTGTGTGTTTCAGGTCATCTTTTACATGGTGCATTTTCTACTGTTATTATGTTGTGTATTGTAGTACAAAAATTGATAAAAACTAATTACTACTACTGTAGCATTGTAGGGTGACCATATGAAAAGGAGGACAGGGTTCCTGTGTCTTTAACAGTTGTAGAGAAAAGGGAGTTTCAGCAGATGTCATTTGTATGCATACAGCACCTGGTGAAATTCCCTCTTCATCACAACAGTTAAAACTGCAGGAACTCTACTAGGGTGATTGGATAGAAAAGAATTCCCTTTTCTATGCAACTGTTAAAGATACAGGAGCCCTGTCCTCCTTTCCACATGGTCACATTACTCTGGGGTCTTGATGTAGTAGTAGGCTGACCATCTGAAAAGGAGGACAGGGCTCATATAACTTTAACAGTTGTAGAGAAAAGGGAATTTCAGCAGGTGTCATTTGTATGCAATTAGTTCTTGGTGAAATTCCCTCTTCATCACAACTGTTAAAGGTGCAGGCACTATACTAGAGTGACCAGATACAAAAGAAGGCAGGGCTCTGCAACTTTAACTGTTGTGATGAAGAGGGAATATCACCAGGAACTAATTGCATACAAATGACACTGGTTGAAATTCCCTTTTCTCTACAACTGTTAAAGTTATATGAGCCCTGTCCTCCTTTTCAGTTGGTCAGCCTATGTAGTAGGCACTGTGGGTGAGTTAAAATGGCAGCTACCACCCACAGGGATTTAGTGCTGAGAGAAACAACAAACCTGACTGGGTGGCTATAGGCAGTATTTTGGGTTGTGGCAGGGTAGGTGGTTGGCCCTCCTGAGAGCTCAGGCTGTTGACAACTTCCCGATGGTGCTGAACCCTGACGCCAGGCCTGAGTCCACCACTCTATCCACTATAGCACAATGGTGTTGATTCACTTCTCTTTCTTCGGAATATCACTGTTCAATCAATGGTTGCTATAACATCCATGAAGGGCAACAGAAGAGCAGGGCAGTGACAGTGATTTAATCGAAGCAAATTCAATCTTCTGCTTCCTCAAATTAATTAGTTGCAGCATGTTTATTATATAATGCTGAGCTTTAGTACTAAGAGGGCACGAGCAGAATCAAGAGACTGCTCCAGTGCTAACAAAAAGACATATTTTTGGGGACAAAGACAGCCTTTCAAGACACACCAGATTTAGAAAAGAACCAACCCAGGAAAGGGGCCAAACTGATGAATGCCTTCAACTAGTCAGTGGAATTAATACTGATCTGTTAAATGCAAGGATCTCATTTTAAGGATGGAGACATGCTGTGAACATGACTTGTACAAACAATAGCCACCTGTTTGCATCATCATTCACTTGCCCTCTTCATGCTTTTCCCAATTATTTTTATTACACTGACCGTAACTATATTCCAGCACTTGCTGCAATTAGACAAGGGCTGTTTCTTGAATAATGGGAAGACCATTTCCCTCCTTGCTACATACTTTCAGCATGCATTCTTTCCTCTCCTCTTAAAGTTCTCTTTCTACACAATGACCAACATATTTTCCCCCCAAAATATATCACACAAGGAAAGTCTATTAATTAAATAATTGTTGGTTGATTAACCTACCTTTTAGACAACTGACTGGTCTGCAAGTTTGCAATTAAACAAACGTGCGTATTACAAATGTGAATATTCCTCAACGTAGATGCCCCTTTCTTTGGTATAACTTACAAATATCACCACTCATTCTTAGAAAGAAAGGCAATCTTATTCTTTTTCTTCCATATGGTAATACACAAGAATTAAAACAGCCTCCAAAAGGAACAAATGTGCCCCTAACTCTTAGACCCCAGCAATTAAAAATCGCTCTGACTTGTTAAGTAACTATAGCTGCAATCCCCTACACCCTTACATGGGAATACGTCCCATTGAATTTAATAGGGCTTACCTCTGAGTAGTCATGTATACATTTGCACTGACTGCACACATGCAATTCTATACACATTTTCTTGTGGGGAAGCATTCATTATTAGGTACGTCTTTACGTGTTCCATTATTGGTTCTATATTTTCTAGGACTTATAATTATTTTCCTGTATATTAAATTTCTGTCTGTATGACAAAGTTGTCTGTATAGTACTGACAGTTATTAAGACACAAGGAAATTGTGTCATTGCAGCAGGCAATTGAAGCTAGTTCTCATTTGGATCCACTTTTGTTTTGTTTGCATACATACAAATGACACCTGCTGAAATCCCCCTTTCTCTACAACTGTTAAAGATACAGGAGCCTCCTTTTCATATGGTCACCCTACCTGAAACATTACTGTTGGTTTCTGCTGGTGTAACGTCATTAGCGCCAGCTTAGGGGAGGGGAATTTTCATCACGAAAATGAGGAAGTTAAACACTCCTTAACCTGTGATGCTGCACAGTGGTGCTTCTCAGGATCAGCTCCCTCCTACCACTGCTTATATTGGCCAAACTTTAAAGACATAGAGATGCAGTCATAAATCTCTGTTAACAGACAGATCTAGTTTGGAACTGGAAAAAATGGTTGAAAGAAGGATTGATGTAACTCTTTGATGCAAAGATTGATGGACGTTCACATTTTATGATGTTTGAGTTGGCTTAATGAAGGTATTACACTAATACGGACTTTGGAATTTTTAGTATGGCCTGCATGGCTATCTTCGCTTCTTGTGTGACTTGGAGGATACCAAATTTAGCCATTCAACAGTGGGATCCTATACTGGAGGAAGAAGATTTTATACCACTTGAAGCTGGGACTTTATTCTGTGAATATACATCCCATCCAACTACTAGGTAAAGCTCCCCAATTTGGCTTCAGGTTTTTTTTTTTTTTTACTTAGTAGAACATCTAAAATTACCTCCAGCTTTGTTAATATACAGGCTGCCTAGTTCATTTCTACTACTGTTTTCCATGTGTGTGGTTTGCCCAGCATAGAGACAGTTCTGAGCTAACAACTGGATTTTATATTTTAGAAAGCGGAGGATCAACAATTTTCTGATACCCTCTTGTTCCCAGTGACCCAGAGACACTAAATCATTGCATCACCTGATAGAGCCCAATTTGAATATCTGCAAAGCACTCTCCACCATATTGTCTTAAGTCTCTGATTATGTGGACATCAACATCAAGTTAGGTGATTTTCTTATGGCCTACATGGCTAACTTTGCTTTTTCCTCAAGATTTCAAAGTCCCATGATTCCAAGTGTTCCAGGCTTTGTTTGCTTTGACTATATGTGCTTCCACACCTACTTAGCGACTGTTTGGGGGCTCTAGTGATCTTAGTTAGAAAAAGATCTATAGTGTACACAAATCACCCACTACTTACCCACACAATTAAAATGCATCTATCCTGTCATAAATAAGAACTGGATTTGGTCCAAACATATTACTGTTGCTCATCCAGAAGAACAGTAGTATATATTAGACGTGTATGTTAAAACTTGCTTAGTGCCCAAATGGGTGGGCTGGTGGCTGTTGCGCCAACTTCCCCTCCTTCATTGCTTTGTCTCCGGTACTATCCTCTCATGGTCATGTGTCTTCCAACATTAAATAAAAGATCACTCAAGAAATATTATTGTGCAATCATGACAGGATTCTCCTAAATTGCTTTGGATACTTCCTCATCCAAATATTCCCTTCTTCAATTCCCAGACTTTTGTTTTGCTGATGGTAGATCTGGTGGCTGCTTCCTTATTATCTGCAGATACTTAACAAGATTAACAAGTTGTGATTTCTGTTTGAAGATTAGATTTTGTTTCTTTTGGTGTAGACTACACATCTCTGACCATTTGCTTAACCCAAAGAAGGGAGGCTCTGCAGGCGATGAAGACATGTAAAATGTCTTTCCTCCTCCTCCACTTTTCTCTTTCATACACTCCAACATTTCACAGGTGAAAACATTTTTTGTGTACTTGTAACACCGCCATCCTCACACCAAGGATCATTGCCTGAGGCTCCTGTCTCTAAATGTTACAAACTCTTCTCCAGCCACTGTGCACTGTTGTCAGTTGGAGCCCATCTACACTACTGCTTTAAAATGGTTTATAACAGTTATAAACCAGTTAATTATGGTTATTAACCGGTTTAAAACTGTTACAACCCATTTTGAAGCAATAGTGTAGATAGGCTCTTACTCTGCAATTGCTGGTTGAATTGGCTAAAGAAGCTGTAAGTAAGTTAGAAAGCTAACCAAAACAATTATTTCACTCCTTTGAGGAAATACTCCCTCCATCTACTAGGTCAGCCTTCCCCAACTTGGTGCCCTCCAGATATTTTAGACAACAGATCCCAGCATTCCTTACTATTGACCATGCTTACTGGGGAAACTTCAAGGCCCCGCTCTCCCTTCTTATTGTTTTTTTTTAATCTTGGACTGTACAGCCCTTCAAATAAAGGACAGTGCTTTGTAAAGTAGAACACCTGGCCACCTCAGACCTTGAGATGCAAGGAACAGAGACAGGGAATTAAGGGGAAGAATCTGTGGTGGAGCTTGATGGGATAGAGGCAGAGCCTGATGGGAGTGCACAAGTCGATTCATGGCCTGCCATTTGATGAATCCTGCCGTACCTGGTGCCTCACACTGGAATGTAATAAACACATGCTCTGCAGCTAAGCCTGTCCTACTGATTTTAGGCACTTGTCCTAAGATTTTAGTCCCCACCTCAAAGATCCGAAGAAGGCTAAAACTTTGTAACTTCAGGGCAATCTGACAGCTGGTGACCTAGTTAGGGTTTATGCTCTTTCCCTCTCTCTTCTCTGTAGAATACTCTGAAGTATAGTTCATTTTGGATAATCATCTCATCAGTCATCTAATAAATCCAATAGGGGCAGACCTCTTGCAGCTGTTCAAGCAATCCTTGCTTTCATCCTACTTTATCATCACAGCTGCCAATCAGGCAATTACTGAAAAGAAGAAGAAGAAGAAGAAGAAGAAGAAGAAGAAGAAGAAGAAGAAGAGAAAAAGCCACACATCTGCATCGATCCACACACTGATATCTCAACCTTTCGCTTTTGAAACTAAAGCCACATGGAAAAAAATATATCTGCCTAATAATGACTTGTTTGGATTCATGAGGATAAAGAAATCAGGAGCAGTCCAATGCCTCCCAACGTCGGGAGGATAGTGCAAAACTGCATATGGACAAGTTTTATTGAAACAGGTCAAGTATATAGTGGAAATGTAACTATTAGGTCTAGCAGAATCTTTTTCTGCCTGACCAAGAGCCGATCTACATGCTAGGTTTTTAACATTTTATAAGGGTTACGAAAACTCTTTGGGCCACATGACGCACTCCCTTGAATGATTTATACCCGAGATTTTTTAAAACTCACTTCAGCTATATACAACGGTTTTACTTTTAATAAATCATTTTAAGTAAAATAATGTGTCCTTCCTTACCGTTTGTGATTCATGGGGGCAGTGCTTTGTTTACCAGCGCCCAAATGCTTAGCAGTTGATTGGTGGGGAAGAAAGAGGGGCTAAGGAGGAAGTGGGCGAGTGAACTACAACACGCACAATCCTTAGCCCTATACTCATTGAAAGCTAGGGAATGACAGAGGAACTAAGGAGGAAGTGGGTGACTGAACTACAACACCCACAATGCTTTGCCCTAAACTCACTGTAAAAACGAAACAGAAAGAGATAGGGCAGAAGAGTGTGTGACTGCACACACTGCTTTAAAGACTGAAGAAGTTTTCTCCTGTAACGTGAGTACTCCTTAATGTGGCCTAAGACGTTTTAGAACACACCTATTTGGAACGTTTTAAAATACTATTTAAAACGTTCCAAGGGACTGTGTAGATAGGCTCCAAGTCCAGTCTGTGGAGAAAGAGTAAGCAATAGACAAAAAACTTACTAGAATCCTCTACAAATATGAATTTTGTACTCTTGTGAGAAGATACCTAAAATTTACATCCAGTGTCAGTCAGAAAGAGTTTTGCCAAATCTATTTCAACTTATTTATTTATCATATTTCTATCCCATTTTTCCACCAAGGAGCTCAAGGCGGTATATGTGGCCCTTCCCTTCCCTCCTTTATCCTCAAGTCAGCCCTGACAGATTAGCCAAATGATCAATTGGTTAGATGTAGAAAAATTTCAGACATTTATAGACAAAGCCAATTTTCTAGACCCATTTTAACTAGGTCCAGGGAGCTCTGAAGGATGATTTCTGTGTAGGTTAGCATGTTTGAATCAAAGAAGAAGAAGAAGAAATGCATTACCAGCAAAGAGGACAGCAATATGCATAAAATATACTATATATATATATATATATATATATATATTTGCATATATATATATATATATATATATGCAAATTTAGAAATAATTGCAATAAATTAAATAGAAATACTGTTCATTGCACCATAATGTGGAAGATGTGACACAGAGCCTATCTACGCTAGTGCTTTAAAATGGTTTATAACAGTTTTAAACTGGTTAATAATGGTTATTGACCAGTTTAAAACTGTTATAAACTGTTTTAAAGCAGTAGTGTAGATAGGCTCTAGGTGACCAGTCTGTTCGGTCTGCTGTTCAGGTGCTAACTGTTGATGAGCAAGGCCTCTGCTGTCTGTTTTAATGGTTCTTTATCTTTATACCCAAATTGGACTAAATATCCCTTGAAATAGGGGATGCCTTAAAATAGAGGAAGGTTCTCTGTGAAAGAAGACACATGGCAACTCTCTTGTGCGTGGAAAGAAGTGTACGACACTGCATGAGCACAGGGACAATCCGAGAAGGAGAATCCGCATTAGCATCAGTATTATTCTTTTCCCAAAATACTTGCTTCATGGCATTCAACATGAAATTTGCCACAGGCTGACACAAAAGTTCCCTTTACCATTTCTTTTCCATCATTTCTCAAGCCAATCTGTATGCAATAAAAAATTCAGAAGCAAAATGTGTGTACATTTTTTGAAAAAAAAACTATTGGAGAGCAAGGAAGCAGAATTTGACCTTATATTACATTGACGTGAACAGCTCAAGTGTTTCAGGCATACATGAGGTACTTGGAAAGAAATATTATCAAGTCATTATCAAGGGACTATAAACTATGGGATCAGAGGAAACTGAAATGCAGAAAGTATAGACAGTGACAATTACCTTGGCAGGATCTACACTACTACTTCAAAATGGTTTATAACAGTTTTGGCAACTGTTGGGGCCCAGGGTTTTCAAAGTGTCATATCTTGCTTGGTGTAGATCTGGCCCTTATCTATAGTGGCCATTCACAACACATTGGTGAGCTGATTAATACATGTAGTATGATTTATTTATTTATTTTTTAATTTTTTTTATCCCAATTAAAGCCACATGAGATAGAGCTGAACCTGGTTCACGTTGAAATCTTACTTTGAAATACCTTTGTTCAAGAATAGCCACCTTAAGGTTAGTGACAAGAGTGTCCTGGGATATTGTAGTATTATTCACCCACTACCTACCCAGGTTTTGAATATTGCCTTTCCTGTTATCAGAACTGTGTCCACTTATTCTTTTTCATAGGGACTAGCTTGTCTAACGTAGAATGAAGTAGGGTAGGGGTATGCAACTTCAAGAGGTCCAGGGTCCATTTTTGCCCCCCAGACCGCCCCCCCCCCATGGATGATACACATGCAGGAGCCAAAAACATTTTCCCTTCAATTTTACTCTAGAGTAGGGGCAGTCTGAATCAAGCCCTTAGGGTTAAAGCCCCTCTCCTTGTGGGAGACTTAACTTTTTAAAATCTCTCAGGTAATGACTTTGTTCATACTTTTCAAATGCTCTCTATCTCATGTTGTTTTTGTTGTTGACCTTATATCCTGATGTGCTATACATAGCTGAAGTTTTTTAAAAATATATATTATAGGGAAAGATACCTAAATGGGGTCCCCCTCCCAAGTTCCCTATTATGCAGCTCCCTGCTTGTCTGTTGCTGCATTCAAGGGTGGAGTCTTTATTCATTAATCTCTCTGCGTTGGCTTTTCTTTTGTTCGTTTGAAACAGAGAGTGAGATGCAAGGAAGACAAGGTGGACAGAGGGGCCAGAGGAAAATACACACAACTTCAAGCAAGTCAATGAAGGGCAGTTACCACTGGGTGGGTGGGGGGGGGGTCGGCATTGATGGAAGTGCCTCAGGACGTGAGACGGAGAAAAATCTGTAGGAAAGTGCATAGGAGGAGAAGCCGAGAACAAGTGTGTGATGTGATTATTAGACATTTATCACAGGATTGGAGAGGTACACCAGGAGATAGATAGATAGATGATAGATAGATAGATAGATAGATAGATGATAGATAGATGATAGATAGATAGATAGATAGATAGATAGATAGATGATAGATAGATAGATAGATAGATAGATAGATAGATAGATAGATATGCCTCAGGCACAAAATTGTCTCGGGCCATACCTCTTCTCAGATGAATAGAATCAGGTGTCAGCACTTATGAGAGGGTAAGTCCAGCAAGCACAGAAGATCTACATTAGAGGTAAGCAAATAGGTGCCCTCCAGATATTTTGGCCCACAACCTCCAGAATCCCAGATGGCATCACCAATGATCAGGAATTCTGGGAGATGTAGTCCAAAGTATCTGGAGGGCACCAGGTTGCCTACTCCTGATCTACATGCATGCCTCAGCTGACCTATTGCTGACTAGGGTGGCCAGAAAAGAGGAAATGAATCAGCCCAAAAGAAGACACCGGCTTACATAAAATTTGCATAGGTGAATTTTATTTAATTATAAATAAAATAAAATAATACAAATTATTTAGAAATAATTTTGATAATGTAAATAGCAATACAATACATCTCACCCTAGTTGGGAAAACTGACCAAGTGACCTGTGTGGCTTCTCAGTCTTACTGTCCAGGAGCTAACTGGGACTGGGCAATTTAAGTATATTAAGTATATTACACATGCAGTTTGTCAGCAACTCTGGCACCCACTCTGTTTTCAGGCCTGCTTTAAAATGCTAGTTCTAACCTACCCCTTCTGAAATCCCCTCATTCACACAACTATTGAAGATATGGGAGTAATGTCCTGTTTTGCACATGACTATCCTAATGAATTGGCCCTCCAGAACAAATTTCAAGTAATAACTACGGGAGACATACTGTGAGCTCTAAGCCAATATAAGGCATACAGTGAATGAGTTCCCGGCTTTTTAAAAAAAATCATATTAAATAGTGTTCAAGTACATAACAGATGATACTTTATTTTACATAAGAACATAAGAACCATCATGTTGGATAAGACCAAAAGTCCATCTAGTCCAGCAATCTGTTCACACAGTGGCTGAATTCGGATGACACAATAAGCAACTGGGGGGGGGGGGGGAGACACAATCGTCAGTTGTATTGACTATCATGTCATCCGCATGCTGCCATAGTCAACTCAGCACTGATCCTAATCCACACCACAGTTGATTATTTATTACCATGTTGTGTGGGGAGTACCCCCTAGATGAACAACTGTAAAGTTGATTATTACCCCACCATTGACTATCGTGTTGTCCGAATTCAGCCAGTGGCCAATCAGTTGTCGACCTGGGACCCAGAAGCAGAACACAGTGCAACAGCACCCTCCCACCCATGTTCCCCAGCAACTGGTATATATAGGCTTACTGCCTCTGATACTGGAGGTAGCACATAGCCATCATGACTAGTAGCCATTGTGGTATCCAATATTGTGGTTTGTATTCTATAGTTTAACTATGCGCTCTTTGGAGAAGAACTTCCTTTTATCTGTCCTGAATCTCCCACCAATCAGCTTCATGGGATGACCCCAGGTTCTAGTATTATAAGAGAGGGAGAAAAACCTAATTTTCATATGATTTACCTAATAAGAGTAATACTATTGAAATCTTTCTGGAATCTTAATCATACCCTCAGAGCTCAGCCATTGCTGGACCTGTCATGGTTTTGGAGATGGATTTCTCTCTCTCCCTCAGAAATGGTGATTTGCTGCTTCTTTTTTTTAGCGCAAGAGGACTTGGGTGAAATGCACGTGCTCAACAACCCTTAGGAGTCAGTTATGGAATCTATACAATGACAGCAGCCACCACTCATCTTACATGTAGGTAAATCACTGTCCTCAATAAACCAGCTGGCTTAGATGGCCCATGTCCAGGTTCTCTCCCTGAAGTGTAAGTCTGTGATTTCATGTTTCCCCACTTCAAGACCTTGCTATCACCGCCATTTCCTAGGTTAGAGTCTGGTTCAGCAATACCCACTCAGCTCTCTGAAAGTGTCTCTTTTAATTATGTTGAAGGCCAGCTGAGATTTACATCTTCCCAGTCTTCCAATGGCCTCTATCTATTCTCAGTTATGGCAAGAGAGAATTTGGATGAATGTCAGTGGAGGAGAGACTGAAAACGCTGCCTTAGTCTAGAGAAATGCTTTGCAAAGCAGCCCACTCTGCTGTTAATACACTTGACTTGCAATTCACAAAAGAATGTATTCTCCCCCCCCATCACAGACCTCCCCTGAACAGAATAAAATGCCAAACTACAAGCAATGGCGCCCAACTTGATTCTCTATTAAGGCATGAGTGGCGCACTAGACATCAAGGAAAATCAAAGACATGACAGGATGTAAAAGTGGAATTGGGAATGAAGGACAGTTAAGGTAATATAGCCTGTGAGCTTTAGGAGATGTTCTTCCACACAGCGTTTGACTACATATATCCTGCATTATGCTCATCATGGCTTTAGAGGTTTTGGCTGAAAATATTTTCATTTTTTTTAATCCTGTGTGTGATCAGCACTCATCCATCAGGCATGTCAAATGCTGGAAACATCTTGAGGAGGAATGGATGGATCCTTGATTTTCACACACATGTAAGAGACAAAACATATGCTGGACAGAGTCATATAGTGCTTCTGTTACTGGACTGTACCAGACTGTGAAGGAGGAAGCAAACAGTGTTTGCCTTTCCCTATTAAAACTAATCTCTCTGCACAAACAAAAACTTGCATGCTCTCCTATTTTGCTAGTGTTTTTTTTTAAAAAAATGGCAGTATTCCAATCTTTCTCCCTCTTTGCAGTGTGACGTGATAAAGTCAAAAAATGACATCACACGTGTCTCTTCTGTTCATATGGTATGGCTTTTAGGACAATAGCAAAACCAAGAACAGTCCAATAAAATATCCTCAGGAATAGCCCAGAGGGCCTCTCTCAAAGTTTGCAGTGATGGACTCCAGATGGCAAGCCATTCCAGGAGGTGTGGAGTCACTGTGGAAAAGGCCCACTCATGTGTACCTGCCTATTTAACTGCCTTCCAAGGTTGGCAAGTGAGAAAGGTCTCTTCTGCTGATCTTAAATTGGGGGCAGGCTGCTACTGTTGAAGATGGTCCTTCAAATAACTTAGTCCCAAATTGCTTAAGGCTTTAATGGTCAAACCCAGTAACCAGTGTATATGGTGCAGTATAGGTGTAACATTGACCACTTTACCCACCCCAACACTCAGCCACAGTCTACTCCAAATGTAGTCTCCTCCCTCACCTCTTTTCTTTGGGTGCTCCCAGATGCAGATTTAACTGTGTAATTGTGCTGCCTCATTCACAGAATTTGATACTTATTCTCCTATAGTTTGATACTTACACTCAAAAACAGAAGTGCAGGCAGGTGTTTTTTGAGAGAGGGGGTAAATTGCCCCTGGCCTCATGCACGGAGGAGAACATATCGACTCTGACAAACAATACACTCCAAACTTTGTATTGGAACACTCGTTAATACTTACTGATGTACATGTTGCTTTAAATTACTCAACTGCTTCTTAAAAGTTAACATGTGGTCAGTTTAAATGGATTTTCTGTGCCCTTTTGACAGACAAAAGACTGATATTACTAGGGATGTGTATCGTATCATTAAAATGCCCGATAACGATACGATAAGGTCATTATTGGACATCCAATTAACGATAATGATACGATAGAAAACCTCCGATAAATATCCGATCCAATAATTTTCAGCTCGATTATACTGGATTATCGCTGCCATATAAATAAACCTATAACTTCTGTATTTTAAAAGTTAGAGGCTTGAAACTTGGTCACAGGGCTTATGGGGTATGCCTACGTATGTGTATGAAATTTGAGATCGATCCCTCCAACCCTCGATTTTATATGAATTTATTAAAGATTGTTTAAGTTCTGACAGGTCAGAATGAGAGCTCGCCACGTGCGTTCATTCAGACCTGTCAAAAAGTTGCAGGATCTTTAAAAAAATTCATATAAAATACAGGGGTGGAGGCATTGATCTGAAACTTGGCACATATGTGTAGCAACATGTGCTAGACATGACAATGAAATTTGAGATAGATCCTTCCAACCCTCAATTTTATATGAATTTATTAAAGAGCAGGCAACAAGATGACTACATGGAGGCCAGGTCAACCAGCTCTCAATAAAGTTGCATGATCTTTAATAAATTCATATAAAATCGAGAGTTGGAGGGATCTATCTCAAATTTCATACACATACTTAGGCATACCCCATAAGCATTGTGACCAAGTTTCAAGCCTGTAACTTTGAAAATACAGAAGTTATAGGCACTTTTTCTAAAATATTCCGCTCTATAGGGCACAATGGGACTGCAAATTAAATATCAGATTTCCGATAATTATCATGAAGACGATACGATTAACCTACAATATTATCGGAGACAATAATTTTTTTGGTCCGAAATTCCGATAACGATAAAATACGATATTTTTGGGCGTGCCTATCGCTAGATATTACAACACTGGAAAGATAAATGCTTACCTCATATAATGCAATGGATTGAGGACCTAACAATGCTATCAACATTTGAAAGGGTGGCATATAGGCACCACTTGCAAATGGGCATATATTTGGATACTTTGACTGCTTTTGTTGAACTTTATGTATAATTCACTCTTTTCAGAATAATGTAGCTAATTGAAATTATAGTTTTAACGCATGTAGTTACACTATAAGTGTAATGTTCTTTTTTTCCCCTTTCCTTTCCTTTTTTATGATTTGTTTGGCTGAAATTGATAATTAAAAAACCAATTAAAAAAACACAATATAGTCCCACTAGGGGGGAAATAATATTGAGTCAGAGTATGGTTAATATGAGGTGAGGGTGATAAAAAAAAAAATTCAGGGCCCTGAATTTTTTGCATTGGACAAAATTTGGTGAAGTAAGCTTTGTTTCCATTTGTCTCTTGAGAGACAATGTGACTGCACAGCTAAAGAAGTTGAATGGAAGTCAATGTTTTCAGTCTTGGGGCAGCTTCACATGTTAAGTGCCAACACAGGAAGCATTTATTGATGATATGCATGGTTTCTAAGCTTCCAGAGGAATGTGTGCAGGTTTAATCAAAGGAGAGATGTCAACTTTTATTTTTGCACATAAGCCTGAACATCTGGGAAGTGTGTCTCCATTGAGAACTTTGAGTGCTTCTACATAGCACATGCTGCCATCTTTGAGTGGTTTCCCACTAGCTGCTTAGACATCAGTTTCCAGAAATGATCATAACATTGACCAGTTCTAATATTTAGTAATGTTTCTGTACTTTACTTCATTAAGCTTTGGTTCAATGTCTTTTTTTTTTTAAAAAAACCTTTTTTATTTTTGTAATGGGGATAGAATTTTCCGAAGGTTGCTGTTCTTCCAGCAGAAGAGTTGAATTTGAACTCTGTCTGGAAGGGCCAAGAGGTAATTATCCCAGAAAGAAGTAACTTTTGGCTGGGTTTCTAGGGTAACATCTAAAACTAAACCCCATCATTTCTTATGTTGTCTGTTGTCAGATTAAACCAAATATCCATTTTAAAATTTTAAAAAATGAAGTGATATTATCTTGATAAATCTGTAATCAAACTTCATTGGATGGGTACTGTTTGAAATACATTTCCCAAGGCAGTAAAATGGTGTGCTAAGGAGATGGACTGCCAATTTATGACTCCATCAAATGGAGTAGCTAACCAGCGGGAAACCACTCAAAGATGGCAGCATGTGTTATGTAGAAGCAGTGAATTGAAGTGCTCATTGGAGACACACTTCCCACCCTTTCAGGTTTATGTACAAAAGGAAAAGTTGACATCTGTCCCATGATTAAACCTGCACACATTCTCCTGGAAGTGTAGAAACAGTGCACACCATTAATGTATGCATCCTGTTTGGGCACTTAACATGTGACGTTTACCCAAGACTGAGGACATTGACTTCCATTCAACTTCTTTAGCCATATTGTCTCTTAAGGGACAACACAGAAACTTCACCAAACTTGTCAGAGACAGCTTATAATCTGCTGCCTGCCTTTTGTTAGCCTTCTCAACACAGGGATAGTTCTTACATTGCTGTTAGAACTCTAATGGCTCATTCATCCATGCAGGTCATTGCTGGCATGTTCATCACTTGATAAGCATGTATGTGAACTGGCTCTAAGCTGCATCTTCATGGGTTAGCCCGCCTTAGTGCCTTTGCAAGCTATTCCATGTGAAATCCATGTTAATAATCCAGTAGCCCATTTAACTGATTCAGTCTGGTGGGTGGGGTGGGAAAAAAACGTAGAAAGCCATGTTGTTTGCCCTGAACAATTCCCTTTTTTTTCTTTTTCTTTTTAGATGCTGAGAGACTTCTAAATGTTTTAGAGGTCCCTCTGGAAACCCAGCCAAAAGTTACTTCCTACTGGGATAATTACCTCTTGGCTCTTCCAAACAGAGTTCAGATTCAACTCTCCTGCTAGTGCAATAGCAACCTTTGGAAAATTCTGTCTCCTTTATAAAAATGAAAACTGTTTTTTTTTAAAAAAATATATATCAGTGAACCAAAGTGTAATGAAGTAAAGTACAAAGACAATACTTAATATTAGCACTGTTTAATGTTATGATCACTTGTACAAGAATGCACTAGAAATTGATATCTAACCAGCCAGCTTATTTTACATCTTTTGGGATATTGAATACTGGAATGTCAGATGATAAGTTTTTCTTCATCAAGGAATCCAGTTCTCCCCTAGCAACTGTGCCCATCTATAGGTGCCTGTCAACATGTGCAGAGACCTGGGGATGGCAACCAATGTCCCTTAATTATTCCTATTTTTCAATCATTAATTCCATTTATTCATCTAAAACCTGCATCACTTTTTATCTAGAGATGGGTGAATTAGTCAGTTTCGCTTTTTCTCCACATTCATTTTTTAATGAACTTTCCTAAATTCTTACCAAATTTGTGAATTTTCCTAAATTCTTACCAAAAATAAACTGAAACAAAATTCTCATCTGACTGCACTAGCCAAATTCAATAGGTACAGCTATTCCCAGCATGGAGAGGACTATGTTCTACCTGCCTGCCAGGTCTTTAACCTGCTGTTAAAGACAAGGAGCCTGACAGAAAAAAGAGGCAGCAACCCTAATTAATACTAACTTGACTGAATGCACAGGGATTCAGACTTAGCTTTTAAGAGCTAAGCACTTGAAGCCCTGGGCCTGGATGGACAAATCTGTCTATTTCCGTTTCTCCCATCTTCATTAAAAAAGAAATCACTTTCTTTTTGTTCCGAATGTGGGCAACTGTGCAGATTTTGCTAAATTCTTATCAAAACTAAACTGAAACTAAATTCTTACCAATCCTTACTTGTATTATGTTAAGTAACACAGAATATGGTGACATACAATATAGTAACTATTATTTAACAGACTGCACCAGAATAGTAATTATACGAAACAGAAAAAATGACAAAGGTTAGTGTCCTCAGTTAAGCACTTCAAAATCTATGCCCTCCAGTAATAGAAGAGGAGACAGGATTCAACTGGCCATTTGGGTCAGTAATTCTCTCTCAGTTCTAGGCACTAGGGAAAAAAAACCCTCCTTCACTTTCTCATAAGGTCACTCAAAATCTCTTCTTCTGTTCTCTTAGGGAATGGAGCTTCATTTGAAAGTAAACACAGTTACATTTGTAATTATTGCCTGAATAGATTAGAACTACATTAAATGACTGCTACCGCATCAGAAACACAGGATTCTATAGAACAAAACCCAAATTGTCAAGGATGCACATTTACTGTCAAGAATGTGCAATGGTGACTCTACTCAGTTGTTGGGAAACGGAGCATAAATGTCTATCAGTAAATACATATTTTAATAAGGCATGTAAGAAATAACTATGCTGGGAAATAACTATGCAGAGAGGAGCAAAAGCCATTTTTTCCTATGGCTTCATTATTTCCAAACATTTTACATCTCTAGTCTTTCTATAAAACTGTTCTTATCACAGAGTTTTCCTAAATCATTTTGGGGTAGGAGTATAGGCTTAGTAACAATATATAAATACTTTGTCGTAATTCTAAAATAAAATATTTCATAACCCAAAGCAGGTCGAGGAGCGGGAAAAAAATCCTCAGAAAAAAACGAGGGGTGACAACGCCCCCCCCCCCCCCGGACCTTTACATTTCTATTTCTCCCTGATGTGTTTTAAATTTCTGGCCAATCATATTAGTTATGGAACTGCCAATTGTCTCTATTGACCCACCGGACCAATCAAAACAAAGCTAACTTATTCCCCTAGGCATTTTAAACAGCCTAAAGCTTCCCTTCATAAGCCACCACAACTATTTTTGTACAAAGTAACAAAATGTACCTGAGGACTACTAAGGTACATTAAAGAGTATTTAAACATTACAAAATATAAACAAACATATAAATACAGTGTTTCATCACACACTCCCTCATCTCTTGCTCTTTCCTGTCCTCTTGTCTGACTACTTTATCCTATCTAGGCAGAATTCAAATCACCATGACTGGGGAGTCAACTCCATTCCCTTCAATTCCCCCAGCCATCCCTTCCATTCTAGATGACATCCAATTTTGAAAATAGGCACGAATCCCTAGTCTTGTGGTGGCAAGCCTTTTCATTAAGAGTGATAGAAGTGAAGTCTAAAGCATAAGATAATGCCACTCTAATAGGCAGGGTGTTATATGCACAGCCTGGCCTTTCTACCTACTCTCCTGCATGAAAAACAAATGGTATGTTAGAAGCATAGAGAATGCAGGCCTGACTTCATTCACATCCAATTCCGGGGGTCTTCATGTTGGCCACTTACAGCCTAGGGACTTCCTCTAATAGGCGTGCACAGCATCCTGCTGAAACTTGCTTCTGAGTAAAAGCACCTATGGTTACAGCCCAAAATCACATGCAGGACTTGAGCAAAATGAACCAATGCTGTTTTTTATCAGAACATTAGAGAAAAGAAGGGATGTACTGTGGCTTTGTGTCACTTTGCAGTCAAGACCAAGTGATGCAGTACTTTCATTCATATTAGATTACAAAATTATTCTGTGGAGTTTAACTCCAAGGGGGATACTTCAGTATTCTTGTTCCAGCTATTATTGGAGCTTCATTGTAGCCACTCTGATGCATGATACTACAGTTCACTGTTGACAGATGGATTACATCTGCAAGATATGCACAACTGAAAACTGAGAGAATGTGTGTATTTGCTCAATGATACTAAAGGAACACTTTATGATGAAAAGATACTTTGGAAGGATTTCCAAGACACAGAAGAGTACAGTACAGTTAGATCCATTGAAGACGTAGCTCTACCCATTCTGTTAATCATAGTTGAGAGACTGCGAATGTTCACCAAGCTCACATGTTTCTACCATTCTCTTCCATCTCTCACATGCAAATTCATCTCGCCTTTTCATTTTTGGAGCTAACCGAGATGCAGCAGTAGAACTTTCACAAACCATTGTTAGTCTGAAAATACACTTTTAGAAAAACATGGTTAGAAGTTTACCATGGTTAGTACAGAAACCAATCATGAATTATGTTTAAAAATAAAAAGTGAAGGGAACTTATGTGTGAGATGGAATGAGCAGGGAGCAAAACAAAAGGTCACATGGTGGTCCTAATCCTCTAACCATAGTTAGATCAGGCAGTTTTAGGTCGGCTTCAGGCAACCTTGATATTCTTTTTGTATATCCTCTCCATTTCTTATAATGTTTAAGGGAAGTTCCAATTCAAAAGTGGCAATATTTCATTGCCACATCATTTTTAAAAGATGCTACACATATGTGCCAAATTTGAGATCAATCCCTCCAACCCTCGATTTTATATGAATTTATTAAAGATCATTTCAGTTCTGACAGATCAGAATGACAGCTCACCAAGTGCGTTCATTCAGACCTGTCAGAACAGAAACGATCTTTTAAAAATTCATATAAATTCTAGGGTTGGAGGGATCGATCTCAAATTTCATACACTTACTTAGGCATACCCCATAAGCACTGTGACCAAGTTTCAAGCCTCTAACTTTTAAAATACAGTTTTTAAAATACAGAAGTTATAGGTATATTTATATGGCAGTCCAATAAAATGATAAAATCGCCCAAAAATTATCATCTCCGATGATTATCATAGGTTTTTCTATCGTATCGTCATCATTAAACACATGCACGATAACGACCTTATCGTATCATTATCGTACATTTTAATGATACAATACACATCCCTAGAAACAACCCTTTGACCTTGTGACTGAATATCATACCTTTCAGAAAAGGGCACCTGGAGAAAGTCTTGAGCAAGTGATCTCAATGTATGGTTGAGTTGGTATGGGAATAAGTGCTTCTCCACATTATTTGTGTCTCAAGCCAATTAGAACTTCCAAGTTAGTACAAGCACCTTGAATTTGATCCAGGAATGAACAGGTAGCCAATGAAATTCTTTTAGAGTAGATATGATGTCATACTCATCAAAAGTCTGGCTGCTATGTTCTGCACCAATTGAAGGTTCCAAGTCATCTTCAAGGACATCCCTATTTTTAACACACTGGAGCAATCTAACTAGGAGATGACCAGAGCATGCATCACTGTGACCAAACTAATCCTGTCCAGAAATGGCCACAGTTTTCCATGCCATTAAGATTACCTCAGGCTCTAACGACAAAGACGGACTGAAGAATACCTAAAACAATTTCAGTTACCTAAAGCAGTTGCTTTGGGAACAGATTTGGGGGAAGATTGGAGGTTGGAACACCATTTTCCCACTTCTACGTTATATTTCTCTGTGTAATTTACAGCAGGGATGGGCAATGCGTGGCCCTCTAGATGTTTTAGCCTATAATTTCCCTGCTCATTGGCAATGCTGGTTAGGGCTGATGGGAGTTGTAGGCCAAAACAGCTGGAGGGCCACAAGTTTCTCACCTCTGATTTCCAGAATGAGCATGTGTGAGGGCCGAAGCACATGGTAGTTTAACGACACAGCAAACAGAATAAGTGCAGGTCCCCCAACTGGATCAGGACCCTAGTGTGGGGGGCTATAGGGAGAGTTAAATCCCCCCTATGGCTCCAATCTGGATCAGGACCCATGTGCCTGTAATTTCAATTGCCAAATAGTGAGCCATTAAAGCAAATGGATTACTAATTGACAGCTCACACGGACAGAGAGATACACATCAATGCCAGCTCAGCCTGTTGGTTTATAGTGACCAACAAAACATGGAAACAATTGATGAGAACATTCCACTAATTGAAAAGGGCAGTTCAATAGCTGAGTGTGGCATAAATACCTATCACAAGGGTTGTAATTGAAATTTTGATGGTCATTTCCCTCAGAATATCAATCTCACAGAGGTCTAGACAAGCCCTAAGGGGCTTGCAAACTATAGTGAGGTACACAGTCTGCCTCTACAGAGTTCCCTGCCAACTTCGTGTTTTAAAAGGAGAGCTCAAGAGCCCATTCTGGAGAGTTCATCTGCCAAAAAAGTTTAATAGGAAGTTTGTGGTTACTGTTTGCAAAGCTCCATTTAAACACACTCATACTACATGGGGAGAACTTACCCATTTAGGTATTCCAGGCAGCTGCTTGGAACAAGGCACTTGCCACATGCGCCCAGCCACATCCATGCAGCATGAGTGTGCCAGCAACCCCAGCCTGGGCGGAGATGCTGTTGGCAGACTAGCGCTACACACATCTGGGACATGAACACATTCAAATGAGATGGGAATCATGTGGAACACCTACACTGCAGCAGTTCATTGGCTTTTCTTGGAGGAGTGAAGTTTTTCACACGGACATGGAAAGCCATTCAGTACAAATCAGAGCTCAGAAAGATGGAACAGGAAAACAAATGCCATACAACTCATCTACATTTACATCCTTGAACTGAAATGGAACGTGATCGAGAACAAATCCACACCTTTCCCCACCACATCCACCCTGATGTTGCCAGTTGATTGGATTTCTAACCTGGCACTCCATGAAATGCTAGATTCATACTGCATGTGTGTTTGTTTGTTTGTATAGCAGGGATGGGAAGCTTAATGAAAGAATATGTGGACATATTGTGTTGTCAGAGTAATCCAATAGTGCTGATTTTCTCTCTATTTCAGTCCTCCTCAGGTGAGTCCAACCACTCAGGGATCATGTACTGAGTGATGATGTCACATTATCATATAGTTAACCAGTTTGGGGCTGTTTTCTGATATCACTAAGGGTGAATACTGTCTATTTAGTGCAGCTTTCTCCACCCTGGGTCCCACCAGATATGTGTATAACTCCCACCAGCCTCAAGATTGCTCCTTGAAAGTGAAGCTGGGAGTTGTGGTCTAAACCAACCTGGAGGAACCCAGCTGAGAAAGGCTTATTTCCCATACCATTCTCATGTCTGTGCCCTTAACCATATTCATCTCGAAAAATCCTACACAGGTCACAGGGTAATCCTAGCCTATCAGAGCTTTTACAAGAAATACTTTTGCAACCCTCTGGCAATGATCCCTTCAAAATTGGTTCTCACAAAGATTTTTTTGGTGAAACACCTGCCCCCTTTCAGTTCAACTCTAATATCGTGACAAGGAATCCCAACATGCACCAAACAAGGTGGACAGGGGAGCACCCATTGCTTCAAAATGTGCCTCCTTGGATATTTTCACATTTTAAATAATGCTAAATTCCTTACCAATTTTAGAATCGTGTCTTTCGTCCCTGCAATATTGTTATGCTTGCTATGTTTTGCCAATAACTGTGTGGAATGTATTGGAAAAAAAGGAATTCTTAGCATACACAATGTTTTAATTTAAATAGTCCATGTTTTCACAGGGGGGTTGGCTAGGTCTAGAAAATGGTAAAGAAAAAATTAAACATTGCACAAAATCTCATTAAAATATTATATGTGATATTATACCCAGCCTCTGCTATCTTAACCTGAACCACAAAAGCATTTTCTACAGCTCCAAAACATGTAGCAAATTACACAACTGGTTTTAGTATTTCCACCAGCACTAAAACAGCTTCACGGTCATGAGTAGCTTTGCTTCTTCAAATAAACTGACTCTACCTTAGGGTCCTTATTGGATTACTGTGAGTAGGATGTTTACATTATGAAAATAGTCACATACTCACTGCCACTAACAAGGGAGCAATTTATATTTTAAACCTATTTTATTTCAATGCATTTATAGACACCTCATATTCTGGTACTTTGATCCATTTTCCAGAGAGGTCAGCTAGATACAACAACCATCCTTTGGGCTTCAAGGAACTAGGTTTTGTTTTTTTTTATAAACCAAAAGAAATCTTAATAATACATTAGGCTTTATGCAAAGTTGGGTTTTGAGGAGGATTACTAAATTTTGTTAACAACAATAATGATGATGTTGCCTTTCTTCCCAAGGTTTAGTGCCACCGTAAAATAAAAAATAAAAATGGCATGATTTCACGTAGTGTCCAGGCAACCTTTCAATGCAGAGTAGTTTGGAAGTGTGTGGAAATAACAGACAGGAAATTTATGGAAAATATCATGATCAATATCTTGGTGCAAACTAGTATTTTTCCTAAAATAAAATACATTTATTTATTTATTTATTTTCTAAAAATACTCTTTTTACCCTTTCCTCTACTTTTCACTTTCTCTTCGAAGTGGGAGCCCAAGATATTTGGCTGGATGCAGTAAAGGACAAGATAGTGCCCTCCATTCCATATACTTGAAAGCAGCAGGTTAGCTTAGGGGGTACAGAGCATCCGAGCGTCTGCTACCTAAGGTGGCCCCTTCTCTCTACCTAATGGTAAGATTGGCACTGAATCCTCCTTTCCTTGTTTTCTTTGGCTTACTACCTTTTAAACCCCATATTGCCTCTTCTTGTAGCCCCTTGCCAGTTTCATTAGGATCAGAGAAACCCAGATTAAAATCTTGGCTCAGCCTGAAGTTCGATGTGACCACATCCAGACAACACACTAAGCCATGGTTGGGCCCTTTTGCAGCAAATGGCAGTGAGCATGTTTACACTGTGGTTATGTAGCCACCATGATTAGGGATGGTTCACATGACACGCTAAGTCATGGCTGACATGACACGCTAAGCCATAATGTTTAGCTCAAAATGCTTAACCACTGTGGCTAAGCATGTCAGCTGAACAGGGTCTAAATCACAATGTACTCCTTGGATGAAGGGTTGAATAAATAAGGCTGCAATCTCATATACATGTATTAGAAGTAAATCTCATTGAACTTAGTGGGACTTATTTCTGAGAAGACATGCATAGGATAATAATACTAAGGAAGAGTTGTTCAGAGAACAAAGTTTAAGTGATTTTATTCTTTCTTTTTAAAGTTGCTCCTTGAAGGTCAAGGGAAAAACATGAGGATAGAATTGGTCGATGGATTCAAATTTAGCAAGTTTATTTTTGGCAGAATACTGCCTTTGAATGCATAAGCCTACTTCATTAATTTATTGTATGTATTGTGTGTATTGTGTGTATTGTGGCTATTAGACCCATTCAGGGTAAAAGTCAAAGACTCAAATATCAGGACATAAGGCTGCAAGACAATTCAATATTTTCTACAAATTCATGGTCGTGAATAACAATGTCAGGACAAGAACCAAACAGTAAGTGGCATTTTAAAATTAAATATCTTCCTCCTCCCCCTTTATAGATTGGCATAGCATGATTGCAACATTACAACATTATGTTTTGTGTACGTACTGATTTCAAAACCTTTTATGTTCCATTTGCAGCACACTTTCTGACATGACAACCCATATCAACGTGTTATGTCCTGTCCTTTTATCTGAAGCAACTTCACATGCTTATATACTAAGTCAAGCCACACTTGAAATAGCAGAGAAACAATTGTTGACCTGAAGTGACTTTGCTCAGAAGAAGAAGGCTGACATGGTTCTGTGAATCAAAGCTGGATGGGGCAGAAAATTCAGGACTGTATTCTTTTAACAGGATGCAAGAGTCAGCAATAATGTTTTAAAAATATAGATGGTGGTGGTGGTGGTGATGATGATGATGATGATTAAAATTTACTAGCCACTTTTCATTATAAAATAATCCTAACGCAGGGTTCAATACCAAGAAAACACAATGATCAACAGTAATGAATATTAAATAAATAAATAGGTCTTTTGTTCCAAAATATAGAAAAAAATAAATTCTCTGAGGCATATTTCTCTAAAACAGGGAAATAAGAAGCCAGCGGCAAGAACTTTGGGGAACTCTATGTCATCATGTGAGTAGTATCCCTTTTGTTCTGCTCCTGTAATGAAGACATGAAAGAAGCTCTCTTCAGGCATTCACCTGAACCCACAATGGCTTAAACAGGATAGGGGGATAGGGGTGTGAATACTAGCCCACCTTCCTATATCTCCCTATCCACCAGGCCCCGCCCCCTCTGACCCTTGACCATGCTGGGTTGAATGGCAAGGTCTGAAGGGGCATTCTACTTGAGTAGCCTTGATAAGACAGGGCCCCCAATCACATGGAGAATTCTACTGGCATTCAGGTGAAGGTGAGTCAAACATTCAGACTTCTTTGCTCAACATGGACAGAGGGGGCAGGGGTTGGTGTACATGGAGGTGTAGGGGGCAAAGCCATTGTGTGCAGCCCTGCTCGCTACCCAGTTTAAGTAGGGTGACCAGATAAAATCCAGGTCAGGGCTCATGTAACTTTAACAGTTGTGGAGAAAAGGGAATTTCAGCCAGTGTCATTTGTATGCAATTAGCTCCTGGTGAAATTCCCTCTTCATCACAACAGTTAAAGTTGCAGGGGCCCTGCCTTCTTTTATATATGGTCACTCTAGTATAGTGCCTGCACCTTTAACTGTTGTGATGAAGAGGGAATTTCACCAGGAACTAATTGCATACAAATGACACTGGCTAAAATTCCCTTTTTTCTACAATTGTTAAAGTTATGTGAGCCCTGACCTGGATTTTATCTGGTCAGCCTAGTTTAAGCCCACATGCATCCCAGCAAACACCTAGCAGGATTACAGTGAACGGGTATAGCTATGGGCTACAACTTTATTAATTTACATGAATGATCTGCAATGTTTTTAAGTCATTAAAGCAAATATTTCCCAAATGGAGTGCAGTTATATTTGTGAATAAGGTCAGAGAGCTAGAAGATGGCATCTCCTGCTGCTTTTCTTGCATAGGTGACACCCACCCACACCTGCCCCGGCACCAAACATTGGATGAATGATATAACTGGCCTTTGCTCTTGATTGCCCATAAATATGAAAGGAAGCGCTGTCAACATCATTATTCCCTGAGCCTGAAAGCAATCAGAGCCCAAGGGGAATTTCCTAGCGCAGGCCCCATCAGGTTAGTAAGCCATGAAAACCTGGTTTGGATACTCTTCCCTTCACCCCTCTGATGCCTGAAAGTGCTAACCAATGCCACTTGGTATCTATTTATTGGCGGGGAGGGGAAATGCTGTCCAAATAAAGCCCAGTCTTGAACCCAATCAATGTAAATATACAAAGTGGTGGGAAAAATTTCCTACTCAGCCCCTGTTCCTGCCCTGCCTGAGATTAGGCGAGTGAGCAGGAGGTGGTTGCAGCTATATTATAAAGGTTGAGAGAGGGATAGGTCAATGCTGCCTCCGGGATTTTGTGCGCCCTTGGGCAAGACACCCTCAATGAGTCCCTTCGCTCAGTGAGTCTACCTCCTTACCATCATTATCAGTAGGGGCTGTTCCTCCTCCTCTTTCTCATCATTGGTCCCACTTGCTTACGTTGGATGAAGAGTGTTTTACATCACCTGAAACTTGCAATTTATTCTCTGATCATTCACCCCGCTCCAAATACTAGATAAACATCCTCAATTTCACTGTTACTTCCTTTTTTAAAAAAACCTAGTACACCAAAAGATCTCCAGTTTTGTTAATATAACAACCGCTGAGTTTCTCTTTACTTCTGTTTTCCTCCTCTTACAGGACCTGTGTGTTTTGATTGAAGATAGAGACTGTTCCAAGTAACAGCTGGATCCGATATGTTTTAAAAAATGGAAGAACAACCATTGTTTATTTGTTCGTTCCTCCCAGCAAATCTAGGAGCAGTCCTCGGTGCAACCTGAAACCTCCATGTTCCCTGGGAGAGTCTAGTTTGAAAGCCTTCAAGCCCTCTTCCCCCATTTCATCTTAAGGCCCTGACCGTGTGGACTTCATGACTTCAACATCAAGGCAGCTTGCCTCCTGCCTTCCTGGGTTTATTTCATAAATAGCCTAAAGGTACTCCTTTCATTTAAAATTGCACAGATAATGCACTGCATAAGTAATTAAATCACTAATTAAATCATGTCATTTAGGACTACTCACACCCTGATCACCAGGTTCACACAATAACTTGATTGCATGACTCTGTGTGTGTGTGTGTGAGAGAGAGAGAGAGAGTGAGTGAGTGAGAGAGAGAGAGAGAGAGAGAGAACAGGAGAGGAGGAAGATCATATAAGCCACCTCAAGTTCCTTGCAAGAGGAAAAAGGCGAGATATAAACGGAATAAATAAAATATCTTCTAGCAATTGATTTAAGAAAATGGGCATATAAAACAATTTCACTGCCTTGCAATTTAACAGGAAAGCACAATGTGCTTATGAAAGGGTAATTCACAAAGGTGTATCGTATTACAGGAACAGTAGACAAAAGAGCAGAATGAGACAGCTCTGCATAATTTTATGGAAAGAAAGACCCATGGGCAGCTTCAATAATGCTGTCATAACTGCTATTGAAATTTCAAATGACTAGAGTTGTGGATGCATCTACGGGTGCATTGATGCTCAAGACATCGCATGAGTAATGGGCAAAGCTACCCCAAGTAAGTGTATTATTTACACAGAAAATAAAATAAAGCAAACTCACATTCTGTGTAAATGAGCTTTTGCATATGCGCAATATGGAATCGTGTAGTGCCTCCTCAGAGCCAGAATTGAGGTGTAGGCCACAACAGTGAGGGAATTCCAAACTTAATAGCAAATGTGTAAATCACTGGTCCAAGTTCATTAAAAAACGGTGAGCAAGGTTTGACCAGCAAGTGAACTAATTATGAAATTTGGTGGCATAACGAAGCATGATAGGTCAACGGGACATTAACAGAAATGCAGTTGAATTCTACCACAAATCTGTTCTTTGAGTATGTAGCAAGCCCACCTCTTTCTACATTGGTGGATAGCCTCATCTTTAATGGCCTTTGATGGCTGATGTCTGCTCCAAACTGCTGGAATTTGAATCACATCCTAGCTGCCTGGATGGGAGTAGAAGGAAGAGTTTTTGTAAGAGGAATATTTTAGATTTTACAAGAGGACATTTTTATTTATGTATTTATTATTTTGGAACTGGCTGGATAAGGTTAGTATGAGCCTTCAGCACATCCTGGTATACTGGAGTTGATTAATGCTGTTTTGGGACTACTAATGCCTACCTACTTGCATCCCACCTACTCACCCTATGTATTTGACAATAAATAAACATGTCCAATACTCTCTCTCTCTTCACATGCAACCTATATGGTTGCTCCTGAAGCTTTGTAGTGCTTGAGAAAGTAGGGAACACAAAACAATGCTCTTTTGTCTAAGTACTGTAGGTAAGTTGAACGAGAAATACTGCCTGGATCCCATCAAAGCATCATGAGAAGAAGAAGAAGAAGAAGAAGAAGAAGAAGAAGAAGAAGAAGAAGAAGAAGAAACATGTCAAATTGATTTTCTGAGCTTTGTGCAAATATTGACATTGGGATTATATTCCCTTGGTGTAATAATCACAGGCACACTTCTACTGCAGCCTGCCTTTATTGTTCGGGGCAGAGCTCAGGGATAACATGAATATGACAAAAAAAGAGAAACCTCATTAAATGCACGGCATGAAATCATTTCCCTCTGGATCACCTGATTACATGGACATTTCTATTATCCAATTCCCGATTAAGTGCTACCAGCTGTTTTGGGGACTAGTAAATATTATTTTGACACAGGGAACCCAGACCCCTCATTTAACCTTTGGACTATGCCTGAATGTATTGAGTGTGACCCACTTTTGATATATACATCCCAACGCTTTGGCAGCAGTCTATGCAATGAAATGAACATTAAACAAAAAACCCATTCAGAAAAAGCACACTTCCCTGGTTCAGATAAAAAACAATATCCACACAGCATTGCTGTTAGCCAGGTGTGTCTTGTTACTTGCATTTACCACCTGTACTATTAAATGTACACTACAGATATAAAGTCATAAACCATTGTCAAAGTAACACCTACATTGGTTTTTGAATGTGCCACATGTGGAAACTACATGCAAAGTAAATTCAAATTACAGGACCTAGAAAATGTTAGGCAAAATAACAACAACAACAACAACAACAAATTGCAAAGTGTGGTGGAGGTGATTCCAGCACATGTAAGCTGCACTCTAAAGTATTCGTCTCAGGGTAGCGACGGTGTTTGAAAATCACTTTCGCTACTTTAAATATTTCACCAGCTCTCAGTTAAGGTTTCTCAAAAGAGCTACAGCGTTTTAACATAACAAATGTAAGGCTGACACATCAACAACTTCAAAATGGTTGATGTGTGAACACTCCTTCTTTCAGTTTGAAAATAGCTTGATATTTATGAGTTTTCGCAGAGAGCATTTGGAAAAAAAAATCCAAGTCACTTTCTGAGAGTTCTCTTGCAGCTTACAGTGTTGGTGAATGCCCACGGATGGTGCATTTTTAAACTGTCTCCGAGGAATTGCAGTCCTCAGCAGAAATTATTGTGGAGAGATCCTTGGAACTCTCTCATCCCACCAAAACAAACACCCAGGAGCATGTCACAGTTTTAGGTGGGATGGGAGGCAGCAAGTGTTTGCAAGAAACTATTGAGATAACTGTCTCAAATAGTGAGAGATATTCACAATGCAAATACTGTTTGGTTGGGTAGTCTAAACCCGAGATGGACACTAGGATCTCTTGGTAGATCTCTGGCTGATTTCTAGGAGATCAGCCAGGAATTCTGACTCACCAATAGTTTAACAATCACAATTAAAAGGTGTGGGAGGGGGGATTTGTGTTTGCTGTGAGTGGTAATTACTTATCTCTTAGCCTCATGCTAATTACTTATCTCTTAGCTTCAATGTTCCCTATCAGTAAAATACTGAGTATTAATTGGTTGCCTTTGACCTGGTCTTTGTGTAGCTCTGCTGACCACTCTGACAAATTTGTAGGAATGGATGAATCTGGCAATTTTGGTTTTGTTTTTTTTCCATTTCTCATTCGTCTAGTCTTAAATTCAGTTCACTTTGAACTTGAGAATTTCTACAGTCTTAAGTTCTGTTAGACTCAAAGTTTGAGGGTTATTTTTTTAAAAAAAATGCCTTAAAATTCATAAGCATTTTTGTGCACATTTCTGCTAATATGTGCATTTTATATGCACTTTCCCTAATATACACATTTTTGCAAATGTTTCTAATATAATGCATTTTCAATGTTGCTTTTCCTAATATACACATTTTGTAGGATTCTGTTGACTCAAGGACTCAATTGCAAAATTCTGAGAAGTGTATATTTTGAAGGATTATTGAATTTCATTTGCATAGTGCTTTGAAAGTGTGAATTTACCGTAGGTAAGTTCACATTAAAATGTGAACTGAACAAATGTCTTCCGCATCTGGCTTTGATTAGGTGTTCTAGTAAAAAACAAGCCTGAAGTCTGCCCATGCCATTCCTGGCCTGAACACACACTTTACAGTACTTTACAATGAGTTGATTCACATAACATTAAAGATTCTTTGTGTATGTCCCAACCAATCATCCTGGCTCACCTTAAGACTGACCAGGCACAGAATCTAATTTACCTTCCAAGGCAGAGAAGAAGTTCTGAGGAAAGTAGAACTCTTTGCTGATATTATTATTAGTGGGTGGGGAGGTATGCTGTATACCAGCCTTGCATCCTCCAGATGGTTTGTATTGCAAATCCCATCTCCACCTGCCAGCATGGTCACCAGGTTGGCACCAGGTTGGAAGGCTGGAATGATCAATTGAGCTGCCTGCTAGTAAAGCAGATTTCAAGTGTCATTACAGGATATTTTGCATGGTGGGCATTTGGATTTTCTGCTCAAGGCACTAAAAATCTTGAGTTTAACTCTTGTGGGGTGGGGGAAGAGATCTCCTAGCTACAGGCAGGTGAAGATCACTTTATGAAGCTGAGCTTCAGGTTAGGGTCACACACACTGTCTTGACTGTTATGAAGCAGTACCATTTGGAAAACTGTATGCATTTCTGTTAGGTTGCCCTGTACTAAGTTAAGATCAAGAAGGAAATTGAATATCAAGAAAAAGAAAGGCTCTTTCTCTTTGTGCCGCAGGCTCAATTACGGGAAATTTGATGCAGGCATGTCTTCCAAAGCCAATACATTTCATAATTAATGTTGCCCCACAGTTGCACTGGCATATATCTTACCTTTCATAAAGGTATCTAATCTTATCTTATCTGATGGCCTCTCATGATGGAGGGGCTTCCATGTGACATAGAACATGCGTGCCAGATTTTCATGTTATGGGCCTTATCTGAGCTGCTGTTATTTAATGCTGTTATTGAGACTGACGTGCAGCAGAATGGAACACAGAGCATCCATTAAAGGGGCCTCTGAAACGGGCTCCCCCACCCTTATTTCTGGCAGCTGCAGATCTAACATAAGATACCAATCCCAGATGAGAAAGTAGCAAAAAATACCACGGAGATGCTAGATAAAGAAAAAGCAACAACTTGCAGACAAAACGTTCAGCAGAAAAACCTTATCCATCTGTCTGGGAAGATGAATGGGATTTTCAAGCAAAAACAGTATTGTTAGCACCATCCTAATAGGTGTGGGCAATGAAAACACCCTTTCTGTGGTCATAAGAGAAGAATCCACCTCATTCACCATTGTGGCATAGGGCAGAGGTGGGCATACTTTAAGCGTGAGTGATCAACTTTTTTTTTTTACTAATACCCAAAGATCCACAAATGAGCAAAACAAAGAAAAAAGACCTGTACTTAAAATTAAAGAATCCTAAGCCCAGCATTCCAGAACTGAACAGAGCTCTTCTAAATAAGAATGCACTCAATGGTACCTCAAGCATTCTTCATTTCAGAAGTATAATAACCACTTTGTTGTTGCTCTCATTAAACATTTGGCAACTGGAAATCCATACTGGTCTACTCCAGATCACCCAGAGATCGACCAGTAGATCCAGTTCTACCTTTTGCCCCTGCCTACTAGATAGAACAGACCTGAAGAATTTGTGATCTATATTGACTGGTTGTGGCTCTATAGGGTTTCAGCCCTTTCGCAGCCCTATCTGGAGATACCTGTCTGAACCAGGGACCATTGGCATAGGTCTACCAGCCATGTAGTCAATTAAAGGCTTGATAAACCTCATTTTTATTGCCTACCTGGGGCTGCAAGAAGAAAGGATCATCAGGGAATAAATACAATGTCATACTACCCAATGTCTGCTAGCACGATGGAACTTTCTCTCTTTCTTCTCCCTTTTGCAGTCCTCCATGCTGCCCAAAATCTGCTCTGGAGGGTTTCTCAGCCATCTAGAGCAGATACAGGGGGCTGCAGAGGACCTTCCAGGCCACAATGCATAACTGCTCAGTTGCTTTAGGCTTGATGGATTGAACATTTGTAGGCTTGGGGTAGCATTTTGGAGAGAACTGAATTGAAATTCCCACTCAGCTCACTGGGTGGCCCCTCCCCCAGCCTCATTCAACTCACAAACTTATCATTGGTAGGGTAAAGTGGAATCACACCATGTCTGCTGACTTGAGCTCCTTGGTGGCAGGGAGGAGGAATACAAATGTGAAAGATAAAATACACAAAAGAATGATAAGGCCATGTTTGCATTGTTTTATCATCTTTTCATTCATTCAATATCAGTAAAGGTTGTGTGTCCTCTGCTAAATTAAAAAAAAATGTACCCAGGCAATCCAAATTCCAAACATAATTTGGCAACCTGTATATATTATGCAAATGGCCTACAAGCAAATATGCATAATTGATATTGGGCCTGTTCAGACAATATGCTAAACCATGGTTAGGCTGCTAACCCTTTTACAGCAAATTGTTAGTGAGCATGTTTAAACTGTGATTATGTAGCCATCATTGTTAGGGACTGGTTCACACGATAGGCTAAATCATACTAAGCCATAATGTTTAGCTCAAAATACTTAACCAGCGTGGCTTAGTGTATCATCTGAACAGAGTCATTGTTAACTATTTTGCACAATCAACCCAGGCTCTGTCAGCCATGGGGAGAGCAAAGGAGCTATGCAGTAGGGATGTGTATCGTATCGTTAAATTTAATTTTTCAAATTAAAAAGTTATAGGGGGTTCCCCAAAAGCCCCACCCCCGCTGTAACTTCTTTATTTTTAAAGATCAAAACCTGGAACTTGTGGAACATTGAAGATGGGATCTGTCTGGTCATTTGTGAAAAAAAAATCAGAGCAATTGCTCAAACCCTTGATTTTCTATGAATTTTTTAAAGATCGTGCTTGTTCTGAAAGCTGAGGCCCTGTCAACCAGCTTTCAGAAGGAGCACGATCTTTAAAAAAACCATAGAAAATTGAGGGTTTGAGCAATTGCTCTGATTTTTTTTCACAAATGACCAGCCAGATCCCATCTTCAATGTCCCACAAGTTTCAAGTTTTTATCTTTAAAAATGAAGAAGTTACAGCGGGAGGTGGGGCTTTTGGGGGACCCCCTATAACATTTTAATTTGAAAAGATAAGAGACATGAAACTTTTTGGACATTGCAGAATGGATCTTGCTAGTCCTGGCTCCCCAAGTTTCATGCCATTATCATTTCAAATAAAAAAGTTATGCACATGTTTCCCCCAGTGCAAGCCTATGGGGGGGAAAAGCAGACAACAAGATGACAGCACGGAGGCCCGGTCAACAAGCTGTCAATAAAGTTGCACGATCTTTAATAAATTCATATAAAATCGAGGGTTGGGGGGATCGATGTGCCAAATTTCAGATCAATCCCTCCACCCCTGTATTTTAGATGATTTTTTAAAAGATCCTGCAACTATTTGTCAGGTCTGATTGAACGCACGTAGCAAGCTGTCATTCAGACCTGTCAGAACTGAAACGATCTTTAATAAATTCATATAAAATCAAGGGTTGGAGGGATCGATCTCAAATTTCATACACATACTTAGGCATACCCCATAAGCAGTGTGACCAAGTTTCAAGCCTCTAACTTTGAAAATACAGAAGTTATAGGCATTTTTTCTAAAAAGTCAGCTCTATAGGGCACAATGGGGCTGAAAATTAAATATCGAATTTCAGAAATACAATAAGATTTACCTACGATATGATCCGATCCGAAATTTTTTTTAAAAGTGATTTCCGATAACGATATGATAATTTCGGACGTGCACACCCCTACTATGCTGGGAACTGAAACCCAGCTCTCAGTCATCGGTTTCAGCCACCTTTCTGGCTTCTGAGATTTCTGCAGATATTTTAAAAAGTATTCTTTCAAAACACATTTTTGCAGCCATGAGGGCTAGAAACTTACTTAAAAAATAATTTTGATTCATGGGCAGCTAAATTCTGTGCCCAATGCCTCAATGTGTGAGTTTATGTGCATATGTTCTCATACAAAATCATCGCATTCATGCAACCACAGAAGCAGATTTAAACAGGAAACACAAGCCACATCCCTAGCATTTATTTTACCAG
Organism: Anniella stebbinsi; assembly: GCA_029215795.1. Taxonomy (NCBI): domain Eukaryota; kingdom Metazoa; phylum Chordata; class Lepidosauria; order Squamata; family Anniellidae; genus Anniella; species Anniella stebbinsi. Next base: position 95,740,797 of record JARDYH010000003.1, on the reverse strand, counting down.
GTCCTTTATTATGTATCATCTCATACTTCTATCAGTGTCACATGTTTCATCTTAAGAGCCACTTGGCTTCAACAGATGGTTCCAGTTAGCAATATTCTTTTTTATTATTATTATTCTTTTTAAATGTTAAATAAGCATTTCTCTTTTCATTCGAATTTTCCTGGCAGATCTGTTTTTTTCTAGCATCATTTTGTCTAGCTGTCAGATTTCCTGAAAATATTAATCACTATATTGACTAGGCTTTTCAGACATCTCTGTGTCCAATTTCTCTTACTTGGCAATCCATTTAAGAGCCTAAAGCACTTGTAGGGTGCATTCGGATGATACTTTAGTCCATTAAGTGTGAATTGCCCACTCCACAGATGACTAGTTGCATGTCTCACTTGGGCTACATGGACGTAGTGCTCTGTGGAGTAGAGTATGCACATTCCGTGGGGTAGTCATCTCTCCCCCCCTTCTCTGCCCTCCCCACCGAATGGTGTAGTTGGTTCCTGCTTACCTTATCAGGGTGCCACCATTCTGTGGGGAAGGGCTCAGGGGGAGGAGAGACACAGTGCATGGAGACATGCCGTGGCCATTGCCAGAGCGATGCTGTGCACATCGCCTCCCCTGTCATTGGAGGTGATGGGGCGGCTGGTTCTTGCTGTGGCAGCCATGCAGGGACAGGTGTCGGGGATGCCACTCAGCAGTAATGCATCCTTTGCTGGAGGCTGGGTCTCGCCCCCTGGCATGTGAGGAGGCTGTTCTGTGGCCTCTTGCTTCTGCAGTGGCAGCATGTGGAGAAACATGTGCTGTCCCTGTCACAGAAGCAAGAGGCTGCAGAAAGGTCTCCTCACATGTCAGGGTGTGAGATCCAGCCCCTGTTGGGGGATTACATGACTCGGCACGGACATATCCTTCCCCATTGGGGCCATGGCAACAGGGGAGTAGGCAGCTATAGCAACACTGCACCCTTCCCTGTTGCTATGGCCCTGAAGGGGAAGGAAGGGTGCCATGTCGAACGATCTCTCCTGCAGCTGTGATGAGGACAGATTCCTATGCCTTCCATCCCCATTCGCCAGAAGAGTAGGGGAACCTTTTGCATTGGCAGGAGAGCTGCTTCTGTGTTCTGGGCCCTTCTGGTGGGTCAAATGGGGACAGGAGGTGCAAGAATCTCTCCTCTTCCTCACAGCTGCAGGAGAGATCATTGTGCTCCCCCCGCTAATGGTGGATGGTTTTCTCCCATGGCTTGAGGTTGCACGTCCAGCCGTGGGGGACATCCTTCACTCCCTATCCTGTGATCCATTTGGGGATCGGCTTGAGGGGATGGAAGGGGCTCATTCTATCCCCTTGAGCTGATTTCCAGGTGGATCAAGGGGCGGGAGGGGCAAGGGACGTGCACGTTCCTGGGAACATATGGGGCATTGCGATTGGCAGTGCCCCGCCCAGGGACGGCATGTGCCCATCCCAGGAAGTGTGTGGTGAGCCCCTGATGGCTCTGCCCCACCAAGCGCTTCCATCCCAGGAAGCGCTTGGTGACTGCCCAAGCGCTTCCTGGGATGGGATTATTTCTCATGCCGACAGAGACGCACTTGGCAAGAGTGGTAGGGGGTTCTGCCGCTCTTGCCTCACGACTCTGAAAACATGGGAAATAATCCACAAAGCCTACCACGCAACACAACAATCAACGGTTGTGCGGAGAAACAACTCTGCAAACCGTTGATTCTGTCCATTGGTTATTTGTCGAAAACAACTGACCGTGGCGTAGTTTTTGCCCAACAGTTGACACATTAGTCAATGGGGGACTATTTAAGCAACAGTTGTTTAAATAGTCCACCGTTGACTAACGTGTTGTCCGAACTGAGCCATAGAGAAAGGAGAATGTGGGATCCAAAGAAATTGGGTGAGTTATTTTGATGCCATTTCTTAATGGGCTTTTAGCATATCATGACTTCAAGAAAAGCTTCTGTTAGGTGTAGGGCTGCCACCTCACAAGCTGGACACTGAACCTATCCCATAAATCTCATGCTACTGCAGGAGAAATGCACCCACTGCCCATCTTACTCAGTCCTTCTGTGGCACTGTTGCCCACTTCTCTCTGTCACCTGTTGTGGAGCACAACTAGACACCTATTCACCACAGCAGGTGGGCAGGTCTGGGAAGCAGAACTGTGGGATGGCAAATGGTCAAGTATGTTCTTTACTTCTTCCAATTATGCATTATCATTTATCATCACCATCACCATCATCATCTTTATTATTAACAGTTATTGGCATTTTATACGTGACATTTCCATTTTCCCCTACCAGGAAGCTCCCCCCATGTCTTACCTCATTCAAAAATGTACTAGGTGTTGTTAAGCAAGTCATCGTTCTCTCAGGACCAAATCAGTCTGTGATCACATTCTCTGGTCCCTTTTGATTTGGTGACAAGTAATTGTGGTGTGAGTAAGGGGATTTGGACCTAGCTTGCAGTGTTGGGGAAGAGTGAGTTTGTTCCCCCCTCATTTGATTTCCATGATAGAAGTCACTCGATCAAATGGCCATGGGGCACAGGGAGACAGACCCCACCCCAGCCTTGCTGCAGAGCTAATAGCACAAGGGAAGGCAACCTTTTTGGTTGTGGATACATTTCACAATTTGAGAAACTGTCCTTGGCACCAGCATTAAATGGATGCTACGGGAGGTGTGGCAAAGGTCAAATAACCTGCCCAAAAGAATACAAGGCAGAGAGGGGGCCTGAGCCCCAACACACCAAACATCTCCTTTGAACCCAGAGTTTTCTGCACCAACAGAAAGCTTTTTCACAGTGATCCTAGCCATCAGTAAGAAAATGTGCAAATTAAAGAAAAAAGTGGGAGGGGTAGGGTACCTTGGTGGGTGCCAAGAAAGGTGTCTGGGGGCACATTGGGGCCAGGCAATGCATTTCCTTCCCCTGTATTAGGACCTTGTGGGGAACTTAAGTCAAGGAAAGTTAAGCCACTCAAGTGCCACAGTCCCAGTCCAAATCATCGCCCACCTTAAAAACAACAACAACAGCAACACCCAACTTCAAAGAAAAATACATCAGTCTTCTGAAAGCCAGCCTCGTTTTTCAGTTCATTTATCTATTCATTTATGGGTAGATTTGCATTTATAGGCCACTTTCCCATTCAAAGGCATCCCACACATCTGACGGCGAGATAAAAACAAAACAATAATAAAAATATATCATACAAACAAAAATAAAACACAGAGAAACAGAATACAATAGTAAACCAGAAGAGCCCCGGTGACACGATTTCACTCTTTCCTGCATGTGGCGTGAGGATGGTTACAAAATAATTCAACAGACTCTGCTTGGGATTTGAAAACAGAGAAGAATCATCAGCCAAAATACAAACACTTTTTTTTTGTTATATCTAGGAGGCCTGCGTATGACATACCAGCATCTACTACAGCAACTATCCCTCAAACCACAGTATATATCAAGTTCCAGACAAACAAACAAACTATCAAGCCTGCTCTATACCCCCAGCTGCAGATGTAACCTCAGCTACAGCACAAGTCTTGAAATAGAGAGGTGAAAAGTCTCCTTTCCTCTCTCAGATGAATTCAATGACGGTTCCATCACATCCATGGCTTCATCTGACTTCTGTTGCTGCTTTGGGTTCAGGATAACTTTTTCTGATAGCAGTGGGCACGGTATGGATACCAACAACGAAGAGAGAGAATGGCTGAATTCAGACGACACGATAGTCAATGGTGGGGTAATAACTTTACAGTTGTTCAACTAGGGGGTACTCCTCACACAACATGGTAATAAATAATCAACCGTGGTGTGGATTAGGATCAGTGCTGAGTTGACTATGGCAGCATTCGGATGACATGATAGTCAATACAACTGATGATTGTTCCCCCCACCCCAGTTGCTTATTGTGTCATCCAAATTCAGCCAGTGAGTATGCTCTTTTCCTGTCAGCTCTGTTGTCTTTTGCACCACCTCAAATTTCTCTTAATAAAGCACTCTTTCCATTTTCATATTTCAGGCTTATTTCGGTGCTAAGTAACACAGGGAACAGAACCTGATGCTCTTTTACGGAATTTAGATCTACCTTGTCTACTTTTCAAATAGAAGAATGAATTCTGATAGGAAGTGTGGTCAGAAAAAAGGAATGGGGCTTCATTTTGTACTACTGAGCATGCCCCATTGCACTTGGGCACCCTTGGTGGTAGAGATTGGGGTGTGCACACCAAAAAATATCATCGTTTATCATTATCGTCATTTTGGACCAAAAAAAATTAACGTCTTCATTCATATTGTAGGTGAACCATATCATCTTCACGATAATTATCATGAAAAAATGATATTTTTGCAGCCCTATTTTTAAAGAAAAAATGCCTATAACTTCTGTATTTAAAAAGTTAGAGGTTTGAAACTTGGTCACAGTGCTTATGGGGTATGCCTTAGTATGTGTATGAAATTTGAGATCGATCCCTCCAACCCTCGATTTTATATGAATTTATTAAAGATTGTTTCAGTTCTGACAGATCAGAATGACAGCTTGCCACATGCGTTCATTCAGACCTGTCAGAACGGAAATGATCTTTAAAAAATTCATATAAATTTGAGGGTTGGAGGGATCGATCTCAAATTTCATACACATACGTAGGCATACCCCCATAAGCACTGTGACCAAGTTTCAAGCCTCTAACTTTTTAAATACAGAAGTTATAGGTGTATTTATATGACAGTCCGATAAAACGATAGAATTGCCCAAAAATTATCGTCTCCGATAATTATCGTAGGTTTTTGTATTGTATCGTTAAACACATGCACGATAATGACCTCATTGTATTGTTATCGTACATTTTAACAATATGATACACATCCCTAGTAGAGATTGGCAGATATGTCAAGTCCATTTCTGTGAACCTCCTTTTCCCTCCTTTTCCATTTCTTCCATGCTAGTTTGAGGCAGATTTTTTTTCTTTTTACAAGAAAAAAAACCCATGTACTTAGTTTTGTGTGTGTTTTTGAAATGGATGCATTAATGGATGCATGCCCCCGTCAATTAAAGTGCTTTTCTGCACATTTTAGAAATGTGTGCAGCGGTTTCTGCACAATTTTCAAACATGCCCATGTTGTCAGATGCATTTTTTTTCTTGCATGGAATGCATTGCAAGCCTGGAAATATACAGGTTCCCAACTGCCTATTACATCTATTTCTGCTTTTGGTTCCAGGAGGTACATATTGGATAAAACCATAAAATAAACTTGATGGAGTGAATTTCTCACCAAATTGTACTCAGTAGCATATGTTAAAGAGGTCTGATGGGAGCATGGGAAAATGAGGTTACAATGGAACATCAAAAGAAAATCATTTGGGATTCATGAAAAACAAACAAATGAACTTGGCTTCCACAATGTGGTACTTCAACAACTTGGGTGCCTACAGAAAAGGCCCTCAGATGGTCCCACAAAGTTGGTAAAATAATACTAACCAACCTCGCAGGGCTGACTGAAATGCAGTCATGTGATCCTCCCAACTACAGTCCGAAATAATATAAGGCAGACACAGGTTTACCACCTCAGGGAGATCTAGGCCAGACAGACAAGTTGGGTATAGCTTTCTGTGAACCATTATTCAACATAAATGACACGTAATGTCACTGCAAGAAGTTGAATGCCACCATGAGCAGTAAGAATCCCTAAGAAAGCTGCTTACTGAACATCTCAAGTTTAGTGGGTAGTATTAATAGGGTGGCCACTTGTATATCACCAAAACATGAGAAAAGAAATTCATCATCAAAAAAAGAGGACCAAAGAGGCTGCAGATTTGCATTAATTTGCATATGTCAGTCTATATGTATAGATGCAAATGTAGAAAGAATTATGAAAATTTAAATAGAAATACATTAAATCTTACCATAGTGGGGGAAGATTGAGCCAGGTGGCCTGCATGTCTGCTCAGGCTGCTGTCCAGGTGCTGATGGGCAACTTCAAGGCCCAGCTCTTCCTTCTGACAGCTCTTTAAGCTAGACTTAGACTGGACAGCCCTTCAGATAGAGAAGGACAACTTAAAATAGAGGACTGTTTTCCGGCAGTCTTCAATTAGAGGACTGTCCTCTGTAAAGTAGGGCACATGGCCAGCCTAATTGTATTAATGTATTTGTCCCCCCACCCCCAAAGCAGACAGGAAGAAAAAGAACAGATGGTGTAAGAAATAAATTAGGCTGCCAGTTTTAGAATACAGTATCACACTGAATGATAAAAGAATGATTTTTTTAAAAAAAGAAGCATTCAAATACAGTACTTCATTGTGCAATCCTTCATCTGATCGCACTGAAACCTCAACACACAGCTTGTTTGCTGCTTTTCAAAGATGGCAAGCAATATTTTTATTCAAACAAAATCCAGGAAAGGAAGATACGATATTTGGAAGGGTGTGAAAGACACAGGGCAATCCTATGCATGTTTGTTCAGAAGCCAGCTCCATTGTGCTTTGCGGGTCGTGCTCCAAGGAAAATGTGCATATGTCAAGACTGCAATGCTATGCACACGGATGTGGGAATAAGCAGCCCTATCGAAGTCAGTGGAGTTTAAGTGTGACTTACATCCACAGCTTGTCTTTAGATGCTTAGGGTTAAGGAGTAAAGGGAAGTCAGGCCAGATGGGAGAGCTCCAAGATTGGTTGGGCCCTGGCACCTCAGTCTTTTTAGAAATGACGTTTTGAATGTACAACAATGTTGTTCTGAGTTTCAAAGAACCTAGCTCACGCAGCCGTGTAGTTTCAATTAAATGCTGTCATTGGAAATCACTTCAGGGATATGTCATCCACTGTGAGTGTCTAATAATTAGACTTCAATGGAACACTTGGCTCCCCTTTCATTAAAGCCAAAAACGATTAACCGAGGGTGCATTTTATCGATTTCTACAAATACAAGAAAAATCTTGCACGTTAATGCCGAGAAGAAACGCGACGACGAAAGGTCAGGCGAATGCAACAGGAAACCAAATTGCTACTGCAAACACAGGACTCCTTTCAGTTCAGTCTGCAATTTCCTGGAATGGAAAGAAATTGGAAAGCCAACATTGTGCAGAGTCTTGGGTGGCAGGTTTGGATTTGAGAGACCTGGTTTTACTTTATTTTATATGTAAATCCCTGAGTCGTTTACATATAAAAATATTAAAACCACTGTTTAAAATATGCCAGTGTCAACGGTAGGCACAGTTGGGCACCTGCTGTAGGGCCCACACCCCATGGCCAAGAGTCCCCTGGAGTTGCTCTTCCTCTTCACCACTACAACCTGTTTGTTCACCTGCCTCTCATTCTGGCCAAGACAACTGGGCCCTGTAGGAGCAATAGATGCTACTTGCTATTGGTTAGTGGCTCTATGTCTGAGAAGCAGGCAAGGAGACACAATGACAGCAAAGGGCATGAGCAGCTAAAGCAGTGGGTTACAATGTCAACTGATTCACTGAGTGGGGGGGACATTGAGGGCATCTTGCCTAAGGGTCCTCAAAAACCTGCAACCAGCACTGACCATTAGATAAATTTCTTATATAAATAAAAACTCAACTCAGGTCACTGTTGGCAAGTCAATCCCTCACTCTACCATCTCTTCCAGCAGGCCTACCTAGTTGAACTTTAAGACGTTTTTTATAATTTTTATTTGTTTTTAATGTTTTATCTATTTTATGGTCTTTGTATTTATATTTATTGTTGTTTCCCGCCTCGATCCAGAGGGTGAGGCGGGTAATAAAAAAATTATTATTATTATTATTATTATTATTATTATTATTATTATCCAAGCTCCTTGCAGGAAAGATGGCTCACAATAAGTGCAATAAATATATCCATTCATTGGTATATGTTTATACAGGATTTGTCACAGCAGGATTCCAGTTCCAGGAAAGTGTGTACAAGGTTCACCACTTCTTTAGGGATGTATCTGGATTTCAGTGAATCTGCTCCAAAGTAGGGGACTTAAAAACTGTTGCTTAAAAAAATTATCAACTGTAATGGCATATATAATGGTAGTAATAATGGGGATGGCCTGAGATGTCATGAGAAGTCTGGGCTCCCAGTAGGGCTGAAAGTCGGAAGAATGGGCATGCTGGGCTCCTGCTGCCATGGCACAGCACAATTTACCTGCTCCCCTCTCAGCCAATCAGGAAACAGCAGGGAGGGAGGGGGCAACTTTTGTCCATGTAGACCCTATGTCCCTCTGATTGGTCAGTAAAAGATATAGACGAGAGCCCTCAGTGAACTTCTTCAGTGTGTTTTGGGTCTTCCTGATCCTATCCAACTTCATTGCTATTCTTGGTTACCATGATTCCTTATGATGGTGTTTTGATGCTATGGGTGTATTGTTGGTTGCCAGTTAAGTCAGGGCTTAGAAGGAATTTTATGCAGAATCACAGTCAGCCATAGTGACTTCAGTGTGAGAGTTTGCTTTCCCCAAAGCAATCTTTCTTCAATAAGTCTAAGTGCATTGCTGCCCTAGGTAATCTTACATAATCCACAAAGGGTATCACATGGCATCAGGCAGGATCCATACTCAAGAGGGTTGGGGGATGTGTCAGTCTGCTCACTCAAACAAGGTAAGGTCTGAGGCCTCTGGAGGTGGCACCAATGCTCTGCCCCAAAGTGGTTGGGGAGGAGGTCACCAGAATAGTATAAGCTGTTGACAGCAGAGGCTACCTTCCGTCTTCCCAAAGAACAAGACTCCAGCAAGCAAGCTGGACCTAACAGCACTCAGCTTTTCAGAAACTGGATCCTTGCCGAGAACGCCATGCCTTGGCTCAGTGAAGCAATAAAAGAAAACATCCAGTAAAGATTCTGGCTTTTGTTCACTCAGTTTATATTTTGGCAAGTTTCTATGACCCCGCCTTGGCGACTCTGGCTGTGTGTACAAAAGCGTGATCAAAATAAAAACAGAATATGTAAACTAAAAGCTATCCCAATCACCTTACAAATAAGCCTTTGAGTTGCCTTCTTACAAATACTCATTTTTGCACCCAGTGATTATTCTTGGAAAGAGAGCTAAAACAAAAAACAAACAAAAAACTTGGCAATCAATTAATCCATGAGAGATTTTGCTATGGAAATTCTGTTTTGATGTTAGAAGAATTATGGAGCTGGTAAAACTGATCTCAGAATTGGAGTGTTTATAATTAGTATGTGAACTTTCCCAGCCCAATAAAAGTGGGTTGCATCCAATGGTGGATTTGCATTACTAGAAAACACTTTTCACTGTTTCAAAGCCACCATTGGAAACAACCCATTGCAAACAAATGCTACGGGACATGCATATAAGAATATATTGAGTTGCATTTCAAATATACAACATTCTGTTTAAAAGGAAAATAACAACATTATCTCTAACCAAGCTTCATATGAATTCATAATAAAAGAGTGTATCTGAATATATAGGGTCAATTTCCCTCCCCCATAAGTATCACAATAAAAACACCACATTTTGGCACTTAGACCTGCATTTGGTGAAATTAACCTCTGCAAACAATCCTTCTCTAAAGGCAAAGGTTTATTTAAGCTTGATTAAAAAACAACTGATACTTTAAATGGGCTTTAAATTGGACAATAAGGAGAAAGATACTGGATAACTTTATAAGTTACAATGAAGCAAAGGAAGAGGAAGTACAAGGAAAGTTCATTTCCTCTGATTGTGCTTCTGGGATAACTTATTTTCTATTTCTCTGAATGGTAGGCAGTTCCAGTGATAGCTTTACAATGAGACTGCGAGGCATATTTTAAACAAACCACGTATGTACTGATGTGTACACTGAGCACATGGGAAACAAGCCTGCACACAGGCATGTACCCCAACAACCTTGGAGCTGTGTCAGTCTTTGCAATCTTCCCAAATCAGTTCCAAACCTAGACAAATCTAAGTTTGTCAAAGGGCTTGTTTTAGCAGCTATCTAGGTCTGTGAGATGTGACACCAATTCCAGACATTTGGTGTAGCCACTGGCCATGAAGTTATAGAACAACTCCCTGCAAAATTTCACATGGAAAATATTTTGCAACTTAGGAACATTGTTCCAGAAATCAACTCTTGCAAATGATGAATGAAAAGCTATTCATCAGTACCACACTGTCCACCAACAGATGTTAGCTTATTCAAGTCAAGAACCTAGCGAGAAAGGCCATTATTAATAACCAAAGAGCTTGACTTTTGGCAGTGCGAAGGGGTATTTTCACAGGTGAAATACACAAGCTGTTTTTCCCATATGAAGCGTTCATGTCTCACCTGCCATATATTTCCCGTCCTTTCAATATGTTGTGCCAGAAGAATGATAAGAAAGACAATCACTTTGCTCGTCCTCTTCCCTTGCTTTGTTTTAATGTTCAGACTTGCCCATTTACTCACTGCCAGAAAAACGGTGGTAAGGTGAAGCGGATAAGATTTACATTCAAGCAGAAGGATGGGCAGGGTTTGCCAGACACAATGGCTTAATTCGGATGACACAATAAACAACTGGTGTGGGGGAAACAATCATCAGTTATTTTGACTATTGTGTCATCCGAATGCTGCCATAGTCAACTCAGCGCTGATCCTAATCCACACCGCAGTTGATTATTTACTACCATGTTGTGTGGGGAGTACCCCCTAGATGAACAACTGTAAAGTTGATTATTACCCCACCATTGACTATCGTGTCGTCCGAATTGAGCCATTAACAAACTTCATCTGTAGCCCTTTACTCATGAGAATGCACATTTCCACGCATTTGGTGTAACACACTAGTTGAGTCTCCAAAGATTTGAGGTGAACAATAACATAAGTTTTTTCAAAGTAACACATCACTTGTCACTTGCTTTTACTGAAATGCATCAGGCTTCAGTAAAGCGACTGTATCATTGAATACATAAATCCTGGAAGGTGGAATTCAAGTCAAGGAGCAATTCTCCTTACTTATTCCACGTGGAAAATAAAGGAAATCTGTTGTAACCATTGTTCCAGATTTAACTCCTACAGAAGGTTAATCCTATTGGAACAAGCAGATGCCTTTAAATACATACATGCATGTACTCACACCACAGAGTTTGTATTGGAAAACAGCAATTCTTTTGTGATCCCTCTACATCTCCTGATAATACGGGGGTTCCAATTTATTGACATTTCTAAGTGCACCCGAAATCATAGGCTTAAACCTTAAACTTCTAGCCGTAAAATGATTAGAAGTTTCCTTCAGAAAAAACATTATTCTAGAACATTCCTAACGGACTAACATTCATTCACTTTAATGACCTAGCCATTAAAATACAATGATAATGTCTGGAATTTCCTAACAATATATTCAAATATTTCTCTTCCAGATTATAACTTTGAATAATAATAGCATTTTTATAGGACTTTCTTACTTAACATTATCTCAGCGATCCTTCCAATAACCCAGAAAGGTAAGTCCACATTATCAGTACTGCAGTTGGGTAGGGGCCAGAGGCTGAGAGAGAGAGAACACTTTAACTAAGGCTGCAATCCTATACATGGGAGTAAGATTATCATGGGCATATGTCCTCTTTTCCAGAAGACAGTCCTCTGTTTGAAGGACTGTCCTATCAAATTCCAGTTTAAAGAAAAAGAACCATCATAAACATCTGGAGAGCAGATTGAATAGGCAGGCACGCAGGGCATCTGGTCCCAGTCTTCTGAACTATAGTGAGAAGCAGAGTGTCATCACACAGGGGGAAATCATGTTTGCTTACCGTTGCTTCTCCGCCCACATGTTTGTCCCTCACTACTTCCTCTTTTGAAAGAGGAAATAAACAACGTGCACGTGAACCATTCAGTGGGCGGTTTTGATCGCGCTGCTTCTCCTGCACACAGGAACAGATAGCGGCAACTACCGTCTTTAAAAATAATTTGGACTTACTGGGGCGTTTTTTTTGTGGCGCGAAGAAGGCAAGAAGGGGCAGGAGGCGCGCAGGAGGCAGCCAATGTCCTGAGAGGGACCTGCAAAAATCTATGAGTACCCAGTAATGAGTGTGTAATGAAATACTCATCTGATGGAGCTCGTATTGTATTTCTTTTTAAATTATCATTATCTCTAAATGTGCAGCTACCCATAAAAATTAGCAAATGCAAATTTTGTCCAAATGCCGGATCTCTTTTTGGGTGATGCATTTTCTCTTTTTGCGATGAATCATAAATGGCCATCCTAAGTAGGCTCCAATGAATTCATGTCTGGGTAGATGTGACTAGGATTGGATAGGATTGCACCGTGAGGTTGGCTTACCAAGACACAAGGAAAACAACATTGAGCCAAGGTTTCCTACTAGACTGCTGAACCTTAGGCGCCAAGATACTCATCTCACGCACACACTTGAAAGGGGTCTGTTGTTCCCTACTACACTGCTGAACCTGGCAGAAGAAGCTGAAGGAAATTGCAGGCTGCTAGCCACAGACTGTTTCCTCCAAACAAGAAAGGAGGAACTGATAGTCAGTTCACTTGTTTACCTTTAAATTCCAAGGTGAAATGATCCCTCGAAGGGTATGACAATGATAAATATTCTCTTAAGAATTGTGAAGTGGAAGAGCAACGGGAATTAGCCAATGAAGGGACAGGCCAACAACTACCTCCCTGCACATTTGACTGAAATCTTGGCCAGCACCAACACCACTTTCTCTGCTTCTCCACAGGGAAACTTTCATAATTTTCAAGAGGCAGAACTGGGTTGCTGTCATGTGTCATGTGTGTAGCCTAGCTCTTACGCACTATCAGCTCTCTAAGCAAGCTGAGATGCTGATTCTAGTCCACAAATTGTTTATTTACAATTTTTTAAATTAGAAATCTTTCTAAAATGGCTCAAGAAATAAACAATAAAATACATACATACAAATTATAATAACCTGTGTATTCAGGGGGAATGTAACCCCATCTAGAACAAGCTGAATCCCTATTCTCTGATCTGCCTTTTGAGTGACCAGGAGCACCTCTGACTTGTCTGGATTAAGCTTCAATTTGTTTGCCCTCATCCAGTCCATTATTGCCAACAGACATCAGTTTAGCACCGAAACAGTTTCCTTGGAATCAGGTGGAAAGGAGAAATAAAGTAGTGTCATTCATTGGCTGTAGCGTCATGTCATGAATGACTCAAACTATGTGCACCATTAAAATAATTGGTTTAGCCACCATAGGATGAACTTTCACATACTCCTATGTCAACTTTGGGTGGTTCCTGAATCCTTAGGGCACTTTAGGTGTTGGACAGTATTACTAGGGATACACCAATGCTACACATAAATTGTGGACAAAATACCTTTATTTTTAAATATCCATCTAAACTTGGCAGGGCATCCTGGTCTAATCAGGATTCTCAGGCATGTGCAGATACATGTAAGTCCCAAACTTGTTGTCCTTGAGAGCTAACAAATTATTGTGGTAAACTGAATGACAATTTAGTAACATGAACTCGGCAAAAACACAAAATCTTTTCAAGTAGTCTACAAAGGAAGCATCAGAGATGGCAAATGTCAGATCCTGACCTATGTATGACCTTCTAGTGAAAGGTTTCAGTTACCATAACCAGTTCCTCAGCCATTCTGTCTCTGTTTTCTACATTGATTTCTAGATGGACAAATGGATTTGCATATGGCAAATATCCACAGTTCTGCAGAAATGTGTTATTATGCAAATAAGCTGAGTGTCAAGGGGCTACAATGCCAGAAAAATGCCAATTTTAAAATGAAAAGTTTTCTATTACTTGCTTAATAGGTAGCAGCTCATATTTCACTTTACAATTTAACTTCTAAAATTGGTAATTTTAAAAATAAATAAATGAATAAATTGGAGTGGGTTTTTTCCCTTGTTACTTTGTATAAAAGAGTAGTCTGACATTTTGCTCCTCTCCACTTAATCAGAAGTGGAGAAAAGCAGGAGATCCACCATAGGGTAAAAGAGAGGGTGATTTTAGTAGGGATGGGTAAGGCTATATGAGAAATTCATTTTAGATCATTTTTTATCAGGATTTACCCAGTTTGCACCTTCCAGATTAAACATGAACTTAAACTCAATCTACCGTTGAAATCCGTAAATTTCCAAGCTTGCAATATGATCATTTGAAAAAATATGCAAAAAAGTAAGCATGGACTTCCGTTCAAAAAAAAAAAAAAAAAAAAAGAGCAAAGTTCACAATATAAGATGGACAAGCTTCAAGATGGAATTTGGAGAATTCCAGTGAGCTTTGAGTTTTTCTGGTTTGCACATACCTAGGCATGGGCAAATCTATCCGGCTTGATCTGATCAAGGCTCTTATTTTTCCATGGCCAAGTTAATTCTGTCCTGGTCCTGTATGAGATTTTTTTTTTTTTGCACAAAAATCATGCATAGTTTTGTCTGCAGTTTGAAAATGTATGCCAATATATTACAAAGAAAACCAAAGATAATCAAAATTAAAGTGAAGTCCATAAAAATGAATCAATCCAAGGCTGCCAGTAACCAGTATCAACTTAAATATAAAAATTCTTCATGCTTGCTTTCAATTTTCTTCTTTTAAAAAAATAACATGGAAAGTCTGGATTTCTTACAGTGTGACCAAAGGTCCATTAATTTTTCATCCAAATCCTTCTCTCTTTCTCCCTATAAACAAATTAATGGAATTGTATATTCTTTTTCGAGTTAAACAATACCCAGGGGACCGAGTTCAGTTCTCATTGGCACTTTGGTAACATTAGCAAAATGATGCTGATGTCTGTGGATGGATTCTGTTTCAACAGCCATTTCCCTTGCACTTTGGAAAGCTATGTCCACAATTCCACATTGTTCATTAAGCTTGAAAGTCACCACTGCCAAGTCTTCAGATGACTTCATCAGAGAGCAGCTCAGGTGTTCCCCGCACAGCAGAAACACTATAAAACTAGCTTCCTTAAGACTTTTAAGAGATTGCTTTTGAAAAATGTCCAAATAAGCAAGCAAGGAAATTCCAGCACTCTTTCAAAGATCTCATCAGACAATGCTGGAGTCAGAGACTGTGTGTCTTTTTGCTCTGCACATCTTGCTGAAGGTTTCTCGCTACTTTTGTAAAGTAGTAAGAGAAATGCCCCATTTCCAAGCCACTCAGACACGAATCTCTTTGCGCAGACGTTTCTATTAGCCACAGATTTATTACAGCCGATTTCATACAGGAGTAAGCTGCAACAAATCTCATGCAATATAAGGATCGATGGGCCATAAAACCATCACATTTTATGATAGGTAGACATCTAAAGGACGGAATGGAAAGAATGTTTTCCATTAGGTATGGGAACCCAAACTAGCTGTGACATAAACCCCAATAAGAAACATATTTGTGCTGCTTCTGATCTCTGTGACATCTGGAAGCAAAGGCTTTTTTTTTTAAACCACCAACAACCCTTGACTTGGCATAAAGGTTGTGCCATTTT
Organism: Anniella stebbinsi; assembly: GCA_029215795.1. Taxonomy (NCBI): domain Eukaryota; kingdom Metazoa; phylum Chordata; class Lepidosauria; order Squamata; family Anniellidae; genus Anniella; species Anniella stebbinsi. Next base: position 95,725,425 of record JARDYH010000003.1, on the reverse strand, counting down.
CACTAATTTGGTCTGTTATAACAGCAATCAGTAAGTTGCAGAGTTTTAGCAAAAGACAGAAGGTACAGTTTATACACTTAGGAGAATCAAGTGGTAAACCTATTTGTGGACTGTCTTGCCTCCAGCTACAATGAAAAAGGTTGTATGTGTGAACGTTTTCCCAAGGGAAAATCAATTATTATTATTATTATTATTATTATTTACATTTATATACCGCCCCATAGCCGAAGCTCTCTGGGCAGCTTACAAAATTGACATGACATGGTGGAAACATGGTGAGCTGCTGGACACAAGATTAACATGGTGAGCTGCTGCACACAAGATAGCATCCTGTTCAGTAACAGCATATCCACATAGAGCAATTTCAAATCCACTTTCATGCGGTGGCTATGATATAGAAACCAACCTTAAGTAATGGATAAAAATTAAAAGACTTCTGCAAGAAATGTGTTGTGTTCCAGAAACTGAATGAAACCTTGAACATGTATTTTTCCTCAAGCACATCCAAAAAAAGCATTTCTCTTGTGCAAGCTCTATTGACATGTTTGGATCTTGTCCATACATTCATTTTAATGGAATAAAGTTCCTTTCCCTTTTAACTGGGTAAAGATGAGGGAGAATTTCATTCAGTCCACATTTTAAAGCAAATTTACCTAAATTGCACTTCCAGGACTAATATGTGGATCAAAACACCGTTGCCTTTTGGACTGTGCACTTCTACATAGAATCATAGAATAGTAGAGTTGGAAGGGGCCTATAAGGCCAGCAAGTTCAACTCCCTGCTCAATGCAGGAATCCATCTTAAAGCATACTTGATTTTATAGAACAGTTCTTGGCTCAAAAATGGCATTCAAAAATGCATATATTAGGGAACATGGCATGCAAGAATGCATATATTAAGGGAAATGGAGTACAACGATGTATATATAAAGTAGGGGTGTGCATCGGATCGGATCCGATCCACGATCCGAATCCGATCCGACCCAAAATCGGGAAAATCCGATCCGATCCGGACAACCTCCGATCCGATCCGATCCGATTCGATGAGGTCCGATCCGGATCGGACGCCATTTTGAATGCTTTTTCCCATAGCCAAGTATTGTTTTACAAAAACGCCTATAACTTTTTCATTTTTAAAGATAGAAGGATGAAACTTGGGCACATTGTAGACTGGTTAGGGGTAGTTATCTGTGAGAAATTTCAGAAAGATTGGTGCATGCATTTTGTGGCAATTAATTTTTTAATAAATACCCAGGAATGCCTATAACTTTGTCATTTTTAAAGTTACACACATGAAACTTTGCCACATTGTAGGGGGTACCTTGGGACCTATGTGTGTGAAATTTCAGAAACGTAGGTGCTTGTCTTGTGTGGCAATTAATTTTTAGAAAAATGGGTAGTAGTGGGGTAAATACAGTTATGCCTCCCATTTTTTTATTTTTGAAGATACAAACAGGAAACTTGGGCACATTACAGGTACCACTTGCCTTGATATGTGTGTGAAATTTCAGAAACATTGGAGCTTTCCTTGTGTGGCAATTAATTTTTGAAACAATGAGGAAAGAAACACCTATAACTTTGTCATTTTTAAAGTTACACACATGAAACTTTGCCACATTGTAGGTGGTACCTTGGGACCCATGTGTGTGAAATTTCGGAAACGTAGGTGCTTGCCTTGTGTGGCAATTAATTTTTTAATAAATACCCAGGAATGCCTATAACTTTGTCATTTTTAAAGTTACACACATGAAACTTTGCCACATTGTAGGCGGTACCTTGGGACCTATGTGTGTGAAATTTCGGAAACGTAGGTGCTTGCCTTGTGTGGCAATTAATTTTAGAAAAATGGGTAGTGGTGGGGTAAATACAGTTACGCCTCCCACTTTTTTATTTTTGAAGATACAAACAGGAAACATGGGCACATTACAGGTACCACTTGGCTTGATATGTGTGTAAAATTTCAGACAGCTGGGTCCAGGCATGTGGTGGCAAGGTATTTTTGAAACAATGAGGAAAGAAACGCCTATAACTTTTTTATTTTAAAAGTTAGAAGTCTGAACATTGCTCACTTTGTAGATGGGTTAGGGGTAGATATGTGTCAGAAATTTCAGAATTATAGGTCCAGGCATTTGATGGCTATGGAATTTTTAAATTACATGTTTCAAAAAAATTTCTACAGAGGCCAGGTCTTCCCCTCCCGCTTCCCGCGAAGAAAAGGAAACACTCTCTCATCTCGATCCCTTTGATCCTTGCTAGTAGTATCCATTACAGGGCTCGTGTTTCCTTTCCTACTTTCACTTTTCAAGCAGAACGGCTGAGCCTAGCTGAGTTTTGCAGCCATGCGTGCAAGGAAGGATCACTCTGGTCTCGATCCCTTTGATCCTTGGTAGTATCCATTACAGGGCTCGTGTCTGCTTGAGTACAAAGTGAAAGCAGACACGAGCCCTGTAATGGATACTACCAAGGATCAAAGGGATCGAGACCAGAGTGATCCTTCCTTGCACGCATGGCTGCAAAACTCAGCTAGGCTCAGCCGTTCTGCTTGAAAAGTGAAAGTAGGAAAGGAAACACGAGCCCTGTAATGGATACTACTAGCAAGGATCAAAGGGATCGAGACGAGAGAGTGTTTCCTTTTCTTCGCGGGAAGCGGGAGGGGAAGACCTGGCCTCTGTAGAAATTTTTTTGAAACATGTAATTTAAAAATTCCATAGCCATCAAATGCCTGGACCTATAATTCTGAAATTTCTGACACATATCTACCCCTAACCCATCTACAAAGTGAGCAATGTTCAGACTTCTAACTTTTAAAATAAAAAAGTTATAGGCGTTTCTTTCCTCATTGTTTCAAAAATACCTTGCCACCACATGCCTGGACCCAGCTGTCTGAAATTTTACACACATATCAAGCCAAGTGGTACCTGTAATGTGCCCATGTTTCTTGTTTGTATCTTCAAAAATAAAAAAGTGGGAGGCGTAACTGTATTTACCCCACCACTACCCATTTTTCTAAAATTAATTGCCACACAAGGCAAGCACCTACGTTTCCGAAATTTCACACACATAGGTCCCAAGGTACCGCCTACAATGTGGCAAAGTTTCATGTGTGTAACTTTAAAAATGACAAAGTTATAGGCATTCCTGGGTATTTATTAAAAAAATAATTGCCACACAAGGCAAGCACCTACGTTTCCGAAATTTCACACACATGGGTCCCAAGGTACCACCTACAATGTGGCAAAGTTTCATGTGTGTAACTTTAAAAATGACAAAGTTATAGGTGTTTCTTTCCTCATTGTTTCAAAAATTAATTGCCACACAAGGAAAGCTCCAATGTTTCTGAAATTTCACACACATATCAAGGCAAGTGGTACCTGTAATGTGCCCAAGTTTCCTGTTTGTATCTTCAAAAATAAAAAAATGGGAGGCATAACTGTATTTACCCCACTACTACCCATTTTTCTAAAAATTAATTGCCACACAAGACAAGCACCTACGTTTCTGAAATTTCACACACATAGGTCCCAAGGTACCCCCTACAATGTGGCAAAGTTTCATGTGTGTAACTTTAAAAATGACAAAGTTATAGGCATTCCTGGGTATTTATTAAAAAATTAATTGCCACAAAATGCATGCACCAATCTTTCTGAAATTTCTCACAGATAACTACCCCTAACCAGTCTACAATGTGCCCAAGTTTCATCCTTCTATCTTTAAAAATGAAAAAGTTATAGGCGTTTTTGTAAAACAATACTTGGCTATGGGAAAAAGCATTCAAAATGGCGTCCGATCCGGATCGGACATCTGGTCCGATCCGATCCGACCAGCCTCCGATCCGATCCGATCCGATCCGACCCCCCAGGTCCGATTCCGATCCGCTATCCGATCCGATCCGGGGGGTCAGTGCACATCCCTAAAAAGGTAAGTGACATGCAAAAATGTGGATATAAGGGAAAATAAATGTGATTTTTTTTCATGCATGTTTTATAAAATTGCAGACTTGCAATGCAGCATGAAAGGATTTATGAACTGACCCATGTGAAACTGACATGGAACAGAAGTACACCGATTTGTCCATCCCTAAACTTGGATGACATGATTTTTATCTCAGCAGACACCAACTTTGCACATGGTAAGTTTAAAAAGAAAAATGAAAACAAGCATTGTAAATGATTTACAGGAATTACATAAAGGATGTGAGCTATTTTTGGAAAGCCATAGACTTCATTGGATTCTGCATGTGAGATGTAAAACAAGATCAGCTTCAGGGATCATCACTATTAAATTTCCCTGGCACCAAATAGGTAGGTGCTAGGGATGTGCACGCCTGAAAATATCGTATCGTTATTGGAATTTCAGACCAAAAAAATTATCGTCTTCGATTATATCGTACGTGAACCATATCGTATTATATCAGATTTCCGATAATTATCGGAAATCCGATATTATATCGTTTCTCCATTTTGCCCTAGAGACTCTAGAATTGATTTTTGAGTCAGAAAGGCCTAAACTTCTTAATTTTCCAAGTTTCAGGTTTGAAACTTGGGCACAGTGCAGACTGAGTGTTGCTAGTCTTGTGTGCCAAATTTTAGAACAATCGGTGCAAGCGTTACTCGGAAGTAAGCTTTCAAATACACTGTTTCAGATGGCTGAAATGTGGTCCTTTTTCAAGAGATGTCATTGTCCAGTACTCATGGGCATCTCACAGATGGCCTTAAGGGGACTCCTCTGTGCCCAATTTCGGACTCACAGCTGCAGGCGTTACTCAGAAGTAAGTTCCCAACATCATGCACTGTTTCTGGTAATGCATTCCATGCTGCTGCTGCTAAGTGCTATATAATAATAACTCCTCATTTTAAAGAGCTAGTCCTTAAAGTTGGTGACCTTACCGAAGGGCTGCAGGGAGTGGACTCATGGCAGCACTCCACGATGAGAGCGCATACGTCAGTTTGACATAGCTTCTCTCAATGTTGGTATTGAAGCCAAAAACGCGCATGCACGTCATCGACCCACCAAGGAGGGCCGGGTAGGCACAGCGGCTCAAAAAAGGCAATGTGTGAGATGCTTCTGAATCCCCTCAGTAATGGAGGCTAGGAGGAGGAAGATGATCCACGTGCACAGATGGCAGGCAGGCTGATGCAGGCAGGCAGACAGTTATTTTTGGCAGAGGTGGGCGCAGAAGCAGAGGGCCAGTTGGCTATGTCTCTGAAAGCGGCATGGACTCTTGGATGTCACCACAGGAGCAGGGGGAGAAGAAAACCTTTCTTAAAAAGCCAGCCTTAGCCAGGCAGGGCCTCACTGGGGCAGGAGATACCCCTGCAGAGCGCCAACCTGGAGGATCCCACAAGCAGCACCGCACAGACAGGAATTATGGGTGTTATAGTTATTTATTTTAGCTAGCCTTACCCAGGCAGGGCCTCATTACCCCAGAAGCGCACCAACCTGGAGGATCCCACTAAAACTAAAAAAACTTAAAAGCATATTATTATTATCCACGCCTATGCGTGTGTGGCACAGTGAGAGTGGATGCATTCCTCAGCAGTAGAACTGCTGCCTTGACTCTAGATTAAGCCACGCATGTCTAAGTACAAATTAAATAATAAAAGGATTGGAGGATAGGGTAATAGGACGGGCATTACAGTTATTTATTTTAGCCAGCCTTACCCAGGCAGGGCCTCATTGGGCCAGGAGATATCTCGGAAGCACAGAAACTTGCAGGATCCTAGCAGATATACATGTGCTGCTTTGACAACTGCGAATCCCATCAAAACAACCCTCACACACTGCCTTGACCTCATCATGCTTGAAAAATGACCCAGTCTGCCTGCCATCCCCGTGAAGGCTGGTTGGCAGTTCTTCATGCCAGAGCTGCGCACATTGGCTGGAGCAGAGGCAAATAAAAGTCACATTCAGGGTAGAGGTAGGCACATTGTCTGGACCAGATTCTCTCTCTCTCTCTCTCTGTGTGTGTGGGGGGGATGCTTCTGCAGTCCCTCACTAACGGACTCCACGAGGAGCAGACCCAGGGACGTAGTGACAAAAAAAAAAATACCGGAATCTCTCAAGGCTCACTAAAGCAGTCCCTCCAGACTGGAAACATTGGATGGAACAGTGTCTTTAAAAAAAGTAATAAAATGTGTGAGAGGGAGAGACAGCCACCCCAGAACTGCCCCCAACAGCAATAGCATCTCTCCTAGACCCAGAGCCACCTCGACCGACGCGCGCCTTAGAGCTGCGTTTCATACTGCTACAAAATGATTGATAATGAAATTATTTATATTAATCACAATCCTTTGCAAACAGTTTGTGTGCTGCTTTGACCAGAGATTGTGTACAGTTATCCTGCGTAGCAGGCTACACAACACACCAGCACACTCACAGTCAATCAAGCAAACACACACACCCAGAGAGAGAGAGGGAGAGAACTATATATATATATATATATATATTGCTTTTTTAACGAAAGTTAAACAGGGAAGAGGACAAAATACACTCCCTCAGTCACAGTACCCCCACTCATGCTAACCTAACCCTTCAATCAAACATACAAGCAACAAACAGCCAAACGAACCTGAGACACAAAGATGCAAGACTACAATGAATCACCAACAATTCGTCACCAAGTAACTATAAGACCCAGGAGCCAGGACAGAGCTTCAACAAAATCCACCCTTCTCCCCTCAACTCCTAACTCCCAACAGAGCTGGAACACCAAGCGTGGGGGTGTTATGCGGGCATATCCTTAGCTCTCCTCCAACATTGTGATTGGAGCCTGCTGGAATCCTTGCTGCACGATTGGTCACTGTCTCAGCAAGCACACCCCACCTTCTAGCTCCATCCATGTGGCGGCAAAAGAGAAAGAGTCTTCCGATAAAACGATAAAATACGATAATTATGGTAGGTTTTTTTTGTTTTGTTTCTGATCATTATCGTAGGCTTTCCTATCGTATAGTTATTGTTAAATGCATGCACGATAAATAGCATACTGTATCGTTATCGTACATTTTAACAATACAATACACATCCCTAGGAGCTGCGTACTAGCAAAACTCAAGCTCTTCAAAGTTCTCCAAATTGCACCTTGAATCTCGTTCCCTCTCATGTCTGTATCAGATTGCGATCTTGGCATTTTCTTTTTGCATGAAATTGTGTGTGCATCTTTGTTGTGCGTTTTCCCACATGAATGCATCAATTGTTCACATATTTGAAATGAATATTCTCCCATTGATCGAAACACATTTGTGTGCATTTTTCAAAAATACACATTTTTCATGTGCACTTTTCAAATGTATACATGCTGTCAAATGCATTTCTTCTTCTGTGAATCACATCACAAGCTTGGAAATGTACAGACCTCTAATGCAGATTGTGTTTGAGTCTGTATTCCATTCAGGAAGTGTGAACTGGGTAAATGCTGATTAAAAACTGAATTGAAACAAAGTTCTCATACATCGTTAACACCAAAGGCCAGCTTCACTAGAGAGGCCTTATCTTCCTTGAAAGTGTTTCAGACTTCGTAGAAAGGGAATTCCGTGTTATTAGGAACATCACCAAGAAAGTCTCTTTACATAATTTGATTATTGGAACAGTATGCACGAATAACCCTATTATACAAGAAGGCTTAGCTTCCTCCATAGGGAAATGCCCTTCCACCACGTCCTGGCACTGGCCGCGGGCAGGTAGTTGCTTGCGTGGAGACAAGAGACGTGCACACTCCCCAATGGGGCATTTTTGGCATCACTGACCAGGGGCTGGGAGACTGCGCTTATATTAGGATGACCAGATTTTGGGAACCAAAATCCCGGTCACCCCCCCCCACCCTACCCACCAAAAACACCCCCCCACCGCGTGCCCGCGCCGCCCAGCCGCCTCACGCCGCCCGGCCGCCCATGCCCACCTGTCCGCCTCGCGCCGCCCGGCCGCCCGCGCTGCCCGCCTCGCGCCACCTGGCTGCCCGCCCGCCTCGCGTCGCCTGGCCGCCCGCCTCACAGCCGCCCATGCAGGTAAGTGGGGGGCCCCTCCTCCTCCCGCCTCGCGCTCCTTACCTGCAGGGGCGTCCGCTTCCCTCCAGTGCTCGAATCTACTGAGAAACAGGCTTCGCGGCCTGTCTCTCAGTAGATTCGAGCACCAGAGGGAAGCGGACGCCCCAGCAGGTAAGTGCCTCGCGCCACCAACGCCACGTGACCCCCCGCCGCTCCGGTTTGCCCCCGCTGCCCCCCGGTTGGCCCAGATCGCCCCAGGTTTCCCGGTTAGGCCCAGGAAACCCCGGGCGGTCTGGTCACCCTAGATAAGGCAGCTGCGCCCAGCCCTTCAGGCTCGTCGAAGGGCGGCTCCCTCCCTCCCTCCCTGAATGCAGTGTGGGTTTCATCTGGTCGCCCTTTTGGGGTCTGAGTAGGAATTTTTGGCACATAGTCTGATTGGCCTGGGCTATGTACCTTTTCGCCTACTTCACACTGTAAGTGGGGGGAGAGTGTCTTAGGAATTATAATATCCAGATCTTGGTTAATTTGGTCACATTTGTCTTAGGCTAGTAGGGGCAGGCACGCTTAGAGGAAAGGCATGGTGATCATTCTGTGGCATTGTTGTTTGGTGACAGGTGATACCTGAGGCCTTCCGCTGAGGGTTCTGCGGCCCCAGTGGGGGGATAAGGCTACCTGTTAGGCCGACTCTTGTCACTCCATCCGGTGTTGTGTGGCATGGGGGGGTGAGTTGCATGGGTTGGTCTACCCTCCCCTAAACGGTATGGCCTGGGTGTGGCGATCATCTGATGCCACTTTCCAGAAATAGAATGCTTCACCCGATATAAAATGCCTAGCTAGTTGCTGCCATAGAGTAGGGCCCGCCCAGTTTCCCTTTGCAGCTCTTCGATAAATGTGGCCCGAATTTGCCTCATCTCATTATTTCCCCCTTTCACCTGCAAAGAACTTTAGATGTGGTTGGGAACACATGAAGCTGTCTCATACCAAATCAGGCCAGTAGCTCAGGCAGAGGCTTTCCCCGGCCTGGCTGCCTGAGAACCTGGACAGGTCAGGGTTTAAACTAAGGATCTTTAAGTGCTCTACCAATAAGCTCCAACCCATCCCCATAAAAAAGCCAAGTGCTTCATACTTTCTATTTTTGTTCTCTCCATCTTGTCTGAAATAAACACTTCCAAGCCCAGTATAAACTAACGGATTAAAGTAGATAGGCCAGATTAATAGCAGTGAGGAACTGCTTAAATTGAGCTGGCTATGTAATATGATTATTCATGGAAATATTTGTTCATTCATTCCATCTAAACATCCAGTGGCCACCCAGATGTTGTCAGGCTCAACTCCCATCATCCCTTTCCACTGAGCTGCAGTCCAACAACATCTGGGAGGCCACAGGTTTCCCATCCCTGATCTAAAAGGATCCACAAGTAGCTTATATCAAATAATCTTAACAATCACAATAAAAACAAATTTAAACCAGCCAAGAAAATCAACAACCACATCACAATGAATAATCAGTGGAGTAACCTTGAAAATCAAAATCAAAAAGGAACAAAAACCAGAGAACTACTTGCTTGCCTCCTCGGAAGCTATGGGAAATGCAGTTTTAACCTAGGCTAGATCTACACTACTGCTTTATAGTGGTACTGAAGTGCACTGATAACTGTTGGGGCACATTATAACCTCACAGACCACTTTCATAGTGTTATTTCCTGTTTTTATTCCACATTATCCAAAATACCGCAACAAATGTCGCTGTGTGTCCTACAAGGGATATGTAGCATTACCATGATCGTAATGATTTGATGCTATGTATAGGTCTGACCCTAGTACCTAAAGCTTGATGTTTTAATTGTTAGCTTTTATTATTAGTTTTTATTGTTTTAATTGCTATTTTACTGTATATTTATTGCTTTTAATGTTTTAAACTGCTTTTATGTATTGTTGTAAGCTGCCTTGAGAGGGCTTCTGCCCTGAAAGGCAACCGAGATATGTTTTAAGCAAACAAAGAATGAAATAGTGGTGCTCAAAACGTGACCACCTCCCGTTCAAAAATGCAGGCCAACTCAAAATGAGCTCCTGCTTCTAAGCCTTCCTATGCCGCTCATCATTCCCCCTCATTTAAAGGACAACAATCCAGGTTCTCACCAGACACACTATGATGATATGAAAAAGAGAAATTGAGCTGGGTTTTAACAGCATGGTGTCCTCCCCAAATCCCAAGACAACAGGTTTCATGAAGATGTCAAATAGCATAGGAAACTAGATGGAACCTGTGGTACCCTGAAAGTCAATGGCCATGGGGCAGAGCAGTCATATCCCATCATACATAGGATTGTGTCCTTAGTCACCCTATAGCTACAAGCTCTCAGGGAAACATTTCATAAGCCCTCTCCTTATCGGCTAATTTTTGACTAGGAGTTGGGAGAGAGGGGGGGGGGAATACCTGCTCAGAAGGCAAAGATGACCGAAGACAGAGAAAGACCAGTGTCTGTCCTTCACTGTACGTGTGGCTTCCATCCCTTCCTCCTTTCTTTCACATTGGTGGGAGACAGGAAGAGTTAATATGTGGCAGGGACTACTCTCCTACAGCGAGTGCAATGTTGAGCCAGCCTCCAATGTATGATATATGTTGATTCAAAAAGGAAAACCCCCCAATATACATGTGTTAACCAGTTCCAGAGGGATCACTGCATAAGATGCTTGAAGCAAAAACGACACAAAGTCTTGTGGCACCTTAGAGACGGACACATTTATTGTGGCATAAGTTTTCACAAACTTGAGGCTGTTTTTATCAAATGCATCTGAAGTGAGATCTAGAGCACAAACGCTTATGTCATAATAAATGTGTTAGTCTTTAAAGTGCCACAAGGCTCTTTATTGTTTTAACCACTCAACATTCATTTTATACACACACACACCTTTAAATGTAAAGTCCCATTCCTGGTGTGGTTTTAAAATCTTATAACCAGACATTTCCTAGCAATTCCCCCTCACCTTCTCATATAATTTCCATACATTGATCACCTCCATATGTCTGGCAGAAGGGAAAGTAGCTGATGTGTATTCATAGTAATGGTGGGCTGGGCCGGTCGTGGGGAATGTAGAATGAAATCGAAGCTCTTACGGAACTTCTCTGAACTGATATAGAAAGAGCCTTTTAAAAGCATGTTGATCTTTCAGAAATTGAGCCATAGTTCAGTGGTAAAGCCCCCGCTGTGTACATGCTTTGCACTGCATCATCTTCAGTTAATGCAGGAGAGAAGAACCTCAGGCCTGGGAGGGGGCAAATCTGCCCCTCCAGGGGTCCCTAAAAGGCCATGCCCTATGCCCCTACCCTCTTTCCCAGCCAATGATCATTTTGTTGTTCTCCAGCTTTTATGCAGTCCCCACACCCACCCACTTCGTTCTAAAAGGTTGAAACGCATCACCTAAGGCTTAGCCTGTGTGGAAATTCGTACTTCTTTGTGCAAATTTTTCCCTCTGGTGAGCATTTTGGTACACATAGTCTAAATGTACACATTTTGCATAAACTGGTGACATAGTTTGGTCTGCACTTTTTGAAGATGTGCACTTCTGCGCACACTTAACCCTAACGTGTACATTTTTGGTACACACTTTTCCCCGGGATGCTTCACAGGAAAGCTTGCATAAATGTGGATTTTGGCATGCGATCCTGTCTTCACTCACTGTGGATGCAATCCTATCCCGATGCACATAACCCTCAGAATTTGGAGGCTCATGGGCACCCAGAGCAGAACTCAGCATTTTTGCTATACAGGCAAATTGGGATGCTGCAGCTGTCCTTCCCAGTCCCCCCTGCCTTCCCACAGAAACACCCCTTTTATCTCCTCTCCGAGGTTGCTTTTGCGATGTCGGAGAGGCAACCGGCATGGTTCTTTCCACTCTGGCTGCGAGGGGAAGGGGGCGGATCTTGGATTCCCCCCTCCGAGGTCGGAGCGCTGCCTCCGACCTTGGATCTAGGAATCTGAAATATCCCATGCCCTCCCCACCCCCCGCAAATGCTCCTTAGGGGCCATATGATTGTTTCCTAAAAGGCTTGTGAGGTGTGAATAGGAACCGTTCTATAAAAAAAAGCTTGAGAAAGTGAATGACTGAATGGCCAACGAAAGGATAAATGAGGACACGGATCTTCATGAAATTTGCATATACTAAGTTATATGTATAGACAAAAAATAGTAATGATTACTATCATTTAAGTAGAAATACAGTCCTTCGCACTGTATCGGGAAAGACTGTGATGTGGTGCCCTGCTCAGTCTGCTCTCCAGGTACTGACTGCTGATGGGAAGCCTCAAGGCTCTTGCTCTCCCTTCTTATGAGGCTTTATCTTTTCATTTGGACTTGGACTGGGCAGCTCTTCAAATGGAGGACTGTCTTCTGACTTCCTTTCAACTGGAAGGCTGTTCTCTGTGAAATGGACCACAGGGCCATGCTAACTGCAAGGTGGCAAGCATGGGATCAGGCTGCACAAGTGTGTGTTCAAACTGGCATGCATACTTAGGGCAGTGGCATGATTATCACCAAAAGAGAGGGTGAAAAATTCCCAGCACCTTCAACATTGGTCGAAAACACCAGGAAAGGGCAGGAAAGCAATAATAACTGGACTGTCTTGGAAGGGGAAGGAGGAGGCCAATGGTTTCATGCTGCAGTCTTACTTTGAAGCTCCTTTGTTCAAGAATGGCCACATTAACTCAGCTGTCATTGTGGAATCTGCCCTTGCGGGCAAGCCAGAGACTTCCAGAAACCTCATAAATTGTTCACAAAGGCAATTGTTCTCTTCTGTTGTTTTATGTGAGGATAAAATGGAATCCTCAGAGGAAAAGTAGGGTGAGGATGTAATGCGGAAAAAGAGAATAGCCATGATGTTTCATATGAGTCTACTCAAAAGTAAGTCCTATTGAGTTAAATGGGACATATTCTCAGGAAATGGGTATAAGATTACAGCTTTGGAAAAAGGTCAGCTACTCATTTACAAATAGGATGCAAAAGTGGGGTCCACAAATAGGTGTGCAGAAGAGAAAATTTCAGGAAGCTGAATTTCATTTCATTTCATTTCATTTCATTTCATTTCATACTTGCATGGCTAGCTCCAGACTCAAGTGGCAAGACCCAATGAAAATGCAAGAAAACCTAAACCTGTAGTTATTATTTGATGCCTATGCCCTTTTGAGTGAACCTGGGCCAGCATTTGACTTTATGGGACATTGAAGACGAAATCTGGATGGTCATTTGTGGGAAAAAAAAGAACAATTGCTCAAACCCTCAATTTTCTACGAACTTTTTAAAGATCGTACTAGTTCTGAAAGCTGAAGCCCGGTCAACCAGCTTTCAGAAAACCCACAAGTTTCAAGCTTTTATCTTTAAAAATGAAGAAGTTACAGCGAGGGGTGGGGCTTTTGGGGGACCCCCTATAACTTTTTAATTTGAAAAGATAGAGACATGAAACTTTTTGAACATTGCAGATTGGATCTTGCTAGTCCTGGCTCCCCAAGTTTCATGTCATTATCATTTCAAATAAAAAAGTTATGCATGTGTTTCCCCCAATGCAAGCCTATGGGAAAAAAAACAGACAAGATGACAGCACGGAGGCCCGGTCAATCAGCTGTCAATAAAGTTGCATGATCTTTAATAAATTCATATAAAATCGAGGGTTGGGGGGATCGATCTCAAATTTCATACACATGTCTAGCACTACACAAATGTGCCAATTTCAGATCAATCCCTCCACCCCTGTATTTTATATGATTTTTTAAAAAGATCCTGCAACTTTTTGACAGGTCTGAATGAATGCATGTGGCGAGCTGTCATTCTGGCCTGTCAGAACTTAAACGATCTTTAATAAATTCATATAAAATCGAGGGTTGGAGGGATTGATCTCAAATTTCATACATATACTTAGGCATACCCCATAAGTACTGTGACCAAGTTTCAAGCCTCTAATGTTTAAAATACAGAAGTTATAGGTTTATTTATATGGCGGTCTGGTAATCTGAAAAAAATCTGATACGATCGGGCTGAAAATTTTCAGATCGGATATTTATCGGAGGTTTTTCTATCATATCATTATCGTCAAGCAATGTCCGATAATGACCTGACATTGTTTCGTTATTGGACATTTTAACGATACGAAACACATCCCTAGTACTGAATTCCCTTCTGCTGATCAGCCATTTAATATGAGGAAGAGGAAATAATTCTGCCATGCTCTGTGACTCTGCCTGTTTTGGCTCTCTGCTCTCTGGATTCCCTGGATTAAATTGATATAGAGTGTAATGAGGACAATCTTATATCACTGACTTCCCCCCTTCTGTGCAAAACATCCCCCCCCACAACTCCAATATAAAAGTGACATTTGTAAAGGGAGCTAAAATTATTGCGAAGTATTTTCATGATTTCATTACTTCACATTTCCATATAATCTGTGGAACCATAAACCTGGATCATGTTTCCAGTTTTATAGCAAAGCAGGTGGTTTCACCAAAGTATACAGCTGCCTCTCAGCATTGTCATTTTAAATACTTTTCTTCAGTTGTTATTTCCATGCTCCAAATAAACTAATTAACACTTAGTTGAAACACAGATATGGAATTCGTTGGGATAATTGATAGAACAAGGTGTTATTCAATGTCAGTTGGAAATCAAAATATACCTCCAAGGTAATCACCATAATTCCTTGGTATAAAGTGGACAAATAAAGACTGGCTACTTTTCCAGTGAGCTCACATTTTGAAGCTTCCATGAGCTCCTTGAAATAATATAAATTTAAGTGTATGTAAGTTTACATTATCATTTTGGGCAGTTTATTCATTAAGCTTATACTTCAATATGGGAACATGTTTTAAGTGAAACTTAAAGCTGCAAATTGAATGCCATAAAAGAGCAAATTTCTTTTTTATTTAGCATTATTCCTATAAATGACATTTTTTTTTACAGTATAACATAAGCAAAAATGAAAGGCAGTAAGAGAAAAAATAAAGGAGAGGATTTCTCCTTTTAAATCACCCAGTTAAATGTGGTCATGAAATAGGTCAACATAAGGGCACCCATAGACAAGGGGTGGACATTATGTGACCCTCCAGATGTTTTGGTCTACAACTCCCATCAATCTTAGCCAGCATAGATAATGGCAAGGGATCATGGGAGGTATAGGCTAGAACATCTTGCTCAGTCCAGACAAAGCTGAGGCTGTGTAGGAACCACTTTCCCGAGAAATGATCTAATGGGAGACTATGTGTGTATGAACCAATTGGGAGTGTCTTTCCCATTGACAGCCAATCCTGCCCACATGGTTGTATCATTTGAAAATCCTGATTCAGTTTCCATCTTGTAGGGAGTGAAAACCCAGGGCACAAAGTTAGGGCAACAGAGGATATCCGTTTGTTCCCTTACTGACAATGTTCACCTGCACAACACAGCAGAAAATATAGGATAAATGGAGAATTGTGGGCTATGAGCTAAATGTGATATCATCATCATCATCATCATCATCATCATCATCATCATCTATTCAGTTTATGAGCTCACACACACACACACACTCCCGGCGTAGCTGAAGCTGTGAGGGCTACATGCATAATAAAATCAAAACCAATAAAACCAATAATAAAACACATTAAAAAGTATTGTTTTAAAAGCAGCAACAATTTGGTACTTAAAAGAGATTAATAACTGAGCAGCTAAAAAATGAAGATTATTTTAAAATGCAGTATTAACCCAACTAAAACTAAAGCAGCAGCGGCAACAGCAGCTGAAATACCTTTTAAAGTATCCCTTTAATTGGGATTCAGTGTTATATGGCAGAAATCACTGGCTCAGTTCGGACGACATATTAAGCAACGGAGGGGTAAATAACGTACTAACCGTGTGTTAGGCAGGAGGAGCTTCACAGACGACATGCTGCAGCCGGCGCTGCTCAGCACCAGCAAACACCCCGGCTGCTACGAACTTGCAGTGGCCATTTTGATTGCAGCCTCTCCTCCCTGTGTCCTCCAGCCATATCCCAGCATGCACCGTGAGTTCTGCCAGCTCATAGAGCGGCTGTTTTTTTTTGGCTGTTCTAGGCGGCAGAACTCTATTCCAAAACGGAATAGTCCACGGAGAGAGGGGGGGCTGAATTCAGACGACACTTTAAACAACGGGGCTTTGGGCTAAACAACGTGCAAGCCCATTGTTTGCTCCGTTGTTTAAAGTGCCTGATTAATGTACTGTCAGTTGTGTGTGTGTTGCCCTCCAGATGACACAATAAGCAACACAACTGACGATTGTTCCCCCCCTCCTCCATTGCTTAATATGTCATCCGAACTGAGCCACTGTGTCCACTTGCTCTTTGATATTATTTGCTGTTACCTTTGCTTTGGTTTAGTACATGTGCCAAACTAAAAATATAGGAAGGAGGAAGCTGCCCTTGAGACGTGCTCTAATAGAGGTTGTTCTTTCTGATTCCTATGCTACAGCTTCTTGTCTTCATAGAGAGAATGTCTGTTGACTAAGGTGGGCCAATATCTATACAATATGATTACAGACATCTCCCAGTGCTAGCATCATCCAGTGTGTGTATTGGTTCCAAAAGGAGATTTGTTCACCTATGCTTTACATAGCAGGGGTAATCATTGGGTACGTTCACAAGCAACTGCATAGTTAAAATATGGAATTTGCTACCACAAGATGTAGTGATGGCTGCCAACTTGGGCATTAGGGAAATTTAAAAGGGTATTGTGCAAATTCATTGCACACAAGGCAATCCATGGTTGCTAGTCATGATGGCTATATACTGCAGTATTGGAGACAGTATGCCTCTCAATACCAGTTGCTAGGGAACATAAACAGGAGGGTGCTACTTCTTGTGGGTCTCCCACAGGCAGCTGGCTGGCCACTGTGTGAACAGAACGATGGACTAGATAGCATTTGGTCTGATCCAGGAGGAGATCCAGGGACCAGCAGGATTGCTCTTTAGTATGTAAAGGAAGAACCTACATTGTACAAACAGGGTCAAATGAAGAATGGCAGCCAACAAAGGATACTAGGTTCAAGGGTCCAAAACCAGTTATACTTTCAGAAAACCAACCCAGGCTGGCAACTGAGAGGGAATATTCCTGAGAAACAAAAGAGAAATGTGGTTTCTGTGCTACATAGAGGTGTACTCTGAATTGGTGTTTTTTTCAAGAGATCCTTAGCCTGAGGCCAAGAGGACTTGGATGCTCTCTTACCTATATCAATAGAGGATGGTGACGAGCCATAAAAAAACATACTCTGTCCTGGATAGTCAGCTCTTGCCCACTAACCGTCACAGGCAAATTGAGAGACAATTTGAGCTGAGGGCAAAATGGAAGCAAGCTGGTGCTCTCTCCAACAGTGTTCATGTATATCATTAAAGTTTGATGGGAAGATTTTTGAATCATACCCATGGGGAGATGTGTGTGCTACATCAAGACACTGGGAACATGCACGTCTCCCCATATAATATACATGCAAGTACCTACTCTGCATGCCATGCATGAAGACTTGCTAATAATAAGTAAGAATACAGGAAGCATGACACACTTCCATCTGTTTTGCACAAATTCTTTCCTTCCAAAGCCATCTTATATTTCTATGAACTTTTCTATATTTTGAAGAAATTAGCAGAGAAAATGTCTTAAATAATCCTCTCGCATGGAAGCTTTGTACAAAAAAGACCCAAATTCTACCTATACAGTGGAAAGTAGACGTGTGTCACATATGTCGGGAAATGTTTACCCACTTCCAGACAAGTTAGAAACTTGACACAGTGATAAGTTTGGCTGGACAATGTACCAGGAAAAATCTAAAAACATGCATTTTGGGGGTTTAAGTATTTTTAAAGAATTTAATAAAACTCTAGGTTTATGCCTACAACTCCCAGCATGCCTTGGGCAGGAGACCAGACTTACTGGCCTTTGGCGGCCATTGTGAGTGCACAGGTTGGTGGCTGCTGCATGTCTTTTACAACCCTGACTCCTAAGGTTGGTCTCAAGCAGTCAAACCAATTCCACATAAAAGGAAACAACCCACATAAATGAGCTGCATCTATTTGCAGTGCCTCTTCCCATCCTCTGTGTGTTTCTAAAATGTAACTAGATACAACAGCATGACTTTGAGGGGCCAACCATGCTCAAAGGCACTCTGTCCTGATATCACTGTTTTCTCAGAATCTGGGGGAAGCAAGTGTGTAGCCTTTGCCCTTAAGAGGGAGGGAGGAAGGGGAGGCACTCTGCACATGCCCAAAAATAGACTCGACAAAGGGGGGAAGTGCCTGGCCTAGCCCCAGCCGTTCAGTACAGGTTCCTGATGTAGACTTGGTGGGTGAGAAGCACAGGCCAAGGCAATCCCAGCAGGATTGTTCAGAGCTGGTTGCATCCACTGATAGCCACTTACCTCTGCTCCTTGGCTATGCTACATCTCAATGCTCTATCAAGGAGCAGCATCAGCAACAAGAGGATGTCTCAGAGGATGTGGGCACCTGTGGGTTGCCAAAGGCATGCTGGGAGGTGTAGTACTGGCATGTAGTGTGGCTGATTTAAAATAAAGTATGGGTGAGCAAACCCTGACCTCTCACTAACTGTCTTTGTTATCTTACCTGATATTCTCCAACGACCACTAACCCTGCCCACCATTTTATTCTAGCCTCAGCTATATCACTCAATCCTCCATTCACTCTTCTATCTCAATGGTATAGTCAGGCTTAGGCTGACCATATGAAAAGGAGGATAGGGCTCCTGTAACTTTAACAGTTGTAGAGAAAAGGGAATTTCAGCCAGTGTCATTTGTTGGCAATTAGTTCCTGGTGATATTCCCTCTTCATCACAACAGTTAAAGTTGCAGGGGCCCTGCCTTCTTTTGTATCTGGTCACTCTAGTATAGTGCCTGCAACTTTAACTGTTGTGATGAAGAGGGAATTTCACCAGGGACTAATTGCATACAAATGACACTGGCTGAAATTCCCTTTTCTCTACAGCTGTTAAAGTTACAGGAGCCCTGTCCTCCTTTTCAAATGGTCAGCCTAGTCAGGCTTTTACATAAAAATCATAAACTTTATTCAGAAATCCACAGGGTGCCACAACCAAGATGGCCTGCTCTCCAGTTGTCTTCCACCACATCTCAGAAAGTGTTCAAAGACTGACATGTTATTCAGAGACCTAGGCATATGCCTACAACTCCCAACATGCCTTGGACAGGAGGGAAGACTTATCAGGCTTTGGCAGCCATTATCTGGTAGTGGCTCAACCTCCTGGGCCTGAAGGGAGAGCACCTGGGGCCAGCTTCCTCAGTTGCTAGGTCCCATCGGGAGCAGGCCCATTGTCAACAGCAACCAAGCGAACCATCAGTCAGCCAGCCAGCTCCCTCATGGCCTACCTACGGGCACCGACTGCACAGTGTAGTGTGGACTGGCTCAGCCAGACTTCACTTCCCATGAGCTTCTGCAGCAGGACTCCATTCGAGTACCACAGGAAAAGGCATGCCAGGAGTTGCGGTTTTTGCTTTCTGTGGGGACAAGGAAAATTATGGTTACAGCTTCAAGGCATCCCTGGCAATGCATTGAAGATGAGTGTGTGTGTGTGGGGAGTAACTAATTTGATTTGTTTTAAAGTTACCTCACAGAACTAGGACTGGCCTACCTTAAAGGGTTGTCATGAGGGTGAGAGAGGGAAAAAAGAAATTAATTTAATTAGTTTAAAGGCTAACTCAGGCCTAGCACTGACCTGCTACTTTAAGATGATTACCTCACAGACATATATTTTAGGGGGCCCAAGCAATGGTGGGTAGAAACTTAAAATCTGTACAATGTACCAGAAAAAATTAAAAACATTAAATTTTGAATTTTAAGAATTTTTATGTCAGATAAAAGGGCCAAGTCACCAGATGCCTTGACCATCCTGGCTCTCTGCCAAAACCTATTATATATAGATATTATATAGTAAATTATTCCAATAAAGTATTCAGCGTTCTGTCTGCTTTACTTTTTTCATAATAATAACTTCAGAGCACATGCATACAACAGTTCCTCACATACACTGAGATCCACTTCCCTACTATATGTTATTCAGATATCTGGGCAATGCCGGGTCTATTTTGAAAACACATTTTTTAGGTTTGGATCTTTTTTAGCTGGTAGAAAGCGTGTTGTGTGTCCTGATTGTTTTTGAAGTTTAGACGGCTGCTCCAGCCAAGGCATGATGGGAGGTGTAGGCATTTCAGGCAAAACAAAAAATGTGGTTCATCACGAAGCTCTAATTTAAAATGCAGTTCTTATTAACACAATTTTCCAATTATTCTAACAAAACAATTTACGAACTCAACCAAACTAAAAACAAATAAACAACCTAAAGATGAATAAGGTGCAGAGAAATGTAAATGTCATAAACATCATTCACAGACCCGAGCAACAGCGGGCATATCAGCTAGTCATTAATAAAATTGTTAATGTTTTAGTTCAGTGATGAAAGTCTTCCTCTTTTTTTCCTTTCCTTTTTGTAAATTTCAAATAAGGGTCAATCTTTATGGCTAACCTAAAATAACCCAAAGCTATGTGCTTTAATGATGAGAGTAAAAATGTTGTTCTGTTTGAGAATAAATTAACTGTCAATCATGCAGAGAACATTTCCCTAGTGATGATGAGGGAACTTCAGTGAGTACAGACAGGAGATCATCTAACATTCATTTTGTGATCTCCTCCTACGTATCTAAATTAGATACTTCTGACAGATGTGTTCTGGTACTTGTTGAGAGATCAGGTATTTGTGGATTTATGTCTATAGGAAAGAAAAGTTAGCACTTCCCACACACATACACACCTTACTCAGGTAGCATAGCTGTTCATTTCACATCCGTATACAGTTATATAGCATGCATCCTCAGAACTAATCCAAGACATTTTCCAGACTGAAATGAAACAGCATGGTTCTACCCTGTTCCCCCATCTCCTCCCCGCTGCATTTCCTTCCATTACAGTCTAAAATGTTATGGATTGTTTCCTCAGTTCTTCTGAACGAACACATACTAGGAGTGATGTTACCAGCTCTGGAAATTTTCTTCAGGACCCCACAACAAAAGAGTGGAACTCAGTGTATTTCCCCTTTATTAGAGAGGTTTACGGGAGGTGTTTCCCTTTTTTGGGCCCTGTACTAAGCCAGTGGTTTTCAAACTGTCTCCCAGGGAACCCTGGGACTTCTTGGAAGCCGATCAGGAATTCTTCAGCTAAAAGGTCAGTAACGGCAGGCAAACTTCCCTAAAAGACCCCATGCCCGCTGCTACCCATTTCCCAATGTGCAGCTCCGACGTGCCCTATGCCGATGAAACTGACTGCACGAAGCCATTTGGGAAGAGATAAAGCAATGTGGGAAATTTGGAAAATGTAAATTCTAAATAAGCCTACGTAAGCAAAGATTGGTTTCATCCCTCACACTGTCCTAATAAAAAATAATTTTAAAATACAAAATAATAAAAATAAATAAATTTGACGCATAGTATTGTTGGATATTTAGCTGGAGTGATCAGTAAGCATTTCCAACACATTCCACATGGATTTTGTAAGGCTAGAAAAATGGCAAATACTTGTGACTGTGAAGGATTTGGCAATAAGAAATTAGTAATGCTGAGGCAGATAAGAAGTGAGAGTGGATCAACAATGCCATTGCATGCCAAAAGTGCCAGAGTGCTTACTCATGAAGATTATATATGCGATGGCAAGGAATCACATCCTCATATTCCACCATTAAGAATATTTGGAATTAATTCAGCATCTGGGTCTGACTCTTTCATTTGTAGCCATGTAAACTTAATCCAGATTGTTCAAACAACTGAGTTTACGTAATAGGGAAGGGGGGGTGGAATCTGTCTCAGGATGTGGAAATCTTTTTACATTTGTACTTGCATGCTTTGGGGTAAAACTTAGTACAGGAATCTGGGTCACGCAAGTGTTTTGTATAACTTTTAAACAGCACTGTTTGACAGAGAACTCCTTCAGGCTGCAATCCTATGGTCCCTGTGAGGGTCTTACGGCCTGTAGGGTTTTCAGGTCTCCCCTCCAAAGATGGAGAGAGAAGTCCACCATTGGAGGGGAAGATTCAACTTTGGGTGCCCCCTCCCTCCCTCTCTTCACCCCTTATCTCTCCAACATTGGAGGGGGGGAAGGAGGCATGGCAGTGTTAGGCCCACAGGGCATGTTGCATATCTGCAGGATCCACAGCTCTCCTGATTCCCAGACCAGCTTCTGAACTGCACCAGTCCCTCTCATTTATTTCAATGAAAGGAAACTGTAAAATAGACAGACAAATCCTGGATGGCGGAGTGGGGAGATAACGCAGAAATGCCACTAGGCCTGAAAATGGATTAGAAACCAAGGAAGGTGAAGAAGAACTGGTGTAATATGGTCATAATGTCTGGTCCCAGTTAGAGTGCTTGGTGCCATATTCTCTATTAACTGAAGTTTCCAGACTGTCTGGAAAGGAAACTCCATATAAAAAGCATTATAGTAATCTAAATGGGAGGTTAACACCAAAGCCAGGTTATGCACATCCAGATAGGGTCAGAACTGAAATTCCACCTTAAGCTGGTCAATGGCAGTCTGTGCCTCAGAGCCCACTTGTACTTCTAATGATCATGATAGATCCAGGATCATCCACAAGCTACAAACTTGGTCTCTAGAAGGAGAGCAATTCCAACCAGAATTGGTTGAACATGACTCACCTGGACAGAGGAACCACTCACTAAGAGCACTTCTGTCTGGTCTGCATTGAGCTTCAGGTTGTTAGCTTTTATCCAGTCCATTACTGCAACCAAATACTGACCTAGCACTCCCACTGCTAGGTTAGATGAAAAGGAGAAGTAAAGCTATGTGTCATCAGCATATTGATGATGGTGCTTCAGAATACCCTTTGCTTCTTTAGCAAATGAGTAGCTGGTCTACTAATCCCATGGTACCACCAGTAGCCAATGCAGATCTCTGACATCCACATATCATCCTTTCAAGAAAAGTCTGATGAAAGGCCAAGATTCAATAGCATAACAATATATTTAGAACTTGGCTACTGTATATTGTCCCTTTAATAAGTAGCATACAAAACAAACACCTTTAGTGATGATTAAACTACACTAATTACTCCAGGAATTGCTTCAACATCACTCCATTCCCCCATGATAATCACTCCTTGGTTGAGGTTGGAATTTTAAGGGTTGGCTGCTTGCGCCTGATTTACTTTGCAATTTGGAAGGCAGCAAAGTGGATTTTGAGACTTTGCTCTGTTGGCTTATTTCAACTTGAATGATAGCTAAATGTTTGCCTGCCAGGAAGAGAAACTGCTCTCATAAAGAAGAGAAATTTGTTTTCAAAAACAGTGGGACATATTAACTTTTCCACACTTTAATATTACATCTCTTTGGGGAATGTATGTAATGCCAAACCTGAACACAGTTGCACCATAGTGATATAGAATACCTGACGAGGGGATAAGGCTATATAGCAAAATCCAGTACTGGACTCTGGATCCTGGTCTGGAGAATAGCGTGGCCCATGAGAATATATAGACTAAGAAGCTACTATTGCTATGAGAGCCAGATTTTTCTACCTAGGAAACATCCTACAGACTGTATGGCGGCAATGGCCATGGCCAGAACCCAAAATGGGCGAGGCCAATCCACTTTCTCTCACACACACATACCACACCTGAGATCGATGTTGCCATTCCTGATGTAAAAACGGCAGAGTTAATTTTGCGTGCCTGTATTCATCACACCGTTTCAGGGGAAAAGCAAGAGAAAGAAAGAAAAACTGGACAAAGCCGGGGAGGAAACGAAAGACGTCTGCAACCAGAAAGAACAAATAGAAAGATCTGTAGCAACTGCAAAGATTAGACTGTGGATGTTAAAGCAAATGACAACATGATTCTAAGGATATAATTGAACAAAAAGTAAGATAAAAGAAAAGTTAAAAGCAAGGCAAAGCACTGCATAATAATTTGAGTGACATGACAGGGCACTAAAGGACCCCTCCCAAGAAGAAGAATTTTAAAAGGAATCAGAAATAAAGAGTGGATTGAAAATTTCCTTCTTTGATGTAATTTCACACTTACACAAACGTAATAACAAATTGCCCTTCAGAACTACCTCACATTACAGTCACTTCACAAGTCTGTTGCTTGTTTATGTCATACATCTAAACATGCATGGGTTATTGAGAGTGGTGGTGATAGGGAGGAGGCCAAATACTTAAGGTACAATCCAGCTTTCCATTGCAGACAGCAGCCTGCAATAGACTATGCAGGTGACGGGTGCAGAGGAGGGTGTTTCTTGGCTTGGCCTTCTCCACCTCACTCCCTCTCCTTGCTCAATGACATTCTTCACCCTTACTGACTGTCAACTGAAGGGAGGTGACTGGGAGGAAGACCCAGCAAGTCCCTGCCTGTTTTTCCTCAACCAGCTTTTCAGACATCCAACTTCAAGGCTGCCGCAGCTTCTCTTGCAACAACAAGCGGCACTCTTGTACTGTGGCCTACTTCATTCTTCACGTGACAAAGTGGGTTATGTGAAGCCCACATGGCTCACCCTACTTCTTTTCCTGCTTCTAGTGAAACAGGCCAAGTAGGACACCTTTTCATGACAAAAGAAAATCATCAAAATGATGTGCTTCTTTCCCTTCGCTGTGCTGGGCACAACCACAACGACCACCCACAGAAAGACACTGGAGACAGAATAACAACAACCCTCATTCCCGAGAATGTGTGCGGAACATAAAGTCCAGGAGCCACATCCAGGGCTTGATGTGAGGGACCACCTTGCATTAAGAGGGCCTTTAAGGCCCCCGACTGGCATGGGGGACAGGCGGGCAGCAAATCACACTTTTCGGGGGCTCCAGAAAGTGTGCAATTCCCCCGGCCACACCATTGATGTGGCTGGCGGAACTGCGCACTTTCTAGAGGCCCCAGAAAGCATCCCCCACCATGCCAGTCAAGGCCGTAAAGGCCCTCTTAATACAAGGTTAAGAGGGCCTTTAAGGCCCTGAATTGGCGCACATGGGGGGAGGGGAGAGAAACACTTGATTTCCCCATGGCTGGGGAAATAGTGTGTCTCTCCCTCGCCAATGAGGGCTTCACGGCCCTGTTAATAGGGCCTTTAAGGCCCCCATTGGCACGCTGGTGGGGAGAGAGTAGCACACAATTTCCTCATTAGAGTGGAGGGAGAAAATACGCAATTTCCCCACCCATTAACACAGTGGGGGGAAGGGACAAAGGACGCTGGTCAGGGCAGACCCACACCCAACCGCTCTCAAAGGCTCGAAAGCAGCTGGACATGATCTCATCCTAACGCAGGGCATGCTCAGGCAGATTTTCGATACAATACTAGTTGGTGCCAAGCGTGCCTGAGCGAGGAGCTCATTGCATATTTGGGGGGCCATCATAGAGAAGGCCCTCTCTCTTACACAATTTAAGTGTAAGAGAGATCCAAAAGAATCAGGCTAGGGACTCTCAGAGTTCGGGCTAAAACAGACATTATTTAAATGTGTGTCCAGTTGGGCAATAAAACACACAATTTCCCCAGACTATTAATGGCCTATTAAGGCCCCCATCAGTGTATGTGTATGGGGGAGAAACATGATTTCCCCAAAGCTGGGGAAATCGCATATTTCCCCCCTCTACTCTAATGGTGGTGCCCCCCATGCTGATTGTGGCATTAAAGGCCCTCTTGGATAAAGAGGGCCTTTATGGCCATGATTGGCTCAGGGGGAGGGAGGCAAAGCACACTTTCCGGAGACCCCGGAAAGTGCACAGTATTGAGCGCTCGGCCAGTCCGGCAACGTTCCCTAAAAGACATAGCTGCAAGATCCACCCTAAAAGAATGTCTATGAAAATGTAGACATTTTGTATCTTCAGGTATGGCCCAAAGCCAATCAGTGCTTAGTCTCCACTGTTGGATAGCAGACACAACTCTGCATGCTTCCAGACATTAGGGGTCGACAGAGAATGTCCTGTAGCTTGATCAGCTCCTATTTCCTACTCCACCCCCTTCCTCTTTCTTCCTCCTCTTTCTCTCTGCCTCTGTCACAAGCAGCACAATGCGGTCTCTCCCTGAAGGAAGGAAGCACACAACCACACTTCATACCTTTGCTCACACACTCACACCCAGCTTTAGGGGGTGCTTGTGGTTAGACAGTGATAGCCTTCGCTGATGATGTGTATAAAAGCACTAATAAAGTAAGTTGATTTGAACTTCTTTTTAAACTGGCTTTAGCTTATGTTTATTGCCTCCAGTACTAAATGCTGTGTTGTAACACTTTCTCTATATAAAGCAAATCTGCTGTAAGTCTCAGTGGACTTTTCAACAACCAGGTCACAATCACAGCTACTATGGCGGGTGGAGCTCAGCACTTGCTACATATTTGATGTTGACAACTCACACACAAAATGGTTGTGGAATCCAGGCTGCTAGGCACACATTTAAGGGCACAATCCTCTGCATGTTTAGACAGACAAAAATCCTACAACTCCCAGCATTTCCCAGGAGCATGAGAGCTGTTGCCTGGGAATAATCAAACAATCCCATTTTCCACCAGCTGCTCACTCTTCTGCCCCACAGTAGCTTTCCTGTTGATGGCTATAAGGAAAGACAATTGCAGCTTTTTCCAATCCTCTAGCTAAAAACTGGGAATTCCATACATGGACAAGACTCCATGCTAGCCGCCCGTCACCTGTTGGCCTCCAGATATGTTTGGACTTCAACTCCCACTATTACCAGCCAGCTTGGTCAGGTTAAGCAAGCCTGCTCTTGTGGACAGGGTGTCTAGGGCTGTTTCTACACCAAGCTGTTTGCCCGGGATGGCCCCCTGCTGGTCCCTGTGCACCAATGGTGTGTATTAGGTACTTCCAAGATCGCCCTCCCTCCCTATGCGCCGATGGTATGTATTAGGTACTTCTGGGATCTCCCTCCCTCCCTCTACACCCCTATGGTGTAGAAAGGGCCTAAGTATTATATTTAAAGGAAATGGTGTGTGTGTGTGTGTTTTGAAAGCAATGTAAGAACTGGGGCCAGGGACTAATTTAGACAGCCAGTTGCCAGATGCGATTGCAGAAGTGTGTGTGTGTGTGTGTGGGGGGGGGGGGGTTGGCAGTCACATGACCTGGCTGGGACTGGATAAATGAAGCTGTTGATATGTAGTTTGGCACCTCCATAGGGTGGTTTCAGTGGAAGCCAATGTTATATTTACACTATTATACTGGACCTTTGACTGGTAGCCCGTAGGCCCCCATATGGTGGCTACAATCATGCAGAGGTGTATGAATTGGGGCTTCCATGTGGATATGGGTACACTGCTGCCATTATCATGATAAACCCTTTCAACTGGTTTACACCATTGCTGGTAGCACAAGTTCCTAGATCCATCATGAGCCCATTGTGCATCTATCTCACATGTGGACCACCAGGGGTAGAAGCCAGCCTTAGACAGCTGTATTGGCCCAGGCTGATGATCAATTTATCCCAGCATCCAGTTTCTAACAATTAGCCAGGAGATTATCTTCTGTGCGGTCTTGCTGCACAGAGAATGTCAACAGACAGGGTATTCTATCCATAGCATGTCTCTTATTTTAAAGTCATGTTACAAGCACCATGCTTTTCAGCAGGTGTGGGGCACTTGTGGCCCTCCAGATGTTTGGCCTACAGCTCCCATCACCCCTCCCCACTGCTTATGGTGGCTAGGACTGATATAGGAGTAGTAGGCCAAAATAGCTGGAGGGACACCCCTGTGCTTTAGGATGGCTACTCTGACTAGTCTAAAAGCTGCTTATGTTCTTGTCTTCTATGAACTACGCAGCCCTTTTGCATTCCTAATGTTGACTGTGATTACTGCTATCGAAGGGCTATTTTATGGAAGCAAATCTTGGTTGGCTCCAAATATTCACACTTCATAGGGAGTTGCAACCAATCCTGGTTTTCCAGCCACATATGCCTGCATGGTACATGGCTTTGTTGTATTTACCCTTTACATTTTTAGGTTTATACTTTAAAAAAACAGTCTGTGGAATAGATTACTGTTTTAATAATTTTAATAAAGTGATTTGTGAAGTTTTCCTGAAAAGTGGTACATAAATACCTTAAATCAATAAATGATATATCTCAAGGACTTGCACTAATTAACCATCTGATGTTTTATATGTAAAGCTAATTTATATCTATACTTTGTTAGTTTCATTGGAGTCTGGCTACCCCGTGTTGCCGCTTCTCATATTTTAATCATTTGTTGGCAACCAGAGTTCTTCATAATATAGCTCAAATGGACGGCCATGGAACGAAGAAACAAATCTGTATGCAATCATTTTGCAGTTAATTGTCCCACAGTAATGTGCATTCAATTGTGTAACAATAACAACAACAAAAAGAACCACACATTGACTCTTCCCAGACATACTTAAGAGCATTGAGAAATATTCAATAAACAAACGGATGAGGCAGATGGATTTGAGAAACTTTTGGTTTACGCATGCAGAGACGGAGTGGGGGTCACAAAGTCAGAAGTGTTCTGTGGGGTGGGGAAAAGAGCAAGCCAAGCCATCTCAGTGGATTCCTGAAACCTAGCTTCTTTAGATCTGTTGTTTCCTTGAATTGTAAAAACAAAACTGAAAACTAAACAAAAAGAAATTGGGAGGGACAACCCTATCGGGATTGGATCTATCTTGGTGTAGTCATAACCACGACTTTGCGGCCACAGGCACATGGGAACGGCTTCCGTTGTGAGATCAAACATCACTGGGGGCTACAAGTGAACTTCTGGGGAGTCACATGGGGACCGTATCATCCAATAAAGGAAGCATCCCGAGTGTGTGGTGATTGGCCACACCCACAATTGTTTTTTTTCTCCAACTGCATGATGGGGAAGTGGTTACAGCTGCATATGAAAGGGGCTTTTGGCACCATGTTAGCAGCACTTAAGAGATTAATACTGGCTTGTAGGAGTGTGAGCCCCCTCCCATGCCCCTCAGGAATGAATTCTCACCAGTCATTTTAACCACCTGTTAAGGGATGCTTCAGCAGATGGTTACAGCTAGTCAGGAACTGTTAACATAATGCTGTAGGAGCATATAGTTTGACAATTGCCTCCCAATCTCTTAATTACAGTATTTACATCTGCACCAAACCACTGGGAGCATGATATTAAAGTCGTATCTGAAATATACTAAAGCAGGTATAATCCACAATAGACACTTGTGGGATGGAAATGTTAGCCATATACATAGGAGAGACGGACAATTCTGTCTGTTTTACTTTCTCCCACATTTTTTTTAAAAAAATAAATCTCACATTCCTTCTATCCCGAATATGAAGAGGTTTTTTTTCTTCTTCAATTTTTTGGTAAAGTCTTATAAAAAAGGAACTGAAATGAAATTTTCATCCATTTGTATTGGCCACATTCAATAGGCACAGTGATGGAGAGGACCATGTTGTACCTGTATGTCATGTAGCTGTTAAAGATGAGGAACCTGACAAGAAAAAAGTGTGGGCAACCTTAATTTAGGATCACAAATATGGCTGAATACACAAGGATTCAAATCCAGGCTTTTAAGAGTTAAGCACTCATTGACGATAGTCAATGGTGGGGTAATAATCAACTTTACAGATGTTCATCTAGGGGGTACTCCCCACACAACATGGTAATAAATAATCAACTGTGGTGTGGATTAGGATCAGCACTGAGTTGACTATGGCAGCATTCAGACAACACGATAGTCAATACAACTGACAATTGTTTCCCCCCACCAGTTGCTTATTGTGTTGTCCAAATTCAGCCATAGTCTTTTGCCTGGATGGATGAATCTGTCAGTTTTGGTTTCTCCAGTATTCTCTTTTTTTTTTAATCTCAGTTTTTCCATGCAGCCAAAACAAATGCTTGGTTTTAGCAATTAATTCTTTCTCTGCTGATTGGAAAAGTGCAGACCCAAGTCTCAGTTCCAGTTCAGAACGAACACACACACACACACACACACACATCAAGTGACATTTTGCATGTTTGAATGAGCCATTGCAGATGAATCACAGCAGAGAGCCATAAACATCCATTTCATTGTATTGGAATGATGTGCTTGCACACCCATAATTAAAGGAAATGAAATAACTACCTGTGGCAGCCTATCCCGACATGGTGCCCTCCAAATGTTTTGGACTACAACTCCTAGCGTGCCGGACCATTGGCAATCCTGTCTGGGGCTGCTGGGAGACGAAGTCCAGAAAGACCTATGGGAACTTGAATGCATGCATGGATTCTAGCAGGCAAAGACTGAGTGTTGCTGGGTTTTGTCCCCTCGTGGCCTCCACAAGTTCCAATCTTTGCTTCAGGATTATGGCCAATGTGTTTAGGATCAGAAGATTTTGAGCGAGTGGCATAAATTTCATGTCAGCTCCTGAACATTCAGATTCTGCTCTAAAGTTTATTAGAATAGTTTGCAGTCAGCTTCAGCAGAATCTGAATCAGTTACACCTTACTCATAAACTTACGGTTACAAACTACTGACTTTTAGGCTTGAGTATCATGCCCAGCCTTTTCACTCTCCCTTCTTTATCCCCCCACCCCATTCCTGGTGTCACATTTACCCCAAATAAGAGTTCTGGGAAGGTCAAAGGCTTGCCTGCTACTTTGCTGCCCTCTTTCTGTCTTTTTAAGTTGGCCCTAATAAAGGTATAGCCTTTTTGTGGCTTTTGATTGCTTCCCCACTCCTATGGACCAACGTGGTTACCTATATCTTTTCTGTGTTCTGCTGCTTCCAAATGGGTGTGTACTGCATTGTATTCCAAACTCATTTTTGGTGTGGCTGTTATAATAGAAAAAGAAGGGTATTTGGACAAGATCCTAGTTACAGTATAACTTACCGCTGGGATCCAAAGAGAAACTTTAGGATTACCCAAGCAGCTGCATGGGTCTTGTGGAATATTTGCACTTTTTTCTAGAAAAGGCTGACCCTTCATGCCATAGCAAAAGCAGTTTAAACAAGAAAAGAACCAGTGTGGTATAGTGGTTAGAAGGTTGGATTGGGACTTGGGAGATCCAAGTTCAAATCCCCACTCAGCCATGAAGCTGACTTTGGGCCAGTCACCGACTCTCTGCCTCCCCTGACAGGGTTGTTGTGAGGATAAAATGGAAAGGAGAAGGATGTTCCTTGGAGGAAATAAGATGGGATATAATAAATACAACCCTAAGGGCCAGAATAGACATTACTGTAAAACTGTATCTAGCAGCTACATCTCCCCACTCCCATTTCATTAGGGTAGGCAAAGGGGGGCAGATCCAGAACTTAATGGCCCCTACCCCCCATGCTAGGATCCTAAACCAGACAGAACCTCCTGGACCTATTCTAGAGTAGTTGCTAGATATGGATTTAAAGTTATGTTTATTTTAGCTCTAAGTTTCAAAGGTACCTTGCCATGTGGTGTAGTGCTGATGCTTGGAGATGAGACAATCAAGTCTTAGAGCTCCCTTATATTCATGGAACTAGTTGCATGGTTCTTCAGATCCTGATCATCATGCGACAAATTTCTGGAGTTTCCAATAAACAGTCCTCAACTCTGAACATCCAGACCCCGCCTTTTGACATCACCTTCAATGCAAAAAGTAGTATGGTTCTAATCTGGAATGAGGCTGAGTGACGGGAAGTTAGGAGGGCTCCAGAAAAAGTGAGGTCACTCAAATGTCTATTTTGGCAACCTGAGAAATGGCAGAGCTAGTGGCAAACCTTTGAAAACAAGTGACCATAGGAAATTAAGGTTGGCAGGGATTTAACCCTTCATGAATCACCTCCAAAATGTTTTCAGGAGAGTCTCTTCCCCATTTTAATCATTTGCTTGACAGCTATTAATTAGTCAGGCAAACACATGCCCCAAGCTGGTTATAAAGAAATCCTCAATATTCTTTTGCAGCAGCTACCTGGCTACTGATGACAGAAACAACCCAACTGCTCACAAGTAAGAACAAAAAGGCAACGACAGGCAGTCGATATAATCAGAGAAGGGAGAGGGCTTGGCATGTCCCCACTACCACTCATGTGTTCATTTCGCAGGGTATTTTATTAAATTTGCAACCTATCCCTAAACGAAATCTGCCAAGTTGCCAAGGGGCAATGTTTCCACATTGTGAATAGCGCTTAAAAAACAAACACACACACACACACACGCACCACCAGCATTGTTCCCAGTGGCATGAAATCGCTTTGTGGTGCATCATGCAAAAAGGGGAGAAAAAACACCATGGTGCTTGCAGCTTATTAATCTGCTGCTCAACATCTCTCAGTTAATATAGGGAGAGCACTTAAAGTGGCTGCTGTGCTCATTTCACTGAGGAACTATTCGCAGCGTGAGACATTAGAAGGGCAATTAATTATCTGAAGTTTTATTAGCTCATGTTCTTTATTCTCCCATGTCCCCCAGTAACTAGATATTTATGACAATGCTGGTACTGCTAGAAAGTACACAATCCCTCGTGCTGATTACCAGCCTGGCCCTCAGACAACATAGCTAAGCAAAAGCCACGTAGAGGGATGGGAGTAGCAATAACAACAACAACAACAACAACAACAACGTCGTTCAAAGCTTAAATGTTCACATGCTTAAATTTAAGCGTGTGCTTAAACACTTCGTTCGGTGTATTTGAGTTCCTAATGAAGAACTGAGCTTTGGACACTAAGGTTATTTTGTTGTTGTCTTTGGTTGTTGTCTGATCAAAATCAGAGCCAGCTTGTTGTTATGGACAACACTCTGATCAGAGGGACGTAGATTTGAAATTTTGGTTCTTCTCTGAATCACTGCCACGGGGATCACCACCTTATAGGGTTGTTGTTGGGAGAATAATACAGAATAACCCAATGTATGCTGTCATTTGCTCCTTGGAAAGGTAAGCTGCAAAAGTGAAACATAAATAGCACAAAGGAGTAACAAGATCACTAGGTATACAGTCACATTGGATCCACTGGGACTTATTTCATGGTAAATACAAATAGGAACGTGCTGCACATCTTCCTCTGTCCAAACTGATGTCTAAAGTAGTGGCTATTAAAATATAATGGCAGAAGCAGGAAATCATCATACAGGTATCATCTACATCAAAAGAACTGTAAGATTTATTGAGGCAATACAATAGCGCTGAATATCTAATTCCACACCTGAGGCTAGCAACATGAAATAATCACAGGGCACATGGAATACACATAAACACAGCTTGTTCTGAGGGGTGGCAGACCTTCACTAAACTTTAACAGACCAATCCTAGGCATGTCTACTCAGAAGTAAGTCACATGGAATTCAGTAGGACATACTACTAGGTAAGTGTGTATAGGACTGCAGCCTAAAAGAGTTAAAAAATACTGCACTGCTTCTAATGAGCCTTTGTTCTCGTTAACAGATCGTTTTAAGTCAGCAACTTCATTCCCTTAACTGTACATGTAATTGCATTTCAATAGGAACGTCAAAGTTAATTCGATCATATGCAATTAAATCTCTATTTAAGGGCACTTAGGAGTCAGGTTGTACAGTGGCACCTCACACTAGAAACCAAAAGGTAACTGGCTTGCTTTTTTATTAATTTTTTAAAGTAGTCTTTTTATGGCAAGTTAATTAGCATATATTCCCAGAACTACAGGCTGTTGCTTTTCGCACACAGACACACTCACAAATGGGTGCTCGTTTTAGAATAAGTAATACATTGATTTCACAATTAAGCCAGAATACTCATGCTCCTTCCCCCCCTTTTTTTAAATGGCTGTTTAATTTGCTGAGCCAAGGAGTGTAAATGACGTCCGCCTGGCATCACTTAGCTTGTGATCTTACACGTGCAGCCTTTTACTTCAAAGTAGTTTCATCTGCTTTAGTGAAACTACCCCTATGTAAGCAGCTTGAGCATTGCAACTTAATTAGTAGGTTATTTAAGAAAACAAAACTAAACAAAATATATTATATATTTAAACAGCAATGTGGCATGGATCCTTCCTGCTATTTAAAGAGTGGGAAATCGAGAGATCCCCTCTCCCCCTCCCCTCCCCGACACAGCCCCCCACCGACAACATCTAGCATACGATGACGTCTATAACCACCGGACGCGAGCCTGTTCTTTTCTGCATAGAAAGGATCGGACGCCCCAGTAATCTTCCCTATTCCAAAATCCTCATAATAAAAAAAAGCTGACTTCAAAGAGGAACCCAGTCCTTAGGAGCAGTTCCATCTTTTCATGAGCTGCAGACACCTCCCACTACATGCACAGTGTGTGTGTGTGTGTGTGTGTGTGTTGTTTAAAAGTCCTGGGAGGAGGCAAGAGTGGGTGGGCCCGATCGCATGAACTTGTAAGAGCCGCAATGTTGTGCTCAAGTTAGCTGCCGAGTGCAGAATTCAGCACGGTGCTGCTAGGTCGTTCGTTTCCATCCCCAATCGTATAAAGAAGGGGAACCTGCTCGATCTCTCTTCTCGGGCTCAGCTGTTGTTTTAAAATTGCAGTACATCAAATATATTCTCCCCCCCCCCCATTCCACACGCCCGATCGTCTCGCGCCCCCCCCCCCCCAATTCCTTTTCTTCTTTATTTTACACTTCCTCGTTTTCTTGGCAAACCTTACCATCCACTGTTTATATGTTAAGCATCCGACCGTCAGACTTGTGCCGGTTGAATAGGCATGCTTAAGAATTAACCCTTTCCTGCCATCCAAAGGCAGGAATCGCGACAGAGAGGCAGATCATCCCAACCAAAGTAGGGGCGCTACTACAGCATTCACAACATATGTCGAGCCTGGCAATACAGAGAGAGAGGGGGGGGGGGGAGTGACTGATTTGCTTTGCTCCCCATTTGAAGTCCGATGGAATCGGAGGCGATTCAATCATACATTCTCCGGCACAGAACAAAAAAACCAAAATGTGGGTTTGCTGGAAACGTCTGAGTGCCAAATGCAAACTCCTTCTTTGTCTGCGTCGGGAAATGCGCAGCGCAAGATTTCTCTGGGGGAAAGCCCGCGTTTCAAGTGATTCCTTCAGGTTGTGCAAGGACGAATCGCGATGAAATCCGCCTGTGGAAAACGGGGATCCTGAGGGATCCACCAGCGAGAGCGAATCAGCGAGGGAGGGGGGAAAAAGGACCAGACTTACCTTTATAGGATAATTTTAGCCGCGGCACGTTGTTCTTGACAGGTTGGCAGCATGCTCGTTCCGCTGGTAGTAATACTCCCAAGAAAAGCCAAGCAATCCGGCTGATCCAACCCATGTTGCAGAAGAACACTGTACAGTCCCCCTTGTATTTTACCGGCGTGGTCCCTCCCCGGTGCTTCCCTTCTTGTCCTGTGTATTAAGGAAGGGGTGTGTGCGAATCCAGCGAGAAGTTCAAAATGATCTAAAAACTGAGAGGTAACAGGTGACCCGGGTCAGTTTCATTTTAAAAACAACAACAACAAAAGAAAACCCGCAGAAGCATTTAAAACAAGGACAACACTCCCGGCCAGGTTTGGAACATCTTCTTTCCTGCTTCTTTTAAGAACAGTCACTGGAGCAGAGAATAATAATCATCATCATCATCATTAGAAAAAAAAACTTCCAGCGCTCTCCCTGTCCATACACAGACTCACACGCGCACTCACAGTGGTCGTGGGGGAGAGAGCGAGAGAGATACAGCACCAGCCCCGGCTAGAGAAAAAGGCACAATCGGTGAGTGGCCAAGGGAAATTGACCAGAGAAATTGACCACAGCTGCAGCTTCTACGCTTGTGGAGGTTTCCCGGGGCCAACCTCTTTTTAAAATCCAAGCTGTGCGCTCTGTGATCGCCTTGTGGCGCAAGGCAATCCCCGTTCTCCTACACCCCTCCGGCTTCAATTGCAGACAGGAGGAATGAAAAAAAGCAGAGAGAGAGAGAGAGGCTCAGTAACCCTGAGTTTTCCTGTACACATGGAGGAAGAGAGAGAGAGATGACACAGGAATCCGCGGAGTTTCTCTCCTCCCTCCCTTCTCTTTCTTTTTTAACCCAACGTTCTCTCTCTAGAGTGGCTGACAATGGGAGAGCAAGCAAAGCACAGCCCACTTCCCTTCCTCCTGCTGTCACCAAACACATGCAAAAAACATCTAGTCAAAGATTTGCGGAGGGACCAGTTTGGGAAAAGGAAGGGAGCTATAAATTTTGCAGTCAAAGGCACAGGCTTTTTCTCCCCTCCCTATCTTTAAAAAAAAAGGGGAGAGGGTCTTCTTTATTATATATATATTTTAAAGGCCTTGAGTCCTTCTACTGTCATAAATCATTGATCCGACTCATAATGTAATTCTTTCTCTCTCTTTTTCCACAGATCTAAAAAAAAAGAGCGAGAGCGAGAGCGAGAAAGTGAAGAGACCTTTCTATCCATGTAACTTTACTACTGGAGTTTAATTTAAAGCCTTGTTAGGGAGCCCTCCCGCCCTCCTCCCCAACCACCTCCAAGTCAGCAAGAGAAAGTCCTAGTGAAAAAGTCCATTTCAACACACACAGATAAAAGTCCAAGGAGGCTAATAAATTATACAGAGGGATTCTCTAAAGACCATTTCCCTCTCTAAGAAATATATATATATATATATATATATATCCATTGCCTTTCTCATTTTGGGGAGAATCTGACTTTATGAAAACCATTAGTGAACTCGCTCCCCTCCCCCACACCTTTGTCTCCAAAATGGGAAGGAAGAGCCATATAATGTTAAGTACAGCGGAAGAACACACATATTCACATCCAAAGTGACTCTGCGGTTCTTGCAGATGTGAACATTCATTTGTTGAGATTCTGAATCCAGAAAACGTTTCTTTGCTCCCCTGAATCCCTTTTTGTTATTTATTTGTATGTCTAGTAATGCCGTGTTGTATGGTATGTAGTGGTTTGAGTGTCAGACAAGGACTTCAGAGAATTGGGGCCCCAATTAGCCATAAAGCTGACTAGGTGAGCTTGGACCAAGCCTAACATATCTCAGGCTTGTTATGAGAATAAAATAGGCTGCAGAAGGGAGAAAGAGTCATGTTTAGCACTCTGAGCTGTTTGGAGAAAGGGTGGGATAAAAATGTAATAAATAACAAACAAATATAATTTCCAATTAGGTACAATCCTCACTCTTTCTCTCTCTCTCTCTCTCTCTCTCTCTCTCCACACACACACACACTATGGTTGCCATTAGGGATTCACAGCATTTGTTAAATCCATTTCATCTGTGTTTCACAGATTGTGAAGCTTCTTTCGTTCCATCATCCACGCATTGACAGAATCAGGTTTTTTAAGGATGTACAAGAATTTCATTCCACTTGTGCAAAAGTGCACTTGCACTAAAGCACATTAGTGCACATGCACATGAACGCAAGTGCAAATTTGTGCTAATTCCTCTCCCCATTTTTTGTTAAAGCAATCAGCAGACTTTGCACAACTTGGAAAAAGCCAATTCACTATGGAACCCGTGGGTGAGATTTAAAGAAATCTAAATTCATTTGACTCTGTTGCAGATTTCTCTGACATCCCTAGTTGCCATTTCTATTTGGCTGGGCCCTATATCACACTGGTCATGTATAGGTTCATGTGGGATGGGCACATGATGTGCCTCCCCCCCCAAAAAAAAACCCCTCAAGGAGGTAAGCACATGTGTGATAGGAAGTGGTGGTTGTTAGCCAAGGTCCAGTAAAGCCTCCTGTGTGAAATCCAGTTACTCAGACGGATCACCCAAATGAGATTTGTAGATTTACAGGATGGATGAAATGAGATGGGCCTATCTGTCAAACTGCAAACTCAGCTGGGACAGGTCAGAGAGCAGCAGGCTGCAGTACCTTTTTCCACCTACCTGCATTGGTGGTACCCAACAACAGTGGATTTTAGGTGTAAGGTACCATCAGCTCCCTCTTCTGGTAAACCACCCCAATGTGATGCAGACACAAAGGGGACAGGGTCTCCTATTTGAGAATGTTAT
Source organism: Anniella stebbinsi (assembly GCA_029215795.1). NCBI lineage: Eukaryota > Metazoa > Chordata > Lepidosauria > Squamata > Anniellidae > Anniella > Anniella stebbinsi. The sequence goes on along the minus strand of JARDYH010000003.1, from coordinate 95,687,508 downwards.
CGCTTGGAATGCTTTCTGAATGAAGACATCTGGTCTCCGGAAGAGAGCCTCATGCAGAAATGCTAATATAGAACTTTCTATTTGCATTCTCAGATTTTCCACGTTGTACACAGTATAATCAAATATACAAGAAGCCAGCCTTTTTCTAAACATGCTTGTTGTCCAAAAGCATTTATGGTTCCTTGCCCCTCTCTTCCAGTGTTTCATAGTGTTCCAGAATCTACATATGTTTTAGGCTAGTTAAATACAATGCTGCAGAGACTATGTAGGTCACAAGGTTATTCACACATCAGTAGAAACCTCTACCGATTTTAAAGAAATTCTTCTTCTTTTTGGTTTGCCTTTCTACAACCTTATGGTGGCTTCCAAACAACTTCAGTCATCAAAAATAAAAGCTACCCACAATGAAAACTTTCCCACAAGGCTGCAAACAAGCATAACAGTTTTTATATCAGTGGTACAGAAATCTGCCCCACCTGGGGTCCCAATCCAGCCTCTGCAATTTCCCCAGGTGGCCACACCCTCTTCCCTGGTTATCAATTCCAGAAACAATTACCAAATGAAATAGATACATTTCTTTTCAGCTCTCACACTCACTTGGCAACCTCCCGTGATTTCTGTTGGGGCTTTGTAGTCTGGGAAGATGCAATCCAGAATGGCCAGAACTTTATACCAGTTTTCAGGATGCATGCCTTGCTCAAGTATGCCATCCTATGTGAAAAGCAGGCAAAGGTGGGGTCACCAGCCTGGGATGGACACACTGCTGCATTTGGACTTCATTGGATGGATATGAACTGGTTGCACATCTTTCAAAACCTGGGTGGGTGGGTGAGTTTGAACCTCTTTCAGCCTGAAGTCCCAAAGCTCTCAGGGGCTTCATTCCAGTGGTGGGCAGGGCGGAAAGCAAAAGGGGTGGAGCTAGAAATACAAAGAAAATAGCATATTGTGCTTAATGCTCTTCTTGCCAGTAATTAAGTCTTAAAAAAAGTCATTTCAACCTTTTAGAAAGGGAGGGGGAGACTGCTCAAAAGCCAGTAAATAGGCATAGGGTGACCATATGAAAAGGAGGACAGGGTTCTTGTATCTTTAACATTGAAAAGGGAATTTCAGGAAGTGTCATTTGTATACATGCAGCACCTGGGGAAATTCCTTCTTCATCACAACAGTTAAAGCTGCAGGAGCAATACTATAATGAACAGGTATAAAAGAGTGCAGGGCTCCTGCAGCTTTAACTGTTATGATGAACAGGGAATTTCACCAGGTGTGCAGGTATACAAATGACACCTGCTGAAATTCCCTTTTCTGTGCAACTGTTAAAGATACAGGAGCCCTGTCCTCCTTTCCATATGGTCACCCTAGAAGGGTGTGGGGCCAGTGGAAGGGTGTGTGGCCATCTGGGCAACCTTGGAGGGCCGGATTTGGCCCATGGGACTGGTCCTCCACATCTGCTTTACAACACTCCTGCTCTTCCTGTGTAGGGTGGGATGCAATGACTGATATTTCTGACTCAAAACTTCACATCAGTGTGTTTGCACAGCAGAAGCCATGATAACGAACATACAAAGCTACCTCATACTAAGTCTGGCCTTTGGTCCATCAAGTCTACTGTTTTCTTCTCTCTCTGGCAGCAGTACTTCAGGGTCTCAGGCAAGGATCTTTTCCAGCCCTGGGACATGAGATCCCTCTAACTGGAGATTGGAGCTCAGACCGTTTGCATACGAAGCACTTGCTCTACCCCTGAGATGTGTCCTCTCTCCTAACATGAGATGTGACATAGGATCTGTTTGAGTGTGTTTGCAAAGTGGTTGAATAGCTCTAATGTGAGTGGGTTTGGGATGCATTGCATACATTATATATGATGGCTGGGGATGATGAGTGTTGTTGTCTCCAACACATTTGGGGGTGTTTAGATTGCAGAAAACTATTATACAGCATCCAAAAGAAGAGCTGAAAAGGCTTTACGCAGAAATTTGAAATTCAGCCAAATGTCAAAATTCCAGTGCAGAACTTCCCCCCCCCCCCTTCAAATGTCTCTTTTGAAATTCCCCTCTGGGGGACTTTTAAAGCTTTAATCTTAATGGCGTTAATTTTTAAGAAAATCATGATGAATACCCACATGTTAAAATTAAATCCCAACGTGAAACAGTTTCCATAATTGGGGAATTAGAGAAACATAATTTGATTTTTTTGCAAACTAATTTGAGTTTGATTCCACCACTCCTGCTGCCCAATCCAAATCTCTGTGTCTGAAATGTCCCTAAAGACATTTAAGTCTCCATAGAACCAGCTATACTGGAGCAATACAACCTGCCTAATGTTTGATAGAACCTTCTTTATACTGGGATATTATTATACTGGGATTCTACATGAAAATTAGCAAAAAGAAAGTTGGTACCGTTTACTGGTACAGGATAGCAATGCATCTACCTCACAATGTACTACTTTATGTGATTTCATGGCTATTCCATACCAGCAGGGGCACTTTGTTTTATTCCTAGATTCCAAGTACAAGTCACTTTTCAATTTTCAAACAGGGATTTAACCCTGTTCTGAAGCCAAACCTAAGTGTTTTGTCCCTGCCACTTTAATCATTTAACAGGACAGCACACCAATAGGATAAAAGTTCCGCAGGTCTGCTCAACAAACCCTTCTGCTTCCTGAGCTTAATTCATTAATCCCGCCACATCTTATCTGACACACTCAGCAATTCCATTGATCTGTGGCATTGTTGAGAAAATAAGATCCAAACATAATGTTAGTTTTGGTCATTCCCACACTTGTTATCCTTGTGGACTTTCATGCCCCCGGGGGCAATGGATTAACACTCCAAACGACAAGAGACGCCTGTCTGTTTTCCATGGATTACGCACTTCAGACATTCGCTCGACAGAGCAACCCCTTGACACAATGAGATTGTTTGGAGAGCCCAGTGAACTACACTTGAGTGTGGATGACCCACAATCGGGGACTTTGTAAAAAAAAAATTCCATCATTTCCCCAATGCCGTTAGTGCCTCAGATGTAGATTGTAATTGTATGCTTTAATCAAACTTAATATCTTCCTAACTTCACTTGGCCAATGAAGCCAATGTGATTTTCAAACTTTCTATCGAACTGTAATGAACCAAACCTTCCTTCTCCCATCTTTCTCAAAAGGCCTCTGAACAAAGATCATGGAAAGACTGTGATGGAGCCCAATATTTTCATCTTTACATTCTTCCATGACTCAGTGTATGTTAATGAGGCACTGTAGAGATCACCTGGAGGATGCCTGCTCAGGTCCCCTCAAGCTACTGTTTAGTCAGTTTGAATCTTCCCCATCTGGAAGCTACCAGGCAGCAATAGGAATATCTGAATTGTGGAATCTTTTCTTTGTATTGGGGTTGGTGAACAAGAAAAAAAAACCTCTTCCATACTCTGGAGGCCCAGGGAGACACAGGCTGCCTCTACAAGAGAGGTTTAAAGCTCTTTCAAGGCGCTTAAAATTTTTTACCTCTACAAGGAGGGAGCGCAAATCGGGCGTAGAGGTGCGCTATCCCTCCGATTGTGCGCATTATCGAATGCGCGTTAAATAGCGAGTTTTATTTTGCGGCGGGATGTGCTGCTGCTGCTGCTGCTCACTCCCCCGCTCAGCTCCTGGCTTCCCTAGCCGGCTCCTCTGGCTCCGTCTTTTGCCTTCCTCGCCCACCCACGTCCCTCGACAGACTTCCCTCCCTCCGGCGGGGGAGGGCGAAGCAGCCAGGCACGCAGGCAGGCAATGGAGCGGAGCGCTGAGGCTGCAGCCAGCGTGCAGGAGAGCTTCGCGTGGCTGAAGAAGGGGTTGCCCTGCCGCCCCCCCTCTCCCTGCCCCCGCTGCCGCCGCCCCCACCGGGAAGGAGACGCTCCCCATCCAGCAGTGACAACTCCTCCCGGCTCCCCTGAGCGCCCCCCCCCCCCCCGGTTTCTTGCCTTTGCAGAGAGAAAGGCTGGCGGAGGACTCTCGCTGCCCCCTCCGCTGCTCCCCGGCCGAGATCGGCTCCTGCCTCCGGGGGTCTTGCCTCCCCCCTCCCCTCTCCCTGCCTGTCTCTCGTGCAGAGGTATTAGGGGTAAATGCGCTTCAGGGATGAAGCGCATAATCACTTAACCAGGCGCAAAAGCGAATCCTTGTGGAGGGGGCCACACTGTGTTGGTGAGTTACTCTTAGGATTCTGATAAGTTCGGTTTGGTGAACTAGTTTGTTGTTTCATTTCATTTTAAATGCAATTATTTCTCAACTTCTCTTTGCTTGGTTCATTAATAAATATACTGGATTGGAAACTAGAATGGATCTGATTGTGTTGCCTAGTCTGGAGCTGCTCTCATTCATGCGATGGTCTGCTTAGCAGACAATCAAAAGAAGCTCTGAAAAAAAAGGCCTATCTATCTCCATATATCAAAGCCATAAGCTGGTCTTCTCTTGTGGGCAGGTTAAGAGATATTTAAAAAGGCACGGGACTGATGGTGGCACTATCTCTGAGGAACATAGGCAACAGTGTGTCTTATAGCCTGTCCTATTTCATACGGTAGAGATGCAGGCATACTGGTTCATCACACTAATCCTTTCTACACTGCCAAGATTGAAATGCCTATGCATTGCAGAGGAATCTGGAGTATGTTGTGAGCATACACACTCAGCTTACATGGAGTGCTAGTTGGCCTGCTGGGCTTCATTATCTCCCCAGGACACCCTAGAACAATCTTTCCCAATCTGGTGCTCTCCAGGTGGCTTAGATGACAGTTCTAATCATGAATACCATGTTGCCCAGGGATGATGGAAGGTGTAGTCCAAAGCACCAGGTTGGGGGTGCTGCTCTAAAACATATGTACACTTCCCTGTGCCTGTGCATCATGAGGGGGCAATCAGTAATAGTCAGCAAGCTGACTTTCAGAGACTCTTGTCCATCATCTTGATCGTCAATGGATCCTTAATAAGGTTCCAAGGAATGTTAGACTTCCTCTGAACACAATTTTAAATTCACTGCTTTAGAGGGCCCTAAAACATTTCACATACATTGGCTGCATTCGGACAACATGATAACCAATGGTGGTTGAAGTAGTCAACCATTGGTTAAATAGTCAACAGTCGGTTATTGTGTTGTCTGTTGGGAAAAAACCACCCCACGGCTGAGTATTTCCTCAATAACCAATGGAGATAACCAACACTCTGCAGAGTTGACTATCTGCACATCCGTTGGCTTGTGTGTTGTCTGTCGGGCTCAGTGGTCTATTTTGCAGGGCTGAGTGGACTATCTCAGCTGGCTACAGGGTCCCCTGGCAAGAGCGACCAAAGCGGTGGTTGCCACTTTAGTCCAGCCAGCGGAACTTGCAATAGCTGCTGGGAGAGCACCAGGAGGACTGAGGGAGGAGGGAGGGCAGGGAGCAGGGTGGGGGCTGACTATTAGTCCACTCAATGCTATCCCCAACCACTCCACAGTTGTGTAGGAACATGTTGTGTGGGTAGTACCCCTCAGCAATCAACCCTGGAGTTGACTATTAACCCACCATTGACTATTGTGTTGTCCGAACACAGCCATTATCTCAGTAATCCTTCCCACAACTGTGTTAGGTAGGTATGTCACTGCTGCTGTTGTCATCATCATCATCATCATATCTGTATTACAGATGAGAGGGCTGCAGGATGAAGTCCATGGGTTTTATAAAGCCTAATTCTATGAAAGAATGTAGTCATGCATTGCAATATATGGCTGAGTTTGGACGACACTTTAGGCAACAGAGGAGGGAAGAGCCAACTGTCTGGCGTGTTGATTATTGTGTCGGGGGGGGGGACACACAACGGACAGTATATTATTTAACAATGAGGAAAAAACAACGGGCTGCTCCGTTGTTTATCAGAGACCCATTGCTTCTCATGAGGCCAGGACTTTCAGCCGCGCAACAGGGGGAGGGGCAACGTGTCGCGTTTCAGGCACCGCAAAAATAACGAACTATCAGTTGGCTCTTCCCCCATCCGTTGCCTAAAGTGTGGTTCGGACTCAGCCTATGTATTGCAGCCATGAATTGCTATCTATTCCCCTGTAAGTATGCACAGGACTGAAGCATTAGTATCCACTGAATAATCCTCCCCACCCCTTGCTTGTTCACAGAGGGAAGTGGGTAAAAGCTGACCTTGCAGATGGGTCCAGAAAAGGGATGAATAAATAGAATGTTGTTGCTTTTAATGACTAATGATTCTTGAAATAGAAAGCATAAAGTGCCTGCACATTTCATTTTTAAATAACTTAGACCACAGGGGGGCAGAAAGTTCCCTTTCTTCAGCCCCACATCAGCAAAGTACTTAAGCAGATGCTCAGCATTTAAATGGATAACAGGGGGCTGTTGATTTAAAAAGTTCTCCTAATGTGCTTTAAAGGGAAGTGAGACAAGGCAAAGGGGAGCATGTAAACTTTGATGGGATCAGGACATGAATTTCCAATCACCTCCCTACATTCTTCTGGATCAAATATAATGAACCAGCCCATTTTAAAATTTATATTGTCAACATGAAATGGGGGACCAACAAAAGAGGAGGTAGACATTGCACAACCACCAGTGTTTTTGCGAGCATATTCAAGTAGCTGTTGCATGTTGACATTCATTCATTAAAAGCTGATTCCACTTTATTAGATTCAAGGTGGTTAAAAATAGGCCACGCCATTAAAATAATAGGGTTCTCCCTCTTAAAATAAGCAATGCACATGTCTTGGTGGAACTTACTGGGGAGTTTTGGAGCCATCACCAAGAAAGCCCTGCTCCTACCACTTACTAATCTCATCTTTCTCATGGAGAAAGTGAAAACATTTACTGAAAACAGTCCATAAAGATATGAATATGTGGATATACCATATAACCTTTGTTAAGATGGATGTGCAAATCCTGTTAACCCTAAGAATACACAATCATATCAATTTTCATTGGGGTCAATTCTGTGGGTAAAGGGAATTTTAACCCTTTCCTTCTTCAATCCGATAGAGTGTTTCTCCTGGTATGAACCTACCTGTACACCAGATCAACATCTGAGGCCCTCCTCTGAATGCCTTTTCAGAGGAGGATGTCAACAAAGGTCCCTCCTTGTTGACATTTTGATTCCCCCCCCCAATTGTGGGATGCTTTTCCCACTGAGATCCACCTGACACCAACATTGTCACCTTTTTGGCCCAGATTAAGACTTTTCTCTATTTTCAGGCATTTGGTAACTTACGGTGGCCTTCTTAATTTAGTTGTTTGATCAGTTCTTAGTATTTTATTGTTCATTGCTTTTCTTTTAAAAATTGTTTTACATTGTTGTATGTTTTAGTCCCTATTGTAAAATGCCTCAAGTCTTTTTCTGAGAAAGGGGTCTAAGAAATTTACATAACAATGACAATAACATGACCCTATGAAAATGTGCCAATTCCAAGCAATTATTGGCCCCAGAGGAAAAGTTTCTATTGGTGCCAATGGAAGCTTTTCTTCCATGGCTAATAACATCTTGGAGTGGGAGATTTTCATTGGGACTCTGGTGAGGGACAGAAGACTTAAACTTATCTTCTCCATACACTGTGGCCCTAATGCAAATTGCCTCCTCTTGTGCCTGTTATTGATTTCATTTAAACCACATAGAAAGAGGATAATGTCATATTGTGCCTATGAGTGTGCAATGGTCCTTTGGTCCTTCTAAAAATAAGCCATGAGTGCAAATGCTTTCTTCCAGAAGGGAGCTCAGCTGACTTGTCCCAATCCGGAAAAGAGAGTTTCTGCTAATTTTCAGGTTATTTTTAGAAGTGTCAAAACCTTGTTGCACCAGTGGTAGATCCCATGAGCTCAACAAAACCAATGGAGGCAGAGTGGCCCAATTGGATATTCTCCATAATTGCTAATGTCACATTTAGTGGTCTAGTGTGGCCTTGAGTCATGTGTGCTTCTCAGTGTTGTTGTGACATCCATATCAGCTTTTGGAATCACACTAGTTCAGATAGCATCCCAATCACATCCATGCCCCTAACTTCCTCCAAGAAACTTTATTTTCTTTTTTCATAATTCTTGAGATGGAGGACACTGACTTCATTTGTCCATGTCACACGCACACCCACATATACACACACACACACACAATCTTTGAAATGATTGAGGTGTGTTTGATACACCTTCTGCATCAAACCCACATGAGAATCTCAGCACCACATCTGCTATGATCACTGCTCTTTCTATTGCTCCCCGCTTCATTTTCTTCCAGAAAGGTTCATTAGTATGTGACAAAAATACCACAACAAAATTATAATAACAGGTTGTCATTGTTGCACATATCTGCTGAAGTCACTCGCCTTCCTAGGCTGCAAGGGGTGGTATGTGTGTCTGGGGGGGGGGGGGAAGTATCTGTTTTAATGAGGCCTTTTCTGATGCAAAGAATTAGATTCAGTGATTCTGTTTAATAGTGCTTGTGTGTGGGTGCACAATATTCTGAAGAAGATCAAACAAGGCCACACAAAAAAAGTAGGAACTAAATAGATGGTACATGTTGCTCCAAGGCCAAAAACAAAACAAAACAAAGCTAGTTATTTAATCACTACAGAGGCATTCAGTGGAAGTGGGGAGTGGTAGGTAGACTGTGACCGTCCAGGGAAACTCAAAGCAAACTTTTAATAATTTGATGTTTTCTTAGAGCCAGTAATACGTGAGATTGTGTAGGCTGGCAGTGTGAGCTGGGTGATTAAAAAGAAAACAAACTCGACTAAAGACTTAAATGATAACATATACTTTATGTCTTTGCCTTTCCCAGTAAATGCCATAAGGACTGTTTTTAAAAGAAAGAAAGGGAAAGGAACACTTTCTCTCCACTAGACTGATTTTGCAACAAATTGGAAAAAGCTGCCCTCTTGTCTCTTTGTGTCCAAGCGATACCTGTGACATTGAAGTGCCAGATATTTGAGACAATGGGGACAAAAGGATGAAAGTCTCTTTTCAGGCATGTTATATAATAGCAACGCGAGAGAAGATGAGACGGATGGGCCAAGTTAGTCAAAAAGCAGCAAGACAGATGATAAAGTTTAAAGCAGAATTATTTATTGTTGATGAATGTTTTGCCATTCAAGCCGAAAGTCGAATGCTTCCCCATGCTAGGTAGTGGTTGTGGGTGAAGCAGCCTTTGTAGCCGATGCCAGACTGGCACAGGAGCTGGCATACTTCCACATATTGTGTCACTGTGTTGATGCAAACGAGTGGGGCCTGAGTGGGTCATACACCAGAGTCTTGGGGATCAGAGGGTGGTGATGCAGATGGATACCCCCTGCACTTTAAGGCAGGGGGCAACCTGGCAACCACAAAGCTCCCCACTGCCTGCCCCCTCCAATTTTGTTTTTAAATAAAAACCTTGGAAAACGTTAGAGTAGTCTTCTTTCTCTCCCTTTCCAGCCTCTAGTCTTGCCTTGTAATTTCCCCCTCCCTACCATGCTATTTCCCTCACCCCTTTAGCTCACTGTTTCTCTCCATCCTAGTCTCTAGCATTGCTCTTTCTCCATGCCTTTACATCGGTGGTTTCCCCTCCATCTCACCCTGTGAAGTTGCCATTTCTCTCCTCACCTCTGCAAAAAAAGCAAATGCTATTTTGGGCTTCATTAATAGAAGTATAGCTTCCAAATTGTGTGAGGTACTGGTTCCCCTCTATTTGGCACTGGTTAGGTCCCATCTTCAGTATTGTGTCCAGTTCTGGGCACCACACTTCAAGAAGAATGCAGACAAGCAGAAGGATGCAGACAAGCAGAAGAAGGATGCAGACATGGAATAATGGGCTCAAGTTACAGGAAGCCAGATTCCAGCTGGACATCAGGAAAAGCTTCCTGACTGTTAGAGCAATACGGCAATGGAACCAATTACCTAGGGAGGTTGTGGGCTCTCCCACATTAGAGGTATTCAAGAGGCAGCTGGACAGCCATCTGTCAGGTATACTTTAAGATGGATTCCTGCATTGAGAAGGGTGTTGGATTTGATGGCCTTATAGGCACTGTCCAACTCTACAATTCTATGAGCCTGTGATTCCAGGGTCTTGGTATTTCTCTCCCCTCAACCCCCTTTCCTTACTATTTCCCCCTTCCTCCCAACCTCTAGCCTCACTATTTCTCTCCCCGCCTTTCTTTAGCTCACTTTTGATTATCCAGCCCCCACAGCAGCCATTATGTGACTAGCCACATCCTCTGTGAGAGCCATTTTATGGTGGTACCCACAGCAGTTTCCCAAATTCCCAAATGTACCTACAGGTTCAAAAAGTTCAGGGACCACTGCTTTAAGATGTGGCCAAGGGAAGGGGACAATGTCGTGGTTCACTTTGCCCTAACAGTGTACCCTCAAGACATTCGCATTTAACACAACTTTGCTTTCACTGTTGGAGATCCAGACTGTGTAAATCAATAAAGTTGTGGCTCTCGTTTGACAGTGAAATAGACTGCCTTGAAAGATGGTGCACCTTCCTTTGCTGCAGGTATTTAAGCAGAGGCTGGCTAGCCATCTGTCAGGGAAGCTGTAGTTGCAAGATTCCTGCAAAGGGTAGGGGGTAGGATTACATGAATTCCAAAGGTTATCCCTCAATGGCCCTGTTCAGAAGACCCCTTAATCCCATGGTGGTTAAGCCAGAAAGCCGGGCTGTATTCAGAAGACACCTTAAACCACGGTTTTAACCACAGTGACTAAGGTGTTTTCTGAACATGGCCTGGCTTTCTGGCTTAACCACCATGGTTAAAGCTGTAGCTTAAGGTGTCTTCTGAACAGGGCTTATGTTTCTATAGAGATTTTAGTGAATACAACATTGTAATCAAGAACCCCATCAGTGTTGTGTAGATGAAAACACATGCATACACAAGTCATTCTGCATCCACACACCACTGCTCTATCAGGGCAAAATATGGTATTCGCTGCTGCTGCTGTAATCCTTCAAGCAATGACGTAGTTTCTATATCTCCCTAGAGTGCACTATTCGCTGAACATCCATTGTTCCAATTGGATGGGGGCTATTGGAACTTGCCAGAGCTTACAAATTCTGGCAGTGAGCTATGTTGGAAGTACTTCTCCATGGCATCCATCTCATTATAGTATTATGGGATAGAGATTGATCTCCTAGGGTCCCATCCAGCCCAATGATTCTGTGATTGAAGAAAGAGGACTATAGTTGGACCAACTGACTTGGCAAGTCTAGAGTGGCACACACCCTTTGTTAGGGAGATTGGACAGATGGCTCCCAATAGTTGGCCTTGACCATGGCTAAGAAAATACAGGAAAAGGTGATACCTCTCTCCCTTCCCACCACCAGCTAAGAAATGTTGTAATCCAAGTGCCTGTTGTATAATAGACAGCCTGTAATTGTGAGATTGAATCAGACTGAGGAGGGTTTGGAGGGCTCTAATGCATCTTGGTGATGGTAGCTGTTCACCTAGAAGAGCTGATGTGGGAGCAGTGGATTTGGGAAGTCTGCTGAAGGGTTTAACGTTGTGCCTCTCCTCTGCCTGTATATTTGTAAATAAATACCAATATTACAAAATGTCAGTCAGCCTCTAGTGATCTCTTTCCACAGGAAACCAAACCCAGGCAAGAGCTGCACCCCTAAAACCTCTCACTGCTTAGACAGTGGGGGCACATGTAACAGTAGTAATCCTGGGTGGTTGATCTATAGCAAGCACTTCGGCATGCTGGCAGATTGCTCGTCTATGTAACAATAACAATTAAAGACAATCCCTGCATACAGAAATCTAATACATCAGGGAGAAGCCTATGCTAGAACCCTGCTCCCCTGATGCACTAACTTTATATGTGGAGGGACTTGTTTTTATACTGAGGCCTATTATATGATCCTTGAATGGATTTGGCCTGCCAAACTCCTTCAATGCATGCCAACAACCTCCAAGGCAGCTTCATGAATGATTTTCCTTAGAAATGGTACAGTATCTCTACAGATTACTGAGTTCAGAGGTTGAGGAATGCATTTTGGAGACTCTTTGGGCATCTTTATTCTATTTTTTTGGAGGGTGGGGGGCAGTTATTTTTCTTTATACCCCCCCCCCCCCCGGTAAATTTGTGTATATGGGAAAGAAAAGAATGTGTTCTCACATGGTTCATGCTTTGGTATATGCCTAAAATTATATAATAACATGCTATAAGAATTCATACTACTATATTCACATGAAATAGTCTTTTAATCTTCTATGGTCAGCCTCTTAACTCCATCAGGTCCAATGCATTTAAGATTATTTTGCAAATAATTTTCTTTTTATTCTCTCTACCCCCATTTAAAGTGTATCTATCCTACAGTTACTGTACGTCAAAGTGATCGACTGTTTCCGAGAGCCTTCTGTATTTTTCCCCCTTTTAAATTATAACTACCTCTCTATGCAGTTCCCCCCCTTCTCCTAAGTATTTATCTCCACCTTCAAGTGAAATGGAACGAGAATACATTCATGAGAGACAAAACTTCCATTGTTTACACTCATCAGCACAGACTAGTCAGTGGGGAGGAAAAATGAGGCATCTGTTGAATACAGATGAAGACAGAAAAGTTGTGGGCATTGAAGTTTTTAAATGGAAAACTTCATCGGCTTTTTAAGCAAACAGCTATCTTGCCTTATTTCCATGTGAACATACCAAACTGCCTTAAATTGAGTCAGACCACTGGTCCATTTTGCTCAGTGTTGTCTACTTTGATTGTTAGGTAGTAGCTCCCCCAGGCTCTCAGAAGACCCTGCTACTTCAGATCCTTGAATTAAAGGTGCCGGAGATGGACAGGAGATGCCAAGGATTCCATATACTAAAAATATAGAAAATGAAAGGTATAAGAAAACTCCCTTCTGGAGATGCTGCAAATACCTGTAATTTTCCAACCTCGCTGAGAAAAACGCTTATGCATGATCACACAGACAGCAGGTTTAAGTTTTATCAGTGGAACCTCTAAATAAAAGGGGGGAAATGTGACTAGTTGCACAAGTTGATAGGCAGACAAATTGTACATGTGAGGCACAACAGTGATTCACATCTGCAACATGCTGCTTAGAGCAGGGATGCAGAACTCAAATCACCCTGATGACTACTTCAGAAGTTTTATTACCGTGAGAGTGCCACATCGCCGTGTAAAGTGAGAAAAATGATTTCTGTTAAAATTTAACTCATTGGCTCAATTCGGACAACACAATAAACAACTGGTGTTAGGGAAACAATCGTCAGTTGTTTTGACTATTGTGTTATCCGAATGCTGCCATAGTCAACTCAGTGCTGATCCTAATCCACACCACAGTTGGTTATTTATTACTGTGACGCCCTGCCTGCACCTGTGACACTCACCAGGCTACACAACAGGGCTGTCCACGCCACTCGCACTCAAATCTTACTTCAACACCCCCCCCCCCCCATGCTTATGATGTGTTTGAGGGTTTAGGGCTACTGCTGCTGCTCCCGTCCCGCCTTTATTCTTTTAGGCCCCACGGCTCCACAGCCCAGCACCCTAGCCCTCAAATCCCCCTTCTTCTGTCCGCTGCCACCAGTACCTTCCTCAGGTACACTTCCAAAGATCACATCAATTGGATATAATTAACAAGATTTATTAACATTAAGATGATTGTTCATGTAGCACAAGCTTGATGGTTTCCTCAGGTCAACAGCGTATTGGTTACAGGCACAATGCTTAATGGTTTCAGTACTTTCTGTTCATAACATTTCAAATAGAAACTCTCACGTTCTATGTTTCTCCTGCCTACTCTACCCACTCTAAACTACACTAAACTCTTTCCCACCATCTAGTTCCCCCAAAATAATAAAACACGTTGGTCCTTCCTAGCCTCTAATCAAGTCAACAATAATTCTCTCTCTCCCCCTCACACTCTTCTCACACTCTCCTCACACTCTTCTGTCAGCTCCTGTCAGCTCAATATATATATATATATATATATATATATATATATAGACACTCTCACACAGCCAGCCAATCCAGGCACTCCCCTGCCACTATCCAATCAGCACTCACACATGAACTACCCCCCTTATGCTTACCCAGATACAACATAACTGTTAGTCTATTTAACTTCTTTTATGGCATTTTATAAACAACTATTAACAATCTTTTATATACAAGGACTTCTAAAGTAGCTGAACCATGTTGTGTGGGGAGTACCCCCTAGATGAACAACTGTAAAGTTGATTATTACCCCACCATTGATTATCGTGTCGTCCAAATTGAGCCAGTGACTCCTTTTGGTCCTTTCTCGTGACCCCTCTGTTAAATTGCCCATTGTAAGAAATGAGGAAATGTTACTTTTTCAGTTCTAATCATAATAATGATAATACAGGGAAGAATGAATTCATAAGCTCATAATAAAATTAGATGGAAACCTGGTAAGAAGAAAAGTGTAAGTAGGTTGTTTGTGGTTAAACCTATGTAAGTCTGTTCGCTTCATTTGACATGTTCGCTTCACTTGACATTTAAGAATTATTAGAATATAGCTCCTGTGGCCAGATTATATCTTTCGCGGTTAAGCTTCAAAAGCAAAGTTTTACAAATATGAATCATAGGCGCAGATAGGACTTTTAGAGTGAGAGATTTAGCAGACAGGAAGCTTTAGTGGTAAACTTGATTGCTGAAAAGTGCAAACCAATAAAGCTGTCACCAAATAAGGTAATTAATAAATAGAAATAAGGGTCGCTAAAATCTGAGTAAGGGGATATGTAAACAAGGGCAGAGATTTTAGTAGTTTAATTAGGCGCTCGGGATAGGCTTTGTTGGTGTTGGTTTGCCCCCACTTTGGAAAAACCTGTGCTTTTGCAGCTGTGGGGTGGCAGAGGGTAATCGCGATGCAGGAGGCATTGTAGGTTTTGTGGTAGGGTGACCAGATAAAATCCAGGTCAGGGCTCATGTAACTTTAACAGTTGTAGAGAAAAGGGAATTTCAGCCAGTGTCATTTGTATGCAATTAGTTCCTGGTGAAATCCCCTCTTCATCACAACAGTTAAAGTTGCAGGCACTATACTAGAGTGACCATATACAAAAGAAGGCAGGGCCGCAGCAACTTTAACAGTTGTGATGAAGAGGGAATTTCACCAGGAACTAACTGCATACAAATGACCCTGGCTGAAATTCCCTTTTCTCTACAACTGTTAAAGTTATATGAGCCCTGACCTGGATTTTATCTGGTCAGCCTATTTTGTGGCGTCCATTCGGCTTACCAGGCCCACTCTGTCCCCCTTCTGGCGACCAATGGGAGATTGCCTTGCACCTGGGAATGCAGTGGGGACAAATGTTGGAATAGCTGTTTTGACCTTGCTCCCACAGGAAGAGTCAGGATAAGTCCTTGACTTTTCCAATGCTCATCTTCGTCTCTTCGCCATGCAGTGGCAGCGAATCAGCGGCTGTGTCATATAACCAAAGCAGTGCCGATTTGCAGCCACCATGGGGCAAAGATGCCATTTAGACAGCCTCCTGGACAGCCCAATGAGCGGGCATGCAGATTGCCTGGTTGCAGTCTCCCTCGCTAGGGTAAACTGTACTGAATTTCCATTTTTATTGAAGTAACTATTCCGAAATGTGTGTCTGTACATATAAATTAGAATATGCAGATTTTATGGAAATATTTCTCTTGGGTTGTGTGGTGTGTGTGTGATTGGTTTCCTCTTTTGGGGGCACTGTGTAAGTGGCCACCTAATCATATATCACACTGAAGAAAAAGTCAAATAGCTAGAAACACACTAATAGGGCAATCCGCTCACAGCTGCAACTTCAAGCTGCAATCCTATACACACACTTGCCAAGGAGTACGTCCCATTGGGCTCAATTACTTCTGAGTAGACATGTATAGGATTGTACTGTGAGATTTCACTCTGTTCTGCCCCCTATCTTACAGCCTTCCCTGGATCAGGTTCAATTAGCAACATCCTCCTTTGTGAATTCATGCTGTGCTGCTGACACCTGCAAGTCCTCCCTTTTAAAGAAATGGATGTATAATTACAGCCACCTTCATTTCACCCTGGCAGTTCTTTTGAACTGCTGGTAAAGAACTTTAACCTCCTTGTATTTCATTAGCTAGCAATTGGGAAGTGTTCACAGAAACCGAGCATCAGTTTCCTAAAAGGACTTATCGTGCTGGCCAAAAACAAACAAAGAAACAAACCAACTGCTTTCTGAGCTCCTGAGGTGCTCTAAGGTGGGGATATTAATGGAGGCACAGTCGTGCCTCCATTGTTAAGGGCCGTCAGTAAAAAACACATTCCACCATGTTAAAGTGATAATTGGGGGGGGGGGGTTCATTCTAACAGCCATAAAATCGAAAATGTTTCATCAACCTTTCTGAAATTTAGAGGTGCCAGAAAGAAATGTTTGTTTTACATTACCTGAAAATTTCAAGAAGATTGGTGAAAGATTGAGGGAAGGAGAGCAGTTTAAGTTAGAAAAGGAATACAAACCTGTCTCCCTGCTTTTGTAAAATTTACTTCCGGGTTGAGACTTTTTGTGCTCACAATTTGCATAATTTCTAGAGCCTTATTAAGTAATCCAGTGGTGGGGTCTTCTTCCTCCTTGACTGTAGTTGGTGGAAAGCTTTCCGTTTTTTAAAAATTCCCTTTGGTTGACTTTTAAGGACTATTTTAAACTCTCATTCAAGTCAATGAGGCGGCCATCTTCCCTCCTAACGCGACACACTCTCCCCCTTCCCTCCTGCCTTAGAATGTGGGGTGGGTGAGTGAAATGGCCACTGCCTCTAGCACAGACCTTTTGAGTGAAGAGGAAGAAGAGTTTCTCTTTTCTCTTCTGGAACATGCATTCCTTTGGCTCTGAGAGTATTTTGGGCTATCTTCATAAGGCCAGTTTGCTCTTTTGCTCCCTGGTGAAGCAGGGTGTGGTTCCTCTGGATCCATAGTAACTTGATCTTCAGATCTCTCCTTGGAATAGGTAGCTATACCTTTCTTTTAATTTCCCCCACCCCACTCACACACAGTGCTCCTTCCCTCTTTTCTAAGGGTTTGGTCCATACTGCTATAAGTTGAAAGCTTCAAACACTTCATTTAATTAGTTTGGGCCGGTGTTAAGTTTTAAGTACAATGTTGAAACCTTTCAAAGTGCTTCTGGGCCTACAACGCTGGTTTCGGCCTAGTCACCCTGTTTTTCTAATAAGGTTTAGAAACAGTTGAGCTGTCGTTTATTTTGCATAGTGTACACACATGGATTTTCTTTCTAATCCTTGCAGTCTACACTGGCTCCCTCCTTGATGTGTTTTTGGATGCAAACAAACCCTTTTTTGTTCCAGCAGGCCTTTGGCAAATAATCTGGACCTCTGTCTATACCTTTGACTTTTAAATTGTTATGTATTTAAAATGTTTAAAATGCTTTAATATTGAAAAATATTTAATTATATTTTTAACTTGTGTATATTTAGGCTGACCATATGGAAAGGAGGACAGGGCTCATGTAACTTTAACAGTTGTAGAGAAAAGGGAATTTCAGCCAGTGTCATTTGTATGCAATTAGTCCCTGGTGAAATTCCCTCTTCATCACAACAGTTAAAGTTGCAGGCACTATACTAGAGTGACCATATACAAAAGAAGGCAGGGCCCCTGCGACTTTAACTGTTGTGATGAAGAGGGAATTTCACCAGGAACTAATTGCATACAAATGACACTGGCTGAAATCTCCTTTTCTCTACAACTGTTAAAGTTACATGAGCCCTGTCCTCCTTTTTATATGGTCAGCTTAGTATATGCCTATTTATAGGTTTTAGCTGTATATGTTTTAGTTTTGTAAGGCTGCCCTGAGGCCCAGCATTCAGCAAAAGGCAGGATACTACTTCTACTACTACTACTACTACTACTACTACTAGTAATGGTTCAGATTTCACTTCTGCATCTGATGTTCTTTTGCATTTACTTTTCTTTATAAACCATTCATATCTTAAGACTTCTTGTGTGGCATGTTTTCATTGGTTTAACAAGTTAAAAGGGGTATTCACTGTTTTCATGCTTATGTTATAAAATCTATTTTCAACAGGCCTAGTAACTTCAAGAGTAACAGAGTTGGGGAAAATCCTCAATCTCTTTGCTATCAGAGGCACTGAGTAAGGGACCCCTGGAGATAATTTAGACTGACCCCAACCACAAAACACTATTCCCCCTTCTGAAGAGATCTGGACCACAGTCTACTAAAGACAAACAAAGTAGCAGGCCATAATAACAGTTCTCATGTAGCCATTTGCCTTTTGAGGCAGGTGCTCTGCGGGCTACCAAATGGAGGGACTAACAGGCCATAAAGTTGCCTGGCTGGGTCTGCCAGAAATCCAGCCTCAACACTCCTGGAAGGTCCATGTTCTATAGCACCTGCTGTCAGATGAACCTGAGGGAATCCCACCCTCCACCCCTGGGTTTAATTTACTGGCTTCCCCTGGCTGGACCTTGCAGGAAACTATAGGGACAGACAGAGCAGGCATTCATAGCACACATAGAATGCTGAGACTGGCAAATCTAAAAGCAAGTGTGTTGCTTTTCAAGAACCAAGGAAATTCAATGGGTCTTACTTTTGAGTGAATATCTAGGGATGGATATGCAGCCTGTGCAAGAACTGAGTAGGGTGACCATATTTGGGAAACCAAAAAAGAGGACACCTAGTGGGGGGGCAGGAAAATGGCTTTCTGGGGCCACCTTAAAGTCCCCAATTGGAGCGGAGGAGGGGAAAGCATGTCATTCTCACCCCACCCCACCGCTCCAATCAGGCCCTTTTCTATAATGCCTGGGAATGACACATTTTCCCTTCTAAGGCCTTGATTGGAGCAGTGGGAGAGAATGACACACCTCCAGAAAGCATGCCATTTCCCCCTGCCACGCTAATGGTGGCCTTAAAAGGGAAAGTGTGTAATTCCAGGTCATTATAGACTATTGCATAAAATCCCCCCTGACACTGAGGATAGAACAAAAACCAGGAGAAATCTGGGGAAATCCTGACAGTTTTTTATTATTTATTTATATCCCACCTTTTTTCCACCAAGAAACCCAAGGCGGCATACATAATCCTCCTCCTCTCCATTTTATCCTCACAATAGCAACCCTGTGAGATGGGTTAGGCTGAGAGTCTGCAACTGGCCTAAAGTCACCCAATGGGTTTTCATGGCTAAGTGGGGAGTAGAACCCAGATCTCCCAGCTCCCAGTCCAACACTTTAACCACTAGGCCACACTCTAGTGGTCACCCTAGAATTGAGCCATGCCAAGTTGGAAACAGATCGGTTCGTGCCTTGATTTTTAGGATATTTTTAAAAAAAGTTTGACTTCAATTTTTTTCTAAAATTCAAGGCATGAACCAATCTGCTTTCAACTTGGCATGGCTAAAGCCTTACTTAAGAGGTACCATGGTGCCAAGTTTCATCTCTTCATCTTTACTTTCTTTCTTTTTTTTTAATGTACTGCTCAAGGCCCTAGACCCCAAAGAGGAGTATTGGGTTTGAAGTTAAAAAAATTCCTAAAACTCAAGGCATAAACAGATCTGCTTCCAACTCGGCATGGCTCAATTCCTACTTAAGAGCTACCATGCTGTCAAGTTTCATCCCTTTATCTTTAAAAATGATGGAATTGTAAGCATTTTAGTTAATTAAAAAAATTAAATTGAAGTTTTAAACATTTCTAAAAATCAAGGGATGAACGGATCTGCTTCCAACTTGGCCTGGCTAAATCCCTACTTCAGAGCTACCATGGTGCCAAATTTCTTCTCTTTATCTTTAATTTCATTTTTTAAACTTGTACTGCTCAAGGTCCTGGACCCCAAAGAGATTTCTGTTTGAACTTTAAAAAATTCCTAAAACTCAAGGCATGAACGGATCTGCTTCATACTTGGCATAGCTATATCCCTACTTAAGAGCTACCATGATGCCAGGTTTCATCTCTTTATCTTTAAAAATGAGGGAGATGCAAGCATTTTGGTTGATTTATTAATGTTCAAAGTGAGTTCAACACATAACACTAGCTTTGATTTTATATTGGATGTCAAGATGGTATAACATTCTGGCTGATGCTGGCTTGGTAGTCAACTGTATAATATCCAGTCATCCATTACACAAAGCCATGAAATTCATTAAACAAAAAACCTACGGTTTACAAAAAAAATGTTAAGGCTCTACAGATTCCAACCAAGCACCAAACAGCAGGGAAATTGGGAGTTAAGGCTCACAAGCCTTAACACCACATCCTCCCTAAGGAGGCAGAAAGTGCAAGTGAAATTCTCATTCTCCCAAAGCAGATAAACCATGAGGACAGTGTGGAGAATATGATATGCAGAGGTGACTGTGTGGTTGTGGAAAACTGATCACGAACAACTTAGGGCCACCTACTTCTCTTTTTTTGTTTAGAGCAGCCCTTCCCCAACCTGGTGCCCTCCGAAGGTGTTGGACTACAACTCCCATCATTGCAAGTCAATATGTTCCATGGTCAGGAATGCTGGGACTTGTCATCTCAAACACCTGGAGGGCAGCAGGATGGGGAATGCTGTTCCATACCCTTACCAAATACAGGGTCTGCCCAATACTTTTCTCTCACACACATCTCACATATAGCAGCACTCTTGATAACAAAAGGGGCACTATTCATTACAGATCTAGAACCAGAGCATGTGCCAGGCACTTCCAACTTTTGGTCAATATCCTGCCTTTTTTTTCTTTAAATGTATTTATAAATACATGTTTTTTTTCTTTAAATGTATTTATAAAAAAATATACTGTTCACTCCCCACAATCCCTGCACAATACATCATCTCATCAAAGCAACAGTGGAGCAGAAGAAGTTTAGTTTGGCTGTCTTGAACACCTTTCAGATGAGATTAGTTTGCAATCCTATACCTCTTGGGAGAAAGCTCTAGTGAATTCAGTGGCACTGGCTTCTGAGAAGACATGTATAGGAGTCAACCTTCTCCAGCCTGGTGGTCTCCAGATGCGTTGCACTGTAACTCCCATGTTATGTGTTATGGGGAAGACAAAAATCAATTCATACTTAATTTTAAAATAATACTTACGCATGAAAGTATTAGGTGGTAGCTCTGTCTTTGATCTTACACTGCTGAACAAGTAAGAGAAATCCTTTATCTGATATTCAAGAAACAGACATCCTATGCCATGTGTTGAAAACTAATGTTGATGTCTGAAGGGCTATCTGGATTAAGTATTCAAGATTCATTCATTGTTGTTTCATTTGGTTTTGACAATTTATTTAAAGTGATGCAGCTCTTTTGTAGTTCCTTGATTGATCACATATCTTAATGCTGGAAAACATCATACTTTAGTACAGATGTGGGCAGAAAATAGATCTATCCTGATCAACTCGCGGCATTCCTGATAACTGCCCATGCTGATAGGGGCTTTTACAAGTTGAATTCCAAAACATCTGGAGATCTGCTTTCTGCCTTCCCTTGTTCTTGAACAACATTCCCCAACCTGGTGCCTGTCAGATGTGTTGGGTTGCAACTCTCAACATAAGGAGATGCTCTAAGAAATTAGAAGTAGCTGGTCCTAAGTTGTTCATCATCATTTTCCACAACCCCACAGTCACCTCTGCAGATCAAATTGCATATCTAGATTTTTGAGATGACAAGTCCCAGCATTCCTGACCATGGGACATACTGACTTGCAATGATGGGAGTTGTAGTCCAACACCTTTGGAGGGCACCAGGTTGGGGAAGGGCTGCTCTAAACAAAAAAAGAGAAGTAGGTGGCCCTAAGTTGTTCGTGATCAGTTTTCCACAACCACACAGTCACCTCTGCATATCATATTCTCCACCCTGTCCTCATGGTTTATCTGCTTTGGGAGAATGAGAATTTCACTTGCACTTTCTGCCTCCTTAGGGAGGATGTGGCATTAAGGCTTGTGAGCCTTAACTCCCAATTTCCCTGCTTTTTGGTGCTTGGTTGGAATCTGTAGAGCCTTAACATTGTTTTTGTAAACCGTAGGATTTTTGTTTAATGAATATATATATATATATATATATATGGTTACAGCAGAAAGGGGAGGGAGAAACATCTTCAAACAAGTAAAAACTGAAGGAAGGTTCTCTCTCCTAGTGCCGATCTACGCGCTAGGTTTTTAACGTTTTATAAGGGTTATGAAAACTCTTTGGGCCACATGACGCACTCCCTTGAACGTTGTATACCTGAGGTTTTTTAAAACTCACTTTAGCTATATACAACGGTTTCACTTTTAATAAATCGTTTTAAGTCAAATAATGTTTGTGATTCATGGGGGCAGTGCTTCGTTTACTGGTGCCCAAATGCTTAGCAGTTGATTGGTGGGGAAGAAAGCGGGGCTAAGAAGGAAGTGGGCAAGTGAACTACAACACCCACAATTTTTAGCCCTATACTCGCTAGGGAATGACAGAGGAACAAAGGAGGAAGTGGGTGACTGAACTACAACACCCACAATGCCTTGCCCTAAACTCATTGTAAAAATGAAAGAGAAAGCGACAGGGCAGAAGAGCACACACTGCTTTAAAGACTGAAGATTTTTTCTCCTGTAACGTGAGTACTCAGTAATGTGGCCTAAGACATTTTAGAATGCACCTATTTGGTACGTTTTAAAATACTATTTAAAACATTCCAAGGGACTGTGTAGATAGGCTCTTAGTTCTCTCCCCAGTGCCTGTGTGGCCAGTGCCACAAGCCGGGGAGTGGTGAGTTTGAGCAATTGCCATGGCCTTTACCCATGAAGGAGCCCACACAGCAAGACCCAGGACTGTCACCATGATTCTAACTCAGGACAGGGCCCTCTATGTGGCAAGGAAATGTTGAAAACTCTCCAGTGTCTCTTGTAATAGTGCAGGGAGCTCTGGAGTGTTCTTTAAGTCTGTAAATACGAAACCCCTCACTGACTGCCCTCACTGACTGTCCCACATTGGCCACATCCTCTGCCCTCTTTTCTCAGGACACCCTTGAGGCCCTCTGAGGCCAAGTTGCCCAAGATTCCTCAAAACGTGGGAACTAACCTTGCCTATTTGGATAAGGTGGAGCATCCAGGATTCCTCAGAAATTCCATCAATGCTGAAGCCTCTCTTACAGTGCAATCCTATGCACGACTGCTCAGAAGTAAGCTCCACTAAGTCCAAGGGGATTTACTCCTAGGTAAATGTGGATAGGCTTGCAGCTATAATTAATACAACTACTTAATAGATTTAAAACAGTGAAAGCCTGAATCACTGAGGTGAAGCAAAAGAGAGACACTTGTAATGCAAATGGATCCTGTGGTGAATGGAGTTTTTACATTCACATTACAAGTCAATTTACGGGGGGGGGGGGGAACCCTTACCATTACCATTAGTATGGTACTTAGATTTCTAGTACCCTTTATATTTATATAACATTTTCTCCAGAGGCTTCCCATCTGCTGTTTCAGTAATCCTTGCGACAATAGTAGGCCAGAATTATTCTCAGCATAATACAGATGGTGGACTGTGTTGAGATATGGTGCTTTCCCAGTGAGTTATTGACCGAGGTAACATTTGAATTAGAGACTTCCATGCGTACAGTTCATTCTCTTACAGTGCAATCCTGTGCATGTCTACTCAGAAGTAAGCCCCACTGATTGTGAATGTGGAATAACAGAAAGTCAAAGTAGAAAACAGAACATGGCCCTTGAAACACCAGCTGTTGCCTAATGGAAACTTCTGGGAGGGGGAAAAATGTATATTCTATTAAGGAACAGGAGTTCTTTTGTAGCCAACACAGCATATTCACCCTGGTTCCCATTTTTCATTCTGTCTTTTTGCGAAACCATGCATAAAAAAAACTGAATTGCTGTTGTTCCTGATGAATGTATGGCTTTTGCTGCTCGTTCCCCACCTGACATCATAATCCCCTGTTTGTGACATAATAATCATTTCCACAGTGCCCGTTTGTGAAAGCCAAAAGCAAGGGTTTAAAACTTGATCCAAAAAAATGCTCTTTGCTATGATACCTCCCATAATATCCTATCGGCTTACAATCCTGACATGCAAATTTCAGCCAAGTGACATCAAATATCCATGCATACATGGGAGTGGCATACTTGAAATACTTCCTTTCAGAGAATTCCTCACAGAGTTTATGGTTTTATTATTTGCCCACCCGCCAAAAAATACACACACAATCTTTTGCTGATGCTTGCTTAAAATATGTCAAACAAAAGTTGGTACATGATGCAACTTAGCCTTCTTTTTAAATTGCTCCCCATGGTCTCTCTCTCTCTCTCTCTCTCTCTCTCTCACACACACACACACACACACACACACACTGGTTAAATTGCCCAGTCTGTGTGGAGATGACCAGCACCATATTGTGCATTGTACCTGCTTGAAGTAATTATAGATGTAATTTTCCAGAATGCTATTGCTTTCTTATTTCTTTAGGGTCAATGTAAAATAAAGTTTGTGTGTTAGTGAAGGAGACACATGAGGGAGGGGCAAGTGACTGAACTACTGACCATCATGTGGTCTTAGTTCAGGGATGGACAACTTGTGGTCTTCCAGATGTTCTTGAACTGCAACCCCATTAGCTCTCACCACTGGTAAGGGTGGCTAGTGCTGATGGGAGATACAGTCCAACAACATCTGGAGGTAGAGAATTTTCACAGGGTATACAAAGGCGAACTGACTGAACTCTACCCTCAATGGCTGAGGAGCATACCTGAGCCAGGCTCTTTGGTACTTGGCTGGGAATCCTCTTGGGAGAGTGGAAGATCATTTCCAGTGTCTCCTTTAATGTTTGCTAAGCACCGCACTTGCCAGTGTCTTATCCACATATCTTGAATGAGCTAACAATCAACACATGTCACTCTGCAAAATGCTTCATACACACTACTGCAGGAGGAGAGTATTCAGTCATCATATCATATTACAAAGTTCTTAAAAAACAAAATAAAAAGAAGGCTCAACCTCAAAACCAAAGCGACAGCAGGATTATAGTGGCCACTTCTGTTTGCCACACAGTGTCATACCGTGATAACCCACTCAAGATTTATTGGTTGCCATGGCAGATGAACCCACAAATGTCAGAATCTCTCTTTCATGCAACTCCTAAAGGCACAGAAGTCTCACGATACCTGATCATTGCTGGCTGGGGGTGTTGATGGGAGTTGTAGTCCAAAATGTCTGGAGGGCACTGTATTGCCTAACCTTGGTCGAGGCTCTGCAGTTAGCACCCTATATCCCCTTGGCTCACCTGTCCACAACCCTTCCTCTCCCTGTGCCCCATGTTAAGTTTTAGTGACTGGAAATCAACCCCCTACCCTGGGCTTGACACAGAATTGGGGCCAGCAAATGGAGCATGTTGCATTCCTGATGGCATCATCAGGAGCATGATGGGATCTGAATGTACTCCACAAACCTACCTGCAGCCTTGTCACCCTTCCTCCAAGCCCTTTCCTTTCCATTTGCTTACCTGGCAGTGGTAAGGAGGTCTTGCTATAGGCCTCTGAGTGAGGTCTCCTTTCCTCTCACCTAGAGCATAGTAATGGCAGCATCCCAAGCGCAAGGAGCCCTGGGAAATGTAATTTTCCTAGGATGCCTGAATCTGAATCCATCACTTGGAACACTCCTTTCCCAGCATTCCAGATGACAAGCTGGGCCTTGTGGGTGTTCAAAGTACTCCATATACCCAATGTCTTTACATATGCAGTCTTATTTGGTTCTGTGCTGAAAATGTCTCCCACATTTTCCCCCTATCATTCCCATTCAATTTGTTGGCAAAGAAACAGCTGATGAAAATAAATCCTACGGTGAAGAAAATGTCAGAGAAATTGTCATTGGTGGCCGAGGAGTGTGTGTAAGGAGTGTGCTGTCTTTCATTGGACAATCATCTGTCCTGTGGCTTCTGCTTCCCTGGCTTCTTACGCTTCACTTAAGTTCCAGGGGATTCTCATCATGAGGTAAAATCCCATCATGAGGTAATTCATCTCATAGAACTTTTTTCAGATTAGGAAACACAGGCAGCCTGGGAGGCTGCAGAGCAATGAAGAAACACAAACACAGGTACCCCAACCACCTCACAGTGATTAGGTAAGGTGAATAAACACCACAAAAACTCATTATAAAACATCCTGAGAAAGAAGCAGGACAATACAAGCTTCTTTTGTGGGAGAAGAAAACTTTCGGGAAAAAAAATGTGAGGGCAGATTTTGGCACTCGTTCCACCTCTTTCCTGGAGCTCGAAGCAGCTCTGCCTCCCTCACACCTGCATGGTGGTGGATGCAAAGGCAGGGGCAGCTTGCTGACACAGTTGATGTTCTTGCCATTTGCTATGGAAGCACAAAACCCCTAAAAACTCTTACAAAAAAAAAGAAAGAAGCTGTGCTACAATGATGAGCCCTACCGGTGAGAGGCGGAAAAAATGGATGAAATTGTCCTCCCGCCATTTCTCTTCCCACAAATAGGGTGGGACATTTTGAGGGGGCATTTCCACACACTCTGATATGGTTACCTCCATGTTGTGAGTATGGGGTGAGGATGAGATATAATGCCTTTGCTAGGGATGCAGACTGAGTTTGTGGCAGATTTGAACTTTGAAACACAGACTTCTTGGTTGCCAACAGGTAGAGTGAGGCAACTGCCTCAGGTGGCAGATGCTGGAGGCCAGTAATAGCAGTCCCTTGGGCAGTCCTTCTGAGCCTCCTGTCCATTCCCCTCTGTTAGAGAAGAAAACTATGTGAGCCACAAGGCCTGTCCTTCACCCCCAGGATTAGCCTGTTGCCCTCAGGTGCAGTGGAAGACACTGTCCCTTCACTAGTCTTGAAGTTAAATTCCATTGGCAGTCTAGTTCATGTTGAACGGACAAGGTGCCATCTTGTCTTTTGCCTCAGGCAGCAAAGTATCTTGGCCCATTCCTGGTTCAAAGCACCATTGAGCCATTACATATGCTGACTCTTATATGTAAATTTATAGGAGTACTAAAGTTCTGGCATTAGCTCAATCTTACTAATATTAAGACAGGAATAAGGAGGGGGAGGAAGCCAGGATCCCCCCCCCCCAATATGCAAGCAGAAAGTGCTTCCATACACACATGAGCAGGGGGTTAGATTTCCTTCTGCTAGCAGCCCCTTACATCTCATGGAATGCTAGTTCAAATATCCCCCAGTTTTGAGAGGAGGGTTTTGGGGGGTACCATGGGGTTGCCACTTGGATGTAAAAGAGTCTTTGTACATGCATAGAACACAACCTATTGTACTTCATGTACTTATTGTGGCTGAAATTAAAGTAATGTCTATGGCTTACCCTACACACTGCACAATACACTTTGAAATATGAATTAAAAGTACTTTTCAGCTAATTGCTTTAACAATATTTTCATTGAAAGTGACATGATTAGTTTTATTACCCAACACACAATAGTGGAATTAAGTTTCAGGGTTTATGTAAATGCAAGTAAATTGTGTGTAAGAGTGTGCACATGAGTGTATTAAACTTTAAAACTATTAGAAATGGCTCTGTAATTGCCATGCTTTCTTGCAGTTAGTTTTGAGTCTAGCAACTGAAACCTACTTTGTTCATTTAAAAAGAACTTTGTTTCTGAGTTGGTCATTTCACATCCTTCTGATTACGCAGTATAAGAATTGCAAATGGGTCTATTCCCCTCAGCCCATTTTTGTTCAAGGCAGGAGGAAAATCAAAGAGAAGTGTGCTTATTCTGATGAGAATGCTCAGAAGCTTCCGTAATCAACTAGTGGAAGAATTATTCTATCAAAATCAAAGATGTGCAATCTCTTTACCTCACGATGAAGACATGAGGGTAACAACTGCCTGACTCCCATGAAGTCTCGCCACAGTCCAATAATTATACCATATTGGAAAACATGTTCTATAGATAATGTTACGGACTAGCCTGAGATGAGAAAAGAAGAGAAAATAGGGGCGTGGAAGGTCATACAAGCCCTGCAGAAATGCCTTCCTATCCTGACTTTATATACTTCCTTTTGCTGGGCAGGATTTACACTACTGCTTTCTAACAGTATCAAAGTGCAATGACAACCATTGGGGCCCATGACACATTCCACATACCGTTTTCAAATGGCTTTCAAAGTGTTATATCCTGCTTGGTGTAGATCTGGCCCTGGAAAGCTATTCAACAGCAAGAGAATATATTGTTGCTCAACAGGAATACATTTAAGTCTCATCTTTACTAGAGAGGTTATTAGAAAAGAATGTGTATTATACAGTGGCTTAGGCTAGGCACATTTACCCCGGGAGTATATCGGTAGGGCTGTGAATCCATTCTGGGTTTCAGTCGGAACCAGTCAGAACACTAAAAGAGCTATCCAAGGTGCTGAACTCATTTTGGGGTGTATATAAAGTCCAGCACTTTGGATAGCTCCATTGGAGTCCCGGCTGGTTCTAACAGAAATGCAGAATGGATTCATAGCCCAACCAATATTGGAGACATCAGCCTCTACTGAGTAAGTCCCATTGACTTATTATAGTAAGTATAGGATTGCGCTATAAGAAAATGGTCTATACATCAGGAAGGCTCACTAGGTGGCCTCCGGGAAGTAATTCTGTCCCAGCCACAACCCCAGTCCCCCAAGCTGGAGATAACAATACTGACCTTCCTTACATGATTGTTACAAGTACTTTGAATACTCAAAGGCACTGTATCAGGTCTTATCATTGTTACAAAAAGAGCATCCCCATCCAGAGCTGTAGTGTCAGAGGAACATACAAAGGTGTCTTATGCCAAAACAGACCATCTAGGTCAGTCGCTAGTATTAGGCTGGCAGTGGCTTTTCAGAGTTTCAGACCAGAGTCTTTTCTAGCTCTCCCCGGAGATGCTGGGGGATTGAACCTTTGAACTTTTGCATGCACCCTACTCCTTACTGTCCTTTCTAGACAACAATGTATTTTTGATACCATCCTGCTTAATTTGCTCTCCCCTGATGCTTTTCTGCAAATATTAGAGGGAAGGTGTAGAACCAGGTGAAATGCTACCAACTGATGATGAAGGAGTACCATCAGTCTGTCGGAAAGGTTGACGGTACACATACTTTATCATGGGCATATTGAAGTGATGGAAATCCAGCCTTCCCCAACCTGGTGCCCTTCAGATGCATTTGACTCCAACTCCCATCATCCTCAGGCAAGATCTTTGTCTGTAGTGGAAATGCACAATACCATCGTATTTCGAGGACTCAGTGGTGCACAGAGTACCTCTGTGCATGTCTAGAGTGCTTTTTGGCCTTGTTATGGAGCTAATCTGCTATGTCTTTTTATTAGTTCCCATGGCTAATGCTGTTGACCCTGTGTTCAAGGTCAGTAGATAAGCCTTTGGCAGCACCTTGAGGTTGAGCTACCTTGTTGTTCAGAGTGGCTTGGAAGTGAATGATCTATGCTGGGTGGCCGGACTGCCAATTGTTAGGGCCAGTGCTTTCCCCCACAAAAGGAATGTATGTAACACTTTTGAAATGATTGGACTATGCCCAGAATGGGAGGGATCGAGGGAATAGCATATGATTCCCAAGGTCCCTCCCAAGGGGCAGGACATTGTCACAGGTGATCCTGGAACAGGTGCTGCAGGGCCAGGCCATTATGGGGTCACATTAACTGCTGATCTCATCTTGATAAGATAAGATAAGATAAGATTAGTAGAAGGGACAAATGCTTTAAACTCTTGCTATAATAGTATGCTTAGTTTGCTTCAATTGCTTTTGTTAATCTGATTCTCTTTAATAAAACTTTTTCCTTCACTCATTGGCACGCTTATTGCCTCTGCATATCCTAAAGAGAACCATTGCCTATTGGCAAAGCTGTGTGGTCATGCAACACCTGGCATAGAGCAACGGAGTAAAATTCCAGGACAGAATATATGCAGTTATTTAAGGAGATTATCTCAAGTGTGAAATCAGGATTACCTGATGTAGCCAAGTATAATATTCTGAAAGGATGAAACCTTTTGTGTTTCTTTTTCTTGAAGTCTTCTTTGTTTTATGCTTGAATTACAAGTGGATTCATTTGCTTCAGCTTAATGATGCAGGGGCTGTTGGTGATATATAATGTTTGTTTGTAGTTTGTTTGTTTTCTTTCTCTGTCTCTAGACTGAAATCTCAGCAGAGTCACTTTCTCTTACACACTAGATAAATTACTTCTTTCTACAAGGATTTTTCTTTAAGGAAGTACTTTACTTAATCAGGCAAGCTTTTATAATGAACTGAAAAAACAACTTAACTTTATGCTTTACAATCTTTTCCTTCCTTTGAGCAGCCTTTAACAAAATAATGATGCAAAACAATCTTTAAGCATTCTTTTGCTTTCTTGTGCTCTTTTTCTCATACGAACCACATTGCCTGTTCCTCGCAACGTTCCTCCAGTTTACTTCTCCAGACAGCTTGCTTCTCTGAACTTTCACTTCAGCATTTACAGAAACAAAAAACACACCAGCCTCTGCATATTCAGCTTTCTTACTGACCACCCCGCCTGACAGAACAACTTTTCCTGACTGACTAAGCTTAGCTTTTTCCTTTCTTACTTATGCAGTTAATTCAGGTGTGTCTTCTTCCTTAATTCAGAACACCTGTTCTCAATCTCCACTCTCATTCACTACTGATCTTCCTCGTTTAAAAATAATACATACTTAATTGCAATCCTTTCAATTACTAACAGGGGCCATTATAAATTTGTAATCTCTCTAAGTACTGGAGAGAGAATAGGTGATATTCCTGTGGACCGGGAATAGATGGTTGGTAAAGTGAAGAATGAGAACAATGCCTCCCTGTTCTTCATCAAACTCAAAGCATAGTTGGAGTACACTGCCTGAGAACCACTTCAGATTTTTTTTTAAAAATCAACATGAAATGTATGAATCATGTGTAAATCCTTAACTTCTCTCCCATATGCTGTGTTGCCACATCACTTTCCCACTGGTGTGAGGGCATGCAGGTAACCCCCCCCCACACACACACACACAAAACAGTCAGCATGCCGAACCACCAGCAACATCTCCCCATTTTGGTCTGGGAGTATTTTGCAACTAGTCTGACCAGAAGAAACAGTCTCCAAAATCTGCCAAAACCACAGTTGTCAACACATCCACAGGATAACACTGGTGTCACACAACAAAAGTTATAGCCATCCTTTCTAAATTATCTGGGGGTCAGTGCCCAATTTGCAAGATGAAGGAGTAGTGTGAGACCCTCCTTTCAAAACATAGATGCCTTCTAGTCTCTAATTACCAGTGAACTGGGTGCTCCATTTGAACACCTAGGTTTATAAGATTGTTTCATCCAGGAGGAAGTGGAGGTGGAGGAAGGGTGGAGGGAGTGGACACTTGCACAAGTGGGGGTTTACATGGAATGCCCTATTCACACACATGAAGTAACCTGCGTGGTAGATAGAAGGGGCTCTTGCTGCTATTTCACCATACGAATTGAGATTTGGTGTTCATATGAACCTGGTGTGAATGCATCAACTGGGGCACAGACTTGTCCTTAACCCTGAAAATCCATTCAGAGGATTCTAGTTGAATAGCTCCAAGGACTACTAAACAAGAGGTATTATGTAGCTATCTTGTCTTTCCCTTCTTAATTGATTTTTATGTGTGCATGATAAGAAAAAAAGAGGAAAATGGTGGAGAAATGTAGGAGGTCACAAATGGAAGCCACTACCACCTAGACAAGTCTGCTCTTCAATGAGATGGGGTGAAACCCCTGCCTCAGGTGGCAGAGCAGGAAGAGCAGTGATTGCATCACTTCCTCCTGCCTCCACTCCTACCAGTAGGGCCCACCACCACATTTAGCAAGAGCCCAGCAAGTTGCTGTCCTGCCATGACATCTGGGAATAACCAAAAAGTTAAGGTTTACAAATTTTTAAAAACTTTGTCGATTTATAGAGCAATTTGCTTGATCATCTCTGAAGAGAAATTTGATTGTGTATTTCAATTGCTCTATTTGATTGTGAACATATTTATATAAAATACAGTTTTTTTTTTAAAAAATGTAAATCTTAACTTTTTGGTTATTCCTTGTTTGTGGTTTTTGGTTAAGGCTAGCACCTTGTTTTGTCTTGTTTCTGCCATGACATCTGCCACATCGAAAGAGTGGCCCATGGGACTCTTTGGAGTAGCCACCCTCTGGAGAGCCATGTCAGTTAAGGAAGCAACCTGCATGGCTCTTCAGAAATCTGGTCAGGCCTAAACACCTTGCTCTGAGGGGGTCCTTCCTCAGAGTCAGGCATTGTGGGAGGGGTGGCCCAAGAGATTGCCTGTACAGGTTATCTCCTGGGACACCTTCCCATGCCTGGCTCGGAGGAAGGACCACTTAGGAGACAGGCATCTGAAGAGCTGCACTGGCTGCTTCCTCCAGCCACACGGTTTGTGGCAGTAAGAGTAAAGGGGGCATATCACAGGAAGGCAAAGGTGGTCGGGGGGCATGATGTGGTAAAGGGAAGGTGGCACGACAGGGGAAGCATGTGGGGGGGAGGGGAGGGTGCAATGCAGTGGCAGCACATGTGCTTTCTCTCAGGTGCTGGGAGAACTTCTGAGGCAGGTCAATTTTACAACAAAATCCTCTCCTGGAAGCTTTTGGACAGTGTCGTTTTTGAATCATTCGATGTCTACTTCATTCATAATGCCATGGCAGTTCACCCAGATGTCAGTTTCAGATTGGCTGAGAAATGAACAACTCTGGCCCTTTCCGCACCATAGGGGCAGAGAGGGCGGGAAGCAGGGGAACCCGGAAGTGCTTACTTCTGGGTTCGGCGTGAGGAGGCCGCACCAGAAAGCGATGTCCCGGGCTTCTCCTGGACCGTCGCAAGTCGCGCCAGTCATTTTTTTAAAAAAAAAGATCTATGGAGGAGTGCACAAGCGCTCCTGCGCAAATGTAAGTACCCCCCCCCAAAATGCATGAGATCACGCGCCCTCCCCCCTCCATCCTAGGGATGGCGATATCGCTGTCCCCCCTCCTGATGGTCTCAGAGCCGAACAGTGCAGATCTGTGGCCATTGGCGCAGCTGCACTTACTCGCGGGTAAGCGCGGCTGCGCCTGGGATGGGTGATCACATCAGCTGCCCATCTGGCTGCCCTCCCGGGAGGAGGAAACAAACCGGGATAATACCATTCCCTGAACTCCCAGGAAAATGGAGGGCTGGCCCCTGCCTGCTTGTGGGAGTTGAACTATTTACCAGCGACACTGGTCCTAAGGTAGATTTCTCCAACCTGGCGGCCTCCAGCTCACATGGGGATTGTAGTCCAATACATCTGGGGAGCGACAGGTTGGGGAAATTGTTCTAAGGTCTCTGTTATTAAAAACAGAAAGAAAGCGTAGCCCTGAGAATAAAACCATTGTCTAAAATCTTGGAATATAACTCCAGAAAGTAACAGTGTAAAAATATCAGGATCATGCATTTCCCAATATTTTGGAATTCAATTGAGAACATGTTCGACACAACCATGCTATCTTTCTCTCAAGAGCCAGAATTAGGCAGCTAAGACCTGATAGCAGTTATCTACAGTGAGCACCGAAACAAATAACGGGTCTTGACCTAATTTGCTTTCATAAGAAAAATAACTTCTGGAGACATGGTTAATGGCAAACTTCTCTTCTGCATTAAGTGAAAAAGTTGGCTGTGAGCTGCTTCCTCTTCTGATTTTTTAAAAAACATGTGCATTACTGATTAGAGCTGTTTGCTCCTGGCAGTTTCTATCAGGACAGACGTTTTGAGTATGGAAATCATTACAACGAAGCACCAGTTTTCTTGGAGTTTCCAAACATTTTTCTCTTTCTCCCATTTTTTTTTTTTTAACAATTACATTTATATGACGAGATGTCACTGGTTCAGATTATGGCAAAATTAACCTTGAACAATAGCAGCAGAAATCTTCGGGAAGCTTAAACAAAGAGCTCCACAAGGTGAGAAGGGCATTACTCATTTCAGTTCATACATCAAAAATGCCAGAAAATGGATCATTAGACAAGAGCAGATTGCATTCAGCAGGTTTTTCTCATCTCAAGATGTCTCTTACCATGATAATGGTGTGGTGGCATCTCCACGTTGCAACAGGTTGGAAATAGTTCTTTTCCCCCCCAGATAGTTGTTGATAATGCCATCTTTGTGCATGGTTTGGACACTCATCCTGTTCCTCTGTTTTTTTAAACAGTTTCTGCATATTTTTTGTTGTGCTTCAAAATCCTGCAAAACCTGTTTGACCAGAGATTCATTTCCTCTAAGGCTTTACAGCCAATGGAACCCACACGCTCCCTCTTATGAATTCTCCTCTTGGCAAAGAGTGTTTTGCTAACACCCTATCAATAAAGGAAATAAAACAGAGATAAAGTAAGGTGGGGCCTTATCTGCAGTGACCCCAATGTAACAGAAAAGGCTCCCTTCCGAAGGTCATGTGCATCTCCTTTGCTGTATCTTTAAAGAAAGAAATGCAAGAGACCTATTTGTTCCTGTTCTCTTTTTAAAATCTCTGTGCTTCTGTTGCTGCTTTTACAAGCTTTAATATTTTCATTAAACATTTAAATCCATTTTACATTTTATTGATTTATCCTTTGTGAGTCACTTGAGTGTAGGAGGCAGGAAATACATTGTTTAAATAAATAGATGAACATTCATGTAGGAGCGGATAAAACTTTGGAGCAGGGGAGCTGTTGTCCCAGAATAATATATGGCAGGGCTGGCCTGAATTCAGTCTTGTGGGGTCAACCTTTTTTTTTTTTTAATCCCCTTGGATTTTTACAAAAGAAGAATGAATACTCAGGATCTCTGAATAATTAAGAAATAATCTATAGTATGTGATCTAAAATGTGCATTTTCTGTTTGAAACAAAGAAGTGAAACATACAAAGTTTTACCAAGTCCAGCATTCTTTCCTAGAATACCACAGCCAGATATTACTTTAAAGCTATGTTCCCCCCATTTTTACTCTAGAGTAGGCACAAGACCCCCGATCCAGATTGCGATGCAACCATGGGTTTGGAAGCTGCAGCTTGTGCAAAATGCAGCGGCCAGATTCATAACTGGGACCAGAAGGTTCGAGCATATAAGACCTACTCTGGCCCACTTGCATTGGCTGCCTGTATGTTTCTGAGCCCGATTCAAGGTGCTGGTTTTAACCTATAAAGCCTTACACGGCTTGGGACCACAATACCTGATGGAACGCCTTTCCCGACATGAACCTACCCGTACACTATGCTCAACATCAAAGGTCCTCCTCCGGGTGCCTACTCCGAGGGAAGCTCGGAGGATGGCAACAAGGGTGAGGGCCTTTTCTGTGGTGGTCCTCCAATTTTGGAATCATCTCCCTGATGAGACCCGCCTGGCGCCAACTCTGTTATCTTTTCGGCACCAGGTCAAAACTTTTCTTTTCTCCCAGGCATTTTAACAGCTTAAGTTGAGGTTTTAACTGACTTTGTGGCCAGGCTTAACAGTTTAAAATGTTTAAAATGTCAGTTTTTCTGCGCCAGGTCAAGACTTTGCTCTTCTCTCAGGCATTTAGCAATATCTGATGAGTCTGCGTTTGTTTTGATTTTAGGCTTATAGCTTGTTAACGTTATTATAGAGGTTTTAAATATATGTGTATATTGTGTGTATATCGTATGGTTTTGCTGTTTTAATTTTGGTATATTGTTTTTAATTGTTTTAATCTTATGTAAACCACCCAGAGAGCTTTGTCTATGGGGCGGTATACAAATGTAACAAAATAAATAAAGAAATGAATGGGTGATAGGAGAGCTTTTAAGATCTGGATCAGGGGGCCCTGCACCTACTCTAGAGTAAAAATGGGGGGAGCTATAGCTGCTAGACCTACATTTAAAGTAATGTCTGTTTTGGTCACCAGAAGCCAGCAGGCTGTAGATAATCCATCGGAATTGGCTGGTGATGCATTAGTAAACTGTGGTCTATCACCTGGAAGCTAAAATCACTCTTTTGTGTGCCAGAAGCTATGGAAACTGGTGTGGCTTTTTGCCACAACAACCCTTATGGGATGACTGCCTTTGTCAAAGCAGAATAACTCACTTTGTAAGTGAGTTTGAATATTTTATTACCATTTTGGAGGAGGAGGAAGAACTAGGATGAGAATATACAAGAGGAGAGGTCAGATCAGAGTTCCCCTGAAGTCATTAAAACTCATGCAAAGGACATCAGCCAAAGGATGTTCTAGGCCTAATGAGGAACTGGGTTGCCTTAGAGAAAACATGACCTCATCTGACAACTTGAAATTGATGGCATATAGATGTTTCAATGAGGTCATCAGAAATGATTATTTTATTTTATTTTTACAAAAAAAAAAGAAAAGAAAAGAAAAAGAAACGGTACATTTTAGAAGTGGAAATTTTCTTTTCAACCACTTGGATAAACGGATCCTTAGCCTTTCAAAAGCAATAGAAAGGGGGAAAGTATAAAAATCACCATATGTTCCGTGAAACCCTCCTGCTCCCCCCAAATCAAAACATTTGTGCCAAGCCTTGAAAAAGCCCACTGAATCTGTCCAAGCCAACAACACACCAAGGTCTGAAGCAAAGTAGCTGAATTTTAAGTAGGTAACTTGCGAAAGTAGCAATTTTAAACTTGAGATCAGATGCAGTATACCCTCTAGCACACAGAAGAGCACAGGTCAGTTGGATCCAAATGTCTGGACAGAAGTACAAAGACATTTTTAAAATAGAAAAACATATAATAAGAAACATCAGTATTTTTAGTTTCTCATGCAGAAATATAAGCTGTAGCATTCTCCCCAAAGTACAGTAATAAATTTGAAACCTTCTGAGACAGGGTGGGACTCCCCTGTATTTTTCATTTCATTTATTTTTCAAGATGTTTAAACAACCTTCACCAGGCTTTGATATTCACATAGGAGGATATGTATTTCACCAAAGATCCTTCGACAGGAAAAGAACAATTTCTAATTCACATCAGTGAAAAATACTGCCCATTGTATAGAAACGTCTAAATATAAAATATTAATTTTAAAACATTTCCATCTGATTCTATAAAAAAAGATGATCAGAAAGGGACCAGATCACTGCCTAATTGATTATCCCTGCTGCCATACATCACTCCATAGTCAGAAAGAGACTATGGCTGAATTCGGACAACACGATAGTCAATGGTGGGGTAATAATCAACTTTACAGTTGTTCATCTAGGGGGTACTCCCCACACAACATGATAATAAATAATCAACTGTAGTGTGGATTAGGATCAGCACTCAGTTGACTATGGCAGCATTTGGACGACACAATAGTTGATACAACTGACGATTGTTCCCCCCCACCCCCCAGTTGCTTATTGTGTCATCCAAATTCAGCCTATGAGTTGACGTAACCATAAAGCATCACAATACCATTTCATGGCTAGATGGAAGGGTTTCGTGGAAGGTGGCTACGTAGATTTGCCCAACCTCAATCTAAATCTGAATGTTTCTAGCCATCACAGGTCTGTACAATTTGTAATCCTCAGAACCAAATACCAGCTATTGCTATATTGTAAAGTCCAAAACAAGTAGTCAAAGCAAAAGGTCATGCAAGGTTGTCCAATTGACCTGCACCCAGGAAAGTCTTGGGAAGCCATCGATAACAGAATTTTTGATGTCAATGCTGTGGGAGATGTTGTCCCCAGCTCTTGTCTCCAAGAAACCACATGCACTACTGTGAGAGGGGGCACATATCTTTTATGCCTCCATAAACATCCAAAATATTTGAACCATGAAACCAAAGGGCAATCTGTGTCCTCCCAAAAGGTCATCTCCCCAAAGTTTGGGGAATCCTTTGGAGCATCCTCAGAGCAATCAGGGTAAACAGTTGCCCTGAGACTGGAGAGCAGAAGGGAAGCACATTCTGGCTTCTGATATCAGCCAGGGGACTTGGGGTTTGTAGGATGCACTCCCTGTTTTCCAGGAACACCATCAAGCCAAGGGGAAGCCCAATCTGGCTCATCCATCATCCAGAAAAGGAGAAGTAGCAGGGAGTTCCATTCCCCCTCCATTCCAGAAAGAACACTTGGAGACAAATTGCAGTTGCCCTGGGACTGCAGAAGTAAGAGGAAAGGACACTATGGCCCCATCCATTGGCAGTTGCCCTAGGACTGCAGAAGGGGAGATCAGCCTGGCCTGAAGTGCATTGAAATGCCTTCTTATAGCTCACCACCTTGTCCTAGCCTTTAAAAACTTCGACCTCCTCTTCTGTTTCCCTCCACTTCCCTTCTGTTGTGTGTCTTTTTAGTTTGCAAGCCTGGCGTCAGGGCCTATTCCTCTTTCCTATTGATGTGAGCGGCTTTGGGAGACAATAGTTGTCTGAAAACTGGGACAGAAATGCAGAAAACTAATTATTATTGTTATTATTGTTATTATTATTATTATTATTATTATTAATAATAATAATAATGCAATTGAAGGAACAGGGCAATAACCTGTAGAGGATTCTGGTATGTGTTCTGTTATGATTTTGAGAGAATAATTTCTGTTGGGAAAACAGCTTGGGAGTGGACAATTTGGCACTTAGAAGCAGAAGGAGAAATGGGGCCTTTTATCCAAACTGACATTGCTCTTCCAAGGTGATTCCTCCCTCAAGCTGTTTGTCTTGACCATGCTCCTGACAGGTTTGTGAAGGCAAACAAGCCCTGAGTGAAAACGCCCCATCCTTTTCACCACCCCATTTCCAGGCACTGAAAAGTGACTTGGGGGGAGAGGGTGAAAGGGCTGGGGGTGGGACTTAATGGCAGTCGTGGCAATACATTTTCTTGTGGGGCATGGTCCACATTTCCCACCCTCCAAAACGTACTCTGTGTGACAGTGTAAACTAGGGTGACCAGATAAAATCCAGGTCAGGGCTCATGTAACTTTAACAGTTGTAGAGAAAAAGGAATTTCAGCCAGGGTCATTTGTATGCAGTTAGTTCCTGGTGAAATTCCCTCTTCATCACAACTGTTAAAGTTGCAGGGGCCCTGTCTTCTTTTGTATATGGTCACTCTAGTATAGTGCCTGCACCTTTAACTGTTGTGATGAAGAGGGAATTTCACCAGGAACTAATTGCATACAAATGACACTGGCTAAAATTCCCTTTTCTCTACAACTGTTAAAGTTACATGAACCCTGACCTGGATTTTATCTGGTCACCCTAGTGTAAACTCATGTTTAGAACCCCACAGGAGGAACAAAAAACACCTTTGGAAGAGAGGAGAAGTAGTGGGAAAGCAGCGAGTGTGAGAACAGGCACTTCCTCCTCTGTCACGTTTTCACTCCAATTTTTTCTCCCTTCCAAAGTTTTGTTACCCAGGACGGCCCATAATTCTTGCTTTGCATGCAGGAAGTTCCAGATCATCATCTCCACTTCAACCCCTGCTAGATCCACTTAGAAGGCTCTCAGGCTGCAAGGCTTGGAATGCATCACTTGGCCTGAGAACGTAAAGCGCTACTATCCGCTAGAGTAGTGGGCTATACAGCTCCGACTTGGGTGGGGCACTGAATCCATTTTTGGTTTTAGTCAGAACTCTAAAGGAGCTATCTAAGGTGCTGAGCCCATTTGGGGATATGGTTCAGCCCTTTGGACACCTCTTTTAGTGTGCTGGCACGTTCCAACTAAACCTGGAATGGATTCACAGCCCTGCCAAAATTGGAGCCACCAGCCTCCACTGGATCAATATCAACCAATGTTCTGACTCAGTATAAGGCACCTTCAAATTCTTATTCGTGACAATCATAAAGAGAGTCAGCAGGGGAGCAACATCTTACCACAGGCCAAGCAATGGATCTTTCTGAACCATGACGCTCTATCTATAGTATTAGTATAGCCATACAACCCATTATCAAACATTAGGCATGTTTCAAACATCGAACATTTTTCTACTACCAATGCAAAACAGCCACAACCACAAATTCATTTTTGCAGACCAGGGTCTCAAACAGGAAGCAGCTTTGAGAATATGATCGTCAGATCCATGGGTAGTGGGGAGGCATTTGGGTGACAACGATCTGGATCCACATTATACCACTTGGAAAGAAGTCTGTGTTTTGAGCAGGATGCATGATACATAATAAACCAATCACAAATCAATAATAATAATAATAATAATAATAATCAGATGGACAAAAATTAGGTTTTTAGACCCACTTTTGAGAAGGCCCATGTTTGAGGGGAAGCATCCTGAACATGCACTGATATCATGCAGGAAATAGAACTACCCACTGAAGTAAAGGGTCAAGTATAAGCCACAGCCGTGGAGACCTGGATGTCTCTGAATTTTCAGATTTGTACGTCTATAGCTGTTTTACTTGTAGATACTTAAGGAAAAACAAAGATGCGGTATTCTATCAAATTGCTTAGTGAGAATGACATCTAATCCTTTCTGTCAGTGTTTTGGCCAATGAATGAAAGGCAATGCAATACTGGACAAGCAGTGGGCATGTATTTTTATTTTTATTTTTGGTAATCATATTTAGGGATGGGAGATAATTTTAATAATGTGAAACAATACATCAACTGAAACTCACATTATTCTTAGAAATTTGCACTTCTCTGAATTTTGCAATAGGGTTCTTAAGTAATAAAATATGTACAAAATGTGTATATTAGGGGAAAGTGCGCACAAAAATGCATATATTGGTGAAAATAACATTAAAGTGCATTTTATTCAGAGAAATTGTGTTAAAATGCATGTATTGGGAGAAATGCACACAAAAATGTGTGCACATTTTCATGATAATTTTTTTAAAAATAAAATCCTCAAAGTTTGGGATGGACTGAATTTAAGACTCAGGTGTCCAGATGAGTAAAGGGGAAAGAGTGCAGCTAAAATTTTGTAATCCAAATATCAGTGGAAGCAGCTACAGAAATGTAGTCGTATTAGTTCCTTCCGATATTACGTTTGCACCATCAGCTGTTTTTGATCATGCTGTGATTTAAAACTTTTACTTTTTATTTAAAAATACAAAATAGAAGTAATAACATGGCTTCTGTCATCATCATGTCTCTCAAAAACCACAACTTTTTTTAAGGCTTCCCTCTCCCCTACAACTGCCATTTGGTTGCTGTCTAAGTTATTTTTGCATGCCCTCCACAAAATTCAATAACTGAGGTAGACCACTATCGCTAACACGTGCCAGAAAAAGTCCCTAAAAGGACATGCAACTTTTTCTAAACTACAGAGAGTATAAAACTCTTTGAATTCTGTCAGATAAATAAGATTTGGATGAAGAACTGTGGAAACATGCATATCACACCACCCTTTTATATTTTCTGGAGATTAATTAGGCAAGCTGAAGGATGACACATCTCCCTTGTTCCAAAAGGTTGGGTGCTTGGGTATAACACATTTCTCTGGAGCCTTCAACCTCACAATCTGAGATGTTTCCAATTAGTGCTGTCCACCGCCTTGGGTTGAATTCCCAAATCCATACAAGGCAGTACTGGGGTTGGCCCAAAGCACCCCAAAGGAAAGCAGATTACTTCTGAAGTGCCTCGGACCGATTCGGGGAAGTGGTGGGCCACTCCACCCATCAGCCTGCCCATGCAGGAAGGCTGGTGCCAGCCCAACCATGACTCCCCCTCCCTCCCCCCTCCCCTGTCCTCTCCTTCCCAACTCACTCCGAAACTTGAAGCTGCTGCCCCTGGGCGAGTGAGCAAGCAGGGAGTCCAATGGACTGATATGCTCGGGGTGGGGGAACCTCACTTCCGATTTGTTTCCAAAGTGAGACAGCTAAGTCACGAAGCACCCCGAGTTGAATTGGTGCCATTTTGGAGGCACCAAAACAGTTTCCAATGCAAGTCAGGAGTTGTGCACAGCCTTATTTTCAATAGAGGTCTGAGCTGTGATTAGCGTACAGGACTCTAACACAAAATAAATGTAATTCTGATGGACAGTGGAAAACAACGCATTAAGAGAAAGTGCAGCCAACTTTATTAGCCATGTCAGAAAATGGGTGCTCTTTTGTCCCAGAGAGTTCTCTGAGAAAGCTCCTAAATGACAAGCTGAAACGAACTCAGGGGAATTTGCCCATCACTCACTAGTGACTGTCTTTCACCTGCTCAAGTTTATTCAGTCTCTCCTCTTCTCTGCTAGCGCTAACAGTAGTTTCTTTCATGGCAGTATGTAAAAATGTGACATATTTCCGTGCATCCCTTGCTGAGTGTAAAATTATTTCCATATTTTCCACATAATTTTCCTGCGTAGAATGTTTCTCCTGGCAAACGGCAAGAAACACTTCCATAGCCTCAGAAACCTCCCACAAATCTTAATCCCAATTACAGAAACCTCCCCTGCTAAAATGCAATGTTTTGACTCAAGGAACTGGTTGTGCAAAGCATTACAAAAAATGGGAATGGAATATTAAACGTCATACATGAGGGCATTTTAAAAAAACACCTAGTAGCATGTGAAAACAGTTCTGTTGGGACTAGGCCTGGTAAACACCCTACTACAGAGAAGACGGACAGATGTAACAGTAGTAATGAATTCCGAGCAGCCAACACTGTGTTCTAATGCATTTCAACTGTATTATTCTAAATAACTTGTAGCTACCAAGGCATTCATCATGATAGTGCTGAAAGTTTCTTCGAGCATTCATATTGGAAAGGGGGAGATCTGGTAGCTAAAACAGATTAAGGCCAGTTCTTCACCTTGTGTCAAATCATTTCGTGTAGATGTAGCCTAAGTTCATAAAGCCTATGGTCACAGCCATCTTGGGAGCATTGCTGAGGCCTAAGGTTGTTACCAAACTGAAGTCACTGCAGCTCCCTTGGAGAAGAAGGGGGGAAAATAAGAAGGGGAGATGGCAAGTCCTATAGGGAAAGAAAGCTTTCTCTCTTGTTGGATGTAGCTACAACATTTTATAGTGCCAAAGAGAAATGATGTTATTTTTCATTTCTTTTGTTTTGTTTCACCTTGTGATAAGGGCTAGATCTGGCTGGCAAGTTAAAAACAATAACCCAGGACCCACATTTTGAACTAACCAAAGACCTAAGATAGGGGCATTGGCAGAGATCTCCCTCCCCTTATTATGCCCCTCAGGTGCTCACGAACCTGCATGACCCAAGGGGTGGATTTGGCCTAAACCCCTCTTATTGTTCACATGAGGGGTGTGTGTGTGTATGTGCATGTTAAAGAGCCATTTCCTAAACTCATGTGAGGGAATGCAGCTGAGGTTTTAGGGGAGGTCCTTGTAGTTGCAGCAAGATGGTAAAGACACAGAGGGACGGACTGCACCTCCAGGTCACCAATTATCTACCTTTCCTTTGGAAGCTTGGGGAAGGTGGCATGAAATTAATTGGCACTTGTGTGATCTTGTATCACTTTGGTTGTTTTTGGCTGCTTTTTGCGCCTCCTTGTCATTGGCAAGCCTTACTTCAGCTATTAAAAAAGTTAAGAGGCCAATTTATATGGCTGTCATATTTGTTGTGACCATTCCTCCCCTCTCTGTCCACTCACGATTAATCCTCACTTGTGAAGTCATCTGAATCCTTTGCCACAGGGAGAAGCTGAAATTTTGTACCCCACTTCTCACAATGTGACAATCTCAGTTAGAGTGGGGTTGACAGATCCTTCCATCCTTGGATTTGCCTCAGGTAGGCTATGGAGATGGTACCCATGTGAATTGGCCCCAAATGTAAAACTCAAAATGTCTTTCTGCTTGTTCTGTTTTAACCAGAGCTATGCGTGTTACCAGCTCTCTGTTATCTGCCATTGGTACCCGAAACTTACTCCAACTTTTATTTGGCCTCTGCCCCAGGTCTCGCCACATGGTAGAATTGTCCTACTTCCTTCATTCCTTTGCTAGATTTGACCTAAGGCGCTTGTAATCTAGGGAGGAGAAATGGGCAGTACTTCTGGA
Organism: Anniella stebbinsi; assembly: GCA_029215795.1. Lineage (NCBI taxonomy): Eukaryota > Metazoa > Chordata > Lepidosauria > Squamata > Anniellidae > Anniella > Anniella stebbinsi. The sequence continues at coordinate 95,643,763 of JARDYH010000003.1, read as the reverse complement.
AGTCATATCCTGTAACCTGGGAGCCATTCTCTTTCACCCTAGAGTAGGCTGACCAGATAAAATCCATGTCAGGGCTCATGTAACTTTAACAGTTGTAGAGAGAAAAGGGAATTTTAGCCAGTGTCATTTGTATGCAATTAGTTCCTGGTGATATTCCCTCTTCATCACAACCATTAAAGGTGCATGCACTATACTAGAGTGACCATATGCAAAAGAAGGCAAGGCCCCTGCAACTTTAACTGTTGTGATGAAGAGGGAATTTCACCAGGAACTAATTGCATACAAATGACATTGGCTGAAATGCCCTTTTCTCTACAACTGTTAAAGTTACATGAGCCCTGATTTGGATTTTATCTGGTCAGCCTACCCTAGAGGAGTGAGTGGCTGGCTGCAGTTACTCAGAATGATGAAAGAGACATCCTTTGTACATGCAGAAAGGAATTCCTTTCATTATTTTATTCCTAGGCAATGCCCCTGTCCGAACTCCAGCTAAAATTAAGCCATGTGGCCATGAAGCTCACTGGGTGACCTTGGGTGACTCTCAGCCTAAACTATTACGCAGAATCATTGTGAGGATGAAATTGAAGAAAGAGAACAATGACTGCCTTGGAAGACAGGCCAGGATATAAATGCACTAAATAAATAGATGTTACAAAGGAGTTCCTTCTGCTTTCAGAGATGCTTGAGAATTTGTTCAGCCTCAGAGCTTATGTCCTCCTACACAATGCCTCCTCATTACTGAGGGGGAAGGAGGAAGTGAGTGACAGCTTGGCATTTTGCTCTTCCCCTGCCTTGTTTTCTGACAGCCATGGCTGCTTCAATTGCCACACCCAGCCAAGATTTTATTAAAGTGGTCCACTTAAAGATTGGGAAACATCTTTGTGAGAATTTTGGTAAGACACTCCTAGACACCAAAAGCAAAAGGGAATTACTGAACAGCTAGGTGATAGCCTGTAGCTACAAAAGACCTCAAGATCAGTTCAAATTGAGTTCTGTGTGAGAGCAGATCTACACACTAGCTTTGTAACATTTCATAAAGGTTACGAAAACTCTTTGGGCCACATGAAGCACTCCCTTGAATGTTGTATACCTGAGGTTTTTTAAAACTCACTTCAGCTATATACAACAGTTTTTACTTTTAATAAATCATTTTAAGTAAAATAATGTGTCCTTCCTTACCATTTGTGATTCGTGGGGGCAGTGCTTTGTTTACCGGCGCCCAAATGCTTAGCCGTTGATTGGTGGGGAAGAAAGAGGGGCTAAGGAGGAAGTGGGCGAGTGAACTACAACACCCACGATGCTTAGCCCTGTACTCATTGAAAGCTAGGGAATGAAAGGGGAACTAAGGAGGAAGCGGGCGAGTGAACTACAGCGCCCACAATGACTTGCCCTAAACTCATTGTAAAAACGAAACAGAAAGAGATGGGCAGAAGGGTGTGAGACTGCACACACTGCTTTGAAGACGGAAGAATTTTTCTCCTCTAACGTGAGTACTCCTTAATGTGGCCTAAGACGTTTTGGAACGCACCTATTTGGAACGTTTTAAAATATTATTTAAAATGTTCCAAGGTACTGTGTAGATAGGCTCTCAGTAGCTAATAATACAGCCCTATTTTGTACCTTATGGAAAGTGCCCAAAGCCATTTTGAAAAGGTTACTCAAGAAGTTTTTGTGTAGTCTGATACTCCTCCATCTTTCATTGTCAGTAAGGGCCAATTCTCAGGGCCCAAATGGACATTACTTTAAAAGTGTGTCTAGCAACTCTTCTTTTAATTTTTACTCTAGAGTAAAAAAAAGTGGGCATGGCCCCAATCCACATCTTAAAAGCTTCCCAACCCCTACAGGGTGGGGGCTTTACCTACTCTAGAATAAAAATTAAAAAAAGAAAGACATAGCTGCTACACACACACTTAAAGGAATGTATGTTTGGCCCTCACTCTGCATGTTTTTTGTTTTTTTTTTACATTTAGATATGTCCCCAAACACTCAGTCCCCAGGGGACAGTCATAACTACCATGGCTAGTAGATCTCAGCATTACTGCATAATTTATGGTGACGGTTGTGGGATAAAACTTTTTTTGACAAAACTTTATTTGCACTTTCATTAAAGCACAGCTGTCAAGACTAGGCTGACCAGATAAAATCCAGGTCAGGGCTCATGTAACTTTAACAGTTGTAGAAAAAAGGGAATTTTAGCCAGTGTCATTGGTATGCAATTAGTTCCTGGTTATATTCTCTCTTCATCACAACAGTTAAAGGTGCATGCACTATACTAGAGTGACCATATGCAAAAAAAGGCAGGGCCTCTGCAACTTTAACTGTTGTGATGAAGAGGGAATTTCCCCAGGAACTAATTGCATACAAATGACACCTGCTGAAATTCCCTTTTCTCTACAACTGTTAAAGTTACATGAGCCCTGACCTGGATTTTATCTGGTCACCCTAGTCAAGACACTGAATATTTAAGAGAAGTCATTCTGAAACTGTTCTAGTGTTTACAGTTTTGTAGTGAGAGAAATAAATCTGTTTTGAATCCCACAGGAGTCTGCCTGTTGCCATCCTGCACGGACCACTGCTCTGGGTGTACCTCCTTCCAGTCAGCCTCCTCTAAGGATGGGCAATTCTGCTGCATCTTTGTAACAGAACTGACTGAATGAGTCAACCACACCCCATGATGAGACAAAACAGAATTTATCTACCATTATTATAGTCTGGCTGTTGTGTCTATGAGTGAGTCTGAGGATACCTCCTTCTAAACAGGATGCAGAGGCAGATCAGTAACTCAAAGAATCGGAGGCAGCATGACTCTGAATAAGGGATGTATGGATTTTATTAAATCCATTCCATCTGTGTTTCGTGGACTGGCAGGCATCTTTCATTCTGTCTTCTGCTCATTGATGGACTTAGTGCAAGTCATATACCCCCCCCAGTGATAATCCATTGCAGATTTGTCTGAGTTCTCTACTCTGAAGACCAGTTGCTGGTGTGCAGCAATGGGAGAGGGCTTTTGCACTCATGCCCTGCTTTTAGACTTCTCAGAGGCATCTGATTGGCTACTGTAGGAAATAGTATGCTGGACTAGATAAACATTTGGTCTGATCCACCAGGGTTCTCCTTATATTGTTATGCTATTACAGAAACACAGAGGGTGGGCTCTGAAAACAGATAATTCTCATACGCTCTTACAGCAGAAAGGTTTCCTTCTAGAATGAAGTGAATGTCCAATTTTTGTTTAGAAAGAAAGTGTGCTTCGAATATCAGAAGTCTGTCAAACAACCACTTATATAAATCTCTTGCTAGGACTGGATTTCAAATATAGTAATGGGGTTAAGGAACATTTCTGGGATTCCGTAAACCCTGAGTCACAAGAGGGAAAATTAAAAAATTGATTGTGGCAAATAAATGCTGTTGTTACTGTCTAAGCAACCTTCCAAAACTTAGATGAACTGAGGTCAAACACATGCTCCCAGAGCTATGCCGGGCAAACATCACTAATGGCTGGTTACACTAGGCACTATGGAACTCTTTGCATTCATAAAAGCATCCAGGAATGCTTTAAACATGCTTGGAATTCAAGGGTGCTTGTATTGATAACCCCCTCTAGGAAACTTCCAGAATTAGAAATCAACAGTAAGTTGAGAGCAGAAGTTTACTACAAGGCCCAACGAAAACACAATGCTCGCAGCAACTTACAAGCCACTAACATAATGTTTATGACACTGCAGTGCAGCTTATTATGGGACAATGGAACGGACATAAATGAGTTGTCATTCTTCTTTCTACTAATGGGCATCTGATTCACATTATGTTGTGCCAAAACAGCAGTGGCACAAATTTTAAACTATTTTGCCATGTTCACAGACTGTCAAAACTAAGGGGGCAGATAGCCAGGCGTTTAAAATTATTTCAAAAGAGGTTGCTACAGCTGTGATGGATTTTCAGCTTGTACAACTGAAAAACAATTTGAGTGGGGGAAGAAACCAGTGCTCTCTTTGATGGCACTGAATTTTTGGATTCTCTTCTAATTTGTCTTGCCTTAAGTGTGCTGGCAAGATTAAGAGCTATGAGGTCATTTGCGCATCAGTTCCTTTCCCTCCAACAATGTAAACAAATCAAATGATTTGCATTGTCAGGATAATTCAGGAAGAAAATGAACTACAGGGGTCCAGCTAATGGAGGAACTGAACCAGCACAGGACAAAAAGAAGGGACTTGGAATTGCACCACATACTAATTTTCTGTTCCCTGCAGTGCAACTTCTGGATGGACACTGTGGTCATAGAAGCTCAAATTTGTCTTTTCTGTCCAGCTATTGAAAACACAGAACAACTGTTAGATATTAATGTAATTGCCTCCGACAGTACAGAAAATGTTCAGAATTACTGGGGAAATGCTCATGGGACTTTATTACTTTGAGGAGGGGAAAATGTCTTTCATACTTTGGGCCAACCTAAACTTGTGCACCATGCCAGACAATCTGGGAGTCTTTGGCAATGCTGGATAGCGGTTTTCTCCAGTGACATCTAGGAGCTTCTGTCTGCCTATTAGTGGCACTGAGGTCTCTCAGCCTATTCAGGCATTGCACATGATGGCATATTCTAGAACCTTCACCCTGACGTAATAACTTCATGAGTACAGCCTGCTGAGAGGAGGCACCTAATGCCATTTATTGGACCTAATTGATGTTGTTGGTCTTCCTCCTCCCTTCCAGGTATTTGGCCAGAGGTGCAAGCCTGTAGTTTATAGCCTGAGGCATTGCTTGAAGAGGGCAGGCTGTGCAACATTACTATGGCCATCTCAGATGTGCTTGTCTGCTGTCCCAGCCTTGGCTGCTGCTGGAAAGACAGAGACCAGCAACCGGAGCTGGTGGAACAATGTGATCTCTGCTTTATCATCACAGTTGCTTCTGTGGGTCACATTGTTTCGGGCCTTTCACAGCTAATCAAGGAGCCTTCTGTAGACTTAGCTTGAAAATAACATAAAAACTGAAGAAGAGCAATGCTGGGTCAGACCAAGGGTCCATCTAGCCTACCATTCTGTTCACATAATGGCCAGCCAGCTGTCAACCAGTGAACCACAAGCCCCAGCATTGATATGTGTCTGGGCATTGGATAACCTGAAGAAAATATAAGGTGAAGCTTTTATATTGCACTTTAGAAAGTTCACGGCGCTTCACATAATTGTATCAGTAATCCTTATAGAAGTTCTGTGATAGTGATTAGTAATGTTATCTCTACAATGCAAATAGTTAAGTGCCCCCAAGGCTGAGAGACAGTGGCTTGTCTAAGATCACTTAGTAAGTTCAAGGAAAATTTGAGATTCGAATCCAACACTTCCAGGTTTGTGCTAGGGATGTACAAGAATTTTATCTTGAATTCAAATCTGGATTTTCCCACAAATTCATTAAAGGGTTTTTTTAAAAAAAATGTCTACCTTAAAAAAGGTGTTTTTTGTTTTGTTTTGTTTTTGCAAAGGTGTGCATTTATGGGGAGGGGGGAAGTCTGCATTTTTGGTGCGCTTGCTAAAATTGTGCATTTTCCCCATTTGAAATGCACATTTTTCAACTTCAAACGAAAAGAAAAAAAAGCATGCAACTGAACACGGAAAGAGGTGAGCGGAGTTTCACGGTGGTGTTCAGAGAATCTTGCAATCATGAAAATCAGGGTGTTTTTTTTTTTTTTTTTTGCCAATCCCTAGTTTGTGCCTCACTCTCTTAAGCACAACCCTGAGGCACTGGAGAACAGCTGTCAATCACAGCACACTACACAGGGCTGGGACTCTGGGAGATTATCTCATTATGCAACAGATTCTTATATCCTAGCTCTTCAGATCCTGGAACATGATACTTTAAACACCATGATTCTCTATACTTTTTAAGGGTCTACGCATATATCACCCAAAGTGGTGTGATTGTCACCATCCCATAGTTGGTTCTACACACCATTCCCAGGAACACACACAATGTCTGAAACATGATTACATGAGTATGTACCATGTTAGCAATGCACCCCTAATGGGACATATGTTGCCAGTATGGCTGGCATGTAACCTCATGAGCCAATCTTAATCATTCAGATGGAAGTGGGGATGTTGAAGAATTCTGTTGAGGTATGTGTGTGGGTGAAAACAGAACAGATTTTCCCAGTTCATTCCTGGTAGATTTCATTCCATTTCCCTCTGCTGGCGTTGACGCGATCTATAGCAAGTTGAACAAATATGCAGATTTTTTTTTAAAAAAAAGATAGTGACAAATTTGATATTTTAAGAGAGCTTAAATCTGTATAAATTGGGTCCTCATTTTTGAAAATATTTTTAATAGGAAATCCTGTGCAAGTGCACATGACTGCAAGTCCAACTTCTGCTATGTGACACGGCAGAAATATATTCCCCTCTTGTGCATATCCTGGTCAGTTTTATCCTGTCCACATGTTTAGCCCAGCAGAGGCATATTCCCTACTTGTCAAAGTACTTGTCAATTTCATCCTCCACTTTGGTGCTTCCCCAGCAATGTGGTGGTGGTGATAATGACAAGTTCTTTGACAAATACAGAATATGGCTCTGCTGAGCTAAAGGAAGTAGCATGTGGAGAGGATGAAATTGAAAATGATATTTACAAGAGGGGAATATGCCTCTGTGGGGCCACATAGCAGATAGATGAACCTGCGGTCATGCACACTTGTGCAAGATTGCCAATAAGATTTATTATTTAAAAAAAAATACAACCCAATTTGTGCACATTTAAAGATTCCCCCCAAATCCAATTTGCACAGGTCACCATTTGCGCAAATGGCAGGAGCCAGAAAGGAAATGCACAAAAGAATTCTTGGACTCAGAAAAGAAATCTGCTAAAGTCCACCGTTTACCAGAATGGAAACACTGCAGAATATCATTATGTTTAAACATAAAGGAATTCCCAGCATCACACAGCCCTCGATGGAAGTCACTAAGATTACCAGTAAAGGTGTGGAGGCATCAATCACAATACTATTGGTCTTAGAAAATCAGGGAATTGCCGTTGTGAAAATCCCCATATCCAGATTCCACAGTGTTAGGATATAGGGGTTTGCTAGATATTTCTGAGAGACTACTAGCCTGAATCAGTCTATTATAACTGTAGCAGTTCTCCAATATCTTGGGCCAACATAGTAGCTAAAAGATTTAGTTAGGAGACAAGAAATCCCCAGGTCAAATCTTGATTCTTCCATTAATTCATTGGCTCAATTTGGACGACACAATAAACAACTGGTGTGGGGGAAACAATCGTCAGTTGTATTGGCTATTGTGTCATCCGAATGCTGCCATAGTCAACTCAGCGCTGATCCTCATCCACACCACAGTTGATTATTTATTACCATGTTGTGTGGGGAGTGCCCCCTAGGGTTAGGGTTAGGGTTAGTCAACCCACCATTGACTATCGTGTTGTCCGAATTGAGCCATTGTATAGCTTTAGGCAAGCAAGTCTCTCACTCACAGTTTCAATATTTGCTGTTCGTATGGCAGAAATGGTATTACTGTCCTATCTTACAGGGTTGCTGTCTTTCGACATACATGTGGAATGTTAACACTGCATCTTTTGACCAATTGCTAGTCAGTTAAATCTGTTCAAGCTGAAAAAAGCATTTATGGAGAGATGTAGATATGCCAATGATTGCCTGCCAAGTTTCCTAAGTAAGTTCTAAGCAACCTGCACATTATTCTACCCCTATATCTTTTTAATGAAGGAGTTTGGTTTCTTTTTTTCTGGCAAACACAAGAGAATTGATAAAATAATATTGTTTTCCAAATAAACCCATGCATATATTCAATTACGTATGTCAGCCAAAAGATTAAGTTTCTCATCCCAAGCAGTGACCACTGGTTATGCCTACAGGAAAATCTCCAAGAGATCTCAAACATCCATCTGGATTCATCAGACTCTGGGGCTGGAACTTCAAACTTGGTTCCCTACCTTGCAGAAGTTACGGGTAGCCTGAACGTCAAAACTGATTACATGCCAATGGAGTCACTACTGGCTCCACCATCCACAGATCATTTTCTTATAAGCCAGCACAGAAAACCAGGTCCAAGGTGTGCCCTGCTACATGTGTTGGGCCAGATATTCTCTGAGTCAGGCTGCTGCTTGACATGGCAGCCATGAAATCCTGAGCTGCTCCTGACAAAGTAGCTTTGGCATGAATATTAAAGCCCCCCTTTCAGACCACAAGCCTTGGGGTCCTCAATACTACACTTGAGGCCACCTCAGTCAGCTTAGGCAGGGACACTGTTAGGTAGTGGGGTGGGAGGTACATCAGTAGAATCCCACTGTCTTGGGTGCCCAACACTTGGTCCAAACTCTCATAAATGGCTGACAGTTGGATGTGTATCCAACCCGGGAGATGAAATCCCTATAGACCAAGGCTATTCCCCCTCCAGTGAGGTTGGTGCTGCACAAGAAACCCCTGGTGGACACATTCAGGGAGCTTAACTCCTCCCTGTTCATCCAACCACATTTCAGTGTCACAGGCCAGGTCAGCATACCCTTCAGCTATCAGGTCCTAGGTGGTACTACCGTTTCCATTTCCAAACTTCACGCTTCCATTTTCAAAAGCCCTTTTCTTAAAAACAGGAAGGGGAGGAGGAGGAGGTAGCCACTGCAATTTATTTAATGGATGAGAAATACTGTATTTCTAAATACGGTTTAACAGGAAAATCTAGTTTCACAACAGCCAGTATCTGAAATAATTGTCGTAGAGTTGAGTAAGAAAATGGTCACATCATTTCAAAGCTAGATGTGATAATTGCCTTTCTTTCTTTCTTTCTTTCTTTCTTTCTTTCTATTTATTTATTTTTTTAAAAAAAAATGAAATGCAAATGCTCTGTATTTTCCCAGGCTCCTTATCTCCCTGCCTGTAATCCAACTAATTCATCTTCTGTGAAATTGAACCCTCAGTTGCTTCATGTTTTATTCAACGTTTATCCTAAGGTGCTTAATTTACCCCAAAGGCCAACAGAAGGGCTAAGAGTGCCCTGTGTAAGGAAAGATGCCTTTAAGGCTATTATATATGTCCTTTGATCTTGGCACTTTCACTGGAGGAACTTTTGATTCTGTGCCTAGTTAGAGATTGCTATTGTCACTTGTATAGATTACACTCAATGTGAACAAAAGCCCAAAGACCTTGGAGAATGCCTCCACACTTTAGTATCTTCCATTTGCATAGTAATTCTAAAGATGTGTTAAGAGTTTCCAAGTTAGCCCCATTCATTTATGGTACGAAACATAGATATTAGATATTGTGGACCTGAAACTGTACATGTTGCTTATTTTTTCATACCTGCTGTGCTAAACAAAGTGGTTCAGCCGCTTCTAAAAAAGCCCTCCCTGGACCCCCTGGATCTTAATAACTACAGACCAGTATCAAATCTTCCATTTCTGGGCAAGGTGATTGAGAGGGCGGTTGCCTTCCAACTCCAAGCAGTTTTGGATGACTGATTTTCTAGACCCATTTCAAACCGGCCTCAGGGCAGGATATGGAGTTGAGACTGCTATGGTCACTTTAGTGGTTTATCTATGCTTCAGTATTGGCAGGGGGAGTGTGTCCCTGCTGGTACTTCTGGACCTCTCAGCGGCCTTTGGATACCATCGACCATGGTATCCTTCTGGAGCACCTGAGGGGATTGGGACTAGGGGGCACTGTACTTCAGTGGTTCCAGTCCTACCTCTTGGGCAAGTTCCAGATGGTGATGCTTGGGGATAGTTGCTCCTCAAAGAAGGAGCTGTTGTGTGGAATATCTCAAGGCACCATCCTATCCCCAATGCTATTTAACATCTACATGAAACCGCTGGGAGAGATCATCCAGAGGCATGGGACGGGGTGCTATCAGTATGCTGATGACACCCAAATATATTTCTCTATGCCTTTGAGAACAGTGTCAGCTAAGGGTAGTGTGTCTCCTCTGAATGAATGCCTGGAGGTGGTAATGGGATGGATGAGGAAAAACAAACTGAAGCTGAATCCAGACAAGACGGAGGTGCTTACCGTCAAAGGCCCCAATGTGGGGTTGAAGGTGTGTCAAACAGTTCTGGATGGGGTTACACTCCCCCTGAAAGGCTGTGTTCGCAGCTTGGGGGTGCTCCTGGATCCATCGCTCCAAATGACAGCTCAGATAGATGTGACGGCCGGGGTGCCTACTACCATTTTGGCTGTTACGCCAGCTGCGCCCCTTCCTAGAGTTGGAAGACCTAAAAACGGTAGTGCATGTGCTGGTAACTTCGAGGCTTGACTTCTGCAATGCGCAGTACATAGGGCTACCTCTGTGCCTAGTCCGGAAACTTCAACTAGTTCCAAATATGGTGGCTAGGTTGGTCACCGGTAAACCTAGGGGTGACCACATTACACCAGTCTTAAAATCACTCCACTGGCTGCCAATTAGTTTCAGGGCAAAGTACAAAGTGTTGGTTATTACCTTTAAAGCCCAACATGGTTTGGGTCTAGGTTACCTGCGGGATCGCCTTCTCCCATACAATCCGCCCTGCACAGGTCCTCTGGGAAGAATTTACTACAGTTGGCCAAGATTAGGCTGACAACTGTTACCCAGAGACCTTCTCTTCTGCCGCTCCCAGACTGTGGAATGATGTGCCAGGAGAGGTCCGCCAACTTACCAGTCTTCAAGAATTTAAGAGAGCTATAAAGACTGATCTCTTCTGGCAGGCCTACCCGGTCGAATTTTAAGACTTTGTTGAACTTAATAATGTATTAATTTTACATGCTTTTAATCAGTTTATGTATTTTATTGTTGGTATTGATGTTGTTCCCTGCCTCGATCCAGAGGGAGAGGCGGGTAAGAAATAATAATAATAATAATAATAATAATAATAATTATTATTATTATTATTTGGCCATAAGCTCCATTAACTTCAAGGAAACATACTTCCAATAAAATAATTCATAATTCTGGCAATTTGGGAGCAGTGTAAAATAGAGCTAAAGAGGCAAAACTATTAGTTATTTTGTTTCTCCTTTGAGATCCATCCTTTTTTATTTTTTGAAAGTGTGCTTTTACTGCTACTTTTATCTCGATGGAAAAGCAGCAGCAAGGCTCCATTCCAATGCTAATCTCCTGATCTTGATTGGGTCCCCCATGCTGTCACTCACAAACCCTTCTCCAGCTCTTGTTCACCACAGAATAGACACATTTCCAGATCCTAGTTCCTTTAGCTCCTATTTACCCCCAGGAGAGATACAGTGGAGACTGGTGGCTCTGATGTCAGTGAGGTGATGAATCCACTCCGAGTTTCAGTCAGAACTCGAATGGAGCTTCACACACTGGATCACTCTTTTAGAGTTCTGACTGAAACCCAGAGTGGATTCCTCACGTCACTGACATCAGAGCCACCAGTCTCCACTCAAGGGATGCCATAAACACTATTGCTGTGCCAAAAATTTTGACCATTCTATTTTTGGCATTTATGTGTGTGTGGTGCTGGTGGGGAAACTAAAGCTCTGGCAAAAGAGGGCACTCTGGGCCACTGAGGTCAAGTGGGTCTCCAGTGACAGAGATGAATCTAGAAACACCCCCTTGAAGTCTTGCTTGCTTTGGTCCACTGACGTATTAAATGACTGGATTGCCCATAATTTTCACATTAAAAGGTGGCAAGTGTATTACTATGTCTCAGTAATACTTGTCAGTACAATACAGAGAAAGGAACTTTATTTTTTATATTTCTCTCTCCCATACCTCTCTGTTATTCTCATTTCAAGAAAACAGTGACTGATTGTACTGATCATTTATGAAGGACACATCTAGCAATAGCTGTTAAGCCAGGACAGCTCAGTAGATCCTTCATGTTTAGGGGCAGTGTAACTTTGAATATCAGGTGCGTGGTGCATACAACATGGGGGAGTGCTTGTGGTATTCCCAAAAGTTTCCGCTTGACCACCATTGAAAAGAGGATGGTTGACTAGATGGACCTTTTGTTTTGATCCAACCATGCCCTTCTTATGCACATACTGGATGTTTGGCCAATTTTGGGTGGATGTGCCCTTGTCCCCTTGACATTCAGAAAAGCCCAAGCAGAATGGGAATAATCCTACCTATACAGTGGGCTCTAGGCAATAATCTAATACAAATTAGGAGCGATGGGGAGGGTTGCATTATTATACAAATTTGAATTATTAGTAGAGACATGTGGAATTGCACACCTAAAAATGAAACGCACATTTTACGGAGTCGGATCTTAAATATACATTCAGAACATTCCAGGAAGTATTTCATGGAGGCTGTCATTAAAGTAAATCCCTAAAGGAAGGGCATTTACAAATCAAAAGCTATAATGAAAATTACATGTTGTAATACAAGCCAAAGACAGGAAACGTGGAATTCCTATGATGCTGCATCCTCAGACTTGAGCCTTTTGTGCTTTTATCCACAATGCTAGGAGACTCGGGCTGCACATCAGCTTTGATCAGCCTTAATTCACTCTGAATTCTGCCCGGTGTGTGTGCAAATTGTTTATAATAGATTGGCTGCACCCAAAGAGCGAAGCCAATATGTTCAGCAAAGAATAGTGCAAACAAATGTGACTCAATAGATGAGTGTTGTACCAATTGCATTCCCCAAACTCTAAATAAATCTCATGAGACTGGATGTATTGAGATGATTTTCAAAATGAAAACCTTCCAAGTTAATATTTACGGTGCTGCCATCTGTGTGCAGTGCTCCTGCCCAAATGAGAGATGCACAGTCCTCTGCATTGCTAGGGTGTGACAAACAGCTGATCCAGGGCCTGGCTGACAAATATTGCAAACTCTTATATGTTTTAGTAGCTGCTAGTGCATTAGTGGGTGGTTTCCTAGGCTGGCATGAACTCAAGATTTTTTGGCTTGGGACTATTGCTAGATGCTTCATATTGCTAGATGATTCATCAGGGCTGAGGCAGCAGGGTTCCATTGGTAAGGTCTTCTAACTTTCTTAGCATGTATGTTTTGACTCATACTTTCCTAAAACATTTTTTTTGCCTCTTATCCTATTAATACAGTCAAGTGTAGGGTAAATCCAGTATCATTAATTCCAATTTCATTTTGGAGCGTGCAAAGAGACTGCAGTACAGATGAATGATTCTCCGCAATGTCAAAAGACACACCTTTAGATAAATTGATGACAATGTTCCTCCCAGATATTGCAAAATAAATAAATAAAACCCTGTATTTTAACAATATGTGCTGTGGGTTCTTCTATATGTACCATATAACAACTGGGGCAATTTTATCAATATGGGTCATAAAATAACACTTTTTTTAAAAAAAGAAAAGCAAAGGAGTTTAACCCTTTTAAGGTACAATCCTATGCATGTTTAGACAGTACATGCATACAATTGTGCCCTTAATTCTTTATAACTATAGTAACTCAAGAGTGCAATGCTAGGCATATTTACTTAGAAGTGCCATTTTTCAATTGGCCTTCCTCCCAGAAATGTGCACAGGATTATAGCTTTGGCATATATAACCAAGGAGTTCACTTGAAAAAGAGAAATAACTGCAGTTGACCTGAAACAAAGGTGGGTGGGATTGAGTGCCCTCCCCCCTCGCTAAATGACAGCTCCAACTAGTCTTACATTTTACCAAAAAAGAGAAAATGACTCATCAAAACAGCGGACAAAAAAGCTACACAGATTTGCATGAAATTTTCATATGCTAATTGATATGCCTAGGTGCAAATTGAGAAATGATGACTATAATTGGAATAGATACAATACACCTCCCCATAACGGGAAAGGCGTGAATCAGCAAAGCTTGAGCTCATCGGGGTTCCCTGAATTCCATTTCATTCTGACTCATGTCCATATCAGATTGCGAGCTTTGGTTTTAATTGTTCCACCAAAACATCATGCCTATTTTTGTGTGTATTTCCCAAATGTATGCCTGGAGATAGCAGGAGAACCTCACTGGGTCCCAGGAGTATGGCAGACCCCCTGGTGTCTACCCCTCCGGACACAGTCGGGCACTCTTCGCGCGAGCATGGACCCCACTCGAGTGCTCACCAGGCCGCTAGACAACTCGGCAGCAGTCCGCCATTGCTCCAAAATTGCAGTGAGAGTGCTCAGCAGCCGCCATTGGCACAATGGGGGAATTGCGCAATTTAATCAGGAGGGACAAAGAGGCTTGCGTGGGCCTGACCAGTGGGGGTGGATGGTGGCAGTGACTGGGAAAGCATCCGCCGAAGTGGGCACCAGTGACTTCGCCCACCCCTGTATGTATACGTTTCCCCCATTCATTGCAGCATGCATGTCCACATTTAAAAAAACACAAAAAAAACCCCACAATTTTTAATGCACATTTTTCAAACATACACAATTTTTAAACACATCTTTTTTGTTCAATGAATCGCATCCTGAGCCTGGAAATGTATCACAAATTGCATTCAGATCTGTACAGACAGCAGAAGCCCAAATCTATAATATTTTAAAAGCAGCAGACTCTTTCCTCCTGTGTACCAACTAAGGCACCACTTTTTCCTTTTATCCTTACTGTGCATTTATGCTGGTTTTACTTTGCCTTAACATAAAGTACTGTAGTGAAGGCAGGGAAAAGGGAATGTGTGGTGCTCCAGATGCTGTTGGACTGCAACTCCCATCATGCCTCACCACTGGCTATGCTGGCTAGGACTGATGTGAGTTGCAGTCCAACAACATATGGAGGTCCACACATTCCCCGTGCCTGGGTTAAGGAATCAGTGAGTTAGGCCTGGTCTAGCCAAACCGCAAATTACATACAAAAACACCTCTGGTCTGTACCACATCAGATTGTTAATGGGGTGGTGATGGAAGGTTGGGTTGAAATTCTTATCCCCAACAATTGGTTTTCTTTATGCAGGGAATCCTTTTATGTGCCAGCATTCAAGCATACAAACCTGCATTCTCAAGCAGGAAAGTCCAGAAGCAGTTTTACTAGGCGATTTGCTGTTTGCCAAGACCTGGCCTTAGTTTCCCATCCAGAAATAAATGGGACAAGTCATCTTTTATTTATGTCATAACACCACTGTGCAGTTGAAATATATAAAAAAGGTAAGGAGGACTTCCCTTCCGCCACAGTTACAGAGCCTGTTCAAAAGCAATGGTGCATTTGTCACGAGGCACTGTGCATTATGAGTCACAAGTCACATTTCATTCCACAATTAATCAGTGTCACCCATGTGGAAACAAAGATGCACAACCACCTAGCTTTCATTTAAAATGATGGCGGTGTCCTCACATATATTCCTCCCGTTCTGCACTAAGTATTCCCTTTAAATGGTTGGGCTTTCAGGATCTGTGTGCACATATGCACAAACCTTCTCCTGAATGGGAATATAACAATAAAATATTGATACACATCTTGTTAAAAGGTTAAATTTTGAATGATATAAATGAAGGTGTGTGTGTGTGTGTGTGTGTGTGTGTGTTTAAGAACAAGCTGTAAGCGTTACCACTTAAGCAGGTTTTGTAAATAAGCCAATTCTATTTCCAGTAAAGGGGAAAATGTAGAGAATTTGCAAATGAGTTGATTGTCCTGGGATGTCTCTCTCAAGATGGATTAAGGACACCCAATGGGACGTTTCTTCTCCCAATTGCAACAAAAGCACAATTTGAGTTACAAATGTTTGCCCCTCTAATCATGTTATTGAAGAACCAAACAACAGATTTTCTGCCTGTCTCTCTTTGCTTTTCTTATAAGGATTGCCAGAGTAACTTCAAGAGAGCCAGATGTATTGGGAAGGGTCAATCCTTTCAAAACACACAGAGAGAGAGAGAGAGAGAGAAAGAGAGAGACAGAGAGAGAGAGGAGAGGGCGGGGAGAGAGAAGTCTTTCAAGTATTCCATCACAGTGCCCACACAAGCCAAACATTAGAGGTGAACATAAACGTTAAATAAAGGGCTGTGGATCCAAACTGCACAATAAGGAAGAAATTTCACCCCAGGCCTATGAATTCCACTTAAGGTTTTAACAGTACTCTGTCATTTTGCTGTGGTTAGCTCCACTTGTATATTTCATTGCAGGCAAAAATGTGCATTGAGGGCAGCTTTAGGTCAAATATGTACAAACGGAAGATCTCCTAACTGTGGTTAGGGAGGGACAGCTTTTTCCATTGAGACCAATCAGGAATGAGCATTAAATGCCAGCTCTTGAACATTCAGCAAGAATCAAGGAGGGAAAGCTTTGCAGGGGGGGGGGATGAGGGGGGAAATAGAGACCACACACACACACACACACACACACACACACACACATATATATATATATATATATATATTGTAAATTATGGGCCATATTTATTAATGATCTGCAAAGGGAGACTGGGCGGGCCTTATTCTACCCCAGCAACTATGCCAGAGGTGGTATAGGGTGAAAACTAGGGGTGTGCACGCCAAATAATATCGTCGTTTATTGTTATTATCATTTCAGACCAAAAAAATATTGTCTTCATTCCTATCGTATGTGAATTGTATTGTCTTCATGATAATTATCGTGAAAAAACGATATTATTTGCAGCCCTATTTTTAAAGAAAAATACCTATAACTTCTGTATTTTAAAAGTTAGAGGCTTGAAACTTGGTCACAGTGCTTATGCCTAAGTATGTGTATGAAATTTGAGATCAATTCCTCCAACCCTTGATTTTATATGAATTTATTAAAGATCATTTCAGTTCTGACAGATCAGAATGACAGCTCGCCATGTGCGTTCATTCAAACCTGTCAGAACGGAAACGATCTTTAAAAAATTAATATAAAATCGAGGGTTGGAAGAATCGATCTCAAATTTCATACACATACTTAGGCATACCCCATAAGCACTGTGACCAAGTTTCAAGCCTCTGACTTTTAAAATACAGAAGTTATAGGTATATTTATATGGCAGTCCGATAAAACGATAAAATCGCCCAAAAATTATCTTCTCCGATGATTATCGTAGGTTTTTCTATCGTATCGTCATCATTAAACACATGCACGATAACGACCTTATTGTATCGTTATCGTACATTTTAATGATATGATACACATCCCTAATGAAAACATTATAAATCTGTTTAGTGGTGTGTTGCGATTGCCACCCCCAGGACATACCCCTTTTGGGGAGGTTTGGCCTTCTCACGTCGCTCTCCCCCCTGGCTGCCCAACGAGTTGAGTTGGCCTCACTGGTCAGCCCTATCCCCCCACTGGGGCCGCATGACCCTTAGTGGAAGGCCTCAGACATGACCTGTCACTTGAACGGTGCCACAGAATGCTCATCATCCCTTTTCTAATCGTGCCCGCCCCTACTTGCCTGAAGTTAGCGACTGAATTAACCAGTGACCGAAATATAAATCATTCCTAAGACACTCTCTCCAGACTTACAGTGTGAAGTAGGTGAAAAAACCCATAGGCCAGGCCAGTCAGCCCATGGGCCAAAATTCCTACTTGGCCCCCTAACAGGCAACCAGATGAGCCCACACTGCATACTGGGAGGGAGGGAGCTGCGAAAAGAAGAGGCGGGAAAATGGGCACGGTGGCCTAATATAGGCTCATCTGCCCCACCCTGGCATCTGGTGTCACCATGCTCCCACCAATGGGGAGAAGGCACTTCTCTCTCCCCCCCGCCCACAACTGCCTCCCCACGCCCACGTGCCGGGACACGGGGGAAGGGCATTTTGTGCCTATACCTAGAATAAAGAGGGAAGACACTTGCACTGGGTTAATTGGAGCTGCAACTTTATCAAGACCAGCAGAGGAGAGTAATGTCAGTTGTGTGGGAACATTTTTCTCCCTCTCTCAAAATACGAGAACCTGAAGGTCATCCGATGAAGCTGATTGGTGGTAGATTTAATAAAAAGACAAATAAAAGGAAGTACTTCTTCACACAGCACATAGTTAAATTATGGAATTCACTACCACAAGCTGTAGTAATGGCCAACAATTTGGATGGCTTTAAAAGGGGGTTGAATAAATTCCTGGAGAAGGCTATCAATGGCTACGAGCCCTGATGGTATGGATCTGAGACAGGAAGCCTGTGTGCACCAGTTGCTGGGGAACACGGGTGAGAGGGTGCTGTTGCATCATGCCCTGCTTTGATGGTTCTTGGTCGACAGCTGGTTGGCCACTGTGTGAACAGAGTGCTGGACTAGATGGTTTGATCCAGCATGGCACTTCTTATGTTCTTAACTGGCTGAGGGAAGAGCCCCCTTCTGACCTCTCCCTACTTGTCTACCTGAGGGCAAGCCTGATCTTGCCCTGAGCCAGGAGGAGAGTACAGCCTCTACCCCATCTGGTGACACCTTTTCTGTGTTGATGGAGGCTGTCTGAGTTACTATGCCACCCAAACTTCAAGATTCTGTATGTTTGATCCAGGCAAGTCCTAAAGGGATTCCTTTCCAGTCCCTAGTGCCAAAGCAAAATTCCTGGTGGAAAGTAACCTTATTTGAGAAGTGGGACTGCTGACAGAAATGTTCTCATTGTGTTCTATTTAAATGAACAATGTTATCTCCAGGAGCTTAGGAGAGAAACTGGTTGTGCATAGCACTGATAGGCTGGTGCCTGTGTCATGATGCTTCCACATTCCTCATCCCTACAGTAGGGATGCCTGAGAATTTTGTTTGGTCTGCATTTTGAAATAAACTGGTGAAATACGCACCATCCAAATGAAGTGTGTATCAGAATGAATTTGGGTTCATTCTTCCAATTTTGCACTTCCCCATAAATTTTACAATACAAGTTTTGGCCAAAAACACACACCAAATTACTCATAAAGTGCATATTTACAATAAAATGTGGATCCAATGCATACACATTTCCATGTGCATTTCTCCCTGAAATAAATGACGATTAATGTTAACTGGGATGGAATGGATTTTCGAACAAACACATTTGAAACTGACACAGTCCCAAAATAGACTGATACTAGAGCTATTTTCCAACTCTTTTGAAATTAATCTTGCTTTTAAAGAAATGAGAAAGGTGATTATTTATTGTTTAATAAAATGCACAGTTTAGAAAAGAAAGATGATTATTTATTGTTTAATAAAATGCACAGTTTAGAAAATAAACTGGTAGACAGTCCGAATCAGGCAATTGAATTGTCCCTGTGTACAATTAAGTAGCGAAGCTGGAGGAAGCTGAGCTTAACTTGCCAGGAGTAAAACACACACAAGGACTGTATTTTTTACCATTATGTTACTATATAGCCTTATTCTCTGTGCTCGTGGAGTCTGAACAACCAAGAGGCATTTTAAAAAGTAAATGATTAATTGCAGAGTTAAAGGCTTAAAGGCATGGTACATTCATTATTTTTTCTCATTACACACTTCTAGTGGAGTGAGGGAATCCAGTGTAAAAAAGCGGGCCAATACCACAAAATCATTTTTCACATTTCTCAAACCAGAAAAAAAAAGTTTGCTTGAGGATGAATAGAAACATCTTGAAAGAAATAAGAATGCATTTACAATCTGAAATGCGTGACCACAGTTTGCCCAGGAAAATACAGAGTAAAGCATTCCTTTTGCTTGGCTTAAAAAAACTGTTATGCTGAATCACTTTCTTTCTTATTAAGCACAAGAATGTTGCTATCAACCCACAGCCTCCAGTATTGCTTCTTTCCAGTGAGATGGAAGCACTGCCAGATCCTGATTTCAAAATAAAGGACAGTGCATCAATCCTATGACCACTTCATGAACTTCCCTAGAGCCAAAGTGTTCTGAAAAAGTGGCTGTTGCAGTCTATGGGGCTGTAGAATTTGGAGCCAAGGGATGATCTTTGGAAATACGTGACATCTCTCAAAATGAGAAACATCTGGTAACCCCGGCAAGAATAATTTTAAGCCAGGCACATTTCTCAGAAATATGACAGTGATGATTTTGTTAGTGTGCGGCCTTAACCCAGTATCCACTTATTATATTAGTTAGGATTTCCCAACCAACACCCAAAATGATGAGGTTGATGGTACCCAACACTCATATTTTCTCTGTTCTTGCTGTTCACTTCCCTCTGACTTCCTCGTCTCTCCATAGCAACACCATTTCCTTCCATGGTGCATCATAATGCACTGAGAAAAACCAAGAAAATAATTAACAGGCACAAATGTAAATGCCGGATCCAGGTTTTGGAGGGGGCTTGGTCAAGACACCCTCAACACCTCCCTCCCTCAGTTAATCTACCTCCTTGTTACCATGATCACCAGCTGCTATGGCTGCTCATCCTCTTTCTTATCATCACTGCCACTTGCTTCCTTGACAGACAGAGAGCTGGTGAGCAAGTAGACAGTGACATCTACTTTTCCTTCTCAGCACCACCATTGTCTGGGCCAGAGTGCAAGGCACGTGAGGAAGCTGGTTACAATGGTGATGGAGAGGATCAAGGCCAGGGGGGCTCCTGTCAGGGGCCCCCTGCTGGGATATGGGCCCTTGGCAGGTACCTGGCCATATCTACCCTTGACGCCAGCCCTGATAAAGATTTTATGCTTGCAAAGGGCAACACAACCTGGAGATTTTAATTTGTCATTGGTTATGGCACTTTATTGCCTAAACATTATGGCATAAGGTGACAACCAGAAGTGCCCTCTGTCCTTCCCATCTAGTATAAAGCATGGGATGGGATGGCCTAAAATTATCAGGCTGCTTTAGCACACTGGTTATGATAGTGTGAAAGTGAGATGCTGAATGCGAGCCAAGTGAGTTGTTGAATATGCAAGAAGGTGGGGTCAGCAGGAGGCACAACCTCATTACCCTCCCAATCACATTCTGCCATCACAAGCACATTGTCTGAAAGGGGTTATATATGTTTTATGAAATAATACTCTCCTTGATCTATGATCAGAACAGAGAAAAAGAAGTAGTATTTCACTTTTCTAGTTTTATGAAAGAGGGAGAAAAATCTCTATCCATTCTTGTCATACCTGTTGCCACATTCTTCCCACATGGGGGTCTTTATTTTTTTTGGGGGGGGGGAATGAAAACATTCCAAACATTTTAGCTTTTCCTCACAGAAAATGTGCCTCCTCCAATCAATTTGATTCCTCTTTTCTAAACTTTTTCCAGTGCTATGTTATTCTTTTTGAGATGGGGACAACCAAAACTGTACCCAGTTCTGTTTCTGTACCCAAATATTGTTGCATCCGAAGCGTATATAAAATTGGCTTATTGGCAGTTGAATATTCAAACACTCTCCCATAAATTCTAAACATCAAGTCTTGCAGAAAAATTGGATTGCTAGAATTCCTGCAAGAGTTAGTTTGCTTTCCAGACTAGCATTTGGGGAGAAAAAGTGTAGGCCAAGTTACCACTTCTGGGAAGTTAAAAAGTTTGGTGAGACATTTCTTTTAGTGTCCAGGGATGGATGAACTGGCTTAAATAAAACACAGCAACCAGACAGCTGAAACTCAAGAAGAGTACAGTTTTTTTTCCCCTGGGGTCTAATTGAGTTCACTTCTGACAACAAAACAATACAGAACAAAACCATTCATGTAACTCTTCCTGGTTTGTGGCGAGCCAGGGCCAAGAAGACAACATGACACTAGGGTAAATGATTCTTATGCCATCCCTAAAGCAATCAACCTGTCTCTATGGTAAAATTCCAGGGACCAGGAGCCTATCTACACTACTGCTTTAAAACGGCTTATAACAGTTTTAAACCGGTTTTAAAGCAGTAGTGTAGATAGGCTCCAGATCTTCCGAACAGGAGGCAGGTCTGATTCCAAAAATCAGAATTGTTTTCAGAAGTGGAATCCTCTAAAACTGAAATACACGCCTGGCCATGGACTTGTGAGTCAACATATGCCAAAAAGCATTTGAAAATTGGGTAGGATAAAGAAATGTTGTCCCCAAACATTTATTGAACCATTCACACTGGACCAAAACCAAAGGAGTAATAGCAAACCTGTCTTATAATATAAATAGGGCAAGCGGATGCTTGCTGACAATTTACCAGATAAATAATACCTGAAAGCAAATAAGAATATAACAAGAGCTGTGCTGGGTCAGACCAAAGGCCTATGTTATCCAGCATCCTAGTTCCACCATGGCCAACCACATACCTATGGAAAGTTCTCAACAGGACATGAATGCAATACTACCTTCCCACTCATGTTTCCCAGCAACTGGTATACAGAGGCAGACTGCCTCTGATACAGGAGATAATATAAATAGCCATCATGACTAGTAACCATTCATTCCCCATGAATTAGATAATGCATTCATCTACCATCCTTATCCACCTTTATTCATAAATAAATCTGAGGCCAAGTACTCTCCCCATTGCTTTGAAATAGGCCTTAAATACTTTAATGTTTTACTGTTTTTATGTTGTTGTCTCTAAATATTGTTTTAAGGGTTTATTGTTTTAAGTTGTTGTGTACTTCCTTGATGACCTTTTAGCAAATAAGGAGAAGACACATTTTAACAATATATAAATCAATTAGATATACCTTTTTTTCTTTGCTTTTAATTGTTGCTGCTACTCTTGAGCTTAAAATAGGTGCCTTCTGCCATGTCTTTTAGGCACCAAGCAAAATATTTTTATTATTATTATTCTAGGTTTTAAAAATGGTTGTATATTCCTGCTACCCGATTTGTATCTTAAACTGATTTTATCTCTGTGAAACTCTTTTAAATCTTTTAGTGGTTGCTGCCTGCGATGTTTTGGTCTCTGCTGGCTTTTTGCGCTGCTTTTGATGTTGATTTTATGTAGGCTGACCATATGAAAAGGAAGACAGGGCTCATGTAACTTTAACAGTTGTAGAGAAAAGGGAATTTCAGCCAGTGTCATTTGTATGCAATTAGTCCCTGGTGAAATTCCCTCTTCATCACAACAGTTAAAGTTGCAGGCACTAGAGTGACCAGATACAAAAGAAGGCAGGGCCCCTGCAACTTTAACTATTGTGATGAAGAGGGACTTTCACCAGGAACTAATTGCATACATATGACACTGGCTGAAATTCCCTTTTCTCTACAACTGTTAAAGTTACATGTGCCCTGTCCTCCTTTTCATATGGCCAGCCTATTTTATGTATATGGATTTTACTGGGTTTTTATCTTTATTTTATCTGTATTCTTGTAAGATGCCCTGCGAGCAGCTGGTTATAAGGAAACTAATAAACTAACTACATCAATAAATAAACATGTAATGCCTTGAATTTACACTTCATGCAGGAGACACATGTACTTGATTTAGCATGCAATCCTGTACCATTTCCTGGGATTAAGCCCTACTGAACTCAGTGGGACTTACTTTTAAGTAGATATTTATGGAATTTCATTTTTAGCCTATAAACATCTTTGGTGTACTGAGATCTTTTATATTTGTAACCTGCTTATAAGAAATACAAAAACGAATTGTCATATATTCAATTAAAAGCATATAGTGACACACACGCAGAGGCTGATAAAGATATTCTGAAGAATTAGAATAAGGCAAACATTCAATTATTGGGATTCAGGATGTTAGCTATAACTAACACTCTTATCACTTACAATAATTGGTTTTGATTTCTTCCTACTCCATCCCCCAGATGCTGTCAAAAAGAGCCACAGTTAAATGTCATTCTTGAAAGCTGACACCTACTATAATATCTCAATCTATCATGCTGCTGCTAAATGTTGCTCGGGCAAACTAAGAAATGTGTGACATATCTGAGGTCAAGTCTCACACAACACCAATTCAAATACTGCAGACTTTAGCCAATTAATCAGTTTGATTAATCTCTTAAAACCTTTTGATTGACTAAACGGTGCCCCCAATAAATCAGGCAGCAGATTTTTTTTTTTAAAAAAACCCTTAATATATAAAAACTGCAGGTGCTGTCGTAGTTAAGAAGGCATTCCTCTTTCTAGTTTTACTAGTTGTGACCTGTGCATGCATCATAAAAGAAAGTGTGTTATGTCCATAACTATTTTTCATCGGAAATGTATTTTTTTCCTAAACATCAATTAAAATAGTTCTCGAGGGAGAAATATTTTTATTGTTATGCAGATTTAACCAATCAATCAAACAATCAATTCAAAGGTATATGATTAACCAAGGTGGACATTAGATGATTGTTTAATTTTCATGAATCAGAACAGCAGATAACAGCAGGGAAGCACTGTAGCTCAAGGTCCCAAGTTGGCATCTCTAGTTAAAAGGTTCAGGATGGTGATGTAAAGCATCTCTACCTGAGACCCTGGAGAGTGGGCATCAGTCAGAATAGACAAAATTTGCCTGGATAATCAAACAGCCTGACCTGATATAAGGCAGTTTCCCAAGTTCCTATATATGGATTTGGTTTAGAGAAGGCCAGGTATGATTATTGGTTGAATACATACTTGTTAAATCCATGAAATAGGAATGTACTTGCAAGCACAAAACAAAAGAATTGATTTTTTTGTCCAAGGTTAAACATATTTAACCAAACTATTTTTAGCCTCTGTAACTAGAATGAGATTTATCTCTCTGTACATTTGCTAGTGGCTTGTACATAACACTGATGCCAAATGATTTGAATACTCCATGGAATAAAAAAGAGTCTAAGAGCCGATCTACATACGAGGTTTTTGACGTTTTATTAGGGTTATGAAAACTCTTTGGGCCACATGACGCACTCCCTATAACGTTGTATATCTGAGGTTTTTTAAAACTCACTTCAGTTATATACAACGGTTTCACTTTTAATAAATCGTTTAAAGTAAAATAATGTGTCCTTCCTTACCGTTTGTGATTCATGGGGGCAGTGCTTCATTTACCGGTGCCCAAAGGCTTAGCAGTTGATTGGTGGGGAAGAAAGAGGAAGTGGGCGAGTGAACTACAACACCCACAATTCTTAGCCCTATACTCGCTAAGGAATGACAGAGGAACTAAGAAGGAAGTGGGTAACTGAACTACAACCCCCACAATGCCTTGCCCTAAATTCATTGTAAAAACGAAAGCGAAAGAGACAGGGCAGAACAGTGTGTGACCACACACACCACTTTAAAGACTGAAGACTGTTCTCCTGTAATGTGAGTACTCAGTAATGTTTCCTTAAATATTCTAGAACTTCAGTGCACTAAAAGAGAACTTGATGCACACTGATATTCTTCACAATGGCCTGGATCCAAATCCCATATGTGCTGCTTTCCATGCATTCAGTTCAACATGTGCTGACTTCCCCACCCTCCTCCATGGCGGGGTCCACACTGGCTGAATTCGGATGACACAATAAGCAACTGGGGGTGGGGAAACAATCGTCAGTTGTATTGACTATCGTGTCATCCGAATGCTGCCATAGTCAACTCAGTGCTGATCCTAATCCACACCACAGTTGATTATTTATTACCATGTTGTGCGGGGAGTACCCCCTAATTGAACAACTGTAAAGTTGATTATTACCCCACCATTGACTATCGTGTTGTCTGAATTCAGCCACTGTGTGCTCAAAGCTTCCGCTGCTTCTAGGGCATTTGTGCCCATAATACATTGCTGTATTGTGGCAAATGTAATTCTAATAGGACCACGATTGGGTAACTCTGTTTCACTTTCTCCTGCACTCAGTTTCTTTTTTTTTAATATATATATATATATATATATATATATATATATATCAAGTTCTTTCTTTCCCGGATATGAAGAACTACCTCCAGGATCCGAGGCAGTAATCCTATATACACCAGTTGCTGGGGAGCATGGGTGGGAGGGTGCTGTTGCACCATGTTCTGCTTGTGGGTTTCCCATGGGCAGCTGGTTGGCCACTTTGTGAACCGAGTGCTGGACTAGACGGACCCTTGGTCTCATCCAGCATGGCCCTTCTTATGTTTTTAGTTTCATAATTTTGGGGGAACTCTTATCCAAAAATGAAATGAAATGAAATTCTCAATGTTCAGAGTCAACAGGTACAGCTATTCTCAGCTTTGAGCAGGCCATGTTGTATCTGCTAATCATATCACTGTTAAAGGTGAGGAGCTTGTCAGCAAAAAGAGGTGGCAACCGTAATTTAACACTAACATGGGATTCAAAGCCAGAGTTTAAGAGCAAAGCACTCAAAGCCCTGGGTCTTGAGGGCAAGTCTATTCATTTCAGTTTCCCCTCATTCAGTTCTGTTCTTTTTTTAAAAAATCTTAAATGCTTTTCGTCCCAAATATGAAGAACTGTCAAATTTTGTTAAATTCTTATAAAAACTGAACTGAAATTAATGTCTCAGCCATTCCTAATTAGGCCCAATGAGGAGCACAGCGGAGAGATTATTGGGATACATTTATCTATGTCAGGGTCTCCAGAGGAAAGGCAACCATCACACAATGCGGGAGAGAATCAAGGAGCCAGGTTACTTTCTGCTTCCCCCCCCTCAGTATTTTTGTTTTTATTTTCTTTTTAAACTTATATGGGCGGTATTTGGGTGAATGTTATAGCATTCTATTAATTTATAGATTATAGTGGCCTTTGGCTATGAACAAGCTTGTGTGTAGAGGTAAGGCAAGTTTCCTGAAAAGTTTAGATAATTTTCACCTGCCAGTTCGGGGGCTCAGAAAAATTATCTCGCTGTAACTACGTCTCCCATGGGCCACTGGGCTCCTTCATTCTGGTGCACTGCTAACCAGTGGATTGGAGAGTCAGAGAAAGAGGCAGGAGGGAAGAAAGCTCTTCTGCTCTTGTACCATATGGCCTTACTCGCACCACCACTCTCATTAGAAAGGAAGTAAAGGAAAGGGGGAGTGTTTTTTGAGGCTGGGGGCTGAAGGGAGGGTGATTCTGGGGCAGAGGAAAGCAGTGGAGATGGGTGGGCAATTCTCCCCTGCTCTGGATTTTGATCCAAGAGCATTAGTGCCATGGTTCAAAAACTTCCTGAGCTCCTGAAGATAGTTTCCAAGACTTTCTCAAGTGACTTCACCTCTATTTGTATCATTATTTGCTCTGCTCCTTGCTCATCAGGCTTCTTCCCTGAACCACCATGCACAGCCAAGCTTTGGCCCATGACCAACCATTCTCCACCCTGTCCCACTCACCCCCCTTATTTTTTCCACCCCTTGAGTTTCAGAGTCTGAGCCTCAGGGGGCCTGTGGTATATAGATTTCAAGGAAAGAAAAGGAAAAATGAGGTGGAACTATTAGAAAGACTCCCACAGACAAGATGCTCACCAATGACTCTGAGCAGATGAAAAGGTTCTGAGAATCGTTTCTAATTGTACCCATGTTCCTCTCAGCATCTGGTTGTCACTCTCTCTAAAAGGCAATTCCAATTATATTTTTTTGGAAGCAATCTCTTTTTTACAGTTTGAGGAGCCTTTTGACTCGGACAATAAAAAAGAAAGGGAAAAGATCCCCTAGTAACTGAGGTTAGAACCTTTACATGTGTTTGCGTTACAGCAGGATGAGATCAGAAGGAGCATCAGAGATGGGCCGCGATTAAAATATTTACTACAGACGTTGTGATTTCAAACTAAAGGTCTGAGAGAAAGAGAAAGAGAAGCTATGATCACACTTTTTTCCCCTGCCTCTGCAATAGAGGGGATGACTTCTGAAAGGAGAAAAGGAAATTATTATTATTATTATTATTATTATTATTATTATTTATTACATTTGTATACCGCCCCATAGCCGAAGCTCTCTGGGTGGTTTACATAGGATTAAAAACAATTAAAAACAATATACAAAAATTAAAACAGCAAAAACATGCAACATACACACAATCTGTACATTTAAAAACCACTACAACACTACAAAAAGCTACAAAAACAAAACAAAACAAACCCAGTCTCCTCAGATATTGCCAAATGCCTGAGAGAAGAGGAAAGTCTTGACCTGGCGCCAAAAAGATAACAATGTTGGCGCCAGGCGGGCCTCGTCGGGGACATCGTTCCACAATTGGGGGGCCACCACAGAGAAGGCCCTCTCTCTTGTTGCTGACCTCCGAACTTCCCTCGGAGGAGGCACTCGGAGGAGGGCCTTAGATGTTGAACGTAGTGGTCGGGTAGGTTCATGTCGGGAAAGGCGTTCCATCAGGTATTGTGGTCCCAAGCCGTGTAAGGCTTTATAGGTTAAAACCAGCACCTTGAACCGGGCTCGGAAACATACAGGCAGCCAATGCAAGCGGGCCAGAGTAGGTCTTATATGTTCGAACCTACTGCTGCCAGTTATCAATCTGGCTGCTGCATTTTGCACAAGCTGCAGCTTCCGAACCACCTTCAGAGGCAGCCCCACGTAGAGTGCATTGCAGTAATCTAACTTGGAGGTTACCAGAGCATGGACAACTGAAGCCAGGTTATCCCTGTCCAGATAGGGACGTAGCTGGGCCACCAACCGAAGTTGGTAGAAGGCACTCCGTGCCACTGAGGCCACCTGCGCCTCAAGTGACAGAGATGGTTCTAGGAGAACCTCCAAGCTATGAACCCGCTCATTCAAGGGGAGTGCAACCCCATCCAGAACAGGTTGAACACCCTCCATCTGGTCAGCGGAACCACCCACTAACAGCATCTCAGTCTTGTCTGGATTGAGTTTCAGTTTATTAGCCCTCATCCAGTCCATTGTCGCAGCCAGGCACTGGTTCAGCACATCCACAGCCTCACCTGATGAAGATGAAAAGGAGAAATAGAGCTGCGTGTCATCAGCGTACTGATGACAACGCACTCCAAAACTCCGGATGACTGTACTCAACGGTTTCATGTAGATGTTGAACAGCATGGGAGACAAAACTGACCCCTGCGGAACCCCATACTGGAGAATCCACGGGGCCGAGCAATGTTCCCCAAGCACCACTTTCTGGAGCCGACCCCCCAAGTAGGAGCGGAACCACTGCAATGCAGTGCCTCCCACTCCCAACTCAGCCAGTTGTCCCAGAAGGATACCATGGTTGATGGTATCGAAAGCCGCTGAGAGATCAAGGAGAATCAACAGAGTCACACTCCCCCTGTCTTTCTCCCGACATAGGTCATCATACAGGGTGACCAAGGCTGTTTCCGTACCAAAACCAGGCCTGAAGCCTGACTGAAATGGATCCAGATAATCAGTCTCATCCAAGAGTGCCTGGAGCTGGCTCGCAACCACCCGCTCCAGGACCTTGCCCATGAATGGAACATTTACTACTGGCATGTAGTTATTAAGATTTTCAGGGTCTAGGGAAGATTTCTTTAGGAGTGGTCTCACTGCCGCCTCTTTCAGGAGGTCTGGGACCACTCCCTCTTGCAAAGAGGCATTAATCACGTCCCTGGCCCAGCCAGTTGTTCCATCCCCGCTAACTTTTATTAGCCAAGAGGGGCAAAGATCCAATATGGAAGTGGTTGCACGAACCTGTCCAAGCACCTTGTCAACATCCTCGAGCTGCACCAACTGAAACTCATCCAAGAAAACAGGACAAGCCTGTGCTCTGGATACCTCGCTAGATTCACCTGCTATAACACTGGAGTCTAAGTCGTGACTGATGCCAGAGATTTTATTCTGGAAGTGCCCAGCAAATGTATTACAGCGGGCCTCAGATGGTTCTACCATGTCCTTGGGGCCAGCATGTAAAAGCCCCCGGACAACTCTGAAAAGCCCCACTGGGCTTTTACGCGTGTTTGGGAATATATCTAAAAAGAACTTCTGCTTTCATTTTATCCCGTGACCCAGCAGGGCTCTATGCACCAGGAGCAATTTTCCACTTTCTTCAGTGCATGTCAGGTCCCCTCTACAAGGATTCGCTGTTGCGCCCAGTTAGGCTATTATGCGCACTATCGCTGAAGCACATTTACGCCTAATACCTCTGCACGAGAGGCGGTGACAAAAGGCGCTTCCCTCCCCTCCCCTCCCCTTCCCTCTGGCTGGCTGGTAGGCTGTGGGCAGCAGGCGAGCGCTCCTCCTCGCCTTCCTTTACCCCCTCTTCTTCCTCCTCCTCCTCCCACCGTCCCCCCCGCGGGCGGGCAGGCTCTCTTCCCTCCTTCGCCGCGGCCAGGCAGCCCCCTCCTCATGCTGCTCTGGCGAGCAGAAGGGACAGCCGGCGGGCAGAGAGTAGTCGCCCGCCTTCCCCACTTGTCTCCCCAGCTTCAATTAGGCAGCTCGAGCCCGCCGTGACTTTTGACAGCGGCGGCAGCTGTCAAAAGGCGCTTCCCTCCCCTCCCCTTCCCTCTGGCTGGCTGGCAGGCTGTGGGCAGCAGGCGAGCACTCCTCCTCCTCCTCGCCTTCCTTTACCCCCTCTTCTTCCTCCTCCTCCTCCAGCCGGGCCCCCGCCCCGCGGGCGGGCTCTCTTCCCTCCTTCACCGCGGCCAGGCAGCCCCCTCCTCATGCTGCTCCGGCGAGCGGAAGGGACAGCCTTCCCCATATGTCTCCCCAGCTTCAGTTCAATGCGCTTTAATGGACGGAGCAAAAAAACCCCTCGCTATTTAACGCGCATTCGATAATGCGCACAATCGGGGAGATAACGCGCCTTTACGCCCCATTTGCGCTCCGTTGGTGTAGAGGTAAATTTTTTAATGAGACTTCAAAGAGCATTAAACCTCTCTTGTAGAGGCAGCCCCAGAGAGAATTGCTCTGAAGTGTGATTGTGGAACATCAGAAGGATTGTGGCTCTGAAGTGTAATTGTGGAACAGCAGAAGGATTGTGGCTGACAGGCCTGGCGTCAAGGGTAGGTGCATGGTTAGCTACGTGCTGAGGTCCCACATAGCAGCAGAGGCCCACTGACAAAAGCTTCCTGGAGTTGTTCCTCATCATCATTGCAACCTGCTTCCTCACCTGCCTCTTGCTCTGGCTCAGACATCATTTCCCCTCCTTCACTGACAAAATTGAGTTAGTAAGCTCCTGGGAGGCATTTTTGCAAATTTCTGGAAAAGGCCTGGTCCATGTGGGAAGAGAGACAACCATCATCAGGCCTCTTCCAGAGCATGTCCCCCTTGTTGGATACACCCTGAAGCAGCAACAGCCTAACTTGATGCCAATGTAAAGTGTCACATGCATTGATGATGCTATGTTAATACTCCTACTTATAAGAGAAGTAATCCATGGGTTGCACCAAGTGGTGTATGGCAGGATTATTTAGTAATGGCGCCTTTTGTTAGAAAGGCAATTAGCAAAGAAAAACAAAAGGCAAAACAGAAAGAGCATTTAACAGTCCCGCACGCACCCAGGGCTATCTTAGAATAAAAGGAGACCACATCCTTCTTCGGTGAAGAAAAGGTAGAATGTTTTTCTCACCGTATTCTTGCATATAAAATGCAGGTCCATTGTAGAATTCTTTTTAAAAAGTTTGTCCATTTTGTGTTCTTTTACACAGGCTGGAGCGAGAGAGCAAACACACATCCTCCCAGCAATGGAGGAGGTCACAGAGGGGGCGGGGAAGGAAGGGGAGGAGCCAAAGAAAAAAATTACATTCTAGGGTGACCATATGAAAAGGAGGACAGGGCTCCTGTATCTTTAACAGTTGTACTGAAAAGGGAATAACAGCAGGTGTCATTTGTATATATGCAGAACCTGGTGAAATTCCCTTTTCATTACAACAGTTAAAGCTGCAAGAGCTTTGCCCTCTTTTGTATCTGGTCAAGAGGACCCCCTACAGCTTTAACTGTTGTGATGAAGAGGGAATTTCTGCTGAAATTCCCTTTTCTATGCAACTGTTAAAGACATAGGAGCCTTGACCTCCTTTTCATATGGTCACCCTATTGTAGGCTATAGAGATCCCAAAATTCCCATGCATCTAATTGCAACACTGCCCCTTTCCAGTAACTTGCAGATGATGTTGCAATATTCCCAACAGCGTAGTGGTAAATGTTAAAGTGCAGGCACTCATCATACAGTTCCCATAGCCATGCTCTCAAAGAGAATCCAAAATGCAGGCAGTGCTGTTGTTCCATATCAATAAACCATGTCTAGCATTTTTCATTTCTATGAGTAGCAGATGTTTTGTAAAGCTAATGAGTCTTAATTGTCCATTCAAGACCAGGCCACCCCAAAATACTTTGCATCACAACAGGAACAATATATTGTTGCTAGGAAACACCCCCACCCCCAGCTACTGTGAAGACTGCAGCTAAACTTGGAGGGAACAAGCAATTCTGAGGTGTGCTGGTGGTGGCTCATTATGTCAGCCTTCCTACTAAGCCGAAAGTGCTGGTACTGCATCCTTGTGACCCCTGGCACCTGCAAATTAATGAGAATTCAACACATTAGCCTGTCTTACAATCTTGCATATCAATTGAAATGGAGGTGGGTTGCACTCTTTCAGCCCGTTTCCTATCTTGAATTCTCACTAAATTCAATGGGGTTGACTCCCAACTGAGGATGTATTGGATATTTTCAGCTTATTCTTGTTTTAAGAGTGTAATTAAAAGACAAGAAACATTGATGGAAGTTTAAAGTCGTCCAGCGCATGTTCCATTTCAACAAGTGCACCCACAGAACCTGTTTATCTCAATAGCTAAGCTGTGATGGGATTGTTTTTAGCTAAGAGGGGGAAATGAGCTTCCTTCTTGGAGGTGCCTTTGCTCCAGTCTGTTGTGCCTGCATAAAATCTAAGTGATGGTATCACTTTGGAAGCTTGCGATACTCCGCCCAAAGGGCCAGTCTTCTGCTGAGCTGGCAATATAACAGGAGCTCTGTTATCATGTCTTCTACAGAGGCAGAGATCATTGGAAGTGTAGTGTGAAAAGAAATGTAAAACTGGCTCTGGGTAAGAATAAAAAAAAAATAGCAATCAAGGGAACTCTTTACATTCTTCACGCAAAGTGTCACAGCTAAACTGTCAAGACTGGCCTTTGAGTGACCTGGATCGTTTGCTGAGGGGTGGGATTTTGTCCTCCATAAGGTTTAATTCTTCTTCTTCTCCTTCTCCTTCTCCTCCTCCTCTTCCTCCTCCTCCTCTAAAAATGAAAGTAGCATAAACAGCTTTCACTTCAAGTGCGAACACTGCCATATTATGGTTCTAAATGGAGGCTTTATTGAATTCCCTCCAGGCCCTTAGCTGTTAGGCAGAAAGGAGGAGGAGGGGAAATACATCAAAGAGCTTTGTGTAAAAGGTGGAATGTTTAAAGGGAGAATAAAATGGAAGTTCTTTTAATTCTATAAACAAGAACTGACAGGCTGTTTATTGAAACTTGTCTGTCTGAAAAAGGGCTGCAGCTTCTCTAAAGATAACCCATCCCAAAGGCTTAACATTTAATTTTATCATTAGGTAAAATTGCTATAGACGGGAGGGCACAGTGATATCTGAATTATCTGATGCTGAAACAATTTTGTACCCTGCTTTAGAAATACTCTGATCGTTCATAGTGAAATATTTCTTGTGACCCCTTTTCATTACAAGAGCTGAATCCTTCAAAGGTTTGTGGGATTTTTATTTTTATTATTATTATTATTATTATTCCCACTGAGGGCATTTAACTTGTTGAAACGTGTTACAAAGGCAAGGTGCTGAAGATAGGGTTTTTTGGGGGGGGGGGGAATTGCAAAAAAAAAAAAAAGTGCAATGAGATGTTTGTTTTAATGCATGGGTGGGCAGAAGGTAGATCTCCAGATGTTTGAGACTTTAGCGCCAGCATGGCCAATGGTCAGGAATGCAGGGAGTTGAAATCCAAAACATCTGGAGATCTACCTTCTGTAGGGTGACCAGCTTTTGGAACCCAAAATCCCGGTCCCCCTCCGCCACCCAAAACAACCCCCCCACCAAGCCACCCCCCCCACCCAAAACAACCCCCCACCAAGCCACCCACCCCCAAAAAACATCAGCCCGGACCTACCGGGTTCTCTTCCGCTGCCGCCCCCGCCGGGTCCGCCGCCCCCCCCAGGTCCACCGCCGGGTCTTCCTCCTCCGCCGCTGGGTCCCCCGCCGCTGGGCTCGTAAGGCCAGCGGCCGCGCGGAAGAGGCGGGGAGGGCTGATTACGTCATTTCTGGATCCGGCCCTCTACCGTCCCTTCCGCGCGGCCTCTGGCCTCACAAGCCCGGCAGCAGTGGTGGAGGACCCGGCAGCGGCGGACCCGGCTGCCCCAGCAGGTAAGTGCCCTGCGCCCCGCGCCTCGCGCTTCTTACCCGCAGGGGCGTCCACTTCCCTCCGGTGGCGGTGCTCGAATCTACTGAGAAACAGGCTTCGCGGCCTGTCTCTCAGTATCACGCCAGGTGATGACGTCATCACCCAGCGCACTACTGAGGGACAGGCCGCGAAGCCTGTTTCTCAGTAGATTCGAGCACCGGAGGGAAGCGGACGCCCCTGCGGGTAAGGAGCGTGAGGCGCGAGGGAGGGCACTTACCTGCTGGGGCGGCCGCTTCCCGGGCTCCTCCGCTGCCACCGCCACTGGGTTTACCGCCGCTCCTCGCTTGCTGCCACCGCCGTGTGACCCCCCGCCACCCCGGTTTGCCCCCCCCGCCCCCCCCGGGAAACCCCGAGCCATCTGGTCACCCTAACCTTCTGCCCACCCCTGGTCTAAAGGGATTGTAAAATTTCCTCCCCCTCCACCCAAGGAATTGTAAACCCCAAAGATACTCCAATCAATGGTCCAAAGAGAAAATATCATTATAGGAGCAATCTTGCTAAAAATGATGGCCATGCAACTAACTCCTCTGCAACTTGCCTTGCATCCTGATATCTTGATACCCTCCTTTACCTGCAATTCACCACCTAGTGATGTGTACTGAAGGAGCTCTGAATATTAAGCCATCAAGACATGAATATTAAGAAAGCAAGACAGCAAATCCTGCAAGACTAGTCTAGTTCTTATTGAGCTGATAACTCCATGTCTGCACTGTACCACTTCTGACTGTGGGCTGGGGTTCACATGATGAAATGCTCCTCCTCAATATGAAAACATGGCCTGTACATAGAAAACTTAGCATGTCAAGGAAAAGATTAGGATAGAATCCACCTTCCAGGAATTTAGTTTTCTTTATGGAGGGAATTGTTTGATTTGTATGGAGGAACGTTCAGTCATATCAGCCTCCCTCTGCAATCCAAAATGGTACAGCCTAAACACAGGTTTGGCAGCTCAGAGAAAACCGGTCCATAATTGGCGTGGAGGGGGGTCAAAGGAGATCTAGACTTATCATCGCTGTTTTCAGTTGCAAACTCACATTTATTAGAATCTAGTTTAGCCAAACTTTGGGCAGGGCATAAACTTGAGCAAATGTTGTCTTTCCTCAGGCTTTCTTTCAGTCAAGGATGAAGATTAAGGGGTTAAGCCAACTTCTTCGCAAAAGTGGGGTTTTAGGGGAGGATTTAAAGGAAGACATTGAAGCCCACAACAAAAGTCCCATTAATTTAAATGGATTACAGTGGAGGCTTAGGCCATTTTTTGTGTGAACAGTTTGTGAATTGCACTGAAAGACAGGCATGGCTGTATGACTGCTTTCATTTATGTTAACATACTTTAACCTCAATTTAACCTCCTGCCTACTGT
Source organism: Anniella stebbinsi (assembly GCA_029215795.1). Classification (NCBI taxonomy): domain Eukaryota; kingdom Metazoa; phylum Chordata; class Lepidosauria; order Squamata; family Anniellidae; genus Anniella; species Anniella stebbinsi. The sequence continues at coordinate 95,608,488 of JARDYH010000003.1, read as the reverse complement.
TTGCTGCAAAGCAAAAATTACTTTGATGATCACCTCCACTGCAGCAATAGCAATAAACCCTTTTGGTATTGTAATCCCTTGCTTTCAAGAAAGAGGATTGACCGGTATTACAAAGTGGTTTTTGTTTTGTAACTGATAATGGGCAGCTTGAGTCTCTTTTCCTTTCTCCTCTATGCATGTGTAAAGAAGGCTGAATGTATTCATCTGAAAGGTGGGTTTCTTCTAGGCACAGTGGGTCTCAGTGTTGGGGTGATTTTTGGAGGGCAACTTGCGAAGCAAAGCAAGAAACAACTCTAGGATTTAGAAACCCCAAATTGAAGTTACTGAAGGTAGTTTTTCGACTGGGTACATTCAGCCAGCTATTTCAGGTGGGATGCATAGAGATGTAAAGAAGGGGAAATCTGCTTTCCTGTACACCACTTCACAAAAGTGGCCAAGAATTACATTGCATTTGGATGACCGGGTAGTTTGAAAAATATTTGACCTTCCAGATCAAAACATCTGCTTCAAGAGAATTCAAATTTACGGCTGTCATAAAAAATGTAATGTTGGACATACTGTATAGTGTGGAACTGAAGCCGCAATATGCTGTATTGCAGTACGGCAATGACAGGTTTCCTCTAGCGTGACATGCACTGGAATGCAAAATGCAGGTTTCCATCTCAAGTTCAAAGAGGCCCTGTAACTAGATAGGCCTTCAAGACACAAGTTGGACAATGACATATGGTTAACATCTTTTGGTTGTATTTTTAAATGTAGTGATATAAATATACAGCATTTTGAACTCTAAAATAGATAAACTTGGTGTTTGTGTGTTTAAATCTACTTTCCCCAGAATAGATTCATACATCTGATATTATGTAACCCCACCCCAGACCCTGAATTGACTGATTTCAGAAATGTTTATGTCACATGACTCTTTCCATGTTGGCAGGGTGTAGATTAACTGAGCATATGATCAAGTGTGCTGAATCTACAGCCCTTAACAGTGCTGTGATGACGGTGCCATCAGCAAGGAGTTGATGGTGGGGAACCTCTTCCAGGCCGAGAGCTGAATCCAACAAGAGGGGCTTCAGGCCTTGCGTCAAAAGATGATCTCTAGCAAGGCTCTTCAGCAAGGCTCTTATAGACCGGAGGCCTGGCCTATTCATAGCCACTTGACAGACAGGTCCTCTGATCTGTAAACCATGCCCATATCCCAACAGGGCAGGATTGCTTCACCCACTATGATGATGCTACAATCTGAGCGAAAGCTTCCAAGAGTGGCCCCCTCCATATCAAAACACTCCCAAGTTCCCAGAGAACTAGCAGCTTCAAGGCCGAGTCAGGGAGCGCAGCAAGCAACTCCCGTGGGAAATTCTGACAGAGATAAGCTTGCAGAGACAATTTCTAAACCTATTTCTTATGCATCAACTTACATACCACAAGGCCAGAGGCAGGTTTGTAGATTTTCTGGCATTCTGTGCATTCTTTTGCCTTTTGTTGCACAAATTTATTCTTCAGTGCCCAAATGTCTGAACAATTTGAGCAAATTTCTCAGAAATTTGCACAAATTGAGGAACCTTCAAAAAGAAAAGGGGAGGCAAAAACGTTTCCAAGGTTTGTGGAAAAAACCTGCAGCTCGGCTTGCAAAGGCAAATCAAGTTTTACGCACTGTAGAACACCATTGAGTTTAAAAAAAAAGGAAAAAAAAGAACCAGATTTCCCAGCAATGAACATCCCTTAACTCAATCCAGATTGTGCCAGCACACTCATTTCCTTTTAAAATTATTTTAAAGAAAAGATGAAAAGGAGGGTGGATGAAGAGAAAGAAGATTATGAGCGTGACTGACATATGCAGTAAAACAAAACCAAGCATGATGGGCTCTGGGTTTGGAAAGGTTGAAGGCTACGAATGTGAATAGCATCAGTAGCAGCAATATCATATTCTTTTTGGGGGGGGTTAAGTTTTTTTCTTTTTGTAAAAATTACATAAAATAAAAAGGGAGAATGACAGGGGGAAAAGGAAATAAAAAATACACAGAATATGTGTGTGAGAGAGTTACCAGATGTAAAGGACATTGCACACAAAAGGAAATGTAAGAAGGATTCCTCTTTATGGCAAGCTGTGCCTGCCCAAATCCCGTCCTTTGTATTGTGCCACCTTTGAGAGAGGAAAAAGACAACGGTCTACAAAATAATACCATTAATAGTAGTAGTAGTAGTATTTATTCCATTTATATACCGCCCCATAGCCAAAGCTCTCTGGGCGGTTTACAAAAATTAAAAGATTGAACATTAAAAAGTCAATACACAAAATTATAAGTGGGCCGTGCATGGCAGCTTTGGGTTGGCTCTGAAAAGGCTGATGACTGGTGTTCTGGCTGATTTTCAAAGTCCTGAATAAGTTCCCAATGAGAGGTAACATGTGCTATTTGGACAAGCGAATACAGGTGAAGCCAGCAAAGTGCAGAAGTTCTACGGAAGCGATGGAGAGCGTAATGTTGTCAGCACCACCGACACAAGGTTTTGACTGCACCTGTTGTCCCGCTTTTTAGAGACACCTCAAATCTCACAGCACTGTACGCTGTGTTGTGACATGGCTGCTCCAGAAGGCACACTATTTTAATGCTGCTGCTTGATAAGTCAAGCAGCTGTTCCCATTTCGATGTCCCTGTGCCCTTCCTTTCCAACCTCGATCTCTGTGTCTAGCCTGTCAACACTCCTGAGCCCAGGGTCATCGAGGAATCTTTTCCACCTTTCTTATCACGTGCACTCATAGGTAGCACTTCATTTACTGAGGGGGATTTTTGTTTTTGATCTGGAAGCCGCGGGCGATAACTCAGCCCTCAGAAGTTTGGGAGAGTGCGTCTTCGAACTCCTAAGGGTCAGGTGCTGCTTGCTTAGCAATGTCATTTCATTACAGGCACCTCACTTCCCTTGCAATATGGACATCTGATGATTGATGCCTAATGAAGGAGATTCCTCTGGAACTTAATTATTTTTCCTCCATGCAAGACTTCAAAGAAAAGGGAAAGAGCAACCCAACCACCAGATTAATTTACTGTAGGGTAAGAAGTCCACAATCCTACTGTTGAAAATAATTATGCAATACAACTTTTAAAAATATTGAGGTAGCACAGGATTCAAAATCACATGCTCACTCTTTGAACACATATAATGTACTATATATATAGCGCCTCAACACTATGTACTTTCGAACAATTGTTCGGTGCCATAAAATTGTTCTCAGCATGACATCCACATGACAAATAGACATATATGTACGTGAAACCATTGGAGGAAGTCATCCAGAGATTTGGTCCGAAGTGTCAGCAATATGCAGATAACACTCAGCTTCATCTCTCATTTTCCTCAGATGCAGATGAAGCTGTGGCTGTCTTGAATCAGTGTTTGGACACAGTAATTGACTGGATGGAGACTCAATCCAGACAAACAGACTCAATCCAGACAGGATGGAGGTATTATTGGATGGAGATAGCATGACCACAATTACTGATAACCTCCTTTTTTACTATTGCAATGCATTGCACATGGGGTTGCCTTTAAGAACAGTTTAGAAACTACACTTGGGCCAAAACCGAATCACTAGATTACTAACTGGAACTAGGTGGTTTGATCATAGCGTTAGCTGCTGTTTCCAGGCATAATTCCAAGTGCTTGTTTTAACCATTTAAACCCTAAATGGCTTGGGATTAGGTTATAAGAAAGACTGCCTTCTCCACAACGTACCCAACTGAATTGCAAGATTTTCCTCAGAAGCCCTATTCCATTTGGCCCTGCCAAATGAAGTGGTGGATGAATACCAGGGAGAGGGTCGTTTTGGTGGTGGCACCCAATTATGGCACCCTCTGATCGTTGCAGCCCTAGGTAAAGTGCTTTCTGTCTAACTAGGCCTTTTAAGTAACTCATGTAATCTGTGCTTCTCAGTTTTATAATGGGTGTGTTTAATTTGGGGGGTGCTGCGAGATGTGTTTTGTCATATTTTATGTTCCCTTTTATTTTATTGTTTTATGTTCTATTTTGTGCATCATTTATTTTCATTTTTGTTTATTGTAAGCTGGACAGAGAACTTTATGTTTTGCAGCAGAACACAACTAAATGGATTAATGAATAAACCATAACACATACAAATACCACATAATGCAGTCATGAGTTTCTCCCTGTTCCCCACTTTGTGTCAATGGCAGATCTTGGAGACCACAACATCACAATCCAATGCCATACGTGGTGCTCAGTCAAGTTGCATCACACAGAGTGAAATCTCACGATGAAATGGCTGAGCTACAGGTAAGGTAATGTAGAGATCAGCTGTGAAATATGGGACTGGAAGGATTAAAGGTCCAAAGTCAGGGTTGACAGTTGATCTCAACAATCAAGGCAACACAACAACAACAACAACAACAACAACAAATCAACCATTGAGTTGAGATATATATCAAATTAATCATAAATCAACTCAACACACATTATACAGATACTCAGAGGCTCAATTCGGCCGACACAATAGTCAATGGTGGGGTAATAATCAACTTTACAGTTATTCAACTAGGGGGTACTCCCCATACAACATGGCAATAAATAATCAACTGTGGTGTGGATTAGGATCAGCGCTGAGTTGACTATGGCAGCATTCAGATGACACAATAGTCAAAACAACTGACGATTGTTTCCCCCACACCAGTTGTTTATTGTGTCGTCCGAATTGAGCCAGAGTCATACCAAGTTTTTATTAGAATGGGAGCTCTTAGTGGTGCTTCACTGCAGAATGGGATTGTGGAATGGATATGTACAGATTTTTTTCCTGTTACCTTTGCCCTTGATATAGTTATGAGAGAGGTTTTTAATTGGTAACACCACTGTAATATTTTTGTTTTACTGTATTTGGCAGACTTGCCTGCTAGACAGGGTTCTATTTTCCTCCCATATGCATATGTGAGAAATTGTGACTGTGATATTATTAGACCACTGAAGACATTTATGGTCAAAACACATTTCATGTCTCTTATATATGAGTAATTTCATATATGAGTAGCGGGGTGGTGGTGTGTGCTCTCTGCCCCAGAATTATCTGATAACTACGAACATCCACAGTGCATTCCATCTTCCAGAGTGGGGATTGGCCGCTTCTAAACCCATCAAATAATTTCAGAGTGGAGAGATGTACAATCGGAGCTTCCGACATCTCCGAAATTATCCTACCGTTTTGTGTGTGTGGTGTGTCCCAATAAGGAACATGACCGCTTTGTGTGTGTGCGGTGTGTCTAACTGAAACCACCCCCACCCAATAAGGAACATGGGGTGATGGAGTGGGGCAGTTTTGATAATTGATATTGATGGGGGGAAGTGGCCTAACGGACATGGAGTAGAGGCAGAACTCTCTCGCTCTCATTAAGAAATAATTACAAATCCCTACTTTGGAGACGATGGATTGTTGATTAAAGATTTGATGTCGGGTCCGGAAACTTTGCTGTATCTGTGGTGAAGGAAGCAGCTGGATAGCAACTATCTCAGCAGAGGGAAAGCGAAACTGCCTTTGATGTGGACGGGAGCTCTGGCGAAGGTAATTAATGGACTTTAAATTGAAGCAGTAAGGTTAAGATAAGGCCAGAGGGAGAGGCTGAAGTGATTTTAAGTGGGAAAAGAGACTTTTAACCTCCAGCCGAAAGAATTAGAAGCCGAAACGTAACTGTTGATATGAGCCGGGAGGATATCTGAGGCGGATAGCGATGATTTGGGTGAGGGGTGTGGATTTATGAGTTTAGCTTTATGAAAAGAAAGCAAAAAGGTGATAAATCCAGTGCCCCCACCTGGAGCAGACTATCGAAAGATCATCCGTCTGATAGGAACTGGCATCGGCTCATGAGAGTCTCTGGAAATATGCCAGACAAAATGTCAGACAAGAAGCAGCAGTTTGAGAAAACTGGGAATTTATCTCCTAGTCACTAAATCTGGCACAGCTCCTAAAGTAGCAGGTGCAGTTCCAAAACTGGCCAAAGAGAGTCAAGCAGAGACCTCAGATGATTTAATGATCAAATTTCAGAATGTGTTGGAGGTGGCTTTGCTGAAGCAGGAGGAAAGATTAATGCAAAGAATTAAGGACTCACAGCTTGAATTTATGTTGGACCTTCAGACTGTGGTGGAGAATGTGGAGAGATTGGAGAAGGAATCTAGGAAGCTGCAGGAAGACAGTAAGAATCAGGGGGAGCAATTGAAGGAGATGGACTTGCGTTTAATTGCCTTGGAAGATCGGGACAGGAGAGTCAACATTCGAATTAGATTTTTTGGAGAGAGAGGGAGAGAATCTTAAGGATTTAAGAGATACAATCTTGGCATGGATTAAGGAAGTCAAACCTCAGGAAACTTGGGAGAGGGTGGATATTGAGAGGATCCATAGAGTGGGTTATAAGAAGAAGGGGATGCTCCCAAGGGATATAATTGTTAAATTTGCCAACTATTACAAGAAAGAAAAGTTAATGCAAGCAATTAGACGTCTTGGCCAACCGATGCTACAAGCAACACCGATTGAGGTTTATTAGGATTTATGTTCTCAAACTGTGCAGTGGCGGAAGAGTGTTAGACTGTGTACAGTGGCTTTGCGGAAAAGATCGATAACATATAGTTGGGGATATCCAATTTTTCTGAGTTTTATGTGGAAAGGGAAACAACACAGAATAACATAATGTGAGCAAGGGATGGACCTTTTGGAGAAGCTGGGCTTAGTTGATCCTACGGATGTTGGAGAAACAAAGCAGGATGAAGGTGCTGTAGGAGGAAGCAGTCAAAAGCAGGATGAAGGTGCTGTAGGAGGAAGCAGTCAATGAAGAAATATTATTGTAAAAGGGATAAGAAAAGATTACAAGGGAGGGGAGGGTCGGTTTTCTGCTCCGGGAATGTTGGGTTGCTTCTCCCCCCCCCCTGAAGAGTTCTAAGAATAATTGGGGCCATTGCCCAGAAAGGTCTGGTGAGGAGGGGGGTGAAGATGGGGGGTAAATGTGGAGGGGGAGGGTTAGGGAGGGGGGTATGTGTATCACAGAGAGAGACCAATATAAAGATGTGTGTGAAAGAGAGAGATGGAAAATAAATTAAGGGTTGCAACTTTAAATGTTAAAGGGCTAGGAACTGTTATAAAAAGGAAGAGAATAGAAATGTTATTAAAAAAAGAGAAAGCAGATGTAATTTTTTTGCAGGAAACTCATCAAACAAAGGAGGGTGTGAATGAGCTCCGGATGAGGGAAGTGGGCGTTTATGAAAAGTCTTTTGGCACTTCTAAAGCGAGAGGTGTAGCGATAATAATTTCAAAAAAATGTGGTATTACTATACAAAGGGTGAAGAAGGATGAAGCGGGAAGATTTCTGATAATTTCTTGCATGGTAGGGGAGGAGGAATATATATTGATCAATGTATATGCTCCAAATGGGAAACAGATGGAATTTTTCGATGAAGTTTTTAATGCGGTGGGAGAAATGGGTAAAAAGAATATTGTGATGGCAGGTGACTTCAATATGGTATTAGACAAAGGGAAAGACAGGGATAATATATTAAGAGATCTTAAGAGTGGTGGGAGGACGGGGTTAGGCAAATTAATGGAGAGAAAAGAACTAATGGATGTTTGGAGAGTATTAAAAGGGGAAGAAAGGAAGTATACCTTCTACTCACCAAGGTTTAAGAGTTATTCCAGGATTGATTATATTTTTGTGTCAAAGAATATGATGTCTAAACTTATAGATTGTGCTATTGGGGTAATTAAAGTCACCGACCACGCATTATTGACGATGGATATTAAAATGAAGAAGGATTATAAACAAGCTAAGAGATGGAGAATGGATACAAGATTATTAAATAATAAAAATATAGTGGGGAAAATAAAAAAAGAAATGCAGGAAATATGGGAAATTAATGAAAAGGACTTAAGCTCGCAGGGGTTAATATGGGACACTATGAAGGCTGTAGTAAGAGGGATTTGTATTAGGGAAATGTGTACCCTAAGAAAACAACAAGAAGCACAAAATAAAAAGATTGAAAAGGAGGTAAGGGACTTAGAGAAGAAGCTAAGAGAGACAAAAGATAAATGCCTATTTGCTCAAATCCAAGCTAAGAAAAAGGAATTAGAGAGAGAAAAGTTAGAACAAATCCAAAGGGATTTGCTATATTTAAGGAGGGATTTTTTTGAATATAGTAATAAAAACTCGAAGATGCTGGCTAGGTCCACTCAGTCAAAAAAGGCTAAGAATACGATAGGGACAATTAGAGATAAGACAGGGAAAAGTTGTAATTTAATGAATGATAAATTAAATATATTTCAGGAATTTTATAGAGAATTATATACATCAGATATGGGGTCACAGGTTAAGATATTGGAATATGTAGAGAGGAATTGGAAAATAAGACTACAGGGGCAGATAGGGATTATATGGACGGATTAGTTACTGAGAAAGAAATAGAAGGAATTATTGCTAAATTAAAAGGAGGAAAATCTCCGGGATTGGATGGTTTGGGGCTGGAATATTATAAGATTTTTAGAGGAATTTTAATACCAAGATTGAAAAAACTATTTAATAGTATAATAGAAGGAGGAAAGACCCCCCCCCCATCGTGGGATTATTCCTTGATTATATTAATCCCGAAACCAGGAAAGGATCTGACGGATCCAGCATCTTATAGACCAATATCCTTAATAAATCAAGATTCCAAAATTTTTACAGCAATAATGGCAAAAAGGATGGGTACGTTTATACATAAATATATTAGAAAAGATCAATGCGGATTTATCTCAGGAAGGCAAATGCCTAATTTAATTGGAAGAGTTTTAAATATAATTAATATTATTAAAAAAAGGAATTTAAAAGCAGGTTTGTTAGCATTGGATATATTCAAAGCCTTTGATTGCGTGGAATGGCCAGCACTTAAAACAATCTTGAAAACATTTGGGCTTGGAGTAAAATTTATGGGAGTGATGGATCAACTGTATAAAAATAATAAAGCAGAAATAATGGTTAATGATGGGTTAACGCAACAGATTACACTAGCTCGAGGAACAAGACAAGGTTGACCACTTTCACCGAACTTATTTGCGATAGTGATAGAAATTTTGGCAAATGTTATAAGGGAGGATTTAAGATTGAAGGGGATAGGAGGGAAGGAGAAGATTAAAATGAATATGTTTGCGGATGACACATTGCTGACATTAGAAGATCCCCTGAAGACTGGAGAGTTGATTAAGGAGCATTTGAGAGAATTTGGGGAGATCACTGGTTTACAAGTTAATTGGGGGAAGTCAGAAATGATGTTATTTAATTATAATAAAGAAGAGATGGAGGAAGGTAAAGTTAAGTTAGGTCTTAGGCTTTAAAATGTAGTACGTTATTTAGGAGTTAATATTGCAAAAGATTTAGATAGGTTAGAGGAAATTAATTTTGCAAGTTTGAAAAAACAGGTAGGGGAAAAGTTAGAGGTATATAGAAAATTAAAACATTCTTGGTTTGGTAGAATAGCGGTTATTAAAATGAAGATATTACCTAAGATTAATTTTTTGTTTAGAATGCTGCCGATTAAAATATCGGATGTAGAGTTAAAGAGCTGGCAAAATATGATTAATGCTTATTGCAATGGAGATAAGAGAGCTAGGATTAACAAAGGGTTATGGTATAAGACACAAAAGAAAAGTGGTTTGGGACTTTCAAATATAAAGAATTATTATATTGCTAATCAGTTAAGATATGTTATAAATAGTATATTAGGGGAAGAAGACTTAGAATGGCTAGAAACGCAAACAGGGGAACTAGATTTTAAATTGCAAAATATTTTTTTTATTAAAATTCAAAAGAAAGATCTGAGGGGACTGGACAACCCGTTGCTGAAAAACATTCTAGAGATCTGGGAGAAAGTTAAAGGAAAATTAATACCAGGAGACTCTCCACTCGCCCCAGTGGTAGTAGTGGGAAACTTCCGAAGGAATTTAAAACTGGAGTTGGAAGGGAGTCTGAAGGATCAGGAAATTATTAAGTTAAGGAATTGGATGGAAAGAATGATAGATAAGGTGCAAATTAGAGAGTTGTTAAAAGGACAAAAGATAGCTTGGTTCAAATGCTTACAATTGGGAAAATGGACACAGGAATGGAAAAAGATAAATAAGAAATGTAGAAATAATACAAGATTTGAAGACTTAATTGAATCAAGAGGAAAGAAGGAAGTAATTAAAACTAGTAAAGGTCTGATTAGCGAAATATATAGAATCCTGACAGAGGAGGAAGATCCTCAGATCCCCTCTCTCCGTGGACTGTTCTGTTTGGGGATAGAGTTCTGTTGGCTAGAGCAGCCGAAAACCCCCGGCTGCTCTATACTGCCAGCAGAACTCACAGTGCATGCTGGGATACGACTGGGGGACTGAGGGAGGAGACGTTGCAATCAAAATGGCCACCATCCATTACTAGCAACTGGAGCTTTTGCCAGTGCCGAGCAGCGCCGGCTGCAGCATGCCGTCTGTAGAGCTCCCCCTGCCTAACGCACGGTCAGTACATTATTTACCCCTCTGTTGCCTAATATGTCGTCCGAATTGAGCCTCCATCTTGAGGCGTGGGAAACACTGACTGTTGCTGTTTGTTCTGGCCGTGGGGGGAGAGGGAGTGCAGGGCTGGTTGGTTGGTCGTGCCTTTCCACTTGGACCCATAGAAGTCAGCCACAGTGGTGCTGCTGGGTTGGAATTGTGAGTGAGTGAGCTTCTACACCTGAGTAAGGCAGGCTGTTTATTTCTCAGTTACTCCTGAGAAATTACTCCTATTGGCTGTCTGGGCTTCCAGTGCAGGTTTTTCCCCCTCCTCCTCCTCCTCCTCCTCCTCCTCCTCCTCCTCCTCCTGTGTAGCATCCTACAGAGAAGTTGTTGTTGTTGCCTTGACTCGACCCACTCCACTGTGCCTGACCGACAGTGGGGGAAGGGTGCCTCCTCCTCCTCCTCCTGCAAGCCTCCTGTCCTCTCTTGAGGATGGGCAAGCTGTGTGCTGCTGTTGTGGCATTTATCAATATATATTTGCTTCTTTATTATTGCACTAAGCGCTTTTCCCGCTGCTTCATTTCCCTCTCCCTCACCATACAGATCAAGGCACGAGAGGTGCCTGAGAGGACATTTGAGTTCGGACTTTAAAAATCCCCTATAAATCACTGCATGCAGGGATCTGCTCCAAAAGCCCTCTTTAAAAGCTGTCATGGTGCCAATTTTGATGTGTTTATCTGTAAAACTGAGGGAGCTGTGAGAATTTCTTATTCCCATTGACAAGAATGTAGCGGCCGGTTACCCGAAAGCGGAGCATTTTTTTCACAAAACGATCTGGCAAAGTGGAGAGAGGAAGGTGCTCCAGAAATCGGGGCAGAGAATCGCCTCATCGAAGTGCTGCCTCAAAGTTTGGGGCTGAGAATACCAGCTCTGCACACTCCTAATGAGTAGTAGCTTCATGTTATTTACTTGAGAAATGTATCAAGTTGCTTACTATTATTTTTGCTATTAATTTTTTTTTCAAGTATCTGCAGAGTGTTTGCTGAATTTATTCATTCATTTGATATTCTATCCCCCAATAGGGGTTTAGACTTTATATAGCCCACAAGTTTTCTTATCTTACAAAACACATTGCTCCTTAAGAAGTATGAGAGGGTAACATAGCCCTTCTTTCCTTTGGGTTTTCTGAAGTATGGATTGTGTGTGGACTAGGAGCACCGAATTCCTGTTTTGTAATCTTTCTTGCAGGACTAAACTAGAAGTTTCCCCTTTCTTTCCAAACTTCTGGCAAATGAAGAGTGGACCCTAAGTTCAGGATTTGCCCCTCCTTTAAAAAAAAACGCACTAAAGATTTTTAAAAAACTATTTTAACTTCTGGGGAGTTATTCTTTTTGATAGAAGCCTAGCTTGCATGTAATGAGAATTCCTCAAAGCACTGGAAAGTCTTCTTTATCCTTACAATTATATATAATAATATAGTAGAAAACGTTGCTCACAATACACTTACTTCTACTGCCATAGGTGTAAATAATACTGTATGTTTTTACTGTTAGTAAGAGCTACATTCTGGAAGCCACTGAAATTGCTCCCACCCCATCACAACAATTGGCATATGTTGAGGCCAAAAGAACCCATTATATGTACTAGTCGACACTGTGACCTTTTGCATAACAAATGGCCAACTTGCCAAAGGAAGTCCATTAAATAAAGGTAACTCATTGGGAGTTCTGATTAACATCAGGAGGCATCCCAAACTGCAGGCAAACTGGAGGCATCAGTGGATAATTATATATAATGTAGGGACCCAATTACCCTTTTTATTGCTGAAAGTGCAATGAAGTGTTTCCCCTGGTAACCTATAGACCCATCTTTGGCTCAAGGTCATAGGCTTGCAGCATCCTGGAAGGGGGTAGCAGAGGGATGATCATTTAAGTGCAGCAGAGTCAATTCTTTATTTACACGTCGATAAAACTAAAGGACTTCCTTTCCCGAGTGTAAAATATTTCTGAAAGCGTCCGTGTACCCTTATGAAATGGTGCATTATTCTTCACTATTCACAGTGGAAATTAACGTAATAAGGATACAATTCTGCTGGAAACTCTGCAGAGGAAATGTGATCTCCATTCCATTGCCTCAAGGCATCCATAAACAATTATCATTGCACCCACCCCCATCCTTAGATAAGCACAATCCAATAAGGAGTGTTGAACCATTTGACTCATATACGTTCCACTTGTATGGAAAGTTGTCATTCTGTGAAAATGCCAGCCTTAAAACGGAGGTTTAAAAACTGGTGTTTCTTGAAGCCCACCGAGTGAAGATGAATGAAAGCCCTTCATTGAAGTCCCTGTCCTCACAGTTACGGTTGAAATAGGAAAGCCACCATACTCTGTTTTCTGACTATATGAGTGAGTATTTCCTTCATATACAACTTCTGTGTGATGATGACCCCAAGTCTTCTTCTATACATTAGCAGTATAAGGTGAAAACTAAGTAGTAGAAATAGAGTATATATATCACTTCAGCCAGCAGAATGGTGGAGTAACATTTTTAATATTCCCCATTAAAAATAAATGTCCTGCAAGTAGAAAACCAGAACAGCCTGAGCTAGGATCCTTTCTCCATGCTGCAATAGTTCCTTATTTGCAGGGAGCACATTAAACAAAAGCCCACTCACCCACCACCACATTTTGAAAAGGAATATGCCAAAACATTGGAATTCTATGACCGCATTTTGCTGCATGTTTTCAGAAAGTGTCATTTCTATACTCAGAAGGTCTGAGTTCAAATTCTGACTCAGTTATGAAGTTTGTTGGATGGACTTGTGTCTAATTCACACACAGTCAGTCTATTTCATAGGTTTTGAGGATGAAATGGGATTATCTCTGTGTATACCACACTGAGCAAGGAAAAGTGGAATGTAAATGTCATACGCAAATAAGCAAGCAAGCACACACGTCTATGTATTTATAATTCCTGTAAAACTTTAAAAACAAAGGGCGCTGCCTAGAAGACATTATCATTATAATAAGCAATAATACTGCCTCTGTATGTTGCCTGTTTTTATGCTTTTTATGGTTTTAAATTTTATATATCGATTTTTAATGTTTAATGTTTTAATCTTTGCAAACCGACCAGACAGCTTCAGCTATGGGGCAGTATAGAAATGTAAATCATAATCATAAACATCATAATAATATCATCATGTTGATTTGACCAGACCAAAAAAATCTGCAGGTTTTCAGATTGACAGCATTTTGGAATGTACTACCTCAGTCCACAGGTGTTGTCTCATATTTCTGAATGCTACCAAATGTAAAAAGCTCCTACCTGGGTTACTCCACATTCTCTTCACAATAAATTAAGCTGAGATGTAGTGACTGGCTCAAGGTCACACAATGAGCTTCGTAGCACAAGTGGGGATTAGAATCCAAGTCTCCCCACTCCAGGTCCAACACTCTAACGACTAGACTACATGAATCTGTGAATTATTATTATTATTATTATTATTATTATTATTATTTATTACATTCATATATCGCCCCATCGCCGAAGCTCTCTGGGCGGTTTACAAAAATTAAAAACTTTGGACATTAAAAATCGATAGACAAAATTTAAAACCATACAAGCATTCTTGGCACAAGAGTTAGTTTTTTAAAGAAAAAAAGTAAAAATCCCCACTGGGCATGACCAAACCTTTGACACACCTACAGTAGTTCTTTGTATCCTGGTCTTTGTTAGTAATAGCATAAAAACATAAGAAGTTCTGGTTTTCTTTTACTGTAAAGGGGATCTGGTAACCAAATTCTTAACAACAGCATCATTTATTGTCCACAACCTTTATTTGTATAAACTTTCTCCTTCTATGCTATGCAAATTTAGTAACCTAACCATGAAGCTGGCATGCATATCTAGATTAGAAAGAAGAAATATGTTTGATCATCTTCCTTTTCGGTATGTCTCAACAGTTCAAACAAATACCACTTCCTTCTATCACTTCCTTCTATCACTATAACTTGAACAGTGCAGTCCACACCATGCACATCACATATACAGAACTATGAGGCTACAGAAATATTTAAATGTCTACTCTGAAGATCTGCAGATTTGGGGTCTTCCTGAATGTAGAGAGCGAGCTAGAAGACAGAGCAAGTTAACTCTCTAAATCATGACCCATTTCTATAAACTGACAAAAAGGGGGGGGAATCTGAGCATTGGGTACCAACAGATCCATCTGCACATAGAGTTGGATCCTGACTTCGTTGTACTTAGTCCCCATTTAAAAAGAATAGGATTTGAATTAAGTCATCACTTACAAGACCCATTGATTTCAATGGGGATTAAGTTCAACTAACTTAGTTTGGATCCAACCCCTAATGTTCATATATCCTTTTTTATGCCTTGCATTTAGTTTTTTAAAAAATCAAGAATCTTAATTGGATCAATGCCAAACTCATACAACTTAGGCTCATAATGAAGCTGCCAGGAACTTGGATTACATATTTTCACCTGCTCAAGAATATGCTTTTGAGGGTATTCTACTTTCCTCAAAACATTCCCTAGAAAAAGGAGGCTGATTTGCAGAATTTTCTCTGAATATTTTGCACCATTTTGTTGAGACAGGCTTCATCCCATCATCCAAGAATGCTCCAGAACAATGCTAGGTCCAGGGCCTTGTAGAGGATGCAAAATGAGACTTGGGCTCACAGCAACAGCCAAAATAAAAATCTTAGGGGATAAACAAAGAGGTTGTGATGCTGCCACTGCTTACGGTCATCCGTTCCCCACCAAATAATTGGAGAATTTCTCCTACTCTGGACAGATTTAGTGAAATGGTAGTTCTCTGCAGCCATTTCTCTACTCAAAAGTAGGATGGAGAATTTCCAGAGGCTATTTGTTCAGTGTTCTAGTTAGGAGGCTCCTGTCAGGGTGGATGGGAGAGAGAGGGAAGATCCAAACCAGAGAATTCAGGTGTCATAATAGTTTACCTTGTATTCCATGCCAAGGATAGGAGTCTACAAGGTTCATATTCCAATCCAAGGATTATGTTTTACAGCAACGTCTTTGTAAGTGACACCTCCCCCCTCCAAACAAAATAAGAGCTACATAAATAGACAGGTATGAAACATCCCATCCCATGCTTGAGAGGAGAATTGTCCCCCACCCACCCCTGAGAGATTTACCTCTGCCACTACTTCTGGATCCCCTCCCCTGTACTCTTTACTCCCTTTTCCAGAGATCCCGATAGAGACCACTCTTTCTTGCCACCCACTACTAGCAGCAGGATTGCTGGTGTGTGTGAATGAACATATATATTTGTGAGAGTGCATTCATCAGGTTCCCTGAGCCATTATCTCATGCAGCCCTCTGGAATGAGAAAGTTGTGCCCGTCCGGTGTAGAAGTTGGTAGGTACTGCTAGTCTTATCTAATTTCTTTTTAGCTTCTTTTTATGTTTCTCCCAAGGAGGAATCCACTCTCTTGCCTGAATTTCTGGATGAAATTCACTGTCAATTTTAATCCCAGGTTTTATCAACATTGTCCATTGTATTTTACTGAGCTCCCAACTCCCAACAGGGCATCCAGTGCTGGTGACATCCATTAACATTGTTTGGCATCCATGTTAGGGCAGTGTATAGTCCTGCTGAGAAATGTTGCTATCAAAATTGTGGGTTTTTTCTTCTTCCCTGAGTTCCTTTCATGTTTTGCTCAAGCAAGAATGTCCAAATTAGCCTCAGACTTTGTTTTAGATGAAATTTGGGTAGCACCTCTAGTAGTTAGAGCCTTCAGAAAGGGAAGGACATGCCTCAGTTCTTTTGACACCACCCCATGCTGTGGGACATGACAGGAGTACTTTCGTCTTATCACAAAGTCTCCCAGTTTCCTGTAGAATACTTTTCATATATTTAGGGATTTATGTTCAGTACCAATGTTTTCTATTCGTTGGCATGAAAATACAGCCACAGAATTGTCACCAGCATAAAAGTAACCACTCCCTGCAATATGTCGGAAAGCCTTGTCAATTCATTCTGGGTGGGTTTAGCAGTTAGAACAAAGGAGCAGGAGTCAAGCAGTTGCTGGAGGTTGAATCTGAATGTAGGCATTGACTCACAGTGACCTTGGGATAGTCATTTGACCTCTCCGTGTGCCTTCGTAAAGACCGTCAAAGAACCATATAAGAAAACAAGCCAGATTTCGCGAAAACAAGCTGGACATTGCATGCTTCATCTGCACGGAGCTTTACTAGCTAAATCACTCCCATCCTCTCTCCATCACCCCACCACCAACAAAATTAATCTGGAAATATTTCCGAGATGATTCACATTCTTCTCTTGACATGTTCCTTCAGGAATGAGAATGACCAGGAAGTGACAAAGAAGCTGAATGAGCTTTCATTCATTCGCAGTGGGTGGGCTACACTTGCTTCATGCATTTCTGCTAACTATCCAAATGAGTCTGCCAAAAGTCATGATTGCCAACTGAGAAGAGGAAAGAAACTGCTGGCAGGGCAGAGGGTATAGACTGGAACACCTGTGGGCATGATGTACAACAGATGTACGTTGGCTGTTGTGGCCGCATGCTTGCCAAGCAGTTGGCCCTGGTTGAGTTTTAGGTCAAAAGATAATGAACCAAAAGAGAGCATAGATCAATCAATTAGTATCTCTGGATGTTTACGAAAGCACATACTGTTGCATTGACTTTTTCAACTTGGAGGCAAGAATATGGGTAAAACCTCACAGACATATGGATAGGAAGCACTATTAGAAGGCATAAGATTTGAAAGATGTAGCACAATGAATTTCACATATTTTCAAAGTAACAATCCTATTTTTGATTGCATGTTTCCAGCATTCTGTAGTTTCATGTCTGATTTGCCTTGAGATTACCCAGAAAATTGTAAAATCTACCATAATCTAGAATTTAGATTGAATTATTTGGTTTCTTCCCAAATATAAAATCCTCATCTTCTCCGTGAGTGCCACAAATAGCCATGATTTTCTGTACCAAACACTCTTGCTGGAAAGCTGAAATTTCATAGACCTAGTTGCCTTGATTATTAGAAAAGTCTGAAAGACAAGCAAATGTTCATCTCTCCTTTGATGCAGGGATCAGAGGTGCACCCGCAATTGGTTGCAATGGTTCCACACCACTCAATTATTTGAAATTCGGTGCACACACTGCCCGAGATATCCTTCTAGAAATGTATGATAACAGGACATTTTCACATTTAGCACTCAAAAACTAGTGACAGTAATGCCCTGGGCAGCCATTCCTAAAGCACATAAGCTCTACACGTAAGGAGGGTGAGCAGACAAGAGCATGCTAGCTCCACCCCTTCCTTCCCCATTCTTGTCACCCTTCACATAAAGAGGGTGACTGTCTGTAGCAGAAAGCCTTCTGTATCCATGGAGTCTCTCTGCACAATTGGGATCCCTGGGGAATGGGGCGAGTTGGGGGGCAGAACCAGCATTCCTCCTTTAAGGAATGACTACACAGCGCTTCAGCTTCCTTCAAAACAGATGGCAGCCTGCTAGTGCAAAACAAGCAAACTCGATGGTGATGATGATGGTGGTGATGATGATGAATTGCATTTCTGAACTGCCTTTCTGAAGCCAACCAAGGCAGTTTACAAAACGTCCAGAAATTCAAAATGATGATCAGATAAAAACACATGAAAACATTAAAAACAACATGGAAAACCACAACAATAACAATAAAAAAGCAAGTTTAAACAGATGTGTTCTGTTCTGACCCCTTTCCTGAATGGGGAGAGGGGAGACCTGTCACGGACCCAAAGAGAGTGAATTCCAGAGTTTGGGAGCAACTCAGTGATCAAGCAGGAGACAGAACGTTGCCCTGTGGGAGTTCTGTTGCTCCCTTCAATCAGTCTTTCCAGTAGCAGTTAGGAATGTATATTTATCCTTGCCAAGTGTGAGTTGTTTTTGCTAATATATATATTAAAATATTCCACAACAGAATTTGAGAGAGAGAGAGAAAGAGGATGCTGTATGCGTGTGTGTGTTGACCTCAGCTGAAACTTTTTCAAGATTCTTTCAGTTTTCTTTTCAATGATAGGCAGGAGAAAAATAGCTGAAAATGCAACAAAAGCAGGGTGTTGTAATTTTTTCTATCTCTTGTAAAGTTACTCTATGCCTTTGCAGTTGGAAACGGGGTAGTATGGAACTAAGTGAAAAAATGTACCTTAAAATTCAATGCAGATTCACCCCCTCCGCAAAGTTCTATAAGCCCTTTAAAGGGCTGACACAAGACATTTTGCTGCCAGAAAGCAAGGTCAAGACACACACACCCAACAAAATTCCATGTACAGAAGGTACCTGGAGTGACAGCTGAATATTCCTTCAACACTGAAAAAGGGACAGCATCCTCCACTGCATCTTGAGAGGAGCAGGCTAGCTTAGGGAGTAAAAGGAAGGCCATGAGGCACATTCTGCTCTGCCCTCTAACACCTTGCTACCCCTTAGCAAATGCTGCCTGAGGTAGTTATATCTCTCTGCCTAATGGTAGGGCCAGCCTTGTTCTTTCAAATGAACTAGCAAACATTTCTTGAATCTGTACCCTGGGACAACTCGGTGGCAACACCACTCATTGTGAAACCATGCAGCTCATACCAGTTATCATTATACTTGGATATTTACTACTTAGGATCTATATGTGACATGGCATACCATACAGTCAAGCCACAATGCACTGCAGAGAATGGATGATCAGTTCTGCGTTGCAGGGACTCACATTGCTAGCACAGAGCTTCTTTTCCATCTCCCCCCGGCCCACCCAATAACCTGGGGCCTGTCTACACGTCGTCCTCAATGCGCCCTCCCCGCGCCACAAGCCGCTGCATTTTGTCTAGTGTGGCTCAAACCTCCGAGATTCTGCTCGTGCTCTCGCGGCTGCCGCCGCCACCCTTTCATCCCGGCGGGCCCCAGGGAGGGAGGAGGGAGGTTTGTAAACAAAAGCTAGCAATTGGAAATCCCTCTCCCAATCCCTGGCTTTCGTTTACAAACCTCCCTCCTCCCTCCCTGGGGCCCGCCGGGATGAAAGGGTGGCGGCGGCAGCCGCGAGAGCATGAGCAGAATCTCGGAGGTTTGAGCCACACTAGACAAAATGCAGCGGCTTGTGGCGCGGGGAGGGCGCATCGAGGACGACGTGTAGATCCTGCCCTGCTATCTAGCTAGTAAATGTTGCTGAATTAACATTGCAGCTATTCTGTAATATGTACAACCAAGGCCATATCTACACAAAGCAGGATATAACACTTTGAAAACATTTTGAAAACAGTATATGGAATGTGTCCTGGGCCTGAACAGTTGTCAAAACCATTATAAACCATTATAAAGCCATAGTGTAGGCCCTGTCCAGGTCCATTGAGCTGTTACACATCGTATCATACATTCTTAAATTAGGAAAAACCATAAAAAAGTAAAGCACTATAGTCTGTTAACTGAAACACCTTGCTTCACAAGCCAATGTTAAACTAGCTGGTGCAGCATACAATTAATACATCTCTGCAATGGCTAATGAAGCAAGGTATGTTAGCAGATATCAGCAAGTGTAAGAGGTGAGAGAGGGGCAGTTAAGGCAGTTATCCACATGCAAATAAGGTCACAATACTATATACACCTAGGAGCCAGGCTCATGGCACGCAATGGGGCTTACTTCTGAGTAGACTTCTGACTAGTATATAATTGTTACAAATAATACAAATGCTCTCTATTATAATTTGCAAAGCGGAGGGGTGTGTTCTTTATCTGAGCATTATGACAAATCCACATGAAAGAGTTGCCATGTTGGAGGATGCTTGAAGCCACTCTATGTGTCAGCTGTTTCCAGTTGGCAAGGCACTCCCTTGCAGCAACTGCCCACAAAATGCAGACTTATTTTTTCCTGTCCACCACAGCCTCCCCACATGAACCATTTCATCTTCTCCAATCCCTTTAGTATAAATAAAAATCCAACTAAACCTGCCATAAACATTGGTTTCAGAGAGAGGGGAAAATCAGATTCACTGGGAAATGTCCTTAAGTTACCTGCATTTTCAGAGGAAACCTAAAACCCTAACCCTGGCCACTTAGTAGCTATTAAGGGTCCCATGGCATTTGCCACATGAGTAGGGGGTGTTAACCCCCTAACCAGATGCCTAAGTTGGTAATTAGATTGTGCTTACCTAAATTCCCCATGAAGTTTCAATTGGATAAGCCATTTTTTGATTCTGCTTCTGTAGTATTCTTATAGGATATTGCTAGAGGGAAACAAACAAACAAAAGATCCCAGTCTAGACACGGCTACCATTCTCATGTTGAGTTTTGCTTCATGCAGCCATTTCATTTAGTGTTATAAATTACCAAATATTCTTTAAAAATCATTCCAGAAAGATCATATTATATGCTCTGTATGCAAATGTAAAAGGAAAAAAAAACCAAGGAGAAGAAGCTTGCAATAAAATATATCACCATATCGTAATTGTCCTGTGAAGTTTGTACAATGGGCAATTCTAAGCAAGAGTCACATTTATAAGTAGAGGCCTCTAGCTGCTCAAGAGGAGATGATAGATTTGATTTGGTTTTAAAAATCCCGTCTCACCTGGCACTCGGCCTGTGCCTGTTAGGCTAATTCAGGGTGTTGGCAGTGAGAACAGATTTATGCTTCACAGGCTACAGTTCTACTCAGGCTCTTAACACAAAAACACAACTTTTTGCTTTGCACATTGGGCTGAAAAGAGCAAAAAGAAAGAAGCAATTGAATATCAAGAGAATAGTACCAGATGCTGCCCTTTTGACTCCAGCCAGTGGGCCATAGCTGAGCACTTCCTTAGCATAGCAGACTTTCCATCAGTACAACACCATCGTAAGAAAGCTTATCTTGAAAACAACACCGACAATACTAAGGCGCTCATAGGCCATATTAAAATGGGGAAAATTAAGAAAAATAAGAATTTAGCACACAGGGGTGGGGTGTGTTTCGGAATAAATAATCCCAGTCTATTTGCCGTTGTTACAATATGGTTTTTATTTATTGTGCAGCATCTGTACATGGCATTTTGCAGGGCAACATTAGCAAAAACTAGCCCTAACTTTTATTTGTCCTGATTTATTTATTTCTAAATGAAAAACAGCAATGAGAGGTTGTCCGTTTGAGAAAAGGAATTGTAAGGGGAAGGGGCTACTTGACCCTTTCCTCTTTGTATTTATCTGCTCAAAATTGCTGTCCCGAAACCACTTTTCTCTCCACAGGGGTAAAGATATTGGGATTCTGCATATTCACACACACACACACACACACACACACACACACACACACAGAGAGAGAGAGAGAGAGAGAGAGAGAGAGATGGATCCTGCATACAGGATAGATTTTGACTGCAGACTGGAGCAATAAATGCAGCGGGCTCTTCCTATTTTCCACACACAATTGCAGCACCTCAGGGTGATTTTCAGTTTAAAAAAAGCTGGGAGACTGTTCACCCTTCTTCTTCTGTAGAAATAGTTGGCCATTACATGCTCTCTCTGTATTATGTTTACTATCTCTGGAATGCTTTTAAAAGTACTGGGGTAGTATACAAAACCCTCAGCAGGACAGAAGTGAGTCAGCAGAGGTTTACTCATATAAAACTCAGTTATCACAATTTGCTAATGAAAGCAAGGGGATTTTGATTGGTGTGTATGGAAATGTAAAACTTCCTCACATCCATCTTTTCATAGGCAGAGACCTTATGAAGCAAAGCAGCATAAAACATTCATTCACATGATAAGATTGTCATTCGGTACAAGACAGATTTGTTGGTATTCCTTTAAACTGAACAGAAAGCTGTGCAATTCTGTTGAAAATGTAAATATTCTTATTTTTACAAGAACCCTTTGAAAATATATTTGAATTAACATTTCAAAGTGTGCACAACACTCAGCTATTATTCTATATGTTTCATTCCAATTCAGAATTTAAGAATCTAATTGGTAAGTTCCCAAGTAGAGCATTTTGGGGGAGGGGGAACATGGTGTTTCTTATGGATTTTCATGTAGCATTTGATAAAGAGACATTTTAGTTTAATCAGCAAAGCCAGCACCAAAGCACATTCCAATCTAATGCACAGGCTAAAATCGCAGGTGTTTCAGTTCCTAGGAGAAGCATTAAACAAGGCAAATTCATAACAGTCCTGATTAATAGACTACATTGAATCTTTCCTTCCTACTAACATGCAACTACTAACAACCAGAACATGTTAGTAGTTGCATATTCCTCAAAATAAAAGCAAATTTCATTATACCTCAGTGGTTTCTTTAAAGTAATATCTTA
This sequence comes from Anniella stebbinsi, assembly GCA_029215795.1. Taxonomy (NCBI): domain Eukaryota; kingdom Metazoa; phylum Chordata; class Lepidosauria; order Squamata; family Anniellidae; genus Anniella; species Anniella stebbinsi. Next base: position 95,585,692 of record JARDYH010000003.1, on the reverse strand, counting down.
TGGTATATTTTAATAGAGCAAGAAAAATTGTATTGAATTTCTTCCAAGTGAAATGTTTAAGTGCAAGCATGTTGTAACAATAATGGGAACAACTTTAGGGCGAGGAACAAGCAAAATGTATGTTACTTGGGATATAGCCTGCATTAATCTTTGCTGAATTAAAAACAGCTTTTTTAAAAAAAAAAAGCCCACTGTGTTAATGTGAGTGTGAATGTATATGTATGATATTTTCCCTACAAAATGAGAAGTTGTGTTCCATTTAGGACAGTTAACTTATGTTATGAAAACCCTTTTGGTCAATTAAAAAAAGTGCCTCCAATTAATCAGACAGCAGAATTAAAAATAAAATTAAAGTACACATGGCAGACACCATTTTAGAAGAGAGATTCCTTCTGCCTGATCCCCACCCTCCCATACACAAAAATAGTAAGCTCCTGCCTATAAATTTATGAAGTTCATAGTGAGTCAGACCGCTGGTCCATTAAGCTTAGTATTATCAACACTGATTGGCAGTGACTCTTCAGAGTTTCAGGCCAGAATCACATGCTTGGGATTGAAATTAAGACCTTCTGCATGCAAAGTGTGTGCTGTATCCTTGAGCTACAGTCCCTGCCCATAGCTCAGCTGCTAAGAAGGTGCTGATTTTTAAGTAGATTCTTTTTCTTTAGAACTATTATTTTCATTCATATGCAAACTCACAGATTTGCTTGATCCATTGTAGTCCTGTGATTAATCAACTCAGCTCTCTTTATTCCGATGACAGAATTAGATGAACAGAAGGAAGATAAATGCATAAGGATGAAAGCAAATATTACATGGCAGCACAAATGTAAAGATGCTGTTTTACATGACATCTACAAATAAAGAACACAGTCCAGGCACATTAAACACTATTAAGTTCCACTGGATTCAATTGGAAGAGATGAATTTGTGCTTAAATCTCTTCTTTGGCTGAATAATTCCCCAAGAATTTACAGGTGCAGAGAGAAGAAGGCATTGATCCTTATCCTGGCAGGTGGCATTCCCATTACTCTGGCACCTCAAACCTTTCAAATGGCTTAAACTGGCACAGAAACTATGGGTTTCCCTGATTGTATCTGAGCAGCAAGGGGGCTACTGCAAAATGTCTTCTTGCCCCACTGTTCCAGTTAAGCCAGCAGCCTGAAGTCCTATGGAAGGAACCTACTATGACATACCTTCTATGCCAGGTTTCCTCAACCTGGTGCCTTCCAGATGTTTTGGACTACAATTCTCAGAACTCCTGATCATTAGCAATGGTGACTGGGGCTGCTGGGACTTGAAGTTCCATCAGCATCAGTAAGTAAGTAAATAAGTTCAAGTAAGGGAAGACATAAGAGATGTGCACAAAATTATGTGTGGTGTGGAGAAAACAGATAGGGAGACATTTTTCTCCCTCTCTCAAAATACTAGAACCCAGGGTCATCCCGTGAAGCTGATTGGTGGGAGATTTAGGACAGCTAAAAGGAGGTACTTCTTCACACAGTTAAACAAAGGAATTCACTACCACAAGACATAGTGATGGCCACCAATTTGGATGGCTTTAAAAGGGGTTAGACAAATTCCTGGAGAAGAAGGCTATCAATGCCCCCTAGTCCTGATGGCTAAATGCTACATCCAATATCAGAGACAGTATGCCTATGTACATCAGTCGCTGGGGAACATGGGTGGGAGGATGCTCTTGTACTCCTGCTTGTGGGTTTCCCAGGTGTAGCTGTGAACAGAATGCTGGACTAAATGAACCCTTAGTCTGATCTCATGTTCTTATGAAGTCCAAAACATCTTGAAGGCCCCAGGGTGGGGAGGGCTGTCCTTGTTATTATGGTCACAGATCCCTAGAAAGGCAACACTGGCATGGGAAGGAGAGAAGTTGCCTGCTATGTGTTCACATCATCTTTGAAAGCCCATTGATGACTGCCTCTACCTTCAGATGTAAGGCAGGGGCTAGCAGGGAAAACCCTGAACATTGATCATATGGCAGGGTTTGGGAACCTAAGGTTTGAGAGCAAATTATGCACATTTAAGTAGCTGCAGCATCAGCAGTAATATTGACCTGTCTCACAGGCTTACTGAGATGAGTACTTTGAGAACACAAAAAGGCCATTTAAATTATAAGTAGCATTACTCTACGTGGGACCTGAAACAAAATGTGGCAGAGTGGAGTGCTCCTGTTCAGGACACCCCATTCTATCTGCATCCAACCCCCCCCCCCCCCAGTTAGTCAGCATTTAATGGCCACTGAACACACTCCATCCAGATTGGGCTGTTGTGGGTGTCCCCCACATTTAGGGTTTATTTAATGACACTTTGTATTCCTGTAACCCTTGGGGCACCCTCAACCCTGCTCAAGCCTCCCTCTTTTGAGTAGATGGTGCTGTCTGAGTTACACAAGGACTGGCTCTCGGAAAATTGAGCTGAGCATTAGTGTACACAATGAGGTTAGACCTATACAAGTGCATTTTAATGGTATTGAAGTGACCAGGTAGCTTTGGGACACATTATGCATTCTGTGTAGCACTTTTCTAGTCTTATTTCCTGCATTTTATTCCATATTCAAAATACTGCAACAGATGCCATTGTATAAATGTGCAAGGGGGATATAGTGTCACTGTGATGGGATCGAATCAAATCAATATGACCCTAGTTGTAGATCTGGTTTTTGTCTTATTATACTAAATATAATATTGTATATATTTTGCTTTATAGAGAGCTTAAGTATTCTGATCCCCATGTTCCCCATACTGCAGACAGCGGACTGGGTCTGCCGAGGCCTAACTCAGACACTCTGAAGTCCAATATACAAAAAGTCTGCATTAGGGCATCATGAGAATTCAGGCAGAGCTGTTCTCCCATGTGATCCCTGCTTGAATTCTTCTGAGCAAAACTGATGCAGGTGCAGTCAGCTGTCATTAGGCTGTGCCTGCTGTGCCCTCTTGCCTTCTGGCCCTTCCTATCCCATTCTTGTGCTCCAGGAAGCAGAGAACTATCCTTGGGGATCAGAGATGAAACAGCAGGCAGTAGAAGGCTTCCTCAAAGGCAGAGGAGGCCCATCAGATCTTTTCCCCTTCCTCACAGTGACCTGGGTAGGGTGAACTGTTAGCCCCATGATACCGTAGGTGCCAAACTAAATGTTTTTTTTTCCGAATTGGCTTATTTACTTCAGTGTAAACATGCATGGCTCCATATCAGATTGGGACTGTGGCATTCCGGGAGAGGGGTTAAGCTTCCTCCCAAAATTCCACCCCCACATAGGGGGAGGTGTAAAAAAAAAGAAAATAAAATCTCTGTGAGGGGTGGAATTTCAGGATGAAAATGGGATGGGGGGACGGAAGTTTAAATCCCCCCAATTGGAGCACTGCAATTCCAAATCCGGATCTGGATCGGGGCTGAGAACACTTAAACTGAAGTAAATAAACCAAACTTTGAAGAATGTTGAGTTTGGCCTAGAGAGAAAAGGATACCAGCATTTCTGACCACTCAAAGCAGCCCGTTCATTGTGGGGGGCAAGCACGGCGTTGCTTCTCCATGTCTAATCCATATGGATAAAAGAGTGGCTGTCTGAGCACAAGCATGCTGACAAGTGCTTCCTCCCAATGGTGATTCACTTGAGCATGGCAACCAATAATTCACTAATGGTGTGATTTGCTAAGGTGGTTATGCTCTCAAGGTGGTTATGCTTAGTCAAATGTCATTCCCTCTATGTCAGTCTTGGCCAACCTGATGCTCTCCAAACGTTGTATACTTCAACAGCCACTAGCCCCAGCCAGCACGGCCAATGGTTAGGAATGCTGGGTGTTTTAGTCTGAAACAGCTGGAGGACACCAGGCTGCCATATACGCTTGCATCCATGAGGATGTTCCTTATGGAGTGCTTTAGAGTATGTGAACTAGGTTTTGGTGGCTTTGCGGCTGAGACAAAGATGGTTTTCACAGGTCACACTTTTAGCCACTACATTCCATCAGAACTAGGCAAGGTTAGCCTTGGAGAAGAGAAGATTGAGGGGAGACATGATAGCACTGTTCAAGTACTTGAAAGGTTGTCACACAGAAGAGGGCCAGGATCTCTTCTCGATCAACCCAGAGTGCAGGACGCGGAATAATGGGCTCAAGTTACAGGAAGCCAGATTCCGGCTGGACATCAGGAAAAACTTCCTGAGTGTTAGAGCAGTACAACAATGGAACCAATTACCTAGGGAGGTGGTGGGCTCTCCCACATTAGAGGCATTCAAGAAGCAGCTGGACAACCATCTGTCAGGGATGCTTTAAGGTGGATTCCTGCATTGAGCAGGGGGTTGGACTCGATGGCCTTATAGGCCCCTTCCAACTCTACTGTTCTATGATTTTATGATTCTATTACTCTTTAAGGTGTACCTAAAGCATTTTCACCCCTTTCTAAAGAGAGGGGACCTGTTCTCTCATGCATCCCCTCTGAAGTCATCACAATCATCACCAATAATTGCATTTATTCACTAGAAGCCGTATTTTCCGTAACCCAATTTCCCTCCCTATAAAGAGCCACTTTTATTTCCCAGGGTCAGAAAAAATCAAAAACAAGACAGGAACTGGTGTCACCTACAGCACACTGATATGCCCCCTTTTTCTTTTTTGCTAACTGGAAGGCACGAAATTGCACCTCACTTCTATTTTGCTATGCAATAATCACAAAGTGTCATTTTGTTTATTAAACAGACGTTGACGTTTGATTGCAATCTCAGAAGAAGAGGAGCCGTAAACTCCAAATGCAACAAGCATTAGCAGATTAGGTCCAATTCAAAGGATGTACATAGCTGCGGTGAAAACAGGTGCAGTCCCGTTCAGCTGCCAAGTTTGCCCCCCCCTGCTGCCCTAAAGATCAGCCTGGAGCTGTACCAATTTTAACAGGGGCAGGTGCGCTCTCAAATTCTCAAGTTCTGTTTTCAATTTAAATCGATGTCTTCTCAAAAGAACTACAAACCACCTCTTCTTATTCTCCCCTGATATCCTCCCTATGGCCAGTTAAGAAGTAGTATTTACTGCTACCAATACGATTATCACCTGAAATGTTTTTGCATCTGAAACAAGCCTTTAATTATGGGAGTCCTTCTAACTGCTCAGTGACAGTCAGATCAATAAAGGTGCAAGGAGAGCATCACGCACACTCTGGAACGCAATGCACCATGCCTTCCATGCCAAAAGAGAGATGCAAAAGAAATTACATCCTTTGCCGCCGCCTCTCCCTGCTCCTCCCCTGCCCGCTGGCACCTCATGTGCATTGCAGAGCTCCACAAACTGGAACCAAGCCAATGTGGAGGTGCACAATTTGGCAGGGGGCAGATGGCAGAGCAGACTCGTGTGGCCTCTGCTGCAGCAGCCATGCAACCTCAGTGATTTGCATTGCTGTGCAGGCATCCATGCAAAGTGGCTTGGAATTGGATAGGTGTACTAAATATATTTGCACCAGTTTTGGGGAGGGAAGGCTGGGGATAAGGCAGATGATATTTCTGACACTGGTTTAATTAAAATGCCAATGGGGTATTTATTTATTTGTTGCATCCTTCCTTTCTTTCAAGTGGCACAGGGTACTATCCTATTTCGTCCTTATGCCTGGATACACAGATATGATTTGGTTTTTTTTTTCTCTCTTCACAACCACTCTGTATTAAGTTTGGTTAGGCTGGGAGATGGTTTCTGGTCCAGCCTTAACTTAATCTACTGGAGGTTTTCTCAGGGGCAGCCCATGATATTTTGCTGCCTGGTGAAGGGGGAAGTTGTGCCTGCCCCCTCCCTTCAACACTGGCTGCCTCTACACTAAGTGAGAGAAGTCATGCTAGCTTAGAGGCCACGGGGCAGGTCCTGTGAGCCACATACAGCTTTGTCCCCCAACATCTCGCCACCACGCCTTACCCAACCGATCTGCTGCCTGAGGTGGGTTGCCCCATTTTAGGGCAAAGCCCTTGGTTTTCTCCATCACTGTTGTAAAATATATTCTGCAAAGAGGTCATTTTTAAAATTAAAAAAAAATCTTCCTTACATTCTGCCTGAGGAAGAGTCCTGTAAAATTCAAAAACTCCCACAACAGAGGCATTGTTTTTCATTTCTTCTTTAACCTTATTCCATGCAACCAAAGGAAAATGTGATAAGCTTACAGTAAGGGTTGATTTCCACCACCATCATTCTTTTTCGGTCTGGTCCAGGGGAGGCTTGTGGGTCCAATTTCAGCAGGGCTGTGAATCCCGCTGGGTTTTATTCAGAGCCAGCCAGAACACTCCAGGAGCTCTCCAAAGTGCTGAACCATATCCCCAAAATGGGCTCACCAACTTGGATAGCTCCTTTTGTTCTGACTGGTCCCTGACTAAAACCCAAAATGGATTCAGTGCCCCACCAATATCAGAGCCACCAGCCACCATATAGCCTACTACTCTGACTGGTAGCAGCTCTTCTGAGGTGAAGTGATGTATTTCAAGCCTTGCATCCTGAGAGCTTACTAAGTAGAGCTGGCAGGGAATTTTAAGTAGAGACAATGATCTGGGATGTCCTGCATGAGCCTGTTTTGGGGGATATGGTTCAGCACCTTGGACAACTCCCTTAGAGTTCATTTTGACTAAAACCCAGAATGGATTCACACCCCTGCTGACAGCAGAGTCACCAGCCTCACCTGCTCTGGTCTGCAGGGTAGCTGAAGTGTAGTGTTTGGATTTAAGGTGATAACAGGCTTTGGTCCTAAGTTCAGTTGCTTGCAGGATGCTCAGCTTTTACTGAAATAAGTAGAACATCCTTGCAAGTAATGGTGGTGCTAGCTGCATCATTATTTTATTTAGCTTTAAATTAGTCTAAAGTGAAGAACACTGTTTGAGGAGGTTTTTGGACTAGATTGCTGAAATGTTTATTTCCTAGAATGAAATGATCCAGCATTCACCTATGGATGGTAAAGAGAGAGCAGAAGACGCCGGGGGGGGGAGGGGAATCATTCAAGCCATAGCAGTGCTCCGTGGTCACTGAAGTATGTGCCTGGCACATTACAGCACGTTAGGTAGCCATTGATCTCCCCCCGTTTACTTCATGAGGTCTCTTGCAGCACTGAATGACTTTCTGTTGAAAAATCTTTGGAGCAGAAATTGCTACTTTGGGTAATCCATTTTCAAATTACTGTCCAATTGTGACTGATGACCTCACTCCAAAATCAGCTTACCTAACTGCAGCAGTCAATAAGGAAAGAGAAATCAATATTTATTTCCTTTTGCTTTGTGCTTTTCGTTTAATCCCTTCTTCATGCCCTTTGTAACCTTCCATGCCACTGCAGTTTGGATGACAAGCTTCATAAGCAAATTTAATGCTGTTTTCATTTGTCTCTATTGTTGGCAGAAGGTGAAAGGGATAGCTAGAAAGCAGCCTTAGAATTGGGGCTGTGTGTAATTCATGATTCTGCCTTTTCACGAGACAAACACAGAATTTGGAATCAGGCATAGAATGCAGCATCCCAATGAATTTCATTTAAAATATTTAAAGTATTATACATACAACTACACATACACACACATACACAAACCAAATATACAGCAGGACTGACCCAAGACGGGAGGACCACTTTCACAAATACTATTGCTACCACTAAAAGCACCAACCACTTCTGGTAATATTTAGTAGGGCTGTGAACAGCCCCCCCCCCCCCAATCTGGTCCGGATCCGGATCCAGACAATCTGGATTGGGCCCAATCTAGACCAGACCTCCCCTGATCCAGATTCGGATCTGGAGACCCTCCTTTTCCTCATAGACTTGCAAATCTATGGGGAAAAGGACTCACCGCCCCCCCCCTCCACTCTCCCTGTTTACCTGCTGCCTCCTTGTCACCACTGCAGCCATCCGCTGGCCACCACAGTTTCTGCTCTACTGAGAACCAGGCCTAGGCCTTGTTCTCAGTAGAGTGGAAGCAGGGGTGGCCAGTGGACGTCAGCGGCGGACAGCGATGATGACGAGGAGTCAGCAGGTAAGTCGGGAGAGTGGGGGAAGGGCAGTAAGTCACTAGACTCACTGCCGGCCTGGCATCCCTGGGTGCCGGCTGCACAGCCAGCAGCCAAGGACCTGGAATGCCAATGGGTCCTGGATCTCTGGATCAATCCGGATCGATCCAGAATGATCCAGAATGGTCCGATCCAGAACTATCTGGAACGATCCGGACCTCCCCCAATCCTGTTCGGATCTGGATCCGTGAGGTCCGGATCACCCTGATCCGGTCCAGATTTGGGATTGAGATCCAGATCTGTTATCAGCCCTAATATTTAGGGATATTTGAAAGAATGCAAAAGTGTTCATGCAGGAGGCAGGGGGACAATACAGTAGAGAACGTAGCTCTGTGAATAGGAAATGGTCATGTTTGCACAAAATTTAATTGGCTATGTGGTGTTGTGTTTTGCTCATATTCTGTGTGATCCCTAACCAGCATAAAGAGAGGTCAATGTGATCCAAGAAGCATTGCCCTCACTCTGCATTCACTTCGTTTGCTCTCAGCGACAGCCAAATCTGATTCACTATGCAATTCTAAGGAGTAAGATGACAAAGAAAAAGGGGGAAAAACTGGTGCTGAAGTAGCAACTGATGATGTGTGAACCTTGTTTACTACAAACAAGGTAAAGAAAGGGGAGTGGGAGTACACTTGGAAGTGGAGGGTCAAAAGCAATACATTCACACACACCCAAATGTTCACAGTAGAACATTATATATTTCTAGCCACTACGACTATTCTAACCCCGTGAAGTTGAATCCATGGAAGGCGAGCAGGTCCATCTAACAGCCTTGAGATGGCTAACAGAAGATAAATGGGCAGAACCCCTATCCTTTAACCAGAAAACAGGAGCAAGTACTTCAGGACCTTGGACAGATCACAGAATGCAGACAACTCCCTCCATCTGGTTCTTAGCTCCAGCTGAGCCTTTAGATCCTTTGTGGGTGTACCTTCCCAGACGCATCCCCCTTCACGATGAGTGGAGAGATTTAAAGGTGATGTCCTACAGCCTATACCTCAGCACTCTTTTCACTCTCTGTTAATCCCTGCCTATTGCATTGTTTGTGTTGATGAGCAGACACTGGGTTGTGCAAGGCCATAGGTGTAGAGAGTTTGGTCCTTTGGGGAAATCTGGCTCAGTTGTGCTATCTTTGGGGTCCCCAGTTTTGGGGCCCAAGAATATCCTAGATGTTTGGCTCAGCATCTGGGTCTGACTCCTGGTCCCTGTTTGAAGTTGCAATCACGATATGGGCAAAACATGATGTGATACTTGATGTGGGAATGCCCTCAAGATGACAGCCTGAGCTTGAATTCTTCCCCTCCACTGTAATGTTTAGAACAACACTGGTGATAGAGCAACACGGAGAACGACCTAGGCAAATTTGTCTGGAAGTTACCAGGAAATGAAGGTAAACTCAACGTGGTGTAATTGTTTTCAGAGGCAGTCCTAAATCCAGCATCACATCTAGTTCCACTCTCAGGACAGATGCTTGGAGTAGTATCTTGGAAGTCAGAGCTTCCAAGATACTACTCCTCGTGGAGCTGTGTTTCAGTGAGAGAAAGTAAATACAAATGCAAAATATGCAAACTTGCTTAAGTTGGATGGGTCCGAGCATTCAACTTTTCATTTAGAATTTGGGTAGGGATGTGAGAATCAGCAAGACTTGCTGACTTTCCCTGAATTCCACCTTGAAGCTCTCAGTCTGCCTCACTCCCAGTTCCTGAATGCAAGCTTTTGTTGTTGTTGAGATGGGCAAAGTGTGCATTTGGGTACACAAGATTTGTTTGGTTTTGGGTGCACACCTTAGTGTTTACTTCCCTTCATCGACTAAAGGGTGAAAATGTGTATTCCCCACCCCATGCACATTTTTAAAGTGCAGATTTTTTCTAATGGATACATTTTTGTGATTGCAAGCTCAGAAATATGCTAACTTTGCCCCCCCAAATGCATTTGCAATGCATTCGAGATGGGTGGGTGAACAGATCAAATTCTGGTCAAAAATGAATCAAAATGCAACTCAATTTGGGTGCATCATTTTGATTTCTTTCATGCTGGGTGTACACAACCCTACAACTTCAGTGAAGATTGTCCAATGCGGGAGCAAGCAACAAACTGCTTGACCTTGGCGAGCACAGTTTTTGCTTCTACTGTCTGGCACTTGAGGAAACAACAAGAAATGAAACATTATAGACTGCAGGCCCATTCTGGCCTGTTCATGAAGCTTTGACATGAACAAAACTGGATCGTATATACGATACAAATCAAGTAGGCCTGGCAAATCTCAAGCTTTTTCTGTTGCAATTGGAATTAGCAGGAGAAAGAACTTCAAACACATTTCTTGTGAGATATACTTCTGCTTCACGTTCAGCTAAAAAATGGCTACAAGAACTGACTTCCTTCAAAACTTTCTTTCCTTACCAATCCTGTCCTGAGTCCAGCTTATAATGAAAAACTACAGAAGCAAATATTGGACATAATGAGAGAATAAAATTAGATATTTCTGGGTTAGATGGCTATACTCTTAGGATATTTGACTTCATTTTCAAAACCATGGTTTACTGCTTTCTATTTGTTAGACTGGCTTATCTATGCCTATATGTAATTTCATATCCAAATGGCATTCGGGGAATATAAATGCAAATATATAGTCAAGATAAGTCCTCTGAATATTGAATTACTGAAGAGTGTACTCTGGTGTTTTGTTTTGTTTGTACTTTTCTCAATGGCTGGGATCCAAAGAAATTGGAAGAGTTTGTGTGACCTAAAGGGGCTTTTAGACTTGGGACTGTATCCAATGTCTAACGTAAGTCCCATTCACTTCAATGGGTCTGCTCTAAGGAGGTCTGTCATTGGATAGAATGCTAGATTTTTCTCAAAAAATAGTTCAGAACTGCTTTCGAAAGTGAATGGAGTTTCAAAGGAGTTTGTGATATAGCACCCACCCAGTAGTCAACTAAACCTTTAGTGGAACAACATGCCAGTTAAAGCTCTAATTTTATTTTATCAATCAGTTCAAAATAGGGATGGGTGGATTTACCTGGGACCACCTTGCGTACCACTTGACGGACCCCCACTGGCCACCAGACCCTGTTTGATGGGGGGAGGGGAGTCTGATGGATATCCAGCTGCTCGCCCCCCATGGACTGGAGTCCGCAAACCCCACCAGCCACCTGACCCTGTCTGGTGCAGGGCACAAGCTGCCGACTGGTCCGGGGGCATCCAGCAAGAGACGCACTGCTGCCTGCTTCCTTGCTGAAATGCCGTTTTAAGGCAACTGACGGCTCATTTTGATTTTGAATAATGGGGCTTTTACGCAAATGCAGTGTTGTGAATGCACTGCTTTTCTTTCATTTGTCAAATGCATTTCAATCTTTTAAATGTTTTGATGTTATAGATGATTTAATTGGTGTTTTTGTAAAGCCAACTTGAGCCCCAGTATTGGGGGGAAAGGCAGGATACAAATAAATAAATAAATAATGGGGGCTATAAATAACCCCTTTTATGCAATGTTACAGGTGTGAACAGTCTATTTACAGGAGCAAATAGTTCTATTTAGGTGGCTGTGCACCACTCACTGGGTGTGTACAGACTGGCCAGCAGCTCTTTCCCCATGCCAAACAAGGTTGGCCAGCCGGTTGAGTCTGCGGGCTCCAGTCTAGGGGGCTGAGGAGCTGGATGTCCATCGGTCTCCCCACCACTGCAGGATATCCATGACATCCTTATATTAAAAGCCTGATTTGTGGTGGGAAAAGAGCATTTTATCTAGGTTTTCCACTATTTTCCTTAATCTCCATATTAAACGCTTGGAGTTTTCTTTAGATTTCCCCCTTCCAAATACTACCCACCATCACAATGAATTTTGTATCATAATTCTGCAAGGTAAGAGTGCTACAAAGCAAGGCCCACTTAAGGGGAAGGAAGTTATGCCAGACTTCTCTTCTATAGCTAACATGTACCAAATCTAGATATGGATGAAGAATGAATGGATCCTTATGCCAGACTTCTCTTCTATAGCTTATGTATACCAAATCTAGATATGGATGAATAAGGAATGGATCCTTATGCTGCAACACAATCTTCACTTGAGTACAGAGATTGTATAAGAGCAGTGGAGAACCTCTGGCCCACAAGGTCATGGTTACTCAGCCACACCTCTCAGCCACACCTGTCCCCATAAGGTGACACCCACTCACCCTTGGCCCTCAGCCATGTCCCTCTGTTTGCATGGCGTTAGATTGCTGCACTTCCTCTCTGCACACCGAAAAAGGGGCAGCATTTCTGAGGGTCACAGTAATGAATGCAACCTTCCCGCTGAAAAAAAGATTCCCCTTCACTGCTGTCTAAGTTCCCAAAGAAAATGCCCAGGTGAAGAGGGGGAAAAAAACATGAGGGCGTTCAGGAAATGGGATAAGGCAGAACTTATTTTCTTTTCTGGTCCTCAGTCAGCTTCAGTGTCCAATTCAGATTTCAAAACATTTGGACCCCTACTGAAATAAATGTCAAGTGTATCAGGAACCAAATCATTCTTATGACCTCAGAACATTTTTTTTTCATTTTCTCAAGTATTACTTTGAGTCACCCAAGTCCTTTGAAGTTAACTTTAGAGTATTATTTTATGACATTGAGAGAGTGCCCTTGTGCTTTAGCTTCTAATGCAGGGGTCACCCCTTGGTGAGCTGCCTAGCTTTTACGAGTCTAATTGAACTTAGTAATTAAGAAAGGTGTCAGCTCTGGGGACCAACTTTGTTTCTTTATAGATATCAAGTCATTCCAAGCTACTTCTTCCCTGTGAAAATAGGAAGCAGTTCTTCAGAACTATTTACTTCCTAAACATCTTCTCAGATTTGAGTTGCTACCAAAATTCTGCCTCAGTGAAATTCACAGTGCATTTGGGGGTTCCTTCTCAAGTGAAACACCACTGGTATATTGAAGATAAATGAAAAGTGTTTTTAGATTAGCAAAATTCCTAAAGGGATTTCTCTGGCTTTGTACCTGTTTTCGCCTACAGCAAAATTGGAACCAAAGTTGGATGTTTTTCCTCAAGAAAAACATCAGAGAAATGTTGAGAAAAGCCAGTAAGACTAGTGGAATTTCTCAGTGTGTGTGTTGTGTCTGTGTCATGAGAGTGGTGAAGTGGGGAGGAGATGAGTTCACTTAACATTCTCTTCAACCAGTGAACTTGCAGGACTAAGAGAGAAACATTAAGACAGTTTCAGCAAGGACTTTTCACTGGGGTGAATAATCTCTGGTCCTCCAGAAGTTGTTGGACTCCAGCTCCTCTCAGCCCAAGCCAGCATGGCCAATAGTCAGGGTTTCTGGGAGTTATGGTCCAGCGAGATCTGGAAGGTGGCATGATCCCACCCCTGCCTTATACAATATTTATTTAATTATTTATTCCATTCCTTTGCTGGGCATTAGCCAAAGCTCTCTGGGCAGTTCATAACATAGAGCACAATAAAATATAATATAAAAGATTAAAACTATAGTATAAAATGAAGATAAAAAAACCACAGCAACAGTGCAAAGATTTAAAATAAAGGAATAGATGTGAAACCACAGAAACTGAAAGACAAAAAAATGCCTGAGAAAATAAGAACATCTCCACTTGGCTCTGAAAACAGCACAACATTGGCAACAGTAGGCTGACCATATGAAAAGGAGCTCTTGTAACTTTAACAGTTGTAGAGAAAAGGGAATTTCAGCCGGTGTCATTTGTATGCAATTAGTTCCTGGTGAAATTCCCTCTTCATCACAGCAGTTAAAGGTGCATGCACTATACTAGAGTGACCATATACAAAAGAAGGCAAGGCCCCTGCACCTTTAGCTGTTGTGATGAAGAGGGAATTTCACCAGGAACTAATTGCATACAAATGACACTGGCTGAAATTCCCTTTTCTCTACAACTGTTAAAGTTACAGGAGCCCTGTCCTCCTTTTCATATGGTCAGCCTAGGCAACAGGTAAGCCTCTCTGGGCCTAACATGCATTTGTCATATCTAGGCTGACCATATGAAAAGGAGGACAGGGCTCATGTAACTTTAACAGTTGTAGAGAAAAGGGGATTTCAGCCAGTGTTATTTGTGTGCAATTAGTTCCTGGTGAAATTCCCTCTTCATCACAACAGTTAAGTTGCAGGGGCCCTGCCTTCTTTTGTATATGGTCACTCTAGTATAGTGCCTGCAACTTTAACTGTTGTGATGAAGAGGGAATTTCACCAGGGACTAATTGCATACAAATGACACTGGCTGAAATTCCCTTTTCTCTACAACTGTTAAAGTTACATGTGCCCTGTCCTCCTTTTCATATGGTCAGCCTAGTCATATCTCCAATTTAGTATAAAGCAGGGCTGCAAAACTTTTTCTGTTCAGGTTTGCATTCCCTTGAGGTTAATCTGTTGATGGCTACTTGCCACTGGTGTGTGAGCCAGAACCAAAAGTGGGCAGGGCCTCCGCATTTCTCTTTCTTTTTCTGCCCCACTATTCTGTCTGTCTGTCTGTCTCTCTCCCCAAACTTCCTATTTTCTGTCTTTCCCCACTCCCCCTCCATTTCTGCTGCAGGATGGTCAGATCACTCTTGCAAGAGGTCTGAACGGATCACATGAAGAGGGCTTTTGGAATTGGGCCAAGGGAAACATGCACCCTAGGGCCACAGCTTGCCGGTGGCTCCAATTTTGGTAGTGCTGTGAATCCATTCTGGGTTTCAGTCAGAACCAGCGAGAACTCTAGAGGAGCTATCCAAGGTGCTGAACCTATTTTGGCAATAGCTCAGCAACTTTGATAGCTCCTTTAGAGTTCTAGCTAGTACTGACTGGAACCCAGAATGGATTCACAGCCCCACCAGAAATGGAGCCACTAGCCTGCAGGCTGTCACCTCTAGTCTAAAAGAATGAAACAGTAGATTGTGTAACCTCCAACATATGATTAATGATCAGTTCTTTTCAGCAGAAGGTGGAGTACATTATCCACCTATTAGGCTGTAATCCTATACACACTTATCTGGGAGTAAGTCCCACTGAACTCAGTGGGCCTTACCTCTAAGTAAATTTGTATAGAATTGTACTGTTAAAGATGTATTGGTTGATGAATCATCTGTCTTCAGAGAATGAAAATAAATTTTAATATTACTAAAGCATCAACATTAGGAAGGATTACATGAATTACTGCTTATTAAAAAAGGCATTCATTATCAGAATGAAACAACAGTCATCTTTAAAATGTCCTTTTTAATGAAAAATTTTAAAATGTGTTGATTGTTTTATATGCTCTTTTAATTAATTTATGTATTTGATCTATATTGTTAATGTATTAATGTTGTTCCCCGCCTCGATCCAAAGGGAGAGGCGGGTAAGAAATACATTTATTATTATTATTATTATTATTATTATTATTATTATTATGACTTTAAAAAAAGCCTTCACTTCAGTTCCAGCACAAGCAATTAAACAGTAAGTTACCCTGTTAGATCCTTTGTTCCTCTGTGGATTAATCAAGTAAACCATTTACTTACTAAAGTAATGCTTTAGTTGACTAATAGTACAACTTAAATCCTTATACATAATAACTTCAAAATTACATAGAGGTTTTATTGCAACTGAAAGATTTAATTTCTTCACTCCATAGATTTAAAGGGTTTTCTTCACAGTAACTCATCTATGCCTCTTAGCGTGTTCTAGGTCAGTATGGGAACACTGTATGGGATCAAAAGAACTCTGCAAAACGTTTATCTGCTCACATGTAGGGACTGCTCTTCAGACAACCAAATTTAACTTGCAAATGTTGGGGGTAAGGATAGCCAGGCAGTATGGTTGCGCCATCTGGTCATTGTGTGATGCCCCTTTATGTGAATGATGGATGGAGCGCCCATGGATGAGTTTGGATCTTCTATGAACCATGTGTAGCATTTCAATGAAGGATTAAATTTACAAGGTTTTTGAGAAACATAATAAGAAGTGCTGATTTTAAAGCATTTGGTACATTTCCAGGGTTTAGAAGTAATATGGTATACTAAGATTGCCTTTCCCACATTTTTTCTTGTAGTGTTTCCACACAGAATATAAATTCATCCCTCATCTAATCTCAGTGAACAGCTCTGCAACCTTTGCTCCTCACGAAATATGGTTACAGTCAACCAAGCACCACATGAAAATGTGAATATCGCTCCTTCTAATAACGAAATCAGATGGTGAGTGCCACCAGGATTGTAGCCAAAATGGGGGCACTGAGAAAATAGAGGGATGTATCAGTATGCTTGGGAGAATTGGGAGGTTTGCAGAACTACAAAAACATATTTTCAATTCCTCCCCATAAAACAGCCCAATGAAGACTGAGTGTGCTCAGTAGCCCCAGAAAGAAGGGCAAAAGTTGGAAAAGAAATCATTAGGATGGGGCTGCTCTGTGTGGAGGAAATTTATTGCAAGTCCCACTTATGTGGGCATAATAGCTACACATTAACAGCTTCCTTTGAAGATGTAACCATTCTGAAGTTAGAGTAAGAGATACACTGTGCTGTCGGAAAATGTATGTTGACTTCAGACAATAATAATAATAATAATAATAATAATAATAATAATAATACACCAACAGAAGAAGGATGGGTGAATTGTGATTTTCTTTTCTCCCTTTGTTTCACATTCAGTGTGCTTTCCTAAGTGGTGGTGTGGTATGATTGGCATGTTAATAACCTCATCAGTCTACAGGGGCAATGCTAATTGTTAGCCACAATTCCCATGAGTACAATGCAGTCATTCCATACTAATTTTTCAACATCTGGGAAAGACTTTATAGCACAGCAATTCCTGATCAGCTGGACCTTGGTTCACCTTAGTTTGTACATATCCACATAAACCCCAATTGGGCAGTGTTGTTACAGCTATATCTCTAAAACAGACATGGGGGCCCAGCCAGAATGGTTAGATCTAGATCTGAAAGGAATGAAACTTCCATTCAGAAACCTGGCCTGTTCCTTCCTGTGGGATTTAGGGATAGGGGAAAACAGACAGGGGTCAGGGGGTGTTTTATATATTCACATACAGATCCTGACAAATAAGACTTTTATTAGCAGTGGGCAGGACGACTGGATGCAAAACTAAAAAACCAGACCACAAATCCATGTAATCTGTAAGACTAGTGGAACTTCTCAGTGTGTGTGTGTGTTGTGTCTGTGTCATGAGAGTGGTGACTTTAATGGCTGTGCAAAAGAGAGCATTTCAGCAGGTACAACTTTTCTCATCCATACATGACAATTGACACCTACTGAAATTCTCTTTGCTAAACAGACTGGGCCAGTCTGCCTTTACATCTGGTTATCCTAGCCATGGCCAATGCTACGAATTCTCCTTGAATTCAAGAGTCATGGTCAGGAAGGTCCACTTTATTCCTGTACAATAGAAGACAATAGAAGAGAGGTAGAACAGCATGGCTGCTTTCTTCTATCCTTTGATTGGTGCTGAGCAACCGTAGGCTGACCATTTGAAAAGGAGGACAGGGCTCCTGTAACTTTAACAGTTGTAGAGAAAAGGGAATTTCAGCCAGTGTCATTTGTATGCAATTAGTTCCTGGTGAAATCCCCTCTTCATCACAACAGTTAAAGTTGCAGGCACTATACTAGAGTGACCATATACAAAAGAAGGAGGGCCCCTGCAACTTTAACAGTTGTGATGAAGAGGGAATTTCACCAGGAACTAATTGCCTACAAATGACACTGGCTGAAATTCCCTTTTCTCTACAACAGTTAAAGTTACAGGAGCCCTGTCCTCCTTTTCAGATGGTCAGCCTAAGCAACCGAGATCTTGGGACCAAATCCAGTTCCCTCTGAAGTACCAGATTCCACTACCACCCCAATCACCATTACCAATCCAAAGATATGAGAGGTTTTGAGGGATGCCCACCACCCTCCAGTTCTATCTTCAAGATATTGCTCTTATAAAATTAGAATCATAGAGTAGTAGAGTTGGAAGGAGCCTATAAGGCCATCGAGTCCAACCCCCTGTTCAATGCAGGAATCTACCTTAAAGCACCCCTGACAGATGGTTGTCCAGTTGCCTCTTGAAGGCCTCTAGTGTAGGAGAGCCCACCACCTCCCTAGGTAACTAGACCTTAGGCATAAGCTTACTTTGCCTGGGTAGGTTTGTTGTAGTCTAGGGTTCTTGATCTACACACACTGTTCTCAACTCCCATTCAGCAATAAAGAGATATTCTTTATTTCCATGACACCATGATACTTACAGTGCAAGGAAAATGTGGCTCTTTATTATAGACAGTGCCTGATTGCCTATGGGAAATGACTTGGCTATACAATAAGATCAGATGTTTCCTCAGGATTTCTTTCTGCCTCTGAAGGCAACATTCTACAACATTCTGTTTACCTAATGCTCACAACTGTATTATTGTTTCTAGATGTTTTGCTGTCTGGCATCTGCTCTTTAATATCTCTCTTTTTTATCTTTCAGGTGTATATTTAAGGGTCACAGTGACAACTGATGTGCTCTCATCAAATTCTGGGGGAAATGACCACAGCTTTGAATAAATTGGCAAGTATTTAAAGTTTATGTGCAGGAAATTTCCTTCTTTATAATGTGACTCATTTTATTGGTTCACAGAGAGCAATTTAGATGAAACAAACAAATATAGCAAAACGGTTGTTCTCAAGATACATACAAGTGTTGTCCCCTATGTCACATGGCTATATGTGTGTGTGTGTGTGTGTGTGTGTGTGTGTATCAGCATTCTTCAACTTTTTGCCCTCCAGATTTGTTGGACTACAATTTCCATAATTGCCAGCCATTTAACATTCTAGCTGAGAATGATGGGCATTGAAGTCCATCATACCTGGAAAGTACCAGGTTGAGGAGGCCTGGATTATACAAAGTCATTGAGATAACTCCAAGACAACTAGATGCAACCTCCTTGTTTGGAGGCAACACAGCTTTGATTATGAAAACCTGGGGCAGGTAAGAGAGCATGGTTGTCACCATCTGGTTGCTCTTGTGAACTTTAGAGGGGAAATTGAGTTGACTGCTGCTGAGACACAGAATGCTGGATTAGACAAGCTTTTGCTCTGGTCCAGTACAGGGAGACCTTATGTTCAGATAATCAGAAAGAAAAGAAAATATAGCTAAAGTGTTCTGATTGCTGAAGCAGCAAGTTTGCAACAAAATTTAGCGGCTCACCCATATAATTACCTATTGATGGATGCCAATGTGTGCAGTGAAAGGTGAAGGCAATCTGCCAGTTAATATGTGACTGTTATCAATTACTAGCCACCCCCCCATAATTCTGACAGGAGGTGAAGAAGGAATGACATATTATGGGGTCACCTGTTGGGGAACCTCTGTGTACAAAGTCAAGGTATGTTTATCCTGTTGGGCCCCTGTCAGCGGAAGCTAGGCTACTCAGTATTGTAGGAGTCAGGGGAGATGTTTGGCCATCAACCAAAACACTACTTTTTCCCATAGGAGTAAACTGTAGACATTCATCACTTATATGGGAGAAAGTAAAATGGTGTAATTTGGAGCAGTATTGTCTCTCCCCAAGCACTTGCCTACTGGAGTCCATTTACTTTGTCCCATAAAAGTCAGTAGGAGCCAGTGAGAATCAAATCTACTTGTACTTTACTTCACTCCTTCATTTGCATAGCTATCTCATGAATTTAATCTTTTGGAGCACATGTGGGCAGCCCTTGAAAAGACCTTACCACACACCATCCTCCCTATGTAAATTTCATTCTTCCCATCCCACAAAACAGAAGTCTGGCTGGTTGGGAAGGGAAGGAACACAATTGTGATGGGGAGAATGATGCAAGAAATGGAGGCTCTGGCCACTGCTACTGGCATGTGGCCCCAACCCACTGCTCATGCAGCCCTCCAGAGCCAAAAGGTTACCCATTCCTGTACCAAAGCATGACAGAAATAGACAATAGAACTGGCTTGCAAGCATATGAAATAGGATATATGTACACACCCAGAGAATACTTTTTAGAGATGGCCCAAAAGAATGTTGTCCAAGTAATTGCTGGAAATATTTCTTACCTCCTAATCATAGAACTTCTTAATAGTCAGGAAAATACAATCCAGGCTACTTGATCTCTATTTTTCCAAGCCTAAAAATAAAAGCAATACATATTAATTGTTGATTTCCAATTCAGTGCTATCACACACAGCTTCATTAACATGAGTCATTTGTAAACATAGGTTTTAAAGTGTGACAGGGATAAGGTAACATGGAGCCTATCTACACTACTGCTTTAGATGGTTTATAACAGTTTTAAACCGGTTTAAAACTGTTATAAACCATTTTAAAGCAGTAGTGTAGATAGGCTCATGGCCAGTTGCCATGGAATGAATGTGGTTCCCTCTGAACCTTCCTAATGGTCAGCAATCATTTGTCAATGCTGTCTCACTAGGTTACAGTTAAGTTCATCTGGGACTAATTTTCCAGGGGCCATTGTAAGTGGAAATAGGAAGAGAGCCCAACTGGTCAAAGGAATGGCAACCCTAGGTGCTCTCTATTATGTGTAGATCTTCCTGGTACAACATTCAACTAACCCAAATCAGCAGTGACTGAGGGAACTTTATAATTTATTTACAAGGGCCTTGTACCTTTAACAGACAGAGAGACAGAATCAACAGTCAAAGCTTTCTCCGTCAATGCACTCACATGTGAGGTGAAACTTCATCTATTGAATATGTTCCTTTCATGTAATTATTAGAGGCCTTGGGGCCCACACCCAGCCATAAGAGGGCATCTGAGACTACAGAGGTATGGATTTTGTAAAATCTATTTAGTCTGCATTTCATGGATGGTAAGGTGCCTTTTGTTCCATCATCCACTCATTGACAGGATTGGTTTTTATCCCAATTTCCCGAATTTGCACATATTCACAAATTTGCACATGCAAAAATGTGCAAATCCCCTCAAAATGTGCAATTTACCACTTCCCCAAAATGTGCATCATCATGTTTTAGCCTATGGTGGAAATGCACATTTTCGGCTGGTGTTTTTGTATTCTGTGTATCTTTCTATGACTAATGTTGCATAAAATTCCCAAAAGTAACAAAAAACCAACAACAAAACAAAACAATAAAAAAACAGGCCATAAATCCATGTAATCTGTGCAGCCGGTCTGCTGTGGAATCTGCAGGTCAAATTCATAGAAATCTGAACTCATTTCATTCCGTTGCAGATTTCTCCAACATCCCTTTCTGAGGCTGAGTAAGATAAAAATGATCCATTATTTATATTGATTTAAGATAATATTTTGAGCTTTTATTTAGATACAATTCATCTCTGTTGTTTGAGATGCCTGAATTTAATGTGTGTTATATTTGATGCAAGAATTTTAATATATTATATTTGATACAAAAAATGAAGTCAAATTTGCAAGGAGAAAAAGAGGCAATCCTGTTCTACACATCCTTTTGTAATCAACTGTATGAATGAATGGGAAAGTATATGAATGGCTCTTTGAGTCTTTGCACATTCATGCCAGTTTGCTTGTGGCAGCCAATCATGAAGCATCCATAAACAGTATGGCCCTCAATGATGAAGTAAGTGTATTGTCCTTCTGTAATAATACATATAAGGTCTTAATATCCCATGTTCTAGCATTTATTGGGATTGACTTGGGAACAGAATACACATAGCAAGACATTGGAAAAGATTCTGATCCAACTCCTTTTCCCAAGTATCTGGTTCAGAAATAAGATAAGCATGGACTGACAATTACTTCCAAGTGGTACTTGAGTACTGAAGAGCTGCATTGGTGAGGAATGGATTAATTATTATTATTAATGGATCACTGTCAAATTGAGAGGAAGATAAAATAGGTCCATGTTTTGTCCTTTGCCCAGTCTAATTTATCATATTAATGACTTGAGTAGAGGCTTGGTGGATGCTTCTTAAATTAGCAGATAGAAAAACCAGGAAGGACTGAAAGCTCTTCTGAGTTCAGTTTGGGAACCTTTGGTGATCTTGATAATTTAGAGAATATTGCTGTAAAAATTGAGATTATTCAGCAGTGAGAAGAGCAGCATAAAAGAGGATAAACCAGTCAATTCTAAAGCAGAGTATAAAGATAAAGATGGGTGCTACTAGGAAAAACAGGGGTGGGGTGGGGAAAGATGGTGAAGTATGACAAATGGAAAACCATGTATCAATGTGATGATCTCACAGAAATAGTCTATTGTAAGTAAATTGAAAAAACAATCTTGATGATTACTGATTATGTTAATACCACAATAAATTTACGAACCTCTTAGGTTCCACAGGACCCTGCCATTTTATGAATTAACTGTTTCAATTGATTTTGTTTTGTGTAACCATACATGATTATTCCAACAGCGGGTCTAAAAAACTGTGACATGCTTAACTCACTGTCTATAGGCTTTTCAAGCAATGAATTTCCATGAATCCTACCCACTACCACAAGACTATTTATCTACATTATTAAGTATTCTGGCTTAATCCTAAAACTTTTTAGGGCGATCCAATAGAGATGGTCAATAGCCTTCAAAGTCGGTGGCTGTCAAGTATGCAATGCCTCTGTGCTCCTGCTACCCTGCATTTTCACTATATGGGGAGCTAGGGCCCATATAGGAAACTGCTTTATTTATTTATTTATTACCTATTTATACTGCCCAACAGCCAAGGCTCTCTGGGCAGTTTACAATTAAAACAGTGTCCTCAGACTCCTCCCCTCTCTGCTCCCAGGACCACCCCTTTTGCCATCTCCACCCTCTGTTTCGAAGCACAGAGATGAAGCCGATGCAGAGAGAACCACACTGGCTATGAGGGGGAAGGTGCAGAGAACATGGTTATTGGGCTCTGAGGTTGGAGCCATAGTTCCAACCTCAGATTTGTTAGGATGAATATTAACCAGCTTGATAACAGAAGATTATATTGGGAATTCAATGTAGATGGAACAGACTTCATGTTGTTAAAATTTACAACTGTTCAATGGATAAGATGTGAAGGACTTTAACAAAAGAACATTAATGCTCCTTGGTGGCTGGGAACGTCTCTCAAGCCTTCAGAATACAATGGCTATTGGAGTTTGGCAAAGTGACACTCTGCAGCAAAAGATTAACAGTTGGGAGCCTGTTTCAAATTCATGTCAACAGAGTGGCAGCAAGAAGACTCCGATTTTAAATGGAGTTAGGTAGAACTGAGATGCAGCCCAGAGAAGTGTGGTAAAAAGTAAATAACTGCCAACTAACCAGCATTTATTTGAGTCATTTTAACTAGGCTTAATATGTGGATTAATTTTAAAGAAGGTTATGTTCTTGAGGATGGGCAGAGTACATTCTGTCATATTGTCCAACTACAATTAACTCTTGAATATTTAGGATTACGAACAGCTCTTGCAATTCACAGTTAGGGACGGGTGAGAAATTTGTTGGGTTTGCATTTTAAAGAAGTTGCATTCCTGAATGAACATACGAACTGAAATACAGCTATTCACACTTTTCTGAATGTTGAGATGCAGTTTGCAAAATTTTAAAAATGCACAGAAAAATGCATATAATGGGGGAGAAAGGTGCCTAAAATGGGTGTCTTAGGGAAAGTGCACACAAAAACACATTATATTAGGAAAATGTGCTTGCAAAAAAGCATATATTTGGAAAAGTATGTACAAAATGCATGTATTAGGAAAAATACGTATGAATTTTCATGCTAATTAAAATAAGAAACTGATTTGGAAATCAGTTTCCAAATGTTGGGAAATTTACAAACTGAGTGGAATCGAACTTGACAGATTTGTCTATCTGTATTCATAATATTTGCTTTTCAGACAGACTTGAGCTCTGGCAGTTCTGTCTTTCTTTCAAAATCAAACAGTGCAAACTGCTAATCATTACTTCTTAGTTAAGATTCCAGAGCATGCAATACTGAACAGATACCATCAACTAGTAAATACTGAATCAAAAAGTATTTATTTAAACAATAGCAAATGTTCACGCACTAAGAGCCACATACATGATACGTTAAATGGATGTATCAACTGAATGTGTCTGTTTTTATTTAAAAACAACCATACAGGGTACACAGTCAGGACCACACAATATGGGCAGAATAAATATACCCTCTCTGGATTGTAATGCTTGGAGGCGGTAATGGGCTGGATGAGGAAAAACAAACTGAAGCTGAATCCAGACAAGATGGAGGTGCTACTGTCAAAGGCCCCAACCTGGGTTTGGAGGTGTGTCAACCAGTTCTGGATGGGGTTACACTCCCCCTGAAAGGTTGTGTTTGCAGCTTGGGGGTGCTCCTGGATCTGTCGCTCCAAATGACAGTCCAGATAGATGCGATGGCCAGAAGTGCCTACTATCTGCTTCGGCTGATATGCCAGCTGCATCCCTTCCTAGAGTTGGAAGACCTAAAATCAGTAGTGCACGTGCTGGTAACTTCGAGGATCGACTTCTGCAATGCGCTGTACATAGGGCTACCTCTGTGCCTAGTCCGGAAACTTCAACTAGTTCAAAATATGGCAGCCAGGTTGGTCACCGGTACACCTAGGGGTGACCATATTACACCAGCTTTAAAATCACTTTACTGGCTGCCAATTAGTTTCCAGGCGAAGTACAAAGTGTTGGTCATTACCTTTAAAGCCCTACATGGTTTGGGTCCAGGTTACCTGCAGGATCATCTTCTCCCATACAATCCACCCCACATGCTCAGGTCCTCTGGGAAGAATTTACTTCAGTCAGCCAAGATTAGGCTGACAACTTTTACCCAGAGGACCTTCTCTTCTGCCACTCCCTGATTGTGGAATGGTCTGCCGGAAGAGATTCATCAACTTAATAGTCTCTTTGACTTTAAGAAAGCCATAAAGACCTATCTCTTCCGGCAGGCCTACTCAGTCAAATTTTAAGAGTTTTATTGTTAATTTAATAATGTATTAATTTTATTTGTTTTAAATTCATTTTATGAATTTTATGTTATTTGTATTGATGTTGTTCCCCACCTTGATCCTGGGGGACAAGCAGGTAAGAAATATATTATTATTATTATTATTATTATTATTATTATTAATCATAATGATGATCATTCTCAAATACTGTTAAATATTGAATATTGAAATCAAATGTCATAGCCAAATGTCATCAAAATTTAAACATTTCATACTATTAGATGTAAGTGCTGTCCTCTGATATCAAGAATTTACTGAATATTTTATATCAAAGTACTTAGAGGACGATTTCAAGAACAACTGGTGGTGGAGGATATTCATTTAATCACTGGCCACATGAAAAACTGCATTCAGAAACCAGTAATATTTATCTTAGAAATAAGGCAAAGAATTTGTATTTCAATGTAGAGTTGTGTTGAGTGTGAAGTGGGACATGCTAGAATCCTGTAACTGGAAAAAATATTCTCCCAAGGTGAATGGATATTACATATTTGGTCTCACAGCAGGAGCAAAACCTACAGTACATTTGTTTTAAGTCCTTCAATGCCACAAATCCCCCATTAAGTCTTTCTAATTCTTATATCCTTAAATGCATATCCATTAGTATCTCAGCATCTTTCATCAGTCATTAAAAAAATCACACAGTTATAAAGCAAATCCATATCAGGTCATAAAGATTACAGAACTGGCTGAAGCTCGTGTAACCATCCCCAAGCAGGGTAAGTAGTAAACAACCATCAGGTAGGGAATAGTAAGAGATTCCCACAGCGTTAGGAGTGTATGCAGAATATTTGGTATTCAAATTTAGCTTTTTAGGGTCAAAACAGATATAACAAAGGAGACCTGCAACTGGACCTCTTAACATCCCCACCCCCGCTGCTAAATTTAAATGAAACTGTGGCGGAGGGTGTAGAAGAGGCTTGGATCAGGTAGCACCATTGGGGAAATGGCGTTGAACACTTTCCTCAACCACAGTTTTCCCACTTTAAAATGTTCTTCAAAGCTGCTGTTTAGGGAAGCTGGGTATCTAAATTATGTCACCTTTTCTTCCACTGGGATAATAGTAGCATTGGGTGGAGTGCAGAGGTAAACTATATGGTCGGTGGTTAAACATCCACTCTTCCAGCGCCACTCCCCCAATCCAAGATTAATTCCAGCACAGCTCCTATGAAGTTTTTAAGCTAAAGTCAGGATCTCCCATCATGGATCTCCCATGTTACAGGATTATTTTTTTTGGGTGCTCAATGAGCTGAAGGTGCTTTGAAACAGTGTCACCGCTTGTGGTATGATCCCTGATTCGACTTTTTCCTCTATTAATCAGGTTTGGAAAGTTTTTGTATCATTTCAAAAACCTGCCAAACCTGTTTTACCAGAAACTACAGTAATATATTTTTTTAAAAAATGTGTGTGCACTACAGAAATGATGCGTCTCTCAATCTATTTTCAGCTCTCTTAAAGGGTATTTATTGGATTGTTTGGCCAGATCTACACCAAGCAGGATATAACACTTTGAAAGCAGTTTGAAAACTGTATATGGAATGTGTCCTGGGCCCCAACAGTTGTCACTACTGTTATAAAGCATTTTAAAGCAGTAGTGTAGATCCTGCCACTGCTGAAAACAGTGTTGCATGGCATGGTCTACAGGAAGAGTTTGTGGAGTGAAACTGAATCAGAATTGCCCAGAGTGATCTGGCTTGCCCTTTTCTTATGGAAAGGTAGATCTCACAAGTCCATTTCTATGGGCTTCCTCCTTTTCTTTTCTCCAAGTCCATCCCCTGCAGTTTGTTGATTTTTTGGGGGGTGGGGTGGGACGGAAAAAAATCCATATGTATTTTTGTGAGCATTTTTTCAAATGGGCACATTAATGGATGCATGCCCCATTGACCCTTTCCTGATGGTCTTCTGCTGTGAAGGTCTTCCTTATTAGGAAGGGCTTTGGTTGCTAATACTTTTAAGGAACTTTACTTGATGGGTGTTCTTATGGATTTGAGCTTTTCTACATGAGGCACTAATTGTGCACTCATCATTTCCTACATATGGTTGTTTACAGATCCTTTAGACAACGTTGTGATCCTCCAGTTTTGCTTGTGTTTTTAAAGAACACTTTTGAGTGTGTTTTTTAAGAGTGGGGGAAATTAGTATTGTTTCTGATGGCGAAAAAAAATGCTGATTCCACTTGTGTATTTATGCTACTCTGCTATACCACAGTGCCACCTAGAGATTATGTAGCAGAAAAGCAGTGAAGCAAACACTCCTCATGTTAGTACTTGGATCTCAATTCTGCAAAGGAACCAAAAGTAGATGCAGCGGCTTAACAGCCTCGAGTCGAAAAGTTTGGTGCTCTGTTTCTTTTAAGTAAAGATGGTTGATTGTGTATCTTGTTTGTATCTTTATCTGTATGTGTTGTATTTGTTTCTCTTTATTAGCTACCATGTACCTCTTGGAAAGATGGTAGATAAATGTCATAAATAAATAAGCACAAACAGTAGTCCAATGAGTTGCTATGCTCTATGCCCATCTTATGTATTGCTTACTTAGAAGTAACTCCTTCTATGGTCAATAGGCTAATTTTTAAGTTTCCCCACCCATATTGAAATATGGGATTCCTATTTAACTGCATCAAACATCTGCTTGCTTTGCAAATATCCGGTTGGGAAGGGTTAGGAATGAGGGTGAGTATATAGTAGAGTAGGGTACATTAATAATAATAATAATAATAATAATAATAATAATAATAATTTATTTCTTACCCGCCTCTCCGTCTAGATCGAGGCGGTGAACAACAACATGATAAAATACATAAAACTAATTAAAACATGACAAATATTATTAAAACTGCATTAAAACATCCTAAAACATCCTAAAAACATTCTAAAAATTACACTGGATATGCCTGCCGGAAGAGAACAGTCTTTATAGCTTTCTTAAATTCTAAAAGACTGTTAAGTTGACGAGTCTCCTCCGGCAGGTCATTCCACAGTCTGGGAGCGGCAGAAGAGAAGGTCCTCTGGGTAACAGTTGTCAGCCTAGTCTTGGCCGACCACAGTAAGTTCTTCCCAGAGGACCTGAGCGTGCGGGGCGGATTGTACGGGAGAAGGCGATCCCGCAGGTAACCTGGACCCAAACCATGTAGGGCTTTAAAGGTAATGACCAACACTTTATACTTCGCCCAGAAACTAATTGGCAGCCAGTGGAGCGATTTTAAAGCTGGCGTAATATGGTCACTCCTAGATGTACCAGTGACCGACCTGGCTGCCATATTTTGAACTAGTTGAAGTTTCCGGACTAGGCTAACAATCAGCTGCCATGGCTGACCAATAACCAAGCTGGGGGATCTGTTGATTCTAGTGTTGACCATTGAAGGCAGCTGAAGTTGTACCATTTGCTAATCAATCCAAGCACAGGAATAGGGCCTAATAAAAAAAGTTGCCAATCGTATCTGAGTATCGTTTTCATTTACTGGCTATCAAAAAAAAAATCAAGACTAAGACATGCATGGTTCTTAATTAGGAACATGCTAAACCAGATGGATGCTACAATCATTTTTTGTTATTTTGGCTACAACAGGCTTAACTCAGACACTTTTGTGGAAATGTATAACAAAAATAAAAGAATGAAAGCTCCTGCTATTCTGAATTTGCAGTGCCCAACTCTTTTCTCAAAGAGAGTCATTCATTGGGAGTTTGAGGCTCTTTCATTGTTTTCATCTGCTGTAGCAATGAACCCCAGAACCACATCCAGCAGCCCGGCAACTTTTTATTTTGCCTATTTGGAAATTGTCCTTGAGAAGCCCCTCTGCAGTTTTTCTTTCTCCCTTATCAGTGAATGGCTGCCCTTTACTCCTATGGGAAAAGGAGACACTATTGTAGTGAAAGGACAAGCAAACACCTGCCCTCCATCTCTGGCCATGCTCCCACTGAAAGGGATCCCATAGGAAGATCAATGTTTCTCTGTACACAGATACTCAATCTATTTCCCTCCCCCACCCTTGCTATTGCAATATCGAAGGCCTCCTGCTTCACACACTCCACCCATCACACAGTATAAGCAGCAAATGGCTCCAACAGAATTACCTTCTGGACTCACAACGCCAGCGTCAGGCTTGGCCAAAGAGCTGTGTCATTAAATGTCACCACATAACCCTGCCATGACTGTGAAATATTACTAATTGACTGCTCTGTTCTAAAGCGAGCCTTTCTTTCTGCAGACAGTTTTCAATGTGAACTGAAAATGCAATTTCCTTCTGAAAAGCGGGTCTCTATAACTTAATTAAAAGTGACAGATACTCAAGCGCAACTCATTTCCTCTCAGAGGCAGGAAGCTGTAGGTTACATGCAAACAAGTTACATAACTCCAGTTGTATACATCCCCATACCTTAAAAATTGGATTTGCTGGGGGGTGGGGAGGAGCAGATGGATTGTCAAGGCTTACTCAGTCAAGTAAACAACAACAACAACAAGAAGAAGAGTTTCTCAAGAAAATACCTAATATTTTCTTCCTGCAATCTGTAGATGTCAGGCAATAAAAAAATAAGGGGAGACTAGCTGAGGAGCCTCACTGACAAATCAAATCAATGAGAGAAGAATGTTACCTCAGCAAATGTGTGTTCCAAACCCTGGGGTAATTTTAATATGAGGGACATTTGTAAGGAGAGAATTGGCAGCCAGGTGGAAGGCCTGTTTAACCCTTTCCTCCACAACCAATTCTCTCCTACAAATTATCCTCCCTTAGACCATTTAGTCTCCAGCTAAACTGGTCTTAGGGAAAAATTGGGATAAAACAATTGGGAGGGCATTTTCAAGGGAAAACTGGCTGGTGGGGGAAGATGCCAAGGCAGGTGCAGTTGGTCATGGAGAGATGAAAGACTGACACCTACCTCAATCATCTATCTATCTATCTATCTATCTATCTATCATCTATCTATCTATCTATCTATCTTCATCATCATCATCATCATCATCATCATCATCATCATCTATCATTATTCCTAGGCTGCCTTTAAAGGTGGAACCTGCTCAAATCCACACATCTACGTGGCTATTAAAGACAGAAGTGCCCCTTCCTCTCCTTGCATCTGGCTCCTTGAATGTACGAACATGGTTCTTTGAAACAGAAATCATCTTGTGTGTGTGTACATTAATTTAATTAAGTGTCCTACTACAGAGCTAGCCTTGGTGAGAATTTGGAAGTAAGACCCAATGTTCTCAATAGGACTTACTTCTACAGCAAATAAGTGTCCAAAACATTGCAGCCTCCCAGTACCCAGTACATTCCTACTGCATGTTACACAGAAGCAAGTCCCACTGTGTTCAATAATGCTTAGTCCTACGTAAGCATGCAGCCTAACACCTCAGTCCTATGTATGTCTACAAAGAAGTAAGTTCCATTGAGTTAAATTGGGCTGACTTGCAGGTATTTGTGTATAGATTACATCTTTTGTCATGCATCACTATTGATTACAACCACTACAGATTTACAGAACAGAGCTATTTTTTTAACTGAAACCAACCAAATTTAATCATTGTGACGTCCTACTGATTTCAGTAGGAAGGAGTTTAGCTTCTGATTAATTTTCCCACTAAAATTAGTGGCAGGTAAAAATGCAGGTCTTTGGTTGGATCATGCCCTTAATTTATTTCATGTCAGAGTTGAAAGAATTCAATATCTGATATGGGTTTTTCTGCAATGCTATATCTACCATTTATTTTACAAAAACAAAACCCCTGCCATTCCAAACATTATTGTTGCCTTTCTGAATATTTATTTTCAAATATGCCCTAATCATCTTGTAGAGTTCAAAAGAAAATAAATTCTGGAGTTCTTGCAATGTTTAAAATATTGGGATGCCAATATATTACACTGGATAAACAGATAAAATTATCCATGGAAGAAGTGTTGACTCATTTAGCACTGATGGCTTGTTGAATTCTGGTCACCATGAGTCAAAGATTGTTAAATTACAGGGTATGAATAATGTTTTTAAACCTTAACATACAAGTTTGGCTTACAGCAAGGGATGTGGGTAATCTCTAGGGTGGCTCTTCACCAAAAACAAATCTTTGGGAAGAGAGAAATAGATCAGGGGTAGTGATCTGACCAGGGCTATTACAGTTAGTCATAGTTGGCATGCAAACATGATTAGCATGGAGTTACTCAATATTTCTATTAGATAGAGCTCAGATTTGACATTAGTCATGGTTATGAAGTAAATTCAGAGCCTCCTTTGGAATTCAGTTATCTGCCAGATCCAATGAAGTTAGAAAAACAAGAGGCCATTTACTGCAGGAACTATGGAACATATGGCTGAAACGGAGGAAGAGAATGGCATGGTTGTAGCACTCAGCATTCTCCAAAGTTTGTTAATTTACTAAATTAGATTTATTTTCCAGGAAAGCATATATAATGACTGTTTGGTCTGCAATTACAACACCAGTTCATATCGTTTGCAGAGGTGCAATCGGATACCTCCTAATGAAGTCATAATGCATCACTAACACAGGCCACAAGTAAAAGTTCTGTATCCGAGATCCCAAGCTTAGGAAGTGCTTAGGAGAAGGAGATCAATTTCATGGTGACAGTGGTGAAATGTTTAAAGTCAAAGTCTTCCAACTCACCTAGAAGCCGACTCCTTGATGTAGAAGCTTTAGCATGGAAGGAAATGATTGGTGTTTAAACTCATAATCCACCACATGCATACTGAGGTGGTACAATCCAATGTATCTGGTCTCTTTCGCACAGTGCCTATCTGGGTTCCCTGTTGAATGTAAATATTTCTGAGACTTGGAACTACATCTAACAATCCCCATACGCCTATGCCCAGCACATCTATGCAAGCAGGGCCTTTGCCAAGTTTCAGTTCGAACACCAAGATGCTTTGCCCTGTGTTGGATGCCATTCTGGAGGGTCTTCAACCTTCAGGAGCAGTGGGAGGGATCAAGGGTCTGCTCTGGGAAGAGAGGATATGGATGAATGTGGGGTTGTTTAAATTAATTCCATACACTCCAGGGTATTTTACCAGGTATAGTCCCTATTTCCTGAAACCTGGGGGGTTACCTCCACAGCACCATTTTGTCATCACTTTGGAGAAAACCCCATGGTTTCTCTGCTGTGGGGTTGGGGAGGGAAATCCTCATGGCAGAGGGGCGTGTGGGCTTTCCGGGCAATGCTCTTGGCCATTGAGCTTTTGGAGCCCTCCTTCTGCTTGGCCCTCCCACACATCCTCTCAACCCACTGTGAGGCGTGATCCATCCCCAGAATGCCCCTAGCTTCGAGGTGCAGCGAGAACACCACCAACATATGGTGTGAAGAAGGTGGTGACCTTGCATTAAATGTAAAAGCCATGGTAAGCCAGGGAGAGTGGTCCATGCCATTTCGCTGGAAAACCCTGTGGTGGGTGTGAGTTGGCGGCTGCATCATATAAATGATGCAGCACCACTCCACTGCCACCACAGGGTATAAAGGGCGTATAGACAGCCTCCTGTCCATGATGAAATGCCACTATTCTATTTAGTTTTTATTTTCTCTCTGAGGGAGAAGTAAGTAGTTTGAATTCAATGGCACCTAACCCCCAAATTATAAAAGACTGCAGCTATGTTGTAACTTATCCTGGGATGAAAGGGATGTGAACAACACCTCTTGTTTTACCAACAGCTGCCATTGTATGCAGATTTAGCTCTGAAAAAACATGCATAGGATCAGACTGCAAACATTATACTCAACATTAATAAGGTGTTTTGTTTTGTTTTCAGTATTGACATGTGTTTTACTAACAACACCCTTCCCCAGATCCTTCTTACTCTACCTCAGAAGGACAATCAAGGCATAAGAAATAGAAACAGTGGTGCAGCTAGGGCCAGACCCTGGGGCCAAAGACCAGAACCCACAGCCCTGTGTCACCAAGTGACCACAGAGGCGGTGGCAGGTGATGAGGGCATTAGGGCAGCAGAAGAAAACTCCATGATATTCCTAGTATCACACTGTGCTATGATTTAAGTGAGATTTAAATGCAAAACTGTATATCCTCACAGTTTTTTGTTTTGTTTTGTTTTTTAAAAAAACATGGTTGGCAAACAACTGCTGCTACTGCTGTTGTTGTTTTAATATGTGGGGAATATAGAAGTAGTTGTAAAGCATGGAATGGTGGCTGGGATGGGAGAAGAGAAATGTTAGTTGCATGCTTCATGACTGAAGTAATATTATTTATTTATTTACTGCATTTTTATACCGCCCAATAGCCGAAGCTCTCTGAGCGGTTTACAAAAATTAAGGCCATAAAAACTAGGGATGTGCACGGTCCCAAAAATTGGATCAGAATTGGAATTGGAATCGGAATCGGAATTGTTGCGGATTGGATCAGAGGTATATCGGATCCGATAGGATCCGATTCCAATCCGAAAATCGGATATCGGATTTTCAGATCGGATACCTTTTAGTCCCTGTAGACTTGATTTTGGAAGGGGGAAAGCCTGTATCTTTGGTATTTTTTAAGACAGAATCATGAAACTTTGTACAAGTGCAGATGGGATGTTGCCAGTCATGTGCCCAGAATTGCAGACACAGGGGTGCAGGCGTTACTTGTAAGTAAGCCTTCAAAATCACTTTTTCACCAGTCATCTGTTCCTTTTTCAATTTACTCCTGTGTCTCAGGAGCATGTTTAAAAGGGGGTTTTGGCAGGTAAGAACGTAGACCATGTCTCCAGTTGGGGAGCGCAATGAAGGGCTGTACGTACATAGCTCTATCCCCTTTTGCAGACACAGGGGCACGGTTTAACTGAAATGGAATTGTGAAAAATGGGTTTGCCCATTGCATGCAAACTGCAAAGTGCTTTCATTAGATCCAGTCCCCAGAATCTGAACTCAAACTTGGGGAGTGTACAGAAGGGCTGAACGTTGCTCTGCCCCCTTTTCACAGACACAGGGCATGTCCCTTACTGAAATGGTTTGTGCTGGTAAGTAAGACCATTGCAAAGTGCTCTCTCATTAGATCCTGTCCCCACAAACACCACACTAATAATAATAATAATAATAATAATAATAATAAATTTATTTATCACCCGCCTCTCCCAACGGATCGAGGCGGGGAACAACACCAAACACAAAATACAAAAACTGATTAAAAGCAGATAAAAACAGTACATCATTAAAATACCAATAAAACACCAATAAAACACTTTAAAATTCATCTAGGTAGGCCTGCCGGAAGAGATCAGTCTTTATAGATCTTTTAAATTCCTGAAGACTAGTAAGTTGGCGAATCTCTCCCGGCAGTTCATTCCACAATCTGGGAGCGGCAGAAGAGAAGGTCCTCTGGGTAACAGTTGTCAGTCTAGTTCTTGTTGACTGTAATAAATTCTTCCCAGAGGACCTGAGCGTGTGGGGCGGATTGTATGGGAGAAGGCGATCCCGTAGGTAACCTGGACCCAAACCATGTAGGGCTTTAAAGGTAATAACCAACACTTTATACTTCGCCCGGAAACTGATTGGCAGCCAGTGAAGAGATTTTAAAACTGGTGTAATGTGGTCACCCCTAGATGTACCGGTGACCAACCTGGCTGCCATATTTTGAACTAGTTGAAGTTTCCGGACTAGGCACAGAGGTAGCCCCATGTACAGCGCATTGCAGAAGTCGAGCCTCGAAGTTACCAGCACGTGCACTACTGATTTTAGGTCTTCCAACTCTAGGAAGGGATGCAGCTGGCATATCAGCCGAAGCTGATAGTAGGCACTCCTGGCAGTCGCATCTATCTGAGCTGTCATTTGGAGCGAAGGATCCAGAAGCACCCCCAAGCTGCGAACACAATCTTTCAGTGGGAGTGTAACCCCATCCAGAACTGGTTGACACACCTCCAACCCCAGGTTGTGGCCCTTGACAGTAAGCACCTCCGTCTTGTCTGGATTCAGCTTCAGTTTTTTTTCCTCATCCAGCCCATTACTGCCTCCAAGCATTCATTCAGAGGAGACACACTATCCTTAGCTGATGCTGTTGTCGAAGGCATAGAGAAATATATTTGGTTGTCATCAGCATACTGCAAAGTGCTCTCTCATTAGATCCTGTCCCCACAAACACCACACTAATGTGAGGAGCGCACAGAAGGGGTGTACATTTGCCCCCATTTCACAGACACAGGGGCACGGTTTAACTTGAATGGCAGGCGTTTTATTGAACTTTGGGGACTCTGTGGAATTCTTCTTGAGGGAGAAACTCAAGTCCCTTAGCTTAAGCAAGTGGAGCAGCATGCTCCAAACTCCATCAAAATCCAATATCAATTCCAGCTCTAAACCACACTCCTTCCACTCCAACTAACTAAACCCCACAGAGAGCCAAAAGGGAAATAATGAGAATATACACAGGGTTTCTAATAAGCCCTCCTCCAGCATTGTGATTGGAGGCTGCAGGAAGTCTTTAACAGGATTGGGTGATGCATTGATGTAGTGTAAAGCACAATTGGTGGATCAAGCTGTCAAACACACACACACACAGCCTCTCTGGAATTTTTCACACATGAGTAGACACAAACAATCTCCCATGTCAAGGAGTTTCAACTTTCTACCTTTTAAAATAAAAGAGTTACACAGCACATTCTTTGCTATAAGTCCAATGTAAGTTTAAAACACTGCAATAAACCACTCATTGCCACTAAAGTCTTGCACCAATTTCTCTGGAATTTTTTACACATGAGTAGCCACATCCAATCTCCTATGTCAGGTAGTTTCAACTTTCTTTCTCTTAAAATAAAAAAGTTACTGCACATTATTTTTCTAAGTCCAGTGTCAGTTTAAAATGCCATAAAATGGAGGTCTGATTCTCTGATTTTTCCAATCCAGATTGGGTCCCTTCAGATCAGATTGGATTGGATCAGATGGTTCATAGGATCAGAATCGGAATTGTTTTGTTTTATCCGATTTGGGATGGATCGGATCCGGATCATGGATCCGATCCGCTGCACATCCCTAATAAAAACCATTCAAAATATAAAACAATGACCATATAAAAACATAATTTAAAATACAGTATAAAATACACACATCTATGTGGGGGGGGGGGGCATAAAACCATGAAGTCCAAGGTATAAGCTTACCCTGAAGAATTGTGCCATGGACTCTTCCCACGTGACCTTGAATGTCTTGCATTACCAGAACAGGGTAGTAATGACTGGGCATATTGAAGTGGCTGTCATACCACTAAGGTGACACAATCCCTGAATAATCCATGGGGAGCTAAACAGGTGATTGGTCAATTGGGATTTCCTATTCCGACCCCCAATTATGTTCCTCGGCTATGCACATGTGACACACCCATGATTTTTCTGATAGAGAGAGTGCTTAAAAGTGGGTCTTAGTACACCCAGGGTAGTTTTAATATAGTACATAGACATGTGTACGGTTTTATGGTTAATCAGTCATCATTATTGCATTGGTTTACTTTTATATTTTAGAGGCAATAACATTGCATGTTCAGTGCTTTGATAATTCTGTGGAAAGCAGTATACAAATATGTACAATAAATAAATAAATTCAAATAAAATTATATTATATGCAGATATAATATCGGAGAGAGGAGATGTTCAACAAATAAAGTTCAAAACCATGTGCCAATAAATCGTATACGCCAGCCTTCCCTGTCCTGATGCCTTCCAGATGCATTGGACTTCAACTCCCATAATTCCCCCCCCCAGCATGGCCATTGGTGCATCTGGAGGGGACCAGGTTTGTGAAACTTGGAATATACAATATAGTTAAGTTTATTTCCAGTCATAAATAACTCTTTAATAATTAAACTGGTATTTCATTGCTCTTTCTTCTGTTAAGGATTCTCCTCTGCCGAACAGAATAAATCTTTGCTGGTTCAGGCAGACTTGTGTTTTTACTGCTCTCTTTCGGTATTTAATGGCAGAGATTCCAGGCTTTCAACAGTAGTGTAGCTTCTGAGTTATACTGCAATGTATTTTTCATGAGCCTAGCAAAATTGATGCTGGCATTTGCTTACAGAGTTAACGAAATAGTGGCATTTATTCTCCTATAAACCTATTTGTTTCCACATTCATCCACATGGAGATGAGTTTAGAAAGGAGATTAGTTTGATTTCTGTGAATGAAATCAACATTTGAGCACTCGGGGGCTTTGGGGAAAAGACACTAATCTCCAGAAACTGCATACCGCAGCATCTCAGAACTTGATATAAGTGACTTCATTTTCTGTAATGGGCAATGGTTAACATGCACTCGTGTTGGAAAGCACTTAATGACCTTAGGTGAAATGCATTTCAGACTATGACTGAAGAAGAACAACCTAGTTGGACTCACCCACCTCTTCTCTGTGTGTGCATAATTTTGGTTGTTTCATGGCTAAACACACAATTTCCCAATTGCTGAGTATGAGGAGGGGTCAGGCAAAACAAGCCTTGAGCAACTTTGGCCTTGCCCGGACTGGAATTGTTCTCACCCAGTACCATCTTCTCCAAGACTCCCAGTTCCCTTTCCAATCATGGAGGGTAGCAGAGTTACTGCCTATTTGGGTCCTCCCTTCTTCTGTCTTGTGTATGTAGCTTTTGACCCATGGGCATTTCCTGACTTCCTTGCCTCACTCATGAACAGACTTATGCATGTAGGTCAAGGAAATTATTTCAGGTCACCATAGCCAAAGTATCTAATTCCCTTCTCCTAGGCTGGCCAGTGGGGAGAACAGCTGCCCACAGCTTTCACAGCAGGACTAGTGCTTCACCCATGATTCTACATTCAGTTTGGCCCTCTGCCTCCTCCTCCTTCTTCTTCCTGCCATGGATGCCAGTTCTTTATTTTTAGGTCTTAACCAGAATGCACTGAATGCCCCACAATAACACCTTTCCAATGTGCTAGGAAGCATACACATTAGAATACCATTCGCACATCCTGAAATTTGTTTCAGATATGCCACATTTTGTGAAGTATAGATTCATAACTTTGCTATTTTATGGGCAGATAAGTTCCTGTGTTTCTCTTGAAAAAAAAAAATGGACTTAGGGATGTGCAGTTTTTATGCAACTCTCCCAACTTGTCTTGATTCTGTAGGGGCAACAGAAGGCCCATTGCACATTAGAAGAGGTGCAACAGAGCCCAACAGATCACATCAAGTAACATATCATACCTCAATTTAGATCCTGTCTTTGTAAAATTTTACTCTTATTGGATCCAAATTTTAGAACATGTCATTTCCTGTAGTTGTGAATGCTGTTTCTCAAGACTACCAAATGGTCAATTTTGTTTCCACGAGATGTTCCCTGAGCATCCCTAGACACATTTGTGTGGAGAATGTCTTATTTGAACTGGAATCTCTATGGGTGCACAACTGAAGCACTATATATTTTTTCAACCTCTGCAACAGTGGGATTTACCTCAACCCCAACCCCCACTGCTAAAGCAACAGCTGTATCTTTAGAAAGTATGGGTCAGATGACACATTCTCAACATGACTGCATTCTCAGAGCAAAGCACACAGACAAAAGCTAACCACATGAATTGTGGGATAAAATTTCTGGGCAAACATTTATTTGCTGAGAAGGAACAAAATTCCTCAACAAAAGTCTGACATCAACACAGGATTTCCAAAGGTGCCTGCAAAGGCAAAAAGCTGGAGAGAGTCACATGTCAACAAAACATGAGTACTGAGTCAGAATCAATGTGGCTATTTTCCCCCTGAACTTCAGTGTTTCCAGAGAATGGCTCACAATATAATCGCCTTGCATGTTTGTGTGCATGGTCTTATTCCAAGAACAGGTTGTAATGTTATTTAGTACCATCAGCAGTAGGAAAAGGAAATTGCTCCTACATGCTGCTATAGCTACCTTCCTAGCATTATGACAAAAGAGAAATCATTGATATTTCAGAAACAATTGAGGAAAGTCATTCATGACAATAATGTATACGTCT
Organism: Anniella stebbinsi; assembly: GCA_029215795.1. Classification (NCBI taxonomy): domain Eukaryota; kingdom Metazoa; phylum Chordata; class Lepidosauria; order Squamata; family Anniellidae; genus Anniella; species Anniella stebbinsi. Next base: position 95,546,886 of record JARDYH010000003.1, on the reverse strand, counting down.
GTTTTGAATTTGGTGCGGAAGTGTGAAACTAGCAGGACATCCTCAGCAGGGTTAGATGTTATAACACTGTGTCTTGGTCAAGATAGATGGATCTGGATCAGACTCAAAAGCATCATGGGAATGCACCACCTGTGGCAATAAACTGGTCTTTTTTCAGTAATGATTTGGATGTGTTTCTTTTATATAGCAGCAAACTATTAACTTTTAAAAGCCAGACTAGATTGTGAGGCAAAAAGCTGTACAAGAAGCTAGAGGATTGTCCTCATAATTGTTTAGGAGATGTTGATCACTGGGGATTCGTAGAAGTTTAGTGGGGGTATAATTTTTGTCCTTTTTAGGATACATAAAAAATAAAATACATGTTCTCCCTAATTTTTATCTTGATGAAAATTAAGATGAATTTCATTTTGATGAAATTAATGCCCTTCCCCCATGTCCCGGCACGTGGGCACGGGGAGGCAGTTGCGGGCAGGGGAGAGAAAGAGAGAGACGTGCCTTCTCCCCATTGGTGGGAGCTTGGTGGCACCAGATGCCAGGGTAGGGCGGATGAGCCTATATTAGGCCACTGCATCCATTTTCCTGCCTCTTCTTTTCACGGCTCCCTCCCTGCTTCCCAGTATGCAGTGTGGGTTCATCTGGTTGCCTGTTAGGGGGCCAAGTAGGATTTTTGGCCCATAGGCTGATTGGCCTAGCCTATGGGTTTTTTCACCTACTTCACACTGTAAGTCTGGAGAGAGTGTCTTAGGAATGATTTATATTTCGGTTACAGGTTAATTCGGTCACTAATTTCAAGCAGGTAGGGGCGGGCACGATTAGGAAAGGGATGGTGAGCATTCTGTGGCACCGTTCAGGTGACAGGTCCTGAGGCCTTCTACTAAGGGTCGGGCAGCCCCAGTGGGGGGGATAGGGCTGACCTGTGAGGCCAACTCAACTCGCTTCACCCGTTGTTGGGTGGCCTGGGGGGGGAGTGACTCGAGAAGGCCTACCCTCCCCAAAAGGGGTATGGCATGGGGATGGCGATCGCAAGACACCACTCAACAGACATAGAATGTTTTCGCCCTATACCACCCCTAGCATAGTTGCTGGGGTAGAATAGGGCCTGCCCAGTCTCTGTTTGCAGATCATTAATAATGTGGCCCATAATCTACACCATATATATATATATATATATATATATATATACATATTTACATGTCTCGTCTCTTTATTTCCCCCCTCATCCCCCTGCAATAAGTCTTTCTGACTTTCAAGTTATACAGTAGTCCCTCCTAATATTTTAAACCTAGTCTATGCCTAAAAAGTCTATAATATTATTGTATGAAATGAACAGCAAAGCACTAGGCATCTCTGACGTATTCCGCATGCGTGCATATTCCCAAAACATCAGTACACACTTTATAAAGGTCATTGCACAACTCTCCATGACTGTACTTTTTATAGGCCCTAAACTGTGCCATTGTAATCTTGAAGGACCACCAGCCCTAGTGACTTCTGCTACATTTTAGTGTGCATGACAAAATTGGAATGTGTGTGTGTATGTGTTTCAATTTGCAACAAAGGTTATGAATTATCAAGTGCCTAGTCAGATTCAACTGACTAACAAGAGATATTCCATGCAAGATTTTTAAAGAAGAAAAGTAAGTTGCCTATTATAAATGAACAGGTACTTTCCAGATGGGAATGGTTATTCAAAATAGTACCTGTCCCAGACTAAGAAGAGAGACAGAGACAGATTCCTTGGGGTCTGGGAGTAGCCACATACATTTCTTGAGCCGTATGATTGTTTTCTGCAACCATGAGAAGCAATCACATAGGAATGGTTCCCACACAGTTCAGATAATGTACAAATTGCCTAGAAGGCAGCAATCCTTTGGGAGGAGGCTCAACATCCCAGGTTCAACCCCCTCTTTGCTCGTTTTTTGTTTTTTTTTAAAGTAGCAAAACCCCTCCTGAGGCCCCCAACAGCTGCTGCTAGTCAGAGTAGATGCAATACTAAGTGAGATGGACATGAACCAGAATGAGGCCGCTTCATATAGTAACATCCAGGTGGGAGATACCTAATCTAGTCCAAGAAATACAGTACTATGACATTCTTGATAGGTGCTCAAAAATGGCTAACAAAGGAGTCCACCACCTTCTGAGTCAGTCCGTTCCACTGTTGAACAGGTTGTACCATCAGGACTTGCTATCTAATGTTCTAAGTCCCTTTCCTTGTCATTTGAACCTATTGGCATGATATGTATATGCCAATTATATCACCTTTTAATCATCTCTTCTCCAGACTAAACATACCTAACCCCATTGTCACCCTCTTCTTGAAATGTTCCAGTTTACCAGTATCTTTCTTAAACTGTGGTCCTCAGAATCTGACACATGAACATAGTGACTACAGTTCAGTGGAAGTGCACATTCATTGCATGCAGAATATTCCTGGTTCAATCCCGGGCATCTCCAGTTAAAAAGGCACCAAGCAGGTGATGTGAAAGACCTCTGCCCAAGAGCCCTGAGAGCCATTGTCAAGCAGAGCAAGCAATACTGGGCTAGATGGACAAATACATTTGGTATATGACAACTTGCTCTGAAAGGAGAGTCTGGTTTGAACTACATTGTGATGATCTCTAAGCATCCAGTAGTAAATATCAATGAAATTGCACCCATACTTCAGGATAAGTTAATGACTCAAGACCAGGGTTCTTATCTTGAAGTAAAAACGTGGTTAATCGTTTCTCTCAAATGGGACCTGCAGTAAATGTTGAAATGTGGAGTGTTTCTGTTCAGTATTCCATCCATTTGTCCATGCCCTTTTCTAGGATATTCCATCCCCCCCCCCCACATTTTTCAGTTTCTGTTTTCCTCGCAACAGTCAGTCAGCATTCTGTGTCCACTGAGTATAAGGATGTATGTAGGGTGACCATATTTTGGAAACTGAAAAGGAGGACAACATGATTGGCTCCCAAGGGGGCATGCCCACCAACATGTCTGGCCCCAGGGGGCATGTCCAGAACCAAGGGGGGGGTGCCTACCTGAACATAGCCTTTGTCACACATCTGATTTTACAGCACACAGTTAAGACAAATCTGTTCTACATAACATCTTAATGTTAAAATCACTGAAATAAAGAACAACATATCTGAAATTAACTTCACTTACTCCTACTTTTGTAGCTTTTGCTGTACTTTGTTGCTATACTCTGTGTGATAAATTCCCCCCTTCCCTTAAATATCTTTTCTGACTGTATCCTCACTCCGCTGCAAACTTCTGCTGCTTTTAACAGGGTTTGCTGCCAGCCGGCTGGCTGGCTAGCTTTTTATTTTTAAATTTCATTTTTTTTAACCTTGTGTATGATTGTCACAAGTTTCTCTACTATAACATTAGGGTGGGTGTTATGGGCGGCAGACACTACTTTGCCCATTCACACTTCTCACTTATATACATTAACTCCTCAAGGCTTGCACATTGACACCACTTCTCACATACAGATTTTGAACTCCTGTCTACTTCCTGCACAAACACACAACTCTGAGACCCTCTTTCTAATGCCCTGCATTGTCTGCCAGCACCATAGGGCTAAGTTACAACTGGGTTGTCTGTGCAGCCTCTGTTGTCTCTTTCTCTAAGTCATTGCAGCCAAACCAAAGCCTCCATCCTCAAACAATCTCCCTCTCTCTCTCTCCCTCTCTGCCAAAGACTCCCGATGGTCCAGCCGGGCCGCACACTTGTGGCCAGGGGTATTGCTTATTGTTTGGTCATGTCTGGTGACTCTAACTTTAAAAAACTCCACCGCCAGCCGCCTCCACCACCTCTCCTCCTGCACACCTGCTCGACTCTGATGCACTCTTAAAACACTCTGGGTGGCAAGTCAACCTCTCGGGGCCAAGCTACAGGTGAATCTGGGTTGCCATCAGCCTCTCTCTGCCTTATACCAGCCAGCTGATGTCTCCAGCTTCCAGCTTCAAACAATCCCCCCTCTCTCTCTGCTAAAGTCTCCCAACAGTCCAGCCAGGCTGTGCACTTGTACCCTGTGGCTGGAGGTAGGGTGTCAGCTTATGGCTTGGTCACATCTGGTGACTCTTGTTCTAAAAAAAACTCCGCCACCAGCCACCTCTGTCTGCATCAACATTGGACTCTGAGATGCTCATAAAAGGCTCTGTGTGGCACGCCAGCCTCTCAGGGCTAATCTGCAGCCATCTCTGAGTTGTAACTCTGTCTGAAACTGATGCCAGCCAAAGCCTCCAAGCAGCCAACGCCTGCACCAACACTTGATTCTGAGATGCTCTTGAAAGATTCTGTGTGGCATGCGAGCCTCTCAGGGTTCAGCTACAGCTATCTCTGAGTTGTGTCTTCAGTCTAACTCTGTCTCTAAGAGATATGCCAGCCAGCCCAAGCCACAAATCTATCTATTTTTCTTCAACACACACTTCAAATATTCTGCATTGCATGCCAGCAGTGCAGACAGAGCCTAGCTCACAGGTGAACAAAGTGAAATGGAAAGGAAGGGGTAGCAAAGCAAAGCAATGACATGCCAGGTTCCAACATCCACATCAACAGGACATCCACAAAGATGAGAGCCTCTCTCTTGACTGCCACCTCACTGTTGGTTGTGAGAGTTTTTCTCTAAGGATGACACTTCATCACCCATGATGTGGAACTTTTAGAAAAAGGCATCTGGCCTGTTCCATTTTGCCCTGTGGGCTGCTTTGACTGACCTCTCCTTTCCCACAGTTTGACCTGTGGATGCCTCGCTCTGCTGAGCTCTAGGTGCCTGACTGCCCACCAAATTAGCAATAGGCAAGGTGCCCTGCTTGCCCAGCACTTCTTAGCTAAAAACTTGAGATTCCCTTGATGCCAAGGGCTGAAAATTCTCAAGGTGCAATGCCCTAAAGAGGAGATTTGACAACCTGAGTTTGAAGGATATGGCTCCAGCTGTTTAATAAAAAAAATTAAAATCTCAAACTTTACAAAATTCCAAAAAATCAACGGATGAACGGATCTGCTTCAAACTTGGCAAGGATAAAGCCCTGCCTGAGATCTATCATGGTGCCAGGATTCATTTATTTATCTTTAAAAATGACAGCCTCTCCAAAAGCAACCAGCCAATGTGAAGTTTTCTTTATACAGCTGAAATTAGGTTTGTCTGACCTAAAAGTAGGCAGTAATTCTAGCAAAGCTTGTCAAAATCAAAGCAGTTATCATTGTAAGAAGGGAGAAATAAATCAAACAGTTGGATGTTAACTATTTGCTGCAGAAGGGGTAATATTCCAGACTGGTCTCTTTAGGAAAACAGTTAGGTTCACCTGCAAGCTGTGGACTGGAAAACACTAGGTGTGCTATACGAGTAGTCCTAGTAAGATGCATGAAACAAATGATTTAAATAATTTAAAGCTGCTATGAGCCATAAACACTTATTCATAGGAATGGCTGTCCACTGCATCACTGTACCCTTCGCTATCATGACAGGCTCAAGATATTTTTTGTCTGAAGTGGAAGGACAAAATGGCACCTTCTCCTTCCCTCCCCCCTGCCCCTCCTGTTCCATGTAGTGAAGCCAACTACACTGGAAGTTGAATCTTACTGCTTACTGGTGACAGGACAGTATGTTCCACATCACCTGGGGCCAGCAAAGTAGCTTGAGGAGCACAGGACAAGCTCCGCAGCACACAGAGATCTTTTCTCCAACCCCTGATTGACACTGTGCACCTCCCAACATTCACTATCTGATGGGTGTCACTGTTCCACTATTCTGTGTTTGCCTCCTTCTGGTCACATGGTGGTATCCTCTGAGGATAAGTAATTCGTAGTCTTACATATGTTTTGCTGCCTTCCACTTTTTGAGGCATAATAATGAAGCTTGGAGATGTGGAAGTAATATGTTGGTTTCACAAATTTATAGAAGCATACCCAGAGTACACCTGCCAGAACCAAATGTGGACCCAGGCATCATTTGTGACTAGGAAACTGCACATTTATGAGCTTTTGATCTGATTTGTGCACCAAAACATGTTTGAAAGATACAACTTTTGGAAAAAGTGCATGAAAAAATGTGTACATTTGAATCATGTACAGAAATGGGGGAAATGCATACATTTAGAGGAATGTGCACCACAATGCATACATTTAGAAAAATATACACAAAAAAGTGCATGGAAATAGGTACAAATTTCCATGCAATCCACACACACACACACACACACACAAACCTAAAAAAACTCCAACCCTCACAATCTACTAAGTACCGAAGTTGGAACAAATGTTGAGGTGGAAACTGGAGAAATGAAACGAGCTCAAATTCTGCTGATTCACACATTCCTAGTGAAGTGCGCCTTTGGCTTACATTCAGAAAAGATGCACCTCTGTTCTCAGAAGTTTGGTGTAGAAGAAGAATGACAAAAGATATTTAAAAGGGAGGGTATCAAAAATAATGTGACTGAAACTCTTTCCCACAGTTGTGGCATGGAGTGAACAGACAAGGAATTCTGAGGTGCATTGCTGGTTGGAAAATTTGGGCCCTCTAAAAGCAATTAAGAAGCCATCAGGTAGTTAGCAATTACTTTGTCACAGGACTTGGTTCTCAGCCAGGTGCTCCTCAATATATCTTGCAAGGCCAGCGAAGCACTGGTGTTTATAATGAAGCAGCTGATTCTCTTTCTCACTTCAGGTTGCTAGCAAGTAAGTATAGCTGGACAAGGCTATTCTTCAATCCTCAGTTCCCCTGGGATACACTATTACAAGGGTATATAAAGGTTAGTACAATAACCCACTGAAAGGCAATTTCCCCCAATTTATTTCTCTTAGGAGAGTTTCAAACTCAACTTTTTCTGATCTCAGCTAAGTGGATGACTTTGTTTTAATTACTGCACTGTCAGAAAGGCCTGGCTTTCCTCATCCAGATTTTTTAGCTCTCAAAGGCAACATTCTTAGCAATATACGGCAGTTACTATGCTATAATAAGATTAGTTGTTAGCCAAATAGGAGTTGGCTGGTTTAATTTAATTGGGGAAGGCAGTGTAAGGCAGCTTACTCACATCACATTTTGTTAACACACCATAGGGTAGGGAGACAGGCATATGCCATAGCATATACAAGAGGTCTGCAGGAAGTAATAATTACTCTTCTTTTTCTGAGGAAAAGTGATGCGAACCATTCACCTTCCATTTTTGTGGTGTCTGGCCCAATTATACTAGTGAGAAGATACCCAGAGGGACTGATCTCTGGGGAGTCACTGGAATGTAAGGCGAGGAGCAGTAGATGGTGTGTGTTTTGTGTTTTTAACAACCCCTTCCCTCCAACTCAAGACATTGCTGCATCCCAGTACTTTTTGAAACAGTACTACCTTCTTCCATGTGTTGACAGCAGCAGTTAAAAATGGGCCTTGCTCCTATGGATGCGAAAGGCTTTGCTAGAATTACTGGTGGTGACTATATTTATTAGACTGGCCAGATAAAATCCAGGTCAGGGCTCCTGTAACTTTAACAGTTGTAGAGAAAAGGGAATTTCAGCCAGTGTCATTTGTATGCAATTAGTTCCTGGTGATATTCCCTCTTCATCACAACAGTTAAAGTTGCAGGCACTATACTAGGGTTACCATATACAAAAGAAGGCAGGGCCCCTGCAACTTTAACTGTTGCGATGAAGAGGGAATTTCACCAGAAACTAATTGCATACAAATGACACTGGCTGAAATTCCCTTTTCTCTACAACTGTTAAAGTTACAGGAGCCCTGACCTGGATTTTATTGGCAATTCCTTAGAAACAGATACCACAATAGGAGACAGACTGATATCCCAGCATTGCAGGAGTACTCTCCATGGACAGTGGATTTTCCATGGAGCGGTCCGCTCCATGGAAAATCCACTGTCCATGGAGAGTACTCCTGCAATGCTGGGATATCAGTGTGTCTCCTATTGTGGTATCTGTTTCTAAGGAATTGCCAATTTGGGTATTTGAGAAGTCCAATTCCCAAATTTAGAAAACCAAACATCCTATTTTGCTTCCTGTGGCTCATGGTATTTTTTCAACCATAATCATACATCTCAGGGAGGGGCTAAGAACAAGGAAATTCCTGCAGGAAAGAACTACTGAAGAGACCCAGCTAGTTCCTAGTCAAATCTGAATACCAGCCATAAACTCACTATGTGGCCTCAGTTCAAGCCACAATTCTCTCAGCCATAATCTGTGACATGAAAATAATGACAGCTCTTGTAAAGTGAGATTTGATGTGATAGATTAGATAATGGATATGAAGAATTTTAAACACTTGGAATGGAACTGTTAGGTATTATTATTATTTTGAAGATACATCTACGACTTTAGTAAATCTACCAAAACTGTAGTTAGTGTCCAGAAATCATGTTTTTAGAAAATGTACAGGGACTGACAGCTGAACCAAGATTTCATGGGTATTCAAGGAGGCTTGGTAGAGACTCAACACTGGGCCACCCAGAACTAATTTTCTTATTGGTTGGTGACTGATGTTGAACCTCAGACTTTTAGTGGGAAAGCTTTATTAATATTACAGACTATTTTTAAACTCATACTTTCATGGAATTTACGAGGCATTTAAACCACAACAAACTAAATGTATTAAAATATACACTGCTTGTGACTAAGGACAGATGGATCAATCTATTTCCACTCCATGACACTGTTGGGTATGTTCGTTCATAAATTGATTCCATTCTGTTTCTGCATTCATGTGCATTTAGGGAAAAAAAAGCATACACCCCAAATTGCTTTAAAATACATATATGAATATTTAATTGTGAATGTACATTCTCTCAAAATTTGCATTTTTTGCAGAGTCCTTATTTGCTTACCTGGTGGCAGCTACTACATTTCCCAGCATTTCAGGCGCCAGGAGGGAGGATGTGACACACAGAAAATGAGGAAGAGGACAAAAGGCAGAAAAAGATCTTGGCTCCCTCCTTCTCTCCAGCTGAGGCTGAAGCAGCCGCCACATCAGTGGGTGAGAGTAAAGGAGGAAATACTTTGCCAGGTTAAGAGTAAAGTCCAAGCTGCAGAAGAATCGGGGGATCCTAATGCCAGTGGAGACTGGTGGCTCTGAAGTCAGAGGGACATGAATCTGCTCCAGGTTTAAGTCAGATGCTGAAGGTGTTATTCCAGGTATGGAGCAGGATTCACAGTCCCACTGACATTGGAGTCACCATCCTCCACTGCCTAATGTTTACCTCATCTTTAAGGCAAGCCTTTCCAATTGCTGAGATTCATAGTGCAAGCTCAGAGATACCTTTTTTTTCTTATAGCATGAATATCTATGTAATGCTTTTCATATGACTATATACATATGTAACTCACATCCATAACATTCTTTACAACATTCTGTCAAATCATAAGAGCGATAGCATGCTATTAAACATGGACATAACATCTGTTAGTCATTTATTAACCTTTGAAAAACCATGGACCCTCAATATCAAGTGTGTCCTTATTTATAAATCAATGCTTTGCTTTTTGTGATTAGGCTGATGATAACCACTGAGGAAAAAAATAATAAAAGTGATTTATTCACCACAAAACTAAGAGCCCTATAAGCCAAATTAAGCCAAGGAAAACACTGTACATTAGTTACAATGCAACAAATACCCAAATAAATGGAATGCACATTTTTGGATGGACCTTTGAACTAAAGGACAGGACACCATAGCTATTGCCTGATTCTCATGACAGCAACAGTATATAAGACAAGTTTAGCTCTTATCTGTGATCCATCGGGAATAAGAATTGTTTTCATACATTACTCATGGAGCAAAACTATTACCATAGAAAGCGTGTTTTTACTGTATTGTACTAGCAAGATGTCTGAGGCTGCAATCCTGTGCACACTTACCGGGAGTAAGCTTATTGATAACAGTGAGACAATCCTGAGGAGAACGTGTATGGACACATTCAGCACATTGTTCTCCCAATTGTGCAGAGATACATCACAAAAGCAGTGGTCAGGTAGGATTCTGCTAATGTAACACATTCCACAAAGTGACTTGCTCCTCATTTGAGGACATGTATGTAACACCTCCAGCCGAAGTAATGCTTTTTCTTGAAAGACATGGGCCCTTGTATGTATTACATTCGTGGCATGGGATCTGCTGCTGCATGGGCTCTTCCTGTGTTACCAAAATAAAGGAGGAGCCAAGGTCATGTGGGAGAAGCCTATGCTGAGGCTCTTCCCCATGCCAGCAATATCCATCCTGGAACAGGACCAATGCAAAGTCCATGGAACAGAGATGCCTGAGGAATACAATCTTTGCAAATTCTGATACAAACTGACCGATCCACACCTTCCAAACCAATGCACAGATCAGAATGTAGAAATCAACTGGATTATTCACTTCCAAAATGTTCTGACTAGATCTAAGCTGAAAAAAAAACATACAATTAACATGTGTATTTCTGAGAGAAAATACATTTTAAAATACATAGTTAAATGAGTTAAAAATCAAAATAGTATATTAACACAGAAAAGGGATGGAACGGACAAATGAGTGAATGCATACAAAGGCGAATAGACTAAGGACACAATCCTACGCATGTTTAGACAGAAAGCCTACAATTCCGGGCAAGTCCCAGTCAGCTGGGGCATGCTGGGAGAGCTAGGACTTTTTCTGCCTAAACATGCACAGGATTATGCCCTAATTCATTCATCTCTACCATAGAATGCCTTTTCAACTAACTAAGGCAAGATCGATTTAAAGTATGACTAATTTTGGAATAGGACTGACAAATCGCAATCTGCAACCCAAATTAGTGCACTGTTTACTAAAGTCACTATGTACAAACAACTTACAAACAGAAAACAATCCTTCGCATGGCATATATATTTGTATGTCTTAGCTGACTCAACCAACAAAAAAGTAAGTTAATCCTTTAGAGATACCCCTTAGTAAGAGTGTCTTCACTTTCATAGACCCCCTTCTACAAGAATTCGGTTTGACGCCTGGTTCTCCAATTATCCGCATCTTCTCAGAAGCGCTTTATGGTAAATGACTGTACACGGGAGGTAATTGAGCGCACAACTGGTGGCCTTACCGGTTGTTTGAAATGCGCTTTAGAAGTAGTTAATGCAGAGAATCACTTGTTCACATAGTGAACAATGCGCTTTAACGGCCGCAGCAAAATAAAACTCGCTATTTAATGCACATTCGATAATGCACATAATTGGATAGATAACGCACCTCAACTCCCAATTTGCGCTCCACACATGTAGAGGTAAAATTTTAATGAGACTTGAAGGAGCTTTAAACCTCTCGTGTAGAGGCAGCCATAAACAATGAATTGACTGCTTTATTATCTTGGATAAATTGCAATTCACATGTACAGCACACAGTAATTCTGGTACGATTCGTGAATCATGGGCACAGCAATCATATGGCCTTTAGACAGTGGCTGGAGCACTATTCCTGTAGACAGAACTGCAAGTGTGGAGGACATGGTCCAATAATAGATTTCTCTCCTCTCCTAACTCCGTTCCCAGCTGCCACAGAAAGCTACATAGTGGTTCCTCTTTCCGAGGTCAGAACAGCAATTTTGGAATAGGTCAAGGACAGTGGAAAGGGGGGCATGCTTGTGGGTGGCGAGGGGAGGGGACAGTAGAGGCATGGATGTGTAATATCCAGGAGATTCTCCATCACCCAACCGTGCCCACAGGAAGATAAGGAAGCTTGATGAGACAACAGCTCATCTAACTCAAAACAACATCAGAAACATGGGAGGATATAAAAGCCTCCATCCTCTTGCTGTCAGGATTTTGGAATGACAGAGGGATCCAATTTCCGCCCTTTGTGTATCGATAGAGCAAACCGTAGTTTTGCACTCTAAGGGGCTGTTCAGACAACATGCTAAGCCACGGTTAGGCTGCTAACCATTTTACAGTGAGCATGTTTAAACTGTGGTTATATAGCCACCATGGATAGGAATGATTCACACAACATGCTAAATCATGGTTCACATGACACGCTAAGCCATAATGTTTAGCTCAAAATGCTTAACGACCATGGTTTAGCGTGTTGTCTCAACAGGGTCTAATGTGTAAGAAGTACAGCTAATTCCCATAAGACTGTGGCAGAAACACATCCTTATTTTATATCACAATAATGGAAATCAGAAGTCTGGTCCACACCCAGTTGTGTCCATATGAACAGTACGGTTGTATGCTCATGCACTGCATGAGTGATTGTTGTTGTAATAATAATAATAATAATAATAATAATAATAATAATAATAATAATAATAGATGAGTGAGGCCTAAATTGTGCTTGCATTAACTAGCAACTAGTTTAATGAGAAAGCCACTTTGAAGGTGGGGCAAAGACCTGCCTAAACTCAACCATTCACTCCACAACTGAGGAGCCAGCTGGTACTCCTCACTGGGCTGCATTTAGCCCTGGGATCTCTAGCTGCTGACCTTTAAGCAATAATCATTTGAACTCACGTGCAAAAAGTTGAAATGCCAAGTTAAACACTTCAATTTGAAATTTCAGACAGCCCATAACTTCAGGGGGGAAAAAATCTGCATTTTCCGATCAATTCAACAAAAATTGAACTCCCGCTCTACCACTGAGATTTTTGTTTCCTAATAGTTGCCTGATGGCAAATGAGAAAGTCTTTTTAATTGCGTTGGTAAGAATATAGTGTGGCGGTTGTCTGGGGCAACAGCTGTTTCATGAGGTTGGGGAACTGGCAGAAGGCGATAACTAAGAGCAAAATAATAACATACCTTGCTGAAACGAAAGGCAGATTTAAGCCAGAGGAATTTAATTGCTTGAGTCAATAAGTAGAAACTGGGAATCTCTAGAAAGGTTTCAGAAGGAAGCAGGATTTTTTTTTTTTACTGATATTTCCAAAGGGCAGGAATCCAACTAAACAGCTGGGTTCCAAATGAAAAGAACTCTTTCTTATTCTACCACCACAGCTCCTTTTAAAGTCTTTTCTGTAATTTTAGGGATCGATGCCTGATGTTCTTTCATCAACTCTAAAAAGCTTCGGAAATAATTCCACAGTCTGCCTCAACTTATCTGTCTCTTCCAAGTCCCCCCACCGTACCTGTCCACTCCTTTTTTAGCTAGAGTGAGTGGAAATGGATGCTTCCGTCAAAAGTCAATGTTCCGTCTGTCTAGCATAACTACTATTTCAACCGTCGAGGAAAACTGTCAGTTCATTCATCCTTCATTGTTTCAGCAGAAACATATCCACCACAATCAGTATTTCTTCGCCTCAAACCTGGGATGATCTATCGAAATCAGCAGAGGGAAGGAAATCAGCAGAGGGAGTAGCAATTGTGCACAACTCCTTTAGATAGTTCATTCCAGATGTGTTATGAGAGCAAAGTCACTTTAAGTAGGCATCGGACTGGTAAAACAGGTATTGTGGAAAAGGTCTTTTTGCAAGTGTCTTAGTGCATGTATACTTAGGACATAGTGAGGCAGCAGGATCACACTCAGAAACCCTTTTTCCGGACCCAGCTTGCTGACCCACATTGGAAAGAGCATGTAACCTACACAAAGCCCAATTTATATTGCATTAGGCTCAACCTCTCTCTCTCTCTCTCACACACACACTTTTTTTTTTTTGGTCATGAAATCTGATTTGATTTCGAAATAAAGTTAACAAAATAAAGGCAACAAAAGAAAAATATACATAATACATCAAGATCACTAAAAAAAAGGAATTCACTGATTATAATTCATAGTCTACAACCGATATGCTTATGAACACATACAATAATATGGCCTGAGTAGGAGTTCAAAATCTAATGAAAGAATAAAAATACAATATATAGAGCATATAAAGAAGCTTGTGCCACTGTGTGTTATTTCATCCCCTCCCATTTCATGAAATAAGGATTGCCTGTTACCAGCAGTGGTAGTAGGTAGGCGTGTCAGAGAAATCAGAAATGGATTCAAAAGCCCATGGATTCTACAGTGGACTGGCATCTTCTGAGTTGTGTGGATCCCATGAACCTGCTGATCATGTCTTTACTTTCTAGAACTGCACACAAATTTCATCATACAAAAGTACAAAAGTTACTTGAAAATACACAAATATATACGCCATTTTAAACAAACAAACAACATTTTATACATCTGTTCAACTGTGTAACGCTCTTTTTGTGTGTGCTCGACCCATTGATTGTATGCTGAGGTAAGAGAAATATGCAAAATGTAATGTGCCAATGAAAGTTATAAATTGTAAATTGCACAGACTTCTTGGTGTACTTTTCGGAACAGGAAAAATAAATAAATCTGAATACATCCGTGAGTGGACAATGGAATAAAAAGATGCTTGGCAATCCATGAACCACAGATGGAATGGATTAAACAGCATCTGTACATCCCTGGTGGTAGGTGAATTCTCTTGGCTTGTTGTGGAATTGGCTTTGTATTTACGTACTTTTTTAGCAGGTGGAAGGGGCCATAGCTCAGCATGATAGAGCATATCCTGTGCATGCCGAAGGGCCTAGGTCTGACCTCTGGCTTCTCCAGGTAGGGTGCAGAAATGAATCCTGCCAGAAAACCTGGAGAGCTACTGCCAGTCAGTGTAGACAGTACTGGACTAGATGGGCCAATGGTCTGGCTCAGTATAGGGCAACTTCCTATGTTCCTTGTATGATTTCCAAGATGTTTCTCCATAGTGTTGGACTACATGTGTCTAATAGGGGTGTGCAACGGATCAAGTACGATCCATGATCCGCACCCAATCCAGGGGAAATCGGAGAAAATTATCCGAACCGATCCCCAGCACCTGGATCGGCCGATCCAATACCATCCGATCCTAAAAGGACCTGATTTGGATCATGTTGGATCGGAGGATCGGACCCCCTCCCTCCACTCGCGCTCCTCACCTGCCTCAGCAAGTAAGGAGTGCGAGAGGGAGGAGGGGGCTTACCTGCTGGGGCCATCCACTGTCATCCGTGGGCACCAGCGGGCGCCAGCGGATGGCAGTGGACAGCCCCGGCAGGTAAGGAGGAGCACAAGGGGGGGCTTACCAGCTGGGGCATCTGCTGCCATCTGCAGGCGCCAGCGGGCACCAGCGGACAGCAGTGGACGGCCCCGGCAAGTAAGGAGTGCGAGGGGGGAGGAGGGAGGGGGAAGGGGGCCACTTACCTGCCGGGGACATCCGCTGCTGTCCGCTGGTGCCTGCAGGTGCCAGCGGATGGCAGCGGACAACTCCGGCAAGTAAGGAGCACGAAGGGGAGGAGGGGGCTTACCTGCCGGGGCTGTCTGCTGCCGTCCACTGCCGCCCACAGGCGCCAGCGGACGGTTGCGGATGGCCCCGGCAGGTAAGAAGCACAAGGGGGGAGGGACAAGGAGGGGGGAGTTAGGCCCCCACTCACCCCCCTGCCACCATTTTTCCCCATAGATTTGCATTGGGGGAAAGCTTTCTTTCCCCAATGCAAGTCTATGGGGAAAAATGGCGGCCGATCCGACAATCGGACATCCGATTTTCGGATCAGGATCGGGTCTGATATGATCCAGGGGACCTCCAATTTTGTTCCGATTTGATCCAGAACAAAGTTGAGGTCCTGATCTGGGTCCCGATCCGATCCGGGGGGTCCGTGCACATCCCTAGTGTCTATGGTGTCACATATACATGCACATTATCACTTTTCTGTCTGGAAATTGTTGTTTGGCATGTTACAATATGGATTGCTTAGACATTTATCTCTGATACTTATTTATTTCATATAAATGCCCTCCAGTTACAAAAGTGCTCAAGGTGGTTTCCGAAGATCAGTAAAAGCAATGGGTTTTATCCAGTGCTGGTTTTATGCTAATCGAATAGAACCGCACCCTATTTTTGCCAATCCTGCACCAGACTCTGCAGCCTCCTTGCAGAACTCTTTGAGAGCTGCAGTAGGTAAGGAGATCAGCAAAAATGGTATGCCAGCCTTGTGTGAACACAAGTGCTTTCTGCTAGTGCAAAGTCTTTATATCTGGATACAGATATAAAAAAATCCCATCAGGTATTTAAAAAACTGTACAAATCAAATATTCCCAGTTCGTTTGGTCATTTGTTTTGTATATTATATACCCTTTTTAAATGCTGGTTTTCAGCAATCAGCAAGAGTTTTATCCAAAGTAAAAGATTAACGCATGGAAGAACACCTTTGCACACACCTAAAAAAAAACTAGTTTGGGGTGTCTGGTCTCCTAGAAGATGATGCACATTCTGTATTAGAGGGAAAATATTTTGGAGAAAATTGTACTGATTCATAATACAGCTACAGATTAAGAGCTGTACAAATTAATCTATCAAACTAGATAATTATCCAATTCAGGTGCCAACATTAATTATCAGGCCTACAAATGCTACATACAATAAATGTGGGTCGGTATCATATCTCCAGCCTTTAATCCAACTTTCTGAACATAACCTATGCTAATCAGTATCCTAAACAGCTTGAACACAGTGGGTTCCATCCAAACGGTTGAATGGGTGTTCAGAGATTGGGGTGCGGTGAGCAGTCATGAATCCAACACTTTTCTATGTATTCATTGCACATCTGTTCTGCACAAGGCTACACTTTATGTCCAATGCTTGTAGATGAGCCAAGGCCCAGAGCAGGGTGGATAAATACAATCTCACTAACACAATGCATGTTTAATATACATGTGTTACATATGTGCAAACAAAGGCATGCTTGGAAATAGAGTGAAAGTATTTTGTCGGCAAAAGCAGTAAAATACTTTAGTCCTTTGTTTTCCATTCCTAAGGGAATGCTAATGCTTGTGTGAAACGGCTTTGCTCCCATATGAAACTCAACAAGCAAGACAATTTAAGCCCCAAAGAACTGCAAGATATTCAAGCAAAGGCTTCTAACCCAACAGAAAGGACACAATCTAATGTCATCGCCAACACATTTGTTTGACTCACAAGGTCTTCACGGTATTCCATATGCCCAGAACTCCATAATAGGGAAAACTTTGGCTATGTATCATAGAAGGCAATCTCTCACTGTATGATTGGAAGCAGATTTAAACTGTGATTTGCAAGGTCAGGACAACTATGGTAATATCTGTACTACAGATGCAACTGTCATATCTTCTGTCAAGGGATCCTGGGAAATGCAGGTTTTTCATGGTGCTATGAAGCTCCTCTCAGGAAAGAGAAACAAGACAGTTAAATGAAGTTTAAAATGTTTTATATTTGTAGTATGTGCCTGTGATAAGGATGTGAGAATCGGTAAATTAGCTCATAGATGTTATTTATTTTATTTTATTCATTTATTTATTACATTTGTATACCGCCCCATAGCCGAAGCTCGCTGGGCGGTTTACATAGGATTAAAACAATTAAAAACAATATACAAAAATTAAAACAGCAAAAACATACAACATACATACAATACACACATACATTTAAAACTGCTACAACAGCCCAAAAAAGCTACAAAAACGAAAACAAACCCAGGCTCCTCAGATATTGCCAAATGCCTGAGAGAAGAGGAAAGTCTTGACCTGGCGCCGAAAAGATAACAATGTTGGCGCCAGGTGGGCCTCATTGGGGAGATCATTGTACAATTAGGGGGGCACCACAGAGAAGGCCCTCTCCCTTGTTGCTGACCTCGGAGTAGGCACACAGAGGAGGGCCTTAGATGTTGAATGTAGTGTTCGGGTAGGTTCATGTCGGGAAAGGCGTTCTGTCAGATATTGTGGTCCCAAGCCATGTAAGGCTTTATAGGTTAAAACCAGCACCTTCAATCCGGCTCGGAAACATACAGGCAGCCAATGCAATTTTGCTTCTCAAAATCCTGTACCTAGTTGGATCCATAGCGCATTGCAAGCTTTTTTTTTCCTGTGTGGAAATTTATGTGTCTTTTGGAGTGCATTTTTCAACATGTAAGTATTTGTGTGCACAATGTTGAATTATAAGCATTTTCTCCCATTGAAGGAAGGATATATGTTTATATGTGTGTGCATTTTAAAAACATAAACCATTTTTCCTGCACATTTTCCTGTGCATTTTTTAAAGAATTTTTTTTTATTATTTCACAAATCACATTGCAAGCTCAGAAATGTATGGATGTCCAGCCACAGACTGTGTTCGAACCCACATTCAGTACCAGGCAGTGCAGATGGAATCAATTCTGGTCAACAATGAGAATAGGTTGTAAGAAGATAAAAACAAAAATGCCTCCTCTCTGGGTCCTGAAAAGTCCCCATGTGACATACCAAGGGTTCTCTACTATTCCAAAGCCAAGTGCTGAGGCTGCCAGTTGGGCCAGATCCCATAACTGATGTAAAGGATCAGGCTGATCCTAAGAGATATTCATCATGTACATGCAAGCATAGGATGACATAAGTAGAAATCTCTTACATTTGCATAGGGAAAAAATGAAACCACAGTTTACATACATATAAAAGGAATTTTCTAATGCTCCTATATTTTTAACGTTCCCTTGGTGAAGAAAGAAGAATACACAATGAAACTAAGGCCAAAGTAAGGGTCTGGAAACAGAACCCTATGAGGGGAGATTGAAAGAACTAAGCAAGCTTAGCCTGGAGAAGAGAAGACTGAAGGGAGACATGATAGCGTTCTTCAAATACTTGAAAGGTTGTCACACAGAGGAGGGCCAGGATCTCTTCTCGATCAACCCAGAATACAGGACACGGAATAATGGGCTCAAGTTACAGGAAGCCAGATTCCGGCTGGACATCAGGAAAAACTTCCTGACTGTTGGAGCAGTATGGCAATGGAACCAATTACCTAGGGAGGTAATGGGCTGTCCCACAGTAGAGGCATTCAAGAGGCAGCTGGACAACCATCTGTCATGGATGCTTTAAGGTAGATTCCTGCACTGAGCAGGGGGTTGGACTTGATGGCCTTGTAGGCCCCTTCCAACTCTACTATTTTATGATTCTATGAATATACAGTGCATATGAATTAAGGCCACTTTTTGGTGGGGGGGGGGATCTCCTGAATTCAGATTCTGCAGTTTGGCACTAGAATATGTCTCATTTGTTCAAGGAATAAAAAACCCCTCAAACTAAAGGTATTTAAGAGCTTATGGATGTTTGGATTCATTTAACTGAATTACAGTTTAGGAAAAGTATATACACATAGAACTGGCACACAATGTACATATTCAATGTTTAGATAATACATTAGAAAAAAAAATCTAATGAGGATATTTTAAGACCAGAAACCCCATCAGCCCCAAATCCACAGAAGACAATGTGGAAGGAATTAGAGTATGTAGGACAATGGATATGGGAGGGGGAGGAAGGATGGTTAAACTGGTAAGTGTTATATAAAAATACTGTCTTAAGTTTTCACAAGGAGATGATTTCATAAGCCTCTCATCTGAAATAATTTGCACTGTTTTTCTTTTTTAAAAAACCCACATACATTTAAATCCTGCAAATGTGTTTGCTCTTATAGCCAATTCCCTGTTTTCATAGAAGCCATGATTTGCTTATAAGAATTCTGTGGAAGCAGAAAATAGAACAGCATTGCCCCTAAGAAGCTGTAAAGTTTGTTACTGCAATATTCTAGTTTACATGCAACTTCTAGGAAATCAAATTGGCACTGTGCTTTGCACAGTCTTTGCGTTAAGGAAACTTTAGCTGGTCTGAAAGTGATGTGCAATTTGTGCTGCCCAGACCTACCTATTTTTAGGCCCCGTCTCACAGCATTGTCATAGAACTGTTCCAAAAAATTCCACCCCACATATTCATGAGTCCTTTTCATCCCCATCTAAGTTAGGGGGCAATTTTCTGCTGCTTGGGGAGGGGAGTAATGTCCCCAAGGTTTTGGTCACCTTGCCACTTACCTTCTAGTTGCCTTTACATCTCTGGGGTGGGTCACTCACAACCTGCATGCAGCTCTCTGCCACTCTCGATGGTCCCCTCTACAAAGATTCGCTTTTGCGCCCGGTTAGGTGATTATGTGCATAATCGCTGAAGTGCATTTACACCTAATACCTCTGCACGAGAGGCGGCGAGAGGCGGCGAAGCGCATTAATGGATGACCAAAATGCGCTTTACAAGTAGTTAATGCGGAGAATCGCTTGTTCACATAGTCAAAATGCGCTTTAACGGCCGGAGCAAAATAAAACTTGCGATTTAACGCGCATTCAATAATGCTCATAATCGGAGAGATAACGCGCCTCTACGCCCGATTTGCGCTCCGTTCTTGTAGAGGTAAATTTTTTAAAGCGCCTTGAAAGAGCTTTAAACCTCTCTTGTAGAGGCAGCTGATGTATCCACCACTCTCCAAGCCCCGGAAAGCCCTAACTACTTTCCCTTGTAGCCCAACAGATCAGTGGGGGCACTGAAGTTGGGGGAGAGGTTTTAGCTCCCCCCATCCCAATACATTCTTCCTGCAATGAATGGCAGGGGAAAAATTAGACTAAAATGTTTGGTTCAGTCCTATGTTGTACTTTCAAGATTTCACTTTACACAACTGGGGGAAAGTAGGGTGACCATTGGACAGGAAATACCCAGACATGTCCCGAAATCATGTCCATTTGGGCAATCTGGCCAGTTTTCTCAAAATATATTGAAATGTCCAGAAAACGCACTATCTCCAGGGCTCCCAGCCACTCCGTCTCGCTGATGCGGGCCTTTATTTTGGTCGTGCATGATGACATCCAAAATAAAGGCCCGGATCACTGAGAGGGAGAGGTGGGGAGTGCTCTTTCACCTTCTCACCCCTTCCTCTCAACAATCTGGGCCTTTATTTTGGACGTCATCACTGTGGCGACCAAAATAAAGGCCTGGCTCACCAAGAGGGAGGGGTTGGGAGTGCTCTTTCACCCCCATCCCTCCCTCTCGGTGATCCGGGCCTTTATTTTGGATGCCATCATTGCGGCGACCAAAATAAAGGCCTGGGAGATCTCGCAAGATTTGAGATTGCAGCTGGGAAGGCGGGGCGCCCTTTCGCACCCCAAACAGTGTTGGGCATCCTGGACCTGTGTGGCGCATCATGGCAGTGCACGGGGCATCATGGCACGTGGGACGGCCTGGCAGGATGTGGAGCGGTGTGGCTGCTGCTACTGTTTAGGGAACTTTTGTTTAAGCAGTTTGCTGCTCTTGTATGTGTGTGTGTGTGTGTGTGTGTGTGTGTATTAAAGTAATTGAAGGCCAAATGAACTGTCTTTAGCTGCAATTTAAGTCCAGTGGGGTGGGGGTGGGGGTAGACTGAATTTCATCTCTGGCTGCATTGATGAAATAAGTTGTCACTGATTTTCCATATATTTTTGGAGTACTGATTTTGATGGATTAATTGGTGGGGGTGTATGTGAGTGTGTTTTAAAACCATTGTTAGTTTTGCCATGGGTGAGCATGTTGGTGAGTGTTGTATTTTTAATGTTATTTTATTGTCTTTGGCATGTGCATGTTTGTGTGTAGATTTATTATGTTGATGAATATTATTTTGCCTTGTGTGGGTGGCTTATTATTATTAATAATATTATTTTGCCTTTGGTGAATGTGGGGGTGGATTGTTATCCCCACCCCCATTAAGTGTGTGTGAGGAGGTCTGTTTGTTTTTAATTGCCTTGGGGAGGGTGTGGTTCTTTTCCACTTTGGGTGAGTGTGCAGGGGCGTGTAGATTTTAATTTTATTGCCTTTGGTGAGCATGAGGTGTGTGTGGATGATGAGGTTGAGGATTTTACCTGTGTGTGTGTGTCTGCCCCCTTTTGTATCTGGTCATGCTAGGCAGAGGTCCTGCAGCTTTTACTGTTGTGATAGAGAGGGAGTTTCACCAGGTGCTGCATGCATACAAATGTCACTTGCTGAAATTCTCAATATAGCTCTTAAAGATACAGGAGCTCTGTCCTCCTTTCCATATAATCACTCTAACAAATGGAATAATTGTAACTTTTTCCTGTTACCATAGTTCTTTATCTTACATAGCCAGTGGTGTATATTTCTCTCTCTTTTCCTCTTCCTTTTCTGCAACATTTTTGTCATTAGGTACTGCTATGTCAAAGAGGTAGGTGTGTTTTTCTTTGTTGTTTTTGACTGTCATGTCTGGTTGATTGCAAAGTATTGACTTGTCCCAGAATTGTTCTGTCCCAGCAAAGTAATATATGAGTGCATAGTGTGGTTTGGCTTGTTTGAGTGTGTCTGAATCTCCTAGGCTCTGAAAGCATCTTTCTGGAGAGCACCTCCAGATCCACGAGTCCATAATCTGTGAGTATGGATAACAGAAAAGTGATGGGGAAAGAGTGTTAAATGTTAGGAAAGTTGGGACTACAGTCATCCAGTGAAGGATTTGCAGTCAGAAAACATATTTGAGGGAAGGGGAGACTGTATCACACAGATTATAGCAAAAGCTTCAAAGTACAGCAAAAGCTACAAATGTAGGAGTGAGTGAAGTAAATTTCAGATATACTGAATGTCTCACTTGTTCTTTAATTCAGTGATTTTAATATTAAGTTGTTATATAGAACAGGTTTGTCTTGTGTGCTGTAAATGAGACATGTGACCAAGCCTATGTTCAGGTGGGCATGCTCCCATGGGGCTGGATATGCCCCCTGGGGGCCAGACTTTTGGTGGGCATGCCCCATGGAGTGGCCATGTTGTCCTCCTTTTTAGTTTCCAAAATATGGTCACCCTAGGGAAAGGGTCCATAAATTCTTGAGCATGACTTATGATCTGTCTTGGTTCATCTGTTACTGCCTTACTAATGATATCTTTGCTGTGAATCACATTCATTCTACAGCTGATGAGCATAACATGCCAATTTGTAAACTGATGCCTCAAAAGTGGCTAGTAGAGGCCTTGCACCATGTTGTCACCTGAGGTATTTTGGGATGCCTTCCTTCAAGTATTAGAAATAGCCACATATGGATCTACAGTATCATCTTCAAGGAATTTGATGGTCTATCTAACTTAGATTTTTTTAAAAAAAATATGAATGTCCAGATAAAGAGTTCACATACATTTCTCCTCTTCTGTGAAGTGCCTTATAAAAAAGCACTTCAATTATAATTAATGTATTTGCTAAATTTTAGCATTTTTCCTTACTTTTGCTCACAATTATCCTATGACAGGGTAAGAGCTTGTGATTGTTGCCAATTTGCTTTCATGGACTTACTGGCTAAGCAGAGATTTGAATCTGGGTTGCCTACTTTTGTTTATGGATGTATACATCTCCACATCATTCTTGATTGTTTCTTAAATCTTGAGGGGAGGAATCATTACTAGTAGAAGGCATTGGAAACTTGAGGCATAAACTTCCATTGGCAGTCAGCATTTTGGCAGAGATACTAATTTTGTTTAATTGTTTCAAAATATGGGACTTAAAATGAGAACAGCATTGAGATTGTATTGCCCTGGATAGAATGAAGGACTCCCATCTTTAAACACAAGGAATAATTTATCAGTTGAGAAGACTCACTTTCCCAGGCAGTTACTTCTTCTAAGGGGGAATCTACACGGAGTGTTGTTGCATTAAAAACTGGTCAGATAAGAGTTTTAAATATTGTCGTAGTAAAACGTCTTAGGCCACATTACTGAGTACTCATGTTACAGGAGAAAACTTCTTCAGTCTTTAAAGCGGTGTGTGCGGTCACACACTCTTCTGTCCTGTCTCTTTCTCTTTTGTTTTTACAGTGAGTTTAGGGCAAGGCATTGTGGGCATTGTAGTTCAGTCACCCACTTCCTCCTTTGTTCCTCTGTCATACCCTAGTGAGTATAAGGCTAGGCATTGTGGGTGTTGTAGTTCACTCACCCACTTCCTCTTTCTTCCCCACCAATCAACTGCTAAGCATTTGGGTGCCGGTCAACGAAGCACTGCCCCCACGAATCACAAACGGTAAGGAAGGACACATTATTTTATTTAAAATGATTTATTAAAAGTGAAACCGTTGTATATAACTGAAGGGAGTTTTAAAAACCCTCAGATATACAACGTTATAGGGAGTGCATCATGTGGCCCAAAGAGTTTTCATAACCCTTATAAAACGTTAAAAACCTAGCATGTAGATTGCCCCTCTCTAATGTTTTCACTAAGAAGATGAAGGTGTTCAGGGGCTGGACAATGGATTATAGTAGGGATGCATGAATTAGCAAAATTCAAACTCACCAAACTTCTCTGAATGCCATCTTGCAACTCGTTTCCACTTGAGTCTATATCAGATTGTGAGCTTTGTTTTTTTTTACTTTTAGCATGAAAATCCATGCATCATTTTGTGTTATTTTCCCAAAGGTGCAATCAATTGTGCACATCTTTGAAACATATGCATTCTTCTCCCATCAATTAAAGCATATTTGTGTGCATTTTCCAAAGTATGCAGTTTTGCTTGCGTATTTTTCAAACGTACGCATGCTGTCAAATGCATTGGGGGTGGGAGCTCTGCAAATCACATTGCAGCCTACAGACAGATACATCATGTAGGGATACTAGACACAGAAATGTCTGCTTATACCTGGGCCAGACTATCTGTCCATCTAATGCAGTGTTGTTTACTATGGGGTGGACAACTTGTGGCCTTCCAGATGTTTGGGCCTACAGCTCCCATCAGCCCTAGCCAGCATAGCCAATGGTGTGGGGTCATGGGAGTTGTTGGCCAAAGCATCTAAGGGCCACAGGTTTCCCAACCCAATCTACTATAAATGGCAGCAGCTCTTTTTCCCATCACCTGCTCTTTATCCCTTTAAAGGGAGATGCCAGGGATTGAAACTGGGCCTTTCTGCATGCCCAGTTTCAATCCCTGGCATGCTTTACTTCAGAGATTCAGGCCTTTTCTACGCCATAGCGGTGTAGAGGGATCAGGGCGGTGGATCCTGGAAGTAGTTACTTCCGGGATCGGCATGCCCAATATACATGCAAAATGTGACAGCCTGGGCAGCTCCCAGATGGTCGCAAGTCGCAGCCGCTTTGTTTTTTTTTAAGTGAGAAGAGCACAATAGCGCTTCAGCAAAAAAGGTGATTCTTTAAAAAAAAAAAAAACGCGTGGGCCCCTCACCCCCTCCCTCCCCTCCAGGGGGTGGAGAAACTAGTGCCACCCCTTCCTCTGCTGGGCATGGAGCCCTGCAGTGGGGCTCCGTGCCCAGTTCGCAGTTGCGCTTACTCGCAAGTAAGCGTGGCTGCGCCTGGGATGGGTGGGCACATTCTTCCGCGGTCCCGGGAACTTCCTGGGACCGTGGAAGAATCAGGATTTCTGAGGTTTCGGTAAACCTGGAAAAATCCTATGCCTTCCCCACCCCCACCCCCAGGACTCCCCGTGTGTCATTTGGACTCACAGGGAGCAGCCGGGGTCCATCCAAGGCATTTTGCCTGGTGTGGAAAGGCCCTCAGTCTCCTTCTGATAATCTATTTTTCCTCTACAAAACATGAATAAAGAGATCACATCCCAGTGTGAAGACAAAGGCTCTGAACGACAAGCAAACTGCCCTCCCTTCCCTTCCACAAAAGCATCAGGTGTGTTCATTTAATCAGTGTGTGTGTGTGTGTGTGTGTGTGTGTATGTGTTCCACCTTCCCTTTTGTGAGGAATCATAGCAGCCTGATTCATCCATTTACCAGTTTGGCAATTCTGTCTGCACATTGGAATACTGGGCACACAAACACCTCAGGGTGCTTGAGAAATTCAGTCTTTGCAAATTTCTACAGAAAATGACCTGATTTGCACCTCTTGAACTAATATGAGGGTCAGAACTTCGCTATCCATTACATTTTGCATTTCTCCAAAACTGTTCTCAGTAGCTTAAATGCTTCAAAACTGACCTAAGTATCTCGAGAGAAAATACATGTTTAAGTATGTATTAAAACATGTGTTTTAATAATATGCGGATGTATTATTTTAAAATGCAGATTAATGTGGAATTTAATTATGGGTAAAAATATGCAAAAGTGATACAGTTCAGAAACAGACAGATTTATTCATCCCCTCAGACAGCCTCTCCATCACCTCACCTAAATATTGTTTTATTGATGTTTCAATGGATGTGTTTTAAATGGATGTTTTTAATTGATATATTCTTAAACTGTTTTAATTATAAATTAATATTCTATCTGCATTTTAGCCAAGTTGAGCGTTCTTTTCTAGTGAAAAGGAAGGATATACTGTATGTTAAAAAAAAATAGATAATGAGCAATATGACGCATGAGGCGGTCACTCTACATAGAGGCCTGATTTGTAGAATCCTCGTTCTTCCCCATTTGAGGGGAAATAATTTTACAGACCACACATACAGGTCTTTTGGTGGAGTGCCCGCTTCAGAAGTTATGTTAAGTTCATGGTTGAGGCTGCAGGTATCTTTGCTCCTCCACCACACAGAAAGGCCCTAGGTGGATTTTTCATTGCTATACCTGTCTACTGACACAACACTAAGATAAGGGTCAAGGAAGGCAAAGCTGTTGAGTTCTTTTTTTTTTTTAAAAAAATATTTTTTATTGATTTCAACATACACATACACATAATATAAAACAATAATATAAAACAAACTACCCCCCTCGACTACCCCTGTGCACCCCCCCCCCTCCGAGACCATCTCATAATCATTCATCCTCCTTCCAAAATGTTAATGATTCTTTTGAAGGCGTTTGTCCCTTTCCCGATCTTAAAACATAATCCAAAAAAGGAGTCCATATTTCTCCAAAATCACTCTTCCTGAACATTCCCCTCATTATTTTCATTTTACAAGTCAACATATCATTCAAAGCTAAATCCCAGATTTCTTTATACCAATCTTCTATTGTATAACTTCGTTGCCCTTTCCAGTTTTTAGCAATCAGTAGTCTAACGGGTGCCAGGAGGTTGTTTACCAATTCTTTATTTATAATATGCTTATTCCTACTATCCCATATTGCTATTAGAGCTAACTTCGGGTTTAATTCCAGATTACTTCCAATTATATCACTTATTTCTTTAAAAACCCTTTCCCAAAATTTTTGTACTTGTTCACAGCTCCACCACATATGAAAATATGTCCCAGCCTCCTGACACCCCCTCCAACAATTCTTGGACAATTTTTTATCCATCTGGTGAAATCTAACAGGTGTTAAATACCATCTCCAAACTGTCTTATAGTAGTTCTCCTTAATTCTAATCGACAATAGCTTTAACATTCTTACATTCCATATCCTCCCCCAATTATCTTCGTTGATTTTTTCCCTTACATCTTCTTCCCATACCTCTTTTATAACCTTAAGTGAGTCCTGAAATTCTTCCTCTATTAATATTTTATATATCTCACTAGTGAGTCCTTTCTTAGCTCTGGCTTCTCCTTTTTTTCCTGATTGTTCAATTAATTCTTCAAATCTAGTATTGTTTCTACATTCCTTATTCTTTACCCTCCATTCCTGTGTCCATTTTACCAACTGCAAACACTTGAACCACGCTATCTTTTGTCCTTTAAATAAATCTTTAATATGCTCACTATCCTTCATCTTTTCCATCCAATTCCTTAATTTAATAATATCTTGTTCTTTCAGTCTCGCTTCTATCTCTGGTTTTAATACTCTTGGGAAGTTTTCCACTACTACAACTGGGGCAAGCGGAGAATCCCCTGGTATCAACTTCCCTCTATACTTCTCCCAGATCATTAATATATTTTCCAACAATGGGTTGTCCAGTACTTTCAATTCTTTCTTTTGCATTTTAGTAAAAAATATATTTCGCAATTTACATTCTATCTCTACTGTTTGCGATTCCAACCATTCCAAATCTTGCTCCCCTAAAATAGCATGAATAACATATCTTAACTGATTAGCAATATAATAATTCTTAATATTCGGAAGTCCTAAACCTCCTTTCTTTTGAACCTTATACCATAACCCCTTATTTATCCTAGCTCTTTTATCCCCATTACAATAAGCATTAATCATGATTTGCCAACTTTTAATCTCAGCTACTGATATTCTAATAGGTAACATTCTAAACAAAAAATTAATCTTAGGTAATATCTTCATTTTAATAAGCGCTATTCTACCAAACCAAGAATGTTTTAATTTTCTATATATCTGTAATTTCTCCCCTACCTCTTTTCTTAACCTTACAAAATTAAGTTCCTCTAATCTATCTAATTCTTTATCTATATTAACTCCTAAATATCGTATTATATTTTTATGCCTTAATCCTAACTTAGCTTTACATTTCTCCATCTCTTCCTTGTTATAATTATACAACATCATTTCTGACTTCCCCCAGTTAACTTGTAATCCTGTAATTTCCCCAAATTCTCTCAAATGTTTCTGAATCAACTCCCCACTTTCTAGGGGATCTTCTAGTGTCAATAACGTATCATCCGCAAACATGTTAACTTTAATCTTGTCATTTCTACCTATCCCCTTTAATCTTTCATCTTCCCTAATTACATTTGCTAAAATTTCTATAACTATTGCAAATAAAATCGGCGAAAGTGGACATCCTTGCCTAGTTCCTCGAGCTAGTGTTATTTGTTGCGTTAACCCATCATTAACCATTATTTCCGCTTTGTTATTTTTATACATCTGGTTAATCACTCCCATAAATTTAGGTCCAAACCCAAATGTTTTTAATATTATTTTTAACGCTGGCCATTCCACGCAATCAAAGGCTTTGAAAATATCTAAAGCTACTAATCCTGCTTTTAAGTTCCTTTTTTTAATAATATTTATTATATTTATAACTCTCCCTATTAAATTCAGCATTTTCCTACCTACAATAAATCCACATTGATCATTTTTTATATATTTAAAAATAAATGTACCCATTCTTTTAGCCATTATTGCTGAAAATATTTTTGCATCCTGATTTATTAAAGATATTGGTCTATAAGATGCTGGATCCGTCGAATCCTTGCCTGCCTTCTGTATTAACATAACCATGGACTGATCCCATGATGGCGGAGTCATTCCTCTTTCTATTATATTGTTGTATAATTTTATTAATCTAGGTATTAAAATATCCTTAAATGTTTTATAAAATTCCGGCCCCAATCCATCAATCTCCGGAGACTTACCTCCTTTTAGTTTTGCAATAATTCCCTCAATTTCTTTCTCAGTAACCAAGGCTTCCATACTCTCCTTATCTTGATCATCCAATCTTATTTTCCAATTTCTTTCTACATATTCCTGTATCTTATCTTTTGAAACCGCCTCTGAAGTATATAACTCTTTATAAAATTCCTGAAAAATTATTAATTTATCTTTCATTAAATTACATCTATTCCCTAACTTGTCTCTTATTGTCCCTATCATATTCTTAACCTTCTCTGACTGTGTGGATCTAGCCAGCATCTTAGAATTTCTATTATTATATTCAAAAAAATCTCTCTTTAAATATAACAGATTCTTTTGAACCTGTTCTATTTCTTCTTTCTCCAATTCCTTTTTTTTGCTTGAATTAGGGCATATAACCGCTTGTCTTTTGACGCTCCCAATCTTTCCTCTAGATTCTTTATCTCTTCTTCAGCCTTTTTATTTAGTACTTCCTGTTGCTTTTTAAGTGTGGACATTTCCCTAATACAAATCCCTCTTATTACTGCTTTCATCGTATCCCATAATAATCCTTGCGATTTAACTCCTTTTTCATATATCTGCCATATTTCCTGCACTTCCTTTTTTAATTTCTCTACTATGTTTTTATTTTTAAAAATTCTTCCATCCAATCTCCATCTCTTTGCTTGTTTGTAATCCTTCTTCCTTTTCATATCCATCAACATTAATGCATGGTCAGTGATCTTTATTACTCCTATATCGCAATCTATTAATTTTGGTACCATATTCTTTGATATAAAAATATAATCAATCCTTGAATAACTCTTAAATCTAGGTGAGTAAAAGGTATATTTTCTTTCTTCCCCTTTTAATACTCTCCATACATCCATTAATTCTTTCCTCTCCATTAATTTAGCTAGTTCCGTCTTCCCCCGACCTCTAGCATCTCTAATAATGTTATCCCTATCTTTCCCTTTATCAAGTACCATATTAAAATCTCCTGCCATCACAATGTTTTTTCCCCTAAATCTCCCGCCATATCAAATACTTCTTTAAAGAATTCCATTTGTTTCCCATTTGGAGCATAGACATTAATCAACACGAATTCTTCCCCTTCCATCGTACAGTAAATTATAAGGATCCTTCCATTCTTATCTTTCTTTAAACTTTGAATATTAATACCACATTTCTTCGATATTATAATTGCCACACCTCTCGCTTTAGAAGTACCATATGACTTTTCATACACTCCTACTTCCCTCATTCGTAACTCATTAACCCCCTCCTTTATCTGATGAGTTTCCTGCAAAAAAATTATATCAATTTTTTCTCTTTTCAACATTGTTTCAATTCTTCGTCTTTTAACCACCGTTCCTAGCCCCTTAACATTTAGAGTTGCACATCTCAATTTATTTTCCATTTCTTACTTTCAACCATATCATTAAATTGATCTCGGTCAGTGAACCACTTACCCTCCCCTCCCTTCCCTCCCCCCACACATACCCTCATTTTTACCCCCCTCCTCACCAGTCATCTGGGCACTGGTCCCAATTATTTTAGAACTCTTCAGGGGGGGGGAACCCGGCCCAACCCTCAGACCGAAGTCCGATCCTCCCCTCCTTTTTACCCCTTTCCCCACTAATCCCTTATCATTGACTGGATCCTCCAACCGCTCCTTCTTCTTGGACTATTTCTCCCGCATCATTGGCATCGATTATGCCCAACTTCTCCAACAGCTCGATTCCCTGCTCACACAATGTTATTCTTTCTTGCTTCCCTCGCCAGACAAATCTCAAAAATACTGGATATCCCCAGCTGTAAGTTATCGATTTCTTCCTCAATGCTGCTGTGCAAATCTTGACACTCTTCCTCCACTGCACGGTCTGCGGGGAAAGATCCTGATAAATTTCAACTGCTGTTGCTTGAATCTTTGGTTGAGCTTGTCTTCTAATTGCTTGCATAAATTTTTCTTTTTTATAATAATTTGCAAATTTAACAATTATGTCCCTTGGAAGCACTCCTTTACGCTTGAAACCAACTCTATGCACCCGTTCGAGATCAGCTTCATCCCAAGACTCATCTGGAAGTTGTATTCTTATCCATGTCAAAATTGTGTCTCTTAAATCTTTTAAATTCTCTCCTTCTTGTTCTTCATATTTTCTTATACGAATATTTGCCCGTCGATCCCGATCCTCCATAGCAATAAGGCGTAGTTCATGTTGAGACAGCTGCTCTTCCTGCTTCTTACAAACTCCAGCCAATGCTCTCATATCTGTCTGCAGCACCCCAACATCCTTCACCACTTGCGTTAAACCCGTCATAAGCTCATTTTGCATATCGTTGATGCGCTTAGCCAAGCGCTGTTCGAGACCGACCAGCATATTTTTGATATCTTCCTTTAACTCATCCATTGGGTCTGGCTGACCTCCTCTGGTAATCTTTGGAATTACAGCCGGCTCTGCAATTGGTAACGCAGAGCTTTTTACAGGAGATTTCTTTGCTGGCTTCTTATCTGGAATATCTGGCATATTTTGAACCTCCAAACGTGACAATCTCTGCCAGGTACGATCCGATCCATGCTCTTTTGAGGATCTAACCCAGGCGGGGGTGGGAACAGAAGATTTCTTCTGTCGTCTCTCCTTCTTACTCATAAATTATCCCCTCCCCCCGTCTGCCTGGTGCCTCTTACTTGTTTACCTAAGCCAGTCAGACTAGACTTCAATTTTACTGGGGATTGAGATTGATCGTCCTCACAATATTCAGTTCTATTTCACCTCCGACTCCCTCCCAGTAAACTAATCAGCCAGTCTTCCTTGTATCTTCAATTATAAGTCCATAAATTACCTCGGTAATGGCGTCGCTTCTTTGCTTACAGTCCAATACTATTAGTTTCACTTTTGCAGACAGAAAGTTCTTGCCGCTTTTCAGCTCCCACTCAGATAATTAATCACTTCCAGTCAACATAACATGCCTTTTATTACTCTCCAAACACTCTTCTATAAGGAATTAGTGCTTAATTCAAAGCTTTTTTTAAGGAGCTCCGAAGATCTATGACTTCACCCGGTCGCGTTCATGGCCACGCCCCAAAGCTGTTGAGTTCTAAGCTAAAATGTTCTAAATTGTTAAAAGAGAATGAAAGGCTTGATTGTGCCCAAGGTAGTGAAGAAATAGGACTAGAGAAACTCCATGGCCTAAAGGTGACTTTTGCGGTAGCTTTTCAGGAATTTATTTATTTAATTATTTATTACATTTGTATACCGCCCCATAGCCGAAGCTCTCTGGGTGGTTTACATAGGATTAAAAACAATTAAAAACAATATACAAAAATTAAAACAGCAAAAACATACAACATACACACAATCTGTACATTTAAAAAACCACTACAACACTTCAAAAAGCTACAAAAACCAAAACAAAACAAAACAAACCCAGGCTCCACAGATATTGCCAAATGCCTGAGAGAAGAGGAAAGTCTTGACCTGGCGCCGAAAAGATAACAATGTTGGCGCCAGGCGGGCCTCGTCGGGGAGATCGTTCCACAATTGGGGAGCCACCAATTGTGAGGGCGATGTAAGATCCAAGGAGGCCAGAAAGGGATAAATAAGAGTGGGAAAAGGGGAGACGATGACAGATGCAAGAACTGACAAGGGTTGATGACAGTCTGGACCTGGGAAAGGGAGCTTAAATAGGTAAAGAGGAAATGGCATCGTGGACAGAAAGCGATGGAGGGCAAATGGAATGAGGAAAACTGTAGGAAAGCCAGTTTTGTGGAAGAAATTCACCTTACTGAAGAAACACCCCCAAAAGCAACCACATTTTTGCCAAGTGCATGAAAAGCAAAACATTATTTGTTTGCCTCACAATGTTTGTATTTTTCCTCTGTGTTGAAAGGCAGGTCTCTGAAGATGGAATGTGCTTACTATTTCCTTGCAAAAATCCCCCGATGTTATTGACAGACTGAAAATTGGAGTGGACGAAAGTCCAATAAAAATTAACATGGGGAATATTTTAAAATCCCACGGGGCCACAGAAGTCAACAAGACATTTCACTAGAATAATACTTGGAATTGGCCAATATTTTCCATGGAACAAAATGCTGCACAAATGTTGTTGTTGTTAAGACTGTTGTGTGGAAGCAAAAGCAATCATTTTTAATCAATCAGCACGATGTATCAAGGTTACTTTTCAAGTGAGAAAGTAGTCAGTCTAAAGTTTAGAAATCTGCTCCACGTTTTTTCCTCATAGTTGTAGCATACTAGAATCAGGAGCAGTTCCAACTGAAACTGAAACTTAATCCAGAAAAGACAGGAATACTGCTAGTGGGGAGACTAAGTAAACAGGATGCCAAAGTTTGACCAGTTCTAGACTGGGATGAGCTCTCTCTGAAGGACCAAGTTTGTAGCTTGGGGATTCTCCTGGACTCAACAGCACAGGTGGAGTTGGTGGTGGCTAGGCTGACCATCTGAAAAGGAGGACAGGGCTCATATAACTTTAACAGTTGTAGAGAAAAGGGAATTTCAACCAGTGTCATTTGTATGCAATTAGTTCCTGGTGATATTACCTCTTCATCACAACAGTTAAAGTTGCAGAGCCCTGCCTTCTTTTGTAAATGGTCACTCTAGTATAGTGCCTGCACCTTTAACAGTTGTGATGAAGAGGGAATTTCACCAGGAACTAATTGCATACAAATGACTCCTGCTGAAATTCCCTTTTCTCTACAACTGTTAAAGTTATATGAGCCCTGTCCTCCTTTTCAGATGGTCAGCCTAGTGGTGGTGAGGTGTGTCCTTTATCAGCTTAGGCTGAAATGCCATCTGTGCCCTATCTTGGAATGGTGGGTCTTGCCTTAATTACTCAGGCCCTGGTTACATCTAGACTATACATCATGCACTCTTTGCCTTTTAAGATGGTTCAGAAGCTTCAGCTAGTACAGGATGCAACTGCTGGTGGGGGGTGGGCAGGCACTTGGAGCATGTTACTCCAATATTTTGTCAGCTGCACTGGCTGCCTGTTTGCTTCTAAGTCCAATTCAGAGTGCTGGTGTTGAACTTTAAAGCCCTGAACAATTTGGGGCCAGGTTACTTCTGGATTGTTTGCACCTTCCTGGATTTTGAGATCAGGCAGAGAGAGCCTGTTCACAAACCTGCTAGTGAGTACACTCATGTTAGTGGAAACATGAGCAGGGCCTTTTTGGTAATGGCCTCTCCCTCAAGAGATACTTTTGTTCCCCTCCCCTATTTTCTTCTAGGCTGGCTCTAAAAACATTTTTATTTCAAGCTGCATTTGGCTAGGAAGGAACTAGCTCTACTTTCTGCTTATCTTGTGACTATGTAATGTTATGCTGATTCTTATGATTCATTTTATTCATTTGTTAGACTTTAGATATTTAGGACAGTTTAAAAATTATGTATAATTTTAATGATTTCATTCTGTGATACTGTTTTTTTAATTAAATCCTTTTTGTTTTGTTTTCTAATTGAGCTGCTTTGGGAAGACTTTTAGTCTGAAAAACAGCATAAAAGTCCCTTAAATACAGGCGTATATAGAATAAAATATTTAGAACTCTCTCTCTCTCTCTCTTTGTCAAGCTATCCAGTCAGGAAGCTAGGAAAGATTCTAGTCAGCCTCAATTTAATTACTTCTTGATATTTAAGTAGTTTTAATAAAACCATGCGCTGCTTAGGTTGGTTTGCATTTTCCTGGAGCCCTGAAGAATATTACCACCACAGGTATTGCCCAGTTCTCCTAAAATTAGAGAATTTGCATTATTGTGTTTATACGCAAAACAATGCACCCACTAGCATTTGAGACAATTTGATCATCTGTTGTGCACAGAACAGAGTGAGGTACAAAATGAAGGGAGACCCACATTTGCATAGGAGAATTATATTGCCATTGTTTGATCACAGACAGATTGCTGAGTTAATTTACCTGCCAATTTCATGTCTTGTCAATCAAAAGGCACCACAATGAAGCAAAGAAATCCTTCAAGCAAAATCCTTCAGCCAAACTTTGGGGTAGGGTGGGGTGAGATGACGTAGTGGGAGCGGATTTCAGTGGTTGGGGAGGAAGGATAAGATTCACAATAGGTTTTAAAGGCAGTTCATGCTCCAGTAACTTCTCTGGAATAGTAAAATGAAGGGCAGTATTTAAATATTTTTGAATTCACGAGAGACCTGGCTTTCCATAAGCTTGATTCTCCCTATGGTACACGTGCTCAAACTCTCTGGATGGTTCACGACAATTAAAACCATACAATACAACATAAGATACAATATAAAAGTTTACCAAGTTTAAAACTCCAGTCTAAATCAAAAGTTAAAACCGAGCAGCAATGCAAGACTTAAAATGCTGTAACAACTAAAATGCCTGAGAAAATAAGGAAGTGCCAGGAAGAGTGCAACATAGGCACCAGACAAATCTATTTGGGAAGCTCATTCCATAACTGGGATGCCACAACAGCACAGTAGCCACCCACCTCAGTTCTTTTGGTGGGGACTCGCAGGGAAGGACCAGTCAGGATGATGTTTGCTGGCAGGTACATATGGGAGGAGATGATTCTTCAGGGAACCTAGCTCCAAGCCGTTTAAGGCTTTGAATGTTAATATCATCATTTTGAATCGAACCCAGGTATGGACTGGCAGTGCAGTACAGTACTGGCATGACATGATCGCACCGGCCAGTACCCATTAACAGTCTTACAGACCTATTTTGGACCAGCTGAAATTTTTGAACCATTTTCAAAGGCAGCCCCACGTATAATGCATTGCAGTATTCCGGACAAGTGGTTTCCAGAGGGATGTGTATCGTATCGTTAGAATTTACGATAATGATACGATATGCTCTTTATTGTGCACATGAGTTACGATAACGATACGATAGAAAAACCTACGATAATCATCGGAGATGATAATTTTCAGGCGATTTTATCATTTTATCAGACAGCCATATAAATATACCTATAACTTCTGTATTTTAAAAGTTAGAGACTTGAAACTTGGTCACCGTGCTTCTGGGGTATGCCTAAGTATGTGTATGAAATTTTAGATTGATCTCTCCAACCCTAGATTTTATATGATTTCTTAAAGATCATTTCCGTTCTGACAGGTCTGGCGAGCTGTCATTCTGATCTGTCAGAACGGAAACTATCTTTAATAAATTCATATAAAACCAAGGGTTGAAGGGCTCGATCTAAAATTTCATACACATACTTAGGAATACCCCAGAAGCAATGTGACCAAGTTTCAAGACTCTAACTTTTAAAATACAGAAGTTATAGGCATTTTTCTTTCTGCCAAAAATATCATTTTTTTAACAATAATTATCGTGAAGATGATACGGATCACCTATGATATGAATGAAGACAATATTTTTTTTGGTCCAAAATGACGATAAAGATAAAAAATGATATTTTTTGGCATGCACAACTCTATTGTACAGTCATGTCTCTTTTTTTAAAAAATAATATTTTTATTTCAACTTAAAACAACATAATACATCATAAACAACATACAATACATAACCTACATACCCCCCGTGCTCCCCTCCCCCCCAGGAGACCTACTTTTATTCAATTATACATCCTTCCAAAATTGTGAAGAATCTTTTGAAGGTATTTGCCCCTTCCCCGATCTTAATACATATTCCAATAATGGATTCCATATATTTTCAAAATCATTCTTCCTGGACATTCCCCACATTATTTTCATTTTACACGTTAACATCATTAAGTGCCATATCCCATTATACCATTCTTCTATTGTATAAATTCCTTGCCCTTTCCAATTTTTAACTATCATTATTCTAACTGGAGCCAGGAGGTTGTTTATCAATTCTCTCTTACTTATATTCTCATTTCCTTTATCCCATATTGCTAGTAGAGCCAGCTTTGGGCTTATCTCCAATTTACTTCCCGTTATTTCACTTGTTACTTCAAACACCCTTTTCCAAAATTTTTGTACATATTCACAGCTCCACCACATATGAAAATAAGTTCCAACCTCCTGACATCCCCTCCAACAATTCTTGGGCACTTTTTTATCTATCTGATGGGATCTTACCGGCGTTAAATACCATCTCCATACTGTCTTGTAATAATTCTCTTTAATTCTAATCAACAAAAGCTTTAACATTCTTGCATCCCATATCCTCCCCCAGTTGTCTTCATTAATCTGTTCCTTTAAATCATCTTCCCAAATCATTTTAAGAGAGTCTTGATATTCATCTTCCTCAATCAAAATTTTTTATATTTCATTGGTCAAACCTTTTTTGAATTTAATTTCTCTGACAGCCTGTAGCCTCTTTAGCTTCCCACACTTCCTGCCCAGGGGAAGACATCGTGAAAGTATTCCTCCCATAGGGGCTTTTCAGATCAGGAAGTACAGGCAGCCTGGGAGACTGCAGAGTAATGGTGAAATGTGCAATAGAAAGAAAAATACAGTCAGTACCCTCAGCCACTTCACAGTTAAAAACACCAACAACACACATTCAAAATAAATTATAAAATGCCCTGAGAATGAGGTAGAAACCTAGAAGCCTCTTTCATGGGGAAGAAAACTTTCAGGAAATTGGAGACCAGATTTTGGCACAGCGTTAGCTTCACCCTTTCCCTGGATCTGGATACAAAGCTGCCCTCCTCACACCTGCCACAGGGCTTTCAGGGAAGGAGGGGTGTCGCCAGCACCTGCATTAGAGACAATATGTATCCACAATCACCCCTCAGAAATGTAACATATGGAAGACCCTAGAAAAGGTGCTGAACCCTGTAAACTGCCCAGAGAGCTTTGGTTATGGGGCGGTATAGAAATGTATTAAATAATACTAATGCTAATACTAATAATAGAGCTGAGCCAAAACTTCTCAGTCAACATGTTTCTCAGGAGAATTCAGATTTTTCTTTTCTTTTCTTACCCCAAGAAATAAAAGGGCACTTTGCAGAATTTTCTCCAAATTTTCTTCACCATTATTATTATTATTATTATTATTATTAGTGGTGGCTGCATTCCCTTCCCCACTCACTGCCATGGCCTGGAATGATGCAGGGTATTTTGGAGAATGCAAAATGTGTGCCAGGGTGACAGCACAGCTAATGCTGTGGCCACTTGCAATGGTAGTTCAGAAAAACCAAAAACCCATAGGTAAAAAATGAAAGGAGTTTTTCTACAACTCTTGCCAATGGTGATGCTGTGAGGACCCTGTGAGAAAGTGTTTGATAATTTCTCCTCCCTCTGGAGAAATTTGATGAAATTGTTCCTCCAATTTTTCTTCCCACAATTAGGATGGAGAATTTTGAGAGGCCACTTATGCACAGTTCTAATACAGAGTTTAGTTGACTCAAGCTACCGTCTCTGCTTTGCCGAAGCCAAAAATTATAACCCAAAGGCCTCACATATTTCACACTACTCAGACATTTTGTTCTTAATTAGGTAATGATTGTTAGGTAATTATGATGAGCATGGCCCTAGGAAATATTTTCACCTCAATACAGGCTCCTCACCGAAATTCATTTATAGAACACCTTGAGCCTCGAAGCATATAGATAAAGAGAGTATTATGAAATTCCTCTATGCAATTTTTTCCCCTGTATCTCCTGCAAGTATTAAGTTAAAGACAGAAAGAGTCTGAACAGCTTTCTTTCTTGACACGCTGCAGTAGCCAAGTCAAATAGAAATAAATAAGCATAGAATTTCCTTTTTGTCATTTGAAGCCTCTGACTTGGTGTTTCCTGCTCTAAGGCATTAGGCTCTGATTAATGGCAGATTTTCAGGATACTGTAAGTAGGAGCCAACATCAAAGCCACAAACATGGCCTTGGAAGAACTCCTGAATGGTGGATAGTTCACCATCCCAAAGTAATGATCTACATTATCACACAGAGGAAAGAAAATTCTATTCATTAATGTTTATACAGTAGTAAACACAGCTAGAAGCTGGACAGCTAGGCAAATTCCCTTCCCACGTGCTTACAATCTATAAGAAAAGACACAGAAAGGGGAAAGACAAGGCAGGATTCTAAAAACTAGACACCAACAAAGATGAAGTGTGAGCTGGGAAGATGTAAGCAAATAGGACCAGCCATCTCATGTAATCACTAGTATTATTAATTAATAGTAATTAAAGTATAATTAAATATATTGTGTCATCGCACAATATATTATGCCATCACATAATATATTGCATTTCAGAAACCCGTAATTGTGGTATGAAAGGACATTTCGGGGCATGCACTTTACTGAACAATCTCCAAAAACTTTGCAAACCACAGATACAGCATAGGAAAATATTGCAATAATTGGATTTCATTTCGGATGAGCAGTACAGAGTGTAGTTGACTCATCCTACCATCTCTGCTTTGCCAAAGCCAAAAATATAACCCAAAGGCTTTACTTATTCATACTACTCAGACATTTTGTTCTTAATTATGTAATGATTGTTGTGTAATTATGATGAGCATGTCCCTAGGAAATATTTTCACCTCGATACAGGCACCCTGTCCTCTCAGATTGGAAGGGTAGCTGATTGCCCACCTGCCACAGCCTTCAGTTGTCTGCCTGTCTGCCACTTCTGTCTTGCTTGGAGATGAGCTGATGTTCAGCTCCATACAGTCAGGAATCGGCAGCTGCCATTTTCAGTGCCGAATGTGATGTAAGCCAGTGTGGTGTAGTGGTTAGTGCCAGACTTGGACTAAAGAGACCCTGGTTCAAATCTCCACTCCATAAAGTTTTCTGTGTGACCTTAGGTCAGCCAGTACCTTGGGAAGGGGCCATAATTCAGTGGTAAAACACATGCTTAAAATACAGAATGCCCTAATTAGAAAGGGGGCACAGAAAATGGTGACGCATGACATCCTGCCACATTATACGATTCCAAATTACAGCTTCCAAGATGCACCTTGATATTGTGCTTGTGCAAAAACTCATAGTGCCTATCCACATTGCCTTTAAAATGACTTATATTCCGTTTAAAAACATGGTTTTTAAGTCATTTCATTACTTGCTAGGGAACACTGAGCAGTAGGGATGTGCACGCCAGAAAATATCGTATTTTATCGTTATCGTAATTTTGGACCAAAAACATTATCGTCTCTGATAATATTGTAAGTGAACCATATCGTCTTCACGATAATTATCAGAAATACGATATTTAATTTGGAGCCCCATTGTGCCCTATACAGCTGAATGTTTTAGACAAAAATGCCTATAACTTCTGTATTTTCAAAGTTACAGGCATGATACTTGGTCACAATGCTTATGGGGTATGCCTAAGTATGTGTATGAAATTTGAGATCAGTCCCTTCAACCCTCGATTTTCTATGAATTTATTAAAGATCGTTTAAGTTCTGACAGGTCAAAAGTTGCACAATCTTTCAAAAATTCATATAAAATACTAGGAATGTGCAGAGGATTGGATCCGATCCACGATCTGGATCCGATCCGCCCAAAATTTGGATAAAAATGATCCGATCTGATCCGATCAGCCATCCAATCCAATCCGATCCAATCCAAAGGGACCCCATCTGGATCGAAAAAAAATCGGAAAATCGGATGCCATTTTGAATTCTTTTTCCCCATAGCCTAGTATTGTGTTACAAAAATGCCTATAACTTTTTCATTTTTAAAGTTAGAATGATGAAACTTGGGCACTTTGTAGATGGGCTAGGGGTAGTTATCTGTGAGAAATTTCAGAAAGATTGGTGCAGGCATTTTGTGACAATTATTTTTTTAATTACAAACCAGGAATGCCTATAACATTTTCATTTTTAATGTTCCACACATGAAACTTTGCCACATTGCAGGTGGTATGTTGG
The DNA here is from genome assembly GCA_029215795.1 of Anniella stebbinsi. Lineage (NCBI taxonomy): Eukaryota > Metazoa > Chordata > Lepidosauria > Squamata > Anniellidae > Anniella > Anniella stebbinsi. The sequence continues at coordinate 95,506,198 of JARDYH010000003.1, read as the reverse complement.
GACTCATGTGTGTGAAATTTCAGAAACATAGGTGCTTGCCTTGTGTGGCAATTAATTTTAGAAATATGGGTAGTAGTGGGGTAAATACAGTTATGCCTTCAACTTTTTTATTTTTAAAGATACAAACAGGAAACTTGGGCACATTACAGGTTCCACTTTGCTTGATATGTGTGTGCAATTTCAGAAAGTTAGGTCCAGGCATGTAGTGGCAAGGTATTTTTGAAAAATGAAGAAAGAAATGCCTATAACTTTTTTATTTTAAAAGTTAGAAGTCTGAAAGTTGCTCACTTTGTAGATGGGTTAAGGGTAGTTATCTGTCAGAAATTTCAGAAAGATAGGTCCAGGCATTTGGTGGCTACGAATTTTTTAGATGAAAAGTTACAACAACACGGAGTTTTGACAGATAAAAGAGGGAGGGGGAGGCAGGGGAGGGGGGGTGTAGTTGACAGCCCAAGCCTCTGTGGAAAAACTTCTGTAATATTTAATCTAAAAAAATCATAGCCAAATCCGATCCAGTGGACCTCCGATTTTTTCTGATCCGATTTTTTATTTTTTAAAAAATCCGATCCGATTCCGATCCGATTTTTCCATCTGTGCACATCCCTATAAAATACAGGGGTGAAGGGATTGATCTGAAATTTGGCACATATGTGTAGCAATATGTGCTAGACACATGTATGAAATTTGGGATCGATCCCTCTAACCCTCGATTTCATATGAATTTATTAAAGATCGTGCAACTTTTTGACAGGTCTGAATGAACGCACGTGGCGAGCTGTCATTCTGACCTGTCAGAACTTAAACAATATTTAATAAATTCATATAAAATTGAGGGTTGGAGGGATCGATCTCAAATTTCATACACATACTTAGACATACCCCATAAGCCCTGTGACCAAGTTTCAAGCCTCTAACTTTGAAAATACAGAGGTTATAGGTTCATTTACATGGCATTCCGATAATCCAATATAATCAGGCTGAAAATTATTGTCTCCAATGATTATCATAGGAAGTTGTATCGTACGTTAATGTTAATCGTATGCATGATAAAGAGCATATCGTATCGTTATTGTACATTTTAACAATACGATACGATACACATCCCTATTGAGCAGTACTTACGTTTCATAGTGACTGCTTTCTCCATGTTCACTGGTGTATTACAGGGTTAATTCCTTGACTCTTCTTGTTTAGTTTCTCTTTTACAGGCTGCAGAGACAGAAGTGGGCAGGTAAAGCAGCCTGCAGAACAAAACTGAAAGAAGATGAGTCAAGGAATTAACCCTGTAATACATCAGTGAACACTTTCAGGATGGAGGAAGCTGTCAGTATGAAATGTAAGTAGTGCTTAGTGTGTCCTAGCATGTAATGAAATGACTTCAAAAACCACGTTTTTAAACAGAATATAATGTGGAAAGGCTCATATACATGGAATGAGATTTCATATTAAAGGAGAACTCTCATCCAAGTTCAATGGGCAATTTGTTACTTTCCAAGTTTGCGGAGCGAAGGATGAGAAATGAAGAGGCGACACAAAAGTTGGGATTTAAACAAGGGCCACTTTATTTATTTACAAGAAAAGCAAGCATAAAGGGGGGAGGTAACCTAAGCGGGCATTTTGCATGGCCAGCCAGGCCATTGAAGGGGTCGGGCGAGACATTCACAGTCCGGGAAGTGGCGCCTGCTTTTTCGCCGCCCCCCGAGCTTCCCCAATCTGAGGTGGGGGTGGCCTTCCGGTGTCGTCTCCACTCGTGCCGCAGGGCTCCGAGTAGACGAGAAAGGTTGGCCCCAAAGGTAAGCCTTATCCCCCCAACTGATGCCGCAGGGCTCTCAGTGGTTGGCCCTCAGGCGTTACCAATCACTTGAATAGTGCCCGTGAATGCTCACCATTAAAAACATATCAAATGCCCGCTCCTACCGCCAATAAAGTGACCAAATTGCCAGATTGACCTAGTTATCACCCATCCTGCTTTTGCAGTGTGAAGTAGGCGAAAAAACTCACACTCATGTTAGATTGTGAGCAAAAAATTCCTACTTGGCCTCAAAAAGACGACCGGCGAACCCACACTGACAACAGGGGAGGGCGGGAGGGAGCTGCGCAGCACACAGTGGAGATTTGGAGGGGTCCTGGTCCCCCTTAAATAGCCACAGACCCCTCCTATCTCCGGTGGCACCACCCTGGGCCAGCCTATGGTGGCCCCCCACGTCACCTCTCCCCATCCTCGCCCGCAATCTCCTCTCCCCATCCCAGCGGGCAGGGTGGGGAAAGGTCTTTGCGGAGCGAAGGATGAGAAATGAAGAGGCGACACAAGAGTTGGGATTTAAACAAGGGCCACTTTATTTATTTACAAGAAAAGCAAGCATAAAGGGGGGAGGTAACCTAAGCGGGCATTTTGCATGGCCAGCCAGGCCATTGAAGGGGTCGGGCGAGACATTCACAGCCCGGGAAGTGGCGCCTGCCTTTTCGCCGCCCCCCGAGCTTCCCCAATCTGAGGTGGGGGTGGCCTTCCGGTGTCGTCTCCACTCGTGCCACAGGGCTCCGAGTAGACGAGAAAGGTTGGCCCCAAAGGTAAGCCTTATCCCCCCAACTGATGCCGCAGGGCTCTCAGTGGTTGGCCCTCAGGCGTTACCAATCACTTGAATAGTGCCCGTGAATGCTCACCATTAAAAACATATCAAATGCCCGCTCCTACCGCCACAGGGGGAGACAAAACCATTACACAGTCTCCCCCCCCTCCCCCCGGAAGCAGAACATTACGTAGCTCTTCCTGAATATATGCTAAAAAGAACTGGTTACCAGGCGGAGACCGGTGAACCCCGTCGCGCCTATAGAGCTCCCTCCGAAAACGGCTAATGTTAGGATGTTGAATACTAAAGTCCCCATGCTGCGCTAGGGCCTTAAACCTCTCAGTATTAACCCGCTTTCTTGCCTTTCCAATAGCAAGGGGATGACTGGACACCCACCAGTTCATCCAAGGCAAGATGCAAATAGCAAGGGGATGACTGGACACCCACCAGTTCATCCGAGGCAAGGTGCAAATAGCAAGGGGATGACTGGACACCTGCCAGTTCATCCGAGGCAAAGTGCAAATAGCAAGGGGATGACTGGACACCTGCCAGTTCATCCGAAGCAAGATGCATGACCATATACTCCGTATGCCGGGCCAGCGCTGTCGTATATGCTGAAAATCAGCCAAAGCTTGCAAAATGAGGGCCTTGCCCGTCATTAAGCCCAAGTTGTTCCCCCCTAAATGCATAAGCAAAAACCAGTGGGGGGAACCGAGCAGAATGCCGCTGCAGCAAGGTAGGGGTGAGCTCATCCCACCGCATACCACATTTTCCGAGCCAACGAATGGTTGCGTGTTGACTCAAGCCGGGCTGCGATCCAAAGCTGGAATTGGCTGCATGCTTGCTGGCCCAGAAGACCATACTGTGGCTGCATACGGAAACCCGCACGGGTGCCGAAGACACTGGCAAATCTAGAACAAACATGAAAGCATTAGCATCCGCTGCGTCTAGCTTAAGTGTTTACATGCCTCACACATGTTTTGAATGCTGTGGACCGCCATCTGCCTGGCGCCTGAATCTGAGGAGAAAATCCTCAAGCCGCTGCTGTAGACGCTGCACCGATGCGAAAGGAATGCATACCAAACATTGCTGCGCGCAGACCCATATGATCAAGAGCCCACCTAGCTATTGCCCAGAATTGGTATTTCGTGAGGGGCGTGCCCTCCTGATGGTAAAACAGGAAACCAGCATCCTTCCCACGCCGGGTTACGAAAGCTGCTGAAGCCTGTAGTGGGCATAAGTCTTCATTGGTGGAGGGGAATAATGAAATCCCACGACCTAACCCGACTGATCTGTGTATGAGTATCGAAGAAGCAAACGGGCCTCTGCGCTTTTTAAAAAGCAATTAGAAAATTGCAATGCCCGTGTGAGAGTATCTAGCTTAGATGAGGCCAGAAACTCGGATATCCCGAATGCCCCAAAAAATGTTGTTAATGCTGCTGCGAGGAATAAGCCTGGTTCATACTGGGAGTGGCAAAGTAGCGGCCACTGTGCCCGTAGCCCGAGTAAGATATCTGGGGATAATGGAAGCCTATGCATCGGGGTGCGAGGTGAAGCGTTTGCCCAGCCGCTAAGGGCCCTGCGCACCCGGAAATCCAAGGTACGATCCTCCAGGCCGCGAGCTTCAGCCCTAAAAGCTAAAGCTGCTAGCTTGAGAGAAACGGTGCGTGTTGACAAACCTTTACGTGTGGCATGTACACGGAATTGGAGCACATGCTCCCACAGGATGGGCCACCTGAAGTTGCAGCTGATTTGCCATGCGGAATGTCTGAAATTCCATACCTGCGTTGCGATAAGCAGCCCTGGTGTTAGGCGCCAAGGACTGCCCAAATAGCCTGCTCTATCTCCTCCTTCAAAGGAGCCAAAGGGATAGAGGCATGTTCTCCAGCCTTGTAAGGGCCCAGGAGCCAATTCCCGAAACCTCTGGACCTGATGTCGGGACACAGCATCTGCAATATCGTTATTCAGCCCCGGAATATGCTTTGCCCGAAAAAAGATTGTCAACTCAAGACAGTGAAGAGTAAAGGCTCTTACCAAGCTCCTGACACGGGATTATGAGAGGAAAGGGTATTGATTACCTATACTGTGGCCTGGTAGGCACACCAGAACCATACAGTGGTGTTGGCTAAATTATGCACCCACACACGTGCTGCCACAACTATGGGGAATAATTCAAGGAATGTAAGGTCCCGGCATGTGCCGTCGGACCGCCATTTTCCGGGCCATTGTGCTGTACACCATCACTTTCCCCAGATAACCCCCAAACCCCATGAACCTGATGTGTCAAAATGTACCCACCAGTCTGCCTTTACCAAAAGTTCTTGCCGCCAAAATGATACCCTATTGAAATGTTCCAGAAAATTTAGCCATACAGCAATATCGGCTCGCATGGCCTGTGTAACCCTAATGCAATGATGCGGCTTACGCCAGCCTGACATAGCCCAACAAAGGTGTCGTAAAAAGGCCCTTCCAGGGCGATGACCCTGCAGGCGAAATTAAGATGACCCAGTACTCCTTGCAATCTCCTCAACGACACCTTTTATTGCCTAAAATGTTCAGAAGTTTACTGCGCAATATGCCTAGCAGGAAATAGAGCATCCCATGGGTAGGGCATAATCCACATAGAGTTGCCCTTGGAAGCAAAAGCTTAATAAATTAACATCTTCGGGGTGAATGGGCATAATGCGGAAGGCGGCCTTTATATCGTATTTGCCCATCAACGCCCCTGGTCCATTTTTCCGCACCATGTGTACCGCGGAGTCGAAAGAAGCGTACCTAACAGAGCTCAAATGTTCAGGAATTGCATCATTTACTGAAGCACCCCTTGGAAAGGACAGGTTGTGTATCAACCGGAATTCACCAGGAGCCTTTTTAGGCACCATCCCTAAAGGAGAAACTCGTAAATGTGTAATGGGAGGGGTCAGAAATGGCCCCAAAACCCTACCTGCTTTGACTTCCTTCCCAATTTTTTCCTTCGCTATATCCTCCATTGAACTGAGGGATTTCTGATTTTTAGAAAATGAACTACTTCTAACTCCTTGAAAAGGGATGCGAAAGCCTTCCTTAAAACCTAAGCTAAGGTATAAATCCTCCTGCCTTTTTGGGTACGCAGCCAATAAGTTGTTGAGTGGCTTAAGCTTGACCGGGCTGGGTCCCTTTGGGAGGAGGTTGTTGCCCCCCAGATCGCTTAGGGCCCTGCGCATCCTTAACAGGCCATTTTCCGTTCCTGTTTTTGAAACAGTTTGATGCGGCGTGATAACCTGAACAAGTTTGACATTCGTGTCTGAATTTACAGGGATTGCGTGTGCAGCAGCCTTTATTGAAGTCCCAGCAGAGCGGGCGGTGTTGAAACGCCTGGCCCGCGTACCCCCTGGAGGTGGACGCGGGCTGTTGCTTGGCCAAGATATGTCCGCTATCCGCCCTGTCACCGAATCCCGGCCGGGCTGGCGTCATAAACTGTAACCATAGAACGTGATCTTTGACATCCCACCGCAGGGCGTGATCAAATGCCGCCCTTCGACGAAATGATTGGTCGTAAGCCAGCCAGGCTCCACCCTCGTACTCAGAATACGCTCGATATATCATATCGAGGTATTTTGTAAGAATAACTCCTTTTCCAGGAAAACGCTGCAAAATTACTCCCATATATATGAGGAAACCAGGCAACCAATTAGCCCAGGTGTGAACAACTTTTTTCCTCTTGAGCCTTTCTGCCTGTTTATCTGCACCCTTGTCCTTATCTGCACTCTCTTGCTCTCGGAATAATAGGGAGAATATGTCAACATACTCCCCTCTACAAATTTTTTCCCTGGTGGCCGGGAGCAGATGATATCCCAAAGGTGCAGATGTACTTCCGGTAGGAATACAATCGTGTGAAGCACCTGCGTAGGGATCCCTAACTTCCTGTGAAACACTGACCCCAGCTGCGCCAGCGGGGCCCTGCCATACATAAGTGCAAGCGGCCGTGGCATCAGAAACTTGGGATTGTGTTAGCCCCTGTTGACTAGTGTTGAGTTGGGCGTCTGGCTGCTGGGGCTGCACCGACCCCATTGATGCTACCCCTGCTAATAGAGGTGCAATTGCGGAGGCAGAAGGAGTGACCTGGGACAAATTTGTTTGAGGTAACCAAGATGGGTGAGCAACGTTTCCCATCTGTGAGCCTGGGCCAGTAAACCATGGCGAAAACCCCCAGTGAGCTGGCATAAAACCTGACGCTTGAGAGACCGGTGTGGTGTAGTGCGTTGGCAGCTCACCTTGAGGCGTAGGCACAGGTCCCGAAACCGTGGTGTTGTGTTGAAGAGTAGGCTCTGGAGGCGCCACCGTACTCTGTTCTGCGATGGAAGCGGGAAGAACTGTGTCAAGACTTGCTGCCGTGACTGGCACTTCATTGGAAGGTTCACCCGAGGCGCTTTCCATCGCCAGCAGACGAGCTGAAAGAGTATTCAATAAATCGTCATGCCTTTCCTTACGGGTGTGCCTACGTTCAGTCTGAGTACGTGGCGGGATCGGAGTAGGGGTAGCTGAGACACCTTTTTCTTTTTCTAATGCTTGTAATCTGGCCACTAGGCTGGAAACCTGTGGGTCCAGTTCTTCCTCGGAGGAAGAATTCTCAATGGACCGTTTGCGTTGTGATGATTGTGCGGGAGCCTTTCCCTTCCCTTCCCTTCCTCCAATTCCTTTTTTTTGGAGGCATGATGATGGAACAAATGCTGCGTAAACAGCTGACTTACTGGGAGACTATAATACCAACAGGATTGACAGCAATATAAATAGCTGATCAGGTGGCCTGTTTCCTGTTAGTGCGTGTAATACCAACAGGATTAATTGGCAATTAAATAGCTGCCTTAAGTGGCCTGCGTATGCTAGAGCGGGTTTTGGGCTAAGGGTGACGACCAAGTAAAGTTGTTAATCACACCCAGCTGTTTGCACTTAAACAAGAACAAATATAAACTGCTATAACAAAATAGCCCAGTATTGTCAACACTGAATAGAAAACTGCTATAAATTTCACTCAGTAAGTCAGTTATATATGAATAAGAAACCCAGAGGGCAGGGGCCTCCTATCCCCCCCCTCCAGGGAATTTTTCCCCTCCTGCTGGAGTTCTGATGGACTCAGCAGCGTTTAAAATGGCTATGAACAGCCTAAAATGCCCCCCCCCCCAGGCTACCCAAAACCTGAAAGGCACAGCCTGGGGAGAAGAAGTCCGTGGAAGCCGCCTTCCTCCGTTGCTGCCTTTCCCAGATTGCTCTTTCACGCCTGGGCTTCCCCTTCGCAGCTTGCTGCCTGGATCGCCCCTGGCCACGGATGGGTCGCGCTGCTTTGTGCAGCTCCGAGCAGCCGGGCAAGCACTTTGCAGCTGAACACGCTGCCGCCGGGTCCCCGCTGCGGCCGGCTTCTTTGAGAAGGCAGCCCTCCTGCTGTTCTTTGACAGCTCTCCCTGTCGCTGTTGCTGCCGCGCTAGCTGTGGAGGGGGCGGGATCTTCGTTGGGGCTTCCTCTTCCGCCCACTCCTCTGACGATCGCTGTGGTGCAGCTAATGCTGCAGCAGCACCTCCGGCTCTCTAGCCGCTTCAAACGGCCGCCGCCGAGCGGCTTGCCGCTGAGCGGCTCGCAGCCGCAGAAGCACAGCGGGGAGCCTCTTCTAGCCGCTATCCTGCTCGCCCTGAAGCCAATTCAAATCTCGCTTGCTGGGGTAAGTCGTTCTTCAGCTCCTCGCTGGTAGAGTGATCAGCTCTGTGTTGCTGCTAGCTGCGCAGCACACAGTGGAGATTTGGAGGGGTCCTGGTCCCCCTTAAATAGCCACAGACCCCTCCTATCTCCGGTGGCACCACCCTGGGCCAGCCTATGGTGGCCCCCCACGTCACCTCTCCCCATCCTCGCCTGCAATCTCCTCTCCCCATCCCAGCGGGCAGGGTGGGGAAAGGTCTATATATCAAATTCACTCCCATTCCCAGAAGTATATGTACATGACTCCATATTAGAGATCTCTGCTTCTCCTCTTGTTTCTCAGTATATACTCATGCATTGCACTGTCAAGGTGATTACAGAGAACAGATAATTCTAGCACACGAGTGACCTTGTTCACTAAATTCTCTTGTCTTTGGTAATGTCATCTAAAATATGAAAAACAATCCTGTTATGATCATTGAACTTGATGGGGATTGCAAGGCATTTTACAAAATAAAACCACAGCATTCTTTGTGAATTTAATAAAGCCAACTCCAAAGCTCCATCACTCTCTAGCTTCAGACCTCCAGAGTGACCAAGGATTGGCATCCAGAGGAGGTCTATGCTGGGGTAGGCAACCTAGCCCCTGTAGGCACACCTACACCTGCCAAGACCTCCCACCCCCAGAGCACCCTCGAGACCCCTCACAACTCCCTCCTCTTACCTTCTCTCTCCTCTGTAGAAGTGTCAATGGAGTTGGGAAAGGGTTGCAGCAGTGGGGGGGAGGGATGAAATTTAAGGTGGGAGGAGAAGATGAGTGTGCCAGTGGCAGCAGGAGAAATGCATCACACTTGGAGCAGGGAGGATTTTTAGCAGGGGAAGGAGGAGGTGAACACGAAAGGAATTCCCGAGGAAGAGGGAGGAGGAAGAACAACTCCAAGCAAGAGAGTATTCAAACAAGGATGGGACAATAAAAGACAGAATCCAAGTAAGGGTGCAAAAAAAAAAAAATAGAGAATGTAACAGGAGGCAGAAAGCAGAGAATCCTGAAATTGAATGCCTGCATGACCAAATGACTTGAATGCCTGCATGCCCTAACCCTAACCCTGAAAAAAAAAAGAAAAAAATGTGCCCGCTGGGCCAAAACAGTTGCCTACCCCTTGTCTATGTAAGTGAAAGGTGGAATTATGTAAGTAGAGGAAGGGGACATTTTTCCCAGTGGCTTCATTTGTTTCAGTGGGACACGGTGAATACAATCTCTGACACAGTTGACGGGAATGCATTTTTAATGTGAAGGTCAGTAAAGGTGTTCAACTATAGAACAGATTCTGGGGGAGGGCAGATAGAAATGGAAATGGGGAATATTTTCAAAATGTGAACAAACATCCAAACCCAGTTGTGGTTACATGGTATAAAAGATCTGTACCTATATTACAATGTAACATTAAGAACCCAAATTTCTGTTTTGATATCCCTTTATTCATTTAGCAACATTGCACTGATTAAATTAGTTTCATTGGGGGGGGGAAATTCCCACTTATACTCAAAGCACTTCTACGGGTCAGTGTTGGTTACCATTCTGTAAATAAAACAAGACCTGGTGTATGGGCATTTGAAAGCAGCATTCTAGGAGACGAAATGAGAGCAGAACGTTGTAAAACATGGCATCTACTTCATGGCAGGTGCCAACACCATATGTGGGCAAGACGTTCAAAAGCCCTTATATTGTCTGTGTATTTCTGGCTCATGCACTGAGCTGAAAGAGAACTTTTCCCAGATACAGGTGACATTAAAAATGAATCATGATTCATAAAAGTTTGCCTTTTATAAATCATCCCTGGAATGGAACGTTTGGTAGTCTGCTGTGCATATGAAGACCAGCTGTTTGTCTAGAGAATTTGGCATTTGAAAACCCTTTTATGTGAGAAAAATGCATACTATGTGAAAGGAATAGGCAAGTACAATATGTTCCATAACATTAATCATATATAGGCATGTACTGCTCAGTCAAGGCTGTCACCTGGGTACGGGCATGTGGAAGAATGAGGCATTCAGCAAGCAGTAAGAAAAGGAAGCACATTTCCCTACGAAAGCATCTAGATTTCTCTGACCAAGAGCCATATTCATTAAACAAAAAACCTACGGTTTACAAAAACAATGTTAAGGCTCTACAGATTCCAACCAAGCACCAAAAAGCAGGGACATTGGGAGTTAAGGCTCACAAGCCTTAACGCCACATCCTCCCTAAGGAGGCAGAAAGTGCAAGTGAAATTCTCATTCTCCCAAAGCAGATAAACCATGAGGACAGGGTGGAGAATATGATATGCAGAGGTGACTGTGGGGTTGTGGAAAACTGATCACAAACAACTTAGGGCCACCTACTTCTCTTTTTTTGTTTAGAGCAGCCCTTCCCCAACCTGGTGCCCTCCAAAGGTGTTGGACTACAACTCCCATCATTGCAAGTCAGTATGTCCCATGGTCAGGAATGCTGGGACTTGTCATCTCAAACACCTGGAGGGCAGCAGGATGGGGAATGCTGTTCCATACCCTTACCAAATACAGGGTCTGTATAAAAATATAATTAAATACTTTTCAATATTAAAGCATTTTAAACATTTTAAATACATAACAATTTAAAAGTCAAAGGTATAGACAGAGGTCCAGATTATTTGCCAAAGGCCTGCTGGAACAAAAAAGGGTTTGGCTGCATCCAAAAACACATCAAGGAGGGAGCCAGTGTAGACTGCAAGGATTAGAAAGAAAATCCATGTGTGTACACTATGCAAAATAAACGACAGCTCAACTGTTTCTAAACCTTATTAGAAAAACAGGGTGACTAAGCCGAAACCAGCGTTGTAGGCCCAGAAGCACTTTGAAAGGTTTCAACATTGTACTTAAAACTTAACACCGGCCCAAACTAATTAAATGAAGTGTTTGAAGCTTTCAACTTATAGCAGTATGGACCAAACTCTTAGAAAAGAGGGAAGGAGCACTGTGTGTGAGTGGGGTGGGGGAAATTAAAAGAAAGGTATAGCTACCTATTCCCAGGAGAGATCTGAAGATCAAGTTACCATGGATCCAGAGGAACCACACCCTGTTTCACCAGGGAGCAAAAGAGCAAACTGGCCTTATGAAGACAGCCCAAAATACTCTCAGAGCCAAAGGAATGCATGTTCCAGAAGAGAAAAGAGAAACTCTTCTTCTTCTTCACTCAAAAGGTCTGTGCTAGAGGCAGCGGCCATTTCACTCACCCACCCCACATTCTAAGGCAGGAGGGAGGGGGGAGAGTGTGTCACGTTATGAGGGAAGATGGCTGCCTCATTGACTTGAATGAGAGGTTAAAATAGTCCTTAAAAGTCAACCGAAGGGAATTTTTAAAAAACGAAAAGCTTTCTATCAACTACAGTCAAGGAGGAAGAAGACCCCACCACTGGATTAATTAATAAGGCTCTAGAAATTATGCAAATTGTGAGCACAAAAAGTAGCAACCCGGAAGTAAATTTTACAAAAGCAGGGAGACAGGTTTGTATTCCTTTTCTAACTTAAACTGCTCTCCTTCCCTCAATCTTTCACCAAACTTCTTGAAATTTTCAGGTAATGTAAAACAAACATTTCTTTCTGGCACCTGTAAATTTCAGAAAGGTTGATGAAACATTTTCAATTTTATGGCTGTTAGAATGACCCCCCCCCAATTATCACTTTAACATGGCGGAATGTGTTTTTTGCTTACGGCCCTTAACAATGGAGGCACGGCTGTGCCTCCATTAATGAAATTGAAAGGTGTTGGAACATTGTAAAGCAGCCTTCCCAAATCTGGTCCCTTCCAGATGTGTTGGCCTATGACACCCAACATCCTATGTGTTGTAGTCCTACATATCTGGAGGGCACCAGGTTCAGGAAGGCTTTTTTAAAGAATGTATTCAAGATATTATTGTTGCATCTTGGGGTTCATCCTTTTTGCATACTGTGATATTATTTGAGTAATATTTTCCATGCATGATCTAAGAGGAATTTCAAAACAACCAGAGAGATCGGTATGATTTACAAATATTACCGTGTGAATGAAGAGCTACCCAGGAAATAAAGAAGACAAATGTCCCAGTCTACCAAATTTAAAACATTTGCCAGCTAGCAATTCCAACACTACAGCAGAGGTTTCAGATCCTGTGCCTCCCGCTGTGCATATGATGTAATGTATGATAAAATATATTTGCCTTTCCCTGGTTCCCTTTATTCTTTATCCCAAAAGGAGGGAAGGAATGTGGGAATCAAGCATCTATGCTTATGGTTTGCACATATGCCTTTAGTCACACATTAGTACACTGTATACTCAGTGGTGGAAGAGTGTATGTATGTATGCAAGAAGAGTCGAGACACAGTACATGGATTTAAAATAGGGGCACTTTATTAAAGATCTGCAGATTGGGTAAACCTAAGCAGACATCTATCTTTTTAGGGTGAGACATTCACCACCTGTTAAGTGGCGCTGACCCTCGCCACTCCTCAGGTTTCCCCGTTTGGGGTAGGGAGACCTTCTGGTGTCCGCCCCTCCCTGCTCCGTATGGATCCGGGTGGGTGAGAAAGGTTGGTCTCAAAAGTAATCCTTATCCCACCAGCTGAGGCTGTAAAACTCACAGCTGGGAGCCCTCAGGAATTACTAATCACCTGAATAGTGCCTGTGAATGCCCACCAGCCCTGTCCCACCAGATGTCCGGACCTACCTGCCAGATCCATGATGTGACCAAAATTAATTGATAACCTATTTATTACTCCAGACCTGTCTTACAGTGTGAAGTAGGTGAAAAAAACTCATATACATAAATGTGTTTTACGAGCAAAAAATTCCTACTTGGTCCCATAAAGGCAACCAGCAAACCCACACTGCCTACAGGGAGGGAGGGAGGAAGTCGCAAGCAAGGAGATGCTGACGGGAGGGGTGAGTACGATTTATACTCTTCCACCCCTCCACGTCACCACCGGCCCTCTTTTGAAGCCAGCCAATGGCTGGTTTACACGCTACTCCTTCTACCAAGCCTCCACCCGCAACGGCCCACATGTGTCCGGACAAGCTGGTCACATTGTGAGGACGCTTATGTAAAATGGCCCTAGATTTGCAGAAGAATAAGATGCAATTCCCATGTTTGTTAATGAGGAAATAAAAGCTGTGCATTAGGTTGCATTTGGGTATGAAAGATATTGCTTTAATTTAGTAAAAATATTTCTAAAATTTAAAGGAAGACTTGCAGCACAAAGTGAACCTATGAATTGTTTTGTTTTTCCTAATACATGGATTATGAGTTAGTGGCATTAACACGGTCTTCCCTACATAGCCTGCCAGCTCTCCATGTGGATGGAGCCACAGTGTATTAAGATGATATGCATTTGTCACTCAGCGTTTGGGTCTGTGAAATCAAACCTATTGATTGGTTTCATTTTTAATTGGTGTGCAGGAGATGATTATCTGCTGTCTCATTCGGTGTGTCTCTAATCCCAATCCTTCAGACACACATGGGCTGAATTCGGACGACACAATAAGCAACTGGGGAGGGGGAAACAATCGTCAGTTGTATTGACTATCATGTCGTCCGAATGCTGCCATAGTCAACTCAGCGCTGATCCTAATCCACACCACCGTTGATTATTTATTACCATGTTGTGTGGGGATACCCCCTAGATGAACAACTGTAAAGTTGATTATTACCCCACCATTGACTATCGTGTTGTCCGAATTCAGCCACTGTCTCATGATACAAACATCTCTCCTGCTCCAGCTTCAGACTATGGGTTTGTATCTTCCAAAAGGACAAGCTATGGGCAGCAAAGCACCTTTCATTTTACAAGCACCCCCCAGTCCCAGCCATTGGCATAACATAATAGCTAAGGCAAAACATTTATACCCCACGAAAAATGAGCTAAATCCTTGGAGAATTTATGTATGGCAAATAGTGCCAATATCTAACCTGAACGCTGAACCTGAACATTTGATTGATTGTTTTTTTTTCTTCAAGGCACTGAAGGGAAGACATCATGGTGTAGTAGTTAGAGCATGTGATTAGGACTGGGTACACCAACATCCAAGTCCCTACTCCACTATAAAGCTCATTGTGTGACCTTAGACCAGTTCCTATATCTCACCCAAACTTTCCTCATATGGTTGTTGTGACACTAAAATAGGGAGAGCCACGTAGACCAACTTGAGCTCCATGGAGGAATGATGAAGTAAACATTTAATACCTTATGGTGTTTAATTGGGTAAGTAGAGAATTGGCCAGATTTGTGAAAGAACAGAACTGATCTTTTTTCTTTAGTTCAGTTTGAAAGCACATCTAGAATATGTCCTGTCATCTGGAAAAACAATGGAGTTGAACATTAACTTTAGTGCTTATGATTTGAACATGAAGGCAATCAGCCTGCAAATGGGATGTTCAACATTAATTCAGAGGGCATTTGTTTGTTTGTTTGTTTTGTTCCCTCTTCAAATAAAGCTCTCATAGCCAAAACGTGTGTCTGGAATTAATACTGCTGTCATATATTTAGGCCTCTCATTTCCATTCCAGTTGTGTGCTTTTAATATTATATTTACTGCTTACAGTTTCTTAGCAGGTTTTATCGTCATCATTGGTACATGAACTTGGAAATATTATACAATTCCCTGGATGGAATTAGTGCTAAACAGCTACAAAGCAATCCAAAAGTTGGTTGACAAAGATATAATTACTTCCAGTAGCTGGCTGAACGTCAACAATACAGCACCCTATCCATACACGAATAGTACTTTCCACCTATTTCTCTAACCTGGAAACTGCTGTTCCACCTCAACAGCAGCTTCCAGGTTAAAGATAAGATGGACACATGTAAGACAAGGGCAGATACCTGAAGGACAGGTTGGGAAGGAGTCAGCAAGGAATGGGAAGGAGTCAGCAAGGATGACATGTTCCCAATTCTTAATAGGCTCAAGATTCCCTTTTTGGTCTGAAGAGAAAACAGAGTTGGAAAATTTGCGACCATTCCAAACAAAGCACACGGCTTTAAGCCCAAACTACATGCAATGCTCAGCCATGCGCATTCTCCTTCCACCACCCCGCAAGTTTGTTTTCTTCATTTATTGATGTAGACAAGGCAGCTGCATTTGCGCGCAGTGGGTCTGCAGGAAAGACTGAGCTGCTTACTTCAGCCATTTCCCCACTGACCATAATGTTCCCCACCCCAAAATGTATTTCTACTCAGAGGGAAATGGATATGGTTTTTAAAAATGTGAGGAAAATACGGACAACTGAATGTTGTTTAAGTCTGAGCGTTGCACCAATTCCAATGGCAATATCCAGCACTTTCTTGCTAAAGATCAAGCATAGAAGACTCAACTGCAGGGCAAGCATAAGATCAAGTCCAGTGCTGTTCCCTTTGACCATTGTCATTGCCTAGCCTCAGCTGTAGTACAGCAGCATAAACTGCCCTCTACCCCTAATGTGAATGTTGCATGCCATGGCACTGATAGGGCACTGAAAGCATGCAAGCAAAATAATGCATTAAAAAAATAGGAGAAAATAAATAGGAGACAGCATATGTGGCATCTTGTGTGTTGGCTTTAATCAGCCTTTTCCAACCTGATGCCCTCCAGATTGGCCATGCAGCCTTGGACTGATGGGAATTTTAGTCCAAAACATCTGGAGAGCTGTAGGTCAAGTAAGGCTGTTTATACTTATTTTTTAAATAAGGTTACACTCCCATCCAGAATCCCTGCAGCTTTTTTGTGTACAGAACCTGGATGGCCATCAATTAGGACAAGAAGGGAGTGTGCTCAGTTAAAGTATTTAAAACAAATTGCCACCTTGCCAAGCAAATGCCTTCCAGTTTTGCGTTACCTGGAAATGAACAAAAATTAGGATTGGAAGGTAACACTCCCAAAGCTCCAGCATAGCGACTACTTTCCCGAGCTGAAGTCTGCCCTTAATAAGAGACAACTAAGGGACTGGCTATTTTGGATAGATTCTAGGAGGTATCTGCAATTAATTAAAAACTCCAAATTTTCCCGGTGGTTCCTTCTTTTGAAAATAGAATATTCTAGAGCCAGCTGTTTGTCCAAACTGAGACCTCTTTCTCTGAGAAACACTTTTATTGGACTGAGATTCCAAGGTATGCCAATTTCAGTAATGGATGGATGCTATCATAAGGTGCCATTTGAATGTAGATTATGTATCTGGCCAACATCAAGTGAAAGTCATACATTGTGTTGGTGACGCAGTTTGCAATTTTACATTATTAACAAAAGCTATATCATAGTTTGAGCTTTACAGTAGGAGGAGAGGGAAGGAAGTACCTCTGAAGATGCCCCGGGTCCAAATGCTGCCATCTACCATTCAATGGGAGAAAGGCACAGAGAGCGTATTATACTGATTTCAGCTCAGTTGCATTGGCTGCTGCCAATATAAGTTTTACAAGCACAATGCAAAGTGTTGTGCTAAAGCCTGCAATGGCCTGGGCTTACTTTCCCTGGATCTCTGCTATAGAGCTCCAGTTTTGTACCATATTTTAGTCTACAATCCTATGCACACTTACCTGAGAATAACATTTTAGAATGTTTTTAGGATGTTTTAATGCAGTTTTAATAACATGTGTCATGTTTTAATCAGTTTTATGTATTTTATTATATTGTTGTTCCCCGCCTCGATCCAAACGGAGAGGTGGGTAAGTAATAAATTATTATTAAGCCCTGTTGAACACAAGGGGACTTATATTCTGAATAAATGTGCCTTATAAATCAGAAAGAAAAATCTATACAAGGTAGGAACAGGGACATCCACCTATTACATCCTCTACCAACTAGAGAAGGGAAAACTCTTCTGTCTCACATTGGATTGTCTTTGAAATGAGACAATCTTTTTGTGGAATGGAGGTCAATAAATGATGAGACAAACACAGAAAAGTTGGGTTTAATTACTAGTGCTACATTTATTAAGGATCTGCAAAGAGGGGAAAACTATAGGGCATCCAGTATAGCCTCATTTCTGAGTCAGGAGAGCCATTCGTGGCCCATGGATTGACATGGGGCAATTCGCTATCCCACAGACCCACCCCTTTTGAGGTAGGGAGACCTTCCGGTGTCACCCCCCTCAGTCCACAAGGTCCCGAGTGGGTGAGAAGGGTTGGCCTCAAAGGTAACCCTTATCTCACCAGCTAGTCCACAGGGCTCAAAGCTGGGAGCCTCAGTGCCTGTGAATGCTCACCATTCCTAAATACCTCCCTGAATGCCCATACCTACCATCTGCCATCAGATTTGACCAAATTATGAACAACCAAATTAACCTATTTAATACTCCCAGACTGTCTTACAGTGTGGCATAGGTGAAAAAACTCATACAGAATTTAGTACATGAGCAAAAAATTCCTCCTTGGCTTCAAGAAGTGGTGACCAGTGAGATCACACAGTCTACAGGGAGCGAGGGAGGGAGCCACACGCACAAAGAGGCAGACTGGGAGGGGGAGTGTGTTTAAATACATGATGAATTCTCTCCCAGCCCAGTGGCGCCATGTCCGAGCCGCCAATGGTGGGCGCCACATCTCGCCCCATCTCCTCCACCCGCAAAGGCCTCCCCTATGCCCAGGCACCACCGGGCGTGTCAGAATGGCACTTCTCATTTCAAAGATACCCTGGCTAAGACCTTTATCACATGGGTGGTTTGATCCACACCCGCCGCCACTTTGATCCAATTCTTTCACATGATGTTGTCCCCCTCGCGCCGCTCTCGCACCCCGAATGCTCCTTTTTTCTTCCTCTTTTGAAATATCCCTGAACGGGGATTGTCTGTTTACTCCCCTCCTCCGCAGGCTTAGCTGAGGTATCAGAGCAAAACCGAACACGTGTGATCAAAAGGCTACACTCGCATAGGAAATGGAGGGGGAACCTGCATGAGGAAAATGGGTAGTTGTGATAAAGGCTTAATTTCTGAACCCATCAGAATTCAGCAACTTTGCCTACGTGAGGACATTTAGAGTGGCCTTATCCAAACTGAAGGACACAATTATATAATGTGTGGATTGGCTGCTAGGCCTAGCAAGGAATCAACACCCCTATTTTGGAAGGGATAAAGTAGTTTTTCAAGAAGAATATGGAGGAATCCAGCAAGATTTTTCATAATGTTTCATGAAGTTCATGAACAAAGATGATTCTACACCATTTCAATGAACACACGATGATGGTCATATCTCTATGATTAAGCTGTCGGGAAACAAAGAATAGTCTCCACCTTGTAAACTTGTATATATGAAATGGTTTCAGTTAGGACTGCATGATTCAGGCAAAGATGGTTTATCACTAATCATCTTGAGCTGTTTCAGCTGAGTGAAAGAAACAGACTCTAATTTCCAGAAGAATGAAGTGACAATACTGGCAACAAGAGGAAAAATGATTCACTGTGTTCTGAATTAAATCATGTCAGCATATCTCATTTGGATAGCAAGCGTACTTCAAAGCTCTCGCTTTGGTACCTTGTAGTATGGGGCAATTAAGTAAAATGCAGATGAAATGAAGTGGGGGAAACAACATTCATAGCACAAACTAAGGACTATTAAAAGTAATCAGTTTGATTTGGCATTTTATTCTTGACCATTTCAGTTTGAATGCTACTTCTATAAACAAGGGCATTAGCTAAAGAATCTCTGTGTTTTGAAACTCAGCCCATCTGTTATGCACTAACATTTTTGCTCCTAGAGTGAGGTGAATAAACTTATTGAATTCAACTCTTCTGATTTTCAAAAAAGAACAGAATATCGAAAATCTAACAAAGTTTCACCAACACGATTCAATCACCAATATTAGAAACAACCATCCTAGTAGAAAAATCTATTTTTAAAAATAGAAAATAAAAAAAATAGATGGATTCCTAACTGTTTACGTTTTTAAAACTAAGGTAGTAATATACTGGGGAGTTTCGTAATATGTTTCAGACTTATGTAAGGTTCCTTTGAAAATTTTCAGTGGTTTCGCAAAATGAACATCTGTATAGTCGATAAACATCTGTGGAACTCTAGTTGTCCACCATTACTGTCCTTCCTTTGCAATGAAGATAATACATGCATATGGGAAATCTTCTTTCTAAAATCCTGTGGGTTTGGCACACAGATTAAGTGACACATAGGAACGATTCAGGAAACTTTGGCTGCACATATTTCAAGAATTTAAAATGCACGTCAGCAGAGGGAAAAAAGAATTAATTTTATCTTATTGGGGGTTAGAAGGATGTTAACTATGAGGTTCTGCCCACTGCTGTTGTGCTTCCTGTTTCTTTGGCATGATTGATATGAGTTGGATTACACGGGAGGACTGAGAGGGCAAGGCAGAAGGCCCTGATGCTCTTTTCCAGGGCTCCTTTCAATGGCAGACACAGCTGAATCTAGGGAGTGCCTCCCTCCCTGGCATGTGTGCAAAGGAGGTTGGGGTCTTCTTGTCTGTTTCCTCACATCCCCCAGGAAAGCCAGGACTTACTTCTGAATAGATGTAAGATTTTGCTGTAAGTTTACAGCCCTTGTCACACTTCCTTGGGAGCAAGCTCCATTGAACTCAAGAGGACTTACTTCTGAGTAGACACATGGGATTGGATTGTCTGCATTTGTTGCAAGGTGGCATTTTACCCTCTTTGTTTAAAGTCCTTCCTCCCTTCCTTGGCAGGTTCATAGCGCAATGTCAGCTTTACATGCTGCCGATTTCATGCCATCTTTTTTCCAGCTTATCTGTGACGTATTTTAAAATGGAATAAGGGGGGGGGGACTATGGGAGACTTCCTGTTAGTTTACTGCATCATTAAATTGACCTGAAAACTTCTGAGAGTGGCCAGAAATGAACGTGCTATAAATCACTCAATTAGAAGCTCTATCCAAAACATCCAGATGTTTTTCTTGCTGTTATAAAGAGTAAGAAGAATTTTCAGAGTACCCAGTATATTAGAGTTTGCTCATATCCCATCCCATGAAAAAATAACCATAAAGAGAGGATGGATGTTCTGACTTTATGAGTCTATAGACCACCATAGGGTAAATCTAATAAATATTTCTAGATAGCATACTATTCAGCAATGGCTCCCCTCTTCCAAAGCAGATTTTAAAATGGAACTTCATTCACAATGACCCCCTTTGAATAATGGCCCCTGCCTTTGAACACTTTCACATTTTTCATACTGCAAACACTAGTTATTAAAATGTACAGCCATGGCTCTATAAGTTCTCACTATTACACTTCAGGAGCTGATGTTTATTGTTCAACTAAGCCCCCCTCTACAAGATTTCGGTTTGACGCCTGGTTCCCCGATTATGTGCATCTTCTCTCAGTCGCTTTTACGCCTAATCCCTATACATGGGAGGCGTTGAAGCGCATTACGGGCTGTATGAAAGGCATTTTAAAGTTTTTGACATGCTGAGAATTGCATGCAAATGTTGCTGAAAGTAATGCGCTTTGTCCTAGAGAAACTCCCCAAACCGGTTCCCTCCCTTTATTCTCCCCGCCCACCAGAATCTCCCGCCTTTGGTTTCCTAGGTTACCTGAAAGGAATGAGCTGATTAACATGTTCAGCTACCTGTCTTCCCCCCTCCTTCACCCGATTGCCATGACCTCCTCAGGAGTAAATGGGAATGTGCCTCGCGTGCACACATACACACACACACACACACCAAAACAGACAGGGGGATGCTGCTTCGTTCCTTCTCCCTCCACTTCCCAGCGAGCTCAACAATTGTAAAACACACACACACACACACAACTCAGCTCAGGAACCCAGCAAGAAGTGAGGGGAAGTTATGTCTGCTGATGGCTAATTATGCGCACATGCGCACATCCTTCCTACCCCCTTTCCTTCTCATAAAACCACCTCCATCTGGCCCCGTGTCTCCATGTTAAAAATATTATATCAGGGTACTTCAAAGAAACTTTATTTTTGGTTCACGTTGGGTCACCTCTTCTTGGAGCTTCCATCCAGAGAGACGGAGTACAAGGAGGAAATTGCCAGGAGGAGAGAGGAAAGGAAACTAACCCAAAAAGTGGGAGGTTTTCTTAGCGAAGGGGCAGTTCTATGCATGACATTACGACCACAGTCCAACCCCTGATTGTTAATGCGCCTCCTCAGAAAGTTGTTTACACGGACATAAGGCGCTCTTACTCCCGCTGTTAATTAAAACTCGCTAATTAATGCGCATTCAAAAATGTGAATAATCGGAGAGAAAGCGCGCCTGAGCCCCTGATTTGCGCTCCGCTCTTGTAGAGGTAAATTTCCTAATGCGCCTTGAAAGAGCTTTAAATCACTTTTGTAGAGGCACCCTAAGTTCTCAGTTTTAACAACTCTCCATTTATAACACATGCAAACAGTGGTAGCACTTAGGGTAAAGACAGGCATACTATGGAAAAGGGCTCATACCACATCCCTCAGCCATGAGGTGAACTCAGATTCCTTCCAGCTTTGCAACTGAAATGGCTGACATATAAACCAGCAAATTCCACCACCAGCCTCCCACACTCCCTTGTCTCATTCTTCAGATGGACTGATCTTTTAAAAAAATAATAATTCAGAAAGTTGCATTAACATGATAGTCAATTAGGCTGGAATACTACACACACCTGAGTGCAAGCCCCATTCAAATAAATAAGGCTTATTTCTATGTAGATGTGCATAGGATTGTGCTATTGATTACTTTATAAATAAGGGGGAATTGGTTTAAGATGCCAAACTGCCCTGCGGATTGTGAGGGAGTGATATTATGAGGAGGCAGCAAACCAGCACAATAAACAGGCAGCTTCTGCTTTAAATATGCAGAGCTATCCCCACCACCCCAGCTCATTATTGGAGAGGAATTGGAAGGTTTAGATTTACAGAATAATAGTTGACAGGACCCAGTAAAGTCCCTTTATGCCTGTACATAATAGGATTCTGTGAATTGAGAGGGCTGTTCTAGTCCTCCTTTTCCCAATCAAGATGGGATGTTTGAAAGAAACATTGAGCCTACCTACACTACTGCTTTAAAAAGGAGTTATAACGGTTTAAAACTGTTATAAACCATTTTAAAGCAGTAGTGTAGATAGGCTCATTGTCATGCAGTAAGAAAGGACTGGGAAATCAACCCCTGCTGCTCTAAAAAATGTTACGTCTACCTGCATCTGAAGTCACTTTCCTGACTTACATGGCAGAAGAGACTAAAATGATCCCAAGCATCATTTTAATCTGGCCCAAGACTTTCGGCCACCTGAGGTAGAGCAGCAAATGCCCCTGTGAAAAAACAGAAAGTTGTTCAGGAGGCAAAGCCACGGCAGGGAAACCCAATTTCCCCTTTCCAGATGATGCTCTAAGAGGTTTTACATGACACAACTTGCTAATCCAAAGCAAATATATGGTGCGTTACATGGAAGCCCGCAAGATCCTATTGGTTCGAATGATAACATAAAATAGTTAAAGCTTTAGTAGACTGATCATCAGTGAAGACAATTTTAATCTTAAATTCTTAACTAGAAAGTTTTAAAAACACACTTGTTTACTCTCTGATGCCATCTTGGTTCTGATGGGTTGTTGTATTAGGGAATGGAAAAAACAAATATTAAAGACAGCCTTTAGGAACCTCCCTTTCTACCAAGTCACACCATTGGTCCACCTAGCTCAGTATTGTTAATGCTGACTGGCAATGGCTCTTCTAGATTTCAAACAGGAGAGGGTTTTTTTCTTTGTTTCTTCCCCCAGTCTTACTTGGAGTTGACAGGGATTGAACCTGGGACTTTCTGCCTGGGAATGTTGGGAAAATATGCAATGGATTCAAATGAGTTCAGATTTCCATGAATCTGACTAGCGGATTCTGCAGAGGACTAGTTTTTTCTGAGTCACACGGATTCTGTGGACTTGCAGACTATTTTGTATTTTATTTTTTTGGCTGGGGGGGATTTGAGCTAATTTGCAGTAACTAATGCACTTTCACTCAAATATGCATTAGCACTAACGTGAATTAGCGCAAATGGAATTCTGGTAAGAAACATCTGTTTCCATCAGTGAGCGGATGACAGAAAAGATGCTTGACAATCGATGAAACACAGATCTGCCTATCCCTACTTCTGCATGCAAAACACATGCCCGGTGACTACATTTCAGGTCCTTCCTTTCTAAAAAGAATTCTTTGCAGCCCCATTCGATCCTTTGCTTTCTTGATAGTAAGTTCAAGGCATTTCAATGGGACCTACTCCTAAATAAATTTGAATGGAATTGGGCTGTAGCCCAATGCCGAATTATCTGTGAGTAAGTCCTATGGAACTCAGTAAGGTTTACCTCTGAGTAGACATATATAGGATTGCCCTATAAAATGTAGATTCTCTCATACCATTCAAAGATACATCTACATTGTCGTTTTGGCAAAATCCTTTTAAAGGTAAGCAACCAATTAAGCAGTTAATCTGCTAAATGACAGGATATTCAGCGACTATTTTTTTTTTTTACTGTTTGACAGGTTTTGCATCTCATTTCTCTGTATCTCTATAGAGCATGATTCTTGGTCCTCTGGTGATTTGATTCCAAAATCCTATGTTTTTAATCTGTCTTCTGTTCCCTCTTGTTTTCCTTGCCTAGCCAAGCTATGCTTGGGCTCATATATTCCTGACAATATTAATAAAAAATTACAGCAACAATCCAGCAATAAATATTTATCGGCCAGAGCAAAATGCAGTAAAGCAATGAGCATCTAAAAAGCTACTCTGTGGTAAAAATGACTTTTAAACGAGTCCTTACAGAGTTATTCCTACAGTTATTTGGCCTCTAGTAGAAAGAAGAGCTCTTTAAAATAAATCATAACATGATCTTAAACCTCCCCATTTTCTTCCAATTTATATCAAAGACAAGCACAACACTGAAGCCAGTAGTAAAACTTGGCGAATAAGTGCTTTTCAAACTGAGACAATTTTAACATCCCCAAATTGAACATCTACTACCTTGAAAGAAAGTCCTACTGATTTAGTTGACAGCTGCTGCAGTGTAGCAGCTAAGAGCATGGTCACATTCAGATGACACTTTAGGAAATGGAGTGGGGAATAGGCAACTCATAGTATGTTAGGTTGCCAGTACTCCCCAGATAACATGTTGCTTTGCACCCCGTTGAGTGGCTGAAGCTCCCGTTGTCATTCTGGCCAACTGTGCTCTGCCCTCCATCCTCCCAGGGCTATCCCATCAGCAATTGCAAGTTCTGCCAGCTGTAGAGGAGTGGCTGGGGCGCTTTTGGCTGCTCCTGCCGGAGGACTCTATGGGCTTTTGAAATAGCGCACTCAAATTATTTATTATTTATTTATTTATTTATTTCATTTGTATACCGCCCCATAGCCGAAGCTCTCTGGGCAGTTTACATAGGATTAAAAACAATTAAAAACAATATACAAAAATTAAAACACTCAACACTGTTCAGTGTTTTAATCTTTGTAAACTGCCCAGAAAGCTTTGGCTATGGGGCGGTATATAAATGTAAATAATAATAATAATAATAATAATACATGAATTTAAGCAATGGAGCCCACCACATGACACAATAAGCAATGGGTCTCCGGATAAGCAACAGAGCAGCCCATTGTTTTTCTCCATTGCTTAATTCGACAAAATAGCACATTGTCAGTTGTCCACTTCCCACCAGATGACACGATAAGCAATGCAATGGACGATTGCCTAATTAATCTATCATTGCATATTGTGTTTTCTGAACCCAGCCAATGAGTGGTAAGCTGCTAATTCCCTGGTTCAATGCTTGCTCCTCTTTCCCATAAATTCCCCAGGTGGCCTTAAGCAAGCCACTCAGTCTCATGCTGAGCCCTCCATTTGCAAGCAATATGGGAATAATAATACAAGCCTACCTGACAAGGCTGTTGTAATGTTCTGAGAACAGTGTATGTGAAACACTTTGAACGTTGGAAATGATCTATATTTAATCCTCAAAAAAAACCCTGCCAGTTTAAAAGACTTGTGTGTGTGTGTGTGTCCATATGAGGGGAAAGCCCTGGGGTGGCTCTGCAGTGGTGCTGTGTTGTTTATATGACACAGAAGCCATTGCGAAGCCATCCCAGGGCTTTCCCCAAAAAATCCAAAATAAAAAAGTCGAGGACTTACCCCGACTTTTTCCTCTGCAGTGAGGCAACAACAGCATGTCTGCATCTGTTGCTGCTCCTGAGTTGTGGTGGGGTGTGTGGCTGAGCAGATGGTGACCCCTGATTGGTTGCCATCTGCCCAAACAGGGGGGAGGGGGCAGGCCAGCGAGTCAGATGGCCGCTGTAATGCCTCTGTGCTTCTCCGGCGTGAGGTGAAGGACGCTTGGCAGGGAAAGTGAAAAGGTAAAGAAAAATGACATGGAAGGGCGCAGGACATGCAGAGATGCACGTGCATCGACACACAGTTGCATGGCGGTTCACAGGCACGGCGATGGCTCCTCTGATGCAAACCCTGCACTCGCTCTTTAGCGTGGGAGCAACCAGTAGGAGCACAAGAGTGGGGTTTCACAAATTGTACTTGCTTACAACTTACCCCCCATGCACCCACATTTTTTCCTTACCCTCTATCTGTCCCAAATCCAGGTTGGGAGGATAGAGAGCCTGGGACCAGCAAAAATACTCCATGTTGTCCTGGTCCTGTATTGCCTTATGATGCATCTGAGCCTTATATCGTTGCTAGTACTTTGCAGTTCTCCAATTAAAAAAATGTATACAGAAATGCATATATTAGGGGAAAGTGCACACAATAATGCAGATATATTAGTGACAACAACATTCAAGAATGCATTGTACTATGGAACTCCCTCCGGGAAAATGCATATCTTAGGGAAAATTGCATACAAAAATGAATGTATTAGGAGAAATGCATACAAATGTTCATGTCAACTTGTCTTTTTAAAGTCTCTATTTAGGAAGAATGAAACTTGAGGCTACAAAAATTCTCAACATTTGGTATGAAGCAAACTTAAATCTCAAAAAATAAGAAACTGAGAGAAATGGTGTCAGGAAAAACCAGGACATGTCAGGATCTGGGAAGGGGGAAATTTGAAGAAAAATCTGGATTTTTTCCATCCTCCCCGCACCCAAAGGGCAACTTCATGTTATAGTCAATGGGAATTAACAAACCTGCTTATAGCTCTGTCAATTTTAAAGATAAAGAGATGAAACTGGGCACCATGATAGCTCTTAGGTAGGGCTTTAGCCATGCCACATTTGAAACAGATCTGTTCATCTGTTGATTTTTAGCATTTTTTTTTAATTTTGAGGTTTTAAAATTATATATTTTTTAAAAAACGCTAGAGCCATACCCTTCAAAGTCAGGTTGTCAAACCTCCTCTTTGGGGTATTGCATTTTGACCAGTTTCAGCCCTTGGCATCAAGGAGATCTCGAGTTTTTATCTAAGAAGTGCTGGGTGAGCATGACACCTTTCCTGTGGCAGATTTGGTGGGCAGTCAGGCACCTGGAGCTCAGCAGAGGTGAGGCATCCACAGTTCAAAATGTGGGAAAGGAGAGATCAGTCAAAGCAGCCCACAGGGCAAAACAGAATGGGTCAGAGGCCTTTTTCTCAGAGTTCCACATCATGGTTGATGAAGGGTCATCCTTAGAGAAAAACTCTCATGACCAACAGTGAGGTCCCAGTCGAGAGAGAGGCTGTCATCTTTGCGGATGCCCTGTTGTTGCAGATGTTGGAACCTGGCATGTCGTTGCTTTGCTTTGCTACCTCTTCCCTTCCACTTCCCTTTGTTCACTTGTGAGCTAGGCTCTGTCTGCACTGCTGGCATGCAATGCAGAATGTTTGAAGTGTGTGTCAGAGAAAAATAGATAGATTTGTGGCTTTGGCTGGCTGGCATGTCTCTTAGGCTGCCTCTACAAGAGAGGTTTAAAGCTCTTTCAAGGCGCTTAAAAAAATTTACCTCTACAAGAACGGAGCGCAAATCGGGCGTAGAGGCGCGTTATCTCTCCGATTATGCGCATTATCGAATGCGCGTTAAATAGCGAGTTTTATTTTGCTCCGGCCGTTAAAGCGCATTTTGACTATGTGAACAAGCGCTTATGCACATTAACTACTTGGAAAGCGCATTTTGGACATCCGTTAATGCGCTTCGCCGCCTCTCGCCGCCTCTCGTGCAGAGGTATTAGGTGTAAATGTGCTTCAGCGATTATGCGCATAATCGCCTAACCGGGCGCAAAAGCGAATCCTTGTAGAGGGGACCTTAGAGACAGAGTTAGACATAACTCAGAGATGTCTGTAGCTGAGCCCTGAGAGGCTGGCGTGCCACACAGAGTCTTTTAAGAGCATCTCAGAGTTCAGTGTGTTGGTACAGGCAGAGGCGGCTGGCGGTGGTGGTGGTAGTGGTTTTTAAAGTAAGAGTCACCAGACATGACCAACAATAATCTGGCATCCTTCCCCCCTGCCACAGGGTACAAGTGTGCAGCCTGGCTGGACTGTTGAGAGTCTTTGGAAGAGGGAGGGAGATTGTTTGAAGCTGGAGGCTTTGGTTTGGCTGCAATGACATAGAGAGTCAACAGAAGCTGCACAGTCAACCCAGACACACCTATTGTAACTTAGCCCCATGGTGCTGGCATACAACGCATGGCATTCGAAAGAGGGTCTCAGAGTCATGTGTTTGTGCAGGAAGTAGACAGGAGTTCAAAGTCTGGATGTGAAAAGTGGTGTCAACGTGAAAGCCTTGAGAAGCTAATGTATGAAAGTGAGAAGTGCGAACAGGTGAAATAGTGTCTGCTGCCCACAAGACCCACCCTAATGTTAGAGTAGAGAAACTTGTAATAATCATACACACATTTTTTTTTTAAAAAAATTAACTTTACAAATAAAAAAGCCAGCCTGCAAGTAGCAAGCCCTGTTAACAGCAGCTTGCAGCAGAGTGGGGATACAATCAGAAAATATATTTCAGGGAAGGGGAGAATGTATCACACAGAGTATAACAACAAAGTACAGCAAAAGCTACAAAAGTAGGAGTGAGTGAAGTTAATTTCAGATACTTGGATGTCTCACTTGTTATTTCAGTGATTTTAACATTAAGATGTCACGTAGAACAGATTTGTCTTAATTGTGTGCTGTAAAATCAAACATGTGACCAAGGCTATGTTCAGGTGGACAGACCCCCTTGGTGCTGGACATGCCCCCTGGGGGCAGACATGTTGGTAGTCACGCCCTCGTGGGGGCCAACCATGTTGTCCTCCTTTTTGGTTTCCAAAATATAGTTACCCTATAGTGCTGAACGTCAAGATGATACCCCTTTGGATATATAATTAACCAGAGACAATCTGCATGTATTCTATGGGAGAAATGGGTAGAGGGAAGGCCTCTACATAATTTGCAGCAATAGATTGGCAAGTATTTCTAACTCCAGATTGCTTAACAATAGCAACAACACAATTACTTTTCTTCCAATCTAATTTTTTCTGGCAAAGTGGAGGGGACCAGGAGGGGACCAGGAACGTAGTGGAACAACCTCTGTTCAGTTCTGGTACAAACAAATTCCTGAGCACTAGGTTCCACTTGGTGGATTTCAGGGGTCTAATAATAATAATAATAATAATAATAATAGCTAAAACCAAAACAAAGTAGAACCCTCAGGATTGATGCTTACTCACCCCTGATCTATAGCTCAACATAAATATACCATCTGCCATCTCCAAACAATCATTTTGAGACTGGGGATGTGGCATAAATTCAAGCTCTCCTTCCCTCTCCTTTCCATGGATTACTAGACACATAGTTTGCTGCATCAACACTCACTATGGTCCACCAGGATGCCTTGAGCCTATGATCTGAAACAGTGACATGAGAAAGTTTGTGAACCCATGTTTTGAGCAACTTAGCTCTAACCATAGTTAATGTTGATTGGATGTAATGTTAAACTATGGTTAAAGCAAACCATGGAAGGGAGGGAGTAATTTGCACATGAGAGGGGAAGAGCAGAAAGGAGAAAGCATGTGAGCGCATGGAACATTGTCCATTTATTGAGTTGATGATCAGGAATATTACCAGGTTTTATTCCATTTCCTGCTCTGGGCTCCTTAAACCATTCTATCGATAAGAACATTCAGGGCAATACAATGAGGAAATTCCCTAACAAGAACTATTCATGATATCTAATACTTCACAGGAGTCCTGTAAGAACTAGTCAAGACATTGCACAAGGAGCAACACACCTATGGTGAGTTTTCCACATCACTGCAGCATGATTAGGCATGAAGAAACCTGTCAAGGGACTAATATGCTCTCAGCCATCATTTCTGCAACCTCAGCACGGGTTCTTAAACCCAAGTAGCGATGTATGAGAAATTTATTTCACTTTGTTTTCGATCAGGGTTTACCCAGTTTGCACCTTCCAGACAGGAAGTTCTTAAATTTAAATATGATTTTTGGTAAGAATTCTTTTTTAAAAAATAAATAAATCGCAGATCCATGTGGAAATGGGATGAAGCAGACTTATGAATTAATAGACAGATTAGTCCATTCCTACTCTGGTCACACCACACTCTAGATCTGTAGGCAGTGGAGGACTCAGAAGAGGGCCTCTGGTGACAAATGTAGAATTTGGGTAGAGTCATGTGGAAAAGTCCATTAAATATTTGCTGTCCTAGACCCAAAATGACTCAGCAGGGACAAATATCTTGTAATCCAGTGCTGAACTATAACACCATTTTATAATAACAGTCAGAATTGTACTGAACTATTTTTCGGTGGAAATGTATTCTATCATCTGGTGCACAACATCACCCCAGGCAGTGTGGCTCCGTGTGGCAAAGTAAACAATCATTGGGAGGCCAGCAATTATTCTTAAGACCGAGAGCAACATTTCTAGATGAGACCAAAAGGCCATCTAATGCATGTGTATGTATATTATATGCCTAGCGCAGCTGCCAAGTTTTGTATATTTCTCTACCTCAGCTGGCTTGTTGAAATATTTTCCACAAGTGACACTTGATGCAATGCACAATAGCTAGGCTTGTTTCAAAGGGTGAACTGTGGGGAGACGGATGTGGCCGCGCACTGCTCTAATCAAAGAAAATAAGGACAGACGTCAGATCGGATCGTGCAGTCTGGCTATTTTATAGCTGTCCAGGCTCTGAAGAAAACCGATCTTTTCACAAACAGAACTCAGACATTTCTGTCTGCATTTGTTTGATCTTAAGCAACAATCCAAATGTATATCGGCTGAAAGAAAGCACACAGCTGCCACAACAGGCATGTATACAATCAGTTTAATGACACCATTATGTGTTGCTTGCCAGGGCTCGCTCATTTTGGGCCTTATATATAAAAAGAGAGAGAGAGAGAGAGAGAGAGAGAGAGAGAGAGATAGGTTTACCACCTGTATGCAATGGAAACAGCCCATTTTAATGAATAATTCCAATACCATGCACCACACAATGGATTGTTTTCCTAAGGTTGATTGCAGACATGCAATTACATTAGCTTTGAAAACACAGCATTTTTGTATTCCAGCAAAAATGTTTCTTTGCCTGTTTTTTCTTTCTTTTTTTTAAGGTTGTGGCTAGACTTAGAATTAGTACAAACAGATATGAAAATGCTTTCAAAACAACCACCTTTTAAAGCTCAGCCACTTTGGGAAAGTTTGCAAGGTGACAGGTGGGCTTAAGGGCTTGATTAGGATTTCTGGATTTTTTTTTTAAAAAAAACCTTCAAAAATGTATACTTGCTAGGATACGCTTCTGTAGGCTCAAGGGTTCTGAGCATTCTTTAATGTTGGCATTTGCAAGCATCTCTGATCAGGTGTCTGCTGAAGTCATATTGTGCCAAATCAAAGATGTACAAAACTGACCTTATATAACAGACGAAACTCAGTATACAGCACATACAAAAGCACAATTGCTTTAATGTTAATATTTGTATCAAATCCACAGAAAATCTTCCAGACACATACACATTCCCAGTAACAGGCACAATCTAGCACACATCTTAATTTTTAATGTGTTTAATTAATTAACATTATGTACCATTATAACACCAGAAGTTTTCAGAGGGCTTCACATTTTTTAAAATAAACTAAACTAAACAAGAACACCAAAACCATCTATAACAGCATTGGGCAGAGAATCCCACAGTTGAAGCATCACAACCAAGAAGGCTCAACATTCCCAGGCTGAGTCAGCATTCCCCAGCCTGGTGCCTTCCAGATGCTTTGGAATTCTGACCTTTCACCGGGCTGGGGCTGATGGGAATTGAAGTCCAAAACATCTGGAGGGCACCAAGTTGGGGAGAATGCCCTAGATCTTATCACCAGTTGTAATTCAGAGGCGGGGGGGACTCAAAGAAAAGTGTCTTCAGATTCTTGGTCCTCTGGTGGGAGGAAACATTCCTTTAGATTAACAGGAACTAAGCTACTTTGAGCTCCAACGTTCAAAACAGAACTTTGAATTATCCAACAGGGAGCCATGGTTGACTTTTAGGAACCGAGGCAACTGCCTTATAGTGAGTTCAGACCACAGGTCCAATGTGCTCAGCATTGTCAGCACTAACTAGGAATAACTCTCCAGGTTTTAGTTCTACCTGGATGCAGAGATTGAACCTGGGACCTCTGATATGCAAAACGTGTGGTCTACTTCTAAACAATCCCCCTTTCCATTTGAAGATCAGTAGTATGTGATCCCTAACCCTAACTGAACATGAATTCTGATTCCTGTTTCTTGACCAAGCACAGGGTGGAGGGCTTTGCCCAATAGGGATCCATCTGTGTACAGGCTCTGGGACCAGAGAATGACAGAACTGGGTAATGCCCACAGGACAACTAAAGGAAGACAAACCTGTGTTGTTTTCTATCTGAAGAAGCAAGACTAACTGGTTCTTTATAGAAACAACTTTATTAATCAACTAGTGAAACGTTCAATGCCTGTCCTGCATGGAGTTCTCCCCTTCTCTGGAGCTGGCCACAGCTTGTGTTCTAACTAGTCCAAACCAGTTCCTTGTTAATGTTTCTAAATGCATAACAAATCTCAAAGAGACAGTGCAGTATTCCCACAAAGTCCATGACATTTAAGCAAGTAAAGGTGCCATGGCTGGCTGTGGAATGCTGGGAGTTGTAGGGTTTTTAAAAATTCTAAATGTGCATGGGATTGCACCCTGAATACATTAGGCTGCAAGCAGCAATGGAAGGGGGTGACACCAAACCCCATAGGGTGACCATATGGAAAGGAGGACAGGGCTCCTGTATCTTTAATAGTTGTGTAGAAAAGGGAATTTCAGCAGGTGTCATTTGTATGCATGCAGCACCTGGTGAAATTATCTCTTCATCACAATGGTTAAAGTTGCAGGAGCCCTGCCCTCTTTTGTATCTGGTGAAGAGGACAGGGCGCCTGCAGCTTTAACTGTTGCGATGAAGAGGGCATTTCACCAGGCGCTGCATGCATACAAATGACAACTGCTGGAATTCCCTTTTCAATACAACTGTTAAAGATACAGGAGCCCTGTCCTCCTTTTCACATGGTCACCCTACCACCCCACCCACCAGCAAATTTCACCTGGGAGAAGATTCCTTTTACCCTATGCATAAAAGCCCTTCTAAAGTTCAAACAATAAGAAAAGGAAGCAGAAACAAGGTAGATATTGTACAGTAGCCAACACGTAGCTAAAACAAGGCAAGACACTTTCTGTTGACATTGCCTTTGATAGCGTAAATACTTCCATTCCTCATACATGCCAAAAATCTGCATGCAATTTTCCTGAGAAAGATGGTATGCAGAATAGCATGCCATGTACCATATGAGCAGCATGGGGCCTCGTGCATTTCTTCTGATGCAAATACTGTACAATTGGAATAGAATAGATGACATAGCCACAAATGCAATTTGATTCCTGAGGCTGAATCCTGCATGTGGTGGTGATCCACCCACAAATAGCAAGAAGCCAATATTGGTATGCTTTTCAGGTGGTTTTCATTAGGGGTGTGCAACGGATCGGGTCCGATCCACGATCCTGACCCAATCTGGCTGGGATAGAAAAAAATGATCCGATCCCGATCCCCTGCACCTGGATCAGCTGATCCAATCTGATCCGATCTGAAAAGGACCCGATTCAGATCAGATTGGATCAGAGGATCAGACCCCCGGCAGGTAAGGAGAAGCGCGAGGGGGGGGCTTACCTGCCGGGCCCGCCACTTCCATCCACTACTGCCCGTAGTGGATGGAAGTGGATGGAAGTGGATGGAAGTGGATGGGTCCAGCAGGTAAGGAGGAGGGGGAGGGCCCCCCACTTACCTGCCGTGGCTGCCGCTTCCCTCAGGTGCTCAAATCTACTAAGAAGTAGGCTTCGCAGCCTAGTTCTCAGTAGAGTGCAAGGTGATGATGTCATCACCTGGCGCTCTACCGAGAACTAGGCCACGAAGCCTACTTCTCAGTAGATTTGAGCACCTGAGGGAAGTGGACACCCTGGCAGGTAAGAAGCGAGGGGGGGAGGGACAGGGAGGGGGGAGTTAGGCCCCCACTCACCCCCCCACTGCAATTTACCCTATAGACTTGTATTGAGGGAAAGCTTTCTTTCCCCCAATGCAAGCCTATGGCGAAAATGGTGGCCGATCCGAAAAGCGGACCTCCAATTTTCGGATCGGGATTGGATCCGATCCAAGGAACCTCCGATTTTGTCCTGGCCGATCTAGGACAATCTCGGAGGTCCTGATCCAGGTCCCAATCCAATCCGGGGGGGGCATGCACATCCCTAGTTTTCATGTGGCCCCTGCGTGCTTGATGATGAAGTGGGTTGGCTCTCACGTCCACAGAATGTCACGCCACCAATAAACTTAATTCTGATTCCCTAAGCAATCTAATTGGTTAAATTAGAAAGGGTAGCAGATGTTATCGAAGTAAGATAGTCTAGAGCCACCCTCCATCCCCAACCATCAATTTCAACATTTCGTGAATCGCCAAAGCCCATGCTTCCAGGTGAGAGATCCTGCCCAATACTGTCCCTTGCCTGTCCTTCTTGCCTGCCACCTCATTTTCCTCTATGCTGCTGAGGTGCTTCAAGTTTCAGCATAGCTGGGCACCTGCTGAGGACCCATACCCTAGCAGGGGACCCCACGGACAAGAGCCCCTGTAACATGCTTGTTCACCTGCCTCTTCCTGGCCAGACAATGGTGGGTGGTGTGAAGGGGGAGCAGTAGGTGCCACTACCTGCTGGCTCATTGGCTTTTTGCCTGGCAAACAAGCAGGTGGTGGTGATAATGAGGAAGAAGAGGAGGAGGAGGATATAATGACATCATCACCTGGCACTCTACTGAGGACTAGGCCGTGAAGCCTAGTTCTCAGTAGATCTACAGCAGGTGAAGAAACCAGACACCCCGGCAGGTAAAGAGGAGTGCGAGGGGAGGAGGGGGCTTACCTGCCGGGGCCGTCCACTGCTGTCCACTGGTGCCCGCGGGTGCTAGCGGACAGCAGTGGATGGCCCCGGCAGGTAAGAAGCGCAAGGGGGGAGGGACAGGGAGGGGGGAATTAGGCCCCCACTCGCCCCCACTTACCCCCCACCGCCATTTTCCCCCATAGACTTACATTGGGGAAAAGCTTTCTTTCCCCCATGCAAGTCTATGGGGGAAAATGGCGGCCGATCCGAAAATCAGACATCTGATCCGATCCAGG
Source organism: Anniella stebbinsi (assembly GCA_029215795.1). NCBI lineage: Eukaryota > Metazoa > Chordata > Lepidosauria > Squamata > Anniellidae > Anniella > Anniella stebbinsi. The sequence continues at coordinate 95,471,361 of JARDYH010000003.1, read as the reverse complement.
GGACCTCCGATTTTGTTCCGATCCGATCTGGAACAAAATTGGAGGTCCTGATCCGGGTCCCAATCCGATCTGGGGGGGGTCCATGCACATCCCTATCATAAATCTCTCTCTCTCTCTCACTCTCTCTCTCTTACCCATGAGTCCCTTAGCACAATTTGCTATTGCTAATGAAAAAATTCAATGTTTCTAATTTAAATGAAAATAAGACTTTTCAAATTCACGTTACCAAATCTGCAGGAAATTATTTGTGCTTGAGTCCTACTAAATTCAATGGGACAAGTTAGTTGAAACTTGTTTGGGTCCCATTAACATCAATGGGACAAGTGTGTGTGTGTGTGTGTGTGTGAGAGAGAGAGAGAGAGAGAGAGATGCCGATGCACTATGTCTGACAGCATGGTACCTCATTATCTACTGTTCATCCATTCTTTTTAATAATGTGTTTGGAGAATCTAAGGAGGACCCTCCCTACTGAAGACTATCTCAGAGTACTTAGTACATTAATCTAAACACACACTCCATGTGTATACTTTAAATCACTAGATTGTTTTGGGTTAATAGCAATGAAAAGAGTTTGATATGAGTTCACTGAAGAGCTTGGTTTCACTTTGCATGCAGGTGAGGACATGAAAGTACAAATTATGTGCACACCTCTCACAAAGTCTAAATTGTTCTTTTTCCAGCCCTCCTTCTCTATCAATAATAATAATATTGAATAATAGCTAGCACTTTAAGCTGCAATCCTATAATCCCTGGGATTGCTGAGATCCCCAAGGACTAAAGGATGAAAAGAGTGGAGAAAGAGGGTTGCTCTAGGAGGGAGGGAGACCCAAATACAGATTCCCCACTTCCAACACCCATGGAAAATTCTGCAGTTCTCACCTTCCTGATATCAGAACTGCAACACCAGGAGAGAGAAAAGGGGGTGGGACAGGACATTGGCATGGGTAGATTGGGTCCATAGTCTCCAGACCTCCCCCTCCACACACACACACACACACACACAAGGGGGGATTTACACCAGCTCTGGAACTGCTGTAAATAATTTCCCTCCCATTGATTGTAATGGGAGGGAAATGGTTTAGAAACAAAAGATAGCAGAGGACAGAACAGAGAGGACATCACCATTGCTCCTCCCTCAGTTCTTCCTGTTGCCATATGGCTGGTGAAATTGCAGTGCCTAAGTATCTAAAAACTTAATTACTTACCTTTCACATCTACAAGCTCAGTAAAATGATCACAAATTGGTGATACGTGAATTTGTTTCGTTCTCATAATGCTATTTATGTTTCCATAGTATAGGATCCAGGATTATTTTTATCCGATGCTCAGTTAACCCATAAGCATCTACCTTCCATGTATAACCTACCTAGAGATGTGAAGGCTTTGAAATAAACTAGAAAAAAATGAGAAATACTGGGGAAAAAATCAGATAAAACAATAGCCTTTTCTCCATTTTGTTCCAGGCATTTTGGATAATTGGAGGAAAAAGTGCACCCTCCCCCCCAAAAAAGCTTCCACATCTCTAGGCCTATCAACAAACATAGTTCAGCTAGTTATCCATAGTTTCACATGTTTCAAGGCTTGTTTACATTCAGTTACATTGATGGAAGGTGGGCCATTTGCAATAGCTTCATTGGAATCAGGTCAATACACCTTGAACAGGCCTGAAGTCAGCACTTTACTAAAGCAAGAGTTGACCTTGTTTTGTGTATGTGTGTGTTTTAAGTGATCAATAAACCATTTTCAACATCTTTGCATCTTCTTTAATATCTCAGACAGGCAATTAACTCTGATGGATTTTTACACCAAGCTGTGTGAAGTTGCCTTTACAGGGTACTTTAATATGCCCTCTGCACAGTAGGCTCATTCAGCTAGGCCACAGTACATGCTGTGTCACTGGCTCCTTTCAGGTGACCCTTCCCTTTATTAGGCTGCTCATGGCAAGCTCAGGATTCATTAAGAAGTGGGGAGCCCATCATAATATTCATGAAATTCCACTTCGTAGAGAGATACATGGTTAAGCTGACCATCTGAAAAGGAGGACAGGGCTCATATAACTTTAACAGTTGTAGAGAAAAGGGAATTTCAGCAGGTGTCATTTGTATGCAATTCGTTCCTGGTGAAATTCCCTCTTCATCACAACTGTTAAAGGTGCAGGCACTATACTAGAGTGACCATATACAAAAGAAGGCAGGGCTCTGCAACTTTAACTGTTGTGATGAAGAGGCAATATCACCAGGAACTAATTGCATACAAATGACACTGGTTGAAATTCCCTTTTCTCTACAACTGTTAAAGTTATATGAGCCCTGTCCTCCTTTTCAGATGGTCAGCCTACACATGGTTCACCCTGCCATCCAACTTAAATAGTGCAATCCCTGTGCACACGGACAATGGCTTTTCTATAGGAAGAACAACTAGCACATTTGAAATATTCATTCATGGGTTGTATCCAATGCTTCTTAGAGTAGACCCATTGAAATAAATGAGACTTTGGATATATCCCTGTGTCTTCATGTTCAAGAGGGCAGGGCTCCTGCAGCTTTAACTGTTGTGATGAAGAGGGAATTTCATCAGGTGTTGCATGCACACAAATAACACCTGCTGAAATTCCCTTCAAAAAGACAGGAGCCCTGTCCTTTTCATATGGTCACCCTAGAGTAGACATTCATAGACTCTTGGAAAGTATCGTTAGGACTGCAGCCTTATTGATCACATTTTTTAATCTGCCCAAAAATGCTTGCTATTGGATAGATTTAAAAGATAATGAATGAATGAATGATCACATTTGTATTCCACCCTTTCCTCAAGGATTTTTGGGCATGAATCCCTGGAATTAAAGGATTTTATTTTTAGGAAAGACATGATACAAAAGTGTTAAAGAAATTAGAACTGTCAACTAATGAAGAAATCATTGATTAATTCTCGGCCTTTCTCACCAATTCTCAGTGAATTTAATGTCATTTACTGGAAAGTATGCAAAGGATTGTAGTTATACGGCCCGATGCATAGTCACTAAGGGGATCATCAGACGAGCGTTTTATAGCATGCTGGTTACTGGGCACTCACTTATTTTTGTAGGTCCTATTCACGATACCATCTACCTCCCATGCATCTCCCACTCTTTCTGGCCTTCTTCCCATGACAAAAAAAGACCCTGGTAAATTCACTTTATTTTTTAAAACGGAACTTGCTGCAATCTCCTGTTGTGTGCAGGAGAAGCGGCGCACTAAACTTGCCCACTGAATGGGCCATGTGGCTGTTGTATACTTCCTCTTTCTTCTCGGTGGAGAAAACAGAAGTATTGTGTGATAGAAGCAGGGGTGGAGAAGCAACAAGGGAACCACAATTTCCCCCCATCTGATGAAGCTCTTAGATGTAAGCATTTAGTGGGAAATATCTCCTAGTAAAAGTGCAGTCCTATGCCACCTACTTGGGAGGAAGTCCTTTGAATTCTGTAAGAATTACTTTAGAGCTAATGTCCATAGATTTACATTGCATATGAAGTTCACATACATATATTGGGGTTGCACAGTTTCACAATCCCTAAGCATGGCCACCAAGGAATAGGTTTGATAGAGTTCAGAGGGAGCTTCTTTCTTGTAAGTGTGCTTAGAATTAGGGATGTGCACACCCAAAAATATCATATTTTATCATTATCGGAATTTTGGACCAAACAAATTATCTCCGATAATATCGTAGGTTAATCGTATCGTCTTCATGATAATAATCGGAAATCCGATATTTAATTTGCAGTCCCATTGTGCCCTATAGAGCTGAATATTTTAGAAGCAATGCCTATAACTTCTTTATTTTCAAAGTTACAGGCTTGAAACGTGGTCACAATGCTTATGGGGTATGCCTAAGTATGTGCATGAAATTTGAGATCGCTCCCTCCAACCCTCAATTTTATATGAATTTGTTAAAGAACATTTAAGTTCTGACAGGTCAGAATGACAGCTCACCACGTGCGTTCATTCAGACCTGACAAAAAGTTGCACGATCTTTCAAAAATTCATATAAAATACAGGGGTGGAGGGATTGATCTGAAATTTGGCACGCATGTGTAGCAAAATGTGCTAGAAACATATATATGAAATTTGAGATTGATCTGTCCAACCCTTGATTTTATATGAATTTATTAAAGTTCGTGCAACTTTATTCACACAGCTGGTTGACCGGGCCTCCGTGCTGTCATCTTGTTGTCTGCTTTTCCCCCATAGGCTTGCATTGGGGGAAACGTGTGCATAACTTTTTTATTTGAAATGATAATGACATGAAACTTGGGGAGCCAGGACTAGCAAGATCCAATCTGCAATGTCCAAAAAGTTTCATGTCTCTATCTTTTCAAATTAAAAAGTTATAGGGGTCCCCCAAAAGCCCCACCCCCACTGTAACTTCTTCATTTTTAAAGATAAAAACTTGAAACTTGTGGGACATTGAAGATGGGATCTGGCTGGTCATTAGTGATAAAAAAAAATCAGAGCAATTGCTCAAACCCTCAATTTTCTATGATTTTTTTTAAAGATTGTGCTCTTTCTGAAAGCTGAGGCCCAGTTTGGGGTTGTGAACATTGTGAACATAAACACAATTCTCATAAATCCCTAGCCTTGCCAAAAAGCCCTCAAAAACCTAATGCCAGCATTGCCTCTTTGGAATAATTCAGTTGTAAACTAATCGCAGCTTCTATGAAATTCTGCAGTATGTTGGTTTTGTCTCTCATGCCCTGTTTAATGCAACCCCAGAAATTACAAAATACAGGTCGCCCTCCCAAACTTCTCATATTCCACAAAATCTGCAGCATTTTACCCTGTATATTTCACCTTCTTACCTCTAAAGATATGATAATGTCCTCCCTCCACCCAACCTCCTTTCCACTGTGCCTGGCATACGTTGAAAGGCATCTTCTAAGATTTCTTTTGCGATAGGCTAACAGTCTATGTGTGTCACTAAAGCTACAAAGGGAGTTAATGGTTTTAAAAGCACAGTGATGAAAAGGCTGGCGGGGGAGGCTGTGCTAACTACCACATATATATGGCTCATAGAAGAAGGCCAAAAGGTTGAAACTGTTTTCCTTCTCCCCCAACAGACAGGATCAGTCGGGGTCACATTGGTTACAGTGAATTGCACAGCGGCATTCCTTGCCATTCATCCTCATCCAAGGCCCCTAATTACACCCACAACGCAATTGGATTGTAGAGTGCTAAGTCAGGAGCACTGGGTTTTTCCTTGGTGAGCACTTGGCTAAAAAGGCAGGAATCTGATACTATGTGACAGTTTGCAAACAATGTGGCTGAAGCCACCTGGAGCGTGGGGGCGGGAGAGGAGTCACATTTTTACATTCTGAGACAATTTATTCAGAACAATGCCTGTCACTTAGAAACCCCTTAAAGCTGCTTGCCTGGAGTAGGCTACCTGCAGGGAGATTCTCTCTCTCTCTCGTTCACTCTCTCAAACATGGTTTAAGGAAGAAGGGAGCTCTGTACCACTCTATCACAAATCACCATATCTTTAATGTTCTTTCCTCATGAGCTGCTTGTTAGAGCTTCTAAATCTAGAGGTCAAGATATGCAAAAGGTCTCAATCTACGGGCCAATTTCTAAAATTCAGACAGGCTGCGATTCTATATCTATTGACCTGGGAGTAAGTCTTATTGAACTCAGTGGTATTTACTTCTGGGTAAATATAGGATTGCACTGTTTGAAATTGTTTTGAAGGAGAAGGAAGGAAGGAAATAAAATGGGCTGCCCATCCATAAAGGTGAATTAGGGAGGGGGGAACCTATATTTTTTAAAAAACAAAAACAAATCACAAATAATACAATAAAGATGTCGTTATTTCATAATATGTTTATAATATACCAATTATCATGGGCATCCATCGGAATTTAAGCATAGCAAAATACCAGCTTCACTGTATATCTTGGCTGAAAAGGATGTAACAAATCTTAGAAACATTGGTTGGACAGAGGGATGGACAGAAAATAATAATAAAAATGATTCTGTTTAAATAATGATGTTTTAAAGAGTATTAAATGGAAAATAGGGGCAAAATGTTTCCTCCTGAGAAAGAAAGAAAGAAATAAAGAAAGATTAATGCAATCCTGATTTAAAACTTGATAAAGCAGCAATGGAATTTCCACTTCACTCACTAGGACTTGCTTCCAACTAAATATGCATGGGATTGGGCTTCATAAAAGCGGCATGTCGGTTGCTGGTGGTGTTGGCAGACTTTGGACAGAGCTCAGTATGGCGAATGTATTATTTCCTAAACAGAAGCAGCATGCTCTTATGCCCCCAAAGCCAGAGACAAACACAGTCTCGCCACAAGGAGCTTAAGATGACCAAGGCAACTTCGTAAGCTTCTGTTTTTCCTGCTCTTTGCCCTTGAAGGGGATTTTCAGGCTTTGTGGGAGTGATATAGACCAATGCTATAAAACACTATAACAGCAAACAATTGGTGATGTTTAGGCTGACCCTATGAAAAGGAGGTCAGGACTCATGTAACTTTAACAGTTGTAGAGAAAACGAAAATTAAGCCAGTGTCATTTGCATGCAATTAGTCCCTGGTGAAATTCACTCTTCATCACAACAGTTAAATTTGCAGGCACTATACTAGAGTGATTAGATACAAAAGAAGGCAGGGCTCCTGCAACATTAACTGTTGTGATGAAGAGGGAATATCACCAGGAGCTAATTGCATACAAATGACACTGGCTGAAATGCCCTTTTCTCTACAACTGTTAATGAGCCCTGTCCTCCTTTTCATATGGTCAGCCTAGTGATGTTAGACAGGAGAGAAACTTCAAAATATACTATTTTTTCTGTAATATAAGCAGAGGAAGGGAGGGCCCATTTGCACAAGACATTTTCTTCTACATGAAAACAGTGCCAATCCTTCCTTGGTACGGCTTTGCATGGACAATGAAACAACCGAAACAGGCATTCACAGATACAGCCAGTGAGAAATTCCCACGATCACAGTAGCTAGAGGGAGAAGTGCTGCCACAGTCATAGAAATTGGTACCAGCCATATCTGCTTGCTCCATTTTGCATTTATATTTGTTCATTTGGACACATGCCAGAGGACAGCTGAGATGGCCTGTGTGCAAAGCTTAATGTCTGATGGAGAGCCATGATTACACCTTACGAGGTGCCCAATATAGCCCCCTATTGCAGCAAATGGTTAATGAGTGTGTTTAAACCGGGATTAAGTAGCCACCATGGTTAGGAAAGGTTCACATGACACATTGTCATGGTTCACATGACACACTAAGCCATCATGTTTAGCTCAAAATGCTTAACCCCTGTGGCTTAGTGTGTCATCTGAACAGGACCAATGTCTGTTGCTTATTCCAACATAGATCAGGAGGAAAAGTGGGATCTTGACTCACTTTGAACTGGGCTTTTCTAGCTGGAAGACTGAGTATACATTTCACTGCAAAACCCAGCCCAAAGTGAGAGCAAACACCCCCACCCTCTACCAGGTTTGTGGCACATGCTAGCGACTAGGTGGGGAAAGAGTCAGCTACAATTAATGGCTGGATAAGAAGTAAAACTAATGACAACAATGGGCTGCATGTAATAGATATATGGGCACCCTGTTTTCTATTGTCAAGAACCCAATTCCCCTGCAATGCCATTCATATAGCTTATATATCAGACAATATCTAACACTTTAAGGTGGCAGTCCTAAACACTGCAGTAAGAGTAAGCCCTACTGAAGCTAGTGAGACTTACATTTGGGCAAACATGCATAATATTGTGCTGCATCTGTGATGCAGTAAGGATATCCCATTATTATTATTATCCCATTATACACGGATATCCCATTATTATCCAGTTCCTCTAGACCAAGCTTAGGCAATCTGGTACCTTCCAGAGGTCTTGGACTACAACTCCCATCTACCAAGTCTGATCCACCATGGCCAATGGTCAGGAATTATGGGAGTTGTAGTCCAAAACATCTGGAGGGCTTACTCCTGCGCTAAATGCATTATGAATAATATTCTCTGTTGCAATTTTACTTTTACTTTTCAGAGTGAGGGTTATTTCCTAATTTTCTCCAATGTGTTATCTTACTTGTAATGCCAGAAATACACTACTTCACTCCCTGTCTACTTAAGGAAATCATATTAGAAAAATGCAAGATTAAATCTTTTCAGACTCCAGCAGGTATGCCATTCATTCCATATCAAGTAAGGAAATGAAACTTCCCCATGTTGGATGAAACAAAGCCCTTACCTCCTCTTATTACCAGAATGATACAATCATACACTGTCATCCTAAAGCCACTGGCTTGGATCCAGGCAACCTTCCAACTGCTGCTGCATGCCAAAGGGATCTTTGCATATGAATTTTTGAAACAACCACAAGCTAACAGCTAAGCTGCTTGGCAAACCTCTGCTGAAAGTGAGTGTACTTTCAAAAGCATGTTTTGATATGGTGAGAGGGTCTTCCATTTAAGGAGGGGGAACCCCAATAGACATATCCAAGCCTATGGTCAAGTGGCTGTCTTCACGGCACCGGTTGGCCCCGCCTCCCTTTGAAACCCATGTTTTCCGTCTCCTAGGGTAGGGTTGGAAAATCCCGATGCCAAGGAGGGAGTGTGGGGTTTCTGGACAGCCATGCAGGTACTGAAGCGTACCAACCCTCTTTCTGGTGGAAGGCAACCAATCACCAGTTGCCTTTGACCAGGCACCTCCCCTGGGTTGGCCCTGGAGCAACATCAGATGGCGGAAGTGCTATACTGATGTTGCTCTGATTAAAAAAGACAGGATAAATCCTGATTTTTCATTCTGCAGCTTTGCGGGGAAAGCCCTGCAGTGGCTGTGAAGCCGCACCTCCGTCATTTCACTAATGCAGTGCAGATCTGCAGCCACTGTGGGGCTTTCCTCTCATATGGGCAGCCCCTAAGTCTAAAGTAGCTCTGTGCATCCTGCCCCTTGTGTCAAAGTTGAGATGTGCCCCAAGAATATTTTTTTAAAGTATGAATTCTTTATTGCAAAGTTATGAAACATACATAAATACATATCACAATTCCAAAACTAGATCGATCCATCCATCCATCTATCTATCTTACCCAAACACAGACAAAATGGAAATAAGCTAAGGGTGCAATCCTATGAGGATGGCTGATATTCTGAATTCGGAGGCTTACGGCCATCCAAAGCAGAGCAGGAGGTGCAGCGGACTCTGTCGAGGGCCCTAGGGTTGCTCTCTAAGCTACATTGTATATTTAACTACACATCTTTTTAGTCCTCTGAGAATCCTACAGATGATTAATATTCTTTGTAAGACCTTTGAATTTGACTCAGATTTTGCTTTTGCTGTAATTTGGTGGTGTTTCGGAATTGTACAAAACCCCCCTATGAAATTTATTCTTCGCTTACTGGATTTTTGTTGAGATCCTACTGTAATCCACAGGTTGCAGATACTTTCACTTCATGCTATACACTTTCCCCATATATTCTGATACTGTAAGCAGCCATCTTTAATACAGTTTCATATTTTTACATTAAGCTGGAGTAGTTGTCAAGTACGCCTCATGTTTTTCTTTAAGGACATAATGGGGCTTGTTTGATTAGTAAAGTGCTTTTGACAGTGTTGGCAGGTAGAACTCCCTTCAGATTTCCTATAAATAACTCACCTGAGTGAGCTCTCAAAGTTGCGTCACCTTAGATGAAGCTTCATGAAAACTCTGTAACTAAGTCACATTGATACCGGTTCCAAAATTTAAGTTGGGCAAGAAATTTATTAGAACTAAGTGAAATGACACAAAATAGTGAGCAGGCTTTTGAGTTCCCCAGAACTCTTCCACAGGATAAATGTTAAGCAAAGTGAGGGTAAAGAGGGAGGGGGAAAATGCTTGTTTGATGTAGAAGGTTGCATTAAATCTCAGTCTTAAGTTGGAGTGTACAGAGATATAGCAGATGTACAAAAGCCTTATTCATGCATTCAGTAGTGCAGCTAGTTAAGTTTAGACCTTGGATTTAATGGTCTTATAGGGGCAGGGGGGTAGGGCTTTAGATGGCCATGTGTTTTACTTACTACTTTAGCCTAGGTTTAGTGCTTTGGATAGCCCCTTTAGAGTTCTGAACCTGACTCCCAGAGCAGGTTCACCACCCAAATGAGATTGGAGTCACCAGCTTCCACTGGCAGCAAAGGAGCCTCCTATACAAGTGGGGTAGGCTGACGATATGAAAAGGAGGACAGGGTTCATGTAACTTTAACAGTTGTACAGAAAAGGGAACTTCAGCCAGTTTCATTTGTATGCAATTAGTCCCTGGTGAAATCCCCTCTTCATCACAACAATTAAAGTTGCAGACACTATACTAGAGTGACCATTAGGGTGACCAGATTATGACAATCAAAATCCCGGAACCCCCCCGCCACCCCCCACCCAAAACAACCCCCCCACCGCGCACCCGCGCTGCCCACCCACCCACCCGCGCCGCCCCGCCCCGCGCCGCCCCGTGCTCCTTACCTGGGCGTCCGCTTCCCTCCGGTGCTCAGAATCTACTGAGAAACAGGCTTCCTGGCCTGTCTCTCAGTACGCGCCGGGTGATGACGTCATCACCCGGCGCGCTACTGAGGGACAGGCCGCGAAGCCTGTTTCTCAGTAGATTCCGAGCACCGGAGGGAAACGGACGCCCCAGCAGGTAAGTGCCTCGCGCTGCCCGCCTCCCGCCACCGCCGCATGACCCGCCACCACCCCGGTTTCCCCCCGCTGCCCCCTGGTTGTCCCGGATCGGCCTAGGTTTCCAGGTTAGGACCGGGAAACCCCGGGCCATCTGGACACTCTAGTGACCATATACAAAAGAAGGCAGGGTCCCTGTAACTTTAACAGTTGTGATGAAGAGGGAATTTCACCAGGAACTAATTGCATACAAATGACACCTGCTGAAATTCCCTTTTCTCTACAACTGTTAAAGTTACATGAGCCCTGTCCTCCTTTTCATATGGTCAGCCTACACTAAGTGGGGTCTCCTCACAAGGTTGAAAACCCAGATTACACAGGGTTCTGAATCACACGGGCACCCTCCACAAGTACAGGATATCCCTCCCCACAGTGCAGAGTCGTCTCAAACACAGTGAAAGTGATGGCGTGAGAGGAGCAGCGTAGTCCTGTTTAGGAATGTTGCAAGCACCTGACTGGGTCCAGGAATCCGGACCCTGCTCGCCCCCTGGACCTGCTCGCAGAGTGGGTGCACACCCATTGAGCAGGTCCAGCAGCTGCCTGTCCCCCACGGTGAGCCACCTGTTGCGTAGAAATAGTGGCTCAAAATTTTTTGTAAAAGTCATGTTGCACAGATGGAGGCTGTAAAGAAGCCATTTACACAACATTACAGGTATGAATGCTCCAGGGAGGGGGGGCGAGCAGCAGCGGAGATTTGGCACAGGGACCAGATGGAGGTGAGTCCATCCATCTCTAGTCCCGCTGCCCCTTACACCACAGTTAGCCAATTCTTGCACTGCCTGTATGAGAAGAGCTAGTGCAATCCTACCCATGTCTATGGCAGAAGTAAGTCCCATTTAGTTCAATGGGGCTTACTCCTAGGCAATTCCAGACTAAATTGGTTTAGGCTGTATTTGGTGCTATGCAGTTTTCAGTTTGCACCTAGGACTTCTGGGACAAAGAAACAAATAATGGTTGGACCTTCATTTTTGAGATTAGTAAATTCAGTAGTTACCCATATCCTAAAAATGGAGGAAGATAGTTTTCCTCCACTAGCTTGGGCTTTTATTTGTTGAGGATTACATTCCCTTTAAGCACTTGGTAATGCTACCCAACTTGGCTTCCACTGACTATTTTGTCATGTTTCTCTTGTCCTCTGTTCTTTTACCTCAGAAGGAGTGTGTGTGTGTGTGTGTGTGTTTTCATCAGGCTGGAGACAGATCAAAGCAAGGGCCAGATTTTATATTTTCCAGAATAGGGGATCAGCTATCATTTCCATCCAAATGTGTCCTTGGGATTGACATTTTAATTCAACAGGACTCTCAAGGGAAGCTTGATGGACAGCTATGTATCTGACACAGACGACTAATCTCCTGTGGATCAGGCCTATTGTTGCAACTAGTTAAGCCACAGGCAATGGTGTCATCTACAACTTGATCTTCAAAGATGTAGTCAGAGGCCTATCTAACTCACCATTTAGGTCCTCATTATGATGAATATTAGAAATATTGCTTACTTCTACATTACAAAAGTATTCCTTATCCTGAAATGGCCGAAAAGAGCAATGAGTTCACATGTTTCAGTCCATAAACAGAAGACATGCCATTTTTCACATGGTACCCAGAAGAGGCCAACTTGGAAATCCGTATGTAAACTTGCTTCACTGTATTTTTTAATGAACGCCTTGATCATCCATCCTGTTTACAAATAATTGTTAGTCACCGTACATTCTTCAAACCCAATGACAACAGCATATAAATAATTTAGCCACTCCGAAGCGAGACTTTCCTTTTGCCGCAGTTACTGTAAACACGCTGCTCAAGTCTGGCTTAATAAAAGGTCTTTTCATTGCTGGTTTTGGATGATGGCAAGGGGAAAGCGTAAGGCCAACAATTTTTTATTGAAGAAGAAACAAATATGTCAAAGGAAAGTTGGATCCAGATGTTGAGAGGAGAAAGAGTCCAATGCAAGCTGTTCTCTTGGGTGCGATGGATTATTATTGTCACGATTTATGTAGCGTTTTCTGATTTTACAGATAAATAACTGAAGCTGCATGCATTATGAACACAGTTCACACTTGATTTTCTGTCTGCATGCCATGCCTAGAAGAGCAAGGTTGTAAAAGGATCATGAAAAAATTGGTCGTTGGACTTGGAGATGTAACAAATAGAGAATAGACGACTCTGCCGAGAAAGCTAAGGAATTATTTCCAAACTGTACTATAATCTCTCAAGATGACTTTTTAAAGAATCTGAAGTAGCTGTAGACGACCATGGATTTCTGCAGTATGATGTACTTGATGCCCTGCATAGGGGAAAAAATGGTGGCGAGCGTACGTTCTTGGATGACAAACCCAGAAGACTTTGCATTGACAAGGTCACCAAGTAGTACACATGATGATCAGAAAGGAACAGAAGACATTTATGTCGTAAGTGTTGAAGGCTTCCTTCTGTAAAACTACAATGATAGAATTTATGATCCACCAGACCCACCAGGGTACTTCAATGGACATGTGTGGCCCATGTATCTGAAACATAAGACAGAGATGGAAGAAAGTGAAACTGGCATTGCTTATTTGGATGGAACAAAAACGTGCAGGAAGACCTCTGTTCAAGGATTTGTGATGATATAGCACAGGAAGTGGAAAAGAGAAGTGAGCAAGGCTCTATGATGCATGTATGAATCTGTACTCCTTGATGAAAGCAATAACTAACATCATTATAATATTGGCATATATGTTGTGGCTAAAAAGGATATTTTAAGAAGCTAACTGAAGCCCTCCTAAGGAAGTGCCATGGTATTCCTATGCATGTGTTTTTCAGTCGGAGTTGCTAACTCCTTTTGTGCTGCCAGAAGCTCAATTTGGGCATACTCATTCCAGTGCCTTAAAGTTCACAGGTTCTGGACAGAAGGAAACTCTTGCACCTGTTCCTTTCTTACATAACTGCTAAGTTCCTTAACTTTTTTTTCTTCTTCTGTCATACAACTTCCCTCATTTTCTTCTTCCCTCATACAATAGTCATTCCTTTTTCCACTGCTGTGTGGGAGGGGGGAACTTTCTATCTTTTCCAGTCTGCTCCCCCAACAACACTGCCAGAGGGATGCATCCTGCAATAATCTGCTATTCTAGTGGTGAAAAGCATAGCAAGCAGCGTCTGTTTGAGCAGGTCATCAAGTTCATCTTTCAAGGGTGGAAATCCAAAAATGTTCCCTGTATTCAAACTCTGGCTACAAGGCAAATATGGATTTTTAAATACTGCTTAATAAACATAAATCAGCTTTGAAAAAACAAAACAAAAACATATTCAGTGTGCTGATGGAATATAAATTCATGTCACAGTTAATTTGTCCCTTTTAGGCATGGTTGCAGCAGTTTCTATGTGCAGTCTCATGCCAGAGAAGTCACATCTGGAACTGAGAACTGTGTCAGTTGGAGAGATGGCATGGTTACTTCCATTCCAGCACTGCTGACCCCTCCACCCCACAACACACCAACACACACACTTAGCAAGGAACATAATTCTTGATTTTAGAGGCCCCATTCACATTACTGTGAATCAAACTACTAGGACCATGTGTTCCAATCATATGGATGTTTAGCCAGGAGGGAGGGTAATGAATAGATAGGAGGGACCCTTGTTACTGGCCTATTTACTGCAGTTTGCGTAGATTTCAGTAGTTAGGTTGCTGAGCGGGACAGCCTACTAGGAACACGTTTGCTCAGGGAACTACATTGGCTGCTAATATATTACCATTCCATGTTCAAGGCAATGTTATTGACATGTAAGGGTTCTAAATAACTTGCGACCAGGCTAATTGAGGGAGCATCTTCTCCCATATCAACCTGCCTGTTCACTGAGATCTACAAATCAGGGCCTTCTGGTTGTCCTATCATCTGCAGATGTACATATGAGAGCAATCACAGGGAGGACCTTTTCCATTGTAGTGCCCCTACTTTGGAATTCTCTCCCCACTGCAGTGTGACAAGCAACATCCTTGGTGGTATTTATGCACCTATTGAAAACCTATCGGCATACCCAGTCATTTGCTGATTGAAATACTTAGTTTGATAAATTTTCTTTGTTGTTGTTTGATCTTTGTATTTAATTATTGTTTTAATCTATTTTGTTCACTGCCCTATGACTTGACAATTAAATGTGTTATGCAACCATTTTTAAAAAAATAAAAATGCATTTAGATGTAATTATAAAATTGTTGCAAGCTCACTTGAACATATGGCCCTAAACTTTCCTCTTGCCATTATCTATTACTTACATCACGTTGAGGAACAACATGCAAGAACTAGCCCTTACTTGCATTATCTCCACAATCACTACCAGCATTCTTGGAAACCTCTTAGCTACTGATAGATCCTCAACTTTCATTTGAAAGATTCTGGCTTGGATGGTTTCCAGTTAGGCCTTTAAATACCAACTCTGCCTAATGGATACTGACTTAAATTAGAGTTGGCCCATATATAGCATAATGCTTTGGCCAGGAATATTAGGTATGCAAAAGTCCTATTTCGGTGCTAAAATCACTAATGAGAGCAGGGCAGGGTTCTAGACTATGCGGAAAGCCCATGCAGGTCCAGCTGGCTTCTCCATTGCAGACTTTCTACTCATTGTGTAGAAAGCATGGAGGAGAAGGCCAGGAAGATCATTGTTTTACATGCCTGAATAGGGCTACAGATGCAAGTAATTGGTGCCAAAGTCAGTGTTCCCTGATACGCCCAAGTTTCAAAGTCTTAATTTGTGTTTCTCCCCTTTTACTTCACAATCAAATGTTAATTTCTTTCCAGTATTCCAATAGCATTGCAGCTGCAAAGTATCAGTTCTCTGAGTTATGTTTTTAAAGCATGGTAATAATGCTATGTTTCAGGTAGAGGGAATGCTTCCCAGATTTTTTCCTCCCTTACAGTGAATCAGAGAAGCCTTGAAAGAGAATAGCATGATGAGGTTTGAATCAGACAGTGTCTTCAACTGAGAAGCCAGTGAATTAGGACTAAAATATACCATTATATTTGCTTTTCATGTGGCAACTTCACATCTTGAAATTGTTCATCTAAAAGCTCTCTAACCTCTGCCGGTAGCCAAAGTAGGATTGCATGTACATTTAGATCAAATCCCTGTCTTGAAGATTAATGTGTTGCAAGAGATTCATATTTTCTATTTTCTAATTAAAAACTGGAATATAAACTTTCTTCAGATGGGATGCTGCATCATAATTAAACTTCTCTGGAGTAATTAAATAAAGATAGATGTGAAGGATGTTGGTTCTGGGGAGGGGTAAATAAGAGGGAAGAATCATGGTAACAGAAAAAAGGGCACTTATCAGCCAGTACAAAAGAAACACATTTTGTATGTGAGTAGAAACCAATATTCCAGTTTGACAGAGAAATAAATCATGAATTCCTGGGTGTGTTTGGTTGCAGAAAACTGTATATCATAACAGTGTCATGTGTATATTGCATATCCACTGATAAGGGAACCATGAGCCAACTACAAACTCAAATTAAATGAGTTCGAAATGGAAATGAAAAGAAAATGTATTTGGCTTCAGTAATTCCTGAAGCCAAATACTCTTCAAATAACCAAACATTAGATCTAAAGTAAATATTTTACATCCAGCAATCTTTGATTTCAGTATTTAACACCTGAAAATGGACAGTTGATGTTTGTCTGACAGTATTTGATGGCTAACGAACAGTGGTAGTTTGACAGTACCTGATAGCATGACATGCAATAGCAGCCATGATTGGATACAGTGCTCTTCAAATATTCTCAGAATATGTGAAACTTTGGCACATACTTGACACTTAAAACATTGAACGTTAAAAACCGATATACAACATTTAAAACCATAAAAACATAAAAATGGATTTTAAAAACTCTACATATGCTGTTAAAAAGCCTGGGAGAAGAGAAAAGTCTTTACCTGGTGCCAAAAAGATAACAATGTTGGTGCCAGGCGGGCCTCGTCGGGGAGATCATTCCATAATTGGGAGGCTGCCAGTGAAAAGGCCCTCTCCCTTGTTGCCATCCTCTGAACTTCCCTCAGAATAGGCACCCGGAGGAGGACCTTAGATGTTGAGCATAGTGAATACTCAGAGAGTGGGAGGCAATGGTGAAAACGTCCAGGAAACTCAATTTTGTTTCTGTTGTCATGAATGGAGTTTAATATCCAAAGTTGTACATAGAGTTGGCAAAGAGTTTGTTGTTTTTGCTTTGCTCTAACATGTCAGGAATGCGGATGTAGTTATAAAGTACAGAATGATGGGTGGCAGCAGGAAGAAGGGAAATGTTGGCTGTTTTTTCACAGCTGTAGTAAGAGAGTGTAGGGGGAGGAAGTGTAAGACCATTAACCCTGGGGTCTAAAATTACCCAGGTGCACCACTGATCGCATATGAAAATAGTTCTATGACCCCGTGTGAACTACAGGCTGCAGATGCTGCACCCTAGCTGTGAAATCTAGTGTAATTTATCCTGAATCCTGGTGTGTATTTCCTGTGTATTTTCCCATCTCTGCTAGCCAATGAGGTGGGCCAGGGGAAGGAAAACACCAACATAATTTATGTAGGACATGGGATAAGTTGAAGTAGACATTGTGGATGGGAGGAAGAGAAATGGCAATCCCATGTTTCTTCTAACATTCAGTCTGTCCAAAGAGAGAATATGAGTGTGCGGGGAAAGAGAAATAATCCCCAGAAAGGCTCTTAAAATACATCACATTATTACTCTTTAGTTTTGAATGTACATAGGTGTGGGTTTTTGAACCTTGTTGAAATACTCCCCTCTTGCTAAAATCTCTCCCCAGTGAAATCTGAAATGGTGGCCCTGGTCAAAGCGATCTGCAATGTTAAGCAAACATGAATTTGGAAGAAACAATTCTGCAATGGGCATGGTCTGAGTGACATTTGAATATAACAGAACATTTGACATCTGCAAATATTTTCAAGACAGCATTAATATATTAGTATATATTAAACTATATTTGGCAAATAACCCTAGTGATTTATTGAGAACTCACATTAAATTCATCTTGCGCTGCCAATTAACTAGATACACACCCAGCTTGTAACTTAAATAGTAGCACAAAGACATAGAGACTGATTAACTTGTAAGGGGACATAAAAGGTTAACTGCTTACAAAAACAAGATTTAATTTAGGGTTATTAAATTTGGTGGCAGTGCAGGGAGTGGGGAGGAATACAGCCTTGCAACTCTATTAAATGCTAGGAAAGTGACAGGAATTGAGGAACTGGTCCTCAAAAATGCTCCACCAATTCACTGCAGTATTGACTGGGCTGCACACACAGAGCTTTGCAGAACAGGTTTTCATTTGCAAAAAAGCTCACTGTAATACCATTCACAGGAACTTCTGTAGATAAATAGTATTGCTTAGATCCTCAAAGAAAGCATTAAAGCATTAAAAGTTACCACATACTCGTAGTACTTGGTTCTACATGTTTAATTAAACCAAACCAGCGATAAGGTTTTTTAACGTTCTCTCATGCCTTGTTGATACTGTCTGTTGATTTATGAAATACTAGCTAATAAAAGCATGGTCAGAATGTAGCTAAAGTATTTTTTTTTAAAAAAAAATGCCTGCTTGCAAGTTATTAATAACAGGGGTGAATGATTTGAAATAGCTGAGGAGAAAACGTGCACTCTTATAGATCAGTACGCTGCAATTAGTAAAAGTACTTTATTATAATGGACTGTGACGACGGTATTGCAAAGGCACTGTGGTATTGGAAAGGCTGTTAGATACTTGAACGATACATCTATCTCTTTTACTTGATGAATGCAGAGTTCATTTAACAGCGACCTGTTGGGCCATTTTTCTTTTCTCCCTTTGTAACATGCCTGAGCCGAGAACAACAGGTCACTCGTCACTTTCTGCGGCCATTTCTGCAAGCATACAAGGGGCACGGTTTGGGAAGTAAATCTTTACCGACCGGCACATGCCTCCTCCTGTCCTGTTGATGTTAGCATTGGAGCACGTAGAGCCACTATATCATGTTAACATGACCACACAGCTGGAACGGCATGACCGTTTGCTATAAACTGGGAATTATTCATACCACTTCAAAAGCGTGGTGACTGCAAACAGTGTTTTGTTTGCCAGCTAGCACAGTGAAGTAGCTTGATCTCAAGAATGAAACAGCTTCTGCACTCGCATCTGCAGAACCGCGAACACCTGCTGCTGGCAACAATGTGGCATTGTAGGGAACTATTGGACACTGCTGTTCACCACTGTGTGTTTACTTTCCAGCAACCCACACTTCCTGAGGTGCTTGCATTTATTATTATATTTTTAACACATTTGTGCCCCCATCCTTCTTCCAAAGGGTTCAGAACGGTGTGCATTCCTGTGAGGTATGTTAGGCTGAGGGATAGCGTCTTGCCCAAATCTAACTGATCAACATCAAGGGCTGAGCAGGGTTTTGAACCCTGGTTTCCCCAGTTAAACTCTCTATCTGCTACACCATGCTTTCTCTGTAAGAAAGCAGCCTTTAGTGGTGCTAGAAACAGAGAAACATATCAGAATTTAAGGATGCACAGCCATGCGTCCTTAGTTAAGGTTCGACAGGAAAGAAGCATTCGACCATTATAAAGAGGTAACTGGGGCGTTGGTCATTCTAACATTCATAAAAAAAAGAAATTCCCCACCAATCTTTCTGAAATTTACATGTGCCAGAAAGAAATGTCTATTTTACCCGAAAATTGCAGGACGTTTGGTTAAAGATTAACAGAGGAAGGGCAGTTAACAGAAAGAAGAAAAAACCTTGGTCATGCAAAACTGTTTCTGAAGAAAATATTGGAAACCATTTGTGTCCAGCCCTAGTTGAGCCAGGATGGCCACCGTGTGTTAACCATTTCCGTTTATGTACTCCCCGTCTACTCTACAATTTAAGAAATTCAATTTATTTTAAATTTTTATTGCTAATAAAAGCCTATGGAAGCTCATAATATGGCACTTGGAATGGGGTGGGGGAGGAGATAATAACTGCCATCTGGAGTAAAGCAGCAAACAGCAGCAGCTGTGAATTTCTCTGACCTCTGTGTGTGTGTGTACATGGACAAGTAATCCCCTCAGCATGACCAGATCCTACCACAAGGAAGCTATGGAATTGAATGGGAGTGAAACTTAAGTTCACAAGCAGGCCTGACTTCCCTTGAGGGCAGAAAGTTTTGCTGCCTGAAGTCTGAGAAGCAGAGCCTGGTTCTTGTCTTCCTTTTGAAAGAAGAAGAGTCCTCTTTTCTCCATTGGAACATGTTTTCCTTTGGCTTTGAGACTATTTTTGGCTATCTTTTCCCAAGCTGAGTTCTTCCGAGCAAGGCACCTGGCTCCTGAGCAGCTTGGTGTAGTTTTGTCCCCCTATTTGATTTTGCTCACTGATGAAGGTTGGGCTTCACAGCACTTTTCATTTTAAAATATGTTCTACACTCTCTACCTGGATCAATTTTCCCCACTTGGACTTTGCTGAGTTCTTCACCCTGGATTCTAGGAGAGATCTCTTTCAACCTCTGGATCCATGATAGCCTGGTCTTCAGATCTCTGAAGGTAGCTATACATTCCTTCAATCCCCTCCCCCACCCTTATACACACACACACTGCTCCATTCCTTTTTTTTCAAAGAGTTTGGTCCATACTGCTATAAAGCTGAAAGCTTCAAACACTTCATTTAATTAGTTTGGGCCAGTGTAAGTTTCAAGCACAACTTTGAAACCTTTCAAAGTGCTTCTGGGCCGATAACATTGTTTTCGGCCTAGTCATGCTGTTTTTCTAATTGGTCTAAGAAACAGTTAAACTGTACTTTATTTTGCATAGTGTACACATGTATTTTCTTTCTAATCGTTGCATGTTTCACATTTCACTTCTGTAACTGATGTACTTTTGCATTTACTTTTTGCTTATAAACCATTCATATCTTAAGACTTCTTGAGTGGCATGTTTTCATTGGTTCAACAAGTTAAAAGGGGTGTTCCCTGTTTTCCTGCTTATGTTTCAAAATCTATTTTCAACAGGCCTAGTAACTTCAAGAGTTACAGAGTTGGGGGAAATCCTCAATCTCTTTGTGAACAGAGGCACTGAGTAAGGGAGCCCTGGAGATAATTTAGACTGACCTCAACCACACAACACTATTCCCCCTTCTGAAGAGGCCTGGACCATAGACTCCTAAAGACTAGGGCTGTGCACAGATCCGGATCTGGATCCTGAATCCGAGGCGGATCAGGATGATTTGGACCTCCAAAAACTGGATCCAAATTGGATCGAGGGAGGTCCGAATTGATCCGGATTGGATTGCTTCAGTCTGAATTGATATGGATCAATCTGGAGATTCAGACACCATTTTAAGTGTTCTTCCCCATAGACTTGCATTGGGGGAAAGAAAGGGCTATAACTTCTTTATTTTTTAAGATATAAAAATGAAACTTGGGCACATCGCAGAAGGGCTGTAGGTACTCATGTGTGACATATTTCAGAAACATAGGTGCATGCGTGTAGTGACTATGAAGTTTTGAAAAATGATCAAGAAATGCCTATAACTTCTTTATTTTTCAAGATACACATATGAAAGTTGGGCACATTGCAGATGGCATGTAGGTACTCATGTGTGTCAAATTACAGACACAGAGGTGCAGGCATTTGGTGGCTATGAATTTTTGAAAAATGATCACTTTGACCTGCATTGGGGAAAAGAGAAGAAAAATCGTTGCGTTGGGGAAAAGAAGAAACAACTATAACTTTTTTTATTTTTAAAGATAGAAACATGAAACTTGGGCACATTGCAAATGGCATGTAGGTACTCATGTCTGCCAAATTACAGACACATAGGTGCAGGCGTTTACTTGCAAGGAATTCTCTTTCTCCTTGCCTTCTATACTGAAGGGATGACAAATCATCTCTCACTGTCTGTGTTTTTCAAAACAATGTGCCCACCTTGCAGGGCCGTTTGTTGTGTTTTGGCTTTACAATTGAAAATTGAGACAATCTAGGGCTGACTGAGTAGTGCTCTCATCATCAATGACTGCTGCTGACTGCGTCTGTGTGTGGCTGCATGCACCTGCACAGTTGTCTAATGTTACGTTTCTGGATTGTATCTTTTTTTTTTTTTTTAGTATAATTTTTATTCATTTTTCAACAAAACAAACAAACATACACATGATGATATATAAACAAACTAACTCCCTCGACTACCCCCGTGCACCCCCCCCCCGAGACCTACTCCCATTCATTCATCTTCCTTCCAGAATTTTAATGATTCTTTTGAAGGCGACTGTCCCTTTCCCGATCTTAAAACATATTCCAAAAAGGGATTCCATATATCTCCAAAATCACTCTTACTGGACATTCCCCTCATTATTTTCATTTTACATGTCAACATATCATTCAATGCTATATCCCAAATTTCTTTATACCAATCTTCTATTTTATAACTTCGTTGCCCTTTCCAATTTTTAGCAATCATTATTCTAACGGGCGCCAGGAGGTTGTTTACCAATTCTCTATTAATTATATGCTTATTACTGCTATCCCATATTGCTAGTAGAGCTAGCTTCGGGTTTAATTCCAATTTACTTCCAATTATATCACTTATTTCTTTAAAAACCTTTTCCCAGAATTTTTGTATTTGTTCACAGCTCCACCACATATGAAAATAGGTCCCAACCTCCTGACATCCCCTCCAACAATTCTTAGACACTTTTTTATCAATCTGATGAAATCTTACAGGTGTTAGATACCATCTCCAAACTGTCTTATAATAATTCTCCTTAATTCTAATCGACAATAATTTCAACATTCTTACATTCCACATCCTCCCCCAATTATCTTCATTAATTTTTTCCCTAATATCTACTTCCCATACCTCTTTTATAACGTTAAGTGAGTCCTGAAATTCCCCCTCTATTAAAATTTTATATATCTCGCTAGTGAGTCCTTTTTTAGCTCTGGCTTCATCTTTTTTTTCTATTTGTTCAATTAAATCTTCAAATCTGGTATTATTTCTACATTTCTTATTTTTTTTCCTCCATTCCTCTGTCCATTTTACCAGTTGCAGTGACTTAAACCACGCTATCTTCTGTCCTTTAAACAACTCTTTAATGTGCTCACTATCTTTCATCTTTCCCATCCAATTCCTTAGCTTAAGAATATCTTGTTCTTTCAGTCTCACTTCCATCTCTGATTTTAATGCTCTTGGGAAGTTTCCCACTACCACAACTGGGGCTAGCGGAGAATCTTCTGGTATCAACTTCCCCCTATACTTCTTCCATATCGATATTATATTTTCCAATAATGGGTTGTCCAGTACCTTCCATTCTTTCTTCTGCATTTTGCGATTCCAGCCAATCCATATCTTGCTCCCCTAAAATAGCATGAATAACATATCTTAACTGATTAGCAATATAATAATTCTTAATATTAGGAAGTCCTAAACCTCCTTTCTTTTGAGTCTTATACCATAACCCCTTATTTATCCTAGCTCTTTTATCCCCATTACAATATGCATTAATCATATTTTGCCAATTTTTAAGCTCAGCTGCTGAAATTCTAATAGGTAGCATTCTAAACAAAAAATTAACCTTAGGTAATATCTTCATTTTAATAACCGCTATTCTACCAAACCAAGAATGTTTTAATTTTCTATAAATCTGTAATTTCTCCCCTACCTCTTTTCTTAAGCTTACAAAATTAAGTTCCTCTATTCTTTCTAATTCTTTATCTATATTAACTCCTAAATATCGTATTATATTTTTATGTCTTAATCCTAACTTAGCTTTACATTTCTCCATCTCTTCCTTGTTTTAATTATACAACATCATTTCAGACTTCCCCCAGTTAACTTGTAATCCTGTAATTTCCCCAAATTCCCTCACATGTTTCTGAATCGTCTCCCCACTTTCTAGGGGATCTTCTATTGTCAATAACGTATCATCCGCAAACATATTTACTTTAATCTTATTTTTTCCCCCTATCCCCTTTAATATTTCATCTTCCCTAATTACATTTGCTAAAATTTCTATAACTATTGCAAATAAAATCGGTGAAAGTGGACATCCTTGCCTAGTTCCTCGGGCTAGTATTATTTGTTGCGTTAACCCATCATTAACCATTATTTCCGCTTTATTATTTTTATACATCTGATTTATCACTCCCATAAATTTATGTCCAAACCCAAATGTTTTTAATATTATTTTTAACGCTGGCCATTCCACGCAATCAAAGGCTTTGAAAATATCTAAAGCTAATAATCCTGCTTTTAAGTTTCTTTTTTTTATAATATTTATTATATTTATAACTCTCCCAATTAAATTCGGCATTTTCCTACCTAAAATAAATCCGCATTGATCATTTTTAATATATTTAAATATAAATGTACCCATTCTTTTAGCCATAATTGCTGAAAATATTTTTGCATCCTGATTTATTAAAGATATTGGTCTATATGACGCTGGATCTGTCAAGTCCTTACCTGGCTTCTGTATTAATACTACCAGGGACTGGTCCCACGATGGCGGGGTCATTCCTCCTTCTATTATATTATTAAATAATTTTTTTAATCTTGGTATTAAAATATCTTTAAATATTTTATAAAATTCCGGCCCCAGACCATCAATCCCCGGAGACTTACCTCCTTTTAGTTTTCCAATAATTCCCTCAATTTCTTTGTCAGTAACCAAGGCTTCCATACACTCCCTATCTTGATCATCCAGTCTTATTTTCCAATTCCTTTCTACATATTCCCGAATCTTCTCTTGTGAAAGCGCCTCTGAAGTATATAAATCTTTATAAAATTCCTGAAAAATCCTTAATTTATCTTTCATTACATTACATCTATTCCCTAACTTATCTCTTATTGTCCCTATCATATTCTTAGCCTTCTCTGACTGCGTGGATCTAGCCAGCAATCTGGAATTTCTATTACTAAATTCAAAAAAATCTCTCTTTAAATATAATAAATTCTTTTGGACCTGTTCTATTTCTTCTTTCTCCAATTCCTTTTTTTTAGCCTGAATTAGGGCATATAATCGCTTATCTTTTGACTGTCTCAGTCTCTCCTCTAGACTCCTTATCTCTTCTTCAACCTTTTTATTAAGTACTTCCTGTTGCTTTTTAAGTGTGGACATTTCCCTAATACAGATCCCTCTTATTACTGCTTTCATCGTATCCCATAATAATCCTTGCGAATTAACTCCTTTTTCATTTATCTGCCATATTTCCTGCAGTTCCTTTTTTAATTTATCAACTATGTTTTTATTTTTAAAAATTCTTCCGTCCATTCTCCATCTGTTTGCTTGTTTATAATCCTTCTTTAACTTGATATCCATCATCATTAAAGCATGGTCTGTGATCTTTATTACTCCAATATCACAATCTATTAATTTAGGTACCATATTCTTTGATATAAAAATATAATCAATCCTTGAATAGCTCTTAAATCTAGGTGAGTAAAATGTATATTTTCTTTCTTGCCCTTTTACAACTCTCCATACATCCATTAATTCTTTCCTCTCCATTAATTTAGCTAATTCTGTCTTACCCTCTCCTCTACTATCTCTTATTATATTATCTCTATCTTTCCCTTTATCTAGTACCATATTAAAATCTCCAGCCATCACAATATTCTTTTTCCCTAAATCTCCCACCATATTAAATACTTCTTTAATAAAATCAATTTGTTTCCCATTTGGAGCATAGACATTTATCAGCACAAATTCTTCCTCTTCCAACGTACAGTGAATTATAAGGATCCTTCCATTCTTATCTTTCTTTATATTTTGAATATTAACACCACATTTCTTCGATATTATTATTGCCACACCTCTTGCTTTAGAAGTACCAAATGACTTTTCATAAACTCCAACTTCCCTCATTCTTAACTCATTAGCCCCCTCCTTTATCTGATGGGTTTCCTGTAAAAAGATTATATCTATTTTTTTCTTTTCAACAATGTTTCAATTCGTCGTCTTTTAACCACCGTTCCTAGCCCCTTAACATTTAGAGTTGCACATCTCAATTTATTCTCCATTTCTTACTTCCAGCCACATCATTAAATTGGTCTCGGTCAGTGATACACATACCCCCCCTTCCCCCCCCACACCCATTTTTACCCCCCTCCTCACCAGTCATCTGGGCTCTGGTCCCAATTATTTTAGAACTCTTCAGGGGGGGGGAACACGGCCCAACCCACAGAGCAAAGTCCGATCCTCCCCTCCTTTTTTTTTTTTTTTTTTCTTTCCCCTCTAATCCCTTTCATTGACTGGAACCTCCAACCGCTCCTTCTAGTTGATCTCTGGAACCTCCAACTGCTCCTTCCACTTGGACTATTTCTCCCAGATCCTTGGCATCGATTATGCCCAGCTTCTCCAACAACTCGATTCCCTGCTCGCACGATGTTATTCTTTCTTGCTTCCCTTGCCAGAAGAATCTCAAAAATACTGGGTATCCCCAGTTGTAGGTTATCGATTTCTTCCTCAATGCTGCTGTACAAATTTTGACACTCTTCCTCCACTGGACGGTGTGCGCCGATAAATCCTGATAAATTTCTATTGCTGTTGCTTGAATCTTTGGTTGAGCTTGTCGTCTGATTGCCTGCATAAATTTTTCTTTTTTATAATAATTTGCAAATTTAACAATTATGTCCCTTGGAAGCACTCCTTTACGCTTAGAACCAACTCTATGCGCCCGTTCAAGATCAGCTTCCTCCCAGGCCTCATCTGGAAGTTGTTCTCTTATCCATGTCAAAATAGTATCTCTTAAATCTTTTAAAGTCTCTCCTTCTTGTTCTGGGTATTTTCTAATGGGAATATTAGCCCATTTGTCTCGATCCTCCATAGCGATAAGGCGTAGTTCATGTTGAGAGAGCTGGACTTCCTGTTTCTTACAAACTCCCGCCAGAGCTTTAGTATCTGCCTGGAGCACTCCAACATCCATCACCACTTGCTTTAAACCCTCCATGAGTTCGGTCTGCGTATCTGAAATGCGCTTCGCCAAACGTTGTTCCAATCCAATAAGCATGTTTTTTATGTCATCCTTTAATTCATCCATTGGGTCTGGCTGCCCTCCTCTGGGTATCTTCGGAATTGCAGCTGGCTCTGAAGAAACAGAGCCCTTAACGGGAGATTTTTTCCCAGTCTGCTTGTCCGGCATTTCCACTCGGGTCAGCCTATGCCACAATCGATCTGATCCTCTCTCTCTTACAGGTCTTACCCAGGCGGGGGTGGGAATAGAGGGCTTCTGACGTCTCTGCTTCTTCATAAAATTCCCTCCTCCCTCTTCTGCCTGGAGGCCTCTCACTTATGTCTCTACGTTGCAGCCAATACTTCAGTTCACTGGGAGTTAACTTAACTTCTTCTCAAACTCCCTCCAAGTGTGCCATAAACAGGCTATCTGCCGATTATAGTCCATAAATCAATCCACTAATGGCGTCTCGCTCCTTAGACCCCTTTTGCATCCAGCCGGAACAAAGGGAACAGCCGGAACAGCCAACAATCAGCAATTTCTTGCTACTCTCAAATCCCCCTTCAAAGATTGTTCACTTCCAGTCTATATATAATGCCTGTTAATCCTTTAAGTCAAGCAAGCTGTGTTATTATAAGTCCATAAATTACCTCATTAATGGCGACTCTCCTTCTCCGTAGTCACGTAGTCACTTTCACTTTTACTGCAGCAATCAGTAAACAACCTCCAGCCAGCTCTCGCTCGTTTCCAGATCGCCCTCAGCAATTATTCACTTCCAGACAATATTTCATGCCTTTTATTAGTCTTTACGATAAGGAATTAGTGCTTAATTCATAGCTTTTTTAAGGAGGACAGAAGATCTGTGACTTTACCCTGACTCGATCATAGCCACGCCCCCCTGGATTGTATCTTGAAAAATAAGAAAGTTACTAGCAGTTGTGGATTGCCTGGAAAATTGCAGTTTTAACAATTCCTTGTGTCTGCATCGTCCTGCCATTGTCTGCCATCGTCCTACCGTCGTCTTCCCTCCTCGCTGTGGGCTGCCGCATTTGCTGGTCGTGGCGGGTGATGATGTCATCCACCATGACCAGCATATGCAGTGCTGTAACCAATTAGAGTGCCACATTTGCCGGTCATGGCAGGTGACGTCATCACCCAGCGCGACCAGCAAATGCAGCGGCCCACAGCGATACGGAAGATGATGGCAGGACGATGGCAAGACGACACGGAGGAGGCAGCAGGTAAGCAGGGAGAGTGGGGGGAGGGAGGGAGACAGTGAGGAGAGCAGGAGGGAGTGCTGTGACCAGATCCAGATTGCTGATCAGATCTGGGCCGATCCGGGGCCGATCTGATCAATTCGGTTCTGGGATCCAGAGTTCCAGATAACCCCGATCCGACTCTGACTCGGGATCTGGATCCAGTCATAGCCCTACAGAAAATACACATACAAAGAAGAAAGCTAAGATGAACCCTTCTGTTGTACATATTTGCTTTCCCACATGCAAAAGGGCGGTGTCAGGTGGCCTGGGGGTGGGGTATGTGTGTGGGACATACAACTTCTCACCTGAGGCAGATATAATACCATTCAGAAAAAGCATTATTGTTTGTTTCTGCTCTATTCTAAACTGGGCCTGAATATAGTGAAATTGCTGTAGGCAAGAACACGTCAGAAGCCGCAGCAATTTAATTTGCTTTAATAATGATAGACGAGGATTCCAAAGATGCTTGTGAATACATTTCTTTGGTACCCCATTGCCTTTCTTCTGTGTTAAAATTTGCACATGTGTTTTCCATGTAAGATTATGCTTCTCAAAATATCTCACAAACTTATAGAAAAGTACTTATAGATGATTGGTTGTAATTTACCCAGACTTAAATTTTGACTTATTCCAGATGATACTTTCTCCTAATTTTCCAATATGTATATGAATGTAAAAGACTAAATGCATGCAGATAGGATTTTTTTCAGCCTCACTTTATATTAAAACCAGCCTATACAGCTATAAATCAGCCCACTTAAACAATGAGATTGTGTACTGTTGAAAACCAAAACAGCGTATACAGGAATAAAAGAGAAAACTGTATTTCATTTGCTTGCTGTGGAGGCTGTAGAAGGACATTCTTGGAAGAGTAATCTAAAGATTTATCTTAACAAATTGGATTACGATCTACTTCAAAACAGCAAGCCTATAAAGTCCTACCAGCCCCAGTACGGAATATCATTTATACATTTCACTGGGGAGGGGGGATTATAATTTATTTTCAACATTTGTGATGCTTGTAAGATTTTTTCCAGTACTTCCATCATTGTAATCTCTGTCTCTCCTCTTTATTTTAATCCACTGAACTCCCAGACACTGGAACAATGATAGGATCAATGGGGATTTCAGGAAGATTTTCCTGTCTCAGCAGTATTATTATTCTAAGCAAGCAAGAGGGCACTCTCTTGTAAGGAATTCCTCTGATATTGTTGACCAGACTGAACTTTGCTGAATTCCAAATGCATTTTGTATCTCTAAGCCTTTTTCTTCTGTCTGCGTGACTCCCAAAGACAATCTGCTTGGGCTGATCCCTATTTTTTCCCCATAAGAAATAGTACTTAAAGGTCTTGATGTTGATCTGTCCAAACAATATGAATGGGATTTGTTCTCAATGAAGGGAGATGGAAAGGGGGCAGCATAGTAGTTGGAACACTGAGCAGTGAACCAAGAGCTGCCTAATTCAAATCTCTCCTCAGCTGCAAGCTCACTATTTGTTGTTAGACAAACTACCATCTCTGCATTATGAGTATAATGTTGACCTACTTTATAAGGCATTATTTTGGATTGTTGTATGGGTTACTAAAAAATAATGTATGTCAAGTACCTCAAATGCTCTGAAGTGTCATATGTGAAAAGCATGCAAATCAGTTTTATTGATTATAAAAGTATTTTTGTGTGATTATTTGATTTTAGGGATGGGGGAATCTGTCAGTTTTACTTTCTCTTGGTTTGTCCCAAACACTGAGATATTTCTTTTAAGTTGGCACGAAAATTTGTAGGTATTTTTATGTGCATTTCTCCTGATATGGGCATTTTGGGATGCAATTCCCCAATATGCATGTGGCTTGCAAGCTATTTCACCAATAGATGCACATTTATGTGCACTTTCCCCTAACAGGCACATTTTTGGGGAAATTCCAATATTTGGAGAAGTGTGAATTTTGAAGGGCAACTGACTTCCGGTTCACATATTGATTTGAAAGTATGAAATTGGATAAGGTCACATTGAAAAGAGAATTGAATGAATTTCCCCACTGTTCTTAACAAATAAATCAATAGATCAAATAGGGACAGAGGGAGGAGCCAGGATTTCTTCTGTGAGTTAGACTGTAAATAACTTGGACTGCAATGGCTTGACTGAAACCATACTGAATAGAGAGGAATTCAGGATAGGATAAAACTTTTTGGAGGGGTTTTTACATGCCCTCAGAGTTCTTCTCCAAATCCAGCTCAGGACAAGTATTTGACAGATTTCTATGACTTAGGAGGAACTAAAATAAGAACACAATAAAAGCCATGCTGGATCAGATGAATGGTCCATCTAGTCCAGAATTCTATACACACAGTGGCCAACCAGCTGTTGACCTTAAAATCTTCAGACGGGATCCATGACATTGCAATGCAATATATACATATGATAACAACCATTTTATAAAGTTCTGTCTGTCACACCATATTGGTGCTACAGTGTATGGGAATGGCTTGAATACGCCCCACCCCCACTCAAAAAAGCCCAACTCTGCCTATGACATGTCATGGAACTTCTAACCAATAATAAAATGACATAGTTTAACATTACATAAATTACATAAATATACTAAAAATTGGCTTTCATGCCAACTATTGTTCTATCATAGCAAATTCAGATTTACAACTGAGTTAGATCATGGCATGTGTGGCTTTGCACACATCAAACGTTAAGGAGAAACCAACATTAATTCATTTAATTAATTCCTATGTCATAATCAAAACCGCAGGAATAATAATAGCACCAATCCAAACAGAATGGGATTTGAAGCAAACATATTTGTCTTCAACACGTTTTTACATAGTAACAAAATGGCTGCTCTTGAGAGTTTCTCTCTTGCCACGATACTTTGACAGATTGCCCTCAAATTCATTTATTCATGAATTTGTCTTCTTGGACAAGCCCTCACACCGTTTTTGGTTTAAACATCCACACACAATTCAACCATGCTGATATTTATAGTAGGGCAGGATCATGAGTCTAAGATGAAGTTAATAATCCAAAACAGCAGGATAACACCTTTATTTGTGCCAACTGAAACATCACAAAATAGAGAGCAAGCTTTAGAGTTCTCCAGAACTGTTTCTAGGCTGGATATTAAGCAATACCAGGATTGGGGGGGAGCAAAAACATACTCATATATATTTATATATATTTTTACTCCATTTTACTCCATTTTACTCCATTTTATTCTGTAATATGTGTATTGTAATATGTGTATTTTACTCCATTTTACTCCATTTTACTCCATTTTATTCTGTAATGTGTGTATTGTAGGATGCTGATTGTGAGATCGGGCTAAAACCTATTTTAGGTTGCCTCAACAATAAAGATATTGGAGTTCAAAAGTCAGCTTGTAAGAGTCTTTCTTTCTTAAGATCTGTCCTGCTAGTGGGGCAGAGGGTGCGGTTATAGGCAGAGCCAAGGGTTCACCACTGAGGGAGCAAATTAGATCTAGTGTTCTCCCCATCTTTCTCATATGCAAAGATCCTATGACCGCTTGAGGAATTCATTACATCAGGAGTGCAAAGCAGAGGGTTGGGTGATGTTTCGAATCTATAACACAGCATGAAAGCACTCCTTGAAGCTCACATTGCTCTGCTCCACCAACAAGCCAGCACTAGGTGCCATTAGCAGTGCAAGTATTAAGCTCAGGCAGACAAGCACTCAGCTGGCAAATTTTAGTGGCTAGAGTTTGGGCTGGGATTCAGTGGCTCTCAGGGCTAGGCGCCAGCACTTACACAATTGTTGGGCGATAAAATAGATTAGTGATTACTTATGCCTCCTAAGAAAAGAATTGGTGGTAAGAGGGGAAAGGGCAGGGCGCCTTGCCCCCCTGCCAAGCGCCCACTACAGCAACCTCTTTCCTCTTCGGATGAGGAGGAACTGGATTTAAACCAGGTTTTGAAGCGCATAGCTGCTTTGGAACAGGATAATGCTGTTCTAAAGCAACAACTAAGTGCTGTTAAGCACCAGCTGCAGGTAAAGGAACACAATGAAAGGGGACCCCTAATAGGGATCGGACTCTCTTTTCAGATCTGAGATCCGGGGTTGAGAAAGAAAACCCATCGAGTGGAGCTGCCACGTTGACTGAGCCTGAGCCATCAATGCAGGCACAGATTCCCGAAACTGGAACATCTGGATCAGGGTATAGCGACAACTTGCCACAAAGTGAGTACATTGCACAGCCAGCGGCCTTTCCAAGATGGCATCCTTTTAACTCTTGGGGGTTTCCCCCGTGGGGTATGAATCAAATGTGGCCATTTTCAAGGCCAATCGAATACGAGGATCACAGTGAGTCTAGTGTGGTACAACAAGAGTCCTTATTGCACGCTGGTGTGGCAAGCGGACACACGCTCAGCTGACGTTGTGGCATCCACAGTATCTCAGGCTCCGATAATGCGGGCAGAGGTAGTCAATAAGACTGCAACCCACATAGCAACAGCGTGTCAGACAACACATACAGAGCCAATGTCTGGGCAGGAGGGATCTTGTATTGATCCCTATGCCTCACCAAAAGGCTCACTTCTACCCTATGGTGCCATATCTACTCCCTTAGGTTATCATTTGTTGCCGGCCACAAAGGAGAAGATATGGAAGGGAGTGTGTATTGACATATTCTCACTTCTTTTCAGGGAGGAGGAGAATAAGGAGTGTGATAGGGATCAAGAATGGAGTAGGAAAAAGGAAGTTGAAAGGACATGGGCCAGTTGGCTGGCCAGATGTATTATTTTTATGGGGGTGGTACAGCAAAAACATCCAGATAAGGGCATGGACCTAACGAATATCTAGATACGATATTTCGTTGTGATACAGAATACTGAGGACCAGTTTGGCTGAAGTCATGAACTGGGCCAGAGTTCTGGCTCCGTCACGTCCCATTTCAGCTCCGGATTAAAAGCAGTTTTTAGGCAAAAGGCTTCATCATCCAGTTCATGACTCCAGCAAAACCTGTATTGGACATTATATTTATATTATATATATAGGGCTGGTGGAGTTCACCTCTCTGATACAGGGAATATTTTCCTGCAGAATCTGCATGTGGGTTTGCTGGAATTCTTCTAGAATTGGTGAGGATAGTGAGCCTAAGCTGAGGCTTGGCCCCCTCCGGGGGTGGGATGTGCGGGAATTTAATATAGCAGGAGTGCAGAGCAGGGAGTTGGGTTGGGTCTGACTTCCTTAGAGCAACAACAAAGAAGCATTCCTTTGACTCTGAGTCCTTCACCAGCAAGCCATTTTATAGAGAGGGGAAATTGGGATCCTATCTAAACTACTGCTTTAAAACGGTTTATAACTATTAACCGGTTTAAAACTGTTATATGTCTCTACCTATGCATTCCGGGATTAAAGACAAGTAATCTGGTCTTGATTTCTGTGTTGTTTTGTTTTAATTATGTTGAACTCTTCCAGTGTTTGAGCCTATGGCTTCAGTATTTAGATTTTTTAAAAAAAATCAAACTGGCAAAAGAATGAAGTTTAAGAAGTATTATATTATATATATATCAAGTATTTTATCATGTTGTTGTTCCCCGCCTCGATCCAGAAGGAGAGGCGGGTAAGAAATAAATAGTTATTATTATTATTATTATATTATTATAAACTGTTTTAAAGCAGTAGTGTAGATAGGCTCTGAGGCATGTCATGCAAGTTAAACCAGTAGTGCAAAGCAGGGAGGATCTACAGAGAAACAAAATCCCAGCAACAAGCGACTCCATTGCACAGAAGGTGAAGTGAAGGGGGCAGCGGATTGAGAAATCAAAATAATAAATTAAGGGGTAAAGTGAAAACAATCAAACGACATTGAAAATGGTATGGTGAGGAACCCCGTCCATTTCTTTCACTCACCCAGGCCACCAGTTTAAAGGGGAATCTTTTAAAAACACTGCTTTTTAAAAATAAAAATAAAAATGAATAGATACATGCACATCTCCCTCCAGGGAGTGTGGTTAAAGTGCATGCCTCCCCATCCATGGGCTTTGTTTAACAGCAAAATGGTTTTGTTTTTTCCAATGGTTTTTCCAATACTCCTGCATTTCAGTGGTGCATTCAGGGGCGTGGTGGCAGGAACTGGAAAGAAAAAGGCTGGGGAGGAGCATATGGCCAGCAGGCTGCATGTTGCTCTACTCTACTCTAGAGGAACTGCGCTTCTCTACCTTTCCCCAGTTTCCCCGGCTGGTTTAGCAGAAGAGCTAAAAGTATACACCCAATATACCTCTTTTTTTGTCCGTTACTGTAAAAGGCTTTTTGCATGCTACTGAAAAAGACCGTGGGACATGGGAACTGGGGCAACTTTGGGATATGGGAACCGGGAACTGGAACAACCAGGCAAATTGTTAGTATTTCCATTGGGTCTGAGGAGGGAGATGCTTGTGGATTTCCAATAGATTTGGTGACACACAGGGCAAGAGCTTCCCTTTCATCAAGAGGAAATGAAGACAAGGTCAAAGAGACAGCAAAGCAACCATGTTAGGGCAGGAATACACATCAGTGGAAACCGGTGGAGGCTGGTGGCTCCCATTTCGCCGGGGCTGTGAATCCATTCTGGGTTTCAATCAGAAACAGCCAGAACTCTAAAAGGGTGCTTAATCCCATCCCCAAAATAATGTCAGCACACTGGATAGATCCTTTAGAATTCTAGCCGTTTCCGGCTGATCCCAAGAACGGATTCATAGCCACCAGCCTCCACTGGTGGAAAAGGAGAAACTTAAAAGCCAATGGCTTCAATTTCCCAGTGTCCCTTCTATGCTTGGCATAGGATAGAAATATAAGACAGCGACTGAATTCCTTATCACATTTCTGGAAATATCCCTCCCCTCCCCCATACACACACAGTCTGATGGTATTTCCCAGGAGCATTCCCCTTATACATTCACTTAGATGTTCCTGCTCTGTATCACTATCACTCCAGGGATAGTCCTTCAGAGAAAGCCAGGTAATTTGGAGGAAATGGGTGAAGACATAATTCAATTTACATATAACATGATTTTCTGACATAGATGGGCAACACCAAACATTTCCTAAGCTGACACTTGCATTTATTTTAGGCAGTCATCTATTCTCATTGCTCTTTAATCAAGTTCTAACAGGCCTAAGTTAGGGGCCAGCATGTTTTCTTATATATGAGGCTGAATGATGTAATATTACTTCCTGTTGCTCTGGGGACCTTTGCTCCTGTTAGTGTGGCTCTAGTGCTCGACTGTAACCCTGTATAATCTTGAAGGAATGTTTCCAGTCATAGACTTTTCACCTTGGGGTGATTTCATCCAGATACTATTTCTAGCGGCTTTACTGGTTTCAGCAGAATAAAGGACAGGACCATCTGAATAAAATAAAATGTCACCATTAAATTGGGTTTTTGTAGCTTAAGGTATAATGTAATGATATTTTTCCCCCAACAGCTGCTTTCAGTTGGGTTTGAAGGTTGGAAAACCCTGGCGTGTCTGATCCAAAGTAATAAAATGCAGGTTGCATTACTTCCTCCTTCTGTGTTGTATACAATAAGCAAGGCCCAGACACTTTACATGGTAACTGATAGCCATTAAGATTTTTTTACTGTATGTTAACATTAATCACTGCACTTGACAATGGATAAGGGAAGCACAGATGAAAAGCTTTAAAAAAGCTAAGACTGAGTCCAAGGAACACAAGGCAAACTGAAATGAACTGAATTTCCAGTGTGATCTAATAAACCAGATTAGATGATAGAAGATCTGGGTTCTAATTCAAATTCTACCACAAACTCCTTGTGTTGCCTTGGGCACATCACACTTTCTCTCAGGCATGGTTCCTCATCTGAAAATTGGGGATAAGAGTTATGGGGATAAGACATTGGGGGTAAGGGTGTATGTGGAGAATGGATAATTACTGAGAATACTGAAAGTGAACTGGGAGAGATATGTAGAGAATTGCAGGAAGAGCTATCTGATTTGCTTGGAAAATAAGAGTCAATTGTACTAATCCCCTGCACTGCCACTCTCACACAAAAGGGAGAAATAGGGTTGTATCCAATGTTAGTCTAATTTAAGTCCCATTAATTTGAATGGGTCTACTTGAAGTAGGACTAACATTGGGTACAACATAAAGACGGGGTTCACACAACACTAAAACCTACTCTCAAACCTACACTAAAACCTACACTCAAGGGTAGCTGTTGAACTGTGGGTTATTGCATTGCCAGAACCTTCTGCAATAACAAACCATGGTTTGTTAAAATAAATAGCCCACAGTTCACAACCCAACAACAAACCTTGGGTTCTCTTCAGGGGTTGTTCATGGTTAGCATACTATGGTTTGTTAGTGTGGCTTGGCTCAGATAACACAATAATCAATGTTTAAACAATAACCCATGTTTCAATGACAACACATACTCCACCCATGAGAGTGGGTTATCATGCTATGTGAACCCAGACAATGTGACCTACTCCCAATAACAGCAATGAACATAACAGAAAACACTTTTCCAATTAGCGGTGCTATGTAAGTGTTGCCTAGCAGCTATACTGTTGAGTAGCATTAATGGCAGACAGTGAATGAAAGAAACTAATATTTCCCCCTGGCATTGCCTATGTGATGGCATTTATTTATTATTTATTTATGGAAGAAAATCCATAAATAATGTGAATCCTCACCTGAAGTCTGAAATGATACATACGAGACACAGGTCTACTTTTTCAGTGAGAATTAGCGCACAGTTCATGGCCATATCTCTGCTACAAATCACTTTAGCACATGTGATGGAGTCTCTCAGGAATTCTGGAAATCGTAATTTTGTCAGATACTGAAAACTTTCTTAGAAGTTTCTATGTCCCTATCTGCTGCTACCATAAAATTGTACTTCATGGGCTTCCCTGGCAAGGAGGATATACTTTGAATCCAGTTTAGGTCTGTAGTATGGATATGTTCTATGACTTGACAAGGGCCAAATAAAGTACTAACCTCACAGACTGATCCAGTGTGGGGAAAAAATATTGTGACCCAAGTTTAACTTTATGTCTGATCCATTAACAGGGTTTTGTAATTTTGGCAAATTTGAAACAATGCCTTTCAAAAGGTGGCTCACGTAGACACACATACTTCAAACCCAATTTCCCTTATAACACCTCACTCTGTGGAAGTGAGAAATCTAACACTGGTATTAGTAGCCTTTTGCCACCACTTGATGTATTTTCCTTCTGTTGTCCTGTACCCTCAAATGTACCAGGGCAATAATGTTTCTGCTGTGTAAACTGCCAGCTCCAGTTGACATGGGTGTTGACCATGGGTGTTGACCTCTAGTAAGCCTTTCTTCTTAAGGTAACTTCTCCTTTCCGAGATTAGCTATCATTACAGCTGTTTTTGTTTTGTTTCTTTAATCACACTGTTCATCTTCCCACTGATATTTTCCCTTCAATTTTCCCTTGTATAATAAGTGTATGGTGTATTCTCCTCAGATAATATGACCAAGATATTGTAATTGTCTTCTTTTGATGGTACTTATTAATTCCCTTTGCTTGTTTACCCTATGTAGTACATCTTCATTTGTTATTCAGTCACTCCATGTATCGTCAACATGCGTCCGTATATCCACATTTCCAAAGATTTGAGTTTCCTCAAATTGTTCTTCTTAAGTGTCCAAGCCTCCACTCCATAAAGTAATATTGAAAACATGTAACATCTTACCATTTGGATCCTTATTACAAGATTAAGTCTATGATTACATAGCAATTGTTTCATTCTAACAAACGTGGTTCTTGCCATCTCGATTCTTGTGTTTATTTCTTGTGTTTGTTCATTACCTTCATTGAGCCAAGTTTCTAAGTATTTATATTTTGTTACATACTTAGTTGGCACACTACTTGTGGAGCGAAGGATGAGAAATAACGAGGCAACACCAGAGTTGGGATTTAAACAAGAGCCACTTTATTTATTTACAAATAAGTAGAAAGGGGGGGAGGAGAACCTAAGCGGGCATTTTGCCATGGCCAACCAGGCCATTAAAGGGATCAGGCGAGGCATTCACAGCCCGGAAAGTGGCACCTGTACTTTCGCCGCTCCCCGAGCTTCCCCAATCTGGGGTGGAGGGCCTTCCGGTGTCGTCTCCCCTCGTGCTGCAGGGCTCTGAGTAGACGAGAAGGGTTGGCCCCAAAGGTAAGCCTTATCCCCCCAACTGATGCCGCAGGGCTCTCAGTGGTTGGCCCTCAGGCGTTACCAATCACTTGAACCGTGCCTGTGAATGCTCACCATTAACAAAAACATAAAAATGCCCGCTCCTCCCGCCACAGGGGGAGACAAGCCTTAGCTTAGTCTCCCACTCCCCCTCCCCCCGAAAGAATTGCTCTTTGTAGCCCTTCTGGAATGTCTGCGAGGAATAAATCATTACCAGGCTGAGACAGGTGTACCCCGTCGCGCCTATACAGCTCCCTCCAAGAATGGCAGATATTAGGGTGTTTAATGCTAATGTCCCCGTGCTGTGCCAGGGCTTTAAAAATCTCCGTATTGACCCGTTTTCACGCCTTCTCAATAGCAATGGGGTCACTGGACACCCTCCAGTGTAGCCGGGGCAAAATGCAGGACCAAATGATCCGTATGCTGGGCCAGCGCTTGCGTATGTGCTGAAAATCAGCCAAAGCTTGCAACATGAAGGCCTTGCCCTTCATTAAGCCCAAGTTGCTCCCCCCTAAATGAATAAGCAGAACCTGTGGGGGGAGCCAAGCAGAGTAAAGCTGCAGCAAGGTGTGGATGAGATTATCCCACCGCAAACCACGTTTTCCAGCCAACGAATGGCAGCGTGTTGACTCAGGCCGAGCTGCGATCCAAAGCCAGAGTTGGCTGCATGCTTGCTGGCCCAGAAGACCATGCTGTGGCCGCATATGGAAACCCGCACGGGTGCCGTAGCCACTGGCCGATCTAAAACAAACATGAAGATGTTAGCCACCTGCCGTACATCCATTAGCGAGCCATAGGCCTCACGTATGACTTGAACGCGGTAGAACGCCATCTACCTAGAGCCTGTATTTGCGAAGGGGGAAACCCCAGGGCTGCGGCTGTGGAGGCTGCCCCGATGGGAAAAGAGTGTGTGCCACATAGTGCTGCGTGCAGGCCCAATCCATCCAGAGCCTTCCTTGCTATAGCCCAGTATTGGTATTTGGTAAGGGGGGGGTGAGGTCCTGGTGACAAAACAGGAGACCCGCAGAGTCTCCATGCAAAGCCATGAAAGTAGCCAATGCCCGTATCGGGCATAATTCTGCATTAGCAGCATGGAATAGGGTGACCAAACATCCCTTGCCCTTCTGGTCCATTTTGGAGCTACGTAAGAGTAAGCAAGCCTTCCGTTCTCTAAATGAAGATCGGACCGTAGCAATGCCCTAGCGGAGATGTCCTTTTTATATGAGGCTAAAACCTCAGAAATGCGGAATACCCCGAAAGGTTGTTAGCGCTGCTGCATGAAATAAGCCGGACTCGAATTGCGAGTGGCACGGAAACGGCCCCTGAGCATGTAATCCTAATAAAATATCCGGGGACATTGGCAGCCTAACATCCTTGGCATGGGAAGCTACCCTTGCCCAACCGTTAATAGCATTACGAACACAGAAGTCTGCCGTACTATCCTCCAGGCCACGAGCCTTAGCTATTAAATGCCAAGGCTATTGAACTTAAGTGAAATAGCACGGGCGGACAAACCCTGATGTTTGGAACTTACTCAAAATTGCTGCACGTGTTCAACGGGAATGGGCCATAAAAACTGGAGATGATTGGCTAATTGAAAGGCCTGAAATTCCCTACCTGCATTCAAAGAGGCTGTCCTGGTGCACGGCGCCAAGGACTGCCATATAGCCTGTTCTATCTCCTCCTTCCAATCAGCCAGAGGCATGGAGGCATGCTTTCCGGCCGTGGAAGGGCCCATGGAGCCAATTTGCGAAACCTCTGCACCTTATGTCGAGACAGAGCATCTGCTATATCATTGTTCAGACCTGGAACATGCTTTACTCGAAATAAACCATTACATTTAAACAATGTAAAGTAAAGACTCGGATCAGGTTCATGACGCGAGGATTATGAGAGGAAAGGGAATTGACCACCTGCCCGGTAGCCCGGTTGTCACACCAGAACAACCCATGCAGTTAGCCGGATCATCTGCCCACAAATGTGCTGCTACCACTATTGGGAACAACTCCAGGAAGGTGAGGTCCCCGCATGTGCCATCGGAATGCCATGCCTCAGGCCAATTGTTCTGCATACCATCTCTCACCCAAAATAACGCCAAAGCCCCATGAACCTGAAGCATCCGAGTGCACCTGTAAATCTACCTGTACTAACCACTCTCGCCTCCAAAAGGATATTCCATGGAAATACACCAGGAAATCCAGCCAAACTGAGATGTCAGCCCGCATGTCCCTAGTGACCCGCATCCTGTGAGTGTGATTTACACAAGCCCGCCATAGCCGAGCACAGATGCTGTACAAAGGCATGCCCTGGGGCGATGACCCTACAAGCAAAATTTAGGTGGCCCGGCAATTCCTATAATTGCATCAGCGAAACTTTTTTAGAAGTCGTAATGTGTTTAGCTTGTCCCTTGGCAAGTGGCAGCATTGGAAATTGAATCTAATCCAATACCCAAAATTTTAAGCACTGCAGACGGGCCTTCCATTTTAATTCCCTTGGCACCTTTTCTTTTGGGCACTATTTCCGCTGGGGATAGCCGGAAGTGTGGGATCGGGGGGGGGGGTCACAAAAGGTCCCAACACCCTTTCAGCCCGCACTTCCTTCCCTATTTTTCCCTAACAATGTCTTCCATAAAACTGATGGATTTTTGATTCCTAATGCCTTGAAAAGGTATGCAAAATCCCTCCTGAAAACCTGCACTGAGATATAGAGCATCGTCGCTTAGGGTACAATGCTAACCACCAGTTGAGGGGCTCAAATTTGACCGGACCGGGCCCCTTTGGAAGGAGGTTGCTGTTCGCCAGGGCGTCTGGGGCCCTGACCGTCCTTAGCAAGCCATTTTCCGCTCTTGTTCTTGAAACAATTTGTGGCGGCATGATGTCCGTCACAAATTTAGCATTTGTGTCTAAACTTACAGGGGTTATGACTGCAAGTTCCTTTGTTAAAATCCCAACAGAGCAGGCGGTGATGAACTGCCTGACCCGTGTACCCCTTAGAGGTGGACGCGGGCTGTTGTTTGGCCAAGATATGGCCACTATCCGCCCTTTCGCCAAAGCCTGGTCTTGCTGGTGTCATGAACTGCAGCCACAGGTCATGATCTTTAACATCCCAGTGAAGGGCGTGGTCAAAAGCCGCTCTACGACGAAATGATTCCCCATAAGCCAACCAGGCTCCGCCCTCATATTTGGAATACGCTCGATAAATCATATCGAGGTATTTTGCCAGAATAACCCCTTTTCCTGGAAATCACTGTAATAGAACGCCCATATAAATGAGAAATCCAGGGAGCCAATTGGCCCACGTACGAACCACCTTCTTCCTTTTGATCTTTTCCGCCTCCTTGTCAGCACCCTTTTCTTTTTCATTGCTCTCATGTTCCCAAAACAGCAAGGAGAATATATCAACACATTCCCCTTTGCATATTTTTTCCCTAGTTGCAGGTAGCAGGTGGTACCCTAGTGGTGCGGACGTACTTCCTGTCGGAATGGCGTCGTAGGATGCACCCGCATAAGGATCCCTAATCTCCAGAGAGGAGCTATGCCCTGGAGTACCAGCGGGCCCTTGCCATACACTAGCGCATGATAATGTAGGATCCACCACCGTGGGGGACTGTGCTAAACCCTCCTGACCCGTTTCCAAGCGTATTCTGCTGCGGAGAGCCTGCAGAACTTGCAGCCACTAAACTTGCTTGCAATGGGCTAACGGCTGCGGTAGCAAGCGTTGCAGTGGAAACTAAATTCTGAGGAGGGATGAGTGTTTGGGTAGAAATCCCAGCCTTCTGTTCCCAACCTGTTAGCCATGGCATAAGACCCCACTGAGCAGGAATAACCCCAGTTCCCTGTGGCATAGGTGTGGTGTATTGCGTTAGCAACTCACCTTGTGATGCGGACCCAGGTCCTTGAGCGGGAATGTTGTGGTGAGGGACAGGCAAAGGCCGCGGAACAGCCCCTGGTTCCATGATAGACGGAGTGGATGACAGCATGCCGCTTGCTTCAGTTCCCAACGCCTCACAAGAAGGACCAGCCGATGACTCCTCAACTACCTTTAATCAAGCTGACAAAGCATTCCATAAGTCATCCTGCCTTTTTTGCCGTGTCTGTCTGCGTCCCGCCTGAGTGAGGGGTGTATGTGGGATTGGGGTGGGTGGGAATACCTTTTTCCTTCTCCAGTGTTTGTATTCTAGCCAAAATACCAGCAACCTGTGGGTTTAACTCCTCATCAGAAGAAGAGTTTTCCAGGGGCCTCCTTCGTTTGGATGATTGTGCAGGAGCCTTGCTTTTCCCCTTTTTCCCACCCATTCCTTTTTTGGGAGGCATGTTGCACTGAAAGATGCCCTAATATTTATGCAAATTGCGTGAGATGAAGATGTTAATCCCCCAACTGCTGCAAATATTAATTAGGAAATGCACAGCCTGATATAACACTTGTATGTTAGGGCTTAGAGGGCTCTGAATTGTAAGTGATGGGGGCTCTTGATTGGTAGAGGTATGGTCAACCGATTGCCTAATTAAGCAAAATTTAAACCCCCTCCCCTACCATAAAATATAAGGATTTTGGCAGGAAACACAAATTCCCCAATGAGGCTTCCTCAACAGGGCATCCTCTCCACTCACGCCCCCCCCCCACACCCAAAACCTTATGGCCCTGAGGCCCTGAAGTCGTCAGCCTCTGCTGCTTGCCGTACGCTGCCTGCCAGACCCAGCTTCCTGTCAATTATTCACTGCCGGAAGTGGCTTGCTGCTGCGCTTCCTCTTCAGCCCGTCTTCCTAGGGTGCGCTGTGCTTGCCTTGGCTGAGGCTCTGTTGCTGGGAGACCAGGCCACCGCCGAGGTCTCCTTCTGCAGCAGCAGCGATCTACGGGCTCTTCCGGTGCTCTGATCAGCGCCTTGCAGCCCCAGCTTCCGCCGAAGCCGAGCCTCTGGAGCCTCCTGCTCCGTCCTGTGCGTCCTGCTCCGTCCTCCTCCTGCGCGTCCGGAGCCTCCTGCTCCGTTGACTGCCGTGGGGTCTTCGCCCACTGGAGCAGCCGCTCTCCGGGCTCTTCAGCCTTCCTCTGGCCTCCGCGCAGTCTGCCCGTTGCCGAGGGAGCCTCCTCTTCTTTCGCTGCTGGGTGATTCAGCCGCTGCTTCCTCGCCGCCGGGTCTCCTCGCCGGTAAGCCTCCCTCGCCGCCTGCTGCTGCTCCCTCGCTGTCAGCTCTCTGCAGCTTAGCTGCGCAGCAACAGTGGAGATGCGGAGGGGTCCTGGGCCTTAAATAGCCCTGAACCCCTCCCCTCACCAGTGGCACCATCCCAGGCCAGCCAGTGGCTGCCCCCCACGTCACCTCTCCCCATCCTCGCCTGCAACCACCTCTCTCCACCCCAGCAAGCAGGGTGAAGAAAGGCTTTTATTGTAACATTAGGCAGAGTAGAAAATGTTTTGCTTATCACCATATATTGCATTTTCTTGACGTTCATTTTGAGTCCATAATAATTACTCACTTCATTGATCTGATCTAGTTGTTTTGTAAGTTGGATAAGTTGTCTGTCATTACCACAGTGTCATTAGCATATCGAATTGTAAGCCACACTGGATAAACAACAATGTTTTTATTGTCTTATT
The DNA here is from genome assembly GCA_029215795.1 of Anniella stebbinsi. Lineage (NCBI taxonomy): Eukaryota > Metazoa > Chordata > Lepidosauria > Squamata > Anniellidae > Anniella > Anniella stebbinsi. Next base: position 95,427,687 of record JARDYH010000003.1, on the reverse strand, counting down.
AAATAACAGTGACAATTCACATTCTTCTAAAGCCAAGCCAAATAATAAAACTAGCACACAAAGAGATAGCAAACTCCTTGTTCTCTCAGCTTCCAACACTCCACCTAACAGCTTTTGGAATCTCAACTATTATAACTGCCCTCAGAACCCCACTGACCAATCTCAACTCAGCAAAGAAGCCTAGTCGCAATGCAGTTCTACCATCAGTCCAGTTCATTGCATCAATGAATATAATCTGCTGAATTTCAATAAAAACAGCAGTTCTCCATTTCACCACAGTCCTGAGAGATGACCACTCCTGAAGTTTCCTCCTAATGAGCCACCAATGGTTGGCTGGAGACTCCAAGATTTCTACATTTTGTGGGCCTCCACCTAAGAAGCCGCTGTTTATGCATGATAATTTTGCATCTGCTTGCCAAATTGTATATAGTAGCACAAGAGAATAGTATACCAAACTCTTTAGTCAGGATCTGTCTACTGTTTCTTCCATCCCTGAAGAGATTGGTAGTTTCTAACTGAGGGGTGGGGGTAGGGTGGGAAACCTACAAAGGGATCACTTCATCATTCATCCCCAGGGAAGAAGATATTGGAAACTGCCTATCAGGGCACAATAATATTACACAGGAGCTTAAGATAGGCCATGAAGAATACCTTATCCAATTGAAATGACAGAGGGAATTTCATGAGGTTCTGTATAATTACAGAGATGAAATTAACACCCTCCTTAGCTGATACTCTCAATGGGACTCAGTTTTACATCTGAAAGATGAAACCACCTCAAGCAGAAATACCTTATTTTACATTATTGTTGTATTAATATTGGACACTGTGTTGGGGAAGATAGTATATCTGGTGCAACTATTCTTAGAGCACCAACATAAATTTATTCCCATGCGTTCCTTTCTGCTTCCAACCATAGGGCCAATTCACATAAACCAAATATCATCCTTCTATAAAACCAGAGCATGAACACCAGCAAAATGGTTCCTGTACTGCACTATCATACATGCAAGTCATAGAATCATAGGACTGTAGATTTGGAGGTGAAGGGCATTTATTCCAAAGCCCTACTAATGCAGTAAATACACTACAACAGCATCTCCGCCATGTAGCCATTTACCTCTGCCAGTGGCTCTGATTTTGGTAGGGCTGTGAATCCATTCTGGGTTTCAGTCAGAACCAGCCAGATCTCTAAAGGAGATGTCCAGTATGGGGATAGGGTTCAGCATCTTAGATAGCTCCTTTAGAGTTCTGGCTCGTTCTGACTGAAACCCAGAATGGATTCACAGCCCCACTAAAATCGGAGCCACCAGCCTCCACTGGCCTCCACGGAACACCTATAATGAAGAAGAGTTTGTCATCTTCTAAGGTAGTCTGTTGCATTGCTGAACAACTTCTATCATAAGGAAGAACTTCCTAATGTTTAGATGAAATCCTTTTTCTTGCCATATGAACCCATTGGTAGGGATGTATGAGAATTTCATTTCAAATGGCTTGAAAATGTCCTGTTCTCAACCCTGACTGCAAACGGGAGCACATCTTCTTCTTCTTCTCCTCCTCCTCAAATTCTTGATCTCGCATTCATGTCTGCAAAACATGTACTTGAAAAATGTGCAACTTTCTCAAAATGAGCAGCTTTCACAAAATGCACAATTTTTGAAAAATGCACAACTTTTCCCATTTGAATGAACTGAAAACAGTTCGCAAACGAGGATGGAAGCGAGCCAAACAGAGCTTTGGAGTAAAGATTGGAGATTTTCAGCAAACTTGAGAATCCCTGGTAGAATTGTAGAATTGATATTGAAAAGGACCCTCCCCCTGTCATTGTAAGCTTAGCACGCCATCCCCAAAGCATATCTGCAGATGTGAAAAGATACACATACACACCCCCAACCCCAAAAAACAACAACCCAGAGACGAGGAAGAAATGTTCAACTTGAAGTTTGAAAAGGTTGAATCATTACAGAACAGTGGTAAGAGCTTAACATTCACTAATTGGAAAAAGAGTCAGTGGTGGAGTGGAATAGTGTGAAAGAGTAGTTTTAAAGGGTGAGAGTACATGGCCATAGTGATACATGGAGAACATTCACATTTTTTTATTTTTTCCCCTTTTTATTGTGAATATCAACACAACAGAACAGGAAATAAATTGTGAAAAAGGGGGAAACCCCACATTACATATATAGGAATACCGTCATATTTCCATCAAGTGAAGAAAAACATGTTGCCGTTGTTTCCGCTTCCCATACTGCATGTTTTGGACACTTATCTATAAAATCAGTTATATAATGCACATCTGCATTACACATGGCATGCTTACAACACCTGCAATTGACGTGGTTGTGCATCATGTAGCCCATTCAATTCCACAGAGATCTATAGATACCACTGATGTTTGAAGATGATATCACTCATATTGGCAATGTCCAGACTTGGATTATGAACTCTAGCTGCTCACAGTGATGATCTCCTAAACGAAGAAGAGTATCACAATCCAGAGTTCTTATCTGACTCAACTTTTGGCAGTTCATGGGTTGAAGGGGGTGAGTGGTGGAAGCACACCCCACTGTGTTTCTGAGATCTTCAGAGTGACAGATTTTGATCTGATTCAGAATCGGGCTTGGATTAAGCTGAGATATTTCCTAATTACAAGAGGAGGAGAGCTCAGTTTACCAAGCCCAATTATGTATCAATGCTGGTGGTTAGAGGCAGGGTTACAACATCTCTACTGGTACCTCCCAAAGCCAGAGGTGCAGAACCAAATTTCGGCCAAATTCAATATCAGAGAAGCTCCAATCCAATCCAATCCAATAGAGAAGCTCTTGGGGACTGCTTTCCAAATAGTAGTCAGATCTGTAGGCAAAGTGGGATGGAGGCCAAAGCCCAGAAATACCCGACATACCAGCATATTTGAGCTTAAAGTTCATAGTGTTATTAAGTTTTTGGATGAGGGATGTTGCAAGTGCTCAACTGGGTCTCGGGGAGCCCCCCATGTATGCCCCTGACTCAATTGGGCACTCCTGGCATGAGCATGGACCCCACTCTACCACCAAAATCGCCCCCCCCGCACCAATGGATCATTCATGCTTTTACCTTGTGTAATTGGGGCTTTTACAGAGGTTCCCAAATTTGCACAGTTCCCACCATTGACACAGGGGTGGGGAAGTGCACAATATTGGAAGGAGAGTGGGCAGCTTCAGAGTGCTCACTGGGCCAAGCTGAGCCTCAAAAAAGGCTCACACAGCTCAGCGAGCAGGGGCGGGGATGATGGTGGCAATGGGGTGAGCACCTGCCAAGGCGGGTGAGTTCACCAACTCCTATTTAAAACAAGTACTTCAACCTTTTCAAATGAGAAAAAGAACTGTGCCAAAGTCAAGAAACACGAAATGATTGGTAGTTGGGGAAAGGAGTATGGCCATCTGGTAAAGCATCAGAGAGGTTGGATTGGGAGACCAGACTAGGAGACCCTGCCCTAAGCCATATGATCCAGATCTGAATCACTGTTGTACGTCACAGGGTCAGATGTCTTAACAGTACCTTGGGATGTGGATGCGGATGGAGTTGTCTGTTGGTTTGGGATCCAAAAGTCCTATCTGAAAGCTGTTGCCTGTTTAAAAGCTTCTCTATAACAGTGAATGTATGATTGTCATGCTGGAAATTGAAAATCACAGTTATATCTGACATTCCTCAGTTCACGTTGAAAGAAAAGCAAATCCACAATATTTTCCTCCAAAACACAAAGAACAAAAATGAAAAGGGTGTTGATGTTGCTGCCTGCCAAGGTGGACTTTATTTATAGGAAGTGTGAAATAAAAGATCATAGCACTCCTCCAAAGAACCATCTCTTGCAGAGTTACTACAATGACTTCTGTCCTGCAGTTCAATAGAGAATCTTCCCTCTCCTCTCCCTCACTCGAGAACAATGAAGCATTAATGTTTCTGAATGGATTTCCAGATTAAATGACTCAATAAAATCCTTTTTCAACAGTGCTTTGTCTCAAGAGTCTCTGTTACATGATGCAATGCCATTACAAGGATTAGCAACAATTCTGACTCATCATCCCTGTACCTGTCATAATAGATGGGAATACAAACCTTTAATGGCTACCTGGGGATCCCGTAAAGAAACACTCTATGAAATTTTCCATAAGTAGGTTCTTAACATGCCATTAACTACTGTCAACTCATGGATTTAAGTGCGGCTTAAGTGATACCATGGCAGGAACCAGGAGAGGAAGCCAAAGATTAGGGCTAAAATTTCTAAAAAATGCTTCCAGAGTCACACAGGAAGTCTGATACAAAGCAAATAACCGAGCATGGATCCCTAAAGTCACAAGCTTGCATCTAAAGCCCAGAGCCACCATTTCTCAGACATCAGAGAACTATTTTATTTTTGCCTTACTTTTCTTTTCCACATTTTGGCCAAAAATACCCCAAACCTAAATAAATTTCCACTGGAAGAGTGCTTATGTGTGTGTGTGCATGAACATTTTAGTCTAAGATTAATTTGAACCAGAGTTCTTCCCCAAATTACCTGATTGGAAGGTTAGTATTGCTTCCCACATCCTTGAGTTTGCTTTTAGATAAGAGATTACTTGAAACATACAGTGCCTTTATAGTATATTTGCTATATTTACAAATGCAAAAGCAGAGCAGAAGAACACACGCACACTCTTGTAAGGCAGAAGATTCCCCAAAGAGTAACTGGGCAGTCCTTGAGGCTGTAATCCAGGTTCAGTTAACCCCAGCTAAAAATTCTTGGCTTTCTCTATCTTTCTCTTTGTGACTCCCAAACTGCTGTTTTCAATGGAGGGAAAGAGACACAGAGAGAACACTGTCCTCTTCTTTTAACTGGGCATGTGTCATTTTATCCATGTTTTGATGGGAATATCGTTCAAACATATGTACTCTATCTATCTATGGATGTCTCTTGCTAAAGAAAAACTAATTCCGATCTTACTGACATCTGTAGTCAACAGGGATATAAAGGAATACAGAATGACACCTATCTACCTGTCCTACAGTGTATGCCATTTTAGTTTGACAAAGAGAGAATAACAGAACCTTGCATTCACATTTTATCATGAGTGTCAACTCCAGGTTTTGAGGAGGGGTCTTGGGCACTCTATGCCCTCACATCACCTGCTTGCTGCTGTCACCACTGCTGACCTGCTTGCCCTTTGCCTCTGGGCCCAATGTGTGCTGCTGCCCGGAGAGACAGGTGAAAAGTGATAGCTGTACTCTCTCTGCACTCCTCTAACTTATTCTATTCATTTATTTACTCCACTTTTAAACAACCCAGTAACCAAAGTTCTCTGGGCAGCAGCACCCATGCAATACAAACTTTAAAATGTAAAAAATAAAAGCAGCCCAGAATAAAAGCCAGATAAAAGCAGCAGCAAAGAATAAAACCAGCTCAGCAGATAAAAACCAAATTAAAAACAGCAGCAGAATAGAATACTAAAATTACTAAAAGCAGACTTTCTGTTGTAGCCACCCACCTTGCCTAGTTTATTGGGGGCACATGAAGGAGGGCCTTAGATGAGGAGAAAGGCCTCCTTCTGCTCATTTACTCATTACTATTTACTCATTGCATTACTATTTCTATATTTGTAAAGCCACACATGTACCCATTTTGTCTTCAAAGATTAAAAAAAGGAAGAACTGCCATGATGTCTGAAAGGTGTCAGATGAAATTATTGCTTCCCTGAAGGTAACAGCGTTCATAAACTTTTCCATTATAGCCAAATTCCAAAGTTTCCTCAGCCAGGTGCCACATTCTGGACAGTCCTTTCATGGCCAGATATTGCATACAGAAAAAAACACAGAAGAACAATTATACCTCCATTTCCTTACATGATTTTGGATATTTCCCACTAAGATGGTCTCCAGATTTTCCAATAATCTATACCTGTCATGACTTCAACTGTTCTTAATATCTCTGTCAAAACAATCTGATTCCAGGATAGTTCTGGGATAATTCACTTCCATAAATGGAAAAGCAGCATCAAGAGCTTCAATATTTACATAGCAACACAAAGCTCACTCAAGTTGTGTTGTAGAATGCAGTTCAGAAGTTGGCATCAGACACTGGAAGCCAAATCTTATTATGAATTAGCTTCTGGCCAAGTTCAGATGCCCCCTTCACCTCCACCCCCAATCTGCCTAAAATCTCTCCCATTTTGTAGAAATATCTGGAAGAATCATAATGTGGATATTCATCTTCTCAAGTGCTGGCAGCATCCTATGGCTTACCTGGAGAATGCTGCTTCTGTCATGCATGTGCTGCATGGATCTACGTGGGCATAAGAGCTCAAATGTTTTGAACATTGCCTCATCTACTTGCAGAGACACCATAGGTAAGTGTATTTCAGCAGCACTCCTATAGGAATATAGCAATTTCTCAATGACCCTTGAGGCTACATTTTAATAGGTAGGCGAGCTGGACAAGCATGCTTTTGATCATAAACATGGAGATATGAAACCCAATTTTTCAGGTCCATGGAAGCTGGACTTCTGCAATGCGCTGTACATAGGGCTACCTCTGTGCCTAGTCCGGAAACTTCAACTAGTTCAAAATATGGCAGCCAAGTTGGTCACCGGTACATTTAGGGGTGACCATATTACGCCAGCTTTAAAATCGCTCCACTGGCTGTCAATTAGTTTCCGGGCGAAGTATAAAGTGTTGGTTGTTACCTTTAAAGCCCTACATGGTTTGGGTCCAGGTTACATGCGGGATCGCCTTCTCCCATACAATCCGCCCCGCACGCTCAGGTCCTCTGGGAAGAACTTACTGCGGTCGGCCAAGACTAGGCTGACAACCGTTACCCAGAGGACCTTCTCTTCTGCCGCTCCCAGACTGTGGAATGACCTGCCGGAGGAGACTTGTCAACTTAACAGTCTTTTTGAATTTAAGAAAGCCATAAAGACTGTTCTCTTCCGGCAGGCCTACCCAGTGGAATTTTAGAATGTTTTAAGGATGTTTTTAGGATGTTTTAGGATTTTTTATGCAGTTTTAATAATATGTGTCATGTTTTAATAATTTTTATGTATTTTATCATGTTGTTGTTCCCTGCCTTGATCCAGACGGAGAGGCGGGTAAGAAATAAATTATTATTATTATTATTATTATTATTATTATTATTATCCGAGAGGTTTCTTGGGCCATCGTTTCCAGGCAGTAATGAGTTCCATCCCTTCTTTAAGCATCAAAAAAGCTTCCTTTTCCATCTGTACACATTTTCTTTTTATTAAAAGTGACTACTTTGCAAGTAACTACTTTGCATATTTCTTTCTTAGCAAAGTCTCAAATTCTGGTCATTTTATCTGAAGGAATATCATTTCAGAGTGGGTTGGGGAGGAGATTTGAACATCTGCATGTATGGAATGTATGTAGGGGGATTTTCAGCAAGGCTCAAAGAGTGATTCTTGACTGTGGCAAATAGATTTTTAAGAGGATTGGTAGCTGTAGCTTTTAATAATTCATCATTCTAGTAATATTATAAACATAAGTCAAACAACAACCACGTTCCTTTTTAAGTAAAGGGATTTGTGTCCCGAGGACAGGCCTCTATAAGATTCTTCAGGGATCTAGGAAAATGCAGAGAAGGGTCTAAGCAGGGTATGGTTTAATGAGAACTTTAGTTTCAAACCAGTACTCAAATGGAGGCTTATTGGAATCTTTTGGTGCTGCTTTTGCAGAGAAAGAACTTGAGTCCTAAATAAAAGCTTATTTGGAACTGGTCCAGATTCTAGTATGCTAGAAGTGCAACAGAAATTATGGGGTGGACCTCTAAACATTAAACACTTCACACTCCCCCCTAAACAACATACTGGGTTCCCGCCAATTAACATGTTGATCAGTTGTGTTTGATTTGGTGAGCTGGGGCTGATGGGAATTGCAGTTCAAAATATTTGTAGGAACATGGACTGAAAAATGTAAGACTGTACCTTGACAGTTGACAAGTAAATCTCATCTCAGTTTTGTAGCACCAATCACAGGATACTTTCTATCCTATTTTACAATTGTTATGGAGTTTGAATAAAGTACAATCCAACATTTAACAGAAAACAATTAATAATCATCCTTGTGATTTTAAATTTTTAAACCAATGTTATATGCCTTGGTCCTTTCTTTGCATGAATCATGAATGCACAGAACACAAATAAATGGTATCACTGAAGTGCCATATTCTACATACAGTATATGCCAATTGTATAATGGTTGAGCAGGGAAAGCAATCAAATTCAAGAAGAAAGATAAAGACATCAACATTCAATCATTTACTAAAATTGTATTTTTCTGTCATTTATACACTACTAAGACTAGTATTTAGATTTTATCATCCAAAATGATGGTGGATTGAACAACAATGCCTGGGAAACAAAGCAGTTTAAGTGGCACAGCAAATTTGGCATATGAATTTGTACTGTGTTGTGAACTAACCAGTTCAATTTTTTTATTTTATATTCAGTTTTTAAACAGTCTGGTTTGGATTTCATTGTTGCAATTTTTAGCATGTGTTAACAACGTGTTTTGTTTTCATCCAATGAGCAGAACAGCAGCTCTACTGTTCATCTATAATTGTTAATCCCTGTAAATTACATAGTATTTTTTTCTTGCTTGCTCAAAGCAAATTCTGAGAATATCCAAGAGATTTGCAATAATAAAGTGATTTAATAATAACTTGCAAATCAACCTGTATTATTTATGAAAAGTTGTATACCCTACAAGGTGGCTAACATCATAATCAAGAAACGACATCAAAATTACTAAAACAATTGCTAAATCAAAGGGGTGGGGGGAAACAGCAACAGACTTCAATAGAGATTCAGACCAATGGAGAAACCGGCAGGGCATCATCAAATCAAGAGAAGCAAGAAATCTTAGGTAGGACAGAACAAACCAAGCCCAAAAATAAGGGAAATAAAAACCAATAGTAATAGCCATAATGTTGAAAAGAACTCCCAAGAAGCTTATTATTATTATTATTATTATTATTATTATTATTATCATCTTAAAACAATCAGGAAGTATCAAATAACAGTTCTCCAGAAAAAAGGGGATGAATATGGTGAACTTCACAAGGGAGGGCATTCTAAAATATTGGTACTGCCACTGAGAAGTTATCTTCCAAATATTCATTAACTATATTGATTATGGGGGATATGGAATCTCCAAGGAAGTCCTTAATATGGGCAGATTCATATGATAGACACAGGCTAGATCTATGCTATTACTTTATAGTGCTATTGAAGTGCACTGATAACTATTGGGGCACACGACACATTCTATATAACACTTCCATAGTGTTATTTCCTGCTTTTCATTCCACATTATCCAAAATATAACAAATGTCATAAGGTATAAATATGCAATAGGGATATAGCGTTACCATGATGGGATAGTAATGATTTGTCACAAGGTGTAGATATGGCCTGTCGGCCCAAAATATTTTGCAGCCTGAGGCAGGGCAGCAAATAGTGCCCCTCACCCACTTATGTCAAGGTGCATAGAACCCAAAAACAGGAACGTTATTTTCGGCACGAGGCAGAGAATCCCAGAAGCACTTCTCCCTAACTTTGACAGTAAAAATGCAATACCAACAAATTAAATAATGAACAGTTTGCTGTCCTTGCATGACACCTCAGCCTGCTGACTAAGGCAGGTGCCTCACTCTGCCTCATGGCAGGGCCAGCCCTCTTGGGGGATGGCAGTTGTTTAGCTTGTGTGTTATTGCCCTGAAACCAGAAGGATTGATTACAATGATGCTAATAGTTAGAATATTCTTTGGGCGGGACCAAGACATTTTGTTGCCTGAGGTGAAGGGGAAGATGCTGCTTCCACCATTACTTATATAGAAGCTGACTGGACTGGCAGTCGAATCTTACTTCAACATTGATGACAGAACAGCATCCTCAGGCCCAGCCCGAGGCAGGTTGCCACCTGAAGTGGGGACCTGCCACTGCCTTCCTCCCTTCAATCTGCCTTCGTGTCTGCTCTCCCATTCTTCTTGGTGTGCGTGCCTCAACAGCCCACCCACTTGCCGACCTGCTGACTTACTGTTCTTTGTGTGCAAACGTGTGCATGCTTCTCTAGCATGCTGCCCATAAAATGTTTCCACCTTCAGGAGCTGTGCAGCACCTGTGCATCAGGCAAGGCATTGTGATACTTTGCCCATTCTCGTGCAGGCTCTGTGTGTGGTGGAAACACCATAGGGGTACTGCACTGGGGAGGCAGGTGTGCATGCAAACACAAAGAACCATAAGCCAGTTGGCTGGCCAGCAGCCAGGCAGGTGGGGCCAGTGAGTAGAATGGAGTGGAACAGAGCGGGAGGGGAGGCATGGTGACTCCTATGATGATTGCTTTTCATTTTGTAAAGAGAAATGGCTAGTGTCCTGTTCACACTTTCTTGGGAGCAATCCATCTGAGGATCCATTTCCATTCACAGTATGAAGTGGTACAGTTCTGGAATTTTTTTTTGCCTTGTGTTCTGATGTTTGTGTAGACCAGTGGTGGGTAACATTTGGCCCTCCAGATGTTTTAGCCTACTAGTCCCATCAGCTCTAGCCAGCACAACCAATGCCAAGGGATGCTAACCATAACATCTGGAGACCCAGAAGTTGCCAACTCCCTCCCCCCCCCACATGTAGTCTGTTAAGACTTATTTATTTATTTATTTATTTATTACATTTGTATACCGCTTCATAGCCGAAGCTCTCTGGGCAGTTTACATAGGATTAAGACTTGTAATAATGACTCTTCTACATCAGCTTTATCTTCTTGCTGCAGTTAGTTGGAGTTTTGTAGGATCAAGCTTTACATCAGTTAAATCTGGGATCTCCAACATTGTGGCCATGGACACTGGTGTGCCTGCAGACCTCTCTCATCATGCCCCCCAGGTTCCCTGCCTCTCCTAATTTTATTTTATTTCTTAAGATTTTTTTTATTTTAAAACAACAACTGGGAAATTGCCAGCTACAAAATAAAGTGTCATCCTCCGTGTCATCTTTATTTTGGTTCAGAAGAGTGGCTTTGTGTTTTGAAATTCAGAACCCACCCTGCCTTATTTAGGTTCTTGGTCAAGTTACTTTTCTTTTAGCCTCACAAGTTTGCCTTGTGGGAAATGAATGTTGTGTGACTGGCCATTTCCATTGTGGCAGCCATTTTAAGAATAGATACCCCCCCCCCCCTTATGGCAGCCATTTTGTGAGAATATCTATGACACTCTGAAAATTCCACATGTGCTTATCAATCCAAAAGGTTTGTGGACCACCAAATTAAGCAGTTTGACACCGACTTAAACAGTGAAAATGCCTTCCAAGAATATCACTATTGAACAACACCATCACTAAAATTAGTAACAGCACAGAAAATCTCTTTTACTCCATCCCAGTTTTAGCAGTGCAACTCATCTGGGTACAATAACTACAACTGGGACACTTGAGAAAATCCTCAAATAATCAGCACTTTTGTATCATGTTCCTTTTCTGCATCCACACTTTTAACAACCAGCAGGGAAAGAAAGATGTATTTCACTAAATGACAGTTTGGGACCAAGGAAACTGGCAATAATGAAATTTTACCTTAGGCATTATTTAATATCTCTGCAGTCTCCTTTGCAGTTGTACAACTTCTTTATTTACTAGAGATATAGTCATGTGAATCACATTAGATGCTACGGCAATTGATTTCAGCAAATATAATTATTACTTTCATTTCAAACTTGTTAAATACTTGGAAGTTTGGGACATAGCTGAATGCTTAAATTCCAGAAAATATTGTGATGTGAGATGGTTGGACAATTCTGGAGCCTGAATTTTGTATTTATTGGGAAAGATCCAATCCAGGGTAGCCTTTCTGCCTGTGAGTGGGGCAGTTCTGTGTAATGTTCTTCACAGGGACATGCTTACAAAATAGACTCAATCCAGGAGATCATGAAAACTATGGTGACTTTGCAGAAAAATCATGATGTCTCTGTGAAATGTTGCTTGCTTTTCAGTTAGTAAAGCCAAACTAAAGGAGGAAAAAAATAAGGCAAATAAAAAGCAAGCACATTTCACTTTGTAAAGTTTATTTGTTTTGAAGTTTGTTTCTATTGTCACAATGTCATTGCATTGTCATATTTTCATAGTATGCCGCTTTGATTTCTTTCAAAGGTTTAGAATACACAGTAATAAACAATATATTGTTACACTACAGCTGAAGGAAATTGGCATATATGTATCGGTACTCATAAGAGATTATGATAGACAGGTGCCCTTCTTGAATTTCAATTTGATTTTCTCTGCACAGTCAGACAGGTTATTGATTAGGATTATTGATCAGGGAAGGACTAGAGGGCAAATACAAGGACTACCCTCCAATTGTCAACCCACAGGCAAGAGGGGAGTCTAGAAGTGGGAGGGGCAGTCTCAGCAAGCCTTGCTGGCAGCTTAGCTTCAGGATAAAGAAGGCCCTGGCCACCCCCTTGATCCACCTCCAAGATGGCCCTCCCAAAAACCGGTTGGACCTATTGCAAACAATTGAGTTTATCAGCCTTCTGAGAGTATAGGGAAGTTTGTGATAACAGCACTTGGGCCCAGGCAAAGAGGAACAGAACTTCCCTCTAATAGTATATTGATCCAAAATGTATCTCTGGTTCTTTGTGGCATCCTTACATGCCTGCCATTACAATAAGACAAAATCACTGTTTGGTAGCATGGGGGTGCAATTTTGGGGGGAAATGGTTGACATACCCTGGAATTTCTTGCCTGTGTGGACAGTTGTTGTTCTTTTAGAATCACCACTCTTAGATAACAAACACTCAATCTTCATTGTGAAAACAGTCAAGCTGTGAAGATGAACTTTTATTCTGGACAATTTCACTCACTGACCTTCTTATGGAATTGGAAACAAAAAAAGAAGGGAGACACAAGGATCCCTGTGGGGGAGGGAAATCATCACTAACTTTTCAAAACTCTTTAAGCTGTGTGTGCGTGTGCTTCCTCCCCCACAGAATTCTAAATTTAGTACATTTTTATGTATGGAAATTAGGGAGTTGTAGGAACCCCCACCCTTTCTCAAGGAGGCATAGAGAGAGGGTTCAGAAGATCTTTAGTGAGCATATAGTAATAAAGTCTGGAAAACCAGCCCTGAACCCATATGCCCGGTCACCACCCAGCCAGAATGGCTTGGGAGGGGTCGGATTTTGCGGGCGGGAGGAAGAGACGAAAGAAGACTATATGCATGCTTGTCATGCGTATAGCCTAGCGTGGGGGCAGAGCCAAGCCTATATAGCCTCGCCCTGTGCAGCCATCTGGCCTCTTTTTCTTCTGGCCCCTCCCTCCCTATCAACTTGTATGGGATTAGCCAGTCGTCCTCTTTGGGGAGGAGGCTGAGTAGGAATTTTCCCTGGCATCAGTATGCAAAGGTTTCGCCTGCTCCATACTGGATTTAATCTTTAGATGGAGGATAAATAGGTGAATTTAAATGATAGGCGGATGGTGCAGGAATTTTGGGGGGATGAGGATAGGAATGGTGAGCACTCAGGCACCTTTAAGGTGATTGGCAAGTCAGAGGCCCTGCTCCTCAGGGGCTGTGCAGCTCCCATGTCAGGATATGGCTTGCCTTTGGGGACCGGCTTGTCTCATCTACCCGAGCTGTGCAGCCCGGGCTGTGGATGACGCAGATGGTCTCACCAAACACTCAAGTGTTGTTTGAATAGGGGGCCGGGTATACCTGACCCCTGGGTTCAATGGAGTGGCTCGCCCTGATTGGCAGGCTAGTTGCCTGAGATTAATAAGCGAGATTCCCACACGTTCATGCTCAGATCCATGGAGGGGAGAATCTCCTTGTTAAATAAAGAGGCCCTAGTTTATCCCAAGCTCTAATGTCTGTGTCTTATTTCATGTGATTTCTTCTCCGCTCGCAATATTTGGGACGAGCATAAGCCAACATCTCACCATTCAGATAATGTATCTAGTTTGGCTCTAATGCACCTGCTTCTGACTGACTCCAGCAAATTACAAAATCTGCACACTCCATAAATACAAACAAAACATATATATGGTGGGACAAACATATTCTTAAGCCTGACCTCCAACAATTTTGCTTTAGTTTTTCCCTCACAGTAATGGGTATTATTGCACTAGTCCAGTCCATGTTTCCCCAGCTGGACCCTGGTCAAATGTATCCATTCCTCCTATTCCTGTTTTGAGCTTTGCCAAAGTCTCTCCCCTCAAGCTGCTGCAGCTCGAGACATTCTTCCTTTGCTAATAGAGTGCCCATTTATTAGTCACACACACAAAAAAAAGAGGACAAAAGAAGGCACAGATTTGCATAAAATTTGCCCATGTTGATTCATATGTATATGAAAATGTAGAAATACAACATATCTCACCATAGTGCAAATGTCTGTGGACAGGTGACCAATGTGCCTGTTTGTTCAGGTGCAAAGTGTTGATGGGCAACATTTCCTATGGTTATTTATCTTTACACTAGAAATGGATAGGGCAGCACCTCAAATAGGAGATACCTTCAACTACAGAATGTCTGTCTGCTGTAAAAGAGGTTTCCAGACCACCCTAGTAGGTAGAGCTGCAGCAATCCACCCATTAATGCTATCTCTATTTTAGAGGCCAGCTTAGACATCAGGTATATAGTAGAACTGGCATTGGGAGGGAAAATGGTGTTGGTAGTTATTGTGTTTGAGTTAGAGGGGGGTCAGTCAAGGGCATAGGGGTGAGAACCTGGGATTTTCTATTTAGCACCATGTAATGGTGTCGGGATGGACATGTCAGAGGTATAAAGACTACAGAAAATCAGGTCAGTATTCTGTAATGATCATTAATAAATCTTCATTTCCTTCTACACTGCCCCAAGAATTATTATAACGGATGCCCTCCAAATTGATCAAATTCTGCTTTAAGAACAATTCGGAGGCTAGTACAAAAGATTTTCCTCCCTTGAAGCATCGCCTCAAGGATATATATATATATATATATATATATTTTAAAAAACAACATTTAAACTTAAACACATGCTATCCAGCTAGTTTGTTAAACCAGTTTGTTTGAAGGATAGAACTCCAAAATGCTTTCAAAACAGAACTACAGCCAAGTATGAGGCATATCCTGTTAAATGCTAACACCTTGTCAATCAGAGCTGACTTTAAACTCTTGTGTGTGTTAAACAGGAACCATTTCATTGCACTGTTCAATGGCCAAGCCGTTTATGTAACTCCAGGGCATAAGAAGAAGAGTAACAGCTCTGAAAATATAAAGACAAGAAGAAACTAATTCTGAAAACTCTAGCTCTTTTTGGAATAGTAATAGCCCTAATGGGAGATCCTTCATATTCCAAGCAAAACTGAGATACCATGGAAACTCTTCAATCTAGCCAAAATAACCAAACCAACAAATAAGCTCTTCAACCCCACTCATGTCTACTAGGAAAGCCCCCACTAAGCTTAATAGGGCACACATCGGGAATTTGACAGCTCTAAAAAGATGGATTTGGTCAATTGATCTGTCACGTATTGTCATATTATGACCAAGAATTAAAGCATCAACTTTATTCAACAGAAAATTTCATTGCCAGTTTTGCTGCTTATACTAATTGCAAATTTTTTTTTTACTATTATTTAACCATAACTATGAAACAATGAAAGAGATGTGTGTGTTCTAGGGTTCTGGATGTCTTGTTAACCACCACAACAAGCCACTTCACTGAGTTCACAGGACACTGCAAGCCATGGTGGTGTAGGTAATTATGCAACCCCCTCCCTGGCATGTAACCACCGCTCTTTTAGGTAAAATTTCTATAAATGGAAACATTTCACTGGATAGTTCTTCACTTTGGCATTTATCCAGGAATGCCAAGGTCAGAAACAGAAATAACACATGGCTTCATGGAATATTTAACAATCCTGGATACAAACAAGTAATAGGTTGTGAATTGACAATATTTGCCTTGTCAATTAAAGGGGATTGATAATGAACAATAATGAATAATTTTGAAATAAAATGGAAATTATTTTTGAATTATTCCAAGAGGGTTTCAGCAGAATTCCATCCATTTGTTTGCAATCCGCTGTACAAAATCAGTTTTGAGTAGGCTCGGAGGAGGAGGGCAGATTTTGCTGGCTCCTCCTCTGGTATTGCAGTAGTCCCTACTGTGGGTTTGGCACCTGACTGATTATGCCATCTTCTTACCCCCCTCCCCATTTTTAAATTACTTACACCCATTTGTGTGTTAAATTTCCCTGCCCCAGGACCAGATTAAGACATGCTGGGTTCCTAAACCATGTCAAAATTCGGAGGCCCCATGCCATAAAAATTAGCTCCGTGATGAAAATATTGGTCATTCCATTTTTGGCATTTCAAGGGGGTAGGGGGGGGAAACAAAACTCCTGGCAAAAGAGGATGGGACAAGTGGGAATTTTGGAAAATTTTGGGTGGGGACAGGCTTTCCATATACTTTTTAAAGTGTAGGCTGTTGTTGAGGGGACCTCTTTCATTTTTTTTAAAAAAATAAAATGCCTATTAGAGAGGGAGAGTCGCATGGAGTCACATGATCTCCAATAGCCATTCAGGAAGAACTGCAGGGCTGCTCCAAGTGCCAGCGCTGTTTTTTTTTTTTAAAAAAAGTAAGAAATAGAAAGAAGACCCCTCAGCAACACTGGCATACCTTTAAAAGGTATGTGGAAATGCTGTCGGCCTCTCCAAGGAGAAAATTCTGTGAAATTCTCCCCTCCCTGTGAAAGAGGCAGTAAAAACAATTCCACTTTCACAGGGAGAGCAAAGGTTTCTGAAAATAGGGGGCAGGGTTCAGTACAGCACTAATAAGAATAAAGAGAAGAATGAACTGCATTATCATAGAAAGGATAATGTAAGGGTGCCATTCAGAGTTGGGGGGTGCTTATAGTTACAGTGTTAGTTAGCCTTTTCTGAACATGTGCATGAAAGCACTAAGTAAGTTGATTTGAATCTCTTTTAAACTGGCTCTGGTCTGTGCTTATTGACTCTAGTACGTGTTGCTTTGCTTTCTCTATGGCTCTGTTTAGAAGACGGCTTTAACCATGGCTTTAACCATGGTGAACAAGGCACCATGGTTATAGCCATGGTTTAAGGTGTCTTCTGAACGGGGCCTATATAAGTCAACTGTGCTGTACGTCACACCAGAATTTCCAACATATTTAAGTAGGGATGTGCACGCCAGGAAATAACGTATTTTATCGTTATCGGAATTTCGGACCAAAAAAAAAAATCATCTCCGATAATATCGTAGGGTAATCGTATCGTCTTCACCATAATTATTGGAAATCTGATGTTTAATTTGCAGCCCCATTGTGCCCTATAGAGCTGAATTGTTTTAGAAAAATGCCAATAATTTCTGTATTTTCAAAGTTACAGGCTTGATACTTGGTCACAGTGCTTATGGTGTATGCCTAAGTATGTGTATGAAATTTTAGATCGATCCCTCCAACCCTCGATTTTATATGAATTTATTAAAGATCGTTTAAATTCTGACAGGTCAAAAGTTGCACGATCGTTCAAAAATTCATATAAAATACAGGGGTGGAGGGATTGATTTGAAATTTGGCACATATATGTAGCAACAAGTTCTAGACATGTGTATGAAATTTGAGAGCAATCCCTCCAACCCTCAATTTTATATGAATTTATTAAAGATCGTGCAACTTTTTGACAGATCTGAATGAACGCACGTGGCGAGCTGTCATTCTGACCTGTCAGAACTTAAACGATCTTTAAGAAATTCATATAAAATCAATGGTTGGAGGGATCGATCTCAAATTTCATACACATGCTTAGGCATACACCATAAGCACTGTGACCAAGTTTCAAGCCTCTAACTTTTAAAATACAGAAGTTATAGGTTTATTTATATGGCAGTCCGATAATCTGATATAATCGAGCTGAAAATTATCAGATCAGATATTTATCGGAGGTTTTTCTATCGTATCGTTATCATTAAACACATGCATGATAAAGAGCATATCGTATCGTTATTTTACATTTTAATGATATGATACACATCCCTATATTTAAGCCAAAGTGATTTCAATCATAACACATCATAGTTATCTCCAACATATTTAGAGTTCCCTCATAATATGAAGCTCAAAGCCATGGCTTACTTGGCTTGTTCCCACATCCAGCCCTGCACTGCCCTGCCCTGCCCTCTGGTATGTTTTGCTCTTAGAGCTTCTAACAAGCAGTAAAAAATAATAAAATCAAAAACATAATAACAGCATAAAATAACAAAAGTTATATTTAAAGAGTAATGGAAATAACAGTAGCATCAACTCATTGTAGCAGGCGAGTAAAGCCAATCCAGCTGACATTTTCAAAGGCCTGGGAAAATAAAAAGATCCTAGCATAGCTTAAAAAAAATACAAGTAGGTGCCAGGCAAGTTCTCTGGGGAGAGCACTCCAGAAAGGAAGTTCCAAATGGGAAAAAGCCATTTCTTTGGTTGCCACCAACCTAACTTCCAAGGGTGGGACACCTGAAGGATCTCCAACCATGACCTCAGTACACATTCATATGTGTGGAGAGGAAGGCATTCATTCAGGTCCCAACTCATATAAAGCTTTACAAGAAAGCACCAGCACATTGAACTGTGCTCAGAAACAGACCTGCAGCCAATGTCATTGGTTCAAAGTCAAAATTGTAAATAATTAGCTAAATAAATCCTTAGGTTGGTCCTAGCAGCTGTATTTTGAATGGACTGAAATTTCTGAGATGTTTTCAAATGCAGATACATGTCTAGCACACGGCACAGTCATCTTAACTAGAGGTTACCAGACCATGGATAACTGGTCAAGCTGTCTCTTCAGAAGGAGACATGATCGGTGCATCAGCCAAAGCTGTTAAAAAGCATGTCATGCCAGAGAACCCACAGGGGCTTTCAACAGCACAGCACTGGATTAACCAGTATCCTTATACTGCAAGCATGAAGCTTTACAGGAAGTGCAGCCCTGTCCAAAACATGTTATCACCTTCCCAGTCAGATGAACCACCTACTAAATGTACCTCCATTTTGAGTTTTGGTTTACTGTCCATCATCCAGTCCATAACTAATCCCAGACACCCATTCAGCATTTCCATTGCCTCACCCACATCAGATGAAATGAACAAGTAGCATTCCAAACCCTCTGATGACCTCACTAAATATTTTCATGTAGATACCATTGGAGACAAGATGGAACCCTTTGGGAATCCATAATGTAGAAGCAATGGAGTGGAAGAGTCTAGTCCTCCTGCACCACTTTCTGGAGTCAGACCCCCAGGTAGCAGCAGTACCACTATGATTTATGAAATGCTGAAATTGCCAACAACTCTTCACACTTAAGGCATGATTACTAGGCTACCGCAAGTGTTCCTGAGTATACATTCTTGCTTAAGAACATAGGAAGTGCCTTGCAGCATCAGACCTAGGTTCACCTTGTACAGTATTAATTTGTAAAAATTATTAGTATTATTATTTATATCGCACCTTTTTCCCAATACTGAGACTCAAGGCGGCTTACAAATTGAAACATGTACAGTTGAAACAAATAACGATATACAAAAATTAAAAATATAATTAAACATAGTAAAATTTTAAAATATTTTAACCATTTTAAAACATTTTAAATACACATAATTAAAAAATCCAAACTATAAGCAGTACATCCACAAAGGTCTGAA
Organism: Anniella stebbinsi; assembly: GCA_029215795.1. Lineage (NCBI taxonomy): Eukaryota > Metazoa > Chordata > Lepidosauria > Squamata > Anniellidae > Anniella > Anniella stebbinsi. The sequence continues at coordinate 95,407,994 of JARDYH010000003.1, read as the reverse complement.
TTACTCCCCAAAGGCCTGCTGAAACAGAAAAGTTTTAGCCTGCCTCCAAAAGCACACCAAGTAGGGAGCCAGTCTAGCTTCCCTGGGAAGGGAGTTCCAGAGCCCCAGGGCAGCCACCGAGAAGGCCTTCCCCTGCGTTCCCACCAGGCGTGCCTGTGGTGGTGGTGGGATGGAGAGAAGGGCCTCCCCTGAAGACCTCAGGGGACAGGCAGGCTCATACTCAAAAGGGATAATACGGTCCCAGCAATCAGTAGGCATTAAGGTCCCCATTGAAAATTGGTCCATTAAGTAGGTCATGGTTTAGCTTCTGCCCGATCCTGTTTTTTGAAAATAACACTTGAGTTTAGTTCCAAGGGAGGGGCAAGAAGAGAGTGGAGGGAAGACAATTAGAAGCTACAATGGCACTTTTCTGAAATTCCTCAATTCCAATTTCTTAGCTGTTCCCCACTCCTTTTCGTTTCACTTAATTAAAGGTAAATTAAATCCACCAAATTACTGACACCCCCCCCTGTTTCATTACGGTGCTTGCACCCTGACAGAATAAAAAATAGCCTGTAATACATTTTAAAAGGACAAATTATTCCCTGTTTAGAGAATTGGGGCTGCCTTTTAATTTCTTAACACCTGGAAAGTGCATAACCGAGGAGGGCGAAATTAACTCAAATAATCAATGCCTCAGTTTTTCAATAGACCTGAACAACTTGAAGCCTTTTAATTAAATGCTAAGGAGCAGTTTATTGCATTGGCTGGAGCTGGTTCTTTGTAGCTTTAAGAATAGAGATCCTTTCAAGTAGTTATAACATTTCTCTATACATTTCCCGGCAGTGCAGAGGTGTTGGCTTCACCTGTTTATATTTAGCTCTCAACAGTTGTTAAGGAATTACTTTTGCTCAAATTAAATATGCCTTTATAACCCAGAAAATGTACAGTGTATGTATAGATATTGCATATAGCATATAATAAAACTGTTCATGCTACAATAATTATGGCCATGTCAGCGCTTTCGTTACAAACTTCATTTTCAAGACTTTATGGCTCAGCCATAAAATTTTATCCTGGATTCTGGCCACCATATATAAGAAAGCAAATAGACACATAAAGCATTTTATAAGTTTTAGGCACTTATTTTGCAGCTGGAGAACTTTGAAAACAAATTTTCGATACACAAACAGAATTTGACAAACAGCCACAGGCATTCCAAAAGTGGATCAAAATTCAAAACACCTGAGATTATCGCATTTAAAGAAATAGTATCTAGAACAATGAACCTGTCTTCACTAAGAAAGCAAGCAGCATTTTAAGCCTGGATTACATCTCCGAATGTTTCTGACAATTTCGGTGAATATGGAAGTGTTACCAAGCAGCTATGGCAGTATGCTTCAATTTTGAAGGTTTTGCATTGGAAGTGGAACTTATTCCAGTGATCCTAATTACAGAATGAGGGGAGTTGAACATGTCTGCAGAGTGGTGAATACTATGTAGGAAGGGGACCCTTGAAATTACTAGAGAACATCACAAGCAGTGGCTGAATCAGGACTGCATTGCATACTTTCCATGAGTGTCTGGCTCTCAGAGTTGAATCATAGAATAATACAGTTGGAAGGAGCCTATAAGGCCAATGATGAGTCTATCCCCCTGCTCAGTGCAGGAATCCACCTTAAAGCATATCTGACAGACGGCTGTCCAGCTGCATCTTGAATTCCTCCAGTGTGCCTCCCTAGGTAATTGGTTTCATTGTCACCAAGAATTTTTTATTACCAGGTACGATGACATTGACTGCCACTCGCACCCCTCAAAGAATCATAGAACTGTAGAGTTGGAAGGGGCCTATAATGCAAGAATCCAAATTAAAGGATTCCCTGTTGTGCCTGAAGTTATCTGAAATCCTCATAGCAGTTTTGGGAAAATGGATTTCCCCCAGCATCTACATGTTGTTAAGAGCAATCCCTCAAATGCAACAAAAGTTTTAATGTAAAGTATTTCTCAGAGGCTGGGTGGCAAACATGGCACCCAAGGGCCTTATCACTGCTCAGGCACCAAGTCTACCAGAAATTGTAGCCCTGTTCTCTGATGGTACAAGGGTATTTTACAAATACTACCATACACAAAATGTGTAGTTCCAGGAAAAATATGCAATTCCAAAAGAAGACTGCTGCAGTTCAGAATTGAAGCTTTGCAAAAGTTGCATTGTTAGCTGGTGTAAAAACTGCCTGACATCATGAAAAGCAAAGTGAGTAGACCAGCTGCCTCTAGAACTCTAGACCCTGATCAAACATCCCCATTTCTCTTCCCACTGGTAACGACACTTCCCACAGACTCAACCGATACTCTCTAGAGCCACCTTCTCCAACCTGTGGCCCTCCAATGTTTTAGAGTTCAGCTCCCATCAGCCCCAATCAGCATGGCCAATGGTCCGGAGTGCTGGTAGTTGTAGTCCAAAACATCTGGAGGGCACCAGATTGGGGAGAACTGCTCTAGAGAGAGCTCACCCATGTTTCCAAGGTGGAAGAAAGCATTCCAGGTGAGTCATGTGAAGTTGTCAATGTGATGATCAGGGTAGTGACAGCATAAACTATCTGATATGATATTGGTAAGACAGCTGTACTGTGTTTGTACTTTGGGTTGTTGTTGTTGGTTTATCTTGTTCCTAGGTGTGTGTGTTTTAATCCTTCACTTCAAATAAAGTTTTGCTGGAGTTCATGATGCTTTTTATATGCAACACTCTTGTGCATTGGTGCTATTTAATTTCAAGGATCCGTGTAGGCTTCTAAATGTAATGGAATGTGACACTGAGCGAAAAATAGCACAGAGATGGAATGTGCACAGGTGTGTGGTTGTAGTGGCACATGTTATGCAGACAAATTACAACTACAAATGGCTGTACACTGCGGCTTTGCCCTTGCCCCTGGAAAAAAATCTGCATACACCCAGTTAAGCAGCATATTCAAAGCAATAGAAAGCGCTCTCAGTCAGTTTGCACAGGGATCCCTCAGATCCTTGTAGCCAAACTGCGCACCAGAAAAAGTGGACATCTGGACATGTACACAACACAGCCAACCCAAGCAATCAAATGTAATAGTATCCCTTCCATGCTATCTGTCCGTGAGCCAGATGCTCATGTCCATTTGCATTCCCCCAAAAATCAAATAAGTGAGAAAGCCCTCCAGTAGAAATCCCATTGCGAAACAGTACATGTTTCTTTCATTTGCTCAAAAGCAAATTTGATGGTAACACTAATATTATAATACAATGTTCAAGTATGACGCATGTCTGGTGATATGCACCATGTGAATGTAGTTTGCTGATATCTGAAAGACTGTTTCAAATTTATTGAGCTTTTAAAGTCTGGAAATTTAACATGCACATGTTTGACCTCAACCTCGGACTACATCCAGGATTGTTGGCCAATTTGTCCAATTTTGCAAGTTTTATTATGCAACACCGACACAGGACAGAGCTCTTGACTTCTTTTTAGTTTTTTTTTTCAAAAAAAGGGAGGGGGAGGAAAGTCTTAGATGCAAAGTGTGATTCAGTGACCCAAGCATTTATTTCGTGATAAATAAATATAGTCTGGCTGGTCAAGGGAAAAATGGGGTGTCTCCCCTCCCTCGTCACATAAATTTTAAATTCTAGTGAATTTTATTCTTGAATTTATGGTTTGTACTGTGGACCTGGTTTAATGATTCTCATTCATGATTTTAAAAAAAGCACACTGCCCTTTTGCTCTCGTCCATGTTGCTTCTATGCAGCCTTCAGCAATGTGCTAGCTGCCATACAGAGGAAGTGATGACCTTTCCCTGGGGAGATTACCATCAACTTTCAAGCTGCAAGCATTACAAAAATACAAAACCCTACCTATGAGCACTGTATTAATTAATTCTTAGAAATAAATCCCTTTCTTGTCCCACAGCTTGTTACCAACATCAAAATTCTATGCGGCAACGGCTGAAAATCTCCAGACAGTCGAGTGGTTTTGCAGTGGGTTGGTACATTACATTTCAGGATATAGCCATCATAGCAACAACAATATAACACCACAAGCTTTAAGAGGAAGCAAAGATTTGAATTCAGGTCTCCCTAGCCTAGGCTCAGTTTAAATGATACCATAGCAGCACAGGAGCCTGTAATCCTGTGGTTTTCCATAGGGGTGTGCACGGACCCCCCGGATCGGATCGGGACCCGGATTGGGACCTCCAATTTTGTCATGGATCGGTTCGGACAAAATCGGAGGCCCCCCGGACCGGATCGAGTCCAATCCCGATCCAAAAATTGGAAATTTTTGGATCGGCCGCCATTTTTTCCCCCATAGACTTGCATTGCAATGCAAGTCTATGAGGAAAAAATGGCGGCGGGTGGGTGAGGGGGGGCCTAACTCGCTCCCCCCCCCGGGGCCGTCCACTGTGGATGGACCCAGCAGGTAAGCCCCCTCCCCCGCGCTCCCTCCCCCCCCGGGGCCGTCTGCTTCCATCTGCTGGCGCCCGCGGGCGCCCGCGGATAGAAGCGGACGGCTCCGGGGGGGGTAAGCCCCCTTCCCCGCCACTGCTCACCCGGCGCGCCACCCTGGAGCAGGCCACGGAGCCCGCTGGTAGTAGCCGCCGGCGCTGGACGGGCGTCCCTAAAAGGTAAGGGCCCCCCTCCTCCCCTCCGCGCACCCCCTCTTCACCGTTCCGGGCCGTTTGCTCCCGTCCAGCACCGGCGGCTACTGCCAGCGGGCTTTACGGCTTGCTCTAGAGTAACCCGCTGGGTGATCACCTGGCGCGCCACCCTGGAGCAGGCCGCGGAGCCCGCTGGTAGTAGCCGCCAGCGCCGGACGGGAGCAGACGGCCCGGAAAGGTAAGGGCCCCCCTCCTCCCCTCCGCGCGCCCCCTCCTCCCCTCTGCGTGCCCCCTGCTTACCTTTCCGGGCCGTCCGCTCCCGTCCGGCGCCGGCGGCTACTACCAGTGGGCTCCGCGGCCTGCTCTAGAGTAGTGCGCCGGGTGATGTCATCACCCGGCGCGCCACCTTGGAGCAGGCCGCGGAGCCCGCTGGTAGTAGCCGCCGGCGCCGGATGGGAGCAGACGTCACTCAAAGGTAAGCGCCCCCCTCCTCCCCTCCGCCCCCCCCGCTGTCCACTTTCATCGGCGGGCGCCCGCTGACACCCACCAATGGAAGCGGCGGTGGGCGCCAGTGGGCGCCCGCCGATCCGCCGAACCGGTTCGGAGCCTTTCGGATCGGTTCGGACAGGATCAGCTGATCCAGCTGTTGAATCGGAAATCGGATAATTTATCCGATTTCCCACTGGACCGGACTCGGATCGTGGATTGGGTCCGATCCAGTGCACATCCCTAGTTTTCCAACATTGCCGAGGTCATATAAAAACAAAAACACTCTGTCTGTCTGGCTTGTGTGGCTTCTGTGGTCCCAAAATACCCGTGTGGTGGATGACAGTGGTTCTGAGACATATAAGGTGCCCAAATGATGAGGATGAAGATTTTATAAATTAACTTAGCAACCCTATTCAGATATGATGCCCAAGCAGGCATGCTAACCTCACCACCAACATTTCCCTTTGCATTTCAATTTGTTTGTTTTACTGTTCACCACTCAGAGTAAAACGAAAAGAAAAGAATATAGAACCATTCATGAATTTTGTTCAAAAATTATGAAAAAGTGATAACAAATAATAACAACAACAAGCAGCAGCAGAAGCAGAAGCAGAAGCAAATAGAAGCTTTCTTGCTATCCAGAACCCTGATTGCAAATGTGAATAGAATTCCACTTCAGACCTTGCCCCTCAACACATAAAAGTTGAAGACTGATGGGTTGGGGTGATGCATGTGGGGACACTGGGGAAGGACCAATGTGCATAGCTCCGTGCCCCTTCCACGCACTCATAAACTCTCTTTGGGCATAACCCATGAGTAGGCCCATCAGTCATAGGATTGGTGGGTCTCATCCACACAATGGCCCACTCTCGTGTACATTTCAAATGATCATTGCTGGCTTGTTGTTATCCATTTACAGGGCATCTGAGACTTTTTCACAAGTTTAGCCTCCATGCATAGTTCAAATGCATGGAGGAAGAGCAGAACTGTATTTGCTGTCCCTGTCTATGCATATACAGGTGTATTCAAAGAGGCCGCCACACAATCAGGAAACCTGAGAAAGTGGGCAGAGTGATGCATGATGTCATTGGTAGGGCCACGATGTGCAGTCCCATTCAGTCCCACACCTTGAAGAACATAAGAAGCGCCATGCTTGATCAGACCAAGGGTTGATCTAGTCCAACGTTCTGTTCACAGTTGCGACCCAACTGTTGACCAGGAACTCACAAGCAGGACATGGTTTGGGACCACAATATCTGATGGAACGCCTTTCCCGACATGAACCTACCCGTACACTACGCTCAACATCAAAGGTCCTCCTCTGGGTGCCTACTCCGAGGGAAGCTCGGAGGATGGCAACAAGGGAGAGGGCCTTCTCTGTGGTGGCCCCCCAATTATGGAATGATCTCCCCGATGAGGCCTGCCTGGCGCCAACACTATCATCTTTTCGACGCCAGGTCAAAAAAATTCTTTTCTCCCAGGCATTTTAACAGCTTAAGTTGAGGTTTTAACTGACTTTGTGGCCAGGCTTAACAGTTTAAAATGTTTCAAATGTCAGCTGTTTGATGTTTATGGCTTAAAATTTTGTATATTGTCTTTTTAGTGTTCAATCTTTTAATTTTTGTAAACCACCCAGAGAGTTTCGGCTATATAAATGTAATAAATAAAAATAAATGTAATAAATAATAACTGCAACAGCACTCTCCTGCCCATGTCTCCCAGCAACTGGTGTACATAGGCATAGTGCCTCTGATAGTGGAGGTAGCGCATAGCCATTAGGACTAGTAGCTATTGATATCCTTCTTCTCCAGGAATTTGTCTAACCCCCTTCTAAAGCCATCCAAATGGGTGGCCATTACCACATCTTGTGGTAGGGAATTCCACAGTTTAATTATGTGTTGTGTGAAGAAGCACTTCCTTTTATCTGTCCTGAATCCAATTAGCTTCATAGGATGACCCCGGGTTCTAGAATTATGGGAGATGGAGAGAATGTCTTTCTCGCCACATTCTCCACCCCATGCATAATTTGGTACACCTCTTACCCTCATTTTTTCCAAGCTAAATAATTCCATGTGCTGTAAACTTCCCTTATAAAGGGAGATACTCCAGCCCCTTGATCGTTTTAGTTGCCCCTTTTTGCACTTTTTTTTCCAGCTCTGCAATATCTTTTTAGGTGTAGTGACCAGAACTACATACCTAGCCTTTACTTGGAGGGTAACTTGAAAAGAGAGCTCTGGATGTTTTTTTAGGAGTGTACACCAACCACAAGATTAAGTTTGGAACCTGATTTGGGTAATTGGAGAACAGCCAGGTTCAGCTCAGACAGCTTTAGAGTCCATCTGATTCAACTCAACCTTGAATCCAAATCTCACTTCAGGAAATCTGCAGATTTGTGAGTCCTCATTAACTAAGGTGACCATATTTTCGAAACCAAAAAGGAGGACAACATGGTCAGCCACCACGGGGGCATCCCCACCAACATTTCTTCTCCCCAGGGGGCATGTCCAGAACCAAGGGGGTGTGCTTAACTGAACATAGCCTTGGTCACATGTCTGATTTTACAGCACACAATTAAGACAAACCTGTTCAACATTACATTTTAATGTTAATATCATTGAAATAACAAGTGAGACATTCAGTGTATCTGAAATTAACTTCACTCTCTTCTATTTTGTAGCTTTTGCTATACCTTGTTGCTATACTCTGTGTGATACATTCTCCCCTTCCCTCTTCCCTCAAATATCTTTTTCTGATTGTATCCTCAGTCCGCTGCAAGCTGCTGCTTAACAGGGCTTGCTGCTGGCCAGCCAGTTGGCTGGCTTTTAATTTTTTTTTTTTTTTTTTAGTTTTAAAGTTCAATTTTGTTTTGAAACTTGCTAAAACTCAACAGATAAACGGATCGACTTGAAACTTGGCATTGCTAATGCCCTACTTAAGATCTATCATGATGCCAAGTTTCATCTCCTTATCTTTAAAAATGATGTATTTTAATAATAATAATAATAATAATAATAATAATAATAATAATAATTTTAAAACCTTATTTTTTAAATAAAAAATCCTAAAAATCAATGGATGAATGGATCTGCTTCACACTTTGCATGGCTAAAGCCCTACATAGGAGCTATCAAAGTGCCAAGTCTCATTTTTTTATCTTTAAAATGATGTTTTTTAAAATATATATATATATATATATATATATTTAAAACCTCAAACTTTCAAAAAAAATCCTAAAAATCAATGGATAAACAGATCTGCTTCAAATTTGGCATAGCTAAAGCCCTACCTAAGGCCAAACATGGTGCCAAGTTTCATCTCTTTATCTTTAAAAATGACAGAGCTGTATGCATTTATATTAATTCACATTGACTATAAAATGGAGCTGCCCTTTGGGTGGGAGGGGGAGGATGGGAAAAATCCATTTTTTTTCTTGAAATTTCATTATTTCCCCCCTTCCCAGATTTGTTACCAAAAATCTTGACATGTCCTGGTTTTTCCTGACATATGGGAGGGATCTACACTACTGCTTTATAATGGTTTATAACAGTTTTAAACCATTATAAATGGTTTATAACTGTTATAAACCGTTATAAACCATTTTAAAGCGTTATATCCTGTTTGGTGTAGATCGGTCCATGGTCACCCTACAAGTGAAGGTCAAAGCACAGTTAAGCAGTAAGTTACCCTACCCAGTCAGATGGGAGTCCAGGAGTCAGTCACACAAGGCATGGTCCATAAAGCAAGAGACAACACACAGCAGTGTACAAACAATGCTATTCCAGAACAGGCTAGGCTAAAACTGAAGCTTATATAGCCAGAGCTTTCTGAACCCCACCGAGGGCCCAAATGCACTTCATTTTAGGCCCTCTGACAAAAGTCCTCCTCATGAGGAGGAGGAGTCCTTTGTAATCAAGCACTCCTTCTCAGAGGAGGCTTATTGGCCTGTTTCTTGAAGCAGCGGCATTCTAAGGGGCCAGGTGGTTGCCATCTGGCTCAAAGGTGGAACTTCCCTCCTCCTGCAGGAATGGATTAGTGGTGATCTCCCTTGAGGACCCAGGCTCCCCTAAATCTCCTGATGTGGGGGGCTCCTTGGCATTATTGGTCATTGGGACCTCTAGCTGCTCCTCATAGAAGGATTTCTCCAGCAGGGGCATGACAATATTTGCATCTTGCATTAACACTGGTTCTAGGGTTCTTCCTTCACTCCACTTGATAGCAGCAGGGTAGCTTAGGGGATGCAGGGCATGCTGCCTGACACAAAGGCAGCATTCAGACGACACGATAGTCAACCGGGGGGGGGGGAACAATCGTCAGTTGTGTTGATTATTGTGTCGTCCGAATGCTGCCAATAACTTACTGTCCATTGCCTTTTCTCCCTCCTTTGCCTAAAATGTCATCTGAATGCTGCCGATCAGCAACACAATGGACGATTGTCCTCCCCCCCCCGTTGATTATCGTGTTGTCCGAAACAGGACAAACTCTCTATTCTACCCCTTGCTCTGCACCTCCCAGCATCTACTGGGGCAGCTGCTTTACTTTGGCTAATAGGAAGGCCGGTCCTGGAAGCAACCAACCAATGACCATGAAGCAGTGAAATGAATTAGTGCTGTTTCTCAAACCATTCCTGGAAGCACACATGCACAAAAGGCAGTGAATTAAAAAAATGCTTGGCTCTCAGGTGCACCACAGACAGCTCCACCCTCATAGTTTCTTGCATTTCCTAGAATACCAATGGGAGGATTAATGATGTAACATTCTCCCCCGGACATGGTAGAAACTGCAGGAAGCTGGTGAGCACTAGATTCATTTTCTGAAAATTTGCCTCTCCCTTCTTTTTTGGGATTTCCCACCACTGCAAATGGCCCAAAACCTAAATTGGACCACATTTTAGGGACAGCCTTAGATTTCCTGATGACCCTTGCCACATTTTTATTTTAAAAACAATTCCATGTAAATAATTAAACAAACAAACACCATACACAGCACAGTGGGGGAGAAGTTTATGTGCAGTCTGCTCCCTGCTGTGCTAGATTCTACTTGTAGGGTATTCTCTGGCCTAGGGGAACATTAAAAATGGCACCCCACCTCCAGTCTCAAGTGGTACATTCCATTCTGTCACCACATTTCCATTTCTTTCTGTTTCATGTGCCAGCCACGCACCTTTTGTGCTGCCATAGTCTCTTCCCAAAGTCTTACAGGCATGTCTCCTAAAAGCCAAGGGCATTTCAAACCTTGAGATTTAAAAGAGGGACTTCAGGATAACTGTATACTTGGTCAGGTTCAGTTTAGAGACTCATCACGGAGTGCTTGGCTGCCTATCCCAAAATCTTTGTTTGATTATCTAAACGTTAACTGGAAATTGTGCAGGAAAAGCCAAAAAGGACATCCTCCCCCCGAAGTATCTCATCACTCTGTTGTTACAAAATCAGGAATAAAAGATTCCAGCAAGAGGCAATGAAAACAAAACTTTGTGTGACTACAATTCTTGTCTAACCAAAGACAGGTCACATTTGATGCCAGCGCAAATTCCATTATTATATGCAGAGCCAGTGGGAAAAGGAGGCTTCCATTGCTACAAACAAGACAACAATGCATTATTAAAGGCTTATCTGCATGAGGGGGTTTATGGGTCATGGATGTGCCTCAGGGCATTCGTGAATATCCCACGATACCCAGCTTACAAACGTAGGGAAGTCACAGGCTGAGTGTTTCTGGCTCAGCCCAAACTGGATGAAGTACTGTTGGATACACAAATACTCCATACCACGTTGTACTTGATTTTCCAGGTCCGCTTTCCTGAACTTCCTGTTTGGCACTAATGCATAGTGCATTGTTTCCATCCCCAAAGCAGTGGGGAGAGAAAAACAAGGCATGCCCACCCACTGGCACTAGATTGCACATGTGTCTCTGGAATCTTTGGTCCTCTCTACAAGGATTCGCTTTTGCGCCGGGTTAGGCGATTATGCGCATAATCGCAGAAGCGCATTTACGCCTAATACCTCTGCACGAGAGGCAGCGAGAGGCGGCGAAGCGCATTAAGGGATCACCAAAATGCGCTTTACAAGTAGTTAATGAACATAAGCACTTGTTCACATAGGCAAAATGCGCTTTAACGGCCGGAGCAAAATAAAACTCGCTGTTTAACGCGCATTCGATAATGCGCATAATCGGAGAGATAACGCGCCTCTACGCCCGATTTGCACTCTGTTCTTGTAGAGGTAAATTTTTTAAAGCGCCTTGAAAGAGCATTAAACCTCTCTTGTAGAGGCAGCCTGTGCTATCTTCTTCCCCCCACCTTCCCCAACTTTGACTTAATCCACACCAAGCAGGATATTGCACTATGAAAGCACTATGAAAGCAGTACATCAGAGGCAGGAGCCACACTACTGCTCTATAGCGGTCTTGAAGTGCACTGACAACTGTTGGGGCCCATTGACACATACCATATACCGCTTTCATACCACTTTCATAGTGCTATATCCTGCTTGGTGTGGCTCCTGCCTCTTATATACCGCTTTCATGCCACTTTCATTGTGCTATGTGTAAATCTGGCCTTGGTGTCCTCCAGATGTGCTGGACTGCAGCTCCTCAGCTAGCATGACTGATAGTTATGCTGTCTGGGAAAGATGGGAGTTGCAGTCTGGACATCTGGAGGTCATCAGGTTGGGGAAGGTTGTTCCAACCTGCCAGCAATAAGGAGACAATACAGCAATCTTGCCACAGTGCACTGATAGCAACAGGAAGAAAAACAATCATTCATTCATTCATTTAAGCTACTGAGATTCCCCCGCTTTGGTTTAAAAAGCCCCCCAAGGTGGCTTAGAACTACAATTAAATTACAAGATCAACATAAAATAGCTGCCTAATAATGCAAAACCGAGCTGGATGAAAGCAATTAAAATAGCAGGTGTGAAAACTCAATTCAGACCCAAAGCCTGGCAATGCAAACAAAGATGATTTCACCATCTGCCTTAAGGCTAGCAGAAAAGGGGCCATGTTCATGTGGCATATTCATGCCCTTCTGGCAGGGAAACGCCACTGTGTGTGGCATATCATCAACCAAGCTAATCTGTTAAGAAGAACGATTGGAAAGATCCTGTGCTGGAAGGCTGCATGTCTATAATTCTGTGAATACTGACGTATATAAATATATATCCTAAGAATATCAACACACCTATGATTTTATGTTCACATTTAAATTTCCTTTCTAGTTAGTACAGTCCATCCTTCTCTCTAAAACAAACAAAACATCTAGTTAAAGATGGACACATGTTTAACACACTATGGGTGCCTCCACACGAGACGTTTAAAGCTCTTTGAAGGCTCATTAAAAATTTTACCTCCACACCAGCGGAGCGCAAAACGGGCGTATAGGCGCGTTATCTCCTCGATAATGCGCATTTTCGAATGCGCGTTAAATTGCGACTTTTATTTTGCTCCGGCCGTTAAAGCGCATTTTCGCAGTGTGAACAAGCGATTATGCGCATTAACTTCTTGTAAAGTGCTTTTTTGACATATATTAATGCGCTTCGCCGCCTCTCGCCGCCTCCCGTGCAGAGGGATTAGGAGTAAATGCGCGTCAGCGATAATGCGCATAATCGCCGAACCGGGCGCAAAAGCGCATCCTTGTGGAGGGGGCCTATATCAGTGTTATAGTAACCAAACACACCGCAGTGAAATTAGATCGTCTCCCTGTAGATTAGTACTGCATTGGCTGCTTCTGAACACCAGCGGATGCAAACATATATGCTCCTTAGAAGGTGCTTGATTCCTGCACAGAATTTCATCCAAATCACTGTGCAATTAAATGTTTTCAGTATCAGTAGCAAGGACCAATGGTTACTCCTCACACACAAAGGACCTAAGATTACCCTCAGACGACAATTTGTAGAAAGCACTGTAGAATAAGGTTTTATCCAAGATCAAAGGGGTGGGGGAAACTTCTGACAAAAGAGATGCGCAGTTAAGTATTACCATTCAGATCCTCTTCTTCCACATCTGCGGTTGAAAGGCGCACCAAACTAGCACATCAATACTAAACATTTCCAGCCTCTCCATTTTGAGGCAAATATAACATTGTGATGTAGGGGCATAGATGTTGGCATACACCCTCATAAGTTGTGACACAGCATGTCTTCAGAGCAGGACTGTGAAGAATGTTTCAAAATACATAAAGCCCAAATCAAAAAAGAATTGAAGATATGTTTCCACATCTCAAATGATTATATATATATATATATATATATATATATATATATATATAGTAAAACCAATCCAGCTTGCTTTTGCCTTTCTCCACATGTTCATACTCAGAAGATAGGTTTTTTTAATTAGGCCTAAGAACATGAAAAGGTGGAACACATGCATTCCTTCATATGTATGAACATCCATTACTGACCCCTTCAGGATGTATGGGGTAGTAGCAACATTGTTCCCGTCCCCCTCCACAGTCTGTAACAAAATAAAATTCAACTAGAACGCTCAAAGAGTATGTGGGGCTTAGCTGAAATTGTACATTCAAGTTCAAACGTAGTTTAACAGTGATTCCACAATTGTAAATGCAAAGTAAATGCAATTTTAAAGCAGCTTGAAACCACGCATGAAAGACCAAAGAGTCAAAGTTGAGGTTCCACACATCTGGTTTTAATATGTGTTTTCTTGCTTCTTGGACAAGTGAGTTTTTTATTTGTTGTATTTCAAAATTGACGATCAGCGTACTCTATAAATGTCCTTTTGTTCAGAATTTTTGAGGTATTCCAATTATATTTGTAGGGCTAGCCTGTTAGAAACAACAACCGTCTGAACCATATTCCTCTTTTAAATGCTAAAATCCCAAACATTTTGAAAGAAGGTTGCTTCAGTCACCCTTTCAGGAGATGATGATGATAATAATAATAATAATAATAATAATAATAATAATGTATTATTATAACTAAATTGGTTCATTAATTATGTCTACTCATAGAATGGATGAAACTGAGACTTAATTGGCAACAGACACTCATTGAGCTGCATTAGGATCACTGCCACATTTTGGTTTGTGAACCTCTGTCAGATGAGGAACTTGGTCTGAGTGTTTTCTGCTGCAGCGATTATGCCAAAGCCACTGTGTAAATGACACAACAAGAAACCCACTAGGGACCAACGATGCAACCTTTATTCTGCTTCATCTCGGCAACAGTCTTCAGAGGTTTCACTCCAAATGCAAACACCTTTAATTAATTCCCAAGTAAAAAAGAAAGAAAGATGAAGAAGCAAATTTTCTACTTACTGTACGGTGCTGGGTTTGGGTGCTAAGGAGAAAAGGCAATTCTCTGTAGTTCTCACCTACATCCAGGTTGTGTTCTAAATTAGTCGTACATATCAATTGGAGAAGACTTATTGACTTTTTAAAAAATGGTGCAGTGAGAAATCCATGACTCTGCTGCTAGACAACCATTCAGGACGGAATGCTGAACTTCAGCATTAGAGGACGGTAATGCATTAACTCCCCCCCCCCTCTCCGATGCTTTGCCATTTCACCTACACCTGGGTGGATCTATCAAGCCTATTACAATGATTTGACTCTGTGGTATTAAAGGGGAGAGAGAGACAGAGAGAAGCTTGCCGTTGTCACACTTGTTTCCCATTAAAGAACCTTACAATAGATTGTGTAATTGTGTACGGAGGTAGTCTGGCTGGCAGATGTGTGCAGCCCCAGCGGAGTACACAAGATTCAAGGCAGATGGCTTGTAGCAGGGCACAAACAAGATGGCGAAAAAGCTGATGTGATTAAAGCAGCAGGCCTCCTGGTTTATAGTGGGGGTCACATTAAAGTCCCTGGGAACAGCCGTTACCAAACTGAACTGGGGAGGGAAAGAGAAGGCAACAGAAAGCAATAAATAACCACTGAATGGCCAAGTTGATCAGCTCAGGCAATCCTTGAATCTTCCGTGCAATCATATATTGACAATAAACCTTTCCCCTCGAACTTTTCTTCCATATATGGATGCACTGAAAAGCTAAAATTCTCTAGCCTGGATGTTCTTAAGAAGCATCCACTGAAACCAGAAGCCCATGCTAGCAGTAAATGCAAGGTTTTGGGGTTTGTTTGTTTTTTGGAAATATATTAAGAACTATTTTGCAGAGTACTCCACTGCTGGATCTGACTCACTTTAAAATGAAAAGGAAGGTATGCGAGAGGCACCAAAGCTGAACTCATGTTTTGAGAGTGGCCAAAGTGGATTGCTACAGAAAACTTAGAATGGAATTCTTTACAAATGAATGTGCTACAAACAATGGAGAAAAGAGCCCAGTGCAGAACATCCATTCACATGTTCAGCCCACAAGACTAAAATGGGGAGCAAAGCTGGGGCTGCTGGCCCTGCCCAATACATTGGCATGCCCCAACCTCTGCAAGATTGGTGAGGGTCCAAAGGGGAACCCTATATGTACATGCACAGATGCCCCTTTCAAACTTTCTGCAAACACACAGAAGTTTGGGCTACAGACAGAGGACACACTGACTTTGAAATGGGGCCTCCTTCCCCTCTATGTGCTCACTGAATGCATGGAAGAACTTCCAAAGACAGCTAAGATTTATCCCTAATGTACACCATGGCATGATATGTTGTTCATCACGACATCTTGAAAGAGAAGATTGAATCCAAAGTCTGGAAAATGAAATGAAAGTCCATGTTATAACTAAGACTGAGACAAAATGGGGTCAGAAGAGCCTTTTTCAGAATTGATGTTGTTGTTTGGCAATCGTTAAAAACACCCTCCTTGTTGGTGATTAGTAGGGATGCGCATGCCCGAAAATACTAGGGATGTGCACTGGATCGGACCCGATCCACGATCCGAGTCCGGTCCAGTGGGAAATCGGATAAATTATCCGATTTCCGATCCCGCAGCTGGATCGGCCGATCCAATCCGAACCGGTCCGAAAAAGCTCCTAACCGGTTCGGCGGATCGGCGGATCGGCGGGCGCCCACTGGCGCCCACCGCCGCTTCCATTGGCGGGCGCCAGCGGGCGCCCGCCGATGAAAGTGGACAGCGGGGGGGGGAGGAGGGGGGCACTTACCTTCTCGGCCTGGTGGCTCCCGTCCGGCGCCGGCGCCTACTACTACTAGCAGGCTCCGCGGCCTGCTCTAGGGTGGCGCGCCGGGTGATGTCATCACCCGGCGCGCTACTCTAGAGCAGGCCGCGGAGCCTGCTGGAAGTAGTAGGCGCCGGCGCCGGACGGGAGCCGCCGGGCCGGAAAGGTAAGGAGGGGGTGCGTGGAGGGGAGGAGGGGGCGCGCGGAGGGGGGAGGGGGGCCCTTACCTTTCCGGCCCGGCGGCTCCCGTCCGGCGCCGGCGCCTACTACTCCCAGCAGGCTCCGCGGCCTGCTCTAGGATGGCGCGCCGGGTGATGTCATCACCCGGCGCGCTACTCTAGAGCAGGCCGCGGAGCCTGCTGGAAGTAGTAGGCGCCGGCGCCGGACGGGAGCCGCCGGGCCGGAAAGGTAAGGAGGGGGTGCGTGGAGGGGAGGAGGGGGCGCGCGGAGGGGGGAGGGGGGAGGGGGGCCCTTACCTGGCCGGCCCGGCGGCTCCCGTCCGGCGCCGGCGCCTACTACTACCAGCAGGCTCCGCGGCCTGCTCCAGGGTGGCGCGCCGGGTGATGTCATCACCCGGCGCGCTACTCGAGAGTAGGCCGCGGAGCCCGCTGGTAGTAGCCGCCGGCGCCGGACGGGCCGAGAAGGTAAGTGGCGGGGAAGGGGGCTTACCCCCCCCCGGAGCCGTCCGCTTCTATCCGCTGGCGCCCGCGGGCGCCAGCGGATGGAAGCGGGCGGCCCCAGGGGGGGTAGGGAGCGCGGGGGAGGGGGTTTACCTGCCGGGGCCGTCCACAGCGGACGGCCCCGGGGGGGGAGGGAGTTAGGCCCCCCCTTACCCACCCGCCGCCATTTTTTCCTCATAGACTTGCATTGCAATGCAAGTCTATGGGGAAAAAAATGGCGGCCGATCCAAAAATGTACGATTTTTGGGTCGGGATCGGACTCGATCCGGTCCGGGGGGCCTCCGATTTTGTCCGAACCGGTCCGGGACAAAATTGGAGGTCCCGATCCGGGTCCCGATCCGATCCGGGGGGTCCGTGCACACCCCTAGAAAATACTGTATTTTATCGTTATCGGAATTTTGGACCAAAAAATTTATAATCTCTGATAATATCATAGGTTAATCATATTGTCTTCACGATAATTATCGGAAATCCAATATTTAATTTGCAGCCCCATTGTGCCCTATAGAGCTGATTTTTAAAAAAGACAAAATGCCTATAACTTCTGTATTTTCAAAGTTACAGGCTTGAAACATGGTCATCATGCTTATGGGGTATGCCTAAGTATGTGTATGAAATTTGAGATTGATCCCTCCAACCCTTGATTTTATATGAATTTATTAAAGAAAGTTTAAGTTCTGACAGGTCAAAAGTTGCACGATCTTTCAAAAATTCATATAAAATACAGGGGTGGAGGGATTGATTTGAAATTTGGCACATATGTGTAGCAACATGTGCTAGACATGTGTGTGAAATTTGTGATCGATCCCTCCAACCCTCAATTTTATATGAATTATTTAAACATCCTGCAACTTTTTGACAAATCTGAATGAGCGCACGTGGCGAGCTGTCATTCTGACCTGTCAGAACTTAAACGATCATTAATAAATTCATATAAAATTGAGGGTTGGAAGGATCGATCTCAAATTTCATACACATACTTAGGCATACTCCATAAGCACTGTGACCAAGTGTCAAGCCTCTAACTTTTAAAATACAGAAGTTATAGGTTTATTTATATGGCAGTCCAATAATCCGATATAATCAGGCTGAAAATTATTGGATCAGATATTTATCGGAGATTTTTCTATCGTATCGTTATCATAATTAGATGTCCGATAATGACCTTATCGTATCGTTATCAGACATTTTAATGATATGATACACATCCCTAGCTATTTGTTAGAGGCAATTTCGAAGGGAGCACAGAAAGGGGTAACTCAGGAAACATTGTCCTCACTCTTAATTGGCTTTCTTTGCCTTTAATGATGTCACTGTTCTATTATTGTGACATTACCATGATCCCTGATGGGCCTGAATCACTCAAGCAAGGAGACACAGCCAGAGAAAGAGGGGAGGGGGGGGGGTTTACAAACTGCCATGATTCAAGCCAGTTCAAATCTACTGTGGTACCTAATGGTTGGGTACTGATGATGGTTTGTTTTGTTTTTTGTAGCTTTTTGGAGTGTTGTAGTGGTTTTAAATGTACAGATTGTGTGTATGTTGTATGTTTTTGCTGTTTTAATTTTTGTATATTGTTTTTAATTGTTTTTACTCCTATGTAAACCACCCAGAGAGCTTCGGCTATGGGGCGTTATACAAATGTAATAAATAAATAAATAAATAAATAATGACTTTTTTGCAGCCCTATTTTTAAAGAAAAAATGCCTATAACTGCTGTATTTTAAAAGTTAGAGGCTTGATACTTGGTCACAGTGCTTATGGGGTATGCCTAAGTATGTGTATGAAATTTGAGATTGATCCCTCCAACCCTCGATTTTATATGAATTTATTAAAGGTCATTTCCGTTCTGACAGTTCAGAATGACAGCTTGCCATATCAGAACAGAAACGATCTTTAAAATATTCATATAAAATTGAGGGCTGAAGGGATCGACCTCAAATTTCATACACATACTTAGGCATACTCCATAAGCGCTGTGACCAAGTTTCAAGCCTCTAACTTTTAAAATACATAAGTTATAGGTATATCTATATAGCAGTCCGATAAAACGATAAAATCGCCCGGAAATTATCGTCTCCGATGATTATCATTGGTTTTTCTATTGTATCGTCATTGTTAAACACATGCACAATAACAACCTTATCGTATCGTTATTGTACATTTTAATGATACGATACATATCCCTAACTAATAGTTTATTTGTCACTGTCACATTTGTTTTACTCATGAATTAGTTCTGTCCCCTTTCTGCATTAGTCTGCTATTTTTATTTTTATTCATAAAAACAGAAAGTTAATATTTCAATACATATCTTAAAACATTTATCTCCTCGAAATATTCATTTTTAAATGCATTTTGAATAGGGATGTTTGTAACTAGAAAATCTGGTTCTTTTTTGGCTTGATGGAGTTCCACAACAACTCGATTTGCATCTGTGAGCTGAGCTGCAGGGGGGGTGGGGGAGAGTTCTGCCATTTGTGCAAATCTTTGCAAATTTTGCGCAAATTACAAAAATTCGGCCAGAACTTGCCTAATTTGTGCAAATTTAGCCATAATTTGTGCAAATTGGGCTGTAACATGTGCAAATTGCTCAGAAATGTGCACACATTGTTCAGATATTTGCACAATTTGCAGAAACTTCATCTCCTAAAAAAGTGTAACTTCCTGGAAAATCAGCATACTAGCCCACCTTGCTGCAGATTGAGTTGGGAGCCACAGCAAAGAACTAAAATGAAGTCTGTGGGGCCTAGCCTAGGAAAACCCATCAAACTCCACCCTCCCAAATGGATTTCACTGACATCCCTAATTCTGAACCTGTGTCAGACTGTTAAGGAAATGCAAAAGCCAATGAAGAAGTAAGGGTTGTATCTTATGTTAGTCCTACTTATTTCACGTTGAAATGAACAGGAGTGATGTTGGATACATATGTTCTGATCTACAGGTCAGCCTGGTCAGTTCATATGGGGCTCATAAAGAAAGAATTCCTCAAACTTCTCTACCCAGGCCCTCAACAAACCTTAAAGTAAATTCACTTAGGGGTGGTGAACCTAGCTTTTTCTTGTGGCTTTCTACAAATTTAGAAGAAATGTTTAAACTAGAAGGAACATAAGAAGAGCTATTCCAAATCAGACCAAAGGCCTAATTAATCCAGCATCCTTTCCTCCCCATAATGGCCAACCCTTTTGAAGCTGACCAAGTTGTTGGCCATCACCACATCTTCTGAAAGCTAATTCCATAGTTTCGTATGAATACACCCAATTTTGTTTGTGTTCGATATGACAATATTCTATTTTTTAAAGTATTTGTTACATACCACCCTTCCTCCAGGCGCTGAGGATAGTAAGCATATCTACACTAGGGATATGGCACATTTATGATTGGCCACTCATGGAAGTTTGTGGGTCCTTTAGATTACATTGTCAACCTCTCTCACCTCTTCTCTGGTTATCCCATTCTAAAAATAAAAAAGCCCTGGATATCCCAATTCTTCTGAAATATCACAGGATTTCCTAATGTGTGCTACAAAACACCCACTAGAGTGTTTCAAGGCTATGAGAAACAAAAGGAGGGCTTCAGTTACAAATCACATGGTCAGCAATTCAAACCATGTGATTGCCCTTGTTCACCTGTGTAATGAAGCCCATCACAATAATGCAAAGAAGCAGCCCCGGTAAGGCAGTGCAATTTCTCCCTAAGTGTAAATAGTTTGACCCATTTTATCCTCACAACAACCCTGTGAGATTGACTGGCCAAAGGTATGTTTCATGGCTGAAAAGGAATTTGAACCAGTTCTATTCACTACACAATTTTACCACATTGGTTCATAATACTGTGATGACTGTTACCTAGATATCCTATGCATATCTACTCAGACTTAAGTCCCACTGAGTTCAGTGAGACTTATTCCCAGATACATGAGTAGAGGACTCTCTGTACTGTTCACTGCAATTCTCCAATGCTTTATCAGCTCATAAAATAATAGAAGTGCAGCCAGTTGTTTCCCTCTGCATGGGAAAAAGAAATCTTCATACTTTCAAGTGATTTTTCTACCCCTTTCTCGGCATTCTTTCCCTTACTTCTTCATGATTTATGAGGCAGGTGACCAGAACAAGCCTTGCATGCAGGTGAGGGCATGCTATCAAATTTCCAAAAAAATTTATATTTTCAGTATTGTTTCCTAGAATGAACAAGGTCAGGCTGAGAATTTATGGGACTTCAGACAAGAAAAATGCCCTTTGTCTTTTTACTGCCCCAGGGAAAGCCAACACCTCCACCTGGTCTTTGGCCAGCTTTACATCTGCAGTCCTATGTAGGCACACATATTTGGAAGCAAGAATAATTGAGATCAGTTGGACTTCTGGGCAAATAAGTGTACTTTATTCTGGAAAGTTAGTGTTTTAAATCAGATCTTTGTTTGTTCAATTTTGCCTTGATTCTTTTGTTCCTTTCTCGTATTCTTTTATCTTTCTCCACCTACATCCATGCCATTTTTCACTTTTGTCAGGGCCAATTTAGATATGATGTTAAAATGTATGGATTTTTAGTATTTTATTTTCCTAAATAATTGTGTGAGGGAGGGGTGAAGGACTGGGACAGAACATGTGTGGGGGTGTATTAGGGATTCCCCAACACAGCCCCACCAGAGATGTGAGCAGCACTATTACTAGTAGAAATGTGCATCGTATCGGGTCCGATGTCTGATAATGAACCGATAAGGACATCCGATGACCGATAATGATTATTTCCTTAGGTGGTCCTATCTGATCAGATCCGATATCCATATGTCCGATAACTATCAGACATATCGGATTTTTGGTCCTCCATTTCTAGTGTTTTCCCCATAGGCTTGCATTGGGGAAAAGAAAGCTTTCCCCCAATGAAAGTCTATGGGGAAAAACACTGGGCTGGCACTCCCTCCCTCCCCCCACTCATGCTCCTTACTTGCCACCGCCGCCACAGCTGCCATCCAGCACTGCCACCCACTGGCTCTGTAGCACTGCGAAACAGGCTTTCTGGCCTGCTCCTCAGTACAGCAATGCGCCACAGGTAAGGAGCATGAGTGGGGGGGGGAAGGGAGGGAGGGAGTGGACCCAAGTGTTCCCCTTTACCTGCGGCCTTCCCCGCTGCTACCCGCTTGGTCCGGAGTTCTGCTAAACAGGCTTTCCGGCCTGTTCCTCAGTACAGCTATGTGTTGAGTTATGACATCATCACTCGGTGCATCGCTGTACTGAGAACCAGGCCAGAAAGCCTGTTTAGCATTACTATGGACCAAGCAGGCGGCTGCATTGGATGGCGGTGGCTATGGCGGCAACAGCAGGTACAGAACACGAGTGGGGGGAGGGAGGGAGTGCCGGCCCAGTGTTTTTCCCCATAGACTTGCTTTGGGGGAAAGCTTTCCCCGATGGGGAAAACACCAGAAATGGTGGTCTGTAATTGGATCGGAACTTCCGAAATTTATCAGATATCTGATCTGATCAAATATGGGTACCCCCGATATGATCGGATCCGACATTTTTAATATTGGAAATTCCGATCCGATTCCGAAATTTCTGGCCATGCACATTCCTAATTACTATGCATTTAAAGGCACACACGGGGGGGTGGGGGGAGTAACTACCTCAAATAAATTTTCATGCTTCGCCTCTCCAACCCAAGATTTATATTTTGGACTTTTTTACCTGCATGCATAAACCCCAAAATGGAGAAAAAGCAGACTAATTTTAATTTGAAAGAGAAGCAGAAAGGCTTCAATTTCCAGAAAACCCTCACAAATATTATTTATTGAAAAAAGGGGGGAACCCTTAATTTGGGGGCAGGGAGGAATAGCTACTTTATAACAGTGATCATTTAATGTTGTTGTTGTTTTGGTAGAGGGGGTTCCTCAGAAGAAGCAGGACACCAACAACCTAGTTCCAGGCAATTACACACAACCTTTTCATTCCAAACCAGTGAAATTTAGGCATGTGGTGGGAGTTTGAGGGGTATTAGAGAACGCCTCAAGTAACTCTAGCTTGTGAAGCTTTCCTGAGAGAAGAATGCAGTCATGTGGATTCCCCACTTTGATATAGAACCTCCAGCTTGCATGTTGCAGATGATTCTCTCTTTTACCCTCTTCTATATCTTTCTAGAGTGAGAATTGTTTGTTGTAGCTAGCCACCTCCCCATGTGAAGCAGCCCTCTACCCCCCCCCCCACACACACACCCATGATCACACCTTCATGGTAAAATGACACTTTTCTTTCAAGCATAATTGCTCTTTCTCACTCTGTGTGTGTGTGCATGCGCATGTGCATGTGCGTGTGTGTGTGTGTGTGTGTGTGAGAGAGAGAGAGAGATCCACCACACCAGCGATTTAGTGCACCCTCGCCATGCCTGGTGTGTGAATTTGTAGGACGGCACTCAGATGACGCCGTGCCTGTCCTGCTGACACCCCACGCCTTCCCCAGCCATTCCTACAATGCTAAAGTCTGGATTATTTTCCCTAATCACATTTAACATTCCCTACATCACTGTCTAGTTTTAAAGGAACTGGGGGCTTGAATGGGTTGCATCAGGTCCTGGCAGGGAAAAGCAATTTCTCTCAGCAGCCGGCTCCAAGCCTCAATATAAAACCCAAACCTTGCATCCCAGGCTCAAAAGCACTTTTTAAAATCATACAATGCCTGAATCGCCGCAGAGACAGGATTGTACTCCCTCAGTGCCCCCAAAAATCCAGACTAAAGGGTCATTCCATTTTTGCCCTGCAGAAAGGCAGTCAGATCTGACAGGATCTGACTGGAGGGAGAAAGTGAAGGGGAGGGGGGAGGGGGGGAGGAGGGGAGGGGGAGGGGGGAGGAGGGGAGGGGGGAGGGGAGCAGAAGAGCAAAAGAGCGAAAGAGCAGCTATTCAGGTGAAAGGGATCATAAGCTTGACACGCTTCTGCCTCAGAGGTAAAAAAAATATGGAGGCAAATCCGGGGAGGGGGATTAGATGTGACTGAGGTCAGAGAGATAGGGGGAGGAGGGGTAACAGAGGCATTTGTATATGTGTGAGAGAAGGAAGTGTGTAGTTGTGGATGAAAAGGGGACTGGGGTAGCCCTGCCCACTTTTTGCTGGCATGTATCATGTCCCCACTGGAGGTGTCCACTTCAGAGAAGGAGCTGGAAACCCTAGAGACCCAGGGCACCCCAGATCAGGTACTGCCTCCTTGTCAGGAGGAGGGATTCTGCTTCTGAGTACAAGTCCCTGGCCACCTCAAGCGATGGGGCAGTAGAGCCCCTGTGAGAAGGAGTGCTCACTTGCAGAGAAAGACTCCTTAGGAGATAGTGACACCTCAGGAGTAGGGCTCTGAACATGGGCTCAGATGGCTTTGCGGTTAAAAGAACATTGTTTCTCTCTGCCTCTGGCAATTTTTGATATCTAGTAAACTAGTTGGTAATTTGTAATTCATTTGTCTGGGTAGTAGAGGCCAGTAGGTGGTTGTAATAGGGCCTTCAGACCTTGCTTTGCCAGAAAAAGAAGAAGAAGAAGAAGAAGAAGAAGAAGAAGAAGAAGAAGAAGAAGAAGAAGAAGAAGAAGAAGAAGAAGGTTCTTCTAGCTCCTGTGCCATATAGTCCTGTGCCTGGTGACTGATGCTTTGTGTTACTGCCCTTTGGACTCCGTATTGACTCTGCTTCTGGGCTGTGTAATGTTTCTGACTGATTGTTTGTGTTTTGAGCTCTGCCTGCTATTTGGACCACTCCTGGCTTAGCCTGAACCCCATTGGATAGAAACCTGTTTGCTGAACATGTGCTGGCTGCATTGCATTGCTTCTGTGTTAGTCCTGCACTCAGAGTCTGCTACAGTCAAAGCAGGACAACATCTGCCCAGCCCCAATGGATAAGCTTGAGGTAATGTGTCCCTCAGCTGGAAAGGGTTCCTCACCCATGGTGTATAATTTATTTATTTGAAGGATTTTTACTCTGATCTTCAGCCAGAGAAGGCTCCCAAAGCAGCTTACAATGATCAGGAAGAAGATAGCTTCTGCCCTCAGGTTTGTGGCTGAAAAAGCATGACACAAAAGGATAAAGGATTGGGAAGGATTAAAACAGAAACTCAGACACCAGGTCTTTGGTACTGAAGTAGGTAGCACTCCAAAACCCCACCTACCATTCATCAGAGGCCTGCTGAGATCTGCACAACCACACAAATTGCATTTATTTATTTATTTATTTATTATTTTTGTTTGCTTTGGCCTGGCAACACAGGACATGCATAAGCCATCCAAGTAGCATATTTGGCCTAAAATTGGTTCTTAACTAGCTGTTGATTCCCATTCATGTAGCTATATACAGTGTGTTGGTGAACTCTAGGGAAAACCAATCCATGCACCCAGTAGACCCCTGAAAAGGGAGGTTAAACCTTTCCTTCCATTTTCAATTGACCTGGGGGGGGGGGGAGGAAGGAAAAATTGGGCTCAGAGACATCTCTGAATCTCTCCCCATCCAATATTGCTTCAGAGAGAAAGTGAGGATCAGCCATTTTGAATGCCCCTCCAGACACAATATTTTCCTGTAAGAGGAGAGGGTTGCTAGCTAGGGTGACCAGATAAAATCCAGGTCAGGGCTCATGTAACTTTAACAGTTGTAGAGAAAAGGGAATTTCAGCCAGTGTCATTTGTATGCCATTAGTTCCTGGTGAAATTCCCTCTTCTTAAAGTTGCAGGGGCCTTGCCTTCTTTTGTATCTGGTCACTCTAGTATAGTGCCTGCACCTTTAACTGTTGTGATGAAGAGGGAATATCACCAGGAACTAATTGCATACAAATGACACTGGCTGAAATTCCCTTTTCTCTACAACTGTTAAAGTTACATGAGCCCTGACCTGGATTTTATCTGGTCAGCCTATTGCTAGCATTAGTAGGAAACTTTCCTACCCTGCCCACTTCCACCTAAAATTTGTGTAACCCATTTGGTAAACCATCAGACTTCTACTCCTTTTATAACAACCTGCTTAACTGCTGTTACCATACAAAATGACAGAGAGCTGATCTACACGCTAGGTTTTTAATGTTTTATAAGCGTTATGAAAACTCTTTGGGCCACATGACGCACTCCTTTTTTAAATTTTTTAAAATTATTTTTCAACATAACATAATACAACATAAACCTAAACAACATAAAATACAATACATACCGCATACCCCCGTGCTCCCCTCCCCCCAGGAGACCTTCAATTATACATTCTTCTTCTTTCCAAAAATGTAAAGACTCTTTTGGAGGCATTTGCCCCTTCCCCGTTCTTAATACATATTCCAAAAATAAACTCCATATATCTCCAAAATCATTCTTACTGGACATTCCCCTCTTTATTTTCATTTTACACGTTAGCTTATCATTAAGTGCCATGTCCCATATTTCTTTATACCCTTCTTCTATAGTATATATCCCTTGCCCTTTCCAGTTTTTAGCAATCATTATTCTGACGGGAGCCAGGAGGTTGTTTATTAATTCTCTCTTATTTATATTCTCAATACCTTTTTCCCATATTGCTAGTAGAGCCAGCTTTGGGTTTAATTCCAAATTGCTTCCAATTATATGACTTATTTCTTTAAACACCCTTTCCCAAAATTTTTGTACATGTTTACAGCTCCACCACATATGGAAATAAGTTCCAACCTCCTGACATCCCCTCCAACAGTCCTTGGACACTTTTTTATCTATCTGATGAAATCTTACCGGCGTTAAATACCATCTCCATACTATTTTATAATAATTCTCCTTAATTCTAATCGACAAAAGCTTTAACATTCTTGCATCCCATATCTTCCCCCAGTCATGTTCATTAATTTGTTCTTTTAAGTCATCTTCCCAAATCATTTTAAGCGAATCTCTATATACAGCTTCCTCTGACAGGATTTTATATATTTCGCTAGTTAGACCTTTTCTAGCTTTAATTACTTCTTTCTTTCCTCTTGATTCAATTAAATCTTCAAATCTTGTATTATTTCTACACTTCTTATTCATCTTTTTCCATTCCTGTGTCCATTTTTCCAATTGTAAGCATTTGAACCAAGCTATCTTTTGTCCTTTTACCAACTCTCTAATTTGCTCCTTATCTGTCATTCTTTCCATCCAATTCCTTAACTTAATAATTTCCTGACCCTTCAAACTTCCTTCCAATTCTACTTTTAAATTCCTTGGGAAATTTCTCACAACTACCACTGGGGCGAGTGGAGAGTCTCCTGGTATTAAACTCCCTTTAACTTTCTCCCAGATCTCTAGAATGTTTTTCAGCAACGGGTTGTCCAGTCCCCTCAAATCTTTCTTTTGGATTTTATTATTAAAAAAAATATTTTGCAATTTGAAATCTGGTTCCCCTGTTTGCGTTTCTAACCATTCTAAATCTTCCTCCCCTAATATACTATTTATAACGTATCTTAACTGATTAGCACTATAATAATTCTTTATGTTTGGAAGTCCCAAACCTCCTTTCTTTTGTGTCTTACACCATAGCCCTTTATTAATCCTAGCTCTCTTATCTCCATTGCAATAAGCATTAATCATATTTTGCCAGCTCTTTAACTCTGCATCTGATATTTTAATCGGTAGCATTCTAAACAAAAAATTAATCTTGGGTAATATCTTCATTTTTATAACCGCTATTCTACAAAACCAAGAATGTTTTAATTTTCTATATGCTTCTAACTTTTTCCCTACCTGTTTTTTCAAACTTACAAAATTAATTTCCTCTAACCTGTCTAAATCTTTTGCAATATTAACTCCTAAATAACGTACTATATTTTTAAGCCTAAGACCTAACTTAACTTTACCTTCCTCCATCTCCTCTTTGTTATAATTGAATAACATCATTTCTGACTTCCCCCAATTAACTTGTAGACCTGTAACCTCCCCAAATTCTCTCAAATGTTTCTTAATCAGCTCCCCCTCCTTCAGGGGGTCTTCTAATGTCAGTAATGTGTCATCCACAAACATATTTATTTTAATCTTCTCCTTCCCTCCTATCCCCTTCAATCTTAAATCCTCCCTTATAACATTTGCCAAAATTTCTATTACTATCGCAAATAAGATCAGTGAAAGTGGGCAACCTTGTCTTGTTCCTCGGGCTAGTGTAATCTGTTGTGTTAACCCATCAATAACCATTATTTCTGCTTTATTATTTTTATACAGTTGATCCATCACTCCCATAAATTTCACTCCAAGACCAAATGTTTTCAAAATTATTTTAAGTGCTGGCCATTCCACGCAATCAAAGGCTTTGAATATATCCAATGCTAATAATCCCGCTTTTAGATTCCTTTTTTTAATAATATTAATTATATTTAAAACTCTTCCAATTAAATTAGGCATTTGCCTTCCTGGGATAAATCCACATTGATCCTTTCTAATATACTTATGTATAAATGTACTCATCCTTTTTGCCATTATTGCTGTAAAAAAATTTGAATCTTGATTTATTAAAGATATTGGTCTATAAGATGCTGGGTCAGTCAGGTCCTTTCCTGGTTTTGGGATTAATATGATCAAGGAATGATCCCATGATGGGGGGGTCTTTCCCCCTTCTATTATACTATTAAATAATTTTTTTTAATCTTGGTAATAAAATTCCTTTAAAAACTTTATAATATTCCGGCCCCAAACCATCCAATCCCGGAGATTTCCCTCCTTTTAATTTAGCTATAATTCCTTCTATTTCTTTCTCAGTAACTAAACCTTCCATATAATCCCTGTCTTGCCCCTGTAATCTTATTTTCCAATTCCTCTCTACATATTCCAATACTTTAACCTGTGATCCTATATCTGATGTATATAATTCTCTATAAAATTCCTGAAATATATTTAAATTATCCTTCATTAAATTACAATTTTTCCCTGTCTTGTCTCTAATTGTCCCTATCATACTCTTAGCCGTTTTAGACTGAGTGGACCTAGCCAGCATCTTCGAATTTTTATTACTATATTCAAAAAATTCCCTCTTTAAATATAGCAAATCCCTCTGGACTTGTTCTAACTCTTCTCTCTCTAATTCTTTTTTCTTAGCTTGGATTTGGGCAAATAGGCATTTATCTTTTGTCTCTCTTAGCTTGTCCTCTAGGTCCCTTACCTCCTTTTCAATCTTTTTCTTTTGAGCCTCTTGTTGTTTTCTTAGGGTACACATTTCCCTGATACATATCACTCTTACTACAGCCTTCATAGTGTCCCATATTAAACCCTGCGAGTTTATATCCTTTTCGTTAATTTCCCATATTTCCTGCAGTTCTTTTTAAATATTCTCCACTATATTTTTATTATTTAGTAACCTTGTATCAATTCTCCATCTCTTAACTTGTTTATAATCCTTCTTCATTTTAAGATCCAACGTCATTAATGCATGATCTGTGACTTTAATTACCCCTATAGCACAATCTATAAGTTTAGACAACATATTTTTTGACACAAAAATATAATCAATCCTGGAATAGCTCTTAAACCTTGGTGAGTAGAAAGTGTATTTCCTTTCTTCCCCTTTTAATACTCTCCAAACATCAATTAATTCTTTTCTCTCCATTAATTTGCTTAATCCCGTCCTCCCACCACTCTTGAGAACTCTTAATATATTATCCCTATCTTTCCCTTTGTCTAATACCATATTAAAGTCACCTGCCATCACAATATTCTTTTTACCTACTTCTCCCACTGCATTAAAAACTTCATTAAAAAATTCCATCTGTTTCCCATTTGGAGCATATACATTAATCAATACATATTCCTCCTCCCCTACCCTGCAGGAAATAATCAGAAACCTTCCCGCTTCATCTTTCTTCACCCTTTGTATAGTAATGCCACATTTTTTTTGAGATTATAATCGCTACACCTCTCGCTTTAGAAGTACCAAAAGAATTTTCGTAAACGCCCACCTCCCTCATCCGAAGCTCATTTACACCCTCCTTTGTTTGATGAGTTTCCTGCAAAAAAATTACATCAGCTTTCTCTTTTTTTAATAACATTTCTATTCTCTTCCTTTTAATAACAGTTCCTAGCCCTTTAACATTTAAAGTTGCAACCCTTAATTTATTATCCATCTCTCTCTTTCCAACACATCTCTATATTGGTCTCCCTCTGTGATACACATACCCCTCCTCCCTCACCCCCCCCCACATTTACCCCCCAACTTCACCCCCCTCCTCACCAGGCCTTCCTGGGCAATGGCCCCAATTATTCTTAGAACTCTTCAGGGGGGGGAGAAGCAACCCAGCATTCCAGAACAGAAACCCGACCCTCCCCTCTCATATAATCTTTTCATATCCCTATTACAATATTATTTCTTCATTGACGGGTTCCACCCACGGCTCCTTCCTCCTGTGGATAATCAGGACCATCTCCCCCTCCTGCAGCAGCATCCTGCTTTTTTTCTCTAGCAACCATGGGATCCACTAAGCCCAACTTTTCCAGAAGCTCCATCCCTTGCTCACACGATGTTATTCTATATTGCTTCCCTTTCCACATAAATCTCAAAAAAACTGGTTATCCCCAACTATATGTTATCGATCTCTTCCGCAAAGCCACTGCACACAGTCTAACACTCTTCCTCCACTGCACCGTTTGAGGGAATAAATCTTGATAAACCTCAATTGATGTTGCTTGTATCATCAGCTGGGCTTGACGTCTAATTGCTTGCATCAACTTTTCTTTCTTGTAATAATTAGCAAATTTAACAATTATATCTCTTGGGAGAAGCCCCTTCTTCTTATAACCAACTCTATGAACCCTCTCAATGTCCTGCATCTCCCAAATTTCTTGAGTTTCAATTTCCCTGATCCAATCCAAAATTATGACTCTTAAATCCTTAGGAGTCTCCCCCTCTCTCTCTCCAAAAGATCTAATTCAAATATTAACCCTCCTGTCCCGATCTTCCAAAGCAATTAATCGTAAATCCATCTCTGTCAGTTGGTCCCCATGTTTCTTGGTATCTTCCTGCTGCTTCTTCATATTCATCTCCATTCTATCCATATTATCCACCACAGTTTGAAGGTCCACTATAAAATCCTTCTGTGAGTCCTTAATCCTTTGCATTATCCTTTCCTCCTGCTTAAATAAAGCAGTCTCCATCATCTTCTGAATTTTGCTGAATAAATCCTCTGAGGACTCTACTTGCCTCTCTCTGGCCAGTTCTGGTACTGCACCTGTGTCTTTAGAAGCTGTGCCTTTAGTATTTCCGGAATGAACAGGGGATTTCCCTGTCTTGTCGGCTTGCTGCTGCTTGTCCGACATTTTGTCTGGCATAATTCCAGTAACTCTCACCAGACGCTGCCAATTCCGATCGGAAGGATGATTTTTTGTTTCTCTGCTCCAGCCTAGGGCTTTGGACTGGGTTTTTTGCTTTCTTTTCATAAAGCTTAACTCACCAATCCACCCCTTCGTCTGGGCTCAAGTAAACAATACACTTCTGCTTCTATCTCCTTCGGCTGGAGATTAAAAGCCACTTTTCCACATAATCAGTTCCTCCTCTCCCTCTAAAATTGTCTTAACCTTGCGGTTTCTAATTAAAGTCCATTAATTACTTTCCGTTGGCACTCTGTCGAACTCCCGATCCTCCTCCTCGTTAGTTTCGTTTTCCGTCCGCCGTCCAGGCAGCTATCCAGCTGTTAATCTCTCCGCAGATGCAGTAAAGTTTCCGGACCCAGAATCAAGTCATTAATCAGGAATCCATCACCTCCAAATTAGGGATTTTATAACTATTTCTTTGCTTCTTGTGAGAGCAGGAAAGTTCCGTCTCTATTCCATCTTTGCTAGGCCACTCCCCTCCATGACGCACTCCTTATAACAATGTATATCTGAGGTTTTTTGAAACTCACTTCAGTTATATACAACAGTTTCACTTTTAATAAATCATTTTAAGTAAAATAATGTGTCCTTCCTTACCGTTTGTGATTCATGGGGGCAGTGCTTCGTTTACTGGTGCCCAAATGCTTAGCAGTTGATTGGTGGGGAAGAATGCGGGGCTAAGGAGGAAGTGGGTGAGTGAACTACAACACCCACAATTCTTAGCCCTATACACACTAGGGAATGACAGAGGAACAAAGGAGGAAGTGGGTGACTGAACTACAACGCCCACAATGCCTTGCCCTAAACTCATTGTAAAAACAAAAGAGAAAGAGACAGGGCAGAAGAGTGTGTGACTGCATGCACCACTTTAAAGACTGAAGAAGTTTTCTCCTGTAATGTGAGTACTCAGTAATGTGGCCTAAGATGTTTTAGAACACACCTATTTGGAAAGTTTTAAAATACTATTTAAACGTTCCAAGGGACTGTGTAGATAGGCTCTAATTCATTAGAGAATTTGCCAGTGAAAACTAATGTGTTTTACAGCAGTATTGGAAGCAGAACAGAAGAGTTGTGCAGGATGAGAAAACATTTTCATTAGCTTTTACTACTGTCTCTTCATGGGAGTACATTAGGGAATTACATCATGGAGCAAATATTCCAGAGCAGCCTTATGTCAAACTTCCCCACTGGAATGACCAATAGTTTTGTGAGGTGGTCGTCGTCATCGTAGTTTTTTAAAAGCAATGCCTTGATTACCACATATGTATTTTTAATTTTACTATGTCAAAATATAAGGTTATGTTTTTCACAATTCTAATAGGAGATCTTTCCATCCTAAAACACACTCACATAACCAGCAAGAGTACAAATGGTTGAATATTGTCTTGTACTTTTATCATTCCAAAATTTATGTTTAACGTGTACTAAAAACACTGGCATCTTTGGATCTCCAGTTGTGGGAAATGTTGCTTTTTCAAGGCAACATACAGGGTTAAGCAATTATATAATCCAGTAAGCACATATAAAGGCTAGGCACATATATTAATCTAATATTCAATAGCTAAAGCAAGAGGCACATATAAAATGCCACATACACAGTCAAAGAAGCAGAAGAACATATCTAAAGATAGATGTAGACAGTGGAGCAGGATTGTCAGGTGTCTGTGACCTTTGAAGCATGAAAGAAGGCACAAGATGTGCTGAGGGTTGTTCCACTCGCTGTTTTTGTCATGAGACCTCATTTAGTAGATGAAACTTAGCTAATACAAGTAAAACACAGGTGGCTGCGGTTGGAAGCAGATACGTGATGGCAGGGAACACAGGTAGAAATAACTAGACCATGACAGTAGGGTGAAGCTTTGCTAAGATGCTTGCATTTATAGAGGAAACAGCTGGTTTTAGTAAATAGATGTGTGGGTGCAAAAGTGTGGGCGAGAGGGGGGATAAACAAAGGCGGAGATTTTAGTATTATAATCAGGAGAATCAGATAGGTTGTAACTCTTAGACCCTCTGGCCAATTGGAGGGGTCGGGGAGGGACTTTATCGGCCGGGGCAGGCAATATATACTGTGTTATTTTTGATGCTTGTGTGTGTGTTCTTGCCTGACCACACCCTTTTTGCAAAAAGCTTATCTTTGCAATAAAGAAACTGTGAACCTGTCCAGATTGTGAGTTGTCCTTTTCTCAAATAGAATGGGCATTTCTAACACAGTGACTTGTTGTTATGACCATGATAGCTACATGAAAATACATCCAGGTTCTTCTCCCCAAAGAAGAAGCGAGCATGTGATTACATATGTATGGGTCAGAGATGATGATGATGATGATGATGATGATGATTTCTTACCCTCCTCTCCCTCTGGATTGAGGCGGGGAACAGCATCAATACCAACAATTTAAAATACATAAACTGATTAAAAGCATATAAAATTAATACGTTATTAAAATCAACAAAGTCTTAAAATTCAACTGGGGAGGGCTGCCAGAAGTGATCAGTCTTTATAGCTCTCTTAGATTCTTTAAGACTTGTAAGTTGGCGGATCTCTCCTGGCAGGTCATTCCACAGTCTGGGAGCGGCAGAAGAGAAGGTCCTCTGGGTAACAGTTGACAGCCTAGTCTTGGCCTGCTGTAATAAATTCTTCCCAGAGGATCTGAGTGTGCGGGATGTTGTATGGGACAAGGCGATCCCGCAGGTAACCTGGACCCAAACCATGTTGGGCTTTAAAGGTAATAACCAACACTTTGTACTTTGCCTGGAAACTAATTGGCAGCCAGTGGAGTGATTTTAAAGCTGATATTTAAGGAGATATTACATATACACATAAAAGCCTAATATAAACGTTCTCAAAATTCAGCATTGGCTGGCTAGGGAATGCTGGACATTTTAGGACTTTTTTCTGTCTCAACATGCATAGGATTGCACCCTGGGTGATTTCTCCCCTTTAAACAACTCTTTAAGGGGAGGCAGAGGTCTAAATTGCACAGGGAATCTACCCTAGTAGAGCAGGAGATTCCCCACTAGAGAGGGTCAGGACAAGTGGATGGAGGGAAGCAAGGCTGAGCCATCCACTTGAATCAGCAAGTGTGTCCCCATTCTCTCCCCCCCCCCCAATGCAGTGATGCATCTAGGGCAGGACCTCGGCGCTGAAGTCTATGACCCCAAATGACTATGCAGAGAGGAGCAGGTTATGGGTAGTGGTGAAAAGATCTGGCATCAACCCCTGGAGACTGTCTACATGCGGGTAAACCCCCATGGTGGCTGTGGATCTGCACCCCATCAGTTAGGCAACACAAGTGCAGGATTGCAGCCATCGTGGGGCTTCCCTGCAATGCTTCAATTTGAAAAAAGTTGGGGATTTGAAAACATCGCCTTCTACCAGGAAGAGAGGGGGGCAGCTCCGGGACCCAGATGGCCGCCCAGAAACCCCACGCTCCCTTCTCAGCATCGGGAATACCCGATGCTGCCCTGGGATGGGGAAAGTGTGGGGTTGAGAAGGGAGGCGACACCATCCAGGCACTGTGAAAACAATGCCCTGGACCAGCATGGAATCACTGGAGGCAGACTCTGCTCACTGCAGTATGTTTCCTTCTTACATTTTTGTAAACATTTTATATTCAGCGGGAAGCCAGCCATGCATATGCATGGCTACAGATACTCAGTTGATTATTTTGACTTTGACGATATATTATCCTTTTCTACTATAAGGGTGCTGCTTATTCCCAAGTAAATGTGCTTAGCATCAAGGCTGCAGAAGCAAACACCATGTTATTCCTGTGATCATGATGGTGCCATGATTTAAGTCAATTTAGAATGTGCAACTCCACATGCTTAGAGTATAGCATTTTCAACAGCTTAGCAAACCGTTCTAAGATATCAGGACTGTCTAAGGAGCTGTAAATCATGGAATAGCAAAGGTGGGGGAGGGGGAGAGTGGAGGAAGAGGGAAGAAAAAAATGTTGTATGCTTCAAAACTGACACATGACCATCTAAAGGGTCCTGTAAGTCCATTAAGTCCAAGGTCTAGAATTACCTAGCTGTACCACTTGGGCCTTCATGCATGAGAGTGAAGGCCCAAGCAGGGCTAAACATAAGGTTGGAAACACAATATTTTATGGTTGCAACTTCCATGTCAAGTGTGAACTTAGTGGCCAACTGAGATTTGCCACTGTGCAATGTATAGAGGGATGCTGGAGGAATCCGTCCGGTGGGTCGGAGTTTGCCAAGCTTCCAGCAGCTCTGCTCCCCAGACTTTTTCTCATTTCCCCTGCACTCAATCTGCATGGAGGCAGGCCAGGTCATGGGTTTTTCCCCTTTATTTTTCTCGTCAATTGAAAGTATTGTGACTGTACTTTGCACAAACTCTGGCCTTGATTTACTTACTGTATGGGATTTGAGGGAAAGCAAGTGCAAGCCAAGCCTGGGCGGCAGCAGGGACCTGTTGGGCCTGAAAAGGTAGGCTGACCATCTGAAAAGGAGGACAGGGCTCTTGTAACTTTAACTGTTGTAGAGAAAAGGGAATTTCAGCCAGTGTCATCTGTAGGCAATTAGTTCCTGGTGTAATTCCCTCTTCATCACAACAGTTGAAGGTGCATACACTATACTAGAGTGACAATATACAAAAGAAGGCAGGGCCCCTGCAACTTTAACTGTTGTGATGAAGAGGGATTTCACCAGGAACAAATTGCATACAAATTACACTGGCTGAAATTCCCTTTTCTTTACAACTGTTAAAGTTACAGGAGCCCTGTCCTCCTTTTCAGATGGTCAGCCTAGAAAAGGGCTGCATTTTCAAAGGACAGACATCCCTAAATATATAAAATGAACTGGTGATTAGAAAAGTGCAACCCCAGAAAATGTAGCAGTTCTTACAATTTTACAAAACTCTTTCTAAAGTCATACAATTTAAATCACCAGATTAGGATCTGCAATACCTTCTTATTCTGGCTCATATAGTGATGTATTCCAGTTCAATGGATACTTTTAGCTTTACAGTCCAAGTTTCTATTGTGTTTAGTATATATATATATATATATATATATATATACCTGATTTCTATTCTGTCATGCTTTGAACTTTTATTTTTAAAAACCTCTGAATTTCTACAAGCATCAACAATCATACCAGACAACTTTTATTATGATGATTTGACAGCTTTTACTCAAGAGCCTGAAGCAAGATGGGAAAACTAAAGCAAATGTTGAGCTCCTTTCAAATAGGAAGTTACAATGGGACTAGAAGCTGTTTCTCATTGTCTATATTCTCATTCTACAATAATTCCACATTTCACAGTGGCATATTACATGTGTCATTCCATTTATGTCATGGAATCTTACAAGGCAAATTTAACTTATTTAGTAGGTCCAGATTGAGCTGGGAACATAATTTTAAAGCACAGGAAGTTCTATAATACAAACATCCACCTCTGTAGCCATCCACATTTATGTCACCTGTTATTACTTGGGTCTCTGAACAGCTGCCTGCATCTGACTGACTTTCATTTTGATTGTCCTTGGAAAGTACTCTGCAGCACATGAGTGTCCTGCTTAGACGCCAGCATTTGTTCTCCCCTTCATGATCACATATTCCTCCTGTGATGGTAATCATTTTCATCTGAGATGAGTCTGTGACATGGAAACAAATAGGGAATGAATTAGTTCTCACAGAATCCATAATTCTTGAGCCCACCAGGCATCATGAAAATATCAGGTATAATGCAGCGAAAGCTAACCACATTTAAGTCCTGCTGACTTGAAATGGACACATTTTAACTCTTCCATTCAAATCAGTGGAACCTAGGCCTAGTTCACCCACCATGTGAAACATTTACTGGACATTTGACACTTGACAGTGGGATGGATGAACTCACTCCATTGAAAAATATTGTGTCTGAGGTGGCCCAGTTGTGCATTAAATAGGGATGGAGAGGATTTCATTCAGTTTGCACATTGATAGTAAACTTAACAAATTTGCTCTTCCCTAACCAATGGACAGCAACCTATGCTGCCTGTGTGCTAGCAGGACTCACCACTAGTATGACATGAACTAGCATTTCTTAAAGCAACCTGGTAAACAAGCAGAAATACTCATTTCCAGAGCAGCACAGGTCAGTGGAGTTGTAGACGGGAGCTCTGGTGTCCTACCCAATTTGGAAATGAGCATTTCCAGTTGTTTCCTAGGTTGCTTTCAGAACTGTTACTCTAGCAGTGGGTCCTATGGGTCATACAGAACCAATGGAGGAGTAGTGGCAGTATAGGATACTGCCCAAAATGTGAAGTGGAATGCAGTTGTCCTGCAGTATTCACGCTTCTCTGGGTTTTGCTATTCAGTTCTCCAACCCAAAAGTGCATATAAAGGGGAAAGTGGGCACAAAAATGCATATATTTCTCAAATGTACAAGAAAGGCATCACACAAGGGAAAACCAATTGCCTAATATACACAAAATGTGAATATTAGGTAAAAGTATGTACAAATATGAATATATTAGGCAAAGGTGCACCCAAAAATATGTAGAAAGGCATACAAAAATCCATACAGATTTTTAAAAAGTACACGCTGGTGCAACAATAGGGCAGAACTGATGTCTGGAAAGTGAGAAACAGAAATTGACAGAACAACATAACACAGTTTAGAATTGAATCTCCATAGGTCATTCTCCATAGGCCAACACACATCCAATCGACACACTGTACTTCTTTTTACCAAGGGGGGGACTGTTCCTGGGGAATGACATTATTTCCTCTATTGCCCTGCCTCCTAAAGCCCTTCATAAACACAGAGGTGTAAGAGCTGGCCTTATGGACTCTAACAAAGCCACAATGAAATCTTTAACGAATAGCTTAGGAGGCTCACCAAACTCCTGTTAGCAGAATTTCATCCCTTAGGCCTCTCCACTGCTAGAAATTTATATATATATATATATATATATATATATCTCCTCAGTTCCCAATTACTCAATCACTTTGGCCCCCTTGGGTTTTAACTCTTTCACTCCTCATGAAAAATTCACTGCATTACAGAAGGTACAGGTTAGGGGATCAGCCCAGCTACTGTAGCAGCTCATATGTGATGTGACACACACACACACACACACACACACACTTACTGTCTGCTACCTCTGTTGAATCTCATTGATTAAGGGTGTATCAGATTCTTTTAACTAAATAAAATGAATTATGGGAGAAAGAAGCAGAACATTTTAAGAGCATTTCCTGTAATCATTACTTTTTTTAAACTGCCCAGACAGCTTCGGCTATTGGGTGGTATAGAAATGCGGTAAATAAATAAATAAATAAATAATACTTTTTAATACCTTTTGTGCCTCATTAAAAAGCACACCAAATTGTTTGCGTGCACATTGTTTGTGCGGAACAACCAAGCAAAGGATGTGTGATTTTAGCATGACTTTCTAGTACGTAGATCCATTTAATTTATAGTGCTAGCTATTCGGTGTGTAGAAACTGTCAAGCTGGCACTCTTAAGGCATTATCAGATGTGGTCTAAACTTGTGGGAGAGGGAAGAGGAGAAGGCTTCTATTTTTAATGCTTCCCCTTTGTCCTTTGAGCTGCGGCCAGGTTGGTCACTGGTACACCTAGGGGTGACCACATTACACCAGTTTTAAAATCGCTTCATTGGCTGCCAATCAGTTTCTGGGCGAAGTATAAAGTGTTGGTTATTACCTTTAAAGCCCTACATGGTTTGGGTCCAGGTTTTCTGCGGGATCGCCTCCCGTACAATCTGCCCCACACATTTAGGTCCTCTGGGAAGAACTTACTCAAGTCAGCCAGAACTAGGCTGATGAGTGTTACCCAGAGGACCTTCTCTTCCATCGCTCCCAGACTATGGAATGGTCTGCCGGAGGAGATTAGACAAATTAGCAGTCTTCATGAATTTGAGAGAGTCATGAAGACTGCTCTCTTCCGGCAGGCCTATCCAGATGAATTTTAAGATGTTTTAATGATGTAATTTTTTCTTGTTTTTAATTTTTTTTAAACTGTTTGTGATTCTGTGTTTTATATTGTTGTTGTTCCCCGCCTCGATCCGGAGGGAGAGGTGGGTTATAAATAATAATAATAATAATAATAATAATAATAATAATCTTATTGCAAAAATAGATAGGAGAAAGATCATGGCAAGCTTGGGTTGGCCTATTCAAACAACCCAAGTCACAATGTCATTGGGTAGTTAAAAACAACAACACAATTTCAGAATTCTTACTTGTGGATTTGTCTATTTTGTATGCCATCTAATATTCTCAGTGAAACCTCCCAAATCCACTGGCCAATGAATGCATACCCCAGCATTCACAGATCTCAGCACAAACACCTCTGCATACACTCAATAAAAGAAGAAAAAAGAGCAAAGAAGA
Source organism: Anniella stebbinsi (assembly GCA_029215795.1). Lineage (NCBI taxonomy): Eukaryota > Metazoa > Chordata > Lepidosauria > Squamata > Anniellidae > Anniella > Anniella stebbinsi. Next base: position 95,368,502 of record JARDYH010000003.1, on the reverse strand, counting down.
AAGGAGGAAATATCACCCCCTAGTTGCTACCAAAGCATTTGAGCAATGTTACCCTCATACTATCACATGCCATTACCAGATCATGTTGACTGCTTTTGTTATACCATCCTTGCTCTTTTCATATCAGCTGTGCTAATTCCTCCAGGGAACTTTACAGATTCCAGTGACTTCACTAGGTGGTACGGATCACTTTACCATACATTGATACACAATCAGAAATTGGAAAAGCAAGTGAGGAACTCTTCACCAATTATCAAGACATTACAAATTACCAGTTTACCAAGCGGTAACATTAGGCTGACCAGATGAAAAGGAGGATAGGGCTCATGTAACTTTAACAGTTGTAGAAAAAAGGCAATTTCAGCTGGCATCATTTGTATGCAATTCGTACCTGGTGAAATTCCCTCTTCATTACAACAGTTAAAGCTGCAGGGGCCCTGCCCTCTTGTGTATCTGGTCACTCTAGTATAGTGCCTGCAACTTTAATTGTTGTGATGAAGAGAAGATTTCACCAGGTACTAATTGCATACAAATGACGCCTGCTGAAATTCCCTTTTCTCTGCAACTGTTAAAGATACAGGAGCCCTGTCCTCCTTTTCATATGGTCAGCCTAGGTAACATGCACATAGAGGTAATTTACCACATTTCGCTACACCGTACCCTCATTTTGTAATGTTTGTCCATTAAAGTGACAAAACAATACCAGGGAAGACTCATCTATCATGATTTTGGGAGATAGGATAACTCCCACAATTAATTCTTAACTGGCTAGATATGCAAGTGTGGATCTGGCAATTTTTTTAATGCACTCAGTAAACACTATTATAATTCCGCGAATTACTATTATATGTAACTTGCAGCTCTTGCAAACAGCAACCCAGCTCAAAGGGGGGAAACCTTGTGGGAATCATCTTGCCCTGTGATTATATTGTGTAAGTCAGCCTTAAACAGATTTCATAATTTTTAAGGTCTGTCTACCATGTTAATATGACAATACTACAGTGTTCTCATTCTGTTCCATAACTTTCAAACAACAAGAGCCAAAGACAAAGTTCTGCTCTTCACACTACAGTTTTCAAGAAGCTAAAGCTCAAGAAGCTTCAAAGGTGTCATTTATGTTTATGATGGTGGTTTTTCCACCACTGGGATTTGTGTAGTTGCAACTCATCCAACATTCAGCAAAGGTCAAGAAAGAATAACATTTCCAAGAGGTTACCTACTACTATAAAAGGTGCTCTCCAAATCGCAAGGGATCTGTTGTAACATTTTACTGTTCTGCAGCTACACCTCGCCATATGTAGATTTATATAAGCTTTGGTAAAAACCTCCCAAAAAGGAACACATACTGCATAAAATATATTACTGGTCTATCATTCCCACTGACAAAAATCAGAGATGGGATAGTAGCTCAAGTCAGGATGTTCTGAACTTTGGGTTAAGTTTTTAACCCACATGAAAATGACAACTCATTGCAAAGCAGTGTGTAAATGTTAGCTGGAGTTCATAAAACAGTAGATTTAAGCAGGCCTATCAGAGTCACATGATATCGGAGACAGTGTTGAAGCCAACTGGGAAGTAACATCTATCACGTGGGTGGAGATGGTGATGCAATTACTTCTCATAACAGTATCAAACTGTAGTAGCCACTCCACTGGTTTCATGCCTAAGTCATAGGTGTGCACAAGCGGTGTGTTGGGTGTGCCCAGGCACATCCTAATGTCTCAAGCAATAAGTGCTGGATTGAAGGGGCCATTGAATAGGGATCCGGCGGGGTCCTCTGGCTGCCCTCCAGCTGCTCCACTGCAACCGCCCCCAACGGTGTGCTGTTGCTCATGACAGCAGGAACAAAAAGGAATTGCTCTGCCGGGAGCCTCTCTGCTGGCAGCCATGCTTCAAAGAGGTCAGGAGGAGGGACCCTGAAGGCTACTATTACTCTTAAGCCCCTCCTTTGTCCAGTGTCACCACAAAGCCCCACCAATGCTGGGACTTGAGGAGCATCTCCTCATTCTCCCCTCACCCCTCACCTGCAATGACCCTCCCGCAGTCAGGCAAGTTGAACATGGAGCAGAGCATCAGTGTCTACAATGTTTAATAAATGAAATAATAAAAAGAATGTTCTTCATGATGAGTATTCAATAAAAAATCCCTGGGTGCACACCCTAAAGAAATGTGCTGCATATGCCTATGGCCTAAGTAGAATCCAATTCTCCAGGTCCAAGACCAATTGTCTGTCCCTCATACCAAACTGGATCAAGTGTTGCCCATTTTTTGCCCAGCAACATAACAATTCATTCGAGTAGGTATTTGAAAGCCTGATAAAATTTTGGGTGCAATCTTATATGCATGTACCTGGGTGCAGGGCTGTGCAGGGGGGGGCAGTGGGGCCAGTTGGCCCGGGGCCCACGATTTTGAGGGGGCACTCCGACGAGGAGGTCCTCCCTAGCTTACACTACTGCTTCCATAGCGTAAGCGGCCCATCGAGGAGCGAGGAGCCCACCTTGCGGAAACAGCACAGAAGCCGTCCGTTGTGAATACCACGATCAGACTACAAGCACCAGAGGGCCATTCCGCATGCAGGGCGGGGATATGTGTGCCTTGAGGTGTTGTAGAACAGGTTAGATATGAAGGTGTTATGTAGAATGGACATGTTGGTGGGCACACCCCCTTGGGGCGGCCATGTTGTCCTCCTTTTTTGAAATGGGGGGGCACACACTTCCTAACTGGCCTGGGCATATTACCAACTCTGCACAGCCCTGCCTCTTTGAATTCAGTGGGACTTACTTCTGAATAGGGAAGACATTTGTTTGATTCACATTTTACCAGGTTGCAGTTTTGAACAAATACACAAATCGAAACTGACTTATCCTTCTAAATTCACACTTCTCCAAATTTTGCCATGGAGTTCTACAATTTTTAAAAAATGCATGTGAAAATGTGTATGTTAGGGGAAATAACCTTTAAATGCATTATATTAGGATGATTGCTTGTTAAAAATGTGGATATTGGAAAATGCATACAAAAATGCATGCATTCGGTCAACTGTGCACAAAAATGCCCATGGATTTTCATGCAAACACTAAAAAAATGACATGTTGGACAAACTGAGAAATTCTGGAGAAATTCTCAAAGTTCAAGATGAACTAAATTAAAGACAGGAAATGTGAGAAACGCAGAGATTCTGGAATTGACAGATTTCGTCCATTCCTACTTCTGAATAGACATCGATTGGATTGTGCCATTCGACACAAGAAGCATGGAAGAAACTCAACCTGCTGAGTTGCATCTCAGGGATTGCGAGAGCTGTTCCAGTGCTCTGAACGCTTGTAGTCCAGGTGTGGACGGTGCTTTAGCCTGCCTGGTCCATTTAGCCTTCATGTAGCTCATTTCGACTGTGTATTCCGTACAGAGAGCCTCCCAGACACACTGCAGAAGTGAGCTAGGACAAAGATATCTAATGTAGTGCAGGTCACATTCTTCCTACACTAAACCAGGAAATCACACTGTCTGGATGAGGTCAAGGGTTGGGGTATTTTCAGATTAGCTGAGAATTTGAAGTCTTTTTTTTAGGTTGGGGGAAAGACTGAAACCAATCTAATTTGTTAAAGCAATATATTAAGCTTTCAAAGCAATGCTTTTGGTACATAGGAGATCGGGGATGGGAGAAAGAGAATAACAGGAGATGAATGCGATCATAATGAGCAGGCATTTTGCTTCCATCCCTGTTCTCCTCCAGCACCCCCAGCCAAAGTCCTGGTAATCCATTCTCACATAAAGAAATGGACATGCATTGGGAATGTCTGCTGCACAGCTGTGTGGCACACCTACCACCTCTTCACCCAGATACCCAAGACTCAAAGAAGATCACCCACAGATGTTGCCGAGACGGTACCCTCACCTTTCTCATTTCCTTCCCAGTCTGGTTTATAGGCCGAGGTGTAAATCAGACAGACAGATAATGAACTTAGGTTCGAGAATAGCTTCCAGATTCCCTTTGAAGCAAAAATCACACTGTCAGAGTGGAACGCCATCTCTCTGAGTGCCACCAATCAACTGAAAAGTGCATTCACCACCTGAGCACATGAAAAAGGCTCTGCTGGTAGATTTAGGAGAAAGTCACTCATTGAAGTTTCAGACGTTTCGCTCAGCTAATTCTAAATGTTTGCAGAGGAAATAAGACTTCGAGAGTAGCAGTAACTGAGACTGGGGCTGCAAACCAGTGAACACATGTATGGAAATAAGCCCAATGAACCCAACATGATGCACTTTTGAGTAAATATGCATCAAGTTGCATGAAGTGTGTTTGGTATAGCATTTACAACTAACATCCCAACTTATAAATTGACCCAAAAAGAGGAAATGCTTCACTAAAAAAATAATTTAAAAAAGGACAAAAGTGGACACAGATTTGCATAAAATGTATATGTACATAGATTATTACTATAATTTGAATATGCAATACATTTCACCATAGTGGGGAAAACTATGATCAGGTGACTTGTGTGTCTTCTTAGTCTGCTGTCCAGGTACCAACTGCTGATGGGAAACCCTGCTCCCCTTTCTTATTGCCCTTTGTCTTTAAGCTGGGCTTGGACCAAACAGCCCATCCAATAGAGGACTCTTTCAAATAGAGGTCTGTCCTATGTAAAGTGGAATGCATGACCCCTACTCATAGCATTTCATGTCACTGTTGTTCCTCATTACTAATCTTTATGCATCTCTAAGCCATTCTTCTGCCTCTCTCAACTGCAAACTTGTGGGATGCAGTGGACTTCTTAGTTTATTTATTTATTTATTTATTTATTTATTTATTTATTTATTTTTATTACATTTATATACCACCCCATAGCTGAAGCTCTCTGGGAGGTTTACAAAAACTTACTGAACAGTGTATTTGCACAATGGTCCCCCATGTATAGCCCATACACATATATACATGGTGGAGTTTGCAATTATTATTATAAAGTGGGACTTTGGGGGCAGGACCATGAAGCAACAATGGCTATGTCTACACCAAGGATTTATCCCGGGGTGTCCCTAGGTCATCCCTGTGTGTCCACATGACACACAGCGGATCCTGGGGTCAACTGGGAATGACCTAGAGATGACTCTGGGATAACCCCGGGATAATGGAAACCTGGGACCTGAAATGGGCATGGAGCCACGCAGGCTGGCTCTGTGCCTATGGGGAGGCAGAAATTCCACCATCCCCAGGATGGCGGGATGGGCAGGCATGAAGTTTGGTGGCGGGGTCCTTACTGTTTTCACCGCACAATGGGAGGTCCTCTTCCTTTTAAAAAAAATGATGTCCCTTTCCTCCTGGGACATCACGCTGCCGTCTAGATGCTGGGGGATGGATCGTGGAAGCAGGAAAGTCCACGATCCTCCCCCTCCCTCCCCAAACCCCCTTAGGTGTAGAAAGGGTCAATGTCTACCTTAGGAGAAAATCAATTAGAAAGCAAAATTAGCTATCTATTTCAGTTTTCCCCAACCTGGGGCCTGGTAGATGTGTTAGTTAGGCTGACTAGATAAAATCCAGGTCAGGGTTCATGTAACTTTAACAGTTGTAGAGAAAAGAGAATTTCAGCCAGTGTCATTTGTATGCAACTAGTTCCTGGTAATATTCCCTCTTCATCACAACTGTTAAAGTTGCAGGGGCCCTGCCTTCTTTTGTATATGGTCACTCTTGTATAGTGCCTGCAACTTTAACAGTTGGGATGCAGAGGGAATTTCACCAGGAACTAATTGCATACAAATGACACTGGCTGAAATTCCCTTTTCTCTACAAGTGTTAAAGTTACATGAGCCCTGACCTGTATTTTATCTGGTCACCCTATGTTAGACAACAACTCCCATTGTGCTTGACAATTGACCACATCCCTGCTTGGACTGATGGATGCTGTAGTGCAAATCATCTGAAAAGGCCTAGGTTGGGGAATTCTGCAGGCTTGTGAAAAGAGAATTATGGGGAAAATCAAAGGCCAGGAAGTTAAAGTGCAAGAGATTAAACCAATCATGCAGCCTCTTGTATCTTTCAGGGAGAATAGCTTTCTGTTTTAATCCATGCGAGCTTACTGTGTTTGTTGGTTCTTATCTACCTTTAAGCTGCATAAATGGTTACATCAAATAGATCACCATAGACTGAGAGTCATTGCTTGCAGCAGTGAAGTGTGGTCCATCATAGTCATCTATTACTGACAAGGATATCAATAGCACTAGGCCATAAGCATGCCATAGTGATTAGACAATTTATTAGCCATGTCTACTTTAGGAGAAAATCAATTAGAAAGCAAAATGAAGTATATAGCTTTCCCCAACCTGATGCCTGCTAGATGTGTTTGACTGCAATTCCCATAATTTCCAACCAGCATGGCCATGGGTCATGGTGGCTTGGAATGATGAGAGTGGCAATCCAACCCACTAGGAGGGCACAGGGTTGGGGAAAGTTGAGCAGTGTAATTGGACACTTGGGTGCAATGGCAGAAATTCACCATTTGAAAAGGGAACACCGGGGAAAGTTGAGGACCAGGCACTTAAATGGCAAGAGATTAGATACAAGATAGCATCTTGTATCTTTTTAAACAGGTCAAAACTGTTGCATGATGTAAACAGGAAGTTGGGAGCAAATCTGTAATGGAACCATGATTTGAGTGTCGACTGGGCTTCAGTAAAAGTGATACGTGTGGCACCGTGGAGGAGAAGGCTATCAAAGGCTACCAATCCTGATGGCTATGTAATTCTCTCTCTCTCTCTCTCTCTCTCTCTCTCTCTCTCTTCTCTCTCTCTCTCTCTCTCTCTCTCTCTCTCCCAGTTGCTGGGGAACATGGGTGAGAGGGTGCTGTTACACCTTGTGGGTCCCTGGTCGACAGCTGATTGGCCACTGTGTGCACAGAATGCTAGAACGGATGGACCCTTAGTCTGATCCAGCATGGCTCTTCTTATCACACAGATGTGGGGGAACTATGCTCACAATGTTCTCTGCACAGGCAGCCCACATGTTAGGGGAATGTTTCAGCCAGCTCTTTAGACCCATTGCCTTCACTGAAATTTGCAACCTGTTTAACTATCCAAAACGATAGCCTCAGAGAACGGGCGGGAAAAAAGGATCAAAGCAGCAGAGGCAATGGAGTTTCCCCAGAAAATTATTGTGAAAATGTATTGTCTCCTCTCCAGCTTCTTTCCTTCCTCCCAGCTCCTCCATCTTTTCCACTTGAGATTTCTGAAGCTCTTGTGGGAGTCAGGAGTAGAAAACTGATACCAATAGAGATGAGGTGAGGAAGGTGTCACAATCCACATTGCAATTGTTATTAATAGGGGTGTGCACGGACCCCCCGGATCGGATCGGGACCCGGATCGGGACCTCCAATTTTGTCACGGACCGGTTCGGACAAAATCGGAGGCCCCCCGGACCGGATCGAGTCCGATCCCGACCCAAAAATCGTAAATTTTTGGATCGGCCGCCATTTTTTTCCCCATAGACTTGCATTGCAATGCAAGTCTATGAGGAAAAAATGGTGGCGGGTGGGTGAGGGGGGGCCTAACTCCCTCCCCCCCCAGGGCCGTCCGCTGTGGACGGCCCCGGCAGGTAAGCCCCCTCCCCCGCGCTCCCTACCCCCCCTGGGGCCGTCCGCTTCCATCCGCTGGCGCCCGCGGGCGCCAGCGGATAGAAGCGGACAGCTCCGGGGGGGGTAAGCCCCCTTCCCCGCCACTGCTTACCTTCTCGGCCCGTCCGCTCCCGTCCGGGGCCGGCGGCTACTACCAGCAGGCTCCGCGGCCTGCTCTAGAGTAGCGCGCCGGGTGATGACATCACCCGGCGCGCCACCCTAGAGCAGGCCGCGGAGCCTGCTGGTAGTAGTAGTCGCCGGCGCCGGACGGGAGCGGCCGGGCCGGGAAGGTAAGGGCCCCCCTCCCCCCCTCCGCGCGCCCCCTCCTCCCCTCCACGCACCCCCTGCTTACCTTCCCGGCCCGTCCGCTCCCGTCCGGGGCCGGCGGCTACTACCAGCAGGCTCCGCGGCCTGCTCTAGAGTAGCGCGCCGGGTGATGACATCACCCGGCGTGCCACCCTAGAGCAGGCCGCGGAGCCTGCTGGTAGTTGTAGTCGCCGGCGCCGGACGGGAGCGGCCGGGCCGGGAAGGTAAGGGCCCCCCTCCCCCCCCTTCGCGCGCCCCCTCCTCCCCTCCACGCACCCCCTGCTTACCTTCTCGGCCCGTCCGCTCCCGTCCGGGGCCGGCGGCTACTACCAGCAGGCTCCACGACCTGCTCTAGAGTAGCGCGCCAGGTGATGACATCACCCGGCGCGCCACCCTGGAGCAGGCCGCGGAGCCCGCTGGTAGTAGCTGCTAGTGCCGGACGGGAGCGGACGGGCCGAGAAGGTAAGCGCCCCCCTCCTCCCCCCCCGCTGTCCACTTTCATCGGCGGGCACCCGCTGGCGCCCGCCAATGGAAGCGGCGGTGGGCACCAGTGGGCGCCCGCCGATCCGCCGATCCGCCAAACCGGTTCGGAGCCTTTTCGGACCGGTTCGGATTGGATCGGCCGATCCAGCTGCGGGATCGGAAATCGGATAATTTATCCGATTTCCCACTGGACCGGACTCGGATCGTGGATCGGGTCCGATCCAGTGCACATCCCTAGTTATTAAATCCAGCAACGTTGCTGAAGAGGAGTTCAACAGTGCTGTTAATGAAATGTAGGGTGACCAGATAAAATCCAGGTCAGGGCTCATGTAACTTTAACAGTTGTAGAGAAAAGGGAATTTCAGCCAGGGTCATTTGTATGCAATTAGTTCCTGATGAAATTGCCTCTTCATCACAACAGTTAAAGGTGCATGCACTATACTAGAGTGACCAGATACAAAAAAAAAGGCAGGGCCCCTGCAACTTTAACTGTTGTGATGAAGAGGGAATTTCACCAGGAACTAATTGCATACAAATGACACTGGCTGAAATTCCCTTTTCTCTACAACTGTTAAAGTTACATGAGCCCTGACCTGGATTTTATCTGGTCAGCCTATGAAATGTGCAGATGATACTAAGTTAGGAGGTGTTACAGACACCAGTGAAGACAGGGAAGGAGTCCCAAGGGACTTTGAAATGGAAAAGATAGAGGCAGGAAGTAGCCAAGGACCACTTAAATCTCAAGCAATGCATTCCAATTCCCTGAAGTAATAAGACAGATTTTTCACAATGAACATACATTGGGGGGGGGGGGGGGAAGAATCCTTGTAAATTAAATAATAGTTTTTAGAGCAGTAGTCAATAAAATAGGAACAAGCAGTACATCAGAACCCCAGAGGAAACACAAAAATATGATAAATAAACTTAGAAATCACATCACAGAGGAACAACAATGTGTATGTTACTGGCTGGGACCTAAATGATGAGTCCTATTATGGAAGAAGGCCACAGCTTAAGTCTCAGAGGCCTAATGAAGATGTGACTCTTCTGAATTGCAAAATCATGCTTCAGTGATCAGAAGCAACTCACTGACTTCCATCTTCTTCTCCTTTTGTGTGTGAATTCTGTACTTCCCTTGCATTTGTTGGGCAAATCACAGTTCGAATTGCATCTGTACTGACGTTTTCACTAGCTCCATGGAGGCTGGTGTCTGTGATGTCAGTGGGGCAGTGAATCCGCTCTGACTTTCAGTCGGACCCAGACAGAACTCTGAAAGAGCCATCCAAGGTGCTTCACATCATTAGACTGGTTCTGATTGAAACCTAGAGTGGATTTGCCACCCCACTGACATCAGAACCACTAGCCTCCACTGCGCTATAGTTAGCCCAAACTGCAGTTTCAAAGTGTGGCTTCAAAGTGTGGTTTAATGCCAACAAAAACAATGGTGAGGTGTGGACATAATGCTAGCCATGGTTACTGCTCTGAAAGTGAATCAGATGGTGAAATTCACAATCGTGATTGCTAAATCATGGCTCCATGATCAGGCAGTATTGTGTCTGCACAGCAAATCTAAGAGTTGGAACTAGACTTAGTTGCATTTACAACAGAACCACTGACATGTTTGTGGCAATTCGATCCTACCTGAAAAGGGAACGAGAAGGAGTTTGACTCAAGAACCGAACAGACTTCCTTTTGTAGGGGTGTGCACGCCAAAAAATATCATTTTTTATCATTATCGTCATTTTGGACCAAAAAAAATAACGTCTTCATTCATATCGGAGGTGATCCGTATCATCTTCATGATAATTATCGTTAAAAAATGATATTTTTGGCAGAAAGGAAAAAAATGCCAATAACTTCTGTATTTTAAAAGTTAGAGGCTTGAAACTTGGTCACAGTGCTTCTGGGGTATGCCTAAGTATGTGTATGAAATTTGAAATCGCTCCCTCCAACCCTCGATTTTATATCAATTTTTGAAAGATCGTTTCTGTTCTGACAGGTCTGGCGAGCTAGCATTCTGATCTGTCAGAACGGAAACATGTTGCTACACATATGTGCCAAATTTGAGATCAATCCCTCCAACCCTCGATTTTATATGAATTTATTAAAGATCGTTTCCGTTCTGACAGATCAGAATGACAGCTCGCCATGTGCGAATCTTGCGTGTGCTTCACATATGAGACTTAAATCCGAGCCTCTCATGTGTTATTAATGGAGGCACAGCCGTGCCTCCATTGTTAAGGGCCGTCAGTAAAAAACACATTCTGCCATGTTAAAGTGATAATTGGGGGGGGGGTCATTCTAACAGCCATAAAATCGAAAATGTTTCATCAACCTTTCTGAAATTTACAGGTGCCAGAAAGAAATGTTTGTTTTACATTACCTGAAAATTTCAAGAAGATTGGTGAAAGATTGAGGGAAGGAGAGCAGTTTAAGGTAGAAAAGGAATACAAACCTGTCTCCCTGCTTTTGTAAAATTTACTTCCGGGTTGCGACTTTTGTGCTCACAATTTGCATAATTTCTAGAGCCTTATTAATTAATCCAGTGGTGGGGTCTTCTTCCTCCTTGACTGTAGTTGGTGGAAAGCTTTTCATTTTTTTTTAAATTCCCTTCGGTTAACTTTTAAGGACTATTTTAACCTCTCAGTCAAGTCAATGAGGTGGCCATCTTCCCTCATAGTGCGACACACGCTCAGTAGTGTCGCTCTCCCCCCTCCCTCCTGCCTTAGAATGTGGGGTGGGTGAGTGAAATGGCCGCTGTCTCTAGCACAGACCTTTTGAGAGAAGAAGAAGAAGAAGAAGAAGAAGAAGAAGAAGAAGAAGAAGAAGAGTTTCTTTTTTCTCTTCTGGAACATGCATTCCTTTGGCTCTGAGAGTATTTTGGGCTATCTTCATAAGGCCAGTTTGCTCTTTTGCTCCCTGGTGAAGCAGGGTGTGGCTCCTCTGGATCCATGATAACCTGATCTTCAGATCTCTCCTGGGAATAGGTAGCTATACATCCCTTTCAATCCCCACCCACCCTACCCCAAACACACTCAGTGTGCACCTTCCCTCTTTTCTAAGAGTTTGGTCCATGCTGCTATAAAGTTGAAAGCTTCAAACACTTCATTTAATTAGTTTGGGCCAGTGTTAAGTTTTAAGTACAATGTTGAAACCTTTCAAAGTGCTTCTGGGCCTACAACGTTGGTTTCGGCCTAGTCACCCTGTTTTTCTAATAAGGTTTAGAAACAGTTGAGCTGTCGTTTATTTTGCATAGTGTACACACATGGATTTTCTTTCTAATCCTTGCAGTCTACACTGGCTCCCTCCTTGATGTGTTTTTGGATGCAGACAAACCCTTTTTTGTTCCAGCAAGCCTTTGGCAAATAATCTGGACCTCTGTCTATACCTTTGACTTTAAAATTGACTTTAAAATGTTTAAAATGCTTTAATATTGAAAAGTATTTAATTATATTTTTAACTTTTGTATATTTAGGCTGACCATATGAAAAGGAGGACAGGGCTCATGTAACTTTAGCAGTTGTAGAGAAAAGGGAATTTCAGCCAATGTCATTTGTATGCAATTAGTCCCTGGTGAAATTCCCTCTTCATCACAACAGTTATAGTTGCAGGCACTATACTAGAGTGACCATATACAAAAGAAGGCAGGGCCCCTGCAACTTTAACTGTTGTGATGAAGAGGGAATTTCACCAGGAACAAATTGCATACAAATGACACTGGCTGAAATCCCCTTTTCTCTGCAACTGTTAAAGTTACATGAGCCCTGTCCCCCTTTTCATATAGTCAGCCTAGTATATTCCTATTTATAGGTTTTAGCTGTATATGTTTTAGTTTTGTAAGGCTGCCCTGAGGCCAGCATTGGGCAAAAGGCAGGATACTACTACTACTACTAGTAGTAGTAGTAATGTTTCAGATTTCACTTCTGCATCTGATGTTCTTTTGCACTTACTTTTCTTTATAAAACATTCATATCTTAAGACTTCTTGTGTGGCATGTTTTCATTGGTTTAACAAGTTAAAAGGGGTATTCACTGTTTTCATGCTTATGTTATAAAATCTATTTTCAACAGGCCTAGTAACTTCAAGAGTAACAAAGTTGAGGAAAATCCTCAATCTCTTTGCTATCAGAGGCACTGAGTAAGGGACCCCTGGAGATAATTTAGACTGACCCCAACCACAAAACACTATTCCCCTTTCTGAAGTGATCTGGACCACAGACTACTAAAGACAAACAAAGTAGCAGGCCTTAATAACAGTTCTCATGTGGCCATTTGCCTTATGAGGCAGGTGCTCTGCGGGCTACCAAATGGAGGGACTAACAGGCCATAAAGTTGCCTGGCTGGGTCTGCCAGAAATCCACCCTCAACACTCCTGGAAGGTCCATGTTCTATAGCACCTGCTGTCAGAGGAACTTGAGGGAATCTCTCCCTCCACCCCTGAGTTTAATTTACTGGCTTCCCCTGGCTGGACCTTGCAGGAAACTATAGGGACAGACAGAGCAGGCATTCATAGCACACACAGAATGCTGGCAAATCTAAAAGCAAGTGTGTTGCTTTTCAAGAACCAAGGAAATTCAATGGGTCTTACTTTTGAGTAAATATCTAGGGATGGAAATGCAGCCTGTGCAAGAACTGATTAGGGTGACCATATTTGGTTAACCAAAAAAGAGGACACCTAGTGGGGGGGCAGGAAAATGGCTTTCTGGGGCACCTTAAAGTCCCCAATTGGAGCGGAGGAGGGGAAAGCATGTCATTCTCACCCCACCCCACCGCTCCAATCAGGCCCTTTTCTATAATGCCTGGGAATGACACGTTTTTTCCCTTTTAAGGCCTTGATTAGAGCAGTGGGAGAGAATGACACACCTCCAGAAAGCATGTCATTCCCCCCTGCCACGCTAATGGTGGCCTTAAAAGGGAAAGTGTGTAATTCCAGGTCATTATAGACTATTACATAAAATCCCCCCTGACACTGAGGATAGAACAAAAACCAGGAGAAATCTGGGGAAATCCTGTCAGTTTTTTATTATTATTATTGCATTTATATCCCACCTTTTTTCCGCCAAGAAACCCAAGGCGGCATACATAATCCTCCTCCTCTCCATTTTATCCTCACAACAGCAACCCTGTGAGATGGGTTAGGCTGAGAGTCTGCAACTGGCCCAAAGTCACCCAATGGGTTTCCATGGCTAAGTGGGGAGTAGAACCCAGATCTCCCAGCTCCCAGTCCAACACTTTAGCCACTAGGCCACACCCTAGTGGTCACCCTAGAATTGAGCCATGCCAAGTTGGAAGCAGATCGGTTCGTGCCTTGATTTTTAGGATATTTTTTTTAAAAGTTTGACTTCAAATGTTTTTCTAAAATTCAAGGCATGAGCCAATCTGCTTTCAACTTGGCATGGCTAAAGCCTTACTTAAGAGGTACCATGGTGCCAAGTTTCATCTCTTCATCTTTACTTTCTTTCTTTTTTTTTTATGTACTGCTCAAGGCCGTAGACACCAAAGAGGAGTATTGGGTTTGAAGTTTTAAAAATTCCTAAAACTCAAGGCATAAACAGATCTGCTTCCAACTTGGCATGGCTCAATCCCTACTTAAGAGCTACCATGCTGTCAAGTTTCATCCCTTTATCTTTAAAAATGATGGAATTGTAAGCATTTTAGTTAATTTTAAAAAATTAATTGAAGTTTTAAACGTTTCTAAAAATCAAGGGATGAACGGATCTGCTTCCAACTTGGCATGGCTAAATCCCTACTTCAGAGCTACTGTGGTGCCAAGTTTCATCTCTTTATCTTTAATTTCATTTTTTAAACTTGTACTGCTCAAGGTCCTGGACCCCAAAGAGATTTCTGTTTGAACTTTAAAACATTCCTAAAAATCAAGGCATGAACGGATCTGCTTCATACGTGGCATAGCTATATCCCTACTTAAGAGCTACCATGATGCCAGGTTTCATCTCTTTATCTTTAAAAATGAGGGAGATGCAAGCATTTTGATTGATTTATTAATGTTAAAAGTGAGTTCAAGACATAACACTAGCTTTGATTTTATATTGGATGTCAAGATGGTATAACATTCTGGCTGATGCTGGCTTGGTTGTCAACTGTATAATATCCAGTCATCCGTTACACAAAGCCATGAAATCCATTAAACAAAAACCCTACGGTTTACAAAAACAATGTTAAGGCTCTACAGATTCCAACCAAGCACCAAAAAGCAGGGAAATTGGGAGTTAAGGCTCACAAGCCTTAACGCCACATCCTCCCTAAGGAGGCAGAAAGTGCAAGTGAAATTCTCATTCTCCCAAAGCAGATAAACCATGAGGACAGGGTGGAGAATATGATATGCAGTGGTGACTGTGGGGTTGTGGAAAACTGATCACGAACAACTTAGGGCCACCTACTTCTCTTTTTTTGTTTAGAGCAGCCCTTCCCCAACCTGGTGTTGGATTACAACTCCCATCGTTGCAAGTCAGTATGTCTCATGGTCAGGAATGCTGGGACTTGTCATCTCAAAAATCTAGATATGCAATTTGATCTGCAGAGGTGACTGTGGTGTTGTGGGAAATGATGATGAACAACTTAGGACCAGCTACTTCTCATTTCTTAGAGCATCTCCTTATGTTGAGAGTTGCAACCCAACACATCTGACAGGGTACCAGGTTGGGGAAGGGTTGCTCTAAACAAAAAAAGAGAAGTAGGTGGCCCTAAGTTGTTCGTGATCAGTTTTCCACAACCCCACAGTCACCTCTGCATATCATATTCTCCACCCTGTCCTCATGGTTTATCTGCTTTGGGAGAATGAGAATTTCACTTGCACTTTCTGCCTCCTTAGGGAGGATGTGGCGTTAAGGCTTGTGAGCCTTAACTCCCAATTTCCCTGCTTTTTGGTGCTTGGTTAGAATCTGTAGAGCCTTAACATTGTTTTTGTAAACCGTAGGTTTTTTGTTTAATGAATTAAGGTTAACATCCAGTTGTTGTCCCTGCAGTACTGAAAGCAGCAAAGAGCCATTTGTAATGCAATTTAGCACTCTGGCCAATGCAAACTTTACATTGACCTTATGGACATGATCAAAACAAGCCTGATGTGTGAAAATTAGGGATGTGCAGCAGATCGAATCCGATCCATGATCCTGATCTGATCCAGCCAAAAACAGAATTAAAGGAAATGATTCCAATTTCAAAAAATGGAGGTCTGATTTTTCCCGATCTGATTCCCCCTCCCTATTTTAATCAGGAAAAATTGGAAAATTGGACCTCCATTTTTTGTGTTTTCGCCATAGGCTTGCATTAGGAGAAAGAAATCTTTCCCCCAATGTAGGTCTATGGGGAAAACGTGGTGGTGGGTGAGTGGGGACCTCCCCCTCCCTCTCCCCACTCATGCTCCTTACCTGCTGCCTCCTCACTGCCTACTGCTGCCATCCACTGGTCCCTTCTACTGAGAAACAGGCTTCGTGGCCTGCTTTTTAGTAAAGCGCCGGGTGATGATGTCACCTGGCGCTCTAATGAGAGGCAGGCCGTGAAGCCTGTTTCTCAGTAGAAGGGATCAGCGGGTGGCAGTGGGTGGAAGCGGAAGGCCCTGGCAGGTAAGGAGTGCGAGTGGGGGGGACAGACAGGGAGGGAGGGGGAGTTAGGTCCCCACTCACCCGCCCCCATGTTTTCCGCATAGGCTTGCATTGGGGGAAAGCTTTCTTTCCTCTAATTCAAGTCTATGGTGAAAACACCTAAAATGGCGTCTGATCCGAAAATCAGATGTCCGATTGTCATATCGGAATCGGATCTGATCTGATCCGCGGGACCTCCGATTTTGTCCATTCCAATCCAGGGCAAAATCTGAGGTCCCGATTCCGATACGATTTTTCCTCCCGTGCACACCCTAGTGAAAATGGCCTTTCTTGATGCAACAAACAGCTCTTGCAAACAAAGCATCATTTTAGCTGAAACATTGCACTTAATATGGTTGCTTCCTTTATGCATTAGACACCTAACAGTTATAGCTCGTTTGTTTAAAAGAGTTTTTGAATCCCATCTGGATAGCAATCAGATATTGAGACATGTAACATTGCATTTCAAGCAGTTATGATCGCCAGCAAGCAGTAGAGCTCACTCTGTATCAGAGATCATATAGAAATATGTCTCACACCCCATCATGACAGGATATACTTACCCATTTTCTAATATGCACCTCTTGGTCATCTTCCAAGTTCAAATTCATCTGTTACCAGGTGACCCATGTGCCTGCTCAGTCTGCTGTCCAAGTGTTGATGATGAGCAACTTCTTCCAGTCAGTGTAGATCTGCTGCACCTCTACGTCAGGTGAGATTGGCTCAATCACCCCCAGTAAAAAGCCACAACAGGATTACCAGTCCTCAATGGAGGCTGTACGTTATGACTCAGTATGAGTCACTATTCTAGGCTTTCCTGGGGATGGGCAAAGCTGTCTGTTTCCACTCTGTATCGTTGTTGCACATGTCCTCAAAAGGGCATTCCATTTCCAATCTATCTGCATGTCTCTCAAAAATGTGTATTTCTCTCTCAAAACACCCATGTATATTTTGATACATTTACCAAGAACTGCATTGCAACTTTCAGAGAAGTGTGGAATCCAATGGATAGCTAAGTTCCAAGCTGCACATGAGAGCAAGAAGAGATCAGTTGAGAACATTTTGCACAGGAATTCACAAAGATTGAGTTCCTCGAGAAGATCTTGGCTTGCGGTCCTGCAATTAGGGTGGCCGTATGTACTCCTTTTCAGATGTGAGGCCTCTGCTTGAAAGGTAGTGCTGTATTCGAAGGGCTGTCCAGTCCAATCCTGGTTTAAAGATAATGAACCCTAGCAAGGAAGAGAAGCAGCGGCCTTGAAATTGCCCATCAACACTTAGCATGTGGACAGCAGGCTAAGTAGGCAGATGGGTCACCTTTGTCACAGCCTTTTCCACTATGGTGAGGTATATGGTATTTCTGTTTAAATTACATTAATGCTTAATTTTGCATCTAAATATATAAAACAACACAAGTACATTTTATGCAAATATGTGTCCACTTTTGTTCTCTCTCTCTCTCTCTCTCTCTCTTTTAATGATGTGTATTACTCCCAGATAGAGGCTGTTCTGTCTGTCTTGGGTGCCAAAATAACTCAGCCAGTCATGGTTACTAGGCACTCCCTCAAGCAGAAAAATGACAGGAGCCACACCTAGAGCAAGGGACTCTGTTGGAAAAATAGGAGGCGGTCTCCTCTGAGGGCAAGTGATTATTACCTTTACAAGTTAAAATAAAATATTTTTAGTACAGGAATGAATTGTGACTCCTGTTTTAATTCAGAAAGCATCAGAAAAACACACACACACAAGAAAGAAGCCTAGGCTATCCAATATTTGGGAAACAGCACCCTGCTGAAATCAAGGGGAACTTGGTCCTTGGTTCAGAGGAGCTTAGATTGGGTTTATGACACACAGGCATCCCTTTCTGACTGTGTTCACTGCCAAATCCCAAATCATGTAGGGTTTTCCATATAGTAACTATGTCAGGAAAATGAAAGGCTTCTTCAAAAGAGCAGCAGCAGCAAAAATAAATTAAATGAAAATAAAAAATAAAATCCACCACAGACACCATGCTGTCAAATGCAAAGCCAGGAAACTCCCAAACTTTCTCCAGGAAAAGAACAATTTGCCAAGACTAACTAAAGCAGGAGGTTCCAATTTGTTTGGACAGTATAATGTATGCTTAAGAGGGTTTAGATGGGAAAAAGAGCAAAGGCAGTGCAAATCTTATTTTTTAAAAACACAGTAAGGAGAAAGTATATTCCCATCTAACCACTGGAATTACAACCATAGCTTATATTACCACCCTGATCCTTGGGAGACAGTGGGAGTGTTAAGAGTTAAGGTGACCATGTGAGACTCTTGCATATATAGTACCAATTAGGGATGTGCACTGACCCCCCGGATTGGATAGCAGATCGGAATCAGACCTGGGGGTTCAGATCGTATCAGATCGGAGGATGGTCGGATCGGATCAGACCCAATCCCAATCCGCGGATCGGATGTCCGATCCGGATCGGACGCCATTTTGAATGCTTTTTCCCATAGCCAAGTATTGTTTTACAAAAACGCCTATAACTTTTTCATTTTTAAAGCTAGAAGGATGAAACGTGGGCACTTTGTAGACTGGTTAGGGATAGTTATCTGTGAGAAATTTCAGAAAGAGTGGTGCATGCATTTTGTGGCAATTAATTTTTTAATAAATAACCAGGAATGCCTATAACGTTTTCATTTTTAAAGTTACACACATGAAACTTTGCCATATTGTAGGTGGTACCTTGAGACCTATGTGTGTGAAATTTCAGAAACATAGGTGCTTGCCTTGTGTGGCAATTAATTTTAGAAAAATGGGTAGTAGTGGGGTAAATACAGTTATGCCTCCCACTTTTTTATTTTTAAAGATACAAACAGAAAACATGGGCACATTACAGGTAACTCTTGGCTTGATATGTGTGTGAAATTTCAGAAACATAAGTGCTTGCCTTGTGTGGCAATTAATTTTTGAAACAATGAGGAAAGAAACACCTATAACTTTTTCATTTTAAAAGTTACACATGTGAAACTTGCTCACTTTGTAGATGGGTTAGGGGTAGTTATCTGTCAGAAATTTCAGAATGATAGGTCCAGGCATTTGATGGCTATGGATTTTTTAGATTAAAAGTTACAAAAGTTTTTCCACAGAGGCTTGGGCTGTCAATTGCACCCCCCTCCCCTGCCTACCCCTCCCTCTTTTATCTGTCAAAACTCTGTGTTGTTGTAAAGGCAACGTTGGGGACTGGCTGGGAGCTTCCCCTTGGGGAAAAGCACAAGTCCCATAGCTTGCGCGAGAAGGGCGGCGCGCGCTCCTCGCAGGTAGGATCTTCAAGACAGCAGCATCAGCAGCAGCAGCATCAGGCAGACATTCAAATGGCAAAGTCCAACATTGGGGACTGGGTGGGAGCTTCCCCTTGGAGGCAGCTCTGTCTCCCACCTACCCACACATTGCAGGCGGAGAAGAAGGGGGCGCGCACGGAGGAGCTGAGCACGGAGGGGGGGGGGAGGCAGCTTCCTGATTTACTTCTCTGTAGCAACTGCTCTGGGCAGAGAAAGGGACGTTTGTGGGGAGGGGGGGTTTAAAGGGATTCATTGCATAGCACTTCCCCACTGAGAAACCATACTTGCCCATAGGGATTCATTGGACAGAACTTGCCCATAGGGATTCATTGCATAGCACTTGCCCATTGAGAAACCATACTTGCCCATAGGGATTCATTGGACAGAACTTTTCCATGGAAAAGTGCTGTCCAATGAATCCCTATGGGCAAGTATGGTTTCTCAATGGGCAAGTGCTATGCAATGAATCCCTATGGGCAAGTATGATTTCTCTATGGGAAGGTGCTATGCAATGAATCTCTATGGGCAAGTGCTATGCAATGAATCCCTATGGGCAAGTGCTGTCCAATGAATCCCTATGGGCAAGTATGGTTTCTCAATGGGCAAGTGCTATGCAATGAATCCCTATGGGCAAGTGCTGTCCAATGAATCCCTATGGGCAAGTGCTATGCAATGAATCCCTATGGGAAAGTGCTATGCAATGAAATTTCTGAAATTTCACACACATAGGTCCCAAGGTACCACCTACAATGTGGCAAAGTTTCATGTGTGTAACTTTAAAAATGAAAAAGTTATAGGCATTCCTGGTTATTTATTAAAAAATTAATTGCCACAAAATGCATGCACCAACCTTTCTGAAATTTCTCACAAATACCTATCCCTAACCAGTCTACAATGTGCCCAAGTTTCATCCTTCTATCATAAAAAATGAAAAAGTTATAGGCGTTTTTGTAAAACAATACTTGGCTATGGGAAAAAGCATTCAAAATGGCGTCCGATCCGCCGATCCGATCCGGATCGGATCTCAGTGGATCAGATCAGATCGGAGGGTTGGTCAGATTGGATCGGATCAGATTTTTCCGATTTTGGGGCGGATTGGATTCGGATCGTGGATCGGATCCGATCCAATGCACACCCCTAGTACCAATCACCACATCCTGCTTGAAAGTGAGGAAACACAACTCCCCCACGCTGGTTTAGTTTTTAAGCCCTAATCTTGGCTCTTAAATTTATATTTCCTTAAGTGGAATATTCAAGTGATGTGAATCAAGACAAAAAAGGACCAGTCTTACACAATCAGAATTACCAGGTTGCAATTTGAAGATTCCTCTTTTACCTTTAAATCCACTGACATTTCTTTCTCTGTCTCTCTCCCTCTCTTCCTTTCAGTCTCTCTGGCTCCCCCTCTCCCTCTCCTTACTGTGTTAGCAAGCAGAGCTTTATGAGTGTGTCACAGAACTGGCAGGAGAGGATGGGACGGACCCAAGGATCCAGCAGAAAAGTGGGTGACAGCAACCACCACAGCTGCCTCATCTGACAATTCTGAGGTCAATTTAAAGATACAAAGAGACTCTCCATATTGCAGTAAGGCAAGCCTGGATGTAACACCTCCTTTCATGGAAGTGCTTTTTTGAAAGAATCTCCAGCAGTGGAGGCTGATGGTTTTGTTTTCGTAGGGCTTGAATCCATTTTGGGTTTCAGTCAGAACTCTAAAGGAGCTGTCCAAAGGGGATAAGATTTAGCACCTTGGATAACTCCTTTAGAGTTCTAACTGGTTCTGACTGAAACCCAGAATGGATTCAAGCCCCACTAAAATCAGAGCCAACCATCCTCCACTGAACTACTTCCATTTCCATAGGAACTTGTTTGGGTATTAAGATCTTTGGGAGAGAGCTTTCTTAGTAGCTGTACCTAGGATATGGGACTCCCTTCCTAGGGAGGCACATCTAGCCCCACCCCTTTCTTGATTAGATAGAGGTTTGGCCTGCAAGGCTGATTATTGTTTTGCTGGTTATTTTAGTTGAAGGGCATTGCATATTGAATTGGATAGTTGAAGGATGGTATATATTGAATTTGACATTGACTGACATTGTGTATTTCATTGGATTTTGTAATGATGATATATTGTATGTTGTGGCCACCCTGGGATCATTTTGTGAGGAAGGCCAGGATATTTAAAAAGATGTATAAAATAAATAAACAAATAGTAAAATGCAGGGGGTCAAAGTAGCGACATACATTTTTGGAATGCAGAAGCTAAAACGTCAGCAGACGTCAACGCTAAGGACAGCAGAGGAGAGAATTTTGAGACTTGACTTAGTGCTGCATTATGAATCTGAGGAGGTATTTTCTCCTGACAAATGTCAAAGAATGGCAGCAAGGTTTTATATAACACACATACCCATCAAAAATGATGGGAGATGTGTGTCTGCAGTTGTGCTAAAGTATACAGGTAATTGGCTTCATTTGCCAGATGTTTCGGCTATGTAATTGAAAATAATGAAGCTAAAACTGATGTTGCTGTGTTGAAAATATATATATATATATATATATATATATATATATATATGAATGGAAATGTTGAACCTGGCAATTTTTCAGCTCCATGCAAGTTTAACTGAGCAAAACCCAAGGTGGATAATGGAAATAGGACACAAAAGGTTTGGGAGTCACATTGCTTTGAAACACTGGCTCACTGCTCATTTCACAGTCTAAAACATCCGTCATTTGGCAGTCTACAAACTCAGGGAAAGCTGAATGTATTAAATACATATTACAATGGCCCCCTTTATGCTCATTATGGGGCCGATGCTTATTCCAGAAAAAAAATCTGGTACCCATTTGCCCTAAAATGACAGCCACTGGAACTAGTGATTACTTTCACATTCCCTTACACCTGATAAAATGTGTGCAATGCATATGTAGAGAAAGAAGACAGAAACATACGCACTCAATCCAGTGAGCCTCTTTATTTACCTGAAAATGATTTTCTTTATTTTTTGTTTAGGGAAAAAACAAAAAAGATGATGGGAGGGTGGGGACAGGAGATATTAGACATTTCTACCCATACCTCCTAATGACTTCTTCCAGTGGTTTCTTGTAAATGTTAAAAAGAATGGGGGACAAGATAGAAGCTTGAGGCATCCCATAGGTTAACGGCCATGGGGTGGCATAGAAGTCCTCCAGCACCACCTTCTGAGACTGCTCCTCCAGAAAGGACCAGAACCACTTTAAAACCGTGCCTCTCAAGCCCAATCCAGATAAACGATCCAGAAGCACACTATTGTTGATGTGGTATTGAAAGCCGCTGAGAGGTCCAGAAGAACCAACAGGGTTGCACTCCCCTTTTCCATTCCCCTGCATAAGTAATCAACCAGGGTGACCAAGGCTGTTTCCATCCCAAAGCCAGGCCTGAAACCTGACTGGAATGGATCTAGATAATCAGTTTCATCCAAAATGGCTTGGAGTTGTGAGGTTGCCACATCTCCAGCAACTTGCCCAAGAATGGTAGATTTGATTATCAAAATCATCTGATCTAAATTATTTTTTTTGAACAAGGGCCGCACCATAGCTTCTTTCAAAGCTGGGGGGATCTCACCGGATCTCAAAGAGGCATTTACTACCTCAGAGGTCCAGATATCCAGCCCAGCTCTGTCAGATTTCAGAAGCCAGGACAGACAAGGATCTCCTAGGCCTCAATTCTCCAAGCAGTTTGTCCACATCCTTAGGTTGCACAAGCTGAAATGTATCCATAACATGACTAGATGGTGCACTAGTCCCGTCCATTTCAAACTCTGGCAAAACAATAGCATCCAAGTCGATAAGAATATGAGCAATTTTATCTGAAAAGTGTCCAGCAAATTGTTTACAGCAGGCCTTTGAGGGTTCAGATTGTTGTGTTTCAAGGCCTATACCTAAGAGACCTTGAACCACATGAAAAAGCCCTGTTGGATGACACTGAGCAGATGCAATGCTGGCGGAGAAGTAGGATTTCTTTGCCACCATCACCACCACTGGATTCTGACCTGTGTTTGGTTGGATTCATTCTGAATCTCCCACCGTTTGTGCTCTAATCATCGGCCCAGTCATTTCATTGCCCTCAGCTCCTCAGAATACCAAGGAGCTGACACAGTTCTACGACTAGGTCAAGGACGTTTGGGAGCAATTGTATCGATATCTCTCCAACCTCTCTGTCTAACATTGCTGGCTTTCCCTGGGTTGGATCCAGACTTAATCATATTCAGAGTATGTCTACTAAAATAAGTGGGACTACTCTAAGTCTGGATGAGTCTCGATCCAGCTCATTGACCTGGTTCGCACATAATACTAACCCATGATTTATTTAATCTATGGTTAACCCATGGTTTGTTGCCCTACCCACAGTTTGTCAGGCAGATGATCAGGTACACCATGGATGCAATCCTATGTACAGTTACTTGAGAGGAAAACCCTTTTTACACAGTGGAACGTACTTCTAAGTAAACATGTATAGGACTGTACTGTATAACTATTATGTCTTTCATTCGTTAAATGTTTAGTGGCATACATAATGTGGCCATAATCATAACAAAGTCCAATGCATATCTATCTTTGATGGACTGCATCAGCAACATAAAAAAAACCAAAACCAGTCCTTCATGCTCTTAGAGTCTTATCAGATCTAAAGAACACTAAAACTAAACAGCAGAGATTCTTAATTTAGTAGAGTCCTTGGCTAACAGAATG
This sequence comes from Anniella stebbinsi, assembly GCA_029215795.1. Classification (NCBI taxonomy): domain Eukaryota; kingdom Metazoa; phylum Chordata; class Lepidosauria; order Squamata; family Anniellidae; genus Anniella; species Anniella stebbinsi. Next base: position 95,344,481 of record JARDYH010000003.1, on the reverse strand, counting down.
TGGTAATAATGAAAACAAAAGAGACATAATGTTTTTGCCCACAGCTGACAGCATGGGAAACATCAAGGTATAGTAAATCTTAAGCAGCACAAAGTTGACTCAGCTTCTGGGAATACAGTTACTAGGCACATTGTGTCATCTCAGAGAACCCAGTTCAGAGGCTTTTCTGAAATCTGCAAGACAGAGCTGACTCTCAGTGTACTGCATTTGGCAGCCTGCTATTTCAGTGCTTGGATTAGAGTTGCCATTTTTTATTGACCCCTGCTCCTGTGCAGACCTTAAAGGTGGGGTGGGAAATTTGTAGCCCTCCAGATGTTTTGGCCTACAATTCCCATCATCCCTCACCATTAGTCCATGCTGGCTGGGGCTAATAGGAGTTGTAGGACAGGTTGCTGCTTCTTTTCATGCCATGAAAAGCTTAACCTTGCTGATTTCTACAGATCCACCTCTGCTAATGGAACAACCCATTTCCCACCCACCTAGTTTGTTGGCAAATGGCGACCTTCCTTTGATTTTGTGGATTCTCTTCTGTCTCCTCTGGGAAACAAATATTGTTGGCAATCCTCCTCGAGATAGCCATTTGGGGATTTTGTGGCCATGTCCACGTTTGGGGAGGAGTCTGGCTTTGACAATGAATTCATGGAGATGACTATGAAAAGATTTTATTCAATTTCTTACCCACTTTTCATTATAAGATAATCCAAAAGCAGGGTACAAAACCAGTTAACAATGAAATCATACATCAGCAACCAATAAAACAGAACAAACGTATCCCTTGTGTTCAGAGGAAGGTCATCGGGTAACACTCAGTGCTAGAGACAAAAAGGAGAAGGCTATCATCTCTATCAGGCATATAGATATCTGCTATTGGGAAAGAAAGATGCCGAATTAAATATAGTTTGATCTAGCAAGACAATACTTTCATTCTGCTCATTTTAGAGCATACTTCCCTTATCTGCAATTGGTAACATTACTGTGCTAGATGATTTGGTTTTTCCACAGCCAGAAAGCAAGTAAGGAGAAGTCACATTTCTAATAATAATAATAATAATAATAATAAAATTCTTTTTATCTCCCCTTTTGTCCAATGCTGGGCCTCAAGGTGGCTTTACAAAATTGAATCTATGCAGTTAAAACATATAAATAGAAATATACAAAAGTTAAAAAATATAATTAAACATGTTTCAACATTAAAACATTTAAAATACATAAACATTTTAAAAGTCCTAGGCATAGACGGAGGTCCAGATTACTTGCCAAAGGCCTGCCGGAACAAAAAAGTTTTTGCTTGCCTCCAGAAGCACACCAAGGAGGGAGCCAGTCTAGCTTCCCTGGGAAGGGAGTTCCAAGCCCCAGGGCAGCCACCGAGAAGGCCCTGTCCCATGTTCCTACCACATGTGCCTGTGATAGTGGTGGGACTGAGAGAAGGGCTTCCCTTGAAGATCTCAAAGCATGGGCAGGCTCATAAAGGAGAATACAGTCTTTCAGATAACCGAGCCATATAGGGCTTTACAGGTGATAACCAGCACTTTGAATTGTGAGTGGAAACAGACCAGAAGCCAGTGGATCTATTTTAACAGGGGAGTTGTGTGCTCTCTGTAACCACTCAACACTCTGGCTCCAGCTCTTTGAACCAGCTGAAGTTTCCAAAAGCTCTTTAAAGGCAGCCCCAGATTGAACAAGTAAGGAGAAGCCACGTTTCTAATGAAATGTCTAAGGACAAAGGGTAGGGAAACGGAGAAAGAAAGGAAACTATAATCATTTGAAAATAGGAGTGCAGGCCTGGGAGCCAAATGTGAGCCACCTAGGGTCCCAATCCAGCCTTCTTGGGTTCCTCAGATAGCCATGCTTTTTCTCCCTATCACCGATCATTTCATGCATTCTCAGCTTTTGTGCAGTTTCTTCCCCATTCTGAAAGATTGAATTGATTCCAATATCAGAGGCAACAAGTCTATGAACACCAGTTGCTGGGGAACATGGGCAGGGAGTTGCTGTTGCACCTGTGTCCTGCTTGTGGGCTCCTGGTCAGCATCTGGTTGCCAACTGTGGGAATAGAGTGCTGGCCTAGTTGGGCCCTTGGTCTGATCCGGCAGGGCTCTCCTTAGGTTCTTAAGGGCCAGGGTCAGCCCTCTCCTGAAGAGGCAGAGAACCCCCCCCCCCAACTGCAAGGGGAGAGAGGAAGAGCAGCCATTGTTTCTTTGTCCCAGAACGCTAGATGCCATCTGATACCTGAGGCAACTGAGTCATTCATTCAGGCTGCATTCTCCATTTTGAGATTGGGTCTAAACTGCAGACTTCATGGCCGTAACAGTTTGCCTACTAATTGGACTTTCCTATTCTTCCCCAAGACCCTTTTTTGTTGGTTGGTTGGTTTTGCCACCTAGTTTGATGAAGAGTTCTGAAGAATATTTTGTGGCATTTTGGTTGGTCCTAATAAGGTTCTTGCCCAACAGTGGACACAGAAATAGTGAGCGAGCTCCAAATGATTTGTTTGTTTACTTGCCTATTAAAGGCAGTGATTGCTAAAATGTCAGGCAAGATGCACAGGCTGTCTTTTCTCTTGCTGTTCCATCTTACGATCATTTGTTAGTAGCAATCCATATTTTAGCTTGTAATTTATTTCTCATTTTATTCCTCTTCACTCATTACGTGGCCTCTTCCCATCTCCTCCCTTGCCTTGTTTTATTCCAGCTTTATGAGATTTTCAGTCTATGGGCAGAGGTTGTTAGAAATTGTATCTGCTCTGTAGTGCCTAGTCTACGTGTTGAGTGCTTGAGAAATAAGAAATGATTGTGAGATATTAGACCAACTGGATGATGCATTTTTACCTTGACTTTAACATGGAATTCATTATGAACCATAACTTTCACTCTACATCTTTCACACTGACAAGTCTGGATGTTATTACAAATGGCTTTGTGCGTAAGGTTTTCTTAATTTATTTGTGTGGTGGGGAAGAGAGTGAGATTGTTCTATATATTCTGCAAATATATATAAAATAAGGAGCGTGTAAACCAAGAAGACTTCCTGTCCATGGAAATAAAACTGCTATATGGGAAAAGCAATTCTAAATTTCCTACCTATTTATGAGATTTATGGGGGTGGGATAGCTGTGTTTTCTTTAGTTTCACAACTTACCAAGACAAATACGGAATGTTACTGTTACTCAATATGTAGCCAACTTGGGTTGACTTGAAACAATAAATGTCATCAATGCGTTTTAAATTAATGTAATTTTTTTTGGCAGGTGCCCCAAACATAAAGGGAAGGGGAGAGGAGTACTGAATATATATCTCCCGGCATCTTCCATAATTCCCATTTAAGAAAATTTTGCAGAAAGAGGTAATGCAATCCAGAGCCCTGAGTAATCCACCCAATCAGCTTGCTGTGTTTTCAGTAGTTACTGTAGTGTACAAAGCTTTCAAACTTTGCTCCGAATCTTCTTGCATCTCGAAAGGTTCTGTCCTTGAGGTGTCAGATTAACACTCTGCTCAGAAGACAAATTGTTTGTGGGTACACTGGACATGTGAGAGCCATTAGACAGTGTGATCTACATTCTTGAAAAATGAAAAATCCTAGGCAACATAACATTTTATAAATGCAAGATGTTTATTATTACTGCACCAGCAATAAATGTTTAGAAACTGGAGAAGCTTCACAATAGTTCTGACTAGGAACATATGACTATGGAGCCATTGAATTTTGGCATGGAATAAAAGGGTCTGGAAGCGATTATGCATTTAGCCCTCAATGAGTATTTAATTATATCAATAGAAGAACACAGTTTCTGTTGCGTGCTTTGTGATGAATGTCTTCATTTATTCATGTTACAATGAATGATAGATGAGTTCAAGCCAGATGTGGGAACTCATTTGCAATTTGCTTACATTAATTTGGGGGAGGTTCTTCTGAAAGTTCATAGGACACCACAGTTGACCATCATGGGAGTTGACCATATTCAGAAGGTTTTGTTTCTCCTACTTCGCAATATTTGCCTCTGCAAGGCTTATAATGATGGATGGTGGTGAAAGTCAAGAACAAAGTAGATATCATCTCTTTAGCTGTTTTATGAAAGTCCTTTTTTTAATGAAGAAACCAAGCCTCTGTTGTTGGACATCCCATATGGGAATTCAAAGACAGGAAATAGGATCTTGTTAAGAAAAGCTCAGCTTAATCCTCACTTCATTTTCAGTCTATTCTTTATGACTGGAGGGATATAATGAACTCCAAAATTTATCCTTATCTTTGTTGCTCACCCATAATGACCCTGTTGGTGTCTCTTTTCCTGTTGACTAACACTACACATAGTGCTCACCTCCTCCCTCCTCCCAATAACCAAGATGTTATTAGCACCCTAGTAAAGATAGGGTAGGTGCCATCTTCTCCAAATAGGGTCTTAGCCAGCATATCTGTCTAAGCTGGTAAAAAGCACACCTAGCTACTGTCACCATGTGAGCTTCCCCAATTAGCACCTCATCCAGGACAGTTCTCAACCTGAGCATTTGGTCCTTCAGGGGGAGGGCAATCCCAACTAAGAAGAGATGTAATCCTTTATCTAAATTAGTTGATTTCCCTACCCACAGTATTTAACTGGATTAAGTCTCAGCTTTTGCCCTCATACACACCAGACATTAGTTCAAGAGTTCTCAGACTATGTAGGATTAGTAGGGAGAAATGTAAGTTATGCTATCATGTGCATGTTGATGACACTCCAGATTATTTTCTTCAGCAGTTTCATGTAGCTGTTGAAAAGCAGGGGGCGGGAGGGGACGGACAAGATTGAACCTTATAGCACCCATAGGCCAAAGGCCATGAAAATGAACAGAAGTTGACCAGTCCAGCTTCTGAGACAACTTAGCCAGGAAGGATTGGAACCATCATAACACCATGTATCCTAGCTCAAAAAAGAAAAAAATGATCCAGGAGGTATTGAAAGCTGCTGAAAGGTGCAGGAGAACCAACAGAGTTGCACTCCTCTTATCCGTTCCCCAGCATATGTCCCTTACGAGGGCAACCAAGGCTGTTTTTGTCATAAAACCAGGCCTAAAATCATATTGTAATAGATCCAGATAATTAGCACTATCCAACACTACCTGGAGATGAGTAGCCATCACGTGCTCCAATGCGTTCCCCAGAATGTCAAATGTGACACCGGGCAGTAATTATTGGAAACCATTGGACCTAAATTAATTTTCTGTAAAACTAGCCTCACTACTGCTTCCTTCAAGTTAGTGGGACTTCTGAATTCGAAACACCCAGCTGAGCCCTGATTAATCTCACAAACCAGAATGGTGGGTCTCAATCCTCCAAGCAGTTTGTCCAGATCCTCAGGCTGTAGAAGCTGAAAGGTATCTATAATAACATAACTAGATGGTACCCTGGTCTCATCCACCTGTGCTCTGTCAAAACAATTACATGTCAGTCAGCACAAATGCCAGTGACTTTATCTACAAAGTGTTGGTCACAGTGGTCCTTTGAGGGTTCAAGCTGTTATATTCCAAGGCCCACAAAGGAGGCCCTTCACCATCCAAAAAAGCTCCACTGGATCACACTGAATGCACACAATGGTGGGAGACACCTCTTTTCTGCCATCACTGCCACACAATAAGATCAAAGTTAGAGACTTTACTGTGTTTGGTCATATTTGATATGTTTTCTACTATTTGTGCTCTATAATAATTGTTCCTGTTATTTCGTCACCTTCAGCTCCCCCCCCCCCCACACACACACACACGTATAGCAGGGAGCTGCTCTACAGGAGATTGAGGATGTTTGAGAGAGATAGGATGAAGAGCATAATTCATCCTGTCATTCCAAGTGGAGACTAGGACCTTGGCAGAACCATTCACTAAGCTTGCACAAAAATCCCCAGGAAACCTAAAAATCCCCAAACATCACCATTCATCAGCCTCCTGGGGCGGATGATCAGATTCTCTACCATTCTCTAAAGGCAGCCTCAAGGTCAAAATTGATCTGATAATGAACCAGTGGAATCATTTCTGACTCCCTTCTCACCGTGCACTATTCCCTACTCCTGTACCAAAAAGCAGATCAACTTATGTCCTGCCACATACCTTGGGCCGATATTGACTGAGACGGGTCTATTGTTGGCCTCGAAGCCGTGAAATCCTGAACTGCTCCTCAGCTGTCCATGGCTTGGCATTAATACTAAAGCCCCACAAGACCACCAGCTTTGGGTTCCTTAAAACTATACTCAAGATCCCTTTTTTCAGTTCAGGCTGTGAGTCTGTTAGGGAACAGGGTAGTCAGTACATAACAGAATCCCAATCCTGTCTCAAAATCCCAATTCCAGTTACAGACATTTCAAAACTAGCTGACTGCTGGACAGGATACCTAATGACAGAAATGGAATCTCTGTAGACCAAGACTTCATTACATTATCCTACTTTACTCTTTGAGCCTAGTGCTCAGCTTAAAACTCTGGTGGACACCTGGGAAAGGTTCCTTTTCCATTGCCCAATCAAATCTCAGTAATAAAACAAGCCTTCTCTCAATGTTTTGCTTCAGCAAAAATTCAGATGTGATATGGAGTAAAACATGGTTAGTACAGTGAAGGAGCATGAAGACTGGGCTACAATATATGTATATATATATATATATATATACACACACACACACACACACACACACCTTTGCCTTGCACATAGCCTAAGACACTTACCCCTTCCCTTTAGACAAGGGCTGAGCAATTTGTGACCTCCAATGCTTTGGCTTCCAATTCCCATCATCCCCCACCATTGGCTTAGCTGGCAAAGGCTGATGGGAGTTGTAGACCAAAACATCTGTAGGACCACAAGAGATCCACCCCTGCTTTAGACTTTGAATTCAACTCCCTCTCACTAGAACAAAACAAATGTTAAAAAACAATTGCTCATACATTCCCATGAAGAAAACCACAAACTTTTCGATGCAGTGTGGAAAAGCATACATTCTCAGTAGGGTACTGAAGCCCACTTTATGTGTATTCTATAGTGTTAATCCCTACTACTTTGTTTTAGTGTTGTGAGATCTCAGTCAATTCCACACACTGTCTTGCATCAATGCACATTATCAAGAAATCACTATTCCCTCTGACACCATTGAATTTTTGACAGAGTTAGGAGGATATAGTACAATGTATGTTAATAGCATTGCGCTCTTTCCCTCAAAGATTATATATATATATATATATATATATATATATACACACACACACACACACACACACACACGTATATCATCATCATCACAAGAATTATTTCAGGTCCCGAGGCAAATCAGTCTGCAGGGTTTCTAAACAACAGTATGAAATACTTCTCTGATGCTTCAGAAGCAGAAAGCACAGGTATATTTTCTTCATTTAAATGCAGTGGATGACACTTAACTCCTCAAGTGCTGTATTCGAAAATAGGCTCATCGGAGTATCTTATAAAAACTTGCATTCTCCACTCATAGATGCATGTTCCTTGCTACTACAGTACCCCCTTCTCCCTACTGATTCATGCCTGAGCTACACGTAGAGCAGAATGAAGTAGTAAATCATGAAGTGATACAGTGGACTGTGCCATTTCAGACTGTAGGTAGAGGAAACACTACTTCTGAACGGTCCCCGACGTAATAGATAAATAAATCTCTGTAAATAATTTTTAAAAAGAGCACCCTGGAGAGAAAGTTCCAGCTCAGTCTGCTTCCTGCTGTACTGGTTTTCCCGTATAAGGACAGAAGGAGCCATTCAATTATGCAATTTCCTGGGCTTCATTCTGAATTGGTACAATCCACACTATACCATGTGTGGCTTGATTTATTCATGATGCACCACTGGCTTCTGTTCTGAGGTAATCCACTGACTTCGAAGTTGCATGAAGCGTACTTAAGGGTACATTCCTTGGCTACTACAACAAATCCTCCCTCAGTCAATCCCAGCATCTGAACCTCATATTATACTTTGTATTGTTACCTGGTGTTCTAATTCATGAACTATTCTGTGGTAAACCAAGAGGTTTTCTAGCTAGTCTGAAAATCATTTTGAATATCTTTCATACCTCACATTGAGAGAGAGAGATGTATAGATGCTCAGATTTTACGTATTTATTTTTTATAATCACTATGTTTTGGGCTACTTCGTATGTTTCTTCTAGCAAGTGGGGAAGTACCCCAAGAACTTTGAGGAATCTTGCATATATGATACCAAATGTATATTAATTATTTTGCCAGTCCTCATTGTACAAGGCAAGGTTACACCAATCAGCAATGAATTCTGTTACAGGCACCCCATTATATGGCAAACTCCAATCAGGAAGAATGACAAAGTAGAGGATATTCATATTTAATAATCTGCTGCTTTTAAAATCTCATTGTGTACCTAATAGCCAAGGTCAAAATGCAAAACACTACTAGCTTTTCCTTGTTGCCGTTGTTTCTGATGAATGAAAGAAAACATATTAGATTACATGCATTGCATTTGTCTTTAGCATCTCCTTCCTGTTAACTAATGAAGAAAACTGTGTCTTGGTAAGAAATGGCTTTTATCTTTCAGTTATGAAACTGATTAGAGATAATGTAAAGCTATATCAGCCGCCAGTTGATTCTTACTTGGGTAATTGTGTCATTGTGTATTCATTGCTGAAAAATGAAAAGATAGCAGATCTTAATTTTAAAGTCTAATATAGTTCCTGAAGGACAATTAAGTGATAAAAAGCCATTGTCTTTTTGAAGTGGGCAAGCGGATAGAAACAATTGCATTGAAAATTGCAAATTCTACATGATAGGCTCATCTAAATTTGATATTATTTAGGATTAACAGTAGGATTGCCAATGTAGAAAACTAGTAGATGTTTGAAGAATGTATGTTGACATTTTCAATTATGCTGGAGTGACATGTATTTCAGCTTCAAGTGGTAGTCAGAAGATAATTCCCATCATCCCCAAATGGAAAACTGTACATGTGGTGAGGCCCAGCCCCTACAAGTAGACTATTATCCCAGTGAAGCAAATACCATCACATAACATGGACAATAAGGTCTCCATCAAGAGAGCCCATCTACATGGACACATGTTTGTACAGCGTTAAGTAGAAGGCAAATCCTCTTGACTTGCTGGAAGTATGACACAAGAGCTGGGATTGGACTTTTCAGATGTGGCACCTTTTGTGGCTATAGAAACAGTCACACAGAGAGAATGAAACAGCCATCTGCTCCATGCCTTTTGCCAATATGGTAGAAGTCCAGATATGCCAAGACAATTCTGCATCTTTCTCTTTCACTTTCCTCCCCAGTGCAAATCTAGCTTTTGAACCTGACATGCTGATATTGGCTGACTTCCCACTCCTGTAGCTACAGGACTTCTGAACCCCTACACATGTTGTCTTCTGTTGATAAACAGGCCATTATTCTCTTTTATAGACCTGTGATTTTTAGAAGCTGAGGGGTTTACCAAAAAAAATGATTTAGGGAAGGGCACCTAGGTACAATAGAGATGGCTGAAAATGACATAAAGGATTGTTCTGGCAAGATTCCAACCAGTTCACAAAGACCCTTTTCTGTCCATAAAACAGATTGATAGCTTCTGTTGATATGCAGTGAAAATTCTGACAGAAGATGTATGACTGACAAACGACAGCAGATTGCAAAATGTACCATAAAGGCATTTTAGAGCTCCTCTTGTGAGTTTGTTGTCCCTCCACATTGGAAGTTCACTCTATATTGCAACATAAGCACTCAGGAAGGATTGAATAATGGTCTGTTATTTAAGAATTATGAGATCTTTAAGACGCAACCCCCAACTTCCTTTATGGGTCGATCTGCCATAGCCTCCTCTCTGTGGGAAATACGCTCTCGGTGTTTCTGTTTTCCGAATCTCCAAAAGTAATACTGTTTCTTTCCTAGAAAAAAAGAGTTTGGAGAAGGAGGAGCAGAAGCGCAACTTCATTTATTAATATTTGAAAACTACTGTAAGATTAACTGATAGAGGTCATACTGTTTAGAGATAGATGGTTGCAATACTACAAATTCACACAAGACCTATTGATAAGATCTATGGGGGGAGTGGGATAGATGTGTTTTCTTTAGTTTTTCAACTTACCAAGACATCATGCCTATCATAAGGGAACTATTTTTTAGAAGAAAATACTTAAAATTTGTATATACTGGGATAGATTATAAACTTCTTTTGAATGGAAGCATTTTGTTGTCCTTCAGAAAGTTCCTGCAATCACCATGTAGTGACCGCAGGGGGAGGGGGGATAATTTGCATCACATTTTATCTAATTTTGCACTTTTGAACAAATAGGCGAATAAAAAAAATGTCTTCCATTGAAACCTGCACAATCTCCATTCAAAGATGCATAGAAAAATGTATGTATTAGGGAACAGTACATGTAAAAAAATGTGTATATCCGAGAAAGAGAAAAACATTCAGAACTGCATTACTTTAGGAAATTGCTTGCAAAGAAAAGCATACATTAGGGAAACTAGTGTACAAAATGTATATATTGGGAGAAATGCACAGACATCATCCAGTGGCAAATGCTGGGTAATCAGAGGCATGCAATTTTGATCAGCAGAATTTGCTGAAGAGGGGAATTCCTGAAATTACAAAGGACAGGATCACCAAATGAGCCTAATACTTTAGTCATCAGAGCTGTGACTAAAGAGCTGATGAGGTGTGAGAGCACATGGATTCAAGATTAATGAGTCCAGACTTCGGCACTCACATATACAATTAGCAATAAATGTTTGTGGGCTTTCTGCCCAAATTGCCTGCTTCTATATCTCATGTCTGGGGAAATCGGCTTTTTACAGAGCCAGTAATTAGCATGCGACAAATGATATACTGACACTAAGCTCCCGCCTCTCAATTACACTGAGCACCACCTGTGGGGTCCTAGACATTCCCTGTATTCTTCAATAATGTCATCTGGGATTTGGAGGGACTCAGAAATCAATTTAATAAAACTGCGCTTTATCGTATTTCATACATATTAAACAAAGGAGAAGGCCCAAAATGATCAATGTGGTTCCTGTCATCACTGGGAACAACCATCTTTAGAGTTCATGAATTGTGCTTTGGTAGGACCACTAGAAAAGCATGGCAAAAGCAACAAATAAAAGTTGTAAAGAAAATACCACTAAAATGGCAGTTATGTATACCTGTACCTCTCAAAGAATGTTTATCTCTACCTATAAAGCAGGAAGTATGTGTGTGTCACATATGTCCAGAAATGTTTACCCACTTCCAGATGAATTAGAAACTTCACACAGTGATAGGTCTGGCTGTACAATGTACCAAAAAAAAAATTCTAAAAACATGAATTCTAAAAACATGAATTAAGTATTTTTTAAAAGAATTTAATAAAAAAACTAGGTTTATGCCCACAACTCCCGGCATGCCTTGGGCAGAACTCCAAGCATGCCTTGGGCAGGAGGCAAGACTTACTGGCCTTTGGCAGCCATTGTGAGTGCACAGGTTGGTGGCTGCTGCATGTCTTTCACAACCCCGACTCCTAAGGTTGGTCTCGAGCAGTCAAACCAATTCCACATGAAAGGAAACAACCCACATAAATGGGCTGTGTCCATTTGCAGTGCCTCCTCCCACCCTCTGCATGGTTTTAAAATGTAACTAGATACAACATCAAGACTCTGATGGGTCAAACATGCTCAAAGGCACTCCATCCTGATATCGCTGTTTTCGCAGACTCTGTGGGAAGTAAGTGTGTAACCTTTGTCCTTAAAAGGGAGGGAAGAAGGGGAGGCACTCTGTGCATGCCCAGAAACAGACCCAACAAAGGGGAAAAGTGCCCGGCCCAGCCCTGGCCCTTCAGTACAGGCTCCAGATGGAGTATTTGGTGGGTGAGAAGTGCAAGACGAGGCAATCCCAGCAGGATTGGCTGGAGCTGAGCTTGTCCACTGACAGCTGCTTACTAGGGATGTGTATCATATTGTTAAAATATACGATAACAATACGATAAAGTCGTTATTGTGCATATGTTTAATGATGATGATACGATAGAAAAACCTATGATAATCATCGGAGATGATAATTTTCGGGCGATTTTATCGTTTTATCAGACTGACATATAAATATACCTGTAATTTCTGTATTTTAAAAGTTAGAGGCTTTAAACTTGGTCACAGTGCTTATAGGGTATGCCTAAGTGTATGAAATTTGAGATCGATCCCTCCAACCCTCGATTTTATATGAATTTATTAAAGATTGTTTCTGTTCTGACAGATCAGAATGACAGCTCGCTACGTGCGTTCATTCAGACCTGTCAGAACAGAAACAGTCTTTAAAAAATTCATATAAAATCAAGGGTTGAAGGGATCGACCTCAAATTTCATACACATAGTTAGGTATAGCCCATAAGCACTGTGACCAAGTTTCAAGCCTCTAACTTTTAAAATACAGAAGTTATAGGCATTTTTTTCTTGAAAAATAGGGCTGCAAAAATATCATTTTTTCATGATAATTATCGTGAAGATGTTACGGTTCACCTACGATATGAATGAAGATGACTTTTTTGGGGTCTGAAATGACAATAATGATAAATGACAATATTTTTTGGTGTGCACACCCCTACTGCTTACATCCCCTCCTTGGTGATACATCGAGGAGCAGCAAGAGGATGTCTCAGAGGAAGTGGGCACCTGCAGGCTGCCAAATGCATGCTGGGAGATGTAGTACTGGTATGCAGAATGGCTGATTTTAAATGAAGTAGGGTTTAGCAAACCAGGTCACTATCTCTCAGCCTTAACTCAGCCCCCACTTTCCTGACCTCTCGTTAACAATCTTTGTTCTCCTTCTAACTGACTTTCCCCAACTGCCACTCACCCCACCAACCATTCCATTCTAGCTTCAGGTATCAGTCATTCCTTTACATTTATGTAAAGTTTACATAAATTCATAAACTTTATCCAGTAATTCCTGCCTCTGTCTTGGAATGTTGTGGTTTAGTTATAACAGGGGGGGAAACTGCAGCATAAAAGATCTTATCAAGTTAAAAAGCCCTGGAAAATATATTTTTTTAAAAAATCACTTGACACTTAAAAACCGTTAATGCAGTCACCAGGCCAGCCTGCCTGGGAAAAAGAAATCCTTAAGCAGGGTGCCACAACTAAGAAGGCCTGCTCTCCCATGACACCTCAGATGTATTCAAAGATTAACGTTATTCAGAGAGCTAGGCTTGCGCCTACAACTCCCAGCATACCTTGGGCGAGATGAAATATTTATCGGGCTTTGGCGGCCATCATCTGGAAGTAGCTTGTCATCCTGGGCCTGAAGGGAGAGTGCCTGGGCTGGCTGCCTTGGTTACTAGGCACCATCGGGAGCAGAAGGGCAGGAAATCACAGCTCTGGGCCTGTCACCGATGGCAACGGCCAAGCTACCCATGAGTCAGCCAGCCAGCTCCCTCAATGTAGTGTGGACTGGCTCAGCCAGACTTCACTTCCCATGAGCTTCAGCAGCAGGACTCCCATTGGGTAAGTCAGGCACCACAGCAAAAGGAATGCCAGGAGTTGTAGTTTTTGTTTTCTGTGGGGCACAAGGAAAATCATGGTGACAGCTTCAAGGTGGCCCTGGCCATGCATTGAGGGTGAGAGAAAGAGGGGAGGGGAAGAAACTAATTAAATTTGTTTTAAAGTTATCTCACAGGCCTAGGATTGCCCTAACTTGAAGGGTTGTCATGAGAGTGAGAGAGGGAAAATAAATGAATTTAATTTGTTCAAAAGTTAATTCACAGGCCTAACACTGGCCTGCGTTCTGGCTGGTTTCCTTTTTTTCATAATAATAACTTCAGTGCACATGCATACAATAATTCCCCATGTCCACTGGGATCTTCTTCCCTACTAAACATTATTCGGATATCTGGGCAATGCTGGGTATATTGAAAACATATTTTTAGGTTTGCATCTTTTGTAGCTGGTAGAAAGGGTGTTGTGTGTCCTGATTACAGATGGCTGCTCTGGCCTAAGCACGATGGGAGGTGTAGGCATTTCAGGTAGAACAAAAAATGTGGTTTATCATGAAGCTCTAATTTAAAATACAGTTATTAACACAATTTTTCATTATTTCTAACAAGACAATTTACTAACTCAATCAAACTAAAAAAAAACACAACCAACCTAAAGATGAATAAGTTGCAGAGAAATTTATTATTTATCAAACGAATATCATAAACATTATTCACAGACCCGAGCAACGCCAGGCATATCAGCTAGTTGAATTATAAAATGGCTTGTATGTTTGTAAATGTTTTGAAAATAGAAAAACATCTGAATCTGGGGACTTGATTTTTCAACATAATTAATAAGAGCTGAGAAAGATATCTTGAGGATGAATTGTGAATGTGAGACCTACATCAGACCAAAATGACAATGATATTATCATATTAGTGCATTTTGCTCCATCCGTCAGGATAACATGGTCCAGATTTTCTGTCAATTTTTAAAATCTTTATCTGAGTTGGCAACTCGTGACAACCACTGTGAGGCATTTTAACACTCTGAAGTGCTTTACTGAGACCTTAAACACTTGTTCTATGTTAGACACCACTTCTATCCATTTTATTTTAAAAGTCAAACTAAACTTCCATCCTACAAGTCTCATAAAATCACTTTTTCAGAAATTCTAAGTGGACTAAATACAATATTTGGGAAGTAATGAAATGATACTTAAGACCTAATTTGTAGCTTGTCAAGTGAAGTAAGGCCTGTTAGCTCAAACTGTTAGATATTTCACCTTATTGCCCCCCCCCCCCACACACACACACTTTTGAAAAGTCTTAAATTGTCATTTGAACATTACTTAAATACATATTCAGTTTTTCAAGTTGCACCAGGGGTAGGAAATCTGGCATCCTACACATATTTTGGACTCATGATCCCTGACCATTGGCTATGCTGGCTGGGCATTGTGGGAGTTGTAGTCCAGAACATCTGGAAGGTAGTTTACCTAACTCTGCATTACGTAATATATTTAATCCCCCCCCCCCCCAGTTCCTACCTTTTGTAGTTGCCATACTTGCTGTCAATATGCTGTATCATTTTTATTGTATAGAGTTTTTAATGTACACTGAAAGATACGGTATTATTATTATCATCTATCTTTTCTCACTCGTGGTGGTTTTTCTAGATGAACATGACAAGATTTAACAAGTCATACTGTCTTTTACTGATTCAGAAATATCCTGACTATTGAACATGTTTTAAGCATGACTGCTTTCTGAATGTTGGTGTGGATGTATTTTGGTAGGCCCAGTTTCTGAAGGTTCTCTGTAAATTTTTTTGATGTGATGCCAGTCACTGATGTGACTAATGGAATAATTGTAACTTTTCCCTGTTGCCATAGTTCTTTAACTTCCATAGCCAGTGGTGTATATTTTTCTCTCTTTTCCTCTTCCTTTTCTACAACCTTTTTTGTCATTAGGTATTGTTATGTCAGTGTGGTAAGTGTGTTTTTCTTTTTTGTCTATAACTGTTATGGCTGGTTGATTGCAACACACTGTTTTGTTCATATGAATTGTTCTGTTCCAGTATATTTTATGATCTGCATCTTCCAAGATTGTTTCGAGTGAGTATTGTGAATAATCCATACAGTATTATAGTAGGGGTATGCACTCCGCACCAAAAATCAGGGGGGGAGGTCCGATGGACTTTCAATGGACCTCCAAATTCGCAATGTGGTTAGGGGGAAGTTCAAAATCCGATGGAAACCCATGGTGTGGTTAGAAGATTGTTTAGAGCTCCAAAGAGATCCATATCTGAAGATTTTTCAGGCAGCGTGAGGGCTCATTTCATGTTGATGATGGACAACTAACACTTCCATATTAGGAAGACGTTGAGGGGTGAGGGGTGAGGGAGGGGTAATTTTGAGACTGACATCTGTGGCTAACCCTGTCCCCCCTCCAGTCACGTTGCTTAGAGGTTGGCAAATGATATAAACAGAAAGAGCCCGTAGTGCTCTTTCACAATGCGGTTGAGATTGATTGAACGTCACAGAAATGGGAAAGTTCCATCAGATTTCCCTAGCACTTTACTATCTGGGGACATTTTGAAGCCCCTTCTGCCCATGCCCTACTGGTCCAGCGTGGCCTGCCTATGCGGGGGGAGTCTTGCCCACAGCACTGCCTCCACTGCTGCTGCTGCCAGCCTGAGACTGACAGCTGGCTTGAAGGGGGTGCAGCCTTTTAAGATCTTGCATGTCTGGGATCCTCTGCCACCAAAGAAAAATTATTCCAGTCGCTAGACTTGCATTTGGCAGGAGAGGGTGCGGGTGGAGCCTCAAAACCACCCACACTAGACTTCTCCTGCATTTCAGAAGGACCACCAGAAGCAGAGTAAAGGTAGCACCTGATTTTGGGCAGGGGTGGGGAATTAGAAGAAACCTCTCCAGCCAGAACCAGCTTCCCCCCCCTCTCTGTCTGTCTGCTTTCGTTTGATTCTTCTTGTGGTGCCACCCCACACTCCCCTTTGTGCAGGTGTGTGTGTATGTGTGTGTGTTCTTTTTCAACACATGGAGATAGGGGATTTCGATTTTTGTAGGAGATTTCTAGTTTCTGAAAGTTCTGCAAGCTCTCTTGAGAGAAGATGAAGCACATCTGAAGTGTGTGTGTATGGTTGGAAGGAGAACTTTTTTTAAAAAAATCCCTAAAAATCAAGGGATGAGGGGAACCGCTTCAAACTTGGACTGGCAAAAGCCCTACATAAGAATGACCAGTGTGCCAAGTTTCATCTCTTTATCTTTAAACATGACAGAGATGTAAGCATTTTAGTTAATTAATTCCCATTGACGCTAGTAGAGTGGTTCTCTGAAAATGGAATGGTTTTACCCGATAGTGCGGGGAGACGGACCCGTTCTGAAAACTGGAGGGGGTAATCACCTTATCAGAGCTGCACCCCAAATTTCAAGGAGGAGCAGGCCCACTCTGCACATCCCTAATGTATAGTATAGTGTGGATTGTTTGATGAGGTTGAACTTGAATCGTTATTAATGAATTATTTTTGCAGCTGTATTGTGTCAGTCCATATAGTCTATTCCTGCCAAGATTTCACATCCTCCTATTACATGGTCTATTGTTTCTTGGAATTGATGACATTTCCTACATGAATCTTTTCTGAAGTATTTTTTGGTAGATCTTGGTTGCAAATAATAATAATAATAGTAATAATAATAATAATAATAATAATAATATCCTGCCTTTCCTCCAAGGAGCCCAAAGTGGTGAAGCTGAGGTCCCCTCTACAAGATTTCGCTTTGATGCCCGGTTGCCTGATTATGCGCATATCCAGATAAGCGCATTTACTCCTAATACCTATTCATGAGAGGCGGTGAAGCACATTACGGACTGTATGAAATGGGCTTTAAAGTTGTTTACATGTGGAGAATCGCATGTTTACATGGACATAAGGTGCTTTAACTCCCGTGGTAAATTAAAAGTCGCTATTTAACGCGCATGCAAAGATGCGAATAATCGGAGGTAAAAAGCGCCTCAACCCCCAATTTGCGCTCCACTCTTGTAGAGGTAAAATCTGTAATGTGCCTTGAAAGAGCTTTAAATCGCTCTTGTAGAGGCACCCTGAGTCTTCTCCATTATCCTCTCCACTACCATGTGAAGTAGGCTAGCCTGAGAGTCAGTAACTGTCCCAAAGTCACCCAGTGAGCTTCATGGCCAAGTAGGAACTTGAACCTGGGTCTTTCATGTCCCAGTCCAACATTCCAACTGCTATACCACACTGGCTCTCTAATCACACTAATATGACCTCGCATTAGGGATACAACATGACTCTCTGTGTGGATCACCAAAAGTCACATTTATTTATTGTTTAAAACATTTATATATTGCCTTTTAACATAATGATTTAATTGTTACCTGGATCACAGACATCTGCCCTTGATTGCTGTGCAGTAGCTTTCTTCAACCTGGTACACTCCAGAGGTTTGGATTACAACTTTCATCCTCCCTAAACATTGTTCATGCTGATGGGAGTTGTAGTCTGGAGGGCCCCAGGATGGGAAAGGCTGTTCTACAGCAATGAAAATCTGAATAATCCTGCTAATACAGAGCTTGGGTGGCAGTGGGTTGGATCCAGACTTAAATTAGTTGCTGTTAGTTCCCACTGAAAACAATGGGACCTCAGTCATGCCAAAATTGCTTCATTGATTTCAGTGGGGCACAAGTTCAACTAACTTAGTCTGAATCCAACGCAGTTAGTTTATAAGCCTCCCAAATCCCACTCATTTCCTAATGCTAGCCATTACAGCTATATCTTTGACAATTTCCTCCACCCAGTGGGCCTGTTCAGACAACACATTAAGCCCTGGTTAGGCCACTAAACTTTTTGCAGCACACAATTAGTGAGCATGTTTAAACTATAGTTATGTAGCCACCCTAGTTATGGTTCACATGACATGCTAAGTCATGGCTCACATAACACTAGGGACTAGTTTGCCAAGCCCTTCTCATCCAGCCCTGTTCCTGGGAGCCAGCCCAGGCAAGTGCTCAACAAAGCCCACTTTCTAGGGCTTTTGGAAAGTGTGCAATTCCCCCGGCATGCAATTAGTGTGGCCTTAAAAGCCCTCTTAAAACTTTCCACTGCACCATAGGGGCGGAGAGGACAGGAAACAGTGAGGCCCGCACCACAATGCAGTGGCCTGAGTTTCTCCTGGGCTGCTGCAAGTTGTACCGGCCACGAGCTCTCATGCACAAAAGGTTAGTTTATTTTTTTAAAAAAATAAAAACGGCATGCATTTGCATTCTCCTCCCCCCCCACCATCCTGGGGATGGCGATTTTGCTGTCCCCCCCCCCCTCCTGATGGCCTCGGAGCCACATGGTGTGCCTCCGTGGCCATCGGTGCAGCTGCGCTTACTCGCAGGCAAGCACAACTGTGCCTGGGATGGACGGCCACACCAGCCGCCCATCTCGCTTCCCTCCTGGGAGCATGGAACAAACTGGGATAATAGCGTTCCCTGAACTCCCAGGAAAATGGAGGGCTGGCCCCTGCCTGCTCGCGGAATGCTCTGTGTGTCATGTGGACTCTCTGCGAGCAGGCAGGGGCAGCCCCTCGAAAAATGGCTGGTGCAGAAAGGACCTAAGAGGGCCTTTAAGGCCCTGATTGACATATGGGGGGGGGGTGAGCACACTTTCTGGGACCTCTGGAAAGTGCAGAATTTCCCCGGCCACACTATTGGCAGGGCGCAGAAAGTGCACTTCCCCCCATGCCAATCAGGGCCTTAAAGGCCCTCTTAATGCAAGGTTTTAAGAGGGCCTTTAAGGCCCTTTTGGTGCAGGGGCAGGGGGAGAGAGAAACACAATTTTCCCAAGGCTGAGAAATATGTACTTCCTCCCGCTGTGTTAATGGCAACTGCCACTAACACAGTGGGGGGAAAGGGAAAAGGGACATGGACATGCAGCGTAAATCTGCTGGGCTTGTTTACCTGGACCCACAAGAGCCTGACACAGGCATCCACTGCCCTCGTGGGCCCAGGTGGATTTTCACCCCAGCGCTACACAGCAAGCTAAACCATGTTTACCTCAAAATGCTTAATCATCATGATTTAGTGTGTTGTCTGAACAGTGCCAGTGTAGACTCCCTATCTGTAGTCATACCTAAGGAAGGGAGAACTTGGGAAATTTTACTCACAATTTTTTTTAAACTTCACTCTGAAACTTGATTCAGCTCGCTCGCATTTTTATACGCATTTCGAACAGGAAAAGTGAGCTTTTCCCTGTTCATTTTTCAGCAGTGTGCACTTTCCCCCAAGTGCACATTTTTATTATTATTATTATTATTATTATTATTATTATTATTTTAAAAAATAGTTTTTCAAACATGATCACAAGTTTGGGAACTAGTGAACAATTTTTTTTCAAAAAAAAGGTGCTCTTGTTCACATTTGGGACCAGGTAGGCTTAGAAGATTTGCAAACTAAAACAAAATTCTTGTACATCCCTAGCCATACCTCTAATTGCTAGAACTGCTAACAAAACTTTTCCTAGAGAAAATTTTGAAGAGATTTGAAGAAGGGGGTCTTTCTCAAACAAAACATCTGAGGGGGTTCAAAGAAAGTGTTGATATGGCTAGCAAAACTTCTTAAAAGAGTTCCACATATCGCAATAGAAATGTGAGGTTTTTGTTGAGAATTTGCCTATTGAATGAATGGAAGCTCCGCCACAAGTTCCTTTGTCAACTTCTAAGTGGCAGGTGAGGTGAGCAGGAAGAAGGAGAAAGCCGTGAAATAGCCTTCTCAGGGCATCATCGCACCATCTGTAACCACAAGTGGAAAAGCCATCTGATGGCTAAGACCCATAAAAGCTCCTCGAAGACAAACATAATTATCACTTGATGGAAAAAGCAGCATGAGGTTAAGTGGTCCATTTGATCTTCATCAAAAGTGTGTCTTTCAGATTATACAACATTATGCTGTGAGTGCAAATGCTTAAGAAATCACACACCTAGGAACTTCTTACGCTCCACTTGACAGTTTTGAGATTAGACATTTTGTTTGTTTGTTTGTCAGAGCCCCTAATGAATATAACAGTCTTTACACTTAGCAGGAAATCTGGACTGAACATTTGTGGGCTGCTTTCATTATATCTTGTGGCTCACAGCTTTAGTTTTAGACACCTCATAAATCAAAGGTTAACATCTTAGAGAGTTTAGACTTTTTTTTTTTTTTTTGCCATGCAACTAAATCAAGGGTGGCAAATTGAGGAAGAAGATTGTAATGCATTTCATCTTTGACAAGACCTCCAAATGTGTCTGGTTTAAAGCTAATTTTCCACAATTAGATCTTGAACATCGATTTCAAAGGCAGAATTTTGTATGGTTTGTAGTTAGCCAAGGAGGTTGCAGGCTATCGGGGAGATGATTGTACAATGAAATACAGGACACTCATGCACACCCCTCAGCCATCTCATGAGTAAGAAAAGCACAAGAACCCTAAACCCAACCCATGAGAATTTTTCCAAAATTTATTCTCCTTTGAATTTCTTTTCGAAAACAATTTCTTTTCTATAAAATTGAATGAGGATGGTCAAAAAATATGTTGAAGAAATGATCGGCACAGCACTAAGAAAAACAATGAAAGAAATCAGTGTTCAAAAAAATGAAGTTCATCCCATTGTGGAAAATGTGCCACGACTCCTGTTTTTTTAGTGGGGACAGAGGCAGGTTTACGTCTGTACAGCCCCTCAAAGTGTTAAGTACAAGTGTTCTGCATATTTGGGTGTGGGATGGAGATTGTAATAGACTCATGGACACCTCTTGGATAGTTTTAATGACATGACATCCCATGTCTCACACCATCAACATACCAGTTTGGGAGGTCAATTGTTAAAGGATGGAAAGTTTCCTGCTAGTGTTTGCTGAGTTCCACCCCTTTTGATCTGTACAGTCTTCTAACCCAATGGAGGCTGGTGGCTCCTATTTATTGGGGCAGTGAATCCACTTTGAGTTTTTGTTCAGAACTGTAAAGGAGCTATCCAAGACACTGAACTCATTTTGAGGATAGCATTCAGCACTTTGAATAGTTCCTTTTTGAATAGTTCCTTCAGAGTCCTGACTGAAATCCAGAGCGGCTTCCCCGGCTTCCACTGTTTATTTCTCTGGATATTCTGCGTAGAGATAACCTAGTTACAGTTATCTACACCCTGATAACCTCTCGTCTGGATTACTGCAATGCATTATATGCGGGGCTGTTTTTGAAAATGGTCCGGAAACTTCAACTGGTACAAAACAGGGCAGCCAGACTGTTAACGGGGATTGGCCAATGAGACCACATTATGCCAGTCCTTTTTCAGTTTCACTGGCTGCCGGTCTGGGCCTGGGCCGGAATCAAAGTGATGGTATTAACATTCAAAGCCCTAAACAGCTTGGGCCAGGTTATCTGAAGGAACGCCTCCTCCCATATGTACCTGCCTGGACCCTAAGATCATCATCAGGGGTCCTTCTCCGTGAGCCCCTGCCAAAAGAAATGTGATAGGTGGCTACTAGGAGGAGGGCCTTCTGTGCTGTGGCACCCCAGCTGTGGAATGAGCTCCCCAGAGAAGTTTGCCTGGCATTTACATTATACTCCTTTAGACGCCAGGTAAAGACCTTTTTATTTTCACAGTTTTTAAAAAGTTCTTCAGTTTGATTTTTAACCTTGCTGTTTTAAATTTGTATTTTAAATCCCTATCAATTTCTGTATGATTGCTCGGTTTTTATCCTGGTTGTGCTTTTATACTGTATTTTAAATTATGTTTTTATACTGTCTTTGTTTTATATTTTGATTTTTTTATGGTTTTAATTTTTGTAAACTGCCCAGAGATCTTCGGCTTTTGGGCGGTATAGAAATGCAGGAAATAAATAAGTAAATATTTCTCTGGGTATTCCACTTTGTAGTTTTCTCCTTGGCAACAAAGTTATGCATTATGGAGGGGCAGGTTTCTCATAACAGATAATTAGTGGAAGCACAGTACTGGCCATCTATAGCTGTCGTTGGCTGACTTCTAGCCAGCAGGATCTATTTTCTCTTTACAAATAATATCCAAGACACAGGGAAATAGTGACTCAGAGGGTGGCACCAGTTACTCACAACACCCCATGAACCACACGGTAACACCTTGCATATAGAAATGCAATCTATCTTGAGTACTACAGACCAGAAATTCTGGCAAACCTAGGGGCTGAGAATGTGGGAGGGACCTTTTTGTTATTGTGATTATTAAACAACTGGGAATCAGAGCCAGTGTGGTGTACTGGTTTGAGTATTGGAGCTGGGAGATCCAGGTTGTAGTCCCCACTCATCCATGGTAGCTCACTGAGTGACATTGGGCCAGTCACAGACGCACAGGCCAACCTAAATCACAGGTGAGAATAAAATGGAGAGGAGGAGGATTGTGTATGCCACCTTGGGTTACTTAAGTATGAAAAAGGCAAGATATAAACATAATAAATAAATAAATAAAATGTGTCTAGCAGGTATGTCTCCACCCACCCCCTTTACTCTATAGTAGGTGTGTTACCCTGATCAGGAACCTAGCATTGGGGGGGGGGGGGGCAAGGAGCTTTTAAGATGTGGATCAGAAACTCTGTGTGAACTGTAGAGTAAAAATGAAAAGAAGACATAGCTACTAGGCACATATTTAAAGCAGTGTCTGTTTTGGCCCGCAGAAACTCTTGTCAGCCTATTGTAAAATATCCAGCAATCTGCTAGTAGTCGATCATGATTTACTTTCTTCCCACCCTGAATTTACAGCAGGGGTGGGCAGAACTTCAATTCCCAGAAGGCCCTGCCAACATAGCAAATGATCAGGAATACTGGCAAATGGAGACCAAAACAACTGGAGCTCTACTTTCTACCACCCCCGATTTGCAACATCAGCAGAATAAGCCCTCTGTGAGAACAGAGCAGAATGTTGTAAAGATTTAAAAGATAAGGGCCTAGTTTTTCTTTTGGTCATTAGTTGTAGAATTCTTGACAGACAGTTGCTCGTGTTTTTAAAGAAGCATCAGAAACAAACATTGCATTTGGGTTTCTTCTTAATATCTGTAAAATGAAATTATAGGGCCAATAAGTCAAGGATGTCCCACATCTGATCCCTTAGCATTTTCAGGTAGGGTGGGAAAATTTTCTGTCTCCTCTTCTGTCAATAATTCTGGGCTAGAAGGACTAATGGCCTGACTCAATATGAGGAAGCCTTCTATGTCTCCTAAGATACCTCTAAGAACATGTGAGCCCTGCTGGATCAGGCCAAGGGTTCATCTAGTCTAGTCCAGCACTCTCTTCACACAGTGGCCAACCAGCTGTCGACCAGGGACCCGCAAGCAGGGCATGGTGCAACAGCACCCTCTCACCCATCTTCCCCAGCAGCTGGTGTATATAGGCTTCCTGCCTCTGACACTGGAGGCAGCACATAGCCATCAGGACTAGTCACCATTGATAGCCTTCTCTTCCAGGAATTTATCCAACCCCCTTTTAAAGCCATCCAAATTGGTGGCCATCACCACATCTTGTGGTAGTGAATGTCATAGTTTAACTATGGGTTGTGTGAAGAAGTACTGCCTTTTATCTATCCTGAATCTTCCACCAATCAGCTTCATGGGATGATCCCAGGTTCTGGTATTATGGGAGAGGGATAAAAATTTCTCCCTATTCACATTCTCCTCACCATGCATTTTGTACACCTCTATCATGTCTCCCCTTACCTTCCGTTTTTCCAAGCTGGTCAATCCCAGCTGTTGTAACTTTCCCTCATAGGGGAGATGCTCCAGTCCTGCGCTTTTTCCATCTCTACAATATCTTTTTTTAGGTGTGGTGACCAGAACTCTACACAGTATTCTAACCTTTTATGAGTTTAAGGGCACAATCCTATGGGATGAGCCCTGGCAACTCATAAGCCTCTGAAGTTGGAGGCTTATGAGTACCCTGTCTTCTCGCTCTACATTTTAGCTACTCTGGCGATGTTGCTTGTCTATTGGAGGGTGTGGTGGGGGGAAGGGAAGGAGGCTGGGGATACCTAGTGGTTCACGTTTCCAGTTTCCTCCACCCCGAAACCCAGGAACACCCTATTTCCCCTTCTACAAGCTCATGTTTGTGAGCTTGTAACTGCTGCCAAGGTGATTCTCTACATGCTGACTTTGAGGCGGGAGGGGAAGGGAGGGAAGTGCAGTTTCCTCACTCTGAGCTGGGACCCCTGTCTCTAAATTCAGATCCAAGAAACTGAAATATCCCATGACCCCCAGATGCTGTCTAGGGGACATAGGATTGCTCTCTTAGTAGTTAGAGCTAAAAGACTGGATGTCCCTTGTTCAAGTATAATTCAAGCAATGACGTCAATGTGTGGCTTTTGCTGTTATTTCTCAATCCAAATCAATAATATGGAGATAATAAATAATAGTAGCCTACATGACATAGCTGCTCTATAGGCAACTGTAATATGTGAAAGATTTTACGATCTTAAGAGAAACCAGAGTATATGGCAACTGTAATAATAAATGTGGAATGCTTTGATCATGCATAATCACATAGTAATAACCTTTTTATTGTCTAACACACAAACAAAAATGTGTGTATGGCCCTTTCCACACCAAGCGTTTCACCAGGGATGGCCCCCAGCTGGTCCCTGTGAGTCCAAATGATGCACAGGGACTCCTGGATGGCCACGGGATTTTCCAGGGATAAGGGAACCCTGGAAAATCCCAAATCTTCTGCAGTCCTGGGAACTTCCCGGGACTGCAGAAGATGTGGCTGCCCATCCCGGGTGTTGCTGCACTTACTCATGAGTAAGCACAGCAGCACAAATGAGCATGGAACCATACTGTGCAGCTCTGTGCCCATCAGGGGAGAGGGGGGCCAAATTCTCCATCCCCAGGATGGCGGGGGGAGGGACCCCAATTCCGCAAGCGGTTTGCTTTTTCCCTTACCTTTCATGGTGGACACAATGGCACAACGGCCCGGGAGGAGCCCAGGTCGTCATACAAATGGTGTGCATTAATATGACGATCCCGGAAGCAGGCACATCCGAGATCGCCAGCCTTCCTGCCCTCTGCACCTGTCTGGTGTACAAAGGGCCATGTGTGTGCATGAAAGAGACAATAAATAAATGCAGTTTAATATTTATTTAGCAATATATATTTACTATATATTATAGTATTTAGCAATGAGGTTTCTTGGACAACAAGGTAAAATCTTATGACTAAACACTGAAGCTGCAAGCAGTTTTGTCTTTGACTTTACATGATTTAAAAAGAAAAAAAAAACTTCTGATTTGCAATCCAATTTTCTGACTGTATTTTTTTTTACTTCATAATTCAAACCATGTTAGCTTTCTAGATGCCCCATTTTGCAATGTTGAAGGAGAAGGGATGGAATATTCCATTGTCTCGATGCTAAATGTGAATATCCATCATGGCAACTGCCGTTCATTTAAGATCGCTCTTAACACACACTCATATCTCAGCTACAATTTGCTTACAAAATGGTCCAGAGGAGACACATCTTGTGATGGTGATATACTCTTCCAAGAGTACCAGCTACCTCATACATCTGCCACTTTTAGCTTGGGAACAATTTTGCACAGTTAAGCATTTCTCTCTAAAAAGGGAGCAGAGGCTAAAGTAAACATGGCAAATGAATTACCCTTCTCTCACTGAAGAGGTCACGTTTGAGGTTCACAGCAATATGGTGAGGCATGCAGTGGTGCCCACCTGCTAAGGATTAAACAGAGAGCTATAGTCTTCGTTGCGGTTAATGCCACTTCTGTAATGGACCTTGCATTCTTTATGGAAAAGACTAATGAGCCCTAATCCAGTCATTGGTGTCTGTGTTCACTTGTGTCCTATGGAGCTCTCTTAGCTCAGTAAGAGAAACCCAGCAGGCTGGTCCGTCCTTTAGAACTGCATGGTCTTGGAACCAATATGGAAAGAAACATTTGCGAAGAGGGATTAATATTGAACTTAACCCAACCAGGGTGCAATCAGCATTTCACTGAAGTCAATGGCAAAACTCCCATTAACTTTAATAGCCCTCGATTGGACCTCAGGGGATTGGAAAGAAAGACTCCAGCCACATGGAAATCATTGCTTCCAAGCAAAATTTACTAAATACTGTTTTGACTTAATTCAGATGGACATGCAGTCATTTCAGTCTCCTACGGGCCATACATAGGGTGGCTGTGTGTCCTACTTTACAGAAAGCAGTCCTTTATTTAAAGACATCTTCTGTTTGAAGGACTGCCCAGTCCAAGAATTCTAAAAGGGGAGAGCAGTAGGAGCCTCAAAAGTTGCCCATCAGCAGTTAGCACAACAGCAGACATACAGACACATAGGTCACCTGGTCACATTCCTCTCCACTTTCTGCAAATCTTTGTCCTCGTTTCTGGTGATATAAAAGTTAAGCAGTGGCCCGAACCAATGATGCTGCCCCTTCCATTGTTTCTCATTTGAAATAGCTCCTGTTAAAAAAAAAATTAGCTCCTCTCCATCACACATTTTACATTACACCCTTGTAACCAAGAATGAACAAGTCTCTCGGTTTCAGTTTGGCTCGGTGTCTTATTTTTTCCAGTCTTAAGTTTGGTTGCTTTTTCCTTAAACTTTGAACATTTCTCCAGTCTTTAGTTTGGCTCATCCTGCACTTGAAAAATTATTATTTTTTCCCCATACAGTTCACCCGAACATTCATAACCATTTCTGTGTACATTTTGTATGCGTGTTTGCCTAAAAGTCACATTTTCTGGAAGGCAAACGTATGTCCTAAAATAATGCATTTTTAATGTAATCTCCCACAATATACGCATAATATAGAAGCGCTTTTTGGATTGAGAAACCCCATTGCAAAATTCAGAAGTATGTGATTTTCAAGGGATAATTGAGTTTTGGTTCACATAGTAGTTTGAAAGTGTGAAGTAAGGTATGTTTGCATTAAAATGTGAACTGAACAAAATTCTCCTCTATCCCTACGTGAAGCATAATGTAAGAAAGGACAGTAACATGTTGAAAACAGGCACAGTAGTTCATCTTTATCAGAAATCTCAAGCTCCACTAGGAAACTCAATTCAAGAGGAGGGGTGGCAGTCAAAGAGAAGGGGTTTGCTCTTGACTTCAAGGTACTCCTTTCAATGTTCTGCTATCAGCGGGAGCGGGAGAGCTTTGAAGGGGCAGATTGAGGAAGCTCTCAGCTGTACCAATGTGTGCCCAAAGGTTTGTCTCTGTTTCTCAACCCCCCTATTTATATATGAATGAACTAATTCCAATTTAACCAAGTACACATGAAATGCTTACAAAAGATTGGAATTACAAAAAAAATAATTTAAAAGACGAATCACGAAAGATTAACGTTCTTCCCCCTCCCCCGATACCTATTACTCTACTGAGGTTCCAGTATGTTCCCTCCCTTCCTCTTTCATGCCCCAAGATTTCTATGAAATATTTCCATACTTACTATAAAAACGTGTTTTAACATATGCATCTCCTGTCACCCCCTGCTGAAAAGACTGATGAAAAAAATTGTTTCTCTGGTCTGAAATCCAGTTCCTGCCTTTTATGCCCAACCGTCTTGGGCATAAAAGGCAGTATTTCTAAAGCAATGGAATAATTTTAAGGGGAAGGGAAGGTGCCTTTGTAACTGTGAATCTTGATTTTCACATGTCCCTTCATTTTACATATCACCTCCTGACATTTGTATTCCTTTGTGTTAGCCTCAGTTTGAACAAACTTCCCATTTCATCTGTCATGTATTTTTAGACCTGATTAAATCAGGACACCCTGACATTTGCCCCTTTACACTTCTTTTAATATTATGGGGCATTTTTCTTTTTTGTATGGCTTTTTTTTAAAAAAAAATC
This sequence comes from Anniella stebbinsi, assembly GCA_029215795.1. Classification (NCBI taxonomy): domain Eukaryota; kingdom Metazoa; phylum Chordata; class Lepidosauria; order Squamata; family Anniellidae; genus Anniella; species Anniella stebbinsi. The sequence continues at coordinate 95,316,159 of JARDYH010000003.1, read as the reverse complement.
TCAGTTCTATATGGCTTCTGTCCTTCTAATTTAAACCTCTTAAACAACCACCATGCTGATTTCCCAGATTTTCATTTCCTATATTTTCCCATAAGGTTTTCCCAACTAACTTCCACATTTTTGTTTGATGCCCCCTTTCTTCCATTCCACTTTAAGGCTTAATGCCGCAAACGTGCCTTCTGGTTTCTTACCACTGTCAAAGCTGATTGTTATCTCGGTCCCTGTTGCTCTGAATACAAGCATTTTGAACAAGAATAAAGGCTGCCTTTTTCAAGTTCTGCAGTAGCAAAATAGAACTTAAAATAGAACTAGTCCTGGGCACCAATGTTTAAAGTTTTAGTGAACCCATGTGGCTGGTGGTGATGCAGGCATCTGAATATAGTTTAAAGGATTAGGAACATAGAAAACAATCTTATACTGAGTTAGATCATGTTTTAGCTTTCCAGGGTTTCAGACAGAGGTCTTTTCCAGGGTTTGAAACTGGCCACTTCGGCATATGAATCAGGGATTCTACTACCTAAATTACAGACCCTCTGATGCCAAGATTAAACATAAGTAATATGGTACACGTTATACTAGGAATGAGAACCTGTGGTCTTCCAAGTGTTGTTGGATGACAACTCCCATCATCCCCAGTGAGCATGTTGTTGTATTTTCAGACTCAGGTTCATCTAGTTCTGTTCCCAAAAGTGGCCAGCCAGATGCTTCTGAAGGTTGACAGTCTTCTCCAGCCAGTGCTTTTGAACATCTGGTGTTCCATTTAACTATCATAGTGCTCTTGATAGACTTATCCTCCACTTCATTGCCTGCCAAACAGTTTCCAGGTGAAGTATAAAGTGTTGGTTATTGCCTTTAAAGCCCTACATGGTTTGGGTCCAGGTTACCTGCGGCATCGCCTTCTTCCGTATAATCCAGCCTGCACACTCAGGTCCTCTGGGAAGAATTTATTCCAATCAGCCAGAACCAGGCTGACGAGTGTTACCCAGAGGACCTTCTCTTCTGCCACTCCCAGACTGTGGAATGGCCTGCCAGAGGAGATTCGACAAATTAGCAGTCTTCATGAATTTAAGAGAGCCGTGAAGACTGATCTCTTCTGGCAGGCCTACCCAGTTGAATTTTAAGATGTTTTGAATGATGTATTAGTTTTTATTTGTTTTAATATTTTATCTATTTTGTGGTTCTTGTGTTTATATTTCTTGTTGTTCCCCGCCTCGATCCGGAGGGAGAGGCGGGTTATAAATAAATATATTATTATTATTATTATTATTATTATTGTATCTAATACTGTTTTAAAATCTGCTAGGTAAAGTGATCATCATTATGGCCAACTCCACACCTTGTGTCATATCATTATGATCCCATCATGGTAATGTTACATCCCTCCTGCCCATTTATACCTTGTAGGACACACAATGACATTTGTTGCAGTGTTTTGGAGAGTGTGAAACAAAAAGCAGGAAATAACATTATGTTAGCAGTATATAGAATGTGTAATGTGCCCCAACAATTATCAGTGCAATTCAATGCCACTATAAAGCAGCAGTGTAGATCTAGCCTATGTCTTGTAACAAATAATCACGTAAGAATGCAATCTTATGCATGTTTGGAAAGACATTGTGTGGAGATATGTACTTTTTCAAGTAGGAAGTGGATTAGTATTGCATTGTCACTTCAGGGATAGGGATACATGAATCAGCAAAGCTTGAGATTCTCTAAATTCCTTCTCAAAGTTCATTCTGACTTCACTCCATATCAGATTGTGAACTCTTTTTTTTTTTTTTGGTATGAAAATCCATGCGCATTTTCGTGCATGTTTTTCCAACTGTCCACACCAATTGTGTGCATCTTCGAAATGTACGTATTCCTCTGCCATTGATTGAAGTGTGTTTGTGTGCATTTTTCAAACAAACACTTTTTATGTGCATTTTGCAAATGTACACATGCTGTCGAATGCTTTTGTTTTGATCTGCGAATCCCATTGAAAGCTCTGAAAAGTTTGGACTTCGCTGATTACATTTGAGTCCAGGAAGTGCAAATTGAGTAAATTCGAATCAAACTAAACAATACTAATTTCTCATACATCCCTATTTAGGGATATTGCTATTTCTGACATAAGCAAGAACAGGCTCACCACTAGCTAACAACACCAGATAAGTATGTATTAATTCAAAACATAAATTATGACGTTTTGCTGAGGTCCACCAGGCAATTTCTAGAGAAATGGTAAAGGTTTCAAGAATTGGGGTGTGTGTGTGTGTGTGTGTGTGAGAGAGAGAGAGACCTTTCAGCCCAGATAGGCTCCCCAAAGCAATTTACAATTAAAACTTAAAACAAAAGACTTTATCAGTTATAAATACTTTAAACAATTTGAAAACTTTAACACCCATTTGAAAACTTTGAAACATCACTAATAGCAGAATTATTTAAGACTTTGGCAAAGCACCCCAGTGTGCCTCATCAAACTGGAACCGGCAAGCTGCACAAATGGATAATTCTCTCAAAATATCTTCAACCCTCTTGAATGCTCCATACAAAATACAAATGGGGGTTAGGACTTGGCTTTTTGTTGATGCTTGGCAAATGGTCAACACCACCATCCATTGGAGCTCTTCCTGTCTGCATCTGGGATCCTTTGATGACTAAGGGTTTGGAAGGTTGTTTCTACTAGTGTCCCAGAATAGGAATGTGTGAGTCAGCGATACTTGAGCACACCAAAGTTCTCCAAATTCCATGTTCAAGCTGACTAGTCCATCTCAGATTGCAAACCTTGTTTCTTTTTACTTTACACAGGAGAATCCGTGCATATTGTCATGCATATTTCTCCAAATGTATGCATCAACTGTGCACAGCTCAGGGTTATTACAGAAATCTGCCTGGGGGTAGATTTGGCTCATTTCCCTGTGAATAGGCTGGACTCTGTGTTGGGTCAAGCCAGCTCATGGATTTTCCTGTTTTGTTTTTTAAAAAAGTAAATAGAAATGTGTGCAAATTGTGGGGCACAATTTGTGTGAATCATGCAAATTTTGACCAGAATTGGCATATGACACATAAATTGCCTTCCACAAGTTGCACACATTTCTATTTAAATAAATAAAAACAACTAGTCATGAGGGCTATATCCCTGATTCCCCTGCAGCTTGGCCCAGAAATGCAAATATGTTGGATGCTCGCTGGGAGTCAGTTGACCTCAAAAGCACCAGATTCCACAGTGTCAGATATCCCTAGCACATCTTTGGAATGTACACATTCTTCTCTCATTGATTAAAGTATATTTGTGTGCAATCTTCAAAACTATAAATTTGTTCATGTATATTTTTTAAATGTACACATATTGTTGAACACATTTTTCCCATTACATGAATCACATTGCAAGCTCAGAAATGTACAGACTAGGACTGTGCATGGCCCCCCAATCCGATCCGGGTCCAGATCTGTCAGGTCCGAATCGGACACAATTCACTTTGGATTGATTTGGACCTCCCCAATCTGATTTGGATCTGGATCCAAAGCAAGATTCGGATCTCCGAATCGAGATTCGGATGCCTCATTTTCCCCATAGACTTGCATTGGGGGAAAGAAAGAGCTATAATTTCTTTATTTTTAAAGATATAAAAATGAAACTTGGGTACATTGCAGTTGGCATGTAGGTACTCATGTGTGCCAAATTTCAGAAACATAGGTGCAGGTGTTTATTCGCAAGGAATTTTTAAAAATGCAATTTTCCAGGCAATCCAGAAGTGCTATAACTTTCTCATTTTTCAAGATACAAACATGAAACTTGGGCACATTGCAGATGGCATGTAGGTACTCATGTGTGCCAAATTACAGACATAGAGGTGCAGACATTTACTCCAAACACTCTTTCTCAAACATCTACCCCACAAAGAGAAATAAAGAAGGATAGGCTGACCAGATAAAATCCAGGTCAGGGCTCATGTAACTTTAACAGTTGCAGAGAAAAGGGAATGTCAGCCAGTGTCATTTGTATGCAATTAGTTCCTGGTGATATTCCCTCTTCATCACAACAGTTAAAGGTGCAAGCACTATACTAGGCTGACCATCTGAAAAGGAGGACAGGGCTCCTGTAACTTTAACAGTTGTAGAGAAAAGGGAATTTCAGCCAGTGTAATTTGTATGCAATTAGTTCCTGGTGAAATTCCCTCTTCATCACAACAGTTAAAGTTGCAGGGGCCCTGCCTTCTTTTGTATATGGTCACTCTAGTATAGTGCCTGCAACTTTAACAGTTGTGATGAAGAGGGAATTTCACCAGGAACTAATTGCCTGCAAATGACACTGGCTGAAATTCCCTTTTCTCTACAACAGTTAAAGTTAAAGGAGCCCTGTCTTCCTTTTCAGATGGTCAGCCTAACTATACTAGAGTGACCATATACAAAAGAAGGCAGGGCCCCTGCAACTTTAACAGTTGCAGGGGCCCTATTCCAATCTTCTCCATCGGCACACCTTGTTAAAGACCTCCCATCTGTCCTGTCTTCATGTGACCTGCCTTGGCCTCCACTATACATGAGATTTGTCAGGTTGCTGTCACCATTCTTCACTCTGGCTCTTCATTGGATAATGAACAAATCTGGCAAATTACCTTCCCACTCAGGACTGCTCCGGACATTCTCCAGAAGTGGCTGAAGAGGAAGTATTGAGTGAGTCATGCCTCTGTGTCTTGTCTGAAGCAGGGAAAAGAGTGTATCCCCTATAGAGAGAAATGCACATTCTCCAACTTGATATGTTGAGAAAGAATCTGGACGTTCCTGCCGGGGAAAGACACACCCACCCTCTTTGGATGTGGCCTGGAAGCTTGGGGACAGGAAACACGATGAGTCACTCACACTTTCTCACTTGCAGCTTCTGCAGATTATCTGAAGTGGCTTTGGGATGTGCTTAGGTTTTGGAGATATTTCTTAAGAACGTAAGGAGAGGCCTGCTGGACCAGACCAAAGGCTGATCAAGCTCAGCAGCTTGTTTCCCACAGTGGCCACCCAGATGCCTCTGAGAAGCCCACAAGCAGGACATGAAGGTTATAGCCCTCTCCCATTGTTGTTACCTAGCAACTGATATCCAGAGGCCTGCTGCCTCTGATCTTGGAGTTATATGCCAGATCTACACCAAGGAGGATATAACACTTTGAAAATGGTTTGAAAACCATATATGTAATGTGTCCCAGGCCCAAACAGTTGTCAAAACTTTTATAAACCGCTGTAAAGCAGTAGTGTAGATCCTGCCATGGCCCTCATCCTGAATTTGCACAATTCCCTTTTAAGGCCACTAAAGTCTGTGTGACCGTTATTGCTCTGAAAATGTGAGGAAAGACCCATTTGCACTTGTGTTTCTGTACGCAGCCTTCCAGTTTGCATATTCCAACAGGCACTCTGGGTAGTGCTGCTGGGCTGGGATTCTGGGAAGAAAGAGCATTACACCACTGCAAGAACCCACAGGGCTTTTAAAAATGTGTAAAAGCAGGAAAGAGCCCTCAGACAAATCATAGAATGGTTAAGGTAAGTATGACAAAACAGCCTCCTGCTCCCACTTTATGAAATTTCTTTGGAGGTCTCTTAAATTCTACACACACACTCCCAGGAAAGATGTGTGAAAAACATTTGGCACAGCACAAGTTTAAATTGACCCTGGAAACAAATTATGTATTTCTTTTTTCCCTAAAGTTGTGTGTGTGTGTGTGTGTGTGTTGGGGGGGGGGGGTGCCACTGCTTGTTTACCCTTGTTGATCCCAAAATTGCTTCCAGACACCTGTTCAGAGTATTTACCATCTCTTGGGGTTTAGATGGTAGAAACACGAGTTAGAGTCATCTGTCACCTAGTCCAGACACCAAGCCGGATATGACAGTAGAAAAATGGTTTGAAAACTGTATACGGAGTGTGTCCTGGGCCCCAACAGTTATCACTACTGTTATAAACTGTTTTAAAGCAGTACTGTAAATCCTGCCCTGCCTACAGGTGCCATTGAAGCCCAAATTTGCGGGGGGATGAGGGAGGAAATAAAGAGACGAGACACGTATATATATATGGTGTAAATTATGGGCCACATTTATTAATGATCTGCAAAGGGAGACTAGGCGGGCCCTATTCTACCCCAGCAACTATGCCAGGGGTGTTATAGGGCAAAAACATTCTATGGCTCAGTTCGGATGACATATTAATCAACGGAAGGGTTAATAGCGTACTGACCAGGAGTTAAGAAGGTGGAGCTCTCCACACGACATGCTGCAGCTGGCGCTGCTCGGCACCGGCAAACACACTGGCTGCAAATAACATACACGACCATGATGGACAGTCCGCCCGCCATTTTGCCCACCCAGCAACCTCCGCGAGTCCTCCCAGAGGTATCCCAGCACACACTGCGATTCGAAATCAGTGGGCGCTGCCATTGAAGCTGCAGGAGAACACGCCTCTCAAACCCCATTGGACGCCCACAGGCAATGGGTGGGACACACTAGCCCCAGCCAGAGAAGCACACAGGAGGACCGGCTACGCCGACACAGCGCCTGCCCCCCGCCACCACCACAGCACCCCAGCTGCATGCCAGGCAGCCCGTCCCAGGGTTCGAGCCACACCCAACCTACACGGAAGGAGGGACAACCGCGAGGGCAACCCACGTACCCGTGCCCCCATCCATAACAACCCCACCCCTGCGGGCATCCACAAGCACACACAGGAATGAAGGCAAGAGAGGGGGAAAGTGGAAAAAACTTTATTCATCTGGGAGTATAAATTGGTTACATGGGCACAAGGCCACTGCGAAGCAAGAGCAGAGTCAACGGAAAGGCCAGGCACCCCCGGGATGAGAGAAGGCAACCAGGAAGGCACAGTGGTGAAGAGGGCACAGCAGGGCAGGCATCTCCAAGCAGCAAGCACCGGAAAGGGATGAAGGGAAGGCAGAGAGGGGCGCCACTCCAGGAAGCGACTGTAGTCCACAGAACTGGACCCACAAGGTGGGGGTAGTGCCGCCAGATCCAGTCACCGATGCTCTTGCGCACCTGAGAAGCCTCCAAACGGGTGCACAGCTCCCCAACGGGATTCACAGGACCGGGCAACAGTGCAATGTCACACCCATCAACAGCGATGGCATCCGTGTTCTCGCTCGCCCGGGGCAGGTCAGGGTGCTCGGCCAGTAACACGTCCCCACGGGACTCATAGATATTGTGCAGGATGCAGCAGCACACCATGACGTCGGGGATGATGTCGGCCTGCAAGTCCAGCAAGCTAAACAGGGAGCACCAACGCTCCTTCAGACGCCCAAAGGCACGCTCCACGGACAGGTGGGCATGGCAGTGGTAGTAGTTGTATTGATGCTGCATGGCGGTGCGGGGGTAGCGGTACGGGGCCATCAGCCACGGCTGCAAGGCGAAGGCCTGGTTGGCCAGGAGCAACAGACCCACCGCACGCCCGCACACGGAAGTGGGGCTGGACTTCAGGAAGCAGCCCGATGACAGCTTGGCAGCCAAGGGGGAGTTCCAGAAGATGGCCGTGTCATGGCTCCGCCCGGACACACCTGCATACACATCCAGGAATCAAGCCTTGGCATCCACCACCGCCTGGAGAACCATGCTGTTGAAATGCTTGCGGTTGTAGGGCTCCTCGCCACAGGAGGGGGGCCAGGATGTGCACGTGGGTTGAGTCCAGCACCCCCAGCACCCACGGGAAGCCCAGGGCATAGAAGCCACACATGTTCTCCTTCTCGTCCCCCATACGGATGACGTCGGCCAGGTACAACTCGTTCAGCATGCTCACCATCTCACGGAAGATCTCGCAGGTGGTGGACACACACACCCCAAAGATCGTCGACAGCGGCAGGTACCCCATGTTGAATGCCAGCTTGTACAGCATCAGGCCCAGATGGCGAGAGACTGAGATGCACGGGCGCATGATGGTAGACTCCCTATGCAGGACAGGGGTCACCTCGGCCAGCAGCACCTTGAACGTCGCGCGGGACATGCGGAAGCTCCCACGGAAACGCTCATTGTCCCAGTCCTCCAGTTTCTGCATCTCCATCCACACGGCATCTGTCTGGGGGAGCACCCAGCGGTGAACCGTCTCACACTCATCAAGGAGCTCGGCCGACATCGCCAGGAGGGGCCCACGGTGCAGGGCTTCCTCGGCCGTGCCGCTGGCCAACACCTCCATGGTCGCCGTGCCCATATCATGGTGGCGAAACCATGGCATAATGGCTGCCCGCAAACAGGGCAAGGCCTCCGCAGCTCCAAGAGGCCATCGGCTGTCGCCCGTCCCGAACACCGGCTCTGTGGGCAATGCACCACCCAGGCGCCGCAGGTGGGCACGTAGCACATCCTCCTCCTCGTCGTCACCATGGTTCAGCGTGGCCACCTGGATTGCCACCTGCAAGCAGGCCATTGCGAGCTCCCTCTGGGACATAGTCGCCAGTGCTGGAATGGCCACAGGGGAAGCAGGCAGGACAGGAGGGCTGGTGGGCATGACGGAGCGGCAGGACAGAGGGAGGGGGGCAACGCGCCCAACATGGGACTACCCACTACGGGAGTGTGTGAATGGGAGGCCAGGTGGGATTTTTTATGGCTGAAGTGCACCTGCAAGTGAGGGGAGTGAAAGGAAGTGGGCGCAGGGGGTAGAGCGATGGGGCCTCGCTGCCGCAGGAGGAGGCGAGGGCACTACAGAGGGGGGAAGGGCGATGGGCTCTCATGGTGATGAAAGGGGCTATGGCCGGATGTTGTTCGGACGCCAGCAACGGCAGACGCTCTGCTGCAGACGTCGAATGCAACGCAGGATTCTCCCAGGGCCAGCTCCATAGCGTGGAGGCGCCGTGCCGCATGGGCCCTCCACCATCGGCGAATGGCACGGCAGAGGGAGTGCAGCCTCTCTGGGGGGAGGGAACAGAAGGGGAAGGGAGGGGGGAGGACAGCCATTAGTGACACGGAGGCTGGAGCCTTTCCCCTGCACCCGGCCCATATGAACCGTACACCAACCTCTATGGTGCAGGGCCCTGCGGCATCAGGCGGTGCAGTTCGCACGGGCCTGTAGGGATGCTGTGGAATGCAGAGATGACCCGGGCGGTTGACACGATCGCACCCAAGTGCCCTCTCCCTCTGAGCAAAGCTCGGCCAGCTCCTTGGTTTACATCTAAGCTGAGGGCAATGAAGCAAAAGGGAAGACGGCTAGAACGCAGGTGGAGGAAAACTCATGCTGAGTCTGATCGGACACGGGCTAGAGCTCATTATCGAGCCTATTCTGTGGCGGTGAGGGTGGCGAAGAGACAGTTCTTCTCCACCAGCATTGCATCTTCACAGTGTCGTCCGGCTGAGCTTTTCCGGGTGGTTCATGGCCTGCTACACTCTGGGCCAGGGCGAGAGATGGTGGAACCCTTGGTAGCACGCTGTGACGAGTTTGCACGGCACTTTGAAGATAAAGTCGCTCAGATTCGTCTTGAATTGGACACCACGCTTAATGCAGCTCCGCTAGTAGAGGCGTTCAGAGCACCGTCTGGTCCAGTTTTATTGGATGAGTTTCAGTTACTGAGGCCTGAGGATTTGGACAAGTCCAGTCGACCACTTGTGTGCTTGAACCTTGCCCGTCGTGGCTAATTACATCAAATAAGGATGGGACCGCCGGCTGGGTCCAGGAGGTTGTAAATGCCTCCTTGGGAGAGGGAGTGCTGCTGGCCTCGTTAAAAGAGGCAGTAATCAGACCACTCCTGAAAAAGCCTAACCTGGACCTGGAAGATGTGAACAACTATAGGCTGGTGGCGAACATTCCTTTCCTGGGCAAGGTGCTTGAGCGGGTGGTTGCAGGACAACTCCAGACACTCTTGAATGAAACGGATTATCTAGATCCATTTCAATCGGGTTTCAGGCCTGGTTTTGGAACAGAAACTGCCTTGGTCGCCCTGTGGGATGACCTTTGCCGGGAGAGAGACAGGGGGAGTGCGACCCTGTTGGTTCTCTTGGACCTCTCAGCGGCTTTCGATACCATTGACCATGGTATCCTTCTGGATAGGTTGTCTGGGCTGGGAGTTGGAGGCACTGCGCTGCAGTGGTTCCGCTCCTACTTGGATGGCCATTTTCAGAAGGTGGTGCTGGGGGATTATTGCTCTGTGCCGTGGCATTTAAGCCATGGGGTTCCACAGGGCTCTATTTTATCCCCTATGCTATTTAACATATACATGAAACCGCTGGGAGAGGTTATCCGGAGATGTGGGCTGAGATGTCACCAATATGCGGATGACACCCAGCTCTACCTCTCCTTTTCAACAAACCCAGGTGAGGCAGTGGCTGTTCTGAATCAGTGCCTGGGCACGGTAATGGACTGGATGAGGGCTAAAAAAATGAGACTCAATCCAGACAAGACGGAGGTACTGTTAGCGGGTGGTTCATCTGTCCGGCGAGGTGATGTTCACCCTGTTCTGGAGGGGGTTGCAATCCCCCTAAAGAATCGGGTCTGTAGTTTGGGGGTGCTCTTGGATCCAGAATTGTCGCTTGAGGCACAGGTGAACTCGGTGGCAAAGAGTACCTTTTACCAGCTTAGGCTGATATACCAACTGCGCCCTTATCTGGACAGAGATAACCTAGCTACAGTTATCCATGCTCTCATAAACCTCTCGTTTGGATTACTGCAATGCGTTATACGTGGGGCTGCCTTTGAAAACGGTCCGGAAACTTCAGCTGGTACAAAACAGGGCAGCCAGATGGTTAACGGGGACTGGCCAACGAGACCATATTACGCCAGTCCTTTTCCAACTTCACTGGCTGCCGATCCAGGTCCGGGCCCAATTCAAAGTGCTGGTACTAACATTTAAAGCCCTAAACGGCTTGGGGCCAGGTTATCTAAAGGAACGCCTCCTTCCATATGTACCTGCCCGGACCCTAAGATCATCTACAGGGGTCCTTCTCCGTGAGCCCCTGCCAAAGGAAGTGAGGCAGGTGGCCACTAGGAGGAGGGCTTTCTCCGCTGTGGCACCCCGGCTGTGGAATGAGCTCCCCAGAGAGGTTCGCCTGGCGCCTACTTTGTACTCTTTTCGTCGCCAGGTGAAGACCTTTTTATTCTCCCAGTATTTTAACAGTTAAATTAACTCAATTTTAATCCTTGCTGTTTTAAATTTGTATTTTAATCTGTATTAATTCCTGCTGCTGGTTTTATTCTGGTTTTATTCTGGTTGTGTTTTTAGATTGTATGTTATTTGTTGTTTTGTATTGTGGCTTGTTTTATATTTTTAAAATGATTTTATGGTTTTAATTTTTGTGAACCGCCCAGAGAGCTTCGGCTATAGGGCGGTATAAAAATGCAATAAATAATAATAATAATAATAAAATAATAGGGTGCTGCCATCTCGACAGCATCCAGGGTTTGCAACAATGTTACAGGGGGACACTGCATCTACATGGCCTTGAGCAGCCAAAACGGGCAGAGGGAGGCGGTTGCCAGAGCGATGGGAAGCTAGAGAGGGCTTATCACGCCATGGGGTGGGAGTGACATGTCTACTGTCTACTGCCAGGGGCCCTCAGTGGATGGGCGAAGGGGTCCATTGCATGCCCGGGACTCAGTACATGTCGTGGTGGGAGAGGCCTTCCGCCCTCCGTCCCCTTCACCTCCACCTCTACCCCCTCCTCCTCTCCCTCCTCGTCGCATTCTGGTGGGGAGTCCCGGGTACGCTTCGCCTGGCTGCCTAAGCATCACTGTTCCTGCCCTCCAGCCTCCCCCACTGCCATCCCTGAGGCACCTGCTGCTGCTGGCGTCACTCGTGGAGCCTGGTATGGTGCGGCCGCTGGCGCCGGCAGGTACTGCTGAGGCAGCGACAGCAGCATGTATCTGTACGGCGGCATGTAGGGGGCGAGTTGTGAGGGGCCGTGGTACGCTCCCCGGAATGACTGGGCGAGCTCCCTGAGCACCTCGGTTTGACGGTCGATGGCTGCTGTGCGCTTGCGCATGCCTTGCTCGATGATGACGTCAGTGGCCACCATGGCCTCGGTCATCCTGCAGACCTTGGTGCATGTCCTGTCCCACCTCCCATATGGCTTGGGCACAATCTTCCACGGCTTGCGTGGCCGTGCGAGTGGCCCAGATGGTGAGGACGCGCTTGTTGGTGCACCTGGACTCCTCCTCACCTGCCATGCGTGTAAATAGCTCGTGGATGCGTCCCCCTGTCATCTCCATGGCCGTGACCAGGTCCCTCGCCACCTGCAGCCGGTCTGCCTTGTGCCTGTTGTGCATACGGGCACACCTCTGTGCGTTGGTCAGGGGACAGACTTGTGCGGCCGGGCCTGCGAAGTCCTCGCCGGTGGATGGGGCCGGCAGCTCCTCCTCTAGGGGTGCTGTGGGGGGGCCTCGATCTCCTCCTCGAGCACGGCCTCCCCGACCAGGAGCTCAGCTTCCAGAGGCGCATCCTCTTCCATTGCCTCTAGTTCCACGAAGGTGTCGTCAGTGGTCTGAGTATCGATGTCCAGCAGCTATTCCTGGGGTGGTGACAGTTCTGGCTCCAGGACATTGCCCACCTGTAGCTCCACAAGCTGCTCCATTTCACCCTGCACCTCCTGTGACACCAGCCCAGTCTCTGTCATGGCGTCCATGATGTTGCCCATTGTTCTCCTGCTGCATATCTGGCACTAGCGGGACAGGTGTGGGGTCCTCTACCTGCAACTCCACACAGATCAGCCATAGGAAGGCCATGGTGCTGTTGGTGCTGGAGGAGGCTGTCGTGGGGGAGGCGCTCCTTAAGGAGCGACCCATCCTGGGTGGCACAGATGGTGGTCACGGCAGTAGTGATGGGCTTTGGGCTCCCGCTGGGCTGGTCCTCGGCTTCGCCATGCCCGGCCGTGGTTCCGGTGCTGCCCTCGCCGCCTACTTGCCAGTGGGTGGTCGTCGTGGGGCATCCCTCCGTGCCGGCGGCTGTGGTTCCCGGGTAGCAGTGTCCTCCTTACGGCGGAGCCCTTGTGCCTGCCGGGCTCATTGTCACGTGCGTGGCGGCTTGACGGTGGCGACCCTGCTGCCTGCAGTGTGTCCCTGCATGACGTCGTGGTGCTCCACCAGCAGGCATGCCAGTTCGTCATAGAAGGGCATGGTGCATGGATGGACACGGTTCTTTTATTGTGCATGATGATCTCCTTGAAATTCCTCTTGAGTCCGTGGAGCTTGTCCTTGCATTGCTTGGCACTGTGGGTGTGTCCCCGTTCCCCCATCTGCGTGGATAGCCATGGGTAGAGCTGGTCATGCTTGGCTGTGGCCATGATCCTCCTGGCTTCCAGGCTGCCCCACAGTTCGATGAAGTTCCCGATCTCTGCCTCGGACCAATGCTGCGCTCTGCGTCTTTCCGGGGGGTCTTGGCTGCTTCCCTCCCCTGGGGTTTGGGAGCCGGTGTCTTTGGGCTGGCAGGCCAACCTCTCCTCTCCATCTGGGTCCATGGTGCCGGCGGGGGTGCGTTACGGTGGTGCAGGGTGTCCCTACCCTGGCCTGGTGTTCCCCATCCCGTGTGCTTGTTGGATGGTGGGTGCTGGTGGGCCGATATGCTTGCTGGGAATGTGCCCTGTGTGGAAGTATTGTTGTTGTTGCTGGCCAGGGGCGCTTCGTGTCCTTGGGATTGTTTCGCATACTTTCGGTTATTTGACACAACATTCGCAGGTGGCCAATCGGCGACCGCGGGCGCCCCTTGCCTTGGCGTTCTGCGCATCTTGGGGATTTGCATGGCCGATGCTCCTTGTCCAGCTGTGTAGGGTGGTTGAGGGGAGGGTGCTCGGTGATCACCGCTTCCCCGGCCCGCCTGCTTCCAGGTGAGGCGAGGGGTGAGATGGCTGGGCCGTGTGGGTGGGGGTCACCTGGGTTGCTGTGCTCCCTGGTCATGGGGGAAGGACGTTTCTGGATGACATCTCCCAATAGCTTCATGTAGATGTTGAAAAGCATGGGGGACAAGACAGAACTTTGAGGCATTTCAAAGGTCAATGGCCAAGAGGGGAAAATCTCGCAGTACCACTTCCTGGGCCCAATGCCTCCAAAAAGGGCCAGAAAGGGATCTATAAAACTGCTTTATAGTGGAATCAGAGTGCACTGACAACTGTTGAGGACCATGACACATTTCATATACTGCTTTCATAGAGTTATATCCTGCTTGGTGCAAGGTACCATAGTTCATTTATACTGAAAGCCACTGTGAGGTCCAGAAGAACCAATAGGACTGCATTCTAGCATCCATCCTCCATCATGAGCCAGGGCAACCAAGGCAGTTGCTCTCCCAAATCTAAGCCAAAACCAGATTCCAAAGGTCTAAATAATCAATGTCCTTAAGGACTGCCTGGAGCTGGCAAGACACCACTCATTCTTGGAGCTTGCCCAAAAATTGTAAGTTTGAGACTGAGTGATGATTTTCCAAAGCCAATAGATCTAAACTTGTTTTCTTTAGCAGTGGTTTTAGCACTGCCTCCTTCATTGTAGCTGGAACCACACCACCCTTTAATGAAGTATTTACTACCTCTGAAGACAACACTGACAGCACAGGCCTGGAAGATTTTACCAGCCAAGTGGAGGATTGATCCAAAAAGTCATTATTTAGCATTATGTAGTTATGTAGTTATTCAGATTTTTCTGAGTAACCTTTCAGAAAAAAGAACAAGCTGGTGCCAGGCTGAGGGAGGTTAGAAATAAACCCAAGTGAAATCCCATAGATGCTTATACCTTGCATATACTAATGTTGTTTAACCTGATAACATAGTCTACATTTCAGGGTAAACATACGACTTCTGTTTAGGTTAGCCATCAAGCAAAATATTGAAGTTTCAAAATCAAAGGGAGCCTGTATGATAACTGCAGCCAGAACAATGACCTTTATTATGACTGGCCACTAAAGTGGCTACTCCAGAGAGCTGCTAACATGGTTGCCTCCTGCCTTAACTGAAGCATATGCTGGAAGCTAGGGATGTGTATCGTATTGTTAGAATTTACGATAACGATACGATATGCTCTTTATTGTGCACATGAGTTACGATAATGATACGATAGAAAAACCTACGATAATCATCGGAGACGATAATTTTTTGGGCAATTTTATCGTTTTATCGGACTGCCATATAAATATACCTATAACTTCTGTATTTTAAAAGTTAGAGGC
The DNA here is from genome assembly GCA_029215795.1 of Anniella stebbinsi. Taxonomy (NCBI): domain Eukaryota; kingdom Metazoa; phylum Chordata; class Lepidosauria; order Squamata; family Anniellidae; genus Anniella; species Anniella stebbinsi. Next base: position 95,301,070 of record JARDYH010000003.1, on the reverse strand, counting down.
TTGAAACTTGGTCACAGTGCTTCTGGGGTATGCCTAAGTATGTGTATGAAATTCGAGATCGATCCCTCCAGATCTGTCAGAACAGAAATGAACTTTAAAATTTTAGACCCTCAATTTTATATGAATTTATTAAAGATCGTTTCCGTTCTGACAGATCAGAATGACAGCTCGCCATGTGCGTTCATTCTGATCTATTAGAATGGAAACAATCTTTTATAAATTCATATAAAATCGAGGTTTGGAGGGATTGATCTCAAATTTGGCACATATGTGTAGTAACATGTGCTACACATATGTGCCAAATTTGAGATCGATCCCTCCAACTCTCAATTTTATATGAATTTATTAAAGATTGTTTCCGTTCTGACAGATCAGAATGACAGCTCACCAGACCTGTCAGAATGGAAAGGATCTTAAAAATATATATATAAAATCGAGGGTTGGAGGGATAGATCTCAAATTTCACACACATACTTAGGCATACCCCAAAAGCACTGTGACCAAGTTTCAAGCCTCTAAGTTTTAAAATACATAAGTTATAGGCATTTTTTCTTTCTGCCAAAAATATTGTTTTTTAACAATAATTATCATGAAGATGATACGGATCACCTACGATATGAATGAAGACGATATTTTTTTTGGTCCAAAATGATGATAATGATAAAAAACGATATTTTTGGGTGTGCACACCCCTACTGGAAGCCACCTTGAGTACCATACGAGATATACATCAAATAAGTACAAAATAAAATAAAGAGGCCTACTTGTTATGGGAGGAGGCAACTGTATTTCAGACATTTTGGAGGGAGTACCGGCAGGAGTGAAAATCATCCCCAAACATTTTATTAATCTTTGAGGGAAGTCACAGCATTTTCAAATGAAGGGTGGACTTATGTTTTGATGAGGTTTAATTTTTTATCTTATAAAAAAGCCATCTTTTTTTCTCAGGAATGTCCTGGGAATAATGTGAAATCATCATGTACTGTTGTTCCTACTAGGGCCAGATTTTCAAATGGAATGACAGTTGGCCATCTCATTGGAAGATATGTTCACCATCCACCTGCCAGGATCCAGCCTGATAAGGACCCTGGAGAGACTTCATCTGAAGAAGAGGCATGGGGGCCTGAGGAAAACCCAGGCTGAACTGAGCGACTTACTCAGTCCCAAGGACAGCTAATGACATGCCCCCTTCCCTCATAGCCTTCACCTTCAAGCTCCCCATTGAGTTGCTCCCCTTCCAATGAACCACTGCATATATCCTTCTGAAACTTTGCAAGTTGCTTAGTTAGGGACACCTCAAGGCTGTCTGCCATTTTCAGAACAGTGATTCTCAAAGAAATGGAGTCTGATTCTATGAACTAAGACAGCCCAGCACATCTCATTTAGGGATCTATACAAAATTTGTTTCAGTTCATTTTTAGCAGGATTTGCCCAGTTCACATCATCTGGATCACACAAGGGCCTAATCCACACCAAGCAGGATATAGCACTATGAAAGCGTCATGAAAGTGGTATATAAAAGGCAAGAGCCACACTACTGCTTTATAGTGATATTGCACTGACAACTGTTGGGGCCCACGACTCATACCATATACCACTTTCATACCATAGTACTATATCCTGCTTGGTGTGGCTCCTGCCTCTTATATACCGCTTTCATTCCACTTTCATAGTGCTAGATCCTGCTTGGTGTAGATCTGGCCTAGGACTCAGACTCAATCTGCTGGTGAAGTCCTTGTATTCCAAGCATACTTTTGAAAAATGTACAGGTATACCTTTTAATTAATAGATGAATGCGTGCCTTTCAAATATGCACATGACTGATGCATGGATTTTCATGCAAAAACAAAGAAATAAAGCTCACAGTCCAATACAGACTCGAGTCAGGACGAGTTTCAGGATGGAATTCAGAGAACTACGACAACCTCAACTCTCATTGTACAAAAATGCAACACAAATGAGTTATGGGATAGTGAATATGCATTTATGTTATCTCATGTATATGCAATTCACTGGGAAGAAGACAAGATACTATTTCACAAGTCATGAAATAAAACTTTCTATTTTAATTCCCAAAGGGGATTGTCTCCATTTCTGAAATGACACCATGGTCCAGGCTGGAGTTCCTTTCCTATGTCACAAAAATACTCCCCACCCTTTGCTACTTTTGTGTAGCCCTTGCTCGCCCCTCCCATTCTATGCTGCCAACTGTTCCCTGGCTCAGTAAACCAGAGGCAAAAGGACGACAGTGTTCAGGGGCTGCACATATATACATACTTTGTTTGAACTTGGCTTGTGGCCCATTTGCAAAACAAAACGTAAGGGGGGGGGTTGCTCACCACTGCTCTAGCTTCTCTAAAGAGTAAACAGGCAATCTTAGAGAGTATTATAATTAACCTGAATGCAAAATAATCAAGCGTACATCGCAAATATTGCTGCTTGCTAGGATTTACATCCCATCTCCTGATGCACAATGGGATTGAAGAGAGAAACCAAATCCCGATTTAAGCCTCATGCTAACCAGCCATATAATGCCTTAGCCATGAACCCCCTTTTTGCTTGAATCTTTTCTACAAACATTCTCCCTTGATGGTACAGTCCTGTGGCTCCCCACCACCACCACCACTACTCCCACATCACTGCCAATATAAATTCAGGATCCTGTAATAATCCAAAGCACGCCATTCTGAAACATCCATATGTTGCCCGTTAAAGCCAAATGAATAGAAGTATGCAAGAGCGCTGGAGTGAAAAATGTATAATTCAGTGAGTGTGACTACGGGAAATGGAGCACAGTGCCGTGTTCATTGGTGCCAAGTCTTGCACACTTCCCCCATAAGGCCCTACAGACGAGGAGCTCTCTTAAGCTCAAAGACTGCAGGAGGTCACAGCAGACACAGTTACCTCAGCAGGATTACGGAGGATCGAGTGCGAGCTTTTTTTGCTCTACATTGACTTCAGGTTCTGTTTGCTTGGAGCACAAAAGCAGTAGAAGACTGTCTCGCAATGGCTGGCATTTAATTATAGACTTAGTCAATAATCCATTATTGAAGTGCCTAGTCAGGTCGGAACTATCCAGGGGATTATTCCTAACTGGGCAATTTCTCAACGGGATTTAGATTTAAAAGGCATTGCAAAGATGTGGAAGGTGAATGTTGGCCTGGGATACTGTTGACATTATACTTCAGTGTTGGCACAAAAGCATCAACCTCTGGTAAGATTAAAAGTTGAGTCAATGGCTTTGCTGATTATGCTTGGGAGACATAACCCTTTTTGATGGACGATACACTCTCTTTTCCATTCTCATCTACAGGTCTCTAGTCAGATCATAAATACATTCCCCCCCCTTCAATGGCCAGCCATACTGCAACAATTTGGAGATGGGGGAAAGAAAAAGCAGTGAAAACACTTTTAGTAATTCTGGCAGCTGCACAACCTGATTTAAATGTCTTCTATAAGTTAAAGCATCTGTATTGAATGTAAATGGTTTAACATCACAGAAGATAGAGGTAGTGATGACCATGGTACAGGTTTGTTTTGTTCTCTGCCTTGATCCACATAAGATTTACCTTGATAGTTGGTTCCTTTCTACATTTAAGCTGCCTAAATGCTTATACCACACTAATCGACATAGATTGAGAGGTATTGCTTGCAACTAGGGATGTCAGAAGGATCTGTTTTGGGGTTGTATCTTGGCATGTTTTTGCTATTGGCCTGCATGTATCGTGTGCATGCCCATTCCCTCTGGGATTCATATGTGTTGGCAAACTATCCCAAGGGAGCTTGTCCAGACGCCGTATACATTGGTAACTCAGGGGACATGGCCAACGCTCAAACAAGATCATGGGTAGGGTACAAATCTCAGGTACAGGAGTCCCGTGCTTCTGCTTAGCACTGGGAACACCCTGCCACCTGAGGCCCTTTCTACATCATAGGAGTGTAGAGGGCGGAGAGTGGGCGATCCTGGAAGTAGCTATTTCTGGGATCGGCACTCTCTATTTACATCACAAGTGCGATGTGGTGCGGGGGTGGTGAAACTGGTGCCACCCCTCCCCTGAAGGGCACAGAGCCGTGCGTTGCACCTCCGTGCCCAGTTTGCTGCTGCGCTTACTCATGAGTAAGCGCAGCAGCACCTGGGATGGGTGGCTACATCTTCCGTAGTCCCAGGAACTTCCTGGGACCACAGAAAAATTGGGATTTTCCAGGGTTACCTTTTCCCTGAAAAATCCCGTGGCCAACCCCCCCGCCCCCAGGACTCCCTGTGCATCATTTGGACTCACAGGGAGCACCCAGGGGCAATCCCAGGCAAAATGCCTGGTGTGGAAAGGGCCTGAGTCTGGCAGGGAACAATTCATACAGCCAAACCCAGCCTTCCAAATGCTGAGCTGACCAGGAAGACACAAACTCAGGGAAGGTAAAATCTCAGGCACAAGGAGTCCCGGGCTTCTGCTTTAGCACTTGCAACTCCTTGCCACCTGAGTCTGGCAGAGAAAGATCATGCACCATCAAACCCAGCCTGCTGAATGCTGAGCTGATCAGGTAAGCATTACCACAGGGAAGGTAAAATCTCAGGCACAGAAGTTCCTAATCCCTGCAGCCTGAGTCTGGCCACACACATGCAATCCACAGCAAATGTGAGTTCAAGTCTATGAAAAGCCTCACAGCACTTTTCATGGCACAGTCCTTAGGAATCCAAAGTCCAAATAGGAGCAAGTCCATGTGCAGAGTCCTTTCAAAGTCCCCAAAAAAGATGGATCCAAACAAGAAGGGATTTCAGGTTTTGCGTCGAAAGATGAATCTAGCAAAGCTCTTCAGCTTTGCCGCCCGCCCCACCCTCTTATAAATGGAGGCCTGGCCTATTGAAAGCCAGTTGACAGACAGGTCCTGTGACCTGTAAAACATGCCCAGGTGCCAACAGGGTGGGACTGAACAAGTGGACCTCCACCTCGCCAACATACCCAGGTTCCCAGGGAAACCTTTTACAGCTGCAAGGCCACAACAGGGAGTGAGAGAGTTACTCCCGTGACAAAGTCTGACAGAGATAAGCTTGCAGAGTCATTGACATTCTAAAACTATTCCTAATAAAGCTCTGTACGTTCAACAAGGCCTCTGGCCTTGTTGAAACTTATACCTGACAGCCTGGATGCCAGCTCGTGGATCACTGAGCTGGCTTTATTCGGCACTCATGGTTTTCTGCTTTAAAATAAATTGTACAAATCCCAATTTGTGTAAATTGGGATTTGCGCAAAATAGTGCCATTTGCTCAGAATTGCAGGCATAAATGGTCCTTTGCACCTGCAATTGTTTGCAAATTGCACTATTTATGGCCACAATTTTGCACAAATCCCATTTTTTGTGTGAATATTCCCAGCTGTGATTTTGCACAAATTGTGGCTTGTAGACAAAAAATAAAAATAAAAAAGAGGCGAGCTCTTGTCGGGCGCCCACAGATTGTTTGGTGGTTCACCTCACACCCATGCCAGGGTAAGGCAGCCAGTGTGAGTTTGACAAGCAGAGTGTGAAAAGGACGCAAGGGAGTTTACCCAGCCCCAGGGATAGCCAACATTGTAGCCATCTATTGCTGATGAAGATAATAGCACTAGGCCATAAGCATGGTGAAGTGGTTAGAGAATTTATTATCCAATGGCAACTGTTGCAAGTTATCCCAGTGAACCTCAACAGCTTTTTAGGGAAGTGTAAATATTAGGGATGTGCACTGGATCGGACCCGATCCACGATCCGAGTCCGGTCCAGTGGGAAATCGGATAAATTATCCGATTTCCGATCCAACAGCTGGCTCCGCCGATCCAGTCCGAACCGATCCAAAAAGGCTCCGAACCGGTTCGGCGGATCGGCGGATCGGCGGATCGGCGGGCGCCCACTGGCGCCCACCGCCACTTCCATTGGTGGACGCCTGCGGGCGCCCGCCGATGAAAGTGGACAGCGGGGGGGGGAGGAGGGGGGCGCTTACCTTTCCGGCCCATCCGCTCCCGTCCGGCGCCGGTGGCTACTACCAGCGGGCTCCGCGGCCTGCTCCAGGGTGGCGCGCCGGGTGATGTCATCACCCAGTGCGCTACTCTAGAGCAGGCCGCGGAGCCCGCTGGTAGTAGCCGCTGGCGCCGGACGGGAGCGGACGGGCCGGGAAGGTAAGCAGGGGGCGTGCGGAGGGGAGGAGGGGGCGCGCGGAGGGGAGGAGGGGGGCCCTTACCTTTCTGGCCCGTCCGCTCCCGTCCGGCGCTGGCGGCTACTACCAGCGGGCTCTGCGGCCTGCTCCAGGGTGGCGCGCCGGGTGATCACCCGGCGCGCTACTTGAGAGCAAGCCGCAAAGCCGGCTGGCGGTAGCCGCCGGCGCCGGACGGTAGGGAATGGCCCGGAAAGGTGAGGAGGGGGCGCGCGGAGGGGAGGGGGGGGTGCTTACCTTTTAGGGACGCCCGTCTGGCACCGGCGGCTACTACCAGCGGGCTCCGCAGCCTGCTCCAGGGTGGCGCGCCGGGTGATCACCCGGCGCTGTACTCTAGAGCAAGCCGCAAAGGTAAGCAGTGGTGGGGAAGGGGGCTTACCCCCCCCGGAGCCGTCCGCTTCTATCTGCGGGCGCCCGCGGGTGCCTGCGGATGGAAGTGGACGGCCACAGGGGGGGAGGGAGCACGGGGGAGGGGGCTTACCTGCCGGGGCCATCCACAGTGGATAGCCCCGGGGGGGGAGGGAGTTAGGCCCCCCCTCACCCACCCGCCGCCATTTTTTCCTCATAGACTTGCATTGCAATGCAAGTCTATGGGGGAAAAAATGGCGGCCGATCCAAAAATTTACGATTTTTGGATCGGGATCGGACTCGATCCGGTCCGGGGGGCCTCTGATTTTGTCCGAACCGATCCATGACAAAATTGGAGGTCCCGATCCGGGTCCCGATCCGATCCGGGGGGTCCGTGCACACCCCTAGTAAATATTGGTTGTATCCAAAGTTAGTCTACCTTAAGTACCATACTATTTATATTTATTAAGTTTGGATTATTTAAACTACTGCTTCTTTTTCAGAATATTGAAGGTTAACAACTAAATATGGCATGCTGAATCTTGCTTATGTTGGTATCCTACTCTGGATGGATGGTCAGGACCGTGTTTTTTTGCATGCAAATAATATGTAATGGCCGCTTAGTTTCAGAAGTCAGTAATAGGTTCTAGCCAGCTGATGTATCAAGAAGTAGCAGGTGTCAATGGAGAGGGAAGTTCGCATATATCATAAGGTTGTAACCTGAGAACTGTACGCATCGATGTCTTGCTGCAGTGGCAGGAGAATATTGACATAATGCACCAAACAATTCTGCTGACATTTCAGAAAATGGAACAAAAGATTGATGTGAAAACTAATTGTAAGCAGCAATGGGAAAGAAATTCCTTTGGCACTGGGAATTCAGATCTAGGGCAGATGAAGAGCAATTGGAGCTCTAAAGAGTTCAGTGACAGACATGCTAAGTTATTGGCTTATTTGTTGCAAGCGATCTAAAGAGAAGCATTCATAAATGGTGTATTTGCTGAAAGGGATACAGTGTGTAACTTATTTCTTCCTTATTTCTTGGAAGGGATCTTGACTAGTGCTGGGCTGAATCCTGCCCCCTGTTTTCAGGCACTTTTACTCTCCCTGCTAAAGAGGTATTGCTTCTTCTGCCTCTTTTGAAGGGAGGGTGAGAATTTCTGAGAATTTTCTCCTTGGGAATGGGGACAGCATTTCTACATACCTTTTAAAAGTATAGCGGGTTGTTGAGGGGTCTTCTTTCTAATTTTTTTAAACACCCCCCCCCCCCCCGGCACTTGGAGTAGCCCGACAGTTCTTTCTGTATGTCTGTTGGAGACTATGTGATCTTGCATTTTCCAATAGGCATTCAAGAAGAACTCCTGGGCTCCTACAAGTTCCGGGGATGTTTTAACAAAATAATAGTAAATAATATAAAGAACACCCCTTTGTACACTTAAAAAGGTATGTGGAAACCCTGTATCCATTTCCCAAGGAGAAAATTCTCAAAATTCTCACCTTTCCCAGTCTCTTTCACCAGAGTTTTCATTTCCCACACTAAATGCCAAAAATGGAATAATCAATTTTTTTGTCACAGCACTAACCTTGAGAGAAACATTCATATTTCTCCATCACTCAAATGACAGTATGTTGTCGTTTGGGGAATGTGACATCCACCCCACCCCCAGCTCTACTAGTGTATCAATTGGAATGTGGGTGGAATGTGGTTGTGCAAGTGTCTTGGACATTTTTGGAATATCACCTGTTTCATATTCATAGCATATGACACATAACAGACATCACCGTTCTTGCAGTATTTTCTGACCATTTCTAGCTTAATGTCATTTTTAAATTAGAAGCTGAACACTCCTATTCCTTTATGTTATTGCAGGACCTTATGCAAACATTTAAAGTAAAAGATGCTATGAAACATCAGCAACGCTACCCCCCCCCCACACACACACACGGAGAGAGAGAGAGAGAGAGAGAGAGAGATCCCAGAAGTAATGACCTATTATCTGAAGAATTTTTGCTATTTCCTTATTAGTTTTTGTCACACTGTTGATATTTTAATAATGTATTAATTTTATATGCTTTTAATCAGTTTTATTTATTTTATATTGTTTGTATTGATGTTGTTCCCCGTCTCGATCCAGAGGGAGAGGCGGGTAATAAATAAATAAATATATTATTATTATTATTATTATTATTATTAGTGATGTGTATTGTATCAGTCCAATGTCTGATATTTATTTATTTATTGCATTTTATACCACCCTATAGCTAAAGCTCTCTGGGCAGTTCACAAAAATTTAAACCATGACATCATTTTAAGAAATATAAAACAAACCACAATCTAAAAACACAAAATAACATACAATATAAAAACACAACCAGGATAAAACCAAACAGCAGAGATTAACACAGATTAATACAAATTTTAAACAGCAAGGGTTAAAATTTGAGTTAATTCAGCTGTTAAAATGCTGGGAGAATAAAAAGGTCTTCACCTAGCGAAAAAAGGAGTACAAAGAAGGAGCCAGGCCCACAGCCAGAGTGCCACAGCAGAGAAAGCCCCCTCCTAGTGGCCACCTGCCTCACTTCCTTTGGCAGGGGCTCACGGAGATGGACCCCTGTAGATGATCTTAGGGTCCAGGCAGGTACATATGGGAGGAGGCGTTCCTTCAGATAACCTGGCCCCAAGCCATTTAGGGCTTTAAATGTTAGTACCAGCATTTGAATTGGGCCCGGACCTGGATCGGCAGCCAGTGAAGCTGGAAAAGGACTGGCGTAATGTGATCTCATTGGCCAATCCCTGTTAGCAAACGTGCTGCCCTGTTTTGTACAAGCTGAAGTTTCTGGATCGTTTTCAAAGGCAGCCCCACGTATAATGCATTGCAGTAATCCAAACGAGAGGTTATGAGAGCATGGATAACTGTAGTTAGGCTATCTCTGTCCAGATAAGGGCTCAGTTGGTATATCAGCCTAAGCTGGTAAAAGGTAGGGGTGTGCACGGACCCCCCGGATCGGATCGGGACCCGGATCGGGACCTCCAATTTTGTCACGGACCGGTTCGGACAAAATCGGAGGCCCCCCGGACCGGATCGAGTCCGATCCCGACCCAAAAATCGTAAATTTTTGGATCGGCCGCCATTTTTTTCCCCATAGACTTGCATTGCAATGCAAGTCTATGAGGAAAAAATGGCGGCGGGTGGGTGAGGGGGGGCCTAACTCCCTCCCCCCCCCGGGGCCGTCCGCTGTGGACGGCCCCGGCAGGTAAGCCCCCTCCCCCGCGCTCCCTACACCCCTGGGGCCGTCCGCTTCCATCCGCTGGTAAGCCCCCTTCCCCGCCACTGCTTACCTTCTCGGCCCGTCCGCTCCTGTCCGGCGCCGGCGGCTACTACCAGCGGGCTCCGCGGCCTACTCTCGAGTAGCGCGCCGGGTGATGAAGGTAAGGGCCCCCTCCCCCCCTCCGCGCGCCCCCTCCTCCCCTCCACGCACCTCCTGCTTACCTTCTCGGCCCGTCCGCTCCCGTCCGGGGCCGGCGGCTACTACCAGCGGGCTCCGCGGCCTGCTCTAGAGTAGCGCGCCGGGTGATGACATCACCCGGCGCGCCACCCTAGAGCAGGCCGCGGAGCCTGTTGGTAGTAGTAGTCGCCGGCGCCGGATAGGAGCGGCCGGGCCGGGAAGGTAAGGGCCCCCCTCCCCCCTTCCGCACGCCCCCTCCTCCCCTCCACGCACCCCCTGCTTACCTTCTCGGCCCGTCCGCTCCCGTCCGGCACCAGCGGCTACCACCAGCAGGCTCCGCGGCCTGCTCTAGAGTAGCGCGCCGGGTAATGACATCACCCGGCGCGCCACCCTAGAGCAGGCCACGGAGCCTGCTGGTAGTAGTAGTCGCCGGCGCTGGACGGGAGCGGCCGGGCCGGGAAGGTAAGGGCCCCCCTCCCCCCCTCCGCGCGCCCCCTCCTCCCCTCCACGCAGCCCCTGCTTACCTTCTCGGCCCGTCCGCTCCCGTCCGGCGCCGGCGGCTACCACCAGCAGGCTCCGCGGCCTGCTCTAGAGTAGCGCGCCGGGTGATGACATCACCCGGCGCGCCACCCTAGAGCAGGCCGCGGAGCTTGCTGGTAGTAGTAGTCGCCGGCGCCGGACGGGAGCGGCCGGGCCGGGAAGGTAAGGGCCCCCCTCCCCCCTCCGCACGCCCCCTCCTCCCCTCCATGCACCCCCTGCTTACCTTCCCGGCCCGTCCGCTCCCGTCCGGCGCCGGCGGCTACTACCAGCGGGCTCCACGGCCTGCTCTAGAGTAGCGCGCCGGGTGATGACATCACCCGGCACGCCACCCTAGAGCAGGCCACGGAGCCTGCTGGTAGTAGTAGTCGCCGGCGCTGGACGGGAGCGGCCGGGCCGGGAAGGTAAGGGCCCCCCTCCCCCCCTCCGCGCGCCCCCTCCTCCCCTCCACGCAGCCCCTGCTTACCTTCTCGGCCCGTCCGCTCCCGTCCGGCGCCGGCGGCTACCACCAGCAGACTCCGCGGCCTGCTCTAGAGTAGCGCGCCGGGTGATGACATCACCCGGCGCGCCACCCTAGAGCAGGCCGCGGAGCTTGCTGGTAGTAGTAGTCGCCGGCGCCGGACGGGAGCGGCCGGGCCGGGAAGGTAAGGGCCCCCCTCCCCCCTCCGCACGCCCCGTCCTCCCCTCCACGCACCCCCTGCTTACCTTCCCGGCCCGTCCGCTCCCGTCCGGCGCCGGCGGCTACTACCAGCGGGCTCCACGGCCTGCTCTAGAGTAGCGCGCCGGGTGATGACATCACCCGGCACGCCACCCTGGAGCAGGCCGCGGAGCCCGCTGGTAGTAGCTGCTAGTGCCGGACGGGAGCGGACGGGCCGAGAAGGTAAGCGCCCCCCTCCTCCCCCCCCGCTGTCCACTTTCATCGGCGGGCGCCCGCTGGCGCCCACCAATGGAAGCGGCGGTGGGCGCCAGTGGGCGCCCGCCAATCCGCCGAACCGGTTCGGAGCCTTTTCGGACTGGTTCGGATTGGATCGGCCGATCCAGCTGCGGGATCGGAAATCGGATAATTTATCCGATTTCCCACTGGACCGGACTCGGATCGTGGATCGGGTCCGATCCAGTGCACATCCCTAGTCTTTGCCACTGAGTTCACCTGTGCTTCAAGTGACAATTCTGGATCCAAGAACACCCCCAAACTATGGACCCGATCCTTTAGGGGAGTGCAACACCCTCCAGAACAGGGAGAACATCACCTTGCCGGACAGACGACCCCCCCCCCCCCGCTAACAGTATCTCCATCTTGTCTGGATTGAGTCTCAGTTTGTTAGCCCTCATCCAGTCCATTGCTGTACCCAGGCACTGATTCAGAACAGCCACTGCCTCACCTGGATTTGATGAAAAGGAAAGGTAGAGCTGGGTGTCATCCACATATTGATGACATCTCAGCCCACATCTCCAGATAACCTCTCCCAGCAGCTTCATGTATATGTTCAATAGCATAGGGGATAAAGTAGAGCCCTGTGGAACTCCATGGCTTAAAAGCCACGGCACAGAGCAATAATCCCCCAGCACCACCTTCTGGAATCGGCCATCCAAGTAGGAGTAGAAACACTGCAGCACAGTGCCTCCAACTCCCAGCCCAGACAACCTATCCAGAAGGATACCATGGTCGATGGTATCGAAAGCCACTGAGATGTCCACGAGAACCAACAGGGTTGCACTCCCCCGTCCCTCTCCTGGCAAAGGTCATCCCACAGGGTGACCAAGGCAGTTTCCATTCAAACCAGGCCTGAAGCCCGATTGAAATGGATCTAGATAATCCTTTTCAGTCAAGAGTGCCTGGAGTTATCGGACATCCGATTACCAATAATGATAATTCCCAAAGGAGGCCCTATCTGATTGGATCCAATATCCATATGTCCAATAACTATCGGACATATCAGATATTCCAACCGCCATTTCAGGTGTTTTCCCCAGAGGCCTGCATTGGGGGAAAGAAAACATTCCCCCAATGCAAGTCTATGAGGAAAAAACATTGGGCCAGCACTCCCTCCCTCCCCCCACTCGCACTCCTTACCTGCCATCGCCTCTGCTGCTGCTGCAATAACATAAAATAATATGAGTGTTCATTACTCGGTGTGTAGTTGTACTGAGGAACAGGCCAAAAAGCCTGTTTCGCAGTAACAAGTGGGCGGCAGCGCTGGATGGTGGCGGCGGAGGGTAAGGAGTGCGAGTGGGGGGAGGTAGTGCCCACCCAGTGTTTTTCCCCATAGACTTGCATTGGGGGAAAGCTTTCTTTCCCCCAATGCAAACCAATGAGGAAAACACCTAATCAGATCGGAACTTCTGATATTTATCGGATATCGGATCTGATCAAATCCTGGTAGCCCCCTATATGATCGGATCTGAAATTTTTTTATATCGGAATTTTCGATAACGATACGATAAGATAATTTCGGCCGTGCACAGCCCTAATCATTATTATTATTCCCTGATCCGGGATGTCCTTTTTGAGTTTGTAATCAATGAAAACTGCAGAATTTCCCCTGCTCTGAGGCAATCCTCCCTCTCATAACTCATCATATCTGAAAGAGAGCTTGCAAACCTGTGCCTTTGAATAAGGGATTCCAGAAATATCTGGCAAAGTGCCCAAAGAAAATATGTAGCAGCGAGTGCTAACATCCTTCTTTCTCAAGGGTTGAAAGAAATTTGTCCTGCTGCCTCCAGCAAAACTCCAGCTGTCCTTCTGCCTCCAGCAAAAGAGATGCAGGTGTGTGAATCCTAGAATCTTTTGCTAATGTATACCGAACAGCAAGAGTTAATGTTTTCCTTGCCTCTGAATCATCAAATTTTCTTGATTTTACTGAGTTCCAATAGAATGGGAGTAGGCAGATGTTTTGGATCGCAAGTCCCAAAAGCCCCACCAGCATGATTGGGGATTCTGGACATTATAGTTGAAAATATCTGGGGGGTGCATTGGGTTACCTATCCCTGCAATGACGAAATACAGTGGACAAAGAGCATATCTACCTGGGAGCTTCAATAGCTCACAGGTGAGCCAAAATCAGGAACTAAGGGAAGCTGTATCCAAAAAAGTGTAAGATGTGTATGTACTGTTGCATGATGCATTGTACTGTAACTAGTGCTAGGCCATATCCTGCCCCCTATTTTCAGGAACTTTCTCCCTGCAAAAGAGGCACTGGTGTTTTTTTTTTCCTGCCTCTTTCGCAGGGAGGGGGGAATTCAGAGAATTTTCTCCTTGGGGAGAGGGCCAGGGTTTCCACATACTCTTTTTGAAGTGTAGCTGGTTACTGAGGGGACTTCCTATTTTTTTAGTTTGATTTTTTTAAAAAACAACAACAACACCCCTTTCGTCTGCATTTGGAGGAGCCCAGCAGTTCTTAGTGAATGCCTATTGGAGACCATGTGACCTCATCCTCTCCAATAAGCACTTGAAGAACTCCTGGGCTCCTGAAAATGCTGGGGGTGTTTTGACAAATATAAAAAGAAAGAAAGCCCTTCAACAACTGGCTACATTTAAAAAGGTATGTGGAAACCCTGTCCCCTCCCCAAGGAGGGGACCTCAATCAGCCTCTTCCCCCCCCCCCCAGTTTTCATCCCTCCTCCCCTGCCACAAAATGCCAAAAATGGAATGGTCAAAATGTTCAGCCCACAATGAACTGTAACCCATGTGTACTGATCAACCCATGAAGAGCTCACTATATCCTGCAGGGAGTGGTCTGGTGGAATGTATGGATTTTGTTAAATCCCTTCCATCTGTGTTTTGGGGCTCACCAGGAATCTTTCATTCTGTCACCCGCCTCATTGACAGAATTGGAGGGGGGGGGTAACCAGAATTTTGATTGAGTTGTGCTAATTCATATTAGTGTTAAAGTGCACTTGTGCAAATATGCTAATCCACATTAGTTAACACGAAATAGTGCCAACGCGCACTGACTAATGTGGATTTACTGCAACCCCCACCCCACCCCCCAAAAGGGAAACACTGTCCATAAGTCCATGGAAACTGCGTGAATCAGAAAACGCTGAATCCGCAGGTTGGATTCAAATAAATCTGAACTCATGAACCCATTGCAGATTTCTGTGACATCCCTAGTGGGGGATCCCTTGTAGGCTTTGCCTTTTAACTTGCAGGGATTTTGTGCACCTCCCAAAAAGAAACATATGGAGGGATTGCCAAAGATAGAAATTCAGCTGCACAGCCTAGAAGCAAAGGGATACCTGAACACTCTGTGAAGGAACTTCGTGTGTTTCTGAGTCACTTTTTGGCCTTCTATGAAAAACCATGGTGGGAGATCTTTCTAAATGGGTCTAAAAGCTATAAAATTAAACAAAAGGACAAAAAACAACATTCAGAAGATGTGTCAGATGAGTCACAGGTTATCAACACAAAACGTTTCCTTCTCTTTCATTGCCAGTTACCATACATCCTCTTTAACAGGTAATTTTTTCACATGGATCGCTGACTATGTAAAGTCTTTCTTTTCTTTTGTTTCAGAGTGACTGCCGGTAGCTGTCGTTAAAATTAAACAGAAGCTCATTCTAATATGCACTGTGTTTCTGAAAGACTGTTGTTCAGCTTGAAAGCTCTGTAAACTTCACTTGCACCACATCATCGTTTCTTTCCCTAGCTTTTGGACTGACTATATAAAAGTCTTTATCTGTGAATATCAGTATTTTATATGTGGCAACAAGATTATTACCATTTTTTTTTTAAAAAAAAGTGGTTCTTGACCTTACACCCTATTTGAGAAATGCTGTTATGATTTTTCGGCCCATGGCAGATTATGGGAAAAAATTATGTGCTCATAATGCTCAGGGTCAAGCCAACAAACTACATGTTAACTTTAACAGATACCATGCAGCTTGATTTCTTCTTTCTTCCTTCCTCAAAAGTAAGCACAGGGTACCTGATCCACTGGGACCCTATCATGGGTGGTAAACATTTGCCCCCACTGTGGAAAAAATCCAAATTGCCCCCCCAACACCACATCTGCAATTTGCAGATGGGAAAAGTTCCCATTGTAGAGAACAGGGCCTCCCCCCCCCACCTATGCAAACAGTACATACAGGGCCTCATGACCACGTGCTAGATCATGCTAGAGTTCCAGTCTGTATTAGGTCCCTCATGCTTACATTTGAGTAAGAAAAAAGAAAAGATGTAATTGCATGTAATGTATTAAACATTTAATTTGATCCAAACTAGAAGGTCATTTCATTAAAATCAATAGGATATGCTTTGGGACTAAGGCATTAGAGTCCTTTTTTTACATTCATGCAATACAGCGTAGAACTTCAGGACTCATTTCCAGCATTGCTTGGTTACATAAGCCCTTCCCCCGCATCCTGCATGGCCGCGGGGAGGCAATTGTGGGAGGAGGTGAAGGGGAGATGTGCCCACCAGCCATTGGCTGCTTGTGGGTGGCCCCACTGGCTGGGGGTGGGGCGAGGCAGCTGTTATTAGGCTGACCCACCCATACCCCAGCCTCTTTCATTTTTGGGGCTCCTTCCCTCCCGTACGCAGTATGGGCTTTGCTGGTCATCCTTTTGGGGGCCTAGTAGGAATTTTTGGCACATAGTCCAATTGGCTGGGGGTTATGTGTCTTTTTGCCTACCCCACACTGGAAGTCGGGAGAGTGTCTTAGGTTTTGGTTGATTTTAGGTATTTGGTCGCATTTGATAGGCAGGTAGGGTGGGCACTTTTAGAGGAAAGGGACGGTGATCATTCAGTGGCACTGTTATGGTGACAGGTGATGCCTGAGGCCTTCTACTGAGGGTTATGTGGCTCCAGTGGGGGGATAAGGCTTACCTGTTAGGCTGACTCATGCTGCTCCAACCGGTGTTCTGAGGCCTGGGGGATGAGTGGTATGGGGAAGGCCTACCCTCCCCAGAAGGGTTATGTCTAGAAGTGGCAATCGGCTGATGCCACTCACTGGACATTAAATGTTTCGCTCTTTACATGCCTCGCTAGTGGCGGGTGTAGCTTAGGGCCCGCCCAGTCTCCCTTTGCAGATCTTTAATAAATGTGGCCCGAATTTGAAACCATACACAGTTGTCTCATCTCTTTATTTCACACTGTCTGTTATTTATTTTTTATTACCGCCTTAAAATCAGTTGACCTCAAGCAGTCCTAATAACGAAGATAGTTTATGGGATATAGGCATAGATATGGGATATAGATATAGACATAGGCAACCATGATTTTTACATTTGCTTTCTTGTCATTGCTATGCATGCAGAATTCACCCTCTGCTTTTGTCTTATCTTTCTGTTTCACTGGGCATTGCCTTGCTTATCGTACTTGGATGGGGCTATCCATTGAGTGAAATAGCCATCGCTTTGGGCTTGAGATTCCAGAACAGGTGCTGTGTTCCAGTCTCCATCTCCAATCTCTGTGTATGTCCTTAAGGAAATCGGGCCAGTGGGGGAGAGCAGGTTGATACTTCAGTTGTAAAGGTGGCAACGAAAATGAAAAGATAAAGAGGAATGAGAGACAGAGGGAAAGATTTAATTTCAGATCTAGTATACAAATCAATATAGCTTCCAAATGTTAATGCTGTCTTTCCTTCCCCCTAAAGATAGTTTCACTGAGGAGAATGAGTGAATAATTGACCATGGCCAGATCTAGACCAAGCAGGATATAACACTTTGAAAACAGTTTGAAAACTGTATATGGTATGTGTCTTGGGCCCCAACAGTTGTCAATACCATTATAAACTGTTTTAAAGCAGTAGTGTAGATCCTGACTGTGATATAAGACATGAAAATTATGCAAGTGATTATCTCGAAGAGCTGATTTTCAAAGGTCATGGCAATTTCTAGCTAGAATCGTTGTACAAATATTCAAAAGACAAAAACACCCAAGAATTCAATTCCAAAATCATATGTATTTCTCCATCCATATCTCTTGAATATATTTGTTATATTGAGTAATAGTGATTTGTACAAAGATCCGTACATCTGTCAAATCTTGTACTCCTTTCCTAAGGTGTTTGCATTTCTATTGAAAGTAAAGTTGTCAATTATGATGTGAAGTTGTTATGTTTGACAGGCTGGATGTCAGTGTCAAAGTATGGAACTTGACCTGTGCTTTCCAATGGGAGGCTCACTACCAGCGCACTTAGCTAACCTTTCACTACTTGGTATCAATTGGCAGGCCTCATTCAGGATTGAAATCAGAGTAAGAAAACACACTTCCTATCCCTCTATGAATTCTTTCACAGGGCTGAAGTGCTACAGTGCATGGTTTGGACAACTGTGTTTTGAATTGCTCAGTATTTGTTTAACCTGTCCTGCCAAAAACACTATAAATCCATCTTATCCAATTTAATACGTCTGTTTTAATTTGTTGAGTCCATTAAAAGGTCACAGTGGACAGAATCCTACACCCCCACCCTTATCCCAAACTGCCTGTTCTTACACTGCATGTCCAGGATGGGAGGTGAGATTTGGGAACAGCAAAGAGTGTTAGGAAATTCAGCTTAGAAGGAAAGCCAAGACTAATAACAACTAACGAGGTTCGGTTTCTGCTTATTTTTTTCAGTAGCACATTCACTCAGTATGCAAAATAATTGCTTCATCCAGTTATCATTAGTTACTTTAATATTGCTAGATCTAAAACAAATTGGCTCTGAATGGTAGGATAGCACCATCCACACCTAAGTGTTATGGGCTTTTGAGAGAAGGGCCATATGTTTAATCAAAGAAGCCCAAATTATATTGACTATTTACTAAGACTATGGGGAAAGGGAGTAGCTCAGTGGTAGAGCACATGGAGTGCATGCGAAAGGTCCCCAGTTCAATTTTTGACATCTCCAGGTTGGGCTGTGAAGGCCTCGTATCTGGATATTTATCTATCAGTGTTTAAAATACTAAGCTTGATAGACCTATGATCTGTCTCAGTATAAGGCAGTTTCCTATGTTACCCACAATACACTATTCTCACTATGTGCCTTATTTGGCTAGACACAGAGGATATACTGGGTAACTTGACATCAAATACAGGTACACAACTTCTATGGTCCTAAAAAGTAACCTTCTACTGGCCTTCTTGTATGCTAGAAGTACATGCCAGCCCACAGAGCATACTATTGACAAATTCTGAGATGATTCGACATTGGTGCTAGCATTACTTGAGTTTAGGGATGTTGTGGAAGCTTGCTTGCTGAGTGGGAGCCACTTACCAGACCTGTTTACCAGGTGCTCATGCAGTCCTTGAGGGCTTGATGACTGCCCATCCCCTTAGCGAGCTGCCATTTTGCATAAAAATAGCAGCTAGGGATTTCTGGAAATTGAACATTGCATAAATGGCCCTTTGCAGCTGCCATTTTAAGTTGGAGCAGGCAGCAGCGGTGGCAGCTCATGAGCTTGAGTTGAATGCTACTTCCAGATCGGTGGTCACAAAAATAACAGGATTTTTCGTCTCTGAAAAATAGATTTTGCTGACTTTCCTGCACCCCTTGAGGAAAGAGCAGCAAAACTTCTTTCAGTTTAAAAAAGCAGACAAACAAACACACAAACAAAAAACACCTAGCCTAAGAAATCATCACTCAAAACTATTTTTAAAAGGTTTAACAATTAATACATCACATATATTGTATGTCACCATCCTGTACATTGGAAAATAAGAGATATCTAGTTAGGTTTTTCAGTAGATTGTTGTGAGGATTAGTTTCACAATAGGGAACAGTGAGTATCCTTTCTGAAGAAATTGTATGGACCTGTCCAGAAGACATCTTAAACCCTACTGGTTAAGGCTTTTGGTTAAGCAACAGGATTTAAGATGTCTTGTGTGATGCGTTTTGCTGAACCCTGCTCACTCACTAACCACAGTCAGACCACCTGCAGCAGGGTTAGCAGTTCTAACTGTGGCTTAAAGTGTTGTGTGCGACAGCACATCTTGTGGTTAGTACTAACCCCAGAGAACCATAGTTTTGCTAACCACAGAGCCAGAAATGTCATCTGAAAAGGCCCAATAAGACATGTAGATCCAACAATAAACCATGGTTCACCAACCTGTTTTACCTCTAAAGGACTAATATGTGTTTTGCTCAGTGCCTACAACTCCAGTGGAAAACAGATTGGTTCTGTCAAAGGGGCTTAAGCACAAATTCTTTTTTGAGATACTTGAACCTCTAATTGGTTGGTCTACTACTAATCCATTCTCTAGGCAGGCTTGAAATGGATTTGGGAGAGAACGTTCTGCTTGCAGAAATGAAAATGTTCATACTAGTTCCCATTTCCCCCCCCCCCCAATAATCCCAATTATGCACGCCATTGGAATTAAGAGTTTTCAAAAAACAAGACATAAAAGTATTGAATTTAGAAAGTTGATACTATTTATTTTATTTCATCAATAAGATTTAAAAGGGTCTGTGCACAAACACAATATGGCCATTAAAATCAAAGTTCAAAGGCAAGATTTTATTTCATTTTTAATATCAATCATTGGAATTCTCAAATAAAGAATAGTTTTCACTCCTTTTAGCTCTTGCAAGAAATCCAACAAGTATTCAAATAAGATGAACTGCTCATTCTTAATGTCATAAGTAGCTAGCAGGGATAGGGTTTTTTTGTATTTATTAGTGCAATTTTCACTGCAGTGTTTACTGTTCCCTTCCATTCTAGAATAATGGAGTATTTAATCTTCTAGTTTCATGTACCTTCTCTCGAGAGTAATCTGGAGGAGGTTACTGAAGTGTAACTATTAAATACAAGCAGTCTTGCCAACTATATCAGCATCCATTTATATTCCACTAATGACTGAATACTTCCAAACAGAATTTCTTTCCCTCCAGTTTAATCAGTCCAACTGAACTGGAGGTGGGGTGGATGCTTTGCCGTTATTCTTATGATGAAGTGGAAGCATTTGAATCCCAGAGTCAAAACTGCTCTTTGTTTGGATTTAAAACTGTTTGGCGTTTAGAATTAAAACTGGTCTTAAGAATAATGACAAAATGGAAGCTTTTTCAACCACACGGTTAATATCAACTCCATTATGGTTATGCTGTGATCAGTTGAAGCTTTGCACAAATTTAGCCACAATATGCTTAATTTTGTACAAATAGCACCCACAATGTGTCCAAATTAAACATATTACTGCCAAAATCTGTGCAAATTATGGCTGCTATTTGTACCATGGCACCTGTGGGGCTCACATTGGGGATCCAATGTGCAGCCACTTTTTGCATGAATAGAGTTTTTAGTGGGGGGAGCCCCCAAACCCTGAGAGCTGGCCTTACCTGAAACAGATCAAGTTGGGCCAGCTCACGGGTAAGTGAGCCAGAGACCAAAAGGCTGAGCCGCTGAAGGTTCACTGAACTGAACCCGCTGGATGAATTTCTCTGACATCCCTATTCTGAAGTTTAGTGATAGCCAAAATTGGTGAGTGCTCACCCTGAGGGTGCTCATCCTGCTGTTACTGCCACCTTCCCCCACAAGCTGGACTGTGCGAGCCACCACTGAGCACTCATGAAGCTCGCGCTAATGGTAGACACCATTAACATGGGGGAAATGCACAATTTCCGGCCCCTATCAATGCAGGAAGGCAGGGTAAGTGGTTGCCAAGTGTTTGCAAGGGGCTTGTGAGCACTCGGGCGTGGGTCTGTGAGGGCCAGACAAGGGGTGCTGCTGCTCTACTGGACCTAGTAGTCAGATGCTTACAACAACCGTATTGAAGCTATGAAAGTGGCTGGGCCAGACCTAGATTCTAATAATTCCTCCAGTTGCAAGTATTGCCATTCAGCTATAGCAGGCAAGTTGTATTTGGCACACAAAGCCAAGAATGGCAAAAAGTTACCATCATCAACATCCACTAGTTGATCCAATGTAAAAATGAACTTATCCATCCAAGACTGCCACAGAAACATTTTCTTCCCACTTTTTAAATCTCGTTTTCTCTAAATAGACAATTTAGCATGAGAAAATGGATCAAAATGTAGTTGATATGCCATACATCCCTAGCAGCCATAACTGTGGGAGGAATCCTATCCATTTTAATGTGCTGACAACCTAATGCCATCCATGTAGAGAAAGAGAATCTAGACAAATAGATTCCAAAACTGATCAAGGTGGAAAATCTGATCTAAGTGGAAAATACCAGAATTTAGTAGGCCTGATGAGAAAATAAGTACGCTCAACGATAAAAAGCAAGACCCAGAAAGCCAAACCCATCTTCTTTAATTGAAGTTGAATCTTTTTCTGGAATATTCATGTTGGGAAGGAACTCCCCCTTCCAATTTACAAAATAAAGCATTGAGTTTTTGAAAATATTTGACAGGTACAGATGAGGGAATCCACATATAATATGAACAATCCAAGGTAAAGTACTCATCCTGAATCTACTTTCCATTTTCCTTACCCTATAAACTCAACTTTAAAGGTGCCCGAAACAAGCAGTGCATGAGAGAGAACAAACTTATCTTGGGACTGCCATTTCAATTGCATTCCTGTGTCAGAAGCAACATTAGTTCCACCCTCGAGGTCAATTGCTTATGTTCTTTTCATTTTAGAACAGTGACCCCCTCACTGCTAGCTAGTTCAAAATACAGATGTATGAGAATGTTATTTATGTTTACAAATCATGCGAACATGCTGCATTTGCAACTCCAAATGCGAACACAAGCAGAACATATTCTCCAAATCTGTTCACATATTCTCAAACACGTGTTCATATCTGAAAAATGCACTTTTTTTAAAAAAAAATGTACATTTTCACACTGTAGTCGATGTGCGAAAGGGTGCTCTTTTGGAAAATATGCAACGTTTTGTGCATTTTCCCCATTCATTTTATGCAATTTTCATATTCACGCAAAGCAAACGAAAATTGCAAATGAATACAGTAAACAAGGAGATAAGAATATCAAGTTGAAGTTCAGAGAATCTGGGTGAATGTGAACATTGCTTGTTTGACTATACATAGGTAAAATGACGGTGTCTAATTCTTTGGAAACTTTATTTAGTTCTTGGTTTTTAATTGCTCTAATATACCATTTCCATGCCTCCTAACAAATTAATCCCACAGAAAATCAGAATAGCCCTAATGAATGCAAACAAACATCTGTTGAGGTCTGTTTCACACATGTGCCTGTGAGGAGATATAACACTAAGAGCAATAACAATAATAGGCCTACGAAACATTTATATAGTTATTTCGGTGTCAAAAGTGCTTCACGTATAAAAAGTTACAGACCACCAAGGTTTGATATTGCATCTCTCATGGCCAATTCACATTAATCACAAGGTAACCAAGTGATGGCTTGCATAAATTTAATATCTTAATAAATAAACACTGCATATGTGAATATGTCAACCAGCCACAAGTGAAAATTTACCTCAGTCTATATATAACTGTTGAATGACAAGCCATTTATCTTTCTTGTTAATAATAATAATAATATTTATTTATTTATAACCCGCCTCTCCCTTCGGATCAAGGCGGGAACAACAACAATATAAAACACAAGAATCACAAATAGTTAAAATTTAAAAAACAAGAAAAAATACATTTTTAAAACATCTTAAAATTCATCTGGATAGGCCTGCCAGAAGAGAGCAGTCTTCATGACTCTCTTAAAGTGCTGTGGTAGCTAACAGTCATCTGTACTCATTAGTAGTTAACTATGAAGAAGGGGGAGGAGAGAATTAGCCTCCTCATTTTGAGAACCACGTTTATTTGAAGTGCCCCCTTTTTTTAAAGGAAACCCTCCCAGAATGGCAATGAGCTATATTTGGGTGTGATGGACACCAAATGCCTGGGGATAGAAGGCAGTGAAAGCAAATAAAAGTTGAACAGACAGAAATAAATTAGGAAGTGGGTGATTAGAGTGTATGAATGCCACCTGCTGATGCTGAAGAACATGCCAAGGCTTTGGTTTAATATTTCAAATTCTTTAATAAAAAATAAATAACCATGGATTATTACGATTGACCCTTTTACCATAATGTGCTCCATATTTGTAAAATTGTGTCATATTTCTCCATTCCACTTGGCAGGCTGATATAGATGGCCAAACTACTATGTAAACCTGGAGTGACAGAGCTACCTTGTTGTATCTTGCAATTTCAGATTAACTTGGTACTGTCACCAATAATGGATTTTGGAATAAAGGATCTTGTCTGATCCTTGGAGCATCAGGCTTCCCTCTGGTGGGAAGGGCACAGAAGGTAATTTGGGATGTACAAGAATTTTCTTTTTGTTCATTAATCATGAGAATATGGCCCTTTAGCAATCCCAAATGAGAATGTGAACAGAAGCACTTTTTGGGAAGAAAGGTTTCCAATTTCCCAAATTTGTGATCATGTTCAGATTTTTTTTTTAAAAAAAAATAGCACTTTGAAATGAACATATAGATATATAGATATATTCAAGCTTCCGTCAATGGGTGAAAAGAATGCACTTTTGATAAGTACACACACTTTCCTCATTCCAAATATGCACTTTTCTCCATTTGAATTTAAAAAACAAAACAAAAAACAGGCCAAAAACAAAAACAGGAATGAGCCAAAATGACCTTCTACGTGATCTTTGAATAAATTAGACAAGCTCGACAATTGCTTGTTCTCCTATCCTTAGAGTTAATTCCTTATTCCCAGGACCATACCAAGCTAACCTGCAGAAACAAGATACAATATATCTGCAGGGTAAGTTGACCATTTGTATGGGCCCCTTGTCAAGGTACACAAAGGGCAGGATAGGAGAATGGAAAAAAGGGTCATCATGATTCGTACCTGCAAAGCCCTGATTAATGGGACTTATGTTGTTTTTGCTCCTAACAAAGTAGCTTTACTACTTTAAGTAAAGTAGCTTTACTTAAAGCTTTTAAAAAACCCAAATTGCACATATCTGATGGAAAATGAAATATAAACAGACCCAATATAAAAATATGCACCACAATATCTCTAAGGCAATGTAACCAAAGGCAATGTAATAAATTTTAAAAAACACAATTAGCCAATCTACATTCCCCGTGCCCCCGCCCTTGCCCCTGGCAGGAGTATGTGATTGAAAACCTCTTTCTACATACCACACAAGTAGCATTTTGTAATTCTGGAAGCATGGAATGCAGTTGTCAGACTATTTTGACATCCATAAAGTCTTCCCGCCCATTTAGCTCTGTCAAAATAAAAATAAAAAATCAGGAACGTTGCCAGAAAGGAAGCCCATGTGCTGGCATGCACTAGCAAAAGGTGGATTCTCTGTAATGTTGGCAAAGATGCTTTCTTTCTGCCTTTGGCCATGTTTAGATACGCATCTTTAAAACTTGATAAGTCCACAGCAGATAAGATGCTTGCATGAATCATTGCTATAGATATATGCATAAAACAGAACTTGTATGATACAGCTTTTCTCATATATATATATATATATATATATACATATGTGTGTGTGTGTGATTATGTGATTAGATTTTTGCTGTACTCCAGCTCACTCTGTATTTAGAGGAAAACCTTTCTTATAAATTAATACAATGCTAGATGCTTGCGTGTGATGACAACCCCTTAAACAATGTTTTAACTTGACTGAGCAATTTCTACTTCCAAATTAGGAGGTAGGAAGGAAATCTCCCATCTGTCCCATGTCCTCTGAAATTCCATCTCTGAAGCTGATTTATTTATTTATTCATTCATTTCTATACTGCTCAATAGCCGAAGCTCTCTGGGCTTTTCATTAAAAAACAACAACCATAAGATACAACATAAAATACAAAATATGGAAGTTTTAAAACCACAATATAAAAATACCACCAGAGTAAAACCAAGCAGCAAAGGAGAGGTTTAAAATGCAGATTTAAAACAGCTGAGTAAAATGACTAGGGGTGCCTCTTCACGAGAGGTTTAATGCTCTTTGAAGTCTCATTAAAAAATGTACCTCCACACCAGCGGAGCGCAAATGGGGCGTAGAGGCGCGTTATCTCTCCGATTATGCGCATTATCGAATGCGCGTTAAATCGTGAGTTTTATTTTGCTCCGTCCGTTAAAGCGCATTTTGACTGTGTGAATATGCGCTTATGCGCATTAACTACTTGTAAACCGCATTTTGGACATCCATGAATGCACTTCGCCGCCTCTCGCCGCCTCTCATGCAGAGGGATTAGGCGTAAATGCGCTTCTGCGATTATGCGCATAATCAGCTAACCAGGCGCAAAAGCGAATCCTTGTAGAGGGGACCTAGGATGCTAAAATGTTTAAATAGTGGGAAAATAAAAGGTCTTCATCTGGCACCGAAAGGACTACAACGTAGATGCCAGGAGAATCTCTCTAGGGAGCTTATTCCCCAGCTGGGGTGCCACAGCAGAAAAGGCCCTCCTCCTGTCCATCTACCTCACTTCCTTTGGCCAGAGAAGGACCCCCGAAGATTATCTTAGTATCTGGGCAGGTATGTATGGGAGAAGGCGATCCTTCAGATAACCTGGCCCCAAGCTGTTTAGGGCTTTGAATGTTAATACCAGCAGTCTGAATCAGGCCTGGACATGGACTGGCCACCAGTGCAGATGGAAATGTACTGGCTCAACGTGAATTAATTCTGCCAGCCTAGGGACCTGATTCTGGATCGTCTCAGGGGAATGAGGGTGTTGGGATCCAGCCACCTCAAATCCACTCAGAATGGCCCATTTCAGAATCAGTGCTGGCTGGTTGTACATGAGGTTTCAGGGGCAGACATGCCCCCCATCCCCAGCATCTCTGTCCCAGATCCAGGGGTTAAGATTGAGTTGCTAATTTCTCTGGAAAATTTTTACAGACCTCCCAAATCTAGTCAAACTGTTGGTTTCACCAATGCTAAATTATGAGAGATACGAGAATCCTTTCTCCTGAGTCATTTCACTAATGTTCTTAATTTTTCCAGAGGGAAGCCTTGGCAAGTATAGTCTGCCACTATACTTCATGAAATGTACTATATATGAATCCTGGGAATATGGGAAACCAAGCAAACACTTCCTCTTGTTGAAGATAAAGATCAGCCTTCCCCAAACTGGGGCCTTCCAGATGTTTTGGACTTCAGTTCCCATCAACCCTAGCCAGTATAGTTAGAGATGCTGGGAGTTATAGCCCAATACCTCTGGTGGAAACCAGGTTGGGAAGGCTTATTTAAATATCAGATAACTTAGGGCAGGGGTCATGAAATACCTTCACTCCAGCTCTATGACCTCTGATATGCTGTCATTGAAAAACAAGGTTGGGTTGAATTTAGGCAAAAAGGCATGAAGTTATCTCATCCCATGACCCTAGATTTACACTGAACTGCAGGTCATGCCAATGTGACCTAACCCATCAAAACTCATGAATAAGGAAAATGTATATACAGAGAAAGTAATGGTCACTGCACAACCCATTAAGCACTCAAACTAATTAATCTCACTGGGCTTGGGCAAGAGTAATGCCAATGGATTGTACATTTACACCATGTATTTATAGCACAAGTTGAAACAGAATTGCTATCAAGTGTGGGCATTAAGTGGATGTTTAGCTAACAAAGTTTGCACACATTGGCTCAGTTCGGACGACACATTAGGCAACGGAGGAGGGGGGGAACAATCGTCAGTTGTGCTGCTTATTGTGTCGTCTGGAGGGCAACACACAACGCACACACAACTGACAGTATGTTAATCAGGCACTTTAAACAATGGAGTGAAACAATGGGCTTGCACGTTGTTTAGCCCGAAGCCCCGTTGTTTAAAGTGTCGTCCGAATTCTGCCCCCCTCTCTCCATGGACTATTCCATTTCGGAATAGAGTTCTGCTGCCTAGAGCAGCCAAAAACCCCAGCCGCTCTATGTACCTGCAGAACTTACTGTGCATGCTGGGATATGGCTGGTGGACACACGGAGGAGAGGCTGCAACCAAAATGGCTGCTGCAAGTTCCTTGCAGCCGGGGCGTTTGCCGGTTCCGAGCAGCGCTGGCTGCAGCATGTCAACTGTGGAGCTCCTCCTGCCTAATGCACGGTCAGTACGTTATTTACCCCTCCGTTGCTTAATATGTCGTCCGAACTGAGCCAGTGTATAACCTCACATGACATTGAGAATGTTCAAATGGCTTCTAAATTTAAAGCTTTTATATACATCTGCACAGATACGTACAGATCTGATTTCCTGCAGTGATGGAAACTTTGCCCAACGGAAGTGCACACACCTTCACAAGAGGCATCATGATGTGCCCACTGCCCATGGAACAAGTCAACCACATATCAATGTGAAGAAGTATAGTAAGTGTAACACATCTTCAAAGTTGAGCAATCTTGCAAACAACGAAACAAAAAGCAACCCTCTCAATGCTTAGATTGCAATCCTATGTCCATTTATCTGGAAGTAAGAAGTATTGAATTCAATGGGACTGACTTCTGAACAGACATGTATAGGATTGCACTGCTAGAGTACAGGTACAATCCAGTAACATAGGCTGACCAGATAAAATCCAGGTCAGGGCTCATGTAACTTTAACAGTTGTAGAGAAAAGGGAATTTCAGCCAGTGTCATTTGTATGCAATTAGTTCCTGGTGAAATTCCCTCTTCATCACAAGAGTTAAAAGTGCAGGCACTATACTAGAGTGACCTAGGCAGGATCTACACGTCGTTGTGATGTCGCCCCATTTCGCTGGATGTGCATTCCGAACCCTGTCGATTCACATGACGTTTGTGTTAAAGCGTTATGTTGTGCATTTTATGGGCTCCTTTTTTTTCTCCCAAAAGAATCCTTTAATCTATTTTAAATCGCTCTGAATGTCTTAGTGTGCCTCGTTCTAGCGTTATTTCCTGCTACTCCTTCTTCCCTTCTTTGTGATAACTTCTGTTTCTGGTCTCCCTTCTTTTCCCTCTTAGCCAATCATTTTGAAAGTTCATTTTAGGCGTGCAGAGCAACCCTCTCCATGCTTCCCAAGCCGCCCTGCAAGCTCTGCTCCCCGCTCAGTATGGACCAAGCTCTGCTTGCACCCTCGCTGCAGCCGCAGCCCTTTAATCCCGGCCGGTCCTGGGGAGGGAGGAGGGAGGGGTATAAACAAAAGCCAGCGATCTGGAGAGGGATTTCCCAATCGCTGGGTTTTGTTTACAGCTCTCCCCCCTCCCCCTCCCCCCGGGACCAGCCAGGATTAAAGGGCTGCGGCTGCAGCGAGGGCGCGAGCAGAGCCTCCAACGTTTGGTATGCATCACTGATACGCAAAGTACCACACAAAACACTTAGAAGAAACGGACGGGAAACAACAGTGTGGCGCGTGACGTAATATTGTGTGTGGGGGGGGGAAATTCGAGAGAACGCGCATCCACAACGACGTGTAGTTAGGCCCCAGATACAAAAGAAAGCAGGGCCCCTGCAACTTTAACAGTTGTGATGAAGAGGGAATTTCACCAGGAACTAACTGCATACAAATGATACTGGCTGAAATTCCCTTTTCTCTACAACTGTTAAAGTTACATGAGACCTGACCTGGATTTTATCTGGTCAGTCTACAGTAACATTACATTCAATGGGGACTTTTCCATGGGTTCCAGTGAGAGATGAAGTGCACCCTTTGGCTTATAAATATGCACAGAGATGTCATATCGTTATTGCTTGGAAATTTTTCACCTTATTAAATTATTTTTTAGATAAATAAAATATTGCCGTCTGTATCATAAGTAATTCCATGTAGTCCTAAAATGCAGACATATAAATTTCATGATAATTATGCCTGTACTGACTGTCTGTGCAACTATTTTTAACATTTGCTTTTTAGCCCCCACACCCACCATCAAAAGTTTTTGTGTTTAATAACTGTATTCCCAACTTGCACTGTTAGGCCAAGATTTCCCGACAGCTGAAAGGATAATTATCTAGGACTCAGTTATAACCTCTTTGTAGCACAGCTTTGAGTAGTAGGCTGTACATATGAACCAAATTATTGCACACAAGTTCCTTTCAGTCCTTCAAGATCATTGGCCAAGAAGTTTAATGTAGCACATCATTTTGCTATTAGTCCATTATTTTCTTCCCTTTGGACTCCCCTGAGATTAAAGGGTACAAGTTGAACATCTTGCTTAAATAAAGAGAATTATGTCAGAAATCCAGGCTCTGATGGACAGAGACAGTATAACACCTTGTAACCTGTCAGAATGCTTCCCCCAAAAGGTGTCTTTGGGAGATTAGGTGGGAACATGCACTTTCTTGTTCTTTATCTGTTTGGAAAGAGCGATCAAACCAAGCTCAACAAATCAATGGAGTGCATTCAGTTGTCAATCATACATCTAGGTTGACCATATGAAAAGGAGGACAGGGCTCATGTAACTTTAACAGTTGTAGAGAAAAGGGAATTTCAGCCAGTGCCATTTGTATGCAATTAGTTCCTGGTGAAATTCCCTCTTCATCACAACTGTTAAAGTTGCAGGCACTATACTAGAGTGACCATATACAAAAGAAGGCAGGACCCCTGCACCTTTAACTGTTGTGATGAAGAGGGAATTTCACCAGGAACTAATTGCATACAAATGACACTGGCTAAAATTCCCTTTTCTCTGCAACAGTTAAAGTTACATGAGCCCTGTCCTCCTTTTCATATGGTCAGCCTACGTAATACATCAATATTACAACGTATACAGAGAATCACTAGGATCAGGACCTATATAGGACGTGGCAGCAGCCATTTCATCAAGTTGCAGCAGAGTGACCTGCCTTTCAGATTGTAACCCTGCAAGTAGCTGCCAACTAAGCTCCTTATGACGACAAACTGCATAAAACATGCTATGGTTATAATTTGCCTAAGATAATGGAAATTGTGGCCTCAAGTGACGCATCTTCTCCTGTTTACTGAGAACCATCCTCCCTCCCTGCTGAAATCTGGATAGGGGTGGGGCAAAAGTCTGCTGGGGCCTGGGAGCTCGACAGATTCCCAGGGCTCGGCCCTATCGAGCCATGGTGAGTGCAACCAACATATTTTCGCCCCAGGGTGTCTTCGGGGACAATGGGGCCGCTTCTCCGATCGAGTGCAGGGAAAAATTGCCTCCCTGCCATGCTGACGGGGTTCTTAGAGTTCTTCTCCCCCACATCCATCAGGGCCTGAAAGGGCGAGGGAGGGGGGAGAGGCAGGGGAAAGTGCACTTTCCAGGCCTCCCAAAAGTGAGCAGATTGATTCCCCCTGCCATGCCATTAGCATGTCCAGGGGATCTGCGCACTTTCCGGAGGCCCAGAAAGTGCACTTTCCCCTGCCTCTCCCCCTCCCTCATCCATTCGGGCTGGAAGGGGGAGGGAGGGAAAGCTCACGTCCAAGGCCTCTGGAAATTACGCATTCCCCTGGCATGCTAATGGTGTGCCATGGGAATGATGCACTTTCTGGAAGCTTCAGGTGCACAATGCCACTCGCTGGGCCGTCTCGGCCAAAAGAGATCTGAGCAAACAGAGCTTGGCGGGTGCAAGAATCGAACTCCCGGGGAGCTCACCATTCCCTAAATCTGGACGATATGCTGGCAGGGAGAGATAGACTGCTACAGACACCGCAAGTCAGGTTCTCAGGAATCTGACCTCAATCACATGAGAGGGTCTTCTCCACAATGACCCCTTCCCTTGGGGAGAAGTTGCCATTAGAGATCTTCCATGCTCTGTCATTGCAGGCTTTTAAGAAGGCCTTGAAAATGTATTATTTTATCTTGGACTTCTTTTGATATGTCTGCTTTTATTGCCTTTGTTGTTGTTACTGGGTTTATGTTGACTTTTATTGTTGTTTTTATTGCCATTTCATTGTGTTCATGTTTTTAACAGTTCTTTGTAATATCTTTGTGCTTCTGCCCTGAAAGATGGCCAAGAAATGTTTTAAATAAATATAAATGAAAAATTCAGATCCAGAGCAGATTTCTCCAGCATCCCTAGTCTGGACCAACGTTTCGCCGTATTCACTGTGGCACTATTACCAGACCTAATAACATCACCCACAGTGTCAGGGGGGTCATTCACCTGCTGTTTTTTTCCAACTTGAGGTCTACTATTTCATCCGCAAGCAATGTCTTTTTTTTCTTTCTATATATAGGACAATCAGGAGAATCTCTACACAAAAGAATAAATGCACACAAATCTGACATCATAAAGGCTCAATTAGAAACCAGTGAGAGAACATTTCAACCTCCCTGGACACTGCTACATACTTGAAAGTTGTCATTCTCCTACAGAGGGGGAGTCCAACATTAAATACCTGAATTGGAACAAACAATGAAGTATGATACTAATTTTGGGGTACAAATAAGAACCATGGTGTCCTGTTCCACTATACTTGTTAATCAGCCATGCTAGGATAATTATGTTGGCATCAATTACTGTTGTCATGAATGGTCATTGTACTTAACACACATACATTGAGATCGCTGTTCTATACATAGCGGGTTTCAAGGTCAAAGATTTCTACCCATCCTAAGCACTGGTAGGGAGGGCGGGAGGAATGATGGAGGCATTTTTTAGCTAGGCAGGACTTTAGCGAGACACTGCTTCCACTTGCTTGCATGACAGGCAGAGAATCAGTGAGCCAGTAGGCAATGGCATCTCCTGCTGCTCCTCCTCCTCTCCACCACCACAATTTTCTGGGCCAGAGTGAGAGGGCAACTGAAAAAGCAAGTTGCAGTGGTGAAGAAGGGGAGCTTTTTGGTATATCCAGCCGACCTACCTCTTGGTGGGTGGGAAGGAGAACGGAGAGCCTCATGGAGAAAGTGGGACCCATGTCCACATCTTCCCTTTTTGGTTCCAACATCCCACCCCCTCTTCTCCTTACCCAACTCTCTTTGCAGGTCTCTTTTGCAACCTGAAGAGGACCTGTTGCTTTCCACAGTGGCTGATTTTGGACAACACATTAAGCAAACTGGGGGGGGGGGGACAATTGTCAGTTGTGTTGCTTATTGTGTTGTGTGGAGGGTAACACGCCACTCACAAACTACTGACGGTATGCTATTCCACCCATATAAGCAACTGAGGCTGAATTCGGACAACACGATAAGCAACTCTACTGACAGTTGTTTCCCTCCCCCTCCGTTGCTTATTGTGTCGTCCGAATTCAGCCAGTGACTCGGACAGGTGGGGGAGGGATGGGAAATTAAATTAAATCAAGCAAGGTCTATGATCTCAGGAAGGAAAATCCATGGGGTGCCCTCCCAGAGACCAAAGGCAGTGCCAATTCATTGTTTTTGAGGGCTCTTGGGGAAGACCCCCCCAATGGCCCCCTTCTCACCACCATTGTTACTAACTGCTATTACTCCTCATCCTCTTCCTCATCACTGCTTCCACCTCCTCACTTGACAGGTAGAGAAACAGTGAGCCAGCAGGCAATGACATCTCCTGCTCTTCCTCACAACCATCGCCATTGTCTGGGCTAGAGTCAGAGTCGGGTGAACAAGCTGGTTGCAGTAGTGAAGAAGAGGAGCAATTCCAAATGCTCTTGTCAGTGTGTGCTTCCTGGGATCTGGGATCTTGTCAAGTGCTCAACTGTACTAACCCTTGATGCTGACCTTGTCCTTAGGATTTATCTGTTAAGCTTTGATTGAATTCTCCATCTGTACTTTATTTGCATTTCACTGTTATTGGACTCCATCATTTGCATTTTTCTCTACATCCATGAATATATATTCCTTCTAACTGATTAATCTGATGAGGTAGACTCAAGTTCATTGATGTGTATGCCATAATAAATATGCCATTCTTTAAAGTGCCACAAGACTTCCATGGATTTTGCTACACATTGATGGACTATATGAACTGGCCCCAAGAACATGGCATTATATTTCTTGTTGATATAATTTTAGAGGACCTAGGCAGTACCATATGATCTGACCAAATGGAAACACTTTAGAAGATCGCTTTAAGGAACCTCTTTCACTATCACAGTTCAAAAAGATCTTACATAAAAAGCCAGGGCTGCCACTATAGAAATGGCTGTGCTATTTTAAGATATTATTTTAAATCAAAATATTTCCAACCATATCTAGACTATTTTATTTTTTAAAACAAAGAAAGATCCCATTTCCTTCATGGTCTGAAGCATCTGGCGAGATTCACCAATGATCTAATAAATTGTGGGGGATCAGAAATTATTTGCAACTTCTAAAATCATCCTCCTGATTCCAAGTGATGGCATTTTTGTAGCCAATCTGCTAACTGAGTTGCATTCAACAAGAGAGCATTTATTTAGATAAGATTCCCTGGCATGGTACTAATTATCCCAATAACCATAGGAAAGTGTAAAGGGTACCTAACAAAATAATGGGTCTAAATATCGTTCTCACATAAATATCAAGTCCTTTGATACTAGAAGTCATAATTCCTAAAGTTTTACAACACAGGCCAGCACTAAGCTTGCTTGCTTGCCAAAGTCAAAAGAAAAGACTACGGTCTGTTCCACCATGAAAAATCTGGGAGCTATTTTGTTGTCAAAAACATTATATACATGTGTTTCCACATGCACATGCAGAGATATTATTCAGTAGACTTCCTTGGTGTTAATAATGGTGACCAACAGTCTTCTCGGAAATGCATGTGCTAACCAATGGAAGCTGAAGAGCTAGCTTCCATTTTTCTGCTCCATTCTCAGGGCATTTTATAATTTATTTTGTGTTGCTGGTGGTTTTTGGCCTTAACTAATCACTGTGACTGAGGTACTGCCTATATTTTTCTTCCTATTACATGTCTCACCATTGTTCTACAGTCTCCCAGGCTGCCTGCACTTCCTAATCTGAAAAGGCCCTATGGGAGGAATTTGACAACCATGCAGTGCTGACTCCAGGTTTTAAGGGCCCTTGGGCCCTTCTCTCAGTGAGCCTACTTTCTTATCACCATCGTCACCAGCTCCTATTTCTACTTATACATTTTTCTCGCCCAGTGAGCAAGAGGGAATTGGTAGCTGAAGTAGATTGCAACGGTGAAGAGGAAGACCAAGTCCAAGTCACCCTTGTCTATGGGCCCCTGGGGTGTGGGCTCTCAGCAGATGCCTGACTATGCCTACCTTTGGCACCAGCCCTGCAACCATACAACTCATTTTCTATTTAGATCCTTAAAGTCCTGTTAGGTCTCCCTGAATTCTGAAACATACTCTTAAGTTCTGCTACTGTGGGGAGAGGACATACAGACATAGGAACAAAGGAAGCTGCCTTATACTGACTCAGACCATCGATCCATTTAGCCCAGATTGGTAGGGTTTCAGGCGGGAACGTTTCAAGCCCTCCTGAAGATGCGGGGGATCGAACCTGCAAAGCAGATGCTTTCCCACTAAGCCACAGCCTCTCCCCACATAAAGTTTTCTGTTCCTAACTGCAAAGATCAGTTGTTAGGGATGATGGTGGTGGATAATCTAAAATCTCTGATGCAACACCTCATTGCATAAAACTGGCATTCCAATTAAAATTTTTAACTTTTATATAATATAGTTTAGGTATGTTCCATTTTCTAGGTATGTTGTCATTTGTATTACACATTGTGTTGGGTGGGCTTTTCTTCTTCTGAGAGTAGTATCTGATACATTTTTAAATAAAATGCATATGTAAATGTGTGGTATTGAAAAATATCAGCTTCTGTAATAGCATACAATAAGAAAGCATACATGGAATTTCATCTAATCCTGGACAGACCAAAGTCACTCCAGCAGCAATATCAGATTCCTCACACAGGTTTCCCTGCCAGTGAACATATTAATAACTTGAAATTAACTGCTATTAGTCATTAGGAATTTTTAAACATGCTGATTTTTGTCTGATAAATTCAGAGCTTCCATTTATTTAGTACCTTGTTTTCAAGGAATAGAAGTGAAGAAAAGCCATGGAAATCTAATCTGAGGAGCATTAGGGAACTGGAAGAAATTCCTCTGTCCCCCAAGTGTGTTCTCTTGTTTTATGTGTCTGAAAAGGGCTTTGCGAGAGGGCACTCTCGTTTGTGATGGAAGTGCAAAAGATACCCCCACAATAACAAAGAGGGGTGAAAGCAGCAAGGATGAAGCCCAATCTGTCCGTGACGATGAATATGTTTAAAACCTAAAGCCTTATGAGTTTTAACATTATCAAGACATTTCCCTTAATGCAATAAATTAAAGCCGGAGAAGCAGCTGTAATAACTCCTTACTTCTGTGAAAGGATAAAACAAAAGAAAAAACAATTATACTCTCTCTATGTATAATATACCATAAGCCATTTCTTTCCATTTTAAAAAAATATCTTCATTAATTTCACAGATTTAATCTCTTATAAAGTTGATCTGCATTCATTTCCAAAATATATCTTAGAAAGACTATTAGCTTTGTTCTGCCTGTATTTGAGTCAATTACATCTATTGAAAGGTAGAATTGTTTAGATGCTGGAGACACTGTCCATCTCCTAAGAAAAAACACTAAGTCAGGTTCCCTTAACACATATAAGTATGGAATTGTTCATCTCTCCCATTGCTATGGCCAAGTTATGAATAGATCATGTAACTGACCACAGTTGTCAGTCTCAGCACTCAAGGGCTTCTTCTGCTATGAACATGGCATGATTAATATATAGGGCATCTCAATGGAGGAAACTGTGCTATGAATACATTTTTATGTCTTAAATTAACCCATTAGTTAACACTTTTTAAAATGACTTGGACATTATTTCTTCTTGATCCTCAAGATATGCCCATACCTATGTGTGCGTAATATATCTAATAGGGTAGGTCTTTTTCCCTTGATGTGAATCTTACTCCAGTTTACTGAAGACTGAAGCAGTGACCCTAATACTAGGATTACTGATTTTCTGAAGTTCACATTTACCTGGTTTGGAATATGTATATCTCCTGCTGATAATTCTCAGTGGCACTACAGAATGTACATCATGCCCTAGAGAAGTTCTTTTCCAGCTCAGAAAATAAACATTGTTTCTGTGCAAATGAGCAAGCAGCATTGTGATGTGCACTTTAGGAGTTCCTGTGCACACAGTACGAGCATCAAGTGTTCTGGAAAGCTCATCTTCTAGGGGTCTTTGTGCCTGGTTTTGTTTTTTTTACATGCTCATGATAGCATCCTTGATATATTGTTTCAAGGGTATTTGATGTCCTTACTAAGTTAGGGTGACCAGATAAAATCCAGGTCAGGGTTCATGTAACTTTAACAGTTGTAGAGAAAAGGGAATTTCAGCCAGGGTCATTTGTAGGCAATTAGTTCCTGGTGAAATTCCCTCTTCATTACAACAGTTAAAGTTGCAGGGGCCCTGCCTTCTTTTGGATATGATCACTCTAGTATAGTGCCTGCAACTTTAATTGTTGTGATGAAGAGGGAATTTCACCAGGGATTAATTGCATACAAATGACACTGGCTGAAATTCCCTTTTCTCTACAACTGTTAAAGTTACATGAGCCCTGACCTGGATTTTATCTGGTCAGCCTATACTAAGTGCCTTGGAAAACTATATATCTCGGTGTCCTAGGTACCAACATGGCAGCATTCCACGCATGAGTGAGACTGGGACATATAATTTTCAAAGGTGCCTTGATATGACGTTAGCAATGCTGTTACGAGCAGATATGGTTGAGAATTTGGCACCATCAAGTTTATTTTTTAATTTTTTTTACAGTTTTATTGAATCTTTACTGCCTAGAACCAAACAGTGGCCTGGAAGCAATTCATTCGTTCATTTCTGAGATGCATTCCAGAAAAGAAGCAACAACAACAAAAATATGTCAATCAACATGCACACATTTAGAAAATGCATGAAGCAAAGTGCATATATTTCTAAATTGTGCACAAACATGCTTTAGGCAATCGGTGCATGTAAACAAAAATATGTGCCTTTGAAAAATGTTGCCAAAACTAAATACGAATTTCTATGGAACTGGGCCAGGTGATGGAAAAATGAGAACTTCAATGAGATCAAGGTTGACAGATTTGCCCATCCCTAGTTACAAGTATGCTCAAAATCAGGCCTCTTGGCATTACTGCTCCTCTTACCAGATAAGGTTTGTGTGAAGGGAATGGGGTGGCAGAGCAGGGATCAAAGGTGATGGCGTTTGGTGGCTGACTAATTTGACAGACCTGCAGGGACTGGGTAAAGTATTCAGGTTAAGTCATGCTTCAAATGATACAATTTTAAACCTTGATGGGTAGGGTGACCAGATAAAATCCAGGTCAGGGCTCATGTAACGTTAACAGTTGTAGAGAAAAGGGAATTTCAGCCAGTGTCATTTGTATGCAATTAGTTCCTGGTGAAATTCCCTCTTCATCAAAACAGTTAAAGTTGCAGGCGCTATACTAGAGTGACCATATACAAAAGAAGGCAGGGCCTCTGCAACTTTAACAGTTATGATGAAGAGGGAATTTCACCAGGTACTGATTGCATACAAATGACACTGGCTGAAATTCCCTTTTCTCTACAACTGTTAAAGTTACATGAGCCCTGTCCTCCTTTTCATATGGTCAGCCTATTGATGGGGGTATCCAAATTCCAAAACTGGGCTCAGAAAAAAAGCTCTTTTCCATATATAGAAATAGCCCAGTTTTCGGAACCGAATTCCAAGCTGAGTTGAGGGGACTAAATAATAGGATTTGCAATAGAAGCGGTATAATATTTCTAACCCGTGTTCTTAAATGCTGGAACATCGGGCCTATGTATAGTACAAACAAACCTACTAGAAAATTAAATATACTTGGAAATCTGTCATAGAAACTAAAGACGGGTTTAGAAGACAGTCGAAGGATTACCACCTGCATTACAGATACACTTCTCACATTCTGTAAGTGCCTATTTTGACTTCTCTTTCTCCTTCTCTAATTTCCACCGCCTACTTAGTTATATCGTTTAGCTATCTCTGTTCTATTTTCTCCTAGCCTATCAAAAGCTTTCTAATGTCTCAAACCACCACTTGGCACCAAGGAGAATCACTGGGTAAATTCAAATGACATCAGTGAGAACAAACATACCTAGAATGGTGCTAATGATACTTTAGCATTCTGGGGTTGGGTGACAGACGAATCAAACTCAATGGATAAAAATAATTCTCATTGTGGGAAGATTGAATCACCCCACAGATTTCAACAGGTCCACTCTAAATAATCTGGATCCAACCCCAGCTCAGTAGGAGGTCATGTGAGATATGGGCCAATTGGGTTTCTTCTCTTATTACTGAATCCAGCATGGTTTGTCTGTCTGGATAACATCTTGATGCTCAGGTACTGGATGAATTGCCCTCAGACCAACTGCCCACCTGGAGTTCAATTGCCAGCTTACCTCACAGAAAGATATAGCTCTATAGGAGCCACTACTGTGAATATGTCAGGCGAACAATATAAGTGAACTAAGCTTGTTAGTTGTTTTTTGGTGGTGGTTGGTTTTGGAATTTATTTTTACATTGTCCACACTGCAAGGATTTTATTTTATAACCAATATTTAGATACTTTTCCTTCACTCACCTCTGACAATCACCTCTGTCTTTTCAGCCCAGATTTTAATGTCTAGTTGATTTTGACTGTGGTTAACTCAGATTACTAATGACAGAATGGGAGGATAGCTTTGGGGGTTATGTTCCCTAAGCAGCCGGGGACATGCTACCTGTGTCCATGAAAAACAAGAATACAGATTGTCAGGAAGTGTAAAACTTCAGAGGTGCTTGTACGGAAAATGTTTTTCCCATTAAAGCTAGCAGTCTACAATGTGCAACAAGTTATTATTGCAATTGCTTGTTCACATGCCCTCAAGATGCTCTTTTTACAAAATCCAGGGTGTGGTACCTGGGGCCCTCCAGATGTTGCTGGGCTTCAGCTATCATCATTAATGACCAATGGCCATGCCAGTTAGGGCTGATGGGAGTTGGAGTCCAACAACATCTGTAGGTTCCTCAGTCCTGTACTGAATACTGCACTTAAAATACTGAAGGCAGAGTGTTTTATTTTAGCCATAGCTAAAATAAAACTTTCTTGCTGTTAAGAAGGTCAGTTACACAAACAGCATGTATCATTTTTTGCAAGCCATTTTGAAGTATAACTAGTGCCTCCCCTTAATTTAAGATATATGATTACAACATCATATTTATTTATTTATTTATTTATTTATTTATTTATTTATTTAATGTCTCTACTGCTTATAGCCAAAACTCTCTGTATGGGTTACAAAAATCAGTGTTGTGCAAGATCTTAACCAAACATTCTCAAATGATAAATGGGAATATTCCTCTACTTGGGGCAATATTGCTGCGAAATGTCAGTGATCCCCGAATTCAGCACAGCGCTTAGAAAGTCCATTACTTGGATCACGAGAGGGCTTAGACTTGGCCAGTATTAGCTTCATCCAGCATGTCAGGACTGGTCTCAGAGTTTTACAACCCATTTCTTCCAAATTGCATTATATGCACCAAATTGTCTCAGTTGTGGCCATCAGAAAGTTTTAATGCAGATGCTGTGACATGAAAGCAAGACTGGGAAGAAAACAAGTAGAAATTGGCAAGGGAGAATGATGGAGAACAACTTCAGTGGGAGCAAAGGAAGAAAGAAAGAACAGGTTAGAACACTCTACTAAACCAGGGGTGGACAGAAAGTAGATATCCAAGTATTTTGGACTTCAACTCCCAGAAGACCCTGCCAACATGGCCAATGGTTAGGAATGCTGGGAATTGAAGTCCAAAACCTTTTGAGATTTACTTTCTGCCCACTCCTGCACTAGACTCTCTCTCGTTCTCTCATCTCTGTCTCTGTCGCTATGTTTGTTTAGCTGATTCTGCATTCCAAACTTAACCACTCCAGTGTCCAGTGTTTTATTTTCCTGTACCATATTTTGCAAGCCCCACCCCCTTCCATACCCCAATCAGAGTCAATTTATGCTGGTGCCCACAGCATTTCCTCAAAATTCCAAAAATACTCATGAAACCACAAAGTTTACCTACCCCTCTTATATGTACAACACTATCAGGAGTTGATTTTCGTACATACTCTCTGTCTCCGTCTTCCATACCGTTAAATAGAACTGTTGCACAATGCTAGAATTATGGAAGGGAAAGTCAGGCAGCTGTTTATGAAATCCACATGCTCCAACCCCTAACTTCCTCCATTTTTGACCAAAATTTTGGGCCCCATGGTTCCATCTAGACAAAAGGCTTGGACTCTTTCTGGCCCCTCAGCAACTCAGGCGTTCCTGTTGCATGAAGAGAGGGGGGGGGGAAGAAAAAGGGGAAACACTGGGGATGGGAGGGGGCACATGTTATAATGATACACTTATGGCCATAGTTGCAGACCAATTCAAGAACTACTCTAGTTCTCGTTAGGCACTCTAGCTTAGACAGATGTGCTGACATGTGATCAGATCTTTCTCAAGAGGGATGCCTTCTATGTTCATAGGGTTTCCAACACAAGGTAAGAACTAGGATTGGACATTTGTGGAGTGGAGGTCAATAAAAGACGAGACAGACACATAACATGGGTTTAAACAGGGCCACATTTATTAAAGAGCTGCAAAAAGAGGGAATACCTATAGGGGCATCCAGGACGGCCTGCTTCCAGGCTGAATCTAAATCGGGTGAGCCATTCCTGACCCAGGGGTCTCCAACCCCCGGGCCATGGACCTGTAAAGGTCCGTGGTCTGTTAGGAACCGGGCCGCGTTCTCACCAGTGTAGGGTGCCCAGAAGAACCGGAAATCTCCGGACCCCTCCGGAAAAACCACGTCCGGGGCTGGGGGGCAAGAAACTGGGGAACAGGGGTGCCCGGCAGCAACGGTCAGCTCTCATTTAGTTGCTGCTTGCATTTTCGAGGAAGTACTAGCAAATCTCGCGAGACTTCCAGCATCCCAGAAGTATCGTGAGATTTGCTGAAAAGCACGCCAAAAAACTCTGGCTGGCTATTTGCACAGAAGCAGATTGATCAGGCAGCAGAGTCATGGCAGCAGCAGGAGCAGGAGTGGGCGGACTGGCAGCTCAGCAGCAGCAGCAGCAGAGAACTGGTGGTTGCAGCACCCAGCAGATAGGAGGTATGTGGCAGTGGCAGGCCACGTGGGCAGCAGGCTTAATTTGTGGCATCCCCGGGCAGGCAGCCGGGCTTGCTCCAGCTCAGGGCTCCAGACGGCACTGGGCCGGTCATCCTCAGCCACGCAGTGCACAAGCGGCTTGATTTGGTCCTCCTCCAGTGGAGGAGGCGGACCCAGCAGCCCCAAACATCCAGCCACAACGGTTGCCTTCCTCAGCCACGGGCCGCCAGCCCTGCTCCAGCCGGTGCTGGGCTGGCGGCAGCAGCTATCCCCACCTGCACAGTGCACATGCCCGGTTGATTTGGGGCTTCTCCCATGGAAGAGGCAGCCCCAGGAGCCCCAAACCTCCAGCCGGTGCGGTAGTGGGCAGCCACCCTCAGCCGCGCGGCTCCCATGTGGGCGGCCAGTCTGCCTCAGCCGGTGCTGGGCTGGCTGCAGTGGCTATCCACGCCCGTGCAGCAGGCACAGCACTTGATTTGGGGTTGCCTGGCCCTGCTCAGGAGTTGGGACTCCTCCAGCCCCTGCTGGTCAAGCCACGTGGCGCGCACACGGCTCGATTGGGGCTCCTTGGGAGCCAGAACTCCTCCATTCTGTGCTTGCCCCTTGTTGTTGTCCAGCAGCAAGGATGACTCCAAACGCGGCACATTCGCAGCTGCCTCCTCGGGTCTCTGAGAACTCCTCTTCAGGTAGGGTGGGTTTCTTTAAAAAAAATGCTGAATTACATTTTTAAGTTTTTTATAGATGTGTGTCTGTGTGTGTTTTGAATTTGAACACAGATTTTTTTAACAAAACTAGATCTCTTAAAAAACATTTCTGAGTAAAGGAAGCTGAATGTTTAGTGAACTTTTCCTTAATATTTTCCATTTATTTTAATGAATTAAGTGGGGTGGTGTAAGTGGATGTGTTTTAAAACTTTTATTAGGTTTGCCATGGGTGTGAGTATGCTATTATGTTTATTTTATTTTCAGTCTTGGTTGAGTGTGTGTGGTTGTTCAGTTGGTTGGTTTTTGCCTTGGTGTGTGTCTGGATTTTTATTATTTTTCCTTGGGTGAGTGTGTGGGTGAGTGTTGTAGTTTTAATATTATTTTATTGCAATGGGTGTGTGCATGCTTTTGTGTTATTTTGCATTGTGTGGGTGGATTATTACAATTATTGTCATTATTATTTTGCCTTTGGCAAGTGTGGGGATGGATTTTTATCCCCCCTCCAGTTAAGTGTGTGTGTGGGGGGGGAGGTTGTTGTTGTTTTAATTGCCTTTGGGAGGGTGTGGAGTTTTTCCCCACTTTGAGTGAGTATGCAGGTGTATGTATATTTTAATTTTTTTTGCCTTTGGTGAGTATGAGGTGTGTGTGGCTGCTGCTGCTTTTACCTGGGTGTGTATGTCAGCCCTCTTTTGTATCTGATCATGCTAGGCAAGGCTCC
This sequence comes from Anniella stebbinsi, assembly GCA_029215795.1. Lineage (NCBI taxonomy): Eukaryota > Metazoa > Chordata > Lepidosauria > Squamata > Anniellidae > Anniella > Anniella stebbinsi. The sequence goes on along the minus strand of JARDYH010000003.1, from coordinate 95,258,232 downwards.
TGCAGCTTTAACTGTTATGCTGAAGAGGGAATATCACCAGCTTACTTTTTGTATTTCCACAAGCTAACCCCCCCCCCCCCCCGGTCCGTGGAAAAATTGTCTTCCACAAACCTGTTCCTGGTGCCAAAAAGGTTGGGGACCACTGCGCTAGTCCATGGGCCCATCCCATTTTTTGTAGGGAGACCTTCTGGTGTCACCTCCCCTTGGTCCGCAGGGTTCCGAGTGGGTGAGAAGAGTTGGTCTCAAAGGTAACCCTTATCTCGCCAGCTAGGCCGCTGAGCTCAAAGCCGGGAGCCTCAGACATTACCAGTCACCACAACAATGCCAGTGAATACTCACCATTGCAAAATTCTGCTTTGGATGCCCATACCTACCGCCATAAGGGGTGTCAAGCCACATGCTTAGACGCTCTGCCCCACCTAGCTAGCTTTATATGATGTAACCCCCTTTGCAGATCACCAAGAGAAGCACAAGGGCAGCTCAGGAGGAGGCACCACCCGCCCCGCTGCCACCTGCGGCCTTAAAAGGCAGATGATCTGTTGTCCTGTGGTGCACCTCGTATGCTCGCGCCAGATCGGGTGAGCGGCAAAAAAGCTGGCTTGGGCGGAGGCACCAGCTGGCCCTCTACAACCTGTAGCCTTAAAAGGCCAATGATCCATTGTCCCGGGCTCCCTTGATGTTGATGATAAAGCGCTCCCCTCCCTGCTATGTAGGCCAGCTGCAGATCGTTCACAGCGTCCAGCAGCCACGTGAGCGAAGAGGACAGCTGGGAGGGGTAAGCTCTCTTAAATAAGCTAATAATCCCCTCCCAGCCTCGTGGCACCATACCCAGTCTGCCAATGGCGAGCACACACAACTCACCCTCCCCCCAACCGCAAAGGCCTCCTCCATGCCCAGACAGAGCCGGGCGTGGCTGAGTAGCTAGGCTGACCATGTGAAAAGGAGGACAGGCTCATGTAACTTTAACAGTTGTAAAGAAAAGGGAATTTCAGCCAGTGTCATTTGTATGCAATTAGTTCCTGGTGAAATTCCCTCTTCATCACAACAGTTAAAGTTGCAGGCACTATACTAGAGTGACCATATACAAAAGAAGGCAGGGCCCCTGCAACTTTAACTGTTGTGATGAAGAGGGAATTTCAACAGGAACTAATTGCATACAAATGATACTGGCTGAAATTCCCTTTTCTCTACAACAGTTAAAGTTACATGAGCCCTGTCCTCCTTTTCATATGGTCAGCCTATGAGTGGCACATCTGTCAATTTTGGTTTATCTCACTGAAGATCATCAGACAAAGGTTTTATAGCATGCTCTTTACTGCATAATCTTGGATTTTCATGGGTCCGTTTCAAGATGCCGTCTGCCTTTTGCATGCCTCCTGCTCCTTCTGGTCATTTTCCCGTTAAAATAAGAAGACCCCGGAAAATCTGATTTTTCCTCCTACAGCGAAATGTGCTGCCATTTCCTGCTGTGTGTAAGAAAAGTATCACAATAAAAATGCCCACTGAATGGGCCACATGGTCTATGTTTACTTCCTCTTTCTTCAATGTGTGAAGGAAGAGGGAGCTGATCGACCCTATTGTGGGACAGTAGCAGGAGGCAAAACGACAGGAGGGAAATGCGATTTCCCCCTGTCTGAAGAAGCTCCTACTTTCTCAGTTCTCCTATCTTAGGTTTGGTTTGGCCTGAATGTCCCCCCTCCCAAACTTAATTTCAATTTATCCCAAACTTTGATATATATTTTTAAAACTTTGCATGAAAATCCATAGGCACTGCTATATAAAATTCATCATATTAAAGAAATTGCTTACAAAACTTGAAGAAGTGTGAATTTCAAAGGAATGTCAAATGTCCTCAGGAAGATCAATTTAGACTGTTGCCCCATGTAAAAAAGTTCCATAGGGAAGACATGAACATTTCATCCCCAATCAAATCAAATCCCAAGTATTTGTAATCTAGGTGGGAAAATGTCTCGGGATAGCTTTAATGACAAAGCAGAAAAGTCTGATATTCCATCATACTACTGCAGCCGAGAAGGGCAGAACACATGGGCAGCCTATTAGAGCCAGCTAATCGTATCAGTTCCAGATTTCAACGACCCCCACCCCCCATATCCCAGCTGGAAATGCCCTTAGATAGTGGGTGCACTGCTGTACATTGACAAAACTGCTTTGAAGTCACACTGAGGTATCATTTGACCCAGGCTGTGTTTTAAACATGCGGATGTGGACTGAATTTATGTTGTGTAAAATACAGCCATCGAGGACTCTTCCTCACCTTCCTCTGGTCTGTAATGCTTTCTTTTATATGTCAAAATGTGATTTAAAATGTAATCAGAAATGCAATAACTGTAAGGAAGCTAGGGTTGCAACTCAGGGTTTTGTTTTGTTTTTGTTTTCCACACACGCAAATTCAGTGGAGCGCAGCTGATTTACACCTGATGGGGTCCAGAGTTGGGATAACTTACCACCTTTGCAATTTACTGCTCTGTGTGTGTGTGTGTGTGTGTGTGTGTGTGTGTGTGTGTGTGTTGTACTATTCTGCAGCTTCTGGAAGTGGGTGAGGGGACATAGAGAAAATCAGATTGAAAATTAGAACCTCTTTTTCTGACAAGCTCCTCACTTTTAACAGCAATATGGCAGTCAGGTACATAATGACCCTTTCCATGCTGGGAATATGGCTGGTGGTTCTTTATATTTGGGAGAGAAAGCATTTTAGATTTTTTTAAAAATAAATAAATAAATAAATCTGAGTATGGGAGAAAGAGAAACCAATCAATTCACTAGGGATTTATGAGAAATTTGTTTCAGTTCATTTGTGATTGGGATACAATCACTTTCCAGTGCCGGCTTAAAAAACAAAAACCCTCTATGGGAAGGATTTCCCTGCTGCCCCAAGGTGAGGATTTTTCAGGCATGTAGTGCAAAGAAATCCTCCCTGCCAGGAAGGCCAACCATCACTTCCTATCCCTGAAGCAGCTTCCTGCCAAATCTCTCACTCTAAAGGGGTCCTCAGAGTAAGGGTTCGGGAATGCAGCTCTCCAGAGCAGCCATCTCTGATCTGTTGCTCTTGGAAACTCCCTCAAAGGAAGAAACTGGGTGAATGGGCTCTCTGAAGAGCCAACCAGGCCAAAAATGATTCACTCTGAGGAGGGGTCCTTCCTCAGAGTAAGGCAGGATGGATGAGCTGCCCCCCAGAAACAGCCTGTAAAAGTGGTCTCCACGACCACCTCATCTACAGCACCTTGCTCTGAGGAAGGACCCCCTCCTCAGTGTGAGGCCTTTGCGGCCTGGCTGCTTCTCCAGAGAGCCCATCAATCTTATATATTGCTCTGAGGACATTCTCAGAATGAGAGATGGAGTAACGACCGCAACAGGGAGAGTGGCAGCAGCACGCATCCTGCTTTCTCTGACTAAAGGACATGTGTTACCACTGCATGGGCTTTCTTACCATGAGGTAGGCACTCAGCAAGTTGGTTGTTGGCACCACTCTTCCAAGAGCTAAGGAGAATATTCCTACACCTCAGGTGCAGGTGGGTGGTAAAATGGTCCTGCACATTCATCCTTGGCTACTTGTAAATCAAGCATGTGTGCTAATAAAAGAGGCAGACAGTGTGCTAAACAGAGTCGAGAAGAAGCAACCAAGACCATCATCTTAGGAGACATTCTCCCGTGGTTCACTGATACGTTTCTGTCTCGTTCAACTGCTGCCAATAAGAGTCCGGCCCAAACAGTGATTTGCAAGATTGCAAAGTAGACATTTGTTTATATAATCTATGTTTATGTAATATATACATCAGTGTGCTAGCCATTACAAAGAGAAACTAGGGACTTAAGGCAGAGCATTTTCCTTTGAGTTGCTTTGCTGTCTTTTTTGCCTGAAACTTAACTATTCTACTCTCAGTCCTAAACTTGTAAGTTTTGCTTTGGGTTGTTAGACAGTACAAAGGGGGATACGAGTTATTTCTTCTTTAAAGGGCCTCTATTCCTGGCAGAAGAGAGTCAAGTAGACTAGAAATAGCATACATACACGTCTAGCAATGTCTACAGCCAAAATATGCAAAACTGTATATTTTTCTAAAGGAAAAAGGATCTTAATGGTTCAGGCACTCAAGTGAGGCTCATAAGAGATCAGAATTTGCTTCGGCTGTCAGAGACTTACTTTACAATTCTGTAAACTTTAATGCTATTCTCTTTCCAAATCATTAGTTTGCCATACTTTTACTGAGTTTAAATGGAAGTTTTTCTTCTCTTTCTCCTGTGTAGACACCCAATCCAGATCTGGGTCTGTAAACTCTTCAGTGAAAATACACTTTATTCCCTTTTCCATTAAAGCACACATTACTTAGCTGTGTAGCTCTGGTCTTGAATTCCTGTCCCTCCACACATACACATAACTTGTCAACATGGACCTTAGATACGAATTAAGACCCTAGCATGATGAAGCAAAACCAGGGCAGAGCCAGCTATGCTAGGCTGACCATCTGAAAAGGAGGACAGGGCTCCTGTAACTTTAACAGTTGTAGAGAAAAGGGAATTTCAGCCAGTGTAATTTGTATGCAATTAGTTCCTGGTGAAATTCCCTCTTCATCACAACAGTTAAAGTTGCAAGCACTATACTAGAGTGACCATATACAAAAGAAGGCAGGGCCCCTGCAACTTTAACAGTTGTGATGAAGAGGGAATTTCACCAGGAACTAATTGCCTGCAAATGACACTGGCTGAAATTCCCTTTTCTCTACAACAGTTAAAGTTACAGGAGCCCTGTCCTCCTTTTCAGATGGTCAGCCTAGCCCATGTCGCCTTCCCTTCTCAAATGGAGAAACAAAGAGAATGTAGCCAGGTCTGCTTTGCTGCATGAAAGGCTTCCCTGAGAGGGAAAGTCCATGCACAGCAAAGCCTGGTCCTTGGCTCAAGCAACACGTGGTAGATCCACCCAGCACTTTGGCCAGGTAGCAATGGATGACAGGTAGGTATGGCCATACCGCCTGCCAGCAAGGGATGTTGTTATGCATCATAACATCATACAATCTATGGAGGGCTCTGTGGTTTACTATGCAAACCGAAACTAAGTTGTTCTCTGAAATTTGTACTTTTCTGAATTTTCTGAGTTCTCCAATCAAAAAATGCATACAAAAATATGCACTGTATATGCATACAAAAATCATATTGTATGGAACATGACATTCACAGATGTGTTCTGTTAGGAACATTGCTTGCAGAAATGTGTATATTAGGCTAAAATGCATACAAAATTGTATATTACGAGGGGTGCTCACAAAAATGCTTATGAACTTTCATGCAAACTTATTCCTCCCCCCCCCCCCAAATTTTAGACTGGAGAAATTCACAAAGTTCAAGCTGAACTGAACTTAAGATTGGAAAAATCAGAAGTTGAGAATCCAAATTTCTCCCAGTTTGTATCTAGGCATGGACAAGTTTGTCCATGCCTAGATACACCACATGAGCCCAAGCTACTAAGAAATGAGACAAGAACTACCCACCCTTTGATTGTAAAATACCTCAGAATAGGGAGCAGTGGGTTCCGTGGGGTAGGCCAAAACAATTCTGGCATGTCTTCAACCAGCTAAGTATGCCTGCACTGTTTCTATCAGTTTACATCACAGTGCAGGTATAAGTATAAGCTAAAAGGCCACTGAACGAGGTAGCTTTCCCAGGGTGTGCAATTACAATACCACCGGCGTGAAACACCCTGACATGGCGCACATGGAATTCTGCCCTGCTCCGTCTTCTCTCTATCCAACACAACTGATCCAAGCCAATGGTTCAGAACCTGGAAGAAAGAACTCTGCACACCATCTGTTCTAAGTGAGAAGAACAGCCAAAGCCTTGAATAAACAGCTTTAAAGAAAGGTTCAGTTGATTCAGCTCATTATTTTGGTCTAGTGTATAATCTTGTCTGGAATATGTGGGGCACTGTTTGGATAAATACGGAAGCTCTCACACAAAAGCAGACGGGAGGAATGGGCAAATGTTAATAGGATTGTGAGAAGGAAAGGTTACCTTAGCTGCTCTAGAAAGACAGCATCATTTTCACTTGTTTAAAGTGTACTTTACAGAGAGGTGCAGTGACTTTTCTCATAAACTTGAAATTCAGTCAAAGTTCAGGAAAGACATTTCATTAAAATTTCCAAATTTGGATTTCAAAATTTGACTCTGAATAAAATATCATTATACCCCCTTAAAATAACACTTTTTCACGAATGTCAACATAAATAAAATTGCCTTTGAATTGCAATAATAGAATTACTTGCACCGTGCCCTTTGCCTCACCTGTAGCAACCACCAGCTGGCCTCGTGTTGCATTTGGTTCAATGTGCAATGTGCCTGGTCATCTGCAGGGACTGGTGAAAGGCCCATGTGCCCCTCCTCTAAAGGAATCCAGCAGGCCACCCTACCTAGCATGAAGCATGCAGATTACTCGTGTTCCAAGACAGGGCAGCCTGCCTGCTGGGATTGTGAGGAGATAAAGCAGGCGTGTCGAATCTCTTTCAGCCCAAGAGCCAGATTCAACTACATAGAAGCTTTTTTTGAGTTGCGTTCCAGTAGTGGGTGGGGCCAAAGGCCAAAGGGGTGGGGCCAATAATAATAATAAAAATGCCAGCACACTGTAGTTTAAAGCTCTGACTGCTAGTTCTAAGCCTTCGGAGAGGCATTTCGACCTTATAAAATGGTGGTGTTGGTTTCCTGGCCCCCAAAAAGCAGGCAACCACCACACAAGTGGTGGTTGGGGAAAGGGAGAGGGGCCAAAGGGGAAATCCAGAGGGCCAGTTTGGGACCCTAGGCAGACTGGATTTGGCCCACAAGGCTGTGGTTCAACACCTCTGAGGTAAAGGGTGGAAGCTCTGTATATGTGCTCCCCATTCAATATCAATTACAACAGCCACTTGAACTGTGCCCTGTGCAATGCACAGTAAAACGAGAGGGGCAAAGACAAAGCAAAAAATAATTCAGTGATGCCCTACAGGTATCCCCATAGCGCATGCTGGATGGGGCTGCCCATAGCCAAGGCGTACAGCAATAAAGTATTCCAACTTTTGTCAACTCCGCTCTTCCAGTTTTGTACCTCAAATCAAGCCTATGAAGTAAATGCATGTAATTTTGCACACTTCGCAAAATGCATTCTAGCTGCTGGAGGTGAATCTTCTGATTGCTGACTCTAGGCCTGCAGGTCACAGCAGGCCACTTCTTGTGCTGAGTTAAATGCATATATAAAACTATTTCATATGAATTTTATGGATTACCAAAATCAAAACCACCCCTCCACCAATGACTGCTTCTGCACTAGTACTGGCCTACAGGAATGGCACTTGTCTGCTTGGCCTAGCCAAGGGGTTCATGGGGTTGTGGCTTTTCCTCACACCAGGATTAGCCTAGCTTCCAAGCGAGGTGACCATGGTGTGGGGACTATATGAATTGCCAGCTTGTTTCATGCTACCTCGAACTATTGGGGTGTGTTGAGAAGGAGACTCCCAAAGGCAGTTCCTGCACCAATGAGAAAAGCTCAGAAAAGACTACTTGTGGTCTTCCAGATTTGGCAGACCTTTCTGAGCAAAGAGTGGATAGTTCATTTTGTCTTTTTTTTATTTGATGTCAAAATACTGCTTCTGATCCAGCCTTACATTCACACCATTCCAAGGGCCTTTTCTGAACAGAAATGGAACACTTTCTCGCTGTCAGCCCATACAAATTTGCCCGGCCTGTTTTTCTAATCAAATCTCTGTTGCAAGTTAGAATAGTCTGTTCAAATATCATGATTAAACAATCTAGTAGCAGTCATCTTTCCAGGGAAGCAGACAGCCAATGCTCACCAGCAGTTAGATGTCTGACTGGCTTTTTGCCATTTCCCTTCTTTTGATAGCAGCAATCCAAGCTGAAAATCAAATGCACAAAGTTGGAACATCTAAACCCCTTCCCTTGTCATCAAGGAGGTTAAACAAATCTTTCTTTCATTTCATCTGGAAACAACCCACTATAAACTCTATGCCAAGCACAGCACAGATATCTGTGTCTTGCTCAGGACTGTTTACATCTCAATTGATGGACTGACCTTAAATTTGACTAAGGCTTTCTCCAGTGAATCACAAGATCAGGCCAAAGGACTTTTTTAAAAAAAAAACTTCTGCTGAATAGACCCAGGTAAATTGAGTCGATACAAAATTAATTGGGCCAGAGGAAACCACAGAATTCCAAATTTATGAAGACACCAGGAATGCAATAACTGATTCCAGAAGAAAGATATGAACAACGTAATGAGAGACTGATATAGACCTGTGGTATGCGGCATATCACATTGCAATCTGAACTTAATTTTAAAATGTAATTTTATTTAGGATGCAATAAATAATATCCACATTTTCTTTTCCTGAAGTGAACGTAAGTGTGCTGTGGATATATCAACAAGCTTACAGGAGAGCAATGTCTCCCTCCCACATTCTCTGATGCCTTGATGCCCAATTTACTGTGCATTTAAGTATTGTATCGAAATTCCGACTAGGCACACAAGGGCAGAGGATGGCCCCCCACAGGCCCGGGTGGACCTGCCCTGCACTAGGATGGGCCCATGCCTGATTGCTTTCAAATCTTTGAGAGCAGTTGGCCATGGTTTTGCCCTAACCCCTTTCTTGTTGCTGCATTAATGGCAGCTGCCATTAACTAGGGTGACCAGATAAAATCCAGGTCAGGGCTCCTGTAACTTTAACAGTTGTAGAGCAAAGGGAATTTCAGCCAGTGTTATTTGTATGCAATTAGTTCCTGGTGAAATTCCCTCTTCATCACAACTGTTAAAGTTGCAGGGGCCCTGCCTTCTTTTGTATATGGTCACTCTAGTATAGTGCATGCACATTTAACTGTTGTGATGAAGAGGGAATAGCACCAGGAACTAACTGCATACAAATGACACTGGCTGAAATTCCCTTTGCTCTACAACTGTTAAAGTTACAGGAGCCCTGACCTGGATTTTATCTGGTCAGCCTACATTAACATAGTGTGTGTGTGTGGGGGGGGGGGGAATATACAATTTCCCGAGCTTCAGGGAATTTGTATATTTCTCTCTCCTGCCTCACCAATGGGGCCTTAAGGGACTTATACACAGGGCATTTAAGGCCCCCATTGGCAGGGGAAAGAAACACACAATTTCCCCAAAACTAGGGAAATCACATATTTTCCCCTCCACTCTAATGCTGGCCACCGCCATTACAGTGGACTAGGAAATAGGCTGACCATCTGAAAAGGAGGACAGGGCTCCTGTAACTTTAACTGTTGTAGAGAAAAGGGAATTTCAGCCAGTGTCATTTGTAGGCAATTAGTTCCAGGTGAAATTCCCTCTTCATCACAACAGTTAAAGTTGCAGGGGCCCTGCCTTCTTTTGTATATGGTCACTCTAGCATAGTGCCTGCACCTTTAACTGTTGTGATGAAGAGGGAATTTCACCAGGAACTAACTGCATACAAATTACACTGGGTGAAATTCCCTTTTCTCTACAACTGTTAAAGTTACAGGAGCCCTGTCCTCCTTTTCAGATGGTCAGTCTACTAGGAAAATACATGCCTTGGGGAAAATACAGCCTTGGGGAAATTGGTGTTTCTCCCTCTCCCCCCCATGCCAATCAGTGCCTTAAAGGTCCTCTTAATGAAAGGCCACCTTGTGTTAAGAGGGACTTTAAGGCCCCATTTGGTGCAGTGGATAGCAAAGTGTCCTTTCCAGGGTCTCCAGAAAGTGCAGTTTGATGAGGGCTCAGGAAACTTGAAGTGGAGCTGTGTGCGCAGGGCTCAGCGAGTTTGTGGGCCAACCTCCCCCCTCCTTGAGTTCTTCAGAGCCTAATTTAAGGGGCAAACTAGATGGGACCCTAATTTGTGTGGATGCAATTAATATGCACTCTTTGCTCTGTAAATATTATGAGCAGCCTCCACAGGCCTTCACAGCCTTGGGACTGTGGTGGCCATGGGGAAGGTTAACTATTTCTCTCCTCACCATGGTCCTGACAAAAATGTGTCTTTCAAAAGCTGTTATTTGCCATTTGTTTGAAACTCCTGCCAGCATATAAAGGGTAACATTGAGTTCTCCTATAGGTTTGAAAGTACGAAATTAAGTATGTGGGCATTAAAATGCAAACTGAACAACCCCCTCCCCATCCCAGTAGGCACACCATCATTTATAAGTATTCAGCAACACTTAACCAATTAAACCAACCAGTGCCTAATTTCTACATCTGCATGTGGTATATTTGGAGGCATGTAAGAGAACAAATCTGTGAGCAGATGCTGGGGAGGAACACATCAACTTGTCTTCATAAACCAGAGCAAACAGATATCATATATCTATGAAAAGGTAAGGAACAAAGCAATTTTTGAGGCAGTAAATATTATTTTATATTTTAAAGATTGTTGCTAGTATGAGAAATGTCTGGTGTCTATACAGAAATGGCTCTAAAATAATCACCTTCACACGTGCATGTTTAGAGTGCTCATTTATAATGAGCACGGCAGCTCAGAAGCCAAACTGTGGATGTTCCCCCCAAAATGAATGCAAGGTACAACTGCAATGGCAAAAGGAACATTAACATCTGTGATCAACGCTTGGTGTTTATAGACTTCGACATGTAATAAAGAAAGGAGCATTACCATTTAGGTTATAGGTACACATATGAACCGATGATCTGTTGCCAAGGTTGTTTGACAGGCAGAAAGTGACATGAAATGGAAATCAGAGTGGTGATAGGAGCCAGAAGGTTATGAAGTCCAACAGTGAAGCACCAGACAAGAGCCTCTTACCCTTGGATCAGTCTTAAAACTACAGCCAAGAAAATGATAGAATCTGGAGGTTTATGCTAACAGTTGTATGGGCTGATGTTTCCCAGATAGAACATAGGTTTGTAGAAGTCAGATAGAGATAGATAAACAGGGTCATCATGGGGCCCTTTCCAGCCAATTCTATGACAAACATTTGATTTGCTTAGGGACTCCCGTCAGCCTCCAAACTCAGAGGTTGATGGGGATCCTATGCAGAGCAGGAGGAGTACAGAGGTGATCTTCACTAGGGGTGTGCACGGACCCCCCGGATCGGATCAGGACCCGGATCGGGACCTCCAATTTTGTCCCGGACCGGTTCGGACAAAATCGGAGGCCCTCCGGACCGGATCGAGTCCGATCCCGACCCAAAAATTGTAAATTTTTGGATCGGCCGCCATTTTTTTCCCCATAGACTTGCATTGCAATGCAAGTCTATGAGGAAAAAATGGCGGCGGGTGGGTGAGGGGGGGCCTAACTCCCTCCCCCCCCTGGGCCGTCCGCTGTGGACGGCCCCGGCAGGTAAGATAATTTATCCGATTTCCCACTGGACCGGACTCGGATCGTGGATCGGGTCCGATCCAGTGCACATCCCTAATCTTCACCTCCATGCTCCCTCTGTTCTGCATTTTAGCTAGACAGGTTTTTCACCCACCTAGCTGAAGCATCGAGGAGGGGGAGGGAAGGAGGTTGGTGAAGGCTGGGGCTAGCTCATATTCCCACTTCCCCAGGCCCCTCCCTTCTGGCATGCCCCCTTTCTGTCCTCTCTGAGGTTGCCTTTCTGACCTTAGAGGCAGCTGCCATGGGTCTCTCCATGCCAGCTGCAAGGGGGAAGGGGAGGGGGCAGGGAGCTTGGACACCTGGGTCTGAGTTCAGAGCACTATCTCTGACCTCAGATCCCAGAATCTGAAGTATCATATGGCCCTCCGCAGACACTATCTAGGGGCCATACAATTACTCTAAGTGCACTTTTAAAAATGGAAACCCAAAGTGATGCAGATCTGTTTTGCTCTGTTTGCTCTATGGGTCTGTATTCTCCGCTGTTGTGCCCTCCAGAAGTTTTAGACTACAGCTTCCATAATCCTCGACCATTGGACATGCTGACTGGTTCTGATGGGAGCTGAAGTCCCTAATAGCTGGAGTGTACCATGCTCCTTTGGGTGAACAGAGACAGCCATTTGCAACCTGTCGGTGTTCATGCAGTAAATTGGTTGTCTATATTGCCCTGCCAAGTGAAATCAATTCCCTGTTACCCCAGATTTCTGAACAGTTCAGCCAGTGTGGTGTAGTGGCTAAAGTGTTGGACTGGGAGTCAGGAGATCTGGATTCTGGTCCCTGCTCAGCCATGGAAACCCACTGGGTGACTTTGGGCCAGTTACAGACTCTCAGCCCAACCTACCTCACAGGGTTGTTGTTGTGAGGATGAAATGGAGAGGAGGAGGAGGAGGATTATGTACGCTGACTTGGGTTCCTTGGAGGAAAAAAGGTGAGATATAAATGCAATAAATAAATAAATAAATAAATAAATAATAAATCACATAACATAATTTAGTAGTCACTGTGTTTTTAGTTTTAGTTTTGAATATGTTAAACATCTAAATGGATGAGGTTTTTTTTGTTTATTTGTGTATCAGGATGATAGAGATGACTGACTTCTCAAGGGGTCACATGCCCAGTTTGCTATGAAATCACTTGCTAAGTGGTTGCATGTTTGTTTGTTTCCCTTCTGTCACATAAATATCTCAATTTTTCCTTCTATCCCATTCATATCACACCATTGAGGCATGAGAGAACCCATTTCCATGTTGTCATTCAATTTAATTTCTCTGGGTTCAACAGGGGTCCAATGGTACTCTAAGGGAACGGTTACAGCTCATTGGTGGGGTGCATGCTTTACATGTAGAAGGTCCCAGGTTCACATTCCAGCATCTCCAGGTAGGACTGAGAAAAGTCCTTTCTGAATTACTGGACAGCTGCTGCCAGTCGGTGTCAACAGTACTGAGCTAGATGGACCAAGGGTCTGACTCAGTATAAGGCAACTTCTTGAGTTCCCAAGTTAGAATTATGGAGGTCAGCGGTCTGGATCTTCCAGGGAAAAACAACAATGGAACAGTCAACCAATGGTCCTCAGCACTAGTCTTTAACTGTGATTGCAGATGTTCTGCATTATCAATTTTCTTCTACATCACTGTTTTATAATGGTATTGAAGTGCACTGACAACTGTTGCGGCCTATGACACATTATATATACAATTTTAAAACTGCTTTCAAAATGCTATATCATGCTTGGTGTAGATCTGGCCCTGGTTCATCTCTCTCTCTTTTTTTCTTCAGCTTACTGAGACACATAAGCAGGTATGTGGGGGGGGGAAGGAATTTTCATGAGCAGACACATGCACTTCAGCACATTTGCACAGTGGGGGGGAAGAGAAAAGAAATGTGAAATGGAACAAACTAATTGCACATGAAGTCTAGAAATGACACATGGTGCCATCCTGGAAACAAGGTCAAGTCAACATGAGAAAATATATAAAAAGACAGAAATCACTGGTACCCCTAGCCATAGACTAGTGAGCCCCAATGCTCTAGGGCTAGGAAGGAGAAGCTCATTTTGAGTTTGGACAGCAACTAGGGATGTATGAGGAATTCATTTCAGATTGGTTTTTTTTTAATCAGGATTCACCCAGTTCACAGCTTCCAGACCAAAGACGGGCTCAGACACAAATTGTGTCGAAGACCATGAATTTCCGACCTTGCAATGTGATTCTCAGACCCCTAAAATGTGTTTGACAGCATCCATACATTTGAAAAATGTGTTTGAAAATGTGTACTTTTGAAAAATATGCACAAATGTGCTTTAATCAAGAAGGGAATATTGGTTGTATTACAAAGATGTGCATAACCGATGCACACATTTGGAAATATATGCACGAAAATATGCATGGATTTTCATGCTACAAGGAAAAAACAAAGCTCGCAATCTGATACAGATTTGAGTCAGGAACAAACTCCAAGATGAAATTTGGAGAACTGCTGGGATGGACAGGTCAGTTTATTGCTGGTCCAATTCACTTTCTTATTAGTACAGTCATAAGAGTGTTCCTTCCTGTTTCTGCATTTATCTGGAATTTATTTATTTATTTACAATGGCATGAAAATATACATATTTAACTTATGTTCTTATTCCACATTTCTAAACATGTTTTTTTCTCATGTTACACATTTCCAAATGTTTTTGATAATTTAAACATAATTTGGTACATTTTTAAGATGAAAATTCCATTGTAATTCTGAAATCTAAAAGATTAATGCATTCCAATCTGCACAGTATCCGGGAGAGGCAAATCAAGGGCTCATCTATACCTAACAGTGTAGAGACAAGGAAGGGGGAGGATCGCAGACTCACCTGCTTTCGTGATCCTCCCCCAGAGTCTACACCACCGCACGATGTCCCAAACAGAAAGAGGGATGTCGCGGGCGTCGCGGGTGGCATGTTTTTTTCATGAAGAGGAGCCATGTGGCCCCGATCCACAGAAAAGGTAAGTGAACCCCCCCACTCCCAACCCCCCCATCCTGGGGATGGCAAAATTGTTTCCCTCCTACCCCCGCGCAGCTCAGTGCCCGTTTTAAGACACAGGACAATGAAAAAAACAGGATATCCCTGGTTTCTGTTCTCCTGGGGTTATCCAGGGGTCGTCCTTAGGTCATCCCCGGTTGGTCCCGGGATCCCCTGTGCATCATGTGGATGCACAGGGATTACCTAGGGATGACCCCAGGATAAATCCCTGCTGTAGCCATGGCCCAAGTCAGTTCATATTGGAATTCACAAAGAGAAAATTCCTTAAGCATCTATAAATACACCCCTAAATGTTGATTTTTGTCATACAAGAAAACAAATGTATATTTTGTTGGCAGAGGATAGATGGTAAATTACCTGTTCATCTATTGACAGAGATTAGACAGAAATAGTGGACCAATTCACAGAAATGGTTGACTTAGCTAGCAAAAATCCTTTTAAAAAAATGACTTCACAAGGCCAAACCACATGTAATTTTGGATAAAACATTTATGTACTTCTAGCAACTAATTGCCATTTTAAAGGCCTTTTGGAAACCATTTCAAACTTTCAGAGTACAGAAAACATTCACAAGTTGTTACAGTATCTGAAGTAATCATACTAATGGGTTTTTTTTACTGGAAACTGAGGGCAGATATAATGTCTTTAGAGCTGTGGGTCTGGTTTAGAACTGGGCTCACTGCATTTGGCTCAGCTGTATCTATTCTTTTCCATGGTCAGCCTCTGGGAAAATAGTGGCTTTCCCAATTTGCAGTTGAAGCTGACTGTGGCTGGCACTGATTGGCTAGCACTTGTGCTATCTGTCACAAGCTACTCTCCCCTCAACCATTCTGAACAATTTTGCCATTGTTTTTTAACCTGTTCCTAGGTGTGTGTGTGTGTGTTAAGTCTACAGATCAACAGATAAATGAATAAACATACATGCAGTGAATTGGATTTGTGTGTGTGTTTAAAAAATAAGGTCCAGGCAGCTGACCTGAAAATACGAAACAAGCAAGATTCATGGATGGACTAATGATCATGGTATCTTACTGGATCTGCTCTGTGAAATGGGAGTAGAAGGCACTGTGCTACACTGGTTCCAGTCCTACTTGCAGGGCCGATTCCAGAAAGTGATATTGGGGGTTTCTGTGCCACCCCATGGCCATTAAGCTGTGGGGTGCCACAGGGCTCTATGCTGTTCAACATTTATATGAAGCTTCTGGTTGAGGTCATTGGGGTTTGGGGGTTGGGTGTCATCAGTATGCTGACGATACTCAGCTCTACTTCTTCTTGTCATCGGAGTCAGCTGGGGCAGTGAAGATGCTGGACCAGTGCTTGGAGGCTATAATGGGCTGGATGAGGGCTAATAAACTGAAGGTGAATCCTGATAAGATGGAAGCTCTGTGGATTGGTTGTTCCCAAATCCAGGAATTGGGTAAGCAGCCTGTTCTGGATGGGGTTGCACTCCCTCTGAAGGAGCAGGTGCGTAGCTTGGGAGTACTCCTAGATCCATCCTTGTCACTGGAGGCCCAGGTGGTCTCTGTGGCTCAGAGTATATGGGGCCAGCTTCAGCTGATATGCCTGTTACAACCTTTCCTGGACAGGGATAACCTAGCCACAGTGGTGCATGCACTGGTAACTTCTTGATTATACTATTTCAATGCACTCTACATGGGGCTACCCTTGAAGATGACTTGGAAGTTGCAGCTAGTGCAAAATGCAGCAGCTAAACTGCTGACTGGTATATCCCACAAAGACCATATAACACCAGTCTTAAAGGAATTGCACGGCCTGCCTATATGCTTCTGGTCAGAATTCAAGGTGTTGGTAATTACATTTAAAGCCCTAAATGGCTTTGGACCTCGATACTTGAGGGAGCGCCTCTCCCTATATATGGTTGCCCGAGACTTGAGATCCATTGGAGAAGCCCTTCTCTGCATCCAACCAACTTGAGACATCCAACCAGCTTCAGAGCAGGATATGGGATTGAGACAGCTATGGTTGCCTTAGTGGATGATCTCCGCATGAGTATTGACAGGGGGAGTGTGTCCCTGATGGTACTTTTAGATCTCTCAGTGGCTTTCAATCCCATTTACCATGGCATCCCGCTGGAACGCCTGAGGGGTTTGGGAATCGGGGGCCCTGTGCTCCAGTGGTTCCGGTACTACCTCTTGGGTAGGTTCCAGATGGTAATGCTTGGGGATAGTTGCTCCTCAAAAAAGGAGCTGTTGTGTGGCATACCACAAGGCACCATCCTATCCCCATCTACTTGAAACTGCTGGGAGAGATCATCTGGAGGCATGCTATAGTTCCTGTGTACTGTTAGGAGTGACGTGGGAATGATGGAATTGTAAGGGGAAATACATTTCTGCCTGCTTGGCTTGATCTTGTCCATCACACAGGCAAAACACATGTTTAAAATTATTATTCTTTTGAACTAATTTTAGTTTTGGCCTGTGTTAATCTTTTCCCCAGGCTGACTTAATGAGAAAGCGTTGTCCTGTTTTTATTTATAGACAAGTCTAAAGCATTTACACTGTGCCTCAGCCACAACTGCATGCACACACTCCCAGGGTTGTGCAAGACACCCCCCCCCACTCCCACCCACCCATAGAATGACTTTACAGGAACATATGGGGCATGCTTAGCCTTGATGCCTGACTTCTGTTGTTACCACTTACGAAGTCAAAAGTTTCCTCCCGCTGTCGATTTCAGCATACAGCATTTTCTCTCTAAATAAAAGCCAGTTCCCTGGGATATATCTTGCTTTGTACATTTAAACTTATCAACAACTCATACATTATGCATTTTTGTATGGTTTGTGTTGTTTGCGTGACATAAAAGAAAGGAAAATACAATAAAAGCCAGCTTTCAACATTCCATTTCACGTCGCCAATGTTCTGACACATTCTAGCGTGACCAAGAAACACAACTTGGATGGGGCTGTAAGAGTTTCATCCATGCTTTCCTGGTGTTTGTGGGACATCTGGGTCTTGAGGGGAATCCACAATGGAGCTTCTTCCCATGCTAGCATTACCATCCCAGAAGTCTCAGTTACATAACTGGGGAGTCTTCCCAAGTGGATTGGATCTTTCAACATTACTGGAGATAAAACACCCTCCAGCAGCCACCTGAAATGGAAGATGTCAGTGGGACCTTACTCTGCATGCCTCTTGGAACAATGCATGATGTAGTATTGCTCTAGGGGCATTATGGAGAAATAAATATGGAAGCAGGCGGCCCCTGGGAGGAGAGTACAACCTCTTGCATGCTTATAATTAAGTACAATGCTACAAGCAGCATATGCATTTTTTTTCTTTTAAAGCCCATCTTACATTTAGTTAGATAGGGGGATAGGAGGAGAAGGTGATCACTAATTAAATCACAATCTTATTTTGATCCCAAATAATTTTTAATTGACTTTTCCCTCATGAGAAGTCTAGCGATTCTGTATCTCAGAAAGGCACTTGATCACGTTTGTCATCTTCAAAATGAATTCATTAGCATCTGTCAGCCCCCCCCCCCAAGGAAAAAAGCCAACACTGATAAAGGTCTCCTTTTACCTTCATTTATCTCCTGTCCCCAGAAGGTACACATCCATTAAGCTGGAAATTCAGGGTATGTGTCCTTTTGTGTTTCATTAAAGAGTTTTTAGAAAGTAGCTGCTTTGGCATGAAGATAGGCTCAGAAAAACACCTGTTTAGTTATCTGCATTTAAAAGAGAGAGAGAGAGAGAACAGACAGAGAGAGAGAACAGACAGAGAGAGTTACAAATCTAAACCGTATTGTAGGCCTCTCTGCTACTGTTCTCATGAAATATTACTTCCCAACAGTAATTGGGACCTGATTTATTATGTCTGCTATAATAATGTGAGCATTCCAGATTTATATAGGAGCTAATTTTCATTCAAAGTATGTTCCAGAATAGAATGAAGCTGACTCAGCTTCATGTTTTCGATTAATGTCTACTCAACCCATTGGTCAATTTAGCCCAGCCCTGAATAGGCACAGGGATAAGCAACTTGGGCCCATCCAGATGTTTTTGCCTACACTTTCCATCAACCCTTGTGAGCATAGCCAATGGTCAGGAATGATGAGGGTTGTAGGCCAAAACATCTGGAAGTCTATAGGTTGCTTACCCCAGTTGACCCTAACGGATAGGTAGAAGTTTTTTCATGCCAGTTCCTCAGCATTCTTCAACTAGAGATTGACAATGGGACATCATGCATGTAAAGAACATCCTCTGCCACAGAACTGGGTCTCCTCTCATACCATCTACCTTGCCCTGAACTACATTTCCCCTTTTAATGGTAATTTAATTTTGCAGATCAATATAGTATTGATTGTTTTAGAGTTTGCACATATTATTTAGTTATGATTATTTATTTATTAATTTAAATACATTTGTATCCTAACCTATATCACTGGGATCTCAGGGCAGTGTACAGATAAAGCATGATCTCAATTATATTTTAATTAAGTGGGTGTCTGCCAAAAATTGCAATAAGTACTCCTGAAAGCTTACCACTTTCTCCTCTGCTTAAAACAACTTTACACTGAAACAAATATCATAAAATAAAACACTAGAAAGCTTCACTCTCTTGTGGCAGTCCCGGTTTATGCATCTGGATGCAATTATAGGAATAGCTTGAGTGTTTGAAGTTGGATTGGCTGTGAAAAAAAAAATCTGATACTTTAATTTGCTTGCCACCTGAGGGAACAGATGCTTAGCATTATCATTTATCCTTTGTCTCTTTGTGGAAACAACCTATCCACAGTGATGTTGGCTGACACACCCATCCAAAAGACAATCTGTTTGCGGCCAACAGTAGAATTACAGTTCCATTTGGTGGACCCTACGCCTCCAGAGCACAGTGCCCAAATGGGCCTTGGTTAACACTTTTAATGAATTTTTTAAAAAAGAGAAATCCTGATGGTTTGATAACCACTCCACAGAACAGATGTTCAGGACAGTCAGTTTGCCAATTCTGCCCGAGGGAAGAAATGGATTGGCTAGAATCAGTGGTGTGTGTGATTTTTTTCTTGCCCAAACTTTTATTTAGAGGCAATATGCGATGCTGCCATTATGGCACCCATAGTGAATTAGCTTCCATGTTGGTTCTGGATGAGCCTTCTTTCTACCATTACTATTCCTCCCCAAGGGCTGAACATTCTCCTTTTAAAAACCTGTTCACTGGAAGGCATCCACACCATTTTAGATGGCATTTCACAATTATTTAATTTAGTTGACATGGGTCTCGAAAAATCCCAGAAACACATTACTAAAGTTATTTATCAAGGTTACATCACAGACAGGCATTTTCATTGTAGATGTGTATCAGAATTTTGTTTGTTTTGTTTTTGATAAGAACTTAGTGAAATTTGTGAAATGGGAAATCTAAAAAAAAAAATGCAAAATATGCAAATGTTTGAAAAAGAGAAACAGACAGATTTATCCATCCCTAGTCCGTGTGCCTCTGCATCTTGACTTAACCTGTGCCATCAATCCCTGGATGAATGATACAAGTGAGATACCAGTTTGAATAAAAGCCCATGAGTACTGTCATATATTTTGTTTAATACTAATGTCATGGTTCTCAGACTGTGGACATGACCCCCTAGGGAATGTGGAAGTGGGTGGAAAGTTTGAAGGTGTCAAGATCAGGCCCAGTCTCCCTGGTGTGGATCCTGAATTGGACTTGGAGCCTGAGGAAGAAGTAGACCAGCCAGGACAGGAAGTGGGGTAAGAAATTCTCCAAGACTCTCCAGAAGTTAAGGAGGAATCATCCCAGTACCTAATTGAACAGGAGGCCCACCAGGCTCAGAGATCATCTTCCCCCCTCCCCATCCCTGAGAACTCAGTCTTTGTCAGAGGTAGAGAGAGCATCAGAATTGATAGATCCCAAAGTCCGCCGCAAGGTCAAGCAGAGGAGTTGAGAAGAGGTAGGAGGCAGTATGCTAGACTAGCCACTCACAGAGTTTACAGCTTGAAGTTCCTCAGGCTCAGTGGGAAACTTTCCATTTAGTTGATAGGCTACTGCCTCATTTGGTAGGCTGATTAAGCTTAGAGGATAGCTCCTAGCATTCACACTCACTTCATGTGTGAAGAGATGTCTATTTACTGAAGAAAGTTTTGTGGATTGTACAGCAGACCTCTTTATTGTCTCACATCTTGGCAGGTGGGCTTAGAATAATGACGGAAGGAGAGACAGGATTCTAAGGTAGGTCGTGCCTTTCTCCACAGAAGACAAGATCTGGAGATTCAGTCCCTTGGTCACTCTACAGTGTGACACTAGAGGAGCCAGTGTTATGATGTTCTCCATATTCTGTTTCTTCAGGGCCTCACACTATATGTGCCAAGCATATCAACCTCCTTCAATATTCCATATGACAGGTGACAAAGCTCCTTGGTAATAGTATAGTGTTAATTAACAAGATGGGCGAATGTTCTTTAAGCTGA
This sequence comes from Anniella stebbinsi, assembly GCA_029215795.1. NCBI lineage: Eukaryota > Metazoa > Chordata > Lepidosauria > Squamata > Anniellidae > Anniella > Anniella stebbinsi. The sequence continues at coordinate 95,237,408 of JARDYH010000003.1, read as the reverse complement.
ACAAATAAATTAAGACTTTCCAATGAGGTGTTAATATAATACTTTCTAGCATTTCTCTGTATGTCATGAGGCAAGTCTGAGCACAGAATTGATGCTATTCTTAGGCAGACATATGGCAACTGCCAACCATGCAGGCCTACAACCATCTTCTGATTAACAGCTGAACAAGATTCGAAAGGCATACTTTATAAAGCCCTATTCAGATTCCAGTGTAATAGAGATGTAATACATATGTCAAATTATTGAGATGTCAGCTTAAATAGAAGCCAGTGTGTCATCCAGCAGTTATTGCTATTTGGGCCATCGGCATTAGTGCTAATATTAGCACATGAATGTGTGAAAGTGAGTACATGGTGTGCCACGGTAAAAATGCAAAAGGATTTAAAGGAATGATATGCAGTAAATCCTAAGTAACTCTCACTTTTTTATTAATATAATTAATCTCGGAGGGTAGCCATGAAAATCTGTCATAGCAAAAACAACAGAGATTCCTGTGACATCTTAAAGACTAACAATTTGATTGTGGCGTGACATATTACACATCTGCAAACTGAGGGAAACACTTTGTGTATATGAGAAAGTGCTCTCTACTCCATGAAAGCAGATGCCAGAATCATATTTGTAGTCTTTATGATGCCACATGACTCTTTGTGGTTCTTTCCATATAGTTACAATAAATGCTGCATCCAAAGATGCAAGGCAAGTAATTGCCTTGTAAAATTCAAATGGATTGCTTCCAGTGGTTTTATTTCTATTGGAAGGACAATGAGGAAATCAGATCTAATCCTTAAATGTGTTACCCTCCCCCAACATACACATTCAAAAAACCAGGGATGGCTGGGGGGGAAGGGCTTGTTCCAGCTGGGCTATCTGCCAGTGTGTTTGTTTTTAAGAGGTAATCCATATAGACCTCTTTTTAAAACTGACCTATGCATTTTTATGATCAATTTTCAAAGCAAAATCTTAACGATTGCTGTGTAGGACTCTTAGTAACTCTCAAATGTTTCCTGGAGTAATTTGAGCCCCAAATATAAGCCCCAAGGTTGCTGAACGTCATCCTCACTGGGCCTGTTCAGATAATACACTAAGCCATGCTTAGGCCACCAACCATTTTGCAGCAAATGGTTAGTGAGTGTATTTAAACCATGGTTATGTAGTCACCATGGTTAGGAATGTTTCACATGACACACTAAGAGCCTATCCACATTGCCCTTAAAACAACATATATTCTGTTTAAAAACGTGTTTTTTAAAGTCATTTCATTATGTGGTAGGACACACTGAGCAGTACTTATGTTTCATAGTAACTGCTTCCTCCATTCTCAAAGCATTCACTGGTGTCACACAGGGTTATTTCTGTGTTTTGCAGGCTGCTTGAGTTACGGAGACAGAAGTGGGTGGGTCAAGCAGCCTGCAAAACAAAAACCAAAGTAGAAGAGACCCAGAAGTAACCCTGTGTGACACCAGTGAACACGGAGGAAGCAGTCACTATGAAACGTAAGTACTGCTCAGTGTGTCCTACCACGTAATGAAACAACTTAAAAAACCACGTTTTTAAACAGAATATAAGTCATTTGAAGGGCAATGTGGATAGGCTCTAAGTCATGGTTCACGTGACATGCTAAACCATGATGTTTTGCTCAAAATGATTAACTGCTGTGGCTTAGCGTGTCATCTGAACAGGGTGAGTGAAGGCTGAATTCCATTTCGAGGACCTGTTGGGGACTTTATTCTAGTGGTGGGTGGGGCCAATAGTAAAAGGGGCAGGGCCAAAAATACCAGTGTAATTTGACTTCATGCTCTTTCTGCCAGTAACTAAGTCCTAGGAGATGCATTCCAATAGTGGGGAATGGGGAAAAGCCAGGATACCACAATCAGTGATTGGAGCAAGGAGTTGGGCCTAGGGCAAGGGAAAGAGGCCACCTGAGGAACTCCCAAGGACTGAACTGGGACCCAAGAAGGCCCAGATTTGACACCCAGTCCTGATATTCTGCACCAGTGCAGTAATAAGTAGTGTTCTAAAAGTAATGCTCCATGGGATTTTCTTTAAGTCATCAGGTCCTGCAACCAGGTTTATGTTTTTAAAATCATGAAGCCAAAAAACAATCACCTACTAACATACAGTGATCCTCAAAGACTGCTGGTTATGTTGGGACAGTGTTCTAAGGAAAGTGATAAATAAGAGTTTTTAGAGCCTCACAATCCTATACACACTTACCTGAAAGTAAGTCCCATTGAACTTGTGTTCCAGCTGTAACAGAACTCAGTAAGACTTATGTCTGAATAGACCTCTGTAGGATTGCACTGCACATATATGTTAAATTTCCTTTTAAGCAAAATGAATTTTAACCTTCTTTTCATTCTATCAGCGGTATTTCTAAACCAGGCATAATTTTAAACTCTTAGCTTGGGGTGGGGGTAAGGGGGAAACCAGGAATTTCTAATTAAAGTTGTCACTCAAATACCACCATATGCAAAATCTGAAGTGAGTTTCGATTTCTTATTTTTCCTCTGTTGGCTTTATCTTTGGCTTCCTATATCCCTTTAGTAGTTGATGGTGAACCCAGATGGTGCTCTCTGCATGCCAGGATGTTCCATTCCCTTTCAAAATGCTGTCAATATTTATATTTACTTTTATATGCTCTTTTTTCACTGATGAGGCAGCTAGAAGTCTTGTTTATGTTCTTACTTTATCTAGGCTCGATGGCCGCAAAGCAACCTTTTAATAATGGGTTTCCTTTCTCCCTTTTAAAACCACAAGTATCTATTCTTCACTTTGAAAGCCTATTTCTTCTTCTTGTCTGTAAGTATGACCACATTTCTCTTCTTTTCTGCTTTCACTATCTCTTCCCTTACTGTGGTCGTTTTAAAATTCTATTTTTACCTTTTAATAAATTGCTTGGACTTTTATATAATTTCTCTTCCCATTCATTTAGAGACCAGAGTTCCTCCAATAGCAGTCTTTTGGTGGAAAACAGCACTGGGCCAAAATTTTCTCCCACAAAAATTTTGACCATTCTCATTCAATTTGATAGTAAAAAAAAAAATGCATTTGAAAATAAATTCTAAAGAAGAAATTGCAGAGAAATTCCCATGGGTTGGGTTCAGGATACTTGTGCTTACCTTATTTATGAGATGGCTGAGGAGTGTGTGAGAGTATCCTGTCTTTCATAGTACAGTCATCCCTCTGACAGCCTGTAGCTTCCTTGGCTTCCCCCACTTCCTCCCCAGGGGAAGACATCATGAAATTTATTCCTCCCATAAGGCCTTTTCAGATCAGGAAGTGCAGGCAGCCTGGGAGACTGTAGAGCAATGGTGAGGTGTGTAATAGAAATAAAAAGATAGGCAGTGCCTCAATCACTTCACAGTGATTAGTTAAAGTGAAGAACACCCCAACACACATGCAAAATAAATTATAAAATACCCTGAGGCAGAAAAATGGAGGCCCATTTCATGGGGGTGGGGGGAACTTTCAGGAAGTTCCTGAGGTGTTTTTTCCTTACCCCTTAGAAATAAAAGGACACTTTCCAGAATTTTCTCCATATTTTCTTCACCATTTTTTTTTTTTTTTGGTGATGGCTGCATTCCTTCAGCTGAATGCCCTGGAGTGATGCTAGGTATATGGGGCATTTTTAGGCTGACCAGATGAAATCCAGGTCAGGGCTCCTGTAACTTTAACAGTTGTAGAGAAAGGGAATTTCAGCCAGTGTCATTTGTATGCAGTTAGTTCCTGGTGATATTCCCTCTTCATCACAACAGTTACAGTTGCAGGCACTATACTAGAGTGACCATATACAAAAGAAGGCAGGGCCCCTGCAACTTTAACAATTGTGATGAAGAGGGAATTTCACCAGGAACTAATTGCATACAAATGACACCGGCTGAAATTCCCTTTTCTCTACAACTGTTAAAGTTACAGGAGCCCTGACCTGGATTTTATCTGGTCATCCTAGGTGGAGAATGCAAAATGGGGGCCAGGCTGCCAACAGACTTGATGCTGTTGCCACTTTCAGGGCTGTGCAAAAACAAAACAAAACACAACAGAAAAAACTTAGAAAAAAGAAAATAAAAGAAAGAAGCCATTCTGCAACCTTTGCCAATGGCGATGCCTCCCTGTGAGAAATTGTTGGAGAATTTCTCCTGCCCCTGGAGAAATTCCGTGAAATTATGCTCCCCCATTTCTCCACCCAGAAATAGAGTGGATACTTTTGAGAGGCCACTCGCGCACAGCTCTAGTGGAAACTCACAATTAGAAATGTCACCATGCCTCTGGCTGTTTGGGATATACATACACATTGACACTAAATTATTGCAAAAAAAAAGGGAGGAGGATCACAAAAATTAAAGGGTGGAATCCAGATTTAGACACATGCTGTTGGGCTGCCAGAAGTTGACTTCCCCAGCCTCTCCTCTTTACAGCAGCCCTTCTACCCCCTTGAAACCTCTACACAGAGTGTGGGGAGCTGCTGAATGTGGGGAGCTGCGGTGCAGGGCGAAATCCCTGAAAAATGAGTGGAGGAACTCTCTGTGAACAGAGCCCTTCCAACAATATTAGGCAGATCCTCCAATCCCTGGGCACCAAGCCTCCTCTACACACACACACACACACACACACACACACACTTCATTTGAGCAGTGCCTCAAAGAAAGAGAATTGAGGTTTTTGAGGTTTCACTGACTGCCATTCATTGCAGAAATTATGCAGAATGTTTGGCAATTGTCATACTTTGAATCCTCTCCAACTGTTTTGAGACTTCCCGTGATGCTCATTTCTGGAATCATGTTTCGGGGTGATGGGAGGAGATGTCTTTGAACTTCCTTCTCTTTCATTTGCCTGGACAGCTGCATCCTGGATGGTATCTCTCCATGTTCGTCATGACAGCTCAATAGGAAACAGTGATCATATTCAGTGACAATGCAATATCTACTTTCCAAAAGGAAATAAAAGTAGGCCTCACTTAAGCAAGTACTACACTATGTACTTCAGCTCCTGAGTGGCCTTCAAAACACAAATGGAAGTACTTGAAAGCAAGAAGGAGGCAGTCACTCAGTCCATTTAGCATCTGCCCTCTATAGAGATTAGCAGTTTGCTTTTTTCCATTGTGCCCTCAGAACTAACATAAGCATCCTGTGCAATGTTTCACATGGGACATGTAATTAACAATGTAATCGATCATTTTACAGGTTGGATTCCAAGTCTCTCTGCTTTTTTGGGGTCATGTTTTGCTGAATGAGCACCAGATTCTCCTAGAATGAGTCAAAGGGGGAAAGTGTGCAAACAGAAAACAGAGCCATCCCATAAACCCATGACTGAAGAACGACGAGGTCAAGGAGAAAAAAAAAAAACAACACAATACACAGATGGACAACTATGCCCAATAACACCCGAGAGGCCAAAATATAAATTTGGATATGCGTCTAGTGAGACAGATGAGGCAGATAAGAATTGGCACATGTCTCTGTCCTGCTAGCCTGAAATTTACCACTCAAAAACCCACATGCCTACAAGGGAGTTTTCATGGAACACACATAATCAGTTATAACTGCCAAGATGATCATCAGCTCTAAATACCCAGAGTTCTTCAGCTGTGCTTTGCAGTTCTAATTATTTCATTTCTATTTATTATTATTATTATCCGGGCGAAGTATAAAGTGTTGGTTATTACCTTTAAAGCCCTACATGGTTTGGGTCCAGGGTACCTACGGGATCGCCTTCTCCCGTACAATCCGCCCCGCACACTTAGGTCCTCTGGGAAGAACTTACTCAAGCCAGTCAGAACTAGGCTGGCGGGTGTTACCCAGAGGACCTTCTCTTCCATCGCTCCCAGACTATGGAATGGTCTGTCGGAGGAGGTTAGACAAATTGACAGTCTTCATGAATTTAAGAGAGTCATGAAGACTGTCCTCTTCCGACAGGCCTATCCAGATGAATTTTAAGATGTTTTTAATGTTGTATTTTTCTCTTGTTTTTTAAAAAAATTTTAACTGTTGTGATTTTTATGTTTTATATTGTTGTTGTTCCCCGCCTCGATCCGGAGGGAGAGGCGGGCTACAAATAAATTATTATTATTATTATTATTATTATTATTATTATTATTATCTTTGTACGTATGCATCTAGATATTTTAGCCCCTTTCAAACAATTACAGAATGTGTGTATATTGGGTGTCTGGGGTGGCAGTAGGGAAACAACATTATGGCGCCAAGTCCTGTCAACCTATGTGTATACTCAATAGAATGATATGCATTACAGGGGTCCATGCATTGGATGGAGCATCACTGAAACACAGCAGGCCTCATGCCCAAGGTGTTGTGGCTTCCCTAGCCATGCCATCCGATGTCCATGAATTGAGTGTTAATGTCTGAGCAGGTGGTGCCTCTCAGGATTCCAAGCCCTCCCACCAAAGAGATTTGCGGTGCAATCCACATAGCCTTTATTCATTAAAACAACGACAACAACACCTCTCCACACCTGTAGTGACTGTGAAGACTAGAAGCTTTCCTCTAAGCCAAATTAGCCAAACAAAGCAAGGCACTTGCTTATCGACTAAATGGGTGGTTTCCTGCCATGCCCAACAGGCTTTTACTGGACACCCCCTTCAGAAAGGGTCTTCTTGACCCAACTTCTGATGTGCAGCTAGTCTGACAGAACACCTTCCACTTCCTCTCAAGTCTGCCCACTTGACCCTGCAGCAGACTCTGGGATCTGTCAATTCTGGTACTCCTTCCCCCTCTGACAGAGGCTGCCTCTACAAGGGAGGTTTAAAGCTCTTTCAAGGCTGATTAAATTTTTTACCTCTATAAGAGAGGAGCGCAAATTGGGGACTGAGACGCTTTAAACTTCCGATTATGTGCATTATCGAATGCACATTAAACCGCGAATTTTAATTTGCAGTGGCAGTTAAAGCGCCTTACCGCCATGTAAACATGTGATTCTCCGCATGTCAACAAGTTTAAAGCGCGTTTCAGTCGGCCCATAATGTGCTTCGCCGCCTCTCGTACAGAGGTATTAGGAGTAAATGCGCTTCCGCGAATATGCGCATAATCGGGCAGCCAGGCACCAAAGCGAATCCTTCTAGAGGTGGTCAAAGGTTGAGTTCCCAAGTGGGGAGGAGGAAGATGATCTCTGAAGTTGGGCTTCCTGTTCAATAAGATAGAGTGTTGTGTTATGAAGAGTGTAGCACCAATGCTGACCAGTGGGAAAGAGACAAAGTCCAATATATGTAGCGGTACACCTGTGAGTAGCGGACATGGCCAATTCTTCAGTCCTTTTCTGGTGTGACAACCAAGCTATGGTGCAGATTATCAACTCTCTTTCATCCCGTAATCCTAGGGTCATGGCACTTGTGCGCATATTCACACTGCATTGTCTCAAACATAACATCCTCTTTAGGGCAAAACACATACCTGGGCTGAATAATGATACTGAGGATGCTTTATCGCGTCACTAGGTTCAGCGCTTCTGGAAATTGGCACCTTGGGCTTGCCAAGCACCAGAGATTATGCCAACAACGCTCTGGCAGATTGGAAGAAAGAAATAGATCAAGCCATATGGCATTCTCTAGCCCCTAGCACCAGGTAGGCATATATTAAGGCAGGCAAGGAGTTCCAGGCTTTTCACACCAATAATCACCTGCAGAAAACTTGGCCTATCCCGGTCGAACATGTTCTGCAATTTTGCGCAAGCTCCCGTAACAAGGGCCTCTCCGCCCGTACGATTACTTCTAAACTGGCAACTTTAGCATTTATATCAAAAACTCAGGGTTGGGAGGACTCCATCGCAGAGTTCCGTGTAGTACAGGCTTTGTGAGGATGGGCTAGAGATGTTCCACGAGCACCTGACACAAGAATACCAATGTCACCTGAGGTGTTAATTGGTCTGCAGGCACAATGGCCATTACTTTGCCATTCACACTACGAGGCAGTTTTATTTCAAGCTGCAGCACTAACAGCATTTTTTGGGGCCTTCAGAATTTCAGAGGTCTTGGCATTATTGAGGGGAGACAAATCCAGAAGAGCATTTTTTTATTCTGACATGCGTATCGGGCCTCAGGTAGTGCAGTTGCGGCTCAGAAAATCCAAAACAGATCAGTTGGCTAAGAGGATCGAGGTTCAATTATTTGCCTCTCCTAAACAAGAGCTTTGCCCAGTTAGAGCGTTAGAAGCCTTTGCTACATTGAGGGGATCCTCATCGGGCTTTCTCTTTTGCCACCAGGACTTGTCACCCTTGACAAAATTCCAATTCTGGGCAGTCACTAAATGGGCCCTTTGTTCTTTGGGCCTGCCTTCTTTTCTTTTGGGGACACATTCATTTAGGATTGGAGCAGCCTCTATGGCAGCTTCACTAGGGTTTCCCATTTTGCAAGTTCAGGCAGTTGGCAGATGGCGCTCCTCTGCGTACAGGGTATACATAAGACAATTCCCGAAGTGACGCATTATTGCAAATACTAACATATTCGTGTTAAATTTTAGATTTCTGGCAAAACTCTGCCCCAATGCAAGTTGCAATATGTGGACACAGCATGATATTTTGGGCCAGCAGATGGGCGTCCAGGTCTGATTTTGGATTGCAGCTCGGTTTGGGCCAGCACGCAACCATTCGTTGGCTTGGCAGGCGAGGTATGCGGTGGGAAAACCTCATACCTACTTTGCGGCAATATCATTCTCTGCTGCACCCCCCCACACACACACACACACAAATATTGCTGATCCATCTTGGGGGTAATGATTTGGGCCTGTTGAAGGGCAAGGTCCTAATCTTGCAAGCTTTGGTGGATTTCCAGCTAATCCACCAATTATGGCCTGGCGTCAAAATTATTTGGTCCTGCATATTGCCCCGGCTGCTTTGGAAGGGTGCTAGCAACCCTCTGGCTTTGGAAAGGGCCCGGAAAAGGGTCAACACAGAAATTTATAAAAGCTTAATTGAGCACGGAGATATTAGTATTCGACATTCTGAAATACGCCGCTTTCGGAGGGAGCTGTATAGACCTGATGGAGTACACCTATCTGAGGAAGGCAATGCAATCTTTGTGGCAGAGTTGCAGAAAGGCATCCTAGAGGCTATTGGTCGGGGGGGGAGTGGGCAACTAAGCTAAAGCTTGTCCCCCCTGAGGTGGTAGGTGCGGGCAATTTTAACCTTATTAATGGTGAGCATTCACTGGCACTGTTGTGGTGATGGGTAACGCCTGAGGCCAACCACTGAAAACCCCGCGGCATCAGTTGGGGGGATAGGGCTTACCTTTGAGGTCAACTCTCCTCGTCTACTCGGAGCCATGCGGCCTGGGGGGAGATGACACCGGTAGACCTCCCAACCCCAGGATGGGGAAGCTCGGGGGTGGCGATATGGCAGGCACCACTACCCGGGCTGTGAATGTCTCGTCCGATCCCAGCTGTGGCCAGGCTTGGCCATACCAAATTGCCCGCTTAGACTTTCTCCCCCACTCCCTAAATTTTCTCTGCTGAGCTGAATAAAAGTGGCCCATGTTTAATCTCACTTCTGTGTGTCATCTCGTCATTTCTCTTCCTTCGCCTCGCAACTGTTGTGATGAAGAGGGGATTTCATCAGGTGCTGTATGTATATAAATGACACCTGCTGATGTCCCCTTTTCTATACAACTGTTAAAGATACAGGAGCCCTGTCCTCCTGTTCATATGGTCATCCTACCAGTGGTGGGAGTAGAAAGCAGAGGCATATTGGGACTGGATTGAAGAAGGATGGCCTTAGATTTACGGGATCAAAAAACTCCCATTTCCCTGACACAACCCCCAGAAGTAAAGCCAAGTACACTAGTCCTGGAGGTGGTCCTTTTTTTGGGGGGGGGGGATAGAAAATTGTAAAGACAAACTCGGAAAAAAGCCACTACCCTGTGTGAGCTTGGGAGGGCATAAGAAGTTGTGGTACTTCTGCCTCAAATCCTCCCCCAGATGTACCCATAGGACTGGTCTTAAAGTGTGGAATTACAATGGGGCTGTAGCTCAGTGGTAAAGCACATGCTTTGTATGCAGAAGGTCCCAGGTTCAATCCCCGGCTTCTCCAGTTAGGGCTGGAAAAACTCTTGCCTAAAACCCTGGAGAGATCTGCCAATCAATGTTGACAAACTTGGGCTTGACGGACCAATGGCCTGGCTCAGTATAAGGCAGCTTATACTGAACCATGTCCAGTGTACATAGCAGCATGGCGGAGAAATTAGAACACAACACCAGCTGTTTGTGTAAATTGGCTCCACAAGAAGGGGAAATACTTGAGATTTGTTGAGGGAGACAATTGGTTTGGGAAGAAAGAAATGGGGGGAGGGGGAGTGAACTCTGCCCTGTGAAGGAATCAAGCTGCACTTGTGCAATAAAATGATCTGCTTACATTAAGTGTGGTGATAATGAATCTTTTGGCAGGAAACCCACATACCTCTGCAAAGTACACAGCAAAATAATCAAGAAGACGAGTGACCACAAGTCTTTGGTGGGCTAGGATCTGAGCTGATAGTCACATTGAGGGGGATAAAAAGTTAATGCCAAATGCAATTGCATTCAAGCTGAACAGACTATGATGGATAGTCCAGTGTTTCTCAGTCCAACTAACAAAAAGTGGCAATGTGCATTTATTTCAAGTAGCAGTTGTATGGCATTTTGCCCTCTAGTTTGGAAAAGTACAGTTAAGCTGGCAGTTAGAATACATAAAGGTTAGAAGACCAGAGTCTACAGATTATGTGAAAAAAATCATTTTAAAAAAATAAATAGGGCCTGAAAATGGATCACTAACTCTGGGTATCAACAACAGCTTGTACTGGTTTGATAAAATATCATTGTTTGTGATTACTTTTGAATTGTTAAATTTTCCCCATGGTATTTTATTTTATAGTAAGTATAAAAATATGGGTTGCCAGGTGGTCTGTCCTAGGTGAATGGCTCCTTCTAAATTTTGAGACTTCATAAATGCATCTGGAGTCAATAACTTTACCTCTCACTTTAATCCGGGGTGTGGGGGCTTCATGTTTTTCCTAGTTGAGCTATCGTTGAGTACTAAATTTACTGTTTGTTTTTACATGTTTTTGACTGAGGATTCCATCCAATACAAACACAAAGCATGTAAACTTGAGAAAGGGTTTGAAGATGTCTGGTGAACAGAAATGTTGAAGGCAATGTTTCGCCTTCAGGCATTACATCATCTATTATATTAGGTGCTGCTGTCAGAGGGTGGGGGGGGGGGGAGAGAAATGACATTTATTGGAATGGCACCAACAGAATCCAGAAGTTTAGTCTGGCTTTGTGAATCAGGAAACCTTGAAGTTTACTGCTGACTTCACTGCTTTTATTTTATTCACCTTTTCATGCTCTGAATGACTGAGTAATCAATATACACGCTCAGTGTAGAGCACCTGCTTTGCATTCAGAAGTCCACAGGTTCAATCCACAGCATCTCTACTGAAAGAATCATGTTGCAGGAGGCAGGAAAGATCCTTGATTGAGACCTGGACAATCCCGGACTTACCAGCTTCCTGGATTGTCACTGTTGTGCATACAAGTGCGACATCCCGGAAAGAAACGGACACTGCGCCCATCATTTATTTTTGGCGGGGGGGGGGGGGGGAACCGTAGCAGGGATCACAATTGCGCTCCACCAAAAACAGTTAGTGGGGGAAAAAATGAAATCACCTTCCACCACCCTTCTCTGCCATCCCAAGGGTGACAAGATTGCTGCCACTCCCTCCCCTGATGGGCATGGAGCTCTGCAGCTCCATGCCCGTTTCTGGTGCCTGCGTACTTGCAGGTGGGACAGGCGCCCACATCTCCCACGGTCTCAGGATGGGTTTTCCCAGGGTTTCTTTATCCCTGGGAAAACCCATGCCCATCCCCCCTGCCCCCGGGAGTCCCTGTGCGTCAGTTGGATGCACAGGGACCATCCCCAGGAAAATCCCCGGTGTGGACAGGGCCATAGTCTGTCTATCCTGGTTTAAGATAGCTTCAGTGTTCCCCTGTACTTGCTCTTAATGAATAGAGACACCTGGTCCTGCATTCATTTACTGCAGAAACATTCTATTTTCATTAGATTGCCTTTAATATATATATAAGCCACTTTGTGTCTCCCTGAAGGAGGTGTGGCAAGAAATGTTCTAAATAAATACATACATAAATCAAGAAGATAAAGGCCACCCAAAGAATTCCTGTCTGAAGTGCAGTGTTGCAAAGCTTACAAACGTGCAAACATTCATTGCCCCAAAATAGTTCCTGCCATTGATAGCATCAATTAATAGTTTCTAGTTCTCTCAGGCAGGGGTTTGATCTTTATCAATTCCTATAAAGAATGACCTTACCTACTCCTCATGGACAAATCTGTGGGTAGGAATTTAGCTGTCCACCAAATTTTGCACTTCTCCAATGGCTGTGACACATTTCCCGGCACTTGAGAAGCTAAATGTATTGAAACCCATTCAATATGAATTCTGAGAGAAAAGACACCTTTAAATGCATTAAAATATGTATTTTCAGTGGATTTTTTTTAATGAGGATGACATTTTCCTGGGGGACCTGCAAGGCCTGCAGAATTGTATACATTGGTGGGTGAGGGAAATGAAGTCATGGCTAATTCCCTCTTATGCCAACTGGATTGTGGATTGAGAGTGAAAGAGAACAAGTGTGTGAGCACCCTGAAAACACCACCTTGATGGCTGTTTAGTAGATTAGGCAGTATATAAATAGTAATAAATAAATAACAAGAGTTTGGTGGGAAAAGCTGGAGCAGATGCTGAAACATCCTCAGACCTAACCATCAAGGCAGTGAGGCTCTGGAGGAGGGATAAGACCCTGGGAGCTGCACAAAATCGTGGGTTACAGGTTGGGGGCCAAAGACCAGCAGTGGATATGTCCAGAGCGAGTAGTGAGCAAGGCCTGGGTTCGCCACTCCCCATTTTCTCACACGTACAAATACACAACTGCACATCAACAAACACAAAAGGCTTCCCCTCCCCCAGCCTTCCCAACCCGATATCCTCCAGATACTTTAGACTATAACTTCCATAATCCCTTTCCATTGGCCATACTGGATGGGGCTGATGGGAATTCAAATTCAAAACTTCTGTAGGGCACCAAGTTCAGGAAGGAGACACATGATGGGATTGTTACATTATGATTGTGTGCCCCCTCCCCCTTGCCATTCCTGGGCTGATCAGGCCAAACGGTGCACTCATCAGCGGGGTGGAGAGAGTCGCATGATGGAAACTCAACACGATGGGAGGGGGGCAGCAGAAGAGCCTGGCAACTGGTGCTCTCCTCAGCTATTTCCAGCATTAATTGGCTGAGCAGTGGGGAGTTCAGCCGGGCAGTGGGGAGGGCCCCCACAGGATACATGCCCTCCCACTGAGAGTCACATGCGGCCTGCAGCCCACAAGTTGTGTATGTGTTCGACAGGGCAGGAACAGGAGCTTAGTCTGAGGCTTGTCAAACTCACCCACACAAAGCTGTCAGGTTGTGGCACCTATGTTTCCAAACACAGACCTACATTAGCGCATCTAAGTGTCAGCTATGAGAAGCTAGGAGTATGGAGACAGCTACTCCATGGCCCTGAGTGAGGGGAACACATCCAGAAGAGGGGGAAAGTGTGAAGAAGAATACTCCAACCTTAAACCAAGGGCCAGCAACAGGCTGCATGCGGCCCTGCAGCTGACGGCCACCCTGACCCTGCTGCTGCCAAAATTTGTGGTGGCATAAAACAAAACAAATCTGTTGAAAGAGGGCAAAATGGACAAACCTGTATGTTTTACCCCTCTGTTGTGGTTTGCTGCTGAAATTCAGTGGTAAACCACCCTTGTTGTTGCTTTTTTGTTTTGCCACTTTCAAATTTGGCAACACAGTAGCAGAAGTGTGGGTTGTGGGGGAGGGCCCAGGAGGTTGAAAGTGCCCCCCCCCCAGACTCCCAAAGGTGCCTACTGCTGCCTCAAACAAATCGAGATCCACAATGTTGGAAGGGATTTTGGTATCTAACCTTGCAATCAGCAGGAGATCCTTTAAATGTTGTATTTAATACTGCTTTTTCTCAATTAAAAACACAATTTAGTGTCTTGCATCTTTACTGCAGGAGTGCAATATATCTGTTAGACTTTAAGGTGCCAAAAAAAATTGAACATGAGTATATATGGAGAAGATAACGGGAAAGAAAAAAAAGAATTTCCTGATTAAATATGCATTCAACATACAACCATATGGAAGACAAAACTATATTATTATTATTATTATTACTACTACTACTACTACTACTACTACTCTTGTACAAACTATAGTCAAATATGTTACAAAATTTCCAATTTTCCACCCTCTTAATTCCATTATTCTTTGAACTATGGGGGGTTTCATTTTAGCAACTCTACAGTCCAAGGTAGATTAATAACATGACTTATAATAAGTATAGACCAGAAGGTATAGAATCCATTTTTCTTTGCTTGTTGATGCTAATTGTTAGAATGTATTTTGAATGGTTTCACATTTTATGTGGCAAATACATTTGCTCTGAATATGGTAGGATTACACTTGCGTTAGCCACAGCAAACACATAAAATATGGAACCACAGAAATTCTTCCTTAAATAATTGTGTGCATGCATGAACCATAGAGCATTTTAAGAAAGTGATGTTTTTTTCTAACTGGTGAACCCTATGGACTGTACCAGACAGAAATATTGGACACCCCTGCATTCCCACAGAAGCACTTTGCACACATGTATGGGCCCCTTTAATCACAGACAATGCAATCTATGTCAACATAACCTAATTCAATTAGTCATCGCTCCCGAGCGCCCTCTTCGACACTGTGGAGCTCGGAAGGCTCCCTGGTTTACTGGGGAGCTCAGGGCAATGAAACTGGTCAGAAGATGGCTGGAGCGTAAGTGGCGTAAGACTTGACTTGAAGGTGACCGAACACGCGTAAGAGTGTACAATCATGCCTACTGCATGTTGGTGAAAGCAGCAAAGAAAGCTTATTTTGCTGCCTCCATCACATACTCAGGCTGTAGTCCAGCTGAGCTTTTCTGGGTGGTATGGGGGTTACTTACATCTAACCCACTTCATCCAATATTGGAACCCTCGGAGGCTCACTGTGAGGAATTTGCAAGACACTTTGAGGATAAAATCGCTCACCTTCACGTTGACTTGAATGCTGCTCTTGATTCAGTGTCTGCTGAGGTGTCCAGTGCATTGTCTTCTCCTGTTTTGTGGGATCAGTTTCAGCTTTTGGAGCCTGAGGATTTGAATACAATTTGAATACTAGCACCTCAATGAGAAAGGCTCTAGTTTAACCTTCTTCCTAACATTTTCTACATGCTAGCTGGAAAAAAAAATACAGTCCCTCATCTGCAGCCTGAAGTGGTACAGTCCTATGGCCATACACCACACTATCATTCTGAATATGATTTATAACTGTTTGTCAAATTGTATATTTTCCCACACCTAAACAGTGGCTGCCAACGAAATAGGGGAGGAGAAAACACAGAGGCTGCATTCAGACAACACATTAGTCAATGGTGGGTTGAATAGCCAACTTACAGTTGGTTATTTTGTGGGTACTCCCCACACAACATATTCCTACACAACTGTGGGTGGGTGGGGCCGGCGTGGAGTGGACTAATAGTCAACTCAGCATTTGACTGACACAGCCCCTGCCCCTCTCCCTACCCTCCCTCCTCCCTCAGTCCTCCCAGTTCTATCCCAGCAGCCTCTGCAAGTGGCACCAGTTGTAGCAGAGTGGCAGCCACTGCTTTGGTCGCTCTTGCCGCCTGCCTCTGTGGGCTTGTGTTTTAACCCACTCACCACACACCATTAACCCACTCACCCCTCCACACAACACTTTAAACAACTGGCTTCGAGCTAAACAACTTGCAAGCCTGTTGTTTCTCTCAGTTGCTTATTTGGGTGGAATAGCAAACCGTCAGTAGTTCGTGAGCGGCGTGTTACCCTCCACACAACACAATAAGCAACACAACTGACTATGGTTTCCCCCACCCCCTCAGTTGCTTAATGTGTTGTCCGAATGCAGCCAAAGAGTTTTGGTGACAGGCCTGTTTTTCTTTTCTATGAGCAAAACCTGAGATCCAATGGAGAGTATAGGAATGTATGACTCCAGAACAGGGTACAAGCAGCTGCATTTTCTCCCTAGTCATATTTTGTAGATCAATTCAAGGTCCTAGCAGCAGGCTTGTGCAAAAATATAATTTAAAAAAATGGCAAATCCTGAAGCATTTCTGAGTACCTATAGCTACAGTTATTCAGTGCTGCTGCAGATGTTCAGTGCCTCTGCAAACCTAGTCATTAGACACAACTGATTTCACACATAAGGGCAGGGAAGAGAAAGGCAGAACTTTGCTTATGATTTTCTCCAAAGGGAACATGTTACATCATTTTTGCAAGCTGTACACTAAATATTTGATGGAGTCCAGTCCAGTGTTTTCATGACATATTTTAATCATGAACAAAGTCTCAGACCCATAAGATGGCTATTGTTTAAACAAACAAGAAACAACAAAAAAAAAGAATTAAGTAAGAACTTGCAGCTATTTTTCTATTTTCTGGCACTATAGGTTTATAATAGAAATTAGATCTGGAATTGACAGAGTAAATATAACGCTTAGTTCAACATTCACAGATGTAACAATCCACAGAAGGAAGCAGCATCCATGGTTAACATACATCACTCCTTCATCTTATTGTAGTCATTATCAAGTCACTGGGTAGTCTTGAATAACCCACTGTTCACAATTAATCTTTATACATTTAGGAGAAAATACAACAATTTGGACCTCTCTAATGAGGTACACGACTTTTACATGAGACTCGGTAATGGATTGGATAAAGGCAACAAACTCAAACTTAATCCTAACAAAATAAAATAGCTGCTGATAGGTGGTTCTTAGTATCAGGGGGATGGTATTCTACCAGTTTGGATGAGGTTGTACTCCCCCTGAAAGAGCAAGATCCACAGCTTGGGGGTTCTCCTGGGTCCAGCTTTGATGCTTGAGGCACACAAGTGCCCTGGGAAGCACATTTCACCAGCAATGATTGGTGTGTCAAACCCTTTCTGGGTCGGGATAGTCTGGCCAATTACCATGCTCCGGTAACATCCCATTGAAATTACTGCAATGTTTGATATATGGGGCTACCTTTGAAGATGCGCTGGAAGTTTCAGTTACCATAGAACACAACCACTAGTATACTGATTGAGGTAGTACATTTGGAGTTAGGGAAGTCACTTAATATTTGCCAAAAAAAAAAAAAAAGAATAAAAAAGGAAATGTATCTCTAAAAAGGGCAGAAGATGTCACCGGTTTGTATAAAATGTATGTATAGATGCAAATTTAAAAATCATTAAAATAATTTCAGTAGACATACAGTAAATCTTACTATAGTGTGGAAGAATTTGACCAGGTATCCTGTTTAACTGGTACTAACTGGAACTAACTGGTGATGGGCAACTTCAAGGTCTAGCTCTTCCTTCTGATGGTTCTTTATCTTTATACTTGGATTTGGACTGGACAGCCCTTCAAATGGAAGACACCTCCAGCTAAAGTACAGTCCTCTGGCAGTCATTCAAGTAGAGGACTATCCTCAGCAAAAGAGGACACATAGCAACCCTATTCAGACTGCATCTTATTAGTTTTAAAAGAGCATCCCTGGCTGACAATTTGTTTCTGGCCCCAATTCAAAGTGCTTACCTTTAAAACCCTAAATGGGTTGAAACCCAATTACCTGAACAAATGCCTACTGCCATGTCAACCTGTCTAAACTCTCTGCTCTTCTCTAAGTGCTGCATGTATTGGAGATGAAATTGATATTATTGAGAGGGTTATTTGGCTGTGATATCCCCATTCTGAAATGCCCTCTTCAGGGAGCTACATCTGGTGCCAAGACAAATATCCTTTATCTGCCAGGCTTTAAAAAAAAATGCTCAGTCATTTTAAATTTTATTATGACCCCTTTATCTGCGATGTGCTGATAAAAGAGAGCTAATAAAATGTGCAACTTTTAAAGCAGATTTTGTATTTTTCATTATTGTAAGCTGCAGTGGAATTAGTTTTCTTAGGATGGGCAGTATAGAAATATTTAAATGAACAAACGGAGGGAGAGAGAGAGAGAGAGAGAGAGAGAGAAAACGTCAAAGCACCATGTGACCATGATATCTGGATTGTTAAATTTTTATTTCAGAAACCACTGAAATGGCATAGTTTTGATTAACCCCAACTGCTGGGCCTAATGTGGAAAGAAGTCTATTATGAGTGTGCAGCATTGGCATATACATTTTTGGGGAACAAAATTGATATGGATTCACATTGCCTTTTTTCCCCAATGGTGGGGTAAATTTGTCCACTCACCTTGTGGCAAGAAACATGACGGATCTAGGCAATAATACTCATTCATTTTCAAAGACATGGTATTCCATCAGTTGCTCTAGAATTACTGATCTTAAAATAAATAAATAAACCTAGCCAAACCAGAAGAAAAGACAGTCTATTAATTCCATGATGAGCAACATCTGTAACTGTAAACATGAACTTAGAAGTTGTAATTACAAACTGTAATCTTTCTCTCTCCCCCTTTGATTTTTCAAACTATTCTTTCAAAGAACTGGAGCATCAAATTACATGGTTAATTCACTATCGAGACACTTTCCTTATGAAGGAAAAGAATGCATGCAGAAAAGGGCAAGGCGGTAGCACATGAAATGCTTCGCCAAATCCAATTGTCCCTCTCCAGAAGCAAGGTAAAAATTAAGGATCAAAAGTCAGGGGACAGCTGAAACATTTAGTCCTGGTCTTCATTAAACTCTGGATTTTGGTTTGAAGAAGCAAATAGAAGATAAATCCCTTGATTCTGTTTCTAAGTAGAGAGCAAAGTCAAACAATCATGAGAACTATTTTGCTCCAGGTGAGGGCTGGCTCAGCTTGTAAAAAAGACATAATTAAACTAATTACCAGCTAATTCGCCTGGCCTTGGACTCAAAATTTAATGTAAATCTATTTTGTCCTTGAGAAAGAGCAAGCAAGCCTTGCATTCCTAAAATGAATGCCTAGGCTTAGGAAATACTAAAGCATAAAAGTTTTGAAGTCCATGGAACAGGGAACCTCTGATCATGCTTTTGAGCCCATTCAAATCAACAGCAGCCCCTGCATGGAATTCAGATTTGCAACCTAGCCAGGATCACATGGAAACCAAAATTGTATCAAATTGGCACTCTTCTTTGTTGACGGCCAGCCAGCAGGCCCCATTGACTGCTCACACTTTCCATTGGCCTACCTGGTAGGCTGACCATATGAAAAGGAGGACAGGGCTCATGTAACTTTAACAGTTGTAGAGAAAAGGGAATTTCAGCCAGTGTAATTTGTGTGCAATTAGTTCTTGGTGAAATTCCCTCTTCATCACAACAGTTAAAGTTGCAGGGGCCCTGCCTTCTTTTGTATATGGTCACTCTAATATAGTGCCTGCAACTTTAACTGTTGTGATGAAGTGAAGAGGGAATTTCACCAGGAACTAATTGCATACAAATGACACTGGCTGAAATTCCCTTTTCTCTACAACTGTTAAAGTTACATGAGCCCTGTCCTCCTTTTCATATGGTC
Organism: Anniella stebbinsi; assembly: GCA_029215795.1. Lineage (NCBI taxonomy): Eukaryota > Metazoa > Chordata > Lepidosauria > Squamata > Anniellidae > Anniella > Anniella stebbinsi. The sequence continues at coordinate 95,217,818 of JARDYH010000003.1, read as the reverse complement.
AGCCTACTACCTGGCCTATCCATCTCCCCATTGGATTGTCATTTTCATGCCCTATAGAGAGGAGGCAACACTAATTCAGGTATATTCTACAGTGTAGGGGAAATTTAAACTACGAAGATGGCTTACATAAAGCTATCTTCTAGGGATGTGCATGGACCCCCAGATCAGATCGGAACTGGGATAGGAACTGGGGTTGGCATGTTGGATCAGATCAGAGGCTTTCCAGATCAGATTGGACCTAATCCCGATCCAAAAATCAGAAGGCCAATTTTCAGATTGGACGCCATTTTAGGTGTTTTCGCCATAGGCTTGCATTGGGGGGGGAAGCTTTCCCCCAATGCAAGCCTATGAGGAAAACATAGGGGCGGGTGAGTGGGGGCCTAACTCCCCCCTCCCTATCCCTCCCCCCCACTCGCGCTCCTAACCTGCTGGGGTGCCCGCTGCCATCTGCTGCTGTCTGCTGGTCCCGTCTACTGAGAAACAGGCTTCGTGGCCTAGTTCTCAGTAGAGTGCCAGGTGATTACGTCATCACCCGGCACTCTACTGAGAACTTGGCCGCGAAGCTTGTTTCTCAGTTCTCAGGGACCAACGGATGGCAGCGGATGGAAGCGGGTGCCCCAGCAGGTAACTGGGGCCCTCCCCGTCCCCCCCCCACTCATGCTCTTTACCTGCCGGGGCCATCTGCTGCCATCTGCTGTCACCTGCAGGTGGCAGCGGATGGTAGTGGATGGCCCTGGCAGGTAAGCCCCCTCCCCCCCACTCGCACTCCTTACCTGCCGGGGCCGTCCACTGCCATCTGCTGGCTCCTTCTTCTGAGAAACAGGCTTCGCGGCCTGCCTCTCAGTAGTGCGCTGGTGACGTCATCACCCGGTGCACTACTGAGAGGCAGGCCGAGAAGCCTGTTTCTCAGTAGAAGGTACCAGCAGACAGCAGCGGACAGCCCCAACAGGTAAGGAGCATAAGTGGGGGAGGAGGTCTAATTCTCTGATCTCTTCCTATCTGGATCGGGTCCTTTCAGATCGGTTCAGATGAGATCGGACAATCCAGATGCGGGGATCGTAATCGGATAATTTTATCAAATTTTGGCTGGATCGGGTCTGATCATGGATCGGACCCAATCCGGTGCACACCCCTACTATCTTCTCTGTGTAGTGGTGGTTCCACTCTGTAGCTTTAAATCCCACTGTGATATAATCCACTAGGATATGGCATTGAGAAAAAAACAGGGAAGAACTGTGGATGATATGAATTATACTATTTCTAGTCTAGTCCCAGTGATACCAGAGACTAATATGTTCTACAAGGTATCCTAATAAGCAGAAATGTACTCCTCTCTACTTGCTTCCAAACACATGCCTATATTTGTTTTACCTTTCTGTCAGCCTATCTACACTACTGCTTTAAAATGGTTTAAAATGGTTCAAAACTGTTTATTACAGTTTTGAGAACTGTTGGAGCCCAGGACATACGCCATATACAGTTTTCAAAACATTTTTGAAGTGTTTTATCCTGTGTGTGTAGATAGGCTCTGTGAGAAGGAGGTTGAACCTACCATTTGATAAGGTCCTGCACCATTGGATATTGATGTATGTGTCAGTTGATTTGAGCGCTGCAGTAGTTTTGTTTGGTTTACTGGTATTAGATTAGTTTGTTGGGTTTGCATTTTATGTGAGAGTTTTGTATCTTCCAGAGCTGAACACGGACACAAATGTGGTCAGAAATCTGTCTGTTTCTACGTTTGGGATGCATTCCGCAAATCCCCACCCCCCAAAAATGTGTTCACCAATATGCACACATTTGGGAAATGTGCAAAGAAAAATGGATACACTTCTAAAATGCACACAAATGTGCTTTAGTTAATGAGCACAAAATGGGCACGAAATACACTCACATTTCTGGGGGTAGGGGAAAGCTTGTCTGGAACTGTGTCTGAATGAGCTTGGTGGTGGAAAAACAAGAACGCTATAAAGATTGAGCTCGACAAATTTGCCCATCCTTTATATATTAGATACTACCACAAATAATGGGTTGGATGCAAATTTAATCCTTTGTGAATGGAAGGAGTCTTTCTAGTCAAAGAAGGGCCCCTCCATTTGTGGCCCACAAAGGAAAGGAACCTAGACTCATTAGAAGCTTCCACAAAATAGAAAGGCTATTTTTACTGATTTCCCCTTCCCTTGTATGGTCCATTTGTTCTGCCTCAGCTATCCAGAGCAGATTTTGGGGGGTATGGGAAAGCAGTAGACATAGACATGTTTGTACATTTTTATTCATATTTCCATTTCTTCATTAATCTATTATTTATTTTAGGCAATCCTCTCAAAGTACAAATATAAATACTATTAATATTATATAAAACTGTATTTTTCCTCATATATATAATTACTGCTGAGAATCATATTGGAACATTTAGAGTAGTATGAAATCTGTTGGATAGCTGAGTTTTGATCCACACATTAGTCTGAATATCTTGCAGAAATTCACAAAGGCTAGATCTACACTACTGCTTTATATCGGTATTGAAGTGAACTGATAACGGCTGGAGCACGTTACACTTTCCATATACCACTTTCATAATGTTATATCCTGCTTTTTATTCCACATTATCCAAAATACTGCAACAAATGTCATTGTGTGTCCTACGAGGGATAAATGTGCCAGAGGAATATAGCTTACCATTATGGGATCGTAATGACTTGACACAAGATGTAAATCTGGCCAAAGATCAAATTCCTTAAGAATCCCTAGTTGAGAGCTGAAGGGTGCCCTGTTCTGTTACAGAGCCCTGGGCCAGATCTACACCCTGTGTCAAACCATTATGAATTGGAATAAAAAAGCAGGAAATAACACTATGAAAGTGGTATATGGACTGTGGATTGTGCCTGAACAGTTATCAGTGCACTTCAATACTGCTATAAAGCAGAAGTGTAGATCTAGTCCTGGACCTACAAGTATCAGTTCAACACTTCAAACCCTGAGGATTAGCTTGCCAAGTGGACAATCTGGTCCCCTTTTCCTGACCTGTCACCATTTTTTTTAAAAAAGCTTACATTATAATTTGCACAAAAAATGTGCAAATGTTTCCCAGAAAAACCCCACCCCCAATATGATTCAGTCCACTCGCACTTACCAGAACAGACACACCGCAGAAATCTCTTGGGATTGAACAGAATATATTTCCCATTGATGGACATCTCTATAACGCACATTAGCACTAAGGCACACTTGTGAAATTGCCCTCATGCACTTTAGTTAATGTGATCATTGATGTAATCTGGTTCTTTTACCAGAATTTTGTTCCACTTGCGCTAATTTGTATTAATGCACACTTGCACAAATACACCAATGTGATTAAGGCACTCATTGATGGACTCTGATTTTTTTAGCCAGAATTTTGTTCTTCTTGCACCAGTTTTTATGAGCACCAACGTGAATTAGCACAAATCACCCATAAAAATGAAAAGAAAAATAACCAGCCCACAACTTCGCAGAATCCACATGACTCAAAAAATGCTGGAATTTGCAGGTCAGATTCACAGAAATACAAACTCACTTGATAACATTGTGAATTTCTCCAACATCCTTACTGCCCAGTAAGGCCTATCTGGACCAATATTGTAATCTTTTTGGTGCTAGGTTAAGATTTTCCTCTACTCCCAGGCATTTGATGGAGTTCATGTTAGTTTTTTATTGGGTCTTGGTAGTATCCCATATATTGTCTGTGTGTTCATGTGCATGTGCTCATGTGTGTGTGATGACAGACCAGAGGAAAATCAGCTGGAATTCTCTGCACCTAAACCCATTCCCTCAATTTCGCAATTTTCCGGTTCCACGTTTTCAGAAAGTTCCTGTTTCTCAAGTATGCACGCTATTATGTGATTCTAGGACCACAGTGAAGATAGAATGCACCAAGAAATTATGTATTTGGTTGAGTCTGTATTTTGTTTAGTGCTATGCAAACATTACAGATTTCATCTAAACCTACGTTTCACTTTGCAAGGCAACGTAAAAGAAAATGGTGCTCAAATGAGCAAAAATACTCCATATAACTTTACCGCTAGGTTTGTCTATTATAGAATTAATCTACTGCGTGTCAGCCAGTATGGGAAACCAAGGCCTTATCGAAATCAGATTGAGAAGTACAAATCGAAAATCCCTAATGGGGTACTAAGCACACTTCAAACAGCCCGCCATATGGACTGGATTATGGCTCAGGAATGAGCCTTAAACTTGAGGGAACATATTGTTGAAACCTCGGCATATGATAGTAGTTCTTGGCAAATAAGGCTGGATTGGAAGAAATTATATATGTATAATGGCACCCTTATATTTTTTGTCAGACTATATATTACTACCTGAGCCTGTTCCCAAAACATTTTCCCTCCTTTTCCTTTCCCTGTCTATAAGATGTACTTAGGCTTCACATCACCACGTGTCAAACACTGGCTCAGTTCAGATGACATATTAAGCAATGGAGGGGTAATTAACGTACTGTGCATTAGGCAGGAGGAGCTCCACAGACGACACACTGCAGCCGGCGCTGCTCGGAACCGGCAAACGCCCTGGCTGCTACGAACTTGCGGTGGCCATTTTGGTTTCAGCCTCTCCTCCCTGTGTCCTCCAGCCATATCCCAGCAGGCACCGTGAGTTCTGCCAGCTGCATAGAGCAGCCGGGGGGTTTGGCTGCTCTTGGCAGCAGAACTCTATTCCGAAGCGGAATAGTCCATGGAGGGGGGGGGGGGGCTGAATTTGGACAACACTTTAAACAATGGGGCTTCAGGCTAAACAACGTACAAGCCCGTTGTTTCACTCCGTTGCTTAAAGTGCCTGATTAACGTACTGTCAGTTGTGTGTGTGTTGTGTGTTGCCCTCCAAACGACACAATAAGCAACACAACTGACGATTGTTCCCCCCTCCTCCGTTGCCTAATGTGTTGTCCACTGTCTCTTTAAGAAATAACCTCCTGAGCTGCTGATTTTAGAATGTTTTAAAAAAAATTGTCTACCCAGCTCAATGAAAAGTGGGCCACATAGATGAGGTTTTCTTTCTTTCTTTTGTTGCCACAGTCAACACCTAGCCAATAAGCAACTGTGTAACATCCAGATGAGCAGAGCCTGGCTTTCATTGAGGAACATATTCTATTATCAATGTGCAATAAAGCTTTATAGAACATTTTGACTTCTACTAAGTAACCATATTTATGCAGCCTTGTAAACCAGGACGTGTGTTTGGGGCTTGTAAATCCTTGTGGGTGCAACCAGCTATAGGGGCGAAGAGTGCACAGTTAAAGTAGTCATTCACAAGTACAGCAGGCATTAGTACTGCGCTGTAGGCTGCACACAGCCATTCACACTGATGAAAGGCTCTGTCTTGGCTGCAGTAACAGTAGTATTCAAAAGGAGAGAATGAAGCCTTCCTCCAAATACTCTGGGGAGGGTTGGAGGATATCCTCATGTATGAAGGCCACATCACAGATAATATTTTGCTCATGCACCTGAGAGAGTTGCTTCTCCATTGCCCCAATTATACAGAAAAAAAGTATACTTAGCTGTTGCGAATTAGTCTGTGTATATTATGTGCCATGGACAGTGGGTTATTAAACTCATGCTCACCTGGCTTCAAATGAGGCAGAAACAGTGAAATTAGGTACATTCTTGGTAGGATTAGCATTTGGTACTTAATAGATGGGCATAATGATAAGGCATTTGACTGAACAGGTGAGATTTTAAAGTTGGTAGAGGGTGAGGTAGAACATGCTAGCCCCACTCCCTACATCTCTAGGTGTGCCAGCCCCACTCACCTCATTTCAGACCTTGCCATCTTGTATCAGCCAGTCATGTTCATTTGAGTAGAATACTCCTTTAAGGCTGCTCCTGAAGCTGGACCTAGTTCAGAATGCAGCAGCTTGGCTTTGTTCAGGAGCTGCCCCTTTTCAGCATATAATCCCTTTGCTGAGGAAATTGCACTGGCTGCCTATTTGCTACCAGGACAGGGTTAAGGTTTTGGTACTAGTGTACAAAGCGCTAAACAACTTGGGACCAGGATACCTGAGAAAGCACCTTCTCCCTTACCAACCTGCCCAGGCACTGAAGTTGTCAGAGGGCATCCTCTTGGTGGTTCCACATGGACCTACAGCCCGATTGGAGTCCACCAGGAGAAGAGACTTCAGTGTGGTGGCCCCCTGTTTGTGTAACTCCCTGCCTCTGGAAGTCAGGCAAGCACCAACACTCTTGTTTCCTGCGTCTCCTAAAAACAGATGTGTTCAGGAAGCATTCCTTGACTGACAGCCACGTTTTCTCCTGGCATTCTGTGTTTTTCGTATAATAATGGTGTTTTACTTTTTGTAACTTTTAATTCTTATGTTCACTGCTCCGGAATCTGTTTCAGATATGGGGTGGTATACAAATTTTGTAAATAAATAAATAAATCATGAACCATGTCTTATCAGGGATCCCGATAATGCAGAATTCCTGAACAGCGCTTATGTGATTTCCATTTGGGAATAAATTTATTTATATCATCAAGGGTACATCCCAACTAATGATGTACCTTGGATATTCCTTTTTTCCTAAGGACTAGTAGTACAGCTAGCAATGCTGGAGAAATTTGAGACAGACTAAAATGAGTTCATGTTTCTAAGAATCCAATCTGAAGAATTTCCAGGAGTGCAGAGTCTGCAGAGTTCCAGATAGGGGTTGTTTGTATGTTTGTTTGTTTGTTTCTACTTCCCTAAAATTTACAGAAATTCATTCATAGGAAAATCTGCTGAGACATATGCCATGCTGGAAAATATACACTGGGAAAAGTCAAATCAAATGGGAGAACAATATGCTAAACGTTACGTACTAACACAAATTATGTAAATTGTAGTGAACTTTTTATTGAATTATTTGCATAATTTTTTGCATGATAGGGGGGAAGGGAATCTGAATCCCTCTGTGAATCACTGCCAGAATGAATGACATTGCACAATCCATGGAACACATACAGGACAGATTTCACAAAATTCGGAAATAATAATCATAATAATCATAATCATAATAATATTTATTTATAACCCGCCTCTCCCTCCGGATCGAGGCAGGGAACACAATGTAAAATACAAAAATCATGAACAGTTAAAAAAAAATTAAAAACAAGAGAAAATGCATCATTAAAACATCTTAAAATTCATCCGGATAGGCCTGCCGGAAGAGAGCAGTCTTCATGACTCTCTTAAATTCATGAAGACTGCTAATTTGTCCAATCTCCTCCGGCAGACCATTCCATAGTCTGGGAGTGATGGAAGAGAAGGTCCTCTGGGTAACTCTCGCCAGCCTAGTTCTGGCTGGCTTGAGTAAGTTCTTCCCAGAGGACCTAAGCGTGTGGGGCGGATTGTACGGGAGAAGGCGATCCCGCAGGTACCCTGGGCCCAAACCATGTAGGGCTTTAAAGGTAACAACCAACACTTTATACTTCGCCCGGAAACTGACTGGCAGCCAATGAAGTGATTTTAAAACTGGTGTAATGTGGTCACCCCTAGATGTACCGGTGACCAACCTGGCTGCCATATTTTGAACAAGTTGAAGTTTCCGGACTAGGCACAAAGGTAGCCCTATGTACAGCGCATTGCAGAAGTCAAGCCTCGAAGTTACCAGCACGTGCACTACGGTCTTTAGGTCTTCCAACTCTAGGAAGGGGCGCAGCTGGCACATCAGACGAAGCTGATAGTAGGCACTCCTGGCCGTCGCATCAATCTGAGCTGTCATCTGGAGCGACGGATCCAGGAGTACCCCCAAGCTGCGAACACAGTCTTTCAGGGGGGGTGTAACCCCATCCAGAACTGGTTGACACACCTCCAAACCCAGGTTGGGGCCTTTGACAGCGAGCACCTCCGTCTTGTCTGGATTCAGCTTCAGTTTGTTTTTCCTCATCCAGCCCATTACTGCCTCCAAGCATTCATTCAGAGGAGACACACTATCCCTAGGTACATTTCTGCCTGAACACTTACTTACACCTGTTGTTTCCATGTCTTGATAGAATGTCAGGACTCCAGTATGTCCATAAAAAATTATAATCTCAGCATCATTTTTTAAAAAGAAGACACATACACACCACACACACTTCCTGTATATGCCTACTCAGAGATAATCCCATTGAGTTCAGTGCAGCTTACTTCCAAGTAAATGGGCATAGGGCTGCAACTTTAATATATTTATATCCCACCATTCTCCTGCCAATTGGGGTAGCTTACAAAACAATTAAAATAATATTTGCCTAAGAACAATACTATTGTTTAAATGTAATCAACATTAAACAACCCTGTTCACAAAGTACCACATGATGTTCTGATAAGCAAACTAGTGAAAAGTGGGTTAGATGGAACACGTATTAAGTGGATCCACAGCTGGCTGCAGAATCGGACTCGAAAAGTGCTTATCAATGGTACCTTCTTAAACAGGGGGAAGGTGAAGAGTGGGGTACCGCAGGGCTCAGTTCTGGGCCCAGTGCTCTTCAACATTTTATTAATGACTTGGATGAGGAGGTGCAGGGAAAGCTTATCAAATTTGCAGATGACACAAAATTGGGTGGGATAGCTAATACCCTGGAAGACAGAAACAAACTTCAAAGTGATCTTGATAGACTTGAGCGCTGGACTGAAAACAACAGAATGAAATTTAATAGGGGTAAATGCTCAGCAACACCACAAGCTAGAAGGATCTTATAACTGTTGTAGATCATAAGCTGAATATGAGCCAACAATATGGTGTGGCTGCAAAAAAAGCAAATGCTATTTTGGGCAGCATTAATAGAAATATAGCTTCCAAATCGCGTGATGTACTGGTTCCCCTCTATTTGGCACTGGTTAGGCCTCATCTTGATTATTGTGTCCAGTTCTGGGCACCACACTTCCAGAAGGATGTAGACAATCTGGTGCATGTTCAGAGGAGGGCAACGAGGATGATCAAGGGTTTGGAAACAAAGCCCTATGAGGAGAGACTGAAAGAACTGGGCATGTTTAGCCTGGAGAAGAGAAGACTGAGGGGATACATGATAGCACTCTTGAAATACTTGAAAGGTTGTCTCACAGAGTTGGGCTAGGATATCTTCTTGATCATTCCAGAGTGCAGGACACAGAATAATGGGCTCAAGTTACATAAATCCTGATTCTAGCTGGACATCAGGAAAAACTTTCTGACTGTTACAGCAGTACAATGGAATCAATTACCTAGGGAGGTCGTGGGCTCTCCCACACTAGAGACATTCAAGGGGCAGCTGGACAACCATCTGTCAGGTATGCTTTAAGGTGGATTCCTGCATTGAGCAAAGGGATTAGACTCGATGGCCTAACAGGCCCCTTACAACTCTATTTTATGATTCTATGACATGTACCACACCTCTGATAGAGAGCCGATTTACACGCTAGGTTTTTAACGTTTTATAAGGGTTACGAAAACTCTTTGGAACACATGATGCACTCCCTTGAACGATGTATACCCGAGGTTTTTTAAAACTCACTTCAGCTATATACAACAGTTTTACTTTTAATAAATCATTTTAAGTAAAATAATGTGTCCTTCCTTACCTTTTGTGATTCACGGGGGCAGTGCTTCGTTTACCGGTGCCCAAATGCTTAGCAGTTGATTGGTGGGGAAGAAAGAGGGGCTAAGGAGGAAGTGGGCGAGTGAACTACAACACCCACAATGCTTTGCCCTAAACTCATTGTAAAAACGAAACAGAAAGAGATGGAGCAGAAGAGTGTGTGACCGCACACACTGCTTTGAAGACTGAGAATTTTTCTCTTGTAACGTGAGTACTCCTTAAGGTGGCCTAAGACGTTTTAGAATGCACCTATTTGGAACATTTTAAAATACTATTTAAAACATTCCAAGGGACTGTGTAGATATGCTCAGAGGTGACTTTGATGAATGGGCAGACCAGTATGGGAAGAGGTGCTTCTTCAGGTAGTTGGGTCCCAAGATGTTTAGGGCTGTAAAGCACCTTCTCTGAAGGACAGAGTAGCCCAACAAATTCAACTTCAAGACACCTGCAAAAAGACCACACCTTTTATCTGAAATGTAACAGTTAAGAACAAATAATTGGGAAACTGATTTTAGAGTCTCATGGAAAGCCCCATGTGAGAACACATACACATACATATCATTTTGACTAGGGATGTGCACTGACCCCCCGGATCGGATCGGATAGCGGATCGGAATCAGACCTGGGGGGTCGGATCGGATCGGATCGGATCGGAGGCTGGTCGGATCGGATCGGACCAGATGTCCGATCCGGATCGGACGCCATTTTGAATGCTTTTTCCCATAGCCAAGTATTGTTTTACAAAAACGCCTATAACTTTTTCATTTTTAAAGATAGAAGGATGAAACTTGGGCACATTGTAGACTGGTTAGGGGTAGTTATCTGTGAGAAATTTCAGAAAGATTGGTGCATGCATTTTGTGGCAATTAATTTTTTAATAAATACCCAGGAATGCCTATAACTTTGTCATTTTTAAAGTTACACACATGAAACTTTGCCACATTGTAGGGGGTACCTTGGGACCTATGTGTGTGAAATTTCAGAAACGTAGGTGCTTGTCTTGTGTGGCAATTAATTTTTAGAAAAATGGGTAGTAGTGGGGTAAATACAGTTACGCCTCCCATTTTTTTATTTTTGAAGATACAAACAGGAAACTTGGGCACATTACAGGTACCACTTGCCTTGATATGTGTGTGAAATTTCAGAAACATTGGAGCTTTCCTTGTGTGGCAATTAATTTTTGAAACAATGAGGAAAGAAACACCTATAACTTTGTCATTTTTAAAGTTACACACATGAAACTTTGCCACATTGTAGGTGGTACCTTGGGACCCATGTGTGTGAAATTTCAGAAACGTAGGTGCTTGCCTTGTGTGGCAATTAATTTTTTAATAAATACCCAGGAATGCCTATAACTTTGTCATTTTTAAAGTTACACACATGAAACTTTGCCACATTGTAGGCGGTACTTTGGGACCTATGTGTGTGAAATTTCGGAAATGTAGGTGCTTGCCTTGTGTGGCAATTAATTTTAGAAAAATGGGTAGTGGTGGGGTAAATACAGTTACGCCTCCCACTTTTTTATTTTTGAAGATACAAACAGGAAACATGGGCACATTACAGGTACCACTTGGCTTGATATGTGTGTAAAATTTCAGACAGCTGGGTCCAGGCATGTGGTGGCAAGGTATTTTTGAAACAATGAGGAAAGAAACGCCTATAACTTTTTTATTTTAAAAGTTAGAAGTCTGAACATTGCTCACTTTGTAGATGGGTTAGGGGTAGATATGTGTCAGAAATTTCAGAATTATAGGTCCAGGCATTTGATGGCTATGAAATTTTTAAATTACATGTTTCAAAAAAATCTCTACAGAGGCCAGGTCTTCCCCTCCCGCTTCCCGCGAAGAAAAGGAAACACTCTCTCGTCTCGATCCCTTTGATCCTTGCTAGTAGTATCCATTACAGGGCTCGTGTTTCCTTTCCTACTTTCACTTTTCAAGCAGAACGGCTGAGCCTAGCTGAGTTTTGCAGCCATGCGTGCAAGGAAGGATCACTCTGGTCTCGATCCCTTTGATCCTTGGTAGTATCCATTACAGGGCTCGTGTCTGCTTTCACTTTGTACTCAAGCAGACACGAGCCCTGTAATGGATACTACCAAGGATCAAAGGGATCGAGACCAGAGTGATCCTTCCTTGCACGCATGGCTGCAAAACTCAGCTAGGCTCAGCCGTTCTGCTTGAAAAGTGAAAGTAGGAAAGGAAACACGAGCCCTGTAATGGATACTACTAGCAAGGATCAAAGGGATCGAGACGAGAGAGTGTTTCCTTTTCTTCGCGGGAAGCGGGAGGGGAAGACCTGGCCTCTGTAGAGATTTTTTTGAAACATGTAATTTAAAAATTCCATAGCCATCAAATGCCTGGACCTATAATTCTGAAATTTCTGACACATATCTACCCCTAACCCATCTACAAAGTGAGCAATGTTCAGACTTCTAACTTTTAAAATAAAAAAGTTATAGGCGTTTCTTTCCTCATTGTTTCAAAAATACCTTGCCACCACATGCCTGGACCCAGCTGTCTGAAATTTTACACACATATCAAGCCAAGTGGTACCTGTAATGTGCCCATGTTTCCTGTTTGTATCTTCAAAAATAAAAAAGTGGGAGGCGTAACTGTATTTACCCCACCACTACCCATTTTTCTAAAATTAATTGCCACACAAGGCAAGCACCTACGTTTCCGAAATTTCACACACATAGGTCCCAAGGTACCGCCTACAATGTGGCAAAGTTTCATGTGTGTAACTTTAAAAATGACAAAGTTATAGGCATTCCTGGGTATTTATTAAAAAATTAATTACCACACAAGGCAAGCACCTACGTTTCCGAAATTTCACACACATAGGTCCCAAGGTACCGCCTACAATGTGGCAAAGTTTCATGTGTGTAACTTTACAAATGACAAAGTTATAGGCATTCCTGGGTATTTATTAAAAAATTAATTACCACACAAGGCAAGCACCTACGTTTCCGAAATTTCACACACATGGGTCCCAAGGTACCACCTACAATGTGGCAAAGTTTCATGTGTGTAACTTTAAAAATGACAAAGTTATAGGTGTTTCTTTCCTCATTGTTTCAAAAATTAATTGCCACACAAGGAAAGCTCCAATGTTTCTGAAATTTCACACACATATCAAGGCAAGTGGTACCTGTAATGTGCCCAAGTTTCCTGTTTGTATCTTCAAAAATAAAAAAATGGGAGGCGTAACTGTATTTACCCCACTACTACCCATTTTTCTAAAAATTAATTGCCACACAAGACAAGCACCTACGTTTCTGAAATTTCACACACATAGGTCCCAAGGTACCCCCTACAATGTGGCAAAGTTTCATGTGTGTAACTTTAAAAATGACAAAGTTATAGGCATTCCTGGGTATTTATTAAAAAATTAATTGCCACAAAATGCATGCACCAATCTTTCTGAAATTTCTCACAGATAACTACCCCTAACCAGTCTACAATGTGCCCAAGTTTCATCCTTCTATCTTTAAAAATGAAAAAGTTATAGGCGTTTTTGTAAAACAATACCTGGCTATGGGAAAAAGCATTCAAAATGGCGTCCGATCCGGATCGGACCTCATCGGATCGGATCAGATCGGATCGGAGGTTGTCCGGATCGGATCGGATCGGATTTTCCCGATTTTGGGTCGGATCGGATTCGGATCGTGGATCGGATCCGATCCGATGCACACCCCTAATTTTGACATTTATCATGCAGTAATTTGACTACTTTTCCCATCTAGCTCTAAATTATATAGAAAATTCTATTGAACAATGTTTTTCTTACAAATGGTATTTAGAGTTATCTATCCCTCCACAAATACATGCATGCCTGTCCCATCCACATACATCTGATGAGGACAGCTACCATTAATGATGTATTATTTGTTCTAGCTGGAGTCTTTATTTCCTTCTTCTTCTTTTTACCCCAATTAGGAAATCAGCCATTGGGTCATAATCTAGCCTCCTTCACAGCTGAGAAGTGAAGTCAGAAAATGTGATGATTAAGTGCCTATATTATTTGCACATTTGTCAAGGAGCCAGCGTCAGAGGTGTTATAAGTGGTGCAAGATTATATATTCATATTAATTAAAAACTTAATTGCACATTACATATTCAATGGTGTGACAACAGCCAGTTGGTGTGACAGATATTGATGAGTAAACAACGAACCGGAAGCAACAAAGGTTTGCAGGACAAAGAAAGGGATGCACAAACAAGTATTGTCTATAGCATTATGGAAAACAATAAGGAAGTATATGGAAGAGAAATAAATAACACATTAAAGAGGAAAGGTTGACCAGATTGCTATTAGAAGCAGTAGCAAAACATGGGAGTGATCAGTTATGTTGGGCCAAAAGGGTGAATAGCCACAGCAGAGAGTGTGCGCATAAACTGGGGTTTTTGGGGGGGGGGGAGAGAGAGAGAGAGAGAGAGAGAGAGAGAGAGAGAGAGAGACTAACTTCTGAGTTATTTATTTAGCTAGTTAGTAACTACATATAAATGTCATGTTTCTGCCAAGGCCCTCAAGGCAGTTTAGAGTTAAAATAAAGGCTTATGGATGTGACACAAAAGGAAAGGGACCTATGAAAATGAGGAAATAAATCCCAGTATGTAGGAAAATAAGATTTTATTCTTCAAAGTAGCCCAACACATTCCAGCCCTGTGGCATATATTTCTGAGCCTTCTTCAGGGGTTACAATTAGTAAATAGCCTACAGAGATCTCTGAAAATATATATTGAAGAATAAATCCTGTGAGACACCTTTTGAGAGATCTCTGCAGGCTATTTACTAATTGTAACCCCTGAAAAAGGCCCAGAGATATATACAACAGGGCCAAAACACGTTGGGCTACTTTGAAGAATGAAACTCTAATGTGTGTGAAAAAGAGAATGTGTGTGTGAGAGAGAAACAGAGAGAAAGATTTCACTTAAAAAAAAAAAAAAGTTATATTCAAAGCAATCATACTAGAATAATAGTTCACCATCTTATTTTCTTTGTTTAAAATTGACATCCACAGAAAATATATTTCCAAGAACTACTGCCGTTCCTGTTATATTAGGATGGTTATGATATTTAATTCTGGGTCAGTGGATCCATTTTCTGACTTTCTCTATGTGTGAGTGTGTGTGTGTGTGTGTGTGTCTGTGTTAGTCTCAAAGTTCTTGCCAACTTGAACTATTTATCCAGCCATACAGTCTGAACCAATTTTAGAAAATGTATTTTTGTTGGACAGAATTTTCTTTCCAGCTCTTTAAGGGCTTACACACTCAACACTTCTGTTATTGGTTATAGGCTAAGTCAAGTTGTCTTCTGTAGCAATGTCAGTAGTACATATGATAAGGTTAGCAAGAAAGGCATTGCTGCCTAGACACCAGCATGAAATAGTTTCATCACTATTACTTGTAAGTGTGCACATGAAAAAGGCATGATAAATGCTATGTATCCTATATCAGAGAGCACAGTATTTCGTGAAAGCAATGGCGGATGGTGTCAGCTAAAGAGGATGAACATCTAGAACAAATGGCGTCAGTGAAGAGACTCAAACTGTATAATTCAAACACACTGAAAAGTACGCAACACTACCAGCAAATGTACGGTGAAGATTTCCATCCACACAGGGTGTGAAAGGTAAATGGCTGAGACATTGCTTAGGATGAGCTGTGAATAACACAATAACGTGTCCTTTTTTATATTTCTGCACATCATACACCAGAAGATTTAGGTGGTCAATGAAACAGGTGGCAGTACATCTTTTGCTGAAATGCAACCATTGTTGTGATCTGCAATGTATTCTGGCCTTCAAGAGTCATTCAGTGGTCATTGTTATAAATTGCATTCACCAATACACTTGGAACAATATTCAGCGGAAGGGTTAAATGTCCATATGTTGCATCCAGTCTTTCCAAGGAAGCATAGCTAGAACAATGACCAAAATGATCCAGTCCTTCTAAATGTCTTTTTGATTGCTGGTCTCTGATATTATATTTTGACCACAGAAAATGGATCCTCCAGTAAGACTTTTGGAGAGGGGGAGGATTGCAGGGCCAGAGCTGGTAGCCCACTGCCAATGGTACACAGGGCATGCAACACCCTGGAAGCTTCTTGGATATCACAAACCCATTGGCCATTCTTGTAATGGATAACAGTATCTCAATCTTCTCTGGAGTGAGCCTCAGTTTACCAGTCCTCATCCAATTCCATTGTTGCATGGGGCCCAAGGGTCAAAAGGCCAGTTCTTTGGATGGAAGAGAGAAGAGGAAGGGCAATCTGCCCCCACCTCATTTTTCATTGAACTTAAATGGGTTGCTGTAAATAAAATATAAATAAAATTGTTGATTGGATGTAAATGAAAAAAATAAAATAAAATTTGCCACAGTTAAAATCCAAGATAGGCTTTTTTTCTTCCCCCCCCCCCTTCCCCTCAACCTCAAACTCAGTGGTATCCACCCTCTCTCAGTCTCAGAAAGGGGTAATAAACCAAATTTACCTTACAAGTTTATCACAAAGATTAGATAATGCACATGGGATTCTTTGAATATTTGAAAGCACTATATAAAATGTAAGATGAAGATGGTGGTGGTGGTGATTTCTCCTTCTTTTGTATTCACTATGTAATACTTTTATCATGTATTTAAAAGAAACTTCAGTTCAAAGAATTTAGACTGCAATCCAGTGCTTACCTCCTTGGAAGTAAGTCCTATTGAACTCTGAAAAACGGTCATAGGATTGGGCTGCTAGTTAGCAAACAACGTTCTTGCAGCCAGTGGCTTTTCAAAACGGTGTTCCAGGGAAACCTGGGCTTCTGCAGAAGCTTATTAGCAATTTGTCAAGATCAGCTGTCTTCTGCAATGCAGTGTCTTAGGCCAAACTCTTTGTTCAGGCATGGCAGCAGGGAAGCCAAACAGAAGTGCCCAGTACATGTTAATCTAGAGAATGTCCCAGAATCTTCTGCCATACACCGATCACAGTTGAGTTGGTGCGTCAAGTTCCTTGGCTGCTCAGTTGAAGCGTCAAGTTTCCGGGAGTGTAGAAAGCTTGAAAACCCCTGCTCTACAACTGCCATAGTTGGTTATTAGGTGTGGAAGTCCTGACTAGTTTGTTTTGACCATGCCACTGATGATTGCAAATTGTTCTGCTTGAAGCCTTCAGCTGTACCTTGGGAATCAATCCTCCCATCAGTCTGCACGCTTTGACTCTAAATGTTTGTGGTTTGAAAATAAAACTTGGAGGATGAAGGCCGACAGTTTCATGCTTTGTATTGTATGGTATCCATTATTGGTAAAATAGCCCATTGTAATCAAAAAAAGCTGTGGTGGGAGCAGCCATATGCAGATATTTGACTGGATAAACCCTCTGTATTAAAATTAATTACTTTGGGTTTTTCGAGATGAAACACCATTAGGCGTTGCTGTAAATCAGAGCTTGCAGAAACAGAGAAAGGGGAGTAGAGTACGCTTGCTAGTAACTTTACCATTTCATTCATATTTGGGAGTGATGAGTATTAGGCTTCAGAGCTATATCTCAAGGGTAGAGTTTGCTGTTGAGGCAAACACACTTTAAGCATGGCTTCACCCAACTTTCCCATCACGATTTCCAATAAGCTCATAGGAGGAGATGGTTTTATTGAGTTTCATGTGATTAGAAAGACACCAGCTTGAGATGGCCATCTGGTGGACTAGTTCTATACCCTGAAGCAGGGGTGCACACCCTTTTTGGCCCCAAGGGTGCAAGGAGACTGTACATGTACACACACACACACACACACAGACACACACATGTGCTTGCACATATGTACACACACACATGTTCAGAGAGAGAGAGAGAGAGAGAGAGAAGTCTGGATATTGTTAGCAAGAGAAATCCTTCTCTGATCTCTTATCAGAGATTGAAGATAAGGGAGGGAGTCCCTTGCTACTGCTAGCATAGAAAACCCCAGGCAGCGCCGCCATGATCTTTTTTGGCAGCAGCAGCAGATTAGGAAAGTATGGGAAATTCATTTCAGTTCAGTTTTGATCAGTGTTTTACCCAGTTCACACCTTTCAGACCAAACATGGACTTGGACACGATCTGTGGTCAAAGTCCATACATTTCTGAGCCCGCTGTGTGATCCGCAGACAAAGAAGAAGAGTGCATATTCAAAATGTGTACATTTCAAAAAATAAGTACAATCGATGTGTACATTTGCAAAATGTTTGGTGGGCTGGCAAGAGTGAGGATGGTGAGGGTGAAACACAGGGAGGACTTTCCTCCTCCTCCTCTACTGTCCTCCAGTACTGAACATTGTATTCCCGTCCATCAAACACCCTTTGGTGGGTTGGCAGGAGTGCAGATGTGATGAGGAGGACAACATATGGGTGCTCGCCCTATGTCATCCTCCCCTTCCCATGTATGTTCTCCCCGTAGGAACATAGGAAGCTGCCTTGTACTGAACCAGACCATGTGTCTATCTAGCCAAGTATTGTCAATACTGACTGGCAGCAATGTCTCTTCAGGGTTTCAGGCAGGAGTTTTTCCAAGCCCTGCCTGGAGATGCCAAGGAGTGAACCTGGGATCTCCTGCATGCTCTACCAGTGAGATATGGCCCTCTTCCCATGGATCCATGTGTGTGAGAAAGAGAAGGAGAGAGAGACAGGCAAGGAGGATGCCAGCCCAGGCTCCACCCACCATATTCTACCAAGGCCACCAACTGTTCTGGCTATGCCTACTAGCTGGCAGACCCACCCCCAAATGCCCATTCACCTCTGCATGTGATGCTTGAGGACAAAAGGGATTCCCAGTCCTGGTTCAACTCTACCATTCAGCATTCCATATGCAACTCTCTCAGTTGTAACACAACCATGCTGTTGAACACTGAGATACTAGAATAATTTTTCATACAGGAATACAGGGCAAAATACTGCAAAATGAAATTTGCTGCATATGTTGAGGAATACAGCCTAGATTTCAAGAACAAATATCAGCTTTGCCCCAAACCCATTTTTAAAGATCAGAAGAAACGGTATAACACAGCACCATGTGACGCTTTCCTTGAAGATATTAGAATGCATTGAGACAGTAGGATGGAAATTGGTGTCCACATTTAGGACTCATCTGTTTTCTAGAGGGCCAGGAAAGACATAGAAAACAATGTGAATGCGATAGGGACTGTGAAGGAAGAGTGATCAGAATAAAAGTCCTCAAGGACATTCTGAGCACACATAGATTTCAAGGCAAGATTCATCCCTGCACCTGTTTTCACGATGGTTAGATTATATGAAGGCCTCTCAAAAGCTATACTTTATCTAATTCTTTATAATTTAGAGTGCCATCACTATAAGCACTCAATCCCTCCCAAAGACAGCTCCGTGTCTTATCTGGAAGAAAATGTGGAAAGAAAATTCTGATTTGTTTATGTTAAAATGTATTGACTGTAATATTTATTGGCCTCTTACGATTCAACAGCTATGGGGATGCCAGTCATCATGTTTATGCTTTATATTAAGCCCCGTATTTGGATCTAGTCTTCAAAAGTTTATACTAGGGATGTGCACTGACCCCCCGGATCGGATCGGATAGCGGATCGGATTCGGACCTGGGGGGTCGGATCGGATCGGATCGGAGGCTGGTCGGATCGGATCGGACCAGATGTCCGATCCGGATCGGACGCCATTTTGAATGCTTTTTCCCATAGCCAAGTATTGTTTTACAAAAACGCCTATAACTTTTTCATTTTTAAAGATAGAAGGATGAAACTTGGGCACATTGTAGACTGGTTAGGGGTAGTTATCTGTGAGAAATTTCAGAAAGATTGGTGCATGCATTTTGTGGCAATTAATTTTTTAATAAATACCCAGGAATGCCTATAACTTTGTCATTTTTAAAGTTACACACATGAAACTTTGCCACATTGTAGGGGGTACCTTGGGACCTATGTGTGTGAAATTTCAGAAACGTAGGTGCTTGTCTTGTGTGGCAATTAATTTTTAGAAAAATGGGTAGTAGTGGGGTAAATACAGTTACGCCTCCCATTTTTTATTTTTGAAGATACAAACAGGAAACTTGGGCACATTACAGGTACCACTTGCTTTGATATGTGTGTGAAATTTCAGAAACATTGGAGCTTTCCTTGTGTGGCAATTAATTTTTGAAACAATGAGGAAAGAAACACCTATAACTTTGTCATTTTTAAAGTTACACACATGAAACTTTGCCACATTGTAGGTGGTACCTTGGGACCCATGTGTGTGAAATTTCGGAAACGTAGGTGCTTGCCTTGTGTGGCAATTAATTTTTTAATAAATACCCAGGAATGCCTATAACTTTGTCATTTTTAAAGTTACACACATGAAACTTTGCCACATTGTAGGCGGTACCTTTGGACCTATGTGTGTGAAATTTCGGAAATGTAGGTGCTTGCCTTGTGTGGCAATTAATTTTAGAAAAATGGGTAGTGGTGGGGTAAATACAGTTACGCCTCCCACTTTTTTATTTTTGAAGATACAAACAGGAAACATGGGCACATTACAGGTACCACTTGGCTTGATATGTGTGTAAAATTTCAGACAGCTGGGTCCAGGCATGTGGTGGCAAGGTATTTTTGAAACAATGAGGAAAGAAACGCCTATAACTTTTTTATTTTAAAAGTTAGAAGTCTGAACATTGCTCACTTTGTAGATGGGTTAGGGGTAGATATGTGTCAGAAATTTCAGAATTATAGGTCCAGGCATTTGATGGCTATGGAATTTTTAAATTACATGTTTCAAAAAAATTTCTACAGAGGCCAGGTCTTCCCCTCCCGCTTCCCGCGAAGAAAAGGAAACACTCTCTCGTCTCGATCCCTTTGATCCTTGCTAGTAGTATCCATTACAGGGCTCCTGTTTCCTTTCCTACTTTCACTTTTCAAGCAGAACGGCTGAGCCTAGCTGAGTTTTGCAGCCATGCGTGCAAGGAAGGATCACTCTGGTCTCGATCCCTTTGATCCTTGGTAGTATCCATTAGGGGTGTGCACGGACCCCCCGGATCGGATCGGGACCCGGATCGGGACCTCCAATTTTGTCCCGGACCGGTTCGGACAAAATCGGAGGCCCCCCGGACCGGATCGAGTCCGATCCCGACCCAAAAATCGTACATTTTTGGATCGGCCGCCATTTTTTTCCCCATAGACTTGCATTGCAATGCAAGTCTATGAGGAAAAAATGGCGGCGGGTGGGTAAGGGGGGCCTAACTCCCTCCCCCCCCCGGGGCCGTCCGCTGTGGACGGCCCCGGCAGGTAAACCCCCTCCCCCGCGCTCCCTACCCCCCCTGGGGCCGCCCGCTTCCATCCGCTGGCGCCCGCGGGCGCCAGCGGATAGAAGCGGACGGCTCCGGGGGGGGGTAAGCCCCCTTCCCCGCCACTTACCTTCTCGGCCCGTCCGGCGCCGGCGGCTACTACCAGCGGGCTCCGCGGCCTACTCTCGAGTAGCGCGCCGGGTGATGACATCACCCGGCGCGCCACCCTGGAGCAGGCCGCGGAGCCTGCTGGTAGTAGTAGGCGCCGGCGCCGGACGGGAGCCGCCGGGCCGGGCAGGTAAGGGCCCCCCTCCCCCCTCCCCCCTCCGCGCGCCCCCTCCTCCCCTCCACGCACCCCCTCCTTACCTTTCCGGCCCGGCGGCTCCCGTCCGGCGCCGGCGCCTACTACTTCCAGCAGGCTCCGCGGCCTACTCTAGAGTAGCGCGCCGGGTGATGACATCACCCGACGCGCCATCCTAGAGCAGGCCGCGGAGCCTGCTGGGAGTAGTAGGCGCCGGCGCCGGACGGGAGCCGCCGGGCCGGAAAGGTAAGGGCCCCCCTCCCCCCTCCGCGCGCCCCCTCCTCCCCTCCACGCACCCCCTCCTTACCTTTCCGGCCCGGCGGCTCCCGTCCGGCGCCGGCGCCTACTACTTCCAGCAGGCTCCGCGGCCTGCTCTAGAGTAGCGCGCCGGGTGATGACATCACCCGGCGCGCCATCCTAGAGCAGGCCGCGGAGCCTGCTGGGAGTAGTAGGCGCCGGCGCCGGACGGGAGCCGCCGGGCCGGAAAGGTAAGGGCCCCCCTCCCCCCTCCGCGCGCCCCCTCCTCCCCTCCACGCACCCCCTCCTTACCTTTCCGCCCGGCGGCTCCCGTCCGGCGCCGGCGCCTACTACTTCCAGCAGGCTCCGCGGCCTGCTCTAGAGTAGCGCGCCGGGTGATGACATCACCCGGCGCGCCATCCTAGAGCAGGCCGCGGAGCCTGCTGGTAGTAGTAGGCGCCGGCGCCGGACGGGAGCCGCCGGGCCGGGCAGGTAAGGGCCCCCCTCCCCCCTCCCCCCTCCCCCCTCCGCGCGCCCCCTCCTCCCCTCCACGCACCCCCTCCTTACCTTTCCGGCCCGGCGGCTCCCGTCCGGCGCCGGCGCCTACTACTTCCAGCAGGCTCCGCGGCCTGCTCTAGAGTAGCGCGCCGGGTGATGACATCACCCGGCGCGCCATCCTAGAGCAGGCCGCGGAGCCTGCTGGGAGTAGTAGGCGCCGGCGCCGGACGGGAGCCGCCGGGCCGGAAAGGTAAGGGCCCCCCTCCCCCCTCCGCGCGCCCCCTCCTCCCCTCCACGCACCCCCTCCTTACCTTTCCGGCCCGGCGGCTCCCGTCCGGCGCCGGCGCCTACTACTTCCAGCAGGCTCCGCGGCCTGCTCTAGAGTAGCGCGCCGGGTGATGACATCACCCGGCGCACCATCCTAGAGCAGGCCGCGGAGCCTGCTGGGAGTAGTAGGCGCCGGCGCCGGACGGGAGCCGCCGGGCCGGAAAGGTAAGGGCCCCCCTCCCCCCTCCGCGCGCCCCCTCCTCCCCTCCACGCACCCCCTCCTTACCTTCCCGGCCCGGTGGCTCCCGTCCGGCGCCGGTGCCTACTACTACCAGCAGGCTCCGCGGCCTGCTCTAGAGTAGCGCGCTGGGTGATGACATCACCCGGCGCGCCACCCTAGAGCAGGCCGCGGAGCCTGCTAGTAGTAGTAGGCGCCGGCGCCGGACGGGAGCCACCGGGCCGAGAAGGTAAGTGCCCCCCTCCTCCCCCCCCCGCTGTCCACTTTCATCGGCGGGCGCCCGCTGGCGCCCGCCAATGGAAGCGGCGGTGGGCGCCAGTGGGCGCCCGCCGATCCGCCGATCCGCCGAACCGGTTCGGAGCTTTTTCGGACCGGTTCGGATTGGATCGGCCGATCCAGCTGCGGGATCGGAAATCGGATAATTTATCCGATTTCCCACTGGACCGGACTCGGATCGTGGATCAGGTCCGATCCAGTGCACATCCCTAGTATCCATTACAGGGCTCGTGTCTGCTTTCACTTTGTACTCAAGCAGACACGAGCCCTGTAATGGATACTACCATGGATCAAAGGGATCGAGACCAGAGTGATCCTTCCTTGCACGCATGGCTGCAAAACTCAGCTAGGCTCAGCCGTTCTGCTTGAAAAGTGAAAGTAGGAAAGGAAACAGGAGCCCTGTAATGGATACTACTAGCAAGGATCAAAGGGATCGAGACGAGAGAGTGTTTCCTTTTCTTCGCGGGAAGCGGGAGGGGAAGACCTGGCCTCTGTAGAAATTTTTTTGAAACATGTAATTTAAAAATTCCATAGCCATCAAATGCCTGGACCTATAATTCTGAAATTTCTGACACATATCTACCCCTAACCCATCTACAAAGTGAGCAATGTTCAGACTTCTAACTTTTAAAATAAAAAAGTTATAGGCGTTTCTTTCCTCATTGTTTCAAAAATACCTTGCCACCACATGCCTGGACCCAGCTGTCTGAAATTTTACACACATATCAAGCCAAGTGATACCTGTAATGTGCCCATGTTTCCTGTTTGTATCTTCAAAAATAAAAAAGTGGGAGGCGTAACTGTATTTACCCCACCACTACCCATTTTTCTAAAATTAATTGCCACACAAGGCAAGCACCTACGTTTCCGAAATTTCACACACATAGGTCCAAAGGTACCGCCTACAATGTGGCAAAGTTTCATGTGTGTAACTTTAAAAATGACAAAGTTATAGGCATTCCTGGGTATTTATTAAAAAATTAATTGCCACACAAGGCAAGCACCTACGTTTCCGAAATTTCACACACATGGGTCCCAAGGTACCACCTACAATGTGGCAAAGTTTCATGTGTGTAACTTTAAAAATGACAAAGTTATAGGTGTTTCTTTCCTCATTGTTTCAAAAATTAATTGCCACACAAGGAAAGCTCCAATGTTTCTGAAATTTCACACACATATCAAAGCAAGTGGTACCTGTAATGTGCCCAAGTTTCCTGTTTGTATCTTCAAAAATAAAAAATGGGAGGCGTAACTGTATTTACCCCACTACTACCCATTTTTCTAAAAATTAATTGCCACACAAGACAAGCACCTACGTTTCTGAAATTTCACACACATAGGTCCCAAGGTACCCCCTACAATGTGGCAGAGTTTCATGTGTGTAACTTTAAAAATGACAAAGTTATAGGCATTCCTGGGTATTTATTAAAAAATTAATTGCCACAAAATGCATGCACCAATCTTTCTGAAATTTCTCACAGATAACTACCCCTAACCAGTCTACAATGTGCCCAAGTTTCATCCTTCTATCTTTAAAAATGAAAAAGTTATAGGCGTTTTTGTAAAACAATACTTGGCTATGGGAAAAAGCATTCAAAATGGCGTCCGATCCGGATCGGACCTCATCGGATCGGATCGGATCGGATCGGAGGTTGTCCGGATCGGATCGGATCGGATTTTCCCGATTTTGGGTCGGATCGGATTCGGATCGTGGATCGGATCCGATCCGATGCACACCCCTAGTTTATACCTCACTAAATTCAATTAGCTTTTAAGGTGCTACTATACCCTTCCTTGTTTTTTGATTAAATGAGACATGACCCTACTCTATTCCATGTAAGAGCATTAAAATCTCTCCTGAATGGTGAAGGAAAAACCATAAAAAGAAAGAGGAAGAACCCCACCCCACCATGTTAAAGTGGGGGTGTTTTTAATGTCCCTAAGCTGAGGCCAGTACACTTTTTTTGTGTTTCAGTGCTGCATGTGGTGATCAGCCATTCAGTGTGAGGCAGTGCCTTATGTTCCTAACCACATAGACCAACAAGCTGTTTGATCCATGTGGGAATAGAGTGGCATTTCTGGTTCAGAAGCAGAGAAAGGCCCTCGTTCTGGTTCCAGATGCCCACACTTGATTATTATTTTTTTACGTAATGCTCATTTCAGATCCTTATGTTGAATAAAATGTAATAATCTTTACACCAAATTTATTGTGCCTTGTCTTCATTCTAGGGGTAAAGGGCCAGATAATGCTGCCAATTATTACCTCTACTGTCCAGGAAAAAATCTTTTCTGGGGTGGGGGGATAGGTCGTCTGACAACCCGGCAAGAGAAGATGATTCCATTCTTAAAAACCTGTATAAGAAAAATAAAAAACAAAAATCACAAGTAGAGTGTGCCATCGTATTTCTCCTTAAGGCAAAACAACTGAGAGAAAATGGAAGGCGGGTGTATTTTTGATAGAAGCAAAAAGAGTTTTGGTAACACAAGCTACATTTGCAGAGGAGACAAAGATGAAGGGCCACATATACTGATGCTTTGCTAAGTTTTACTTAAGACAAAAATGTCAAGGCATATTTAGTCGTCCCTCTGAGGACAAAAGATTCCAAGGACTCCAAACAAAGTAAACAGAGCTTCAGAATGGTCATGGGGTTCAGTAGGGGCCTCCCACCCATTCACCAAGGTGAAGGCACAAAGGGACAGTGAGCGACTGAAACAAATGAGGTCAAGCCAAATTGTGGATCAGCAGAACAAGTTTGAGATGAGGAATATGAGCAAATAATGGAAACCAACTTTCAGTTTTGTACCTTAAGAGTTCCCATCAGTTTACATCAGGATTACTGAATTTAAAATGGGTTCCGTATATGTTATACTGAACGTTGTTGGTCGAGACATGAGTTTATAAATAGTGCTGACAAAGGAGCGTAGAAACAGCTTTATTTGGGTTTTCGTTTCCAGGTGATTCTCTTTAAAACAAGGCACATGATTACTGTTTGGTTTTACTATTTTGTCTGAAAACTGGTTTTGCATTAGACCAGAATATTGCTTATGTTTAAAAACCACAACACCATGATCTATGGGACTTAAAGGATTAGGGGTGAGTAGGGGCTGGTGCTAACAAGAATCGCTACCCAGATGCTTTCTTTCATGTTCACCCTGCATTGACTCCTCCTTTTAGTTGAAAAGTTAAGGCTGCAGTCCACACATGAATACGTGCTCGACATCAGTCCTATTGCAATCAATAGGACTTACATCCAAAAGAGAATGTGTAGGATTGGGCATCCCCTGCTACACTACATTTTCAGATGTGGTGTCCCACCATTGCGACAATCTCTCAAGGGAGGTTCACATCTTTCTTTTTTTAAAAAGTATCTCCCAGGTTTTTAAAATCTCATAGACTCTTTTAAAAAATACCAGGTTGTTTATTCTCTCTTATCTATATTTTAATTGCTGAGTCTGTTTAATCTGCTGCTATTTATGGTTTGTTGATTTCCCCAGTTCTTTCTTTTCTGGCCCTGATCCCTTTTATGGCAGGCTGAGTGGCCATTTTTCACCTGGTCATATAGCTGTGCTATGTGGCGTGAGGAACCTCTTTCAATCTAAGGCCTGAATTCCAGTCTGACAAAGATCTCAGGTGTTTCATTCCTTCTGTGGGAGGGCTACCTGATGGAAAGCCTCTCCTGGATACTACCTGGAGACTATGATCAACATCTGGGGCCTTCTTCAATGGAGGATTGGAAGATGACAGCAAGGGAGAGGATCTTCTTGGTGGTGGCCTTCCAACAGTGGATGGACTCTCCACTAAGGCCCTCCTGGCACCAACACTGTCATATTTTTTAGCACCAGGCATTTAATGACGTATGTTGGGGAATTTATGTCAGCTGTTCTGAACAGACATATTATTGAAATTGTTTTTAGCTGTTTAAATTGTTTTAAATTGTTTACGTTAATTTTTTTAGACTATGTTTTATTATGTTCTGTCGTGTCATGTTGTACAATGCAGTGGTTTGTAATTGTTGTGAACCATGCAGAGAACTTTGGCTATTGGGTAGTATAGAAATGAAAATAAAAATAATACTAATAATAATTAGGGGTGTGCACGGACCCCCCGGATCAGATCGGATCAGATCGGGACCCAGATCGGGACCTCCAATTTTGTCACAGATCGGATCGGACAAAATCGGAGGCCCCCCGGACCGGATCGAGTCCGATCCCGATCCAAAAATCGGAAATTTTTGGATCGGCCGCCATTTTTTTCCCCATAGACTTGCATTGCAATGCAAGTCTATGAGGAAAAAATGGTGGCGGGTGGGTGAGGGGGGCCTAACTCCCTCCCCCCGGGGCCGTCTGCTGTGGATGGCCCTGGCAGGTAAGCCCCCTCCCCTACGCCCCCGGGGCCGTCCACTTCGATCCGCGGATAGAAGTGGACGGCCCCGGGGGGGTAAGCCCCCTCCCCCCACCCCCTGCTTACCTTACAGGGATGTCCGCTCCCATCCAGCGCCGGCTGCTACTGCCAGCGGGCTTTGCAGCCTGCTCCAGAGTGGCGCGCCAGGTGATGTCATCACCCGGCACGCCACCCTGGAGCAGGCCGCGAAGCCCGCTGGCAGTAGCAGCCGGCGCCGGACGGGAGTGGACGTCCCTGTAAGGTAAGCACGCCACTCCGCGCACCCCCTCCTCCCCTCCGCGCGTCCCCTACTTACCTTAAAGGGATGTCCGCTCCCGTCCGGCGCCGGCTGCTACTGCCAGCGGGCTTTGCGGCCTGCTCCAGAGTGGCGCGCCAGGTGATGTGGCGCCCGCCGATCCGCCGATCCATCCGAACTGGATCGGAACCTTTTCGGATCGGTTCGGATTGGATCGGCCGATCCAGCTGTGAGATCGGAAATCGGATAATTTGTCCGATTTCCCTCTGGATCGGATTCGGATCGTGGATCGGATTGGATCGGATCCAGTGCACATCCCTAATAATAATGTACAGTTAAAACTAGATTGATACAAGCCTATACACAATGTACCTGGGAGTAAGTAACACTGAACTCAATAACGCTTTTGTCTGATTAGAATAATAATAATAATAATAATAATAATAATTTATTTCTTACCCGCCTCTCCGTTTGGATCGAGGCGGAGAACAACAATATAATAAAATACATAAAACTGATTTAAACATGACACACATTATTAAAGCTGCATTAAAACATCCTAAAAACATTCTAAAATTCCACTGGATATGCCCGCCAGAAGAGAACAGTCTTTATGGCTTTCTTAAATTCTAAAAGACTGTTAAGTTGACGAGTCTCCTCTGGCAGGTCATTCCACAGTCTGGGAGCGGCAGAAGAGAAGGTCCTCTGGGTAACAGTTGTCAGCCTAGTCTTGGCCAACTGTAGTAAGTTCTTCCCAGAAGACCTGAGCGTGCGGGGCGGATTGTATGGGAGAAGGTGATCCTGTAGGTAACCTGGACCCAAACCATGTAGGGCTTTAAAAGTAATAACCAACACTTTATACTTCGCCCGGAAACTAATTGGCAGCCAGTGGAGCGATTTTAAAGCTGGCGTAATATGGTCACCCCTAGGTGTATCGGTGACCAACCTGGCTGCCATATTTTGAACTAGTATAGGATTTTGAATGTATAGGATTAGCATTTAAAACAATTTAAACCACTAAGATTGCAATCCTATGCCTGTTTTGACAGCGCAAAATCCTACAACTCCCAGCATACCCCAGCCAGTCATGCTTGAAACTGTAGTACTTTAATCATGCACAAGATTGCCTCCTAAATTATTTTAAACAGTTTAAGCAACAGAAGATAAGTAAATATTTCACACACATACAGCAGAATAATTAAAAGAAAAAAAAATAACCAGCCTTTACATTGTGCCAAAACTCACTCATCAAAACGTACCCACCTAAACCCAGATGGTAGAGCCTCAAGGGAGGACCTAATATGATTATCTTAATGTGCAGGCAGGTTCATGTGAGAGTAAACAGTCTTTCATGGTTCCCAAGCCCCATGGGTATTTTTGGTCACCCCAGAATTGAGAAAGGGAAGCTCCTCTCTCTTTATGTGGAAACAATGCAGGGCAACCATGGACACCATCATCACCACACTTCCTGCACACAGGGAAGTGTCAAGTCAAGTCAACATTTTACTGTATTTTTTAAAAAAATGACTGAATCCTTTCCACCGCCATTTCATCCTCATTTTCTCCTAACAACATGCATTAATGACTTCCTTGCCTAATGAAAATTAATTGCCAGTCCGCCTTGACAATTACATTGTGATCGATCAAGTTTAGAGGAGCTGCAAGGGTCATTTGCTGCAATTCTCATGCAATCCATTAAATCTGCAGCACATGATAACCTTTAACTCAGTTGCATATTAGGGAATACTAATGACGACTCCGGATGTCATTATTTATTCAAGAACCGATGCATCATGTTGTCTCCTTTTTCCAATTCTGTTAAGAGGCATTATCTGTAGTGGTAAAAAAAAAAAAAAGCTTCACATCTTAGTATATGTTGTTTTCCAAAGACCGAAGCAAGTGAACTTGTGCAAAGTACTGAGTAGGCATGTCCCTAGTTGGTCCCATCATGGATGGTTTTGGCCTTGTTCAAAACACTGGGTTGCTGCCCACAGTTCAAGGATAGCCAAAGGGACCAGCAAAGTGAATGCTTGACCTCATCTACTATTGTCTAAAACTCTTTTAAAGCAACAGTGGGCAACTTGTAGCCTTCCAGATGTTTTTACCTACAGCTCCCATAAGCCCTAGACAGGAGAGCTAATCATGAAAAATGATAGAAGTTATAGGCTAAAACAACTGGAGGGCCCTCTTTTAAAGTCATCTCAGCCAATAGCAATCATTGCATCCTGTTACTTGCAGAATGGAAACTAAAAGCCTCCTGGCCAACTATGGTGCTCTAAAGTGTATGCAGTCATGGGAGCTGTAGCACCCCTCTCCATGAACTGCGCATTTCCATGAGACCAGCATAAAAACTAGAGAAGGGAGAATGGGTGATGCTTGAGCTTGTTGGGGGTTCTCCATTTCCCACCTCGATGCTCACCTGGTCTCATTCTCTCTCCTGAATATGAGCATTTTTTTTTCTTCAAAGAGGGAAAGTGCACATTTTTCAAACACAAAAATGTACACTCCCCCAAGAACGCAAAGTGCACATAGGCTAAAGTGTGAAAATGCAGTTTTCAGGTGGAAATGCATGTTTTCCAAAAAGCCACATTTGCGCTTCTGAATGTATGCACTTCCAAATGTAAAAGAAGCTTGGGAAATTGTGAAAAATTCCGGAGAATTCCATTCCTGCTCATGTTTACATTTGGGGTTGCGAATGGGACAGGTTCACATAATTTGTGAACAGCAACAAAATTCTCAGTCACCCCTATCAAAAACCTCCACGAAGCCTGTAGCAGCAGGTGAATGAACTGGAATCATAGAATGGTATTGTTGGAAGGGGCCTAGGAGGCCATCGAGTCCAACCCCCAGCTCAATGCAGGAAATTGTCACAGTTCACCTTTATGCATGAACTAACACAAACCAAACACCACAGAAAGTGCTTTCAGAGGTATCAGTACAAACTCCTTGTTTTTCAGTGGGTCATGAAATATGAAATAATCATTAACTGATGAGAAATCACATGATGGACATAAAATAATGAATGAGCCAGTCCTATGAGTAGGAAGCAAAAAGGATCTGCCTTCCTGGATTCTAAAAACAAGGGATTAATTGAAAGGGAGTTCCCTTTTAGGTGTGCTCAAGGGCAGTGTCTACCATTTTCCTGAGAAAAAACTTTTCAGAAAAAACTCTGATGCAAATAAGTACACTGTGCACTCAGCTCTGCTAGTGCTGTTCTGAATCATTCCTGGAATAATCAACGGGAATCATGACATCCTGTTGCTTAATGCTCTGCTGTTGTGTAACAATTGCTGAAAGTCCTGCAGTCTTAATTGTCAGGGCTCCAATTTACCTGAAACAGCTACTCATCTCATTGCTAATCAAACCTTGGCTTGTAAACGAAAACTCAGGCTCAGCTGTTGCTCACTTAGTGTGCTTTATGAAGCAATAAATCCTGGCAGATTTACCATGCTAAAACCACGACAATACAAATTGTACCATTTTATGACCATAGCAACAAATAGGGTGAGTTTAGCCAAAAGAATTTTTAACAGCTATAAATGCACCTTCTTTGCTTTTAACTGGGTTTATACCCCTGATCCTAAACACACAGTTTTAAATGGCTTAAAACCTATGAGCTCACATTGCCCTGGACATTTTGGATGGAAGGTTTATTCATTAACAAGTTGTATAGTGGCTCTTCCAATATAAATTGTCCAAAGTGACACACAGAATTAAACAGATGATAGAAACCATAATTTTGATTAAATCAAAAATCAAAACAAACAAGAGTGTCAATAACACCTGGAAACCAACAGCATCCAGTCAATCCAATTAATCAATTTAGGGAAGCCTTGATAAACACCAAAATAATTTTTGATGTGACAGCAGACGGCAAACTAAAAAAGAAAAGAGGTACACCATAGTAGTAATATAAGAGTGTGTCAGTGTCAAATCCAAGTTACAATACATAATGAAAAGTGTTACAATTCATAACAGACGTTTATGTGTTACCAAAAATTAAATCCTTATTACCAATCTGTTGTCATAGTAATTTTAACACAATTGGACACACCGAGAGAACATTAAAAAAAAAGGAAAAGAAAATATGAGCATGGTGATCATTTTATTTGATTTTAAAATATTTCTAGGCTGCCTTTCAGGGCAGGAGCCCTTGCAAGGTGGCTTACAACCAAATCAAATGCATATAATATAAAGCAGCAAAACAACAGAGTAACAAACATTCATAAAAGCAATCAATATCTGAAAATCCGGCAACTAAATTGAAGCCAAGAGGAAACAAGTACACTTTCAGGGTTTCCCTAAAAGACTGCAATGATGGGGCCTGATGGACCTCCAATAGCAATTCATTCTAGGGATGGGCAAACTTTACCCTCTGCATGTCAGATCCCTGTTGGCCAGCTGTCCCTGTTTACTTCAAGGTGCGAGCCAGACAGAGGTCTGTGGGCACACATGAAGCGTCCGTCCACTTCCCCAACAAGCCACCATTTTGAGCAGCAAGATGGGAGCCAAGAGGGAAGTGTCATGGTGCTCCCATGGTGCGGCCACCACCATCGCTGTGGAGCAACCATGCCTCTCCCTGATGGGCACTAGCAAAGGGAGGCATGGTTGCTCAGTGGGACATGGCAGGATGGGAACTGAGAGAGAAGTGCTTAGTGCTTCCTGTTTGACTCCCATGCTGTTGGCGGCTGACAGACGGAGGGGTCCTTTTCCATAAAGGCCGATTTTATGTAAATGGCACCCAACATTTATGTAAAATTGGCCTTTATAAAACAGACCAAGCTGCAAGTCAGGCAAAGTGTGAGAACTGCCGTATTTGCCCAACTGGGGAAACACTGAGTTGGGCTAGTGTGGTGGCTTGTGGACTGGTGTCCTGCAAGTCAAACTGGCAGGAACTCCCCAAACCTTAGTCCCAGATGTTCATGATATCTCTAATGCATATCAGATGCTTACCAAACTGCCCTCAAAGGTGGGAAAGTGAGAAGGGACTCTGTTGCTGATCTTAAAGGGTAGGCAGGCTATAATATGATCTGATTGCTTCACTCTTACCAAAACTCAAGTGGCCACATTCTGCATCAAATGAAGTTTCTGGGCTATCTTTAAAGGCAGCCCCACACATACAGTGCATTACACTAGTCCAGCCTCCAATTCTAAAACTATTGACAAGCCTGATAGATAATCCATGGAATGGCAGCAGTCCACAAAATTCAGGTACTTAACTGATTTGTGAATTGGTCTCTTAAGATGAAGTGAATGCTCACCAAGGCAGGATCTACACTACTGCTTTAAAATGGTTTATAACAGCAGTACCAACTAGGGATGTGCACACACGAAAATATCGTATCGTATTGTTATTGGAATTTCGGACCAGGCTTCTGAAGCTTAAAGCAGCATATAGGCGCCTCTGCCTGCACAGTTGACCCATCTCCAACTCCCTGCATGCCCGGTACAGGGAGGGCACCAGCAACTCACAGTCAAGCAAACACAGAGAGAGAGAGAGAGAGAGAGAGAGAGAGGGAGAGGGAGGGAGGGAGGGAGGGAGGGGGAGAGGGAGGGAGGGAGGGATATATATATATATATATATATATATATATATATATATATATGAAAGTTAAACAGGGAAAGGGACAACAACACACTCACTCAGTCACAGTACCCCCACTCACGCTAACCTAATCCTTCAATCAAACCAACCAGAAAACGTTAAAAAAATTATAACTCAAACACACAAGCAACGAACAGCCAAACGAACCAGAGACACAGAAAGGAACAGAAAGAGATTCAAAACTACAATGAATCTCCAACAATTCGCCACCAAAATCAATCCAGCAGTAATTAAGTAACTATAAAACCCAGGAGCCAGGACAGACTCCAACAAAATCCACCCTTCTCCCCTCAATGCCTTAATTCCCAGAGCTGGAACACCAAGTGTGGGGGTTTTATACGGGGATATCCTTAGCCCTCTTCCAACATTGTGATTGGAGCCTGCTGGAATCCTTGCTGCACGATTGGTCACTGAATCTGTCAGTCTCAGCAAACACACCCCACCTTCTAGCTCCATCCATGTGGCCCCAAATGAAAGAAAGCCTTCTGATAATACGATAAAATTCTGATAATTATCGGATGATTTTTATCGTCTCTTATAATTATCGTAGTCTGATGTATCATATTGCTATCGTTAATCGGATGTACGATAAAGACCATATTGTATAATTATCTGACATTTTGATGATACGATACACATCCCTAGTGCCAACTATTGGGGCCCAGAATACACTCCATATACAGTTTTCAAAGTGTCATATCCTGCTTGGTGTAGATCTGGCCCAGGTTTCCTTTACAGCCTCTTCTCTTTAGACCTCCACGCCCTCACCCCCATCCAGATTGGAGCTGGTTGAGGAGAAAATGGCCAGCCTAGAGTTTGTAGGGGGAAATCTATATATAGGGAAGGGCTAAGCATCTCCTCCCCCTCCTGCCAATTGATTCTCCCCGGCAAATGAATCGTTCCCTGTATTAGCATCAAGAGGTAAACATGGATCCCTGTGTTTACCTCATAATATGGAACTCTATCCTCACTTCGAAGTAAGCCTGTTTAGGCTTCCAACTAGCATAAATGAAATACCACTGCAAAATAGTTTAGCTCCACTGTGCCTCATACAATAGACACCATAGATTTAGAGTTTCCCTTGTTGAAATTTTAATTTGACAACTGTGCACTACAGGCTGTGGTAAATTTAATAGCAGAATTCAGGGCTCTCAGAGGCCTGCTAAGTACTTTTAATGACTTAATGGAACCAAAGATGACAAAGAGATATTAAGTCGATTCACAGTTGCAATGGAGCCCAATTGCCCTCTGAGTCATACCAGTTTAAATTTGAAGCCATGCTGCTGAAATCAATCAGGTTACTGTGAAATCACCATAAATTGTATAAATAACTCAGATCAGATGGTGGCTCATAGGGAGAGAAGTACCTGAATTAAAAAAAACAAAACAAAGAGCAACCCAATAAAAAATTCAGTTCAGACTTCAGGTTTCTGTCTGATCCCTCAAATCTGACCACTGACGTTGACAGAGTCAACTTTTAAAAAGGCAAACCATCCACTTTGACATTCCTAAAAGAACAGTACTGTATTGTACTGTATCCATTTATTCTGCAATAGGCTGCCTTGCACAGGCTTCTGTACGTGGTGTGTTGGTAATGTGACCATAACACCTTTCTTTCTCTTTCTTTCTTTCTTTCTTTCTTTCTTTCTTTCTTTCTTTCTTTCTTTCTTTCTTTCTTTCTGAATGCACACCCATGATTTACAGCCCTATAGGACTTGGGGAGAGCAATCCTATGAGCCAAGCTACACGGATGTGTGCAAATATTGGTGTAGCTTTGCTGTGACTGCAATCGATCAGAGGTGGGCAACTTGTGCCCCCCCAAAATTGTTAGAATACAACTCCCGTCAGCCCTAGCCAGCATAGAAAATGGTAAGGCATGATGGGAGTTGCAGTACTAGGGTGACCGTATATGAAAAGGAGGACAGGGCTCCTGTATCTTTAACAGTTGCATAGAAAAGGGGATTTCAGCAGGTGGTATTTGAATGTATGCGGCACTTGGTGAAATTCCCTCTTCATCACAACAGTACCTTTTGTATCTGGTCAAGGCTTCTTCAGCTTTAACTGTTATGATGAAGAGGGAATTTCACCAGGAACTAATTGCATACAAATGACACTGGCTGAAATTCCCTTTTCTCTACAACTGTTAAAGTTACATGAGCCCTGACCTGGATTTTATCTGGTCACCCTACCTTGTGCTGCATGCATACAAATAACACTGTCTGAAATTCCCTTTTCTATGCAACTGTTAAAGATACAGGACCCCTGTCCTCCTTTTCATATGGTCACCTATGCAATCCAACAACATCTGGAGGAACACAAGGAGGCAATGGTTGCGTTCGGATGACACATTAGGCAACGGAGGGGGGAATAGGCAACTCACAGTATGTTATATTGCCGGTACTCCCCAGACGACATGTTGCTCCACCCCTCATCGAGCAGTTGAAACTCCCGTCGTCCTTCTGGCCAGCCATTGCTCCCTCCTCCCAGGGCTATCCCATCAACCACTGCAAGTTCTGCTGGCTGTGGAAGAGCAGCCGGAGTGCTTTCAGCTGCTCCTGCTGGTGGACTCTATGGTCTTCTGAAATAGCACACTCAACATATGAAATTAAGCAATGGAGCCCACCACATGACACAGGGAAGCAACAGAGCAGCCGGTTGTTTTTCTCTGTTGCTTAATTTGAGAAAACAGTGCACCATCAGTTGTCTACTCCCTACCAGACAACACAATAAGCAATGCAATGGATGATTGCTTAATTAATCAACCGTTGCTTATCGTGCTGTCCGAACCCAGCCAATGTTTTCTGTCTATCTGCTGAATCCACTGGGGGTGTTTTAACCTACATCACCTTCATTGCTGGTGAAACATTTACACTGTCACTGGGAGACCCAGTCTGGAATGTGCTTCCTATTTGAATCAGTTTTAAAAGGATGTCCTCAAAATATTCCCCAAAAGCAAAATAGGATCAATGACTTACTATGGGTAGATACCAGAAAACAGGGGTGGTAGGGGCAGTTGGTGTGAATGCTGTTCTGTTAATTAATTGCATTTCTGTACCGGTATTCATTTTCTTTAATTGAGCATTATCCTGTTGTGGAGGACAAAACATATTAAGTAGTGCTGTACCTAAACTTTCTCCAAGAAAAATTTCAACCATTTCTCATTCAATTTGATAGAAAAGAAATTCCTTTCAAAAAATAAATTCAAAGGAGAAGAAATTTTGAAGAAATTCTCATGGGTTGAGTTCAGGGTTCTCTTGTGCTTACCTTTCTTATGAGATGGCTGAGGAGTGTGCGTGAGTGTCCTGTCTTTCATTGTACAGTCATCTCTCTGGCAGCCTATAGCCTCCTTTGCTTCCCACACTTCCCGCCCGGGGAAAACATAATGGATTTATTCTTCCTGTAGGGCCTTTTCAGATCAGGAAGTTCAGGCAGCCTGGGAGACTGCAGAGCAATAGGGAGATGTGCAATAGAAAGAAAAATATAGACAGTACCCTCAGCCATCTCACAGTGATCAGTTAAGGTACTCAAAACCTTGACCAACCACATTCAAAATAAATTATAAACTGCCCTGAGAATGAGGCAGAAAAATGAAATCCCCTTTCATGGGGAAAGAAACTTTCAGGAAAGTCCTGAGATTTTGCTTTGCTTACCTCCTTAGAAATAAAGGGACACTTCTCAGAATTTTCTCCACATTTTCTTCATGATTACTTTTTGCTGCATTCCCTCCCCTCAATGCCCTGGAGTGATGCTAGGTATATGGGGCATTGTGGGGGATGCAAAATGGGGGCCGGGCTGCCAATATACAATTGATGCTGTTTCCATTTACAACTGCAATGCAAACAACCAAAACAAAAAAAAAAGCCCTTAGGGGAAAAAAAGACAGAAGCTCTTCTGCAATCCTTGCCAACTATTTCTCACAAGTGATGCCTACTTGTGAGAAATAGTTCGAGAATTTCTCCTCTCCCTGGAGAAATTCGGTGAAATTGCCCCCCCCCCCCATTTGTCTATCTACAAATAGTGTGGAGAATTTTGAGAGGCCACTTGCGCACAGAGTTTATTGTTTATGTTTTTGGTTTTTGCTAATGTGGTAGTATCAAGGCTTTTTTAAAAACATTAATACACACAGAGCAAAAGCCAGATGCAGTATAGTTGGTGCAAATGTGTGGATTTCTCCATTTGGTGTTTAAATAAGAAGATAACATCAATTCACATTTATGGATTTCACCAGAAGTTGTGATGTGTAAATCAAATATTCTTAGGAAAAAACTAATAGCAAACCAGAAGTTTAAGATAGTTTAAACCTGCAATATTGAACTTGTTATTGGCCTACTGGAAACATAGGTCATGATCCAACTATAACTGAGCAGCTTAAAGTCCCATTAATTCCAAAGGGATCATTACATAAATGCAGATTACAACCTTATGCGTACACTCACTTGTGAGTAAGTCCCACAGTGAGACTGAATTCTGAGTAAACGTGCATGGGATCAGGCTGAACTTGTTTCCCATTTTAAAAATAAAATTAATAAGGCCTTCACTTAACTTTGGCTGGATCATACCCTCAGCACAAATTTTCTCGCTGCATTTGCTAATGGTAAAAAATCGCAGCGTTCGCAAGTGTGACAGTGCTGATGTGTAAAAATAAAATTAAGTACCACAACAGGTTATTAAATTGTTAATGGCTGCATTCTATTCTGGGGGTTGTGGTCGGATGCTGTCTGGGCACAATGTCAAAGTGGATCAACGCTAACAGTCTCTGACAAGCTCAGAGGGAAAATGCTGAATGACTAAATTGCTCTGTAAATAAAAAGATATTGTTTCCATTTAAAGTAAGAGGCAATTAAGGCTGCAATCCTGACCATACTTACCAGGGAGTAAGTCCCTTTGGACCCAGTAGGACTTTTGAGTAGGGATGTGCACTGGATCGGACCCGATCCACGATCCGAGTCCGGTCCAGTGGGAAATCGGATAAATTATCCGATTTCCGATCCCGCAGCTGGATCGGCCGATCCAATCCGAACCGGTCCGAAAAAGCTCCGAACCGGTTCGGCGGATCGGCGGATCGGCGGGCGCCCACTGGCGCCCACCGCCGCTTCCATTGGCGGGCGCCAGCGGGCGCCCGCCGATGAAAGTGGACAGCGGGGGGGGGAGGAGGGGGGCACTTACCTTCTCGGCCCGGTGGCTCCCGTCCGGCGCTGGCGCCTACTACTACTAGCAGGCTCCGCGGCCTGCTCTAGGGTGGCGCGCCGGGTGATGTCATCACCCGGCGCGCTACTCTAGAGCAGGCCGCGGAGCCTGCTGGAAGTAGTAGGCGCCGGCGCCGGACGGGAGCCGCCGGGCCGGGAAGGTAAGGAGGGGGTGCGTGGAGGGGAGGAGGGGGCGCGCGGAGGGGGGAGGGGGGAGGGGGGCCCTTACCTGCCCGGCCCGGCGGCTCCCGTCCGGCGCCGGCGCCTACTACTCCCAGCAGGCTCCGCGGCCTGCTCCAGGGTGGCGCGCCGGGTGATGTCATCACCCGGCGCGCTACTCGAGAGTAGGCCGCGGAGCCCGCTGGTAGTAGCCGCCGGCGCCGGACGGGCCGAGAAGGTAAGCAGTGGCGGGGAAGGGGGCTTACCCCCCCCGGAGCCGTCCGCTTCTATCCGCTGGCGCCCGCGGGCGCCAGCGGATGGAAGCGGCCGGCCCCAGGGGGGGTAGGGAGCGCGGGGGAGGGGGTTTACCTGCCGGGGCCATCCACAGCGGACGGCCCCGGGGGGGGAGGGAGTTAGGCCCCCCTTACCCACCCGCCGCCATTTTTTCCTCATAGACTTGCATTGCAATGCAAGTCTATGGGGAAAAAAATGGCGGCCGATCCAAAAATGTACGATTTTTGGGTCGGGATCGGACTCGATCCGGTCCGGGGGGCCTCCGATTTTGTCCGAACCGGTCCGGGACAAAATTGGAGGTCCCGATCCGGGTCCCGATCCGATCCGGGGGGTCCGTGCACAGCCCTACTTTTGAGTAAACATGCTGAAGATCAGGCTGCACATGTAAAGGGAAAAAAATACACAAATTCCTAATATGGCAAAGCTGGGCTTGCCCCTACTGTTGGGTAGAGTCTGTTGTTGGGCAGCAGAGTTTGGTGTGTCATAAAAGAGCAGAAAAATGTAAATTATTTCATTTATTGTACTGTTTTTAAAGATTTAAACACATGCATTCTTTCTCTATTAAAACGAATGGAACTTAAAAGTGTTTGATTTTGGCTGGATCCCGCCCAACGATGTTTCTTTTCTCTCATTTGCATGTTTCCAAAACCTCAGTATATTTTCACTATTTTGAGGATAAGGATGTATACACATACTGCTACACTGTGTTGAATAATATAGTTTCTTCTTTACAATTAAATTTGGAATTGAATGCCCTGCGAAGCCCATACGGCTCCATTTCAGGTGCAGATTGAAGGATTTTTATTTTCTTGGGCATTTTTATAGTTACACTGTCTAAATGGTTACTTCTGACTGCCTTTATATCGGCCTTCCTTAGCCTGGTGTGTGCCAGATGTTTTGGACTACATCATCCATCAGCCCCTGCCAGCATGACCAATGGTTGGGGACGATGTGACTTGTAAGCCAAAACATCTGGAGGGTGCCAGGTTGGGGAACCTGCTTTATAAACATTCGTAGTAGAAGTATTACATTAAAGCACAAGTGCACTAATTAAATAAAATGAAATTGGTGGCATTGCTGTGGCTTATGCAATAATAGGACACCCACTTTTGCCTTTATCATAGAGATGGGTATTAAGGGATTGTCATAGGGAAGATGGTGCTAAATTAAAGGCTACATAAAACTACTGTGATAGAGCACTAATGAGACCCAAGGTGGAAAGTCATGAAGCAGAAAGGGAATGGCAGGATGAATCCAGTGGAGGCTCCTGAGTCAGTGGGATTATGAATCCATTCTGGGTTTCAGTCAGAACCAGCCACAACTCTAGAGAAGCTATCCAAGGTGCAGATCCCTATCCCCAACATAGGTTTAGCATCATGGATAGCTCCTTTAGAGTTCTGGCTGTTTCTGACTGAAATCCAGAATGGGTTCACCGTAATCAGAGTCACCAGTCTCCGCTGGAAGGATCTGATCTCCTAACATTCTGTCTGGAGTTTGCTTTGAATCCTGGGATGAATTTCCACACGTCTTATGAGGCCAAAACCAGATCTACACCAAGCAGGATATAATACTTTGAAAGTGGCTTACAAATGGGGTATGCAATGTTTCCTGGGCTGCACAACTGTCAGCATCCCGCCCAAGAATCCTGGTTATCATCCTCACTAGCATTCCAGCCCACTGCATCCTGAAGGAGGGTGGGGTGGGATTGGCTCTCCATGTAGTCCACCAGCTGCCTCTGTGTATAGTCATCCTGCGGAGAAGGGATGGTAAGGAGAACCTGATCTCCAGTGTTCAGTTTGGCCTAATGTTCAGGATGAGTACCAGCAGTTGGAAACTACATTTCCCATGCTGCATGAGTTCTGGCATTCTCTGTATCTTTCTGGAGAACTTAGTTTGCTCTGCATTTTAAGTGAACTGATCTAATTTATACCTTCTGGACTAATATGCAAGTTAGAACATAGTTATCCTTCAGATTCCACAGTACTCCAAGATTTGTTAGATAGCATTTTTTTAACATACAAAAAGGCCCTTCCTACCACGTCCGGCTTGTCAGAGCGGAAAGGGGCAATTGCGGGTGGCGGAGAGGACGACATGTGGAGGCCTGCCATTGGCAGCCTCCGTATGGTGCCACTGGTTGGGGGAGGAGCTATGGGCCTATTTATAGGGCTGCTGCAGTTCCTTCCCCCACCTTCTTCCTTTGCAGCTCCCTCCCTGTAGACAGTGTGGGCTTGCTGGCTGCCTTTTTGGGGACCAAGTAGGAATTTGTTACCTTCAAACTTGATTTGGGTTTTTTTTCACCTACTTCACACTGTAAGACAATGGGGGAGAGCTAAATAGGCGAATTGGTTGAATTTGGTCACATTTTATTGGGGGCAGGTGTGTGGGCATCGGGAGCAAGTACAGGTTTTGGTGAGCATTCTTAGGCACTGTTGTGGTGATTGGTGACACCTGAGGCCCTCACCTGGGAGTCCTGCAGCACCAGGTGTGGGGATAAGGGTTACCTCTGAGGCCAACCTTATTCACCCACTCTGAGTTTTGCAACCTG
Organism: Anniella stebbinsi; assembly: GCA_029215795.1. NCBI lineage: Eukaryota > Metazoa > Chordata > Lepidosauria > Squamata > Anniellidae > Anniella > Anniella stebbinsi. The sequence continues at coordinate 95,176,740 of JARDYH010000003.1, read as the reverse complement.
AGGGGACGTGATATAGGAAGGCCTACCTCCCCAAATGGCAATCCTGGGAGGTGTCGATGCACCAGCGACACCTACCAAGATAGGAATAGCTCGCCTGATCCCAATTATGGCCAAGACGTTGGCCAAAGACAGGATGCCTGCATAGGCCTCCATCTACCTTGATATGTTAATAAATGTGGCCCTGTTTAAATCCAATTTATTGTGTTGCCTCTTTATTCTCGCCGTCCATTCCCGCAAATGTGTATTGTGGGGAAAGTTGTGTATAAAACTCTCTGTATTATGTAAACTACCAAAGAAAAATCTGTATAGCATCATTTACATTATACATACAATTGTGCAAATCATGCTGGCCAAGTGTACATCCTCCATTTCTAGGTACTGGTCCTCACAATGATGCTTCTGTACAGCTGCTGCCACTAGTGTGAAACAGCCGTCAGTTACTCAATTGCAACGTGTTACTTTAGTTTACTGTTGGCAGGCCTGATTTTGGAATAACAGTTATGTAAACTTATGTAAACCGCCCAGAGAGCTTCGGCTATGGGGCAGTAAATCATCATCATCATCATCATCATCATCATCATCATCATAGGAAAATGTATGTAGAAAACTGGAATATCAGGTATCAACTTCATATGCAGGTCTTCTAAATGCAAGGAAGTATTTAAACATGTGACAACTCAGCCATAGTTTGCCGCAGCACAGTCAGCAGAGGACAGACGCCTACAATTTTGCTAAATGTACACATCAGTCTTGAGTCTTGCAGGATAATGAGTGCAGAGTACACTTGAGATTTAAATATGGATGCAGTATTTTGTCAAGCGTAAGGACAAAATATCTACGTATTGCATTGTCACAGCAGGTTTGATATCATGATTTATTTAAGAGGCAATCTGGAAAGATGCTGCTTAAATGCCCATAACGTCTTAACCATCTGCATTTTAACTTTGTTGCCTATGGCTTTTGGGAGCTGGTGTACAGGTGATGAGGCCTATACACACGGTAAGACATTCTAAACATCATGGCAAGTCTTATGAAGAAGTTGCCATGGGGATTCATCTCTATGGATAAAGTGTAGACTAAGGGGAGAAGCAACATCTGAAAAATCTTCAGTTTTTCCCTCTCCAGGTTCTATTGGGGCTATTCACACCAAGTAAATCCTACATCGTCTGTGATGAAATTTCAGCCTGTCTGTTGGGCATACCCCATTACCCACTGACTGTTTTTTCCTTGTAGGCACTCTGGGAATAATATTTTCCCTTTGTCATATCTTTAAATACTGGAGATTCAGGAAACAAGGTTATACTGAGACCAACCTGAATCAAGTTGCCTACATTCCCCCCCCCCCCAATCTCCATTTCTATTTTATGTGGGTCACATATACTGTCCATCTCTATATGTATTTAAACACTTCTAATCATGAACAAGATCATTTGCCATGCTTCCTAGTAAACCAAGGGCAGGATCCGATCCATCCATAGACATTTACTTAATCAAGAACATAATCACTGAAATTGTGGAGTCACAAGCAAAGTCAGAAAGCAATATAAAAAGCTATTTTGAATGTAATGGACAACTAGGAATCTATCTCCATCTGTTTAGAATCATCAATCCTATCTGGTCCTTAAGAAGCCATGAAACCGAGAATACATGTCAGACATTAAGGGGTCAGCAATCTACTGAGAGGACAAAACATCAGGATGTCAGCCCCTTCTTTAACTAGCTTGAAGAGCGTAACAGATTTGAAATGTGGTTTTCCCAAACAAAAAGATGGGCTTCTCAGTCATGACAGGTATCAACAAGTTAGCCAAATGCTTGAGAAGCTTTCTGAGCCATCAGTCTTCAATTACAAAAAAAAAGAATAAAAAACCCTCCCCCTGCCACAACCCATGGAAGATCCCGGCCAAAGTGTGATTTATTTTTCAGAACGCACTGCCTGTGAAAATTGTTGATAAAAGATGCACCTGGGAGAATTAATAGGTGTAACCTTAATAGTGAGTTACACCGTTCAGCTTCTAAAAAAAATGTAAGTCATTGAATGCCCTAGATAAGATGTAAACTGAATTTCATGGCTTCAGATACTGCCAATAAACATTTGTTCTGGTGCATTAGAGGATTTTTCTTTTTCCCTGCTAGAAAAACTGTCAGACAATTTCTGTTGAACATCAAATTAAAGGCCAAACAACCATGGATTTATTTTAAACTAACTGTATCTTGGTGTTGGGCAGAATGCATCAATGGTCATTTGCCAATTCTTAGAGGCAAAGCAGTTGATACTAACTGAATATAAAAGAAATTAAGTACTCCTATAAATCACTTGGATGAAGTCTACTGTAACATATTTGTAGAGAATACTTTTTTGGACACTCTGTTAGCACTTAGTAAATAAGTTAGTGTGGGTAGATAACCATTTTACCATTCTACCATAATCAGTATCCAATGTATGGTAAAATTCTTATTATTGTTGGGAATGTTGCTACAGATGCTAATGTTTTTGCAATTACTACTAGAAGAAAGTAGTAAGACGTCTGCCCTCTTAGCTCATGTATAGGTTTTATTAACAAAAATTCACAAGGCAGTTCAGTATGTCCAGTTAGTTTCTGCTCCGCCGAAGGGCCCACCCTTGCGAGTGAAGGAGGCAGGAAATTAAAGAGACAACACAACCATATGGATTAAAAATCAGGCCACATTTATCGAATTTAATCTGCAAAGGGGGATCCCTGGGCATCGACTGCACTATGCCGACACTATTCAGTCAATGTAATAAGGAGAAACATTTTTTGCCTGCTGAACATCGATTATAGAATTGGCACCCCTCAGGAATTCCCCATTTGGGGAAACTGGGAACATCCCCAATCATATCCCCCTGGGCATCGAAACGTCGGGTGTGCAAGGAGAGATGGCCCCACAGGTAAACCTTATCCTTCCACTGGGGCCACAAAACCCTCAGCTGGAGGCCTCAGCCATCACCTGTCACCACTAACAATGCCTCAGAATGATCACCATCCCTACCCAAACATAGCCCACCTGTGTCAGCCTACCTAGGGGAATGTGACCAATTGAACCAAAAGACGCCCCCCCCCCATCGACCTAAGATGTTCCCGCCCCTCTTACAGTGTGAAGCAGACAAAAAGATGCAGGACTGTGTGCCAAAAATTCCTGCTCAGCCCTCAAAAGAGCGATGAGTTGAGCCTCCAAACTGCATACAGGGAGGGAGCTGCGCTGTCCTTCAAAGAGGCCAGGAGGAGGGCTTTCAGGCTAAAATGGCTTGGTAGGCGCCTTCACCAGAGAGTGGCATCTCCAAGCCCTGCCAACACTGGGACTTGCAAGCGTGTCCCTTTATCACCCCCCTCCACACCCATAATACTCCCTTCCACTGCAGTCAGGTGAGTTGAATATGGGGTAGAGCACATTTGACCACATCTGACCTCTGTACTCAGACATGGGAAGTTTGCTTAAAGGTGCATTCACATGCTTTCACTGATACCCATAATCCTTACACAGATAACCATGCTAATCCGTGGTTTGCTTGTCTGTATGGGCTCTTACATGATATAGCAGTGGAGAAATAAATAGTAACTATTGGGGGGGACAGATCTTATTATTTTACGCTACAGTCCTATCTACACACAGTAGTGAGCTCCTTGGAAAAAACAAAGCCATTCTTTCTGAATACACATGTATAGGATTGCACTGTTCGTGTCACGGTTCCCTGAGACCATGCTGTGGATATTTTTTCTGTGCTCTCCCTACCCTGGAAAAAGGAGGCCTCAGTCTTAATGGAGTACAGTGGAATCACTACCTGCTCCTTATTGCATGTTCTTTCAAAACAGATATGAGCCATTGATCAAAATGCTTGGTGTCACAGAAAGGATATGCATCGGATTTGGATGCAGCCCAAAGCCTTAGCTGAATCAGACCACTTAAGTCCAGTTCCGTTTGCTTCCTGAGGCCCTCCAGAGCCAACAGAACTGAAGCCACTCCAGAACAAAGCTTCGTTAGTGTCTTTCTCTAAATACTGAATACAAGCACAGGGTGGAGAGAAAAGGAGCGCAGTTGAGTAAGTGACAGGTCCATCTTCTAATCCTAGAGCACATTGTAGTAGGGGCTCTCCAGTCACTGTGATTTGGGGGATGGCAAGGATGGGACTGTGAGATAGCCATTCTTCCAACACTATCAGGCTGCACCACGAAAAAAAAAAGCCTTAAACTGGTTATCATCCATCCGTATCCTTTGCCGCTCCACCTATCCTTCTGAAACTTTGGAGGTTTGTTGCCTGGAGACACCTCTAAGATATGTGCCAATTGTATACAAATTGCCCAGAAAATTGGAGGGGGAAGGGGAAGTGAATCATCCTCCCTCCAAATAAATAAATAAATAAATAAAATTCTGAGGTGAACTGCTACATCTATCCTTCTGAAACTTTGAGCCTATCTACACACGCAGGATAAAACACTTTGAACATGTTTTGAAAACTGTATATGGAGTGTGTCCTGGACCTCAACAGTTCTCAAAACTGTTATAAACCATTTAAAACCATTTTAAAGCAGTAGTGTAGATAGGCTGACAGTTTTGAGAACTGTTGGGGCCCAGGACACACTCCATATACTCTCTCTCTCTCGTGCATTTCTTCTGAAACGTGGCAGGCATCCTGGCAAATATCACGCAATTCTGACAAAGAGGGAAACAAAGATATATGTGTTTGAGCCGAGTTGGTTCATTTTTCAAAACAAGAAATTGGGGCCCAAATCCAACCTGTGGGTCAGTACACACCTCTAGGTCTTGTTCATCTTGTACTACTAGTGGATGTATGTCTCTCACCTCTAGCAGCTATATGTTTCACACCTCTCTTTCTCCATATTGACCCCTTCGCTCCTTTTCCCCCATTTCCCCTATCTTTCCAACTTTGTCTTTATATGCTGTAGAAATGGTATTCTTGCAATCTGCCATTGTTTTTTAAAACTGATTGCAACCACTGGTTGTTATTTCTAAAACTCTAAGTCAGGGGTTGGCAACTGTGGCCCTCCAAATATTTTATTGTATAACTCACATCATCCCTAACCAGCATAGCCAATGGTGAAGGATCATGGGAGTTGTAGGCCAAAACATCTGGAGGACCAAGGTACTGTGTAGATAGGCTCTAAGTCCATACACTGCCCACTGCTACTCTAAGAGCCGATCTACACACTAGGTTTTTAACATTTTATAAGGGTTATGAAAACTCTTTGGGCCGCATGACGCACTCCCTATAATGTTGTATATCTGAGGTTTTTTTAAAATTCACTTCAGTTATATACAATGCTTTCACTTTTAATAAATCGTTTTAAGTGATATAATGTGTCCTTCCTTACCGTTTGTGATTTATGGGGGCAGTGCTTCGTTTACTGGTGCCCAAATGCTTAGCAGTTGATTGGTGGAGAAGAAAGTGGGGCACACACACACGCGCGCACACACACACACACACACACACAGAGGCCAATAATATACATTTGCCCCATGGGCTAAAGCATGAAAATGTGGATTTTGGGAGTAGTCACACATTTTGGGAGGACTTGTGCATTTTTACAATTGTGAATTTGAGTAAATTCAGGAAATTAGAAAAAAAAAACCGATTCCACCAATGATCAGACGAATGATCAGAATGAAAAGCACCTGACAATCCATGAAAGGCAGATGGAATGTATTTTACGAAATCTGTACATCCCTATATTATTCTAACCAGAACTAAAATACACTATACTGCAAATGAAGAATTACAGTGGTGGATGAGAGGTATAGGTCTCCTTAATATGAGTTCTTTCACCTTGCTGTGATTGGAGAGAATTAGCAGCACACTTGCCCTTCATACTCGCTCTGCACCAGAGCACTGGGGACTGGGAAAATTCTAAACTCAGCACATTCTACCTTGGCATAAGAGGAGTAGCAAAATCAGGCAGCAATCCTTCAGCACAAGAACAGGGAGGTGAAATCACCTCTTCCTCTTCTGCAGTGGTGTAGATTTCAATTTCAACAAACCTCATAATGCCACGATTGTTACTGGCGAAAGGTCTGTTGTCTACTTCACAGTCTGTGCTTTGGACCTCTGCAATTATATTTGGCCAAGACCACCTGGGTAGCATCAGCCCCACATTCATTATAGTCATAGACAGGAACTGTGAGGAGTGGTTGGTTTTAAAACCTGATGTGAGCAGGCCGGAGCTGCAAGAAACGCCTCACCTTCAGGTTGAAACAACATTTGTTTGACTGCTTTTTAATCCCAGAGAACACACCTAAGTGGTAGACTGAGGTGAATTATTTGTACTAACCCTGCCCATAAAAATTCAATGTGCCATGCCAAGAACTTGAATTATGAGGCAAAAGGCGGGAAAGAAGCAGGTTTCTAGTAATGAAGTGTCACCCACAAAAAAAGCTGGAGTGGGGGGAATATAACGGAAAAGCTACAGCTATCTCAAGTAAGGAATAACATTCATTTCCACGGGATGACAATTCCAAAAGCGTGTGGTCTTCTTTCTACTTTTGCAAAATGAAACTGTACCTGGGCAGAAAGTGTCTGGCTGTAAAGAAGAGAATGTGTTTTGTTTCCAAAAGCCTGCTATTTTCACATTCAACACATTCTTCTCTTTCACACAGATGTAATAACGTTTCACTTGACGAAAATGTGGCTTAACTATAAAAGTAGCATTTTCCCCTTGTTTTAAGAACTGGGCATGGAAAGCTTAAGTCGTACTAAAAGGGGCGGCTACTACAGAGCACATCTGAAGAGTAAAAGGCAACTTTCTTTTAGAGGATTTTTATTAGGGGTGTGCACGGACCCCCCGGATCGGATCGGGACCCGGATCGGGACCTCCAATTTTGTCCCGGACCGGTTCGGACAAAATCGGAGGCCCCCCGGACCGGATCGAGTCCGATCCCGACCCAAAAATCGTACATTTTTGGATCGGCCGCCATTTTTTTCCCCATAGACTTGCATTGCAATGCAAGTCTATGAGGAAAAAATGGCGGCGGGTGGGTAAGGGGGGGCCTAACTCCCTCCCCCCCCGGGGCCGTCCGCTGTGGACGGCCCCGGCAGGTAAACCCCCTCCCCCGCGCTCCCTACCCCCCCTGGGGCCGGCCGCTTCCATCCGCTGGCGCCCGCGGGCGCCAGCGGATAGAAGCGGACGGCTCCGGGGGGGGGTAAGCCCCCTTCCCCGCCACTGCTTACCTTCTCGGCCCGTCCGGCGCCGGCGGCTACTACCAGCGGGCTCCGCGGCCTACTCTCGAGTAGCGCGCCGGGTGATAACATCACCCGGCGCGCCACCCTGGAGCAGGCCGCGGAGCCTGCTGGTAGTAGTAGGCGCCGGCGCCGGACGGGAGCCGCCGGGCCGGGCAGGTAAGGGCCCCCCTCCCCCCTCCCCCCTCCGCGCGCCCCCTCCTCCCCTCCACGCACCCCCTCCTTACCTTCCCGGCCCGGTGGCTCCCGGCCGGCGCCGGCGCCTACTACTACCAGCAGGCTCCGCGGCCTGCTCTAGAGTAGCGCGCCGGGTGATGACATCACCCGGCGCGCCACCCTAGAGCAGGCCGCGGAGCCTGCTAGTAGTAGTAGGCGCCGGCGCCGGACGGGAGCCACCGGGCCGAGAAGGTAAGTGCCCCCCTCCTCCCCCCCCCCGCTGTCCACTTTCATTGGCGGGCGCCCGCTGGCGCCCGCCAATGGAAGCGGCGGTGGGCGCCAGTGGGCGCCCGCCGATCCGCCGATCCGCCGAACCGGTTCGGAGCTTTTTCGGACCGGTTCGGATTGGATCGGCCGATCCAGCTGCGGGATCGGAAATCGGATAATTTATCCGATTTCCCACTGGACCGGACTCGGATCGTGGATCGGGTCCAATCCAGTGCACATCCCTAATTTTTATCACTCCAAAACTCTCTTGTTTGGCAGATTGAAATGCTAATAATGTTACTTTAGTGAGTTGGTCAGGAGGATCATTGTTTTAAAACATAAATGGGGGGTTGTCTTCATGGTGCTGAGTTGATGCCGCCTTCCCCCCAAATCCCATGGAGGGAGGGAGCGGTTTCTGGTGATCATCCTGGTATTGGAGCTGCTGCCCCTCTTCCTTGTTTCCGGTGACCGGTCACTAGTCACCTTCCACCAGGACTGCCCCCCAAATTGGCCACGGAGCAAGGTCAGATGGCAGAAGAGCCAGATGTTAGCGGAAGTCAGAATTTGTGTGTTCTTAAAGAACAATGCTAGAGATGATTATTTAATAGTAGAGAACAAAAAATGATGAATGTTTATTCTTAGAACAAAACTGAAACACTAATATATTGAATAGGAGTGTAGAGATAAACTAATCTTATCTAGTCTTCTTGAAGACTTCTTACTAACTGCCATTAGAAAACATAACTGTCATTGAGAGAGCAGTCAGACCCAGGGCAGGATCTACACTACTGCTTTAAAACGGTTTATAACGGTTTATAACAGTAGTGACAACTGTTGGGGCCCAGGACACACTCCATATACAGTTTTCAAAACATTTTCTAAGTGTTGTATCCTGCTTGGTGAAGATCAGTCCCAGAAGCAAGCCTGAGAACTGCATTATGGGACACACTTAGAATCTTCAGGTTAAAGAGATACTAACCAGTCAAAATAAAGAACACAGTACGAACATGTCTCTAACTGATTAGCTATCTTATTCTCTGCTGCACTCCTCCCTTATGATGGGCTGAGTTTCTTGCACACTCAATGTTGATCACATCTAACACCAGGGTGATTTCACTCCCACCCAAAAAGTAATGGTGAGTCCCCAACTTTTTTTTCTGTGCAGTTTAGTGGGAAAGCCCCACGGTGGCTGCAAATCTGCAGCTGCATCATATAACTGACGCAGCACAGATTTGCAGTCACCATGGAATTTTGGATGCATATAGACAGCCCCCAGTAAGCATGTGACTCCTTTGTTGCAGCAGTTCACCATTGGTTCACAAATCATGTGAACGTGTCCCATTAGCAATCCTGAAGAGTAGATCTTTTGATTAATGTTTGCAATTTCCCAAATTTGCAAACACATTAAAAATTCCCTATTTGTTAAAAAATGTGCACTTTGAAATGCAATATTTATTTATTTATTTTAAAAAGGCTGTTTCACACGCTAGTCAATGGTTTTTGAAACATTTGTGCAGAAATGTGTACTTTTCCTATTGAAATTTGTGTTTTCCCCATTTGAACAAACCTAAATCAGGTAGAAAACAAAGATCAGTGCAAGCCAAAAAGAGCTCTGAAGTGATTTTTGGAAAAGTTAGGTGCTGAAAAATCACTGGTTCTCCCATCGCTAAGCTTCACTGCCTGTTTCCGAGCACATTTCAAAAAGTTAGTTATGCCCTATAAAGCCTTAGGCAGCTTGGGACTAGCTTGGACCAGGCTACCTGAAAGACTGTCTTCTCTCATATGAGCATGCCCAGAATTTTATATCTTCTTGGGGAGGCTCTCCTCCTGATATCGCTGCCATCAGAGGCATATCTGGTGAGGATGTGAGAAAGGACCATCTCCATGCTGCTCTCCAGTTCTGGAACTCGCCACCAAGGAAGAGTATATTGGCCACCTCTCTGTTACCTTTTTGCCAGCAGGGAAATATGTTTTCACTCAGAGGGGCTTTTGGCATGTAAGCTGCTCCGCTACTGAGCATTTTATTTGTTTGTTTTAGTTGGTTACTGCTGATTATTTCTTTGTTGTTGTTGTTGTTGTTGTTGTTGTGTTTTTTTATTGATTTGTTTTGATGCTGTGTTTGAATTAAGATTATATTTTCAAATTGGATTACATTGTTAGCCACCCTGATCACAATTTTTTTTTGCCAGAAAAGCAGAACTGTTTTCAGTATTGGAATTGCAGGTGTAAATTGGATGTGCATTTGCCTTATCCTCTAGTTTGCCTAAGAGTTTGCCTAAGTCAAAATATTTTTTTTGTCCAAATAGAAAGTAAATTGGATAAAATGAGACAGGAGGTGGCCCTGGCATCACTGTTAGTGCCAGAGAAATTGAAATTAGGGATGTGCAGCGGATCGGGCCCGATCCATGATCCAGACCTGATCTGGGCGAAACCAGGTGAAATGATCCAATCCCAATCCCGATCATTTGGACCATCCGATCTGATCTGATCCAATCCGAAGAGACCCAGTCTGGATCAGAAAAAATTGGAGGGTAGGACATCCTTCCCCCTCCCCCCACTCATGCTCCTTAACTGCTGCCTCCTCACTGCCGTCGACTGCCACGGCAGGTAAGGAGCATGGGGGGGAGGTGGAGTGAGAGACAGGTTCCCTCTTACCTGCCGGGGCCGTCCGCTTCTGTCCGCTGCCACCCGCTGGTCCCTTCTACTGAGAAACAGGCTTTGTGGCCTGCCTCTCAGTAGAGCACTGTGTGACATCATCACCCGGTGCTCTACTGAGAGGCAGGCCACGAAGCCTGTATCTCAGTAGAAAGGACCAGCGGGTGGCAGCGGACAGAAGCGGACAGCCCTGGCAGGTAAGGAACGTGAGTGGGGGGAGTGACAGGGAGGGGGGAGTTAGGTCCCCACTCACCCGCCCCCATGTTTTCCGCATAGGCTTGCATTGGGGAAAAGCTTTCTTTCCCCCAATGCAAGCCTATGGCGAAAACACCTAAAATGGCATCCAATCCAAAAATCGGATGTCCAATTTTCGTATCGGAATTGGATCCGATCTGATCCGAGGAACCTCTGATTGTCCGATCCAATCCAGGGCAAAATCTGAGTCCCGATTCCGATTCCGATACGATTTTTCCTCCTGTGCACACCCCTAATTGAAATCCACACCAGAGATTGAACGTGCTTAATTACTACAGCATCCTTAGGCAAAGCTACACTTATAGTACAATCTTATGTATGCGTGCTCAGAGTACATCCTATTGAGGTCAGTGAAACTTACTCCCAAGTAACTGTGTTTAGGATTGCATGCTAAGGCTGGAATTCAACATACATTTAATAGAGAGTAAGTTGCATTAAATGTAGAGCAGGAGTCCCAACATTTGCTGGTAGGCACATCTGGAATGTTGAGAGTCTGTCATGGGCACACTTATAAAATAGCTGCCATTGAGGACTTGCCCATTCATAAAATGGCTGACATAGTGGGTCTGACCAGTTATAAAACACCTATTTCCCAGAAAGAAAACTGCTAAGGCTAAAAGAAAAATAACTTGCCTATACCATGCTCAGGGTTGATTTGGACACAGAAACAGCCTTGGACACCTTGTATGATGAGCTATTTTGGGAGAAAGGGGAGGTGTGATCCTATTGATTTTTTTTCTTGATTTCTCAGTGACTTTCGTTACCATGGGATGACTGTCTGAGTTGGGACTAAGGAGACACTACATTGCATGGTTTTGCTCTTATGTGGGCGTTTGGTTCAATAGGTGGTGCTTGGAGAACATTTGGGAGTCGGAAGCACTGCATTGCAATGGTTTTGCTCCTACTTGGAGGGTTGACTCCAGGAGTTTGTGCTTGGGGGGAACATTGCTTGGACCCATGGATGAGGGCTAAGAAAGTGAAGCTCAATGCATGCAAGACTGCCATCTCTGGAATGATCTACCTCATGAGGCCCACTTGTCCTCAACAATGTTATATTGCTTCTCAGGGATTTGGCAGCTTATGATGAGTTTTTAAGTGACCCTGGGTCTGTCCTATGGTTATGGTTGTCTGTTCAATGTTGTTTTTAGAAATATTTTGTCTTCATGTATACAATTAGTGTGTATTATATATATATATATATATATATATATATATATTAGTATTTGTAAACTGCCCAGGGAGCTTCAGCTACAAGGCAGTATAGAAATGTAATAAATAATAATAATGAAACCTAAGTGGAGTCTGAACTCTCATACACAGGAAGACATCCACTAAGCCATACAACACACACACACACACACACACACACAAAACAAACCCACATACAAAACACCTAGGCACCATACAAACACACAATCCAGCCAAAACACACACGGATAAGCACATACAAGAAAAATACACACTACACCAAAACAAACAAACAAAAACAAACCATAACAAATCCCAAAAGGAAACACACACAAAGCCCAGATAGAACATCCCTCTCTGCTCACCTGTTTACCTCCCTGGACGGATAGTCCTGACCACACCTTTCTGCAAGCAAGAATAGGGCTTTTAGTGGTGGGGGGGGTTTAAAAAGAGAGAGAAACCCACATTCCTAAAGCAAAAGCCTCATTCTTGCTGGGAATCTACGCTATAGGTTTGCTACATTTCAAATGGGTTACAACCACTCATTGGGCCACATGACGCACTTACTGTAACGTTTAAAACATGTGGTTTATTATCACGATCTAATGAGTTATGTTCCATTTTTAAAATTTAGATAAATCATTGTAAATTGAGTAATGTGTCTTTCCTTACAGTATTGTATTCTCTTCTTTCAAACGCTTGTCATCCAATCACGGAAGTGAATTTCTGAGCATGCTCAGTAACACTTAATAGGTCAATGAAAGCAAGGGAAAGGAAGGGGGGTTAGGAGGAAGTGGGCATGGAATCTACTGTGCAAGTAAGAAACGTAGCCTATAGAAACGCAGAGAAGACTCCGTGAGACCTCAATATACGAAGAAAATATGGTAAAACTATCTCCTAAAATGTAAGTATAAGGTAATGTGGCCGAACACGTTTTAAAACGCTTTAATTAAAAATGTTTAAATCAACATTTTAAAACGTCACAAGTGAATGTGTAGATTGGCCCTTGCTTGCTGAAGTGCGGGGCTCTTAGAACAGAGTCTTTCAGCCCAGCAGCCATTCCTGAACTCTTTGGAGACCATGTGATGTCCTGGGCATTCCAGAAACTGTTGCCAGTCTAAAAGCTTCTGTGTGAAGAGTTCTACCATGATGGAGTCTTAATTTTGCCCCCACCCCCCATGGCTTGATGAAAAAGCCTCCAGGAATTTGGCCAGCACTATTTCCTCATTCATCTGCCAGAATGATTCCCATGCTGTTTCATCTAGGGTCCCCTCTACAAGGATTCGCTTTTGCGCCCGGTTAGGCGATTATGCGCATAATCGCTGAAGCGCATTTACACCTAATACCTCTGCACAAGAGGCGGCGAGAGGCGGCGAAGCGCATTAACGGATGACCAAAATGTGCTTTACAAGTAGTTAATGCGCATAAGCGCTTGTTCACATAGGCAATATGCGCTTTAACGGCCGGAGCAAAATAAAACTCGCGATTTAACGTGCATTCGATAATGCACATAATCGGAGAGATAACGCGCCTCTATGCCCGATTTGCGCTCCGTTCTTGTAGAGGTAAATTTTTTAAAGCGCCTTGAAAGAGCTTTAAACTAGGGGTGTGCATCGGATCGGATCCGATCCACGATCCGAATCCGATCCGCCCCAAAATCGGGAAAATCCGATCCGATCCGATCCGATCAACCTCCGATCCGATCCGATCCGATCCGACGAGGTCCGATCCGGATCGGACGCCATTTTGAATGCTTTTTCCCATAGCCAAGTATTGTTTTACAAAAACGCCTATAACTTTTTCATTTTTAAAGATAATTCATATCAATAATGCCATTGATATGAATTGCATGTTTCTTCTAAACTGGATTATAAACCATGGACAGCCACCATTGTAAGCCAGAAAAGGAAAGGGGGAAAAAAGTTTGGTTGTTGCATTTTTAATCAAATGTGACTCCAGGGGCTACGGACTAGAATGCCTTTTTTACATCTCATTCATTGTTAGAAAGAAACTATCTGAAATCTGAAAGGAAGCATGCAAGGTTATATTGCATATTTTCAACACAAGCAGAATCTTTGCCATTGGATTTCACCAGGGACGGCAGGGAAAAAGAATGGGAGTAGAAAAAAAATGTATCATTTGGAAAAGGGTGCCCTTTGCAGCAAAATAATAAAATGTAAAGCCCTTTGGAAGCCTCCTAGATGGGAGATTACATACAAAGTTATGCATACAAAGTTATGAATGACTATTAGTAGTAGTTTTCAGTCCCCGCCTAGTCTGGAGTGTTACAGAAATGGAATATATCATTAGAATATTTATGAACTTTGGAAAAATAGAAATATTATTATTGGAGCAGACAGTGTTAAGGGGAACCAGATTCTCTCCCCCCACCCCAGTTCATTTCTCTTTTCATAATACAAAACATAATTATTTGCTGGGGTCTTTTGATAATATCTGTTTTTTCTATTCTATTCTATTCATTAGCTGTGTGTATGTATATTGAAGGAATAAGTTTAGTTTAATGATAAATAAGGAATAGTTTAATGAGAAATAAGAATAAAGAGATCCAGTGTCATGTAATGGTTAGTACATTGGACTGGGAGTCAGGAGATCCGTGTTCTGGTCCCCACTTGGCTAAGAAAGCTCATTTAGTGACTTTGGGTCAGTGACAGATTCTCAGCCCAACCTACATCACAAGGCTGTTGTTGTGAGGATAAAATGGAGAGGAGGAGGATTGTGTACGCTGCCTTGAGTTCCTTAAGCAGGAAAAAAAGTGGTATCTAAATGTAATAAATAAAATAAATATGCTGAGAGTCTCAGTTTAAATCTCTGCATTTCAATCCATTTCCCCAAATGCCCAGTTTAGAATTGCATCCCAGTTGCATTCTGACTAGGTTGTTGTTGTTGCTGCTGCTGCTGCTGCTGCTACTGTTTTGGGTCTGCCTCTACAAGAGAGGTTTAAAGTAGGGATGTGCACTGACCCCCCGGATCGGATCGGATAGCGAGTCGGAATCGGACCTGGGGGGTCGGATCGGATCGGATTGGATCGGAGGATGGTCGGATCGGATCGGACCGGATGTCCGATCCGGATCGGACGCCATTTTGAATGCTTTTTCCCATAGCCAAGTATTGTTTTACAAAAACGCCTATAACTTTTTCATTTTTAAAGATAGAAGGATGAAACTTGGGCACATTATACACTGGTTAGGGATAGTTATCTGTGAGAAATTTCAGAAAGATTGGTGCATGCGTTTTGTGGCAATTAATTGTTTAATAAATACCCATAAATGCCTATAACTTTGTCATTTTTAAAGTTACAAACATGAAACTTTGCCACATTGTAGGTGGTACCTTGAGACCTATCTGTGAGAAATTTCAGAAACTTAGGTGCTTGCCTTGTGTGGCAATTAATTTTAGAAAAATGGGTAGTAGTGGGGTAAATACATTTACGCCTCCCATTTTTTTATTTTTGAAGATACAAACAGGAAACTTGGGCACATTACAGGTACCACTTGCCTTGATATGTGTGTGAAAGTTCAGAAACATTGGAGCTTGCCTTGTGTGGCAATTAATTTTTGAAACAATGAGGAAAGAAACACCTATAACTTTGTCATTTTTAAAGTTACACACATGAAACTTTGCCACATTGTAGGTGGTACCTTGGGACCTATGTGTGTGAAATTTCAGAAACATAGGTGCTTGCCTTGTGTGGCAATTAATTTTTTAATAAATACCCAGGAATGCCTATAACTTTGTCATTTGTAAAGTTACACACATGAAACTTTGCCACATTGTAGGCGGTACCTTGGGACCTACGTGTGTAAAATTTCAGAAACGTAGGTGCTTGTATTGTGTGGCAATTAATTTTTGAAACAATGAGGGATTCATTGGACAGCACTTGCCCATAGGGATTCATTGGACAGTACTTGCCCATAGGGATTCATTGGACAGTACTTTCCTATAGGAAATCATTGGAAAGCACTTGCCCATAGAAAATCATTGGAAAGCACTTGCCCATTGAGAAATACAGTTATGCCTCCCACTTTTTTATTTTTGAAGATACAAACAGGAAACTTGGGCACATTGTAGACTGGTTAGGGATAGTTATCTGTGAGAAATTTCAGAAAGATTGGTGCATGCGTTTTGTGGCAATTAATTTTTTAATAAATACCCAGGAATGCCTATAACTTTGTCATTTTTAAAGTTACATACATGAAACTTTGCCACATTGTAGGTGGTACCTTGGGACCTATGTGTGTAAAATTTCAAAAACGTAGGTGCTTGCCTTGTATGGCAATTAATTTTAGAAAAATGGGTAGTAGTGGGGTAAATACATTTACGCCTCCCATTTTTTTTATTTTTAAAGATACAAACAGGAAACATGGGCACATTACAGGGAACACTTCACTTGATATGTGTGTAAAATTTCAGAATGATAGGTCCAGGCATTTGGTGGCTACGAATTTTTTAGATTAAAAGTTATTAACCTTTTTAACACAGAGGCTGGGTCTGTCAATTGCACCCTCCCGCCTCCCGGGAAGAAGAAGGAAACACTTTCTCTCATCTCTTTGATCCTTGCACGCTTGGCTGCAACTGAGGTAGTATCCATTACAAAAGGCGAAACAAAGTAGCACTTGGCTCGTGTCTGCTTTGATTGATACTTTCCCTTTTTACTTAAGCAGAACGGCTGAGCCTAGGATCACTCTCTCTCGCTAGGATCGTTACGGGAGAAATTTTCTACAGTCTTCAAAGTGGTGTGTGCAGACACCTTGCCACCACATGCCTGGACCTATCATTCTGAAATTTTACACACATATCAAGTGAAGTGTTCCCTGTAATGTGCCCATGTTTCCTGTTTGTATCTTTAAAACTAAAAAAATGGGAGGCGTAAATGTATTTACCCCACTACTACCCATTTTTCTAAAATTAATTGCCATACAAGGCAAGCACCTACGTTTTTGAAATTTCACACACATAGGTCCCAAGGTACCTCCTACAATGTGGCAAAGTTTCATGTATGTTACTTTAAAAATGACAAAGTTATAGGCATTCCTGGGTATTTATTAAAAAATTAATTGCCACAAAACGCATGCACCAATCTTTCTGAAATTTCTCACAGATAACTATCCCTAACCAGTCTACAATGTGCCCAAGTTTCCTGTTTGTATCTTCAAAAATAAAAAGTGGGAGGCATAACTGTATTTCTCAATGGGCAAGTGCTTTCCAATGATTTTCTATGGGCAAGTGCTTTCCAATGATTTCCTATAGGAAAGTACTGTCCAATGAATCCCTATGGGCAAGTATTGTCCAATGAATCCCTATGGGCAAGTGCTGTCCAATGAATCCCTCATTGTTTCAAAAATTAATTGCCACACAATACAAGCACCTACGTTTCTGAAATTTTACACACATAGGTCCCAAGGTACCGCCTACAATGTGGCAAAGTTTCATGTGTGTAACTTTACAAATGACAAAGTTATAGGCATTCCTGGGTATTTATTAAAAAATTAATTGCCACACAAGGCAAGCACCTATGTTTCTGAAATTTCACACACATAGGTCCCAAGGTACCACCTACAATGTGGCAAAGTTTCATGTGTGTAACTTTAAAAATGACAAAGTTATAGGTGTTTCTTTCCTCATTGTTTCAAAAATTAATTGCCACACAAGGCAAGCTCCAATGTTTCTGAAATTTCACACACATATCAAGGCAAGTGGTACCTGTAATGTGCCCAAGTTTCCTGTTTGTATCTTCAAAAATAAAAAAATGGGAGGCATAAATGTATTTACCCCACTACTACCCATTTTTCTAAAATTAATTGCCACACAAGGCAAGCACCTAAGTTTCTGAAATTTCTCACAGATAGGTCTCAAGGTACCACCTACAATGTGGCAAAGTTTCATGTTTGTAACTTTAAAAATGACAAAGTTATAGGCATTTATGTGTATTTATTAAACAATTAATTGCCACAAAACGCATGCACCAATCATTCTGAAATTTCTCACAGATAACTATCCCTAACCAGTGTATGATGTGCCCAAGTTTCATCCTTCTATCTTTAAAAATGAAAAAGTTATAGGCGTTTTTGTAAAACAATACTTGGCTATGGGAAAAAGCATTCAAAATGGCGTCCGATCCGGATCGGACATCCGGTCCGATCCGATCCGACCATCCTCCGATCCAATCCGATCCGATCCGACCCCCCAGGTCCGATTCCGACTCGCTATCCGATCCGATCCGGGGGGTCAGTGCACATCCCTACTTTAAACCTCTCTTGTAGAGGCAGACCCAAAACAGTAGCAGCAGCAGCAGCAGCAGCAACAACAACAACCTAGTCAGAATGCAACTGGGATGCAATTCTAAACTGGGCATTTGGGGAAATGGATTGAAATGCAGAGATTTAAACTGAGACTCTCAGCATATTTATTTTATTTATTACATTTAGATACCACTTTTTTTCCTGCTTAAGGAACTCAAGGCAGCGTACACAATCCTCCTCCTCTCCATTTTATCCTCACAACAACAGCCTTGTGATGTAGGTTGGGCTGAGAATCTGTCACTGACCCAAAGTCACTAAATGAGCTTTCTTAGCCAAGTGGGGACCAGAACACGGATCTCCTGACTCCCAGTCCAATGTACTAACCATTACATGACACTGGATCTCTTTATTCTTATTTCTCATTAAACTATTCCTTATTTATCATTAAACTAAACTTATTCCTTCAATATACATACACACAGCTAATGAATAGAATAGAATAGAAAAAACAGATATTATCAAAAGACCCCAGCAAATAATTATGTTTTGTATTATGAAAAGAGAAATGAACTGGGGTGGGGGGAGAGAATCTGGTTCCCCTTAACACTGTCTGCTCCAATAATAATATTTCTATTTTTCCAAAGTTCATAAATATTCTAATGATATATTCCATTTCTGTAACACTCCAGACTAGGCGGGGACTGAAAACTACTACTAATAGTCATTCATAACTTTGTATGCATAACTTTGTATGTAATCTCCCATCTAGGAGGCTTCCAAAGGGCTTTACATTTTATTATTTTGCTGCAAAGGGCACCCTTTTCCAAATGATACATTTTTTTTCTACTCCCATTCTTTTTCCCTGCCGTCCCTGGTGAAATCCAATGGCAAAGATTCTGCTTGTGTTGAAAATATGCAATATAACCTTGCATGCTTCCTTTCAGATTTCAGATAGTTTCTTTCTAACAATGAATGAGATGTAAAAAAGGCATTCTAGTTCGTAGCCCCTGGAGTCACATTTGATTAAAAATGCAACAACCAAACTTTTTTCCCCCTTTCCTTTTCTGGCTTACAATGGTGGCTGTCCATGGTTTATAATCCAGTTTAGAAGAAACATGCAATTCATATCAATGGCATTATTGAAAACATAAATTATGACATAAACACAGTTACCCTACAAACACATTTGCAACTGTTATGGATTTCATTTAGAGCGCTTGAAAAAATACTTCATGGGTAGTTGCCTTGTGAGCTGGCCTGTTTTCATTTGCTTCATCTGCTGCCTCTCATCAGCCTCTTCTGTCTTGGCAAAGATTGGTGATGTCAGGAAATAAAATAGAAAGGAAGGAAGCCGACCCTTTTGCGGTCTCTTTAGAGACTTGGAATTTGGACATGGATGTGAGAATTGTGTGTATATATGTGAGTGTGACTGTCTATGTGTGTGTGTTAATGTGCCATATACACACACATTTCAGGGTTCTTTTGCTAATTTCTCACAATTGCATCCACTAACTCAGATAGTCCCGATGTCTCTCATGCTGGGCCGTGCAGAGCTGGTAATATGCCCAGGCCAGATGGGAAGTGTGTGCCCCCCCATTTCAAACTGATCATTAAGGACAACACAGTAAGGACAACCATCGCAACTTAGGCACATATATCTCTACCCCGCATGTGGCCTGGTCCTCTGGAGCTTGTAGTCTGACCGTGGTATTCATGACAGATGGCTTCTGCGTTGTTTCCGCAAGGTGGGCTCTTCGTTGGAGTGCCCCCTCAAAATCATGGGCCCCGGGCCAACTGGCCCCTTTGCCCCCCCCCCACATGACCCTGCTCTCATGCATAGCACTGTAGGTTGTGCAACAGCTCTGAGATGTTTCCCTTTGTTGGGGAGAGGGAGAAAAGAAATGGAGGAGATGGGAGAAAGAAAATGAATGAGAATATTATTGGTATTTGATTTAACATGCAGAGCCGAATACTACTTTGGAAGTAAGTAATATTGAAATCAACAGCATTGGCTTCTGCATAATATCTCTAGAAACAGTGTTTGCCTTGGCATTTTGATTTCTGCCACACCACCCTTCATTATATACATGCAGAAAGACACTGATGCACTAATACGCTTTGTGATGGGCACCAGCTTTGTAAGAACCTAACTATGCACCTCTAGTGTGTAACGTGTCATAATTTGCCTTGGAAAACAGAGTTATTTCTCCTCTGCTCACCTAGGTGCTCCCTGTTCCTGAAGTGCAAGCCAGAAGGAGAAAGGAACGATGGTCTATGGCCCAGGAACCCACAAAGGCTGACCTGCTTCAGGGGGGCCGAACCTTGCTTCAATTTAGGTGTAAAAGCGAGGTGGACAAGCCCCAAAACTCCCTGAGTCATGGCCATTTTCAGAGGCTTCGAAATGACCTCCAAGGTGAATTGGGGGGGGGGGCTGTGCACAGTCCTAGTTTGAAGTGTACACAAGTAGATTTCCACCACCATCACCAGAAATGACAAAAGCAGACAAAAGCAGACTATAATATAGCATAAAGAGCTATAACTTTATTCATAACCACTTGAATCTGCAACAAGGCACAAAACTACTCAGGTTTAGTGCATGCTGCAGCTGTTAGGAGACTTTAGCCAATATCGAAATGGTTTCCTTGTTGGGGATACCACTGTGGTTCTGAGCATTGGCTTGACCTGTCATTGATCCAGATCCACCATGGATCATTTCATTGCCTGTCTACCATGAGGGTGGACCCAAGGGGCATGATTGCTCCAGCCCATCACCACTTGTTGGTGATCAATGAGCAAAATCCTGCATAGGCCAAGGGCCATCATTTTCCACTACTCTTTTCAGCAAGATGGAAATGAGCGGTAGGCTGGTTAGTGGCCCATCAGGTGCATCAAGATTCTCAACAAGATGGCATCTCTCCCCTCCCACGATGCTCACAGTGCCCACCAATTGTGTCCACAACACATTTAGCCAATTAGCCAAATTAGCACCCCCTCCTTGCTGCTGATTATGTGTAGTGGGTGAGTGAGTTGTTCCTTTGGCCAAATGGAGCACACCAAAAAATAAATCCAGCTCCGCCACTCTAGTGGGCGACTAGTTCGTGCCACACTGACATGGTTTGGATAATCACAGGGGGGAAAGCTGCCATTGTGGCTTCTCCCCCCCTGCCCCTGCATGTGACATGCACATTCCCTTCACTAACATAATTACCCATGCTCTGTGTGTCATGTGAACACAGAGCATGGCCCAGTGGGGGTGGCTCTTGCTCCAGCCAACTTTCCCCACAGCAGGATGCAGGTCTGCACAAACATGTGTCCTCATTCCTGCGTCATTCCCTGGAGCAGGGGCAAATCCTCCCCAATGCTAGGCAGAGGAGCGGCGTTTTCCATCAGCTCATGCTGACTGGTTATCTGATAAACATCATAAACTCTCATGTCACCCTTCAGATAAGATAGATTCCCAGATGTTTTGGACTTCAATTCCCAGTATGACTGGCCATTGGCCATGCTGCTAGGGGCTTCTTGGAGTTGAAATCCTTCTGCCCACCCCTGTTCTAGTGAACATGCATGCATTTTCCTACACCTGCCTATGTAGGAAAGTCATAATACATGAAACTGAACTTAAAGACACAAAGTGGGTGTCCTCATGTTCTTATGAACCGGTAGCTGCAAGATCCTCCTCTTCAGTGTTTGGAAAGCCCTGGTTCAAATTACTGCAATAGTTGTGCACTAATTTAAGCCTTAAAACACGCAACTTCCCCTCCCACAAAAATACCATCTCTGATTCTTGTTTTATATCCGAGGCAATAACATGGATTGTAGAAAAACAGATTGTCAGCATTTAGTCGAATTTTACTAAGCTCCATTAGATTTCCTTTTCTATAGAGAGGACAACCTTCCTGTCTGAGACTCTGATCTGGCTCACACGATCCTTCAGCTGAAACCAATGAAAGCCTGCATATCCACCCAAAGGCAGAATTTGTCCTTAGATGTGAGAGCACTACTAGTCACATTAAGAACAGACGGACCATCCGTTCTTCTTTACACTACAATGCATATGGTTTACATATTGCAATACTGCATCAGCAAAAAAAAAGAAAGAAAGAAAGAAGGAAGGAAGAAGCAAAGCTTGTGCTTTCTCCACAGAGATCTACTACAAGCCGTCACCAAAGGAATTGCTTTAACACAAATCAGAAAGTTTGTGCATAGTTAATTTGGGAGCACCATATTTGCACAGAGACAGTCTTAACTTTTAAAAAGTCAACAGTACACAATGGACTAACATGCCATATCAGGGGGTTAATTTTGGGGAGGGGTACTGAAGATAGCAAAAGTAAAGGTTGCGTGCCGGGCATGGATGTCAAAGATCAGACTGTTTGTCAAAATCTATCTCTCCTGCCAGTTTCTCTAGAATGCCTTCCGTTTATATATCCTGGAAAAAACACTCAAAGGCTAATCCTCCTCACAGATTAGGAAGAGCATCATTTAAAGCAATGGAGAGCGAAGGCATAATATTCCACAGCTTGTGGCGCATGATATTGCCTCCTTGTCTTCCCACACACAAATACTTCTTTATGCACCAGGGAAGTTCTGGGTACTTTAATAGAAAACATGCAGTTGACAATAAGCTCCAGTGTCAGGTTTTGTTCCACGCCCTCCCCCTAACCCCCGGGCACGCTTTAAAGATAAAATAAGCGTCAAGTGATGTCATGGCAACAATGTTTGCTAACTTCTTGAATTTGTCATGATGTTCATCACCAAGGTCCCAGTGGAAAGGAGGCCTACCAAATCTCTCCACACATCAATTCACAAACTGATCTTTATTGCTCCAACGTCAAAGCTTGGTGGCTTTGAGAAATGTTTAAAAGGCAGTGCCGCAATTCAAAGAGGCAGATGCAATGCCATCCAGCTCTTAACACTTACAAAGATGGGAAGCTGTGTCTCTCAACTGCAGCTGGCAGGAAATTTACACGCTTATCCTAATCTCCCCCCACCCCCACCATTTTAGTAACTGAGCTGCTTTTACTGACAAGAAGAATTACAGTCCGTCTCGCTCCGTCACTCAAATGAGCCATTTCACTGTATATTAATACAGGAGACAATACCAAAGATTGACAAAGACATCTTACAGAAATGCTTCATTTAAAAACAACAAATAAATCTAAATGTAATTGCAGACTTTTCTGCGGGCACAAATGGCAATGATTCATCTTATTTCAGGCAATCCAGTTAATATTTTTTGGAGAACCTGAAAATTTGACCACTGTGAATTCCAATACAAACAGACCTGGCCTGCATTTCCTGGATTTGAGAAGTTTGTGTGCCCCACCCCAAATCTGCTCATCCCTCTGTATGCCCGCCCCCCAAAATCTGCTCTGGAAGGTTGGGAATTCTCTGGAGCACATTTGGGGCACACGCGAGGTGTGTGTGCATGAAGGATGAGAGGACAGCGAAGTCACGTTGTGCCAGTGAATGTTCCATTGCATAACTGGAAGTCTGATCATGCAATGCTGGACCTTGATGTGCCAGTTGGATTACAATTATCCTTCATTTTTTTATATACAAAACTGTGCACTTTTCCCATTCAGAACCCCAACTCTCCCCATTCAAAGGAACCAAAGAATAGGTCACAAACTGATGGGATTTTTTTTAGTAATGATGCCTTTTGTTAGAATAGCAGATAGCAGAGAGAAACAAAAGGCAACACAGAATGGCTCAATTCGGACGACATGATACTCAATGGTGGGGTAATAATCAACTTTATTGTTGTTCAGTTAGGGGGTACTCCCCACACACAACATGGTAATAAATAATTGTGGTGTGGATTAGGATCAGCGCTGAGTTGACTATGGCAGCATTCGGACGACATGATAGTCAAAACAACTGACGATTGTTTCCCCCACACCAGTTGTTTATTGTGCCGTCCGAATTGAGCCAATGAGTGTTTACCAGTCTCACATGTAAATGGGCTATCATATCATAATTAAAGGAGACCACATCCTTCTTTAGTGAAGAAAGAGTAAATTGGTTTTGCACACAAACATTCTGGCATATTAAAATGCAATAATATTGTATTTATAACCTGTTTTTATGCTTTTTATGGTTTTAAATTTTGTATATCGGTGTTTTTTTAAAAAATGTTCAATGCTTTACATTTTTGTAAACCGCCTAGAAATCTTCAGCTATGGGGCGGTATATAAATGGAATTAATAATAATAATAATAATAATAATAGAATTTCAAAAAGAGATTATTCTAGGGCTGTGCATGGATCCGGATCCTGAATCCAAAGTGGATTGGGGTGATCTGGACCTCCCGGATCCGAATCCAAACCAGATTGGGGGAGGTCCAGATCATTCCAGACCGGATCGGATCGATCCAGATCGATCCGGATGAATCCAGAGATCCGGGGGCCCCATTGCCCTTCCAGGTCCTTGGGTGCTGGCTACGCAGCTGGCACCCAGGGACGTCAGGCCGGTGGTGAGGTCACTGGACTCACCGCCCTCCCTCCACTCTCCCTGCTTACCTGATGCCTCCTCCTCATCATTGCCACCATCTGCCGCCGCTGTCTGCCGCTGCCGCTTCTTCCTCTCTACTGAGAACCAGTCCTCAAAGCCTGATTCTCAGTAGAGCGACGTCATGCCAGGTGATGACAGATCCTGAGCCAGATCCAGATCAGGGGGTCCGTACACAGCCCTAGTTTATTCAGTCCATTTTGTGTTCTGTCACACTGACAGGAGCAAGAGAGCAAACACATCTACTCCCAGCAATAGAGGAGGTCAAACAGAGATGGGGGGCAGGGGAAGGAAAGGGAGGAGCAAAAGGAAATCACAGGAAACCACATTGTAGGCCAGAGACCCTAAGGCTAGCTGTGGCCAAAACTTCCCGTGAATTAACTTACTGCAACATTGCCCCCTTCCAGTAACTGATTGCAATACTCCCAACACAAATGAGAGTGGGAGAGAGACAAACTGAGCTTCGAAAAGGAGTTTGGATAATGTTGTCAAACCTGAGCATCCCTGGTTCTCCCTTGCTTTGACAGGAGACAGATGTACTGGAAGTTCAGTCTTTGTGCCGCAGGGAATGGGTTAAGGTGGGAAGAGCCATCATATATAATTCATTTTAAAAAAGAATGGTCCAACTGAAAAACAAAAAAAATACACTTGATGTACTTTAAACAGAAGCAAGGATCCAGCGTTAACTACGATGAGACGCTCTTAAATCCTATCGAGATAGTTTGAAGTTTCAAAGTGATATAGCAAATGCAGTCATGGCTGATTCCGTAATCCCTTCTACTAGCGTGATCTTATTGGAAGAGACTATTTAGTCATCCACTGAAACTAATTCAATGGCCCTTCGATGGCTGCTGTCAGCACTCAATACCATTGGCAGTTGCCAAGGGTGCATTGGTGTGTCAATGCCTTCTGTTGATGGGCCCGCTTACCTGCATGCATTCCCTTGTTCTTTGAGCTCCCCAAAGCTTAAATTTTCTACAGTGTTCTAGCCCAGCCTTCCACAGCCTGGGGCCCTCCAGATATTTTAGACTTTAATTCCCATTGGCCTTGGCCTGGGTGGCCAAATGACAACAGCAGCATGGTTGTAGTCCAAAACATTGGTGTGTGTGTGTGTGTGTGGGGGGGGGTTGTTTGCTATGTTGGGGGAGATTTCCCTAGACATATTTAGGGCAATTTAATATGGGAGCTGGTTTGCAGCCTTCAGTTGCAGATCACAGGATCAGCGCCACTGCTGCTACTGAGTAGACCTCGGGGCCTAATTTTATGGGAAGCCCATAGATATGGAGTCAGCCCTTAGATTTTCCTGTGTTACCATAGCTGAATGATTTAATCCCATGCTACTCCATCTGCATCCAAGAATACAAATGGAGCAGGCCAATGGCATCGTTTGCCCCAACACGACCACTGCCACTTACTAGGAATGGGTGGGATTAGCTTGCAGAGGAACAACATCGTTGACAGTTCCTAGGAATTTCCAGCATGCAGACAACGTAAGAGCAGCAAGGGAAGGAGCCATAAGGAAGTGGAAATCCCATTTTGTACTTAATCTAAGACCAGGCCTTATCTCTCCTGTAAACAGGGCTAAATTTGCATATATGTCTTGCTACGGAGACTCAATCCAGACAAGACGGAGGTACTGTTAGCGGGTGGTTCATCTGTCCGGCGAAGTGATGTTCACCCTGTTCTGGAGGGGGTTGCACTCCCCCTAAAGGATTGGGTCCATAATTTGGGGGTGCTCTTGGATCCAGAACTGTCACTTGAGACACAGGTGAATTCGGTGGCAAAGATCACCTTTTACCAGTTTAGGCTGATATACCAACTGCGCCCTTATCTGGACAGAGATAGCCTAGCTACAGTTATCCATGCTCTCATAACCTCTCGTTTGGATTACTGCAATGCGTTATACGTGGGGCTGCCTTTGAAAATGGTCCAGAAACTGTAGCTGGTACAACACAGGGCAGCACGTTTGCTAACGGACTGGCCAATGAGATCACATTACACCAGTCCTTTTCAGCACATCCGTCTTGGTTGTTTGAATTGCATGCTCAGGGGGTAATGGAGATTGATCTGTGGATTGGCTGAACAGAAGACGATAAATACAATGTGCTGCTTCAACAGATACATTTAACATCAATATAATGTCAGGCAAATGTTCAAGAACAGGAAGATTCAGGAACATATTATACATTAGCCATAGTGCAGAAGACCGTGGACCCAATGCAGCCTGCACAAGGGTCTGAATCCAGCCCTCTGGGGTTCCACAGATGGCATGTACCCTTTCCTGACCACACCCCCTTTCCCCGGACCATCTATAATTTGGACAGTTTGGGGCAGGATTTCCTCCATTCGAAAAGATTGAAACACCACTCCTAGGGCTTAGTTACTAGCAATAAGCTAAAATGTGCCCGCATGTTTGGTATTTTGGCTCTGCCCCTTTTGCCTTTGTCCCCTCCCACCATTGGAATGCTGCCCCTGAAAGCTTCTCTGAAATGGAATTTTGCCCTCAGGCTGAAAGAGGTGTAACACTCCTGCCATTCAGTATACACTGGGCAGTGAGCTGGGGGTCAGTCATGGCTCTGTGGCAAGGGAAACCACTTATTCGGAACATTGATCCACTTAGCTCAATATTGTCTACACTGACTGACAGTGGCCCTCCAGGGTTTCTGACAGTTTTTCCCAACCCTACCTGGAGAGGGATTGAATGTGAGACCTTTTCCATGCAAAGCAGATTCTCTACCACCAAGTGGTGGGCAAATTTGACTGCACCGATGCACATGGTTACAAGCATGTCTCATTCCCACAATACATTTTTAGTAATGTGCCAAAGAGGAGAGTGAAATTAAGAAGTTCTTTGACGACTATGAAATATGGCTCCTCTGGGCTAAACGAAGCAGAGTGTAGAATGGATTAAACTGACAAGTATATCTACAAGATGGGAATATGCCTCTGCAGGGCTGCATAGTGGACAGGCGGACCTGCAATCATGCGCACTTGTGTAAGATCACCAATAAAAAAATATTTAAAAAAATATGACCCCATTTGTGCAAATTTCAAGATCCCCCCAAAGAAATCCAATTTGCGCAAATTACCACTTGCGCAAATCATGGCACCTACAAAATATGCTCAAAACATTTCAGAATCAACTTTTTTTTTTTTTTTACTCCACTCCATCACAGCTGAAATGGAAACACTGCAGAATCTCATCAGGCTGAAACAGAATGGAATTCACAGCATCACACATTCCTAACTTTTAGGTGTAGCCCTAAAACAAAAACTATGTGACTTCATCCTCAGATGCAGTCACACTGAATCTTAGCTGGTAAGCATTCCATCTACAATAAAATCTCCAACTGTAACCAGGATGAAAGAAAAGTTAAAACACACACACACAACGTCTTCTGTAAGTAGTTTGGTACATTCCATGTGGGAGTGTCATCCACCGTCACCAGTTAGAATCTGTCTAAAGCTATGAAACCTCAAACTTTCTGCCCACAGACAACAGATTTTTCTCCTTAAATCTAATATCCCTCCTGCTTCCTTACCGTTTTAGAAGAAGAGGACTGTTATAGATTAAGGATCATATTGCCATCTGAAATAAATGTTAATAATTTTCCAGAGCGGAAGAATGACACAAAATGAACTCTATAGGATACACGAAGTATTCTCTGTCTTTATAGCCCTATCGAGCTGTAGCTTTTAACATCTGAGAACCACTATATTTTAGGAGAAAGAAGATTGGGGGAGAGAACGCTTGTCTTGATCAACAGCAGATGCCAAGTCTTAATCTCATTCGAAGAGCAGCTCCAAATACTGCCTTCATGAAGCTAATTAGAGAAAGATGAGGTTTCTTCCCACCTTATCTAAACTCAGTGATTTGTTTGTGTTTCCCTCCCTTTATCTTAACTGAAGTGACACTTTGCTGAAGGCATTGTAAAATGGAAGACATTTTTGCATATAACTGTTGGAGTAGACTAGGGATGTGTGTGTGAGCGAGACAGAATTTATCTAATTTCACACTTTTGAACCACTGGGCAAACCAAAACTTGGTTATCCTTCAAACCTCACACTTCTCTGAATTTTGCAAAGTTAAAAATGTGTTGTATTGAGATGATTCCAGAAAACTTGTCTATTAGGCAAAAATGCTTGCAGAAATTCATATGTTAGGAGATATTTGTACAAAAAAAATACTTATGAATGTTCATACAAAATCATCATCATCATCTCAATCTTTGGGATGAACTGGAAATTGGAAAAATGGAAAATTGAGAGAAACCAAAATTAAGAGATCCATCCATCTGTAGGACTAAGGTAAATTTGGTGCTTCTCATCCCAAACTCAGAATTGGTTGGATTATTATTTTTATCCATTTATTTATTTCATTTATATCCCACCTTCTTTCCTGCTTAAGGAACTCAAGGTGACTTACACAATCCTCCTTCGCTCCATTTTATCCTTACAACAACAACCCAGTCTGGTACTGGCCCAAAGTCACCCAGTGAGCTTCCATGGCTGAGTGGGGGCTACAACTTGGATCTCCTGACTCCCAGTCCAACACTCTAACAATCATGCTGCAATGTGATCTTTTTTTCATCACAGTTGACTTGTTCATAGCGAACCATGGCTACAACCAGTGAACTACATGAAATAGGGATGCTGGAACTGGGAGGAAATGATGGTAGTTGGAGCAAGAGCTCCAGCAGCTGAAGCTTTCATTAGAACACCAAAAGGGAATTGGAGGGGAGAGGACCCTCTCTCCTTTTAAAATTTGCAGCTTTTAAAAGAAAATAAGGTCTTACCTTCTTACCTGTAGATTGCTACCACTGCTGCGAACGAGGCAGGTCTCCCCATCCAAACTGGCAAACCAGTTTGCCCCCAAGAGGCCACCCTCTCATTTCAGCCCTACTCTCCTCCCGAAATTGTGCTCAGTTTCATGGATGAAGTCTGAGCTTTGCAATCAGGATGTTGAATATGATCGACCTTGGGCATATTTAGCAAGGCAATTACTCTATTCTTATATCCATACCCAGGGCTGTATCCTATGCTGCTCGCATCTCCGTAGAATCCAGAGGTAGCACAACAGGAAGCTAGCGGTTCTTAAATCAACTGGAAACACTTATTTTGGAGGTGTGGCAGGTCATCGGAGTTCACAGAAGGGAGATCCACTGACCAGTCCCAATCTGGAAATTAGCATTTCTACTGATTGTTTTCAGCAGCACTAACTTCCCATTTTGCTAGCAGTGGGTCCCACTGGAACAACAGAACAAGCAGAAGGATGGTGGCAGTACTAGATACTTCCAATAAATACCACCTCCTTTAGCCTTATTCATGGGGAAGATGATCCAACCCTTTCATTGTTTGATTTGCCCTTTACTTCACTGTTTCTGAACTCAAAAGAAAAAGGAAATTCAAATCAGACAAGCTATATTGCTTGCAACCCGCTCCAAAAGACATCTAGGCCCTTTCCACACCATAGGGGTGGAGAAGGTGGGAAGCAGGCAAACCCGGAAGTAGTCACTTCCGGGTTCGTCACGCTGAAGCCGCATCATGAATGTGATGTTCCGGGTTTCTCCTGGGCCTTTGCAAGTTGCGGTGGCCATTTTCCCCCAAAGATCCACAGAAGAGCGCACAAGCGCTCCTGTGCAACAAGTTCTTTTTTTAAAAAAAAAAATCCATACGCAATAGCTCCCCCTCTCCCCCGCCATCCTGGGGATGGTGAAATTGGGTCCCCCCTCCTGATGGCCTCGGTACGGCTCTGTGGACATCGGTGCAGCAGTGCTTACCCATGGGTAAATGCAGCTGCGCCCGGGATGGGCGGCCACACCAGCTGCCCATCTCGCTGCCCTGCCGGGAACAGGGAACAAACCGGAATAATAGCATTCCTTGAACTCCCGGGAAAATGGGGGGCTGGCCCCTGCCTGCTTGTAGGATGCTCTGTGTGTCATGTGGCCTCTCCGCAAGCAGGTAAGGGCAGCCTTGGAAAATGGCTGGTGCGGAAAGTGCCCTAGTTAGAATCAAGTCTCACTGATTTCAGTGGGAGTTATTTTTTTGGTGGGTATAAGACTGCAGCCTTAGTTTTTATTCCGACATGCAATGGGAAAGCCACATGAGACTACATTGTGTATACAATCCAGGGGACTTCAGTATTATGATAAATATTTCTATATAGACAGACCACCACACTATTTGTCCTCAGTCCAAGCTCTAGATCGAGGGAGAGTAAAAATAATAATAAATCCTTCAAGAATAAAGGATGATAAGTTAATCCATGGCTATACTGAATGTCACCATCAACTCTCAGTTTACTAAAATATTACAGAAGCTTTTATTTTTGAGGTCTAGAAAAATTGGATTCTTTAATACTGTCATCCAGAGACAGATTTATTCCTGAAGCTTGTGCGCAGAAATATATTCATGAATAGGCTTTTTGTTGATGATATGATATTTCAGGCTCAACAGTGTGTGTGTGTGTGGGGGGGGGGTTCGTTCACTTTTCATATGAGCACCAGATTTTCTTTTTAAACTTGAATGGTAACTGTAGGGTAGACTCTATAGATATTGATGCAGTACTGCAGTTCCCACCAGTCTCTGCAATGGTTTCGGGAAATAAAGAGCTATAAACGGAGGAAGATTGGGAGATGAGAAGAATTTAGGGATGGGAAAGTATTTTATTCAGTTAAGGGTTGTTGTTTTTATAAGAACTTCCCAAATTTTGCAAATCCCTTCAAAATCTGGATGGAAGTGGGAAAAGGGGTGTGTGTGAATGATTGCACATTGTTTACTTTTATATGTCTAATGATCACACCGACTGCTTCAATAAGCTTTTATACTGTTGAGAAAATAAACATTAATCCAACTCTTAATAGATTATGTTCTATCCGTTGTGCCACTCATTTGCAAATGCTGTCTTTCTTCTGAAATCGGATATTTCAAAGAGAACGCTTTAACTCTAACAGAAAAAATCCAATCTGCTTTGTCTTTGTGCAACTGGACCACACAGATTGCAAGTCCTTAATTACAGAATTAGCATTTGCCTGACAAGCTGATTCCTGCATCGTCGAAACCATACCTACAGTGTATGAAGAATAGAGCCAATTAATGCTTAGAGTCTTCAGTAGCATCTTCCCACAACGCCTTCACATCCACTCAAAAGGCTACCCTGATTCTCACATACAACAAACCTGGTCAAGTTACTGCATGGGGGGTCAGTGGAATCATGCACCCCCATATAAGGGATGTATAAATTTGTTTCAGTACATTTTTAATCAGAATTTTCCCAGTTTGCATCTCTGGAACTGAACATAGACATGAATACAATCTGCAGTTGAAATTTGTATATTTCTGAGGTGGTGATGCACTTTGTGGAACAAAAACAAATGCATTCAAAAAATTAGTACATTTGAAAAATGTGCGTGGAAAAAATTGCATACTTTTGAAAACTGCACACAAGAACACCGTAATCAATAGGAGAAAAAGGAGTACATTTAAACAATTAGTACAACTGATGCGTGCATTTTGGAAAAATATGCATGAAAATACATGCATATTTTCATGTGGGGAAAAAAGCAAAGCTCACAATCTGATACAGACATAAATCAGAATGAGCTTCGGGCTGAAGTTTGGAGAACCCCAATGACCTCAGTTGTTGATGATTTGTACATCTCTCTTTTGCAACCATATTTTTGCCATAAATTCTAAATGGCACATGTGTGTGCTTAGGCCACTCAAAATGGTTGGGGTGGGGTAGAGGGAGGTAAAGATTGCATGTATCCATTTAGCCCTCAGGGCAAAAGCATGGATGTGAGGAGGATGGTTGTGTGCAGTAGCTATTCCTGACTGGGAACCTGGCAGGAAGCCTTAAAAAGTATTGGATGGCCACAGTAAATGCAAAGCCAAAATGACGCCGTGAGCTCTATTGTAATCAGGGTAAGAAATAATTGAAACAATGAGGGTTCAATCCTATGCCTGTTAGATGGAGGAAAAGTCCTACAACTCCCAGTATGCCCAGCCAGCAATGTTGGGAGTTGTAGGATTTTCTTTCTGTCTCATCGTGCACAGGATTGCACCCTTCTTGAAATAAATATTAAATAAAATTGGGGAGCACATAGTGATACCTTATTACTTTGAGCAAGGGTGTAGAACCTTGGGCCTGGGTGCATAGGCATGCACAACTCATTTCATTAGGGTGTAGAACCTTAAAGGCCCCAACTGGAGCAGAGGAGGGGAAAGTGTGGTTTCTTGCCCAACCCTCACTGTGGTAGAAAAGTTGAGGGGCAGCGGGATGTCATTGCAGAGCAGAGGGAACGCGGGATGCCACCTCGTTGTGTCCACTCCTTCTGCCTCCTGTTCTGTCCCACCCTCTTTATTTGTGGCACCGTGCCTCTCCCTCCTCCCCTTCCTCAGCCACGCAATCCCCTGTTTCCCCACCACCACCTTGGTCTTTCTGCCTTCAAGATCCGTGCTGTGTGGATTCAGAGCAGAAAGACCTTACAGAGAGAGGCAGCATGCTAAGGAAAATAAAGTAAGCCAGCTGGCCGGTAGGGTCAAGATGCAAGGCGCAAGAAGGGGAGGAGGAGGCAGCATTGGGGGGGATCATGGGAGGGTCCCCTTCCTGCGATCCCCCCAATGTGGCTTCCTGCACTACTCCCATGTGCACCCAAGAAGCAACAGCCCCTTGAAGTGGGCCAGGCGCTGCATGTTGCCTCCCAGCTGGCTTACTTATTTCCCTTAGTGGGGAGAGGTGCACCCACATTGCCGGCACACTGCCTTTCTCTGTAAGGCCTTTCTGCCTTCTGGATCCATGCAACGCAGATTGTGAAGGCAGAAAGACCTTACAGAGAAAGGCAGTGTGCAGAGGATGCGAGCGTGCCTGTCCTCACTAAGGAAAATAAAGTAAGTCAGCAGGGCCGGGAGGCAAGGCATGGCACCCGCTTCATTTCTGGTAAGGCCGGTCCTGGAAAGTGCAGTGGAGTGGGTTGGGGAGGAAAGTGGAGGCCCCCCTTGATGATATTAGGGTGTGCCTGGGCACACTCCTTGCACTCATCTATGCCTGGGGGCCAAATCACCTCCTTCCCCTAGCCCCATAGCCTTTCCCTAACCACCAGTCCCTTGCTGATTTCCCAGCTTTGGGACAGTTTCTCCCCATTCTAAAAGGTTTACATGTCTCATTTACTGGCAGTAAAGAATTTAAGCTAAATTATGCTGGTATTTGGGGTATTTTGGGCCCTACCCCTTTTGCCTTCAGCAACTACTGCTCACTAGGGCTGTGCACAGACCTCTCGATTCACTTTGGATCCTGATTTGGAGAGTCCAAATTAGGCCTGATTAGCTTCAGACTGATTCAGACCTATTTTGATTCGCTTCAGATCTGAATCCAAATCGAGATTCGTATTTCTGAATTGAGATTCAGATTTCTCATTTTCCTATCAACTTGCATAGGAGAAAAGAAATGCCTATAACTTTTTGATTTTTGATTTTGTATTTTTTAAAAAAGACAAGAAGAAAGAGAAATAGAGGCAAGAGATAATAGTGAGAAAAGGGTGAAGGCTCAAGAAAGATCCAACTATCAAAGCTCCCAAACACACACCAATAAGAAACATAAGCTAGCCAGCCCAAAACACCCTACTTCTACCAAGTCTAACAGTCAATGAGCAAGGACAAAGGAAGCTTGATCGCCTGATTGTCTTTAAGCCCTCTTCCATCATTTTGATTGGAGGCTACTAAAGAGAACTGGAAGACTTCAGAAGGATTGGGGGATGAAACTGTCATTTAACAGTAAATTTCCCCCTCCAAACTCCTCCTCCCCCTTCCCTACTCTAACAAAAGAAATATTGCAAGCACAGGTTGCCTGTGCTTGAAAAAAGGTCCAATTCAATCCGAATCGATTTGGACCATGCCGATGCACTTCGGACCGATTTGGATCTATTTTGATTCGCTTCAGAGCTGTTTCAAAGCCCTCCGAATCACCCTGATTTGCCTCAGATGTGGGAGTTGGATCTGAAGCAATGCACAGCTCTACTACCCACCACTGGAATGCAGGCCCTGAATTTGGTCCTCAGACTGAAAGGAGTTCTGCACCATTAATCTTCAGGTTCACATTTCTGCACATGAAAACTTGTCAAGATTACCAGTACCATATTCAGTCTGCTATCCTAAACATACTTACTAGGGATTAGAGGAGAAATCCTGTTGAATTCAGTAGGTCTTACTTATTGGGGTGTACTCTTAGTCTGCCTCCCATACAAGCTCTATCTGCTGTAACGAACCATATTTTCCAAGCTGTTATGAAGTCATACACACACCCTTTAGAAGAATGACAAGGAAGCAGCTCATTCCACTACCAATAAACTAAATGCATTCCGCAGGGTTGGAGGCACCCCGGAATGGTGCCATCCATTCAAACCACAAAATCATTAGCCTTCCCTGCTTGTCATGAGTTTCTGAGTTATGTTTTCAATAGGCCTCTCGCTGTCTCCTTCACATTTATTAAGTCAACTCAGCATTCACATTTCTTTCAAAACCAAAAGAATCACCAAACAGCTGAACCGAAGAAGTTACACATGCTTGAAAGCACAACTTCTTATGTCTGTAAAGAATGTGGATATCTTGTGGAATGAAAATAAATGTTGTTTTCTTAAGCAATGAGAACAATGCTGCCCTTTGAGAATAAATTAGCAGGCTTTTAGTCTGGTCTCAGTGTTGGTTGTCAGCATCTGAGATGTGAGATTTGGGCTGCACTTCCCCGAATTCGCTATTGACGTTGTAAGAGACAATGTGCCTGCAGTGCTTGTGTCCTCTTTCAAAAGCCTCTAGGGTGGTTTCTAGATGAAGCAACCAGCTCCATGTATCTAGCCAGACTTTGCATACCCTTACTCCCAAACCGCATTACCCTACACGACACAACAAGGTATGTGTGGAAACTCTGTCACGCCCCCGCCAGAGAAATTTCACTAGTTTGATCTGTATCTATCTGTCTATCCATCCATCCATCCATCCTATGTATTCATCTATCTGTCTTTTGAAAGTCATTTATACCCTGAATTTTGGACTTTGTTTGAGTCCCAAAGGTGGCTTGCGTCCTTTTAAAAATAGAAATACGACTAAATATAAAGTGCATTAAATCAAAGTCATTCAAACAGAAGAGCAATATTTGCAGACAGGAGTCAGCAGACAGCATGTGCAGAGGGACTCCACAATTTACTTGCACATGCCTCGCTTCAGCTGAGACTACACTTCCAAATCGTGTGAGATACTGGCTTCCCTCTATTCGGCACTGGTTAGGCCCCATCTTGAGTATTGCATCCAGTTCTGGGCACCACACTTCAAAAAGGATGCAGACAAGCTGGAGCAAATTCAGAGGGGGACAACAAGGATGATCAGGGCTCTGGAAACAAAGCCCTATGAGGACAGACTCAAAGAACTGGGCATGTTTAGCCTGGAGAAGAGGAGATTGAGGGGAGACATGATAGCACTCTTCAAGTACTTGAAGGGTTGTCACACAGAGGAGGGCCAGGATCTCTTCTCGATCAACCCAGGGTGCAGGACTCGGAATAATGGGCTCAAGTTACAGGAAGCCAGGTTCCGGCTGGACATCAAGAAAAGCTTCCTGACTATTAAAGCAGTATGTCAATGGAACCAATGACCTAGGGAGGTGGTGGGCTCTCTCACATTAGAGGCATTCAAGAGGCAGCTGGACAAGCATCTGTCAGGGATGCTTTAAGGTGGATTTCTGCATTGAGCAGGGGGTTGGACTCTTATAGGCCCCTTCCAACTCTACTATTCTATGATTCTATGATTCTGTGCTCTCATGTATAAATCTTCATTTAAATGGTCAGCTTTTTCCACTGACATCCTCAGAAGTGTTAACTGGGAATTAATTAAGAGTGGGGACAACCATTGTAGCATTTTGTTTTTGTTTTTTTCCCATAATGAGGAAAGTCTGGTATTTTTGTGAATGGGGACATGAAACTCTGTGTATTTGTGCAATTCTGTATACCATAGCACCACCTAGTGGTTATGTGATAGAACATATAGAAAGGCAGAGAAAGAACCCCTTCCTAAAAAAAAAATGTTCAAAGGAATTGTTCTTAATCCCACAATAACTCCAGATGCAGAACCTTCGGTAAACTGTTGGGTTGAAAGCCTTATGAAGAAAAGCCCTAATTTGAAATAGCTATAGCCATTTATATTCTTCCTTCCTTTCTATGTATGTTATTGTTTCACTATTCTTATTGACGAAATGAGATTTCTCAGGAACGAACACACACATTGTCTATACTAAAAAAACGTTATAGAGTCTGCATGCTTATAAACAATGTATTTTGTAATTAGTACAACTACGCAGAAAGCTTGAAAGGAAAAAAAATCATGGACAAAATGGCTTTTGAGGACAGATGTCTTTAAGCATTAATTCCCAAAATCTCTTTTTAAAAAGCAACATCACCATTTTCCTTTCCCCCTCCCCTAAAAATATAGTTGCATTATGGTATCTCGGCCATCTTACAAGTAGGGTGGCCATGTGTCCACTTTTACAGAGAGCAGCTCTCTATTTGAAATTGTGCCAGAGGACTGTATGCTACTTGAAGGCATTTTCTATTTAAAGGGCTGTCCTGTCCAATTTCAGTTTAAAATTTAAGAACCATAAGAACTCTTTCCCATCCACAATTAGTACCGGAAGAGAGGACTGAACAGGCAGGCACACAAGTCACCTGGCCACTGTCTTCAGCACAAATTGCTGTCCTCCTTTGTCTTATTTTTTGGAGATGCATTTCCTCTGTTTTGGTGATTCATAAATGGCCACCCTGCTCATAAGATGAAGTAAAGTAAGCAGCAACACGCCTCCCCCAATGTCAGTGAATTCTCCCCCCCAAGCACCCAGTAGAAAATCAAACCATTTTCACAGGGGGACAGTATATATTTAGTAGGCTGACCAGATAAAATCCAGGTCAGGTCTCACGTAACTTTAACAGTTGTAGGGAAAAGGGAATTTCAGCCAGAGTCATTTGTATGCAATTAGTTCCTGGTGGAATTCCCTCTTCATCACAACAGTTAAAGGTGCAGGCACTATACTAGAGTGACCATATACAAAAGAAGGCAGGGCCCCTGCAACTTTAACTATTGTGATGAAGAGGGAATTTCACCAGGAACTAATTGCATACAAATGACACCAGCTGAAATTCCCCTTTCTCTACAACTGTTAAAGTTACGTGAGCCCTGACCTGGATTTTATCTGGTCACCCTAAGGGCAAACTGAGATGGGAATTTTGGCCCAGTCTTACAAATAGGGATAGACAGACTCACCAAGTGGCAAGTGGCCCTAGTGAGAAAAGGAGTCTAAGATGGGTGGGAGTTTTTAAAAAGGGAGATGTTAAAGGCACAATTACAAACAAAACAAGGAAAAAGATAGAAGACAACAGAAGAAACCAATGTGGCTCCACAAAAAGCTTAGAGATGACCTGAAAATATAAAAAAGGATACCTATAGGAAGGAAGGCCAGGCTACAAAAGAAGAGTACAAGCAATTAGCACAGATGTGCCAGAATGCTGTCAGGAAGGCTAAAGCTGAGAATGAGCTGAGGCTAGCGAGGGATGCTAAAAACAATCAAAAGGCTTTCTTCAGATACGTGAATAGTAAAAGACAGAGCAAAGAAATGGTGGTTCAATTGCTTCATGAGGATGGCAAATTGGTAACAGATGACGAAGAAAAGGCCAAAGTGCTCAATCCCTACTTTGGCTAAGTCTTCTCCCCAAAACGGGTCTATGACGCCCCTGGAAAAAGTGAAGTACAAGCTGAAGGGGCAGAATTGCAATTTGAGATTGATAACCAAATGGTCAAGGAACACCTAATTTATTTGAACGAGTTCAAATCTCCAGGGCCCAATGAACTGCATCCTAGAGTAATGAAGGAGCTGACAGAGGAACTCTCAGAACCACTGTCTATTGTCTTTGTGAAATCATGGAAGACAGGTGAAGTGCAGGTTGACTGGAGGAGGGCTAATGTTGTCCCTATCTTCAAAAAGGGCAAAAAGGAGGAGCCTGGGAACTACAGACTAGGGATGTGTATTGTATTATTAAAATGTACGATAATGATACAATATGCTCTTTATCGTGCATATGTTTAACGATAACGATACGATAGAAAAACCTCCGATAAATATCCGATCTGATAATTTTCAGTCCAATTATATCGGATTATTGGACTGCCATATAAAGAAACCTATAACTTCTGTATTTTAAAAGTTAGAGGCTTGAAACTTGGTCACAATGCTTGTGGGATATGCCTAAGTATGTGTATGAAATTTGAGATCGATCCCTCCAACCCTCGATTTTAAATGAATTTATTAAAGATCGTTTAAGTTCTGACAGGTCAGAATGACAGCTCGCCACGTTCATTCAGACCTGTCAAAAAGTTGCAGGAACTTTAAAAAATTCATATAAAATCGAGGGTTGGAGGGATCAATCTCAAATTTCATACACACATCTAGCACATGTTGCTACACATATGTGCCAAATTTCAGATCAATCCCTCCACTCCTGTATTTTATATGATTTTTTGAAAGATCGTGCAACTTTTGACCTGTCAGAACTTAAACGTTCTTTAATAAATTCATATAAAATCGAGAATTGGAGGGATTGATCTCAAATTTCATACACATACTTAGGCATACCCCATAAGCATTCTGACCAAGTTTCAAGCCTGTAACTGTGAAAATACAGAAGTTATAGGCTTTATTTCCAAAACAAAATCATCTCTATAGGGCACAATAGGCTGCAAATTAAATATCGGATTTCCGATAATTATCATGAAGATGATACGATTAACCTACGATATTATCGGAGACAATAATTTTTTTGGTCCAAAGTTCCGATAATGATAAAATACGATATTTTCGGGCGTGCACATCCCTGCTACAGACCAGTCAGTTTGACATCCATCCTGGGGGAATGTTTGGAGCAGATTATAAAGAAGTCAATCTGTAAGCACCTTGAAAACAATGCAGTGATTACTAGAAGCCAGCATGGATTTGTCAAAAACAAATCCTGTCAGACTAATCTGATCTCAGTTTTTGATCAGGTAACCTCCCTTATGGATTGTGGGAATGCTGTGGACATAGTATAGCTTGACTTCATCAAAGCTTTTGACAAAGTGACCCATGACATTCTGATTAACAAACTAGTGAAAAGTGGGCTAGATGGAACAACTATTAGATGGATCCACAGTTGGCTACAGAATCTGACTCAAAGAGTGCTTATCAATGGTACCTTCTCACACTGGGGGGAGGTAACGAGCGGGGTACCACAGGGCTCAGTCCTAGGCCCAGTGCTCTTCAACATTTTTATTAATGATTTGGATGAAGAGGTGCAGGGAATGCTTATCAAATTTGCAGACAACACAATATTGGGTGGGATCACTAATACCCAGGAAGACAGAAACAAACTTCAAAGTGATCTTGATAGACTGGAGCGCTGGGCTGAAAACAACAGAATGAAATTTAATAGGGATAAATGCCACATTCTACACCTAGGAAAAAGAAACCAAATGCACAGTTACAAGATGGGGGATACTTGGCTCAGCAATACTACAAGCAAGAAGGATCTTGGAATTGTTGTAGATCACAAGCTCCATGTGAGCCAACAGTGTGATGTGGCAAATGCTGTTTTGGGCTGCCTTAATAGAAGTATAGCTTCCAAATCGCGCGAGATACTGGTTCCCCTCTATTTGGCACAGGTTAGGCCTCATCTTGAGTAGTGCGTCCAGTTCTGGGTACCACACTTCAAGAAGGATGCAGACAAACTGCAGCGTGTTCAGAGGAGGGCAATGCGGATGATCAGAGATCTGGAAACAAAGCCATATGAGGAGAGACTGAGAGAACTGGGCATGTTTAGCCTGGAGAAAAGAAGACTGATGGGATACATGATAGCACTCTTCAAATATTTGAAAGTTGTTACACCGAAGAGGGCCAGGATCTCTTCCTGATCAACCCAGAATGCAGGACACAGAATAATGGGTTCAATGATAGAAAGTCAGATTCCAGCTGGACATCAGGAAAAGCTTCTTGACTATTAGAGCAGTATGACATTGGAATCAATTTCCTAGGGAGGTCATGGGCTCTCACACACTAGAGGCCTTCAAGAGGCAGCTGGACAGCCATCTGTCAGGTATGCTTTGAGGTGGATTCCTGCACTGAACAGGGGTTGGACTCGATGGCCTTGTAGGCCCCTTCCAACTCTACTGTTCTATGATTCTATGATTCTATGAACCACCACTGCTACCTGCAGCTGGTTGCCACACTATGTGAGCTGCTGAATAGCCCAGGGAAAGCACGAGGACTGCCGCAGAGCTTCCTGTTCCCTTAGCAAGCTGCCATTTTGCATAAAAACGGCAGCCTATGTTTTCTAGAAACCTAATGTTATGTAAATAGCAGCCATAAAGGGGCCATTTAAGCAACGTTATGGGCGTAAATGTTGTGGAAATGGGCTCTTTACGGCTGCCAATTATGTAACATTAGAGTCTCAGAAATCCCTGAGCTGACAAATATATGCAAAACGGTGGCTAGCTAGGGGTATAGACATTCACCAGGCACTTGCAGACTACATGAGAGCCTGGCAAATGGATGTGGCAGGTGGTGGCAGCTTGGGCAGCATGGTCCAGATAGTTGAGCAGGGGCATACGTCTTAGCTTGTTCTCTGTTGGACTCCACTCCCCAGCCCCTGCAGACTCCTGCAACATCCCTACTTAAAAATTGGCAGCCTCCCACAAGTGGTGTTAAGAAATAGGCAAACAAACACCGGGAGATCGTATATGAGTCTCCTGGGTAAAGTAAGAACATAAGGAGAGTCTTGCTTGGTCAGACCGAAGGCCTATCTAATCATTAGCCAACCCCATGCCTCTGGGAATTCCACAAGCAGAACAAGAGGGCAATAGTCCCAGGACTGAACTGGAAATAGTGTACAGCATTTGGCTATAATCTTCCATAATTTATTCTTATGCATCAGAGTCCATATTCCTTTCAATCAGTTTTGCAGATGTGGTGTTCATGCCGATTTCCAATATTTTTTCTAGTCTGAGTATTTGGTGCTGTCTTGGTTAGCTGTTCTCTTGATCTGTTGCAATAACCTCCCTTAAGCATTGTGTCAAAACACTGCTGGGCAGCCAATATTCTGAGTGCTAATTAAAAAGACCTCTGAAGAAGGAAAAGCCAAAATTGAGATGTTGGATGTCCCAAGTGCATTCATAGTGATATGTATGTCAGGTTTTTTTCCCCAAATCATTGTGGTGTATTTTTTGGAAAACGAAGCATTGTAAAGTGTGTGTGATGGTAATAACAGTAGAAAGTTAATCCATTCCAATGCAGTGTAAATTGCTATTTTCAAAAAATATGTAATTGGACAATTGATAGTCAGCTCAATATTCCATTTCCAGCATCATCAAAATGGAACTTTAGAAGAAAATGTTTGCATTAAATTAACAACAAAGGTACCAATTAGAAGTTTTATATAACACATCAGACAGTTCAAAGGGCTTCATATACTTTAACTTACTGCAGCAACCCTTACAATTTGTTTTATTTATTATTACATTTAGATTGTGCATTTCCTCCAAGGATCTCAAGGCAGCAAACGTATTTCTCACAACAATTTGGTTCTCACAACAATCCTGTAAGGTAAGTTAGGTTGAGAGATAATGACTGGCTAAAGATCACCCAGAGAGAGTCAATGGCTAAGTGAAAATTTGAATCCAGATTTCCCCAGTTCAAGTCCAACATGCTTACTACTACTACTACACACTGTCTCTCAACTATCCATAAGGGAAGAAAGATGCATGAAACCATGAAAAATGATCTTCTGATATTCAACAAATACTTCAAGGGCCCATAAGCCAGTTCAAGACATCCTCGGTCTTTCTTAGAGATTATTTCCCATGCCCTTTCATGGGCCTGTACAAAGTTGGAATGCACACAGGTTCAGCTTCTGGAATCTTTAGTTAAAGGATGTGAAATAGCAGGAATGAGTATGATCTTACATGGTATAAGGGAGTTTCATACATTCATTATAGCTAGGGGTGTATGTAGGGACATCTGAGAAATCCAT
Organism: Anniella stebbinsi; assembly: GCA_029215795.1. NCBI lineage: Eukaryota > Metazoa > Chordata > Lepidosauria > Squamata > Anniellidae > Anniella > Anniella stebbinsi. The sequence goes on along the minus strand of JARDYH010000003.1, from coordinate 95,134,155 downwards.
TTGGGGTGTGGAGTTTGATGGGTTTTCCTTGGCTTGCCCCCTACCTGGATTTCATTTCGGTTCCTGCTGTGGCGATCGACTTTATCTGCAGCGTGTTGGGCAGTGCAGTGGTTTTTCCAGGAAATTTGCACATTTTTGGAGAGAGGAGAGACTTTTCAATTTGCACAATTTTCTGAGCAATTTGGACAAATCCAGCTGACTTTGTGCAAAATTCACAAAAAATTACTGGAGTTTGGGGAACAGCCTGCAGCTTGGCTCACTGCCTGCCTGTACACACACCACTGAACTCCAATGAGCCAAAAAAAAAATAGATTTCCCTAGTTGTATGAGGAATTTGTTTCAGGTCATTTCCGGACCGAACATGGACTTGGATGCAATCTGCTATTGAAATACATACATTTCCAAGCTTGCAGTGGGATTTGCAGACCCAAAAACTGTGTTCCACATCATGCGGACTTCTGAAAAATGCACACAAATATACTTTAATCAATGCATACATTTCAAACATGTACATTTCAAAGATGTGCACAATTTATGTGTACATTTGGAAAAACAAGCACAGAACTATGGATGGATTTCCATGTGAAAAGAACAATAAAAAGCTTGCAATCTGCTATGGATTCAAGTTGGAACCAGCTTTCAGTTGGAATTCAAAGAACTTTGGCAAGCTGGCATTTTGCTGACTTGCTAGAAATGCTAGACTTCACCATAACATAAAAGCCACACAGAGCTGGGATGCCATAGCTTGCCAAAGGGGCTTGCCAAAGAATAAACTAATAAAAGAATAAACTAATAAAAGTCAAATGAAGATGCCCCCTCCATACAAGAACTTGGTAAGATGGGAACAGCCTAAAACAGCAATCTGGTACCCTCCAAATGTTCTGGACTACAATTCCCAGCATTCCTGACCACCAGGCTAGGGAAGACTGGCTTATAAGGATGTAAAAATAGCAAAAAGAATGCAACATCCCATAGTCCTTCCTCCTGCTCATGAAGAGCATTGGAAAGTTTATTCATGTGGCCATAAAAGGATGATCTCTCATTGAATCTTACTGCTCCGACACACATTTTAGTGATGCAGATGGTGATGGTGGAGAAAATGCAATAGTATCCAACACTGTAAAAGACTTTTCAAGTTGTAGAATGTAAAACCCATGCCAAAGTCCATAAACGCTGACTGTTTCTTCTGGACTAAAACAGTGCTGTTTATACAAGGTGCGATTAGAGAGTGGCACCATACGCTGCACTATAAACAACTTCATAAATACTGGATATATTATTAGGATATATGTTTTTTAAAGATCATATGCAAATCAGTGAATCTTTCTATTTTGGGAAACGAACATCTGCAATAAAGGGTCAAATTTTGCAGATATATTTTAAAATAAATAAAATAAAATCAGTTCAGGGGAAGGTGCAGGAGAGGAGTGAATTATATTATTCCAAGGTCTAGAAAGAAGGCAGCTGTTCATGCCTGCCCATTCTGTCTGTCTGTCTGTCTGTCTCTCTCTCTCTCTCTCTCACACACACACACACACACACTAATGTAGCTCAAAGTATTTTAAACATAAAATGGTTTCCTCCATGGATAGGTTAGTATAAAATCTCTGTCATCAGTGCCATGTTTCAACTAATACTGTTGCAACTAAGTAAACTTATTCTTTCTTAAGTGCTGCATGGTGTTTGTGAAAGACTGAAAAATGACTTCTTAGCTGGCACTGAGGGCTTTGTGGAGTACTTTATAGTAGGGATGTGCACTGACCCCCCGGATCAGATCGGATAGCGGATCGGAATCGGACCTGGGGGGTCGGATCGGATCGGATCGGAGGCTGGTCGGATCGGATCGGGCCAGATGTCCGATCCGGATCGGACGCCATTTTGAATGCTTTTTCTCATAGCCAAGTATTGTTTTACAAAAACGCCTATAACTTTTTCATTTTTAAAGATAGAAGGATGAAACTTGGGCACATTGTAGACTGGTTAGGGATAGTTATATGTGAGAAATTTCAGAAAGATTGCTGCATGCGTTTTGTGGCAATTAATTTTTAATAAATACCCAGGAATGCTTATAACTTTGTCATTTTTAAAGTTACAAACATGAAACTTTGCCACATTGTAGGAGGTACCTTGGGACCTATGTGTGTGAAATTTCAGAAACATAGGTGCTTGCCTTGTGTGGCAATTAAGTTTTGAAACAATGAGGAAAGAAACACCTATAACTTTGTCATTTTTAAAGTTACACACATGAAACTTTGCCACATTGTAGGTGGTACCTTGGGACCTATGTGTGTGAAATTTCAGAAACATAGGTGCTTGCCTTGTGTGGCAATTAATTTTAGAAAAATGGGTAGTAGTGGGGTAAATACAGTTATGCCTCCCATTTTTTTATTTTTGAAGATACAAACAGGAAACTTGGGCACATTACAGGGAACACTTCACTTGATATGTGTGCAAAATTTCAGAAACATTGGTGCTTGCCTGGTGTGGCAATTAATTTTTGAAACAATGAGGGATTCATTGGACAGCACTTGCCCATAGGGATTCATTGGAGAGTACTTGTCCATAGGGAATCATTGGAAAGCACTTTCCCATAGGGAATCATTGCATTGCACTTTCCCACTGAGAAATGCAGTTATGCCTCCCACATTTTTATTTTTGAAGATACAAACAGGAAACTTGGGCACATTGTAGACTGGTTAGGGATAGTTATCTGTGAGAAATTTCAGAAAGATTGGTGCATGCATTTTGTGGCAATTAATTTTTTAATAAATACCCAGGAATGCCTATAACTTTGTCATTTTTAAAGTTACACACATGAAACTTTGCCACATTGTAGGTGGTACCTTGGGACCTATGTGTGTGAAATTTCAAAAACGTAGGTGCTTGCCTTGTATGGCAATTAATTTTTGAAAAATGGGTAGTAGTGGGGTAAATACAGTTACGACTCCCATTTTTTTATTTTTTAAGATACAAACAGGAAACATGGGCACATTACAGGGAACACTTCACTTGATATGTGTGTAAAATTTCAGAAACATTGGAGCTTGCCTTGTGTGGCAATTAATTTTTGAAACAATGAGGAAAGAAACGCCTATAACCTTTTTATTTTAAAAGTTAGAAGTCTGAACATTGCTCACTTTGTAGATGGGTTAGGGGTAGATATGTGTCAGAAATTTCAGAATGATAGGTCCAGGCATTTGATGGCTATGGAATTTTTAGATAAAATGTTTCAAAAAATTTTCCACAGAGGCCCGGTCTTCCCCTCTTCCCCCTCCCGCTTCCCGCGAAGAAAAGGAAACACTCTCTCGTCTCGATCCCTTTGATCCTGTTGCTAGTATCCATTACAGGGCTCGTGTCTGCTTTCACTTTTTACTCAAGCAGAACGGCTGAACCTAGCTCAGTTTTGCAGCCATGCGTGCAAGGAAGGATCACTCTCTCTCGATCTCTTTGATCCTTTGTTCCTCCCCTTCTCCTCCCCCTCGCCGGCGTTGTGTGTGCGCCCCGCCGGTGCCCTCGCGTGCGGGCCGGTTCCTGGGCAGCAGAGGCTCTGCCTGGCTGCTGTGAGGCTCCTGAAGGGCTTGCCTAATGCGGGCTGTTGTGCTCCGCTGGGCCGCGGGGGTAGGTTGATGATGAAGAGGATGATGGGGAGGGCGTTCAATGGCCCCTCCGCTCACCAACTGACAGCGCGTGCTCCGCTCCAGACACCCGGCCTCGGCAGCCAGGAGGATACGCTGCCAAGCCCGCCGCCGCCGCCCGCGCGCGCACACACACCACCCGTCCATTATCATTTGGGCAGCCCTAATTAAGGAGCGCTCAAAAAATGGCAAAACCCCCTCTCCTTTTTTCTTAATTCCTTGCAGCTCCCACGATTTAACCCTTTCCTATCAGCTACAATTAATTAATAGTAGGATGACCAGTACCAGGAGACTGGTGTGTACAAATGTTTTTTTTTTTAGGCTTGAGATCATAAAGAGGCAAATATTCTACCTACAGTATTGGAAGCAGTATGTTGGGAAACAAGGGTGACCATATGACAGTTAAAGCTGCAGGAGCTATACTAGAGTGACCAGATACAAAAGAGAGCAGAGCTCCTGCAATTTTAACTTTTGTGATGAAGAGGGAATTTCACCAGGTGCCGCATGGATACAAATGACACCTGCTGAAATTCCCTTTTCTATTCCACTGTTAAAGCCCTGTATTCCTTTTCATATGGTCATCCTACTAATTACATTTTTTAAAAAAGTAATAATACATACTGCTTCCAGAAGACCTGCTCCTGTTGGAGATGAAAACATATAGAACTGGTTAGTTGATATGGATCCACACAGCTACCTGCAATTTTGGACTCTCCTTGGGATGCAATTATGGGTTGTGTCTGTGGAGCTAGTACGAATTAGGATGAAAGGAAAATTACAACACTTAGCACTTAGTTATTTTCCCAAGTGCTTCACATACATAATTTCAGGTATTTTTGCAACAACTTTGTAAGGTGGCCTAGCGTTATTCCCATAGCATAGACAGTGATGTTGAGACAAAGGCAGTAATTTGCTTAAGCATACCTAGTAGTGATGCCCATTTTGATTACTCTTTTCTTGGACTATACCACCACTGGCAACTGCATTTGGCATGCTTTGGGAGGCATAGTTCCAAAATATACCTCACTGCATGTAGAAAGCTAGTATGTATTGTACGTCAGGCTAGCCTTCTCCCTTGTGTGTGTATGGAGCTTTTTCATGGAGCACATCTGAAGCCCAGAATTTCTTCCTGGCAGCATAAAGTCCAGGCACAACTTCAGCACTTGATTGTACTGCATGTATACACCGGCCGTATGGTAATGTCAGGGATAAACTGAGATTTGAACTGGGGATTTCACTACCCTGACTTCATTTATGGTATGAAACTGAAAAGACATGCATAGCCTTGGGGGAGGGGGGTTATAATTTTAAGAAAGCTCACCAGATCAGTTCCAAGCAGAATCTGAATCCAGCTCAGGATTCCAAAGACCCACCCACCCCATTTTTGTCTCATGCAAATATATTCAGGGCCACTTTTAATAGGGCAAGAAGGTGCAAATCAGGAAGCACAGGTACACCTCTTTCCCTTATAATGCAGTAAAATCTGCAAAGGGGAGGAGATTAAAATATCTTCCCAACTTTGGAAAGAATTGTAACAAATGATGTCCCAAGGGGGACCAGGCTCAATTTGGATGTACAGACACACACACCCTGACTTTGCTCAGAATTGTTTCCCCAGCCCTGAGCCCACAACCCCTGCCTCCTGGTGGGTTCTCCTCGTACTGATGATAGTGGGGAAAATGGAGTGGCTTCTCTAGCAACAGCTTGCCTGGAGTACGGCATCCCTCCTTTCTTCCTTGCTTTGCTGTTCCTTAGGGCCTGGGATGCTGGGACATATTGTTTTCATAGTGGAACCTGATGTCAGGTGTCCTTTTTCAGGCAAGGGAGGGACGGAAAGACAGAAGGAAGACAAGGAAGGGGCAAAGGGAAAAAGAGAAAGACTGCAGCACCACCACCAATGATGCAAGATCCGACAAATAAAGGGATGGAGAGAATTCTTCCCCAGCTGAGATTATAATGTGCCAACATGGTTTCAGTATCAGTTCAAAACCTTGTTGTTGTTGTTCACCCAGGCATTTTAATTGCTTGATTTTGCCCGCTCTTTTGTAGTTGCTGCCGTCTTTGTCTTAATCACGACGATGCCGTTTTAATCTTTTTATTACATTGTACCTTGTTTTTAATTATATTTGCATGCTGTCCCAATATCCTTAAGGATGAAGAAGGGGTGTGTGTGTATCTTAAAATGCTTTGATAAATAAATAGAACAATAAATAAGTCTGAAGAAGACAAAAACTTAAAGACAACCACTATTAGGGTGCAATGCTATGCATGTTTTTCAGTCTAAACATGCATAGGATTGCATCTCAGTTGCTCAGATTTGTATTCCAAGCCAAGGAATTATGAAGGGCAGCATTGTCTCTAGAGTATCTCCAGCTATGCAAAGCTTTGCCAGTTGATTTCTACAGATCAAGCGCAAAAGATCGCAGGGCACATTGATTTCCCTTCTTCTTCTTCTTCTTCTTCTTCTTCTTCTTCTTCTCCTTCTCCTTCTCCTTCTCCTTCTTCTTCTTCTTGTTATTATTTATTACATTTCTATACCTCCCCATAGCTGAAGCTTTCTGGGTGGTTTACATAAGATTAAAACACTTGTGCTTAGTTGACAGCCCTAGATAAATGCTTGAAAACTCCTTGATTATTGCCTTATGTTAACTCTGTAAATCACTACATATATTGATAAAAACATAAAAAAGAGACTTGTTGTTTTGGTTGACACTTTCTGGACTTTTTTGCAAGTCTACAACGTCCTTTGGAGGTGTGCTGACCAGACCTGTACACTTTTCCAAGTGTGACCACACCACAGAGGCATTATGATAATTGGCTATTTTATTTTCAGTCCACAAAATGGAATTCGCCTTTTTCATAGCTGCCACATTGGGAGCAGGAGCTACACTACCAATTACTAATGTTTTATAATGGTATTGACAACTGTTGGGGCCCAGGACACATTTCATATACTGTTTTCAAACCTCTTTCAAGGTGTTACATCCTGCTTGGTGTCGATCTGGCCTGGGTTTGTGCTTTTATTGAACCACAACCCCAAAATCTCTTTCCATGTTACTCTGTCCTTTCCTTATTTTAGGCTGACCCTATGAAAAGGAGGACAGGGCTCATGTAACTTTAACAGTTGTAGAGAAAAGGGAATTTCAGCCAGTGTCATTTGTATGCAATTAGTTCCTGGTGAAATTCCCTCTTCATCACACCAGTTAAAGTTGCAGGGGCCCTGCCTTCTTTTGTATATGGTCACTCTAGTATAGTGCCTGCCCCTTTAACTGTTGTAATGAAGAGGGCATTTCACCAGGAACTAATTGCATACAAATGACACTGGCTGAAATTCCCTTTTCACGACAACTGTTAAAATTACATTAGCCCTGTCCTCCTTTTCAGATGGTCAGCCTACTTATTTGAACAAGACTTTTATTCTCAGTGGTAAACTTTCCTGCTTCTTAATTTTGCTGTGTTTTGATTTATCATAAGGATTTTCTTTACTGTGTTGTATTTTATTTTATATTTGTCTGAATAGTTTTGGTCATACTTATTATACACTGTCTTCCTATCCACAAGGTGGGTGGACTATTTCAAAACATTTCAATAAATAATAGCTTAATTGATTCTGCTCACTAATCGTGCAGGTCTTGGTACTACTTTTCCTGACCTGCGATATATATTCTAGCTGAGCTTCTATTATTTTAAGTAATCCCCAAGAGATCTAACTCTCTGGACATTCCTTGGATTAGTGAGGAAAGGAGAGATCCTCTATATAGATTGGTAACTTGTTGACAAACAGAAAGCAGAGAGTAGGAATACATGGTAAATTCTGCCAATGGAGTGATGTAAACCAGGGCTGTGAACAGATCTGGATCTGGGTGATCCTGACCTCCCGAATCCAGATCCAAACTGGATCGGGAGAGGTCCAGATCGTTCCGGACTGGATTGGATCGTCCTAGATCATTACGGATCGATCCGGAGATCCGGGGCCCATTGGCCTTCCAGGTCCATGGGTGCCAGCTGTGCAGCTGGCACCCTGGGACGGCAGGCACTGCCCTCCCCCCTCATCATCATTACCGCCATCCGCCGCTGCCGTCCGCTGGCCACTGCTGCTTCTGCTTTACTGAGAACCAGGCCCCGAGGTTTTCCTTTAAAAAAGCTATGGGGTCTAATCTGCAACTGAAAGGATTACCTGGAAGGGACAACACAAGCTGCACAATAGTAGCGGTTGGTCAGGAGACCTTTTCTTTTATTGTTTGACTAAATCACTTGGCTCTCCCAGGCTCTGCAGCAATAGCCCTACTGCAGCAGGCAGCACAGCAGCCTGAGGAAAGCAAGCATGCCTTTATCTGCTCCTCCTCTGCACAGGTGCAATAACATGAGTCACAGGGAGTGACTCAGCCAAGCCTGCGCAGGAGCGGCAGTGCTCTGAAAAAGACATGCATGCTTTTTTCTCTTCTGCTGCAGCTATGCTGCTCAAGGCGCCATTTTAGAAATCAGCTGGCCAGACTGGGAATCTGGGATTCTTGCCCAGCCAGTCAGGCCATTTCAGAATCACCTGGAAATCGGGACATTCCTGGTTTTCCAGGACGTATAGCAACCCTAATCCAGCATGGCTCTTCTTATGTTATTTTCTTAGGCTTTTCTGTTATATTCAACGAAGATAAGTCTATTAATGGCTTCTAGTCCTGATGGATATATTTTGCCTCCAATATCAGAGGCAGTATGCATGTGTTTCAGTTGCTAGGGAACACAAACAGGAGGGTGCTGTTGCACCATGTCCTGCTTGTGTGCCTCCCCTGGTCAGCCGGTCAGCCACTTGTGTGAACAGAATCCTAGACTAAGTGGGCCTGTGGTCTGATTCAGCATGCCTCTTCTTACATTAGGCCTGTTTAGACAACACATTAAGCCATGCTTAGGCTGCTAACCCTTTTGTAGCAAATGGTTAGTGAGCGCTCTTAAACCGTGGTTATGTAGCCATCATCATAGAATCATAGAATAGTAGAGTTGGAAGGGGCCTATAAGGCCATCAAGTCCAACCCCCTGCTCAATGTAGGAATCCACCTTAAAACATACCTGACAGATGGTTATCCAGCTGCATCTTGAGTGCCTCTAGTGTGGGAGAGGCCACAACCCCCTAGGAAATTGGTCCCATTGTTGTACTGCTCTAACAGTCAGGAACTTTTTACTGATCTCAAACCAGAATCTGACTTCCTGTAATTTGAACTCATTATTCTGTGTCCTGCATTCTGGGCTGATTGAGAAGAGATCCGGGCCCTCCTCCGTGTGACAACTTTTCAAGTATTTGAAGAGTGCTATCATGTCTCCCCTCAATCTTCTCTTCCCCAGGCTAAACATGCCTAGTTCTTTCAATCTCTCCTCATAGGACTTTGTTTCCAGACCCCTAAATAGTTCACATGAAACAGTAAGGCCATGTCTACACCATGCAGTAATCCTGGGCTCATCCCTAGGTCATCCCTATGCATCCATATAATGCACAGGGGATCCTGGGATCAACTGGGGATGACCTAGGACGACCCTGGGATAACAGAAAGTTGGGATATCCCTATTTTTCCATGGTTTCGGGACCATCCCAAGGACCAGCTTGGCTGGGTCCTAAAATGGGCACAGAGTCACATGGGGTGGTTGTGTGCCCATGGGGGTGGGGGGCAGCAATTTTGCCATCCCCATGATGGGGGGGGTTGGGGCACGGGGTGTTTTTTAACCTTTGTTGTTGTTGTTGTTGTTGTTGTTGGATCAGGGGCCGTGTGCAGCTCCTCTTCCTTTTTTAAAAAAAAATAGCAGCTGCAACATCCCTCTTCCCTTCCGGGATGTCGCGCAGCCAGCTAGATGCTGAGGGAGGATCGCAGAAGCACGTAAGTCCTCGATCCTCTCCCCTCCCTCCCTCTACATTCTTAGGTGTAGATGAGCCCTAAGTCATGATTCATAGGACATGCTAAGCCATAATGTTTAGCTCAGTGCTTAACCACCATGGAGTACTGTGTCATCTGAACGGGGTAATTCTTATTAACTTATTTTTACCAATCCCCTCATTATTTTTGTTTTGTGTTGAAAAGATCCCTATTTTGAAGTCATTTTGGACTCCACTGAAATTATCCAGTTAGATATAAATAGAATTTGATTAAAAATAATTATTAATAATAATAAAAATCACAGGCTGATGGCAACAGCAGCAGCAGCTGTGTATTTAAGGGCATTTCCAAAGAAAGCAGAGTTTTATTTAGGTGGTTTTTTGGGGGGGGGGTAGGTGGAGGAGAGAATAATTCTGAAATGGTTCTAAGAGACTTGTTTACAAGCAATATTTTGAAGATAAGCCAAAAGATGCGTCTACATTTCTCGTGCAAGTAATAGATCTTCTCCATTAAAAAAACCTTGTTTTCTCTAATGTTGAAAGGTGTAGTCAAGCAAATGCCTGGCCTCTACACTCTTCCCTTGCTTAGCCAGAGGAATTATATCCTGATCTCTTTCCCGATGCAAAATGTTAACCTTTGCCAAGTACATTATACAGTAATTAAAAGCAGGCCTAGATCCTTTATCAATCAAGATTTCTAAAGATATTATAGAGGACAGATGCTATTTCAAGCTAAGATGAAAGCTTTGCATGATCGTGGTCACAATTTATGCACGCTGAGGTTCTATAAGCAGAGTTAAACACAAGGAGATTTTTTAAAAGAAATTGTGGACTTGTTTGAAAAAGGAGAACTTGTTCCCTGCTTGCAATTAGTAGGTGAAAAGCCAGCAAAAGAATTTCACCAGTATATGCCTCTTTGAAAAGGGACCTTACATGTGCACTTCATAGGCCGAAAGTGAATTGAAGCATCCCCCAGAGAGGATGAAGAGTAACTGCCATTGAAAAATGATCATTATTTCTCTAGGGACTGAATTGCTCTTAAAAGTTATTTAAAAACAGAATGACAAATAAGAAGCAGCAGCCAGGAATTCAGATTTAAGAGAAGAAAAACAAGCAACTCAGGTTGTATGACCTTTTAATTTAAACCAAAAATAAGGGAACGACAAAAGAATAATCTTTAACCTATAGGATGCAATGAAAACAAACTTTAAGTAAAAAAAATACAGCTCAGTTAGCTACAATGCTCTAAAAGGAAAAATAAATAATTCCTTGTGTTTCTAATAACATATTTAATTAATAAAATTATATGTGCAGCTAATCTCAAAAGGAAATCTTCATTTAATTACCAGGTCTTCAGAGAATTTGAGAGTTGCATGTATTCTACCTCTTTTTCTCATGGATTTTTGTTTGGTTTTGTCATGAATGTAATGGTAGCCGTCACCAGTGCACTGTTAGTGCTTTAAAGATCAAAACCAGGTCTTTGGATTAAGCCTAAACACAAAAAAGTAACCGATGAAGGAGAAACAAAATCAGCCTTCCAAATTCTATAGAGTGTGTACCAGGTAATAGTCTGGCTCCACCGTTCCCAACCAACTTGCTTTATCAGGGGGTCCTGATGGTGCAGAGAGTTCTACTCATGTTCAAGCAAATGCAATTAGAACTCCCCTTCAGACCTTGCCAAGTCAACTCACATGCCATTTTAAGTCCTCACACACGTGCCTAAATGTTTGAACATTTAGGGCATACATCTTAGCTTGTTCTCCATGGTCAGTTCACCGCTGACCTCAGTCACCGCTTTAGGATGTTCATTCTCTTAAGCTCTTTCACCCACCTTGAGATCAGATGGAAATGAGAGAAAGCTGAGCAACCTCAGCATTTTGAGGACATCACGAATCAGATCACAGGACCACTACTTGGGACCTGTTCTCCAAGAAGGATTGGAGCTTCTGAAGTGCGGTGGAACCTAGTCCACTCCCAGCAAGGTATTTGTTAATATGCTGTGTCGAATACTGTTTCTATGCTTCTGCTCATTCGATTGTGCCAACAGGACCACCACTAGCGCAGTGGGGATGTTGGCACTGCCTAACACAAGCCTGGAAATGAGCATCTACAGATCAGGGCAGGTTAGTGGAGCTCCTTTCTGGGAGCTCCACTAACTTGCCTTGTTCTGGAAGTGAGCATTTCCTCTGGTTTCTGGTTGCTTTAAGAACGGCTTTTCCCTTGCTGCACTAACGGTGGGTCCTGATGCTCTTGATATTTCCATTAATTGCATTTTGTATTGGTTGTTGTTTTATTGTTGTTGTTCTATGTCTGTGGGTAAAATTTAAATTTTCAAGTTTTTTAGTATACGTACATGGATTTGTATATACCCATAGCAATGAATACATATGAAATGCATATACCTTTCTAGCAATTATACACAGACTTCAACAAAAGTGAACGAAATGTCCAAATAAGTATCCACTTGAGGGTGGAGTCCATATGCCACCTGTTCAAATATTGAAAATGTTGTAAGGTCCTCAATCCTTTGTATTATTGGAGGTGAATGTTTATCCTTCCAATGTTGCAATATCAGTCATTGTCAAAAAGGCACAGAGAATCCATTTATTCTCACCATTTGTTAATTTCCATGAAGCAGGTAAATAATTTAAAAGAGTGTGTTCTGTACACACACTCAATATTAAAGAATCTTCCAGTATAAATGTTATCTGGGTAATGACCTTCTCCTCAAAAGACGCAAGTGATGGACACTGGCAAAACATGTGTTTAAAAGAAGCATTAGCTGCATTGCACCACCAGCAAGTTGCTGAATTAGGCAATTCCATATTAAAGATACATTGGGGTGTCCAATAGACACAAAACAGTTGTTTGCAGAATAAGATGGTGCCTATGACCCATAGAAAAGACAGGTAGATGCCAAAGATCCAATCCACTGATTTGGCATTTTGTGGAGGTGCCCCCAGCAGTTTCTCAAATCCCCAAATGTGCCCACAAGTCCAAAAAGTTTGGGGACCTCTGGCATAGCATGTGGGGAGGTGTGTGCAATTTAATGACTCCCCACACCAGCAGCTTCTGTAGAGGTATGGTGCTAGGAGTAATCACATCATATGTCTTTCCCACATAGGGATGGGCAAATCTGACTGTTTCTCCTGCATTCGTTTTAAAAATAAATAAATTGCAAGCTCTTTCTCCCCTGAATATGAACTTTGCAAATGCAGGTAACTTCTTAACGAATTGAACTAAAACTCTCATCCATCTGCATCATTCAAATTCAAAAGGTACCATTATTCTCAGCTTGGAGAGGTTAGAGATGCCGTGGATGCATTCTGGGCCCATACTTTGAACACCTGCACAGCCCAACGCATGCCCGACAGTCATCCATCCTCATCTGGGCCCTCCATTGTGCACAATGGCCCCATTTATGCAAGAGTAAAGGCATGAACGGAGTGTTGGGCTGCAATTTATACCAGGGGAGAAATGTGCAATTTCCAGAGCCTCCACTGTGTGCAACAGTGGATGCTCCAGAGGAGGGCAGGTGGGGTTGTGATGTCATCAGATGCTTGCCGAGCCTCAAAAGAAGCTCACGCGGTGCCATGAGCAGAGATGGGCAGTGGTGGGGTGAGCATCCAACAAATCAGATGTGGGTGAGTCTGTCCATCCCAAAGGGTCGTAATGTACCTGCCTGCCATGTAGCTGTTAAAGACGAAGAATCTGTCAGGAAATACACGCTAATTAAGCACTAACGTGGCCAAATACACAGGGATTCCAGCCCACACTTTTAACAGTTATGCATGCAAAGCCCTGAGCCTGGACGGATGAATCTGTCAATTTGGTTTCTCCCACTTTTGATTCCCCCCCCTTTAAATCTAAAGTTTTTTTTGTTCCAAATATGGAGAACTTTGCAATTTTGGTAAATCCTTATCAAAACTGATCTGTAACTAAATTCACACCCATCTTTTACTCCCACATAAAGTTAGTGACCAGAGCAGCATGCTAAAGAAGGCAAGAAGGAACCGCAGCTACACTATGGTAGTAACAAAAGGATCAGATCACCGGCTGCTGTTGAAAGACAAAGACCTGCACTTGCAGAGATGAGGATACATCTTTGCCTTTCCATTTAAAAGAGCCCTGCTCCATGTCTGTCTTTTGGATCATGGCCAGTCACTCATGAACCTGTACTCTTTCAAATGGGAGCAGGTGTTACCAATGACAATCCCCTTTGTCAGTCTTGGATCTTTCCAATGTTCAAATGCATCACAAGTGTCTAAAAAAAACCAACCTGTTCTCATTTGCGAAACAAAAATGTCTACATTTCTTCCTCTTATGGCTTTGCCATAAGCCTTTGATTATGAAACCTTTCAGGGAACTTATTCATCCATCTACCAGCTTCTCCCACCCCCACCGCATAGATCAACCTTTATCAACCCAGACTGCTACAAACTTGGGAAAGGTACTTGCAGAGCAAATAGCTCCAGATGACTCACGGTGGTACCTATTATCATAACATCCAAGGTCCACATCACTTAACTGTTCTCGCGCTTGACAGATCCCCCTTGTGAGGTATCGAAGTGCCATTATCCTCATTTTCCAACGAGGCAAGTCATAAGTGGTTTTGCTAAAGGTCATACAAGAAGATTGCTAGCAAAGCAGGTAATTGGAAATTTGTTCGCCGTATCCCCAGGCTGAAAACCTAGCTATTAGCCTCTTCCTCTACCTGTCAGTTTACTCTACTGCAGGGATGGGTGAAACCTCTGCCTTTATTTCCACACCTATTTCTGCATTTCCATGTCCTGGCAATGAATATTTGGGACACCAAATCACAAAAATCTATTGGAATCATTGCTGAACAATATTGGTACATTATCTGCAGGAGTTGACAATTGTGCATCAGATTCTGTATGAACTGTGTGAACAGAGTGCTGGATTAGGTGGACCCTTGGTCTGATCCAGCATGGTTCTTCTTATGTTGTTATTCACCATTCAAACAGACATCACTCTAAAGTACATTTCCGAGATAGTAACGTGATTCGCAGACCCCAAAATGCATTTGACAGCATGTGTATATTTGAAAAATGCACACAAATATGCTTTACTCTGTGGGGAAAGAATACATATATTTCAAAGATGCACAAAATTGGTGCGTACGTTTGGAAAAATGTGCATGAAAATATGCCTGGATTTTCATATGAAAAGGGGGGAAAAACAAAGTTTACAGTCTGATACAGACTTGTATCAGAATAAGCTTCAAGACAGAATTTGGAGAATTTCAGGGAGCTTGAGTTTTGCTGATTCACACATCCCTATTTTTACTATATTAAATATTTCAAACTCTCTGACTATCAATTTTCAATGTATCTGTGGTTTGTTTCAATTGTTCATTGTTGTTTTACAGAGCAAATCATTCTGTGGATGCCTACTCAGATGTAAATTCCCCAAATCCAATGTGACTTTCCCAGGTAAGTGTGTGTACATGATTGGAGCTTTACTTGTTGTTGTTCTTTTTGGAAACCACTTTTGTTAAAAGATGGTATATAAATGTTTCAAATACATAGAATAAAATAAAGTTTTCAAGTGTAAACAGTTGTTGAATCTAGTCACTTCAAATCTGATGATAGTATTCTCAAGCATTCTGCCTGTTTGGGCCAAATCTCCAACACAGTGCCTATGAAGTTTTCACATCAGGGGTGTAAAATCTTAGATATTTGAGGCATCTTTACTGTAGCAATTTGGGGGGGGGGAAACCTCATAGCTGTATTCAAGGATAAGTCTCTTAACTATTTTTGCACACACTGACCCATCCAATCCAACCCCACGTATTTAAAAGAGCGTTACATTAGACCATTCCTTCCCAACCTGATGCCTTCCAGATGTCTTTTACTTCAACCCCCATGATCCCTCACCATTTAATATGTTAGCTGGGGCTGATATGAGTTGTCGTCCGAAAAATATCTGGAGGGCACCAGATTGGGGAAGGCTACATTAGACGTATGTCGTCATAGGTGATATATTAGTTCTACTTTATGGGTGCTAGACGTGTGGTCCATGGGTCACATGTGCCTGCCAATCCATTTCTGGTGGCCCACCAACCCCCATGCATCTGCTGCTGCTGCTGCTGATGATGATGATGATGCAGAAAAAAGTCATGGTTGTACTGCTTGTGGTTTTCCTTGTTAGTACTAGCCAGGGAATGCCTTCCTTATCTCTGATCTCTCTGCAGAAACAACAGCTAAGGAAGGGGTCTCCTTTCAAGCAGTAGCAAGAGAAACCCTTGTGTGCATGAGTGTGTTTGTGTTTGTATGTGTGTGTGCAAGCATGCATGCATGTTAGCATGTGTATACACACACGCACATGCATGCATATGTATAGCCCCTTGCTGCTGCCTAATGCAGCCCTCAAGGCCAAAGAGGTGGTGTACCCCTGTACTATATGATAACTGTGGCTTCTGGTTCCTTACTATGCTGCTCTCCATAAACCTCCTTTTTACAGAGAAAAACTACAGGGCCTCCAACTCTAGAGACAATGCAGCCAAACAAAGAACTCCACAATTAATCCTAGCTGGGGTCTTTCACCTTCAGAGGACTATCCATCACTTCTCTCAAGTTCATTGAGTTGAGTGACAACCTGCTTAATGTTTTGTAACGAGAGGCTAATTTTTCAAAAATTATATTCGGAGCATGAGGTCAAAGTAACACAGCAATGTCAATGAAAATGCCACTATGGTGACATCACCTCCAGAATACTAAAGATTACCACCTACTGACATCCCCAAGGCAGAGACCGAAGTGAAAACCAAAGAGATTAATACCAAGTTCATGTTACAGAATGCAACCATATGTCGAAATTAGGGAATACTGCATTTGAAGAAATGATGCATACAGGATCATTCGATAGGTACCATGTAATAATTACCTTTCACATTTTTTTCTACATTTTATGCTAAAATATAATAGATTCCCACCTAAATCTATGCCACTGAAACAGGCGTAATTTTTATTTTAAAATAAAAATTTTAAAATTTTAAAATTATTTAGCCTTACAGAAATCTATTTGTTGGAAAGAGTGTGAGAGAGGGATGGATTGTAATTGAGTTTGATTGCATTAAGCTTAGCATAGAGTCTATTGTTTACCTGAAAAAGCAAAGAAAATTATTTGCAGTAAAAAAAAGAAAATGCTGACAGTAAATGACATGCATGCATATTTCAACTACCTAAGGGTAGAAAGACTCACTCTATTCTCTCTCTCTCTCTCTCTCTCTCTCTCTCTCTCACACACACACACACACACACACACACACACACACACGACCTAGGGATTACATTCAAAAATTGGGGTCAAATGTGCACCAGCTGAGTTAATTTATAAAGGCCTTGTTTGTCAGGAGGAAAAAAAAATCTGAAAAGACCCAAGAAACCAATAAAAAAGGAAGAGACCCATCTTGGAAAAATCCCAGAGCTTTTACAGTGGCTTCAGGTGTAAACAACAGCTGCTACAGCAAGATAAAACACCACTTCTATGACATATGAATGCAACTCAAATAGGAAATGGAATAAACACATTTTAGATCATTTCAAGCTCACTTAAAAACTCCACTGTGAAATCTCTTAATGAATCCACACTAGAATGGCTTTTACTTGTCATTACTGATGTTCCCAGAGATGTTTTCTGACAGCTGTTCTCTCATTGCCTCTTGCAAACAGTTGATCAAGTCAAAGAATACCACTGGAAAAAAAGTGATGAAATTTTGCTAATGGAGTGGTCGGCAGATCCTCTTATTAGAATCATACACACACACATACACACACACACACACACACACACACACGGGGAGAGAGATGAGAGACAGAGAGACTATCAATGACTTGAAACAAAAAAGTATTCTACCCCGTCAAATTATAATTCAAGTCTGCTTCATATTCAAAGCATGTTTTGATTCTTTGCCCATGTGTTCATAATATGAAGCGTGGAATAACTACTCCATTGGAATGACAAGCTCCCAGATCTTTTGAGGTACAGAGTCTATATTTAAGACATAAACTGTAAAGCAAATATTAAGTGGAGTGGAAATGGATATTAAATATTGGGGAGAAAGATATAACCCATCACATGTGGAAATACAATTTCCTCTGTACAAATAAAAATACAAATGCCCCATGTATATAAATGAGTGTGCCAGGAACAGACCTCAGATAGGTCCTTTCTCCCTGATGTGCTAATTTTCATGTGCTGGGCATTTTAATGTATATATAAGAAGGAGCATTCAGTCATGTAAGTCCCAGCCTGCAGTCTGAGTGATGTGATGTGCAATCCTAAACATGTCTGCTCAGTCAGAAGTAAGCCCCATTTAGTTCAATGGGACGTTCTTCCATATTATGGGATTGCTGCCACAGTCCAAAAACAGATTTGCAACCTCATCTGTGTTTTGAAACAATGCTCATTTCTGCCCTCCTAATTTCCAGATTATTGGAGAGGATCCATTAGCATGGATAAAATTTAGCAGGAAAGGAGCAATGAAATGAAATATAACATTAGCAGGAGGAAATGCCACCTTGCTAGAAAGAGCCTTATACAGATCTGTAGAAGCCCCAATAAACTACCTGATATCCTGTGAGCATCAAAGAAGTTGCAGTAAAGTTTTCAATCAATCAATGATTTATTCCAGTCACAGACCAGCAAAATCAATATAAAACATACAAAAGATAGTTAAAAAGTGACATGAAAACAAAATACAGGTTTGTAGACTTCCTTCTCTAAGGAGGAACAGTAAAATTATGAATGACAACTTTAGAACTTTCTAATTCACCCTCTATGACAGGCCCTTTCTACACCTACGGGTATAGAGGGAGAGAGGGGGGATGATCCTGGATGTACCTGCTTCCGGATTCGTTCCCCTCTTTCCAAATTGGAAAGTGCGATGTTCCTGGGCTGTGGCGACCGCCATTTTTTGTGAAACAGGAGGAGAGAGTGCACTTGCGCTCTGTCGCAAAATGTGTTTTTAAAGGAACAAAAAAAACCCAAAACCCAAACACCTGAAATTGGGGGCTCAACCCCCTCCCTGCCATCCCAGGGGTGGCAAAATTGCTGCCACCCCCTCCCCTGATGGGCACTGAGCCATGCAGCATGACTCCGTGCCCATTTCTGGTGCCCACTTACTCGTGAGATTGCCCCTGGGTGAGTAAGCGAGCATCAGGTGGGATGGTTGCCCACACTTCTCACGAACTCAGGACGTTCCCAGGACCGTGGGAAGAATCAGGTTTTCCCAGGGATTTTTTTTATCCCTGGGAAAACCCGTGCCCATTCCCCCCACCCCCGGGAGTCCCCATGCATCATTTGGACACACAGGGACCACCCATGGGCAATCCCACGAAAAAAGGCTGGTGTAGAAATGGCCACAATGGCACCATTACTGTCATACTATCCTGCTGAGAGATAAGCCCTACTCAGAGATGTTTGTGTGCACATGAGTAGGGCTAAAATTTGTAGGGGATATGGGCCCTGCTGCTGAACAGAAGCCCTGCCCCTGAACATCCCTGTGCACCCAGCCGGTCTCTAGATCTTTGTGGCTGAAGAAAGGAGGTCTATAAGCGTTCTGTGAGCAGGAACCCTGAAAAGCTGAACATGTTTGCAGGACTCTTCGCTGATCTAAAAGCCAGGCAGGGGCATTGGGACACTAGGGCGTGGGGCATCTGGGTACATGCACAGCCACTGCAGCCCTACAAGAGGTTGGATATGGAGCAATTTCTCCATTGCGTGAGCTGCACTATTGAAAAACAGCAGGAGGGGAAGCCCACCCAGTGCTGAGGACCCTGTTGACTCAAGGCTCCTCCCCGTGGGTCCTCACTCTTCCTCTTGTTAGCTATTATATATTTATTTAAGGTATTTTTTTATCCCACTCCTCAGGTTAAAAACCCAATTCTAAAAAGACAATCTAAAAAGATGTGAAACAAAAGGAAAAAGGGTTGGGTAGGGAAGGGAAGGGGGGGAAGAAGAAGTCTTTTAGTAGCGATGGTGGAATGACGCCACTTCCTGACTCATCTCCCTCTGTACAGCCTACTGGAATGGCTTCTGCTGGCAACACCTGAGGAAGGATGAGCCTTCATGAGGTTGTAGGGATAGCTGAACAAGCCTTGTTTGAGGTCACCAGATGTCTCCAAAGATCATCTCACCGCTCATCTCGTGCCCAACTCCTGTTCGCATTTTCGGTTGCTGCTCGCTCTGTGTGAATCAGAAACTTGCACAAATCGAGCAGCAACGTATTGGAAGATTTGAGCAAGTTTCCCCAAATTTGCACACGTTTCCTAATTTGCGCAACTTGGCTCCATAGGCTCCATAGGCAAAGCTGGTTCTGTCTATGGAGGAAATGTGCACAAATTAGGAAATGTGCGCAAATCAAACTGGGAATCAGGATGGAGACAAATAAAAGCAAGTAATTTACAAATATTTTCGCTAGTCATTTTCACTTGCACTCACATCTGGAGCTTTGAATGGGGGCATGCTCGCCTCTTTGGTGAGCAAAATCAAAATCTCCGTACCTATGAGGGAGGTCTTTCAGCAGGGCTGGTGGAAAGCCTGTGCCTCCCTTTTCATGACCCCAGTACAACAGCTGAAAACCATCTTCTCCTCCACCTTGGGGTTCTTGTGCTCCTGTTGCAATCTCAGCATCCTTCATTGCTTCTAATAAGGTCTTGAACAGCCCTTCCTCCCACCAACCACAGACAGGAGTCAGGGCTCAGCTCTGGATGAGGCCCGTTGTTTCAATCCACAATGGAACCAAATGAGTATGAATTTTTATGAATCCAATCTGTGAAGAATAGGCTTTTTCCTCTGTCAGGTGGAGCCTGTGGACTTGCGACTATTTTCCTAACCTTCAGGAATTTTGCACAATTTTTGTCATTGAAAAAAATGAAAAAAAAAAAAATGCCCCAAAATGTGCATTTCACCCATAGGCTAAAGTGTGAAAATGAACATGTGGGGGGAATTTGTACCTTTTCACATTTATGCAAATTCAGAAACTAAAAAAACAACAACCAACAACCCTGATTATGTCAATGGGCGGGTGATGGAAGAAAAGGTCCCTGACAATCCACAAAACACAGATAGAATGGGTTTTGCACGATCTGTACATCCATATTCTGGGTCCCTGTAACACTGGAAGTGAATAAGAAAGGAAGTGTCCCTGGACAACGCACAGAATAACTTGTGCTCAAGAACACTCAGCTCCCATACATGAAATATTATCAGGATTTCTGGATCACAGAGTTTTTCAGCCATCATAAAACTTTCTTTCAAATCACCAAAGACACTTTCTAGTGTTCTAACTTAACAAAAATGCTGTGTCCTGACATTTCCCTCCCTGCAACTACCCCACAATAAATAAAGTCAGTTTGGTGTTTTTTTTCCCCTGGAGGGTTAAATATGTGTGCCTTTAACAGCTTTGATTTTTGGGTTCCAGTGAACAATATGGTTGACAAAATAATACTGTCCAGCCACAGGAATATGAAACCAAAACAATTTCCTATATAATCATGGAAGTGTTAAAATGGATGAAAAGCAAAAGGGACTTGGGAGCTTTGTAGCCAAACGTACCTCTCTTTCTCTTATTTAAATTGTATTGAGTTCCATACTAAGTTCTCAGAAATGTTACCTATACGTTTATGTGTTCGGCATCAACAAGTAAGCAGATGCCCTAAAACATCTGGATATTTCGCAAAACAAGCCCGAAGCTCAGAACTATTGATGCACTGTTGCTGCAATCATCCTATTTGATCTTTGAACGTGATTGGGTCCTTCATGCAAATATGCCGTGTGACCATCTTCTGATGAGGCAGCTTAATGCTGCGGTGCAAATATCATGCCTCAGTGCAAGGAAGAACTTACATTTGCTGACCTTTTCTCCTACATGAAGCAATAGAAGGAAACAGCTAGTTTCTCCTTACTGAGTTAAGGAGAGAGTGCACGGGTGAATTCCAAGGATATTTATACAGCAAAATTTACCATGACAAAAGAAAACCACTTCATTGCTTTACGAGGCTCCGGACAAGTGTTTTTAAGCATATTATTAATGTTCACCACTCCACAGCAAGAAAATATCTATAACAACCATCTAAAGTCACAATTCTGAAAGGCACATGCATTTCTAGAATGAAGATGGAGAATTTGTGGCCTTCCACATGGTATTGGACTACAACTCCCATCTTCCTCACCACTGGCTATACGGACAAGGGGTGATGGGAGATGGAATTAAACATCCCTAATGTCCAAGTATGATCTGGAATACCATGAACTACAGAGATATAACAACTGCTCTTTAGATGTAATTTGTAAGCTTTCAGATCAGCGCACACTGTACCAATAAAATTATTTTGACCCACAAAGTCAGAGAACCAGTCATGTACAGAGATACATCTTATTGCTTTTCTCCTATAAACATGGCAACAATCCAAATACAGAGTAGGTTGATTATCTTGGATTCAAGCCATTGTCTATGGTCCAGATTTCAAAGGGAATTTAAAGCACAATCCAATGCTAGGAATGGGAGAGCCAGGTAATTGAGCTGGCCTAAATTCTCTGAAATTCACTCCTGTTTTTGGTTTTTACTTGATTTTCAGCATCATAGAATGTAGAAAGTCGTGCATTTTGAATAGGAAAAATGTGCATTTTTGTCTGCATTTTTCAAAAGTGCACACTTCCTCCCCATTGACTAGCAAGAAAATGCAATATATATATATATATACACACACACACACACACACACACACACACATTTCAAAGTGCACTTTTTAAAATAATAGTGCATTTTTCAAACACAAATTCAGGGATTAACTACATTTCTTTTAAAAGAAGTGCATTTGGGATTGTGAATGGGACATGTTTGCATCATATGTGAACAAAAATGACATTCTCATCCATTTCTATCCTGTGCATGTCTACTCAGCAGTAAGTCCTTTTGCATTCAATGGGGCTTACTCCAGATAAGTGGGTGTAGGATTACAGCCTAAGTGAACTTATCCTATGATGTTGTGCATCCATTGATTTCACCAATGTCATGAAAAGGCTCTGTTCCAGTGGCAATTGTTGAAGTAAATAGTTAAGCAGTTGGGTGAGTTAAGCACTCATATGAGGAAAAGGTAATATTACCATTTATTTAATTTAGTAATATTCACCTGAAACTGAAACAAGGGGACAGCAAAGTGTGCCAGAAGCTAAATTTCAGGAGGGCAATACAGCTCAGGAAGTGAATATTAGAGGAGATAATGCCTTAAAAACGTACAGTTCCAACATCTCTGCTCTAACAGAGAAACACTGAGTAGCTACAGTAAAACCACTCAGGCAGGGGAGTTAAGCACCTGTGTGAGTTTAACAACAGAGTGAGGAGGCCAAGACAGTCTATCCCCTCAATGTGCAGTTTAAATGTTCAGCTATCTACCAGGAGGACAAAAGTCATGGCTGCTCAATGTAATGAGCTCCTGAATTTCAGAGGACAGGTTTATTAGGCTGACCAGATAAAATCCAGGTCAGGGCTCATGTAACTTTAACTGTTGTAGAGAAAAGGGAATTTCAGCCAGGGTCATTTGTATGCAATTAGTTCCTGGTGAAATTCCCTCTTCATCACAACAGTTAAAGGCCCCCTCCACAAGGATGCGCTTTTGCGCCCGGTTCGGGGATTATGCGCATTTTCGCGGAGGCGCATTTACGCCTAATCCCTCTGCACGGGAGGCGGCGAGAAGCGGCGAAGCGCATTAAAAGATGCCCAAAAAGCACTTTACAGGTAGTTAATGCGCATAATCACTTGTTCACACAGCGAAAATGCGCTTTAACGGCCGGAGCAAAATAAAAGTCGCTATTTAACGCGCGTTCGAAAATGCGCATTATCGGGGAGATAACGCGCCTGTACGCCCGTTTTGCGCTCCGCTCATGTGTAGGTAAAATTTATAATGAGCCTTCAAGGCTCATTAAACGCCCCGTGTGGAGGAGGCCAAAGTTGCAGGCACTCTAGAGTGACCATATACAAAAGAAGGCAGGGCCCCTGCAACTTTAACTGTTGTGATGAAGAGGGAATTTCACCAGGAACTAATTGCATACAAATGACACTGACTGAAATTCCCCTTTCTCTACAACGGTTAAAGTTACATGAGCTCTGACCTGGATTTTATCTGGTCACCCTAAAGTTTGTTCTCTTGGTAGCTAGGTTGACCATATGAAAAGGAGGACAGGGCCCATGTAACTTTAACAGTTGCAGAGAAAAGGGAATTTCAGCCCACGTCAGTTGTATGCAATTAGTACCTGGTGAAATCTCTTCTTCATCACAGCAATTAAAGTTGCATGCACTATACTAAGTGATCATATACAAAAGAGGGCAGGTTCCCTGCAGCTTTAACTGTTGTAATGAAGAGGGAATTTCATCAGGTACAAATTGCATACAAATGATGCCTGCTGAAATTCCCTTTTCTCTACAACTGTTAAAGTTACATGAGCCCTGTCGTCCTTTTCATATGGTCAGCCTATTGGTAGCTGACCTGGAGAAGCTAAGAAGAGAGGTTTATGTATGAGGCATGAAAGTAACTCAAACCAGTGAGGAGGAGGAATTATGGGGAGGGAGGGAGCCCACTGCAGTCTGCTTCCAAATACAGCTGCTTCACTTGCTTTGGTCGGAGCACAACCCTGCTGAAGCATGAAAGCAAGGGAAAGTGCCTTCAAGCCTCAGATCAGCCTTCAAGCCTGATCTGAGTGCAGGCAGCAATGGGTTCAGCTTGGCACCCCTTTCAGTTCAGTGCCCAGGGCGAAAACATGGCTCAGCCATCTCTAAGGCAGGCCCGGCTCCAGAGAAAGGTGTGTAGTTTGGGATGAATCATCCCTAGGGAAAGGGGGAGAAAATGTCTCTGATAATCCAAGGGGGACAGTTAGAATTAGACATAGGCAACGAGTGTACCGTAGGACATGATAAACATGGCAGGGAAAACTGCACACACTAGAATCATTTAGAGAGGGATACCATGCATAGGTGTTTGTACAGTGATGCTAGACGACTACAAGCCCATATGGGAGTGTTGGAATACTTGGTCTTAAAGAAGAACATAGATATAGCGGGCATAATTTGAACCTGATGGAAATGGAGAAAAACAGTGTGGCATATGGTTATCTCCGGATCCAAGCTCTATTTAAAGGACAAGGAAAAGTCTACTGAACCTGTGTCACTCTGTATGTCAAATGAGGCACAAAGTGAAACAAGAAATTTCCAAAGGGCAGATTCCTCCACAGAAGGTATGACAACCAGGATCCAAGAGTAATTTAGTACTAGGGATACACTATATCCCTGCCTCCTGGCCAAAATGTTCAGTTGATCTTGAAATAGAGAATTAAATCAGGGAGGAATTCAAAGGGAAAAGCATTGTAGTAATGCAGAACATCAACTGGACTATGGACTATGGTCCATGTAAAATAATTCATCTTTTGTTAAGGACAAAGTTGTCAAATTTCTAGATATCTTAAACAACTCTGCCCTAGAACAGTAGGTCATTGAACAGACCAGAAGGGAGGGATCCTGGGCTTAATCCGAAGTGGTTTTACACATAACTGTTGTTAAATCAATTGGAAGCAGTGACAACAGTGCTATCAAAATAAATTTATAAGTAAGTGTACAATTGCCAAGAAAGTTCAAACTGGTCATAGTTAATTTGAAAAGCCAAACTAAAAGTTCAAGTAGAACGTACAGGAAAGGTACTATAAAATCTGAGAGGATGCCAGCATGGTTAATAACTAGAGTGAAGGAAGCTACAGAGGCAAGAAAACTTCCTTCAAGTGAAGTGTTCTCCTCACTTGCCCAAGTGAGGAGAACAAAAAGAAGTACAAACTTTGGCAAATATAAATAAATATGCAAGCAGACAATAAAGGATGCCTCCCCAAAGAACTTGGGGAACATTTTATTGAAAACATTAAAACCATTGGTTTTTAAAATTAGGATGGTGGGCGCTCATGGCCATGCTGCTGGCTGATGCGAGCCAGACCACGCAAGCCCCTGGATGACCCATCATGCAATCCGTGAGCGCCCATCAGCCACCCGCTTCCCCTGAGAGCTGCCTGATATCCACACTGTCTCTAAATGCTCAGCTCCCAAAGTGCACAGGTCTAACCTTGCTGAAATGGCTATTTATGGTAGCCATAATGCACAAGATCAAATCTGCACACTTTTGGGATCCCAGCATTTATGGAAGTGGGTGGCTCACAGGGGAAGCTGGTGGCTTCTGGGTGCTTGTAGACCATACGGCACTCACCAAGCATGCCTGCGAGCACCCCATGGCTTGGTGAGCTGGGTCCAGGGATATGGACAGGGGCCTGACCACAGATTCCTGGACCCAGCCAGACGACTGCAACATCCTATTAAAAATAATCTTAAAATACATCAGAACCAGAGTGATGGAGGTGGTTTACCTGACAGGGGAGGTTAAAAGTATGGCCGCCATTTACCTAACATTACATTTACAGAAAAACCCAAGCACCTTTTTTTTGCGAAATGGTAGCTTACTTAGGGGTCCGGCAGCCACTGTGCACTCAATGGACGCCTGTGGATTGCTTGGCAGATCATCTAGAGCATAGAACAGGGGCAGTCACCCAGTGGAGGTTTGGCAACTGCTGAGGGCACAGACAGAGGTGGGTCCATCCATCACTAGTCCAAAAAGTGTGCTACAGGAGGCTAAAAAGATTACAGAGAGGCTGAAAGAATTATTTCCTTCTGTCTTGACAGCAGAAAGTTCAGGGCAAATACTGTACAATGGGGAGGGAAGATGACGGCAAGACGATGCAGAGGAGGCAGCAAGTAAGCAGAGAGAGTGGGGGGAGGGAGGGAGGGAGGGAGAGAGGGAGAGAGCGGGAAGGAGTGCTGTGACCGGATCCGGATTGCAGATCTGATCCGGTCTGATCTGGGCCTGATCCAATCCAATTTGGGTCTGGGATACAGAGGTCCGGATCACCCCGATCCGACTCAGATTCAGGACCTGGATCCAGGTCCAGTCACAGCTCTAGCAAACTCTCCTAAGTTTGACAAGAGATGTGAATATTAAACAAGGTCATGAGAGATAAGGCTATCAATGACTAGTAGCCATGGTGGTTATTACCAGTCTTACCCAAGATGTTTTGGACTATAACTTCCATCATCCCTGACTATTGGCTATGCTGGCCTGAGGGGTATTGTAGTCCAAAACATTAGATTGTAGAAGGCTATGTACTATCAGCAGGATCAGAGGCAGCATGATTCTCTATACTAACCGATCCCTATGGAACAGCAATGGAAGAAGGCTTTTGCCATCATGTCCTGCTTTGGGGTTTTCTATAAGCATCTGGTTGGCCACGGGGAAACGGGATGCTAGACTATAAAGACTAGCAGGGCTCTTCTTCTGTTAACTGGGGTGGGGGTTCCAACCATGTTCCAAACAGCAGTAAGTCTTGGGCCCCAGTTCTGTCCCTAGACACTCCCACATATCTTCTCCAACCTCACCTACATTTAATTTGAACCATACAACTAACTTTTCATGATGTGAGACAGAAATGCTGCTCGGTGAACCGTTTCATTGGAAAAGACTTTGGATCCTGTCATCCCATCAGTACAAATGTTATACTTCTTCAACTCATCATCATTAGCCATATGGATAATTACGCTAACCCTTAGCAATCTTGGGTTATTGAGAAAATAAAAGGCTGAGGCCAATGAGTTTCTGGCACGCTTTGTGGGAGGTAGATGTGATAGACAGAGTTTAGCATCGGATGAACGGCAAATGAAGCTGAGATTTCTCCTCCTTATTAAGCGATACTATATTAGCTCCCCAATCAGGATGAAACAAATTGATTTCCAAATGCCTCCATAATGATTCCTGATGAATGCACGCTTTGTGTGCTGCATTGCTCCACGCTTGCTAGATAATCAGAAGTAGGCCGTTTGATCCCAATGTTCCTTCTCTTAAACACAGCCAATAACGAACCTGTCATATGAACCCAGCGCATGATCGCAAAAGCCGCAAGACCATTCCATATGTTTCTAGCAAACCCCAGAGATAGTTGTGATGAATGGCTTTTAACCGTCTTATTGAAGCCAGACTTCATTTTGTCAAATCCGGAGCAGACATTTTATATTTTCTTTTGTATGAGCGATATCAATTAAACTCCTTCTGTTCCTCATCATCTGTAATTTTATCAGAACTCATTGTATTTTCCAAGTTGCTCTGCAGTTGGTGCCCACAAATCCTACTGTAGATCACAACCAAGAGAATAGAGTTCCTCATTCCGAGACTTTTAAGGTCTTGATTTAGTTCATGATTTGAAACAGCAAGTTAAATGTATATACAATTACTGTAAAGTCCTTTGTCACATGATGCCATAGTTTAAAATAGTCGAGAGGGTTAGAAGTTACTTGCATACTTTCAATGTTCTGTCTCAAAGGCTGGAAGTAGCCATCCTCATAGTTAGGGATGTATACAAATTGCGTTGCTGCTCGCAAATGGTGCCAACCTACCACGTTTGCAACCCTGAACCTGATCAGGAATATGATTCTCAGGATTTTTTCAACATTTCCATGCACATTCGAAAGTGGACACATGTGCAAATGCGTGCTTCCAAACATGTCTGTATGCTCCCTTGCACAAATGCTTATGTGCACAAATCTACATTATCTGTGGATTTGTGCTGACAATGGCCCTTTCCACACCAGGCTGTTTGCCTGGGATGGCCCCAGGCTGATCCCTGTGCGCTGGTGATGTGTATTAGGGACACATCATCAGCGGGATCATCAGGGAGGGATTGCCCTCCTTCCCTGTGCACCAATGGTGTGTATTAGGTACTTCCGGGATCGCCCTCCCACCCTCCCTCTTCACCCCTATGGTGTAGAAAAGGCCAATGGCTCGCCCAGGGTTTCATGAAGGGATATTTCCCAACTCTTTGTGGACTTGCCAGGGATTGGACCTGGATAATTTTGCATACAAGCCATGTGCCTCACATTGAATTATGGCCCTTCTACAGCTCTTATTGTGGCATCATGTCCAGAGCCCAAGCATAGGGATGGGAGAGGAGTAGACTTCTCATTTCTAAGGGTACACTGGCCATTGATCAGTCACCCCCAAAACAATAATTCTCTGTGCAACATATAG
Source organism: Anniella stebbinsi (assembly GCA_029215795.1). NCBI lineage: Eukaryota > Metazoa > Chordata > Lepidosauria > Squamata > Anniellidae > Anniella > Anniella stebbinsi. Next base: position 95,105,533 of record JARDYH010000003.1, on the reverse strand, counting down.
AAAATGAATATCAATTAAATGTTACAATTTAATTAAAATAAAATGCATTGAATTAGTAAATAAAACAAATATAAAAATAAAATATTTAAAATTTAAGACATAATGCACATAGAAAATCAGTTCATTTTAACACATAGATTTAGATATGAACAGAGCCCTCCTAAATACGGTCTTAATGTGGGAAGTGAAGTTGTGGATGATGCACCACTTCAAAGCCCCCAGGGCGGTTCCTCCCTGCCATTCCCCCCTAACTGAAAAATGGAAATGAAGTTATACCAGCTCATGACTGGCTTAGACAAGAGTTCAATCCTGCGGCCTCCAGCAGATCTCAGGGTTCCTCCACCTGTCCATGGAACCCACTTCTTTGGGGTCTGTTTTGTTCTGCCTCTGTGTTATCAGGACATGTGAGAAGAATATAAGGACATTCTTTCACTTCTTGGCAGAAAAATGTTGGGCCTGTATATCTTCCTGAGAGGCCAAGTTGATTCTGAGCCTAAGTACTCATACTAGTTTAGGCTGACCATTTGAAAAGGAGGACAGGGCTCATGTAACTTTAACAGTTGTAGAGAAAAGGGAATTTCAGCCAGTGTCATTTGTATGCAATTAGTTCCTGGTGAAATTCCCTCTTCATCGCAACAGTTAAAGTTGCAGGCACTATACTAGAGTGACCATATACAAAAGAAGGCAGGGCCCCTGCACCTTTAACTATTGTGATGAAGAGGGAATTTCACCAGGAACTAATTGCATACAAATGACACTGGCTGAAATTCCCTTTTCTCTACAACTGTTAAAGTTACATGAGCCCTGTCCTCCTTTTCATATGGTCAGCCTCTACTAGTTACAGTTGTTCAATAAAGTTGTTACACTCGTCTCATAAATCAAAGATTGTTGTTTTGTGAGTTACAATAAATAATGGTAGAGTTTGAAGACATCTGGTGTGTCCTCCTGCTTCCCATACACAAAAGGGAAAGCAAAAAGCAAAGCCACTGGTAGATTTACAGCTGTTGAGCCTTCTGGAAGTATACAGAAGGGCGATTCCACCCATCCCAACCCTCTCTAGCCAGAAGATCCGGGGGTTAGGATTGCTCTCTAAAACATCACAGCAGCAAACAATAAATACTGAGAACCGAAGGAATACATTTTACAGAGGTAACAACAATATTAAAAATGTTAAAAGGCCTGGAAAAATTAAAAGTCCTTTGCCTGCTGCTGTTGAAAAGACATTAAGGTGGGTCTCTCCAGGACCTCTAGGGAGGTCTTTCCACAACTGAGGGGCTACTACTGTAAAAACCCTTTCTCTCAGTGATGACTATCCTTGAGATCACCCTGCACTAAGGCCTCCACAGATGTGTGGTGTGGGTATGCTTAGACTGAACAAGGTCATTAGTTGAAGGATACCAAGAGGCAAATTGGCAGTGGTCCTTTGTCATTGCATGAGGAAGCAATGAAATCAAGGCCCTTTCTACACCGGAGGGGTGTAGAGGGCTCAGGGCGGGGAATCCCGGAAGTAGCTACTTCCAGGATTGGCGTGCCCAATCCTCATCACCAATGTGATGACCCGGCTGCCATTTTTTTTTTCTGGAGAAGAGCACACAAGCGCTTCTCCAAAAACAGTGAGTCTTCTTTTTAAAAACAAAATCACGCATGTGCCCCCCCCCCCGCTGGGAACGGGGCCATGCAGTGTGGCCTCATGCCCAGTTTGCACCCGCACTTACTCGTGAGTAAGCGCAGCCACACATGGGACCGTGGAAGAATTGGGATTTTTCTGGTTTCTCTTAACCCAGGAAAATCCCATTCCCCCCCCCCCCCCGGGACTCCCTGTGTATCATTTGGACTCACAGGAAGCAGCCGGGGACCAGCCCAGGTGTTTTGCCTGGTGTGGAAACTACCCGAGTTTCTATGAAGTGCAGAAGAGGATTAATTGCCACATTGCTTCTTCTTTTCCATTCAAAGAGCTGATGGAGTAACTTGCAGACTGACCTACAAAACCTGGTTCATATCTCATATCTGCCATGAACTGAGTAGGTGGTGTTAAGCAAGGCATTCACCCTCAACCTACCCCTCTTTCCCTCATATGAGGTGCATAATATCCCCATTATCCTCATAATGGGGATAATCTACTGAATTGCCTTGCAGAGTTGTTGTCAGGATTACAGCAAGATGACATATTTAGAGTGGTTTGGACACTGAATAGTATTATTTACTGTGGTTACCAGAGCAAGAAAATCCTCTTAAGGCATTCTTCTTCCAGTGTTTAATTAACACACAAAGAAAGGAACACTCCAGCCCCAGCCGCTGCTCACATGTTTCCATCACCCTGAATGTGTGTGGGTGGCAATGGTCTGAACAGGAAAAGTCCAATGTTCCAGGGTCCTGGATTATATGGAGAGCCTCCACAGATACAGGAGGCTCTCCTGTTCAGACTATGACTCTCCATGTGCACAAGGCAATGGGAACACACAAGGAGGGAGACAGGGCTGGAGCGTACCTCTCCTCATGCGTTCATTTAACAATAATAATAATAATAATAATAATAATAATAATAATAATAATTTATTTCTTACCCGCCTCTCCGTCTGGATCGAGGCGGGGAACAACAACATGATAAAATACATAAAACTGATTAAAACATGACACATATTATTAAAACTGCATAAAAATCCTAAAACATCCTAAAAACATCCTTAAAACATTCTAAAATTCTACTGGATATGCCTGCTGGAAGAGAACAGTCTTTATGGCTTTCTTAAATTCTAAAAGACTGTTAAGTTGACGAGTCTCCTCCGGCAGGTCATTCCACAGTCTGGGAGCGGCAGAAGAGAAGGTCCTCTGGGTAACGGTTGTCAGCCTAGTCTTGGCCGACTGCAGTAAGTTCTTCCCAGAGGACCTGAGCGTGCGGGGCGGATTGTACGGGAGAAGGCGATCCCGCAGGTAACCTGGACCCAAACCATGTAGGGCTTTAAAGGTAATAACCAACACTTTATACTTCGCCCGGAAACTAATTGAAGGACACCTAAAGAGGGCTACTGTTGCTTGAGGGAAGCTGGATTCAGCTTGCAGGAAACCAGGTGGCCATCCCCACAGTAGACTATTCACTCAAGACTGGAGTCTTTCTAAAATCTAGACCTGTGTTCAAACAGCCTCCTGAAATTATCCACTAGGGGAGCACGAGAGTTTCTTTTCACTTCTCATATCACTCAAAAACACCGTGATCACCCCAAATGTCAATGTTAAAATATGGGCAAATTCCCAAACTTGCATTTATGTTTGAAAAATGCACACTTTAAGAAATTTACATTTTTAAAAAAAAAAACACGTTTTCATGCTTTTGTCAAGGAGAGAGGCAAGTGTGCACTTTAGAAGCATTTGCACTTTCCCTGTTCCATTTGAGTGAACTGCGGGGGGGGGGGGGGGAAACAGGTCACATGCAAGAATGGGATCAAGCCAAAGTGGGATTTGAAGTGAAGTTTGGAGAATTTTGATGGGCTCAAGCATCCCTGGTTCTCCCATCCCTATTCTCCATTCTATCTGTGGCACAACATTTGGCAGCCTACCAAGGCTTAAATAGATGAGCAGCAGAGGCGTGTGCAAATTGCCTCTTCAATTCCTCCACCCTATTTGAGGCATGTGGCGGGGGGGGGGGTGGAGACACAAATCAATGAATTTCTCAAGAAGATGGACAAATTCTCCAATTCTTTCTTGGAGGTGGGATTCAATGTTAGCAGTGATGTTAGCCAGGCTTTTTCATTTTTTCCCCCCATAAGTGTGTGTGTTTGTGTGTGTTACTGCTGCATTTGGTAGGGACAACTATGTTGGCAGTCTGGCAGCCATTTTGTATCATCCACAATGCCATGGCCCTGGTATTACTGCAAAGCTGTCTGCTCATTTTGGAGTGAGAAAAAAATAATCTCAGGCATTTTTTACACAGAATTGTCTTCTGTGAAATTTTGGCTCAGCCCTTTTCAAAGTCAGCTTCAATTTCTTACATTATATGATTGAGATGCGCAACTTTACACATTCCATCAGGCCCATTATTCACTCTTTAGTGACCCCCATGTAATAAGCAAAAGATGTAGATCAGTTAAAATCAATTGAGATTTGATTTATAAATCAATTCAAATTCTCAGGACTGTGTTATGACAGGGGGCATTGATAAGTTGATCACAATAACAAGAGAGCCTTGTAGCCCCTTAAAGACTAAAAAAAATATTATGGCATAAGCTTTTGTGGGCTGCAGCCTACTGCAGCAGATACATGAAGTGTTATCCTGTGAGTGTATATGTACACATGGAATTCAGGATAACACTTACGGCATTTGTTGAAGTGCCCTGCAATACATGAAAGTTTATGCCATAATAAATTTGGTAATCTTTCAGGTGCCACGAGGCGTTGTTGTTTTGCTATAACAGACTACCACAGTTACCCCGCCGGAGATCGATCACAATATTTCTTTTTCTGTCCTTAAAATCCATTAACCAAATCTAAACAAGTTGTCTCTTTAGAAGAAAAGAAAATCTTAATTGGCTGCCAAATCCTGAAAGCATTGCAACTCACTGGATGCAAGGCCCAGTGCAACATCTATTGAGGCTTGGAGAGACAGTTATGAGGCTTTGGGGGATGAGGATTGCTCATAACTCTGAAAAGCCCTCTTACAGGCCTTCTCCGATTCATATCCGCAAGGTTCTACTGTAATTCCCATTGTTCTTCTAGCTATGAAAACTGAGAAAAGGCAAATAAAACCCTCACACCTGCATTGTTAGATTGAGCTGTCTTTTGTGAGAAGCCAGGGGGAGGACAGACGGCAGCTGTAAAGCTGGAAGCCTTCCCTTCAATTACACAATAAATTAAAGGAAACGCCGAAAAGGGGAGGCAGCCGGCACAATTCAGGAGGTGCACAGGAGACAAGACAATTCGGGAATAAAGACGTTAGGTTCACATCTAAAGCAGGGGGAAAGTTAACACCTAGGGAGAAGGAAGGAAGTTTTCAGATTCATTCCGCCCACTATTGCTTATTCCTTCAAATTGCAGGTTTTGTGTTAAAAGGATTTTTTTTTTAAAGCAGCCTTCGTTCATCTCAGACAGGGTGAGGCAACAATTACAGGAGCTGAAGGAGTGATTAAAGAAGCCACCCAAGCCAATGTAAATTTTGGAGACTGTTCTTTGCAACTGGAAATATAAATGATCTGATATACTCTGGCTTAAGTTAGGTTCTGCCCACTTTATTTTAGCATTTTGTCAGGTGCTCTTTAAATCCAGGGTTATTTGTCTAGAACAAACGGTACAGTTTTTTTTATGTCTATAGATGTTTGGAATCCAAGCATTGATTCTAAGCTGTCAAGAGGGGCAAAATACAAGGGTGCTGGCAGTTAGGCAGATGGGGGTGGCAGCTATTGACTTAGTCATGGATCCTCCAGTGTGTCTCCAGTGGCCTGAGATGGAAAGAAGAGGATTGGCAAACACCCATTGTCCTTTGACTCCTCCAGAACTCTCTCTTCAGTCCAAGCAAAGCTACCAGGGATTCCTCCTCACTGGCTTTCAAGTCGGGGCTACTTCCTGTGGCCCTTCCTTTACTCAAGAGTAACCTCCTTGGTCAACCATCCAAGAGTCCCTTCCATTGTCTCTGCAACAAAGTTTTCATCTGACATCACATTCTGTTTACATGTATAGTGGCACAGATATTCACCTCCTGTGGATCCTGTTAGCTCCTGTCCGTCTCTCCTCATACCCACCACGGAGGAGCCAGTTTCCTCACAGATGCATTGGTTAAAAAAAATACAGAGCAACAAGAAATCCTGATGCAATGGTTGAGTCATACTGAGAACCCATTCTATGAGATGTTTGACTCAACATGAGCAATGTGGTTCTTCATATCTGTAACTCCTGAGGGGAGGCAAAGGATTTTTGGGAGATGACAAACTGTAGCAATCTGTGTATTCACCAATACCAAAATAATTTTTTAGAAGTTCTCCAAATTAAACTAGTAGGGAGGTGAAGCAGAATGAGACAGAATCAAGCCGATGAACAACAACAACAAAAATGGAATGTGGAGCACTTGGTCATTCCTTCTAAGAAGATATATGAATAGAGCTAAACAACACAGAGGGAAAGATAGGTGCCTGATTTGTGTTCATTCTGATATTCAGTTCCTATTGGTGGAAGAGACTTTAGAATTCTGAGCAGATGAACCTCTTATGGATTTCGTGTAGAGGTTGGCAACATAGGGGGCAAACACCTTCCTTGCTGCCTACTGAGACATTCTAGTCCTCTCAATTATTATTTTGAAAAGATTGTTTTATATTTTCTTACTGGGATCTGGGATCACTTTACAGTGAAGTGGGAGCTTCTAGCTCCTGCCATCATAGTTTCCCATGAATGCCTCCAGACAGGTTACTTGTCCTTTCCGCCTAGCTATGCCCACCCATGGCAGCCATTTTATGGCTGTGCTCAGAGCAATTTCTCCCATTACCAAATGGCTGTGCCCATGGGCCCAAATGGTGGCCTGCCCTGAGTTAGTGCAACATCTAGCCAGGCTCTCAAAAGGCATCCTGTGTATGTTGTATGTTTTTGCTGTTTTAATTTTTGTATATTGTTTTTAATTGTTTTTAATCCTATGTAAACCGCCCAGAGAGCTTCGGCTATGGGGCGGTATACAAATGTAATAAATAAATAAATAAATAATACATTTGCTACAACTGGAAAACATCTAGCTGATTGTTGCGTGCAGCTCATAATCACAGTGATGCAGTAAGACTGGCTTTAAACCTTTTCAGTGATCTGATCAATAGCCTGTTTGGTTTATTTCTCTTTGTTGAATTCTCAGCTTCTTGTCACTTATCCCTTGGTTTACTCTGACAAAACTCCTGAGGAAAGCCAATATAAAGCCGGCATACCACTGGGGCCCTTGCCTGACTTTTTAGAGGAGGATTAAGTGGGATGCTCTTGTTGGCTATTTTCTGACACCTGGTTGACCATTGAGCACTCATTTGCTCTGGTGAGCACTTACTCATCATTCGAACTTACTGTGACTTCATGCATGAGTGAGGTTTCATCACACTGAGACCCTTAACTGACAACATCCTCTCACAGTACCTTAACCCCTCTTTTGTCAGACTCCTTTGCCCCTCAGCTAATGAACAGGGGATCTGTTTCCTATTCCTTGACACCGGAATCCTTCTCGCCATCTGACACACATCATGAGGTTTATGCATGCACATTAGATGGAGCCACACTTCTCACATCACAGGCTTGATGATCACAGTGTGTGGTATGTCATCCCAAACATATGGCTGAATCAGCAACACTTCCGCCGGAGGAAGCTTATCAAAGGATTTTATTCTCGGAAACAAGGGTGGGGGTGGGGAAGCACAGGATGGCCACTCTGGGCGTCGTGAAAACCAATCTTTACAATGTTATGCAAAGCGATTTCACTTATAATTACGTAATCCTTCTTGGACAGAACACTAGAGTGGGGTGTTATGGGCTATAAATAAAAGAATCCAGAGCCATATATGTTTTGAACTTCTGTCTGGTTTGAGAGATTAAAACCTTGGAGCCGACTCCTTGGTCAGGTTTTGAGAAGACCATAAATCAACACTTGAGGGTAACGTTTCTGATCTATAAGTAGAGGCCTTTTCCACACCAGGCTTTTTGCCTGGGATGCCCCCCCCCAGCTGCTCCCTGCACCCCCAGGATTCCCTGTCGCACAGGGAATCCTGGGGGTGGGGGGTGGGCACGGGGTTTTTCTGGGTTAAGAGAAACCAGAGAAATCCCGAATATTCCTCAGTCCCGGGAACTTCCCAGGACCGCGGAAGATGTGCCCGCCCGTCCCGGGTGCAGCTGCACCTACTCACAAGTAAGCATGGCTGCAAAATGGACACGGAGCCACACTGTGCAGCTCCGTGGCCATCAGGGGAAGGGGGGCACCAGTTACGCCACCCCCGGGAGGGCAGGGAGGGGATTGGGGGGGCTGATCTCATGAATTTTTTAAACTTACTTTTTGTGGAAGAGTGCTCCTGTGCTCCTCCCAGGTAGGGCAAAAAAAATGGCCCGGCATGATGGCGCGGCAGCCTGGCAGCCCGGGAGCAGCACAGGTCATCGCATTTTTCATATGCATTTGAGTAGATTTTTTTAAAAGTCTCTGATAAAACACCCTTTTCTTTGCTTAAATAGAGGCATATTGAAGGGATAGGAATATTTCATCATGTTATTCCACTTTGCAGAAATGAATAGTAATGAGGCCCTGTAATATTTCATTGAATATGAAAATAACAATTTGAAAAAGTGCTTTCCAGTGGTGGAGTGGAGCCAGGACTCACAATGTAAAGCACCAGGACTTTTTGGATAACAAGGATGATAATCTCATCTGCCACCTCCTTCAGGTTCCTCTCTGAGTTTAGCTGCAACACACACTGATTTTCCCAACACACATATATTGTTATGCACTATCCCTGTTGCAATGCAAATTCTGTTGAGATGGCTTGGTCTTGAATGGGTGATTAAGACTCATTATCTTTACAAAAGACTTGCTCCTGGAAGATGAAAACTTCTAGGACTGATTTGTTGATATGGATCAACCCAGCTATCTGCAATTTTGAACTCTCCTGGTGTGGAGAGTGGCTGTGGGGACTGTTATGATGAACAACTGCACTGCAAAATTTACCACTATACCATTAGTGCTTTCATAAAGTGGTTGCAAAGGCCCAAATCAGATCTTGCATTTGCAGTGAGGAGGCCATATTGATGTGGACCAGCCCTGTACCTCACCACTGTATCATCAAGCACCATGTAGGGTGAACACGACTTCCATTGTATAAAGGCCAAAATATGACCCAAGGCGGGAAGTATTTAAATAGCCCGACTGCATTCTGAAGTGATACAGTCCTAGTCCTGTGGTTTCTTGGAAGCGTATTAGGATTTCTTCAGTGCGACTGTCAGTCATGGCAGGCAAGCTTCCCTGAAAGACAGCTCATCCACCACTACAGTTTGTCCCCTGAGATACACAGCTTCAGGAGTCTCCATTCCAGCCTGCATTCAGTTCCCATAGGACAATGGGCCTGCCTAGTGTCCTGCATGAAGTGAGTACACACACTAGAACATGACCCACAATCTTTGCAAACACGAAGATGATTTTTTGTGGAAGAACCGCCACTTCACCACTACTTTTTCACTTCTTGAAAAAGGGACCCTGGAGGCAGACACGTGTTAATAATAACCTGAACTGAGGAAACTGCCAAAATCCATCATCACCACTAGTAAGCTGCTATGATAATTATTTCTTACCACCTCATGTAAATAGGCTGAATTTCAGCATGATACTGTGGTATTAAATGGCTTATCTATGTGGTGTCAAACCAACTTTCTATTTGAACTGGGCCTTATCAGAGCCACAGCTAATAAAGCTATATGCTGAGGGGCCCATTTCAACAGAAAGTTGGCCATGCAAATGGACACATCACTAAGCATTTTTTATCCAGTCAGTATCATGTTTAAAAGGGGCTGAAGATAACAACCAAGTTGGAAGGTGAATAGCAAGGTTGACGGTCGCCTCACCAGTTGGTAAATGTTTAAATTGTGGGCCCGCCATTAATTACAATATTATCAAGAACAGCAAAAAGGGGTCTGAGCCTTGAAAAAAATGAAACAACAGAAATGTTGCACAATTTATGGTCAGTCCTCACCAGGAAGCAGAACAACTGGGATTTTTTTTAAAAAAAAAAAGAAAAATAAATCTGCATTTATCTAATGGTTCTTCTTAGCTCGACTATTTACTTCAACATAAGTGCAATGGAATGAAGCATGACCAATTCATGCTATTTATAAAAATGTATTGGGAACGTAGGAAAGAAAGAAATATTCCCAATGGGAGGCTCAATAATTTCCAGTCACAGCCTGGCACGTAACATTTACTCAATTCAGAAGCCAAACCAAATAAATCGGGAGTCAGATTGTCAATTGTAATAAATCTGTAACGGCTTAATCCCAAATTGTGTCACTGTTTTAAAGCTACTCTTTTATATTTAATGTTTTTCTACTTATTCATGGTTGTGCTCATTGCTGCAAAACATTCTACGCTTTTCTGATGCTGGCAATACATATGTTTCTGTTTCCAGTAAAAGTTCCTCATTGAAAATATAGAGATCTGGCTTAATTGGGCATTGTTTAGGGATGAGCTGTGTCAATCTTGGTCTTACAGAAATTTGAGGGGTTTGAGGTCAAGCTCTTTCCATTGCGTTTCCACACCAGCTCGCATTGGTGGGTTGTTTTTGTTTTTGAAACAAAAACTGTATGGAATTTCATATGCATAAAAATACACTTTAATGTGTAAACTTTTTTAATGTATGCATTATTGGGCTCATACAACCATTGCCTAAAGAGTTCAAGTGCAAAGAAAATGGAGCATCAAGGAGCATCAAGGTGCTCCTTTGCGATGTAAATGTGCTGCTATGTATCTCTTTAAACAGGGGCATTAACATAGTTAAAAACAATCACCAGAATACTAATCTGCATTAATATTATGATTGCATCTTAAATTCCAATAGAAAGCAAACAATCTTAATTTTCCCTGTAATAAATGTGTGAAATATGGCTATAGAAGGCTGATCAAAGCTCTCCCCCCTTTCAAGCAGGTCCACCCATCTATTGGAAAAATGTACAGCAAGAAACTTAACAGTTGGCAGCGAATGTAGTGCTTTAACATCTCTGAAGTTTCAAACTATGCCAACAGCTGCATTCGATTTCAAATACAAGACACAACAGGTTGAATCGTGCTAAACGTAGACCCAATGAAAACCATGGGACAAGTAAGTTATGATTCACTCAAGTCCCATTGATTTTGTGTCTATTCAAAGTATGACTAAGTCTGGCTCTAAATCAATATATTTGGAGAGGATTTTACCCCATTAACTCTTTAGAAGTGGCCTCTTCAGGAATATTAGAGATCAACTGATACTGGATAGATGGTTACAAGGTTTTTCAACCGCCATCTATTTGTTTACTAAGCCAGTGAACAGCAAAAATGGTATGGGAAGGAAACTGATCTTCAGCATGGGATGTTGCTGTGCTATAATGGTGAATGCTGTTTGAGATACAGCTATGCAAACTCTTAAGGATGTTCCCAATCCTTGCTTGGAATATTCTTAATGTCTGCTATTTCCCTCTGGTCCTTCAGATCTTCCCTAAAGACCTACTTTTTAAAACATTTATTTTCCTTAGCTATCCTGGCTTCAAGTTATTGGATTTTTTGCTGACATTTGATTCTCCATTATTCATTGAGAACCTTCAAATGCAATTCCTCACTCCTCTTCTTTGTATCACCCATCAAATGTAATTTGGAAGTCCTTTGGGTAAGACGCTCACCACTTCTGTGCTGTGTCCATAGCACATTGTCTGCATTCTATTACAGTGACGTTTCAACAGCACAAGGACAATGCAATCCTATACATGTCTTTTCAGAAATCCTATTAAGTTCAATGGGGCTTTCTCCCAGGTAAGTGTGTAAAGGGGAGGAAATCTTCTGGAAAACATCCAAACTACAGAAAAATGTGGTGCTTACTTTTTCAAGATCCTTTGTTCACTGACTGGCTTAACATTCATTTTGTTTACTCATTATTCCTATATTCCTATATTCATCCACAAGGGCGACCAAGGCCAAATCTGTCCCAAACCAAGGTTGAATCCAGACTGGAATGGATCCAGATAATCAGTTTCATTCAAAAACACCTATAGCTGAGACTGGTGGGAGTTGAAGTCCCACCAGCAACTAATGGGCAACATTGGGGAAGACTATCTAATGCCTGAAAAAAAAGGATCAGCATATTTGAGGAATAATGTATTATAGGGTTTACTTTGCAAAGCTCACATGCACACAATCTTAAAATTATTTTGCTTTTTAAAGTAAATGCTTATCCACTCTTAAGGCACTGTATGCAATCCATTCCCCCCCCCCCCAATTCACTGACACTTGATTGCCAGGAATGATGTCATGGTACACATATCATATCTCACAATAACATTTTCCTAGAGTAAACTGTAATCTCCTACATCCAGCATACAGTGACTGTCCAAACAGAATAGGTCTCTCTCTCTCTCTCTCTTTCTCTCTCTCTTTCTCTCTCTGTCTTTAATAAAAGCCATGTGATAAATTAAGTGTTTCTGATAAATGAAGGCCCCTGGAGTTCTGAAGACCTAAGCCTTCTAGGGGGAAAAATATTTAAACCAGATCTAATAGGTTTCACGTGGAATAAACTCTCCTTCATGAGCTCTGACTTTATACGGCCAATATTTTAGCTATAGAGCATATGGGAAAAAATAATAATAACTTTTTACTGCCATATCTTTAGGAATTCTGGGTAATATTTTCTCACTTGGCGACTCTTCAGTCCATATACTGACAGTTTCAAGGGGCAGAGGGGATAAAGAATTACAGGTCTTATCATCACCTTTGGAACTTTGTTTTATAGCAAAAAAAAACAACTGCCCCTGGTTTGGTTTGAAACGTTGCTGTAGTCATTTAATAAGGTTAAAGCAGACTACACTTCATACCAATATTTCACACTGATATAGATCAATGAGATTTGTAAAGGTCATCATGGATCTGCAAAAAGCAAATAAAAATTGGGGGGGGGGGGTGTATGATGCAAAATTTCACATGCTGTTCAATAATAAACCAGCCAGTCCTTTAAATGAGGACAAAGATCTCCAATAGCATTACACCCCCAATAGCAAGCCACCATCAATAGCAAGCAATATTTATATATTTATAAATAAATATATTTATTTATAAATAAATAAATAAATAGGGAACAAAGCTGTGTTTAAAAGGGGCATTATATGATTATAGACATTTGCCTGTTCCCCTATGCAAAAGGAAAGGAAGAAATAATATGATATTTCTTCCTCACTTTGAAACAAAAAAGTTGCCCAGTGAAACCCAATTTCCTTGGTTTCAATGGGAACAAAATATAAAAAGTAAGACCCAAATAACATGCAAAATAACAGTTCAACCTCCCTTTTTTCCTTTACTAAAATGGAAATTTCTGCAGGCTATTAGGTTTCATACATCCTTAGTCAGGGTTATTATGAATTTGCTAGATAAATTGGAGATGCAACATTGGATGTTCTATTATCCTTGGTATAGCCAAGAAGAATTTTGTGCATGCTGTTCTTCCCAAGAAGTGGAAAATGGCTCAAGGGCTTTCATTTCCATCAAATTAATTTTTCAAGATCAAAACATACCTTCCTTTGTAAATGTGGGGAGGGAAATGAAAAGTGTTTTCTTAATCACAGGGGCCAGACTAGGGCTGAATTTGGGAAGGGTTCCATTTTAATCAGCTGAGAGATCATGAAAACAGTTCTGCTTGCCAGCATTTGAAAATAGCACACTTGAAGGTGATGTAATAATTTACAACTTCAGGATGATGCCCATATACAATGATCTCGGGAGATTTATTTTAAGAATCTTGTGGTACGAGAGAGACTGATCTTATTCAGATGGTTTACTTTAAGTATCAGGGGGAAAAAACCTTTTCCAATATGAAAATATCTCAAGTCATTTCAGTTTACGTTTTTCAAGGATCTCACAGTTTTCCATTTCAAATCTATCTTTTTCTCACTTTTTGGCTATATGTTATTTGCACAGTCCTGTTTGCAGAAATCTCAGTGAGGAAGCTTGTTTTACATTATTCTGAAACTCAGACCGTACATTTAAATGTTCCCTAATTGATACGATCCAGGGCCGAGTGTTCTGCAACCTTAACCTACGGGCTAGTTCATTCAGACATGATGACTGCAACATCAGATAATGACTCACATGTGTTATGGGCCACCACCACTGGCAGAAATTTCAGACTGCTGAAAAATGCAAATCTTTTTACTGCATTCAGCTCACTCATTCAGCTGCCAGCAATGAAATACACATTGATCAAGTAACCAGAAATCAAGTGATGGATGGGGCATGTGTGAATGAACCTTACTTCTTTCCAGCAACCCAGAAGATTAAGCGTTTTGCAAATATTAACTAAAGGTTTTGTTGTCCCAAACAGCCCCTTTCATATTCTACTTTGCATTTTCTAGTAAAAATTAAGAATGTATTAAAGTAATGTGGAAAACAGTTTGCACCACATTACTCAGTTTTCTGAGTTTACTTCATTTGTCTTGGAATATGAAAACACATTGTTCAATAAATTCTACACTTAAAAGCAATATGTGATGGATTTACATGTTCCTCCCTTCACTTCCAGGAGGTTTTTTGGAAGGGGGGAAACAGATTCCCCCACCTCTCCTTCCAACCACAACTCCCCCGAAAAATGCAACATGGAGGTTTGGAGACTTTGCTGAATGGGGTATGCTGTGGTACCAAAAACAGGGGGATCACCTAAGATTGGGCAGAGGTACCTTCTGTGTGTGGAGTTCTGCTCATGGAAGATGCCTCCACTTGGATTCTGGGGAATCCCTTTCCCCCTGCCACCTACCCTATTCAACAGAGTCTGTGACTCTCTGTGTATCACCTGAAGTGGGTTGGAGGGGCTGTGGTAGGGAAGAGGGGGACAGGGAGGTCTGCACCAGCCAGCCCTGTTGTATCAGTGCCTAAATCTGGATCCAACCCCTATCAACAGCTATTAGCCATGAGACTTCCATGTATACATATGACATTACGTCTATTATGCTACTTATTCTGAATGCCAGTGCTGTGTGGTGGGGTAGCAGCGTAATAAAAGAGGGATGTTGCCTTTACATTTTGTTTAAAAATAGTCCAGGAGCATCTGGCTGGCCATTCCTGAAGAGTGCTGGACCAGGAGGACCCATGGTCTGATCTTGTGGGGGTTTTGATGTTCTTTACCAATTTAGAATCTCATAGTCATCACACTCTAACATCTGTTACAGATTTTATCTCCTTAAATGTCTCCCTTGCTTCACTTTCCTTTTCAATATCTGCTTCAGATTCCTAGTCCATCGTTTTAAAACCTCTTGATGTGTTTGCTCCAGGATGTAGTCCAAGTAGCGTTCTTTTTGGAGGAGATGTTCTTTGTATGAAGCACCCAATCATACTGAATGAATCCTGGATTCCATGTTTCCCCCTAATAGACAAAGTTCCTTTGGACATTACAAGAAGCAGCATGAATTGGCCTTCTGTTATAACATGCAAGGAGCTAAGTTAGACCTTTCCTCCAAGTGGAAGTATATGTCCCTTCCCTCCATAAGAACCCCATGCATTTCCCCCTGGAGCCAATAGGCACCTAGGGATGAAAAACTCTGTTGAGTTCAACTATTTTTCCACTATTAAGTTTGTTCCAGCTCATTTCCACATTTATTTTAGTATATATATTAGTCCACATGAAAATATGTATGGATTTTCATGCGCATTTTCAACATCTGCATTTTTGTACCGATTTCCCCTCAAATGTGCGCATTTTTCCAAGCACACATTTTTGTATTCACTGCCTCAAATGGACACATTCTTTGGGCGCACTTTTTCAAATGCACACATTTTTGTATGCCTTCCCCCCTCTTTCTTTTTCTTTCTTTCTTTCTTTCTTTCTTTCTTTTCTTTTTTTTGCAGAATGTGTCATAAACTTTGGGAAAGTGTGCATTTCATAATCTAACTGCATTCTCATTTGTATTTAGGCTTGAGAAGTGCAAATTTGTTAAGTTTGCACTGAAATGAGAATTGAATGAATTTCTCACCCATCCCTAACACAACTCCCCTTTGAAACATTGTCATGGAAACGAGAAAAGAGGAAGTACAACTCATTCGCAGGTCCTCTTGGTAATCCTTGTAATGCGCTAAAGAGCCCTGACTGCTGTTGTGGTCTGTTGCTGGTTACCCAGGCTACAGCAATGTAACAACCCGCAATGGCTGAAGAAGAGTGGTACAGTGGAGCCAGGAACAAGGCAGTGGCATGTTTTTTTAAAAAAAAATTATTCTGTTAGCAGCGATGCTGACATCAACTGCCACTCCTCTCAGAATTCCTTGGAGCAGGGACGTCATGGACACCCGAATGGATTCAGAAATCTGATGGAAACCCACCACCACCACCACATCTGCCTCCCCAGACCCATTTGTGGGCCCAACAAGCACCCAGCAGCTGTCAGCCCTCATCCTGAGTCTTCATTGTGCACAACAATAGAGGGTCCAGAAATTACTTAATTTCCCCTGCTGCATAAGTGGCAGTCATAAAGGCCCCTTTTACACAAGGGTAAAGGCATGAATAGAGCATTTGTGCCTTTATTCATGCATAAATGGGCCCTTTATGGGTGCCATTTACACAACAGGGAAATGGACAATTTCTGTGGCCTCCATTGTGCATGACAACGGAGGCTCTGGAAATTGCGTGTTTCCCCTGTATGTAAATGGGGCCTTTATGACCGCCATTTACGCAGCAGGGGAAATTACGTAATTTCCAGAGCCTCCAATGTCATGCTCAGTGTAGGTTCCAGATGAGGGTGGACAGCTGCTGGTTGCTTGTCGGACACTCACCAAACCACCAATGAAGCTTGTGCAGCACCACAAGCTGGTATGAGCAGTGGTGGGGAAGTGTCTGACAAATTGGACCCTGGTAAGTTCATCCATCCCATTTTTACTGCAGCTCGGGGTGGTGGGGTGGATTTTCCCAGCAAGAGTATATTGCTTCCTGTTGTGATGTATTTGGGATAGTTTGGTCTTGTATGGTTAACTAAGACCAATGACCCAGCTCCTGGTAGAGATGAAAATTCCTAGGACTGGCTTGCTGATATGATTCCAGACAGCTGCCTGAAGTTTTGGACCATCCTTGGAGAAGTGTCCTGATGAGTGCCTGCCCTTCAAAATGTACTGCTACATCATTGCCGAAGAGATAGAAAGTACTGGCAGCAGACTATGTGATGAACATGCGACAGACAGGAAGGGAAGCAATCTGGTGGCACACACACACACACACACACCCTGTTCAGTGTGTAAGGATGTCAGCTTAATTGTCCTGTCATTTCTTGCTCTGACCAGTGGCCTCACAGTGGTGCAGAGAGCAAGAAAATTGTGTCTCAACAGGACGATGTCTGGCTTGAGGCCCTGCAACACTGGGCACCTGAGTTACTCTCCACTTAGAATTGGCTGTTGAAGAGAAATAATTGAGAAACACACTTATGACCTCTACTTCACAGTGAAAATCTGTTGTTCATTTGTGCTAAGTAACTAATCTTTTTATAATCATAAATTTCCCTGTGTGTTAAGTGTCTTTCTTTTCACTTCGCTTGGTCAGGAGCCCAGAAGGTATGTTCCTGATTTGGTTTTGGCACTTTGGCCATCTTCCCTAGTGGCTTCAAAGAAATAACACTAACAGACCAAGAGCTTGGCAGACGGCTATACTTTTCTGACAAATTATTTATTTGAAATCTCAAACATTCAGCTCTTATTACTTTTTTTAAAAAAACCTATATTTTAAGACTCCATTCATCAACAAAAAGTGACTGGTCTACATCAGAGATATTTGTTAATTCATTCTTTTCGGGCAAAACCATGAGCAAGCTCTCTATATGTACTGGAATCAGCAAAAAGATGCAACTTTAGCCAAAAATTCACAGTGAGCCCAGAGTAAGGAGTTTCTTGAAAGTAGGACTAAGGATGTTGGAGAAATCTGGCTTGGGGGTAGAGCTTGGTGGGCTATTGCCCCCTCAGCCCCCTGGACTCCAGTTTGCACATGATGAGTTGGGAAAACTCACCCACAAACCTGACATTCAACACCCTTGCTCTATATGGTGACTTCTATCTTGTGTGTGTGTGTGCGCATCCTTGAGTGTTTGGAGTTGTGAGTGTGGGAATTGCTCCTGCATTTGACATTACACTTCCAGCTGTACCGCCATTGAAAGGTTATGTATGTATTTGTTGCATTTGTACCTTTCCTTTTCTCACAGTTGCTCTGAGTAGTGTCTCAGCCTTATAGCCATAGCAAGCATTGGATTGGCTTTCGGGATTGCATGTTTGTTGGCCACTAGGAAGATTTGGTGAAGCAGGTTAGGTTTAGACACAGGGATGGGCAGTGCAGATATGAATCTGAATTTTCTACATTTGATACCATTACATCCAGTACCCTTAAGCTATGATTCTGAGGGAGTCTGGGCTTACTCAGTCAGGAGCTCCATAAAAGTCGACAAGCTTCTCTGAAAGACAACTTGCTCACCATCACTGATCTTTACACAGCATGACAGACAGGGCCACCAATGTTGCAACCTCCCCTCCCCCGAATGTAGTATGCATTGAGGAAATGGAACATTTCAGAATCCTTTGTAATCTGCTGTCATGTACAGGCATCCAAAGCAATCCTTGCATGTCAGAGATTTGAAAAAGATTGCACTTTTTCACTGCTACTTTAATTAGGCGTGTTGTGTGTTCTGCTGGGTTACTCAACTTTGCAGGTTCAGCTTGATGCAGTGTAGAAGCACAACTCTGCCCCCCAGCCCCACTAAAAGAAGGTGAATGCACCGTAAGTAATATTGCCAGGAGGAAAATTCACATGTTCATTGGTGCAGAAATGAAGAGGGGGGAAGGGGCAGACCCTGCTGCCCCCACTCCCAAACTCAACATTTTCAACCAAAACTGCTGATGGTTCACATCTCAGATGAATGACGGAATTTGGGGCAGGTCCAATGGGCCCGATCCAATTTCCTTTCTGCACTTTGATTTCTACATGAATAGTCTTTACGGGATCACTTATTTCAGTACTGAATTATAACAGTTTAGGAATTGGAGACCATGAGCTTATTTATCTTCCTGAAAGGAAGTATGAGTGATGAAACTTTAAGCCACAGTCAAATAAGCTTGAACTAGGTACTTCGGATATGTCTGATGTTTCATTTATGCTTTGGAAAGTCCAAGTTAAGAGTTAAGGACAGCTTTGAATGATCAGAGTGTCAAAGGTTCAAGTTCTAACAGTCTTCATTACACAACCGGGCTTCAGCAACTTTAGATTACAGGTAAAGTATATTTCAGATGATAAATGCCTGAAAGACACACCATTAGCCCTCCATTTGAAGGCCTCTATCAGAAGACATAAGTAATAGATACCAACAAAGGAGAGGACAGAGTAATATCGTCAAAAAGACCACCCATATGGGACTTCCTTCCAGTTTATGTTCCAAGCTATTATGCTCAGGTTCACCCAATGTAGAAAACACACACACATACAATTTGACAAAGACCTTTCCCCACCCTGCTCGCTGGGGTGGGGAGAGGAGATTGCGGGCGAGGATGGAGTGAGGTGATGTGGGGGGCCACCATAGGTTGGCCCAGGGTGGTGCCACCGGAGATAGGAGGGGTCTGTGGCTATTTAAGCGGACCAGGACCCCTCCAAATCTCCACTGTGTGCTGCGCAGCTCACAGCGAAGCAGAGCTGAACAGCACTGACCAGCGAGGAAGCAGCGGCAGGAGAAGAAGGGAGACCTACCCGGAGCTCCAGCAAGGCAGAAGAATCGGCTTGGCGGCGCAGCCAGCGGGGAAGCGGCTTGAGAGGCTTCCCGCTGGGCTTCCGCGGTGGTGAGCTGCTCGGCAGCGGCCGCTCAAAGCGGCTGGAGAGCCGGCAGTGCAGGGCCTCGGAAGCGGCGAAGAGCGGGCGGAAGAGGAAGCCCCAACGGATATCCCGACCTCTCCGCAGCTAGCGCGGCAGCAGTCAGCAGCAGTGGGAACTGCCGAAGCCGGCCGCAGCGGGGGATCCCGGCGGCGGCGGGATCGGTGGCAAAGCGCTAGCCCGGCTGCTTGGAGCAGCATAAGGCAGCGCGGCCCGGCTGGGGCCAGGGGCGATCTCGGCTGCAAGCAGCGAAGGGGCAACGCAGATCCCGGGTGCTGGAAGAGCCATTCGTGGCAGAGCAGCGGCGACAGAAGGTGGCTTCTTCAGACTTCCTCATCCCCAGGCTCTGTGCCTTACAGGTTTTGGGGAGCCAGGGGGGGGTGTATTTGGCTGCTCCTAGCCACTAAAAACGTTGCTGGAGAACATTAGTGAACTCCAGCAGGCGGGAAAAGATTCCCTGAAGGGGGGGATTGGAGACCCCCCCTTTTTTTCTGACTTATATATAATTGAGCTACTAAGTGGGAATCTAGCGGTTTTAATTCAGTGTTGGCAATACTGGGCCATTAGTTATAGCAGTCTATGGCTGTTCTTGTCTAATTTTACCAGCTTTTGTTCTGATTACACCCTTACTTGGTTGTCACCCTTAGTCCAAAAAACGCACTAACGTATGCGGGCCACCCCGGTCAGCTATTCAATTGCTATTCAATCCTGTTGGTATTAAATGCACTAATGTATACGGGCCACCCCGGTCAGCTATTCAATTGCTATTCAATCCTGTTGGTATTAAACGCACTAACGTATACGGGCCACCCCGGTCAGCTATTCAATTGCTATTCAATCCTGTTGGTATTATAGTCTTCCAGTAAGACAGCTGTTTACGCAGCATTTGTATTGACATCATGCCCCCCAAAAAAGGAATTGGGGGGAGGAAGGGCAAGGGAAAGGCTCCTGCACAATCATCGCAACGCAAACGGCCCATTGAGAATTCTTCCTCCGAGGAAGAACTCGACCCACAGGTTTCCAGTCTTGTTGCCAGATTACAAACACTGGAAAAGGAAAAAGGTATCTCCACTACCCCAATTCCGATCCCGCCATGCACTCAGACTGAACGTAGGCACACCCGTAAGAAAAGACATGACGATTTATTGAATACTCTTTCAGCTCATTTAATGGCGATGGAAAGCTCCTCGGGTGGACCTACCAATGAAGTGCCAGTCACGGCAGTGAGTCCTGCCACAGTTCCTACCACTTCCATCTCGGAACAGAGTACGGTGGCGCCTCCAGAGCCTACTCTTCAATACACCACCCCGGTTTTGGGACCTGGGCCTACGCCTCAAGGTGAGCTGCCATCGCATTACACTACACCGGTCTCTCAAGCGTCAGGGTTCATGCCAGCTCAGTGGGGTTTTTCGCCATGGTTCACTGGCTTGGGCATGCAGATGGGAAACATTGCTCACCCACCTTGGTCACCTCAAACGAATTTGTCACAGGTTATCCCTTCTGCCTCTGCAATTGCACCTCTACAAGCTGGGGTAGCACCGATGGGTCTGGTGTAGCCCCAGCAGCTAGACGCCCACCACAACACTAGTCAACAGGGGTTACCACAACCCCAAGTTTCTGATGCCATGGCCGCTTGCACTACGGTATGGCAGAGACCTGCTGGCGCAGCTGGGATCAGCGTTTCCCAGGAATTTAGGGATCCTTACGCAGGTGCTTCACACGATTGTATTCCTACCGGAAGCACATCTGCACTTTTGGGATATCACCTGCTCCCGGCCACCAGGGAAAAAATATGTAGAGGGGAGTACGTTGACATATTCTCCTTATTATTCCGAGAGCAAGAGAGCTCGGATAAAGACAAGGGTACAGATAAACAGGCAGAAAGGATCAAAAGGAAGAAAGTTGTTCACACCTGGGCCAATTGGTTGCCAGGATTCCTTATATATATGGGAGTAATCTTGCAACGTTTCCCAGAAAAAGGAGTTATTCTAACAAAATACCTCGATATGATCTATCGAGCATATTCCGAGTACGAGGGCGGAGCCTGGCTGGCTTACGACCAATCATTTCGTCGAAGGGCGGCATTTGATCATGCCCTTCGGCGGGATGTCAAAGATCATGATCTGTGGTTACAGTTCATGACGCCAGCCCGGCCTGGATTTGGTGACAGGGCAGATAGCGGACATATCTTGGCCAAGCAACAGCCTGCGTCCACCTCCAGGGGGTATGCGGGCCAGGCGGTTCAACACCGCCCGCTCTGCTGGGACTTCAATAAAGGCAGCTGCACACGCAATCCCTGTAAATTCAGACACGAATATCAAACTTGCTCAGGCTATCACGCCGCATCAAATTGTTTTAAAAACAGGAGTGGAAAATGGCCTGTTAAGGACACACAGGGCCCCAAACGATCTGGGGGGCAACCACCTCCTCCCAAAGGGACCCAGCCCGGTCAAACTTAAGCCACTCAACAAGTTGCTGGCAGTGTACCCTAGACGGCAGGAGGCTTTGTACCTTAGCTCAGGTTTTAGGGAAGGTTTTCGCATCCCTTTTCAAGGAGTTAGATGTAGTTCATTGTCTAGAAATCAGAAATCCCTCAGTTTGATGGAGGATATCGCTCGGGAAAAAATTGGGAAAGAAGTTGGTGCAGGTAGGGTTTTGGGGCCATTTCTGACCCCCCCCATTCCGCATTTACGAGTATCACCTTTAGGGATTGTGCCTAAAAAGGCACCAGGTGAATTCCGGCTAATACACAACCTGTCCTTTCCAAGGGGTGCTTCAGTAAATGACGCAATTCCCGAACATTTGAGTTCAGTTAGGTACGCTTCTTTCGATTCAGCTGTACACATGGTGTGGAAAAATGGGCCAGGGGCGTTGATGGGCAAATGCGATATAAAGGCAGCCTTTCGCATTATGCCCATTCACCCCGAAGATTTTTAATTTATTAGGCTTCTGCTTTCAAGGGCAATTCTACGTGGATCGTGCCCTACCCATGGGATGCTCTATTTCCTGCGCAATGTTTGAGGCGTTCAGTTCCTTTTTGGAGTGGGCACTCAAACGGAAGGCGGGAGCGCGGGATGTCATTCATTATCTTGATGACTTCCTGTTTGCTGGCCCGGCAGGAAGTCCACATTGCCAGTACATGATGTCTAAATTCCACACTTTATGCGAGGAGTTGGGGGTACCACTGGCTCATGAGAAAACAGAGGGCCCATCTTCTGTGCTTAAGTTTTTGGGCATCGAATTAGATTCTATCTCGCAATGTTGTCGTTTGCCAATGGATAAACTTGGCACATTGCGCAGTAAACTTCTGAACATTTCAGGCAATAAAAAGGTATCTTTGAGGCAATTGCAAGAAGTATTGGGTCATCTTAATTTTGCCTGCAGGGTCATCGCCCCTGGGAGGGCCTTTTTACGACACCTTTGTAGGGCTATGTCAGGCTTGCTTAAGCCACATCATCGTATTCAAGTTACACGGGCCATGCGAGCCGATATTGCTGTATGGTTAGATTTTCACGAACATTTCAATGGGGTATCATTCTGGAGGCGAGAACTTTTATTAAAGGCAGACTTACAGATGCATTCTGACGCATCTGGTTCATGGGGTTTTGGGGTTATCTGGGGAAGGAGATGGTGCGCAGAACAATGGCCCGAGGAATGGCGGTCCGACGGCACATGCCGCGACCTTACATTCCTTGAATTATTCCCCATAGTTGTGGCAACACATGTGTGGGCATGTGATTTAGCTAATTCCACCGTATTGTTCTGGTGTGACAATCAGGCCACAGTACAGGTAATCAATTCCCTTGCCTCTCATAATCCCCGCGTCATGAACTTGGTAAGAGCTTTTACTCTTCACTGTCTTAAGTTTAACATTCTTTTTCGGGCAAAGCATATTCTGGGGCTGAATAATGATATAGCAGATGCTTTGTCCTGACATCAGGTGCAGAGGTTTTGGGAATTGGCTCCTTGGGCCCTCCCAAGGCCGGAGAACATGCCTCCATCCCTCTGGCTCCTTGGAAGGAGGAAATAGAGCAGGCTATTTGGAAGTCCTTGGCGCCTAGCACCAGGGCTGCTTATCGAAACGCAGGTAGGGAATTTCAGGCATTCTGCATGGCTAATCGGCTGCAACTCCTGTGGCCCATCCCGGTGGAGCATGTGCTCCAATTTTGTGTACATGCCACACGTAAAGGTCTGTCGACACGCACCATTTCTCTCAAGTTAGCAGCTTTAGCTTTTATGGCTAAGGCTCGCGGCCTGGAGGATAGTACCTCGGATTTCCGGGTACGTAGGGCCCTTAGCGGCTGGGCAAAAACTTCACTTCGTACCCCCGATGCTAGGCTTCCATTATCCCCAGATATCTTACTCGGGCTATGGGCACAGTGGCCGCTACTTTGCCACTCCCGATATGAATCAGGTTTATTCCACGCAGCAGCATTAACAACCTTTTTTGGGGCATTTCGGATATCTGAGGTTTTGGCCTCATCTAAGCTGGATATGTCTACACGGGCGTTGCAATTCTCTGATTTGCATCTTAAGGGCACAGAGGCCCGTTTGCTTTTGCGATACTCAAAAACAGATCAGAAGGGTTTGGGTCGTTGGATTTCTTTATTTCCATCTACCAACGCTGACTTATGCCCTCTGCAGGCTTTATCAGCTTTTGTAACTCTGCGTGGCCACAATGCGGGCTTCCTGTTTTGCCATCAGGATGGCACGCCCCTCACGAAATACCAATTCTGGGCAATAGCTAGGCGGGCTCTTGATCAGATGGGTCTGCGCGCTGCTATGTTTGGTACCCATTCATTTCGCATCGGTGCGGCGTCCACAGCGGCAGCTTTAGGATTTTCTCCTCCGCAGATACAGGCGCTAGGCAGATGGCGGTCCTCGGCGTTTAAAACCTATGTGAGACATGTAAACACTTAGCTATATGCAGCAGATGCTAATGCTTTCATGTTTGTTCTAGATCTGCCAGTGGCTTCGGCACCCATGCGGGTTTCCGTATGCAGCCACAGTATGGTCTTCTGGGCCAGCAAGCATGCAGCCAACTCCAGCTTTGGATCGCAGCTCGGCTTGAGTCAGCACGCAACCATTCGTTGGCTCGGGAAACGTGGTATGCGGTGGGATGAGCTCATCCCTACCTTGCTGCAGCGGCATTCTGCTCGGTTCCCCCCACAGGTCTTGCTTATTCATTTAGGGGGGAACGACTTGGGCTTAATGAAGGGCAAGGCCCTCATTTTGCAAGCTTTGGCTGATTTTCAGCATATACGCCAGCGCTGGCCCGGCATACGGATCATATGGTCATGCATCTTGCCTCGGATGCACTGGAGGGTGTCCAGTGATCCCCTTGCTATTGAGAAGGCACGGAAACGGGTTAATACGGAGATTTTTAAGGCCCTGGCCCAGCATGGGGACATTAGCATTCAACACCCTAACATTTGTCGTTCTCGGAGGGAGCTGTATAGGCGCGACGGGGTTCACCTGTCTCAGCCTGGTAACAATCTATTCTTAGCAGATATTCAGGAAGGGCTACGTAGTGTTCTGCTTCCGGGGGGAGGGGGAGGGGGAGACTGAGTAATGGTTTGTCTCCCCCTGTGGCGGTAGGAGCGGGCATCTGTTATGTTTTTAATGGTGAGCATTCACGGGCACTATTCAAGTGATTGGTAACACCTGTGGCCAATCACTGAGAGCCCTGTGGCATCAGTTGGGGGGACAAGGCTTACCTTTGGGGGCCAACCCGTCTCGTCTACTCGGAGCCCTGCGGCACGAGGGGAGACGACACTGGAAGGCCACCCCACCTCCGATTGGGGAAGCTCGGGGGGCGGCGAAAAGCAGGCGCCACTTCCCAGGCTGTGAATGTCTCGCCCGACCCCTGCAATGGCCTGGCTGGCCATACCAAAATGCCCGCTTAGGTTACCTCCCCCCTTTTGCTTGCTTTTCTTGTAAATAAATAAAGTGGCCCTTGTTTAAATCCCAACTCTGTGTCGCCTCTTCATTTCTCATCCTTCGCTCCGCAAAGATAATAGATTGGTTGTAACAACTTTTCCTCCTCCAAAATAAACTGAACAACACAGAGAATAAAGTTTAAACCTTATTGACAGTTCTCATTATTTCCAAAGCAAGGCCTCTCTAAACATATCTAGTATCTAATCATTTCTAGGGATGGTGTAGGCATCCAGCTGGGGCTCGAGGCCCAGAGAGATATCACTGGTTGCCAGTTTGTGGATCTGTACTCTTGCACGACTTGGCATGTGTCAAGTCAAGCAAGCACATGGCCGACTAATCCCTCACCGAGGTGCCATTTTTCATAAAAATTGTGGCTCTACCTTTCTCATAAAGGCCAATTTGTGCAAATGGCAGCCAGAAAGAGGCCACTTATCCAAGATTACAGGCACAAAATGGCAGTTCAGCAATGGATCAGATGGCCATGCACCATTTGTCAGGTGTCTGTGGACCACCCAATTGCTTGCCACATACAGTGAGCACAGGCAGGCAGCTGCTTGTGGTCTGGCGAGTGGCACACAACCTTGGCTAGGGTGAATTCAGCCATCCTTCACCATGTCCATTGTAAGTTCTAGACTAAGTTGGTCACACTTTAGTCTCATTGAAATCAATGGGACAAGCTAGTCATGAAGTCTAACCCAAGTCCCATTTGATTTTGATATTACTCATGTGTGACTAATGCCATTTGGATCCAACCCTTTAGTTTGTAATTGGAGGCATCAGAGACAGAATTGACTTTAACACCCGTTCCATAACATGGCATGATAGCTTATAAATTCTGATGTATTTGCAAGTGGTCAAATGGGAAGGTAACATGTCAATTGTCCTCCCAAGTGATTTCAGAGCAGTTGAAAAAGAACCCACAGGAAAGCATTGTAATAAAAAGACCAAAAAGATTCAACATACAAACATACATTACATTTTAAAAAAATTAACATACATGGTGGGCAACAGAGGCTGATGCAAGTTGTTGGAGGCCAGGTAATTTTTGTCAGTGCTTCAGAAAGAAACAACATGGGTTGGATGCAGATTTCCATACATGCAACTGGACTAATGGAAGCAGATGTCCCTGTCCTTCCCACAGTAGCCCCAACAGCCCATGAAAATGCTACATAGAAGATTGTGGGACCCAGCTGAATGGGCTGAGACATGGTATGGGGGATCCCCCCAAATCAATCAGAGGAAACGTCCATGTTCGGAGCCTTCTGTTAATGGACGACAGATCCAGAACCGACCCCCACATCTACCATTATTCATCTTCATTCATTTATTAAAAGTATTGGACAGACTTACCTCCATCCAATGTCCCTGAGTGCTTGCTGAGACTCCACTACTGTCTGTACCTCCTCGCTGCCCCATGCACTGCTGGGCAGCCTGCGGAGCACCCTGAGGCCACACATCCCCTTAGCCAGCCATCTGTGTAACAATGATGGCCCAGGTTTTCGAGAAATCTAATGTTCTGTAGACTAGGGATGTGTATTGTATCATTAAAATGTACGATAATGATACAATATGATCTTTATCATGCATGTGTTTGATTATAACGATACGATAGAAAAACCTCTGATAAATATCCAATCCAATAATTTTCAGCCTGATTATATCGGATTATCGGACTACCATATAAATAAACCTATAACTTATGAATTTTAAAAGTTAGAGGCTTGACACTTGGTCACAGTGCTTATGGGGTATGCCTATGTAAGTGCATGAAATTTGAGATCGATCCCTCCAACCCTCGATTTTATATGAATTTATTAAAGATCGTTTAAGTTCTGACAGGTCAGAATGACAGCTTGCCACGTGCGTTCATTCAGACCTGTCAAAAAGTTGCAGGATCTTTTTAAAAAATCATATAAAATTGAGGATTGGAGGGATCAATCTCAAATTTCATACACATGTCTAGCACATGTTGCTACACATATGTGCCAAATGTCAGATCAATCCCTCCACCCCTGTATTTTATATGAATTTTTGAAAGATCGTGCAACTTTTGACCTGTCAGAACTTAAACAACCTTTAATAAATTCATATAAAATCAAGGGTTGGAGAGATCGATCTCAAATTTCATACACATACTTAGGCATACCCCATAAGCATTGTGACCAAGTTTCAAGCCTGTAACTTTGAAAATACAGAAGTTATAGGCATTTTTTCTAAAACAAATTCAGCTCTATAGGGCACAATGGGGCTGCAAATTAAATATCGGATTTCCAATAATTATCGTGAAGACGATACGATTAACCTACGATTTTATCGGAGACAATAATCTTTTTGGTCTGAAATACCGATGATAAAATACGATATTTTCGGGCGTGCACATTCCTAATGTAAACAGCAACCACAAAGGGGCCAATTACACAAATTACAGCTGCCATTTTCATACCATGAGATTTCTGTAAAACACCAGCTGCCATTGTTATGCAAAATGGTGGCACGCAGAAGTCTCTGTTGTTGCCCACCAACCCTTGGTGAGTGGCATGGGACTCCTGCCACCTGTCAACCCCTTGCACTCTCCTTGCAAGGAAGGAGAGCATGAGGGATGGACAGGTGGCTGGGTCAGGAGGCCCTGTTATCTGTCAACTCCTCATGCTTTCAACCCTTTCCAAAGAGAGCACTAGGGGTTGGTGGACAGTGGCAGGAAACCATGGGCTTGTCTGACACATTGCACAAGTGCAGGGAGCCAAGCCCTGAGCCACAAATTAACACCTGTGCCATCCCTAGTATTTTTTTACCTGCCTTTCATCCTAGGATATCAGGAAAGTACACAGGATGCATTAAAATAATATCCAACGATATAATATAATATAATATAATAAAACCAGGAAACATCACAATAAAATGAAAGAAGGAGCATAGAAACAACAAAACAGCAAACTAAACAGAAGCCAGCACAACACGTTAAAACGATTGGGCAAATAAGTCCATTTTTAACCTGGTGCTGAAATGATGGCAGCAGTGGTACCAGATGAGCTTCAGCAGTAAGAATATTCCAGAGGTGGAGTACCACCAAAGAGAAGTTCCTCTGCCCAGCAGCAATACAACCAACTTCCCACCGCAAAAGGAGCCAGAGAAGACCCTCCTCTGAAGATCTTAAAATGGTTGCTAGATGGAAGGCTCCAATCTCAGAGCCCTCTGTCTATCCAAAGCCCTGCCAGGGGGGAAAAAAACCCAGCCAGGGCATGAGGAACGATTCCTCCCATTCCTCCCTCTCTTAAAAAAATAAGGTAGATGAGCCTCTGAGCTCACCTAGCAGGCTTACTGGTGCGGATGGTGACAGAGAGACTGTAGAATCCTGTAGGTTCATGCTTCTCTCCCCTGCCCTCTCCATCCTCCCACCCCATTGGACCTCCCCGTGTTCTTC
This sequence comes from Anniella stebbinsi, assembly GCA_029215795.1. NCBI lineage: Eukaryota > Metazoa > Chordata > Lepidosauria > Squamata > Anniellidae > Anniella > Anniella stebbinsi. The sequence goes on along the minus strand of JARDYH010000003.1, from coordinate 95,076,640 downwards.
CATGGTCTCTGTTGTGAATTCAGAAGAGCAGCTACCAAGAGCTTTCAGTGATGGCTGCAAGAGGGGAAACGGATTGATGTTGGATTCCCACTCCAGAGGTTGTAGCAGTGCCTAGGGCCACAGGAGTTGGAATCCACCATATCCTATGAGCTCCATCACACCTACTTTTTTAAAAAATTGTATGTACCCTGCAGTTTTGATATCCATTTCCCTTTCACGATCGTAGCCATACTGGGGCCTCCCTTTTCACTTATGGGCACTTAGGGGTGGGGGGGGTTGTTCTTGGTGGCAGGAAAGGAAGGGCAAGCAGGGAAAGATGAAGAGGGGGGAATCCTGTGTGCTGGAGGAGGAGAATTGCCCTCCCTCTCCCGTTTCCTCATCAACAAACACGGCCACAACAAAGGAAAAAGCAAGAGTGGGGATATTTCTGACTTTCTCCACACCAAATACTTCGCAACAAGGGATGTAAGGGGAGCGATGACAGCAGGACAGGGATGACGTCATGCGAGTACCTTGCGGCAAAAACACATACAAGGCGGGCGAGTGTGCAGTAAATCACTGGTGTGATGGAGAGCTGATTCCTGGGATGCTCTCCAGGGGACCGTAGGATTGCTTTGCCTGATAGTTATTGTGTGTTTCATAATAATTGAGTCTATAAAAGCTTTTCCTTCTCACTTTTTAAAAGACAAGTATCATTAAAGTGATTGTCATCTAATGAAGTAGACATAATCCATTTCGTGCTTTCTACAAAGACACAGTTTCCCATGTCCTTGGCTATATTTATACCTAAGCATTTTTCCCATTTGTGATGCTTTAATAATTTCATGTGGCTTTATTATTTTCTTAAGCACCAGCCCTGCAAAGCTTATGATTCTCTTTTCTAAACCATCGGGATGCCAGATGGCAGGGGAAACGATATAAATGAAATTATTATTAAACCATGTAAATGGCTGCCTTCCATCTTTCTGCCCCAATTCTTCTCCTTTTACATTTTGGATTGGGTGATTTCTCTAAGGGTTAAACTGAGCTCCCATTCCAGCAGGTTCCAGCGATGAGTTTTGCCTCTTCTCTGAAAGAATTACAGCCCTTTTGCTACATCTTTTCATTGGCACCTAATGGATGCACTATGGGAAAGTAATGAAAACCTCACTGTAAATACTAAGATGACTTAAGTGTGCTATAGGAAGGTTTCTTATAAGCAAACAGTTCCACTCTTCTGGCTTTCTCTCAGCAACTTCTTCCTGCTGTTGCTAGCTGCCAGTGTGAGACATTCCTAAAGAGAAAACTATGACCAATAAACACTTTCACCAACACTAACTTCAGGGTGCAACTGTCTTCCTCTTTTCCAAGCGAAGCTCACAAAAGTGAAGGATCTACTGCACACTCCGTGCCAAAGTAACGCCCTTCTTCTTTTGGGGAGGATATCCCTCAGACAGCAAATATAAAAGTGGTTGAAACAAGATTTCATGGGACCTCCATTCCCACAGCCTTTTCAGGGCACCAACTTTGATCACCCTTATGAAACATTCCATACTAAATAGCCCAGGCACTGTTTTTTTTAAAAAAAATGTGGGTGAGTGTGCATGGTTGCTTGCTTTTTTTAAAAAAAAAAAAGATCCAACTCTTTTATTTCTGCATGATTTAAAAAGAAAGGAGGGAAAAGATTTGTGGGAGACGTTTGGGGAAAAAATGGACGGTTTTCAGATCAGTTTTCCATCATATCAGGAGTGGCCATTGTTGCTGTTATCCATAATTCTTTTACTCTGATCTACTTAGTTTTGTTTGTTTGTAGTTTACAAGAAAAGAATGAGTTGAATCTGCTACAGCGATGAAAGCAGAAGAGGGCTGATAAAGCACAAATTCATTTCTGAGAAATAACTATGTCAGAAGTATTAAAGCCACATGAGATTATATTTTAAATTCAAATAAACATTATTTCTCTTCCAGTCCAAAATGCCACAATAGGATTGATGGGGGAGATAAGTGGTAAAATTCCAAACTGGAAGGTTTTATATAACACTGATATATAAGCCAATGTATTGAAACACACAGGCTATATGAATTGAGCAACAGAAATCCTTGTTCTCTTGGGGTGGGCTTTACTGAATATTTTATTTTCAAGTTTTACATGGTTATTAGGATAGATACCCTTGCAGTTTCAATTAGTGCTCAGGATGCATCAGAATTAAAGCTATCTTCTTGTTTGCAGAAGGCATAACTGTATACTACTACTACTCATCTATTATTATTATTACTACTGCTACTAGTATTGTTGTAAGATAATTCAAAATTCCCTTATACGTGCCTCTAGTTAAAGCACGTAGGGGAATTGATAAGTAGCTACATTCCTAAAAGCAGAAGGACAAAGGTTAAAGCAGGAACTGACACATCAGTGAACCCTGTTTTCTTAAGAGACAGGCTATCTGACAAAGATTACAATGATTGTGTATTCCGTCTCGTAGTTAAGGATAAGACTTAACTGAATCCACATCAAGAAGATTCTTTGAAGCCTATGTGTATTCAAGATAATTCAGAAATCAATTACTGTTTAACCGAGCAGAGATCCATGTATCCTTGTGAGATTTTTCTATTTAAGGTTGATCAAAATATGTATTCAGTACCATTTCTAGGTTTTGATTCCTAAATGGTCACTTCTTGCAAGAAGGAGAATTAAAGTTTTCGATCTTACACGTGTCTTTCGTCTGATTGGGATAGAGACGGTTGGGACACGGAAATACATGAGTCTGATTTCAAGACTCTTACCACAAATGGCGAGCCAGCCAGGAGGCCCAACTAGATGATCATCGCGCCCTTTTTCAGACTGGAACAAGCCCTGCCGGCATAGGTGAGTTTTTACCTAAGGGAAACTTACAGTCTGGGGAAGGACGGGCGGTCATCAACCAAGGCTATTCCCTTCAATGAATGTAAGATCGAAGGATATAAAGCAGGTAAAAGGTCTTCGGTAATATTTTTAAAGGGGTCTTCGGTGATATTTTGGTGAAAGCTTATAAAGAGGTGGTGAAAGATACACACGCAGCAAAAACCAAGATATTGCGGGTAGTGAAGACCGGGAAATAGTTCAATAGATGTGTTTTGGAAACACACTGAACTACAAATATTGCGGGTAGTGAAGACCAGGTTGATTATCTTCTAGAATATTTGGTTTGAGTTTTGCAACGAAATCAAATATTACTGGAGAGAAGATAAATAAAAGGAATAAATGGGAGGAAAACCAAGTATTCCGGAAGGATCTCCATTGGATGTAGTCCTGGAGAAATGGAAAACTCTCCCGGGAAAATCTGATTTAAAGAAAAGTCGACTTATTAAATTATGTGTGGATACATGGCCAGAATTGGGAGAAAAGATTTGGCCACGTATTGGAACATTTGAAAAGGGTATACTGAGAAATTTAAAAGGTGTTTTAGAGGTATCATATCCTGGACATTTAGAATACTTGTATGTTTGGATCCATGTTGCAGTAGGTTTTAAAATTAAGCCTTCTCAGGTATTTTTTCAAAGTACTGATCAGAAAGTTTCTATTGCAACTGCACCCCCACCTCCTTATTGCCCTCCAGAGGAAAGTGCACTTCCTCAGGAGGGACTTTATCCATTGTTGAGTAACGTTCAAACTGTAGTAACAGCACCCGCAGTTGCGGCAGTTCCTGCAGTAGGGGGAGCTCCTGCAATTCCAGCAGTACCAGCACAAGTACAGAGTTTTACAACATATGTGCATACTCCTTTTAAACCTAGAGATTTGGTATTGTGGTCAACTACAACACCTAAATTAGCAGAGGATCCTGCAGGATTTTTGAGTCAATTTGGGACAATAATGAATACTTACCATTCCACTCCAAGTGATTTACATCAATTATGTACATCCTTATTGAGTCCGGCTGAAATGATTGATTTAAAGCGGAGGGTAACTGAGGAATTGAATAGAGCTCCTTTAATGGGAGCTGGTGGTCCACTAAATGCATACCCAGATCCTACTTTTCAGCCTGACCCAAATACTCCTATGGATCGAACCCTGATGCATCAATATCAAATTATGATCCAGACTATTTTGACACGAATGGGACAAAAAACTGTAAATTGGTCAAAGGTAAAATTGGTGCTCCAAGATAAAGATGAAATGCCAGCTGACTATTTGGTTCGCCTTTCCCGTAGTCTCCGCATGTATGGTGGTATTGATCCTGAGGCAGTAGCGAATGCTTCCTTGGTGGTTGGAATTTTTGTAGATCAGGCAGCCCCAGATATTAAGGAGTATTTTGTGAAGCATAAACCTGGTTGGCAGGGAGATACTGTGGCGCAAGTATTGGCTACAGCGCATCATGTATTTTGTGGAAGACAGGAAAAATTGAAGAAGGAAAAGAAAAAGCAGGGAGAAGCAGATATGAAAATTTTGGCAGCAGCGCTCACAGAAGGATTTGCTGGAAGCGCTCGCAGCAGGGGCCGTGGTAGAAGAGGAAGAGGATTTTCAAGAGGGGGATGGAGAGGAGGAGAGAGAAATGTTGATGAAAGTGAGAAGGGATGTTGTTTTCTTTGTAAAAAGCCAGGACACTGGAAGAAAGATTGTATTTTGAGACAACAGTCTAGTCAAATACAAGGAGCTGAGGTGATGTCACAATGACTGATAGAAAGAGACTTAGGAACAGAAGTGAAAAAGGCAGAGACTGGGGAAATGCCGAATTCATGGAAATTAAAATTAAATAAACCATTTTTGACTTTGACCATTAATGGACAGCCATACAATTGTCTTCTGGATACCGGTGCGGCCAGAAGTATGATAAATAAAACTGTTTTGCCTTTCTCTGGATATAGAGAAAGGGTGGTAGGAATCGATGGGATTTCTTCTTCCACTCCCCTTAGCACTCCGGTGCAAGTTAAAATTGGGCCCCTTACATGTGATCATTCGTTTCTTATGATGTCTAAAAGCCCTGTGAGCTTATTGGGGAGAGATTTATTGGCAAAATTAAATGCCACTATAAAATGTACTGCTGATGGTGTGTTTGTGTCCCTTCCTGCTGAGAATGTATTGGCTTTTATGAGTGAAACAGAAGAAATAGATGGCAACACACTCCCACTGGAGCTCCAGGAAATACCCTCTCATTATTGGGCAGAAGATTCTGGGGAAGTAGGGCTCTTAAAGTCAGCTGCCCCAGTTAAGATCACTGTCCGTAATGACATGGTACCCCCAAGGGGAAAACAATATCCCCTTTCAAAAGAAGCCCAAGAATGTATAGGGAAAACAATTGAGAAATTTTTAGAACAGGGAATTTTGGTTCCGTGTTCATCTCCTTGTAATACTCCGATAATGGCTGTGAAAAAAAAGAGTGAACCGGGGAAGGCTCCCACTTATCGCTTAGTAATGGATATGAGGAAAATTAATGAATATGTAATCCCTAGACACAATGTGGTCCCGAATCCTGCCACCATTATGTGTAGTATACCTATTTCTGCACAGGTGTACACAGTTTTGGATTTAAGCTCTGCTTTTTTTAGTATTCCAGTACATAAAGATTCTCAGTATTTATTTGCTTTCACATGGCAAAATAAAATTCAATATACTTGGCAAAGATTAGTTCAAGGTTATGTAGAAAGTCCAACAATATTTACACAAATTGTACACCAAGATATACAAGGAATTATATTTCCTAGACAGTCCACACTTGTGATTTATGTTGATGATTTATTATTATGTGCAGAAATGGAGGAAAATTGTAAAATTGATTCAATTCACTTGATCAAGGCCTTAGGAGAACATGGACATAAAATTGCAAAAAGAAAATTACAATGGTGTAAAAGAGAGGTGGAATATTTGGGACATGTTTTGTCAGAGGGAACTAGGAAATTGTCTTGTAAGCGTATACATTCAATAACGCAGGCAAAGGTGCCAAGGACAAAAAGTCAAATTCGTGCTCTGTTAGGAATGTTGGGTTATTGTAGAGCATGGATCCCTAGTTTTTCACAAATTGTTAAACCGTGGTTAGAGAAGATAAGAGCAGAAGCCCCAGAAGAAATTGAATGGACTAAAGCAGATGAGAATGCCTGGAAAGAAGTAAAATCACTTTTAGTCTCTGCTCCTGCCCTAGGTCTCCCTGATTATCAGAAAGATTTTATTTTATTTGTACATGAAAGAAAAGGTGTTGCATCTGGGGTTTTATGTCAATATTTGGGTTCGCATCGGAGACCTATAGGGTATTACTCAGCACAATTGGATCCAGTTGCACAGGGATATGCTGCCTGCTTAAGGAGTATAGCTGCAGCAGCTTTGATTGTTGAAAAAGTACAAGATATTGTGCTTGGACACCCATTACAATTATGGGTTCCACATGCTGTTTCTGCGTTATTAACGCAAAAGAATACTCAACATTTTACAAATGCAAGATATACAAAATATGAGACTTTATTATTGCAAACTCCTGAATTGACTGTGTTAAGATGTAACGTACTTAACCCTGCCACTTTATTACCAGAAATGGATACAGAGGCTCCACATGATTGCATTGAAGTAATTAAGGAAGTACAATTGCCAAGAGATGATTTAACTGATATGCCCCTAGTGGACTCTGAATTAATGTGGTTTGTAGATGGATCTTCAAAGATAATAGCAGGAGTCAGAAAGACTGGTTTTGCTGTTGTCTCATTGACAGAAATTATCATTTCTGGACCTCTTCCAGGACATAAAAGTGCACAAGCTGCAGAACTTATAGCGTTAACAAAAGCATGTCAAAAGGCGAAAAACAGAAAATTAACTGTGTATTCTGATTCAAAATATGCAATTGGAGTATGTTTTGCAACAGGATCGTTGTGGAAAGAAAGAGGATTTATTACTGCAGATGGCAGACCCATTTCCAATGGAGCAGAAATAGATGCCCTCCTGGGTGCTATACATCTGCCCCTTGCCCTCGCAATTGTTTACTGCAAAGCGCACGGTTCGGGGACTGATGAGGTGACAAGAGGAAATAGGAGAGCTGATGATGAAGCTAAGGCAGCCGCTCTTCGTCCTTTACCCTTTAATCTGATGGCGGCAGCAGAAGTGGATGTGCCTCCTTTGATGTCGAAAGATTTAAGTATTTGGTGGGAAAAGGCGGGTGCAACGGAAAAGGAGATATGGAGAGCGGCGGGCGCAGAGGAAAAAAGTGAAGGGCAGTGGGAAATGCCAGACGGGAGATTAGTATTGCCAAAAGCAGGATTGAGGGCAGTGGTTACAAAACAGCATAATCAGGGGCATGAGGGACAGACTGGATTGGCATTAGCAATTGCAAGAAATTGGTTTGCCCCTGGGGTTCATCAGATGGCAAAAAGGGTGGTACAAGCTTGTACTGTGTGTGCTAAGGAAAATGCAAAACCTCAGCCTCCGGGCCAAATAGGGGGAAGGCCCTGGGTACAGCTCCCTTTTGAATCAGTCCAAATTGACTTTGCCCATATGCCACGCTTCCAAAAATATCAATGGATGTTAGTAATTTTAGACAAGTTGACAGGCTGGATAGAGGCATTTGCATGTACACATGCAACTTCACGAGAAGTAGCTAGGCATATGATGAAGGATATTATTCCCCGTTTCTGCCCACCTAGAATAGTGGACTCAGATCAAGGGTCTCATTTTACTGCTTCCTTAATGAGAGACTTGTCAAAATGCTTAGGGCAACAATGGGTTTTACATACTCCCTATCATCCACAATCCTCAGGTCAAGTAGAACGCATGAATGCTACCCTCAAGAGAAAACTTACAAAAATGTGCATTGCTTCAAAATTGGCATGGCCAACTGCCCTCCCTTTGGTTCTTTATTCTATCAGAACCACTCCAAGGCAACCTACAGGTTTGTCACCATATGAAGCATTGTATGGGAGGGCCCCCCCCCCCAATAGGAGGAGAATATGCAAGGCCATATGTAACTTTACTAGGAGGGGATGAAGATCTTGTTGCTTATATTATACAGCTCCAGAAGCAGTTCCAGAAGATCAGGCGGCACGTGATAGATGCCCAACCTTTGCCATTGGATACTCCTGCACATCCTTTCCAGGCTGGTGATGAAGTATACGTGAGACTCTGGACAGCAGACGGTTTGGAGGAACGATGGTCAGGCCCTCATCTTGTATTGATGACCACTCATACTGCGTTGAAGGTAAAAGGAAAAGGGGCTTGGATTCATTACACGCATTGTGCTAGGAAAAACCCACAAGGACCTTTTGATCTCGCTGGCGCGGGAGGGGTCGAAAGTGAGGACGTCTCGCTACGAGGGATCAACACGTGTCCTTCTCCGAATTGCGTGGACGAAGCAGGACAAGAAGCAGAGGCAGAGGAGGAACAGGCTCATCATCCAAAAATTGACAAAACGTGGGCAGTGTTGCCCACACCAGAATTACACTCTCCTTCAGTGGAACCGCAGTGGACAGTGAGATTTACTGATAAAGAAACACACCCTTTAAAGTTAAGGTTCCAAAAGAAATAAATATGAAAGTAATATTCATTTTATATTGTATAAAATTTTGTATACCAAAAGGATAGTCAAATTGGTTTAAAAGACATGCTTTAGAAATGTTTAATCGCTGGGGGAATGATTCAATTCTGTATTATGAACATCCAGCAGCCATAAGAGCATTTTCAGTATTACCTGCTCTTATTGAAAGACCAGATGTAATAGTTGGAGCATTACAGCAAAAGAATACTTTGTTTTCTGATCCCAGTAATTTAAATGAAGTTGACTTCAGAAAGTTTAAATATAGCATATATACCCCTGGGATGTGTTTTTGTTGTCACCATTCAGGAATATGGAATGAAAAATGGAAAGATTGGATAAGACAAAGGGATTTCTTGAGGAATTTGGGAAATTACTCTACTTGCACAGAAAAGTTTTGGTTATAGGGAAACTCTAACTCCTCATATCATACTAAGGTACTGTTAAATGAAACTGTGTTCCATGAGATGTACCCTTATTATCCTATATTTCATCCCACCTATCAAGGAATAGGAAGTATTTGTTCAGGATGGCAACTTAGAGATCCAAATCTATGGTTTTTCTATGATGGTTGGGCAACAAACTATCACTCAGGAAATTACCAGTGTGTAGGAGTAGGATATTTGACCCTACCGGTCCAAATAAGTAAATCAGAAATGAATAAAAGAAAAAAAAGGGCAACTCAAGGAGGAGCTGGTGAATTGTTAGGAAAGCTTGGACCAAATTGCAATGATATGGTTATAATAGGAAAACAACTGTCAAAAACTGAAGGAGACAGAGTGGGCGGTGGATTAATAACAGGAATTTTAACCTTAGGTGCTTATCCTGGAATAATAGCACAAGAAAATAGAAAGAGTATTTTGGGTCTTACATGCCGTTTAGAAAAAACTATTAATGCAACAGGGATAATTGTACGGGCAATGCAGTCAGAGATTGGAGAATTAAATCAAGAACCAGCATAGAATGGCTCTTGACTACCTCCTAGCAAAGCAAGGAGGTTTTTGTAAAATTATCCAGAAAGGTTGCAAAGTAGTTTTTCATGATATGAATAAAACTATCGAAGATGAGTTGTCAAAATTACAAGAAATGGTAATAGACAATTACTCTGGAGTAACAAATCCATGGGATTGGTTAAATTCCTGGTTGCCAAATTGGAATTGGTTAAAACAAATAATTATATTTGTATTGATTATAATAATGATTGTTTTAATTACTCCCTGTGTCTTTCAATGTATGATGAAGTTTTGGAAAAAAGGAGTGCATAAACAGATGTTAATTATGTATCAGAACATGCCTGGTGAAAGTATAACTGACAATAGGATGAGAGAGCTACAAACTTGGATTGAATTATCTAGTCTGGAGAATGATCCTAATGACGTTTAAAGACGCATTGGATCAAAACGGAGGAGTGTTGTAAGATAATTCAAAATTCCCTTATACGTGCCTCTAGTTAAAGCACGTAGGGGAATTGATAAGTAGCTACATTCCTAAAAGCAGAAGGACAAAGGTTAAAGCAGGAACTGACACATCAGTGAACCCTGTTTTCTTAAGAGACAGGCTATCTGACAAAGATTACAATGATTGTGTATTCCGTCTCGTAGTTAAGGATAAGACTTAACTGAATCCACATCAAGAAGATTCTTTGAAGCCTATGTGTATTCAAGATAATTCAGAAATCAATTACTGTTTAACCGAGCAGAGATCCATGTATCCTTGTGAGATTTTTCTATTTAAGGTTGATCAAAATATGTATTCAGTACCATTTCTAGGTTTTGATTCCTAAATGGTCACTTCTTGCAAGAAGGAGAATTAAAGTTTTCGATCTTACACGTGTCTTTCGTCTGATTGGGATAGAGACGGTTGGGACACGGAAATACATGAGTCTGATTTCAAGACTCTTACCACAGTATCTAAACCCTATATGAATAAGGACATGAAGTTTTTATTTTGTACTAAACATGCATAGGATGAATTAGTAGCTCCTAACTAATATAAAAATGAAGAAAGGAACAAAGCTCAATTTCATGCCAAAACAAAACAAAAACAAAAACTTGCGAACTGGGACGGACTTGAGTCAATAAGCTCGAGTTTTGCTGATTTGTACATCCCTAGGCTTGCTTGGGGATCAAATAGGGGCCCATGGGGAATGGAAATCAGCTACTTACAAGATCATACAGACTTTAAAAAACAGTTCAGAAACTTCAGCTGGTCCAAAGGAGGGCAGCAAGATTGTTAAGGGGGACTTTTCCAGCTTCACTGGCTGCCAGTCCAGGTCCGAGCCTGATTCAAAGTGCTGGTATTAACATTCAAAGCCCTAAACGGCTTGGGGCCAAGTTATCTGAAGGAACACCTTCTCCCATATGTACTTGCCTGGACCCTAGGATCATCTTCTGGGGTCCTTCTCCATGAGCCCCTGAAAAGGAAGTGAGGCAGGTGGCTTCCAGGAGGAGGGCCTTCTTTGCTGTGGCACCCTGACTGTGGAATGAGCTCCCCAGAGAGGTTTGCCTGGCACCTACCTTATACTCTTTTTGACTCCAGATGAAGACCTTTTTATTTTCTCAGTATTTTAACATTTTAGTATCCTAGTCTTTTAACTTGCTGCTTTAAATCTGTATTTTAAATCTCTGTATTGCTTCTCATTTTTATTCTGGTTGTACATTTATATTGTGGTTTAAATTTCATACTTAAGTTGTATTTTATGGTTTTAATTTTTCTGAACCGGCCAGAGAGCTTCGGCTACAGGGCAATATAGAAATGCATTAAATAAAATGATGACTATTCATGGAGGATAACATTATCAATTGCTACCAATCCTGATAACTATATGCTACCTCCAGTATTAGAGGTAGTATGTCTATGTACACCAGTTGCTGAGGAACCTGGCTGGGTGGGTGCTGTTGCACTCATGTTCTTCTGGTGGGTTCCTGGTCAACAGCTGGTTGGCCAGTGTGTGAACAGAATGCTGGACTAGGTGGACCTTGGACTCATCCAGCATGGCTCTTCTTATGTTCTTAAGTTCTTATGCTTTGGTACCAAGATCACACCAGATGGGAGCTGCAAGTTTGCCACATCAACTGGGCTCACATTAGCAGTCTGTCCCATGGTAAACACTGACTCCTGCCATCCACCACTAGTATGGATGGCCAGGAGGGGGGAAGTGGCCAGCAGCAGATAATGTCTGCCCCATGTCAGGATCCACGCCCAATGCCTCGGCCAATCCTATTCAAGCTAAAGCCAATAAAAGTGGTGGCCAATTTTATTACCTCATCTAAGTCCATGTGCCTACTTTTTCCTCCCTTCATCGTCCCACACAATGCTGCCCCACATCATGAAGCTGTTATACTTTCATCACAGTCCTAGTAATTGCACTCTCCCCACCCCTGCAATAAATCCACTCCGCTGTACCACAAGTTATAATTGTCATGAACTATTTATGCTTTGAACCAATGTCTTCAAGCTGAGGTGAACCACCCACCTCCCACCCAGAGAAAGTTTACTGGGATGAAAAAAGAAGATGAAGGAGCACAAGGAATATTTCCGAGGCTAGTGATCAAAACCAAGACCCATACTTAACGCAAACAGAGATGTCTTCAAAATTACACGAAGTCATCAAACAGCGACAAATCTTATTTGCACTGCTGAAATTGCTGACAACTTAATTGTCCTTCTCTCTATGAAATTTCAGTCACAGGTCTCAAGAAAACCCTGTAAAAGCAAACATGTCAGACAGGTGGATGTTTGTTCAAATGTGTGAGCAATGTGTGCATTCAAGAAGTAGTCTGGACTTGTTCAGAGTTCTCTGTTTTGGACCTATTTATTTATTTTATTTGTACCCTGCCTTTCTACCAAAAAAAAAAAATGGTGCTCAAGGTGGCTTTCAGAAAACAATGAAAATGGATTGAAACAATACAATGCATTAAAATACAATAAAAACTTAATGAATACTGAACAAAAAATTTAAAACCAGCACCCAAGACAAATTCTTGACTGAGTTGGGGCTCTCAAGACTTGGATAACACTATGCATGAGTCAGTTCAGATGCATAACCGTCTGGCCAATGATGGTGGAGTGAGCATATGATCACATCAAATAATGTATGTTTATGGCCTTCCAGATGACGTTCCATACACACAAGAGTCCATTTTATACAATTCTTCTCCCTCAAGTAAAGGGAAAAAGATCAGGTATACAGGCCTCCACATGGAAGGCTACTTTGTCCTCCACATCTGAAAGCCAAACTAGAGGTGAACCAGGAGCAACATTTCGTGCTTCCTTGTTTCTCCACTGGCTAAATAATTTCCTAAACAAAATCGTTAACCATGCTTTCCCACTTTCAAGTGGATAAAGTATATCAGGTGAATATATCAATGCATCACCCATCCCTGCCCAATGGAACAAAGATCTCCAGCCGTAAGTTCCCTGGGAGTATGGCCTCCATCCTCATCCGTCAGTCAGGGAACCAAGGGCCACTAGGGGGCTGCACCCCCTGCCATTCAAGAAAAAATATCATGGCAAGGGGAGACCAACCTAGTCTCATACATCATCCAAAGAGGCAGTAGCTGCAGGGAGCTTGTTTCACTTTTCTCTGCCATAAATAATCACTATAAGAACATTGAAACTAAGAACTGGTGCCTGGATTTTATTTTATTTTTCCTTCCCTCCCAATTCTTTTTCCTTCTGTGTTGTGCCTTTTAGATTTCAAGCCTCAAGGGAAGGCCTCTCTGAAAGCCTTTATTCGCTGAAGAAAAGGCAAAAACTCTATAAATACATAATAAATAAAATACATAATAATAAATAAATAAAACCTTTCATCTAGGGTTGTCCATCATGGGAATATCCAGCTGGAGGATTCTTGCGACAGATCGGGCTTAGCTTGCATTAGTGTGCAGACCTGTTCTGCAGTTCCCAAATTCCGACACTTTACTGGTGTGTGTGTGCAAAATCAAGGGCCAATTTGCACAAACTGGTGGCCATAAAAATGCAATTTGCGCAAAATGGTGGCAATTTGCACAAACTGATGGCCATAGTGCAATTTGTGCAAAATGGTGGCTGTCAATGGTCTAATTTGCATAAATGAGTTCATTACAGGCACAATTTTGCACTATTTTCTAGAGATGTGCACAGCCGAAATTATCGTATCATATCATTATTGGAAATTCTGACATAAAAAAAATTTGGATCCGATCATATCAGGGGGTACCCGGATTTGATTGGATCGGAAAGCGATAAATATCGGAAGTTCCGATACGATAACAGTGTTTTTCCCCATAAGTTTGCATTGGGGGAAAGAAAGCTTTCCTCAAATGTAAGTCTATAGGGAAAAACACTGGGCCGGCACTCCCTCCCCCCACGCACGCTCCTTACCCCCCGCCACCGCCGCCATCACTGCCACCCCATAGTACTGCTAAACAGGCTTTTTGGCTTGTTTGTTAGTACAGAGAAGTGCTGAGTGATGCCGTCATCATTCGGCACAGCTCTGTACTGACGAACAGGCCAGAAAGCCTTTTTAGCAGTACTACGGGGTTGCAGTGGCGGCAGCAGGGAAGGCCCAGGTAAGGAGCGAGAGCAGGGAGGGAGGGAGGGAGGGAGGGAGGGGAGGAAGGGTTCCCCCTTACCTTGGCCTTGTCTGCTGCCGTCCACTGCCATCTGCTGCTAGGAACAACTGAGAACTAGGCCCTATCTGATCCGATCTGAAATCCACATGTTTGATAATTATTGGACATATTGGATTATCGGACCTAGGGCTGGCCCTCCCTCCCTCCCTCCCCCCTCCCACTCGCGCTCCTTGCCTGGGCCTTGTCGGCTGCCATCCGCTGCCATCTGCTGCTAGGAACTACTGAGAACTAGGCTTTGCAGCCTAGTTCTCTATAGAGTGACAGCACTCTGGGTGACGACATCACCCGGTGCGCCGGCGCTCTACTGAGAACTACGTTGCAAAGCCTAGTTCTCAGTAGTTCCTAGCAGCAGATGGCAGCGGATGGCAGCCGACAAGGCCCAGGCAAGGAGCACGAGTGGGAGGGGGGAGGGAGGGAGGGAGGGCCAGCCCTAGGTCCGATAATCCAATATGTCCAATAGTTATCAAACATGTGAATTTTGGATTGGATCAGAAAGGGCCTGAGGGAATGTGTATCGTTATTGTTAATCGGATGTCTGATAACGACCTTATCAGTTCATTATCAGCCATTGTAATGATACGATACAAATCCCTACTATTTACAGCTACCGTTTTGCACAAATCATGATTTTGCACACACACACAGAAACAAAAAATCTGTGGGTTGGGCCAACTTGTCACATGCCAAGTTGGAGTCGGGGGGGGGGGTTGATGCAGAAAAAATGCACTGCACTCCACCCCAACCAAATTCTTCTGACATCCCTGTGGTAAAGCGGTAGGATGGGGGTAATTTTGATCAGGAAAACACCCCACAAGTACGAGGTAAACATGCCGCCATCTCTTGTTGCTGCTCCAATACTTGGCATCTGCATTAAAGAAAAAAGAAATGTTAGGAGGAGAGACTATCTATGTTTCTTGGGTCTCATCTAGTGTGGCCCTGAAGCACAAACTGGTCTCTTATCACCAATGCAATCATTATAAACTTATTTCTTTATAGTAGGGCTGGGTGAGAATTTTGTTTTAGTTTGGTTTGGATCGGAATTTACATATTTGCATATTAGGGACAAAAGGACTTGAGCCATTAAAAAAAAACAGAATGTGGGGGAAAACAAAATTGACAGTTCCGTCTAATCAAGGCGCAGGGCTTTGAGTGCTTAGCTAGTAAAAGTCAAGGTTTGTATCTCTGTGTATTTAACCATGTCAGTGCTTAATTAGGGTTTTTTTCCTAAGAGGTGTCTCATCTTTAACAGCTCTATGGCAGGCAGCTACAACGTGTTATCTCCATTCTGGGAACAGCTATTGAATTTGGCTGATATGGGGAGAATTTTGTTTTCATTTAGTTTTTTATAAGATTTTATCAAAATTCACAAAATTGCTCATATTCAGAAGAGAAAGAATTTGAGATTAAACACACCCACACATACAGAATGTGGGGGAAAGCAAAACCAATAGATTCACCCATCCATGGTGTGTAGTCATATTAGTGAACAAACTATATAGACAAGCCCAAAGGAATTTATTAATGAAGTTCACTTATAACTTTATTTAAGTTACAAAGTACACAAGTACCGAAATGAAGATTTACTCTATATCAACTTCCCTGTGGGTGGAAGTCATGTTAGGAGTCTCTCCTCCATGTGTTTCTGCCATCTGAGGTAAGGCAAATGGTAAACTAAGGGAGAGCTGTCTCAGTGATGGAGCTCTTCCCAGGTAGGCCTGCCTTGCACCAATGCTTAGGCTGACCAGATAAAATCCAGGTCAGGGCTCATGTAACTTTATCAGTTGTAGAGAAAAGGGAATTTCAGCCAGTGTCATTTGTATGCAATTAGTTCCTGGTGAAATCCCCTCTTCATCACAACAGTTAAAGTTGCAGGCACTATACTAGAGTGACCAGATACAAAAGAAGGCAGGGCCCCTGCAACTTTAACTGTTGTGATGAAGAGGGAATTTCACCAGGAACTAATTGCATACAAATGACACTGGCTGAAATTCCCTTTTCTCTACAACTGTTAAAGTTACATGAGCCCTGACCTGGATTTTATCTGGTCACCCTACCAATGCTCACCTTTTAGTACCAGGCAAAGACATTTCTATTCTCCCAGGCTTTGTGGGGAGAGAGAGAGAGAGAGAGAGAGAGAGAGAGAACAGGCTGTGGTTTATTGTAAATTTTTTTGGTATTTTTTCTTGTTTTTTATAAACTGAGGGTGGTATATACATCTTCCAAATGAACACCTACATAAATCATAAAGTTCAGTTGGTGACCTTTGAAGACACTTTTCCAGGAAGCTGTCCTGTGAACACCCAAACCTAATGCATGGGAACTATGCCAGAACTCTGATGTGACGTCTGTGCTCCCACATGGGTCCCATTTATTCCAATAGAGATAGCATGGGAGAACTCCTGAGAGCTTCGTGCCTCTTGCACTTTCGTCTCCTTGCACATCTGTGTTGTGAGATTGGCTTTCATTGCAGGCTTTTGCGACTTCATTTCCTGTTATTCAGGCCTGTTGAAATCTCCATACCAGTTACCTGCCCGAGCATGCCACATCAGAAGCCGAACATACCGCTGAACTGATGTCGGAATACATTTCCAGCACAGTGTAGCATCTGCCTCCTTTATTCTGATGTTGTGAGAACAACAGGCTTTGATAGGCTGAGAAAGTGCTACAGTTATCAGAACAGATGTGCTTCTGTGACTAAAGGAAGATGGGCCAATAAAACAATAGCAGATCTCACATCCATAATAATTACTTTGAAGAATGCTCCCCAGGCATCTAGTGTGTCAGCACAGCACAATATTGCAGACAACAGCCCAAAGTATAGTGCTGCAGTCAAGCCCTTTCTACACCATAGGGAGGGAGGGAGGGAGGGAGGGAGGGAGGGAGGGAGGGAGGGAGGGAGGGAGGGAGGGCGATCCTGGAAGTACCTAATACACACCATCGGTGCACAGTGAAGGACGGAGGGTGATCCCGGAAGTACCTAAAAGCCTGGTGGGGAAAGGGCCTCAGTCTAGTCTTTGCATCCAGAACTTGCATACAATAACACAATAGACTACTGAGGAGGATCTAAAAGGGACCCTTGTGAAAGACATTTTTGCACTAACACAAGGACAGTTTTCCACCTTGCAGCCTTGCCCAAGCTGTTGCTCTCCTGCTTTGGACTACAACTTGACCACTGGCCATGCTGACTGATCTGACAGTAGTTGACCTCCCAAACATACGATACCAGGTTGGGGGAGGCTGAGCTACAACAGAGCTCAAGAAACTAAATCCAATGATGTTGTTCTGCTCACCTGATTTCTTGAACATGTGGAAGCTTGTGAAAGACTGCAGAACCAATTACAAAACTGTACTAACTCTTCTGCAAGCATTTGCAGACCAGTATTAGTGGCTATTTTCCCTCCACCCATCATTTATTTTTACTCTAATCCAGGGGTGCAAAACAAATGCAGTTCATGGACCACAGGCAAACCCCCTCCCCAAGCCTTGCCTTGCAACCTCCAGAGCCTTAACTTCTGCAAATAAAAAAGGGGATAAGGAAGAAAAAAAATGCCCTAGAAACAGGCTCTATGGAGCATCCTAGGAAGTCATGCTTGAAGGTCCCTGCCAGCTTTCTAGGACATTCTGGGAACACTGTAGG
Source organism: Anniella stebbinsi (assembly GCA_029215795.1). Taxonomy (NCBI): domain Eukaryota; kingdom Metazoa; phylum Chordata; class Lepidosauria; order Squamata; family Anniellidae; genus Anniella; species Anniella stebbinsi. The sequence goes on along the minus strand of JARDYH010000003.1, from coordinate 95,058,926 downwards.
AATGAGGCATCTATGGCAAGAACCACAGAGCCCATTCTTAGAGCATTGTCTCTTTTCCCAATTTTGGAATGGATGAGGAGGGGAGGGGGGAGGGGAGGGGAGGGGGCTTTGGCACCTTGGTGCTGTGACACGGAACAGATGATGTTGCTGCAAGACCAAGTTTGGATGCTGCTGGGGTGTGAATGGAACATGTGTGAGCTATGTACATGTGCACATGTGCAGCTCCCACCACCACAGGAGACACCTGATGTGTCCCTTGGGGCCTAGAAGTTTGTGCACCCTGGTTTATCTCATTCTGCAAGCTGAGGCCATTTCTGCCTCACTCTAAAGATGCAGCAGCTCATACTGTATATTCTCCCAATTTTGACTGGTTGCTCTAAAGTGATTTGGGGAGCATTGACTTGAAGTGACTGGACCTGCCACATTGCAGCACATCCAGTTTGCATTTGACATGTCAGGAAATGGGATGCAGTTTCAACCAGCTCACACACAGTAAAGGTCCTTTTGATGTGTATTTGTCCCCCACCTCTTATGTTTTATAACCAAAACTGCCCAGAGAGCTTTAGCTATGTGGCGGTATAGAAATGTAATAAATAAAATAAGAAATAAAAAGCAAAAGGGCATGGCTACAGTATCCAGTCCATTCTTATTTGAGATCTGCTTGCACAGACTAACAGAATGCCAGGGCAAAAGGGATACAGCTTGGCCATCATCTTGGTAATTAGAATGACTTTTAAAACATGTGTTCACGCACACAACCCAGATGGTCCACATTCTTCCCAGCACTTCTGCTGAAGCATGCAAGCACAATGGTATGTGTGGTAGACAATTGCTCCAACTTAAGTGCTTCTGAAACACTGCAGAGATCAAACATCCATCCCTGTACACACAGAGCACAAATCAAATGCAGGCTCCAGAGAGCCCTCTGACACTTAGTTCTGACATGTGGCAGCAAGCCTTTCTTGCTATCCAACCTGCATTTTGTAACTCTACCAAAATATGAATTGGTTGTGTGTGTGTGTGCACACATGTATGCAAAATAACATTTTGCATGCAGCACAATCTGATCATCTTAGAATTACTCCAGGAGTATTCAGAGGCCTGGCAAGCCAATTTCCTGATGCAACAGGTAACTCCAGTAAACTGAGATGTTCCCGGCTTCCAATTTTTAGAGATTCATGGGGGAAGAATCACATTTCCCCACTGTTGCCTCCTGCTTCCTTCCCACAAAAGGGATGAGCAGCTTCCTCTTTCTTCACACAGGGAAGACAGAGGAAGCAAGCGATGACCAAGTGGCCCATTCAGTGGGCGTTTTTTATTGTGCAGTTTCTCCTGCACACAGCAGGAAATGGCAGCCAGTTTCATTATAGCCCCCCCCAAAAAAATCAGATTTTCTGGGTCTTATTTTGTGATGGAAAAAAGAGCAGAAGGAGCGGTAGACCCGCAGGAGGATCGCCACATTGTCAAAATGCCCCATGAGTGGCCAGTCGCCAGTGTGCAATAAAGCATTTGTCTGAAGAAGCTGTTAATCAAAGGGTGACCGAAGGCTCTCTTGGATGATGTTCACCAAAAAGATATACTTACAACATCTGAAAAATCTAGTTTGGAGTTTGAGTCAGAAATGAGACAGCGCTTGTTCCCAGAGTGGGTGTTTTAAAGGCATTCTCTCCTTTCCTTCACTGTGTACGTCTAGGGATGGGCAAAATGGCCATTTTTGAGCTCATCTAAATTCTTTGAAAATTATTTTGAAGCTCACTTCAGCTTGCTCCCGCTTTCATTTTTTGACTTGTTTTGGGCTCATTCTAATGGGAAACGTGCAGATTTCAAATGGGGAAACTGTGCATTTCTGTGCATATGTTTCAAAAGTGTGCATTTCCTCCCATTGACTAAAGCATGAAAATGTGTATTTTTAAAGTACATTCAAAATGCACAGGCTTTTGTTTTTTTAAAAAAAACATGCTTTTTTTTTTTAACATGATTGCAAATTCACTTCTTGAAAAAAGGTATTCCTGCTTGCGGTCATGTTCAGGATTGCCAGCAGGACAAGTTTGCATGATTTGCAAACAGAAACAAAATTCTCATGTATCCCTATCATGATCTCCCAATAACTTATTTTTGTCTCTCCCACGCTCGGAAATATTGGCCAAGTATGGATCTATTTCAAGTCCTGAAGCCATATGAAGCTTCAGAAATGAATACTGTTTTCCTGCTTGTGGTCTCTCTCTCTCTCTCTCCCATGCACAAATGTATTGGAAATTGTTGGATCAACTGACCAGTAGTTTGCCCTGCAATAAAGCATTTATTTATTTAAAACAGCCCCCCCACACACAGTTGTCTTTCTTTTTTAAAAAAGTGACTAACAAAAAGAAACTAAAATATAGGTTCTGTTGGAAAACTCAATTTAGAACCAGCATTGTCCAGGGGCCCCAATATAAAGGTTCTCTCTCATTCCTCCAAAAAATAGCCACAAAAAACTCTTGACCAAATCAAATAATTCTAACCTGTCATTGGAAGGAGAGAAAGGAAGAAGCCAGCCACCCATATAGCATTCTGGATGGACGGACATGGAGCATGTTCTTTGAGGATGATTGCAACACACAGGAAGGCTCCTATGGGAGAAATTGGCTCTTCAGCTATCCCAAGCCCAAACCATTTAAACTTTACATGTTAAAGTGTCATAAAAGTAAGCACTAGCTGGTACAGATCATTTTAAAAAAAAACCTCAGATCAATTAATAATCTAGCTGTCACATTCCGGACCCACTGCAGTTTCGGAATACCTGATAAGGGCATCTTCACATTAAACACATTGCAGTAGTCTATCTTGTAGATTACTAAGGCATGGATGATAACCAGACATATATATATATATGTATATATATATATATATATATATATATATATAAATGTATATATATATATATATATATATGCATTTAGAGATTTTATTATATTAAGCGGTATATAGGTATTAATAATAAATAAATAGGTAAATAGGTAAATCTGTAGAGCTCAGCTGTTTGGATTTTTGCATCCTCCTGGGATTACATGGCACCTTGAGGTTTCTCCTGTGCTCCAAAGCGTATAACTGAAATAAAAGGAAAACAGCAGGTTCAACGTAAGTAAGCCCACCCTATGACCTCTGCCTTACCCTTCCTATCTATGGAGAAAGTAATGGATGAACGTCAAGCACCCAATGACACATTCCAGCCAGTGTTAGAACAACATTGTTTGAAATGTGTTTGCCACATTATAGCTGTTCAAGTGCACCAGAGCATTATGCTGCGATGGGACTTATTTATTGTTAGTTAATATGCCATCCTTCGATATAAAACTGTTCAACTTAGGTCACAACAATATATTCCAAGAGAAGAATGTGTTCTCACAACAAATGTTTCCAGCATGGGAGACAAGACCTACTTCTTGGAACCTAAAATGGTTGGTAGGGATGGAAGAGAATTTCATTAGGTCTACATTTTTAAGCAAACAGAGCTAATTCCCAGTTCTTGGACTAATGTGTGGATTAGAACACAGCTATCCTTTAGATTGTGCCCTTATCTGTATTTTGAAATGTCATAAATTGTGACAAAAATTTGTATTTTAAGAAACGTTCAATAGAAAATGTACATGTTAGGGGAAGTTGCACATAAAAATAAACATGAACTTTTGTGCATCCCGCTCCCTGCAAAATGAAAGAACGAAATGGACTTATGTGGATCTTTTCACAGATCGAAGTGGATAGAAAGGACTTATGATTGGATACATGCAAAACTGACATGGACCAGCTACAGATGGATTCATCCATCCCTAACAGTAGGTTGGTCTGTGTAATGGTTAATCTTCATGAAGTTCAATGCAATTTTATGCAATATGAAAATATTGCAGAACTCCTTAATGGGGGAAGAGAATGGGGGTGGGTGGGTTCCAGAAGATTTTTCCATAATAAAAATGTGAAGTCAATCCAAAGTTTCAAAGCTTTCACTGCGTTAAGAGGAACTGTTTCCCCATTAATATTGCACAATAACGAAAATTGTAGAGACTTCATTTTTTCATTAAAAACTTCCTGTGTTGAAGCATGAAACTAGATTGCCCAGTGGTGTATATTCTGGCAAGAATTCAGGCGGTCCTGTCACTTTGTATTTTCTAACTCATTAAAAATAGCTCCATTTGTGAAATGTATTCCAGTCCATAATGAAGTGTGCTAAAAAGTCAACACAGAAAAGAATGTTGAAAGAGGGAAAATTGGAACTATCCATGCCCACCTCATCAGGCCTAAAATTCAGATTAATGCAGTGTTGTAATCTAGCCCCATGAAAGAGGCATCCATTTTTCTACTTCATTCTCAGGTTGCTTTAGAATTTCTTTAAAATTTTGTTTAGTGATGGCCCAATCCCAAATCTGAACCGAATCTGGCTCAACACCAGATCAGGCCAAGAAAGTCTGAAGTGGATCAGGCTGGGCCCAAAGTGCCTTGGACAACCTGATCCAGGGCAATGGTAAGCCACTGTTCCTGGCTGACCACGGTACTTAACTGAGCCATCCTGCAGCCACATGTCCTCAATGAGAGCTGCCACTTTAAAAGAAGATGGGGGAGCTGTAGTTTCCAACATCTAAGGTTGCAAACTAAGGAAATGGCCCTTTATGGTCATCATAGTTTAGATGTAGGAAACACAGATTCCCCATCTTCCTTTAAAATTGTGGCTCTCATTGAGGACACGCATCTGCCGGACAGTTCAGGTAAATCCTGCAGGTGAGTGCAGTGGCTCTGAGTTTGGGAGGGGAGAGGGGGGAGGATGGGGGGAGGGGGAAGAGAAGAAGAAGGAGGGAGTCCAATGAACTCCTGGTTGGCCTCATGCCCAACTTTCCCAGGCACCTGCTGAGCAGCTGCATGGTGGATGCTCAGGAACCTGCAATGGCTGACCTGCTTTGGGATGTATGGATCTCACTTCGGATTCAGATCTGAAGCAGGTCGGCTGGAGCCTGAAGCATTCCAAATCAAATCGGGGCCGATCCAGAAGCTCTGAATCGGCCTCTGAAGAGAATCGGGGGGAGGGGGCTGTGCACAGCTTAGTTTTGAACTTACTTTTTCATTCTGCGGTGGCTGCATTTCTTCCCTTTCCATTAGACATCTTGCCATCACTATGCAGCCTCCCAGGCTGCCCATGCTTCTTGGTATGAAGGGGAAAAAAACATGGTGTCTTCCGCTGGACTTTAATTGAAACATGGGAAGCTGGGAAGGCTGCAGACCACCAGAGAGATGGTTGTACATTTTTACAATGAAAGGCAGGATGCATGCATACACATCCCACCCCACCCCACACCTCAACCACCTCATAACTAAGGTAAGTGCAAGAACCCCAGAAATCATGAGATTTCACACACATGCACCACAACACCTCGGGGGGGGGGGAATCAAAAGCCATTTTTTTAATCAATCTGAATGAGAGGGTCAAAGATGTTCAACACAGAACTAAAGATTTTACAAACGAGAAAAGAATGACAACCCAAACCAAACTAATTATTCCTGAAAGGTCCAAAGAAGCCCATGATTTACCCCTTTATTCGAAAAGAGTGGGACTTGCAACTTCCAGAGGCCACACATTGGTTGCAGCTCCAGCTTCCTCAACACAACACCTTCCATCTATATTACTTCATCCCTTTTTAGCTTCAGCCCTGGGGTATCTTACTTCAAGGCATTAAGGGACTTGATTCCTCAACTTCTCCACATCTTCAGGTTGCCAGTAGCCCTGGAAAATGGCCCAATTCATTCACAGTCAACCATCATCTCCTTCAGACCTTCCAGAGCAAGGTGATGAACCTCTTTCAGCCCAAGAGCAGAATCTTGTTATGGAGAAGCTTTTAGGGGCTGCATTCCAGTCGTGGGTGTGGCCAAAGGCAAAAGGGGCAGGGCCAATGGCATAGGGCGGGGTCAAAATACCAAAGCTTCCATTGTATTTTAGATTAGTTGAGCTCAGTTTTATTGTTATAACCCTCAGTCATTACGTATGTATGTATGTATGTATATTCAAGCTTAAACTTCTTCCTGCTAGTAACCTGGGGCAGAATTACACGTAGTCCTCGATGCGCCCTCCCTGTGCCCTGAACCGCCCTCGGAGCGCTGCACCCCGCCCAGTGTGGTCCAAGCCTCGGAGGCTCTGCTCCCTCCCTCACAGACGCCCTTTTATCCCGGCCGGTCCGGGGAGGGAAGGGGGAAGGTTGCAAACAAAGGCCAGCTATCGGGAGAGGAATTTCCCAATCACCGGCTTTTGTTTACAACCCTCCCCCCTCCCTCCCTGGACTGGACGGGATGAAAGGGCATCTGTGAGGCAGTGAGCAGAGCCTCCGAGGCTTGGTCCACATTGGGCGGGTTGCAGCACTCTGAAGGCGGCTCGGGGTGCAGGGAGGGCGCATCGAGGACTACGTGTAGATCTGCCCTAGGATAGCCATTTCAACTTTTAGAATGGGGGGGGGGGGATGCACAAAAGCTGGGAAACCACTCAACAATCTCAGTTGGGGGGAATGAGTAGATGGGGCCAAGGGAAGGGGGTGGCCTTCTGGGGAATCCTAGAGGGCCAGATTGGGCCCTTAGAAGGGCTAGATTAGGCCCCTGGGTCTGAAGTCCTGCACCACTGTTTCAGAGCCACAAAACACTCTGTAGCAAGGTCAGAGGGGCATGGTTTGTTCCTTCTAAATCAAACAGCAAGCTTCTAACTCAGACCTAAATGTATCATAGCTTTTGAAATAATGAAAGAGCTTGCTTGGAAAAGCAGATTTGTTCCACCAACAAACATAGCATTAGACATTTGATTCCAATATTTGGCTGCTTACCAAGGCTTAAGCTACATGGGATGGAAGCAGAACTCTTGGTTTATTCTTTGTGCCCTGCTATTTCACCAGGTAGTCAAATGATATCAGCGTGGTAAACCTGTGTCTGCATTGTCATTTCAAACTGTAGGTTTGAAATTTGGAGTTGAAATCACTCAATCCTTTCCCTTCAAGCAACAACTGGTAGAGGGGAAAATCCGGGCATCTTTGGCCCATTGCTTTCCTCTTCACCCATACCTGCTGCTTGTTTTCTGTTTCCTTAACCCACTGTGAGCATGACAAGTCAAAGCAGGACAAAGCAGTCAAATGTCAGGAACTGGTCCATACTTACAAAAATGCCCTTCCCCTGCGTCCCACTCACGTGGCCGCAGGGAGGCTGTTGCAGGTGCGGGGGAAGAAGAGACGTGCCCTGCCCTGATGGGGTAGGGCATATTGGTGCCACTGGCCGGGGAGGAGCGGCAACGCCTATATAAGGCGGCCGCATCCAACCACCGGCCTCTTTGGATCGCGGCTCCCTCCCTCCCAGTATGCAGTGTGGGTTCTCTGGTTGCCCTTTTGGGAGCCGAGTAGGATTTTTTTCATGTAGCCTGATTGGCTTTGGCTACATGTTTTTCTCCTACTTCACACTGTAAGTCTGGAGAGAGTGTCTTAGGATATATTGGGTGGTGCGAATTGGTCACATTTGGCTTAGGCGTTAGGGGCAGGCATGTTTAGAAATTAGGGATGGTGATCATTCTGTGGCACCGTTAAGTGGTAACAGGTGATGCTTGAGGCCTTCCGCTGAGGGTTCTGTGGACCCAGTGGGGGGTATGGCTTACCTGTGAGGCCAACTCACCTCGCTCCACCCGGGTTTCACAGCCCGGGGGGGGGAGCGACACGGGAAGGCCTCCCCTCCTCAAAAGGGGTAGGTCTGGGGGTGGTGAGCAATGAGACGCCACTCAGCAGGCTTAGAAAGTTTCACCCGTTAAAACACCTATTAGTTATATGGCATAGTGAGGGCCCGCCCAGTGTTCCCTTTGCAGATCTTAATAAATGTGGCCCTGATTTGAAACCATTCGTTTTTGTGTCGTCTCTTTATTTCCACCCAATTTGCCTGCAAAGAGAGATAGATTGGGGGGGGGGGGGGTTTGTGTGTGGACATTTGTTTTTCCCACTGAAAACGGATTAATTCCAGTTCGCATTGTAGCTCTGTCCTCCCTAGCTGTCGGTGTGTTGAGTCAATCCAAAATAAATCTGAGGAGCAGAGGAAATGACAGGCGTAGAACAGCGGAACAGATAACAACTTTGGAGGATCTGAGGATTAACCAATTGCTTCCTGATGTCAGGCTGAGAATCAGCAGAAATAATCATTTTGGCATCCACAAGGAAAGGCCAAACGGCAGGGTTTAGTGCCGTCACAGTCAGATTCTTCAAATACTCTAAACAGGTGCCTGGAAAACCAAGAACTGGGGATGCTAAGCACAAATGTAAGCATAGCCAGGGAGTGATGGCACCTTACAGAAGGAAGAGGTGTCTAATCCAGTCAGGATTATTTGGGGATGGCTTGGTTTAATAGGGACTATGGCTGGTGAAGAAATACAGAATGCCAAAAGACTTGGGCCTAATCTACACCAGACGTTTATCCCGGGGTCATCTTGAGGTCATCCCTCCATTTTCCTGGGATAGCTGGGACTGGGTTTTTCCCAGGTTTTTAACTGGTCTCGGGACCATCCCGAGCTTCACGGGTGGTGTGGCTTTCCCTCTTGAGGTTGTCTCTCTTCCCCGCAAGTAGCAGGGCTCAGGAAACAGGCAATGAAGTGGGGAGTCTGTGGGTATCGGGGGTGACAATTTTCACCAACTTTGGGATGGCTCTCAGCGACTTCCAACACTGAGGTTTTGGGGGGTGTTTTATTTTTAAAAAAATCCTACCTTCATGCAGGATGGCGCCTGTGTTGTTGCGTGATCCTCTGATCCTGTAAAAAAAAAAAACTTTGCCCCAATACAGCTATCCTCTACTTCTGGGATGACTCGCTGGCATGTGCCCTATGAGGGACGATCGCTGATGCTGAAAACTTCATGATCATCCCTCCCCACTCTCGGAAGGCCTCCAGGTGTAGATGAGCCTTTGATCTCAGTGGGTTTTTCTTTTGTTGAATTTATTTGGAGGGTTTTTTTGGTGGGTGGGTGGGTGATGAGCAAACCTTGATTGTTTTGTGCTTGTCTCTAGCCTTGTTGTAGCTGATTAATGAAAGTGGCTTTTGCCTTTGAAAGTGTGATGCACTATTCCGTTAAATCCTACCCTACTTGAAGTTTTGCTTTGTTTGTTTGTTTGTTTGTTTGTTTGTTTAAAGCATGTGTGCCCTGCTTTCCAGCCTGAAGGGTTCCTAGAGTAGCTTACAATCCTCATTCATGAGAATAATGGAGGCTGGTAGCTCTGATGTTCAGGGGCAGTGAATCCGATCCGGGTTTCAACCAGAAGCAGTCAGAACTCTAAAGCATCTTTGATAGTTCCACAAAACACCTTGGATAGCTCCTTTTGAGTTCTGTCTGCTTCTGACTGAAAACCTGAGTGGATTCACTGCCCTACTCTCATCAGAGCCACCAGCCTCCACTGACATCAGAGAATCCTTGCCCTTAGGCTTAGATGTTTTCTGTTTCCTGTTTCACCTCAGGCCTATTCAGGCTTTCTAAATCCTAGAGGGATGAGAATGCTGGCTGCTCCCACCTTGCATAGGGTGGCCATGCATCCTTTTTGAAACAGGACTGACCTCTATTTGAAGGGCTGCTCTGTCCAGTTCCAGTTTAGAGATAAAGACCATAAGAACTGTTGCCTAGCCACAGGTAGCACCTGGATAGTAAGCCAAACATGGAGGCCAACAGATCACCTAGGCAGGATCTACACTACTGCTTTAAAGCAATTTATAATCATTGTGATGACCCTATTCCCTCTTCATCACAACAGTTAAAGTTGCAGAGCCCTGCCTCCTTTTGTATATGGTCACTCTAGTATAGTGCCTGCACCTTTAACAGTTGTGATGAAGAGGGAATTTCACCAGGAACTAATTGCATACAAATGACACCTGCTGAAATTCCCTTTCCTCTACAACTGTTAACGTTATATGAGCCCTGTTCTCCTTTTCATATGGTCAGCCTACCGTTGGGGCCCATAACACACTCCATATACAGTTTTCAAACCATTTTCAAAGTGTTATATGCTGCTTGGTGAAGATCTGGCCTAGGTCATATTCTTCCACACGACAGTGAGAATTACTGTATATCTCTTTAAATTATAATAATTATTTTCAAATTTGCATCAATATGCATATAAATTAATACATGCAAATTTTATACTAATCCCTTTGTTGTCCTTTTTTGGTGATGCATTTCCGATTGGGGGGGCGCCATTTGTAAGAGGCCACCTTTTCACTCTACATGAGTTGGAAGGTGGACATCTGTAGTCTGCTTGTGTAGTCTCATGTAGAACATCTGCTTGGCTTCTGTAGGCTTCCCAAGAATCCCAATTTTCCAAGGTGGTTGGGATATTGATGGGGGGGGGGGCTGAGCAAGCATGTCCAACCTCATTATGGTTTCTTGTGTGGAGGAGATAGAATGCCTAGATAGGGCTTCTCAGTTCAGTAAAGTAGGCTGACCATATGAAAAGGAGGACATGGCTCCTGTATCTTTAGCAGTTGCAAAGGACAGGGAATTTCAGCAGGTGTCGTTTGTATATATACAGAACATGGTGAAATTCCCTCTTCATCACAACAGTTAAAGCAGCAGGAGCCCTGTCCTCTTGACCATGTACAAAAGAGGGCAGGGCTTCTGCAGCTTTAACTTTGTGATGATGAGGTAATTTCACCAGGTTCTGCATATATACAAATAACACCTGCTGAAATTCCCTTTCCTATGAAACTGTTAAAGATACAGGAGCCCTGTCCTCCTTTTCATATGGTCAGCCTAAGTAAAGTGAAACTTACCATAGCTATTGGGCTCCTGTGAATTACTTTAAGGCTATAAACGGAACAGTCAGGACCCAAGAACTTTCTAACTAGTTCACTTCATCCAACGATCCTTCAGCCTTGCATTTCTTGGAACACTTTTGAATCAGAGCATACATGGCATGCTGATTTCTGTACCAGTTATTTCCAAGGCTGTTGATGTAGGACTGAATGCAAACTAGAAAGCATAGTTTAAAATTGACCTCTAGTCAATTGCTAATCAAGCCAACTACAAATTCTTGTTTAACAAACTAGAGTCTATTTTAAACCACGATTCCTGGTTCGCACATAACAACATGCCAGGAATTGGTTAAAGCAAAATGGAATCCTGGTTTATTCCTCCTCCTGGCAATGTAGGAAGAGATGGGGGATGGCAGTGAAAGCACCCAAGCCTGGCTCCTCATGAGGATTCCTATCAATTTGTGCACCGTAAACTGCAGTTTCAAATCCTGTGGTAATGCAGTCACTATATAAGGCTGTGATCCTACATCCACTTACTTGGAAGTCATGTGTAGAGAAATGAGTGTGCCTTACCAGTGAACAAATGCGCAGCTCTTTTGAGTATCTATTGTACTATGCCAAGGAGGGGGGAAAGCTGGTTTCATGGCTTTCTGATAGGAACGTGGGCAAATCAGGTTTGGAACTTTCATATGTCCAATATCTACTGATAGTTCGAACCCCTCCTAACCTTTGGCTATATAATCACCTTTAGGGTGACCATATTTTGGAAACCAAAAAGGAGGACAAGATGGCTGCCCCCAAGGGGGCGTGGCCTTGGTCACATGTCTAATTTCATACCTCACAATTAAGACAAATATGTTCTACATAATACGTTAATGTTAAACTTACTGAAATAAAGAACAAGTAAGACAGTCAATGTATCAGAAATTTACACTTTCTTTTTGGCATTCTGAATGCTTTTCTATGAAGTTTTTACTGAATTATAGACCAGAACAGAATCTAAAAGACAATAAAGTAAGATATCATTGCGCATCTCCTACAGTTAAACCACCTTACTGTTGTGAAATGCAGTCAGTTGGGAAAAAAGGGAAAAGAAGGGGCAGGAGCACATCACCACGTTCCATGTTTATCTTACAAACACATCTCTTAAAAACAGAAGTGGCACGGTGATTCTCTTCTGATGTTAGTTATGCGTGACGAAAAAATAAATTTTCAAGCATAGTCCATATCTCAGCTAAAAAAATAACTAACATCAGAGAATCACCATGCCAGTTTCCCAATCCATGCATCACACAATTGACAACGCAATTCTTCCAAACATCCCACCTCCCTTTGTAGCTGAGATATCACAGTTCACTGTGGACTATGCTTAAAAACCAATGGTGCTGTTGATGGTGAGGAATACACCTACCTAAGGCAAAAATAAAAATCCATTCACACACATACACACCCAAGTTAAAATATTAATAATAATTAATAATAGTAATAATAATCCACACTTACCTCACACATGCTTACCACAGGCAAAATAATAATAATAATTAAATCCTCACCCCCTGCACAATCACCCAAAGTGGAAAAAACCCACACCCTCTCCAAAACAATTTTTAAAAAACCTCCCCCCATATACCAAAGGCAAAATAATAATAATGATAATAATCCATAGCCAGCTACCCAATAACATTCATCAGCATAATAAATCTACACAAAGACATGCACACCCCCCCAAGGCAAAACATAAAATCATATAAACAATACAACATCTACCCACATACTCACCCAAGGCATAATAACAACAATAAAAATAACAAGAATACAAATCCACACACTCACATGGGCAAAACCAACCAAACACCTATACACATTCAACCAAGGACTGCCTGCTCCCTGTCCCCCGCCCGCTGCACACCTGCTCTGCACCCCCGCCCACCCTGCGGGACCTCTACCTGCCTGCATCACGTACCGCTCACCTCCCGCCCACCCATGCCATGCGCCCTGCTGCCCGCGCCACATCATTCGCACCGCTTGATGCCCATGCCGCGCCCACCCACCCAGCATCACGTGCCCCACAACCAGCACCTCGCGACCCACCACAAGTTCCGCACCCTTTGCACCACTTGCAGCCCATGCCGCGCCGCCCACACCCGTCCATCACCACGTGCCCCGCACACACTTACCCCTTCATCATGGCCTGCGCTGCTACTACTGCCTTCACCATCTGGTTGTTCTCCCACAAGTCTCCTGAGAGCAGGACAAGACAGGGAGAGAGTTGGGAGGTATGACGTCCAAAATAAAGGGCTGGATCGCAGAGAGGGAAGCGGGGGGGGGGAGAGAAAGAGAGCTCTTTCACCCCCCCAGCCCTCCTTCTCCATGATCCAGACCTTTAGCAAAATAAAGGGCTGGATCGCGGAGACGGAGGGTGGGGGGGGAGAAAGAGAACTCTTCCCCCCCCAGCCCTCCTTCTCCATGATCCAGACCTTTAGCAAAATAAAGGGCTGGATCGCGGAGATGGAGGGGGGGGAGAAAGAGAACTCTTTCACCCCCCCCAGCCCTCCTTCTCCATGATCCAGACCTTTAGCAAAATAAAGGGCTGGATCACAGAGAGGGAAGGTGGGGGGAGAAAGAGAGCTCTTTCACCCCCCCCCCCCAGCCCTCCTTCTCCATGATCCAGACCTTTAGCAAAACAAAGGGCTGGCTCACAGAGAGGGAAGGTGGGGGGGAGAAAGAGAGCTCTTTCACCCCGCCAGTCCTCCTTCTCCATGATCCAGACCTTTAGCAAAATAAAGGGCTGGATCACGGAGAGGGAAGCGGGGGGGGGGGAGAAAGAGAGCTCTTTCACCCCCCCCAGTCCTCCTTCTCCATGATCTAGACCTTTAGCAAAATAAAGGGCTGGATCACAGAGAGGGAAGGTGGGGGGGGGGAACAAAGAGAGCTCTTTCACCCCCCCCCCAGCCCTCCTTTTCCATGATCCAGACCTTTTGCAAAATAAAGGGCTGGATCGCGGAGAGGGAAGGTGGGGGGGAGAAAGAGAGCTCTTTCACCCACCCCAGCCCTCCTTCTCCATGATCCAGACCTTTAGCAAAATAAAGGGCTGGATCACGGAGAGGGAAGGTGGGGGGGGGGGAGAAAGAGAGCTCTTTCACCCCCCAGTCCTCCTTCTCCATGATCTAGACCTTTAGCAAAATAAAGGGCTGGATCGCAGAGAGGGAAGCCGGGGGGGGGGGGGAGAAAGAGAGCTCTTTCACTCCCCCCAGCCCTCCTTCTCCATGATCCAGACCTTTAGCAAAATAAAGGTCTGGATCGTGGAGAGGGAAGGTGGGGGGGGGAGAAAGAGAGCTCTTTCACACACCCCCAGCCCTCCTTCTCCATGATCCAGATCTTTAGCAAAATAAAGGGCTGGATCGCTGAGAGGGAAGGTGGGGGGGGAGAAAGAGAGCTCTTTCACCCCCCCCAGCCCTCCTTCTCCATGATCCAGACCTTTAGCAAAATAAAGGGCTGGATCGCGGAGATAGGGGGGAGAAAGTGAGCTCTTTCGCCCCCCTCCCTCTCTCTCCACGATACCGCCCTTTAGTACAATGTGTGCCTGCACTTCCAGGTACGTGTCATCCAACCTTTTTCCCACACCGGATGATGGGAGGAGCTGTATAACGCATACCTGGAAGTACGGCACGTGTTGTTCTAGCCCCTTCCCAGCGCCAATCAGGGGCTGTTCTTGGCCTACACTATCAAAGAACAGGTCCCAGATGGCACAGGGATCTGCCTAATTCCCAGACTTTCCAGGAAATCAGCTGATTTCCCCCCCGGACGCCATTTTGGCACCCCGTTTCCGGACTTGTCCGGAGGAAAGAGGACGTCTGGTCACCCTAAAACAGCAGCTTCTCCCTACCCAAATTTGAAGCAGAAAAGCCTGAGCCACAGATTCAGGCTTTGAAAAATATAATCCATGCCCTGACATACCATATGTTGAGTTGGAGGTTGTGATCTAACACAGTGACAGTTGGATATAATCTTTATTAGTTTTACCTTTGCAAAGGTTAAATGCCCGAATGAAACCCGCATGAGCGGACTTAACTCTGATGCTGCAGGATGATCGGAACAGGGTGGCAAAAATAATTTTAAAGAAGCACAGAACAGGGCCTCTGGTGACCCTGGGTTTTGATGTGATTCAACACAGAAGCACATATGGCCCTTCAAGGTCTCCGTTGTGTTTCCCTAAGAAGCCCCCATTGGAAGATATGCATACAAATTACTGTAATACAGAGCAGTTGGCAAAAAAGACCAGCAATGATATCTAATAAAGAAGGAATATATAATGCAGGCCAGGATGCTCCTCAACTAGTACAAACCATATGTTTTTACAAGATGTCTGAATTTCATCAGTGTGCCCTAGCTGGAAATGGGCATGTTTAGGAGGTGAAGGATATTCATGAAAGAAAAAACTTCAGATCTTTCTTTCCATTCTAATAAATCTTCCGTTATTAACAAATCAGTTAATAACAACACCTTGGAAAGTCATCCCAGTATTATTCCAAATCCCTAGACATTCCAAATGTATAGTTTATGGTATGGATTTGGACCAACTTAAAAAAAAAAACTTCCATCAGTTTCTAATTGTCTTCTTCCGATGTTCAAACCAGATGAAAGTCAGAATGACTTTGTCTAAACTGAGGGCTCTAAAGGAGAAACACATGGGGAAAATATTTCAGGGCTAAGCTTCCTTTTGATTGGCAGCCATTCCCCTCCACAAAGCACAAGAAGATACCAGCTGTGATTGGTTGCTGCGGCTGAAGCTGGGAGAACCATGTAATCTATGCTTGCTGTAGGACAAGCAGGGTGGCTGACCCCTGAAGGGAGCCTGGGAAACCCAAAGGAAGACTACATGGTATTTGGAGATAATAGAAGCTATAAAGTATTTTGGCTGCTTCACATTCTTCAGTAGAGGGACATAGGTGTGAATGTTGCTGTTGACCTAAAGATGGAAGACAAGAAGATACTGGCTAGGAGTACTGAGTGTTCTATAGGGTGTGGTGCTAAGAAGATGATGCTTCTCATGGTGGGCGAGGCTGACCCTATGAATGGACACTTGTCAAACTGCTCTGCACAAATTTAAGAAATGTTTGGTAATCCATAGGGTGAGGAATGGCAAACAGGAGACAGATGAATAAATGTTAGGTGCATTCTTGGGCATCTAAGTATAGTCCACTGATTTAGCCTTGAAACCTTTAAACCCTGTTGTATTTGTGAAGCTAAGTATTATTATTATTACTAATTAAATGGCACCTTTCAAGAGGAAAGTCATGCTTGAGACAATGCATTTTTTTAAAAAAAGGACATTAATACAACAAAAAGTATGTCAGTAGCATCATTGTATATTAGAAACCTGATACAATTGTCTGAGAAACCTGATAAAAGCCACTCTGAGGAAGAGTGATATAGATGAGACAGAGGCAGAGACGTATAGATGTATGAGTTACTGGGCATGAGAACCTGGGCATCAGAACCTGATTTGGTAGTTCAGAAAACAGCATGAAACAATTCAAACTGATTCAGGGACAATTCAAACTGATTCAGGGACCACCAACTTTGATTCGGATCCAAATCTGAATCTTGATTTAGAAATCCAAATCTTCATACTTCCCATTTACTATCTGCAGAAACCAACAAAAGGCTGTTTTTGTTCATCCAAATTGGATAACAAAATTCAGGCCTAGTAGTCTCCAGGATTGCAGCTGCAAAATTTAAGACAAAAAAGAGCAGGGCCAGTTGTGCGACATGCCTGACAAAATTCAGAGGAATAGATGCAGTGAGCTTTGTGCAAACACAGCTGCTACAATTGTGGAGGTTCCCTATGTTTTTTGGTGGGGAATTGTATGTCACGCAACATAGCATTGGGCCCTGCAAAATTTCAGAACCATAGATGTAGTGTTTCCTGTGGAAGATGAATGTACAAATTTGGGGTGGGGGGAGATAACCTCCTCTTATCCCCCTCCATGTTTTGGGTGGGGGATTTGTGTGAAAATGGCATATGTTATAGAGGTAAGAAATATGTCCCTCGGTAAGAAATCAGCAAAAAAATCAGAAAGATAGGTACAGGAGCTAAAGGGTGGTATGGTAAATACAAAACGGTTATAAGACTTTTTTCTTTTCTGCTCAATCGGCATCAGAATCACAGAAAGTGCATCAGGATGGGATGGATGTATAGCATACAATGACAAAGGCAGAAGAACTTGAACATTCAGCATTTTCCAAGCAAGCACCCAATGCTACACATTCCCATGTCTGACAGACACCACCAAAGCTCTTTTAACGTTCCTGATACAGAGAGAGAGAGAGAGAGAGAGAGAGAGAGAGAGAGAGAGAGAGATCTCGCAAAGAGCTACGACAGATCACTTGAGCATAGGCTGACCATCTGAAAAGGAGAACAGGGCTCATGTAACTTCAACAGTTGTAGAGAAAAGGGAATCTCAGCCAGTGTCATTTGTATGCAATTAGTTCCTGGTGAAATTCCCTCTTCATCACAACAATTAAAGTTGCAGGCACTATACTAGAGTGACCATATATAAAAGAAGGCAGGGCCCCTGCAACTTTAACCATTGTAATAAAGAGGAAATTTCACAAGGAACTAATTGCATACAAATGACACTGGCTGAAATTCCCTTTTCTCTACAACTGTTAAAGTTACATGAGCCCTGTCCTCCTTTTCAGATGGTCAGCCTAGTGTCATTTGCATGCAATTAGTTCCTGGTGAAATTCCCTCTTCATCACAACAGTTAAAGTTGCAGGCACTTTACTAGAGTGACCAGATACAAAAGAAGGCAGGGCTCCTGCAACTTTAATTGTTGTGATGAAGAGGGAATTTCACCAGGAACTAATTGCATACAAATGACACTGGCTGAAATTCCCTTTTCTCTACAACTGTTAAAGTTACATGAACCCTGACCTCCTTTTCATATGGTCCGCCTACTTGAGCAGCACTCCTCTGATAGAGCTGGGATTGGAGAGCCTTGGCCAAACACTGTGGTTAGAAGCTAGAGCTGCCATTCACAAAACTACACATACACACACATACACACACACACACACACACACACACACACACATACACACCATGTTTCCCTTATATAGAGAGTTTCTGAAAACAATGTTTCAGTTTTTGGAGACACCATGGCAGGATCTACACTACTGCTTTATAATGGTTTAGAACAGTCTTGACAACTGTTGAAGCCCAGGATACACTCCATATACAGTTTTCGAACTGCTTTCAAAGTGTTATATCCTGCTTGGTGTAGATCTGGGCAATGTCTCTATGTCTCTCCAAATCCCAAATCTTCACAAGTGTTTGGATTCAGGTCTGATATGGAAGAGCCTTGCTTCAATTCGGACAACTTCTGAGTCTGTCCAAATCATCCTGATTTTGTTCTGGATTCATACAAATCTGAAGCAGATCATTACTGTGCAGGGATGCACTTAGAGGCCAAGAAAGAAGCTTCCCCCCCCCAGCCTCCAGACAACCAGGATAGAGGTCCATAAGAGACAGCAGAATGATAGCAAAATAGTAACTTGCTCTCCTCTGTTTTGGGGCTATGTAGGATGAAAGGTTGAGCAAACCCCAATGGTATGGAAAAGCAAGGCAGGTGGGTTCAGGTTTCCCTCCTTCGTTGGGTCTCAGCGCACAGGGTTAAATAATTCCCCTACATGGAAATCCACTGTTGTGACCATTGGCCCTGGTCTGAACTTCACACATACTTCATACACTGCAAACTTTACTGTAGTCGGGGTAAAATATTAATATTAAACTTGTTGCTAAAATGGAATGAAAAGGGCTGGGATTTGACATTTTTCATTCAGGCTCACTTACAAGAGCCATTGAAATAATGTTGACAGGATTGCTTATGTGGCAAAATAGACCCCTGCCCCTCCATCATGTACCTTGCAGTGTTACCATAGCAGGTTTTACTTTCAAGACATTTTCATCTACTTGACACCACATAATTTAGTTTGGACCAGCCATTTCTAACCATGACAAACATGCTTTCAGACCACAGTCCCAACATGTTGCTTGCTTTAAAAGTGTAGCAAGCATGCACAGTCACTGTGGCTCTTGGAATGCAATAAATACATGGCTGCCTTCAAAATGAAATGTGGGAATTGTTAGACCTACGTTCTTCATGGATAACTATGATCTTTCCTGAATGGTTGTTATCCATATAGTGAAACTGTCATTTACACATCACTTAAGGCTGAGCACAACAAAGTTTACAAAGACAACAAAGGGGAAGTCAGTGGATACTTTCATTTATTTTCAATGTGCCTTGCTTCCTGCAAGCATGCTTAGTGTGGCAGAATTAATTTTAACGAACCCTATTGTCCACTCAAAAAGTGTTCAACAGCGTGAAACAAATACCAATCTAGGGATAGACAATTCCAATTTCGGTTTCTCTAGAGTAGGTGCAGGGGGGGGGGGGGCTCAGCTGGATTGTGACCAAGCATGGGGGTAGGGGTATTAAACCATTTCCTCCTACAAAGGATCCAATCCAGAACAGTGGGGGAGCACCTGCAATTTCTACTGGAAAATAGTGATCCATAAAGAAGCTCACTTAAATCATAGCATCATCTTGACTACAGGCATAAAACAAAGTCTGCTGTTGCTGCCCTGATATCCTCAACATTTGCCATTCTCTGGATAGGCATTCAGGGTCTTCATGGGGTGTAGAGATCCCTGGACTTTGGACTCAAGTTCCAACCCTAGCTGGTAGACAGCTTGTGCTGCATACATAGATACATTAGCTAATGATATATTTGAGGAATCTGATAACTAGGCTAGATATACACTACTGCTTTTTATTAGGGGTGTGCACGGACCCCCCGGATCGGATCGGGACCCGGATCGGGACCTCCAATTTTGTCCCGGACCGGTTCGGACAAAATCGGAGGCCCCCCCGGACCGGATCGAGTCCGATCCCGACCCAAAAATCATAAATTTTTGGATCGGCCGCCATTTTTTTCCCCATAGACTTGCATTGCAATGCAAGTCTATGAGGAAAAAATGGCGGCGGGTGGCTGAGGGGGGGCCTAACTCCCTCCCCCCCCGGGGCCGTCCGCTGTGGACGGCCCCGGCAGGTAAGCCCCCTCCCCCGCGCTCCCTACCCCCCCTGGGGCCGCCCGCTTCCATCCGCTGGCGCCCGCGGGCGCCAGCGGATAGAAGCGGAAGGCTCCGGGGGGGGGGGGGTAAGCCCCCTTCCCTGCCACTGCTTACCTTCTCGGCCTGTCCGCTCCCGTCCGGCGCCGGCGGCTACTACCAGCGGGCTCCGCGGCCTACTCTCGAGTAGCGCGCCGGGTGATGACATCACCCAGCGCGCCACCCTGGAGTAGGCCGCGGAGCCTGCTGGTAGTAGTAGGCGCCGGCGCCGGGACGGGAGCCGCCGGGACGGGAAGGTAAGGGCCCCCCTCCCCCCTCCGCGCGCCCCCTCCTCCCCTCCACGCACCCCCTGCTTACCTTCCCGGCCCGGCGGCTCCCGTCCGGCGCCGGCGCCTACTACTACCAGCAGGCTCCGCGGCCTGCTCTAGAGTAGCGCGCCGGGTGATGGCTTGATATGTGTGTGAAATTTCAGAAACATAGGTGCTTGCCTTGTGTGTCAATTAATTTTTGAAACAATGAGGAAAGAAACACCTATAACTTTGTCATTTTTAAAGTTACACACATGACACTTTGTCACATTGTAGGTGGTACCTTGAGGTGCTGTCAATTGCACCCCCGCCTCCCCCTCCCTTTTTTATCTGTCAAAGCTCCGAGTTTTGACAGATAAAAAAGGGAGGAGGAGGCGGGGGAGGGGGGGTGCAATTGACAGCCCAAGCCTCTGTGGAAAAACTTTTATAACTTTTAATCTAAAAAATTCATAGCCACCAAATGCCTGGACCTAACTTTCTGAAATTTCTGACAGACAACTACCCCTAATCCATCTACAAAGTGAGCAATGTTCAAACTTCTAACTTTTAAAATAAAAAAGTTATAGGCATTTCTTTCCTCATTGTTTCAAAAATTAATTGCCACACAAGGCAAGCACCTATGTTTCTGAAATTTCACACACATATCAAGCCAAGTGTTACCTGTAATTTGCCCAAGTTTCCTGTTTGTATCTTTAAAAATAAAAAAATGGGAGGCATAACTGTATTTACCCCACTACTACCCATTTTTCTAAAATTAATTGCCACACAAGACAAGCACCTATGTTTATGAAATTTCACACACTTGAGTCCCAAGGTACCACCTACAATGTGGCAAAGTTTCATGTGTGTAACTTTAAAAATGACAAAGTTACAGCCGTTCCTGGTTATTTATTAAAAAATTAATTGCCACAAAACGCATGCACCAAACTTTCTGAAATTTCTCACAGATAACTATCCCTAACCAGTCTACAATGTGCCCAAGTTTCATCCTTCTATCATTAAAAATGAAAAGGTTATAGGCGTTTTTGTAAAACAATACTTTGCTATGGGAAAAAGCATTCAAAATGGCGTCCGATACGCCAATCCGATCCGATCCGGATCAGACCTTGGTGGATCGGATCGGATCGGAGGGTTGGTCGGATCGGATCAGATCGGATTTTTCCAATTTTGGGGCGGATCGGATTCGGATCGTGGATCGGATCCGATCCGATGCACACCCCTAGTATTGAGGCATAATGCATGCAAACTACAGGGCTTCTGCCATTACTACCCAGTCCTCTCCATCACTGGTTCCCTCATATTTGGAAGAGGAAATAGGTAAGGCTGGTTGGTGATAATAATTGCAAGATTATTATTATTTATTACATTTCTATACTCCCCTGTAGCTGAGGCTCTCTGGCAGTTTACAAAAGATTAAAACATTAAAAACAATATGCAAAATTTAAAATACACAAAGACAACATACATCGAAAAACTTTGAGCTATCAGCCATACCTAAAAAACAGATCCAGGATTGATTAAAACTCATCACAAGCTGCTCAATGCCTGGAAAAAGAGAAAAGTTTTGACCTGGTGCCAAAAATATAGCAATGTTGGTGTAAGGCAGGCCTCATCAGGGAGATCATTCCACAATTGGGGGACCACCACTAAGAAGGCTGTCTCCCTTGTTGCCATCTTCCGAGCCTCCCTCAGAGTAGATGCCCAGGTGGACCCAAATGTTAGTGGAGTTGTGTACTCAATATTAATGAGCTTAGGGTGGTGAGAGGGGTTGCATTCAAATGCATCACTTTCTGACCTAATATATAGGGTTGCAAGAAGACTGTCCTCTATTTTGAAGACATCCTCTATCTGAAAGTCTGGTTCATTATCTTCATCTGAAAGTATGAAGATAATGAACCATCATAAGGAAGAGGTGGGTCTTCAAGTTGCCCAACAACAGCATTGTGACAGCAGTCTGAGCAAGTCACAGATCACCTGGTCACAGTTTTCTACACTATGGCAAGATGTACTGTCTTTCTATTTAAATTATAATAATTATTTCTAAA
The DNA here is from genome assembly GCA_029215795.1 of Anniella stebbinsi. NCBI lineage: Eukaryota > Metazoa > Chordata > Lepidosauria > Squamata > Anniellidae > Anniella > Anniella stebbinsi. The sequence continues at coordinate 95,036,672 of JARDYH010000003.1, read as the reverse complement.
TTTGCATCTGCACATAACAATTAGCATATGCAAAAAGTATGCAAAGACGTGTCTTCTTTTGTCTTCCTTTCTGGTGATTCACATTATCTGAATATATTTGTATTATCTGAGTATATTTGAATAATGATGGAAGGCAGGATGGAACACCAATAATCCTTCCCTGGGTTGTGGCCTCTTCCTTTCCTATTACTATTTGCTTGGAGAGCAGATTTTTTTAAAAAAATAATTAGGCCATGAACTCATCTTTTTTTAGTAAAACTTCTCATAAAAGTTTCTACTGTTCCAGAATCGAGTCCAACGGTACAATCAACATCATAGAATTTTCTCAGTTTTATAAGGGTTCACTTAGTTCTGCAGAAAAGCTCATAATTAAAAAGGACCCAGCACAACAGATATTTCACTAATTGTCTTTAATGTTTGACCTGCGTGAAACCTTTTCTGACAGAATGAAATATTTCATCTTAATTGGCTTCCCTTGTTTGTGAAACATGCGGCAAAACCGATGCCAGAAAGCAATTTGAGAACTCATTCCCTTCTCTGTTTATTTCCCTTAGATAATATATCTCCCCACAACTTGTTGCGTTTTATGCTTCTCTGCCTTTAACAACAGCTAACATGGAGAAATTCAGCTTATGAAACTTTTTTTGACATGAAGATAATGGGGGAAAGTTTCTTCTGTTGATGTTCTTCATGGCAAGCTGTTATTATAAAGCAGGTCCAATTAAAAAAGATCTCTCTCTCTCTCTCTCTCTCTCTCTCTCTCTCTCATTTCTCTCTCCCCCTGTAAACCAGTCAAGCCACCAGTTCTACTTCTGTGTTACTTTGTTTTGATATGTCCCAAACTTCATCATCCTTGAACCTACCAATCTTTGGTCCGAAGCTCATCCACTTCTTCAAGTATTGTCTTCTATTCTCCACAAGGGATTGGATCCTGGATCTGCTTTCCTCAAGGGGAACAACTCCACATGTGAAAGTTCCCTCCACCCAATTTTGGAAGTTCTCCCTCCCCCACACACCTCAGCTCACCCCATTCAGCAGTATCTTCTGACTCTCTGTGTACCATTTTCAAGGAGTTGTGGGGGTCATGGGAAGGAGGAGGCAGGGACATCCACTTCTCTCAGTGCAGTTGATCCAGCTTCAATCTGGATCCAACCTGAAGCTGCTTAAATTTCCATCTTCAAGTGTCTCTTCAAAACATTCTGGGACTGCAACTCAGTGAGGGATCACTTCTCACATTCACTGGCCAGTGGCCCCTTTTGCTCATCAGAGCTACAGGGCTAAGCAAAGTAAAGACTGTACTCATCCAGCAGCTGACTGTGCACCTCTCATTCTTCCCAGACTGCTTGGCTTTGGATGTGGGAGACCTTACCTCTGATCAGTCTATGAGTGAGCTCGGCTCTGTGCTACTACTAGGGAAGTACAGGTTTTTGTTCACTCGGTTCTGTCTGCGTTTTGTGGATTGTCAGGCATCTCTCCCCCCCCCCCCATTGTCTACTCATTGGTGGGTTTGGATACCTTTTTTTTTTAGGGATGTACAAGAATTTTATTCTGCTTCCAAGAATGCACATTACTGCAGGTGGACATTAGTGCGAAAGCACATTCCCACAAGTGCAAATTGGCACAGATTTCCCCCAAAGTAAAAAAAGGAGAAAAAAACAGAAAAGTCCTAAAGTCTGTGGAAAATGTGTGATGCTGAAAAAGTTGGGCCTACTGCAGAATCTGCAGGTTGGATCTATAGGGACCTGAAGTCATTTGAAGAATCTATTGCAGGTTTCTCCGATATACAACTGATCACCAATCAAAACAGCTTGTGTGATTAACTCCAAGCAGAGACAAGTTGGAGGGGGGACTGGAATCAATATCCCACTTCACCCTCTTCGGAAGTATTGTCAGAGTTTATCCATTTCTTCAGATCCCTGCCTGCCATTACAAGCTTTCTGACACACTCACACACACACACGTGCAGTCCTGGAAGTTGGCACCCTTGAACGATGCAGGTAATATCCATTTGTACAAACGGCTCAAAGTCCAATAGGGGATACACACATGGATGCCTTCAGTGTGCACATCATTTTAGCTGGTTGAGGGATTTGCAGATCCCTACACAATTACTAAAGGCTGTGATTTTGGGTCAATCTCTTAATCACACTTTTGTTGCAAGGCAAATGGGGAAATAAAAATAGATATGAATTGGAAAGAACTATGTCCATAGAACAAGGATTTAGAAATATAGAGGGATACATGGATCACTCTATTAGTGTGCCCACAGACACCTCACTTGGCAGCCAGCAGGTTCCTTGCCTCTCTTCATTTTTATTTTATTTCTAAAGATTTTTGTTTGCAAACTGGGAGGCTGCCAAAGTGAAGCATTGCCCTTCAGCCCCATCTTTATTATAGTTCAAAATAGTGGCTTTGTGTTTTGAAGCTCAAAGCTTCAATGTTCTCAGGTTCTTGGGCAAGTTAGTTTTTCTTTTAGTCTCACCAGTTTTATGTTTTGAGTGTTTTGTGACTGACCATGTCCACCATGGCAGCCATTTTATGAATGGTAGCCCATAGCACTCTCTCAAAATTTCAAATGTGTCCATCAACCCAAAAGGTTTGAGGGCCCTTTCCGTAATGACTGTATGGAAACAGGTGAGTTTTAGCATAATAAATACACAAAGAAAATCATTTTAGCAGCACTTAAACCCTATTGAGAAAGTTAAATAAGTAGCAGGATTCAAGCAAGCCTTTGTCAAGAAGGTCAACATACTCAGTCTCCTTGGGGAAAATTGCAGCTGACAATGGTTGGTGTGAGATATACATTAAAACTGCAAGATTGTAAGTATTGACAAAGGACTATTTCCTTGATTTGCAATGATTAATAATTGCAGGAATAATTTGCAATGATTAAGACCCATACTTACCTGTCTGGCTTGATGATAAAACATTCACACACAAAGTGAACAGTATTTTGGAATGTACTGCGTAGTAGAATACAATCCATGTAGACATTTAAGAATGCATTACCCTCTTGAATACAAGACAAGAATCCAATAAATATCAGGATTGGAAATTCAAAGTTTAGAATCACCACTTAGCAGTGTGTTGATTATTATGTTACAGAGCTAGCAATGATATTTTTGCAAACAGACCTTCCATGTCAAACATCTTGCTATTGTAAAAGGGGGTGGGGAACATTATGAGGATGAAATGGAGGCCTTGTCATTCCAAAGCTTTCTCTGTAGTAGCACCCACTCTCTGAAAATCCTCCCTTGTGCAGTTCAGGAGGCAGAAAATGTGGCATTTTTCAAACACCTCCTAAAAATGTACCTTTTCACCCAGGCTTTCTCTTGGCTGTAAGAAAACTGATCAATTCACTCAATTTGGCTGGTCCTTAAATAGTTTTTACTGCAGTTGTTTTAATGTTGCAGTTTTAATGTTTGTTTTTAATCAAAATGTATTTTAATATTGTGAACCACTGAGAGATTTGAATATATTCAGCACTATATAAATGCCACAAATAAACAAATACCACTTGCACAGAACACAATCATATGCATCCGTATTAAAACACACACACACACACTAGACTGCACTCTATGGGATAGATCCAGTACCTGTTCTACTAACTTGATGCCTCCATGGCATCAGCAGGAAGACAACTTTATTTATTTATTTTTGCCAATTTCCCCCTGCCCTTCCACCCCTTGATGTGAATTCACACACTAATTTGGATGTGGGGTCTGTGATGTGGGGTCTGTGATGGAGCAAGGAATTGGCAAAAAAATGCATCCTCCTTCTGCCCATGAGAGCATTCACAGAGGTTCACAGAGTCCTGTGTGTCTCTGAATCCAATCCTATAATTTGAATGTATATATGTGGTCCGTGGTTAGACCTCTGCCAATCAAAAGCCAAAGCTGTACCATAACAGGAAGTATTAACCCAAACTAATCTATGGTATTCATTATTTTAACTGCAGCAACATGATCATTCCCTTGTAAGATAATTTAGAATGTTTTTGTTGACAACTGAAATTATGTAATTTTGAATTTGTCTTTATTTTATAGATCCAGGCGTGTGTAAAATGTATTTTAACTGACATGAAAATGTCAGCTAAAGTTGCTTTAACAGGTTCCATAATATCTATAAAAAGTGACAAAAGAGAAGTCTCCCTTTGGAGGGGGGGATTGGCCAGATTTTCTAACTAGGTTTTAAATAAAATTATCGGCTGCGGTATGAAGGATCAAGGAATCTCCTGCATTAGAAGAGGAGATCTGAATCATCTTGATATGGTGGGAGTTATGGATAAATATTGTGATACATAAAACTGGTAAACCTAGATCAGAGTGTAGTTGGGTGGCAACTACATGGTGAACTATGTATTCACCTATCACCAACTAATCTGTTTCTACATACTGTTTCTTGTTAAAATATCCCCCCACACACACACTTCGATTCAAACTGAAACTAATTTCATGCTTTGCAAAAGTAAAGCTTCAGACCTCAATCAGAAAGGCTGTGTAAAAACTATGTAAGTGTGGAGTAAGGCTTCTGAGGCCTTTCCTCTCTCAAAAGAGTCACCCTACATTTACCTAAAACCTGACTCTCTCTCGCTCTCTGGAGGAATCTACACTGAAGCTTTGATACGTTTAGATTTGGTTTCGAGGATGCATTGGGGCACACGACGCATGTAATGTAACGTTTTATAGCAGTTCTTTTGTGCTCCGATTTTGTGTGTTTTATTACATTTTTTCATAAAATAAATAGTTCTATAAAGAGTAATGTGCCCTTACTTACAGTTTCTTAGTTGCTGAAATCAAACCCCTGGTATCCAAACAATTTTAAAATCAACGCATGCTCTTCAATAGTAAAAGCAAAACCGAAAGGAAGTGAAAGGAACAGGGCAAAAGGAGGAAGTGAACGGGGTGAAGAAGCAACATTACATGGAAGAAATGAAGAAAAGAGTGGATGTGCCCTTACTAAACAAACTGAATACGGCAGAAAGGAAAGTCAACAGTGGTAAGGAGAACTTAACGTGGCTTGTTACGTTTTAAAACGTAGCAATTTGAATCGTAATAATCTAGACTTCGGAACGTTATAAACAACTGTGTAGATTTCCTCCCTCCCTCTCTCTCTCTCTCTCTCTCTCACACACACACACACACACTGAAGGATATATTTTCTTCTAAGAATTTCATTGGGTCACAGCCATAGTAACTGACAGTTGTAATATTAGGTTCCCTAGGATGAAGTGTTTGCTGAGCACTCACTGGTCCCATTAGGGTTCCAAATTCCCACTTAGCTGTGCACTGTGGACGTGATATGGTCAATATTCAGAAAAAATATATATGCTTCAGGTTTAAAAATAAAAATAAAATAAAATCCTTTGTATTTGGATGTGGTCCCACACAGCAGCAGGAGTAGCAAGGGGGGGAAATGATTAGCAGTACCAATGGTCAAGGTGTGGGAATATGAAACATCACCAAATCGCAGACTTGTCTGGACCCATTTCCAGTATTATGACTGTCTATGATTTTCTTGGCTTGCATCAGTGAAGCTATTAACTAGCAACCCACAGCAGCAATAAAAGGCGGCAATACAAGGTTTTCTGTTTCTTACATCATCCAGGCAGCTCAAAAGCAAAACAAAACAAAAAATCCTGTGCTCGAAAAAAAGCCTGTACGTAATGATAAAACAACTTCAAAATCTCCACAAAAGCTGGAATTTGGTTCAGAAAATATAATTTTATTTGACCGAGAAAAATTTTGTGTGAGGGAAAATTTAAGTGGAAATGTAATCGAATTGTTTTTCCTATTATTCATTGCTATGTATTTAATGTGCCATTGAGAGAAAATGTAGCTTGGCTTTAACTTTAAGATGGCTTCACAAATGAACACATAAAATATTTTGTAATAGTCTCTTCCTGCCCAACTGCTTTGCCTATTGTAGCCATTTGCGACCTAAAAAAAGAGGACCAACTTGTATATGCAGTTTCTTATTCCAGTATACTGAAGATAATTCTTAAATCAGGCCTCCAAGAATGGCTATTAGAGCTCCCAATTTGCCTTAAAAAGAGAAGGAAGGAAAAATTGTGGGGCTTTGGGCATCATCAGACGAGTGTTTTATCACACACTCGTCTCTACCCACTACTGTTTTCTTGCACTTCCTTTTGAAGATGCCATCCACCTCCCACGTGTCTCCTGTCCTTTCTGATCTTTTGTCCGTGACAAAATAGATTTATTTTTTTATAGCAAAACTTGCCACAATTTCCTGCTGAGTGCAGGAAAAGCAGCGCAATAAAAACGGCTACTGAATGGGACACGTGGTTGTTGCTGCTTCCTCTTTCTATCTCCCTGTAAATAAATCATCACTATTGTGGGACAGAAGCAGGAGGCCATAGCAACAGCCACCGTCCGATGACGCTCTTGGTGAAGCAGGGGAAGACCACAATAAAACATAATATTATTCACCAATCTCAGGTACAACCTTTGTGTGCTTGAAAAAAATCACACTGCACAATATTATGAAAACATTATTTATATAGATGCCTACTCAGATGTAAGTACCATTGAGTTCAGTGGCCTACTCCTAGGTAAATGGGTCTAGGGCTGCAGCCTAAGATTATAGTACTACACTGGGTCTTTCTCCACCTCCAATATGCCCCCTTCCAGGTATGTGGACACTCAGGGGATTTTTTTTTTTTTTACCACAGAACGAAGGAAAGAATATATATATATATATATATATATATATATGGAACAGGAGTAAAGTATGCTCTAAACAATAAATTATACATGGAAGTAGGAGACAAAACTCATTTGTAACACCTTGGCCAATCTTTTCTTAGTTGCCTGCCATTTTTTAAAAAAGAAACCTTTCAAATAAATCCAGAAATAGAGTTCACACCTTGGTTGAACCACATCACCCTATTGGAGAGGAATATTAACAACACAGTGTAAAATATTATAATAAAGCTGTAATAGAAAAGATGAAAAAAAAACATGTGGGATTAATTTTCTTCACATACAAATGTGACTCCTTTGTCCTCAAACAATTTACACCTGTATTTACACTTGCAATCTCATTGAATTGAACACTTGCCTGGTGATATTTTGGAACAACTTGCTAAAAAAAGGCCTCTGGGCTCCATTTAAATCATGAATGGCAACAGGAGATGAAGTGGCCAACGAAGTAGTTTTCAGATCAGATATGTATATGTTTATATTAATTACTTGCTATAATTTTGCCTTGCCAGAAAACTGAAAGGTGTACAATAATGTATACTGGTCTCAAGAGACTGTCTGCAAATCTCATGCTTTAACACAGAATGGGAGATGTCATTTTTGAATAGTTTTCTGATCTGGTGCTGTTAAAGACATAGCCACAGTTTCCAGAGCAGAAATAAATAAATAAATAAATAAACTGGCAACACTAGATTTACCTAGGGATGTGCACGCCCGAAAATATTGTATTTTATCGTTATCAGAATTTTGGACCAAAAAAATTATCATCTCCGATAATATCATAGGTTAATCGTATTGTCTTCACAATAATTTTCAGAAATCTGATATTTAATTTGCAGCCCCATTGTGCCCCATAGAGCTGATTTTTTAAAAAGAAAAAATGCCTATAACTTCTGTATTTTCAAAGTTACAGGCTTGAAACTTGGTCACAATGCTTATGGGGTATGCCTAAGTATGTGTATGAAATTTGAGATCGATCCCTCCAACCCTCGCTTTTATATGAATTTATTAAAGAATGTTTAAGTTCTGACAGGTCAAAAGTTGCACGATCTTTCAAAAATTAATATAAAATACAGGGGTGGAGGGATTGAGCTGAAATTTGGCACATATGTGTAGCAACATGTGCTAGACATGTGTATGAAATTTGAGATCAATCCCTCCAACCCTTGATTTTATATGAATTTTTAAAAGTTACCACAACTTTTTGACAGGTCTGAATGAACGCACATGGCGAGCTGTCATTCAGACCTGTCAGAACTTAAACGATCTTTAATAAATTCATATAAAATCGAAGGTTGGAGGGATCGATCTCAAATTTCATACATACTTAGGCATACCCTATAAGCACTGTGACCAAGTTTCAAGGCTCAAACTTTGAAAATACAGACGTTATAGGTTTATTTATATGGCAGTCCAATAATCCTATATAATCGGGCTGAAAATTATCGGATCAGATATTTATCGGAGGTTTTTCTATCGTTTCGTTATCGTTAATTGGATGTCCAATAATGACCTTATCATATCAATAGCGGACATTTTAATGATACGATACACATCCCTAGATTTGCCTATACAAGATTTACCTATATGTAATCTCACAGATTTTACACTCATGGATATAGTTCATCAACAAAGGGGTCATTCATTTTCTTATAGAAACTAGATCCATATATAGTATCGGACCAGCCTACAAATGCATGTTTACAAGTCATGGATTGGCTTGCATCTGTGAACCTGCCACTGAAGAGTAAGAAAGAACTTTCATAGCACCTCAAACTGAATTTTGTTGATGATGAAGACATCTTGCATGTTCATCTGTAGTCTCAGACCTTCCCCATTAAGACAGGAAGATCTGGGGGAGTGGCCTAATGGGCATGAAGTAAAGTCGGAACTCTCTTGCTCCCGTTAAGAAGCGACTGAAATAATTATAAAATCCCTATTTGGAGAGAATGGATTGTTAATCAAAGATCTGGTTTCGGGTCCGGAAGCTTTGCTGTATCTGTGGAGCACGAAGCTGCTGGATAGCTGCGGTATCAGCAGAGAGAGAATTCTGGCAGGTGATCAGCAACGGTAATTAATGGATTTTAATTGGGAGAAGTAAGGCTGACTGATAAGACTGGAGGGAGAGACAGAAGCAATTATAAGTGGGAAAAGAGACATTTAACCTCCAGCCGAAAGTGTTAGAAGCCGAAACGTACTTGTTTGATAAGAGCCGAGAGGATATCTGAAGCGGACAGTGAAGATTTAGGTGAGGGGTGCGGATTTATGAGTTTAGCTTTATGAAAAGAAAGCAAAAAGGTGAAAAGTCCAGTGCCCCCGCCTGGAGCAGGCTGTCGAAAGATCATCCCTCAGATAGGAATTGGCAGCAGCTCACTAGAGTTTCTGGAATCATGCCAGAGAAAATGCCGGACAAAACGCAGCCTTCAGACAAGGCCGGAAAAACATCTTCAAGTCATTCTGGAAGCTCTAAATCTGGCGTAGTTCCTAAAGTGGCAGGTGCAGTTCCTAAAGTGGCCAAAGAGAGTCAAGCAGAGACATCAGATGATTTAATGGACAAATTTCAGAAAGTGTTAGAGGCGGCCTTGCTGAAGCAGGAGGAAAGATTAATGCAAAGAATTAAGGACTCACAGATTGAATTTATATCGGACCTTCAAACTGTGGTGGACAGTGTGGAGAATTTGGAGAGGGAGACTGGGAAGCTGCAGGAAGATAGCAAGCAGCAGGGAGATCAATTAAAGGAGATGGACTTGCGTTTAATTGCCTTGGAAGATAGAGATAGGAGAGTCAACATTCGAATTAGATCTTTTGGAGAGAGAGAGGGAGAGAATCCTAAGGATTTAAGAGATACAATTTTGGCATGGATTAAGGAAGTGGAACCTCAGGAAACTTGGGAGATGGCAGATATCGAGAGGATCCACAGAGTGGGTTATAAGAAGAAGGGGATGCTCCCAAGGGATATAATTGTTAAATTTGCCAACTACTACAAGAAAGAAAAGTTGATGCAAGCAATTAGACGTCAAGGCCAGCTGATGCTACAAGCAACATCAATTGAGGTTTACCAGGATCTATGCCCTCAAACCGTGCAGTGGCAGAAGAGTGTTAGAATGTGTACAGTGGCTTTGTGGAAGAGATTGATAACATATAGTTGGGGGTATCCAGTCTTTTTGAGATTTATGTGGAAAGGGAAACAACATAGAATAACATCAAGTGAGCAAAGGATGGATCTTTTGGAGAAGCTGAGTTTAGTTGATCCCATGGATGTTGGAGAAACAAAGCAGGATGAAGGCGCAGTAGGAGGAAGCAGTCAATGAAGAAATATTATTATAATAGGGATAAGAAGAGATTATAAGGGAGGGGAGGGTCAGATTTTTGCTCCAGGAATGTTGGGTTGCTTCTCCCCCCCCCCGAAGAGTTCTAATAATATTTGGGGCCATTGCCCAGAAAGGTCTGGTGAGGAGGGGAGTGAAGATGGGAGGTAAGTGTGGGGGGGAGGGGGAGGGAGGGGGGTATGTGTGTCACAGAGGGAGACCAATCTAGAGATTTGTGTGAAAGAGAGAGATGGAAAATAAATTAAGGGTTGCAACTTTAAATGTTAAAGGGCTAGGAACTGTTATAAAAAGGAAGAGAATAGAAATGTTATTAAAAAAAGAGAAAGCAGATGTAATTTTTTTGCAGGAAACTCATCAAACAAAGGAGGGCGTAAATGAGTTTTGGATGAGGTAAGTGGGCATTTATGAAAAGTCTTTTGGTACTTCTAAAGCAAGAGGTGTAGCGATAATAATTTTTTAAAAAATGTGGTATTACAATACAAAGGGTGAAGAAGGATGAAGCGGGAAGATTTCTGATAATTTATTGCATGGTGGGGGAGGAGGAATATATATTGATCAATGTATATGCTCCAAATGGGAAACAAATGGAATTCTTCGATGAAGTTTTTAATGCGGTGGGAGAAGTGGGTAAAAAGAACATTGTGATGGCAGGTGATTTTAATATGGTATTAGATAAAGGGAAAGACAGGGATAATATATTAAGAGATCTTAAGAGTGGTGGGAGGACGGGGTTAAGCAAATTAATGGAGGGAAAAGAATTAATGGATGTTTGGAGGGTTTTAAAAGGGGAAGAAAGGAAATATACCTTCTACTCACCAAGGTTTAAGAGTTATTCTAAGATTGATTATATTTTTGTGTCAAAGAATATGATGTCTAAACTTATAGATTGTGCTATTGGGGTAATTAAAGTCACGGATCATGCATTAATGACGATGGATATTAAAATGAAGAAGGATTATAAACAAGCTAAGAGATGGAGAATGGATACAAGGCTATTAAATAATAAAAATATAGTGGGGAAAATAAAAAAAGAAATGCAAGAAATATGGGAAATTAATGAAAAAGACTCAAACTCGCATGGGTTAATATGGGAAACTATGAAGGCAGTGGTAAGAGGGATTTGTATTAGGGAAATGTGTACCCTAAGAAAACAACAGGAAGCACAAAATAAAAAGATTGAAAAGGAGGTAAGGGATTTAGAGGAGAAGCTAAGAGAGACAAAAGATAAATGCCTATTTACCCAAATTCAAGCTAAGAAAAAGGAATTAGAGAAAGAAGAGTTAGAACAAGTTCAAAGGGATTTGCTATATTTAAGGAGGGATTTTTTTGAATATAGTAATAAAAATTCGAAGATGCTGGCTAGGTCCACTCAGTCAAAAAAGGCTAAGAATATGATAGGGACAATTAGAGATAAGACAGGGAAAAGTTGTAATTTAATGAAGGATAAATTAAATATATTTCAAGAATTTTATAGAGAATTATATACATCAGATATGGGTTCACAGGTTAAGGTATTGGAATATGTAGAGAGGAATTGGAAAATAAGATTACAGGGGCAAAATAGGGATTATATGGAAGGATTAGTTACTGAGAAAGAAATAGAAGGAATTATTGATAAATTAAAAGGAGGAAAATCTCCGGGAATGGATGGTTTGGGACCGGAATATTATAAGACTTTTAGAGGAATTTTAATACCAAGATTGAAAAAATTATTTAACAGTATAATAGAAGGAGGAAAGACCCCGCCATCGTGGGATCACTCCTTGATTATATTAATCCCGAAACCAGGAAAGGATCTGACGGATCCACCATCTTACAGACCAATATCTTTAATAAATCAAGACTCAAAATTTTTTACGGCAATAATGGCAAAAAGAATGGGTACGTTTATATATAAATATATTAGAAAAGATAAATGTGGATTTATTTCAGGAAGGCAAATGCCTAATTTAATTGGAAGAGTTTTAAATATAATCAATATTATTAAAAAAAGGAATTTAAAAGCAGGTTTGTTAGCACTGGATATATTCAAAGCCTTTGATTGCGTGGAATGGCCAGCACTTAAAACAATTTTGAAAACATTTGGGCTTGGAGATAAATTTATGGGAGTGATGGATCAGCTGTATAAAAATAATAAAGCAGAAATAATGGTTAATGATGGGTTAACGCAACAGATTACACTAGCTCGTGGAACTAGACAAGATTGTCCACTTTCACTGATCTTATGTGCGATAGTGATAGAAATTTTGGCTAATGTTATAAGGGAGGATGTAAGATTGAAGGGGATAGGAGGGAAGGAGAAGATTAAAATGCATATGTTTGCGGATGACACACTGCTGACATTAGAAGATCCCCTGGAGACTGGGGAGTTGATTAAGAAACATTTGAGAGAATTTGGGGAGATTACTGGTCTACAAGTTAATTGGGGGAAGTCAGAAATGATGTTATTTAATTATAACAAAGAGGAGATGGAAGAAGGTAAAGTTAAGTTAGGTCTTAGGCTTAAAAATATAGTACGTTATTTAGAAGTTAATATTGCAAAAGATTTAGATAAGTTAGAGGAAATTAATTTTGCAAGTTTGAAAAAAAGGTAGGGGAAAAGTTAGAGGTATATAGAAAATTAAAACATTCTTGGTTTGGTAAAATAGTGGTTATTAAAATGAAGATATTACCTAAGATTAATTTTTTGTTTAGAATGCTGCCGATTAAAATATCGGAAGTAGAGTTAAAGAGCTGGCAAAATATGATTAATGCTTATTGCAATGGAGATAAGAGAGCTAGGATTAATAAACGGTTATGGTATAAGACACAAAAGAAAGGTGGTTTGGGACTTCCAAATATAAAGAGTTATTATATTGCTAATCAGTTAAGATATGTTATAAATAGTATATTAGGAGAGGAAGATTTAGGATGGTTAGAAACGCAAACAGGGGAACTAGATTTCAAATTGCAAAATATTTTTTTTATTAAAATTCAAAAGAAAGATTTGAGGGGACTGGACAACCCGTTGCTGAAAAATATTTTAGAGATCTGGGAGAAAGTTAAAGGAAAGTTAATACCAGGAGACTCTCCACTCGCCCCAGTGGTAGTTGTGAGAAATTTCCCAAGGAATTTAAAAGTAGAATTGGAAGGAAGTTTGAAGGGTCAGGAAATTATTAAGTTAAGGAATTGGATGGAAAGAATGACAGATAAGGAGCAAATTAGAGAGTTGGTAAAAGGACAAAAGATAGCTTGGTTCAAATGCTTACAATTGGGAAAATGGACACAGGAATGGAAAAAGATAAATAAGAAATGTAGAAATAATACAAGATTTGAAGATTTAATTGAATCAAGAGGAAAGAAGGAAGTAATTAAAACTAGAAAAGGTTTGACTAGTGAAATATATAGAATTCTGATAGAGGATGATGAATATCGAGACTCTCTTAAAATGATCTGGGAAGATGATTTAAAGGAACAAATTAATGAATATGACTGGGGGAGGATATGGGATGCAAGAATGTTAAGCTTTTGTCGATTAGAATTAAGGAGAATTATTATAAGATAGTATGGAGATGGTATTTAACGCCGGTAAGATTTCATCAGATAGATAAAAAAGTGTCCAAGAATTGTTGGAGGGGGTGTCAGGAGGTTGGAACTTATTTTCATATGTGGTGGAGCTGTGAACACGTACAAAAAATTTGGGAAAGGGTGTTCAAAGAAATAAGTGAAATAATTGGAAGTAAACTGGAATTAAGCCCAAAACTGGCTCTACTAGCAATATGGGATAAAGGAAATTAGAATATAAACAAGAGAGAATTAATAAACAACCTCCTGGCTCCCACCAGAATAATGATTGCTAAAAACTGGAAAGGGCAAGGGATATATACCATAGAAGAATGGTATAAAGAAATATGGGACATGGCACTTAATGATAAGCTAACGTGTAAAATGAAAATAAAGAGGGGAATGTCCAGTAAGAATGATTTTGGAGATATATGGAGCCCATTTTTGGAATATGTATTAAGAACAGGGAAGGGGCAAATACCTTCAAAAGAGTCTTTACAATTTTGGAAAGAAAAATAATGAATAATTGAAGGTCTCCTGGGGGGAGGGGAGCATGCGGGGTATGTGGTTATGTATTGTATTTTATGTTGTTTATGTTGTATTATGTTTGAAAATAAAATAAAAATTATATATAAAAAAAAAGACAGGAAGATCTGGGGATGAGTGGTTATGGGGTGGCGACCTTAGATGTACAACCCCACCCTCCCAGCCTTTTTAGCCCTGACATGACTGCCTGAATAGAGCTTGTGAATCATCTAGACTTGAGTAATTAACACAATGTGCATGCAGATACTGAGCTCTGGTCTGTACACTAAGAACCTCTCCTTGGTCTTTAGGTTTCAGACATCCTGATCATTATAGTATAGACTGACTGCTAACTGGGCTGAAGTATAGGACATATCACAGCTCAGGCTAATAATAATTCAGCTCTGCCTTTGGAGTCAAAGATGGAGAATCACATATAGCCAAATTTATAGAATGTATTACTAAAGGCATCCAATATATTTGAAAAGACTCTGCTAGGGAATGATTTAAAAGAAGTTGAAACATTGAAAATATATAACACGTTCATGATCTGTAGTTAAAAGGTATATTTCAAAATATTTATTTATTCATTATTTACCTTCAAGCATGTTATACTACTTTTTTATGGCCATCCCATCCCAAAGCAATGTACAAAGGGATGTGAGAGAAAGGTACAAATTGAAGATTATCACACCATAACTATTTTGTGCCTCTGATCAATCAACATAAGCTATGGTATCAATCAAAGTCAATCTTGAAGAGGAAGGTCTGCTTACATGGTAGAGTAGAAGGGGCAAGGCATAGGTCTATCAGAAGGGAGTTCCAAAGACCTGGCAACACCATCAAGAAGGCCCTGTTTCTACTGCATATGAGACTCACTGATTTTTACAGCAGGCTGTCGAACACCCCTGGAGTAGGTCTTACTACATGGGCAGGATTGAATGACTAAAGGCAGTCCTTCAGATAACCTGGTTCCAAGCACTTCAGGGATTTAAAGGTTTTAAAAAGCACTTTGAATTGGGCCCAGAAGCATAATGGTCATAATGTATGGTAAGAATCACTAGATGACATACTTATTCTGATCAGAGCATTTATAAGCATATTTTCCCCCAAAGGGGGTACATACTAGTCCTGCCTTTCTGCTCAAATAGTTAAAATTCCTGTTAGCTCACTCTTACTTCCCTTGAATTTGTACTCAAGATCTACACCCTTTCTGCTTGACCTTCACTATTGAAGGAATAACAACCCAAATTACTTTTTAAAAGCTCTTCTTTCTTATTCCAACATCCTTCCTTATTCCAACATCCTTCTTCTGTCTAGCTTCTTCAGTGTCCACTGGAATTTATGTAACTGTTAACACCAAGTGTGTATGTGAAATTGAGCCTTCTAATACGCTCACTCACACAGCCGCACACCCCCACGCCCACATGTATCACATCACAATTTTATCAGCTTAAACCTACTTCCCTGAAGTGGTATAGATATTGCATGGGACAATGACTAAAATGATTAGGGGCTGGAACCAGATTTTGTCATACTTAGAGTAGACTTACTGAAATCAAAGGGACTTGAAATAGTTGACTAACTTAAGTCCCATTGATTTCTATGGGCTTGCTTTAAGTATGACTAAATCTGGATCCAACTCACTGACCTTGTTCGCACAACCACCGCAGCCCACTGTAACTTATTAGCCACAGTGGAAGCCAGGTTGTAAGGATGTGCACGCCCAAACATATCATATTTTATCATTATCAGAATTTCAGACCAAAAATTATTGTCTCCGATAACATTGTAGGTTAATTGTATCATCTTCACGATAATTATCGGAAATCTGATATTTAATTTGCAGCCCCATTGTGCCCTAAAGAGCTGGATTTGTTTTTAGAAAAAATGCCTATAACTTCTGTATTTTCAAAGTTACAGGCTTGAAACTTGGTCTCAATGCTTATGGTGTTTGCCTAAGTATGTGTATGAAATTTGAGATCGATCCCTCCAACCCTCGATTTTATATGAATTTATTAAAGATCATTTAAGTTCTGACAGGCCAAAATGACAGCTCGCCTCAGCTTTCAGAAGGAGCACGATCTTTAACAAAATCATAGAAAATCGAGGGTTTGAGCAATTGCTCTGATATTTTTTTCACAAATGACCAGCCAGATCCCATCTTCAATGTCCCACATTTTTCAAGTTTTTATCTTTAAAAATGACACAGTGGGGGTGGGGCTTTCGGGGGACCCCCTATAACTTTTTAATTTGAAAAGACAGAGACATGAAACTTTTTGGATGTTGCAGATTGGATCTTGCTAGTCCTGGCTCCCCAAGTTTCATGTCATTATCATTTCAAATAAAAACGTTATGCACGCGTGTCCCCCAATGCAAGCCTATGGGGAAAAAAGCAGACAACAAGATGAAAGCAGGGAGGCCCAGTCAACCAGCTATGTCAATAAAGTTGCAGGATCTTTAATAAATTCATATAAAATCGAGGGTTGGAGGGATCGATCTCAAATTTTGTACACATGTCTAGCACATGTTGCTACACATATGTGCCAAATTTCAGATCAATCCCTCCACCTCTGTATTTTATATGCATTTTTTAAAGATCCTGCAAGTTTTTGACAGGTCTTAATGAACGCACGTGGTGACCTGTCATTCTGACCTGTCAGAACTTAAACAATTTTTAATAAATTCATATAAAATCGAGGGTTGGAGGGATCGATCTCAAATTTGATATACATACTGTTTTTCATTAGTGTTCTGTTTTTCAATTTGTTTGAATGAGAAAAGTGCACATATCTGTGTTCATGTTTCAGAATTGCACACTTTCCCTCCTATTGAAGTGTGAAAGTGCATTTTTAAAAACGTGCATTTTAAAGTGCACATGTTTTTGAACGTTCTCGCAAGTTTGGAATGTGAAAACATTTTTCAAAAAACTTCACTCTGGGTTTGCATCCAAGTTTGAATGGGGCATGTTTGGATGATTTGTGAACTAAAACAAAATTCTCACATATCCCTAGTTGAAAGGGTCTGCTGAAGGTAGGAAGTCTGGAAATCACTAAACTAAATAAGCAACACGGAAGACAATTATGTGCACAATATTTGATCGGACGTGTTCAGTGGTTCAGGTACACCTAGGCAGACATCCAAATACACCTATCTATGTTCCATCAGTGTACACAGCATAACTATGTGGGTTGGAGGCAGCTCCTTAGGACCTCTTCCTTTGCAGGAAATGATGCACAAAGTGCCAGTGGAGATTCTGCGATTTGTAGTCCCAGTCCCAGAGACAAACAACATCCATCATGTCTATAAGAGCACCGATTGCTTCCAGTGCCCTCTTCTTCCTGATTTCAAGTCTTTTAGCCTTGGGGAATGGGGAAACGGAGGCAGTGGTGTCAGGGCTTGCGGGGTTATTAGCAAAACCAACCTACTCCCAGCAGGCTGTACCCACTATGAGTCTGTTTGCAGGAATTTGAGCAACTATGAGCACCCCAGTACCTAATATTTTCCAAATCAACTGGTTAGTTTTCTGATCTAACAGTAGAGGCACAGTACTCACTTTTATCAAGGATGGCCAACTGATATACCTGTGGAGCAGATCTAGCCCACTGAAACAATTTCACTCGGCTTATGGTGGTCCTGAAAATTTTTAGCTGAGGTGTGGTACATACAATTTATGTCCCCAGTTTCACTCCCCAAAATGTATTGTAGTTGTAAATAACAGAGTACATATGCAGAGTAAATAACAGTACATGTCTCTAATGGGTTTGTCAAGAACAAATCCTGCCAGACTAATCTGATCTCATTTTTTGAATGGGTAACCTTCCTTGTGGACTGTGGGAATGCTGTGGACATAGTCTATCTTGACTTCAGCAAAGCTGTTGACAAAATGCTCCATGATATTCTGATTAGTAAACTAGCTAAAAGTAGGTTAGATGGAACAAGTATTGGGTGGATCCACAGTTGGCTACAGAATCTGACTCAAAGAGTTCTTATCAATGGTACCTTCTCAAACTGGGGGAAGGTAACCAGCGGGGTACTGCAGGGCTCAGTTCTGGGCCCAGTGCTCTTCAACATTTTTATTAATGACTTGGATGAGAAGATGCAGGAAATGCTTGTCAAATTTGCAGATGACACAAAATTGGGGTGGGATAGCAACAAACTGCAAAGTAATCTTTGAAGGGCTGGGCTGAAAACAGCAAAATGAAATTTAATAGGGATAAATGCCAGGTTCTACATCTAGGAAAAAGAAACCAAATGCACAGTTACAAGATGGGGATACTTGGCTAAGTAATACAACAAGCAAGAAGGATCTTGGAATTGTTGTAGATCAACAGCTGAATATGAGCCAACAGTGAGATGTGGCTGCAATAAATGCAAATGCTATTTTGGGCTGCATCAACAGAAGTATAGCTTCCAAATTGAGTAGGGGTACTGTTTCACCTCTATTTGGCACTGGTTAGGCATCATCTTGAGTATTGCTTTGCCCTCCTGGGCACTTGGTGCAGCACCAGCACCAACCTGAGGGCCAGGGAAGGGGGTTGCCGTGGTCTATAGAAATATGATCTCCCTCTCTAGGCTTCCTGTTCATATGAGTGTTGGCCTTGAGTGTCTCTACTTTGTGTTAGGTGCTTGAGACAGATTAGGGATTCTGCTGGTGTACTGCCCACCCCACTGCCCAACAGTCTCCCTGCCTGAGCTGACGGAGGTTGTCTCGGATCTGGTGTTGAGGACCCCCAGGATGATGGTTCTGGGGGATCTCAACTTCCATGCCAAGGCTCCTGCATCCGGGGCAGCTCAGGACTTCATGGCCACCATGAAAACCATGGGGCTATCTCAACATGCCATCGGCCCAATGCATGCAAAAGAACACACACTTGATTTGGTTTTCTCGACTGGGCAGGAAGATGGTGATCTGAAAGTGGGGGAAATAACATCTACCCCCTTGTCATGGTCAGATTACTTTCTATTGAGGATTAGACTCTTGGCAGCCTTTCCCCTTTGCAAGGGTGGGGGGCTATTAAAATGGTCCACCCCCAGAGGCAATGGACTCCAATGGGTTCCAGAAGCTCTGGAGGATTTCCCTGCTGGTATGGCTGGTGCTCCTGTCGAAGCCCAGGTTGCTCTGTGGAATGCAGAGATGACTCAGCCGGTTGACACAATTGCGCCCAAGCACCCTCTCCCTCTCAGCAGAGTCCTGAGCTTTTTGGTCTACACCTGAGCTGAGGGCAATGAAGCAAGAGGGGAGACGGCTAGAACGCAGGTGGAGGAAAACTCATGCCGAGTCTGATCGAACACGGGTTAGAGCTCACTATCGAGCCTCATCTGTGGCAGTGAGGGTGGCAGAGAGACAGTTCTTTTCCACCAGCATTGCTTCTTCTCAGTGTCATCCAGCAGAGCTTTTCCAGGTGTTTTGTGGCCTGCTACACTCTGGGCCAGGGCGAGAGATGGTGGAACCCTCGGTAGCACACTGTGATGAGTTTGCCCGGCACTTTGAAGATAAAGTTGCTCAGTTTCATCATGAATTGGACACCATGCTTAATGCAGTTCCACTAGCAGAGGAATTCAGAGCACTGTCTAGTCCGGTTTTATGTCTGGTCCAGTTTTATTGGATGAGTTTCAGTTGCTGAGGCCCGAGGATGTGGACAAGGTGCTTGGCAAAGTCCAGTCAACCACCTGTGTGCTTGACCCTTGCCCTTCATGGCTCATTACATCAAATAAGGAGGGGATCGCCGGCTGGGTCCAGGAGGTTGTAAATGCCTCCCTGAGAGAGGGAGTGGTGCTGGCCTCTTTAAAAGAGGCGGAAATCAGGCCATTCCTGAAAAAAGCCTAACCTGGACCCCAAGGATGCTAACAATTATAGGCCGGTGGCTAATATCCCTTTCTTGGGCAAGGTGCTTGAGCAGGTGGTTGCAGGACAACTCCAGGCACTCTTGAATGATATGGATTATCTAGATCCATTTCTATCGGGCTTCAGGCTTGGTTTTGGAATAGAAACTGCCTTGGTTGCCCTGTATGATGACCTTTGCTGGGAGAGAAACAGGGCGAGTGTGACCCTGTTGATTTTCTTGGATCTCTCAGTGTCTTTTGATGCCATCAACCATGGTATCCTTCTGGATAGGATGTCTGGGCTGGGAGTTGGAGGCACTGTGTTGCAGTGGTTCCGCTCCTACTTGGATGGCCGATTCCAGAAGGTGTTGCTGGGGGATTATTTCTCTGTGCCATGTCACCTAGACCATGGGGTTCCTCAGGGCTCTGTTTTATCCCCTATGCTGTTGAACATTTACATGAAACTGCTGGGAGAGGTTATCTGGAGATGTGGGCTGAGATGTCATCAATATGCAGATAACATGCAGCTCTACCTCTCCTTTTTATCAAACTCAGGTGAGGTGGTGGCTGTTCTGAATCAGTGCCTGGGCACGGTAATGGACTGGATGAGGGCCAATAAACTGAGACTCCATCCAGACAAGACGGAGGTACTGTTAGCGGGTGGTTTGTCTGTCTGGCTAGGTGATGTTCACCCTGTTCTGGATGGGGTTGCACTCCCCCTAAAGGATTGGGTCCATAGTTTGGGGGTGCTCCTGGATCCAGAACTGTCACTTGAGGCACAGGTGGACTCAGTGGCAAGGAACACCTTTTATTAGTTTAGGCTGATATACCAACTGCACCCGTGTCTGGACAGAGATAGCCTATCTACAGTTATCCATGCTCTGATAACCTCTCATCTGGATTACTGCAATGCGTAGGCTGACCATATGAAAAGGAGGACAGGGCTCCTGTAACTTTAACAGTTGTAGAGAAAAGGGAATTTCAGCCAGTGTCATTTGTATGCAATTAGTTCCTGGTGAAATTCCCTCTTCATCATAGCAGTTAAAGTTGCAGAGGCCCTGACTTCTTTTGTATATGGTCACTCTAGTATAGTGCTTGCAACTTTAACTGTTGTGATGAAGAGGGAATATCACCAGGAACTAATTGCATACAAATGATACTGGCTGAAATTCCCTTTTCTCTACAACTGTTAAAGTTACAGGAGCCCTGTCCTCCTTTTCATATGGTCAGCCTAGCAATGCGTTATACGTGGGGCTGCCTTTGAAAACGGTCTGGAAACTTCAACTGGTACAAAACAGGGCAGCCAGTCTGTTAATGGGGACTGGCCAACAAGACCACGTTATGCCAGTCCTTTTTCAGCTTCACTGGCTGCCAGTCCAGGTCCAGGCCCAATTCAAAGTGCTGGTATTAACTTTCAAAGCCCTAAACAGCTTGGGGCCAGGTTATCTGAAGGAATGCCTCCTCTCATACGTGCCTGCCCTGACTGTAAGGTCATCCTCAGGGGTCCTTCTCCATGAGCCCCTGCCAAAGGAAGTGAGGCAGGTGGCTACCAGGAGGAGGGCCTTCTCTGATGTGGCACCCTGGCTGTGGAATGAGCTCCCTAGGGAGGTTCGCCTGGCACCTACATTATACTGGCTCCTACATTATACTCTTTTAGATGCCAGGTGAAGACTTTTTTATTTTCTCACTAGTTTAACAGCGTATCAGCTTAATTGTTAACTTTGCTGTTTTAATTCTGTATTTTAAAACTGTATAGATTTGTGCATTGCTGCTCAGTTTTACCCTGGTTGTGCTTTTGTACTGTATTTTATATTATGTTTTTAAATTGTTGTTTGTTTTATATTTTAAATGGTTTTCATGGTTTAAATTTTTGTAAACCGCCCAGAGAGATTCGGCTAATGGGTGGTATAGAAAGTCAACAAACAAACAAATAATAAATAAATATTGCATTCAGTTCTGGGCACCACACTTCAACAAGGGTGCAGACAAGCTGGAGGGGGTTCAGAGGAGGGCAATGGGGATAATTAGGGGTCTGGAAACAAAGCCCTATGAGGAGACACTGAGAGAACCAGCCATGTTTAGCCTTGAGAAGAGAAGACTGAGGGGAGGCATGATAGCACTCTTCAAATACTTGAAAGGTTGTTGTCACACAGAGGAGGGCCAGGATCTCTTCTCGATCAACCCAGAGTGCAGGACACAGAATAATGGGCTGAAGTTACAGGAAGCCAGATTCCAGCTGGACATCAGGAAAAACTTCCTGACTGTTAGAGCAGTACGACAATGGAACCAATGACCTAGGGAGGTTGTGGGCTCTCCCACATTAGAGGCATTCAAGAGGCAGCTGGACAACCATCTGTCAGGGATGCTTTAATGTGGATTCCTGCATTGAGCAGGGATTTGGACTCGATGGCCTTATAGGCCCCGTCCAACTCTACTATTCTATGATTCTATGGTATATTCTAGCTGTGAAAGACTGCATGAGAACCGTGAACACTGAAACACTGTTAGATATTGGTGGCTGTGCTATAGAAGAGGGAGAGGCAAACTTTTTGGGGCATTGGGAAATTTGAAATGAGCACCACCACAAAATGGCTATCATGGGAGGCATGGATTACCAGACAGAAGTGACAGGAATCCTTTTCCCTTCTCCCACTCAGTTTTGTGTCTGGATGCGCTGCAGAAGAAAGCATTGGCTTGCAGCCAACTACCATCTTTACTTCCTAAGAATGTCTCTGAGTCCCCCTTGGGGTCCATAGGCATTAATAGGTATGGAAAATTATATTTTTGTTTTTTTAAAAGGTAGGAGGAGTAGGGTACCTTGGTAGGTGCCAGGAAAGGTGTTGCCTACCCCACCTACAGAACCTAATCATCTGTGAGGAAATTAGTTTGTGTGTCAAATATATTTCTGGTTCTTGAACAATTGTCTGGCGTAGTCCACAAACATACAATAACTAGCTACTTCTGTGACATATTAATTCGTGAACATTTGATTTATTGTTTTGTTTTTTAAATAACTTCTACTTTGTAAAAAAAAAAAACCCCACCAATTTTCTAATTTGATATTGGGGTCAAATAAATCGTTGTTAATACATACCTTTAAAAAATCCAGTTTGATTCAAATTGGATGTAGAAAGATGAAATTGTATTAAAATTGTTTATATTGCAGAGGTAAAACAATGCAGGAATGCTATTAGGGGTCTGTAACGGTCCCCAGTGTTACTTTCTGTGAGGTTTCACAGACCCCTTCTATCTTACCCATAGATATTTTCCTTCAATTAAAATCTCTTTGGAAGTATGTACTGAAAATTAATACCGAATGCTTAACCCCTCCTTTCTCTAGTTGTTAAATCAACATAAAATAATTATTGTATTGTTAAATGAGAATTTTTACCATGTTGATGTTCTTTAGCAACTTGGATGCAGTGTTTTATTTCCCGCCTCCCCCCCCCCCATTTATTTTAATTGGGGTTTGACTGACCACAAAGGCCTTTTAATGACATTTTGAATATTTAAAACATGCACACAGGGTTGGCGGTTTGAAACACTACTGGATAATCAACCCTTTTAGCAGACTACATAAACTATAGAGTGGTGCAGGTTAAGGAGGGGAATATTTTGCATATTTGCATATCTCAATTTGGGACGGGTTTGGAGTAGGACACCTGCATGATTTAATTCTGTTAGGATTGTTTCATTGTGGTGTAGATCATGAGCATTTAATTTTCCAAATGTATCCCTTTATCCAAGCACAAATGCAGAACAGAACAGTACAAGTATTAATCAGAAAAATGTAAGTACATATACACAGAAACAGCAGATAACAATGATGATTTTTCCAGAGCTGAGATTCAAACTGGGGCTTTGCTTTAATGAGTGGTACACCAATTACATGGCTTTCCCACAGACTTTGCTCCCAAGATGAGTAGAATGCCTGAGAAACAAGGAAAGTCTGTCATTTAGTATCCATCAAAGCCTTCTTCCATGTGAGGAAGTAGCTAATTTGTCATTTCACACTCAAAAAGGCGTGAAAAGTAAAACGGTATGTTTGTGTGGGGGGGAGGGAGGGGCAGAGGACGGGAGGGTTACTAGTAAGAAGGCAGGGCTTTGTAGGGACAGGGTGCAATTTAAATGAGGAGATGTTAATTTTGTTTGATCTCATTTCTGGCTCTTTAAAACAGCCTCAATGAAGCTGCTAGACTAAACCCTAGAGTTAACCTGATGTAAATCAGACTGGCATCCAACCCAGATTCCCACCCAGTCAAGATGGCTGTGACTGCAATCCTATACATTCGTTGCCTGTGAGTAAAGGCCACTGGACTCAGTGGGAATTACTTCTGAGTAGACATGCAAATCTATTAAACAGCATCAAAGTAAAACAACAACAACAACACCTTGGAACGTTTTAGAAAACTGTGAAGCTGCCCACCTCTAACATGTGCATTATTTACACATGGACTTTGTTTTCATTTTATTTTAGTAAAAATATAAAACATTAATTCCCACAATGCACCACTGTCTCTAAAATACACAAGACCTTTACATAAAGAATACACAGCTGAGTAAATGGGTGTTTTCCACCATGTCGAGCCAGCAAATTGCTTCCCTCATTTTTTCCTTGGTGGATAACATTTTGTTGGGGGGGGGGGGGTTGAATCAAAGAAGTAAATGCAACACAGCAAAACAAGTAGCAGGGATGAGATGAGACATGGATGGAATCTTCAGAGACAGACAGAAGAGGTGCTGGCAGGAATCCCATTAGTTACTAATAGGATTTGTGCGCTCATCTCTCACTGGCTCCTTAGAAATTTTACTCTTTGCTGGCAGTTCCAATTTGAGTGAACATGCCATCTCAGCAGATGGCCTTCAAACTGGTTGCTACTTACGCCCTAAAAAAGAAAGCTCTACGTTATGTCCTATAAAGCTAGGATTACATTTTCTTTTTATGAATAAATCAGTGCTATTACCCAATTTAGGGTATCACCTACCCTATCCATGCTGGGACCGGGAAATGTGAATCTGCAGTTGAGTGAAATGAGTCCCTGCGTGGTAAAAGTTTGCGGTGGGGTGGGGACATTCCATGCTGGGTGGAAGGTTCCATAGTCTTATCAAGGTTCTACTACAGGGGTGTGGAAATTCAAATCAGCCCAAATTCAGATTTGAAAGAGCTCATGGAGGCCATAGTTCAGTGGTAGGTGAGGCCAAAATGATCAGCAAATTGTAGGTTCATGCTCTTACTGCCAGTAATTAATCATAAGGAGAGGCGTTTTAATTTTTGAGAATGGGAAAAAAACAGGAAATCAAGTAGTTGGTGGTTGGGTAAATGAGGTGAGGCCTTCTGGGAAACCCCAGAGAATCGGACTGGGACCTCAAATGGTTGATTTGGTCCCTGGTCCTGAGTTTCTTGACCCCTAATCTACAACTTACTGGGCAATGTCTTTAGCTCCAGTTTTTAACAGATGCATAGTCAATTCTACCAGTTCATCCAGCCTACTTGGAAATGCAGTTGTCTCTGTGGTGGAACCTAGCAGTTGCTCAATAAGCTCATGGGCTATGTTTTTACAGGGAAAATAATCGAACAGCCATTTGATAGATTACATAAATTAAAACAGGTGAAAACAGGTCCTGAAGGTTTTTTCCCCAACTGCTGGCGTATTCTTCCATAGGGTCTCATTTACATTAATGACTATGCATTGACTGGTCTCTTTGAAAAGCAACATCAATAGGGAGGGCTCACAAAACCTAACAAAAGTATTTTCATTTGCAAAAATGTCCTTTCTTTAAATAAAATATGCAAACTATGTAGACACGGGCCTGGTGTGTTGGCTGGCGGGTTGGTGGTGCCTCCGGTTTCGTTTCTTCTTGATCTCCTGGACATGTTTCCACTTTGGCCCACCTTTGTTACGTTGTCGCTTCTTTTCCCGGTGCCACATCTGCTCACAGTACTCATCCAGACTGAAGCTGGGACTGCTGAGAAGCTGGATGTAATCCTTGTACCTCAGCCGCGACTCAGCTTGTAGATCCCGTACCCGCCCTTCCTCATCTTCTGTTTTCTGAGAGCTTTCCATCTGTCCATTCTCTATGACATTTAGATTCAACTTCACAATGGTTTGGACAAATGTGTGCTCCTGCGCTTTGCAATAGTATGTTCCGGTGTCCTTCCTCAGCAAACTGCGTATCAACAGTCCATGTTCTGTCTTGATCATTCTTTCATCTGGTTTCAGCTGCTGGATAGAAAACAAAATACTGTAAAGCTGGCGGAGTTATTATATACTAAAAATAATGAATGCCCAAGGTGGAATAATTGGAATAGGTATCCGGTAACAGAACATGGAGCTTATGGAATCTGACTAAAATGTGATGCTATGCAAGAAAAATTAACAATGCAACATGCGATTTTTTTTTGACATCTGTTTAAGCCAAGTCACTTTGCCTATGAGTGCTTTGACTCAACTGGGATCCAGGTGAGCTTTTCTTACATGCCGAGTGTCATGTTTAAAATCAGAAGTGAAAGAACAGCAATCCTGAAGGATACATTTAAAGGATCCAATATGGCTGCTTTGATGCTAAGCCTTCTTATGCAGAAAAAGGAAATGAAAAATGTCAATTACTGCCTATCTAGAGAATCTGCTAGAGCAGGGGTCTCCAATGTGGTGTTTGTATAGGCTGACCATCTGAAAAGGAGGACAGGGCTCATGTAACTTTAACAGTTGTAGAGAAAAGGGAATTTCAGCCAGTGTCATTTGTATGCAATTAGTTCCTGGTGAAATTCCCTCTTCATCGCAACAGTTAAAGTTGCAGGCACTATACTAGAGTGACATTATACAAAAGAAGGCAGGGCCCCTGCAGCTTTAACAGTTGTGATGAAGAGGGAATTTCACCAGGAACTAATTGCATGCAAATGACACTGGCTGAAATTCCCTTTACTCCACAACTGTTAAAGTTACATGAGCCCTGTCCTCCTTTTCAGATGGTCAGCCTATGCTTGTAGGCACCCATGTGTCTCTTGGTGCCTACCAGCTTCTTAATCCCTGTTTTTTTAAATGGCATGCTGGCAAGCACTACTGTCCAGCACTATCTTTATTGGGGTTCAAAAAAGTGGTTTTGTGTTTTGTAAATCAATTTCCATCTCTGCCTTGTACTAAGATTCTTTGACAAGTTACTTTCCTGTTAGTCGTACCAGTTGCCTTCATGGAAATGAGTGACTGGCCCTGCCCACCAAGGCAGCCATCTTGTGAACGCCCAAGTGCCCACTGCCAAAAGAATTGTGGACCCCTGCTCTAGAGTATGGAACTGAAGAATCAAATGTTTGCTACTTATTACCTTAGCTAGCGTATTTCTATGCTGTACACACATTTGTCAGGATGCTGACCTTTTTATTCTGTTCTTTATTTCTGGAAAATGTGACACCAGGTGACGTTTCATCCATGCATGCAAATGGTGCACTGCCTTCTCCTCCCATTTCATCTTTTAGCTGGTTTTGTACATATGGGGAACCCCATATGCTTTATGTTCCTTTTGCCCCACACCTCTATCGCATGCAAAAATAATATGGAGACTGCTTGTGTATCTCCCTTTCAGGGAAGACGTAAAGCATCTATTTCACAAAACGGAACTGCAGACGAACAAAAAGCAAGCAACGCTACAAGGGAACAAGAAGCAGAACTCATATCGTCTCCTCTGACCACAGCTGGCATGATATGGGGGCAAAGGACCCTGATTACACTAGCAGCTGCCACCTGCCTGTGGCCTGCCCAGTAAAACTGCTTGGAAAGTTATAGGATTAAAAGTTAACTTAGAGCAGCAGAAGGCATAGGACATTCCTCCCTCCCATTATGACCAACCAAGGGGTGATGCAGTTCCCCAAGCTGCCAAGATGGTCAGGAAGTTAGATATTTCCTGAAAGCCCAAGGTACTGCAATGCAGCTGAGGAGGGAGGCACACCTAGGGCTGAACAAATCAGTCAAGTTTGACTTTTCCAAAGTTAGTTCTAGTCAATTTCTGCATTGGTTTGCAATTTATTTTAAAATCTGCATGAAGATTTGAATGTATTTCACGAAAAAGGAAGGATTTTGTACAGTTTTTTGTAAATTGCTTCCAATTATATGCATTTTGCAGGCAATTCCCCCATCATAAAATGCTATTTTGTGCACTTGTCTGTACTATGCATATTTTTGTATGCATTTTTAAAATGTGTGAATCTTTATCAAAGACTTTGTAAAAATGCAGGCATTGACATTTAACTGTCTTCAGGTTCGGGTTCAGGTAGTGCAATAAAAATGCAAACCGAACAAGTTTGTTTCCTATCACTAGATTGGTAGTGGTCTATCCTTCAGCTCACTGTCCCCCACAAACACAAGATTCCAAGTTAAAATAGGGACTAGACAACTTTATGCTGACCTGCCAGTGTGGCCCTCAAAAGTGCTAGTTTTTGTTTTTCAAAATCAGTATTCTAAAAGCATCGTACAGATGATTGTACTCTTGTACATAGACCTTTCCCCACCCTGCTCGCTGGGGCGGGGAGAGGAGATTGTGGGCGAGGATGGGGTGAGGTGACATGGGGGGCCACCATAGGCTGGCCCAGGGTGGTGCCACCGGAGATAGGAGGGGTCTGTGGCTATTTAAGTGGTCCAGGACCCCTCCAAATCTCCACTGTGTGCTGCGCAGCTCCCTCCCGCCCTCCCCTGTTGTCAGTGTGGGTTCGCCAGTCGTCCTTTTCGAGGCCAAGTAGGAATTTTTTGCTCACAATCTAACTTGGTTGTGAGTTTTTTCGCCTACTTCACACTGCAAAAGCAGGATGGGTGATAACTAGGTCAATTTGGCTATTTGGTCACTTTATTTGGTGGTAGGAGCGGGCATCTGTTATGTTTTTAATGGAGAGCATTCAAGGGCACTATTCAAGTGATTGGTAACGCCTGTGGCCAACCACTGAGAGCCCTGCGGCATCAGTTGGGGGGACAAGGCTTACCTTTGGGGGCCAACCCGTCTTGTCTACTCGGAGCCCTGCGGCACGAGGGGAGACGACACCGGAAGGCCACCCCACCTCAGATTGGGGAAGCTCGGGGGGCGGCGAAAAACAGGCGCCACTTCCCGGGCTGTGAATGTCTCGCCCGACCCCTGCAATGGCCTGGCTGGCCATACCGAAATGCCCGCTTAGGTTACCTCCCCCCTTTTGCTTGCTTTTCTTGTAAATAAATAAAGTGGCCCTTGTTTAAATCCCAACTCTGTGTCGCCTCTTCATTTCTCATCCTTCGCTCCGCAATTCAAACTGCAATTTGCGTCCAATCAAAGAAAAAAAATTGTATTTTCTCTGCTACAGATTTCATACATTTTAATCACTGAACTGTTAAAGAGTTTGTCTTCTCAAGTCTGTTAATAATGTAGAATATGCTGTATTAGAATTAAAAGGAAAACCACAACCATCTTTTTCAAATTTTGCAATTGATGTAGTACAGCAAACATTTCCTGATGTAGAAGCCAGGCTTTTGATTTTCAGACGTTTTAACATTCAAGCAACAATTATACTGGTTGGTTGCATGACAAAAAAAGTCAGAATTAGTTACTAGAAGGGTTGGGAGCTGAACCAAGAGAAGGATGAAACAACACAATCAAATAAAGACATATTATAATCTTTCACAGGTTTATTCAGGTTGATGATCCTGATCCAGAGAACTGAGCAGCAAGATGATAAGAAAGCAGGATTTTCTCCTCAGAAAGCAAGACTCAGTCATCGCATTGTATAGATAAGGATGTATGAAACTTCTACCATTATTTACACAAACAATTCATTGGCAAAGAACTACGGAACAGTGAGTTTTTGAGACAGTCTAGACTTCCTTGTTAGAGATCCCATTTTTACTCCAGAATAATGTAATGGAAGGTCAGGACTGAGACCATGTCAACACGAACAAAGGAACGTACTAAAAGTCAAACAGTGTCGAACACCAATTTAAAACGGGCACACATCTTGACTGACAAACATCTCGATGGCATGGAGCATCCGCAAACCTAGCGATGCCCCTCCCTTTTCCTTTCAGGCCACATGTTGAGAATGGCTGCCTCGTTTTAGTTGAGAAGCTTGCCAGTCAGCCTTACTTAGTAAAGCTGTAAGGGTAAGCATCCCTTCCTGCTGCAGAATGGCTCCTTCTCACAACATTCCACCACACCGGAAGTCTGACACCATGTGTTTTTATATTTATATTTATTGTTGTTCCCCGCCTCGATCTGGATGGAGAGGCGGGTTAGAAATGAAATAAAAAAATAAAAAAATAGCTGCACTCCATCCCATGCCAGTACCAGCCCTTTCTGGGACAAAACTAGGGTGGGAAGGAGCTGTGTTGTGGGACTGCTTCCACACAAGCTGCTGATGTTACAGGGATACACAAAAATTAGCTACACGCCAGAAGCTTTCACATTTCCAAAGGTAATATTGGAAGCAGGCCAAGGAAAATGTTTTTTTTTTTTTAAGTGAATAAACCATAGTAGATGCAACAAAATTCAGGCATGGCTGCAAAATACCCCACCATTATAGCACTCCACAGGAGAGAATCCCCAGTTTTGTAACAATTTTACTGATTGCCCAACCTGCTACCTATTTTTTTATATACAGCGCATTTCTTAAATGCTCAAAGAGCACCCCATCGATGTTCTCTCTCTCCCTGAGCATCATCAGATGGGGAAAATTACGTTTCCTTACTGTCGCTTTGCCTCTTGCTTCTGTCCCACGATAGGGACAAACAGCTTCCTCTTTCTTCACATGGGGAAGGAAGAGGAAGCAAGCAACGGCCACGTGGCCCATTCAGTGGGGGTTTCTATCACGCTGCTTCTCCTGCACACAGCAGGAAATGGTGGCACGTTTCATTATAGCAAAAGAAAAAAAAGAAAAAAAAATGGATTTTCCGGGTCTTTTTTTGTGATGGAAAAATGAGCAGAAGGAGCAGGGGACACACAGGAGGCAGAAGCCGTCATGAAAAGGTCCTGCGAAAATCCATGAGCAACCAGTAACGCATGTGCTATAACACGCTTGCCTGATGACCCTCCCTCCCTGTCTGTTTCTCCGTCTCATTCCTTCATTACAAATGCCCTTGGAACACTTTACAATCATAATTCCCCCAAACAACAGTAGAACAGCAACGAACACGATAATACAGCTAATGAAAAACTTGAAAACATTAAAAACATTAAAAAATATATGAAAGAGACGGCCGTAAAATTGATCATAAAAGCTTCGAGTTAAAGATTAAATGTCTGCCAGGAGAGGAAGGTTGTAGCCTGGAATCTAATGGAGATGTTCCTGGGAAGGACGTTCCACAGAGAGGCGGGGAGGGGGTTACGACAGAGAAGGCTCTTTTCCTGGTGGCTGCCTGTTGAACCATTGTGGGCAGCAGCACCAAGAGATGTGCCTCTGGAGATTATCTTCATGGTTAAGCAAGAACACCACTAATCCTTGGAACAACTGTATAAGGAACATCAGTATTATCACCCACCCCCCGCACCCAATATTGCAAGGAGCTGAAGCTAAGAGATACCAGCTTGACAAAGAGGGTTGATGGCTGAGCTGATATTTAAACCAGGGATTTCCTGGCTCACAGCTCACGCTCTCAGCCAGTACACTACATACTGTCTTCTTAGACGTTTCCTTGAAAGTACAGATGATGTCAATAAAAACCGACAGGCAGAAGGCAGCACTGTGTTCTTCTACTGCCACACTGAGGTCTACGTGATGGGAGGAAGATTCAGGCTGATTAAGTAATGCACAGCATGCACATTTGAGACATTTCAGCACCATGCTTCTTGTACAATTGAACCATTCAAAACTTCAATGTTGCAGTGAAAGCTTTACCCTTGGGGGGGGGGAATGAGAAGGGGGAGGTGGGAGAAGGGGGAAAAAGTGAAGCTGGAAAATTGCCCAAACGACACATGTGCCTTTCTAGCAAACTTCAGAAGGAATAGATTCAGGAGGCATGAAGATGGCCAAATTAAATTTATTCACAGTGGGCAGATTGTACACTGTTTCTTTATGTGAAAAGTATGTGGACAATTCCACCTCTCCCTCAACATATATATTTATACATATGGAGCTTGGCCAGCTATCATGCAAACTGAACCAAGTTTTGAGACAGATATGTGCAGCTGTCTGTGTGCCCACCCCGCCAACCCATTGACTGCACCGTAGACCACAAGGCAGCTGTCGAAAAAGGTTGGGTGATCAAGTAACTGAGCATGGGGCTGATGCTCAGGGGGTGCTTCAGCATTTCTTTTTGTCCTGCCAGTCACTTGTAATGTGATTTTGGGCAATGAGATCCAGATCAGTGTGTGTGTGTGAGAGAGATGTAGCTGCTTAGCTCTTTCCCATTGAAATAAGTGAGAAGAGTGGTTATCTTGGGCTAGAAGATTATACTTAAACATGAGCTGAAAGAATAGCGTTGAAGAGGATCAACTCTACAAATGAAAGTATAGAACATGATATATCTGTCAATGAATCTTTTTTGTATCTTCCTTCACTACGGTTATACACATTACCAACATTTATTTTGGTAACTCTGTACCTTGGCTAAATACAAGGAGTCAAGCCACCCACCCCTTTCCCCAATTGCCCTAAAATGAGACACTTTTGGATCTATTTTGGTTCCTTGCTCTCATGAGACCCCTTCTTTCATATGTCCTTAGAGATGCCAACAACTCTACAGGGGTCATTCCTTGAGAGAAATGTTTTGCAAATACAGAGGAAAGCCAGAGGCGTTTTGCTAAAGCCAGTGCAATTTCTGATGGGAGTTCTGCACATCTCTTCATTGTCATCACATTTTACCTAAAGTGAAGTTTGAAGTCATTTTGGGCTTTACTTCCCAGGTGAATTTTCTGCATGGTTTTGAGAGAAGTCAAAAGTTTCAATGAGGCTAATGACATTTTTCAGATTGGTTTTCACATGCCCCTAATTACGGATGCTCAAATTAGCAAAATGAAAGGTCATCGAAGTTCTCTAGTTACCATCTTGAAGCTGATTCTGAACGGTTTCTATATCAGATTGTAAACGCTGTTGATTTTTCTGTAGGAAAATTTGTGCATAATTTTGTACTCGTTTTTCTGCATATTTCTCCAAAGTTGCACATTAACTGTGTACAATTTTTGAGTGTATCCCATTGGCAAATGCATGTGTACACATTTTTAATATGTATGCAGTTTTTCATGCACATTTTCCAAATGTGCAGATATTTGACTGAGTTTTTTCTTGCACGAATCGCACTGCAAGCTTGGAAATGTATAGACTTCAGGCCACAGATTGTGTTTGGTCTCCGTTCATTTCTGGGAGGTGAGGTTGGGATAAATACTGTTCAAAAACAATAACAAAATCTCATCGGGTTAATGCTATTTTTCAGAAGGGTGTGCTGTTTTAATAGAAGAATTTGATCGTTCAGCAAGAGGAAAATAAGACTGCAGTGCCCTATTGGCCATGCTGGCTGGGAATGATGGGAGTTGCAATCCAATACATCTGGAGGACATCAGTTTTGGGAAGGCTGGTTTAGTCTATTGATCAGTTAGATTAACCCATTTGAAATAGTTTGATCAATTAAAAAGCTGCTGCCTCAAGTAAGCAAACAGGGTTAATTATTTTAATGTAAGTATTTAGATCGGTTGCAGCAAACAAAGGAAGGAATACTTCTTCTGGCATGGTTCTTGTTGTGACAAGCGATGTGAAGGCCTGGGGGGAAGGGGAACACAAAAAAGGGGAGAATGGAAAAATTGGGGGACTCCCCCATTTTTTCATTTTTTTCAAAGGGATTCTCAATTTCCATATCTCTAGTTGTGACACTATACACCACCTGATTACACAGAGTGCTTTTGTCTCTCTTCAGAACTATAGTACCATTCAACTGAAAACTTGTTCAGTCTTAATTAACAGTGTAATCCAATACATTCCTACTGAAATGCCCCATTGGGTTCAATGAAGTTCCAAGGTAACTGGGCATAAGATTGCAACCTAGAAGTCATAGAATGGTTTGACCAAGATTTATTCAACTGAGTTACAGCCCTTAAGAAAAGTAATGAATTGCAAGTTCAAGAAGGATGACACTGTTATCTCAGCTAATATTTACAAGCACTTGAAATAAAAAAGATTTTAATTGATCTATGGAGGTGGATGGAAAGCATTTTAAAAAGAACCTGGATGAGATAAGGATAGAGGCTATTTCATTCTGGACTTGACAGTCATTTGATATATGACTGTAGCACGGATGATAACATTAAGGCAGCTGGGGAATAATTAACATAAGAACAATCTGTCTCAATGAACCAAAGTCCACCAAGTCCAGCATCTTCTTTCCAACACTAGCACCCAGAAGCTTTTGGGAAGCTCCCAACTAAGGCATAAAAGTGGACAGCCATCCCTTAATAAACATCTGGTATTCTGCCTCTGAACATGGAAGGTGCATTTAGCTATTGTGCCCCATAAATGTTGACAGACCCTATTTGCCATGAATCTGTCTAATGTTTTTAAGCAGCCTTGGCCATTTTATGAATTTCATAAGTCATATACATGTTCAGTGGAGAAGCACTTCCTTTTGTTCATCCTGAATCTGCTGCCAATCAATGTCTTTGAACAATCCTAAAGTTAGTGTTATGAGAAGAGTTTCCCCACCCTCTATATTGGCCATAAACCTGTATTATTGACTTTTTCTAAGCGAAAAATTCTCAAATATTGTAACTTTTCAAGAAATTAGATAGTATTCCTGCCAGACCAGAAGTGACAGAGATCTGCTGTCTGAACAGATAAAAGACCTCTGAGAGATACCCATGGAAGAATAAGGATGGACGAAACAAAGGTACTGCTTCCTTATGATGGGGCATTGGACTCTTCTCTATATACCCTTTGTCTCTACTCTCCAGGTTGCTTTCCCTCCCACAACAGGTACAAGAGTTTCCTCTTTACATCAGAGATAATCCTTACCAAAGTGGATTTTGTATCCAAATGACAGCCCAATTTGGGGGGAAAGCCAAGGTTAATCTTCACATCTGAAAATGTACTCCTTATTGTATGCTTGGCAAGGCTTTGAGCACATGAATCATAAGGGTCCCAAGCAACTGGGCATCCACTACTGATGACCAGCTTGACACTTATAACATGCTGAAGTGCTTGACTCTCTCATTCATAATTGATATGCGGCATCTGCCATACCCTCACCTTAGGACCATTCACACATTACATAGAAGCAAGCCCAGATTTCCTGACAAGAGTACAGTTAAAAGTGAGCTGAAGTCAGTCACAGGCTCCCTGAAGATACACATGCCACCACATTCACAGTTTGGATTTTTAGGTGGACACTGAAGCAGAAAGAGAATGTGTGAAGCCCTGAAATTGTGGCTTTACTTATTCAATCTTGTTTATGCTCTGAAAAAATGAGATGATGACTGATTTCACACACGTTGAGCAATGCTTGGTTAATGTTTCTCCCTTCCTTATTTTGTTGGTATCCTGTTTA
Organism: Anniella stebbinsi; assembly: GCA_029215795.1. NCBI lineage: Eukaryota > Metazoa > Chordata > Lepidosauria > Squamata > Anniellidae > Anniella > Anniella stebbinsi. The sequence goes on along the minus strand of JARDYH010000003.1, from coordinate 95,001,251 downwards.
CCCAGAGGGTCAGAATGCATTCTCCCTTTCCTCTGTATCCCCCCAGAACTCTGGAGTTTCATAAACACCTGGCATTTCATTATTTGTTACTAGATCTGTAACCTTTCACTCAGGGCGGATCTACACATGAGTTTTTTGACGTTTTATAAGGGTTATGAAAACTCTTTGGGCCACATGACACACTCCCTATAACGTTGTATATCTGAGGTTTTTTAAAACTGCCTTCAGTTATATACAACGGTTTCACTTTTAATACATCGTTTTAAGTAAAAGAATGTGTCCTTCCTTACCATTTCTGATTCATGAGGGCAGTGCTTCCTTTACTGGTGCCCAAATGCTGAGCAGTTGATTGGTGGGGAAGAAACAGGAAGTGGACCAGTGAACTACAATAACCACAATTCTTAGCCCTATACTCGCTAGGGAATGACAGAGGAACTAAGAAGGAAGTGTGTAACTGAACTACAACCCCCACAATGCCTTGCCCTAAATTCACTGAAAAACGAAAGAAGAAAAGACAGGGCAGAACAATGTGTGTTCGTACACACCGCTTTAAAGACAGAAAACTGTTCTCCTGCAACGTGAGTACTCAGTAATGTGGCCTAAGACGTTTTAGAACGCACCTATTTGGAACGTTTTAAAATACAATTTAAAACGTTCCAAAGGACTGTGTGGATTCCCCCTCAGATTCTTAATTTATACCAGTTTCTGGGGGGCAGAAAAAGAAAAAGTGTTATTAAATTCAGAGTATAGGCCAAAAGCTGGATACATAAGACAATTGCACAATGACATCAATTTACTTGGATAAAGTTGGTAGTATTAATTCCCTTTGCAGACTGATTCAGTATTATCGACAGAACTACTGCATAAAAAAGACTATACAAGGCAACCTTCGTTTCATAGAGATTTAGCCTTATCAAAGCCCTTGAATCTAAACTTGCTTGAAATATTTTAGCTGAACTTGGCTCTAAGTAATATAATTTTAAAAACCCTCCTGAGTTCAGCTTTATATAAATATTGGATACAATCTAGATAAATTAAATCATGATGAAGGGCCAGTTTGCACAATCCATTTTAGCTAAAGGTGTTCCCCAATCAAACCCACAAGGTTTTCCATGGTACAGGAGCTCCATAGATAATAGGTGCTACTTCTTAGTGGAGATTCCTACAACTATGGTGACACTTTTTCCAGCTGTCATGATCATGCAAATCATGCCCGAGAAGTCACAGTTCTAACAGTTGTGCACCTGATTCACACAAGAAAGATATTCTATGAAATAAGACAAAATTCTGCATATGAGCATGCTCCTGTGTTACACTGAAATCAACTGAACTAAAGTGAACCATATAATGTCAGAGTTTCATAGATATTAATGAGATTTAGCTGTGGCTAACTTTGGCTGTAAATCTGACCCTCCCACACACACGGGGTTGGATCCAGATTTAGTTGAATGGAAACCCCACTGAAATCAATGGGACAATTAGTCCTAGTGATTTTAGTGGGAACATATTTCAGTTAATGTAGGGTGCAATCCGATGTATGTTTAGACAGGAAAAAAGTCCTACAACTGCCAGGATTCCCCAGTCAGCCATAGACTTTTTTCTTTCTAAACATACACAGGTTTGTGCCCTTAGTCTGGATCCAGCCCATGGGACTCACCTTGTCAGCAAGGAAATGTGGAGTTCTCCAAATGCACAGTGCTTTCTCCAATCATTGGTAACACTGGAAGGGAGTAACATTCACTCTGTATATGGGCCTGCACTGCTGAATTAATTTTGATCCTCACCTAATGGTCTAAGAGGTGCAATTTTAAAGGAGTTGATTAAACACTTAACAACCTTTGGGTTGAGGTATTTTTTTAAAAAGAAATTGAACAACATTTTCTTTAGAGAAAATTATATTACGTCTAATAATTCATGATTGATTGGTTGATTTGCCATTCATATTGCCATTCATAAAACTGGGTCAAGAGGAAGGTGACAAAGGTCGTGAAAGGATTAGAGACCAAGCCCTAGGGGGAAAGGTTGAAGGAGCTGGGTATGTTTAGCCTGAAGAACTAACAAGATAGACATTATAAGATAGCCATCTTACAATGTTTTAAGGGCTGTTCTCTATAGCTCTATTGAACCTGAGGTTCAAATTGCAAGAAAGTGGACTTTGACTAAATATTGGGAAGAACTTGCTGATGGCTAGGGTGACCAGATAAAATCCAAGTCAGGGCTCCTGTAACTATAACAGTTGTAGAGAAAAGGGAATTTCAGTCAGGGTCATTTGTATGCAATTAGTTCCTGGTGAAATTCCCTCTTCATCACAACAGTTAAAGGTGCAGGCACTATACTAGAGTGACCATATACAAAAGAAGGCAGGGCCCCTGCAACTTTAACTGATGTGATGAAGAGGGAATTTCACCAGCAACTAATTGCATACAAATGACACTGGCTGAAATTCCCTTTTCTCTACAACTGTTAAAGTTACAGGAGCCCTGACCTGGATTTTATCTGGTCAGCCTACTGGCAAGAGCTGGAACAGTAGAACAGATTGCCTCAGAAGATGGTGGACTCTCCTTCATTAGAGGTTTTCACAGAGGTTAGATGGCTACTCCACCAATCAGTATGCCGTAGCAATAGATTTCCTGTGTTGGCAGAAGGCAGGATTTACACTGCTGTTTAAAGCGCTTTAAAGCGGTTTATAACAGTAGTGACAACTGTTTTGGAGTGTGTCCTGGGCCCCCAACAGTTGTCACTACTGTTATAAAACGCTTTAAAGCAGCAGTGTAGATCTGCCTAGATGAACTTTGTAGTACTTTCCAATTCTATCACACTATGATAACTTCCCTATTGGATCAAAACTAGCCAGTTTTCTGTTTGTAACAATGGGCAGACAAATGTTTCTGGTATTTGACAGAGCATGAAACCAACAATTCTCCTCTGCTTGTTCATAATGTATGGTTCTCAGCGGAATAGTGCCTCTAAACACAGGTTTCCTTCAGAAATTATAGCTAAGAGCTGTTTGTAGACCTACAGTCTGTGCATTTGTAAAACTTTTTTTAAAAGTTATCTAAGTTAGTGGGCATTATCACTTAATATTGCATGAAGCAGTACTTGCTTTTTATCAGTGTGTGTGTGTGTTGAGTGGGAGTGGGATGCATTTGGCTTAAAATGAAGTATGTCATAGCATAGTAATGACAAAAGATTTAAAAAACCCATTTAGATCAACTGCCTCTTTCAGCACAAATTGAAAAAAGCATTTCCCCCCTGCATTACGTTTTAGAAGAGAAAGCCTTAAAGCAATGATAAGAGATAGGGAGCCACAGAGGCTTCAAAAGTGCAATGGAATCAGGCTAGGTCAATGCCACTTGCCCTTTGTGAATGGTGTGTTTAGAAAGCTTCCATCATTACAAATCACAGCAGCTCATCCACTGCTAAAACATTGCACCTGCCTGCGAGGAGAGAGTGGCTTCAAAGCCTTCTTTCCTTCATTAATCAACATGTGGAAAAGTGCTGGAGGTAAAGGGAAAGATAAAGAGTCAGGGAGAGAGCTTAGATGTTGTGTGGAAGTAAAAAGTGAGAATGTATTTTTGTTGGACAAATGAAGAATTCTGTTGGGCAAATGATGAATTCTAATGCCATCACTTTCATCACTTAACCAATCCTGTAAATGATCCTGCTCCGTTCTGAAGTCCCAAGTCTTGGCCCAGTACATTGACATTCATAGCAATGGTAAAAGAATGCGCAATAGTTAGGGAAGCTTGAGGATTTCATGTTCATATTTTAAAGCGAATCAACCTCATTTGCACTTCCTGGATTAATATGCACATCTGAACACAGTTATCCTTCACTTTTTACACTTCTCTGAATTTTGCAATGCAGCTGTCAGCTCAAAAAGTGCACCAAAACATGTATTAAAATGTGTATTTTAGGTTAAAATTAGTAGAAATGTATGTTGCTCAAAAATAATACAAATGTGTACCTCTAAAATATGGACATAGGGACATGAATACATGGGCAATGCACACAAACTGGTAATAGACTGGTCTCTCCACCACTGCCAATAATATTAAAATATAACATTTTCACATCAATTTACTATTCTCAAAGCACTATATATATATATATATATATATATTCTCTGTAATTCTTATAAGAACCCTGAAATGTGGGTCAGTATCATGATTCCCCCCATTGCAGGTTAAAGGGGGAGAAGCATAGGCTCAATGGTGGTGGCTTCCCAAAGGCTTCCTAGTGAGTTCATGCCGTATAATAAGTGATATTTGAATCAGGAACTTCCTAATTCACAGCTCAAGCTTTTTAGGCACTATGCTAAACTAACTCTCATCATTGGTATCATTACTACTACTACTACTATTACTAATTCTTAATATAGCCTACCAAGTTTCACGTTGTGCTGAGTTGATGCCACTTGGTTGGTTCTATTGATTCTATAGCTACATACTTTGTGTATGTCTAAAATTATTTTGTAGGTTTATTGATATACAGAACAACACACTTTTATTTATATCTGCGAGGTAAATTAGGGAACTGCTTTGAATAACTTCTGAGTTTTGCATTTCCAAAAATGCATTTGCTTCTCTGTTCAAAATTACTTCTAATTAAATGAAATCTGTTTTGCACAAGGCTTATAAAGGCCTTCTTCCACTACTATCTTGAAAGACACTGCAGATATGCCTTAACACTATACCCTCTGGTATAAACAACTTTTTAATTATCTTTTTTTAAAAACTACGTTGATGGCGTTTACTAGAAGAATGTGTGGAAATAGGTATGGACTACCATGATTTTGCTGTACCCCTATTTCCTCCCTGGCTCAACACCTGCAGTGTAATTCCATTTGAATAACAGATTTCCTCTACATATTCTTCTATGGTGAGTAGCAACTTCACCAGGTGAACAACCAAGTAATCCATGGCACTCAACAACCTCTCTTAGTGTTGCAGTGCTAATTCCAAGTGCTATCACAGCCTTTTGAATGGCAGTATGGATAGCTCTACACCGTTCATTCCAACTAGGAAATAGGCAAGAAGCCAAAGTACGGGACTAGAGGAATTATCAGTCGTATCTAGCATGGCAATTATGACTGTTTCTATAAAACTCATCTAATTGAATGTTGGCTCAAGGCAATAATAAATAAGAATCCTCACAAATGACTACTAACTCAAGCAAAAGCCTCAAAGCAAAATGGAGGCCACTACCAAAGGAGGTGAAGGCTGAAAGAAATGTGCATCCAGGATAAAAAAAAGAAAAGAAAAAAAACTCCTATCAAGAAAATCATCCCATCATGTGACTTTTCTCAGCTGTGAATTATAATAAATGTTTAGTAACAGCAGTAATGAGCTCAGGGGCACATGAAAAATTAGTTGATTACAGGTGGAGCAGCTGAAAAAAATGTGTTCTGACTCACTTCCATCTGCCGGACGACACACACAGAGGAAGGGAGGGAAATGCAGGAACCCATGAGCTGTCATTTCAAGTATACGGCTTGTTACATCCCCTGGAAATGTTCGTGGCAGTTTGGCAAAGCTGTAGCCACAGCGGACTCTGAGCTGGGGGCCAACCTAACACAAGGAGGTCTAATATTTTTTGCAGGTTACATGAGGCTCCTGCTAAGAACTGAGCAGAAACATCTGAGCTTCTTCCAGCCCTGACACCTATCCTGGATATGATGTTGCACCGAGGAATTTAATAAGGAATAAATAAACAGGGAGTTATAGGTTGCTGGATATTTCACCACATTAAAGCTTTATGAATAAATAATGTAATAGGCGTTATTAATCCCCACCCCTTGCACCTCTCCCTCAGTAGTTCTCTCACATATATATCTACACAAACATACAGTTCCCACAACGAGCCGGTGACTAACTCTCAAAACACAGGAACAAACACGCTCATTTGCGTGAGCAGTGCTAAAACCAGAGTGCCAGGCAATTGACTCGTGACCCTTTAAAAAAAGCTTCAAACTGCAGGAGGCCCTACTCCCACTGGTGACAGAATGACCTGGTGACAGCTCCTGTACCACCGGAGATCCTGTTCCCTCCCCACACCCTGTTCTGACTGGAAGTGGGATTCCAAAGCATGACCTTAAAGGTGAAGAGCGGGAGACATCCTGCTGGGCCAAATGCCTGTTAACCTAATCTGGATTTTGCCCTCTCCTTCCCCTCAGGAAACTGTATGGCATGTCACGACGAACAACACGCACAACCCTCTATTTCTGGAGTGACACTTAAAAGAATTGCTTAAATGCTGCAGCTATTACAACACTTAACTCAACGTATTCCTGGTACAATGTGCCACTTGCTAAACACGGCAGCAGCATCCCAAAATGCTGCAGCTTTTAAGGTGCAAACTAAAAAGAAATGTTCCCTTCTCTGGAGAGGAAGGTAAAAAGAAGAAAGTGCAGGGAGAAAGGTAAACACTACAGTTATATATAAATGAGGGACGTATGGCTGTGACTGAGATATTGATTGAGCTAAGAGCAATCACCTTTTTTTCAGTGGAAAGGCAGGATAGAAATTGAATACATTTTTTTAAAAAAAAGATAAATAAGAGAAAGCTGCATGTGAAACTGTTCCTGCTCTTCCAGTGTAACATTTTTGTACCAGATCAGAGACTTTCATGCTGATATACTTACACAGATTTCCTTAAAGTATATTATAACACATGACACATATATTGGCACTGAAAATATACATCTTTTGGAAGCAACTTGTGAGGATATACATGTACACATTTTGTTTCTTTAGATGCAATTTAATTCTCTTTTTCTTTGTTATCCCACTCTTCCAAAGAATGCACATCATTTTCTTCCCATTTTGTAGCCACAACCACTCTGTGAGGTCGATTAAGCTAGGATTGGCCCTGTTCAGATGACAAGCTAAGCCACGGTGGTTAAGCATTTTGAGCTAAACATTGGGCCTGCTCAGAGAACACATTAAGCCATGGTTCAGCTGCTAACAACATGTTAAGTCATGGTTAGGCCGCCATTAGAGCGGAGGGGGAAAACACGTGATTTCCCCAGACTTGTCAATTGTGGCCTTAAAGGCCTTCTTAAAACCTTGCATTAAGAAGGCTTTTGAGGCCTTGGTTGGTGCGGGGGGGGGGGGGGGAAGCAAAGTGCACTTTCCGGGGTCTCTGGGAAGTGCACAATTGCTCTGGCATGCCATTAACATGGCTGGGAGAATTGTGCACTTTCTGGGGGGGGGGGTCCAGAAAGCGTGTTCCCCAACATGCCCATCGGGGCCTTAAAGGCCCTTTTAATGCAAGGTTTTAAGAGGTCTTTTAAGGTTATGACTGGTGTGGGGGGAAGGCAAAATGCACTTTCTGGGGCATCTGGCTAATGGCGTGCCGGGGGAATTGCGCACTTTCTGCAGGCCCCAGAAAGTGTGCTTTGCCAAGAGCTCATCCAGGCTGGCTCCCCGGAACAGGGCCAGCTGAGCAGGGCTTGGTGAACTCACAGAGTGAGCCCCCGTGAGTTCTCCAGTCCCTAAATTATGAATATCAGTATTAGGACACCAGTCCATATCCATTCCACATCCCATTCCATCATGTATATTGAAGTGTGATATTGAATTTCCTTTTTATTTTATGGAAGTGTGAATGTTAAGCATCACATAAAGGGGGCTATTTTGTCTAGATGCATGCAGGTGTGTTCTTATAGAATCATAGAATAGTAGAGTTGGTGGCCTACAAGGCCATTGAGTCCAATCCCCTGTTCATTGCAGGAATCAAGGTCTAAAGCAACTTCTAAGACTATCTTAACATTATACGTGCAATCCCCCGTGTAAATCATCCCCTGCATGGCAATTAAAATGAGGGTGGGGGAAATCCATTTGTACCAATGGACACATGATGCCCTGGGAAATGGATCCAGAGCCCTGGAAAGTCGATTCTGGGTCAGAATCCCATGGGCCTTGCAACACCCTTGTGTGCCACAAAGGAATATGAAGAGTTTTCTTGGTGGTTGCCCCTCAACTGTGAACTCTCCTTTGCCCTGACGATTCACCAAAATCTGACTCTGAACAATTCCCAAAAGCAGTATGAGGATTTGCTCAGATTCACTTGGCTTTTAGCAGCCAGGGAAATGGTGATAAAAGGGTTGGGTTAATCTTTGTTCATCCAATCCTTCTAATACCTGGCCCTTGCCTTCGTGATGGGGTGGGCTGCACATTATGCCCACCAAGTGAAAAGTAGCCATCTGTACGTCAGGTTCTGAGTGTTGAGATGTTTGAAGGCTCCCTTGCAGACAGGCGGTGAAAGCTGAAGGGGATCACAGAGCTGCTGGCCTTCTTTCTGCTTTCCATGTTTATCAAGGCCCATCTTATCTCTCTTTAGTGGTTAACTGTGTGTGTTTCTCCCACTCTCGCCCTTTAGGGAAAATTAGTCACAGAAGGCAGAGATAACGTAAGCAGAGATTTTAAAAAAATGGAAGGAGAAAGGTGACTAACGACTGCAAAGCACCTTCCAACTTTCTCTGTCTCTGGCAACAAGGCAACAAGGGAGAGGGCCTTTTCAGTGGTGCCCCCCCAATTATGGAATGATCTCCCCGATGAGGCTCGCCTGGTGCCGACATTGTTATCTTTTCGGCGCCAGGTCAAGACTTTCCTCTTACAGCGTATGTTGAGGGTTTTATTGTTGTGGTTGTGGTTGTTTTTAAATGATATTGTATTTATAACCTGTTTTTATGCTTTTTATGGTTTTAAATTTTGTATATTGGGTTTTTTTTAATGTCCAATGTTTTTAATTTTTGTAAACCACCCAGAGAGCTTTGGCTATGGGGCGGTATATAAATGGAATTAATAATAATAATAATAATAATAATAATAATTCTTAACAGTCTGAGTCTGGCTTTCTAGTGATGAGCACTAGCCTGGATGAATGAATTTCATTGTGTGTATACATTAAAGTAAATGTCCAAAACGTAAGATCTAATACTCAAAGGAAGACCTCTGATTGCCCAGGGATTGTCCTCTTGGCCTCCGTACTCCATTTCGATATTACCGGAGCATTGCCAAATATGTAAGCTGAGGCAAGGAAAACTATAATATTTACTAATTCTATTAACCCCTGCCTTTGACCATGGAATTAGAAGTTCTCTGGAGGGAAAGCTGCTCTTAATAACTGCGACTTACCTCTTCCCGGTACTCTTCTCCGGAGCGCTGAATAAACCACCTAATGGAAGCTTGCTGGGATTTTGGAATACATTCCAGGAATGTTGAATTAAACTCAATGCCAAAAATCACCTTCTCATCCGTGGTTTCATGACTAATGCCTGGAAAGCAAACATGGTACAGAAGATTAACCCTGCCCTGATTTCTTTAAGCAATGGGAAAACATGACTGATGCTGAACAGATGCTAGAGCAGCACCGAAACTGTTAAGGAAAACAAAAGGCACCTCATGTTTAGGACAAGCATACTAATGTTCAAGCTGACGTAAGCCATTTGTAACAACAATGCTATTTATGTCTGAATTGGCCACTTCCTTTCATTTAGATCTCTGATGGAATCAGAATTTGATCTATATTCTTTCTTAGAGGAATTCTCCTCTTACATTTAATGAATCCAGGGACAGTGAAAATATAGTCATACTCCTGGCTACTAGTTCTAGGAAAGGGTTAATGGAGCCAGAAAGACTGCTGGAGATTTCTTCCCAGGCATATCTTTTAGGCCTTGAACACTCAATTTGTCCCATCACCACAAACATAGCGTATCCAGATTTTTTTTTGGGGGGGGGGGGAATCCCCTAAACATTTTGCTGGTCTTATTCAAACTCCTTTTTGGGGGGGGTATTTTTTTTTTAAAAAAAAATCCAAATATTTTTTGACGAAGCAGGAATCTCTAAATTCACCTCAACTTCTTTTCTTTTAGGTATAAAATGCTAAAATTTAGCAACATCTTGGGATAATAATAATAATAATAATAATAATAATATATTTATTTATTACCCGCCTCTCCCTCCGGATCGAGGCGGGGAACAACATCATCATAAAACACACAAAACTGATTAAAAATACATGAAACCAATACATCATTAAAATACCAATAAAACACCAATAAAACACTTAAAATTCATCTGAGTAGGCCTGCCGGAAGAGCTCAGTCTTTATAGATCGTTTAAATTCCTGAAGACTGGTAAGTTCACGGATCTCTCCCGGGTAGACAAGCCCTCCCGCCCCCTGTCCAAGTTCCAGGAACACAGAACTGTTCGATTTCACCCAGAAGTTAGAAAAATTCAGTGGTAACTGTCCCTGAAAGACAGGCCAGGAGATCTGATGTGTGGTGTGTGTGGGTGATTTAGATGTCTGTTGAGTGTTGAAACTGTTCCTCAATGTAACTCAGTGTATATTTGTAAATAAAATCAAGTGTTACAACAAACATCTGTCAAAGGAAACCAAAGCCAATGAAGTGCTTTGCCCTGGAACATCTCACCACTCAGGGAAGAGGGGGCACACATCACAATATCTTTCCTAGTTGCTTCCCATCCAGGTATCTTACAAAGTCACACCTGCTTAGCTTCAGCATGTGTCTTCAGACCACGGTAAGGTTAGCAAAACCATGCTACCCACGTACAGTCATTAACCAACCTTGTAGCATGCATCTTAGAATACAGATTCATCTTAGAATACAGATTCATCTTAGAATACAGATAAAAGGAACTACTTCAGCACACAGCACATAGTTAAACTATGGAATTTACTACCACAAGATGTGGTGATGGCCACCAATTTGGATGATTTTAAAAGGAGTTAGATAAATTCCTGGAGGAGAAGGCTATCAATGGCTACTAGTCCTAATGGCTACCTCCAGTATCAGAGGCACAGAGGCAGTAAGCCTATATACACCAGTTGTGGGGAACATGGGTGGCAGGGTGTTGTTGTGGGTCCCTGGTTCACGGCTGGTTGGCCACTGTGTGAACAGAGTGCTGGACTAGATAGACCCTTGGTCTGATCCAGCATGGCTCTTCATATGTTCTTACATCCAAGACGGTTCTCATACAGTCCAAAACTACATGGTGATTTATTCTGGGTCATCCCCATCAGTCTACACTATCGATTGCGGCTATTGCAGGATAAAGACAATCTGGATTTGGTTTCGTACTCATGATTTTCCTTGGGGCACTTCTCACACCCCCAAACTAGGAGCACAGAACATTATCGTCTTCCTTAGCCCTCTCTGTGCTCTGGTCTGTTAGATTGCCCTTTAACTGAAAAACTATGGAAAGCCGATTGGATCAAATATGAAAACAAATGCAAACAGAATTGTTTTGCTTTAGCCGGTTTCCCCCACACCTTTCAGAAATGAAAACCATTGAAATTTTATGCTACATTGTCTCAGAAATTTCAGTTTCACCACAAGACTGAATATAGATAACACATATTGTATATTATAAGAGAACTGTACCAGTTGCCAGGGGAGTAAACCAGACAATTTGGCAAACTCCTGCACACCTACGCTTGTGGGAGACAGTGAGCTGTTGTTAAGGAGGAGATTGTTTAATTAACGTGAAAGAATTAGAGGAAGACTTGGATAGCTTGATCGCTGGAACTAAGACGTTGGATGTTTGTCGAATAGTTGCATTGTGGAAATAAGCCAAGGGAATGCAAAGAGTGTATTTCCTGGTTTTTTCTCAGGGGAGTTCTGCTTACTTGGCTCTCCCGTCTAAGCAGACCTCCTTCATGAGTCCGGAAAGTTCCAGTATTCCTCTCACATTCAACGATGGTACTTACAGACTCAGATGTACTCTTTTCCCACATGTGATTCTTCTAGAATTATCCCTTCTTTGTGTCTCTTTATTGGCTCCAGATAGTCTTACTAAATTGTTACTTCAGGTATTCAGCAAGAATGCTAACACCACCAACCATATGTGTGTTTGGGATCTTGACCCCATGTTGCTTCCACAGATTGGACACCCTTGTTCTGTATTTCTATAAGGAACATGTGATGGATTTGGCCAAAGCCTGAACCATACTAGGCTCCTTCAGAACATTTCTGGTTCTTCCCAAAGTGAAGCGGGCTTCCCTCTGAAGTTAACAGAACCCAAAGCTGGACCAAGCATGAGATTTTGCCTTGTATTCAGGCTTTGAGAAGGTAGACTCCAAATACAGCACCTTCCGCTTTCCTTTCACTAAACATTGATGGGAGGATGGAGGGTTTAACCTGACTTAAACTTATTTGCACTTATCAGAACTCCCTAGCCCCTACAGCTATCTCTCTGAAACTTTGTAGGTTTCTTATTTGGGGGCTATGATGTCTGCCGTTTTCATGGAAAACGACTGCCCCTTCCCTGGGGCAGGAGGTAATGCGAAGCACTTATCCCTCTGCCCCAAATCTGAGGACTCCACTTCCACATAAACTGCTGCACCTATCCTTCCAAAACTTTGTGGGTTTCTTAGTTAGGGACACTTCTACTTTCAGAAGAATGGCGCACCTCTTTTTCAGATACCCTCAAAATGTAAATGCTGCTCTTACACAAAAATCCCCACATAGATTCATCTGAAACATGGCAGGCTCAATCCCCTCAGAAGGGACAACTATCCCTACATCCAATTCTGCCCCGAAATAAAAAAAAAGTTATCTGTAATTCCATATATACAGAATCTGTCTGAATGCTGCTCAGTCATTTTTCTGTACTTTTTCTGTTGCCTTCAGATCATATCATTCCACAAGATCCAGCACATGCAAAAAGAAGATCTGTGAGCATGCACAGAATGTCATTTGCTTATCAGAGACTTACCAAAGCCAGATTACAGGACTGAGCACCAGAACTCTTCTTTTTTAAAAAAAGTAACTGACCGCTACCTATGGTATGATTAAGGCTCGCCTTAGTTTCATGTCACCAGAAACCTTGCCTTGCAAGAGCTAAATAACACATCCTTCATCATGCACCCCTCCTATTTTTTTGAGAAAGGGGTACAAATGCAGTGTATACTTACTATCTTCAACATCCCAGCACTGGGTGATTGGATCTCCATATTTGACATCTTGTCTCCTTGCACGTCTGAAAATGAGCAGATAAGTTGACATGATTTTTTGATGCTATGCCTACTGTTTATCTCACTTCGGAGGAAGGAGCTCAGGGGCAGTTGACCTCTGCATACCCCTCACTCACTGAATGTGGTATCAGGCAACAGCTTGCGATCATGGAGATTATAATCAAGATAGTACTTTCGTATCTCCTGATGCCAAGTCAAACGCAGTACATTTCAGTGGAGATAGCACACACCTTGGGCTAAACCGAAGTAGATGTGATGTGGGAGATCTAGCTGCTGGTGGGAGGGGAAGGGGCATGGATTGGGACTGTGGCAATGAGGGATAGAATATTAAAAGGCCAATACCTGGCGACTAAGAGCAGCAGCTTTTGGAAGACATTTTGAGTGGGCAAGTGGCATGGCGTGGGGGGGGGAAGGGCTATTCCCTCTAGCTTTCCAACCCCCCTCCCCCCAAATGGCTGCTTTTAAGCAAAGAAAGGAAGGTTGAAAAATGCAGACATGGACTCTAACGTTATGTCTAGCTTGGCCCTGAGACTCATCAAGTGAGAAACCAAACGTCATGTTCTCTACACTAGGATTCCTAAAGAGTTTCAAAGATACCTTCCACTAGTGTGCATGGGAAACCACAGTGCGTGTACATCAGGAGTGGGCAACTTACGGCCCTCCAGATGTTTTGGCCTACAACTCCCATCAGTTCTACCCAGTATAGACAATAGTGAAGGTTAATGGAAGTTGTAGGACAGAATAACTGGAAGGCCACAAGTTGCTCACCCCTGATATGCATGAAGAATAATCATGGCACATAACATCATGGTGTACATAATACACACCAGGGAAGATGGTAGCAGAGATCAGTGGTGAGAGGGGCCCTCAAAGGTGTTTGGGTCCTGGTAAATAGCTCACACCCTCCATTGCTGATACCAGCCTTGGACTCCTTCTGTGTAGCCCAGGGCTGCTCATATTACCCTGCCAGGGTGGGAAGGAGTATCCCTGAAGTAGTTCATGTGCCACCGGGAGTCATGTAAGAACTGTGCTCAGAAACTCACAGGGAGGTCTGACAAACTGGGCATGGTTTTCCTCACCTTTTGGAGGTTGGTGTGTATCTGGAACATGAATTTCCATCCCAAGCACAGTATGGGTCTCTGGCAAGGCAACAGTCAGCACAAGCCTTCCCATACGTGTGACATCTGTGTAGTGAGAGTTGAGCCAATCCATCTCTGGAACCAATGTACAATTGTTGCTGAAAATCAGGCAAGGCAAATGAATTAGGAACGTTCTTCAAAGCAACTCCTTTTTTCACATTTTAGCATTTTTCATTAAAATCTTCTGTTATTACAGATATGGCTAAATGTCTATCCAGCCCTCCATGTATTCAGCAAATGCAACTTCTAGTAGTTAATGAATAGAATCTACGGACAGCATTCTGTGTATTTAGTCCATTTTACTTGCTAAACAGGAACTATTAAGTTGCCTATCTCAGCAACACTTCCCTATGGTGGTCTGTTGTAGAAGGCAATTCTCTTTCCCCCCCACTAGATTTCAAGAACAATTCATTGATGCAATTAATTAACCGGTTTCAGAGAATAGCATTACATTTTAGAACTGAGTCATTTAAATTTGTACACAAGCCTATCTGAAAAATCCAGGGTAAGTAACGTAGTGAAAACTAAATTTTAAAAATCCAAAGTGAAATGATAAATAGCCAAAGGTCAGTTAAAATAGGATGCTCCATATCAGCTTAATTCAAGGGTATGTAATCTAGTGCCCCCCCCCCCAATGTTTTGAACAATAAATCCCACAGCCCTAGCCAGCATGGCTAATGGTCAGGGATTATGGGAGCTGTTCCAGTGAAGCTGCCATCCTAAGCAGACATAAGAGGAAGTAAGCCCCATTGAACACACAGGGGCTTACTTCTGAGTAAACATGTATAGGCTTGTGCTGCAAAATCACTGACAAATGATTTCAATGACACATTGGTGGTACTAATGTCTTCTGGATTAGGGCCACTGGCAATAAGAGAACTGAACTAATGTAACCTCAGCACCACTTCCCCCCTTTCATCACTTCTCTCTCCCCCCCCCTTTTTTTTAATCTTCTTCATTTCCATGTTTAATAAATGTGGAGATATACTTAGAATCGAAAGGAGTTATTTCGAAAGTAGAGTGTGGTTGGACTACAAGTAGTACGGGAAAATAGACTGGGGTATAACGCATTGTCGACATTGCAAGACATAATCTGTAAAAATTAAAACAAAGTAGATGCTGCCTATTAAAAAAGAAGAAGTTTGGGCCAGTGAACTCTAAGCATTAGCTGGAATGGAAATAAAATTACTAATTGTGGATTACCTGTTTGGGAGACATTTCCATAGTCAAGATAGGTGTTGGATGCTGGAAAGTGAATGGATAAACAACAGTGAAGATACACATTCAACCCTACTTGCACTTTTCTTTTCAAGCAGTGATATTTGCCACTCCACTGAAGGGCACTCCAGATCCCTTGCAATTTTACCTAAGCATTCAAAACAGTGCTTTCCCAAGAAACCTAAATATCTTGCGGGTTTGAGCCTGAAATGAATTTCAC
Source organism: Anniella stebbinsi (assembly GCA_029215795.1). Lineage (NCBI taxonomy): Eukaryota > Metazoa > Chordata > Lepidosauria > Squamata > Anniellidae > Anniella > Anniella stebbinsi. The sequence goes on along the minus strand of JARDYH010000003.1, from coordinate 94,985,672 downwards.
CAGACAGAAACGGCCATCTGTCTTCCAGGAGAAAGGTGCATTTTTTGAGGTGTGTTAATATTGCAGGTGTGTTAGTTTTGAGATTTTAAGGCTTTGGTTTTTGTTTAATAGTCCAATCTGGTAGGTCTTAATCCCCCTCCCCTTGCAGAAGAGAATTAATTGATCTATTTAACAAACAGATTTTTAAGCCACACTTCAGACCTCCGACTGGCGTGCATGTTGCCCCTTTTGTCCTCACAACAACCCTGCGAGGACATTTAGGCTGAAAGGTAATGACTGGACCAAAATACTCATGAGACATTGTGGCTCAGAGGGGATTTGGACTCAGGTCTCCCTGTCTTAAGTCCAACACTCTAACCATTATGCCACACTGGCTGTAAGTATCAGTTCTACTGCAGGAATGTGAAGAAGGGCATATATGGATTTACTGGTAGATCAGTGGGTGGTTTGTAGTAAATTGGCTTGTAGTAAATCTCACATGTAACTATCGCAGAAACAAAATGACCCCCCTCTCCGCCCTAAAGTAAAATGCTGAAATGAAGAACCCTTGGAGTAAGCAGCAGTGGATTTTTGTGTGGAAGAACTGTGTGCTCCAATCGGTTCTTCCACTCAAAACAAATTGCTAGGCTCAGAACTCTTCCATTCTAACTGTGAATGTCTTTTACACCAGGCTCTGGTTGGTGGATCTCAGCATTCTTGTAAAAACAAAGCAAAGTCGATTCTGCAAGCCTGAAGTCTGATCACTCTTGCCTTGTAAGCTGCATAATACATACATAGCACTTAATACCTTCCAGTAGTTTTCCTTCTAGTCCACCAAGGGAAGGCGAAAGAAACATAACACTGGGAAAGCATGCAAGAATTCACACTCAGTCTTCAGTTTTTCCTACTCTAGCACAAGAGTGCCCAAACTGTCTATGACCTGTGCCTTTTCTGGCACCCGTGCCACAGGTTGGCTGCCCATAAACCAGAGTGTTTGTTTATGAAGGCCAATACTTGGGTTCTGATTGAGTTCCCTCGGCTTATGTGATCCCTGCCAATCACAGAGCACCTGTCCTCAGACTAGCAATGACGCACATTTCTGGGGAACATGGGCTGATTTGGGGACCTACAGTCAGGACAAGTGAACTACGGGCGTTGACGTGAGACATCTCCTGCTACATCAGCCTTCCCCAACATGGTGCCCTCCGGATATTTTGGAGCACAAATCCCATCTGCCCCAATCTGTGTGGCCAGTGGCCAGGGATGGTGGGAGTTGTAGTCCAAAACATCTGATGGGCAGCCCATTGGGAAAGATATGTTATATTGTACTACATAGGAAGGGCAGGAGCTCTATAAGATAAGTTGCAAAATGTAGGCAGGCAGAAATCTCCGGAACTGACACATTCATTCAGGCAATTCTTTCACCCATCTAAATTGTCTGAACAGGGTCAAGAATTTGCAAGCTAAATGAACTGCTTCCACTGGAAAGCAAGTGTGTCGGACATGATGTCAGCTGCTGGTGTGAATGTTCTGTCCATGGTGTTTGACCCATGACATACACGCCATAGTTTGCTGCGGCCACCCTCAGGGGTTAGGAAAGCTACCTTTGGAGGCACCAAGGCAACTCTTTCCTCAGGGCAAACAGTATAGATGACCCTCTCACTAGGAGATTCCATGAGCTAAATGCAAGAAAACACCCATCTACTGGTCACATGCCGTGGCTCTTGGAAACACCTTCATCAAATTATATAATACTAGCGGGACTTTGTAAAAATATAAATGAACTAGAGTCATTTTCCCTCTTTCTATATTTTGTACAAAAGAAAAAAAAGAGGTAAAATTTATAACATGGAGGGAACATCTGCTGAGCTAATAACCCTGTTTGGTATTAAATCTGATATGGTGCCTTTCCCTTTGACGTGATGTTGCAAGTATGCAGCAAATTGGTACACGCTTGGAAATTCCGAATTACTTGGCAGCCTGTTGAGCACTCTTGGTATTTTCAAATTTATTGTCAGTGTCCATGGCAGCAGAAAGATGACTTTGGGAGCTTTAAAACAAGGAGTATCCCATGCCTTTCATCAAAGTCTCAAACAAAGTACATGGGGAGATTTACTTGGATAAAATCCTTTTTCACACAGAGGCTGAGGGCAAAGGCATCCCACCTGATTTCAAAGCCAGCTGAACATTGCAGGGAGGCCAAAGGGTTTGACCTAAAACTGACTTTCTAAGGATTGTGACATAAATATAAAGCAAATAGAACAAGAACTTCTCATTACATCATAATGAATGGCAAAAGAGCTGTCTTGATCAAAAGCTCAAGTCAAACACTGCTATTTGGGATGTGTGTTGCCACCACCACCACCACCAAACCATGAGGAATTTTGCTAGCCTCATTAAAAAAAATGTTGGCTTCCCTTGAAATCACTAGCAGTGTTTTCGCAAAGGAGAAATCTCCAAGTTCACCTCAAATTTAACTTCAGGTTAGTTTCAGCTGTCAGCATTTGGGTTTATTTCTCCCTCAATACAGCTCCTATATAATTATTACAGAAGCTTTAGTAAATCCTAGAATCTAAAAAAAAAAAAAAAAAAAAAAACGGAGGCAGAGGGAGGTCTGATTTTATTTTCTTGTTCCGGGAGATTCACCTTTCATCAGCCACAACACACAAACTGTGTCTTCACACTGAATCGTATTTTTGTTCTAAAGTAATTTCTGAAGACAGAAATCTGTCGGGTTTTACTTTCCTTATAGTGTACTCAAGAGATGCTTAATCTCACCTTGAATATTTGTAGCTCTTCCAGTACCACCTCCTCCATGTCCCATTTTTCCTTGGTTATACTCAAAACTTTCAGCACTGTTCCTATATCTGAAAGGAAGGGACATTGCTGAGAAATCAGTGGCTAGGTTCCTGATTTTATATTAATATTTTCCTCCTCCGTTAGATATGACACCCAATACAGAGCTGCCACTGAAAACGTGTTGATTTTGTCTCCTTACCCTCTACAATGTTTAGGAAGACCCATCTTGTAATTTCACCTACTCGTGCATTACTTTTCCCTTCTCTACATCAAACTGCTGGTAGGGAAACAACACATCTGCATAATGTTCAGAAGAGAACTTGATACAAGGTTGTCAAGTCTAATAAACTATACATATCTATTCATTCTGGAAGTACCCGGTACACGTGTATACGTGTGTGTGTGCGCGCACACATTGAGGAGGGGGATTTTTACTCAGGAAGTTATGAGAATTTCACCATGGAGAAATGACACAAGATGTATGCTCAAACAGATTTCGTCATAACAAAATGGAGTCCAGTGATCCCAGGCTAGTTCCAGACCGGATCTACACCGAGCAACACATTTCTCAACGATGGTGTAAAAACCCCCACTGTGGAGTTCTAAAACCCCCGTTGAGAAATGTGTCGTCTGAACTGAGCCAATGTGTCATGGGCCTGAACAGTTGTCAAAACCGTTATAAAGCAATAGTGTAGATCCTGCCATAGACTTATTGAATTAACCTAAGGATGTTTTTAGGATGTTTTAGGATTTTTATGCAGTTTTAATAATATGTGTCATGTTTTAATCAGTTTTATGTATTTTATCATGTTGTTGTTCCCCGCCTCGATCCAGACGGAGAGGCGGGTAAGAAATAAATTGTTATTATTATTATTATTATTATTATTATTATTATTATTATTTCCTCTCACTCTTATTTGTCCATCGGTGAAAGAGGGATGGCAAATTATGATCTCAACTCAGAAAAATGTTGCAAAGTTGAGCACAAAGTTTGGAGGAGACAAATATTTTATTGCAATCCCTTCTCATCAGAGCTCATGCCTTGGAACTTTTCAGTGTGCCTCTGAGCATGCACTAAGTACCTTTGCTCACCACTGATTAACCACAGCTTCGTTGCCGCTCACACTCTGAACTTTATAGAGTACGAAGCGCTCTGCATTGTAAAAGCATTGTGCAAACTGCTAGAGCAAAATCAATGGCATTGCAATCAAGTGTCCTAGCTTATTATTTCCAATGTAATCCCCCCCACCTCATTGTATTTGTACTCCAAGGTTGCGCATAGGACATGCATATGGTAGTGATTAAACAAACAAAAGATTCTGGAATTGAGTAATTGAAAAACAAGGCTGGAAAAAAGTCTTACTGAATTTAATAACATATTCCAAGAAGTTTGAAATGCTGCAGAATTTCCTCCTTTGACTAAACTGACTGTTCCTTCAACCTTAGTTTGTGAGGTTTAAACATCCTGACTGGTGAAAGAAAAGGCCACTAAGATATGGTTGGCACTGATGTGGATTAAGATAAGAATTGGGGGTAACTCTAAAGATACATTGTCTTCAGTGAATCTAACACTTTTAATGTCCTATTTAGGCCTATATCTCAATGAGGTAGTAAACCTCTATCTGGGTGACAGGTTGGAGTGCATGCTAAAAGCTCCTTCATCCATCCATCCATCCATCCATCCATCCATCCATTAATCCCCACATATAGAAAACTAGATGACAAAGAGAAAACCCAGCTAAATTCCTTCTCCTTGATATATCATTTTCTAGGGAATGTCTGTCATGTCGCACCCATCTGTTGGCTCTTGACCAGTGGAGTCTGGTGGCTCCAATGTCGGTGAAGCACCTTGGGTAGCTCCTTCAGAGTTCTGACTCAAACCTGGAGTGGATTCACCACCCCATTGACACTGGAGCCACCAGCATCCATGGCTCCTGCCTCCTAGTTGATGAATACCTATGCTCAGCCTCAATAGTCTGGCAATAATATTTGCATCCTGCTACCTGCATGGAGTACTTACTCATAGTTCACTTGTGATTCTCACTTTAGGAACAGACAGCCATGGATACCTAGAAATTGTTCCTTGGTGCCTTTTCAGTGTTAAGAATCCCAGAACTGGCAATGCTTTCAGTATAGACAGGGCAGGTATCATCCAGGTTGCAAACTAGAACACTTAGAGATATTTGAGATTCTGATTCGCTTTTTTGAGCAGAACACTTTCCATATAGAGGTGACCTGCTTCTACTAGCTTGTTTATTTATCTGTAATGTTTGTAGCCCTCCATTTCTCCAATAAAGATTTCAGGGCCATATCTATTTTACCCTCATACCAAGCTTGTCATTCAAGTAAAGCAGAGAAACTGGTCTAACATTCTGACCACTAGAACAAACAGAGGTTCTTTTTTTCAAGCTGCCAGAGAAGCCTGTTTCTAGCTTGACTTTTCACAGGACGGGTTTTATATTTCTTTAAAATTATATTTGCCAAGCCATTCTTAGGAGGCTTACTTTTCAACCATTTAGATACAGTCCCACTTCTCTCTGTGGAAATTCTGGACTGCCACCTACTGACCACATTTTGTTTTCTAACCTGCAAACATCTATTTGCGTGAAGAGCAGCACTGATAAATTAGAGCTCCTTCATACATGGGCCTGGTGCAGGCATACTGCTTAGCCATCCATGGTTTGTTGCCTTAACCCTGATTCAGATCCTATTGTGGAACCTTGGTTTAGCCTGTTGAGCTAGGCCCTCTGCCTTGAGGACACCTATCAGAAAATGTCAGGAAGGCCTGCAAGCAGAGAGGCTGGAGAAGAGGGGGACCTGACTTAATCGCACTTTGTGAAGTGTAGATGTGCAATGCTTTAGTATGGCCTGCTCCAACCCACATCCAATCATGGTTTCTCATCCTGGTTGGTTAGAAAAGGAAAAGCACAGTCAAGAGTTTTGATTGTATGGAGTTGTCATGAGATGATGTGACATGGGGAAATGCGAGGTCTTCAGCAGAGAAATGAATAGGCTCCCAAAGTAGAGAGAAATTATGCATGTATCTGCAGTGGATATAAATATGTTCCCTTTTGGGGCAGGGGTGAATACCTCTGTGTTGCTGCTTCTGGGGGGGGAAACACTCTTTGGCACTGATTTGGGTCCAGTTCACATCCATTGGACAACAGGGTCTGCAGTGAGAGTATGTGAGTGACAAGTATATGTCTCATCAGGGGTTTCTCAATTTCAGCCATTCATATACCCAATCCAACTAGTGCTGGGCATTTTCTCATTTGGCAATTGGATTGAGTCTACAATATGTAAAACATGCTATCCTAGGATTTGACCTTCTTGCCCCCAGGATCAAGAATGGGGGGGGGGGAGCATCTTCCTCAAACAGAAGTCCTTCAGATTAAAGCCCACATCAGTCCCATACAATGCCCTTGACCTGTAATATATATAAAGCTCATCTTGCAGGAAGATAAAACTGCCCGTGGGAAATAAATTAACAAATTAAATACATCTCTATCTCTCAGGCTTACCTGTCCCCAGGAACATGACGTCATACTGGCCATCTTCAGCCATGACACGATCCACCACGATCTGAGTCAGTCTGTAATCTACATTGATTTGAGTAAACACAGGTGCTCCAGTCACTGGGTAGACCGATTTGTGCATCACTGGATGGCGCTTTATGAAGCTAATGACATCATCAGGAAAATCTCTGGTGGATTTGATCAATGGGTCATACGTTTTGCTGGGACACTGAACAAGGAAAACACAAGAGAAGAGCCATGTAACTTTTCCTTCAAGCGTAGCTTTGTAAACGGCTTCTTTTGCTGGTTGCTCATGGTGAGTAAAAATAGACTTCAAACAGGCCGGCAGAGAAACTTTCCAAAACTTTCCTCTCCACAAACACTTTGTAGGCTATTGATCTTCAACAAGTTTTCCTTGTATGCACATCCCTATAGGAAATACTTATTGTTGGGGCAACAAGCAGAAGAATTGTAAACAGGGAGGTCAGAAGGAAAGTAAATGCATATAGTACACAGTGGCAATCATGTTATTAACAGAAGCCTTTTACAAAAATATCGCTGCTGATAACATACACAACCCGGAGCTATTTCCACATCTTGTGTCAAATCGTTACAAATGTGAAATAAAAAGCAGGCTATAACACAATCAAAGTGGTATATGAAATGCGGATTGTGCCCCAACAATACCACGATAAAGTGGTAGTATAGATCTAGCCTAGGTAAGTCAATAACACATGTAATTACATGTTCATCCTGACACCTGTCCTGACCCATCAAGGATGCTGCATGTCCCCTACAAGTAACTTTACCTCAGAGATGTGTATCCTAGGATTAGCCCAGTTTATATCATGTTTACTTTTACCAGTGCCCCCTGATTTTCCCTCTTGCCTCTTATAACATTTCCTTAATAAACATTTTTTTCTCTAATTTGGACTGGGCATTTGGATTTCTGACCAGAGCTAAGAGAGAGTATTTTTTCCTCTTTCCTCATCTGTCTAGCCTCATGGTTTTCACTACTAGGATTCTCAGATTCGTGCCTACTGGGAAGTAGGAAGGGATCACCTAAGTGCCGAGATGTTTATGTTATGTCATGCAATTCCCTGCCCTCCAATATGTACTGTTTATATAACTGAAACTTTAGATAACACACCATGCATCTGATGAAGTGGTCTATGATCCATGAAAGTTTATGCCAGGATAAATTTGTTAGTCTTCATGGTGTCACAAGACTCCTAGGCCAGATCTATACCTTGTGTTGAATCATTATGATCCCATCGTGGTAACACTGCATCCCTCTTGAGCATTTATACCTCGGAGGACACACAATTACTTTTGTTGCAGTTTGTTAAATAATGTGGAATTAAAAGCAGGACATAACACCATGAAAGCGGTATAGGGAATGTGTAATGTACCCCCAGCAGTTATCAATGCACTTCAGTACCACTATAAACAGTAGTTGTTGATTTTCTGCAATAAACTAACCTGCCTACCCTGGAGGGAAAAACGTCTTTCAATAATAAAACAGAGATGGATTGAGGAAAACAGAGAAAAAAGAAATAGAGAAGTGAGTGGGAGAAAGACAGAAGAAGACAAACTGAGAGAAAGAAGGAACATGCAATTAAAAAATTGAAACGTTCATCCTCTGTGATGGTCTTAGGCACAGACAGGTCAGTCTATTGCCATTCTATGTCAGTTTCACATGTGTCCATTCAGAACTCTGTTCTGTCCTGTGGAACTGGGGTACTGCAATCCTGTTTTGCATACACCTTTGTTACACTACGTTCATGATAAATTGATATCACCCCATTGGTTTCATATGTTGCACCCTCATGTGGTGACAACCAGCATTTTACTCTACCAAATGAAAGGCTTGGGAAGAGAACTCGCTCATAGTAAATATCAAACCCATACCACTCTGTTCACAAGAAATATTTCTCATGTAAAACTGATGGAAAATGGGACATTATATCAGCAAGTCAAAAACTAGGTACCTGGAAATGGAAATACAAGCATTCAAGCATCCAACAACTTTGCTTGTACCTTTTGAAGGAAGTAGAATTTTGTACCCACAGGAAAGTTATTTCTGATGCTCACTTCTAAGTAACTGAATGCCCTTAAATAAAGAGAATCCTCATATTGCTCCCACCATCACCATGCAAATCTAAAACAATGTGAGTGTTTCAATAAGATTTCTTTCCAGCATTGACCAAACTGCCAGTGCATTGCATAAGCCATGGGATTCTGCCAGCATTTCAAAAATGCGATTCTGGCTTTGCAGGTAGAAAATATTTAGCACCAGACTGTTACAATATAAGCTAATTGTCCAGTTGATCTGAATTTATTCAAACAGATGTCCAAGGTGGGTGTTAACTACTTTTTCAATAGCTAATGCACACTGCCCTCTTGTGGCTGAAATCAGAAAAGTGATAATGTTCTGATGAAGTGGACTTTAGTCTACGCAGGCTTATGCCATAATATATTTGTTCATCTTCAAGTTGCCAGGAGATTCTTGGTTATTTTTGCTGCAATAGATTAACATTGGCTGCCCTTCTGGAAAATATTGAAACATATGCAGACATATCGTGTTAACTCCTATTCTTCAGGCTCCTGAGTGCCATTAAAATTGTCTACGGCAGAGGAAATCTAGCAGAGACTGTGGCAATGTGTACAATAAAATATAATAATTGGGAGGGAGAGACTATAGCCAACATCTAAATGAATGTTGAATTCATTTGCTTTACTTTCTTTTGGCTACATAATAATAATAATGATAATAACAATAATATCAAAATGAATTATATTAAAAAGGAGGTGCTTGTTAATGGTGTAAGGATAAAACAAATACAAGAGAACTATAATCAGTTTTACAGTTTAATATATGTTCACTGGAAAAAACACTGGAGAAGCTGCAGAGGGCTTCAGCTGCTTTCAACGTCTTTACCTTGTCCCTTTTACCATTAGATAATCAATTTCTATAGATTTAACCAATATTAAACCTGGAAAAATAGACAAGTGTTATAATGACAATCCATTTGGTCTCAAATGTGGAGGGAGGGTTGAGGCTATTATTTTTAACTTTTTAACTGAATCCAAGAGAAGTAAAATAAATAGACGGATGCTTGTTTGTATCAGCTATTGAAATTGAGATTACAAAATGCAAACCTACAGCTAAACAAACAAAATTACCAAAATAAAATTAACAAATGGTTCTAAACCTCAAGTGCATGCGGTCACAGATCAAAGAACGCGCACTGTGAGCATTTGCATAGCATTCACAAAGTTCACACAACTCCAGCCCCGTCTGGAGTCTCTTCTTCGTTCAAACACTGAAACAAATTCACTGCCATGCCTCCATCACATGTTATACCAATCTTTCTAAACCTCGGCAGGATCTACACTACTGCTTTAAAACCGTTTAGAACAGTAGTGACATATGTTGGGGCTCAGGACACACACCATATACAGTTTTCAAAGCAGATCTACACCAAGCAGGAGAGGACACTTTGAAAACGGTTTGAAAACTGTATATGGAGTGTGCTTGACAAGCTAAATGGCCTCCACCACCACCCTTCTCCCTCTCCTCTAAAACGAATGTTTTGAATTTTATTTTTAAGATAGCAAGAATGGAGCTGTTTTGTAACTGGCCAGCAAGTTCTCCTGGCCTGGAGACCCGCACTCCCTCCTACGTGTAACTCTATTGCTGCGGGTTTTGATGGGAATCCAGAAGCAAAGCAGTGACGTACAGACATTGCCCTGGTGGCATAGAGGCCTGGTTGCAGAAGTTGGTGATCCTGAACTGACAATGTGATTCTAATTAATGCATCTCTGAAAGGAGGGGGAAAAAAGAGGGTCGCAGTGTGCAAACCCTACAGCTTTATGTTGAAAAGAGATTACTACAGCCAAAGCCCCACTGATGCTAGGGAATTATCAGCTGGACAGCTAGGCAGCGCCTTGGCCAATGAGAAGATTCGTTTTTGCTATCAGGACAATGCAAGAAGGAGGATAATTAGGCAAGGCAATGACAGTTCTGCTGCATGAGGCACTCACACGGGATAGAGGGGTCGGCTGATAGTCACTCATGTTCCAGAAATCTAAATTGTAGCCGAAACATACAAAGAAGGTAGAATCCTTGAATATTCCCATTTCCCTAATGCATAAGTAAGGTTGAAAGACTGGTGCCATTGGCCACCAGTGGGGAAAGGGGGCAGTAGGGAATTGGACTGGGGTCTCTCAAATAGAAGCATGCATAATGCTATAGAAGGCATAATCTCACATGATAGCAGGAAGAGAGAGCTGAATTTATAAGGTGAAATTAATTGAAACTGCATTCCAACTCTCTATAGCCTTTCAACATCCCATTAAAAGTACACAATACGCATACCACAAACAGAAACTGTACTCCATCCAGTTGATGAATACCATCCCTTGAAGCAATCATTATAGCTACGCATGGACCACAATGCTGAAACCACTTATCTGTGGTCCCAGTGGATACGAATCCTTCCAGAATTTTAGCCTTAATCTTCTCATCCTAACTAGATAATTCCCATATTTCCTGCCAGGTGGAGCTATAACATAATCTGTGAAAGCAGAGCCTCTCCTATCTATCAGATAGCTGATTTATAATGTGTTTAAGATGCTTCTGTTACGTTTTCAGATCCCCTGTGTGACACAGACCTTTTAAACATAAAGAAGAGGTAATAGTCTCTAAGCACATTCTTCCAATACCAAATATGCCATTTGGCAGATATCTTGAGCTTAAACTTAGTTAGGGACCTGGGGTTTTGGACAAACTTCAGCACTTAAGATTTGGCACTGTCCAGAGAGTATTATGCATGCTAGATACTAAGCCAGGAACTGGACCGAATCTTCCCTGTTGTTTGTGTCCATTTTTAATACCCAAATGATGGCAAGAGTTGCTTAAAGGCACTTTAGGTAATTTTATGGCAGGGGGCCACTTCTCTAAGTAGAGGCAGGGATTCAACACTTGATAGGTCAGGAACCTATTTCTGATAGGGATCGGGAAATGAGATAAATTCTACCAGCTGCAGTAGATATCTGTCTCTCCACATTTATGCTCACCCAATCTAAAAATTCAAGATAGGTAACACATTCATCTTTTCAATAACCCTCCAACAAATTCATCTTTTCAATAACTCTCCAACAAACTCATCTTTCCAACAACTTGGCTTATTTAGAAAGCCTGTGTCTGGGCTGATTTGGGGGATCTGTGTGATGTGAAGGGTATGTGTAGCCAGAGATTGCACCTGGCTAGATATCCCAGAGATGGGCACTTATCCCATCTCTGGGATATCTAGGTTTGCTTAGGGTTTATGGGCATAACATGAGAGGTCTAAATTGTGCCATCAATTCCAGGATTGTAGCAGATGAGAAATAATTTGTGAGGTTCAGCCCAACATGTGTTGGATTTTATATTAATTGCCCTATATAAATATTCTACCCTTATCCAGACATCTGAAGGCAGAATACTGAGGCAGGCTTGCCTAGCAGTCAGGATGGGAAGCTGTGGTGTCATTAGCCCATTATGCATAGCCTGTACCCAGCAATAAAATAATCCTAAGGCTATCTGTGGTCAAAATGCCCATGAATTAATTAATTGCAACAGGAGGAGTTTCAAGATGGTGTCCTCAGCAGCAACAGCTCTTTTTAGAGCTCTGTGAAGGTTTAATTGTAATTGTTTTTAACTCTATTTACTCCCTTACCTTGGCCTTGATGTTTGGAGCTCTGATATAGTTGGAGTGTGGAAGTTTGTTTTGTTTGGAAAATAATCCAAACTAGCCCATAGTATAGGTGATCCATGGTAGAGCAAACTATTTCTAAACACATCAAAGTAAACTCTATAGAAATTAATGAAAGAACATAAGACACAAGAAGAGACATGCTGGATCAGACCAAGGGTCCATCTAGTCCAGCATTTGGTTGACACAATGCCAACAAGCTTAGGCTGACCAGATAAAATCCAGGTCAGGGCTCCTGTAACTTTAACAGTTGTAGAGGAAAAGGAGTTTCAGCTGGCATCATTTGTATGCAATTAGTTCCTGGTGAAATTCCCTCTTCATCACAACAGTTAAAGTTGCCGGCACTATACTAGAGTGACCAGATACAAAAGAAGGCAGGGCCCCTGCAACTTTAACTGTTGTGATGAAGAGGGAATTTCACCAGGAACTAATTACATACAAATGACTCTGGCTGAAATCCCCTTTTCTTTACAACTGTTAGTTACATGAGGCCTGACCTGGATTTTATCTGGTCAGCCTAAACAAGCTGCCCATTGGAAACCACAAAAGGTGTAAGATTCCCAGGCTCATGTCCAACATTCAGCGATGCATTAGCCCTTTTCAGGTATTAGAAAAGTGTAAGATGGGGAGATGGGGATATGCGGCCTATACTCTCCACTGCCCAGATTGAATTGGAAGGTCTGAAAAGCGATTGTAATCACACTTGGCTGGACACCGGTACAGTTTCTGTGTAATTGGGAACCCTGTACAGCCAGCATTCTTGATGTTGAGGACTGTCACCATGTTTAGCCAAATGTGATGATAGCCTCTCTTCAGACCTTTTGGCTCAACTCCAGAAGACTGAGGATGGAGTGGTTGGGGCCAGCATGCATGTGCCCATATCCCCTCCACACTTACGATTTCATAATGCCTGAAAAATGCTACTGAGGCAGTAAATGTCTACACAAGGCATTTATTGTGTGTTTGTCATTCCCTACTCACTGTTGTTTACAGGTTCTTTTTATGATGTTGTGACCTTCCAGTTTTGCTTCTGTTTGTAAATTGCACTTTCAGTGAGGGGTGTGTTTTTTTAGAGCAGGGAAACTGTGGCATTTAATTGTGAAAGCAAAATAAAGTGTGATTTCCTTTGTGTATTTATGCTACTCAGCTGTACCACAGTGCCACCTAGAGGTCATGTAGCAGGAAAGGAAATCCTCCTCCTCTAACACTTAGATCTCAATCCTGTGCCAAAACTGAAAGTAGATATAGCCGATAAACAGCCTCATGTTAGCTCACAGTAAAGGCTCTGAGTAGAGACTGTCACTAGAAACTATACTATTACAGAATGGACTGCTTTTGAACTTCCTAGTTGGATGCTTTAGAATTACAGATGGCTCCACTCATAGCCCACCCCAGTCATAATTTTTCCTTAAATCAAGATATCACTGGAGTTAAATAATTTTATTATTTGGAGCTCCAGTTCACATATTCAGCAAAGGAGGAGAAGTGACAAGAGCTTCTCCCCAGCACCACACTAAAAGCCTCTGGACAGAGGTCCCATCCATGAAATATCTTCCCCTCAAGGATGTGTCTGCATGTGTGTGTGTTTGAGTGGGGGGGGGGGAAGAATCACACAAATTCATCTTCCATATGAATGAAAGTTTATGTGGAAGGAAGTCAGACAGGAATAACTTGTCCAGCTCTTCCATCACACTTTTACAGCACAGCCCTTGGCTCAGTTATTTCAAAATGGAAAGCAAGGTGAATCAAGAGCCTCTAATTTTTCTGAGTTGTTCCTCTCATTTTGATGTTGCTAAAGGTTTGGTATGGATCCTATACTGTAAATATACCCAAGTCTGAAGAGCATTTAAATGCTATTGTTTCAAAATAGAATCTTCTGCAAAGAAGCGCAATGTTAAGGTAAGCATACCCCATGAAACATAACCCTCAACAGTTCATGGATGAAAAGAGGGACAGATTTATATATTTGTAACACTTAACTCTCTTTGAAACAACAAAAAAAAAACCCTACCTGAATTGCCACTCCCTGCCATTACATATTGCTGAAAGCTCTTCAATTTAAGGATACTTCATGGAATGTTTGCTTTTACAATAGATCTGATTATATGTGCCATGGAATAGCTGCAAATTGGCCACATTCATTATCTGACTAGGCAAATTAGGGGATGGGATGGAAGGGAAGAGGTACACTGCCATTTCAAGCCTATGTGCATGCATCAATACACAAGGTGGGATATAAAATAATAATAATAATAATAATAATATTATTTATAACCCGCCTCTCCCTACGGATCTGAGAAATAATATTATTTCTCAGAAGACATTCTTGGGAGAACATTTCTGAGATCTTTGTTATTCTCTCTCTGCTTGAAATAGAAGGTGACCACAGATTTTTCTCTGAAAATTCTCTTTTTTTTTTTTTTTTTGGTGGCACCTGCCATTTCCACCCCATCCCACCTCTCCATGCAAGGACTAGAACAATGCTAGATGGAGGATGCAAAATGGTGGCCAGGCAGCCAACACAGTCGAAGCTCCTGTCACTCGCTGCAATAGTCACCCTCCCCCTCCAAAAACAAATCCCTTTAGAAAAAAGAAGGAAGCTGTGTTACTACCCATGTCCAAGAAACTGTTGGAGAATGTCTCCTCCCCCTGGAGAAATTTCATAAAATCCCCCCCCCCAATTTTTTTTTAAAAATTTTTTGCCTACAAATATGGTAGAGAAATTTGAAAGGCCATTTGCATACAGCACAAGTAGATATGCCCCTTCCCTCAGTCAGATATTTATCTTCCAAAGACCTGTAAAAGAGCGTTGAAACCTGAAGAATTCTAGTCCACTTGTATACACCCTTCAACATCTGTTTAAAAGTCAGAATAGATACCAGAAAATAGGGACTGTTGTAATGCATATTCTCAGTGGTCTTTGGACTAGCACCAGGAAAGTGTAACTGTTAGGAACAATTATGCTGTTATAGTTGGCAAAGCCACCTGTTTCAACAGCCATCTTGTAACAGTCACACCGTTCATTCAGAACAAGGGAATAGAATATAGTGTTCCTTTTTTCTTCGTTCAAGGAGCTGCCATCTTTCTAGTCATGAAGTACCAGCTGTGAAAACCATTTTCCTCCACCCAGAGTGACGGAACGGTGTCTGTGGGATCAGGCATCCATTTTTGAACCATGTGTATCTAAGTGGCAACAACGCAAGCCAATGAGGCCATCTTTCCTCACTTTGGCAGACTCTGAGTTCACATCCTGGCAAATGTCAGGAGCGAATATGAGACTGGAAGTCTACTCCTAGTCCCTCATGGGCTTTAGTGTTCATCATGCAATGCCAAATACTGAGCTCAGAGAAACACTGGGAACTCTACTAGTGAGACATGCCTAGCACAGTGAACATCAGTAATGTTGAATCAGAAAAATGGTAGGAATATAGGAACATGAGAAGAGTTCTGCTGGATAAAACAAAAAGCTACTTCTGTATCAACACACTGTTTCCAAGAGGGATACACAGTAATTTCAGATGAATTCCAAATCCTGTACTGGCTCCTTTGGAGAGATTCTGGTTCCGTGTGTAGCAAAGCAGGTGTCCTCCATAACAGTCCAAAGTGAATTGGGCTGTTCATAAAAAAAAAAAAATGGGAATAATTTGGAGATTCATAGACAATGGAAATGAAGATAGCATATTTTTGAAAAAATTATATATATTTTCCCAAGCTCTCCATCTAAGGAAAAAACTGGGGTGGGGTGGAGAAGAAGAAGGATGTGGTTTTGTGACTGACAGCTCTAGCTTCCAATCAGAAGGGAGAAAAGGAACCTCTTTCAAAAAAAACATCCCACACTTAAATGCCCCCTTTCTATACATTATAGATATTGCACATAAGCAATACGTTGTGTACATGTTTATATATTTTCTCAATAATGTGTCATCCATCCACTCTGCCAAGGATAAAGCACTGTCTACTACTTTGATGTCAAAATTGATCTGAAGACAAACAAACAAAAGCTTCAAACCGTTTTTACATTTGCTGTCACTCCTGAACCCCTGCATCTACCCATCTGAAATTTTGTAGGGAACCTAAGAACACCTCTACAATATACACCATGTGCATACAAAGTCTAGGGTGACCACATGAAAAGGAGGATAGGGCTCCTGTATCTTTAACAGTTTTATAGAAATGGGAATTTCAGCAGGTGTCATCTGTATGTTTGCAGCACCTGGTGAAATTCCCTCTTCATCACAACAGTTAAAGCTGCAGGAGCCCAGCCCCCTTGACCAGATACGAAAGAGTTAAATACAACTGTTAAAGATACAGCAGCCCTGTCCTCCTTTTCATATATGGTCACCCTAGTGCCCACAAACTTACCAGGGGGTAGCTGCCATTGTCTAAGTTAGAGAAAAGTAAAGTAGGCAAAATGACCCGAGAAAGAGAAGGCAGAAGAGCCAGAGGCCTAGGAAAGAAGAGGAAAGGGAACCTGGGGAGGAAGGACAGACAGAGGGATGAGAAGAGTGAAGGGTCAAGAAGCCCAGAGGAGAAAGAAAACAAGGTGAAAATTAGGGATGTGCACTGACCCCCCGGATCGGATCGGATAGCGGATCGGAATCGGACCTGGGGGGTCGGATCGGATCGGATCGGATCGGAGGCTGGTCGGATCGGATCGGACCAGATGTCCGATCCGGATCGGACGCCATTTTGAATGCTTTTTCCCATAGCCAAGTATTGTTTTACAAAAACGCCTATAACTTTTTCATTTTTAAAGATAGAAGGATGAAACTTGGGGACATTGTAGACTGGTTAGGGATAGTTATCTGTGAGAAATTTCAGAAAGATTGGTGCATGCGTTTTGTGGCAATTAATTTTTTAATAAATACCCAGGAATGCTTATAACTTTGTCATTTTTAAAGTTACAAACATGAAACTTTGCCACATTGTAGGAGGTACCTTGGGACCTATGTGTGTAAAATTTCAGAAACATAGGTGCTTGCCTTGTGTGGCAATTAATTTTAGAAAAATAGGTAGTAGTGGGGTAAATACAGTTACGCCTCCCATTTTTTTATTTTTTAAGATACAAACAGGAAACTTGGGCACATTACAGGTACCACTTGCCTTGATATGTGAGTGAAATTTCAGAAACATTGGAGCTTTCCTTGTGTGGCAATTAATTTTTGAAACAATGAGGAAAGAAACACCTATAACTTTGTCATTTTTAAAGTTACACACATGAAACTTTGCCACATTGTAGGTGGTACCTTGGGACCCATGTGTATGAAATTTCGGAAACGTAGGTGCTTGCCTTGTGTGGCAATTAATTTTTTAATAAATACCCAGGAATGCCTATAACTTTGTCATTTGTAAAGTTACACACATGAAACTTTGCCACATTGTAGGTGGTACCTTGGGACCTATGTGTGTGAAATTTCAAAAACGTAGGTGCTTGCCTTGTATGGCAATTAATTTTAGAAAAATGGGTAGTAGTGGGGTAAATACAGTTACGCCTCCCATTTTTTTATTTTTTAAGATACAAACAGGAAACATGGGCACATTACAGGGAACACTTCACTTGATAGGTGTGTAAAATTTCAGACAGCTGGGTCCAGGCATGTGGTGGCAATTAATTTTTGAAACAATGAGGAAAGAAACGCCTATAACTTTTTTATTTTAAAAGTTAGAAGTCTGAACATTGCTCACTTTGTAGATGGGTTAGGGGTAGATATGTGTCAGAAATTTCAGAATGATAGGTCCAGGCATTTGATGGCTATGGAATTTTTAAATTACATGTTTCAAAAAAATTTCTACAGAGGCCAGGTCTTCCCCTCCCGCTTCCCGCGAAGAAAAGGAAACACTGTCTCGTCTCGATCCCTTTGATCCTTGCTAGTATCCATTACAGGGCTCGTGTCTGCTTGAGTAAAAAAGTGAAAGTAGGAAAGCAGACACGAGCCCTGTAATGGATACTAGCAAGGATCAAAGGGATCGAGACGAGACAGTGTTTCCTTTTCTTCGCGGGAAGCGGGAGGGGGAGGAAAGGAAGACCTGGCCTCTGTGGAACATTTTTTGAAACATTTAATCTAAAAATTCCATAGCCATCAAATGCCTGGACCTATCATTCTGAAATTTCTGACACATATCTACCCCTAACCCATCTACAAAGTGAGCAATGTTCAGACTTCTAACTTTTAAAATAAAAAAGTTATAGGCGTTTCTTTCCTCATTGTTTCAAAAATTAATTGCCACCACATGCCTGGACCCAGCTTTCGGAAATTTTACACACCTATCAAGTGAAGTGTTCCCTGTAATGTGCCCATGTTTCCTGTTTGTATCTTAAAAAATAAAAAAATGGGAGGCGTAACTGTATTTACCCCACTACTACCCATTTTTCTAAAATTAATTGCCATACAAGGCAAGCACCTACGTTTTTGAAATTTAGCACACATAGGTCCCAAGGTACCTCCTACAATGTGGCAAAGTTTCATGTGTGTAACTTTAAAAATGACAAAGTTATAGGCATTCCTGGGTATTTATTAAAAAATTAATTGCCACAAAACGCATGCACCAATCTTTCTGAAATTTCTCACAGATAACTATCCCTAACCAGTCTACAATGTGCCCAAGTTTCCTGTTTGTATCTTCAAAAATAAAAATGTGGGAGGCATAACTGTATTTCTCAGTGGGAAAGTGCAATGCAATGATTCCCTATGGGAAAGTGCAATGCAATGATTCCCTATGGGAAAGTACTGTCCAATGAATCCTTATGGGCAAGTGCTGTCCAATGAATCCCTCATTGTTTCAAAAATTAATTGCCACACCAGGCAAGCACCAATGTTTCTGAAATTTTACACACATATCAAGTGAAGTGTTCCCTGTAATGTGCCCAAGTTTCCTGTTTGTATCTTCAAAACTAAAAAAATGGGAGGCGTAACTGTATTTACCCCACTACTACCCATTTTTCTAAAATTAATTGCCACACAAGGCAAGCACCTATGTTTCTGAAATTTTACACACATAGGTCCCAAGGTACCACCTACAATGTGGCAAAGTTTCATGTGTGTAACTTTAAAAATGACAAAGTTATAGGTGTTTCTTTCCTCATTGTTTCAAAACTTAATTGCCACACAAGGCAAGCTCCAATGTTTCTGAAATTTCACTCACATATCAAGGCAAGTGGTATCTGTAATGTGCCCAAGTTTCCTGTTTGTATCTTAAAAAATAAAAAAATGGGAGGCGTAACTGTATTTACCCCACTACTACCCATTTTTCTAAAATTAATTGCCACACAAGGCAAGCACCTATGTTTCTGAAATTTCACACACATAGGTCCCAAGGTACCTCCTACAATGTGGCAAAGTTTCATGTTTGTAACTTTAAAAATGACAAAGTTATAAGCATTCCTGGGTATTTATTAAAAAATTAATTGCCACAAAACGCATGCACCAATCTTTCTGAAATTTCTCACAGATAACTATCCCTAACCAGTCTACAATGTCCCCAAGTTTCATCCTTCTATCTTTAAAAATGAAAAAGTTATAGGCGTTTTTGTAAAACAATACTTGGCTATGGGAAAAAGCATTCAAAATGGCGTCCGATCCGGATCGGACCTCATCGGATCGGATCGGATCGGATCGGAGGTTGGTCGGATCGGATCGGATCGGATCGGATTTTCCCGATTTTGGGTCGGATCGGATTCGGATCGTGGATCGGATCCGATCCGATGCACACCCCTAGTGAAAATGTATAGAAAGGATAGGTGCATATGGACAGATGCTCAAATTCACATATTGATCTGAAATGACCAAACAAGTCTCTACCAGTAGGCCATTGGGATATCTAAAGTGTGAAAAGCGCTCTCAGTCTTGCACAATCTGATCACATATAGGCACCAATCCAGAAAGTCTCTACATGTGTGTGCACTCTGCAGATGATGATGATGATGATGATGATGATGATTTCCTTCTCAGTGGTTGCCCTCCCGAAGGACTGGCTGGGTGGGCTGAACAGGCAACATAAGGAGTCAGGTTCAGAGCTCACACCTGGCATTACAGTCGAGTCCTATTCCACTTGCAAATATTTGGCCATTGTGGCATTCCAGGCTACACCCACACTTTCACCATCGCTTCAAGATGTCAGGGATGTGGGTTTGTCACCACTAATTGCTCCAAAGCAACCTTGTGATTACACACTGCCATAAAACCAGATGTGCTCCTGACAGAAACAGTATCTAACCACCAGAGAGAAAGTGTCTGGTCATCTGAATTTTTCCTAAGTCCCTTGAAGGTCTTTGGCAGTTTGAGTTAAGACTTGTCTATTGATAGATCTTAAACAGTGACTGCCTGAAATGTTTTTTTCAAACGGAGAATGCAGCTTCTCTGTGAAGCTTCCTAACCTAGAAAAAGAGGGGCAAGATTTCTGAAGGTTATCTCTACAGATTCCCTTCTCAGATTTTGTTTATATATTTAAAAAAGCTCCACAGCCATGCTGGCTGGAGGAGCCTGCTGGGAACCGTTGGACTTCATTCTGTCTAAAGGCAAAAATGCTACTGAGTCGAATCATTATTAGTTAAAAGCCAATCCTGTCCAAGTTGGATGCAGCGAAGGTGAACTTTTCAAGCAGCAGTATATATAATCAAAATATTCCAACTCATGCTCTGACTTAAACGAGTACTGAAAAAACCAATCCCCAAAACCATATGTAATGGCCAAATCAATGCAATTGTCATTTATTATTATTTTTTATTACATTTATATCCTGCTTTCTTTCTTCCAAGGAACTCAAATTGGCGTACATAATCCTCCTCCTTTCCAATTCATCCTATTTAACCTCACAACAACAACCCTGTTGGGTAGCTTGGGCTGAGAATCTATGATTGGCCCCAAATCACCCAATGAGTTTCCATGACTGAGTGGGGACTAGAACCCGGAACACCTGACACCCAGACCAACACTGTAGCCACTACATCACACTGGCTCCCCTCACATGGAGAATTTGTTTTTATGTTTGAATTTTAACGTATTTTATCAGCATTGTATTATTGTCAGCCACCTTGAGCACTATTTTTAATTGGAAGGCAAGTTATAGATTTAAGAAATTAATTAATGGAGGCTGCCCAAAATCATCATGGGTTGGCAGTTCCATGCAAGGGCTACAATGGTTAACAGCTGCTGCGTACCATTTGGGTCAAAGTGATTGTGTGGTAAGAGAGAAAAGGCAATGGCAGCAGTACATAAGGATATTACTAGAAATTAGGGATGTGCACTGACCCCCCGGATCGGATCGGATAGCGGATCGGAATCGGACCTGGGGGGTCGGATCGGATCGGATCGGGGGCTGGTCGGATCGGATCGGACCAGATGTCCGATCCGGATCGGACGCCATTTTGAATGCTTTTTCCCATAGCCAAGTATTGTTTTACAAAAACACCTATAACTTTTTCATTTTTAAAGATAGAAGGATGAAACTTGGGCACATTATACACTGGTTAGGGATAGTTATCTGTGAGAAATTTCAGAAAGATTGGTGCATGCATTTTGTGGCAATTAATTTTTTAATAAATACCCAGGAATGCCTATAACTTTGTCATTTTTAAAGTTACACACATGAAACTTTGCCACATTGTAGATGGTACCTTGCGACCTATGTGTGTGAAATTTCAGAAACGTAGGTGCTTGTCTTGTGTGGCAATTAATTTTTAGAAAAATGGGTAGTAGTGGGGTAAATACATTTACGCCTCCCATTTTTTTATTTTTGAAGATACAAACAGGAAACTTGGGCACATTACAGGTACCACTTGCCTTGATATGTGTGTGAAATTTCAGAAACATTGGAGCTTTCCTTGTGTGGCAATTAATTTTTGAAACAATGAGGAAAGAAACACCTATAACGTTGTCATTTTTAAAGTTACACACATGAAACTTTGCCACATTGTAGGTGGTACCTTGGGACCTATGTGTGTGAAATTTCAAAAACATAGGTGCTTGCCTTGTGTGGCAATTAATTTTTTAATAAATACCCAGGAATGCCTATAACTTTGTCATTTTTAAAGTTACATACATGAAACTTTGCCACATTGTAGGAGGTACCTTGGGACCTATGTGTGTAAAATTTCAAAAATGTAGGTGCTTGCCTTGTGTGGCAATTAATTTTAGAAAAATGGGTAGTAGTGGGGTAAATACAGTTACGCCTCCCACTTTTTTATTTTTGAAGATACAAACAGGAAACATGGGCACATTACAGGTACCACTTGGCTTGATATGTGTGTGAAATTTCAGAAACATTGGAGCTTGCCTTGTGTGGCAATTAATTTTTTAAACAATGAGGAAAGAAACACCTATAACTTTTTTATTTTAAAAGTTAGAAGTCTGAACATTGCTCACTTTGTAGATGGGTTAGGGGTAGATATGTGTCAGAAATTTCAGAATGATAGGTCCAGGCATTTGATGGCTATGGAATTTTTAAATTAAATGTTTCAAAAAGTTTTCCACAGAGGCCCGGTCTTCCCCTCCCGCTTCCCGCGAAGAAAAGGAAACACTCTCTCGTCTCGATCCCTTTGATCCTTGCTACTAGTATCCATTACAGGGCTCGTGTTTCCTTTCCTACTTTCACTTTTTACTCAAGCAAAACGGCTGAGCCTAGCTGAGTTTTGCAGCCATGCGTGCAAGGAAGGATCACTCTGGTCTCGATCCCTTTGATCCTTGCTAGTATCCATTACAGGGCTCGTGTCTGCTTTCCTCTCTCGATCTCTTTGATCCTTTGTTCCTCCCCTTCTCCTCCCCCTCGCCGGCGTTGTGTGTGCGCCCCGCCGGTGACCTCGCGTGCGGGCCGGTTCCTGGGCAGCAGAGGCTCTGCCTGGCTGCTGTGAGGCTCCTGAAGGGCTTGCCTAATGCGGGCTGTTGTGCTCCGCTGGGCCGCGGGGGTAGGTTGATGATGAAGAGGATGATGGGGAGGGCGTTCAATGCGCCGCCACAGCTCCCTGAGGGGCGGCCTGAATGGCCCCTCCGCTCCAGACACCCGGCCTCGGCAGCCAGGATACGCTGCCAAGCCTGCCGCCGCCGCCGCCCGCGCGCGCGCACACACACCACCCGTCCATTATCATTTGGGCAGCCCTAATTAAGGAGCGCTCAAGAAATGGCGCCAGGTGCCGCATGGATACAAATGACACCTGCTGAAATTCCCTTTTCTATTCCACTGTTAAAGCCCTGTATTCCTTTTCATATGGTCATCCTACTAATTACATTTTTTTTAAAAGTAATAATACCCCCGCAGCCCAGCGGAGCACAACAGCCCGCATTAGGCAAGCCCTTCAGGAGCCTCACAGCAGCCAGGCAGACCAAAAGGGAATTTCAGCAGGTGTCATTTGTATCCATGCGGCACCTGGTGAAATTCCCTCTTCATCACAAAAGTTAAAATTGCAGGAGCTCTGCTCTCTTTTGTATCTGGTCACTCTAGTATAGCTCCTGCAGCTTTAACTGTCATATGGTCACCCTTGTTTCCCAACATACTGCTTCCAATACTGTAGGTAGAATATTTGCCTCTTTATGATCTCAAGCCTAAAAAAAAGCATCTTGTTTCCCAACATACTGCTTCCAATACTGTAGGTAGAATATTTGCCTCTTTATGATCTCAAGCCTAAAAAAAAGCATCTTGTTTCCCAACATACTGCTTCCAATACTGTAGGTAGAATATTTGCCTCTTTATGATCTCAAGCCTAAAAAAAAGCATCTTGTTTCCCAACATACTGCTTCCAATACTGTAGGTAGAATATTTGCCTCTTTATGATCTCAAGCCTAAAAAAAAAAAAACATTTGTACACACCAGTCTCCTGGTACTGGTCATCCTACTATTAATTAATTGTAGCTGATAGGAAAGGGTTAAATCGTGGGAGTTGCAAGGAATTAAGAAAAAAGGAGAGGGGGTTTCGCCATTTCTTGAGCGCTCCTTAATTAGGGCTGCCCAAATGATAATGGACGGGTGGTGTGTGTGCGCGCGCACGGGCGGCGGCGGCGGCGGCGGCGGCGGCGGCGGCAGGCTTGGCAGCGTATCCTGGCTGCCGAGGCCGGGTGTCTGGAGCGGAGGGGCCATTCAGGCCGCCCCTCAGGGAGCTGTGGCGGCGCATTGAACGCCCTCCCCATCATCCTCTTCATCATCAACCTACCCCCGCGGCCCAGCGGAGCACAACAGCCCGCATTAGGCAAGCCCTTCAGGAGCCTCACAGCAGCCAGGCAGAGCCTCTGCTGCCCAGGAACCGGCCCGCACGCGAGGTCACCGGCGGGGCGCACACACAACGCCGGCGAGGGGGAGGAGAAGGGGAGGAACAAAGGATCAAAGAGATCGAGAGAGGAAAGCAGACACGAGCCCTGTAATGGATACTAGCAAGGATCAAAAGGATCGAGACCAGAGTGATCCTTCCTTGCACGCATGGCTGCAAAACTCAGCTAGGCTCAGCCGTTCTGCTTGAGTAAAAAGTGAAAGTAGGAAAGGAAACACGAGCCCTGTAATGGATACTAGTAGCAAGGATCAAAGGGATCGAGACGAGAGAGTGTTTCCTTTTCTTCGCGGGAAGCGGGAGGGGAAGACCGGGCCTCTGTGGAAAACTTTTTGAAACATTTAATTTAAAAATTCCATAGCCATCAAATGCCTGGACCTATCATTCTGAAATTTCTGACACATATCTACCCCTAACCCATCTACAAAGTGAGCAATGTTCAGACTTCTAACTTTTAAAATAAAAAAGTTATAGGTGTTTCTTTCCTCATTGTTTAAAAAATTAATTGCCACACAAGGCAAGCTCCAATGTTTCTGAAATTTCACACACATATCAAGCCAAGTGGTACCTGTAATGTGCCCATGTTTCCTGTTTGTATCTTCAAAAATAAAAAAATGGGAGGCGTAACTGTATTTACCCCACTACTACCCATTTTTCTAAAATTAATTGCCACACAAGGCAAGCACCTACGTTTTTGAAATTTTACACACATAGGTCCCAAGGTACCACCTACAATGTGGCAAAGTTTCATGTATGTAACTTTAAAAATGACAAAGTTATAGGCATTCCTGGGTATTTATTAAAAAATTAATTGCCACACAAGGCAAGCACCTATGTTTTTGAAATTTCACACACATAGGTCCCAAGGTACCACCTACAATGTGGCAAAGTTTCATGTGTGTAACTTTAAAAATGACAAAGTTATAGGTGTTTCTTTCCTCATTGTTTCAAAAATTAATTGCCACACAAGGAAAGCTCCAATGTTTCTGAAATTTCACACACACATCAAGGTAAGTGGTACCTGTAATGTGCCCAAGTTTCCTGTTTGTATCTTCAAAAATAAAAAAATGGGAGGCGTAAATGTATTTACCCCACTACTACCCATTTTTCTAAAAATTAATTGCCACACAAGACAAGCACCTACGTTTCTGAAATTTCACACACATAGGTCGCAAGGTACCATCTACAATGTGGCAAAGTTTCATGTGTGTAACTTTAAAAATGACAAAGTTATAGGCATTCCTGGGTATTTATTAAAAAATTAATTGCCACAAAATGCATGCACCAATCTTTCTGAAATTTCTCACAGATAACTATCCCTAACCAGTGTATAATGTGCCCAAGTTTCATCCTTCTATCTTTAAAAATGAAAAAGTTATAGGTGTTTTTGTAAAACAATACTTGGCTATGGGAAAAAGCATTCAAAATGGCGTCCGATCCGGATCGGACCTCGTCGGATCGGATCGGATCGGAGGTTGGTCGGATTGGATCGGATCGGATTTTCCCGATTTTGGGTCGGATCGGATTCGGATCGTGGATCGGATCCGATCCGATGCACACCCCTACTAGAAATGTCTTCATCCCACCCACGCACATCACTCGTGGCTAAAGAACACTTCACGGGTTTTGTGGAAGAAAACCGTTTATATTCAGTGAGATAAAGGGTGGCCACTCACTCATTGCCATAACAGAGGCAATGCCTCATGAAGAAAGAGGAAGAAAGAGGACTGAAGAGGAAACTAATTCGCATAAGATATTTAGGAATAACAAAATTTAGCTATAATAAGTATAAATAGAAATACAATACATCTCACCACAGTGGCCAGGTAACCTGTGTGCCTGCCTGCTCAGTCTGCTCTGCAGGAGCTAACTACTGATGGGCAACTACAAAGCCCCTGCTCTCTCTCTCTCTCTTTATGGACTTGTCCTCTGAAAAAGGAAGACACTTGGCCACCCTATCCAGTTCGGCAATTTTAGACTTAATGGTCTTCCAGTGGGATCTGTCTTTACTTACTTCAAAAGGCGGCAAGCTAGCCCTCCTGCTCATTCTGCCAAGTGGGGCCCTGGGCATTTGCCCCCAACTCCTGCCCTAAATGCACCACAGTGTATAAGAAATAAATGTGACAGAGATGCTGCTTTGATGAGCACTACACTTGAAGCATCAACACAATGCACCTGAAATGATGCTACATTATGACAAAACAACATTTTAAAAAAGGAAAGGGAAAGCCATCCAGAAATACACACACAAACGCACAGAGAGAAACCTACAAATATGTTCACTCTGAAAAAGTGATGAATACAATAAATTTTAGGGGTGTGCACAGGAGGAAAAATTGTATCGGAATCGGGATGTCAGATTTTGGCCTGGATCGGATTGGACAAAATCGGTGGTCCCTTGGATCAGATCCAAGTCCGATACAAAAATCAGACGTCTGATTTTTGGATCGGACACCATTTTAGATGTTTTTGCCATAGGCTTGCTTTGGGGGAAAGAAAACTTTCCCCCAATGCAAGCCTATGCAGAAAACAAGGGGGCGGGTGAGTGGGGACCTAACTCCCCCCTCCCTGTCCCTGCCCCACACTCGCACTCCTTACCTGCCTGGTCCATCTGCTTCCATTCGCTGCCACCCTCTGTTCTCTTCTACTGAGAAACAGGCTTCGCAGCCTGCCACTCCGCAGAGCGCTGGGTGACGACGTCACCTGGTGCTCTACTGAGAGGCAGGCTGCGAAGCCTGTTTCTCAGTAGAAGGGACCAGCGGGCGGCAGCAGGAGGCAGCGGGCGGAAGTGGATGGCCCCGGCAGGTAAGTGGGGACCTCCTTGTTCCTCCCCCCACTCACACTCCTTACCTGCTGGCATCCCACGCTGCCGTCCGCTGCTTCCGTACTACTGATAGGCAGGCCTTGCGGCCTGTTTATCAGTAGTACAGAAGCAGCGGACAGCAGCATGGGACGCCGGCAGGTAATGGGGGACCTCCCCCTCCCTCCCCCCTCCCTCCCCCCTCCCCCTACTCACACTCCTTACCTGCTGGCATCCCGCGCTGCCGTCCGCTGCTTCCGTACTACTGATAGGCAGGCCTTGCGGCCTGTTTATCAATAGTACAGAAGCAGCGGACAGCAGCATGGGATGCCAGCAGGTAATGGGGGACCTCCACCTCCCACCTCCCCCCACTCACACTCCTTACCTGCTGCCTCCTCACTGCCATCCACTGCCGCCCACTGCTTCACTACTACTGAGAAACAGGCCTCGAAGCCTGTTCCACAGTAGAGCGAGGGCGCACCGAGTGATGACATCACCCATCACGCCATCACTCTATTGTGGAACAGGCTGCAAGGCCTGCTTCAAAGTAGTACGGAAGCAGTGGGCAGCAGCGGACGGCAGCGAGGAGGCAGCAGGTAAGGAGCATGAGTGGGGGGAGGGGGAGAGGAGGTCCGATCCTCCAATTTTTTCTTATCCTGATTGGGTCCTTTTGGATCAGATCGGATCAGATCAGATGGTCCAGATGATCGGGATCGGATAGTTTCATCCGATTTTGCCCAGAATGGGTCTGGATCGTGGATCGGACTCGATCCGCTGCACATCCCTAGAAAATTTGTCTTTTTTGCTCAGCCCTAAAATAATACAGGATCCATTTAATTTAAACAGTTTTTCAAACAGTCCTATAGACCCACACCCTTTACGGCAGCCATGGTACTACACTGGGACTGTGAGCCAATTTATACATGCCATCACAGTCAAATGGTAATGCTTTTCTTGCATTGTACTGCTGCAGGTGAAGGGTCAGTTTGTTTGAAGGTGTGCTCATCAAAACAAACATAAACCTCCCTGCACTTAGAAAATAAATGATTTTTAGCCAAAAGGCTAAGCTGAGCCGTTATTCCTTGTGTTCTAGCTTTCTGCTGGCAGGAAGGGTTCCCCCCCCCCTCACCCATGTAGCAGCAAACATGCAGCCTTCCACCTACAGACTGAAGTGGTGCAGATCAAGAAAGGCTGTACCACTTGATTTTGCTGAATGTATAAACTTGCTGTGCAATCATTAGGGATGTCTGGGGTTTGTGAACTTCATCCCATGTGTATTTCATGGATTGTGCACTGTCCATTTGTTCCAGTGTTCATTTACAGACGGATTCAATATGCAAAAAATTCTGTAAGAAAGTTCACAACAATTTACATAATTTACGCTTGTACATAACATTTAGCGTTCCCTTTGACTTTTCCCTGTGAATATTTTCTAAAATGGCATATGTCTCAGCAGAAATGTGCATATTTTCCTGTGAATGAATTTGCATACATTTCAGGAAAGTAAAATAAATAAATAAATCAATCTGGAAGTCCACGGACTCCACATGGCCTGGGGAAGCTGGTCCAAAGTGGATTCTGCAGATCAGATTCATAGAAATCTGAATTTATTTTAGCTAGTCTTGAATTTCTTCAGCATCCCTAATGATAGTACTTCTTTTCTTGGAATCAGGTGGGTACCTGTGTGCAGGGGTGTGTGTGTGTATGCAACTGAACACTTCAGAGGAATGTAAGAAAGCAGAACTTGCGCTAACTCTGCTGATTTTTAGTCACAAGAGGGCTGGTTCTGCACACATGGAAAAAGTCAGGAAGCAAGTTGGTCAAGGACCAATCTCTTTTTTTTTCCTGCAAAGAGAAATATTTTTATAAAAGAGGGTTGGCCTCTCCTGGCTGATGCCTGATCCTGAGTTGAGCCAAACTGTTAGTTCAGGTGGCCTCTGGAATCAGCTAGAACTCTGTTTGACGTTTGCTCTGCATCCTCTGCTAGGGTTTGCCTTATGAACATGGCATATAATTTCCCCTCCAACACATGCACACTGTTGACAGTAAGAAAAACTTGGAAAGAGAATTTTGAGAAATACAGAGACCAAAAAGGAAAAAAAAAGCGAGTTAAAAGACCTTGAATTGGCATTGTAGGCTAAATGACTAGCAAGCATGAAATGCAACAAGATTTACAGAGTTCAGAAAAACCTGCTATTTAATCAACAATGATTCATACTGAAGAAGAAGAAGAAGAAGAAGAAGAAGAAGAAGAAGAAGAAGAAGAAGAAGAAGAAGAAGAATCGAAAGTATTAAGGCTGGATGAAGAGAAGGAGGTTTGTTTAACAAAAACAAACAAACAGTGAAATATTTTTCTTAACAGAGAGTGGCCAATTATAGTAAGGAGATCAAGGAAAAGTCTAGCTGGAGACATAAATAACACACAAACCTATAGAAGGATCAACAGCAGCACAGAAATTAGTCAGAAAAACAACATGTGAGGAACCTGAAGGTTGCATGCAAATGTTTAAAACATTAGAGAAAATTACAGAGCCAAATGGAATGGAGAAAGTGTGGGAGGTACCCTTTTTCATTTTTGCTGCAGTTCACATCTGCCGGAGTGGAATGACTACTTATTCCACCTGCTGGCTCAAAGGGGATAAAGAGAGGTGCGTGGGAGAGACAGAGACGGTGGCAAATTATTCTATTAAATCAGAATACATGCAAGTGAATGATTCAGCAGCCCTGTGCAGATGTTCATGAAGTCTAGACATGAACGGGGTGGGCTCTAGTTTGCACCTGCTGGTCCTTCCCTCTACTTTCAAATATCCAAGGGCCTGTTTTTTTAAACAGTCTGTGCACATAGGCTCTCTATGCACAATTTGTATTCTGAAAAAAAATGGAGTCATCAGACATGTTCCCAAGGCATTCATTTCCACGCAGATATCTGCCAAGCACTAAAAGATGAAGGCTTGCGTTTGATTTCATTGTCGCTTCAAGGTCACTGCTTGCCACAAAGTAAGCCCATTCAGATATAAAGTTAGGCTCAGATCCAGAGCAGGGACATACATAAAATTAGGGTGACCAGATAAAATCCAGGTCAGGGCTCATGGAACTTTAACAGTTGTAGAGAAAGGGGAATTTCAGCCAGTGTCATTTGTATGCAATTAGTTCCTGGTAAAATTCCCTCTTCATCACAACAGTTAAAGTTGCAGAGGCCCTGCCTTCTTTTGTATCTGGTCACTCTAGTATAGTGCCTGCAACTTTAACTGTTGTGATGAAGAGGGGATTTCACCAGGAACTAATTGCATACAAATGGCACTGGCTGAAATTCCCCTTTCTCTACAACTGGTAAAGTTACATGAGCCCTCACCTGGATTTTATCTGGTCACCCTACATAAAATGGAAAAAACTGTCACTGCAGACACAGCTTTAGTTGCGGTTATTACAGTACCTGTTCCCACTGTTCAAAAGATGGGGAAAAGTCTGACCCAATTGACTGGGTGTGTGGCAAAAGGGGAAGAAAAATAGATATCCCTCTTTCACGTTTTGGAGGTGTATACATTCTGAGGGGGTGGGGTGCAAAGCTTACTGGTGTTTCTCAGCTGCATGCTGCATGCTGCAGTCGGCCACCATTTTACATTCCCCAGTGAATTACAGCAGGAGACATTTGTTATAAGAATCTCTTTGGACTTTTTTTTATAACCCCTTGAAGAAGGCCTCAAAATAAGAATACAGGCTGAAATGCATCGGGGTTTCAATTAAAAAAATATTTGCATCTTGAGACCTTTCTCTCCTTTTTTTTAATTCCAAGGACCAAAACAGAGGCAGCAGGTGAGAGGGGGAATGGCTGCCAAATATCATAGCTTTATTTGAACAGAACAGACTAACCAATTCTTTGACTTTAGGCACTCCTCAGTATCCCTTGATAATCAGCCAGATTTGATGTCGGATATGGATGTTTTTGCTCCATGAATGTGGACAAATATATCATGAAGTTTTGGTATGGCCTGTTCTGTCAGATATACTTCCCACTGAGGGAATACATTACTGGCAGTTCGATGCACTAACTCTTTCAAAACCTTGTGCAGAAAGGAGAAAAGACAGGGTAAATGAGGATGTGTACTGGAATGCGCATCCAAGTATGGATGTCTGGCAGGAGTGCTTTATTTCCAATGGGAGGCACATTCCCATCTCTACCTGTAAAGCAGAAAGTATGTGTGTGTCATGTATGTCTGGAAATGTTTACCCACTTCCAGATGAGTTAGAAACTTGAAATTTGACACGGTGATAGGTCTGGCTGTACAATGTACCACAAAAAATCTAAAACATGAATTTTGGGGGTTTAAGTATTTTTTAAAAATTTATATAAAAAAACTAGGTTTATGCTTACAACTCCCAGCATGCCTTGGGTGGAACTCCCAGCATGCCTTGGGTGGAATGCCCAGTATGCCTTGGGTGGGAGGCCAGACTTACCAGCATTTGGCAGACATTGTGATACCTAAGGTGAGTCTCGAGCAGTCAACCCAATTCCTTATAAAAGGAAGCAACCCACATAAATGGGCTGCATCCATTTGCGGTGCCTCCTCCTACCTGCCATGTGTGGTTTTAAAACCATAACTAGATACTACAGTGTGACTTTGAGAGGCTCAAAGGCCCCCGTCGTGATAACTCTGTTTTCTCAGAAACTGGGGGAAGCACACGCACAGCCTTCACCATTAAGAGGAAGTAAGGGAAATCACTCTGCGCATGTCCAGAATGAAGGGGGGGAAGTAGGTGGGCTGCCCACGACTCTTCATTACGGGCTCCTGACGGAGCACTTGGTGGGCAAGAAGTGCAGGCTGAGGCAGTCCTGGCAGGACTTGGCTGGAGCTGGGAGTGTCCACTGACAGCTGCTTACTTCCCCTCCTTCGCAATACTACTCAATCCTCTATTGAAGAGCAGCCTCTCAGAGGACGTGGGCACCTGTGGGCCACCAAAGGCATTCTGGGAGGTGTAGTACCGGCATGTAGAGTGGCTGACTTTAAATAAAACATGGGTTAGCAAAGCAGATCAGTATATGCAAACCAGGTCACTCTCTCTCAGCCCTAACTCAGCCCCCACTTTCCTGACCTCTCGCTAACTGTCTTTGTTCTCCTTCTGGCTTTCCCCAACTGTCACTCATTCCCCACCACCACCATCCCATTCTAGCCTCAGCTATCAGTCACTCCTCCATCCACTCTTCTGTTTCAATGGTATAGTCAGGCATTTATATAAAAATCATGAACTTTATTCAGTAATTCCTACAGCAGCCTTGGAATGTTGTGATTTAGTTATAACTGAAAAAAACACTGCAGCATAAAAAAAATCTCATCAAGTTAAAAGACCTTGGAAAATATATATATTTTAAAAAATACACTTGGCACTGGAAAGCCATCAATGCGGTCACTAGGCAACCCTGCCTGGGAAAAAGGAATCCATAACCAGGGTGCCACAACTAAGATGGCCTGCTTCCAAGGTGTCTTCCACCACACCTCAGACAGTGTTCAAAGTTTAACATGGTATTCTGGGACCTAGGCTTACACCTACAACTCCCAGCATGCCTTGGGCAGGAGGGAAAATTTATTGGGCTTTGTCAGCCATCATCTGGAAGTGGCTCGCCATCCTGGGTCTAATGGGAGAGTGCCTGGGGCCGGCTGCCTTCGTTGCTAGGCACCATCAGGAGCAGGAGGGAATACGGGTGCAGCTCCAGACCCATTGCCAACAGCAACGACCAAGCTAACAGTCAGCCAGCCTGCTCCCTCACGGCCTACCTACGGGCACAGCTTGTGCAGTACAGCATGGACCGGATTGGCCAGACTTCACTTCTCGTGAGCCTCAGCGGCAGGAGTCCCATTGGGCAAGTCGGGCACATTGGTAAAAAGCTTGCCGGGAGTTGTAGTTTTTGTTTTCTGTGGGGACAAGGAAAATCCTGGCGGTGGCCCAACAAAGGGGGGCAACAAAGTAGGCCCAACAAAGGGGGGCAAGTGCAGTAGCATGCCCCAGCGCTTCAGTACAGCCTCCTACTGGAGTACTTGGTCGCTCAGAGGTGTGGGCCGAGGCAGGTGCAGGCTTTCAACCCAGCCACTCGTGAAAAGCCTCAAGCAGAAGATGGTCAAGTGGGTCATGGATATGGTGACCATATGGAAAGGAGGACAGGGCTACTGAATCTTTAACAGTAGTATAAAAAAGGAAATTTCAGCAGGTGTCATTTGTATACATGCAGCATCTGGTGAAATTCCCTCTTCATCACAATGGTTAAAGCTGCAGGAACCCTGTCCTCTTTTGTATCTGGTCAAGAGGTCAGGGCACCTGCAGCTTTAACTGTTGTGATGAAGAGAGAATTTCACCAGGTGCTGCATGCATACAAATGACACCTGCTGGAATTCCCTTTTCAGTTCAACTGTTAAAGATACAGGAGCCCTGTATTTCTTTTCACATGGTCACCCTAACCATAGAGAGCTGTGGCTTCAAGGCAGCCCTGACCTGCGTCAGGGGTGAGAGAGAGGGAAAAAGAAATAAATAAATTTAATTCATTTTAAAGTTACTTCACAGGCCTCATACCGGCCTACTACTTTAAGATGATTACCTCACAGATATATCTTAGGGGGCCTGAGCAACGCCGGGTATATCAGCTAGAATACAATAAATTAACTTTCATACATCAGATCACTGATAAAATGAAATTAATTTACATAGCTCCTTTTTTCAGGGGTGGGAAGTGAATTCTAAGAGCCGATTTTTGCACAGGAGAAAAAGGTACATTTACAAGGAAAGCCATGAGGTTGCTTCAAAATAAATTCCATAGAAAAGACAGGTGTAATGTCTATTCTGTCCCACATGGTAGACTTGATCAATGACGGTCTCTGAAAAAACACTAGAGGGCAGTCAAACAATGCTCAGGGAACATTATGGAAGAAGATGAGCATCAGCACGGAAGTATCACTTGGCATCCCATCATCAATAGCGGGGCCATTTTAGCAGAAGTTTCTTTCTCCCTGATGCAAAGTGCCACAGGAAATATTTTGTCAAAAGTCGGAATGTCAAAGTAGTCTCTCAAAGCACATGTACTAAGTGGCATTGTTTACTTAGGAGATAAAGCCAGCTGAACAGAACAATTTTTAAATATAAAAATATCCCACTTCTTTGTAAAAAGAGTGTTTAAAAATGTCTCAAGGATAGGCTGATCATATGAAAAGGAGGACTGGGCTCATGTAACTTTAACAGTTGTAGAGAAAAGGAAATTTCAGCCGGTGACATTTGTATGCAATTAGTTCCTGGAGAAATTCCCTCTACATCATAACAGTTAAAGTTGCAGACAGTATACAAAAGAAGGCAGGGCTCTGCAACTTTAACTGTTGTGATGAAGAGGGAATATCACCAGGAACTAATTGCATAAAATGACACTGGCTGAAATTCCCTTTTCTCTACAACTGTTAAAGTGACATGAGCCCTGTCCTCCTTTTCATAGGGTCAGCCTATGGACTCAAGGAAGTCAACTGCATCTTTGGCAATTAGACATGCAAGAAAATACATATCACAGCACATTTGTTTGTTGTCCTTAATATGCTACCAGTTGCTCAAGAACTTTAAACAAGGAGAACCATTCTGCCCTGAGAGGTCCTCTTAATCTCACTGGTGACGATTTTAGTTTTAACTTCCCTGCATACACTGCAAACATCAATTAGTAACCAGCTGTATGTGTGTATCTTTGCCACAGCAAATCACATACACACACACATCTTTTCTTGTGAATCAAGTTACTTAGACTCAATTCGGACGACACAATAAACAACTGGTGTGGGGGAAACAATCCTCAGTTGTTTTGACTATTGTGTCATCCGAATGCTGCCATAGTCAACTCAGTGCTGATCCTCATCCACACCACAGTTGATTATTTATTACCATGTTGTGTGGGGAGTGCCCCCTAGGGTTAGCGTGAGGGTTAGTCAACCCACCATTGACTATCGTGTCGTCCAAATTGAGCCATTATCTTAAAAATGCCTCCACTGGTGTTGTGAGCTATAGCTGCTATTCATCCTGTGTCGTATTTACTACGCTTGATCTAGGAAGCCTGCCAACTCCCTTATCTAAGAATGTCTGGGAAAAATGCCAGGCCTTAATTGTTTAAAGGGTTTTATTTGCAGTTCGAAAATCCAATTACCAATCGCCAGGGTCACGCCAGTAGTTCCGTCAGTCTAGTTGTCGAAGCCAAAGGTCAAACCAGGTTTCCAGAGTCCAGGGTCCAGGGTCCAAAGCAACAGTCAGCCGGGTGTTCAGTCCACAGGTTCTGATCCGAGATCACGTAGGATGTCAAGAGCCGAATACGTCGGTTGTTCTCAACGAATCTTAGCTTCTGCCTCCTCCCCCTTATATACTTTGTTTGAGCCTTGTTCACAGCTGCATGCAATTTCTTCATTATCTAACTTAAGGCTTGCATCAGCTGTGCTCTGTTTTCTCAGTCTCATGCTTCGCCTTGTGGGCTTAGCTTTCTCCGCCCGTTTGAGCTGCCGCCTTTGCTGGGGAGTTACTGGACAAACCCCTTCAGGCCCCGAGTCTTCCTCATTAGAAACAGGGGGTGGGAGAGGGTGGCTTTCCTGGGGCTCTTCTGAGGAACCTCCCTGCTGTTCCTCCTCCTCCGGTAAGTCCTGGGGAATGGGTAAAGCTGCAGTTTCTGCCCCTTTTTCCTCCTCAGAGGAAGATTCTTCAGACTGCCTCATGAAATATAGGAACATAGGAAGCTTTCCTGTACTGAGCCAGACCGTTGCTCCATTTTGTCCAGTATTGTAAACGTTGACTAGCAACAATGGCCCTCCAGGGTTTCAAGGGGGATTCTTCTCTGACCTTACCTGGAGATTCTGTGGATTGAACCCAGGACCTTTTGCATGCAAAGCATGCACTCGACCACTGAGCTAAGGCTAGGCTGACCATCTGAAAAGGAGGACAGGGCTCATATAACTTTAACAGTTGTAGAGAAAAGGGAATTTCAGCAGGTGTCATTTGTATGCAATTAGTTCCTGGTGATATTCCCTCTTCATCACAACTGTTAAAGGTGCAGGCACTATACTAGAGTGACCATATACAAAAGAAGGCAGGGCTCTGCAACTTTAACTGTTGTGATGAAGAGGGAATATCACCAGGAACTAATTTCATACAAATGACACTGATTGAAATTCCCTTTTCTCTACAACTGTTAAAGTTATATGAGCCCTGTCCTCCTTTTCAGATTGTCAGCCTAGCTAAGGCCCCTCCCAATTACAACCCAGCATGGAAGCCAAGCTACCCTTATCACCAAAAAGATCCTTTAGGGCACATTCCTATCGGAAATCCTGTCAGCCTCCAAATACAGAGGTTGCTGGGAATCCTATGCAAATCCTCTCCCCACGCTCTGTATTTTACCTAGATGAGTGTTTTCACCTGTCTGGCAAGGGCTCTGGGGAGGGGGAGGGATGGAGGCTGGGGATAATTTGTGTCTCTGCTTCCCAGTCCCCTCTCCTCCCCACCCACAGAATCCCACCCTCTGTCTCCTCTATCCAAGCTCACATTTTTGGAGTGCTTGGCAGAGGGGGTGAGGAGCATTAGGAGTCCTGGGACTGAGGTTGGCATGCCATCTCCAATCTTGGATTTAGGTATCTGAAATAACCTATCCCCCCCCTTTAGAGGGTTTAGGATTACTCTCTTAGGAAAACATTTTCCTGACCACAAACCACACGTTGTTTTTAAAGGCTTTCATGGATCTGTATCTATTCTTTCATGTGGTAACTCCCCCTTTTCCAAAGCATTCCAAAAATGTTCCAGGGAGAGGGGCAGGCAGGGATTACTGATTAGTGTCATGGACACTGTCCAGTAGGTATCCATCACACCAGTTTGTACACATATCTATTACAATAGCCCTTGTCACGGTTCCAGAGGCTTGTTTCAGTGTTTCCAAGATAGTGCTTGCAACCAGTTGCCGAGAAACCATGGTGACACACACACACACACACACACACACACACACACACCATGTTTGTCATGGACAATGACAACTCAACAATTTCAACCGTGCAATCCTTTACTTAAAAGTAAGTCCCACTATATCCAATGGGGCTTACTCCCAAACAATACTACACATGCATGCTTACTTGGGGTGCCACGAGTAATCGAAAAGAAGCCTGCTCACGAAGAAAGCAAGAGCTTCTAATTAGTTACTCAACCATTGCTGAGTAGACACAAAGCTTGCCATGTATTCCCCATGGCCTACTGGCAGGAATGTGATGATCCACCAAGGTTCAGAAGCCCCTCGCTGCCGCCACCACCATCACCACTGTTTTACGCCCCCTGTCCTGACCCATGTGCATTTGGGAGCCTGTGTGGGAAAAGGGAAGGGAGAGAGGGCATTGGTGAAGATAATGATGAGCACATCAAGTGCCTGGGAATATTTTGCATGCACTTGCTTGGGATGTGCACAAACCATGGATTCTTTGTGCATGAGCATGGAGCGTACACAAAGGATCAAGCCCCTTTCAGAGTAAACAAAAGATTGCTTGTGCATCCCTCACGTTTACTCAAAAGGAAGTCCCAATCAGGGATGCACAAGAATTCCACTTCAGTATACAGATCATTTGAACTTCCCGCATTCACAACCCTGAATGGAAACCGGAGCACCATTTTCTCAAGACATGTTTGCAAATTCCCAAACTTGCAATTATATTTGAAACGTGTATTTTGAAATACGCACATTTTAAAATGTGCAGATTTCAAAAAACACAATTTCCCAGTTTAATCAATGGTGGAAAATGTGCATCCAAATGTGCACTTTTCCCATCTGAATGCACAGTTGTCCCATTGGAAATGTACACTTCCCCATTTGAATGGGGGGGGGGGGGAAATCTAGGTTACAAATGAGAATGGAGTGAGATGAAGCAAGCTACGAAGTGGAGTTTGGAGAATCTCAACGAACTCGGGTATCCGTGATTCTCCCATCCCAGTCCCAATGTGTTCAATGCATGTTACTCCCAGGTAAGTGTGCACAGGATTACAGCTTATGTCTTTGACAAAACTGTCAACTATATACAACCATAGAATATTTAACAACTCAATATCTAGAGCTTTTTCTTCACAATAAGCCCAATTCTTTTCCTCCCACAACTCAAACATTCCTTACCATATCTTAAAAATGCCAAACACTATTTCTTTATATTATTCCACAACAAGTTATACAAGTAAAGGGTCAAACTTAATAGTCACATCTAAGGAAATTATCAGAAATAGAGACAGCAAAAGCAAAACAGAACCCCAAGGTTTAAGGCACATACATTCATACTTTAATGCTTGACAAAGCAAAGCATTATTCTATTGAATGAGGTGCTGATGGCTCAGAGACGGTCCCTACCTCCCCACAGTAATGCAGCCAAAGATCAGAGGAGCAGAGTTTGAGAGACAACCAGGAAATTGCCAGTCTGGCAACTGTTATCTTGAAGAAGCGGAAGAACGTTTTCTGTTTTGTTTTTGAAAGGTAGGCAGCAACATGAGCTGTCAACGTGAGCAAGGGGCGAAAAGATAATTTAAAACATCCTGGAAGGGGGGGAATCTACACATTATTCATTCGGGCCACTGAAGAAGTGACAACGTTTATAGAGAAGGCCAAATCGTGGTGGGGAAAGGACACCTACCGTACCAGGCCTGGGGTATGGAATCCGGCCATCATATTGAACCCACCGGTGGTCCACACTCTCCTTATGGGCATAATGTCCATTGAAAACTGCTCTGATGTCAGCCATGCTGTACACACAAATGGCAGAACCCTTGAATACAGAGCTGGAAGAACAGAAGCATACGATGTTCAGCACGGACCCCTTATTTCAAAGACAGTTGAAATATGAATGATGCAGTTGGGAACTCTTTCCTGGCTTCCTTTATTTAAAACATCTTTAAAGTTGGGATGCTTAAAGAATATGATCTTTGCAAGTTCCAACATGAATGGATATGATCCGCACCTCCCAGTTGAATCTGCGGATCAGAACTTAGAGATCCAATGCATTTCTTGACTCAAAAACGCCTATTAAAATACCTTTTAAAAATGCATATTTTGAAAGAAACTATGTTCAAGCTATGTATTTCAATGCAACATTTCCTGCAGATTTTTTTTTTAATGGAGGATTACTGAAGAAATGGGATGGGATAGATTTATGGGTGATGACATGTGCAAAGTGAGACAAGCTGGGAACAGACTGATTCATCATACCATAGAAAAGGCAGCATCAGAGGCTGTGATAAGGATGTGGTGGGGGCTTTGTAACTCTTACCCTTCCTGTTGTGTTTCCATTCATACTTCTCAGCTACCTTATTATCTGCAGGGCCCCTGATTATTTTCCCCTCCGGGGAGAAAATCAGCTTGCACACGGAGAAAATATTGAACGGACAAATGCAGGGAAGAGAAAAGGTTAAGCCACCTAGTCCCACTGTTTTGCTACTCTTAACTGCTGTTTTTTTCCCTGTGCTGAAGGCCTGAAATATTGGTTTGTGTAACGCCCCCTCCCAAGCCTTGCTGAGAAGCCTTTTGTTTAAAGCTTGCAGAACAGAAGGGATCCAATGTGAGAGCTTGTTTAAAATACTCAATGGAGCACTGGCCTTGGATGTTGGCCACATGCTATATTTGTATCTTGCCTTTCCCCCACGGAGCTCAGAATTGCATTATCGCTTCAAAACATGCCAGTGAGGTACATGTTCGGCAAAGAGAACGTGACTTGTCCGTGGCCACACAGTGAGCTTCATAGCTGGGGCCTGGATATGACCTTTGATCTTCCACATCTAAACCCAACACTCTAGCCGCCACACCCATCGGATCTCACTAGGTGGCATTGAGCAAGTCTCTGCTTCTCTGCCTACCCTTTCCTCCTAGAGCTGTTATAAAGAGGTAAAATAATATTTATTATAATACAATTTGAGGCCTAGTGTTGTCATGTAATCCAGCAAGGGGTAGACAGGAAGCTGCGTTTTTGGTTTGTGTACAAATTGGGCTTGAAGCTAAAATATACCTGGTGGTAGTGAAGACCCCATACACCAAAGGATTTCTTTCATCTCTTGCCGTCGGAAGTAAGAATATATCATCTGCAATGGAGAAAAGGTTGTTTTTAAAGGTAAGGCCATACATACTTTTATTATTTATCATACATTGTTTTCTAAATTTGCAAGTGTGTCGTTACCCCTGAAAAAAATTGACAGTTCTCACATTTTAGTTTGTGGTGTGTTGCTCATTGTGATTGAAGGAGGCGAGACAACAAAGCGATGACACAACTATATGGATTGAAAATCAGGCCACATTTATTAAATTTGATCTGCAAAGGGGGATCCCTGGACGGCTATTCCAGTATATGTCAATGTCATCGTTGAATCATTCTTTGCCTGCTGGATGTCGATTATAGAATTTGCACCCCTCAGAATTTCCTCATTTGGGGAAAGTGGGGATATCCCTTGCCACAGCCCCCTGGGTTGCAAAACATCAGGTGTGTGAAGGGAGATGGCCCCACAGGCAATCCTTATTCCCCCACTGGGGCCATGAAACCCTCTGTGGAACCCCTCAGGCATTATCTGTCAGCACCAATGACGCTTCAAAATTATCACCATCCCTATCCAGATAAACATAGCCTGCTCAAACTATTCTATCTAGGGGAATATGAGCAGCTGAACCCAAAGAAAACCCACCAATTCAACCTAAGACACTCCCAGCTCACTTACAGTGTGAAGCAGGAGACAAGACACACAGAAAGCCAACTGGTCTGTGTGCCAAAAATATACTGCATGGCCCTCAAAAGAGCGACCAGGTGAACACCCATACAGCATACAGGGAGGGAGGGAGGGAGCCATGCTTCAAAGATGCTGGGTGGAGCCCCTCCCCCCGCCCAAAGGCTAATGTTGCCCAGAAGGTCTGTCCTCCAGCTGAGGCACCACTAAAGCCCCACCAATGCTGGGGGGCTTGAGGAATGTCTCCTCATTTGCCTCAAACACTTGCAATGACCCCCCGCAGTGAGGCAAGCCAAATGCGGAATAGGGTATTTCATAGAATTCGCCGTTTCCTCATGCCTAACACCTAGTACACTTCATTGACTATCCAGACCACCCCCACGCCCAAACTGCTATAGCTGTAAATTCTGTTCACATGGTAGACCTGTGTAAAGGGATGTACAGAAGTTGTCAAATCCATTCTCTTTGTGTTTCGTGGATTGTCACGTGCCTTCCGTTCCATTCATTGACAGAATTGGATTTTTCCCAATTTCCCAAATTTGCACAGATTTGTATTTGCACATATTTGCACTTGTGAAAATGTGAAAATCCCCCCCCCCACTTGAGTATATCACCCCAAACTGGCATTTTCATGCATTATCCTATGAGAGAAACACACATTTTCAGCCAGTGGATGGTTTTGGTTTTTTGGTTTGGGTTTTACATATTGTTGTAAGAGTAAAGTTGTGTAAAAACATTCCACAAGCCCATGGATTCCATGTGATTTGGGAAACACTGATCCGCCATCGAACTGGTGGATCAGATCCATAGAAAACTGAGTTTATTTGATTCTGTTCCAGATTTCTCCGACATCCCTGCCTATGTATCTGCCCCTCCCCACACATAGAATGTAGCACAGTCCTCTCCAACCTGGTGCCCTCCAGATGTTTTGGGCTTCAACTCCCATCTACCACAGCCAGCATGACCAATAGTTAGGAATCCTGGGAGTTGTAGTCCTGGAGGCTCAATTATACTCAATTATGCTCAATCCCTGCAATTTTCCCTTCTCAAAAAAGGGACGGAAGGGTTGCAGAGATCAAGCAGGGATGCAGAATATAGACATTCTACACTGTTCACAGGTTGGGTGATATGTGTGCAATGCTTCACCATGTGGACAGACATTAGCTATATCAACCAGCCCTCAGAAGCAGAATCAATAGAAATAAAATCAAGCTGTTGTTGACAACGTAAGAGTATTAGTCAGTGTCCAATGTCCTAAAAGTACAGGCACAGGGCTTAAAATAGTGAAGAATTTTTAGAGTTGAAACATTTAAACCATCATTATGTTGGGGAATGGAATAGCAGGATTCTGGCTTATTTTAAACTCCAAATCATTCTCTCCATCTTGGGACTGAAAAAGACATAGGACGGTTAGGGAAACACTATGACTTGGCATAGCAGTAACTATTTGTCCTCTTTATTCCACACTGAACCACACCTGCATGATTCATAGGCTTGTGACCACTAACTGAACTCTAGTTCCATCTCCCTGAAATGGTAAGCCGGCTTCTCAAGCATTTCAGTCATTATGTCATTTCCTGTCTGAATGCTCCTTTACAACAATAGATAAATAAATAAATAAATAAATAAATCCCTGTACACAGAGCCTTTTCCTTTATGCACTAGTTTTCAATGTGCATGGATTTTTCTAAAAGAAAAAAACCCATTGTAATAACATTTCCTCATGTGAGGCCCTCTCTTCTTTCTAACAGAGTTTTTGTAAAACATGCTATGCACCCCCCAAAGGGCTAATCTTACTTGCATATTGTCTAAACATGCCATCAGGAAGAGCCACATGGGTGGCAAACATTGTATATAACCATATTGGTGTGGAATCAGCTATAATGGTGGTCACAATCATGTCAGTATAGCGCTGTATAAACAGGGTCTAACTACCTTAGGGATGTATAAGAATTCTGTTTCAGTTCGCAAATCATCCAATCTTGCCCTGTTCAGAACCCCAAACGTGAGCATGAATGGGAGTGCATTTTTGGAAAATGTTTGCACGTTCCCAAACTTGCAATCACGTTTGAAGATGTATATCCTTTGGGAAATGCACACTTCGAACTGCACATTTTTCAACTTCACCCCACCCCCCACGCACACATATTTTCACACTTTTTGCAACGGGGAAAAGAGCGCACTCTTGAAAAATGTGCACAGAAATTTGTGCTTTCTCCATTCGAAATACATACCTTTCCCATTTGAAGGGGGGGGAATCATGTTGCATAAAAATGTTTTAGGATGTTTTAATGCAGTTTTAATAATGTGTGTCATGTTTTAATCAGATTTATGTATTTTATTATATTGTTGTTCCCCACCTCGATCCAAACGGAGAGGCGGGTAAGAAATAAATTATTGTTGTTGTTGTTATTATTATTATTATTATTATTATTATTATATAAAAATAAAAATGAGAGTGAGCCAAACTGAGCTTCAATGTGAAGTTTGATCAATTCTGGCGTGCTCGAACATCCCTGGTTCTCCTAACCCTAGACAAACTATATTGGCAGCATAGAAAAATGAGAAGCTTACAGCAACAGAAACAATATTTTCATTTGAAAGATAGCAACTATGGTGGTGGCAGGACTGTGCTAGTACAGAACCAGTTTTGAGTAAAGGAGGTCTAGAATTTTGATTTAGTTCTCTTTACGGTTATTATATGAAAATACACCCTGCTTGTGAATTACCTTTTTCGAGGTTGTCTCTTGGGAACTATGCTTCTCAAAGTACCCTAAACATTAGAAGATGATCAGTTAACCTTTACTTAGCAAGACTTTTCCATACAAATTTTGGTTTTGTAGTGTGTGTGGTGGGGGGGATTAGGAAATACAGCAACAAATGTGAATGTCTTTCCATTACACCTGGT
This sequence comes from Anniella stebbinsi, assembly GCA_029215795.1. NCBI lineage: Eukaryota > Metazoa > Chordata > Lepidosauria > Squamata > Anniellidae > Anniella > Anniella stebbinsi. Next base: position 94,941,940 of record JARDYH010000003.1, on the reverse strand, counting down.
ACCAGCTACATTTGGATGTAGGCAATAGAATTCATCGATCCTTACATTTCTGTAATTAGTGGAGAAAGACAACTTACGTAGTTCGTCAAAATGTGTATCTGCTCCCTCTGGGCCAGGAATCGAGCAAACAAGCCTTGCTTTCAGGAACGTTGTCCACTTGTTTATCAGACTACGTTGACCTCCAATATCATTCTAATGAAAAAGAAAGTGTAATTAATTTCTACTGAATAGAAGGGAGATTTTTTATCTAGGCAAATTGAAACAGCTGAATACAGGGTTGGGCCCTAATATGAGCCACAGTGAGCCAAATGGCTCAGTTGGCAGATCATGAAGGAAAGTCAATAGCTCCCTTACTCCATCCTCATAGGGCCCCACTGCCACCATCTCTGTAACCCCCTTCCCAGCTGTATCAGCTCTGCCATGCTGCTCCTTATCTGTATGCCATAAGGATGCAGCCACTTAATTTCAAACAGTGTTTGCCACTAAGAGAATATGGACAGCAAGGCAGCAATGGGCTTCTCCAGAACATTCATTATTCCATGCCTCTTGCTCTGAGGAAATAGTGAGGCATTTGGGGAAATGTGGCCCTGGAGAGTGCCTGAGCCATTGGCACCACTGTACCATGACAATGGCAAACATTGTTTAAACCTGAACTTGGACGTAAAGATTATCTTTAAAAAATGAAGTCAAGCTTTTAAACGGTATTGCTGCTGCAGCTGCAAAATGGCGGAAACAATGTCCAGGGTCATGTCGGCCACAATGACTTAATCTGAGGAAGGACCTCTTCTTGAGAGCTGGGTACTGAAGGAAGAGATGATAGTGGAAATGACCCACCACACTGCTGTCGCTAACACAACAGAGATGGACACAGAGATAGATATAGCCAAGCAAATTGTTGGTGAGGCATGGGAGGAGAAGGCAGCAAAGGCAAGCTGAGAGAAAAACACTTGAAAATGGTGAGGCAGGAGGGGGGAAAGGAAGAGGTGGAGGCATGGGGTTTCTCTTTGTCTCAGGTGGCTGCCTTGGCTGAGTGAATATGTCCTCTTTTTAGACCAATCATCCTGCTTTGGAAGAAAAAGTGAGCGATGAAAAGGCAGAGGTTCTACAATGTTATTGGCAGTGTTGCTTCAGAACCAGTTCATCAGAACCAGGACTGTTCCTTTGACATTCAGCCTGCAGGGCACAAATATATTCAGTTGTACTTTATTTTGTTTTTCCTACACATAGCGAATCCAATCAGGACCCTGTTCATGATTGAAATAAGGATGTTAGGACGAAGAGTATCCGAGATCAAGCACGAAAAGGCAACGACTGAAGAGCAATACCATGGTAGTCACGTGTGAAATCAGTTGCTTGGTCATTGCTGGTGATTCCTGCCTCCAAACTACCAGGAAGAAAACATTTCTATACTAGAAGCATGTTGGTTCTCCCCTCCCCTCTGCTCCTTTCAGACTGCCTACAAATGAGTGACATAGGGATTGTGTAGGTAGGTGTGCAAGTAAAACATTATTTGGTCTTACAATTTTTGGAAAAAAACCAGTCAGGGCTGTTATTTCAGATCCCTGAGATACAGTGAGTTTACTTGTGGGCAAATAACATGAGCAACAATTTCCACTGTAACAACCCAGAATAAGAATTTTTCAGTAGCAGCACTTTATGGGACTCCCTTCCTAAAGAAGCTCATCCAATGGCATCTCTATACTCTGTCTAGCACCTTGTAAAAACTAGACATCCAGATATATGGAAACCAGTCACTAAAATCAGAGCTTATGCCATAACATATTTGCTGTTCTTTCAGATGCCATAAGACACAACAGGTAATCAAGCCTGGCTACCTCTCTGGAAATTGCATTTCACTTTTGTTGATGTGCCTCTTGCTGTATATATTTGCTGCTTTGAAATAGTTTTGAATTCATTTACAGCAAGTTTTTAAAAATCCAATCTCTCTCGCTGTCTCTCTTTACAAACTCACAGCATCTGCCATCTCCTTGCTCCATTTCTCTTGCAGCCTCACATCTCCTTAAGAGATTTGTCACAGGCTTGTCAAAAATACTAAATTTTAGCTGAGCTAGTTCTGAATATAGTCTGGGACGTCTTTCGTTCTTTGCAAGATCAAGAGCAGGAGGAGATTTTAGGAGCAGCAAATACAGTTATCTGTTCTGCAGTTTTGTTCAGCTAAAGAGTTTATTTCAAAATTATGAAGGGCAGAATTCCCCTTTCTTTTAGCGAACCTTTTTTTCCTGGAAATTCCTCAGATGTGTCTATCAGCCTAGACAGTATCGCCATAAGGCAGAACGTTGGGGTAGGAGATGGGGGAACCACTCAGTAGGAAGAGTAAGGGTCCCCCCAAAGCAGCAGCACCAGGGCTGGCTTACCAAATTGTAAGGCTTTAAAACCATTATGCCCAAAGTCTACAATGACCCAACTGCACCACTTAATCTGGAAACTTTGAATTTACTTTCAAATTTCACTCCATGCAAAATTCAGGACCTATCTACACCAAGCAGGATACAACACTTTGAAAACATTTTGAAAACTGTATATGGAGTGTGTCCTGGGCCCCAACAGTTGTCACTACTGTTATAAACCATTTTAAACTGTTTTAAAGCAGTAGTGTAGATAGGCTGACAGTTACTACTATGCTCACTGCTTGGATAATTTCTTCAGCAGTCCAGGGCTCCCAACAGTGCTGGTGAGAATCAGATGTCATCTATAACTTAGCATGACTAACAATCTGCATTTATGTTCTTTGTGGGTCTCTGGTAGGGGAATTGCCAAAAATCCTGGTGTTGTCAAAGCACTTTTCTTCTCTTCTCTTAAAATTAGCTTTGAAATAAAATTTGCCTCCAATTTTTACTTGAGGGGCAATTTGATTGTAACTGTACTTGAAACTAGGGATGTTGGAGGGATCTGGTTGTCGGGTGGACCTCAACAAGGTTTTATCAGCCTGGCCCATGGACTTTATTTTGTTTTCCGCTTGCTGAACTGATTCAACCTACAGTGAATCAGGCCAGCTAATAGATTTTCAGTGTTTTTTTAATTTGTGGAAATTACACCCACAATTTCTGCAAATTTGCATGATTTGGGCAAATGATGGAAATTTGCACACATTTTGTCTGTAATTGGCGCAATTCATGGAGTTTTATGCAAATTTTGCTATGATTTGCATAAATTATGCAAATGTGTACAAATTGTGGCCATAATTGCAAGAGCCAGTGTGGTGTAGTTACTCATGTGTTGGACTGGGAGTTGGGACATCTGGGTTCTAGTCCCCACTTGGCCATGGAAGCCCATTGGGTGACTTTGTGCCAGTCACAGACTCTCAGCCCAACGTATCTCACAAGGTTATTGTTGTGAGGATGGAGAGAATGAGTATTATGTACACCACCTTGGGTTCCTTGGAGGAAAAAAGGTGGGTTATGAATGCAATAAATAAATAAATAAACAATAATAATAATAAAATCTATATTTGTGCAAATTACGGCTGACTCACAAACAGAAATCAACACAAAAAGCCCCCGGAATTCAGGGGAAACCTGCAGCTTGGTTCGCAAATGCAAGCTTTGGAACTCTGGCAAACTCAAAAAGGGCCAGATTGCCCAGTGATGAATATCCCTATTGAAACACCATTATTCTATCCACAGATGCAGGAAATACGCCAATGATGATCAGCATTTCTCAGGAATTCACTGTACAGGAAGTTGAGTTGTACAGGGCAGTATATCAGAAAATAACATTAAGGGTATACTGCAGCTGTGTACAGCCCGAGGGTAAATCCATAATTTCTAACCAATTTATGTCAGCTGAGATTCTTGCCAAATAAACTGCCTGGAGACATCTGTAGAGCTTACTACAGGGTAAGTAAATATTGAATGGTGGTCTTAAAATTCATAAATGTTACCATCTTAGTGCACTCATATGCATAGGGGGGGAATGCATACTGTGGATGCAATCACTTTAGTCTGCAATCCTATATGCATGTACTTCGGAGCAAGTCCCAATCATTTCAATGGCATTTACTTCTGAGTAGCCATGTGGAGGGCTGTGCTGGCAAGGATATGCTCTGATGCATGTTTGGAGAGCTTCTGCTATTGGGTGGCATAGAAATTAAATAATTTTTTTTAAAAAAAATAGACAGAAAAATGTCCTACAACTCCCAGGATCCCTCAGCTAGCTGTGCTGGGAGTTGTAGGATTTTTTTCTGCCTAACTTGCATAGGATGCACCCCCAAGCATGAAATATAACAAGATCAACTAGACTTCAGGCCTTCTTTATGGCTACACCATTCTTTGAAATGACCTTCCTAGAGAACGGCACCTGGCTGACGGCTTTGTAACTTCCCTTCTTCTAATTGGTCAACCTGCTGTTTTCCAGATGTCTTGATAGGACTATGGGAATTGTAGTCCAATATGGGGTGGCTGTTCTTGCTGCTTTGATTTGGGTTGTGTGCGCGTGTATGAATGTTTCATTTTCTTATCAAAACAACTTGGTCTTCTGACGAGGTATTTAACACTGTAACTCTCTGTGAATAACACCTGAACCTACTAGATGAGCCATTATTCAAATGGGTGGGCACTCCTGTTAGCCTCCTGGAGTAAAATAATGAAGAATCCTGTGGCATCTTAAAGATTAACACATGCATAGTGACATACATCAGATTTACACGTTGTGTCATATGGATATGAATGATCCCATCATGGTGTCGGCTATATCCTTCTTATGCATTTATACCTCGTAGCACACACAATGACATCTGTTGAGATACTTTTTATAATGTGCCCCAACAGTTATCAGTGCAATGCCAATAAAAAGCACTAGTGACATCCAGCCTATAGATTCTTGCTTATAAGCTCATGTCATAATCAGGGCTGTTTTGTTGTAGTCGCTTGCTTGTGGTGCCCTAGGCGAATTCTGCCCCTGCCATCTTTCATCATATGCTAAGCAACAGCACACTATATGACCAAGAGATGACTGGGATTCTATATTTCCCTTTTCATTTTTAATGTTCGTGACTTCTTTACTACCTCCCCTTTAGACATATGCCCACTATGCCTCCCTGGGCAGTTGATGAAAATCCAAAGATTCTCGATCATGCCTCTTGGAGCTCAGAAGATATCATCTTGCCAATGAGTTGATGTGCTGCCTTCTACATACATACAGGTGGTAGCTTTGTTTCTAAGAAATTTACAAAGTCCACTCCAACCTCCCACCAAGCAATTGCCTACTTGAACTCTATTATTTGACTGCTCTTGGCCACAATAAATTCATTAGTCTTTAGAGTGCCACAAGAATCTTTGTCAGTCATGTTTATAACAAACCCGACTACATTGCTGCTAGAGAAGTCTCTAAGAGCTTCCCTTTCAACACAAATAACACAAATAACATTTTAATTAGCCCCTACTGCTTCATAATCTCATAAACTGTAACAGAAACCAACACATTACTTGAAGTGCCTCCTTTCAAAGTACAAGGAAGTTCCTATAAATGGGCTGCTATTCACACTTGTACCCTTGTGTTAGAGGCACATATAGGGAGATTGATTGCCAAATGTGAGGCTGATATTTTAATTGGGAAATTTCATACGGTAAAACTATAATCACATGGAAAATTGTAGGTATTCCTTTTTTTAAAAATAGGGAAATAAGAAATACAGGGCAATTAAATATATGTGAGAGGCCCCTTAATAAGAACACAGCATCTTGTGGCATATTAAAGATTAACAAACGTATTATAGAACAAGCTTTCATGGACTAGAGTCTACTTTCTTTGTTTTTGCTGCAACACGCTAACATGGAGAGCGAAAAAAGGGGGAGGAGCCCTCACAAAAGTCAAGAAAACAGAAAAAAGGACCTAGGAATGATAACAGATATTGCTGCATTCATGCAAAATTTAATTAACAATTTAATTTCAGCTTGATAATCTTTCTACGCTCTCACATTAGACCTCTTTAACCTTGATGAGGCAGTGATTTTGTGATTACACTCACCTAAGTATGCTCATTAAATTTATCCTCCTCTTTAGGGTATTGCACCTTGAGAATTTTCAGCCTTTGGCATCAAGGGAATCTCAAGTTTTTAGCTAAGAAGTGCTGGGCAAGCAGGGCACCTTTTCTGTTGCAGATTTGGTGAGCAGTCGGGCACCTGGAGCTCAGCAGAGGTGAGGCATCCACAGATCAAAATGTGGGAAAGGAGAGGTCAGTTAAAGCAGCCCACAGAGCAAAATGGAACAGGCCAGAGGCCTTTTTCTAAGAGTTCCACATCATGGGCGATGAGGGTCATCCTTAGAGAAAAAACTCTCATGACCAACAGTGAGGTGTCAGTTGAGAGAGAGGCTCTCATCTTTGTGGATGTCCTGTTGATTTGGATGTTGGAACCTCTCATGTCATTGCTTTGCTTTGCTACCCCTTCCCTTCCATTTAATTTTTTTTTCATTTGTGAGCTAGGCTCTGTCTGCACTGCTGGCATGCAATGCAGAACGTTTGAAGTGTGTGTCAGAGAAAAATAGATAGATTTGTGGCGTTGGCTGGCTGGCATATCTCTTAGAGACAGAGTTCGACTGAAGACACAACTCAGAGATAGCTGTAGCTGAACCCTGAGAGGCTGGCATGCCACACAGAGCCTTTCAAGAGCGTCTCAGAGTCCAGTGTTGGTGTAGACAGAGGTGGCTGGCAGCAGAGTTTTTTTTTTTAAAAAAAAAACCAAGAGTCACCAGATGTGACCAATCTATAATTTGGCACCCTACCCCCAGCCACAGGGTACAAGTGCACAGCCTGGCCAGACTGTTGGGAGACTTTGGCAGAGAGATTGGGGGGATTGTTTGAGGCTGGAAGCTGGAGATGTCGGCTCGCTGGCATAAGGCAGAGAGAGGCTGAAGGCAACCCAGATTCACCTGAAGCTTGGCCCTGAGAGGCTGGCTTGCCACCCAGAGTGTTTTAAGAGTGCATCAGAGTCGATCAGGTGTGCAGGAGGAGAGGAGGTGGAGGTGGCTGGTGGCGGTGATTTTTAAAGTAAGAGTCACCAGACATGACCAAACAATAAGCAATACCCCTGGCCACAAGTGTGCATCCCAGCTGGACCATCGGTAGACTTTGGCAGAGAGAGAGGGAGATTGTTTGAGGCTGGAGGTTTCGGTTTGGCTGCAATGACGAGAGAGAGAGAGAGAGAGAGAGAGAGAGAGAGAGAGAGAGAGAGAGACAACAGAGGCTGCACAGACAGCCCAGAGACACCTGTTGTAACTTAGCCCTACGGTGCTGGCAGGCAACACAGGGCATTAGAAAGAGTCATGTGTTTGTGCAGGAAGTAGACAGGAGTTCAAAATCTGTATGTGTGAACTGGTGTCAACATGCAAGCCTTGAGAAGCTAATGTATATAAGTGAGAAGTGTGAATGGGCGAAGTAATATCTGCCACCCATAACACCAACCCCAATGTTAGAATAGAGAAACTTGTGACAATCATACACAAGGTTAAAAAAAGAAGAAATTTAAAAATAAAAAAGCCAGCCAGCCAGCCGGCCAGCAGCAAACCCTGTTAAAAGCAGCAGAAGTTTGTAGCGGAGTGAGGATACAGTCAGAAAAGATATTTCAGGGAAGGGGAGAATGTATCACACAGAGTATAGCAAAAGCTTCAAAGTACAGCAAAAGCTACAAAAGTAGAAGTTAATTTCAGATACGTTGTTCTTTATTTCAGTGATTTTTAACATTAAGATGTTATGTAGAACAGATTTGTCTTAACTGTGTGCTGTAAAATCAGATATGTGACCAAGGCTATGTTCAGGTGGGCACACCCCCTTGGTGCTTGGCACGTCCCCTGGGGCCAGACATGTTGGTGGGAATGCCCCCGTGGGAGCCGACCATGTTGTCCTCCTTTTTGGTTTCCAAAATATGGTCACCCTAGAGTATCTGAAGTGCTGAAATGAGGCTTGGGGCCTCACTCACTCCAGCAGTGCTGTGGAGGTTTCAGCAGGCGGCCATGTTGGTTTCACTACCTCTCCTAATCTGCCCCATGATAGGGCTGGGACTGTTTCCCTTGCTCAGATTTCTGTCTTCTCAGAAGGCGGAGATGTGTGTCCCATGGCAAAATGTGCATTAGTCTGATTCTGTGATAACTCACAGATCTCCCAATGTGGAATATATGCCTCTCTCCCATTTGGACACAATCAAGAAGTATGTGCAGAGAAAGAGTGGAGGTTTGCATTCTGTGCATCATGACACTGTGCATCGTATCAGGGCAGAAGCAACCTCCACTAGCCAGAAATCACGAATAAGTTGTACTGTCCAGAATACAAAATGTATACTTTGTCATTCATAAACTAAGAAAAGAACAGATGTCAGAAAGAATTTAAAGGAACATCTGGAACTTGCCATTCCTAAATCTCACTGTAAGTAAAGATGACACACATCACGAAAAAAACAGCTGAAAGCATAGCTTTCTTGGACATCAATCAAGGTGGAGGACATTGGGAAATGCAAATGCATTACAGTTTAAAAGTAGTAATTATACCGAACAGCTGCATCAGTCAAACCAGAGAACAAGTGTAATCTCAAGAAGTTGCTTATTAATTAGCGTCTGTGGCAAGTTATGCAAAGAACCGATCAAAGCAAATTCCTGGCAGGAGCAGCAGGAAATAACTGAAAATCAAAAGAAAGAAGCTGGCATCATAAATATCTCCGGAGTTCTCCTTTGAGACATAGCTGAGCTGATAGCACCCCTAAAAAAGCAATAAGATTACCCAACTACAATTGGTGACATTATAGAAAATGCTCTGGTCAGCCTTAATAAATTCACTGAGCTGTTCTATGTTGAAAATTACTCTGGTGGGCTTTTATAATTTTCTCAGCTTTGTAGGGTTATTTACTTTAAATGCACCATTACATTTGCGGTTCCCAAATAATAGTACTCTTGTCTCGGTAAATCCATCATTGCTTACAATGCTTTCAGGCAAGAAAACCAAGCCCCTGCCACAATGAGGAGCTAATATGAATTGTGTCTCGTTCACAGGATTTGCTGTTAACATTGTGGTAGTTATTCATTTATTACAGTGCTGTCTAGCAGTAAGGACCATATAAAGACAAGACTGAAAGATAGTTTCTAACCAAATAATCTTTAGGAGTTCTAGGCCTGGAATCGATTTTCCCAGAGTTCATTATGGAAGTAAAGACTCCATCAGGATGCATTATAGATTCTTTTTTGATATTCCCTAAAAACCCAGCAGCCCAGGATAAGACAGGGTGTTGCAGGTGCCTGACTGGGTCTAACAGTCTCCACCATGTCCAACCCCGGACCCAGCTGGGCTCCCACGGTGCATTTGTGGGCCTACACAAAGGCCCCATTTATGCAAGAGTAAAGGCACAAATGGAGCCTTTTGTGTAAATAGGACCATTACGGCTGCCATTTATGCAATGGGGGAAATTCCATAACTTCATGAGCCTCCATTTTTAAGCACAATGGAGGCTCCGGATGAGGACGGTTGGCCTGCTATGGCGTCAGGTGTTCACCGAGCCAGAATATAAGCTCCCACAGCACCACAAGCAGGGGCAAATGGCAGCAGCAACAGCAGCGGGATGAGCGTCCGATGAATCAGACGCAAGTGAGTTTGCCCATCCCTAGAATAAGAGGAACCTGGCTGATCGTCACAGACTATATAAATGTGGGCCAAATCCAGTCCCAATATGGCCCCCTGAGTTTCCCAGCTAGCCATGACCTCTGCTCCTGCCCCACCCCCATTTCCCTCACTGCAGATCATTTGGTGGTTGCTGGCTCTCACCTTGTTTCTCCGTCATTCAAAAAGGTCAAAACACCTCTCTTGAGGCATGGTGACTGGCATTAAGAGCTTCAGGGTAAAACACGCTAGTATTTTGCTATAAATGATGGGGGGACTGTTGTGGTGCCTTCTAAGACATCGTCGACCTGGCACCTTTGGGTTCAACCATAAGACTACCCAGTTCCAACCACATTTCCTTGTAACAGACCAAGGGCAACCCAAGGCAACTTGTGATGTTGGAACTTATAAAATGGAGAGATTAGGGAGCTCTTGTGAAAACAGGCACAATGGTGATCACTTTTTAAGATCCTTCTCATTGAACAAGTATTGTTTATTAGTGAAATATTGACAACATTTTTGTACCGAACGGGCTTGTTACAGCTGTGGGAAGGGGCACTGAAGGGAAAGGGAAAGGAACCCGGACTGAGTAAACCATATCACCTCGGTAAGCAACTTTTGTCTGAACCGAGTGTGTGAGGTTATTTTAGCTCTTATTGCTGGACCACATCACAGTCTTCCCTTTACTGTTTTAGAGCTGTAATTTTCTCACATCAGATGCATAAAATCGTGGAGTTCGTTATAGAAACCTGGCTCCTGGGTTAGAAAATATTTTCACATCGTAACCGGAACAGGATTTTTTTTCCTCTGAATTATTTTTGGAGTCGTTCCAAATTAGGAAGTCTAAGCACACACTTTAGAAATAACTGCCACCTATGAGCAATGGTCAGACAAAGAAATAAGATGAGAGAAGGGGAAATAAGACTGAATCCACCAAGCTTCTTCACCAAATTCACTGAAACAATGTTGAACAGTGCTTATGTGTTGCACAGTCTTATTATTATTATTATTATTATTATTATTATTATTATTATTATCCCTTTCCTCTCCAGTTTATCCTCATAGCAATCCTGTGAGGTAGGTGATGCCCAATGTTATCCAGTGAACTTCATAGCCGAGTGGGGACTAGACCCCAGAACTGCTGAGTCCCAGTCCAACACTCTGACCACTACACCAACACTCTAAGAGCTCTTTCATACTTGCCCAATGCCAATCATGATGGCAGTCGGGGTGCATGTGACAGTTACAAGGACCATATTAGTGGGGGCCATCATGAATAGGAGATAGATGAAGACAGGAGTTGGGGTCTCAGTTGTGCCTCAAGACTTTTTAAAACCAAGAGGGTTTTTTTGTGGGAGTGGGTGGGCATTTTGACTTGGCTTTAGTTATCTATTTCAGCAGTCTAGTGTAGGCCTAGCATTCGACCCAGGTCTCAGTTGTGGGTCCCTAGCTTTCTGGATGCTATGGCTACTGTGTGACATATCAAGGAAAGTAGAGCCACGGCATGGGTACTTTCATAGTACCTCTTCATTTTGGTACCCAAAAAAGCCCCTTGTACTGCCTATAAATGGAGAGTTGGATTCTGCCTTCACGTATCCAAAAGTAATTACTATTGGATCCATAGTCACTTAAATTCTGAAAACTGTCTCAATTATTTGGGAGCAAAATACATACATTGCACTGTCTGCTATTTGACAGACAGCTATGTTGGGAAGAGCAATACATTTTCAGGGAGGAGAGAAGGTTCCTCACATATTGCTAAACTGCTGCTGAACTTGTCTAAACAAAATTTCTGGGCAAATTTGGGGGTTCCCAATCAGGTGAAGTATCTCAAGGAATTTTGAGAGAGTCCAAATGTGTTTTGTTAAGACTAGAGGCATCTTATGGGGAGAGCGGGTCTTATAGTTAAGAGCTGTTCAAATATAAAATCACCTGCTTACCTTCAAAATTCAATGGCAAGGGAGCTTTGCAAAAGACATTAGCTTTTCCTTCTGCTTCTGCAAAATTCTCATGCCAAACTCATTCATATTCATTTTATCCCCCTTCCTCCCCTTTTACAAAATAACCACTGAATCTGTGAGACTGAGTATGATGGATGTGTGATGTGATGAGTGAGTGAGTGAACACCGGCGCAAAGCATAGATTACATGGAAAAGGAGACAAAAATACAGGGAACAGAACTCTGTTGATTGCAGCTGGGGAATGAAGCATGGATTATCAAGTCTATGGAAAATGCCTCATTTTTTTTTTTTTAAAGGAAGGGTATACGCATTGAGTAGATGTATGAAGCCAAGTTTTGTGAAAGCAGTGATAACACTTCTCTTCCACTATAAAAGGGGACTATGGAAGCAATGGCCTTAACTCAGTATAATCTTTTTCCAGTTGTTTGTGAGATTTTGCCTGGTACCGAGATATATATATATATATATATATATGTTTGCAGTAAGCATGAACAACAGTGAATGTAGAATGATCTGTACTTCTTTTTCATCACATTTATGCTCATCCAGGCAATTCAAATATTTATATTGTATTGTTACTATTATTCAAAGTGTTGATTTCTGTGCCGTGCATTACTCAATGGGTTATTTTGCATAGACCCAGAGTTGTCAGTCTGTGCTTTATTACGAGTGACTTCCACCTTCCCACTTCATGAGGGCTAATAATGGCATAAGCAAGGATATGACCAGCCCTTGGTCCTACATTGCAATTAATTTTTTTAAATAAAAAAAAGCAAATATGTAATGAATTTTTAATTAATTTAAACTGTAACATGCACTCTGATGATTATAAATTGTTCTCGGCATACTGATGACATAAGTAACAAGCCAGGGCCCACAGGCCTCGTAAATGTCAGACCTTTTGCAACCCTTGGTAATGTACTTCTCATAAACCGAGATAACTGCTGTTCAGGAACCTGCTCCCAGTCTGGATCTATTATCTTGGTTTATGAGAAGTACATTTCTGAGGGTTGCAAAAGGTCTGACATTTTACTCTCCATGTCACCCCCTGCCTCGCACAGTCATCAGAAAGGTGTGGTGATGGCAAAGAAGGCCATCTCTCTGGGTTTGAGAGCTTCGGCTATGGGGCGGTATACAAATGTAATAAATAAATAAATAAATAAATTGTCTAGGCCACAACACTCTCCATATTCCCATGATGCTGGGAGGTTTAGGCATGCTCAGGAGCATTCCAGGCCTCAAATCAGTCCACGGCCTGAACAGCAGGGATCAGAACCTCCCTGCCTCTAAAACATCCAGGATGAGGAGGGAGCAGAGGACCTGATCCCCACCATTTATGCAGGGGCCTCCTTGGGAGTTTGTAACCTTTGACATATACTAGTTGACCTTTCATATCAGGACCTAGTGACTCATAGGCAGGCCTGAACCCTTTTATCAGACCTGTTTTGATGCCCTAGAGACTCTGATAAGTCTGGCTCTCATTCAAAATCTATCTGAAATACCCCGTAACTCTTTGTTGGTGATGAACCCCAGCCACCAGATGTTTTGATTATGGTTAGAGATGATGTCAACATCTCTAACAACTTACATTATTCCACAGATGCTTTTCTGTATTTAGCTTTATATTATGCAATTCCTTTTTTTTTCAGCTATTAAAATGCTTAACTCTCCCGCCCCCACCCCACCCCGGCATCCTTTATGCATGCCTTTATTAGAGTGGCCACTCCTTGCTCCAATTTTGTTCTCATTTTGGTTTGGATCCCTTAAAGGTTTCTGCCAATCTGGTTTGGCATGATGCCATGTTTACATGTCACACGCAGCCCCTCAGGACGTCTGTAGCTTTTGTAGCAGCAAAAACTTTCACCTCCATTGAAGATGGCATGGGAGCGTGTGTGTGAGTGTTCACCCATTCTGTGGTGGCAGCGTAGTGACATGGTGGAATAGATATTTTAGGTAGGTAGTATTTTTGAATTCCCCACCCATGAATAAAATACTCTGGAAGAGTACTAGGAAGAAAAACAATCTAGCCCAGCTCACTCCTTGGTGTGCTAAGGGGAGTTTGTTTGTTTGTTTGTTTAGATACTAGTAGAGATGGGCAAATGAGCAATAATCGGGATTGCTAGGATTCTCTGGAGATTGTCTTCTGCTCATTTCGTGCTTGATTCCTGTCCGTTTTTGCGATCGCTACTCACTCATGAAGATTGTGTAAATCAAGCAGCACTGGAATGTGACATTTGTGCACCTTTCCTAATTTGCACAACTTTCTTCCACAGTCTATTTCAGTCCACAGGGGAAACTTGTGCAAATTAAACTGTGAATGTTGTGCAAATCAAACAAATAAGCCATTTGCGAAACTTTTCGCTGGACGAATGATCACGATCACAATTGCATTTGGGGATTCAAGCAGGGCATGTTCACATGCTTTGCAACCAAAAACAAAATTATAATATCTACAAAGAGCATTGAACAATCTGATTCCCCCATTGGCTGTCTGAAATTGAAACAGTCGATTATGCACCTTTGGATGCAAACACACTCTGGTGAGTTTGTAGGCTGGGTGTCAAAACTAAAAGTATGACACTGGTAATATTCAATTTCAAGTTCTCAGTGAGGAAATTCAAGTGAGCAGTTATTTCATAAACCATTCATTTTGTAGTTAATCATAAACCATAACTTCCTCCGTGCTCTTGCCTAAGGAAGTTAGGTAGATGGCTTTCTCCAAGGCACTGAAATTTTTGTGTGTGAGATTTTATGGCTGTTTATTTTCTGAAATTTATTTATTCCTTTGCTGTTTATCATTTTGTGTTCTATTCTATTTGTAATCATTTGTAATTTGTCCAGAGAACATTTATTAGTGGATGGATTAAAACTATAATAAATACAGACATGAGGAAAAGCTAAATCTGCTCAGGCCTGAAATACTTTATTATCTTGTAGGAGGGATCACGGAAGGTTAGGAAGGAAGAGTGTTATGAGGTTAAGAAACTCCCATCCCTCAAAGATACAGGGATGATTGAGGATGAAGGAAAGGGGAAAGAACATCCTTTTCCACTCTAGCACCTCCCCTGGCTATATAGCAAGAAAACCCAGAAATGGGTATGTGTGGAGCACGGATATTTGAAAATATATACAGCAAAATTCACCAAATATTGCTAGACCCAAACGCCGACTGTTAAGTTTGCCCTATAGACACCCTTGATGGGAAAAACAGCACACACCATCCAAGTCAAACTCTAACATCTGGCAAGTCTGTGCAGAATGTTTCCTGCTTTGGCTGTTTATGGGATAGCAGACATGGAAATGAGATCACTCCAGTGACCATCTGCTTTTTAAAATGCCATCTCTTGATGTCTTTCATTGATATAAAACATTAATCTACAAGTCTGAAAGTCCACGAGACGCTGCCTGTAAAAAGCCTGTGGGAAAGTCCATGTGAGGGGGGGGGGGGAAGGTGCTTATTTGGCAAACCCACCCAAACGTTATCTAGCACAGGACATTCTTCAGAAGAACTGGTTCTGGATCAGTGAACACAGAACAAAAATAATTAAAAATTATGCTCCTGTCTCAGTAACATGTCTGGGCAAGATCACCAGGAAACACAATGGCTACAGTGCTGGCATGGATGGAGGGATGTGTTAGGGAATTAAGACTTCTAGGATTCTATTCTTCTTTCCCACTAAAGATCACTCTTTAAATTAGTGAGGTGGGGCAGACGGGTAACATGTGCAAATCAGTCACTGCTAGTGCCTTAAATGGTGCGACCTTTAGAAAAAACCAAAAAAAACTGAGCAGTGTTTAGAACCCGGTGAGATTTTAGCACATTGGGGTGGAATCTAGTTGGGGGCACTTGCTTTTTTTTTTTTTTTTTTTTGCATTGTTTTCTGTCTCTGCCTTACCCTCTTATCACAAATTGCCCTCCTCTGGCTAGTTCCCATTAAGTTAACGTTCCCTCAAAAAGCATTACAAACATATATTTGTGTATAGACGCTGCATTATTATCTTTTAAAAGAATACAATAGCTATATCCAAATATGTTAGATGATTTTGGTGTTCCTTTGATTATTATCTACCCAGAGGTCTCAGCGCTGTCACTCTGAAATCTGACTTAATGCTACCTCATTCCATCCAAATGAAATTTGAAGGGGCACTGTAAGTACCATACTGGCCAAGGCTTACAACCCAAGCCAAGATAAATCTCAGACAACAGACCACAAGTTAGAAGTTATCAGTATGATAATCTAAGAAAGACAAAACAAAGTGTTCTCACATGTGCGATTTAATTATCCAGGCCATGACAGTTATAAATGCAGATGTGCTGCAATGTAAGTTCATGCTTCGTGAAGTGCACATCTGGGGGTCGAATTTAAAAAAAAACTCAGCTATATTTAAGAAAAAATGGGTAGGTCTGCTTGTTCAGTTTACTATTGTTTTAAAAAAAGAAGTAGTACTAAGGCCTTGCCGAGACTCCATGTGCTCCTTTGGCTTGAATACAGCATAGTGAATTTCCAGGAATAGATCACCAAGCATGTTAAAGCGAGTGAAATAATAGCAATATAAATCCAGCATTTGGAAATGATACTTTATGTAGAGCAGCACGCAAGCCAATGGCACTGGAAATTCTTTGGTTAGTTAGAGAAATACACATTGACACACAAGGGTATCAAGATATCATTAACAATACCAGGATCTCTTAGGATGTAACTAGAATCATAGAATCATAGAGTTGGAAGGGGCCTATAAGGCCATTGAGTCCAACCCCCTGCTCAATGCAGGAATCTACCTTAAAGCACGCCTGACAGATGGCTGTCCAGCTGCCTCTTGAAGGCCTCTAGTGAGGGAGAGCCCACCACCTCCCTAGGTAATTGGTTCCATTGTTGTACTGCTCTAACAGTCAGAAAGTTTTTCCTGATGTCCAGCCGGAATCTGGCTTCCTGTAACTTGAGCCCATTATTCCATGTCCTGCACTCTGGGCTGATCAAGAAGAGATCCTGGCCCTATTCTGTGTGAAAGTATTTGAAGAGTGCTATCATGTCTCCCCTCAATCTTCTCTTCTCCAGGCTAAACATGCCCAGTTCTTTCAATCTCTCCTTATAGGGCTTTGTTTTCAGACCTCCTCGTTGCCCTCCTCTGAACACGCTATGCTCTCAGGCTGCGTGTCAGACCTCCTTTGATAAGTCAGCCAATTCTGCAGAGAAAAAGCAAGTGACACGATAGAGCCATTCTATTTGGGATTTAATGAAGCTTTGCTTGGCCACTCACTTCCAGCAGGATCCATCACAATTTGAATGGAGCAAGGGCTGAAATAGTCAGCAATGTCAGCTCTACAAATGGGCTTGTTTCCATGTCCACTGAGAGAGACTTTGACTGGGCCTTTTGCTTATGAAATTCACCTGCTCCTTCCCATTTGCTTGCACCTTGGCTTATGCATAGGACTGAGCAACTAAAGCCCGGCCCATCATTATTCGGTATTTTAGAGTGGTGTGGCAAAAACATCCCCCGCCAATTGAATCAATGTTTGGGGGTGGTTTCTTCAACTTTTCACACTGGGATGGGTTAAAGCCTTTCTGGGTGTCTCAGCTTGACTGACGTACATGGGGATGGGATGAGGGTTGAGGTCTTCAAATAAGGGGCCATGCTGAGGGTCAAACTGCAAGCCCCTAGGGGCTGGATTTGCCTCAAGGCAGCCAGTTACCAATCTCTGTTCCAAAGCAATTGATTTACAAATCCTACAATGGTTTCTAACTCTAGGAAAGCATGACACGCATACTGTACACTTACTGTTTGAACTAAGTTAACGGGAATTTTGAGAAATCCACAACGGAATCAAATCTGTTCAGATTTCTATGACCTGCCGATTCCAAAGTAGAACGGCTTTTTCCAAGTCGCACAGATGCCATGGACTTGCGGACTGGTTGTTTTACTTCCCAGAATTTGATGCAAATTTAGTTGTAGAAAAATATGTCAAACCAAAAACACTGGCCAAAAATGTGCATTTCCCCCATAGGTAAAGCATGAATTTGAGGACATTTTAGAAACTGGGGAAAAAACGATTCTGCCAATGAGCAGATGACTGAATGAAAGGCACCAGGCAAACCATGAAACACAGATGAAACGGATTTTTCAAAATCCATAGACCCCTACGGCATACTAAAAATGGTAAGCCAGAGTTAGAGAAATAGCAAAATACACACATGGCTATTAGTTTTGACTGGGATGTATAGGTGTGATCAGGGAAGGAACAGGTCCTCGTTTCTGTGTTTACTATATGCAAACATCGCCCTTATACTGGAGAAACGTTTGAGGAATTTGAGCTGACCCGAACCGCACCTCCTGGACTCATGTGTGGATCTGAAATCAGTTATCTGCTGGCTTTCACCCTTCCCGAGTGTTCCAGTGGAGCTCTCAGCTCAAAAAAAATATCAAAATTACCAATGGGTGAGAATGCTGTTTGGTTCACTTTTTTGATAAGAACGTACCAAACTTTGCAAATTTTTCCATAAATGTAACTCAAAGAACTTGACATTTAAAAGATTCAAATGTAGGAGAAAGTGAAGCTGACAGACTCATCCATCCAGGCAGAGAGTTGAAGCCCTGTTTATTCAGCCACATCTGTGATGCTGAACTACGGTTGCCACCTCCTTTTTCGGATATGTTCCTCATCTGTAATAGCTACCTGGCAGGCAGGTACACCAGGCTCTCTCCATGATAAGAACAGTTGTATCTATTGAATTAGGCCAGTGTAAATGGGTAAGAATTTCAGTTCAGTCTTCTTAAACAAAAGGGAAGAACTTGAGATAAAAAATGAAAGTTTCAAAAAATGAAACAGACAGCTTTGTCCATCCCTAATCAAAATAGATTTTAAAATGCTGTGTTTTGAGGGGGAAATATGCTTAAAATGCTACTTGGAGACCATATATGTTTAAAAATGCTTATTTTCATGAAGACGTTTTTGAATTCAGAGATTAATGGGGAAACAGGGCAGAATGGGCTGAAGAGTTAACATACATGAAAGTGACTTGAGCTGGAAATAGAACGATTGGGTCATCCCTATTTAAATGTGCACACACTATTCATAATTTCTGGCTGCATGTGCACATTTGCTACTTAAAACTGGGTCCATTCGTGTAGAAACCTCTTTTGGCTTCTATTTTGCATGTTGAACCCTTCACGGGCGTGGGGGGATGCAAAACAAAAACAGAGGCATTAGCTGAATTTCATTTGATATTAGTGGGAACATTCTCGTTTTCCCCAAGCAGAATAAGAAATGCCAGCTACTGCAGATAAGCTGCTGATAACTTCTTCTTTTTTTCTTTTTTTTTAAAGGCAAAATATCAGAAATGCCATTTGTCATGACAAATTATGCATTTCACCCTGATTATGAACGTTGAAAGAACTTCCTCTCAATTTATAATTCTATCCCCTTGATGATACGCAGAATGAAAAATGACGTAAACTCAAATTAAGGGTTTGGATGGTGGGGAGGGGCATGGGGGGAGTTTAAAGAAAGAAACCTGAATCGAAACATTACATTGAAAAATTCTGAAAAATAGAAACTTGAAGTGAAGGAAACCCAAGCAAAAATAACTAGACATTTGCAGCCACAAATTGCTGAGTAAGATGAATAAGTTGACAGATGTTTTACCTAAAGAGGCAGCATCCCTGGAGTCCTGATGGCAAATCAGTTAAATCATTTAAGCATTTCCCCTGAACTTTCAAGGCTTAGGTTCTGCTCATTCTCAGGCCAGTGAACTGCTTCCCACCCAACCACCCAACTGCAAATGATTACCAAATCTGTTCGGCTAGGGAGATTCAATATAGGCAGGCCTTGCTCTGAACTCAGGAGCAGCAGGAGCAGATATAGCACAGGTATTGCAGACATGCTCTGTACCCTGGCCTTTGAAAAGATCAATGAGATATAACATTGTTCAGAAAAAAAATCCAGAGAGGTAGCTTTGGTAGAGGCCCCCTTAAGTTTCAGAAATGACTTCTCGTGTGGGATAGGTTGGCTGCTGTTTGAGAAACATAAACCAAAACCCTCCTTGGGGGTGTGGAACAAATAATGCAGGTTTTGGGATCCCGGCCATAATAAATAACATAGATGTCATCAGAACGTGTAAGAGAATCACAGACCTGCAAAACAGGTTGTTGCAGACAAGGAAAAACACGTGAGCAGCCCATGATCCTTGGAATTCTGGGAAATAAAAGATGAGAGTGGGAGCTGCTGAATGGGTGAAGGAATACAGACCAATTGCTATGAAGAAAAAAAAGCAAGAGCGTGAATGCATACCAGGGGACTAGAAAAACAAGAGCAGATTAGTTTGTTTGGGTTAGTGGTGATTTGTGAATGTAGAATGAGACTCTTACTACTCAGTGACTGGTAATTAAACTGGCTACTATTTAATTTCATTATCAACTGTGAAAATATTAGAATTCCAAAATACCAGCAGGCTTATCAAGCCAACAGCACAGGACAAGTTGAGAGAATTCTAGACTTCATTAGTAATCCATATTATTATACGTAGCCTAGACAGTACTTTGAGGAAAGTTATTTCCTCCCTGGGGCAATTAATATTTGCTGAGGAAACAAAATGATAGAGTTCATGTTCCAGAAATCCACATTGCTCACCTTACAGACTCGACCAACTCGGGAAAGGATTGCTTTGTCAGAGGTGCTGCTATCTTGAGAAACTTCTCGGAAAAAGAAATAGATTTTGTCGTCATCTGGATTATATGTATCCGGAATAGGGAAGATGCCAATAAACTTTGCTCCTGGAAGACATCACAAAACACTGGAAATGGTAACAGCATTCAGTTTGTGAGGAGATACAAGACATGGGGACCAGTGCAGACGTAATGCTTCCTCAGTCTTAACTAAGCGGTGGGAACAGGCTATGGGATTCTCACTTCCTTTATTTCCCTAAATGGTTGAGTATTATGTCTACATTTCAGTTTCTAATACAGTGTAAGACATGTTAGGAAATAATGGGAGGCAATCGTTAGGTAACATTTTCATAGCATTAAACAGCAAGTTCATTCAGTTATCCAGCCTTGTTAACCATATATAATGAACATATGCACCAAAGCCATTTTGCTGTCTGCCTGAGGCAGAGGACAAGGTGGTGACCCCATTCCATCCCATTCCAAGCTGATGGGACTGGCAATTGGATTTGACCTCGACAGTAGGATTTTGTCTTCTACTGCTACTGCTGGGGCTCACAAGGCCCCAGCGAGTGCTAGGCTGCCGCCTGCCTAGGCACCAAAATAATGCACTTCCCCTTCCTGCGTCAATGCATGGTTTCGACGCACGGGCAGGTGGCTGCTGAGTGCTCACTGGGCCAAGCCAAGCAGGAACGGGTGGTGGCAGCAGAGTGGGTGCCCGCTGAGGTGATTGCAGGTGAGTTCGCCCACCCCTATCTCCTACACCTGAAGGCAGTAGGCTAGCAGAGGCAGTGCAAGGCAGGCCGCTTGGTCCAGGCACCTGACCTTGAACACCACTGCTCATTCCCTGTTCTGCTGGGCAGCTGCTCACTGCCTGCTCAACCAAAGGCTGCAATGCCCGTGAGCAGAGAGATACCTGTCCGGTTGCCTCTCTGCTTACTCTTGTTCAGTCAGGGGGCTTTTCCCATCAGTATTGTCTGTGGTGCATTCGGAGAAGGGGACAAGGTGAGCCAGACAAACAGCCGCACTGGGGTGCTGGGAAAGATCAGTAGGGGATGCTGCCACCTATCACCTGCCCTAACTAATATGTTCGGACAGATACGTAAACTGTGCAGACAATAGGGGAAATGCACACAAAAACGTATACAATCGAGGAAGTGCATAGAAAAATGCATACAGTGGGGAAATGAAGACAAAACTGCATACAACCGGAGAAATTCATATGAAATCCGTACATTTGGAGAAATGTGTTATAATCCATACGTACTTTTGTGTGCAATTTGCCCAAATGTATACCTTTTTGTATGCTTTTAAAAAAAAATCAGAGCACTGCATTGCGATTCCAGGTCATGAATTTGTTTGGGAAGTGTGCTTTGGGTTGGTTTGTATTCAAGTGTGAAGACAACAAATTTCTTCCCCATCCCTAGTCTCACTTTGATTGGCATGATGGTTCCCTTTGGCCTCCAGTGAAGGGGATTCAAACAGTATTAGAGAATTAACAAATCTATGCAATGATGAAACAAGGAAAACACATTACTAAATGCAGTGCAATTAGGATGATTAAAAGTAGAAATTGTAGCTAGTATATTCTTTGGTAAAATTAACATTCTGTTCCTCTTAACTATCAAAGCAGTCATCATTAAGATCTTATATTTACTAGTCTGGCAAGCATGGCTTGCAGAGCTTAGGTAATCATGCTGGGTAGGTGTCTCATTCTCCCAGGATCTCTCTGGGCAATCAAATGTAACTCTTGCTTTTATAGCTCTTTTGAGGATCTCATCTTACATTTCAGACGTAATTGTCACACCACTATTTTTATTTCTCTCAATGTAACTAGGTGTGCCACTGACACCAGTAACACCCAGATGAAGGTATCTCTGCTAAGCTAAGCTAAGCTACGTGCTACTTCCAGCATCCAAACTACCCACTGGTGACATCTTCTTTTCAATTCTAAGAATACAGTATATTACTCATAGTTATCTCACAACACACAGAAATCATCACATCTGTTACTGATCACCTATAGTCAGCATACACAGATAATTAGGAATAGTGTTGGCCCTGTTCATATCAAAATGGTGGTTACGCATTTTGACCTAAACATTATGGCTTAGAGTGTCATGTGAACCATTCCTAACAATGCTGGCTACAGAAGCACAGTTTAAACACATTCACTAATCATTTGCTGAAAAGGGGTTAGTGCCTAACCATGGTTTTGTGTGTTGTCTAAATAGGCCCACTGTTACAAACTACAATGAATTTTTATCAACAATAAATTTTATATTCATAATGTGGGACACCTTCATTTCAGGACACAGATGCAGTTGGGCCTCTTTTTCCCTTCACCTTTTATTAGTAGCTCCCAAGCTTTGCCCGACTCCTGTTCTCAGTTCCTTTCTACAGTTATTCCTTTTCTTTTATGTACCAGTAGGTAAACCTTCTTCAGAAAGTGCCTCTGACAACTTTGCAAAAAAGTCACGCCGACCATCACCTTCTGATTCCCCATGCAGGTGGTGGAACCTCTCTTTCCTCTGCAGCCACGTCCATTTTTCCCCAGGCAGGTTTATGCTTGGGATACTCTAGGATTTTATTCTATCTGCAAACCAATCTGACCTGCTCCTCCCAAATGTATTGGCCAATCAGAACACAGTTATCTGGTACCTTTTCACACTGGGGGGAGGTAATGAGTGGGGTACTGCAGGGCTCAGTCCTGGGCCCATTGCTCTTCAACACTTTTATTAATGATTTGGACGAGGAGGTGCAGGGAATGCTTATCAAATTTGCAGATGACACAAAATTGGGTGGGCTTGCTAATACCCTGGAAGACAGAAACAAACTCCAAAGTGATCTTGATAGACTGGAATGCTGGGTTTAAAACAATGGAATGAAATTTAATAGGGATAAATGTCAAGTTCTACATCTAGGAGAAAGAAACCAAATGTACAGTTACAAGATGGGGGATACTTGGCTCAGCAATATTAAAAGCAAGAAGGATCTTGGAATTGTAGTAGATCACAAGCTGGATATGAGCCAACAGTGTGATGTGGCTGCAAGAGAATCAAATGCTATTTTGGGCTGCATTAATAGAAGTATAGCTTCCAAATCGTGGGAGGTACTGGTTCCCCTCTATTCGGCACTGGTTAGGCCCCATCTTGAGTATTGCATCCAGTTCTGGGCACCACAATTAAAGAAGGATGCAGACAATCTGGAGCGTGTTCAGAGGAGGGCAACGAGGATGATCAGGGGTCTGGAAACAAAGCCCTATGAGGAGAGATTGAAAGACCTAGGCATGTTTAGCCTGGAGAAGAGAAGATTGAGGGGAGACATGATAGCACTGTTCAAATACTTGAAAGGTTGTCACACGGAGGAGGGCCAGGAACTCTTCTCGATCAACCCAGAGTGCAGGATATGGAATAATGGGCTCAAGTTACAGGAAAACAGATTCTGGATGGACATCAGGGAAAACTTCCTGACTGAGCAGTACAACAATGGAACCAAGTACCTGGGGAGGTTGTGGGCTCTCCCACACTAGAAGCATTCAAGAGGCAGCTGGACAACCATCTGTCAGGTATGCTTTAAGGTAGATTCCTGCATTGAGCAGGTGGTTGGACTCGATGGCCTTATAGGCCCCTCCCAACTCTACTCTATGATTCTATGATGATTCTAATTCCACAGATCTCCTGATTTACAATGCAATTTTCAGTTTGAATCACACACGAATCAGGCATGAAAATGAGAATTTTACAATAAAATGCATAGAAAAATGTGTATCAATTGCCATGCACTCTTTTTAAACAAACAAACTTGCAGGTGAATGTGGAAACAGGAAAGAATGGAGTTATGAATGAAGACATATGGAACAGATAGGACCAAAATAGTCTGATCCATCCTCAACTAGTTTCTGCTGGAGCAGTGTTCAATTATTAGAACACATGATGCCTCTGAGGTCCATTTCACACACTTCAGTTAAAGAGGATGTATGATAGACTGAGCTTCAGTAAATACAAAAGCGTGAAGATTGCCAGGGAAGAACAATGAGAAAAACAGAGTATTGTCTTCCTGAGGACTGCTAAATGCACAACAACCCTTCTGTGCATTGCTGGGAAGTCCCCATGTTCTTATGGTTAGAAGATGTTTGGTTGCAACTCATCCATCACAACCGCACAGTAACCCTGAATTACGGAATATTATGTCCTCAATGTAAGAGACAATTAATGGCCAAAAGAAACACATTTAAACCATTTAAGTTGAAGGTTTGCATATAAAATTGCCTTTATTTCTGCTTGTGTGGTTTGGGGTATTGCTTATGGGACGTGTCTGTGTATGTCTGTGCATATATATATATATATGGCCATTTTTAAGAGGATTCGTTAGTTTTTTTAAAGTATTTTAATAGCGATGAAAAAATAGAACTTCTATTTAAGAAACACTTTTAATGCTTCCTTAGTGACTTTTAAACTGCTTCTCACAGGCATAAAGTGTGCTTGTGTGATCCAAGAGAGAGATGTCCTATCTATGGGGGTGGGATTTCAAGTCCAATGCTTCAGGGCAATAAACAGAACTGATTCTAATTACAAATAATAGGTTGAAAATTTAGTATATTAATTTCAACAATATCAAAACATAAAGGTATTTGGATGACTAGCCGTTATCTCTTCCGTGAAATTAACCTGTTCCTTTATCTCCCTGGAATGTTCTGCTTTTCTACACCACAGTCTCAGATACCTACAGAACTATGTAATGCAACATCTTGGATATCATTTTCTAAGAAAGCACAGGCACGAACGAGTTGCACATCCAAAATGCATGATCATGTGTCCATATTATTAAACATCCAGCTGGCTTGCACAAGAATTTGCATGTCCAGCTGCTGGACATGTGTTGTTGTTGTTGTTGTTGTTGTTGTTTTGGCAGGAAGCAAATTAGATAGAATCAAAAGTGAGTTCAGGATTATTATAAATGGCAGCGGAACTAAAATATCCACCAAACCTACTGGATTACTATGGCATCCTTACGTTTCCACGCAGGATTTGAAGATAACTGCCCCTTTTTTCCTGATCAGGCAGGTTTGGGCAGGGCCAGAGTTGGGCAACAATGTATGTGGGGACAGTGTGGAAACATCCATTGAGTGGATGAGAATGGAACATGCTGCAGGCTATTTAAGCCTATGCTGCCCCTAGCCAGCCTCTTCATCTGTTGTCTGGATCCCCAACTGCTCACCCTCATGTTGCAGTCTAGGAGAAGCCAGTCATGAGACCATAATATATGACTGCACCTGCAGTCAGATCTATTTGGAAAATTAACTTCATAATACGCAGCTCTGACTGTGTATGAGATCTCTGTATTACTGTTTTGCACGATATGTGTGGCATTTTCCTAGGATTCTGATCTGCAGGTGGCACCTCCTACCTCTACAAAACTATGGCGAAAGTAACATGGAAGTCAGCCCTTAGGTCACATATCAATAAGAGAGCTTGGGCCCATCCCTAGGTAGGAATTTTTAAATACAATATGTTTCACCAGAACCATACACTATTCTGGTGGCTTATGTTGCCAGGAGCACCAATGTGCATCCAGTAGTAACTTGATGCCTGCCATGTCAGGGATAGCTGTACATGGAATGTACACTAGTGTTGTGTCAAAAAAATTGATTATTCCATTTTTAGCATTTTGTGGAAGGTGGGGGAAATGAAAACTGTGGTGAAAGAGGGTGGGAGATGCGTGAATTTCAGAGAATTTTCTCCATAGGAAGGGGGACAAGGTTCTCAAATACCATTTTAAGTGTAGGAAGTTTTGAGGGGTCTTCTTTCAATTTTTTTTTTTTTAAGAACATTCTCAAGTGTTTTTTCAGAATGCCTATTGGAGAGGGTGATGTCACGTGGTCCCCAACAAGCATTCCTAAAGAACTGCCGGACTCCTCCAAGTTCCGTTTGTTGTTGTTTGAAAAACAAAAATAGAAAGAAACACCCTAAACAACCAGTTAAAAGGTGTGTGAAATGCTGTCCCCCTCCCCAAGGAGAAAATTCTCAGAAATTCTCCCCCTCCCTGTAAAAGAGGCAGAAAAAACAATACTTATTTCGCAGCGAAAGAAAAAGTTCCATAGGAGGCAGGATTTGTCACAGCACATTAATGTACATGGATAGCTGACATAGCAGTGAATGGGAAAGTTTTCCGTCTGGGAGTTGCAGATGATCATCAGAATGCCTCAGAAAGTTAGGTTGAGGCCTTGGACTCTATATGGAAATACATATGGATACCTGCTTGCAATTTTATACCTGACACTTTTAATCAGTAAAACAGGTTTCCAAGCTATAAAAGAGAGAAAATACATGTCAGTGACCTACTTAGCCTCTTACCACTGAGCCAGTAATGTTCAGAAATATCAGTCCTGATATAATGGTGGTCTTGCGATGAGCCTAGAGAACGTGTTAATGCGGTATCCTTCCCAAGGAAATCGGAGGCAGTTCCAGAGTAAAGGTATTCATCTGCAATAGAAAGTGTAAGGCATTCTTTCAAACCATGGCATACAGATACAAGTGTTGTTGTTTTTACTGTATGGATAATCCCTAAAGAAACATGCAGATGTGTGGTCTTAGACACAGCAAATATTGGGCCTGTTCAGACAACACACTAAGTCATGATTAGGCCACTACACCTTTTGCAGAAAATGGTTAGTGAGCATGGCTAAACTGTGGTTTTGTAGCCAACAGGGTTAGGAATGGTTCACATGCTAAGCCATAATGTTTACCTCAAAATGCTTAACAGTGTGTCATCTGAACAATAACAATAATAATAATAAAATTTTATTACGGTCAACAAGACCAGCATGTCATCTGAACAGGGTCATAGTCTTACACCCTGAAATTAATGCACTTCAACTAAAATAAACCCTGCTTTTTTATAAATCAGACTATCTATTCCAGCAGTCTATTTTTACAGTGGCCAGCAAATGCTTCTGCAGAAGCTCACAACCTGGACATGAAGATGTTTAATCCCCAGGATTTAGAGACATACTGTTCCTGCATGCAAAGGTTCTATTTTTAGACATTGTGGCTGAACATACTATGAATCAGTAGTATTTGTTAAATCAAAAACAACAAAGAGTTTTGAGTCACCACTTACTGAAGTGGACTGTAATAGTTTATGCCACAGTAAATTTATTAGCCTTTAAGGGCCGAATTAAATGTTCAGCTAATTCTGCATAGTGAAGCTATGTGTGATCATTTTATTTACATTTGTGTGAGCACACATGGCCCCAATTCAGACTGGGACCATGGCACTCTGGGGGAGAGATTAACCTACCCACATCTGTTTTTTTTCCTCTGAAATCTCTCCCCCGTGAGAAGAGAAGTCTCCATTGGGAAGCAAAGGGGGGTGAGGTTTAATCCCATCATGGTTCCAATCTAGAGTACCATGGACTCAATCCAAATCAGATCCACACATGCTTACACAAAGGTTAATAAAAGTATCACACATAGCTCCGCTATGCATGTTTAGCTGGATATTTAGTTTGGTTTTTAAAGTGCCACAAAACTCTTATTTATGCTTCAACAAACTAACACATCTATTTTCATTTAAATCAGTTGATACTGAAAACCTGAACCAGCATTTTAAAACCAGAAGAGTTGAAAATAGTTTAATTGTTGGATCAAATGCCAGTCCTTGCCCATTCTATAGCTCGGATTGAGTAGTAATATTAAAAATGTGTTATGCTTATGGCAATACCACTCAACAATTTGTCTAGAAGAAAGTAGCATTATCCCTGCTTATTTCATATACATATTTGATCTTATTGCTTTCAAATTATTCTAGAATTTCTTGCTTGGCATCTGTTGATATATTCTCATCACACAAACACACCAGTACCCATACATGCAGTCTATAATGGCAGAACAAATAGTTTCAGCATACTTTTTATCTTATTGAAAACTTCCAAATTCTTGCTTTCCCGAAGCCTTACATGATACTTAGGGCCAAACCAGATGTGATTGTAAAAATGAGGGTGATATTCAAAGCAGCCATTGTGTGTTTTATTTTCCCCTTTGTAAGAGCTAGCAAAACTTACCTGTATACCAATATTGTATCTTTTACTGCCAGTGTGTTATTACAGGAGTGAGGAGGGGGGAGGGATGCAGAATACGCACAAAGTATTTTTTTCCCTATTGATAGGGAGGAGGGGATAGACCTACAGATGCTGTTTTCAGCAGCAACCATGATTTTAGTATCACCTCTTTAGATAATATATTTCAAAGTATGTATTAACATGCTGTATCTTCTGCCATATTTTATTTTTGGAAATAAACAGGGCCAGTTAATAAAAATTGGCAGTTTTCAGACAACATTACTTTATCATGCAGCCTTGCCAACACACTCTGAAAGGTTAAAAAAAAGAAAGAAAGAAAGAAGTCATAATGAAGAATGAATGGTAATTAATGTCTGCTAACTGACAGGCACACTCTGTGACTGATAAATCAGCAGGGTTAAAAGAAACAGCCCATCCTTACTTTAACCTCTGATGACAAGGGCCTTTCAGCACTTGGTGTGTCCTTTGATCCTCCTCCACATCTGTTATTTCCTATGGAGCACTTGGAGAACCCATATTGTTAAAAGAAGATGAACATCAAGGTTATGGTGGCATATCCCTGGGTGCACTTAGTCATGTCGAAAATGGGAGGCTTTAAAATAGGCAAAATGTTCATGTAAGCATTGCCAGTGGGGTAGTGGCAAATTTTAAGTGGAGGCACTCATGGAAAAGGCCATGCGCCAAGAGGAATTTAAAAACGCAGGTAGCTGTCTTGAGCCATATCCACAAATTAATTCTCACAGTGATCATCTTCACCAGGAGCAGGTCTTTTGACAAGCTAATGGAAGTTACTATCCCATTCAAGTCTGTCACATCTCCAAAATACTTTGATTGCCGCTGGGATAGCTCACAACGAAGTACTGTTGCTGGGAAAATCCATCCCGCCCCACCCAGCTGTGAAGATTTTAGCTAAGTTCAGGGAAAATACAGGCAGGGTTGTGGGGATGGCAGATGACTTCATCATCCATGCTAATCAATAATTCCCAGGACGTCAACCCCCCAAGCCCTGCCTTCACTACACCACTGAGTGTTGCCTTTCCTTTCCCAAAACTGACTTAAACATCTTCTTTCCTCCATGTGATTCTTCTAAACTGTTACCAGGTACAGCAAGTTCTGACTCAGGCAAAACATCTGAAGAAGTTTCAAGCAACGCCAAAAGACTTTCAATTTCTTTGGTGCCAGGAGGTTGGCAACAACTGGAAAGAATGTGTCATAACCACCACTGGAATCTCTAAAGGTAGATAGGACTCCTCTATCATTAATAGTTATACAGAAGATGGAATTTTGGCCAATGCAGCTTGTTATGCAGTAAGGATTAACCTCACACTGCCTCATTAAAATGACCATTTAACAATTTAATCCTAAATTAACTATCTGCTTTAGAGCCTCCCCCAAAAACAGCAGGTGTTCTGGAAGAATTCCATGAACAGCTACGGTGGCTGTTTTACAGGATGGGAAATCTTGTCTCAGGTTTGATCTCTTGCCAGGTTTGATCACTGTGTTAACAGGGGAAAAAAAACCTAAAAGCACCACAAAAATCCCTCCACCAAGTTTGGGAATTTGTTCAGCCCTCAGAAAAGTGGTGGTGGGGATTTTCTACTGCTATAGGAGGCTCAAAAAAGTTTTCCTATATTTGGGGAGGTGTTCGCTAATCATAATTCATAGGTTTGGGGGGTGGGTTGGACTTTTTAAAAAGCATCACTGCCACTGTATGTGGCCATCAGGATCCAGCTTGTTCTCCTTAGTTTGGGTGAAGGTTATTTGGGGTTTCAATCAGAGTCAAAAGAAGAAAGAGGAGGAGAAGGAGGAGGACCAGAAATTTACCATCCAACACAGGAAGCAGGGGAGAAGATTCTCCAAGACTCTTCAGGAGTCAAGGATGAGTCTTCCCAGGAGCTTATCAGAGAGAATGCAGATGATAAGCTCCTGGAAGATTCAGCCTTGATTCCTGAAGAGCCTTGAAGAATCTCCTCCCCTGCTTTCTGTGTGGGCTGGTAAATTTCTGGTCCTTATTTTTCTTTGGATTCTGAGTCTGATTGACCCCCTGGAACCCCTTCCCCCACACTAGGGAGAGCAAGCCTGATCATGACAGTGGCAAGGCTCTCTCCACAACCTCTCAATCACATCTCCTCTTCTGCATGTGTTGCCCAAGGGAAAAATGCTACATTCATTTTTTAAAAGCAAACACCTACAAGAAGAGGAACCTTTATTCCCCTTTGGCTGGAGTTCTCAAATCTGGTCTGCACTGTTAGCATGCCATTTCCTCTTCCTGTGTTGTTCATTTTACTCTTAGCTTACTATCTTAATTCTGTCTTCTCCTTCTTCTTTATTTTTCTGTATCCCTTGGCATTCCACTTCCCAGTAGGAAGCAGGCATGTTCTATGGGAAGGTTGGGAGATTCTTGTAGATCCTAAGCTTGGCAGGGTGGTGAAGGGTGTTCTGTTGGGTTACAGGAGGTTCTGGAGAAGAATCACGGAGTCAGAAGTTGTGGACAGGAGGAGCTTAAGAAGTGGGGTCCACAGTCCCTTGGGATTCTCCTCCTCAGTGAAATTTATGTTGGGGCATATCACTGACTATCTTCTGCACTTGTTCCTAGTCTCTCTGTCTCCTCCTTCAATTTTCAAAGCCCTCCTGGGCTGTGACAACTCATCTCCATCCCTCTTTGCATCTGGCCACAGTGCTGGCTGCATCCACAAACAACCCAGTTCACACTGGAATTTGTCCATGTGTGCCACAAAGAGCTGGCATGAAGAAAGTGTACCCTTTGCATGTGTGAACCAGCCCTCAAATCAAGTCCCTTTGAAATGCAGTTCTCTTGGGCATTCCCCGGTTTGTTCTCACCACTTCTGTGGTAAACTAGTCCATACATAAATAGCTGAAGATTAAAGTTTATCCTCTACCACTGTCACATTGAGCCTGTTTGAAGTCACTCCAGCGGTAAGTGGTGGCAGAAAGTTGCTGTCCAACTATAAAGCACAGAAGCCGCCATTCCAGATGCTTGTGGTGGTGTGGACAAAGCTGAGCAAACCACATTGTGAGCTACTACACAATAATAAACCAGCTCATTATGTGATGGCAGTTGTCATGTGGAGGGCTTTAATTTCAGCTGGCTCTGACTAATTGGATGTCAGGGCCTGGCCAAGGCCACAAGCAGCCGGTACCCAAATCCAGACAAAGAATCTGTATTTTCGCAACACAGAGAGGTCCTTTCCTTCTGGAACTGAAGCTGGGAACTTTAATTAGAGCCAGAGCTCAGGGATAAACAGAAGAAATGCCTCTGTCTGCTAGGCCTAGTCGAAATAACAGCTTGGCCTTCTTCCCTTACCTGGCCAATCCAAAGGCCTCAGACTGCCTCCTCAGACATGAAGGAGGGGGCAGTTCTTGCATACCCATATTCTGTTCTGAATCTGATGAGGGTTCTGAAGACTTAGCATGGGGACCGGGCAGTGGGGGGGGGGGGAGGCAGATCTAGATGAGGTACAGATGAGAAAATAGTTTCAGTTTGTTTTTGATAAGGATTTAACCAGTTCACACCTTCTGGACAAAACATGGACGCAGTCAAAGTTCGTACATTTCCAAACTTGCAACGTGATTTGCAGATGCAAAAAAGAAAAGAAAAAGTAGAGTTCTACAGTACGCATATATTTCACAGCATGCTGTGTATTTGAAAAATGTGCATGAAAAAACACATACATTTGAAAACTGTATGCTTTAATCAATGGGAGAAGAATGTGTACATTTCAAAGATGTGTACAACCGAAGTATACATTTGGGAAAATATGCCTAGATTTGCATGCGAAAAGTGAAAAAAAAGCCCACAATTTGATACAGGCTCAAGTCAGAATAAGCTTTGGGATGGAATTTGGAGAACCTTGGTGATCTCAAGTCTTGCTGATTCACACAGGATCTATTGGTAGATCTCTGGATGATTTACCGTCGATAATTAAAAGTTTCTCCTGAATCCAAATTGTTCAAGAACAGCAACAAAATAGCTATAGTCTTATGCTGGTGACTAGCCTGATCAATAGACAAGTTGTATAGCTCTGAGTCTCAATGTTCCCTAGCTGTAAAATGGGAGTTTATATTTTAAAAGTGCTAGTGCAAGATAGATAGATAGATAGATAGATAGATGATAGATAGATAGATAGATAGATAGATAGATAGATAGATCTGCCATTGGCCTTATACTAATTGTTTGAGCCTCAGTAATATTAGTTGCTTTTGGCCAAGTCTATGTGCTGGCCATTTGTAGACCTTTCTGTCTGAATCCTTGATCTGTTGTAACTCAGATGTATGTATTTTGAGTTGAGGCAGATAATTGGCTCCACCCTCTGAACCACCCATTTTAACTGGTTCCACCCCCTCCCCCTTCCCCAGCCACTATTCTGCACCTGGCCTTGGCTGGTGGGCCTCCGAATTCTAATAACACACAAAGTAGATCTCACATGCTTGGTGTTTGGCCCAACTTGCCTTAGTACATACTGTTCTAAAACCACCTTGCTAGCATAAGTCCCAATCAATCAGCAAAGAGTTAAGGAAGGAGTGATTGCAACACATTAATTTCCAGTATATACTGTATATAATATATTAAGTTACACACTTAAACAACATTAATATGGCACAAGTATGTGCAATCAATCCCATTTAATACAAAACATTATATTTGTTAAAGATGACAAGTAAAATACTGGTCAAGTCAAATGCTGATCATAAAATGCTGGTCAAACGCGTTTCAACGCACAAGGTCATCTTCTTCAGTGACCAAGACAAAGGCAGCTTGTTGAGTCTTCTATAAAAGTTTTTTTTCTAATAGAATGCCCTAAATTAGATAGCCTGTGTCTCTCCAGTTCATCAATTTGCAACTATTTCAGTCTTCCTTGAGTTGCCTAAATGCCAGTTTTAAAGCAGCACTTTATGATCAGCATTTGACTTGACCAGTATTTTACTCGTCATTTTTAACAAATATAATGTTTTGTATTAAAGGGATTGATAGCACATACTTGTGCCATGCTAATGTTGTTTAAGTGTGTAACTTAATATATTATATACAGTATATACTGGAAATTAATGTGTTGCAATCACTCCTTCCTTTGCTGTTTGATTGGTTTATTGCTTGTTAAGGTAAACACCTTTTTTGTCTACTCCTAGCCTAAGTCCCAGCCAGAATCGTTGACACTGGATTCATTTTTTTTAATGTAACTGTACTACAGCAATTAACTGTTAGATACTTTATGCGTTTATTAACTCAGCCACTGAAATATCCTTCCCTTGTGACATTTCAGAGAGGACAATGTATCTTAGAAAATTACTAAACACTATAATAAATCTTCGCCTTTGTCTCAAAGAACAGGCAGAATAGGAGAATTTCCCAAGAAACCTTTATAGAATTCTTTATGGTCATTTAAAAGAGGTAGAACATCCCAAGCCAGACAATCCCTATTGTTTATGAAATAATGGAAGTCTTGGACCTTGGCAGGGTCAGGATTAGGAACCATCAATCTCATTATCTGAGAATAAAGGCTGACATTAGTCATATTCTTTTTATACACACACTGTGACCAATCCCTCAAAGAAACTTAATATACCTTCTTTTCTGCCACAAACAGAAATGTCACGGTGCATCCTTCTTATCTTACACGAGGACCACAATTTGATTGGCGAGTTAACAGAAAATGGGCAGAGGCTAGGAAACAATGGTGGTAGCAAAGGTAGCCCTTGTAAATCCTGGAGTGAAGAGATTAGTCTAATGTTCCATGACAGCAACTATCTGACTCCACCAACTATGATTCAAGGGCAGGAAGAAGATAGGGTAATATTGTACTTCCACTCAGTGCCTTGGGGCACAATCCTATGTTTGTTTAGATAGAGAAAAGTCCTGCAACTCCCAGGATGTCTCAGCCAGCTATGCTGGCTGGGGCATCCTGGGATTTGTGGGACTTTTTTCTGTCTGGTCATGCATAGGATTGTACCCTAACAAAAACAAACATATCCACTCTTCCGTACAACTTATGAATTCCTAACCTGCAAGCTCCTGGTGATGTAGAGACACGCACACTGATTTTGTTTGCTGGGCCAGAGATACCAATCATTTGGGACTGAGGTTCCCATGCTGCTGGTGAGTCACTGCTTACCTACATGCTCTGTGAATCACAAGATCACCGCCAGCAAGAAAGGAAGAGGATAAAAGCAATACTATGTGGGGAGAAACACCATGACTCTAGACAGGGACTAGAACCAAAAATAAATATCATCTCCCACCCACGTTTTCATGGCAGCCGACATGCAAGGAGAACCGCTCTGCCAAAACCACATTCATTTGGGATTAATGATAAGGGAGGTCTATGCAAGAACCATAGTCTCAGGCTGGGAGTTGTAGGGCTTTTTTTCTGTCAAAACATACACAGGATAGCACCATTAGGCTGTGATTTTAAACATGCTACAAGTTCACAATTGACAGGAATTTCTCTCACATGAGCAACTATTTTGAAATTCATATAAAAACAAAACATATATCAAGGTTAGGGATGGGGGAGGCCAGGTAGGACAGAATCTCATTTCCGCTTCCTGAATCAATACGTAGATTGAAACGCAATTTTCTTTCAGTATTCGTGTTGCTCCGAATGTTGTGGTTCATTTAAAATGCACACAAGAAATCATATAGCAGGGTAAAGTGCTCACTAACAGGCCAATATATGAGTGAAAATATTGAATTATACAAGGAGAAATTGCTAGCAAAGGTGTACATTATGTAAGACTGCATAAAACACACATACGTTCAGAGAAAGGTACACAGAAACATGCACAAATATTTGTATAGAGGTTTAAAAATAATTGCAAACAGATGCAAAAAGAGGATACCATGAATTTAAGATTGGTAAAATGTGAAACTAGCATAATTGGAAATGGATAGATTTGTCCATCCCTAATCAAAGGAACTGGAAATGAATGCTATATTGCTTACAAAAGGCAGGTCTCTCCAATACACTGATGAACCTTATATAGAAAGCTGTCTTGTATCAATCTTCCGGGATCTCTACCATGGTCCTTTCCAAGCCTTACTATCAGAGACACTTTCAACTGGAGGTGGCAGACCCTGAACCCAGGACATTCAGGCCTGTACTCTATGACAGAGTTATGGTCCTGGGTGAAATTTTACGCTATGATTATAGGGACGTGATGGTTTTTATTGGGCATTTGTTGTTACAGATTGTTTATTGAATATGTTTTTATTGTATCTGCCTTGTGTCATTTTTTTTTCTCTTCTATGCTGCCTTGAGAGGGCTCCACCCTTAAAGGCAGCCGAAAAATAAGTTTAAACAAAAAGAAAGAAAGAAAGAAAGAAAGGAAGGAAGAGAATTTAGGATTTACATTAACGCAGTACAATACTTAAGGCTAAATTCTTGCAATTTTTAAGGGTTCAGAAGATCTGCATAGATTACTGTGTTGTAATCCTTACAACAACCTTGTAAAATAGGTTGGCATTATGATCCCCATGTTGCAGATCGGGGTGGAGGTGGGGGCTGAGGCCTCCTAGTCAATACATATGCAGAAGGGAAATCTAAACTTGCTGATTGATAGTTCAGTCTCACAGCAACAGCAATTATTTAGTGGCCTGATGCATTGATGAGTGCAAAATCACCACTGGAACTGAAATCTTACCTGCCATGACAGACGCAAAAGGCTGTTGAGGATCAAAAGGACATTTCAATCTGCCGGACTCCAAGTTCTGAGTTTCAAATCTGAATGCGACTTCCTGCATACAAAGGACACATTCATGAGCTTGGTGTCGCAAGCAGGAGACTGTCTGATTTCAGATGGAAAGGGCCATATATGAAATAGAGGTGGACTGAATTATGAGTCTCAGGTTTTCTTTGCACCTATTGATCACTGACTTCTATTTTCCTTTTATGAGCAGATTTATGTTCGCATCAGGGAATCACAAAAAACATTAAGTTGGTTAGACTGTATATTACTTGATTCAATTCAAACTAAAAGGTGAGTTTGATAGTTTAAAGCTAGCCCTCGGGTGGGTGAACACTGGCAGTGTGCTCAAGAGAAGTGGAGGCTGATGGCTCTGATGTCAGGGGGGGCTGTGAATCTGCTCTGCGTTTCAGCCAGATTTCTAAAAAAGCTATCCAAGATGTTGGTCCTATTTTGGGGGTTGGGTTCAGCACCCTGGATAGCTCCTTTAGAGTCCTGACTGGTTCTGACTGAAGCCCAGAGCAGATTCATAGCCCCACTGACATCAGAGTCACCAGCCTCCACTGTTCAAGAGTGATTCTGCAGTCTTACCTGACCTGGAGCCCTCCAGCTGTTTTGGACCACAACTCCCATCATCACCAACATTCAGCCATGTTTTCTGCAGCTGATGGGAATTGTAGTCCAAAACATCTGCAGGGTTCCAGGTTAGGTAAGGCACCTCTATTGACAACTTTAAGGATGGAGGCAGAGATAATATAAGAGGGCATCTTACACAAGGGATTGCTTCCATCTTTGCAACTGAACTGACAACATGTATACCAGACTGAAGGCTGATCTTGCCTTTCCCATCCCCACTTCGCAGCTTCATGTGGGCTGTCTGCTTTGAACTCACCTGCCTATGAGCTGCTGCTGCTGGTGGTGGTGGTGATGATGATGATGACAATGAATGCATTACAGAAAGAAACAAGCTTGCGACTGGTCCTCAGAGGGCCAGTGAAGTATTCCAAGAGGGCAATCAGTACTCCCAACAGGATCATCTATCTGCCTTATTCTAAACCAGGATTAACGCCCTGCCCAGACTACAGAGCATATGTGAGAGTATGGGTCAAACACAACTGCTGCTCCATCAAATTGCTGCATGCACATATCTACCAGGCAGGCAAGGACTATGTATATGGTATATGCGCAGGATTATTTTACATGGTAGCGTAAAGGAATTTGGCGAACAAGTCCAGCCGACAGTTGCAAATCGATTTATGGGCACAGGAGTGTTTCAACCTGGGCCCAAATAAACAATCAATAATGAGCAGAATGAGTCTTATAACCGTGATGAAGAAACGTTGATGAATTAATAATTAAATATCCTTACAAGACCAAAACCTGAAACGGAAGGTGATCTGGAGGATAGGACATTTAGTTGCTATTAATCACGCAGTAAAATAGAACCTACATGATCCAAGGCAGTGTATCTTTGAATACAAGTTGCAGGGAATAAATAATGGGGGGGGGAGGGGTTGTCACCTTCATATCTAGTTTGTGAGCTTCCCAGAGACACTTGGCTGGTTACTGGGTCAGGTGGAACTCTAGTCTGACCCAGCAGGGGAGTCGTTATGGCCTTCCATCTGTATGTTTACTACACTGGAAGGCATGGTCAGCGTGCTTCCATGAAATCTGGCACCAGTCTCAATGGCAGGAGGCCTAGATGTTTAATCTCATCATGCAGAACCATGTTATCCTTTGAGAGAAGGGGGATTTACATAGTTTCAAACCAGGTTGAAAGCTATCTGATCACCTGCCAGACATTTATCTTTCTGTGGAATGGTATGAGATGGCAGGTAGCTAGGAGGCTGGCCAGGAGGTATGAAAAGCTCATTAGAGAGAGGAAGAACGTCTTGAGTTTCTGCTTCCCAAACAGGAGATTAGAGTCTAGACTCCAACAAATCATGATTGTGTTGATAATTACAAAAATTAGTACAATGTACATCTGGCTTTTTTGATGATACAGAACTAAATAGAAAGAACTTGGTGCCATAGCACAACCTGGCTTTTACACAGAGAAATTTATGTTCCGTTTTAAGACCATATAAAGATAAATTCCTTCTTCCCTGCTTTCCTTTTTTTTGGGGGGGGGGGTCTTGATGGGGGTGCTGACCATGTGTTAGGGGCAGATGAGTATAGTCAGCAGATAGCCATTACGTAGTATTATTATTAATCTTCCCTAGATCCCTAGGTTATTAATTAATCTTTCCTATTATTAATCTTCCCTAGATCCAGGTTGGGGAATGCTGCCCTACAATCCTGTGGGCCGGGCAAAGGACAGAGAGTGATCAAGAGAGAATCATGGCTAAGAAGGGATTTGAAATGGAACTGCAGAGTTCCAAATCGAACACTCAGTCCCTTGCACCACACTGCCCCTTTCAATGGACTGGTGGGGTTCCTTTCACTTACTCCTATTCCCTGCTGGGGAAAGGTCCTGTAAGGCATCTGGGTTAAAATGTGCTCTCTACACCATTAATCATCTGAAAAAGCGAGCCTATGTTGAGCCATATTAATCACCTTGTTTGCACATGGAGGTTTTGCCAACATGCAATATGCGCGCATCAAAAAAAATGTGAGAACATGAGTTCTTACACCACTGGTAAAAACTGAACATTGCCCTGATGTTTGTATAAAGGGCTGTCAGATCATTTTTTATATGGCCACGGCCTGTGTTTTTCAAGGGAATGATGAATGCTAGGAAAAGTTAGAGCCATGGCTTGTCATGCACCATTTGGGAATGGATTAAATTACCTCTTTGTGTGTTCCAAGTTCTATGTAGCCACAGACCGGGTGGAAAGCTCCTGTACCGCAGACATAAACATGGGTCTTGTTGTAGGGCTGAAGCACTCTGATGAAGTTGGCACACTCTGTCTATTGTGGAAAGGTGAGCAGAAATGATTAATCATGATTAACAGTGCAAAATACACCCACACAATGAAGTCGCATATTCAGTAGCCCGGCCAATACATTATCTCGGAAGGTGGAAAGAACCTGGAGAAAATTCACTTCTGGTCTTTTAAGATCGTAAGCCTGTCGACAAAGTTTAGTATTTTAAATATAATTTTTGTACAGCACCCAAATTTCACACCGAACCATAGTTAAGTACGGTTCACTATGGCTTGGCGTCAGAATTGACAACCCAAATGATTTGTGATTGGGAAGTACATCAGCATCACGGGTTGAAGTGGCCTTGCAAACCATGGTTTGAACGAAATATAGCCTGGTGTGATGTCTGAATCAATAAATCACACATCAGAGACGGTTGGACTAGGGAGCCAGGAGAACACTTACGAATGTATGAAGTTGAATGGACAGAAACTAAAAGCAGCGACAGGTGTTGGGAAAAGGGAGAAAGAAGGATATTAACGTCAGGCATTTGGATCATATTACTCCTATTCTGCATTGTTTACATTGGGCACCTGTTACTTTCTGGGCCCAATTCAAGGAGCTAGTTTTGGCCTTTAAATTCCTAAATGGTTTGGGACCACATTAGCTGGAGGACCACCTTTAGCTATATAAGCATTCAGGTCAGCATCAGGGCCCTACTCTCTGCCTCAACAGCAAAAGCCATTAGGCTGGCAAGTACTAGTGACCGGGCTTTCTCAGTGGTGGCCCCACAACTTTGGAACTCCCTCTCCAGCAAGATACATATGGTCTCATGACAGCTAGCTTTTTAAAAATTCCCAAAGACACATTTCTTCCAGTCTGCATTTGGTGCTTAAAAATCATAAGCTGCTGCTGCTACTGCCGTGTATATATCAGTTTAATTGTAATTTGTATGTTCATAGTTTATAACATTGTAAGCTGCCTATTAAAGCAGGTTAATTTTTAGATGATGATGATGATGATGATGATGATGATGATGATGATGATGATGCACAGTCCTGTCCAAGGAGGATTATGGAAGCAGTATGTGTTTTGCATTCAGAAGATCCCTAGTTCTGTTCCTGCAAACTCTAATTAAAGGATCTCAGGTAGTAGCAGATCTTTTTGTATGGGATCTCTGACTGCCTGCGAGAGTACAGTGCTGTATATAGGCCAGCCTCATAGGTCTGTAATCACTGCAGCTGTCAACAAATTGTTGCAATATTGATTCAGGGGTCTTCGTTCATTAATACATTGTGATCAAGCTGTGCTTTTTTCCCCCAAAAGGCAGAGATGAAAACAGAGAAAATCCACATACGTTATATCTCTCGTTGACTTCAAAGGACTCATGTTGAACGATGGAAACCTACAAGCTCTATCCTGTAATAAATACTCCTCTCCTCCCCCCCACAAGCCCCTCAATAGAAACTGTTGCCACAGTTCACAATCCCCCTTTCTTGCTCTGCTTCAGACCATGTGGTCCTTGAAACCTCATCATTTAGCCTGGTTGCATGCTGGTTCAGACCAGGCATTCTAGAATGCTCATTATTTATTATTTTTATTTTATTATTGCATTTATATCCCGCCTTTTTTTTCCTCCAAGGAACCCAAGGCAGCGTACATAATCCTCCTCCTCTCCATTTTATCCTCACAACAACAACCCTGTGAGGTAGGTTGGGCTGAGAGTCTGTGACTGGCCCAAAGTCACCCAGTGGGTTTCCATGGCTGAGTGGGGACTAGAACCCAGATCTCCCGACTCCCAGTCCAACACTTTAACCACTACACCACACTGGCTCTCAATGAAAGAAAAGAGAATACAAGGAAAGTCTGCCTTATCAAAAGTTTGACTCTTGTGCATCAATCATAATATACCAACCCCTTATATTCTCCCAACATTCCCACACATGGCTCCCATGCGTTATTTTGTCGTTGTGTTTGTCATTGTGCTTTTGTACGGATCTGTCTTTAGGTTTTAACTAGGACGTTGTTTTGAACCTGTACTTGATTACTATGAGCCGACATG
This sequence comes from Anniella stebbinsi, assembly GCA_029215795.1. Taxonomy (NCBI): domain Eukaryota; kingdom Metazoa; phylum Chordata; class Lepidosauria; order Squamata; family Anniellidae; genus Anniella; species Anniella stebbinsi. Next base: position 94,901,012 of record JARDYH010000003.1, on the reverse strand, counting down.
AGCTTTGGCAGAAAGGCACAGCATACATTAAATAAGCAATTGCCTCTGCCCGCATCCGCTGGGGTCGTCCCGGGGGGAGGGGAGCCAGCAGGGAGCTTACCTCCAGGACAGGGGCGGCAAGCGGTCGGGAGGCGCCAGGTTTCGCCTGTTGCTAGGGCCGTTTACAGCTGGGAGAGCCTGTGCAATCCGACGAGCGGGGAGCGGGGCGGCACCTGGAGTGGCGGGAAGGCACTGCAGGGTAGACTGGGCCTGTATTTCGCGCGTGCAGGGTAGACAGGGCCTCAACTTAGAGCAAGCAGGGTAGACAGGGCCTCCATTTGGCACGTGCAGGGTAGACTGGGCCTCCATATCGAGAGTGCAGGGTAGACTGTGCCTCCATTTCGCGTGCAGGGTAGACTGTGCCTCCATTTCGCGTGCAGGGTAGATAGGGCTGCCATTGCTAGCGTGCAGGGTAGACAGGGCCTCCCAATCCCCGGGACACTGGGTATACCTAACATAATAAGAACGCACGTGGCCAGCTGGGATCTGGTGGTCTCCTTTGGCTGCGGTTGCTGCTGGTTAGGTGTCGGGTGTTACTGAGCCTGGCGGCGGTCTACGGTTGACAGGATCCAGGGTCATTATGCCCCATAGGAAAGGGGTGGGCGGGCCCAAAGGTAAAGGAAAAGCTCCTTGGGCGCCGCTTAAGCGTGTTAGACAATGGCATGAATCATCTTCCGAGGACGAGATTGACCCTCGCTTGTCAGCTTTGTTAGCCAGAATGCAGGCTATGGAGGAAGAGCAGGGGGCAGCGCGGGTGGCGTTGCCGGCACCGAGGCGTCATCACACGCGGAAGCAAAGGCAGGAGGAACTAATGCTTTCTCTATCCAGTAGAATGGATGCCATCGAAGCGTCAACAAGCCGTACGGCGGAACGTCCAGAGTTGGCCTCTGCAGATCAGGAGTGTCCTGCTGGAGTCGGGGAGCAACATCCACAGGTGGGCGGATATCCCGACACAGGGACCATGAGGGGATCGTTGGCGCCAGGGACTGGGATACAGACCGGAGGTCCAGGTGAGCTCATCACATTGAACACACCGGCCCCGCCGCAGGCTTTGGGGGCTGTTCCCACTACGTGGGGGTGGCACCCTTGGCTTGCAGGGATGAGCTGGTTGACACCGGGCACTGGGGCCGCACACATTCTCAGTGACCCTAGAGCAGGATGGCACAATTTGCAGGAGATGTATGCAGGTCTCGGGACTGCTGGCCTGAGGCAGGAACACATGGCTGTGAGGGGGTCCATTGCACAACAGGTCGTGGTTGGGTGTGATGGCAGCAGGCCAGAGCCGGTGTCAGCGACTGCTGTTCCCGGTGCTGGTAGGGTAGCACAGGCCTCTGGCATGTCGAGTAGTCAGGCAAATAGTGGCATCTTGGACAGTGTAGCTAGTAGAGTGGCACAGGCCTCTGGCACGTCCAGTAGTCTGGCAAATAGTGGCATCATGGACAGTGGCGCGATACCTGCGGCCCTTGGTGATGCTGGTGGTGGCGAGCTTACAGCAACTGCTGGTACAGCAGCATGTGCTGCGGTGTGGTTGGGTCCGGCTGGCACCATGTCATCGGGGACAACAGGGGCTGGCATGGGTGTAACAGACCCATTTCAGGGTGTTGAGCGGGGGGCCATGCCATCAGGGAGCACGGCTGCTCCGCTGGGGTATCACCTTCTGCTCAGTACAAAGGAAAAGATTTGGAAAGGTGAGTATGTAGATGTTTTTGCCTTGCTTTTCCGTGAACTGGAAAGCAATGACAAGGATAAAAGTGTGGAGAAAGAGGTGGAGAGATTAAAGAAGAAGAGGGTGGCAAGAACTTGGGCTAATTGGCTGCCTGGTTTTCTGATTTACATGGGCGTTATACTGCAACGCTTTCCGGGTAAAGGGGGTATATTGATTAAATATCTCGATATTATTTATCGAGCATATTCAGAGTATGAGGGAGGAGCTTGGATTTTATACGATGAGTCGTTCCGCAGAAGAGCAGCCTTCGATCACGCTCTGAACTGGGATCAGGATTTATGGCTCCAGTACATGACTCCTGCAAGGCCGGGGATGGGCGAGAGATCGGATAGTGGCCATATAGTGGCCAAGTTGCCACCCGCCTCTACCGTCAAGGGGAGCGCGGGGCAGGGGGTTCAATACCGTCAGCCCTGTTGGGAGTTTTCATCCCGTGGGATGTGCACGTGCTCCCCTTGCCGGTACAAACACGAATGCTCTATTTGTGCCGCGTGTCACCCAGCATCGAGCTGTCCAAAAGATAGGAATGGATGGGGAAATGGTAGAGGTGGGCAGGGACCCAGAAGGCAGGGAGGTCAACAGACTCCTGCAAAAGGGGCCCAGCCCGATCAAAATCGGCCCACTTCAAAGGCTCCTGGCGCGATATCCGAAACGTCAGGATGCAGCATATTTGGAGGAAGGTTTTACCTACGGTTTTCGCATTCCGTTTCAGGGTCCCAGGTTAGCATCCATGTCACGGAATCAAAAATCCATCCAATGGATGGAAAATTTGGTTCGGCAAAAGATAGACAAGGAAGTGCTATCAGGGAGAGTGGTCGGCCCGTATGTCAGGCCGCCACTGCCGCGGTTGAGGGTGTCACCTTTGGGCATTGTACCTAAGAAGACACCGGGGGAGTACAGATTAATCCATAATCTGTCTTTCCCAAAAGGGGCGTCAGTGAATGATGCTATTCCTGATCACTTGTGTTCAGTTAAATACGCATCATTCGATTCAGCCGTCGCCATGACGAGGAGGCAGGGAAAGGGAGCCTTGATGGGGAAATGCGACATTAAGGCTGCATTTTGCTTGCTCCCTATACACCCGGTAGACTTTGATCTCCAGGGTTTTTGTTTTCAGGAACGGTTTTATGTGGACCGGGCCCTACCCATGGGCTGTTCCATATCCTGCGCAATGTTCTAAAGATTCAGTTCTTTCTTGGAATGGGCCCTTACGGACAGGACGGGGGGGCAGGAGGTGGTTTACTACCTGGATGATTTCCTGCTCTCGGGTCCGGGGATGAACCCTCGGTGCACATTCTTGATGAAGGAGTTCCAGGCGTTAGCCAGTGAGTTGGGGGTGCCGCTTGCGCAGGAAAAGACGGAGGGTCCTTGTACGACCCTCATGTTTCTGGGAATAGAGATCGACTTGGTGACTCAGTGTTGTCGGTTGCCAATGGACAAACTAATGGCTCTCCGTAGTCGGTTGAGGGAGATCTCACACGCCAGGAAGGTCTCATTGAAGCAGTTGCAGGAACTGGTGGGCCACCTGAACTTCACGTGCCGGGTCATTGCACCGGGTCGGGCTTTCGTTCGGCGGTTTTGTACCGCAATGGCAGGACTACGGTGTCAGCACCATTTAGTGTGGGTGACCAAATCCATGAGGGAGGATTTAGAGGTATGGCTTGAGTTCCTGCGGTGCTTTAATGGGGTCTCTTTTTTGAGACGTGAGTTACTGCTGGGGGCAGAGATGCAGGTCCATTCGGACGCATCAGGTTCCTGGGGATTTGGCGTAATTTGGAGGGATAAATGGTGTGCCGAGCAATGGCCGGCCACATGGAAGTCCAGGGGTATATGCAGGGACTTAACGTTGTTGGAATGCTTTCCAATATACGTCGCAGCACACATTTGGGCTTCGGAATTGTCAAATTCTACAGTGCAGTTCTGGTGTGACAACCAGGCCACTGTACACGTGCTTAACACGTTGTCGTCCCGCAACGCTAGAGTGATAGTGTTGGTGCGCATCTTAACTTTGCACTGCCTGCAACACAACATCCTGTTCAGAACTCGCCATATACCGGGCTTGAACAATGACATTGCTGACGCTCTATCGCGTCATCAGGTCCAACGTTTCCGGGAACTGGCTCCCTGGGCTCGGCAAACACCCGAGGAGATGCCACCAATGCTCTGGCAGATTGGAGGGACGACATAGAGCAGGCTATGTGGCAGTCAGTGGCGCCTAGCACCAGGGCTGCATACCAAAGGGCAGGTAGGGAATTTCTTGATTTCTGTATATCGTCTCAATTACAGTTAGAGTGGCCCATCCCGGTGGAACACATTCTGCAATTTTGCGTTTACTCCCGCCGGTGTGGCCTATCAGCCCGTACAATCGGCGGAAAGTTGGCAGCGTTGGCCTTCTTGTCCAAGATAAAAGGGGTTAGAGACAATACAGAAGACTTTAGGGTGAGACGCGCGTTACGGGGTTGGACACGGCTCTCCCCCCGGGCTCCGGATAAGCAACTTCCTTTATTGGCAGAGATTCGCCATCAGGACGCCTCTCAGTTGACGAAGTACCAATTCTGGTGTACAACTAAGAGGGCGCTTTCTAGCTTGGGTTTACAGAACGTACTGTTCGGAACGCATTCGTTCCGTATTGGGGCTGCATCCACGGCAGCTTCATTGGGTTTTTCTCCACGTCAAATTCAGAATGTGGGAAGATGGCGCTCCGGGGCCTTCAGGACATACGTGAGGCCGCTGCCTTGCGGAAGGCGGGAGGCGGCTGAAGTCTAATGTTGTCGTGTTTGATCCGTAGATCTCCGGACGGGCTTCACCCCATTGAAAGTGAGCATCTGCGGCCATAGCATGGTTTTCTGGGCCAGCAGACGTGCAGCCAAGTCGAGTCATGGATTACAGCTGGGGCTGAGTCAATATGCACAGATTCAGATTCAGTCAATATGCACAGATTCAGGTGGGAGAGCCTCATTCCTATGTTATTGCACCGACATCCGGGGACAGATTGGCCGCAGATATTGCTCATTCATTTGGGTGGCAATGATCCAGGGAAGATGAAGGGCAAGGCCCTGATTTGGCAAATAAAAGCCGACTTGGAGAGCCTGCGGATGCAGTGGCATGGTGTCAGGATCATCTGGTACTGTATGCTCCCAAGATTCACTTGGGGAGCGGGGTGTGAGGTCCAGGCTATGGAACGGGCTTGGAGGAGAGTGAATACGGAGATCTATAAAGATCTGGTTAAACATGGTGATCTTAGCCTTTGGCACCCGGATATATCTAAAGCCAGGAGGGAGCTGTTTAGGCAGGATGGGGTCCACTTGTCTGACAGTGGAAATGACATTTTTCTTGCAGATCTGCAGAGGGGTTTGAGGACTGTAATTGTTAGTATCATGGGGGGGAGCGACTAAGCTGATGCTTGTCACCCCTTGTGGCGGTTAGGCGCGGGCATCTAGAGGGGGAGGGATATCGGTGAGCATTCTCAGGCACCGTTTTGGTGAGGGGTAGAGTCTGAAGCCCAAGGTTGGGAGCCGTGTGGCACCAGCTGGGAGGTTAAGGCTTACCTCTGAGGCTAACCTGACTCACCTGCTCGGAGCCGTGTGGCACGAGGGTGGTGACGCAGGGAGATCTCCCTACCCAAAGGGAGAGCCCATGGGGTGGCGAGATGGCAAGCGCCACCACATGGGATAGAATGGCTCGCCCGACCCAGGGATGGCTCTGGATGAAGCCATGATGTAGATGCCCGCTTAGGTGTTACCCTGTCTGCAGATCTTGTTGAATAAAATGTGGCCCATGTTTAAATTCCAAGCAGTTGTCTCGTCTCTTTATTTCGTCCTGCGCTCCACAATAAATAAACCCAAGGAATAGAGCTAAGCCAAAGGTTTTTCCTCCCAAAAAAACAGAAGGAGGCAGTGAGGAGAAATGTGGTGAGGAGTTTGATGGAGAGGTGGGGGGGACACTTTTGAGGAGGGGAGTCTAATAAAATGTGGTCAGGGAGGCAGTGGCAGCGATGGTCGCTTCTTTGGTTCTTTCTTTAATGAACAGCTTTGCTACTGTTTGCAGCTCAAAAGAGCAACCCTGCAGCCCGCTGTTTTCCATCAGGATGCAGCATCGCTTCAGACTCACTGTTCGGGTGGGAGGGGATCGTGACCTCCACCCATCACCTTTCCCCCTCCCTTTCCAGCAATGCATCTGTAACAACGTTATATCCTGATGGACTGTTGTTCCAGCAGGGGCATGGTAGCTCACACAGCTTTGAATTGCAATCGCTGCCTCTGCAAATGGTGGCGGAGCTGCAAGTTGAAGAAAGGATCCACGTCAAAAGCTGCGGCCGCAATCGCGCCCCCATTCTTAGGGGGACAGAAATTTTTTTTCTGTCCCTCCCCAAATACAGCCCATAGTGCTGTGGTTTATTTTATTCTTTTCGCTTTTATTCATCCAACCAGAGAACAGCTGTTATTGAGCTGTTATTGGAAAGATTTGAAATGTAATCAGTAGATTATCAACGCGCCCATGCATTAAGATCATCAGAGGAGGCCTTTCCCCGTACTCCTTCAGTAAGTGAAGTATAGTTAACATCTACAAAACGGAGGGGCTTCTCCATGGTGGCGGCCCAATTCTGGAATGCCCTCCCACGGGAAGACCACCTGGCACCAACCCTGTACTCTTTTCAGCACCAGGTGTGGGGAGGAAAACACATTTTATTTGCACGGAGATTTTAAAACAAACTTTCAGATTTTAAAATATTTTGGGCAGAATCCAACGAGGTGGTTATGCCTCTGCCAATTACATCCCGCCAATTCCTGCCCGCAAGGAGTAGGGAAATCTAGCCCTTCCTGGAAATGAGTGACAATGCTTTTTTTCTGGAACGGGGCAGTTCGGCAGAACTCGCATAAATAAGGGAGCTCTGCTGACCTGCCCCGATCGAGAAATGAGCATTTTCACATGTTTGAGGGCTTCCTCTGAGAAGCACTAAATTGTTGTTATGCAAATGGCGAGTGCCAGTTATGTAGTGGAACCACTGGAATCCACAGCTTGTGCAACAGAATCAGCAGAGCGCAAGGGAACTGATGGAGGATTACTGCCCTTTAAGATTTAAGTTCGTATCATTTTGTTTCGTTTATGTAGTGATCTGGTGGCCCCTAGACGAGTCAGTGTTCTGACCTTGGGCTCAAGAATCTGAGCTCTTCACCCCTCCTCCTCACACTGGCTGCCTCTCCGAGGTCACAAAAGCAGAGGAGGTAAAGGGGGTGTCCCCATGTGCAAGGAGGGGATTGGAGAGGCCAGCTTCTGCCATATCCTGAAGCCTCTCCAGCCTCCTTCCCTCCCCCTCTGCGACACCTCAGCTAGCTGAAATGCAGAGTAGGTGGCATGACGAAGATGAAGATCACCTCTGCAGTGCTCGTAAGCCTCCAAGACTGGATCCCATAGGATTCCCCCCTTATTTATTTAAGACGTTTCCTACCTACTTTTCATTATAAAATAATCTCAAAACAGGATACAAATAATAAAATGCAGTGAAATCATACAACATCAACCCGAAACAATATTGATATTTCCAGCTAGTGGAAATAGTTTCATACCTCTCCATTTATTTATTTCAACACTTAGATTGATATTAGGTAGGATGGCCAAGCAGATCACAAAGATGTGTACAGTCTCCCCCAAGGGTTCTTGAAGCATCCATCCACCCCCTACCCCCCTTTTCATACATCCCATTGTCTTGACAACAGGCATTTGGCTAGATAAAATAAAGGAGAGGTGATATGACCTATTTCAATGCACCTGATTTATTCAATATACAGATTTTAACCAGCACCCACACAACTGAAAGTAATGTATACATGTATTGTACTTACATGGGCATCTTTCCCAGCCAGTTTACATAAATCCACCTTCTCTTTTGCTGCAGGCCAAAATATCTGTAATGCATTTAGAGGAGGATTAGAAGATTTATTGCACTTGATGTAAGCTATACTTATATATTCATTTATTTATCTGTCACATTTACATTCCTGCTCTGTGCTTCCAAGGAGCTCAAAGCAACATTAACTCGGGGCACAATCCACCCCAACGTTCCTTCTCTCTTTGTAGGCACATTCAAAAGGGGGTTGGCATTGAACTTGGCAAGATCCCTGTGTTCCCTCCCCAGCTGGACTTAAAATTAATGCAAAGCAACAGATATTTAGTTGACTGAGGTGAAGACAAGATAATACCCCTGCCCCCATTCCCTGTATAGAAGATAAATGGATTGTGATGAGTAAGGCAGGCCCTACCATTAGCCAGAGTGAAGCAACTGCCTCAGGCAGCAGATTCTAGTGGATAGCAATGGCAGTCCTCTGACCATTTCTCCTTTGCCCCTGACTATTTCCTTCAGTGTGCCGCACAGCTTGTCCTGCACTCCTTAAACTAGCCTGCTGCCCTCAGGTACAATATAGGGCACTGTCCCATCACCAGTACTAAAGTAAAACTCAATTGCCAATCCACATGGAAGGGGGTGAGAGGAAGGCACCATCTTATCCTTTGCCGCAGGTAGCAAAATGTTTTAGACCTGTTGATGGGATAGCATCCTGCACTGCACCTGAGGTTGTAGACGGTGTGGTATAGCGGCTAGCATGTCAGATTGGGACTCAGAAGATCTGGATTCTAGTCGCAACTCAGCCATGGAAGCTCAATGGGTGACTTTGTGCCAGTCACAGACTTTGAGCCCAGCCTCCCTCACAGGGTTGTTGTTGTGAGGATAAAATGGAGAGCAGGAGGATTATGCACGCTGCCTTGGGTTCCTTGAAGGAAAGAAGGCGGGATATAGATATAGAAAATAAAGTAAGCTCTTGACACCACTCCCTGCCATCTAGAATCTGCTGACTGAAGCAGCTGCTTTATTCTGCCTAATGATAGGCTGGGCTCTGCAAAGCAGCATGTTAGATCTTACACAGAACGGAAAACCAATAGTCAGCTTTCCCCATCAGCTCAGGCCAGTATGGCCAATGATCAGGGATGATGGGAGCTGTCGTATAAAACATTTGGAGGATGCTAGGATGGGGAATGATGCCCTGTACCGTATCACATTCATCCAACTCTTTCTCCAGTCCATGTGCAGGGTACACTCCGTGTGTGTGCATGGATGTCTTCCAATTTGACCTGACCACCACATTCAGCTGAGAGACTATGACTTCCCCAAGGCAACCCAGTGAGGTTCTCTGCAGAGCAAGCATTTGTCCTTCTTATTTTATTTACATTTTACTTATTTTATTTATTTATTCACAATACCTTTAGGCCACTTTGTAGGACAAAACACTCCAAAGGCAGCTTCCAACATATAATTTACAATATATAAACAACAGCAACATGTTTCAACAATAAAAACACTAGTTCTGGGCACAATCCTGACTCTATTTTCAGAAACCTTTTCTCTTCCTGCAAAAGAGGCATTGTTTTTTTCTGCCTCTCTTGCAGGGAGGGGGAGAATTTCAGAGAATTTTCTCCTTGGGGAGGGGGACATACCATTTAAAAGTGTAGCCAGTTGTTTAGGAATCTTCTTTCTATTTTTATTTAAAAACAAATCAAACTACCCCCAGCACTTGGAAGAGCCTGGTAGTTCTTAGTGAAGACATTGTGAGCTCTCTCTCTCTCTCTCTCATAGGCATTCAGGAAAAACTCCTGGACTCCTGCAAGTGTCGGGGGTGTTTATTTAAAAATAAAAAAATAGAAAGAAGACCCCTTCAAAATTGCCTACACTTAAAAAGGTATTTGGAAACCCTGTCTCCCTCCCCAAGGAGAAAATTCTCCAAAATTCTCACCTCCCCCACCCTCTTTTGCCAGAGTTTTCATTCCCCCCCACACAAAATGCCAAAAATGGAATAATCGAAATGTTCACCACAGCATTAAAAAAAACCCATCCTCCTCTTAAATGAATAACTAATATGGACCAGCAACGACACTAAAATGGGTACCATGCAGCCTAGTGAGAACAATAAAATCAAATAAACAATAAAATCAAATAAACAATTACAGGAACTCTATAAAATCTGGTCCGGTTTTGTTGAAGTTTATGTATAATTACTAGAAAGTTGCATTTTCATATAAATGCATTTCACATGTATGCATTGAGATGGATATAAACAAATGTCTGTGTGTGTATGTATTCCTTTCTATTTATTTATTTATTTTTCTTTTGTTGAAATTTCACAATAACAAATAAATGATTAAAAAAAAATCTTGAAAATTCTTCATTCAACAGAAAGCCAAAGGAGGTTTTAAGCCCCATTGAAAGCTCTTCAATGACAGGACCTGAGATACCTCAGCTGGAACAAAGTTCCACAAATATTTCATGTTTAAGCTCATTTACCGACATAGAGTCTCTCAAATTTCTAAGACAGCTGAGGTACATTTTCTTCATGGAGCACAATTTAAGAACACATCACAGTTATAACCCTCCCTTCGCAAACAAACACAGCGTGTGTGTTAAAATTAAAAGAAAGAATTATCCATTCCCAGGCTCCTTTTTCAAGTTTCGGTGTGAGTCTTGCTCCTCACAAATTACACTTAAAATAGATGAGATTTTTGAAAATGTATCCAATAGAAACTCCATCCAAATCAACAGCCCCCACCACAATGTCTATGTACAGGAAAGGATGTTTTAATTGCCTTGCTAAAACTCTATTGCAATAGGCTGAGTATCTGCTCATATCTTCTTCTGCTGACTACCCACATATTTTAGAGAACCAGGGCTTAAAGCATTTGTGTATTCATTTTACAAAATAGGCAATGCACAACCGACTTAATCTTAACTTCTTCTAACAATCTATAGATCTTGTGACATTTGACAGTTTAAGATTTGTACATTTGTGTTGTTGCTGTGAGTTGTATTATGTTTGTTTTATTCTCTGCTACCGGATTTTACCCTGTAGTGGGAGGCATAAATATTGTAAAACGGAAATAAATAAATTATCTCTATCTACCTATCTTTGGCCCTAAAGCTATTTTATTTTAATGTCTTAAACAGTTCAAAATGTTTTATCAATAAAATAAATAAGGTTGGAGTATTCAGACTGCAATTCTATGTCCTTTTGGATACTATAAGACTTCTAGTCAAATGTACATAGAATTTGGCTATACATCAGTTAACTGGTTACACTGAATATAAACCTTTTGACTGGTTAAAAAAAAGCCCCCAATTAACATGGAAGTTGTTTTAGTTTGTTTGTTTCATGTTACCTCTAAATACAAGTACAACGGACTGTTGCGTCTTCAAAGACCCCTTCTCTCACACATAGCAAGGAGAGGGAATCTCGTCTAGGATTAAGTTTGTTTCAAAATGTGCATACATGTTAAACCAAATATTTGTTTTCTGGCACAGAACAATTGTTTTATTACTCATGTACAAATGTATGCAGTTTCAACTGTCCATTCCCAATTCATACTGCGTAGAAGTAATGAGATCAATGTTTACTCCAGGAGACCCAGGAAAATGGCAGCACAATCCTAATCCTATCTATTAAAAAGTAAGTTCAATGAGAATTACCCATGGTTAAATTGTCAAGGATTATTGTACTGATATTGCACTTACTTCCAGGTAAGTGGATATAGGATTATGGCCTTATTTACGTGGGATAGGGGGATCGTACAATTATGGGTTTGGATCTCAACAGACAGAGTCCTCCGGGTTCAGAGCCTTCTGCCTATCCTATGCAGAGCAAAAGAAAGACAGAGATGATTTCACCTCTATTCCTCCTTTCAAAATATGAATTGCAACCTCAGGGTGACACTTTTGGCAGTGGGTGGGAAGAGGTGAGGGAGGAAAGATCCACTACCAGATCTCCTCCTCCATGCTTGTATCGATGTCTATGGGTGCGGAGGAGGACTTCTGCAGCAACCTATGGCAACCCAAATGCTATCTAGGGGCCATAGGATTACTCTCTTCATAAATCACCCTTTCTTTCTTTCATTTTTTTGTGTAAAATTGGATGACAGCACTACAAATAAAGAAAGGAAGCACAAAACTATACATCCAGTAAGTACAAACTACAAAGATGGCTTTTATTCCAATTGCTTCACCAAGGTGGTCCTTGGTGTTATTTGTCGACCATCTTTTTCAGTAGCTCATTCTCCACATTTCCCTAATGTAGCTTCAAACAGCATTCAAGAGAAAAATTATACAAAGGCTTCTTTGTGTGTGAGAGAAGAACAGAACCGCTATGATATCTATCATAAAAAGCCTGCCGCACACGACTTGACTTATGACAGCATATGTAGAGGAGCTGTGCAAGATCAGACTGAAGTTCTATCTAACCAAGGAAGCATTCTGTTCCACACAGCTGCCAACCAGATACCTCCAGGAAGCCCACACGCAGGACACGAGGGTTATAGCTCTCTCTGTTCGTGTTCCCCAGCAACTGGCTCTCTGGGGTATGCTACCTCAGACACCGGAGGGAATATATAGCTATTGGAGCTCTTGATAGTGTTGTCCTCCATGAGACCCAAACCCAGGATGAGCAAAACCTTCCAGATGGAACAACACCAAGGCTTCAACAAACTGAAAGCCACTGTGTGACACATGACAAGGAAATTAGATGGTTTCGTAGCTGTACTGCGTAGAAAGACTTAAAAAGAAGAAAGGGAAAGAAAAAGAAAGATGACCATTACCTGCACAATCCCTATTCTGTCTGACAGAAATACAGTTATGAATATTGGAAAAATCCGCAACAAAATCAGATGAGTTCAGATTATGCAGCAGACTGGCTTTTTCTGAGTTATCTGGATTCTTCAGACTTGCGGACTGTTTTTTTCTCTCTTTTACTTTCCTGGATTTTGCACAAATTTAGTTCTAGAAAAATGGTATCATTGACTACTCCAGCTGTTTTGGACTACAACTCCCAGCACTATTGACCATGCTGGCTGGCTCCTACTAGAAAGGCTTTCTTCCATTGCTGGTAGCATCAAAGAACAATTTATAAAAAACAGGAGTAGGGAGAGAAAAGGATGAAGAGCATCCGTTCTTTGGTCCATGTCCATCAGATTATTCAAATGAAATGCCCCTATGTCTAGAAAATTCACTGCTTATTAAAGTGTGTGTTTCCAATATCTTAGACCGGATCAAATATGGATCTACTCAAGCTTCAGGTGCTATGTTCTACTTCAGCCAAAATTGGGTACATTTCCTAAGGCTCTAGAGAGTGTTGCTTGAACAGAATATCATGTGACCACCTGGCTCTATTTCACAGCTTAACCAGTAATGCAAACCCTAGGCCATATTTGGAATATATATATATATAAAAATAAAGGCTAAATAGCCCTTATCAAGTGTTATCTAACCTAGGCTGACCATATGAAAAGGAGGACAGGGCTCATGTAACTTTAACAGTTGCAGAGAAAAGGGAATTTCAGCCAGTGTCATTTGTATGCAATTCGTACCTGGTGAAATCCCCTCTTTATCACAGCAATTAAAGTTGCAGGCACTATACTAGAGTGACCAGATACAAAAGAAGGCAGGGCCCCTGCAGCTTTAACTGTTGTAATGAAGAGGAAATTTCACCAGGTACGAATTGCATACAAATGATGCCGGCTGAAATTCCCTTTTCTCTACAACTGTTAAAGTTACATGAGCCCTGTCCTCCTTTTCATATGGTCAGCCTATCTAACCCACACTCATCATCACTATTGGGAGGATAGTAATGCTACAATAGCTATTATTAAGAATTTATACAATTCTCAGGTCAGCAGTGGGCCGTCCAAAAATTATAGCCTGATAGATGATTCCTTGGCTTAGCTGCTTTTTGTTAAAAAAGAAAGAAAGAAAGAAAGAAGGAAGGAAGGAAGGAAGGAAGGAAAGAAAGAAAGAAAGAAAGAAAGAGGGGAAAACGATGTGGTAAGTGCAAAGAAATAGATTCTCAGTTCAGTAAGATAGTGTGAATTGATATTGAGATGCCCAATATCATGAGATGATGTCCATTTGTATTCTCCTAAAATGGCCACTTGGATGAACACCTAAATGGGCTTCTTAGGAAAACCTAATATATGCCCAATGAACCATTAAATCTGAATTATTTCACAGCAATCTATTGTAATGGAGTCTTAAGAAGCAATCCTATGCATGCTAGCTGGAGATTGCTGGGAGTTGTAGGACTTTTTTTTCCCTATCGAAACATGCATAGGATTGCACCCTTACAGTTTTAAGTCATCAGCTGAAATTAGAATTGCATTCATGCTGCAATCCTAGGCACACTTATACTGGAGTAACTCAGTGCGGCTTACTTCTGAGTAGACAAGATTGCACTATTATTAAGATGTAATGGTTTTATTAATGTTTTTATTGAAACCTGTTAAAGTATCTCAAAAGCTTTTGAAACACTATTCTTGTTCTGTTTTATTGTAGGACTTCCTTTTTTTGGCTTTGCTATATAGTTGGCTCTCATTATCCCTACTAAAGTGTACGTAGAAAGAAAAAAATCTGGATTGCTCATTATTTTGAGAAACCCAGCAGAACAGAACCTTAAAAGGGAAGAGAAATGCCTTTCCTTGGGGAGAACTCCCTCACCAGCAACAGAATCTCAGAAAGAGTAATTTACACAATATGCTTTAAAAATGAGAGTGTGCACAATTTCCTGTCCCCAAAGTTTCAAGCCCAAGATGCTCAAAAGAGCAATAGTTTATGATCTATCATCTCTGTATGTAAAGTGGGAGACCAAAACAGCTTATGCTAAGGAAGGTTCCTGGGAATTTGATCTATTTATCTCTTTAGCCAGATGTGGCTGAAGCTCCTAGCACTCACAGTGCCTGAATGTTGGCAGTGTGTCAACAGTTTGCTGCTCCTTGATAGCACGCTCATTACGGCAGACATGGATGGATCTTGCTAGCAAGTCCACTGTGATAAGTGAATATCCTTCCTTGTATCCTTGCGTAGCCTCCCGAACGGCGTGGCCTCTCACAAAAATATGTGACTAACCATATTTAAAGAGAAAAATTTAAAATGGTGTTCAATATATTTCACATGGCACTTGAGGATATTCTTACCTAACCATACTCTACTGTATCATTGTGCTAATTTCATTAACTTGGGGGAGTAATTTTGTGGCCAGGCTGGAAACTATACAGACCACAAGATGGGTGGGTTGTAGTAACCAGCTCTGAAACAGACACGCCTGACCTTATTTTATATTTTGATAATGTCCATAAAACCTTGGTGTATCACTATTATACCACTGACTGCACTGGTTGAGATACTCGGTTGGTTGGTTGGTCATCACACCCCTGTGCAATCATTCAAGTTGGCTAACCGTCTTTGTGCATGCACACTTATTTCCACTACATTTAAAAAGCGTACTATAATTTAGATTTATGGCGGGGGGGGGGGCTTAAACACTAAAACAATCTTATTTATTCAACAGGCCCAATTCCCATTCCAGACTGCTATATCCATACAAAATGTCAAAGAGTAGTGCTTTCTAGTCATCTTCCTTCAGAGTCGTTTATACTAGGATCATTTGCGGGAAAACATTTAATATTCTAATTTACTGCTTAGGTCCCTAGTGGCTACCTGTAACAAAACAGATTTTGTCAGATGATTCTAAATTCCGAGGAGCACAAAGGACATGCTTCAGACCCTTGTAGCTCCCAGCGTGCACAGTTTCGTCATGCAGAGGAAAGGCTGGAGCAAAGCCGGGTGGCACCCAGCCAATGCAAACCACCATCAGTCTAAACACAGCACAGCACAAACACCACATTCTGACACTTATTTGCTACTGGGGAGTACCTTTCAAGCACAGGAGTCTTTTAAGTGAGTTTGATATACACCAAAAACTGCAGGCATGGTACGTATATTGTGATCAGGGGTACAACTACAAAGGGCCATTAAAGGGAGAGATGGACGTGCAGAAAGGCCTTCTGAACCAACGTTCTGAAAGCCAGGCCTATAAATCTACAAGGAAGGACTTAAAGAGGTATCCTGGTTGCCAACAGACCTGAGCGCCCACAGATCCCACTGGGATCACTATGGAAGTAAAATAGCTTAGAAGAGCAGCTTTACCTTTTATAGTACTTAAAATATGTTGCTCTGTGGTGAAGGTCCATGATAAACCTCAGAGAGAAGCTTATCAGTCATAGACAGGCTCTGCTAAGAAAGTATAAACAAAAACTGTAATTTATCCCTGCAAGTTCCTAACCACAGCCAAGGGCAACAAAGACCAGTGGTTAAGGCAACCAAGGATCTGCTTGTATGTTTGTTTATTTGCTGGAAAATCTTGCAAGCATTTGTACAGTATGGGAATCAGTAGGAATGAAATACTTGCGCATCATAAATACATAAATAAAAAGGGGATTATTTCTCCCCCTGATTGTTCTAAAGTAAACTATGGTTAAACATAGATGAATTTCTTTGGAGTTCAGCCTAAGTGGGTGATTTCAATGTATTTGTTCCCTTTCCTCCCGTCTAATCCAGATCCACTGAATGGAATAACCATAAAAAACACTTTTATTCATTGTTTTTAATGAAATATTTGTGTAAAAATAATAATAAATCGTTTATGCATTTTTCAGTTATACAAAATTCGCACTACCTAAACCCATACATTAACCAAAATGCTGTTAGATATCAATATCCACATTTCCCCAATGTTTTCGATCCAGGTTCTCATGTTAAAAAAATAATAATGTGTACAGAACTGTGCACAGTACAGATTGCTGTGCAGGAAAAATGCCTGCAAAAATACATATAATCTGAAAAAGTGTTAAAGACACACACAAAAGGCATACGTTTTGAGAAATGCACACACAAATATGTAAGAATGTTTGTGTGGACTTTTTAAGGAGTTTGCAGACAGATGCAGAAACAGGCTGGAATGGACGTAATTTTGGGAAAATGAGCAAAGGTGAACTTGACAGATTCGTCCATCCCTAGCGAATGGAGGATCAGGTGACCCCCGTGACTCGTTCCAATGATACAATTCTATGGCTCTTCAAACAGTCTCTCCACGGTGTGACTTGCTCGCTGCCTCAAACAAAGATGAGGAGGAAAGGGAGAAGTCACCACACAGCAAGCCATCCTCTTTAGCTGTTGTGGCTCTCTTCTCAAAGAAGAAGAAGAATTCCCCTGGATAATTGCTCCAGTAGTATCAGTTTGCTCCAGCAGCAGCTTGTCAAACCTTATTAGTAAGATGTGGGAAACTGCTGCTAGAGCAAATTGATCAACGTGCGAGTGACTTACACATCTCCAGGCACTGCTTCCAGATCTTGTTTGGATGTGTGGAAGATATCACCTCCGGCAATATGAGGAATATGTGTATCTCCACCTCCTTTCAAACAACACCAAGAAGCTGTCACAGAGGAAGCATGAGACTTTTGTCTGTTTACCTCAGTATCAGTGTTCATTCTCTACAGTCTTGGAATTCGTATTTTCAAACACCCGTAAGTTAAAAAACACCAATCCAGTTCTGACATCATTTCTGTAGAGAGGTTGTTTCCACAAATCCAGTTCCCCCACCCATACTGCACTGGTGCTGTCTATGACCCAGGTAAACTGATTTCTGAATGAAGATTGGTTCACACACTCACTTGCTTACTCTGATAAAATATTTCTCAGCTGGATGTTTGAATTATCCACATTGAAAAGCATTGTGTTAGACCATGTTTGCATCAAGCAAATCAGGCAGAAACGAGGTAAACTGTACTACTTCAGACACTGGGAGAAGATCATTTTTTTGTCCCCTTACATTAAAAATAGAAACTGCAAACTAACATTTTAGGGAACTGGCTGGGCTAGAAACTTTCCCGATGTTCTAATTTGTTTTAAGTACAGAGGGTTGTTGCTGTTATTCTTACCAGGGGAGCATCAAAAGTGGAACCTCCACCTGTACCCTGAAATGGTACAATCCACTCTACCACTTCATTCTGTTACATGTGAGAGCCAGTGTGGTGTAGTGGTTAGAGTGCTCGACTAGGAGTCAGGAGATCCAGATTCTAGTCCCCACTTGGCCTTGGAAGCTCACTGGTGATTTCAGGCCAGTCACAGACTCTCAGCCCAACCTACCTCACAGGGTTGTCGTTGTGAGGATAAAATGGATAGGAAGAGGGTTATGTATGCTGCTTTGGGTTTCTTGGAGGAAAAAAAGGTAGGATATCAATGTAATAAATAAATCCAAAGACTAAGCTTTAAAGTTTTCATTATCACCCGATGTCAGTTCAATCTGTGATGATCAATCAGTGACGACTCCTTCAAATTTGCAAGTCACATCTTAGTGCCCCAATCCATGAGTGATGCAGGTACACAGGTGACCCAGCAGCTTAAAAATGTTGGCAAGAGGGATATCATGCTGCTAATTTCATCTTCTAAATATATCAATGAAAGTGAATCTCGATGTTTCTGCTTTATCTTAAGTAATGCCTAAGGGGTCTTGAATAGTTTTGATAATCTAGTGGAGACTCCTTATTAAAAACATGGAGAAGGGTGAGATATGGTAATATATGTTTGAGTAAATGTTCTTAGGCATGCGTATGCATATGAGCGCGCACACACACGCTGGCAACGTTTCAAAAATGTTTTTGAAAACCATGATTAAGCATGAGAGACTACTGCAAAAGGTCAAACCCTTTGGCCAGTTAAACCTACACATAGTTCAATAGGTATAATCGAGATGAGACCATAGTTAAGTGAAGCATGACTTCACTTGGAGCTTGTTGTCATAATACATGGGGAAAGAAGGAAAGAGATGTACCATTTGCTTACATTCTAGCTAGATGGAGGGCAAAAGTCCAACTGATATTTGTCATATTATATTACTTTTCCGCTACAAGAGGTCACACATGCTGACAAACTCAGTTTATTAAAAGTAAACCATGTAACAATGGGAGGTAAGGTGATTAAATCCTTCTGATGAGGCACAGCATACTGGGCTGTTTCTTCGCCCAATGGAGGCGATGGGGGTGGGGAGGCAGACGGGTTCAAGACAAACTTATCAGCTGAATTGTACAAATATATATATCTCCACGATGATAAACTGACCTTCTTTACATTTTTGTTTAAGTCAACCAAGCTGAGCAGAAAAATGTGGTCCTTAGCGCCGAGCAGCAGGCGACCCCTTTCTTCGTCAAGCAGCAGGGTTCGAAAATCCAGCCCCTCTGCCGAGCCCGAGAATGGAACACAGCTGTTGGAAAGCAGCAAGTCTGTGAGAGAATGAAGACAACCTTTAGAATCAGAAATGTACACACACACAGCTCGCTGGTGTCTTCTATAAATATATGCACCCAGCAAGATCTTCACTGGTTGAAATAACCCACCGGACTAAACAGTATTTCTTCCTAGAGCATGAGGCAGGGTAGGAGTGGGGTGTGGTAGATGAATATTAGCACAGTACAGGGTATGTGTGTGTGCTTTTAATGAAGTCCATACATGTATTTTGGCCCTTATAAGGCTTTATGGGCTAAAAATGTCAAGAGATTAGAGCACATTCTTTACCAGGAAAAGTTAAGGGTTTGGGGGCTTTCTAGTTTAGAAGCATTATGATTGCTGCATACATAAGGCCAGTCCTACACACACATACACGCCATGGAAACTCAAGGCACTTAACAGGGCTGGCCAAGACACAGTATTGCCCGAGACAAAGGACAAGGGCCAGATCTACATCTTTGGTCATCTTGCTACGATCCCATCATCATGATGCTAAGTCCCTCTTGCACATTTAGACCTCGCAGAACTCTCAATGATATCCATCGCGGCATTTTGGATAATACGGAATAAAAAAATGTGAAATGACACTAGAAAAGCAGTGTATGAAATATGTAATGTGCCCCAACAGTTATCAGTGCACTTCAATACTGATAAAAAAGCACCAGTGTAGATCTAGCCAAGACAGCAGCTCTCCCACGTTCCACGTACAGAAATGGGCCAGATAGATAAATGGCTGTTGTTTCAATTCTGCTGACAGGAGGGCATCCTCCACTGACTAGGGGTCAGCACACTAGCTTAGGGGACACAGGATAGGCTACATGGCACACACAGCTCTGTCTCCCAACATCTCATCACTGCTCATCACCAACCAGGCATCTGCTACCTAAGATAGCTGCTCCACTCCACATAATGACAGGGCTGGCCCTGGATAGCACCTAATTCCAGGCCAGTTATCCTGGTGCCCATGGCAGGTTCTAGAAATCCCCAAAGCTAAGTGTTTGTGACTTTCTAGTATTTTATTTTGGGGCCATAAAAATGCAATAACAATGCATTAAATAACAGGAAAGCTGCTCCCTTTCATGATTCCCAAAACCCCACCCTATATAATGGAAGGGGGACAACCCCCTTTTTAATAAAAACCAGGGTCACCCTGTGAAATTGACAGACAGACTGGCAAAAGTTAGTTTCTCTTCACAATGGAATTCACAACTACTTACATTTGAAAAGTGCTATAACATTCAGTGCTTATTATTAGCCACATCACCTAGCTGAAGGCAACATGGTTGAAAAGGTGCTATACTATGATTGCTTCAATGTTCAAATCTCCCCAAAGCCATGAAGCACACCCAGCCTGCAGTCCTAAACACTCTTACTAGGGACTAAGCCTCACTGAACACAGTGTGGCTTCTGAGTAAATATGCAAAGGGTTTGGCTGTACATGACCCTGGCCAGACATTAACTTCAGTCTAACCTACTTCACAAGGCAAGTGGGATGTATCTAATGTTAGCCTAACCTAAGTCCCATTTCTTTCAATGTATCTACTGGAAGTAGGAATAACGTCTGATAAAAATGGATAAAATGGAAGCATGTGAAGAAGTAGATGAAGGCAAGAAGCATTAAGAGATAGACAGACAGACAGACAGACAGACAGATTAGATAGTAGGAATGTGTATCGTCTCGGTCCAGTGTCCGATAACAAACCGATAAGGATGTTATCGGACATCCGATGACCGATAACGATTATTCCCAAAGGAGGCCCTATCTGATTGGATCCGATATCCATATGTTCAATAACTATCAGACATATCGGATATTCGGACCACCATTTCAGGTGTTTTCCAAATAGGCTTGTACTGGGGGAAAGAAAGCTTTTCCCCAATGCAAGTCTATGGGGAAAAACACTGAGCCAGCACACCCTCCTCCCCCCATTCGCACTCCTTACCTGCCCCTGCCACCTCCACCGCCGCCACTGCCAGTCCGTAGTACTGCTAGGCTGACCAGTTAAAATCCAGGTCAGGGCTCCTGTAACTTTAACAGTTGTAGAGAAAAGGGAGTTTCAGCCAGGGTCATTTGTATGCAGTTAGTTCCTGGTGATATTCCCTCTTCATCACAACCGTTAAAGTTGCAGGCACTATACTAGAGTGACCATATACAAAAGAAGGCAGGGCCCCTGCAACTTTAACTGTTGTGATGAAGAGAGAATTTCACCAGGAACTAATTGCATACAAATGACACTGGCTGAAATTCCCTTTTCTCTACAACTGTTAAAGTTACAGAAGCCCTGACCTGGATTTTATCTGGTCACCCTAGCTAAACAGGCTTTGTGGCCTGTTCGTCAGTACATGCCTGTTCGTTATCACTCAGCATGTCTCTGTACGGATGAACAGGCTGCAAAGCCTGTTGAGCAGTACTACGGACCGGTGTCGGCATCGGGGAAGGCCGCAGATAAGCAGGGCGAGTGGGGGGGAAGGGAGGGAGGGGTCCCCAGGGGTCCCCTTTACCTGCAGCCTTCCCTGCTGCCTCCGGCGGTCCGTAGTACTGCTAAACAGGCTTTGCGGCCTGTTCGTCAGTACAGAGACGCGCCGAGTGATGACGTCATCACTTGGCGCTTCGCTGTACTGAGGAACAGGCCAGAAAGCCTGTTTAGCAGTACTATGGACCAAGCGGGCAGCAGCGTTGGATGGCAGCGGTGGCAGCTGCAGGTAAGGAGCGTGAGTGGGGGGAGGGAGTGCGAGTGGGGGGAGGGAGGGAGGGAGGGAGGGAGTGCCAGCCCAGTGTTTTTCCCCATAGACTTGCATTGGAGGAAAGCTTTCTTTCCCTCAATGCAAGCCTATGGGGAAAACACCAGAAATGGCAGTTCGTAATCGGATCGGAACTTCCGATATTTATCGGATATTGGATCCGATCAAATCCAGGTACCCCTCCCCGATATGATTGGATCTGATATTTTTAATATCGGAAATTCTGATTCGATTCTGATATTTCCAGCCTTGCACATCCCTATTAGACGGACAGACAGACAGACAGACAGATAGAGCCTCCATGTTTAGAAGCACTATACTTCTGCGTATCAGATCCAGGAAAAAGAAGAAAGCAGTCTCATTTATGCTCACTGGTCCTATGGGCTTTCCAAAGGCAGCAGGCTGTCTATAGCTGCTGCCAAAAACAGAATGCTGGATCAGACATTGCTTGATCTAATCCAGCCAAATTACTCTCAAGCACTTTCACAGGGGCAAAAGTTGCTGTGAATCATTGCAGGAGGACCTTCCGCAACCTGAACTTCATTCTTTCCTGTGTATACAGGTCACTGCAGTTACATTCCCAACAGCAGCTGTCACCTGCAGATCGCTGCAATACACATTGGAACACGCCTGTTCAAAGAACTAGTTGCTGTGGTTTGGGATGAACCTTCCTTCTTGCTCTTTGCATTGTTCATATGAATAGGTCACTTGTGCGAGCTGTAAAATGTCCACACAAATGGCAGGTGGCCACTCTGTTCAATTGATGTGGTAGACATGAAGGGAATCAGATCGGAAAACAGTTTGAACTATAGTCACATTTCAGTGTTCCATCCGTGCAAGTGCTGTGTGCACCTGTGGGGTTTTGTACTTTCCTGAAATAGCAATTTCTCCCCGCTGAGTTTAAAAAGAAGTTTGCAGTTCAATCAGAGGATGGGAGAATCTCCCCAGCTGTTGTGATTCCAAGCCCTCCCGCTGAGATGTCAGGCAAGAAAGAGATCTGCCATGCAATCCACAAAGCCTTCTTCAGTAAATAGACATCTCTTCAGACCTGAAGCAAGTGTGACTGCTATCCTCTAAGCTTAATCTCTACCTATAAAGTGGAAAGTATGCCTGTGTCACATATGTCCGAAAATGTTTACCCACTTCCAGAGGAGTTAGAAACTTGACACAGTGACACAGTGATAGGTCTGGCTGTACAAGGTACCAGAAAAATCTAAAACACAAATTTTGGAGTTTAAAGTACTTTTAAAGAATTTAATAAAAACCTTTGTTTATGCCTACAACTCCCAGCATGCATTGGACAGGAGGCCAGACTTACTGGCCTTTGGTGGCCATTGTGAGTACACAGGCGGGTAGCTGCTACGTGTCTTTCAAAACCTGACTCTCGAACAGTCAACCCAATTCCACTTAAAAGGAAACAACTAGGGATGTGCACTGGATCGGACCCGATCCACGATCCGAGTCCGGTCCAGTGGGAAATCGGATAAATTATCCGATTTCCGATCCCGCAGCTGGATCGGCCGATCCAATCCGAACCGGTCCGAAAAAGCTCCGAACCGGTTCGGCGGATCGGCGGATCGGCGGGCGCCCACTGGCGCCCACCGCCGCTTCCATTGGCGGGCGCCAGCGGGCGCCCGCCGATGAAAGTGGACAGCGGGGGGGGGGAGGAGGGGGGCACTTACCTTCTCGGCCCGGTGGCTCCCGTCCGGCGCCGGCGCCTACTACTACTAGCAGGCTCCGCGGCCTGCTCTAGGGTGGCGCGCCGGGTGATGTCATCACCCGGCGCGCTACTCTAGAGCAGGCCGCGGAGCCTGCTGGTAGTAGTAGGCGCCGGCGCCGGACGGGAGCCACCGGGCCGGGAAGGTAAGGAGGGGGTGCGTGGAGGGGAGGAGGGGGCGCGCGGAGGGGGGAGGGGGGCCCTTACCTTTCCGGCCCGGCGGCTCCCGTCCGGCGCCGGCGCCTACTACTCCCAGCAGGCTCCGCGGCCTGCTCTAGGATGGCGCGCCGGGTGATGTCATCACCCGGCGCGCTACTCTAGAGCAGGCCACGGAGCCTGCTGGAAGTAGTAGGCGCCGGCGCCGGACGGGAGCCGCCGGGCCGGAAAGGTAAGGAGGGGGTGCGTGGAGGGGAGGAGGGGGCGCGCGGAGGGGGGAGGGGGGAGGGGGGCCCTTACCTGCCCGGCCCGGCGGCTCCCGTCCGGCGCCGGCGCCTACTACTCCCAGCAGGCTCCGCGGCCTGCTCTAGGATGGCGCGCCGGGTGATGTCATCACCCGGCGCGCTACTCTAGAGCAGGCCGCGGAGCCTGCTGGAAGTAGTAGGCGCCGGCGCCGGACGGGAGCCGCCGGGCCGGAAAGGTAAGGAGGGGGTGCGTGGAGGGGAGGAGGGGGCGCGCGGAGGGGGGAGGGGGGCCCTTACCTTTCCGGCCCGGCGGCTCCCGTCCGGCGCCGGCGCCTACTACTCCCAGCAGGCTCCGCGGCCTGCTCTAGGATGGCGCGCCGGGTGATGTCATCACCCGGCACGCTACTCTAGAGTAGGCCGCGGAGCCTGCTGGAAGTAGTAGGCGCCGGCGCCGGACGGGAGCCGCCGGGCCGGAAAGGTAAGGAGGGGGTGCGTGGAGGGGAGGAGGGGGCGCGCGGAGGGGGGAGGGGGGCCCTTACCTGCCCGGCCCGGCGGCTCCCGTCCGGCGCCGGCGCCTACTACTACCAGCAGGCTCCGCGGCCTGCTCCAGGGTGGCGCACCGGGTGATGTCATCACCCGGCGCGCTACTCGAGAGTAGGCCGCGGAGCCTGCTGGAAGTAGTAGGCGCCGGCGCCGGACGGGAGCCGCCGGGCCGGAAAGGTAAGGAGGGGGTGCGTGGAGGGGAGGAGGGGGCGCGCGGAGGGGGGAGGGGGGCCCTTACCTGCCCGGCCCGGCGGCTCCCGTCCGGCGCCGGCGCCTACTACTACCAGCAGGCTCCGCGGCCTGCTCCAGGGTGGCGCGCCGGGTGATGTCATCACCCGGCGCGCTACTCGAGAGTAGGCCGCGGAGCCCGCTGGTAGTAGCCGCCGGCGCCGGACGGGCCGAGAAGGTAAGTGGCGGGGAAGGGGGCTTACCCCCCCCCTGGAGCCGTCCGCTTCTATCCGCTGGCGCCCGCGGGCGCCAGCGGATGGAAGCGGGCGGCCCCAGGGGGGGTAGGGAGCGCGGGGGAGGGGGTTTACCTGCCGGGGCCGTCCACAGCGGACGGCCCCGGGGGGGGGGAGGGAGTTAGGCCCCCCCTTACCCACCCGCCGCCATTTTTTCCTCATAGACTTGCATTGCAATGCAAGTCTATGGGGAAAAAAATGGCGGCCGATCCAAAAATGTACGATTTTTGGGTCGGGATCGGACTCGATCCGGTCCAGGGGGCCTCCGATTTTGTCCGAACCGGTCCGGGACAAAATTGGAGGTCCCGATCCGGGTCCCGATCCGATCCGGGGGGTCCGTGCACACCCCTAGAAACAACCCACATGAATGGGCTACGTCCATTTGCGGTGCCTCCTCCCGCCCTCTGTGTGGTTTTAAAATTGTGACTACTACAGCATGACTTTGAGGGACCAAACATGCTCAAAGGCACTTCACCCTGATATTGCTGTTTTCTCAGAATCTGGGGGAAACAAGCGCACAACTTTTGCCCTTAAGAGGGAGTGAGGAAGGGGAGGCACTCTGCGCATGCCCAGAAACAGACCCAACAAAGGGGGGGGAGTGCCCGGCCCAGCCCTTCAGTACAAGCTCCAGATGGAGCATTTGGTGAGTGAGAAGCACAGGCCAAGGCAGTCCCAGCAGGATTGGCTGGAGCTGGGTGCATTCACTGACAGCTGCTTACATCCCCTCCTTGGTGATGCTACCCCTTCACGCTCTATCGAGGAGCAGCACTGGCAACAAAAGGATGTCTCAGGGGATGTGGGCACCTGCGGGCTGCCAAATGCATGCTGGGAGGTGAAGTACTGGTATGTAGAACGGTTGATTTTAAATAAAGTAGGGGTTAGCAAACCAGGTCACTATCTCTCAATCCTAACTCAGCCCCCACTTTCCTGAGCTCACCTTCTAACTGACTTTCCCCAACTGTCATTCACACAGGTATCAGTCATTCCTCCATTCACTCTTCTGTTTCAATAGTAAAGTCAGGCTTTTACATAAAAATCATGAACTTTATCCAGTAATTCTTGCGTCTGTCTTGGAATGTTGTGGTTTAGTTATAACAGGGGGAAAATCCGCAGCATAAAAAATCTCATCAAGTTAAAAGGCCCTGGAATATATATATACATATATATATTAAAAAATCACTTGGTACTTAAAAGCCATTAATGCAGTCACCAGGCCAGCCCACCTGGGAAAAAGAAATCCTCAAACAGGGTGCCACAACTAAGAAGGCCCACTCTCCCACTACACCTCAGATGTATTCAAAGATTAACATCATTCAGAGAGCTAGGCTTGTGCCTACAACTCCCAGCATGCCTTGGGCAGGAGGGAAAACTTATCGGGCTTCGGCGGCCATTATCTGGAAGTAGCTTGCCAACCTGGGCCTGAAGTGAGAGTGCCTAGCCTGGCTGCCTTGGTAACTAGGCGCCATCAAGAGCAGAAGGACAGGAGGTCACAGCTCTGGCCCTGTCACTGATGGCAATGGCCAAGCTACCCGTGAGTCAGCCAGCCAGCTCCCTTAGTGTAGTGTGGACTGGCTCAGCCAGACTTCACTTCCCATGAGCTTCAGCAGCAGGACTCCTATTGGGCAAATCAGGCACCACAGCAAAAGGCATGCCGGGGGTTGTATCATAGAATCATAGAATAGTAGAGTTTTAGTTTTTTGTTTTCTGTAGGGGACAAGGAAAATCATGGTGCCAGCATCAGAGTGGCCCTGGCCATGTGTTGAAGGTGTGAAAGAGGGAGTGGGGAAGAAATTAATTTAATTTGTTTTGAAGTTACCTCACAGGCCTAGGACTGCCCTACCTTGCAGGGTTGTCATGAGGGTGAGAGAGGAAAAAAATAAATGAATTTAATTTGTTTAAAAGTTAACTCACAGGCCTAGCACTGGCCTGTGTTCTGGCTGCTTTCCTTTTTTCATAATAATTACTGCATCCACTGAGATCCACTTCCCTACTATATGTTATTCGGATATCTCTGCAATGCCAGTTGTATTTTAGGCTTGCATCTTTTTTAGCTGGTAGAAAGGGTGTTGTGTGTCCTGATTGTTTTTGAAGTTTAGATGGCTGCTCCAGCCAAAGCACGATGGGAGGTGTAGGCATTTGAGGTAAAACAAAAAATGTGGTTTATCACGAAGCTCTAATTTAAAATACAGTTCTTATTAACACAATTCTCCATTGATTCTAACAAGTCAATTTACTAACTCAACCGAACTAAAACAAACAAACAAACAAACAACCTAAGGATGAATAAGTTACAGAGAAATTTATTATCAAATAAATGTTATAAACATTATTCAAGGACCCGAGCAATGCCGGGCATATCAGCTAGTAAGGCTAATAAAGCAAGGCAGTTGCCAATCGACTAAAAGGACAGTATCCCATGGTGTCTTTAACTGAACACCTCTTCAGGGCGGGTCTTCAAGTTGTAACATCTGGTAAGTGGTTAACCTAGCAGATCCCCTCCCACCTTCTCTTAACTCTGCCAGCTTGACCCTGCTGTGGACCTGTCAATTCCGATGTTCCCTCCCACTCCAACAAAAACTGAGTTCCCAGAGGCAGGGATGATGATCTCTGATCCTGGGCCTCCTGTCCGCTAAGCTCCTGGGAAGATTCCTCCTTGACTCCTGGAGAGACTTGGAGAATTTCCTCCCCCGCTTCGTATCTTAGCTTGTCTTCTTCTTCCTCCAATTTGGGACACACACTAGGGAGACCGGCCCTTACCTTGACATCAGCCCTGCTGCCAACGCTGTCTGATGCTAGGCAGGTCTTTTCGGTGGTTGCGCCTTTCTTACTGAATTCCATCCTCAGAGAGGTGTGGCTCTTCTAACAGTGCAATCCTAAAGATGCCTACTCAGAAATAAGCCCCATTTCATTCAGTGGTATTGGCTCCCAAATAATTAGGTATAGAGTTTCTGTCTCAAGACCAAAACAGACATTATTTTAAATATGAGTCTAGCAGCTATGTCTTTCCCGTTTTTACTTTAGAATAGGCACAGAGAGACCAATCTGTACCTTAAAAGCCCCCTTATCACACATGCTGCAGTCCTGATTGAGGACCCTCTCTAGAGTAAAAATAAGGGGGTGGGGTATGTAACTGCTACACACAGATTTAAAGTAATGTCTTTCAGGCTTTAAGAATGTGTAGTTCTTATTCTAACACCATCTAAAAGTAAACTTTCTTGGATGTAAGGCCAAAGGGTGCCCACAACTTTAATTCAGAAAAAAAAATGTCTTTGCTATCAAACGTTTGAGAACCGTTGCTCCACGTGAACATTCCCCACATTGGCTAGACATGGCACGGCAATCGCTTGAGTCAATCTTATGTCATGGAGAGGGTCTTTGACTTAAAGCAGACAGTCCTGGAGTCTCCCTGGGGAGCCATGAAGCTCAATGGATAACCTTCAGGTCACTCAGTCTCTCTCAGTAACTCACTGGTTTGTTGTGACGATAGAGTAGGGCTAAACCTTCCTAAACAGAATGTATCCATCTAGTGCTAGTTGATATTAGGGCTGAGCCAAAATCCTCTGACCCAATAACCACCCCCTGTTTACAGATGGTGAATGGGTGTGGCTATATCAGTAGCACTGTTAGTACATTTAAAAGGCAAGGGGGCAGGAACACCACTGCAGGGGGCAGTTTAACATTCTATTAGCTGTTAGAAGAACTGAGAGCTGCCTTCCTCTCCCACAAAACAATTAGTAAGGTTTCAACCACGGGCAGAAAGGGCCTGCTCATGCCAGACAAATTCCTACGTCAGTGGTTGTTAATCTTTCTATCTTGACGGAGTCATTTTGTTATCTGTCCTGCAGTGGAACCGTTGCTTATTGCAAAGGATCCTGGGGACAAATTCTATGGTACACACTCAGTTTGCACGTGATACTGCTGGACCTCATTGTCACTCTACTCTAGGGTGACCAGATAAAATCCAGGTCAGGGCTCATGTAACTTTAACAGCTGTAGAGAAAAGGGAATTTCAGCCAGTGTCGTTTGTATGCAATTAGTTCCTGGTGAAATTCCCTCTTCATCACAACAGTTAAAGTTGCAGGGGCCCTGCCTTCTTTTGTATATGGTCATTCTAGTATAGTGCATGCACATTTAACTGTTGTGATGAAGAGGGAATCACCAGGAACTAATTGCATACAAATGACACTGGCTGAAATTCCCTTTGCTCTACAACTGTTAAAGTTACATGAGTCCTGACCTGGATTTTATCTGGTCACCCTACTCTACATCAACTGAGGATGCAGCCCCAAACCTTCCCTGCAGACATGTATTGTTGAAGAATATCATGGTGGGCAACCTATCCACAATTTCTGATCTTGTCATTAGAACCCCTGAGAAGTTCCAAGAGAGACTCAGCATTACTTGGAACACTGTGCTTTATACAATACAAACTGCATGCCGGAAAATGTGTTCTATGCTATAATGTGTCATGCATACACGCATGCCTTTTTTTATTATTCATGTCTACACTGCCCCCACCAATAGGATGACCAGATTTTGAGAACCAAAATCCCGGTCCCCCCCGCCACCCCCCCCCAAAACAACCCCCCCCGCGCGCCCGCATGCCCGCCCCCCCGCCCGCCCTGCGCAGCCCGCCCGCCCCGCCCCGCCCCGCCAGCCCGCCTTTCCCCACCCGTCCGTGCCGCCCGCACCGCCCACCCCCCTGCGCCGCTCCACCCCACCCACCCGCACGCCCCCGTCTGCGCCGCACCGCGCCGCCCCACCCGCCCGCGCCGCCCGCCTCGTGCTCCTTACCTGCTGGGGCGTCCACTTCCCTCCGGTGCTCAGAATCTACTGAGAAACAGGCTTCCTGGCCTGTCTCTCAGTAGCGCGCCGGGTGATGACATCATCATCCCGGGCCATCTGGTCACCCTACCCACCAAGCGCATATGCCAACTGGAAAACGACACAGAAAAATCAATAGACATGTGTCGCATTGTCAGGCATCTCCTGCAGTTTTACTACATGCAAGTGAAAGGTAGGATGGGCAATTGTCTCGTGTGACAGAGCCATAAAAAGGAAATAATTAACTCCATCCCTCAAGAGCATTGTCTATTTCAAGACAAAGGGGGGCAAAGAGCAGGAAATTGTGAATATAAACACATGATTCTGCCTTACATCGAGTACTGTCTAATCTGATTGGCAGTAGCTGCTTTCTAAGATCTCTGGAAGATGTTTTTGGCTTTTTGGTTTTTTTCCTAGGCGTGTCTCCTGAGATCCTTTAAATTAGAGACGCCAGAGATGGAAGCATCATGGAAAGCGTATGCTCTGCAGGCAACCTATTGGCCTTCCTGCAGTTATCTATTGCTGGTCAACTGTGGATTCTAAAGTGGCAGGGCCCATTAACAGTAATTCACAGAGTAAGAGAATGCAGGACTAGCCTAAGAGATGTTGCTGTCTGCCATTCCATGTACAGAAGCCAACTGGACTGGCTGCTGAATCTTACTTCAAGACTGGCAAATGGATAGCCTCCTACAACACACCCAAGGGCAGCAGGATATCTGCCACCTGAGACAATTGCCTCATACAGCCTAATGGTAGGGCTGGCCCTGAGCCAGTGTGACTGCCAGCTGGGAGAATTGCTCAGCATGACAACATTTTAAAAAAAAAACCTACATTACAGAAATGTAACAAATGTAGAGTGGGCAGATAATACAGTAGGAAAAGGAGAGATGTGGCTAACAGCACTGGGATTTCTAGGCTGTTATCAGGTATAATTTGCAGGATTTTCTTTCCAACGAAGGAAGAGATTAATGAACCTCTACAGGCTAGTGTATTTCAACAAGCCCATTGCTGTTTTAGTCTCCAGACTCTCTCCTGGGCGCAGACATTGAATCAAATCATGTCTGACTCTGTGAGGTCGAGTAATGAGGATGGGCAGGAACCCAGCTACTTTGCACCTCCAACCCAATGCTTGAAACTGGGCACTCAAAGTTTGTGGTTCCAACTTTCACATCCCATAAAATGCCTCCAAAACATAATGTGTTCTTGGACTACAACTTTTTTAGGCTCACCAGCAATGGAAGAAAATGGAAAGTGTAAAGGGCAAAAAATGGCTCACAGTTAAAATGAAAGAATGGAATGACAGAAGATTAAAGTTTATGTCTAGGTTTCCTCGTGCTCAGTGCAATTCTAAAAACCTTTGAGCACACAACATTTCTGCTTCATCATGAGCTAAAGTCTACATTCATGGAAAGGCCAAATAGCAAATTATTTTAAACTTTAAATATGTAAAATATTTTAAATTATTTTAAATTTTAAATATTTTAAACTGGCTAAGGGAAGTGAGTTGCCTTTGGTTTAACTTGCCAGTTTTTGGTATTCTCTCTTTGTTTATATATTTGCACATTTAGCATAATATCTCGCTTGGAGGGGTTCTGTGCATGCATAGGACCCTGCTCTATGGTCAGGATTCAAGGTATCCTGACTATAGAGATGTGCCTAGAGATGTGAAGACCTGGAAATAAACAGGAAAAAATGGAAACATTTAGGGTGGTGGAAATATTTTCCCCCAGGGACTCTTTCAACTTTGGAAAAAGGGGGGATTCCCCCCACACACATTTTTTCCAAGTGTCCCCCATTTTTTTCCAGGCCTTCACATCTCTGAGTATGGCCAAGGGCTTAAGCATGCCCAGTGGGTTTTTGTTTTGTTTTTCATTCGTAGAAATAACTGCTTTTGAAAGATCACTCAGATTGTGACTTGTTACCTGGTTCAGGGCACAGTAGGGACACATGAACTAATTGTGCACTTCATCAGACCCCAAGCTATGTTTCAGTTTCAAATAGAAGCTCAATCCACACAACTCCAAGGCAGCGAGGAGAGATCTTGCATGCACTGCAATGCACCATCTTCCTTGAACATTGCGAGGTCACAAGGAAAGTCGGGATGCACATTCATGATCTAATTCTTAATTTGAAGTTTGAATCCACAGCTTAACTCCTTGCACACAGTTTACAGTGGAGAGAAAAGAAAATATATGGTAATGAGATATATAGAACCAGGTCTATTGAACATAATGACTTACTCATGTGACCTTTGGAAGGCAGATGTACTGAAATTTAGAAACAGCGGATCATTTAGACTTTCACCCAGTACTACTGATGGGATTAGAAACTGACCCATTACATTTTGGCAAAACATCTCTATGGCTAGTATGTGCTCCAAGTTACTCAGACTAACTTTTCTTGCTAAAGAGAATCATAGGCAAATGTCCCCCTTTATAGGTCAGTCCTTTGAGGGAAAAAAATGAAATAAGATAATAATTATCTACCGCATTTCTTCGATTCTAAGATGCCATCAGTTGTAAGATGCACCTTAATTTCAGTACCACCAATAGAAAAAAAAAGCTTTGATTCTAAGTGTGGGAAAATCGCCATCGATTCTAAGACACACCCCGTTTTTAGAGTCGTTTATATGGGGAAAAAGTGTGTCTTAGAATCGAAGAAATGGGTAAGTTATCAGAAGAACATGAAAGTCCACTAATATGATATGTCTGTTCTTCTCCTTTTAATTTATCTTGGCATATCTGCACTGCAGGCATACTGGTTTTATAGTCATTCCTTCTACACAGGGAGCTTTGGGAATTGTAGTTGAGGGGAAAGCAAAGATCTCTAACAGAGAATTGTCACAAACTAGTTTCCAAGATGATGATGATGATGATGTTATTTTGCGGGGGGAGCCATATCAGTTAAAACCATTTCGAACCTATATTCATTTGCAATATAGACATAATTATACTATTTCTCCTTCTCTCACCCCTTCCCCCTCTTCCAAATGACATGTTTTTAAGCAGATTGTTGTAGTGCTGTTGGTATGACTCACCCACAAGTCTAATTTAAAAGAAATTGTTTATTAGTTAGATCATGCTCTCATACTACACAGGAGAAGAACTAATAAGATTTAGGGATATTGATATAGTGAAAATTCTCTTCAATAGTTCTTTATCTAGACCTTGGTGGAATGTAAGTACGTTCTCGGTAGTTTACTCTCTCCCCAGTCTTTGGTAACCTACAGTAAGGATGGGGAAAAAGTAGATCTCCAGATCTCCAGATGTTTTGGACTTCCCAGCATTCCTGACCACTGCCCATGGTACTAGACCAAATTCTAAAAAATCTGGAGATCTATGTTCTGCCCACCCCTGACCTATAGCACATTGCCTAACTCCTACAGTAAAAAACTAAAGTCATTCAAAAAGTATGCTAATAGCACGATCCAAAACCTCCTCCATGACCATGAGATCCATAATCAATTTTAGTGTGTCATGTTTGCAGAATCCTGGTGGTGACAACAGATGGGTTGCTGGCAGAGTTGGTGGAGTTCTCGTTGCCAATGGTGGCAACATTGTTGAGGACTCCAGTTATGCAATGACATCTGGAAGTAATATTAAAGCTTGATGATGACAATACAATAACACGCATGAAGCAGAACGATATTGTTTAATGTTTTTGGTGTCACGTCCTGGGTGATGTAGTAAAATCCTACTATTGTCATAAAGGGAGTAACACAGCTAGATGATGACATACCCTAGTGTGAAACATATGGGTCCAGGGGGTATTTTTACCAAGCTCATTAATTGTCCCATTCTATTTTCTCCAACTATCTGAACATCTTAACACTCAGAGTGAAAAAGAATGATGATGATGATGATAGATTGGTCCAAAACTTCCTCCCTGACCATGAACACTTCCACTGTGGCATGTATGAGTAACCCTAATGATGGTGGCAGATGGGGAATTGGCAGTGCTGGAGCTGCCCTTGCCAATGGTGGAAATGTTATCGCAGATACAATTTTCAGCAATGACATCTGTAAATAATATTATGTCTCAATGTAGCCATTAGGATCACACACATAGAACAGAACAACATTGCACAATGAGGCACAGTATTTATTGGGAGTCGCTACATAAGTCCCTGTAGACAACATAATAAAGTCACACTATTGTTTGAAGTATCTTAAAACAGCGATGTGCTGAAATGCCCTTATGTGACACATTCATGTGATTATATTAGTGTGCCTCAGTGAAGGCGCTGCTAAGTAAAATCTGAATGATCACATTGAAAGAAGAGACACACATCTGGCATCCCAAGGCAGCTGTCGGGTCGCAGTGCCCAAGCATGGCCCACCAGTGCTGACCCCTGCACCTGGTCCTCCACATGGGGCAGCTTGGTCTGAAAGATTCCATTTTAAGTTTTCACAATGCCCTGGAGTGACACTAAGTGGGGCACACCATGGCATTGTGGGAAATCAAAATGGAAGTTCCCAGCCATCTTTGGAGTGCTGCTTCTTCCACCTCTGTAGAGTTAGTGGGGGGCATTTATGTAAGAGGATGCCCACTAGAGGGCCTGGACCTCCCTCAAACCTGGAGCCAGATTTGTGCACATGAACACACAGAGGCTAAAAACAAATCCAGTTTTTATGGAAGTCAGAACTATAAGCAGAGACTCGTTTTGGCTTGGCCCTACCAATAACTTTACAATATCCATTAGAGGTTCTCCACACAAGAGGATCACACAGCAGCTCCTTGCCTTCCCTGTCTCTGCCATGCAAAACAATAATTAACTCTTTTGATCAGAGCTGAGCAGAACTGATACTAATGACCTTCCACAAATAATGAACTTTAGACCTCTCTGAAGGAAAGCATTCCTTAAAAATAAAACACTTAGTTCTCCTTTACAGGAGCAGCATGGCCATTAACTCCATTCTCTTGAAACGCAACACAGGTTAACCCAAGTACAAAACAGTTCCTTTTGAGCATTACGGTTACCCCTTTAAAGTGGCATGATATTTCCAAACAAATTTTGACTGAAGACACAGCTGCACAAATAGCCGTTTTAAAAGTACTATTATTATTACAGAGATGATTAAATGCTCTTTTGTGACTTCGCATTGTTGCCGAAAAAGGCCCAGGCCCAGTTCACAAACCCCATGTAAGCCAAACCAAATAATTAGCTTCAAACATCGTAAATGAAAATGTATCCGATTTGAAACATTTGTTATTACAAAGAAGACCCTGGGCCGTGGGCTCGCACAGGTTCCCTTGTTCCTAAGCAGCTTATCTTTCTTGTATCATTGCCAAACAAAGCAAAAGTCATCCTTGTTACTAAAGCACTTAAAATGGAGGGATGGGTTTTTTATTTTTAGAAAATGGAAACTATGCACATGATAGGTTACAAAAGTTGAGCTCTTGATCCAGTGCAAATTCCTCCCTATTTTTCAAAACACTGGAGATGGGGACCGGCATAACATTACACCTTGGGAAGAACCATCATGAAAAAGTAGTCCTATGTAGGCTCCATCCCTCCATCATCATGTGAAGCACTTGTGCTAATAGGAATTTTAGGTCAAGGCATCTGGGTGACCTGACTTGGGGAAGTCTGGGTTAGAGAGTCACAAACTGAGCAGACCTATTCTGTTAGAAAAATATCTTCAGAAACCAAATGACTATGTCACCCACCCAGTCTTTTCATTATTTTGTTTTGTAACAGATATACTGTTTCTGTGATCTGTTAATAAGATTATTTTCTCCAGTGTCAGGAAAGCAAACTTTATAATTTAATTAGTCAAGAGAAATTCTAAGCAGAGCTGGGAAAGCATCTAAATTCCTAGGCATCAACATCACATTTTTCAAAAATAAAATAATAATCCAGAGGCAGCGTCAAACTTGTCAACATTGGCCCTATGTGTGGTTGATAATGACATGCTAAATTCCTAGACACCTGCATAAAATATTTGAGCACCCAGTCAACCTGGTGCCTGGTGGATTTTCTCTCTCCAGACCTGATTATATGAAAACATAAATAGCATACCTTCCCACATATCATAGATGAAACCAGGGGCAATCATGTGTACTTGTAACATTTCAGTTCTCACATCAAGAATTAATACCTGAGTTCCTAACCCTCTAATAACTGCATATTGCTACAGGCTGTCTTTCACTGGTTGCCCTGCTTATTTAATTACTCTGCAATTAAATATCTTGCCGTGCCCTATCTTTTGAGGCAGGATGCGTAGAATTGTTAACAAGAGTACAGAATACTGAGTGCCACAATAGACTCAATAGGAATTCTTATACATTGGTGCTGTCGAAGTAGGACTTTGGGGCAGATGCCCAGAGCCCCACTCAGCAGAATGAGGAGGGCCTGGCTTACCAGATTTTGATTTAGTACATGTTGCTATCTATCAAAGGTCCCCCACATTTGGAATTTTGAGACAGCATCGTGGGCACTTTTAGATAGGGTGACCATATGAAAAGGAGGACAGGGCTCCTGTATCTTTAACAGTTGCATTGAAAAGGAAATTTCAACAGGTGTCATTTGTATGCATGCACCGCCTGGTAAAGTTCCCTCTTCATCACAACAGTGAAAGCTGCAGGAGCCTTTCCTGAGTGACCAGATACAAATGAGGGCAGGGCTCCTGCAGCTTTCACTGTTGTGATGAAGAGGGAATTTCACCAGGTGGTGCATGCATACAAATGACACCTGATGAAATGACCTTTTTTCCTATTTATTTATTTATTGCATTTTTATACCGCCCTATAGCCGAAGCTCTCTGGGCAGTTCACAAAAATTAAAACCATAAAATCATTTTAAAAATATAAAACAAGCCACAATCCAAAAACAACAAATCACATACAATCTAAAAACACAACTAGAATAAAACCAGAATAAAACCAGCAGCAGAAATTAATACAGATTAAAATACAAATTTAAAACAGCAAGGATTAAAATTGAGTTAATTTAACTGTTAAAATACTGGGAGAATAAAAAGGTCTTCACCTGGTGCCGAAAAGAGTACAAAGTAGGCGCCAAGTGAACCTCTCTGGGGAGCTCATTCCACATTCCCTACAACTGTTAAAGATATAGGAGCCCTGTCCTCATTTTCATATGGGGACCCTACTCTTAGAAAATGGCTGCAACCGGAGGGCTTGCCCAGTCACAAAAGGCTCATTTCCCAAAGGGCAACTGGTAACATTAAAAGGAAAGTACAAGGCAGAGATAGAGTCTGAACGCCAAAACACAAAACCACTTTTTTGAATTCAAATAGAGAGGGTGCTGGAGAGAGCACTTTGCTTTGAAGCATACAGCCTCCCCGGAAAAAAAAAATGAAGAACTAATATTCAAATCAGAAGGGGCAGAGAACCTGATGGGTGCCAAGAGCGGTGTCTGTGAACACACTACACACTAGTGCCCACAGGCATCATGTTGGAGATGCTAAAGCATTTAAATTGCTTAGTTGCACCATAAAAAAAACCACCTTCAAAATAGTAATTGTGGCTAATATCTTATATTAGCCACAATTACTCTCTTGAAAGTGGATTGGGGGTTTCGTGGGCCAGAATGAAGGGAAGCATTTCGCCAACTACGCCCATTCCTGGATAGGGATAGCCTTGCCACGGTCATTCATGCACTGGTAACTTCATGTCTAGTCTACTGTAACACGCTCTATGTGGGGCTACCCATGTGTAGCTGGTGCAGCTAGTGCAGAATGCAGCAGCTAAGGTGTTCATAGGGTCACCTAGCTCTGCTCACATAAAACCTGTATTAAAAGAACTGCACTGGCTGCCTGTTAGCTAACGAGCCACATACGTTATTGTGTTATCCTACAAAGTCCTAAACAACTTGGGACCAGCATACCTAGCAGACCACCTTCCCGTATATATACCTGGATGACAACTACAATCCTCAGAGGAGGCCCTACTGGCCATTCCAAGATGAACAGAATGTCGCCATGAAGAACCTCGGTGGCGGGCCTTCTCTGTAGTGGCACCCACCCTCTGGAAAACCCTCCCTTGTGCGGTTCAATGGCAGAAAACTTAACATCTTTTAAATTAGGAATGTGCATGCCCAAAAATATTGTATATTATCGTTATCTGAATTTCGGACCAAAATAATTATTGTCTCCGATAATATCATAGGTTAATCGTATCGTCTTCACGATAATTATTGGAAATCCGATATTTAATTTGCAGCCCCATTGTGCTCTATAGAGCTGAATTTTTTTTAGAAAAAAATGCCTATAACTTCTGTATTTTCAAAGTTACCAGCTTGAAATTTGGTCACAATGCTTATGGGGTATGCCTAGGTATGTGTATGAAATTTGAGATCAATCCCTCCAACCCTCGATTTTATATGAATATATTAAAGATCGTTTAAGTTCTAACAGGTCAGAATGACAGCTCGCCTCGTGTGTTCATTCAGACCTGTCAAAAAGTTGCAGGATCTTTCAAAAGTTCATATAAAATACAGGGGTGGAGGAATTGATCTGAAATTTGGCACATATGTGTGGCAACATGTGCTAGGCATGTGTTTGAAATTTGAGATCTTAAACGATCTTTAATAAATTCATATAAAATCGAGTGTTGGAGGGATCGATCTCAAATTTCATACACATACTTAGGCATACCCCATAAGCACTGTGACCACGTTTCAAGCCTCTAACGTTTAAAATACAGAAGTTATAGGTTTATTTATATGGCAGTCCGATAATCTGATATAAGCGGGCTGAAAATTTTCGGATCAGATATTTATCGGAAGCTTGTCTATCGTATCGTTATTGTTAATCAGATGTCCGATAACGACCTTATAGTATCGTTATCGGACATTTTAATGAGACGATACACATCCTTATTTTAAATGCCTCTTAAGACATACCTTTTTACACAGGCTTTCCTCATTTTTTAATGTAGCTGGTTTTATATTGCCTTTTTAACTTTTAATGTTTTAAATTTATATTCGTTATATTTTATGTTTTTTAATTGTGCACTGCCCAGAGAGCTTCAGCTGATGGGCAGTATAAAAATGTAATAACTAATAATAAATAAATAAATATGCATGTACACTACAATTCAGATACAGCTGCCTCCACTTGCAGACCCAAGGAAAGATGTTAGGACATGTTGAAAACAATTTTCCAGAGAAGCATCCCCAATGTCTTCTGAAAAAGCAAAATAAAGACAGCATTTTCCAGAGTCAACTGCCCTGTAAATTGGGACACTTGGAACATTATATAGCACGTTTCTCTGTATATACATTGAGTGCCTTGAAGAAAGGGGAGAGTGAACATTCCCAAGAGCCAACCCTAGAGTATCATGACCACTTAATTGCAAACTGCGTAACAGAACAAATAAAGCAGGAAAAATTCAAACACCACTTTTGGTAAATTCTGCCAAATCCATTCCCTTGCCTTAAATGGGGACAGACAAAAGCAGCACGAAGAGTGACGAATGAGGTTTTGTGTTCTCATAACCCAATAAGAGGCTATTTGGTTTCGAATTTACCACTGCTATTTAAGTTTATATTGTTTGTCTTAGTTTAGGAATTGTGTTCTACAATGGTGTGATGTTTATAGTTGCATGGTTAATGCTAACAGCACTATAGAGAATTTTGGAGAAATGTGCAAACATTCATTAGAATGGAAGCTGCAGTGTTCACACTTACACACAAGAAGAAATAAAATTTTGCCCCAGGAAAACCATATCTTACTTTGCCATTTGGGAATACAGTGCAAGTACAGTGCAAGTAGCCATAATGCTCTCATGGATGGACAGTGGTATATAGAGATGTATGAATCTGTACATTTCAGTTTCAGTTTTACAGTCATAAATTTGACTCATTCCAAACTTTGGACATTTCTCCAGTTTTAGGTTTGGTGCATCCAAAAATTTGAGGTTCTTTTTTTAAATATTTGCATGAAAATTCATAAACATTTTTGTATACATTTTCCCTAACACTTGCATTTTTGTATGTACGTTTGCCTTATACAGATATTTTTACAAGCAATTTTCCTAATATGATGCATTTTGGAATGTTATTTTCCCTAGTACATGCATCTTGTATACATTTAGTGGTTGGAGAACTCCAGTGCAAAATTTGGAGAAGTACAAATTTCTAGGAATAGGTGAGTTTCAGTTTGGAAGTGCAAAATTCGGGAAGTTTGCATTAAAATGAAACTGAACAAATTTCTTCACCAAATTTCTTATAATCCTTGATCAGGATGGGAATGAAACAAGAACTACACATTACATAGACAGAGGCAGTATTCCTGGTGCCCATCCAATTTTATCTCCAGAGTCTTGTACACATTTTCCTCCAGTGTAGATTCTCAGATTTTTTTCAAAGGTTTGGTTTATAACCCAAATACTTCACATGTGCAGAATACAGTGGCAATGTTCTGAGCTGTACCTCTTCAGACTGCAAGTGTGGGGAGGGCCATCATTATGAATGCTCCATCGTGTAAACAAGTTTTCTCATCAGAACTGGGCTATGCTCATTCTGTCCCTCTGATGGACCATTTTACTAATTCCATGATCATTTTTGTTTTCATTTAGGGTAATATTTAAAATATATTTTAAAAAATCCCCTCCACTTGCTGTCTGGAGTGGTACAGCCTAAAATGCTGTCCCTATTCTAAGTAATCTGGGTAATGTGAAAAATAGTTCTGTGTACTGGGATAAAAGTACAAGGTTTGAGGTGTGAGCCCAAGTTTTGATAAATGCAAAAGAGCCAGAGATCAAACTGTAGAAAACCCTAACTGGACATTATGGTGGGTGTGATGAGCACACCACTGACCCTTGTCTTCCATTAACATCTACTCCAAGAATCTCTCTTGCCAAGACATGATTGCATTCAGCTCTTCTCTGCCTCCACTCCAATGCATTAGCTCTCACTTTCAGCAGGCAGGCAATTACAGAACATAATATAACGTCAAACATATATTTTTCTAGCCATTACAGGTGGCATCCATGGGGCAGATGTAGATCAGTGGCAGCTGAAAGTCTCCAGTTAGACCCTTCGAGAGAAAGAAGCCACATAGGGTTCATCCCACCCACTGTTGTTTAACAGTCTGGCCCTTTCCTTCTCCCACCTCCATTCACCAGTCATGTCCTATCTCAACTCCTGAGACTTGGCCAAGTAAACGTGAAGAATTACTAGTTTATGGTATCTTCTGGAGAAGAATTTGCCATCACCCCTCCCATATAACCATGCTTTTCTGACCAAGACCCTTCAGCAATAATGAAAAGCATAAAGGTTGGTAAGTTCATAAATGTTTACAGTGTTATAAAGTTGATATGGGTTAGCTCTCAAAGGTTATTCTTAGTTCAGCTGCTGTGTAAACCTACTAATGTCACCAAGTGGCGGACAGCCCTGCAGGACACGACGGATGGGATAATTACAAGAACAAGAATGGAAGGGGCACTAAAAACCCAGCCTCCATATTTAGTTTCCAAAACTGGGAAAGAAAACATGATGAAAGCTATTTATTATCCAATTGTGCTAAGCTCCCCTGCTTTTCTCCCACCAATTCTGATCCACTATTGTTTCCATTGCTCTCAGTGTTGGGGAACCTGCATTTGCCTAGACATACTTCATTGAAACACTTTTGGCTTGCTTCAGAGTATCTCAGGTGTTTCACCCGAGCAGAAAGTCCTAAAAAGTGCACTAAATTGTACTTTCGGCTAAATTCCAGTGCCAACTTAATTCACAGTAGCACTATGCACATGTTCAAACCTGGGTCGATAGATCAATAGCCAGCAGCGCATACAATCAAAACATGACTTTCTTCCATGAGTGCAGGAAGCCCTGTTTATTTTGACAAACAAAGTGCGTTCATTCTTTCTTGCAAACACTTGCACAATTGTACATACATCTCGTCTGTTCTTTGGGTGTAACATGTAAACCCTCCTAGCATTCATGTAAATAGGTCAGCCCAAAGTTGCATCTAAATCCCCTTGTTTGTATATTATTGCTTCTGGTTTTTGCACAACGTTTATTTCTTATGCAGCCTTTTTGGCAACTATGGACCATTTTGGCAACTGCAGGCCAAGGGTTGCCAATTTCATGCAATAAGGACGACTTGTGTGCAGTACTGTCTTCAGTAAACCAAGCCCAGATTATTCAGAACGGAATTTCTCTACTTTGATGACCCACCAGTGACAGTTACAGACCTGAACAGAATGAGGATTTTTAGGGGCATACCTAACGTTTCCTTAAAATTCATCGATAGGTGGAGTGTGTGTGTGTGTGTGTGTGTCTGTCTGTATGAGAGAGATTATCACTTGATTAGGTTTTTTTTTTACAAAGTGGTAAATTAAAGGTGAATTCAATAAGAGGAAATAAGTTTAATCTTAAAATTTCTGAAATCAATTTTGAAATTTGTCAAATTTCATATATTTTGTTTCTGATCTACTTCTGGACATAATGGTTACAACAGTCCTAGAACAGATAGCCACAGAAACAAACAAGCAAAATTGAACCAGTTCCCTTGGGCAAGACACCCTCCCTGGTCCCCCTGTCTCAGTGAGTCTTTCTTCTTACTGCCATCGTCACATGGTGCAACTGCTTCTCTTCCGCTTTCTCATTGTTGCTACCATTTGATTGCTCAACAGGGGCCGCTTCTTCATGGCGTCTGTTATGCGGCACACCAGCAGCGGTAGGCGGCGTGAGGCGCATTTGCGTTCCAAGACACGTTCCAAGACACGTAAGGAGTGCAACGGCGGGCTTTCCAGCCGCCCCCGCCGCGCCCGCCAACCGGCAGCCTTAAGGTAAGTTTATTTATTTAATTTCTTAACATGGGATGGGGAAGTGGGGGGGGGGGGGTTGGTCGTTGGCGGCAAGGATTTATTTTAAGTTTTATTTTTATTTTTTTTGTTTTAACATGGGGTGGGGAGGCCTGTGGAGGGGCGGAGGTGGTCCAGAGAGTTTATGGCTCGCTGGACCATCCCCTTCCCTGTCCAGCCTATGGTGACCAATCAGTGGTCACCATAGACTGGGCAGGCCTCCCAGAAGCGGCAGAGAAAAAGCGACAGACGGCAAATGCCATCGTCGCTTTGCTCCAAACTAAAAAAGTTGAGCGAAAAGCCCAACTTTTTTAGTTTGGAGCATTGGGGCTTTGCCCCTAGATGGCTTCGCATGGATGGCATCATCATCTAATCCAACTGCCGTCCCTGCAAAGCCAAAGCGACGGAAAGGGACCGTCTAGAGGTACCCAGGGAGAGAGACAGAGAGCAAGTAGGCCGTGGCATCTGCTGCTCTTCCTCCTCACCGCCATCTTTGTCTGGATCAGAAT
Organism: Anniella stebbinsi; assembly: GCA_029215795.1. Classification (NCBI taxonomy): domain Eukaryota; kingdom Metazoa; phylum Chordata; class Lepidosauria; order Squamata; family Anniellidae; genus Anniella; species Anniella stebbinsi. The sequence goes on along the minus strand of JARDYH010000003.1, from coordinate 94,858,139 downwards.
GAGAGTCAGGTGAACAAGCAGCCTGCAAAGGTGACAAGGAGGAGCAACTGCAGGGTACTCTAGGCAGTGAGGCACTGCTGGGGTGTGTGGTCTCTCAGCGGATGCCCAACATGCCTATCCTTGATGCTGGACCTGATGAAACTCCATATATTGATGAAACTCTTTCAATATATTTTCCACGTAAATATTCCTCCCTTAAATATAGTAAGGAATAGTATCAACATTATGCGGCAATACCAGCACCACAGGCAATTCCCAAAAAAGAGCCAATGTTTAAATTCATTTATTCAGTGCAGAACATATAAAAGGATTCAAAGGATATGAAACCTTTTGCACACCAATAACAAGTGACTGATTTATTCTCAGATTTTCACATCATATTTCCATGTTAAATTCCCAACATGCAACCAGTTCCAATTCATTGTGTAAGTGACGTATTGGTTTTTAATAACTTTTTTTTAATTATCATCAACTGCGTGCTCATAAAACAAATCTGGGGAAATCTTCGTTTCTATTGCCAAACATTTCCACTTGGCCAACATCCACAAACATACAAACATTATCGTTGTTGAAAAGTTTTGTTTTAGCCTACAGCATACAAAACTATGGGATGTCCTTGCCAACCCTTTTCAGAAAGAATGATAACAGTTTAATTCCATTTTCTTATTTAGGACACAATCCCATGGGTTACATTGCCGTTAGAAGGAACCCTCCAAATGTGTCCTCCTAAATTACCTACCGGCTTCATGGAAGTCAACACATGGTCAGTGCAGATGGATCTTCACAGCCCTTATGACAGCCAAAAGACATTGGAAGGACAAACCTACACCCCCCATAATGCAATGGATTGAGGGCCTAATAACACTACCAACTTTTGAACGGGCGTTATATAGACACAACTTGCGGGTGATGGAAAATGATGATATTCCTATATATGTAATGTGTGTGTTTTTCTTTTCTTTTTCACAATGTATTTTCTGTCTGTTTTGTTGATATTCACACACACAAAAAATACTGCTCCCTTTCAAACTTCTATGACACCCTCCAGGGCTGCTTTTGTGACCTCAGAAAGCAGACACCGTGGCTATGAGGGGAAGGGGGATAGTGAAGGGTGCTATCAGATTTTGAAGTCCCCCTCCCAAAGTCATCTACGGATTAAGGAGGAGGGATTTTTAAAAATCTTATGGTCCCTGGAACACTCTCCATAGCAGAAAATGTAAGTTGGCAACACTACAGCAAAACATGAATATCTTGGGGGGGAAAATCACTGATAGTTTAACCCATGTCTACTCAGAAGTCAAATAAATAAGCCAAATTGTGTTCCATGGTGCTTACTCCAAGGTGAATGGTAGAGAATTGCAACCTTAAAATGTTTACCTTTGTAGGAGAGTTTCAGTCTTGGGACATTTTGTTTTGTTGTTCCGGTGACTGGTACGAGAAGCATTCCCAAGGATAATATAGTGCATATATGCCGTGTTTTGAAAGATCTAGTTCCAGTCTTCCCCCCAGAAACTTTTCTTGCACTCATGATGAAGAGAATCCCTCCTTCTTCTGATAATGCAACAGAGATCTGTAAAGAAAAATAAAATGTCATAATCTTTTGGAAGAGAGTTTTAATGGAGTAGCTGTGCATGCACATAGACATCCTTTTCAGACTTCCTGCCACACATGCAGAGGTGAGGGGGTGGGGCTGATGGGTGCGCCAACGTAAGGGGAGAGGTCAGTGGTCATGGCATCACACTCCCGTCCACGCATTCAGTGGATTGATCAAGGCCATTTTGTCCATAAAAAGTTGTGTGTTTGAACTGACATTGCACAATCTGAAAGTTTCACAGGTTTTGTTTTGCCTGTAAGAGCTTATTCACTTTAGACAGAACAATGTAGGTGATGGATGACTGTGGCGATACATAGAGCTTTGTACAGAGAGAAAAGGGGGACAGAGGAGGTTATATGTACCGTAAGTTTTAGATGCTAGCATCACGACCAGTTCACATAACCAAAAGCCTTTGGATGCTAAAGAAAACTTCCAGGAAGACTAAAACTTAAAGGGCCCAAAGATTGCAGCCATGGCGTAGGTGTGGGGAGAGAAGAGTTTGAGTAAAATTCAAAATACCAGACAATCTCTGGCATAGAAAGAAAGGTATGAAACTGAAGCGGGACTAAGTAACAAGCGTCTTTGTGACTACATGGCAAACACTGAATCTGGCTACAAAACGAATATCTTTTTCCTCCCGTTAAGCAATTTTTGTTTACTCCAGTGTGCATCTCCTCTTGTCTATTTATTTGAAAATACCATTTACTAAGAACACAACACAAAGAGGCTTCATTTATGCATAAGGCAGCTGGTGAACTCATTCAGGCCAATTGGTCCCCTTTTTTCATTCATTTTTTTAATAATTTTTATTTATTTCAACATAATAAAACATAAACAACATAAAATACAATACATAACCCTCTACGACCCCCCCCCCCGTGCACCCCATCCCCATGAGACCTTCTCTTAATCATTCATCATCTTTCCAAAATTTTAACAGCTCTTTTGAAGGTTGATGTCCCTTCCCCAAACTTAATACATATTCCAAAAAGGGACTCCATATTTCTCCAAAATCATTCTTACTGGACATTCCCCTCCTTATTTTCATTCTACACGTCAATTTATCATTCAATGCCATATCCCATATTTCTTTGTACCATTCTTCTATTGTATAGCTTCCTTGTCCTTTCCAGTTTTTAGCAATCATTATTCTAACGGGTGCCAGGAGGTTGTTTATCAATTCTCTCTTAGTTCTATTCTCATTCTCTCTATCCCATACTGCTAGTAGAGCTAACTTTGGGCTTAATTCCAATTTACTTCCCCTTTTTTCATTCATGATGGGCTTGGCTGCTGTCAGATGTGGATAACCTTAGATTATGTTTGTTCTGCCAGATTCATCCACTTGAGCACTTCCAGGCGATTAATGCTTAGCTTATTAACAACAGAAAACAACCTCCTGGTCATGAGGATGAAGGAAATGCCCTTGCCCACCCCCATAACTGGGACTTCAGAAATGCCCTTTCCCCTTTATGATCTTTTAGGATTTTATCACACAGAATTTTAGAAAGAGTATCTGCTGCTATAGTTTTCATTCTTCATCAATTATACATTATCAATATATAATGGACTTAATAATGGATTGAAGTGTAAAGATTTAATCACATTTTTGTTGACGGCCGCCTGGCAGACAATGACGCAACGGTGGAAAAAACTGGACAATTTAAAATTATCAGCATGTTATCGTAATATTTGGTTACTCTGGCAATATCTGAGAAAATGACTTATGACTTAATTCAAATCCAAGGAAAACCAGAATTCACTTCGTTCGAAGCTATATGGGGGAGATTCGCTCAACACACAGCCCAACCGGATGTGCAACAACGTATGCCTGCTTCAGCTCTGAGTATATGGACATACTCAACGAGAAATGAAGGAAATACAGCACATTTATAATTTAATTATGTATTTTTTTCTTTCTTTTTCTTCTTTGCTCTTTTATCTTTCTTTCCTCTCCTCTTTCCTCTTTCATTTTTCTTTCCCCTAAAAATGTATTAATTGTTTTTTTTCCTATTATGCAACAGTTGTTTAGACATTAATTGTTAGGGGACTGATCACTTTTTTGGTTATACTTTATAAAATGCTTTTTTAAATAAAAAATCAATTCTGTTAAGTGTCATTGAGAATCTCACTAAAATGGGTTCTGAAACCACAACACCAAGATAGGAGGCCAGGAAACACAGTAGAAAGGTTTTTTTGGGTGGGTGGGTTCAATAAACAAGATAGTGCAACTGCAATTAGTTCCTCTAAAACAGAGTTGAGGGTCTTTAACACATCCTCTGTTTAGCGCTACCAAATATCAGCCATGACCCTTATTGCATTCCATACAAATCATTGAACCATCTTCAAGGCCGGGGAGAGGATGCCCTCAACAGGTAAAGGGGCTGATGTATGCATTTCCTTTCATGCCACAGAAAAGTTCTATGAACGCAGCATATTTACAATCTCTCCTTTTCTTTTTTTGCCATATTGATGCTATCAATGTTTTCAAATGGATGACTTGCCAACGTACAGGAACTGTCTCTAATTTTTTCCAGTTTTAGTGCTGAAGGCTGCAATCCTAAAATTACATTCCCAGAAATGAGCCATGCTGAATACAGCTGGATTTAGTTCTTGAGTTCAATGTGGCTTCTGGGTAAGCATAATAGGATTTCCCTGTCATTGAAGTCGAATTGATCCTCTGCTGCCCAGTTCAGCTGGAATTTATGGGTTCTCAGCTGTGATCCCCGAGTATTGGCCCTCTAATCTATTTGAGTTTTGGCATCTTTGCTTGATTAATCAACTCCTGGAAATCTCATTAAGCTTCAGTTCACATTTTTCAGAATTAGACTGCTGATATCCTGGCAATCCTGGTGTGAATCTACCTGTTTACTTCACTCAACATTGTTTACTTCACTCAACTCCTAAGACTCTCCTCCTGGTGCCTCCTCTGAAGGAGGCTTGGGAGGTGGCAACAAGGAAGGAGCAAGGAAGGAGGCCTTTTCCGAACTATGGAATGACCTCCACCACAAGGCCTGCCTGGTGCCAAAACTGTTATCCTTTTGGTGCAGGGTTAAAACCTTCCTCTACTCTCAGGCATTTGAGAGCAGATTATAAGGGTTTAATCAGATCCTGGATATTCTTGTGGTTGTTTAAAATTTGTTTGTGTGTGTGTGTGTGTGTGTGTGTACGCTGTCTCTTCATATGTTTGTGTGTAAATGGTTTTTATACTACGTATAATATTGTATTTTTAAGGTTTCATCTTTGTAAACTGCTCAGAAAGCATTGGCTATTTGTATAGAAATGAAAAAATTGAATTTGCAAAACTATGGAGCTCAAATTGCACGGTTTCCACCATTTCTCTTAACATCTCTCTGAAAAGGAACACCATGTATTCCGAATGGCAGTCACATTTACAGTATGATCTTAAGCATGTTTACTCAGAAGTAGATCCCACTGGGTTCCATGGGGCATATGCCTTAGTAAGTATGTTTTCGATTGCAGCTTTTACAGCACAATACTATGCACAATTACGCAAAAGTAAGTCCCATTGAACTCAGAAGGCCAAAACAGACATTATTTTAAATGTGTATCTAGCAGCCATTTCTTTTTTTATCTTTATTCTAGAATAGGTGCAGGGGGTCCAATCCAGATCTTAAAAGCTTCCTTATACCCCACACTAGGATCCCAATCTGGATAGAAGACCCTGAGCCTACTCTAGAGCATTTTTTAAAGAGTTGCTGCTTTTAGTCACACATTTAAAGTAATGTCTGATTTGGGCCTTACTTTCTAGGAACTGAGTTTCTAATTACCTAGGCTGACCATATGAAAAGGAGGACAGAGCTCATGTAACTTTAACAGTTGTAGAGAAAAGGGAATTTCAGCCGGTGTCGTTTGTATGCAATTAGTTCCTGGTGAAATTCCCTCTTCATCACAACAGTTAAAGTTGCAGGCACTATACTAGAGTGACCAGATACAAAAGAAGCCAGGGCCCCTGCAACTTTAACTGTTGTGACGAAGAGGGAATTTCACCAGGAACTAATTGCATACAAATGACACCGGCTGAAATTCCCTTTTCTCTACAACTGTTAAAGTTACATGAGCCCTGTCCTCCTTTTCTGGTCAGCCTAAATTACCACCTTAAAAGTGATTCAACAATCCATTATTCCAAAGCTACCACGGAACTGCAGACCTGATGCCAAATGATTGATTATAATTTATTCCAGGCTATATCAGAAGAAGATCTTGGATCTCTCACAATGTCTACAGCCAATAGGGAGTTGTATGGCTACATGAGAGTTTGCACACAGTTTCTGGTGTTCTCAGGAGCCTTGAAGTCTAACGCAAAAGTGTTTCAGCTCAACCATATATTCAGCTCATCAGCCATGACTGACATAACCATGTTATTATTATTATTATTATTATTATTATTAAGCTACATTTACCTAATCCAGAGAGGGTTTTAAAGTGGTTATTAATGAGACCATTCCAGGAATGTTGTAAATACGCATCAGGTGCAGTACACTACAGTGGAATTTGCTTCAGAACGAAACAGCAGAGGCTGAAGTGTTAACACTGGAATGTCAACCTAGAAGTCTGTTCTCTGCAAGACTTAAGCTGACGGTTGCAACGGAACCCTTAGGGTCGTCATATTGTTCGCTAGTAAATACACACCTGAAGGCTGCAAGTTCAACATCATGTAAAATTAAGGTCATGTACGTTGGTTTCCACCCAAGAGTGCTATGCATAAAATCACTGCTAACCACAGCACAGGTCCCAGGCTGAATCGCTTCTCCTCTCCGAATTTAAAAAGGAAGCAGGCGATGGGAAGGAGATCTACCTGTGCACCTCCCTGCCTCTGAATGCAGCACCCAAAACAGCAGAGGGAGCTGGGGGTGCAGAAACACTAACATGATGTCACTTTAGCTTTGCTTGTTTACACTTTCCTGGGGAGCACGAAGGCCCACGTGAGTCTTTGCAATGTATGCTTTGGGCCTTAGGGTCAGACTACGACACATTGCATTTAACACCTAGCATGCAGCTCTATACATTTTTGTTTGTTTGTTTACTTAAAACATTGACACTGCTACAGTCGGACCACCGGGCATGTATCTGGGGCCTAGAGGCACCCAAATGCAGTCACCACACCCCTCTCTCTCTTTTAAATACCTTTAGGAAAAGATCCTCTTTATTCCACGACTGGTGTGCACGTCCTCTCGCTCCCTCCGTACCCCCTTTTCTCTCTCTCTCCCAAAGTTCTTAGTCTTCTCCCTCACGCTCTCTCCCACAATCATGCAGTGGCACCTTTTCTGTCACTCTCTTTCTTTTAACTTAAAGGTCGGGCACTCCGCAAAAAAAAACTGCACTCATGGCCAGCATCCTCTTTTCTCTCAAGAGCCTCTAGTTTAGGCTGACCATATGAACAGGAGGACAGGGCTCCTGTAACTTAAACAGTTGTAGAGCAAAGGGAATTTCAGCCAGTGTCATTTGTATGCAATTAGTTCCTGGGGAAATTCCCTCTTCATCGCAATGGTTAAAGCTGCAGGGGCCCTGCCTTCTTTTGTATCTGGTCACTCTAGTATAGTGCCTGCAACTTTAACTGTTGTGATGAAGAGGGAATTTCACCAGGAACTAATTGCATACAAACGACACTGGATGAAATTTCCTTTTCTCTACAACTGTTAAAGTTACATGAGCCCTGTCCTCCTTTTCATATGGTCAGCCTACTCTAGTTGGTCCCACACAAGCCCAGAGGCATGCTGGGTAAATCATGTTGCTGGTTGTGACTGCAATTTTGCTCTACAGCACACCCAGACTTTTCTAAAAGTTAAAAAGAGAGAGAGAGAGAGAGGAGAGAGAAGGTGCCACTGCCTGTAAGTAGGGGAGAGTGAGGAGGAGAGCACTGGGGTGGTGGTAGTAGAGAAGAGAGAGAGAGAGAGAGAGAGAGAGAGAGAGAGAGAGAAGGAAAAGAAATGGGGGGCATTGGAGTGTCAGGATTGTGTGCAGGATGGCTCCCCACAGGGAATCTGCCCTAGGCCCCCTCAACCCTTCCCTTCCAACCCACCCTGCAATCTCTTCCGGTTAGCAAAAGTTTGAAACAAAACTAACAACCTCCCAAAAGGAAAGTTTTTTTTAAACAAACAAACAAATAAACAAACAAACATCTTGCTAACAGCCACATATGGGTCTTTTTGGGAAAGAGCAGCTGAAAGGGGAAGGATTAAACCTCCCCTCTCCATGTGCTATGTTCCTATCTGGATTAGCCCCCCGTGCCTACTTTTATGTAAAGGACAACCCCATAGAGAGCTACACTGTTTAGAAGGTGGGGTTTTGTGTTCTGCTTTGGATTTTTGTTTGTTTTAAAGAAGGAATTATGTTTTCACCCTTACCATTGATTTAAACAGGACTTGAGCAGGAGAACATCCCTAGTGAATTGTGCCCAATATCAGTAGCTATTCACAATGGCTGGTTCATGCCCCAAATACAGGTAATCTGGAAGTTGTGTGTTACAGGAGCGGGAAAGAGAGGCTGACAGTCCCCTCTGAAGTGCCACGGAGAAATCCATAATGCATTGGAGGGGCAGGAAACCCATCAAGCAAAGCACTTAAAAAGCACTTATCAGGGTCAAGCTGAGCTTGAACTGGTTTGAGAAACCAAGCATTGGTCCCAAAGGTGAGATGCATGGGAAAGAAAGAAATACAGTGATGGCTTTTACTGAACTACAGTCAGCAAGAGTCTACAAGATGTTGAGCTTAAATGTTGGCCCATATAAAGAAACAGAAAAAGGTCCAATCCTGACATCATCTTTCATAACAATGTAAGCCCTTCTGTGCTTGGGGAAAGCCTTACATTTTCACAGATACAGGTCTCCTGCAGCCTTAAGCCATCAGGATGCTTAACCAGTCACTCGGCTCACCTATCCAGCTACAGGCAATTGCTATTTACCCACAAATGTGCAAGCAGTTAACTAAGGGACTAGATGAAGATGAAAGCAACAGCCCTCCAGTTGTTGGACTGCAACTCCCATCATCCCTGACTATTGGCCAGGTTGGCTGGGACTGATGGGCAGTGTTGTCCAACAACATCTGGAGGGTTCCAGGTTGGGAAGGGCTGACAGATGAGAAGTCAGCAATTACTTCTAGTTCCAAATTCAATCCAAGTTGGAGAATAATTTGGGGGCTTGTAGAGGCTGCCTTTCCTTTGAAACAGTCTTTAATGAGTCCCTGAATGTCTTTGCCAAGCTATGGCTCATGAGAACTTCATCAGCATCTCTAGTTTTTAAGCAGAGTTTGAATGGCCATCTGTAGGGATGCTATAGTGGTCTTTTTTTTCCTTTTTTATTTTTTTGGATCAGCAGGAGACTGGTCTAGATGGCCTCTTAGATCCCTTCCTCCTCTATGATTCTATAATTTAGTTATGGCACATTGTTAGCTTAAAAGAATAATAAAGAGTTTTTCTGAGTCTAGTCACCTAGGGGTAGGGATTTGTGAATTAGCAAAGTTCAGGCTACCCAAAGTTATTTGGATTCCATCTCAAATCTCATTGCAACTCAAGTCTGTATCAGATTGCAAACTTTTTTTTCTAAAGAAAATCCATGCCTATTTTCATATGCTTTTTTCCCAAATGTATGCACCAATTGTGCACATGTTTGAAATGCATGCATTATTCCTCCATCGATTAAAGCGTGTGTACATTTTTCAGAGATATGCATTTTTCCATGAGCATTTTTCCAAACGTACGCATGCTGTTGAACACTTTTCTTTTAGGTCTGCAGATCACATTGCAAGCTCAGAAATGTGCAGACTTTGACTGCAGTTTGCATCCGACTCTCTGTTTGGGCCAGAAGGTGTAAACGGGGCAAATCCTGACCAAAACCGAACTGAAACTTATTTCCATACATTCCTAACTAGAGGTGACCAGATGTGTGGTGGCACTCAAATGGATTCGGGAATCCAGCGGACTCCCCCATGCTCACCACCCTGGACCCAGGTTGCTGGGCCACAGCATGTTCACAGGCCCGTTCTTCGAGTGCCCTGTAGCTTGGCAGCCATCCGCCCTCATCAGAAGCCTCCACTGTGCACAACAATGGCAGCTCTGGAAATTGCGTATTTCCGAAGTTGTATAAATGGTGGCAATAAAGAGAGAACATCTCATGGAATGAGATGCTCTTTCTGTATCCCATAGTACTCATTCTCCTCCCCCCACACCTCTCTCTCTCTCTCTCTCTCTGTATCACATCAGAACTGAGCTCCATCTCTTAGTAATTCCTCTTTATCCAATTTCACCTCCAAAGCACACTTTCTTCTCTCTGTTACCAATGTTTCCCTGTTTCTACACCCCATATTACCCATGTTTCCCCCTGTACCCTATAGTATTCTGCACAACATCTCTCAGTTCTTTCTTCAGTCTTTCTTTGTTCCTCCTTCCATCTCCCTTTTCTCCTGTTTCTCATGCAAAGCAACAGCACAAAAGACTTCCGTTCTTGTCGCAAGTCACACAGGCAAGGAGAGGGTCATGAAGCATATCTGCTACAGGCTGGAGATGCTGGAGAACTTTGTTTGGACTATATTTTGATCTAATTTGCACTTTCCAGACTAATATGGAGAGCAGAACTCAGTTATCCTTCAGATTCTGCACTTCTCTGAATTTTGCAATGCAGCGCTTGGCTTAAAAATCTCATGCACAAATGCATGTATTTAGGAATACTGCCCATAAATGTGTGTATATTAGGGAAAGAAGCATACAAAATGTGTACAAAAAGTACATTAGGGGAAGTTGCACCCTAAAATAAATGTAGGTTTTTGTGCATTTAATAAATATATAATTCACAAAATGATGCAGAAATTGGATGGAATACATACCAAACTGAAATGGACCAGATGTAGGCGGATTTGTACTCTTCTACGACTCCCTGCACTAACTGGTGCCAACGCGCCTCCGAGTTCAGACAGAAGAGGAACAACAGTGAAAATATAGTGAGACAAGAACCCTCCAATTCCCACCCCATTTTGGATGTACCAGGCTACGCTTTTGATAAAGATGTGGAAAAGGGCTGCAAACAATTTAGGAAGGACTTAAATGACTGGGGTGGGGGGAAATCTGCAGTTAGCCCAAGAATCTCGGTTCGTTCTGGCCTATTCTGTCTGGAGAAATATCCTGGAGCAGATTTTTCTGTGAAAACCATGGATCAAATCCCTGCTATGGGATGCTTCTCAAGTTAGAGTATTAAGAATTCATATAGGATTCTGCCCCTGATCAGTGCTGTGCAGGAAATGCATAGGACGCCACATCATGGGATGGCTGAGAATTTTGTTCCAGTTTGGGTTTGATAAAAATTTACCAAAATTCACAAAGTTCTGCATATTTGATACAAAAAGAACTAGAGATTTTTAGATATGAATGTGGGAGGAACCAAAACTGACAGATTGATCCATCTAGGTCAAGGACTTTTCAGGCTTAGCTCTTAAAATCTGGCTTTGAATCTCTATTGAATCAGCCATGTTTGTGGTGCTGAATTAGAGTTTCCACCTCTTTTTTCTGACAGGCTCCTCATAGGGATGAGCGAACTTACCCATGTCTGATTCATCCGACTCTCACCCCATCGCCGCCACCATCCGCCCCTGCTCATCTGGTTGCGCAAGCTTCTTTTGAGGCTCAATGAGTAACCATATGCCCTCACTCCAGAAATTACTCATTTCCCCGGTTGTGTGAAGGGCGACGTAAAGGCCACATTTGCACAATGCGGGAAATGTACAATTTCCAGAGCCTCCATTGTGCGTAACAATGGAGGCTCTGGAACTTGCACATTTCCCCATTGCATAAATGGCATGCCCCATTTACACAATGGGTGGGAAATGTGTAATTTCTGGACCCTCCATTGTGGTGCACAATGGAGGCTCTGGACTAGGGCAGATGGCTGTTGAACGCTCATCGGGGGTCTCAGGTGCTCAGAGCACAGTTCCGCGAATGCACCATGGAGGTCCAACTGGGTCCAAGGCGGTGGATGTGGGGGAGTCTGTCAGACTCCCAGACTCAGTTGGATGACCACGACATCCCTACCTTGAACAGCTCTATGGCAGGTAGGTACATCATGGTCCTCTCCATGCAAGGAATAAATGTACTCATTGAATTTAGCTGGTGCGGACGGGTGAGAATTTTCTTTCAGTTTGTTTTGGGTAAGAATTAACCAACTTTTGAAAAGTTCTTCATATTCAGGAGAGAAGCAACTTGGGATTTAAATCAATCAAATGTGGAATAAAGCAAAACTGACAGATTCATCCATCTCTGTTAACATCTGAGTACACCAGAGGCTTTGTTATTCTTTGATATTCTTTTGCCTCCTTTGGGATAGCAACTGTGTGTGTGCTGTAACAAAACTGATTACAGAAGGGACAGCTGTTATCTGTCTAGCAGGGAAGAGGGCTAGCAGAGTTTGAAGTTAGTTTTGTGTTTGGCTGGCAAGAAGGAGCAAATATATAGGGGGACAAGTGAGAGATTGCTGTTTTGAAACCGACGCTACTTTAAAGACTAACATTTTCTTGTCTGGGTATCTGCCTGATGTACACAAACAAACGTTTCAGAAACACCCACCTCTCCAGTATTCTCTCCTCACAAGGGAGCTAAGCTTGTAAAAAGGTCCCCTTAAAAGCTGTTCTCCACTTGAGGAAGTGGGGCGAGCAAAACATCCATGTTCTTACGGTGTCAGCACCGCTCTATTCCTCTATTAACTCCTAATATTAAGAGGTGCTATTGAGAAAGATGTGCGTTCAGCTCATCGGAATGCTTTCAGAGATTGAGGTTTTGTCCAATTAGGTTTTGGATTCGCAGTTTTATAGGTGACTGATGCAATCCAGAGAAAGTTCTCATGCCTCCATTCCATCGATTCCAGTGGAATGCACGCACAACTATATTGTGCTGGATTGTGCCCAACAAGTAAGAAGATATATATACAGAAAGAACGCATTGCAATGCAGCAGTTTCGTTGTGCACTCAAGTACATCCCCGACTGGGATTATTATTATTTTTAAGTGCGCCTGGATTTTACCTAAAGAGAAAATGAGACAAGTTGCTTATACACACCACTTAGGATTGATTATCTTACACAGAGAAACCAAATCATTTTTATCATAACCAAAGAAAATCATTCATCAATGGGCTTTGCTGGGGTGGTTTTATCTCTGCATCACACCCCCGTTCTCAATTCTCTAGGCTCACATGGGGGGAAAACAGCTTAAGAAAACCGAGAGTTGGTTACATGCGATGGGAAGAAAGGGCATGAAGACGAAGCTCTTTGGTACTAGGTGTTTCCTGCCTTTAGATGGATATAAGAGTAGATTTGTCTCCTTGAATTCATTTGGCCCATACCTGGCCCAGAGCAGAATTCAGCTGCCAACTGGCTAACGAGGATTGAGTTGCAATTGAGAAATATTTTATGTCCTGCATTTCTTTTCAGAAAGACACACAGGCAGCGGCCAACAATAAGTAAAGAACTAATTCTGAAGCCATAGCTGAACAAACACAACAAATGTTATGTGTTATGATTCTGATAAATCAGGTCTGGAGAACTTGGGACGCTGTCAAACTGAATGCATCCCAGCAGCCCAGAGATTGTGGCAAGGTGCTCGATGTGTTCCCCTGTGCCTCGATGCAACTCCCACCCCAGGAAGACTCGCTGGGTAGTGTAGTGGCTATGAGCCTGAGCTATAGATCAGGAACTTCCTGGTTTGAATCTCACCCCTGCTGCGTACTCACTTGCCCAGAGATGAGGAATTGCTTGCCTGAGAGCTGCCTGAAATCTATCATGCAGCTCTCAGCATCCTCAACTTCTCAAGACACTCTTGCTCTCTAAACTGCGCTTTTGGGAGATGTCTTGGAGCTAATGTCCAAGACATCTGGAGGGTCCCAGGTTGGGGAAGCTTTCCTTATGGGCTTGTTGTAAGGATTGTAACTGCATAATGCATGTGAAGCTCTCTGAACACTTGAAAGCGCTATACAGATGTTAATAATAATGATAATTATAATTATAATATCTTTTTCACCCAGCTTTTCCTGACCAAGAAATCACTTGAACTGCTTCTTTCCAAGTACAGTAGGTTGACCAGATCCAGAACTAGACTGAACCAAGGTGTCAGCTCAACATCTGCCTTCATCAATGTTTTGGCTGAGCTGTAGTAGTGCTTCAAGAGCATGTGTTGAAGGTTTATACGGCAGTAAGCAATTCCAGTGACAGCCACTAAATCCGGCAAGCTAAGTGAAAATTAAACAGCTTGGCCTTCCACCCTTCACACACATTTTAATATCTCAGCATCAAACAAGTAAATAAAAGTAGACAAGACTATTAAATGCAAAACCATACGTTACAAAACAGTCCCGATGGGGCACAAACTGTGCTATTCTAGGAACAATACATGTTGGAAGAAATGTCTGTCCTTGGCAGAAACATTTAGCCATTAAAAACAAAAAAAACAAAACACCAGCATTATTTAAAGGGCGTCCTACTCAAACGCAAGAGGTGGCATGTATTTGTATGCATGAGAGGGAACAGACATAACAAATTACAGGAAGAAATTAAAAACAGATGAATTTCATTAAAACTTTATTCTCAATTTACCACCATGTATTAAAACATCTTGTATTCAAAACACAGCAATGAGACCAGGCCACATTTTCCAGTTCTACCCTATTCTTACCACCAGCCTCAGACCAAAAATATTTTTTCTCAATTGTTCACATGCAAACTGTGGATGTCCTGTCCAGCCCTAGTCATGCTTGCAAGTAAGTAAATGCACCAGATGTGGATGGAGATGTACACCCCACTGACAGTAATTTGCACTCTGGATGTGCCTAGAGTTTCAGAGAAGGCCTGTATCATCTCCTCTGGAGTGGATTAAAAAAATAAGATTAGGAAATAAAAAGAGATCCAATCAAACAAAATTCTGCATGAACTGCATTAGGATTTTGCAAGGGCACCCCAGTTTGAAAAGATTTAACTATATTATGTGTGAAGCCTTGAGGGCCATTAGGCTTAATGAGAAAGGATCCAGGCATGCCTTTCTGTGAATGGTAGATCTTCTTCAATTTATAGGAGGATCCAATATCCAGTGGAGCCTTCTTGGTGGATGAAGGGACACTGTGATATTTGTCAGTCCATCCCCTCCCTACTGGGAGTGAATCATTCCAGCACTTTAGAAGTACATAGTAAGAGTTCTCCTATTTTAAAGACCAATTAACCCTCAAGATGTGAAAAACCCAATCTGAGAAATGCCATTCATTTTAGCAAAAGGCTTTTGAAAGTCTCTATTCGTTTGCTTGAAATTAATAGCAATATTTCACCTGAGCACGACCCCAATTTCACTTCAGTTCCAGTGTAATTTGGTGGCGACTTCATTTAACACACAAAATCGAGATTTTTCCTTTTCTTTCCTTTTCTGGATTCCCCCCCACACACACACACACACCCAACTTTTTAAAGGTGGGACATAAGCAAACATGAGAACTGCCATCTGCAGGCTGTTCAAAACATTTTTAGATGATAATTGGCAGTTCCATGCAGGACATAATAACACCTGAAAATTACTTACACTGTGGATTGGCTAATTCTCATTTCTCCTTTCCTGGTAACCACTAGGGCTGGAACAACCAACCCACCTGGTGAGCAAATTCAAATGTTACAATGACCATAACCAGTTCTGGTTCCAGGCTTTTTGAGGGTCCTTGGATAAACCCCCCCAATGGCCTCCCCCCCTCAGTGAATCTACATTCTCATTGCCATTAGCACCAGCTGCTGTTGTTCCTTATTCTCTTTATCATCCTTGCTACCATTTGCTTGCTTGACAGACAGAGAGCGGCTGGTTTCAGACGACATGATAATCAAAGGAGGGGGGAAGAGGCAACCGTCAGTTGTGTTGCTTATTGTGTCGTGTGGAGGGCAAAACACAATGCACACACAACTGACGGTATGCTATTTGGGGCACTTAAACAATGGAGGAAAAACAACGGGCTTGCACATTGTTTATCCTGAACTCCATTGTTTAAAGTGTCATGTGGAGGGAACCCCCCTCTCTCCATGCACTATTCCGTTTGGGCACAGAGTTCTGCTGGCCGGAGCAGCAGAAAAAAACCCAGCTGCTCCAATACAGCCAGCAGAACTTGCAGTGCATACTGGGATATGGCTGGAGGACTGAAGGAGGTGGGAGGGAGCAGACGCTGCAGCCCAGATGGATGCCGGGACTTTCAGCCGCGTGACGGGGGGAGGGGCAACGTGTCGTGTGGAGAGTACCGGCAGAATAATGCACAGTGAGTGTGTTATCCCCACTCCCTTGCCTAAAGTGTCATCCGAAACCAGCCAGCCAGTAGGTGGTAGTGTCTGCTGCTCTTCCTTCTCTCCACCATCTTTGTCTGGGCCAGAGCAAGAGACAGGTGAACAAGCAGCCTGCAAAAGTGAAGAGGAGCTGCGACTCCAATGGGCTCGTGCCAGTGTCCCATACTGGGTTCTGGGCCCTCTACAGGTACCAACCATGCCTACCCTTGACGCCAGCCCTGAGTATAAACTTCCAACCAACCCTAAGAAATAGTAAACTCAATATTTTGATTTCCTTAAAAAAAGAGGGGAGGATGGTCTGACCCAGAAACTATGTCAAATCATTTACTCCTCTTTAAAAACAACAACACATTTTATTATTAACGTTTTATTGAAATATTTATATTATATACATGCACAAATGATCCCCTTACTCTCCCTCCTTGTCCATTTTACCTCTCCCGATTTAACGTCTTCCAGCAGTATATAGCAAAGGAACAAGAGAAAAGAAAGGGAATAAGAAGAGGAAGAGTTCTCCAATCTCTTTCTATTGAAACCTGATCTTGAAAAAGAGTTGCACAAAAGGGTAACCATCAAACACAAGCTGGAGCTCAAATGCTGCATTTAAAAAATGCAGCTACTTTCCAAATGAATGCATTGGACATTCCTTAGAATAAATACTGAACCAACATAGAATACACCACCACAGCAAAACACATAACTATTGCTCCTATCCAAGCAAAACGTTAGAATGAAGCAGACAGCAAGTTAACAACTTCAAAGACTTCGGAGTTATACAACCTAAACATTGTAGAGAAGCGGGTAACCTATAGAATACATTTTATTCAGAGATTATGGGCTTTCTATAAATGAGCAATGCACTTTGATACCCAAATAGCCTTATGAAATGGTGGACAAAAACAAATCTAATTGGGCTTGGAAGGATGTATACTTTATTCATGAGTAAGCTATGTCATTGTCAAATGGAAAAAAACTGTTTACCCCAAAGCTTGCAAATTTCAACATGTCTAATAAAATCAGCATCTACCACACTTGCAAAAGCCAAATTTGACAAGTGTTTGAGAAACTCCAAACCACTAAAGCAGTGGTTTACAAAATTTTCATCTCCAGGAAAGTCTTGCTGCATCAATTTGTCTGCTGAGGAAACTCCTCATGCCTGCCAAAGAACTTCTTATTTATTAGTTTAAAACGTTTGCACAACACCCTTTGTCCAATAAGTTCTAGGGCAGTGACTAGCCAATGTCTCTCTATATAAAACACTAAGTCTATAGACCGGTGGGTGAATTCAGGGAGTGCTCAGCCTGCAAGCGCCCGCACCACCACCGCTACAGCCTGCCCCCATGAACCAGGCCCTGTGAGCCCCTGCCGAGCACTCAGCAGCTGCGTGCCCTGGTGTCGGCCCTTTCCCCCGCTGCATTAATGGCAGCTAGGATGCATGTTTCCCCTGCCTGCACCGATGGAGGCCTTAAAGGGCCCATTAACACCATTACTGTGAGGGGGGAAATGTGTGATTCTATCCCCTCCACACCAATGAGGGCCTTAAAATCCCTATTAATAGGGCCTTAATAGGGCCTTTAAATAGGCTGACCATATGAAAAGGAGGACAGGGTTCCTGTATCTTTAACAGTTTCATAGAAAATGGAATTTCACCAGGTGTCATTTGTATATATGCAGAACCTGGAGAAATTTACTCATCATCACAAAATTAAAGCTGCAGAAGCTTGCCCTCTTTTGTATCTGGTCACTCTAGTATAGCTCCTGCAGCTTTAACTGTTGAGATGAAAAAAAAAATTCACCAGGTTCTGTATGCATACAAACGATACTTGCTGAAAGTCACTGTCTTTTGCAACTGTTAAAGATACAGGAGCCCTGTCCTTTTCATATGGTCAGCCTACTTTAACGCACCCAAGGCTGGAGAAATTGCATATTTCCCCCCTTCATGCTAATAGTGGCCACCATTAGCGTAGAGGGGGAACATGTGTGATTTCCCCAGCCTTGGGGAAAGCACATATTTCCCCCCTCCTGCACCAATGGGGGCCTTAACAACCCTATTGACACTTGCAGTAATAGGGCCTTTAAGGCTTCCATTGGTCTGTGTATGGGGGAAATGCACAATTTCCCTAAGGCTGGGGAAATTGCGTATTTCTCCCCGCTATGTTAATGGCAGTGCATTAATGCAGCAGGGGGAAAGGGTGTGATCCCGAAAGCCAGGGGGCTCACGAGCGCTCAGGCACATCTGCTTGGGCCCATGAGGGCTGGACGCAGGGGTGTCCGCTGCCCTCATGGACCCAAGCGGATGCTCGCAACAACCCTAAATTGCGGGCAGGCAAGTGGGGGGAGGGAGATTGGCTGGGAGGGAGCAAGGAGGAGTACTGTGGGGCCTCCCGGTTGGCCTCGCACCCAGGCGCCCACAGAAAATCTGGGAAAGTATGATAATAGACTGGAGCGCAGATGCTCTGTGCGAGTCAAGCTATGAAATTATACATATTACTAAGCTTTGCAGAGGATTGTGGGGAAATGTTCTAAGGCGCAGACTTTGCTTACGTGTGAGACTGGTTCAGTTCTTCCCAGCTTCCAAATTGCCCACATGAACCGAGGGCACTTAAGAGCATACAAACACTTCATGTGAAACAGTTTCCCACACATTTGGGATACTTCTCACCATACCACAAAATAATCCCCTCCTGTTTGGGTTTGTAATGAAAATTGCTGAAACTATGTGGGGTCTCAGCCTCTACATGGCTGCATTTCAAGCAGTCGGCCAGGTTGGTGCCAGCCTGGATAAGCTGGGTGTGAAAGATCCATGTAAACATCTTGTTTTTGTGTTGTACTTGCACTTCCATTATGTTCAAAGATCCTCCAGCATTTCTGCAGCATTCTCATGTTCCGTTTATTATAGTTTGTGGTAAATATTGACAATTACACACAAATTCCTTACTGCACTGTTGAGATGCCTGTGGCTATTAATCAGTCCAATAGAATATAATTTCCAGCAGAGAATAGCAATTTTAGTTTCTGAACACTTGCCTAGTTCTGGTCGCCACACACTTAAAAAAATTGAATATTGCTGAGCTGAAAAGGTACAGAAAAGCAGTTAGACTGCTTAAGGGTGTGGAACCAGGGCCCACAGGGACATAGTACCATCACTTTTTGATTAGCAGGGACACCAACGTCATCTGCCCACCCCACACTCAGAATTCCCCTTCTGAGCTTACCTGCAATTCTCACAGTACTTGGTGTTGTGGGATGAGTTTTCAGCAACAACATGACCCTGTTCAGACGACATGCTAAGCCACAGTGGGTAAGCATTTTGAGCTAAATATTATGGCTTAGTATGTTGTGTGAACCGTTCCTAACTATGGTGGCTACATAGCCATGGTTTAAACACACTCACTAACCATTTGCTGCAAACAGGTTAGTGGCCTAACTATGTTGTCTGAACAGGCCCAATATTGTTCTCATGCGAAGTATTTTGAACTGGCATGATCTTGTATGGGCAATAAAGACCCAATAAAAACCCATTAAAGATCCAACTGTATCTGGGAGTCCATCAGACTTTGTCACATTCGCCCCCTAGACCCAGTTGAGCACTGCAGCGCAGTCATGGATCAGCTCTCTGAGCACCTGTAAAGCCTGACGAGTGCTTGGCATCTGTCCACCCTCATCTGGAGCCTCCCTTGTGCACCACAATGGCGGCTCTAGAAATTACACATTCCCCCCATTGCATACATCAGTTGTAAAGACTCCATTAATGCAAGAGTAAAGCATGAATGCTAAGCTTGTGCCTTTAGTCCTGTGAAAATGTGGCCTTTTTACGGCTGCCATTTACACAACAGGGGAAATGCTTAACAGCTGGTGGTGAAAGTCTTTCCTTCCTTGCAAGGAAGGAGAATCCACAAGGGCCTCAGAGCCGGTGGGAGCAGGAGTTGACGCCGCTGCAACCCAAACTCTTGTTCTTTCTTCGAGGAGGCTCTGGATGGGGGCAGGCAGCTCTGGATGGGGGCAGACGATACTTGCACAGCATCAGGGCGAGTGTCCGACAAGTCAGACCCTGGTGAGTCTGCCCTCCTCCACCCATTAGCTTTACAAAAGAACTGCTCCTGTTGGGGATAATAACTGCTAGAACTGGTTTGTTGATATGGATTGACCCACTACCAGCAAATTTGGACTCTCGTTGGGGATGTGGCTATGGGTGGGGGGAGGAAATGGTGGCACTGCAGAAGTTTCTAGAATTAGAAGGAATGTGGTGATTTACATCTCTCCCCCCCACCCCACATCCCACAGAATGCTGGATCTAGGAGGGGTCACTCAGTGAAGCTGACTGGTAGCAAATGCAGGACTGATAAAAGAAAGTACTTTTGGTAGAGTGTTTTGAACAGACTGTCACCTAGGGTGACTGTAAGGAAAGGAAGACAGGGCTCCTGTATCTTTAACAATTGCATAGAAAAGGAAATTTCAGCAAGTGTTATTTGTATACATGCAGCACCTGGTGAAATCCCCTCTTCATCACAACGGTTAAAGCTGCAGGAGTATAGCTAGAGTGCCCAAATTCAAAAGTAGGCAGGGCTCCTGCAGCTTTAACTGTTGGGATGAAGAGGGAACTTCACCAGGTGCTGCATGCATACTAGGGATGTGCACTGGATCGGACCCGATCCACGATCCGAGTCCGGTCCAGTGGGAAATCGGATAAATTATCCGATTTCCGATCCCGCAGCTGGATCGGCCGATCCAATCCGAACCGGTCCGAAAAAGCTCCGAACCGGTTCGGCGGATCGGCGGATCGGCGGGCGCCCACTGGCGCCCACCGCCGCTTCCATTGGCGGGCGCCAGCGGGCGCCCGCCGATGAAAGTGGACAGCGGGGGGGGGGGGGGAGGAGGGGGGCACTTACCTTCTCGGCCCGGTGGCTCCCGTCCGGCGCCGGCGCCTACTACTACTAGCAGGCTCCGCGGCCTGCTCTAGGGTGGCGCGCCGGGTGATGTCATCACCCGGCGCGCTACTCTAGAGCAGGCCGCGGAGCCTGCTGGTAGTAGTAGGCGCCGGCGCCGGACGGGAGCCACCGGGCCGGGAAGGTAAGGAGGGGGTGCGTGGAGGGGAGGAGGGGGCGCGCGGAGGGGGGAGGGGGGCCCTTACCTTTCCGGCCCGGCGGCTCCCGTCCGGCGCCGGCGCCTACTACTCCCAGCAGGCTCCGCGGCCTGCTCTAGGATGGCGCGCCGGGTGATGTCATCACCCGGCGCGCTACTCTAGAGCAGGCCGCGGAGCCTGCTGGAAGTAGTAGGCGCCGGCGCCGGACGGGAGCCGCCGGGCCGGAAAGGTAAGGAGGGGGTGCGTGGAGGGGAGGAGGGGGCGCGCGGAGGGGGGAGGGGGGCCCTTACCTTTCCGGCCCGGCGGCTCCCGTCCGGCGCCGGCGCCTACTACTCCCAGCAGGCTCCGCGGCCTGCTCTAGGATGGCGCGCCGGGTGATGTCATCACCCGGCGCGCTACTCTAGAGCAGGCCGCGGAGCCTGCTGGAAGTAGTAGGCGCCGGCGCCGGACGGGAGCCGCCGGGCCGGAAAGGTAAGGAGGGGGTGCGTGGAGGGGAGGAGGGGGCGCGCGGAGGGGGGAGGGGGGAGGGGGGCCCTTACCTGCCCGGCCCGGCGGCTCCCGTCCGGCGCCGGCGCCTACTACTCCCAGCAGGCTCCGCGGCCTGCTCTAGGATGGCGCGCCGGGTGATGTCATCACCCGGCGCGCTACTCTAGAGCAGGCCGCGGAGCCTGCTGGAAGTAGTAGGCGCCGGCGCCGGACGGGAGCCGCCGGGCCGGAAAGGTAAGGAGGGGGTGTGTGGAGGGGAGGAGGGGGCGCGCGGAGGGGGGAGGGGGGCCCTTACCTTTCCGGCCCGGCGGCTCCCGTCCGGCGCCGGCGCCTACTACTCCCAGCAGGCTCCGCGGCCTGCTCTAGGATGGCGCGCCGGGTGATGTCATCACCCGGCGCGCTACTCTAGAGCAGGCCGCGGAGCCTGCTGGAAGTAGTAGGCGCCGGCGCCGGACGGGAGCCGCCGGGCCGGAAAGGTAAGGAGGGGGTGCGTGGAGGGGAGGAGGGGGCGCGCGGAGGGGGGAGGGGGGAGGGGGGCCCTTACCTGCCCGGCCCGGCGGCTCCCGTCCGGCGCCGGCGCCTACTACTCCCAGCAGGCTCCGCGGCCTGCTCTAGGATGGCGCGCCGGGTGATGTCATCACCCGGCGCGCTACTCGAGAGTAGGCCGCGGAGCCCGCTGGTAGTAGCCGCCGGCGCCGGACGGGCCGTGAAGGTAAGTGGTGGGGAAGGGGGCTTACCCCCCCCCCGGAGCCGTCCGCTTCTATCCGCTGGCGCCCGCGGGCGCCAGCGGATGGAAGCGGGCGGCCCCAGGGGGGGTAGGGAGCGCGGGGGAGGGGGTTTACCTGCCGGGGCCGTCCACAGCGGACGGCCCCGGGGGGGGGAGGGAGTTAGGCCCCCCCTTACCCACCCGCCGCCATTTTTTCCTCATAGACTTGCATTGCAATGCAAGTCTATGGGGAAAAAAATGGCGGCCGATCCAAAAATGTACGATTTTTGGGTCGGGATCGGACTCGATCCGGTCCGGGGGGCCTCCGATTTTGTCCGAACCGGTCCGGGACAAAATTGGAGGTCCCGATCCGGGTCCCGATCCGATCCGGGGGGTCCGTGCACACCCCTAATGCATACAAATGACCCCTGCTGAAATTCCCTTTTCTGTGCCACTGTTAAAGATACAGGAGCCCTGTCCTCCTTTCCATATGGTCACCCTACTGTCACCTATTAATTTCTGAGGTAAGGAATTAATTTCATGTTATTATTTCAGCATGCCTTTGCTGATAATTTACTTGCCGAATAATGATCTGACCTTAGTCTGCTACTGAGTTTTCATTGTGACTGAATAGCTCCATCTATCCGGTCATTTCAGTCATGCAGTGAAATTTTCATGGAGTGAAAGGTTAGAATCCCACACCTGCTGTGTCACATCCCCATCAACCTCAACCCTCCCTTCTACACATGGGGGTGGGAAGGTCAGAAAACTGGAGCCTGCCTCTCTTCAGAAATACCACACACACACAGAGTCAAATGAGGATTTAAAAGTGATTTGAGAGATTAAACAGGACTGATGTATTGCCGAAAAAAATAGTTATTGTTTTTGCTTCAAATTCTTAAAATAGAAGTAATGAGGACAGAAAGTACTTCTTCCACAACATGTGATTACCTTTGGGAACTCGCTACCACAAATGATAGATATGTGCATATTTTGCTTTTTCAAAGAGAGTGAACTGAATGAGGGCCTATCAAACTACACAGGTGATGTGCGGAGGGCAGCTAGGAAACAGAAGGAAAGTGTGGGTTTGGGGTAACAATTTAGAAGGGGCTTGGATCTGGGAATATGTGGGACCTGGAGTTAACAGTAGGGGAGAAGAGTGGGACTGAGTCTTAGGATCTTGGTAGTGAGGGAAAGTGTGATCTAAAGTCAGATTCTATTCACCTGTAAAGGATCCTGTAAAATGAGTGGGAAATTGGGTGGATGACTCTAATATGAGGCCTGCTACAACACACACAGTGCAGCAATCCTTCACATATCTACTCAGAACTAAGCCCCACTGAGGCTGCAATCCTATGCACACTTACCTGGGAGTAAGTCCCATTGAACACAATGACCCTGTTCAGATGACATGCTTAGCCACAGTGGTAGGCTGACCATATGAAAAGGAGGACAGGGTTCCTGTATCTTTAACAGTTGTAGAGAAAAGGGAATTTCAGCCAGTGTCATTTGTATGCAATTAGTTCCTGGTGAAATTCCCTCTTCATCACAACAGTTAAAGTTGCAGGGGCCCTGCCTTCTTTTGTATATGGTCACTCTAGTATAGTGCCTGCACCTTTAACTGTAGTGATGAAGAGGGGATTTCACCAGGAACTAATTGCATACAAATAACACTGGCTGAAATTTCCTTTTCTCTACAACTGTTAAAGTTACATGAGCCCTGTCCTCCTTTTCATATGGTCAGCCTAGTGGTTAATCATTTGAGCTAAACCTTATGGCTTAGCGTGTCGTGTGAACTGTGACTTAGTATATCTTGTGAACCGTTCCTAACCATGGTGGCTACATCACCACAATTTAAATGCACTCACTAACCATTGTTAGCAGCCTAACCATGGCTTAGTGTGTTGTCTGAATGGGGTTATCTCAGAGTAAACATGTGTAGGATTGCACTGCTAGTCTGTGAAAATGAGGAGGGCAGGTGCTGATCTCTCTGATCATTTTAACTGTACTGTAAATACTAGTGCTGGGCCGAATCCTGCTCTCTATTTTTGGAACGTGTTCTCTTCCTGCGAAAGAGGCATTGTTTTTTCTACCTCTTTTGCTGGGGGGTGGAAAATTCAGAGAATCTTCTCCTTGGGGAGGGGTACAGGGTTTCCACATACCTTTCTTTAAGTGTAGCCAGTTGCTGAGGGAACTTGTTCCTTTTTTTTAGTTTTTGTTTAAAAAAACCCTTCCCCTCTGCATTTGGAGGAGCCCAGCAGTTCTCAGTGAATGCCTATTGGAGACCATGTGATCTCTCCCTCTCCATTAAGCATTCAGGAAGAACTCTTGGGCTCCTGAAAATGCTGAGGGTGTTTTTTTTTAAAAAAAAAGAAAGAAAGAAAGAAGACCCCTCAACAAGTGGCTACATTTAAAAAGGTATGTGGAAACCCTGTCCCACTTCCCAAGGAGAAAATTCTCACCTCTCCAAGCCTCTTTCGCCCGAGTTTCCCCCACTACGCTGAAAATGGAATGGTCAAAATTTTCGGCACAGCACTAGTAAATAAGTTTGTATTGAGAGAGATGAAAAGGGTTTTAGTCTAATGTAGGGTGACCATATAGAAAGGAGGACAGGGCTCCTGTATCTTTAGCAGTTGTACGGAAAAGGGAATTTCAGCAGGTGTCATTTGTATGCATGCAGCATCTGGTGAAATTCCCTCTTCCTCCCAACAGTTAAAGCTGCAGGAGCCCTGCCCTCTTTTGTATCTGATCACTCTAGCTATACTCTAGCTATACTAGAGTGACCAGATACAAAAGAGGACCGGGCTCCTGCAGCTTTAACTGTTGTGAAGAAGAGGGAATTTCACCAGGTGCTGCATGCATACAAATGACACCTGCTAAAATTCCCTTTTCCATGCAACTGCTAAAGATACAGAAGCCTTGTCCTCCTTTTCATATGGTCACCTTAATCTAATGTAACTTCAGGCAACCATGGAACAATGCTACCCAGGGCAACACCTCAACTCTTCTTGCCATTTCTTAGTAATAAAAATGGGGCTAGAGAAAACAACACTGAAACAGTCTATTAGAAGTTGAGCTGCTCAAAGAACATTAACATCCAAGCAAGAGTTATCTGTATTTCTGTTGGCAAAATGGTCGATGTCATTCTCACAAAAGACCTTTTAAAGTCAAAGCACAGCTTCAGTGTCAAAATCCCCTCCCCCTGTCTTATATTTGTTGCAACTATTAGCAGCTGCTTTTGAAAAGTTGATACCCTTTATATCTGTAACATTCCCAGAGGAACACAAATCTCCCCATGGACCAGGAATAAAAAGCCATTTTAGGCCAATGGAAAATAATGACTTGCATTTGATTGGCACTGCACAGTGGCACTTTGCTTGTTGAGATATGGTTCATTACTTATTCACATGTTTTATATCCTCTGCTGCTTTTACTCAGTGGAAACTGAACTGTATCCAAACCAATATAAAGGACCTTAGGACCTAGAAATGAATTTTATCAATTTATGTTTCTGTTCCTTGAGTGAAAGCAATTTCTCTTTCCACTCACTCTTGGGAACATCAAGGAAAATGTTAACGAAGCACGGTAATTGAAAATCTACTTGTTATCTCATCAAGAGCAAAGGAAATGAAAGAAAACAGGAAATTGCCAACAGGAGAGAAGTTGTGCCTGATGGTTTACCTTCCGCTTAAAACGTTTACGCAAACGTATTTGACTATAACAGATGCACATGGAAAATGTACCAATGCTACCAATTAATTAATATGATTTGCCAGGAAGCATTCAGGTGAGCATAATGACTGGTCAACCATATGTGGTTTGTTCCTGGACTCTTGAATGGTTTTGCAAGTTATAAGAAGAGGAAATATGTGCTAGTCATGCTTCCTTTTTTATTTTCTTTTTTATAGGTTGGCTGTAACCCACAAAGAAGGAGCTTGCACATCTCCCCAAGGTGAAATGGGAAACCCCTTTTCAACTATGGAGTGCATCCATCTCACCAAGGTGAAATGTTCTCACTTTGCATGTTATACCAGATGTGTGAAAAGAGAAAGTGCTGCTCATTTCTGCTTCCTGCCTCCTCCCGAGCTTCCTTGTAGCATGTAAAGGCAACTTCTGGGAAACCAGACAGAATTTACCGGCCTAGTAAACTTACTTTCCTACTCTATTCCAAACTGTATAAAGCTCCAACGACCATATCTATGCAATGTGAAAAACAGCTGTATTAACAATGCAGCTCTGGACTCCTTCAGATGATTTCAACCATTCTTATTCAATTTGAGGAAAAAGAATTGATTTTGGAGCGGGGAATCAAAGGAGAAGAAAATGTCAGTAAACTTATTGTCTCTAGTATTTGGGGGTTCTTGCACACACTTTCATGCCTCCGCTACCTTGTGACAATAAGGTAAGCTCACTTCTCCTGCCCTTACCAAAAGAAATTTTAAAGTGTCCTGTCAACGTGAGAGAAGAAACAGAAGCCTCTTTTACAGGGAAGGGAAACTTTCAGGGAATTGGAGGACACATTTCAGCACAGCACTAATAGCCATATTGAATTAAAAGCCCATCCAATTAAAAAGTTATTAATGGGCATTTATTAATAAACTGTGTGCACTTGGTGGATGAGAGGTAGTTTCATTTTCTTCTTCTCTTGGAGGAGAGTTAATGCAAAGAATCATATTCCTGCCTAATATAGGTGAAATTCCACTAGATCAGGCTCGCACGACTAATGAGCCACCATGCGAAGTGCAGGCTATTAACTATGTAATCTGGCTTGCCAAGTGCTTGGCAAGCCCTCCTAGATGTTTGTTGTTGTTGTTGTTTTAAGGAGGGGGTTGGAGTCAGCAAACAATTAGGATTTATGGGCCACCATATATGACTGGTGTGGGTTGTGTTCTGCTTAGTAATTCTGTGTACTTGGAAACAGGCTAAGTTGTCCTACAGCCCAACAAGATAGGAGGAACATCTTCCATTTTACTCCATCAGCGTTTCATGTAATTGGCAAGCCAGACAACATGGTTAATGGGCTCCACTTGGCACGATGGCTCATTAGTTGTGCAATCCTGATTTAGTGGGATTTCACCCATATTAAGCAGGAATGTAATTCTTTGCATTAACTCTATGCCAAGAGAGGAAGAAAATGAAACTACCTCTCATCCACCAACTATACTCAGTTTATTAATAAACACCCAGCTAATAAAACACAAACATTTTAATGTGTGGCTAACCCAAATTTATAGGTACATCTGTGTTTCTTTTGAATTGTGGCCAAATTCCTCAAATTAATAACTTTTATTGTTTTCCTTCTAGCTTGGCAGGGATGTAGGGAAATTGGGTCATTTGTTCCAAGTATCTAAGGTGAGCAAAGCAAAAAATACGTTGGTCAAAATGTTCCCTTATCTCTAAACTCTTCTTCAGCAGCAATTAACTGGTTTCTGTGGATTTTTGTAACAATACTGTGAAGATGGAGGTGCTGAACACTTTAGAGCAGGGGTGGGCAACTTGTGGCCCTCCAGATGTTTTGACCCACAACTCCCACCAACATAGCCATTGTGAAGGGTGTTCAGAATTGTAAACCAAAACATCTCTTAGATGATCTCACTAGGATATTTCTGAAAAGCCTTTTTTCTGAACCAGCATACAATTCTGTCCTATCCAAGCACCACAAGACAGAAGCTACCTATGTATTCGAGAGTGATGAAGCCTCTCTGTATCCATGTCTTGAAACTGTGCAGTAAAATCCTTCATATTTATGTGAAAGGGGTTTAAAAATGTTAAATAACACCATCTTTTAAGTAGTTGCAGACATGTAAAAGGTTGTGCCACAAGATCTGGCATCAATGTTAAGGTGTGACTGGACAGGCACACTGCATTTGTTGTTCTACTCCATTCCAGCTTTCTCCCAATCTGTTTTATAATATAAAGTGCACAACAGAGCACAGTGCTGGGGTAGCATGGCACTTTCAAGACCACAAAGACACAGCATTCATTTCAGTTCAAACAAGGGATGCTACTGGAATATAAACCTACTTAAGATTCTAACAATGGATCCCAGAGTCCAACTCCATTTTTTTCCAGGCAAAAGCAGAGTTAAATGCTCAGCTCAACTTTTGCTTTAAAATGGGGGAGAGAGCCAAGCTACCATTCCCAAGCCTTTTGATCTTCTCTTGTTTTTAAGGTGGTTTGCAACTGTCTGCCGCCATTGTATCCCTCTCTAATACAGACTTGTCCACCAGTTGTTCTCTATTTTCATATGATCCTACCTAATCAGAGATCATGTATTGGGCATCCTGTTGCCACGACATTATGTAACCTACCAGATTTAGCTATGTGCTGACATCACTAAGGGGAAACAAAGCCCATTAGAGTGAGGGAAATGCTTCATGATGGGTCAACACTGGGTAATCACAGATTCGCAGCCAGTTAGGGATCATTCAAAGGATCCGTTTCTCAGCATATTGTAATTATCCCGCAAATTGCTGATAAACATTTTCATGAAACAGCTCCCAATTTCAGCTCTACACTATTCCAGGCCCCTCAGCAGGGGGCATTCCAAGTGGCAAAATTCTGGAAAATAGCTTGAGAAGACCCACGTCAATGTGCCTCAGCCCAGTCCAGCAACTGTAGAAGAGGGGCAGTCCTTCCCTATGCAATGTGGGTGCAAAGAAATGGGCAGTAATAATGGGCCTTGCTGATTGCAGGCCCAAGTCTAGCATGAGAGATTAAAGACTTGTTCAAAGACACACATTTTATTGGCCAAGCAATTTGACCTTGATCTTCCACATCCATATCCAACATTGACCACTGGCTCTCTTGGAACACCGGCTCTTTCAAAACTTTAACAATACTTTACACATCTAGCAGGGATCAGCATTGTTAGCTGCAGCACTTCCTTCCCTGAAATGCAATCTAGCCTTTCCAGGAGTGTAAAGCAACAGTTTTGCAACAGGAAACAATGGTAGAAATCAAACACGGTACGGTCTGGTGTAGTCCAAGGAAAAGCAACCTCTGTCTCAATGTACGTGTTGTCTTCTTATTCCATTAATCCCACCCACCCCAACACACAGACACAGACACTGTTGTTGTGTTACCCTTGTGAAGTCAACATTCCATTGCCCTTCTTCTCCAAGAATGAGTACTTCAAACTAGGGGACCTTCACTATTAGAGTGGCACTAGCAAAATGTGAACATCAACACAGATTAATACTGAAAATGAGCCAACCTCTGTAGTGTTATTTACTCATGTCTTTTGTGGAATGCACAGTGTTGAATGCTTGCCACAATATCCTTTGGCCTGCTTTAACTTTGGCCCAACATTCAAGGCACAATTATTATTACTAGAATTATTGAGGATGTACAGATAGAGTTTACTTAGTGCATGTCTTTTAGCATCCAATAAATGCTATCTTTCAAGACGGATTAGTGAGAAGCAAGAGCGAATGCTTCAGGCACCCTGGTGTCATTCTATCAACAGTTCATCATTTAGCCGAGTTCAAGTATCACTCTCAAGTGTCCACTTTGTCTCCATTCAGACCTGTTTGATAAAGGTTCATCAACATTCAAATCTGTGCCCCACAAGACACAGAGAGGTTGCTGGCTTTTGCTTCTCAGGGTGACAAAGCCCTATTCATCAGCGCTCCAATGTATTGACTCAGGAGTTGTTTAAACTTTGCCTGAGGAGAAAGCACAGACAAAACCAAACAAGTGAACACGAAAACTGGAGAAAGGATTTCGTAGACACCCACCAGACCAAACAGTGTCTGTTTCCAAATGAATATTTCCCCCCATTGGTGCTCATCTCAAAAAGACAGATATACCTTTAGCAAAAAGAGGAGGAGGAGAGAGAAAATATCTTGCATTATTTCTTTTCTTTGACTCTCTGGAACTCTCTTAGGGAGCAATATTATGGTTGCTAGACACAAACTAGACAACTGAAAGGTTGTTCGGTTTGTGCTAGCACTCCAGCTTTGGTTTCCAGAAACTGCTCACTGCTATTTCATCTCGTCATAGCCAGCATGGTTCTCTCTGCACTGGCCCTTTCTCTGCACTCAGGGGCATACCTGTGAGTAGAGAGGCGAGAAGACTTCAGAAGGTTTTTTACACAGCTTCCTATGCACTGCATGACCCCCTCTCTGAAGTTCCCCAGCATCGAAATTGAGCACATAGTGAAAACTGCAGGGCAGATGGAGCACAGACGAGAGGTTACCCTCCATGCTCCATCTGACCTGCATTGGAAAGTTGTTCACCTCTGAGTTTGGAGGCTTATGACTAGCCTGACAGGATTGCATCCTTAGTTACTAAGGGTGCAATCCTAGGCACACTACGACAGAAAAAAAGTCCTACAAGTCCAACATGGCTGGTTAAGGAACGCTGGGACTTTTTCCCCATCTAAACATGCATGGGATTGTGCCCTAAGACTCTTTTAATGATATGTAGGGCTGGATGAGAATTTCATTTCAGTTCAGTTTTTATAAGAATTTTCAAAAGTTCTCCATATTCAGGACAAAAAGATTTTGAAAAATTGAATGTGGAAGACACTGAACATGATAAATTTGCCTTCCAGGTCCAGGGTTTGAGTGCTTTACTCTTAAAGGTCTGGGTTAGCACTGTGCTGAAAATTTCAACCAATGGAAATGTTGACCATTTTCATTAAATTTGATAGAAAGGAAATTGCTTTCAAAATCAAAGCAGAAGAAATTTCAGAGAAATTTTCATGGGCTTGGTTATTAGATGCCTGAGGAGTGTGTGAGAGTGCTTGTCTTTCATTGTACAGTGGTCTCTCTGACAGCCTGCAGCCCCCTTGCCTTCCTGCACTTCCCATCCAGGGGAAGACATAATGAATGTATTCCTCCCATAGGGCCTTTTCAGATCAGGAAGTACAGCCAGCATGGAACACTGTAGAGCAATGGGGAGATGTGTAATAGAAAGAAAAACATAGACAGGACCCTCAGCCACCTCACAGTGATCAGGTAAGGTCAAAAACACCATCAACACACATTCAAAATAAATTATAAATGAAACTGAGACAGAAAAATGGGATCCCCTTTCATGGGGGAAGAAAACTTCCAGGAAATAACTGAGATGTTTTTTTCTTACTCCTTAGAAATAAAAGGACACTTAAGAATTTTCTCCATATTTTCTTCACCGTAATTTTTTGTGATGGCTGCACTCCTTTAGCTCAGTGCCCTGGAGTGATGCTAGGTATATAGGGCATTGTGGAGAATGCAAAATGGGAGCCAGGCTGCCAATACAATTGATGGTTGTTGCCACCTGCAGTCGCTGGGGGCTGGGGGACAAAAACCCTTCAGACAGAAAGAAGCTGGAAAAATTCCACCCCTGGAAAAATTCAGTGAAACTGCCCCCCCCATTTCTCTACCCACAAATAGAGTGGGGAATTTTGAGAGGCCACTTGCACACGGCTCTAGTTTGAATCCCTGTGTGATGGTGAATCGGAGTTGCCACCTCTATTTTCTGGCAGGCTCCTTATCTTTATCAGTGATATGGCAGGCAGATACATTGTGCTCCGTACCTTGGCTGGTACGGATGAGTGAAAATTTTGCTGCAGCTTGTTTCTGATAAGAACTTGTCAAACTTCACAAAGTTCTTTACATTAGGGAGACAAAGAACTTGAATTTTTTAAAAAATTAGGTGTGGGAGAAAGCAAAACTGACAATTTACCCATCCTGAGTGATGCTACGGCAACAATCCTATACATCCTATGACTTGGAAATAAGCCATACTGAACTCGGTGGGTCTTAATTCCAAGCAAATATTCCTGTGATTGTGCTGCATTGAATTCCACACATGTGTAAATCAAATGGAAAAGCCACATCCATTAAAAAGTACAAAACAGCACTCTCCCATTTTCTGTGTCACACATTAACACTGTGGATTGCATACAGTGGAGTGAGGTAACAGTTTTTGGAAACAGGACTATGGCTGCAGGTGAGGATATTCCATTCAATCACTACATTTTAAACACACACACACTACAAAAATGTAGAAAGACAAGTGTGGTTATGAGTAGGAAGGGCACAGCTAGTTTTCTATTTGTAAGGAGATTGGGGTTTGTCTGTTTGTTTGTTTGTTTGTTTGCTTGCTTGCTTGCTTGCTTGCTTGCTTGCTTGCTTGCTTTTTTAAATGGGTGGAACTTTCAAAAATGTAATTTCCTACCTGTACTCTGAATTAGGAAAGCCTGCATTTCTATTCATAGATCATGGAATAGTAGAGTTGGAAGGGGCCTCTAAGGCCATCGAGTCCAAGCCCCTGCTCAATGCAGGAATCTACCCTAAAGCATCCCTGACCGATGGTTGTCCAGCTGCCTCTTGAATGCCTCTAATGTGGGAGAGCCCACCACCTCCCTAGGTAATTGGTTCCATTGTCATATTGCTCTAACAGTCAGGACGTTTTTCCTGATGTCCAGGCGGAATCTGGCTTCCTGTAACTTGAGCCCATTATTCAGTGTCCTGCATTCTGGGTTGATTGAGAAGGGATCCTGGCCCTCCTCTGTGTGACAACCTTTCAAGACCACCTCAAGACATTTCACAAATGGCACCCTCCTCCCCATCTTGAATCAAGATGCAAAATACCTGGCCAGACCTCTCCCACTGTAGTTGCCCAGCAACTGGTATAACAGAGACATAGTGCCTCTGATTCTGGAGGCAGCAAATAGCCATCATGACTAGTAGAGATTGATAGCCTTATCCCCTATGCATTTGTCTAATGCTGAGCCCCCTTTAAAGCCAGCTAAAGCTAGTAGCCATTGGCCATCTCATGAATGACATGAAGAAGTGCTTTCCTTTAAGTGTCCCAAATCTCCTGCCAATCAGCTTTATTGGATAACTCCACTTCTGGTGTTCTGAGAGAAAAGATTCCCTCCATCCACTTTCTCCATACTGTGCATAATTTAATAAATCTTGATCATGGCCAGATCTACACCTTGTGTCAAATCATTATGAATGTGGAATAAAAAGCAGGAAATAACACGTTGGAGGCAGTATGTGGATTGTGGATTGTGCCCCAACAGTTATCAGTGCACTTCAATACTACTATGAAGCAGTAGTGTATGAGCTTCATCAGATGGGAGGAAAATCATATTTCCCTACCGTTGCTTTCCCCTTCTTCTGTCCCACAATACTTCCTCTTTCTTCACACGGAAGAAAGAGGAAGTAAACAGTGACCACGTGGCCCATTCAGTAGGTGTTTTCCTCACACTGCTTTTCCTGCACACAGCAGGAAATGGCAGCCTGTTTCACTTCAACCTAAAAAAGTTGTATTTTCTGGGTCTTTTTTTTGTCATGGAAAAAAGACCAGAAGGAGCAGGAGATGCATGGGAGGCAGACACCATCATCAAATGGTGATGGTGATGCACCCACAAGCATCCGTAAGTGGCCAGTAATGAGCACGTTATAAAGCACTTGTTTGATGACACTCTGTGTCTCCCTTTTAATCATTTTTTCTCCAAACTAAAACCTTATTCATCCATTACTCAAGCCAACATCTTGCCCCATGTCCTCCATCCCACGCACGTTCCAAAACTGACCCGTGATCACCCAACGTTAGACCAAAATTGCACAGATGGGAACAGCAATGGTAAGTGTAAGGTTAGCAAGAATAGGTATAACCAAAGACAAAACTGATTGGAAAACACAACAACAATAGAACAAATACTGACAATGTGTGTGAGCCAACATGTCAGTGGAACTTCTGGAGTCTAAAGTTTTGTTTTGTTTTGTTTTAAAAGGTCAACCCTAGGCTAAAACCCTATAGCTGACTATCCTTTCCCTTCAAAGTAAGAAGACCCTAGGAAGTGCTGACAGATTTTTAAACACAGCCAAAGTGACAGGTGGTACAGTGAAAACAAATGCCATTCAGCAGACCACAAGAGCCAAAGCAGGAATTGATCTATTGAGTTCAAGGTGGAGCCCATCTTGAGGAGTTATTTGACCACAGTTAGCAACTTGATCATGTGAAGTTAAGTCCAGCAAGTCAATAGAAAAACTTGCATCGACTTCACTGGCAACAGGTCAGGCCCTGGAGTAATATATATATACTGCCTGAGAAGTGATAAACTGGTTATTTTTTTAACCTTCCCCTAAGACGTCCTCATTTGTCATCCCTTTAAAGTAAAGGGCCCCAAGGAACTTTGGCGGGTAGACTGCAGACAAGTCACCATCCACTTTCAACATCCAACAGAAGTTTTTCTCTTACTCTCTCTCTCTTCTATTTGGAAAAATCTTGTATTTTGTGAAACCTTCATTTTCGTTGTCTACTGCCTGTCCATGGAATATCTGCCCATATAAGGTGGATGACATAATTACATTTTCACTTCTTTCCTGCCTTTTCACTCCTGAAAGTACACCAAATTTCTAGGCTTCCCTAAATCGGAAACCTCATACCATCAGTAAGTATAAAAATCAGCAGGCTTTGGTATTGTTGAAACATTGAGCCGATCTACACTACTGCTTTTAAACAGTTTATAACAGTTTTAAACTGGTTAATGACGGTTATTAACCAGGTTAAAACTGTTATAAACCATTTTAAAGCAGTAGTATAGATAGGCTCATTATTTTGTATGAAAGGTTAGAATGGAATCCCTAGGAAGAATGGTTGATACAGAGAATATCCGTATGGAAGCATCATTCACAGCTGGAGGGCCACCTTCAGGCAATAATATATTGTGTTTAAATTTTCCCATTTCTCTCTCCCTTCCACATTTGAAGGTACCATGTATTGCCTAGCTACTCCCCACCCCCGCACACACACAAGGAAAGATACTCAGAGCATTATTTTTGTTGTATTGTAGCACTTCCAGGGTGTGTGTACATGATTCTTTTACTTGAATACTTTGTGATCGATGTCTCTCTTTCTGTAATGTGGACTTTTTTCCCCTCTCTTCTCATTGTTGCTGAGATGATATACAATGGGGAAAAGGGGAAAATCCGGTTGTTTTATCTAGGTCAAGTATACTCTGCTTGAAAAAAAAAGGATTACAAACTTCCGGTAGAAACCCAGTAGCTATGGTCATAAATAGGGCTACTATCAAAATGTGATATACCAGTGGAAGAGCTCATGCTTTGCATGTTAAAGGTTCCAGATTCAATCCATGCTGCCAATCAGTGTTGACAACACTGTGCTAGATGGACCAATGGTTGGACTCAGTATAAGGCAGCTTCCTATGTTCTTCCTACTGTTGATAAAGATGTAGGATATGGAATGTAGCCAATAAAAGATTGTAGTCTAGCCAATGCAAGGTTGTATTTGAGTGGAAGGTACTCTAATAAAATTGAATGTTTGGTATTCTAATGTGCCAAAGGTTGGTGGTCTGTTTACTGCTACTTTTAAGAAATATTGCTCTTAGTTTTTTAAGAATTTGCCATTTCTTTATGTGGATTTAATCTATGAATTTAGAATATCGAACAGAATGTATGCAGGATCATGTTATTTATACATCCCAAATACATACCCATTAAAGAAAGGGGGTACTGAATTAAACAGAAACTTGAAATGTGATGGCCAAACAATCAGGAAACACTGCCCCGTCAGAATAGCAAATAGCAAAAGGAAATGCGACGGCCTGCACAACAGAAAACGTTATCCCAGCACTGAAATATAATAAAGGACAGAAAAATATTCATTGATCACCTGAAAAAGTTGCCATTAGTTAAATCTGATTGGATAAAGGAAAATGAACTGGCACTCTGGCCTGCAGCTAGAAACTTACTTCAAACATTTGTTTTTAATGGGGGGGATAAAACTGCTCAAGACTCCCCACTTCTCTCTGTTCTTTGCAGCAATAAAAACTAAATGCTTTCTCTTTTTAACAATATATATATATATATATATATATATGCTGATACTACAGTTCAACAGAAACCCTGGACATATGGGAATCTTGTAGGTGCCAGTTATCTAAATAAATAAGCTAACCACAGTTATTTTCCCCCCTCCTCATAATGGTGAAAAAGATAAAATGAGTAGATGACATGCATGATAAAATTACTTAGCTGGATGAGGTTCTTGGCATGTACGATAATAACTATATAGCCAGTTAAAGAAAGACATTTGTGTTTTCTGGCTTGAAACACTTGCAACAAAATTCAATGCAGCTTACTCAAAAGGAGAAAGTCAAATATACCTTTTAGAACATTCTGTACACCTGCTTCAAAATCTGTTGGAATCATTCCTTTGGCTCGTCAAAATTTGTAAGAAAAACAATGTTAAAACTACAGCCTGCAAATTTCCAGTGCCCGCATTTCATAATATCTAGCAGCTACAAGACTATGCCCACTGAAATGAGATGGAATATGTATCAGGGCTGTCAACACCAGTAAATAGGCAAAGGAATAAAGTAACTGTTTGGCTGTCGATTTCATCACCTCTCCACCTTGTCAAAATAACCTATCTAGCACAAGAATGTATGGATCCAGTTACCTTTCCCCCCCACCTCTCCAATGGGAAGCTAATAGGATAGAATTAGAAGTAAGGAGGGTTTGAGAAAATTGAACTTTATTTATTTATTACATTTATATCCTGCCTTTTTTCCTCCAAGGAATCCAAGGCATCATACATAATCCTCCTCCTTCTTTCCATTTATCCTCACAACAACAACCCTGTGAGGTAGGTTGGGCTGAGAGTTTGTGATTGGTCCAAAGTCACAGGCCTCCCAATCCAACACTCTAGCCACTACAATACACCACACCATACTGACACTACACCAACAGAACTACATTATCTATGCAGGAAAGACGATGTGTCAAACTGTTCCTCTGCCAGTATGTGAAAAGGTTCTAATATCAGCCAGAAATGGACATATTGGCCATAGAGTTTTGTTTGGTTACATTCCCAAATACATCCATATGTCTGCAACCTAATGGCAGTCTTATCCATACCTAATCAGAAGTAGGGATGGCACAAAAATCTGCCATAAAATGAAATGAGTTCAGATTTTTATGATTCCAACCTGTGCATTCCACAGCAGACCAGCTTTCCTGAGTGGCACAGATTCCACGGACTTACGGGCATTTTTTTTTCTTTTACTTTCTAGAAGTTTACACTAATATAGTTGTGGGAAAGTATGTAAAATAAAGAAAAACTGAAAATGCACATTTCCCCCATAGACTAAAGCACGCACATGTGCTTTGGGGGGGGGGGGGGATTTGGGTATTTTCACAAGTGCAAATTTGTGCAAGTGCGACTTTGAGCAAATTAGGGAAATTGTAAAAATCTGGTTCCATCGATGAGCGGAGGACAAAACAAAAGGCACCTGACAATCCGTGAAACAAAGATGGAACGGATTTTACAAAATCTGCACATCCCGACTCAGAAGCCCCATTGGGTTTGATCATTAGGACTTACTCCCCGATAAGTGAGCCTAAAGTTGTAAACTTACTCTGCTACTACCTGTCAGAATAATCAAACTCTTTAAAAAAGAAGAAACCAGTGTAAATCCCATTCTAATAGTACAAGAGGTATGGGAAAACACTTTGCTGTTGTTAAGCATCACTCTTGGACAAAATCCAAAACAAACCTTGATAAAACTCTAGTCATCACATCACAAGAGAGGTATTCTCTCTCATATTATAAATCATCTCTGAAGTACTTCCTCCATCTTCGTACACACAGATTCCTTTCCCTGCCCTTTCTTTGTCCAAAATATGCTAAGAATGATATGTGCTCCCAAGAACGCCTGGGCTGGCAAGGACATGAATCTCAGACAACAGATGGGAGCCTCACTGCTCGAACAGAATGCAGGGCCCAAAACTCAATCACAACGGAAGATGTAATAGCTTAGATGTAAGTGCTGCTTTCCCCTGCCATTTGTGTATTCCAGTACCAATAGCCAAAGACAAAAGACCTATCTGCCACAACAGTTATGAAGGGTGTGTGCTTTTCCTTTTAAAATACATGGAAACAGGTGCCCAATAATTTCCTGTTTCCTATTGCTGTGTATTTTAGTGTGTGTGAAACTGAAATCTGAGTTTGAAACACCCGCAAGCTCTCCTTTATGGAAGCAGGGCAAAACTGTTGTGGAAAAGGCGGCTAACATGAAACATTTTTAGAAAAGGCAGTGTTAGGGTGACCAGATTTTGACAACCAAAATCCCGGTCCCTCCCGCCACCCCACCCACCCAAAACAACCCCCCACCGCGCGCCCGCGCCGCCCCATGCCGCGCGCCCCCCCTGCGCCGCCCCCCCCGCACGCATGCCTCGCACCGCCCGCCCGCCCACCCCGCATCCCCCGCCCCGCGTCCCCCACCCCGCCCCCGCCCTGCGCCACCCCCCTGCCCCGCGCCGCCCACCCCGCCCACCCCGCCCACCCCGCCCTCCCACCTCACGCTCCTTACCTGCTGGGGCGTCCGCTTCCCTCCGGTGCTTGGAATCTACTGAGAAACAGGCTTCCTGGCCTATCTCTCAGTAGCGCGCCGGGTGATGACGTCTACTGAGGCGCGCTACTGAGCAACAGGCCGCGAAGCCTGTTTCTCAGTAGATTCCGAGCACTGGAGGGAAGTGGACGCCCCAGCAGGTAAGTGCCTCACGCCGCCCGCCTCGCACCGCCCGCCCGCGCCGCCCGCCCCCTGCCCGCCCCGCACCGCCCGCGCCGCCCCCGCCCGCATGCCTCGTGCCGCCCGCCCCGCGCCACCCCCGCCCGCATGCCTCGCGCCGCCCACCCACCCCGCGCTGCCCGCCCCACGCTGCCCGCCCCACGCTGCCCGCCCCGTGCCGCCCGACCGACCCCGTGCCGCGCCACCCACCCTCCCCGCGCTGCCCGCCTCGCCCCCCGCCCGCCCCCCACCTCGCAATGCCCGCCCGCGCCGCCCCCTGCCCCACTCGCCCGCCCGCCTCATGCCCCAGCAGGTAAGTGCCTCGCACCGTCTGCCTCGCACTGCCCGCCCACCTCCCGCCACCACCGTGTGACCCCCTACTGCCCCGGTTTGCCCTCGCTGCCCCCCGGTTGGCCAGGATCGCCCCAGGGCCATCTGGTCACCCTTTGGGGGGGCTAAATTTCCGGATTTGGCCCCCCAAAACAGTTTTTCCCCCCGGATGCGGATTTGCTCCCCATTTTCCGGGCATGTCCGGACAAATCCAGCGGATGGTCACCCTAGGCAGTGTAAAAGAAGTAATTTAAAGGAACATCACTTGCATTTATATGAACCAGTTAAATAAAGAAATGTTGCCCATTGATCAAATATTTATCTACCCTAGGTTAATTGGCAAGGACCTGACTAACATTAATTAATACCACTGACTACTTGACTGGCTCTTATATAAGGGCACAGCATTCTATGTTGTATTATATTTTTTTCTCAAATTTATTTGAAGGATTAATAAAAAGACAGCACTTTTTCTAAATGTTCAACTTGCTTCCTTCAGTATTAAGTATTGCTATTAATAGTTTTCATTTATTATGCCATTCATCTGGCTCTGTACATTCAACTGAACTCAATAGGACTTACTTCTGAGTAGACATAGGATTGCACTGCAAGTTTTTAAATTAATGTTCACACTATCATAATCTTTATTTTGGTCATTTTTGCTATTGGCATTGATAGACGGGTCAACAGGAAGAAAGAAAAATCTGATGCAGAAAGATGTGACTTGTTCCTTTAGACTGACTAAGGGAGCCATAATTTAACTTCTCATGATATAAACAACTCTCATAATATGTTTTGCTAAGATTTAAAACCAATTGATCTGTTTGCTCCCATGACTTGTCCTCAACAACTTTTTTGCATCTTCTTTCTAATTTTATCAAAAATGTGCATCCATTTAAGCTCACTGCATAGGAAGTAAATTCTATTCAGCTCAATCCAACAGTTACTAACATGGCCTGGGAGCTATTTCTTTGCATGAGATCCCAAAACAAACCACTCTGGTAATGTTCTTACATCTGGAATATGTGAGAGGAACATATCATGCACTCAAGCCCAGCATCAGTGAGGTTTACTTCACAGTAAATATGCTTACAATTTGGCTGATATCCTTTAATTTAAAACAAATCTTCCCCTGTAACGTATTTGGTTTCATGAATATTTGTGGGGTAAAATCATTTTTCCTTTCAGCTTATTCCCCCCATTTTTTTTGCCATGCTCAATGGATTCCAAACAACTAGAGATGTTTAGACCCCCCCTCCCCACTGCACAAATTTTACCTGCAGGGCTGGCTCTTCCATGAAGCAGGATGAAGCAATCTGATTCAGGTTGTATCATTGGGTGGATTGTGAGGGGAAAGTTAATGAAGGCAGGGATTGGTGAATGAATGGTACAGGAAGCTGCCCATGCTGTTCATCAGGCAACATGGGAACATAAGAACATTGGAAGCTACCCTATATTGAGTCAGAACATTGGTCCATTTAGCTCAGTATTGGCGACACTGACTGGCAGGAGTTCTCCAGGGTTTCAGGCAGGAATCTTTCCAAGCCATACCTGGAGAAGTCGGAGATTGAACCTGGCACCTTCTGCATGTAAATCATGTGTTCTACCACTGCACTATAGCTGCCACTGTCCAGTGGCATTTTCAAAATATGTTGGATCCCTTCCAAATTCTTCAGATTCCTGAGGAGGATGACATTTTGGGAGCAAATTGGCTTCCCATTCCTTTGATCATCAGATAGACAGATGCAGCAGCAATACTGGGCTGAGTATTTATGGGAAATTAAAGCCTATTGTTACTAAGAGCATCATCACAACGGGGGGGGGATCTCATTTCCTTATCGTCACTTCTCCGCCCATGCTTTTGTTCCTCATTACTTCCTCTTTCAAAAGAGGAAGTAAACAACCTTCACGCGGCCCATTCAGTGGGCCATTTTGATCGCGCTGCTTCTCCTGCACACAGCAGGAGATAGCAGCAAGTTCCATCTCAAAAATAATTCGGATTTACCAGGGTCTTTTTTTGTCATGCAAAGAAGGCTAGGAGGGGCAGAAGGGACACAGGATGCAGACGACTGTGAATAGGACCTGTGAAAATCCGTGATTGCCCAGTAACGAGCATGCAATAAAATGCTCATCCCCTTTTATATAGCACCATAACACAAGCACATACGGTTAGCTCCACCGAGCTCACAATTTCCAAAAAGAATGGGTGGGGGAAGAGACAGAGGAAGAGGACAGAGGGAGGGAGGGAGGAGTGTGGTTTCACTTGTCTGTTGGCTGGTAATGAGGATTAAGAAATAACGCCAAAGGCTTCACAGAGAAAGTTGGTTTATTTTTCTAATCACCCATGCAATACTGTGTTCCCATTGTAATCCCTTTTATTTATATTTAAATATTTTATTCACAGCTCTCTCTGTTCTTTTTTACCCACTTCAGTAATCATGTCCTTCATCAACCTCAGTTTTGGAATGACGTGGAGGGCACACAGAGGTGATAGCGCTCCATTAGAGGAAGGGGCTGCAATGGTCTGTATGTTCTGCTTGGTCCTTTACTTGTTAGGCATGCTTTTACTGTGAGAACGTCATCTGGATAGCCCTTCCTCTGGCAGCCACATTTTGAAATCACTTCCTCGCATTTGATGGCAATGCGATGCAGAATGTCTTGGCGCACATTCTGTCTCTAACAGCTGATAAATAAGAGCAATGCTTTGCCATTAGAGGGCATTGCACAAATACGACATTAACAGCATTGTGCAGTTGGAGAGGATTGCTATAATGCAGACTTCATCTTAAGTCCAAATGTGCTGCCTTGAACTAAAATGTTTGTGTATTTGTGTTCCACATGTGGGATTTCTGTGTGTAGAGTTTTAAGACTCCGTCTGTAGAAAGTGGAAAGCTGGGATTCATGTTAGCAAAGGAAAGTGGCGGCAATATGTGCGGAATGATTTTTGTTGGGTGCTTTGAATAACCTAGGGTCTCTTCCAACATTATACTTCAATTACATGCCTAAGAATAATATAATCATAGAGTTGGGCAGTAGGGCTGTGCACCACCTCAGGCCAAAGCCCTGAATCCAAGTTGAGGCAGGCCGATTTAGCCTGCCTTGGCCCAAATATGAGGTGAAACTGCATTGGCTCGAGGCACCCCAAGGCCAAAGTGGATAAGTTCCGAAGGCCTCAGGGTGCCTTGGGCCAATGCACAGCCTCATGACAGGCACCCTGGAACCTGCAAAGGCTAACCTGTTGTTTTTGGTTTTTTTTTGGCAGGGAGGGGGCAAACTTCACTTCAGCTTCAATTGGGGCTGTTTTCAACTGAAATCTGCCTTCCTGCAACATAAGCCCACCATTTCCCATCCTACAGTCTTGGAAGACAGAGCATAGGGCAAGATGTACCCCAGTGCTTTCATCGGTATTGAAATGCACTGGTAACTGTTGGGGCACACAACGCATTCCGTATTACCCAAAATACCAAAACAGATGCCATTTTGTGGTGCTAGGAGGCATAGAAGCACAAAAGGGATATAGTGTCCCTATGACGGAATCATATTGATATATCACAAGTTGTAGATCTGGTCCAGGTTGCATCCCTCTTTTGTATGACAACCCTATAAGTACTTCAAGAGTGCTATCATCTCCCACACACACCATCTTCTCTTCTCAAGGCTAAACATATGCAGTTTCTTCAATCTTTCCTCAGAGAACGTAATTTCTAGTCCCGTAATGATCTTTGCTGCCCTTCTCTGAACTTGTTCCAATTTATCTGAATCCTTCTTAAAGTGTAGTGACCAGAACTGGACATAGTATTCTGACCATCACAAAGTAGAGTATAACTATTACTTCTGGTGATTTTGAAACTACACTTCTATTGCTGCAACCTAAAATTACATTTGCCTTTCTTGCAGCCACATCACACTGCTGACTCATATTCAGCTTATGATCGACTACAACTCCAAGATCCTTTTCACTCATGCTATATTGCCAAATCATGTGTCCCCTATCTTATACCTGTGCTTTTTATTTCTTTTTCCTAAATGAAGTTTGCATTTGTCTCCATTAAAATACATTCTGTTATTTTCCGCCCAGTCTTCTAGAATGATCTTCTAAGATCAATTTGAATGTAATTTCTGTCTTCAAAGGCATTAGCCTTTTGCCACGAAGTGGGCTGGAATGGTAAAAAGTCCATTTTAGACCCCAAGTGGGGGGAAACGCACAATGGGGGAGGGGAATTAGGTAGGTATAAGAGAGACCTCCTGAGGGCCGCATGCAGCTTATGAGCTGCAGGTTTCCTATCACTGCTTTAAAACACATGCCCCGCCTTATAAATAAGCACTCAACGTTACTTACATAAAAAACAAAATTCAATTCCACAGCATGAAGCAACTCTTTATTTCATCAAAAAGATCTATCATCACAAATAGGCAATGGCCTGGTGGAAGAAATA
Organism: Anniella stebbinsi; assembly: GCA_029215795.1. Taxonomy (NCBI): domain Eukaryota; kingdom Metazoa; phylum Chordata; class Lepidosauria; order Squamata; family Anniellidae; genus Anniella; species Anniella stebbinsi. The sequence continues at coordinate 94,814,671 of JARDYH010000003.1, read as the reverse complement.
TGCTTTTAATGCTTCCAAAAAGTATGGGAGAATGGTATCAACTGGTCCTTGCTTGGCAGAGCATTTCATAGTTAGACAGCTCTGACAAAGAAGAAGCTCTCTTCCAACCCGCAGCCAATCCAAATGTAGAACCCAAACACGGGGGTGGGGGGTGGGGGAGACCCAAACATCAATTTCCACAGGTGGGGAGGTTCATACAAAAAGAAGGCATCTTCTCAAGACCTAATACGATTTAGCATCTTGGCTCTTGCACAGAAGCAAATAGATAATTCAGGTGAGCCAGAAATAATGGCAGGAAACTCATTGTGTACCTTGGAATTCGCATTCTAGAAATGAAGATGAAAAAATAATAGCCTTTGCAGAACAACTGTGTGTGTCTACATCAGCCTTCCCCAACTTGGTGTCCTCCGGATGTTTTGGACAACAACTCCTATCAGTCCTGCTTACTGCCATGCTGGCTGGGGCTGTTAGGACTTGTAGTCCAAAGTATCTGGATAGCATCAGGTTTGGGAGAAGCTAGTCTATGCTTTAAAGAACTGTGAAGTTCTTGAGGGTGCTACAAGGAGACAGTGGTTCCTTCCATCCATTGCAGTCAATCTGAAGACCCCAAGAGTTCCCACTCTCCCATCTGATCTCTAAGTAATGTTATTTCTCCATGCTATAAGGATGACTTATGAATCACCAAGGTTGTTCCCTGCCTCTTTGCCAGAAAAAGGGGATAGTACTTGGTAGAAGAACTGTGCAGTTAAAAGCTATAGATCTGATATAAAAAGAAGTCATTTCTATATACTTGGCAACTTCAGAGAAGGTTAGGATAAAGACCTGAGGGAATGTAGAAACAGATTGTGGAAATTAGAGGCTTAAGAATTTGGGTTTGGGAATTACCGTTGTAACCAAGACATCATGTTACCCATAAAAATATTTCACAAAGCCCAAACACTAAAAATAATAAAACATCATTGTTCTGTTGTCCAAAAATTCATATGAGAAGTCATCAAGTAACTGAATCATGTATTTTAAGCAGGTTGGACCAATTAGACCCAGCTTCCTTTGAAGAAGCTTATGACTCCTACTGAGGACTTCAAGTGGGGGTCTTTACTGGGTCATACATTATCCCCTGCATTGTTATTATGAAGCCTTTCTCCATTAACCTTAATTGCATAAGAGCCTAATCCTTGCAGCTGGGCTGCACATGGACCTCCCAGCCACTGAGAAGAGCTGATGATTTTTGCCCATCAATTCCCATCTTTTGTTTTCCTCCATCCAAAAAATGTGATGCCCGTAACTGAATGGAGCATTGCAGATGAGCCTTGAGCACCGTTGACTTGCCAACAGTGGCAAACAGGGAAAAGATACATGCGAGGAAACATTTTCAATTTCATATGGGTCATAATCATAGGGATACACCCACTGGAAAGAGGGAACGCTCCCCCACAGACCGAGCGGAATTTTGCAGAAAAGGCATCTTGGCTATTTGTATTTTGTCGTCACTTCAGCAGAATGTGTAGGGAGAAAAAGTACCTGGTCACTCAGGCTTCCTCTCTTACCACCTCTTCAAAACATCTGCAGCTGCTCACAGATGGAATCTGTAGCAGCAGCATGCTCCAAACATTCATATCAGTAATTCCCAAATTTCATGACAAGGCATGCTAGTACACTGTAAGAAATGCCGTAACAGTTAAAGGATTCTGTGAGTCCAAAGCATCCAACCACAGAGGAAGCTGCCCACTGCCTCTTCACATGATTCACTGCTCCGGCCTTTCCTCCTTCCTCCAAGTCTCTGCTGGGGGACAGCAATTCTCCCAAGTCTCTGCATGCTGGGTGTGACTGAATTATCCAATCCCTCCCAGTGCAAAGATGCAGCAAATTAATTCCCTTGCCCACAGCATGGGTTTCTGCATGACTCCGTATTCTGGATGCATCTCCTTCCAACCAGGTGATGTGACCAGGTCCGTGGCTTATGCAGGCACAGATGGGCTTCTCTGAGGGCAAGCAATTCTTCATCATACATACTCAGAAAGCAACCCTTTTCAGGTGTAAGGGCGAAATGTAATGGGGCAAAAGCTCTCAGAAGTTTGGAAAAGTTTAGAGAGTAAATCAAGCGGCAGTATTTCCCTGCTCTCTCCTTTTGCTCCTTAAAAGCCCCAACACACAAATGGATAGATCAATCTCTTTCCCTGTCACTTTTAGAAGTGTTTGCCCATTAGATGTTTTTAGGAAGTTTTAGGATGTTTTAATGCAGTTTTAGGATGTTTTAATGCAGTTTTATTAATGTGTGTTATGTTTTAATCAGTTTTATGTATTTTATCAAATCCAAACGGAGAGGCGGGTAAGAAATAAATTATTATTATTATTATTATTATTATTATTGGTCCATTCCATCTGATTTCTGCATTGATATGCAATTTTTAAATTAAAAAATCTACACAAATATTTGTATTTAAATACATAATTCTAAACGTATTTTCCCACAAAATATGCATTTTTAAGGATATTCTCATATGTTTTTGAGCTGAGATCTGGGTTGGACGATCCGGGAAGTGCAAAATCTGGTCTGATTCACACCTTAGTTTGGGAGGTGCAGAGGAAGTCAGTTGGTATCAAAATTCACAAAGATCGAATTCCTCAAGCGTCCCTATCACAGAGACAAAATACAAGATACAAGACTCTGGAGATAAATTCAGGAGGTTAATAATACAGCATCTACTCCAGCCTTTCCCAAACCGGTGGCCTCCAGATGTTTTGGAATACAATTCCCAGCATTCCTGGCCATTGGCCACGCTGATCAGGGCTAATGGGAATTGAAGTCTAAAATATCTGGAGCATACCAGGTTGGAAAGGCTGATCTACGCTGAGCCAGAACTCCAATGCAATGTCAGTAGCAATAACTAAGCTCCTGGTGACAATGTCCCAACATGAACTGAGCTTTTAATCTTCCCTTTTATCACTCACATCTTCCTATTAATCTTACCCTGAACTATGATTTAGTGCGCTGGAAAACCCAGGCCCTTCGTAATATTTTTACCCGTTAAATATATAACTGTTTATAGGTGTCTCTCTTCTTTTGGCAAAGTGAAAACAACACAAGTTCCAATTTATTTTAGCCCATCATCATAAATCAGTCTGGAAATCAACCCATCCTTAGCACCATTACTCTTCGGGTTTAAAAGCTCTCTTTGAAAGGAATCTATATACTAGTCCAATAGGCCTCTGCCTTTTGGCTACATTAAAAAGGCCCAATCCAAAAAAAATTTTTAAGCCTGTGGGAAGATTCCTGGCAGACCAGTCTGATAATGTGACTAGGTAGTAAAACAGGCTATAGCTCACTCTGCTTTAATTCTACAGCCAAGATGTCCACAAGCAGAAACCTTCAGCCTACAATGGGTCTCCTTGGTGTGACATTGCAGTAGCAGGCTAATCCCTTGAAGCAAGGGATGGGCCAAATCTTTCCACTGGATGTTAGCTGAGATCACTAGAAGCAAAATCTGGATATCTTGTATGGACAAAGAACACAATAAAAAGAAAATATGAAAGAGTAATGTTTTTCATATGTTGTGCACCACTGTTCCCTCCTCATATGGCTATTGTCTGTCTCTACTCCAGAATCTTGAAGTAGTGAAAGGAACATCCAAAAGAACTGATGTCCTTGAGACATATTTATCTCTTAGGTCGACCAAAGAGCTTTGCTGACAGCCTCGTCCTATCTAGCCCTGAAATCAATATGACCTAACTTCATATCTCTTGTGCTATAACATGCACAGCTCTTGGGTTCACTGATAGCCTTGATCACTGAAAAAACCCAAACAACAGAATCTTTTCCCAGAAGCAAGCATGAAACCTATCCTAAATATAGTTTCCAAGAAACTGCAGTGATGCTTTTTCAACAAGGGGAATAGCATGAATATATCCAAATATATAAGCAAAGGATGAGAAACATGTGGCCCTCCAGATGTTGGACTGGAACTCACATCATCTCTCACCATTGGCTATGCTGCCTAGGCCTGATGGGAGTTGCAGCCCACCAACATCAGGACAGCCATACATTCCCCATCTCGAATGTAAGTGGAATTATATTAGAAAGCACATTTCTTGGGGAATGCAAGTGGCTCTTTGGATCAGTCTTCCCTAACCTGGTGTCCTCCAGATGTGTTTGACTGCTTGTAATTTCCAACCAGCAGGGCCACTTTCTAGGAATTATTGGAGTTGCCGTCCAACACATCTGGAGGACACCAGGTTGGGGATGGCAGGTTTAGATGCATCCACCAGGACCAAGGATTCAAAAACCTTTCCCAATTGCATGGAACAATAACTACTACCTACCTACATATCAAGACAGATATGTAGGTAGGTAGTAGTTATTTTTCCTTGAGGAGAGAGACAGGGTTTCTACATACCTTTTTAAGGGTAGAGAGTTTTGAGGGGCCCAGGAGACCTTCCTGAATGCCTATTGGAGAGGGTGAGGTCACATGGTCTCCAATAGGCTGCCCTCCTCCTCAAGGAGACAATTCTCAGAAATTCTCCCCTTCCCTGCAAAAGAGGCAGGAAAAAACCCCTCTTTCATAGGGAGAGTAAAGGTTCCTGAAAATAGGTGGCAGGATTCTGCACAGCACTAATCACAATGATCAGTGTGTAGCAGTTGTAACAAATTGACCTTTTTTTTTTTGTTCCTAAGTTCAGAGAGTGTACAAATCATGCAGGAATCCATTTCCTAGTTTGCCGATATTTCATCTGGGACCAACTCCCACCCAGTTGCTCTAGAAAATCAGGTAGCAGCTGTGCATAAAAATGCTACTTTGACCCCTGAAATATATTGTAGGTACCTGCTACTATTTCCAAGTTGCCTGCTTGTGGCACTTCGGTTTAACGTTCAAGAGCTAATCAGAAAGCTTGGAAACCTACAGGGTGGAGACACTCTAATACAACCTTCCCCAATCTGATGCACTCCAGATGGGTTGGACCACAACCCCACTATCCCCAGCCAGCATGGCATATGGATCAGAACTGATGGGAGTTGTAGTCCAAGCCATCTGGAGGGGAAAGATGCCCTAATAGGTTAGTACACATCATTGAGGCTTCAGTGCGCCACAAAGAAACAAGGAAGCATGAAATTCTATGCCAGAAATGCAAGTAGAAGTTAAATGTTTAGTAAAACAAATCAATATGGTCATCCACATGATACAATGAAAGGCAGTTCCCCATCTGGAGCCATTTAAACAGTGTAGGGTGGTGGTACTGATTTCAGTGTGGCTGTGATTCCCTTCTGAGTGTCAGAACCAGCCAGAACTCTAAATGAGGTATCCAAGGTGCTGACCCCATTTTGGCGATATGGTTCAGCATCTTGGATAGCACTTTAGAGTTCTGGCTGGTTCTGACTAAATCCCAGAGTGGACTCACAGCCCCACACCAGCCTCCACTGCATTTAAGACTAGATCCCCAAACCTCTGAGTTCAATCCCAAATGAAACCTTTGTGACTTCTGGAACCTATTCTACCACCTTCACTTTTCAAAACTTACTTTGGCAAGAGAGGCAGCAGAGGGCATTCCATATCTACGTTGTGATATCAGTAGGCTGACCAGATAAAATCCAGGTTAGGGCTCATGTAACTTTAACAGTTGCAGAGAAAAGGGAATTTCAGCCAGAGTCATTTGTATGCAGTTAGTTCCTGGTGAAATTCCCTCTTCATCACAACAGTTAAAGGTGCATGCGCTATACTAGAGTGACCATATACAAAAGAAGGAAGGGCCCCTGCAACTTTAACAGTTGTGATGAAGAGGGAATTTCACCAGGAACTAATTGCATACAAATGACTCTGGCTTAAATTCCCTTTTCTCTACAACTGTTAAAGTTACATGAGCCCTGACCTGGATTTTATCTGGTCACCCTAAATATCAGGGCCTCTGGATGAAGGCCACAGATACTAGATTATGTTCTCTAAACACCTGTGGGTCATTCAGTAAAATAACCCAGGCATTCCACATTATTTGAGTTGGGAAGAGAGGGAATGTCTGCCCATTACTACTAGGAAATAGGGTGGCCACTTAAGAATCACCAAAAAAAGAGGAAATGCATCAACAAAGAAAGGAAAAAAGAGGACAGTGTGGCAGACGGTGACCAGCTGACCCGCCTCTTCAGGTGCTAAATGGTGCTACACCACAGTTCTAATGGTTCTTCATCTTTATACTGGAATTGTACAGGGCAGCCCTTCAAATAGAGGACTGTCCTCTGTAAAAGAAGACTCACGGCCACCCTATGAATGTTCCAGTAACATGTATTCTGTATAATTTTCTTATATCACAGTCAATGTCCAAAACTTAGTGAATGTTAAAATTCCTCTAGACTTGTTGTGAACATCCAAAAGGTCAGAGATTGCAGTCACCTCAGTAGGCAAGTTCACATGTCAGAATAACCCATCTCAAAAATAAGCCATGGTGGGTGGGTTGTTTACTCGCTAACCCATGTTACTCTCAACAAATGATCAGTTGCTCTGCGGCTTGCTGTGGCATGTTTCCCCCATAGTCCTCCAGACTCAAGTGTGCACTTGTGAATGACATATATATATATATACATACATACATATATACATATTAAAATAATGAACCCATTTTTACACTGAGTAAACCCATACTTCTGTAGTAAGTACACCCACTTTCAGTGTTTGGGGTCAAGGAAGTGCCAAACCGGCAGAGAAAACTGACAAGATTTCAGCAGATAAAGAGAGGATATTGATCTGTAATGCCGATAAGAAAAAAAATAAATAGCTGACAGGAGAATGTGTACACTTCCAAACAGCAGAAGAAAAAAATGAATCCATTTGTGTGCTTCTGAAGCATTGGAGAAAAAATGCTGGCAAATGAGATACGGACATTCCCAAAGGCGGCAATAGTGAGATGGTGAGGAGATGCCACGTTTTTTGCTGCTCTTACCAGGCAGCTCTGCAGCCATTGTGCCGAGGTCACATGTCATGACGAGCCACCCTGAACAATCCAGCACCAAGCCATGGTGTTCTCAGGGTGGCTGGTGCCTGGTTAACAAACCACCCGAAGAAACCGCGCCAGGCACATCTGTTGCAACAACTCACCCTGAAACAAGGGTGATAACCTGCCAAGGCTTATCGTGTCATGAGAACCGGGTCAGTATGATTGTCAGCATTCACTGCTGTATGTAAGTAAAGTAGGGAAATGCGTATCTATTTTGAGGTATTTACAAGTTTCATCTCAGTTCTGAGATGGTTGACAGTCACATACGAATGCCAACTTTCACCAAACGGGGGAAAGGGGCGGATGGGTGGGTGTATGCTGTAAGATCCTGGTGGCCAGGAAGGCATTATAGGAAGATGGCCTTCCTTTGAGAAAGGAGGGTGAACTAGTTGGGTGACAGTGAATTTCTGCTGGCTGTTGCTTCTGCTTTTCAGGATAAGAGTTTCTAGTTTGGTCACTCACTCAGTGCCACATCCGCAACTGAGAACAGCATTACAGGCACCTTGCTCTCTCTTTTTTTTTCTGGCCACACAGACAAACTGGATAGACTCCAGTCTCTCTTTCAATAAGCTGCTGCACAATCCCAGAAAAAGGCCTGCATCAAAGGCACAGTGAAACTATTTCCTTTGTATTGTTTAGGTGTACATAGTTATATCTTTTTAGATCAAAGTATTGGGAAAAGAAAAGCTTCCGTGCATTTATTTTACAGAGCATTCCAAGCAGTCATACAAAAATTGCAACAATTGAAACATCTTGAAGATAAAGAGCTATAGGAGCAATAAAGATTTTTTTTCATGTATTGTGAACTACTTAAATGTCTTTAATAACTTCGTTTGAAATATAGGTATAACTAGAGAAAGAAGACATTTGTTTTGTGGCTTTCTGTGTTATTCCGTAAGGTTTTGCCAGTGCAGTCTTATGTATACATACTTAAAAGTAAGCCCCACTAAGTTCAATGGGACTTACTCCCAGGTAGGTGTGAATATTGAATCTACAAATTTCTAGTTGACTATCCCATTAATCCTTAACACGGGTATATCATTCTATCAAGATATGTGGAACAAATATCAACTTGGAATATTTAGCTACATCTACTATGAAAATATTAATAATAATAATAATAATAATTCCATATAACCATCAGACCTACTCTAAAGATTTATTCAGAATCTGTTTATGGCAAATTGAATTTAAACCCCCTTAAATTCAATAATACACTGGCTCAATTCGGACAACACAATAAACAACTGGTGTGGGGAAAACAATCGTCAGTTGTTTTGACTATTGTGTCATCCGAATGCTGCCATAGTCAACTCAGCACTGATCCTAATCCACACCACGGTTGATTTTTTATTACCATGTTGTGTGGGGAGTACCCCCTAGTTGAACAACTGTAAAGTTGATTATTACCCCACCATTGACCATTGTGTCGTCCGAATTGAGCCACTATCATTCACGGAAGTGTTACTACCCTAAGCGAAAGAACACAGACAATGCAAATATATAATTGCACCAATATATGATTGTGCAGGACCATGCTTACTTACAAATTACACAGAAAACTTAACCAGGAAAAAGGTAACTGTTGTGTTATACTAACAGTGCAATCCAAGCATATTTATTTACTCAGAAATAATCCCTGTTTAGTTGTTCTTACTCCCAAGCAAGTGTGTGTGCACACACATTCCTCAGGGTAAGTACCACTTCAGGAACTTTTTATTATCTGCTTTTCTGTGATTATTGTAGTGCTGGGGCAGGGGAATATGGGGGGAGAATTAGTGAATGCTGGGGTGGGGGAGCAAAGCGGGCAAGTGTGCATACACTCATAGAACATTGTTATCAGGGGTTGGATGCTTCATTTTAGATAAGATCTGACAGAGAATGATTTTGAAATATGATTTGAAGTTACTCATGAGGACAACTATGTTGCTTAAGGAATTAAGACTCATGAAAGATGTGTGACATGGTATTATGGAAAGATACTAGTCATATAAATTTGTGACTTATATCAACCTTATATATTCCTTTTAAGGGAACTGTGTGAAAGGCCTAGGGGTCAAGAACAAGTGAAGTTGTGGTTAGAAAATCCCCGTGTCCAGGAGAACAGAGAAGTAAATCAGACAGTTGACCACAATGAAAAGGGAATTTGACCTTTCATTGTCACAAACACCTACATCAGACGAGGAGGGCATATTCTGGGAAGAAGGATAGTCTAAATTATGACATGGACCAGTAAGTTTGGCCATTTCAGAATAAATGAATATATAATAAGATGGAGGTCTTTGTCTTTGGAAAGGGTATTTAAGTCTAGTCAGCAGGAACCGCAAGGTCTTTCCTTTCCCTCAGGCATGGCATCCAGGATGTTGCTCTGAGCTAGGCTGACCATATGAAAAGTTGCAGAGAAAAGGGAATTTCAGCCGGTGTCATTTGTATGCAATTAGTTCCTGGTGAAATTCCCTCTTCATCACAACAGTTAAAGTTGCAGGGGCCCTGCCCTCTTTTGTATCTAGTCACTCTAATATAGTGCCTGCAAATTTAACTGTTGTGATGAAGAAGAGGGAATTTCACCAGGAACTAATTGCATACAAATGACACCGGCTGAAATTCCCTTTTCTCTGCAACTGTTAAAGTTACATGAGCCCTGTCCTCCTTTTCATATGGTCATCCTACTCTGAGCCTAACATGTAGGCCTCAGTGACTCCTTGGTTGCCTGAGACAAATGGAAGTCCCTCTGTGGAGTAGAGCTCCTTCACAGAGTTGTATGAATGTGAGTGTCAGTGTCTATGTTGGTCTATGTTCTTAAGAAATCTGCCAAACTTGTGAGTATATACCTTTAATTTGCTTGGCTGAATGGAGAGGTTCATGAGTTTGTGTAATTTTAACTTCCTTAAATTGTTTTAATAAATGTTTTAAAACATTGAGTTCGTGGGTGTGGGTAAAATCAATCATTCCGAATGACTTTCTTCATATCCTTCTTTTCACCTACTGGAGTGGGGAATTTAGGGAACATTGATGCAAGGTACCTGTATTCAGTGTCCCTTAAATAAAAGTCACCTGAAAAATCCTCCTATGCTCTGAAAAAAGAGGCCCTTACTTTCAAGTAAACACGTAATGTCTCCTACTTCGAAATCAGGTATACTGAAATTAATCAAATGAACATATTCATGGTTGGAAAATATAATGGCAGACAAGAGACAAAAATGATACCTGGAGAGTTGAACAAAACTAGTTTTATTGGGGTTTAGATCCACCATGCTCTAATGCAAAACTCCATGCACATTCTGGAGCACATATAATGCTCTCATGTGAATGGAGACGCCATTCCCTTCCATTTTGTGCACACTGTGCTGGTTCCACCTTTGAAATGGACGTCTTTTCAGATGCGGACAGCTCAAAGTACAAAATGCTCATGCACTGGAATGCCTGCAAAGAACCAGTGGACTGGGGAAACTGATCACACAGATAGTAACAATAATAACAAAGGACAATCAACAACAAGAGATCCAACTCTATGGGCCAATTCTTACATTATATTGATGGTATGGGAAACCATATGGAAGCCATTTGTGTGAACGCCTACCCCTCTACACCCCCCACCCTACATACGTGGTTTGTGTGATCTGAACCATGCAGCTAAAAAAGAAGAGTTTTCCTTCTGATTAAGATCACATAAACCAAGTAGGAAGCTGTTTATGCAAAGAGTGGTATTACTGTTGTTTAGCCACTTTATATAAAATAGAATAAACCACAATCCACCCCATCTCCACAGATCAAAAGGACAATCGGCAATAAGAGATCCAACTGTACGGGCCAATTCTCACATTATATTCAGACATTAACCATACAGCTGAACAAGAAGAGTTTTCCTTCTGGTTAAGATCACATAAACCAAGTAGGAAGCTGTTTTTGCAAAGAGGGCTGTTTTCTGTTTTAGGCAGGATCTACACTACTGCTTTAAAACGGTTTATAACAGTAATGACAACTGTTGGGGCCCAGGACACACCCCATATACAGTTTTCAAACCGTTTTCAAAGTGTCATATTCTGCTTGGTGTAGATCTGGCCTTAGTAACCTCACTGCCACTTTCTGCAAAGTAGAATAAACCACAATCTACCCCATCTCCACAGATAAACAAGGACAGATTGTGAAGAAGAGCTGCAGAGTACTTCATTCCAAATTATTGCTCCAAATAAATCCAGAGACTGTTTGCTACACTAATTAGAGACCTCGTTCGCAGATCACAGCAAGAATCCTGGATTGTTTAACCCAGGAATTGCCAGAGCTAAGCAGAGTGTGCAAGCCATGATGTCTCTACCTGAAAATTCTGGGTTATTTATGGCTTGAACATTGCAGAGTTAACCCAAAAACAACTATGGGTATGTTAGGTTAACTCTGGGTAGTTTAACCCATAAACAACCCAAATTTTCCAGGTTCTGACGTCACAAAATAATTAATTGTTGTTCATTAAAAGTTTGTGAATGAATACAGGAATATATAGAGAAAAATTGGAAGCTAAGATTAAAAGATAAGGATAGGGATTATATGGAAGCATTAGTGACGGGAAAAGAAATAGAGGGGATTATTGATAAACTGAAAGGAGGGAAATCTCCAGGAATTGATGGATTGGGGCCGGAATATTATAAGATATTTAAAGAACTTTTAGTACCAAAAATGGAAAAAATTATATAATAATATAATAAAGGGAGAGAAGACCCCGCCATCATGGGAACATTAATTGATAATATTAATCCTGAAATCAGATAAGGACTTAATGGATCCAGCTTCATATGGACCTATTTCTTTAATTAATAAAGATTCTAAAATATTTACAGCAATTATGGCAACAAAATTAAACACTTTTATAAATGAGTATATAAAAAAGGATCAATGTGGATTCATTCCAGGAAGGCAAATTCCAAATTTAATAGGGAGGGTACTAAATATAATAAATATTATTAAAAGAAGGCATTTAAAAGCAGGGTTGATAGCATTGGATATTTTTAAAGCCTTTGATTGTGTGGAATGGCCGGTGTTAAAAAACTATTATAAAGATATTTGGTTTTGGAGAAAGGTTCATGGGAGTGATTAATCAGCTTTATGCAAGCAATAAGGCGGAGGTGATGGTAAATGACGGCTTAACACAACAAATTACCTTAGCCCGAGGTACAAGACAAGGGTGTCCTCTCTCCCCAATATTATTTGCAATTGTGATTGAAATATTGGCAAATGTTATTAGGGAGGATGAGAGGCTGAAAGGGATAGGAGGGGAGGAAAAAATAAAAATTAATATGTTTGCGGATGATACTTTATTGACATTAGAAAATCTGGGGGAAAGTATAGAAGAAATAAAACAACATTTGAGAGAATTTGGAGAGGTTACTGGATTACAAGTAAATTGGGGGAAATCCGAGATGATGTTATTTAATTATGATAAAGTAGAAAGGGATGAGTGTAGTTTAAAATTAGATTTGAAGGTTAAAAATATAATACGATATTTAAGAGTTTATATTACGAAAGAGTTAGAAAGCTTAGAGGAAATAAATTTTAGTAGGTTAAAAAACAAATAATGGAAAAGTTAGAGGCTTATAGGAAATTAAAGCATTCATGGTTTGGTAGAATAGCGGTAATTAAAATGAAAATATTACCAAAGATTAATTTTTTGTTTAGAATGTTACCAATTAAAATAACAGAAGTAGAATTAAGAAGTTGGCAAAGCATGCTAAATAATTATTGTAATGGGGATAGAAAACCAAGAATTAATAAGACAAAATGGTATAAGATTCAAAGGGAAGGAGGGTTAGGACTCCCGAATATAAAGATGTATTATATAGCTAACCAATTAAGATATGTTATAAATAGTATAATAGGGGAAGAGGATTTAGAATGGTTAAAGACGCAGACAGGAGATAAAGTTACAAATTTTTTTTTTAGTAAAATACTAAAGAGTCGATTGAAGGATTTGGAAAATCCCATCCTAAGAAATATCATAGAAATTTGGGAAAGGTATAAGAAGAAACTATTGCCAGGAATTTCCCCTCTGACCCCAGTGGTTTTACTGGAAAACTTCCCAGGTAATTTGAGAAGAGAACTGGAAGGGCTATTGCGGGAGAAAAAAATAATTAAAGTGAAAGATTGGGTAAGGAGATTGGTTGATAAAAAGCAAATAGAAGAGGTTCTAATAGGGCAAAAAAATATATGGTTTAAGACTTTACAATTGGAACAGTGGACACAAAAATGGAAAAAGGAAAATAAGGACTGTAGAAAAGAAACAAGATTTGAAAAGCTAATTGAGTAGAGAGAAGGAGGGAGAAAATAAAAATAAAAGTAAAAAAGGTATAACAAGCGAAATATATAAGATATTGTTAAAGGAGGATGAATCTCAAGAAATTCTGAAAACAATCTGGGAAGAAGATTTAAAAATTCAAATTACTGGGGACAGATGGGGGAAGATATGGGAATTAAGAACTTTAAAGTTGCTTTCAATAAGGATAAAAAAAATCATTATAAAATAATTTGGAGATGGTATCTCACTCCTGTAAGATTACATCAGATAGATAAGAAAATATCAAAGTTATGTTGGAGGGGTTATCAGGATGTGGGGACGTATTACCATTTGTGGTGGACATGTGAATATGTTTAAAAAAATTGGAAAAGAGTTTTTAAGGAGATAAGTGAGATATTGGGTAAGAATGTGGAAATAAGTTCAAATATAGCTTTATTAGGGTTATTTGATAAAGAATATGGTAAGAATAATATAAGAGAATTGATAAACAATCTCCTGACACTGGCTAGATTAATGATATCTAAAAGTTGGAAAATACAAGGGAATTATAGTATAGAAGAATGGTATAAAGGAGTGTGGGATATTGCAATTAAGATTAACATGTATAATGAAAGTTAGGATGGGATTAACTAAAAAGAATGATTTTGGAAGTATTGGGTTTATTTCTAGAATATGTTTTAGTAAAGGGGAGGGGATATACACCTTCAAAAGAATCATTGCAATTTTGGGAAAATGTTTAAAACAATAAAGTAAGAAGGTCTCATGGGTAGGGGAGCACGGGGGGGTTGTGGAGGGTTGTATATGTATTGTGTTTATTTTTTGTACTATATGTTGAAAATTAATAAAATTATTATATATAAAAAAAAGAATGGCAGAAAAAAAAAGTTTGTGAATGGTCCAGAAAGCATTGGATATTGGGTGATAGAGAAATGATATAAATAAATAAACTCTGCTCATCCCTGGCAATTCCTGGGTTTTAAAAACCAGGAATTGCCACCATGACATGCAACTTCAGTCAGAGTGCATAGCGCTACAGGTAAGATGCATGGCGCTTTGAGCATTGGCACGATCATAATGCCTGAAAATGCCGTTCATCATGAAATCAAGACAATGTATCCTTATAGTAGTGAATTTGGAAAATACATTATACTTTGACCAAATTTCAGATAATTTTCATGAAAAACTGGCAAGTTATAGCTAGAACTGGGATAAAAGGTCCATTCCCAATTTGCTAACCCATTCATAGAAGATTAATTTGGGGTGGCCATTTTAGTTTTCATTGTGTTTCTTCAATTGCTTTGTTTCAAAAAGCCACCTTATGATGATAGAGAGATATTGGCTCAGTTCACACAACACATTTCTCTCTGCAGAGTGAAAACTCCACTCAACGTTTGAGTTTGATGGGGGTACTCACCACACAACATGTTCTAACTCCAGCATTGTGTGACTGTGGGCTCCCGTGGAGTTGAGAAAAAGTCAGCGTGATGTTTGATTGGCAGTTTCTCTGCCCTCTCTCCTCCCCAGTCCTCCCAATGGTATCCCATCAGCCACTGCTGTGAAAAAACAATCCTGGTGGCTCTCCTAGAGTGGCACTCCTTCCTTTTGCCGCTCTAGCTAGGAAACTCTGAAGCCAATGGGAAAAGTCAACTCAACACAATGGAAAACTCCACTGAGCCCTCCAGACAATATGGAACACAACCGTTGTTCAGGAACTCTCCTCTGCACAGGATGGATAGTCAGCGTGGGGTGTTTTCTTAAAAAACTCTACCATGGGGTGGAGTTTTCCCTCCAGACAACATATTTCTCAACAGTGGTGTCAGAACTCCACCGTAGAGTTCTAAAATCACAGTTCAGAAACGTGTTGTCTGAACTGAGCCATTGAATAATGATATTCTTTCTTAAAGTACCGAAGTAAAAGAAAACCTGGTGCCTTCGAGGTGTGTTAAGAATAGGGATGTGCACTGGATCGGACCCGATCCACAATCCGAGTCCGGTCCAGTGGGAAATCGGATAAATTATCCGATTTCCGATCCCGCAGCTGGATCGGCCGATCCAATCCGAACCGGTCCGAAAAGGCTCCGAACCGGTTCGGCGGATCGGCGGATCGGCGGGCGCCCACTGGCGCCCACCGCCGCTTCCATTGGCGGGCGCCAGCGGGCGCCCGCCGATGAAAGTGGACAGCGGGGGGGGGAGGAGGGGGGCGCTTACCTTCTCGGCCCGTCCGCTCCCGTCCGGCACTAGCAGCTACTACCAGCGGGCTCCGCGGCCTGCTCTAGGGTGGCGCGCCGGGTGATGTCATCACCCGGCGCGCTACTCTAGAGCAGGCCGCGGAGCCTGCTGGTAGTAGTAGGCGCCGGCGCCGGACAGGAGCCGCCGGGCCGGGAAGGTAAGCAGGGGGTGCGTGGAGGGGAGGAGGGGGCGCGCGGAGGGGGGAGGGGGGCCCTTACCTTCCCGTCCCGGCGGCTCCCGTCCCGGCGCCGGCGCCTACTACTACCAGCAGGCTCCGCGGCCTGCTCTAGGGTGGCGCGCCGGGTGATGTCATCACCCGGCGCGCTACTCTAGAGCAGGCCGCGGAGCCTGCTGGTAGTAGTAGGCGCCGGCGCCGGACGGGAGCCGCCGGGCCGGGAAGGTAAGCAGGGGGTGCGTGGAGGGGAGGAGGGGGCGCGTGGAGGGGGGAGGGGGGCCCTTACCTTCCCATCCCGGCGGCTCCCGTCCCGGCGCCGGCGCCTACTACTACCAGCAGGCTCCGCGGCCTGCTCTAGGGTGGCGCGCCGGGTGATGTCATCACCCGGCGCGCTACTCTAGAGCAGGCCGCGGAGCCTGCTGGTAGTAGTAGGCGCCGGCGCCGGACGGGAGCCGCCGGGCCGGGAAGGTAAGCAGGGGGTGTGTGGAGGGGAGGAGGGGGCGCGCGGAGGGGGGAGGGGGGCCCTTACCTTCCCGTCCCGGCGGCTCCCGTCCCGGCGCCGGCGCCTACTACTACCAGCAGGCTCCGCGGCCTACTCCAGGGTGGCGCGCCGGGTGATGTCATCACCCGGCACGCTACTCGAGAGTAGGCCGCGGAGCCCGCTGGTAGTAGCCGCCGGCGCCGGACGGGAGCGGACGGGCCGAGAAGGTAAGCAGTGGCGGGGAAGGGGGCTTACCCCCCCCGGAGCCGTCCGCTTCTATCCGCTGGCGCCCGCGGGCGCCAGCGGATGGAAGCGGGCGGCCCCAGGGGGGGTAGGGAGCACGGGGGAGGGGGTTTACCTGCCGGGGCCGTCCACAGCGGACGGCCCCGGGGGGGGGAGGGAGTTAGGCCCCCCCTCAGCCACCCACCGCCATTTTTTCCTCATAGACTTGCATTGCAATGCAAGTCTATGGGGGAAAAAATGGCGGCCGATCCAAAAATTTACGATTTTTGGGTCGGGATCGGACTCGATCCGGTCCGGGGGGGCTCCGATTTTGTCCGAACCGGTCCGGGACAAAATTGGAGGTCCCGATCCGGGTCCCGATCCGATCCGGGGGGTCCGTGCACACCCCTAGTTAAGAACAACTCCCAACACCCCCTGCACACAGCTGGAGGGCCCCCAGCTTGGGCAAAGCTGTGCTAGCCTATAGATATAGGTGCATATTTTGAAATGATTTAAATAATTTAAATAAGAATTCAGTATATCTCACCACAGTGGGGAAGATTCTGACTAGGTGCCTCATGTTCCTGCTCAGTCTTGCTGTCCAGATTGCAATTCTTGATGGGCAACTTCAAGGCCCCTGTTCTTCCTTCTTGTGTTTTTTTTAAAAAAAAAACCTTTCAACCAGATTTGGAGGAGACAGTCCTTGAAATAGAGGGCACCTTCAAAAAGAGGACTGTCTACTGATAGGCCTTCAAATAGAAGAATTTCCCCTGTAAAGTAGAACCCTTGGTCACCCTACCCCCTGCCCCAGTGAAAGGGATGGCCATTTGATCTCAGCCTCAAATTCAATCCTATACATGTCTACTCAGAAGTAAGCCCCATTTAATTAAATGGAGCTTGATTCCAGATAGGTTGGTAGAGGGTTCTAGTCTTAGACAGTCTTGAGTTAACTTGCTGATGATGCTCCTTTCTGGATTCCTAAAGCTTTCAGATTTCAAAGTCACCATTTTATAGGGTGCCCACATTTGGGAAACCAAAAAAGAGGACCCTCAGTGGGGTGGGGGGTGGGAAAGTGGCTTTCCGGGGCCTCTGGAAAGCATGTCATTCACCCCCACTGCTTTAAAGGCCCCAATTGGAGTGGAGGAGGGGAAAGTGTGTCATTCCCACCCTCCACTGCTCCAATCAGGTCCTTTTCTATAATGTCCAGGAACGACATACTTTCCCCTGTAAGGTCCTGATTGGAGCAGTGGGAGGGAAATAACCCACCTCCAGAAAGCTCGTCATTCCCTCCAACCACGCTAATGTGGCCTTAAAGGGGAAAGCTTGTCTTTCCAGGACATTATAGAAAATTACAGAAAATCCCCCCTGACACCCAGGATAGAACAAAAACCAGGACAAATCCGGGGAAATCCTGACAGTTGATCACCCTACCATTTTAGATCATCTACGGGAAAGTCATACAGTCCATGTCTGTTTGGCAGGGTGAAGCTTCTCTGGAAGAACCTGCTTCCAAGAGGAAAAAGAATGGCTTTTGCTGGTGCCAGCAGCAGGCTGCAGCAGCATGTATTTGTTGATGAAGGGAGCAGCATCGTAACAGCATCCATGTTCGGATGGGCCATCATAAGTATAACATTACAGGCTGAAAAGTCATATCACCTGCCTGAGGCTCTTCAGACATTCTGCTACCTATCATCAAAGAATGAGTAATGAAGCAAAGTACAGGCATGTGTGAACCAGCGAGTAACGTTTGTTACAAGTGACTAAAGCCCACTTCCATTCCAGAGAGTGGCCTCTTCTCAACGCATTTATGCACCGTTCCAATGTACATTTGTCAGCACACTTGTGTTGTAATGACTCAGGAATGCTATTCAGGGACAGAGTAAAACCATATTGCTTTATGCTCCGCTCAGCTATAGCGTCATTGATTTGATGCGATCAATATAAACTCTGCACACTCAAAAAACCAAAACAAAAAATTGTACACTTAAATATTCTAGGGAATCCAACAATTTCCTTCTTCGGTGTAAATCACAATCCATCCTTTCTCCTCACCAAAAAGCTCCAGTGAATCATAAATAAAGATTCTAAGAGGCCCAGTTAGTTTGGCAAAATATCTGCTTCCTGAAGTAATGTTCATGTATTTACCAAGTGAGTTGGAAACAATTTAACTGCTTGCTGTTTTAAAGATTGGATACACATGGATGTATAAGATGGAAGAGCTGCATATTGACAGGAAAGACTATAACAGTGGTGCTCAAACTGTGTGCTGGGGAACACTGGGGTTCCTCGATGAGAAGATCAGTAATGGTAAGTCAAGATTCCTTGAAAGAAACATACATACAGTGTGCTGCTTCAGGGGAACATTGGGTTCATTCAGTGGCACACCCTCAGTTTGCATGGAGTGATGAGGTTCAATATGCCTGGTGAACATGTCAAGTGAATCAAGTCTGAGTCTTAAGGTATGAGCAGATGGCAGATCTCTAGATGCTTTGGACAACTCCCAGCATTCCTGATCATTGACCATGCTGGCAGGAGTTTCTAGAGTTGAAGTTCCTTGAGATCTGCCTTCTGCCTAGTCCTGCCCTAAAACTGCCTTCCCCAACCTGGTGCCCTCCATCTGTCTTGGACTGCAACTCCCATCAGTTCCACTCACCATGGCCCATTGCCAGGGAGGATGGGAATTGTAGTCCAATACATCTGGAAGGTGTCAAGTTGGAGATGGCTGCTCTACAATGTGTAGAGGCTCTAGGAGATGACCAGGGATTTCTTAAGCAGGCTAGTTAATACAGATAGGATTCCTTGAAGATGGAAAGTTCGAAAGCTACCTAGTGAAAACATCAAAAGCTGACCATTATGAAGCAAGAGCACACATGTTCGAGGCACCAATATCAAAATCCTTATCAAGCACTCAATTTGGAATCCAACTAGATGAACTGCAGAATCATGTGGTTCTTGCTGGATTGTATGACTTCAAACTTCAGGTGGAGGATTGCATATTTGAATGGTCATTTTGAAAAAAAAAACAACTTGCACACTGAAAAGTAGTCTATCAAATTATTACACGAGATGAACTTAACCCTTAACTTCCAGTTATAGGGAGGGCTTGTTGCATATATGGGAGAGCAATCATGGTGGAGGTAAGATCTGAGCTTGGCCTTTCCAGCTCACAGCACAGATCAAGAGATTTTGGAAACAGAGAAAATCATTCCAAAATTCCATACTGCTTGCTCTGTTTAGGCATGTGCAAAATGTTATTTGGAGACTGAATGGAATGGAAAAATCCTCCAAGCCAAATCCCACCCACAGGCCCAGCGCTGGGCCATAATTAGTCCATTGCAGAGTTAGGCACTTCTAAACTCCTTGATGCCAAGGCATGACTAACTCTGCCTAGGATTAGCCTGCATATTGGATAAGGTAAGCCAGAGATTAAATTGATGCTGCATCTGATTTAATTTCAAAACTAAACCTAAAACCAGACCATCAGACTCAAGCCAACAAGTCAAGATCGAAAGAAACACGAGTTCTGTTATGCTAAATGTGATCAAGGAGATTTCCAAATTTTAGTGCATCCTGTATTCATCCAAATTTGACTTTATATTAACACCAAAATCAATTCAGAACCAAGAAGATGGCTGGATTCCCTGAATGCATAATTCCCAGGATGCCAGGCATGCTGCCTTTTCAACAAAGAATGCAGTGAGGATGTGCTAAATCTGTTTTGGTTTTGGGTTTTTTTCAGAAACCGTATATTTTCAGAATTTGTGATAAGTTCAGCAGCACAAGACAAATGCATCCAATAAAATGAACATGTTTACATATTGTGCAAAGATGAATGTGTGCATTTCAAAAACATATACAAGCAAGTTTTTAGTCAACGGGTGGATGCATACAAAATGTGTACAGTTAGAAAAATGTTTACAAAAACACACTTTTTAAAAAATCAAAAATCTGCAAATCTGCACAGAACTGGCACAGAATGAACTTGGAGGTGGGAAATGGAGGAAGTCCATGGAAATGGGCCAAGATCTACCTATCCTTAGAGTCCAAGGCTGCTGACAGTGGAGGGCTGGTGGCCCTGATATTGACAGGATTGGGAAACACTGGCTGAATCTGAATTTCAGTCAGAACTCTAAAGGAGCTATCTGAAATGCTGAACCATATCTCCAAAATAGATTCAGCACCTTGGATAGCTCCCTTAGCGGTCCAGCTGCTTCTGACTGAAACCCAGAATGGATTCACAGCCCCACCAGAATCAGAGCCACCAGCCTCCTCTGGCAACTGATTAGAGGCAGAGTGACACCTAACACAAAATTCAAAATGAATGTCAGGATTCTTTTCGAGCAAAAGTATCAGAGGAATTGCAACACAAAACCACAGAGTTTTGTGAAGACTAGCAAAAATTGAGGGAAGGGGTTCTCCACACATCTCAAGGTCACCATCACATTTCAGCTCAAGTGAAATTTAAAGTAAAATTGAAGGTCCTTCCTTAGCTGGAATGAACTA
Organism: Anniella stebbinsi; assembly: GCA_029215795.1. Classification (NCBI taxonomy): domain Eukaryota; kingdom Metazoa; phylum Chordata; class Lepidosauria; order Squamata; family Anniellidae; genus Anniella; species Anniella stebbinsi. Next base: position 94,793,800 of record JARDYH010000003.1, on the reverse strand, counting down.
ATTGTCTATTTGTGGTGGTTGTTCTTTAAAACTCCAAATGATATTCCAACATTAATGAATATTTATTTTTTTGAAATTGCACATTTATTTTGAGAGGATTTATTTTCTCACAAAGTACATATTTAAATATGCATTTTGAGAGCCTTAAAATGGCCAAGAACTGTCACAAATACATTGGGAGAAGTATGATTTTTTAAAACATTTTTTAATTGTGAATTTGTGAACAAAACAAAAAACTATAAAGAAATTTTATTTTTTTTAAAAAAAATAAACATATACAGCCACATATTTCAAAAGCCTCAGTTTCAAATGTCACAATTTCTAGGTAAGTAAAAAAAAGAGGAGGGGAAAAGGTAGCATAAATTACACATAAACGTCAGTCAAGGCAGACCAAATGTCTGAGTAAATGTCCATTCGTAATTGACACCTGTATGCCACTCTTTCAAATGTTGCTAATGTTGTTAAGTCTTCAATCCATTGCATTACAGAGAGTGGCTGAATTCGGACGACACATTAAGCAACTGGGTGGCGGGAAACAATCGTCAGTTGTATTGACTATCATGTCATCCGAATGCTGCCATAGTCAACTCAGCACTGATCCTAATCCACACCATGGTTGATTATTTATTACCATGTTGTGTGGGGAGTACCCCCTAGATGAACTATAAAGTTGTTTATTACCCCACCATTGACTATCATGTTGTCTGAATTCAGCCAGTGTGGTTTTATCCTTCCTATGTTGTAAAATAATTCTTTTGGCAGTCAAAAGGGCATGAAAAATCCATTTCCGTTGACCATGTGTTAGTTTCCAAGCAGCCAGCACATAATTTAAAATGACATGTACATATTAAAGAGCTTTCTAATACAAAGTTTATGTGACTGATAATTTCCTCCCAAACTATTGGACATTTCCAGAACATACGAATAAGAGAAGCATTAACAATTAGTTAATTTAGACAAACCTTTATTAAACAGACGCTGTGGTATCCAGTATACTCGAAACAGTAATTTTTGCTGGATAAGACGTAACCGGAGATCCATTGATGTCTCTGATATGGATGCCAAAACAATGGTCCATTGTTTCGATAAAATAGGACACTCCAATTCCCTATTCCATTCCTGCTGAAGCCCCATTTTATCATATTTATTCACTAATAGTAAGAATTTGTAAACATGAATTGTAGGCCGATTTACCCGGTCAGCCTCAATCAATGCTTCCAATAACAAAGGAGATTCTGAAGCAGTGAACACTGCTGGGCCAAATATAGATTCTAACAAATGTTGCAGTTGGATATACTGCCATTCCGCTGCGGCAGGTAATTTATATTTATCACACAGAGCTGAGAATGACAGGAACTCATCATCTGCACCCACCAACTGATCCAGGGTAAAGACCATTCTAATTGTCCAAGTCCTCCATAAAAACATTTTCTTTCCTATTTTTAAATCTGGATTTCCCCATATAGTCAGTTTGGCATGAGAAAATGGATCAAACTGTAATTGGCGTGACATTATATGCCACACATCTCTAACTGCTAGGATTGTGGGTGAGGCTCTTTCCACTTTAATATGTTGAGAACCTAATGTGATCCATTTGGAAAGAGGCTCCAAACAGGATGATTCCAAAACTGACCAAGGTGGAAAATCAAATCTAAGTGGAAAGGTTCAAAATTTAGTGCAGGTGAGCAAGTACGCCCGATGATATATCATAAGGTCTGGAAAACCAAACCCACTCTCTTTAATTGAAAGTTGCATCCTTTTCAGAGATGTTCTTGGTGGGGAGGAACCCCAGAAGAATTTATGGAACAAAGTATTAAGTTTTTGAAAATACTTGCTGGTTATAAGTAAGGGATTCCATGTATAATGTAAACAATTCGAGGTATAGTATTCATCTTAAGTGTATTAACCTTGCCCCATAAACTTAACTTGAAAGATGCCCAACTATCAATATCTCGTGAAATATCATTAATCAACTTATTTAAATTTAACTTAATAATTTGACTTATGTCTCTGGGAATGATTATTCCTAAATAGGTGATAGAATCAGGGCACCAGCGAAATTGCCAGTTGGTTAATACACTGGAATGCATATCATCTCCAATCAGCATCAATTCCAACTTTGACCAATTAACTGAATAGCCAGACAAATCACCAAAAATATTAATCAATTTCATCAAAGCCGGAACCGACGACTGGAGTTTTGAAATAAATAGTAAAATATCATCTGCATATAGAATAATTTTAAATTCTAAGTCAGTATGTACAAAACCGTGAATACTACTGCTTTGCCTAATGGCACATGCCAGGGGTTCCAGTATGAAATTTGTAGACTGATCCACATGAGTCTACTGCATTATAGCGGTATTGAGGTGCACTAATAACTGTTGGGGCACATTCCATATACCGCTTTCATAGCGTTACTTCCTGCTTTTTATTCCACATTCATAATGATTTGACACAAGGTGTAGATCTGGCCCAAGAGATGTGGATCAGGTTATTTCATAGAGGAATTGGGGCAGAGCGAATTCCTTAAGCATCCCCAGCAGAAACATCTGAAAAATGGAAAGAAGGGGGAAGAGTGCATACACACCCTATAATTCAGCCTTCTCCACCTGATACCCAGTTTGGACTACAACTCCCATCACTTCTAGCCCATGCTGGCTGGGGATGATCGATTGCATGACCACCCCTATCTGGAGGCCACCAGATTGGGGAAGCCTGCAATGGGATTAAAGATACAGACAGTGCTGGCTCCACTCAGCGCAACACCCTCAAAAGGCCCCTTTCCTCAGTGAGCCTGTCTCACCACCACCATTTGTCACCAGCTGCTATGGCTCCTGCTCTCATTGCTACCACTTGCTTGCTTGACAGGCAGAGAGCCAGTAAGCACAGAGGCCGTGGCATCTACTGTTCCTCCTCCTTCTCACCACCACTGTTGTCTGGGCCAAAGTGAGAGACAGGCGGACAAGCAGGTTGCAGTGGAGAAGACAAGCGGCAACTACAAAAGGCTTCTATCAGTAGGCCCCTGCTGGACTGTACGTCTTCAGCAGGCACCCAACTATGGCTACAGCAACTATGGCTACAGCAGGCACCCAACTACCAGCTCTGTATGCAGAAATGTATACAGATGTGTATTCAGCTGAAACACAGATTAAAAGAGAGGGAAGGGATGAGTAAAGGAAGACAGGAAATAAAAAAGGGTGTAGTCCAATGATATTTTAAGCACTCTTGCTGCGAAATCCTCACAAAGCTGCCTTCTGTTATTATTTGTTACTTTGGCTGCAGTGTGTCTGAGGTGTGGCACTATTAAAAAAGGTAAACACAGCTCCAAAGAGTGAAAGGTATTTCACAGAAATCACATGGAGTGATTGCTGTTCATGTTTCAAATGCCTTGGAGGCATCTGTATTTTCTGAAGCTTGTTTTTAACGTGGCTCATCCACCGCCCAGGCAATTTCCATGAAAGCAAAGAAGTCAATGAGTAACACATTTACTGTATTGGTATGATTCCATTTAACACCACCTACTGCCACCTCATTCCACTTGCTTTACAAAGTTCAAGAAGACAACCGGGCTGGCACCTGAGCTGGGAGTTCTGGGGGTTGCATTGCTTTGGAACAGTACCTTTTTGTTCAAGCCATGGTGTCCCCCAGGAAGAGTATTCCCAAGTGGTATAATTCTAAGAGACACCCTTCTCATAATACTAATACTATTTTTTTTTTAAAAGCAAGGAAGATACAGCCAAAGATGAAAAAAAGATTGCAGCTTCCTGCACTGTTCCTGCCCAAACAGCCCCCTGGAGCTATAAATAACTGTCAGTGAGTTAGCTCTTCTTGAAGACATTTCTTAAATCAGGTACAACCGACCAAAGATACAGGCTGGCCAAGGCTTAAAGCTGCAGTCCTAACACATTTTCCTTGAAGTTAATTCTTCTGAAAACCAGAGGGGCATGCTTCTAATGAAATGTGTTTGGAGTCAAGGCTTTAGGCTGCAATCCTATACACACTTACCAAGCAGTAAACCTAGGCTGACCATATGAAAAGGAGGACAGGGAACACGTAACTTTAACAGTTGTAGAGAAAAGAGAATTTCAGCCTGTGTCATTTGTATGCAATTAGTTCCTGGTAAAATTCCCTCTTCATCACAACAGTTAAAGTTGCAGGAGCTATATTAGAGTGACCATATACAAAATAAGGCAGGGCCCCTGCAACTTTAACTGTTGTGATGAAGAGGGAATTTCACCTGGAACTAATTGCATACAAATGACACTGGCTGAAATTCCCTTTTCTCTACAACTGTTAAAGTTACATGAGCCCTGTCCTCCTTTTCATATGGTCAGCCTAAGTAAACCCCATTGAAAATAAAGCTACTTCTAAGTAGGCATGTATAGGATTACACTGTAAGGCTTCCGTTGTATCCACACTTACTTGGAAGTATATTTCATTGAATTCAGTGAACCTTACTTCTAAATAGATATGTATAGGATTGCTTTGTAGGATACCAATGTCCATGAAAATCAGTGATTTTCAGGCATATATTATTAATATGATTAAACGTTTTAGTTCTCAATTCATAAAGCAAGCACAAGGCTATCCATAAGGTTAAACAATTCTTCAAATGCAGAACTGTAGGGATGTATTTATTCAGAAAACAGAGCTCACAAACCTAAATACAGAAGGGGGATCATTCCCAGGTATTGCAAAATATCATCTTCCTCGGATCCCGTGAAGAAATGTTACACATATAAACGTTGATGATGATGTCCTGTACTGTTAAAATTAGAGATGTGCACAAGGGGCCTCTCAAATTCCTCCACCTTATTGGTGGATAGAGAAATTGGGGGAACAATTTCACCAAATTTCTCCAGGGGGAGGAGAAATTCTCCAACAATTTCTTACAGGTAGGTAGCACCATTGACAAGGGTCGTAGAATAGCTTCTTTCTTTCTTTTTCCTAAGAGTTTTTTTTTGGGGGGGGGGTGTTGCACTGCCACTGCGAGTGGCAACAACATCAACTGTGTAGGCAGCCTGGCCCCCATTTTTCATCCTCCATATACCTAGGATCACCCCAGGGCATTGGGGAGAGGGAATGCAGCCACCACAAAAAAATAATGGTGAAGAAAATTCTGAGATGTGTCCTTTTATTTCTAAGGGGTAAGAAAAGAAAAATCTCAGGAATTCCCTGAAGTTTTCTTTCCCCATGAAATGGGCGTCCATTTTTCTGCTTCACTCTCAGTGCATTTTATAATTTATATTGAATGCGTGTTGGTGGTGTTTTTGACCATAACCAATCACTGAGGGTACTGTCTATGTTTTTTTCTTTCTATTACACATCTCACAACTGCTCTACAGTCTCCCAGGCTGCCTGCACTTCCTGATCTGAAAAGGCCTTATGGGAGGAATAAATTTATGATGTCTTCCCTTGAGTGGAAAAGTGCAGGAAGCCAAGGAGTCTACAGACTGTCGGAGAGATGAGAGATGACTATACAATGAAGGCAGGATATTCATACACACTCTTCAATCATCTCATAAGGAAGCATAAGAACTCTGAACTGAACCCATGAGAATTTCTCTGAAATTTCTTTTCCTCTGAATTTCTTTTCGAAAGCAATTTTTCCCTATCGAATTGAATGAGAATGGTCGAAATTTTCATGGGAGAAATTTTCAGCACAGCACTAGTGAAATTGCTCTGTGAGGCTATAATGTATCACTGTAGGCCTGAGGCCAAATGCCATTGCTGTGTTGAAGGCCTGTTTTAGTAGTCAATGCTTGGTGATATGTTCTGAAGGGGGAAGAGATGGACCATTGCTTTCAATACTTATAGTTGTGGGCTAGACAAAATAACTTCTATGTTGTTTGATTAGCTAGAGGATTCTAGCTCAGTGGAAAAGAACAGTTGGAAGTTGGAAGGGAGATAAGTCAGTGAGGGGGTCAGTTTGTTGGTGTGGATATGGGAAGAGCGGAGGAGAAAGTGAATAGTTAAGGCCTGAATTTTAAGGTATTCCATGGCTCTGTATGATAACCATACATGACTGGTGAAGATCAGGAGACGGTGCAGGAATGTGTAATGCTGGGAATTCTGTTCCATTTCAGCCCAATGGGATTCCACAGCATTTTTATTCCAGCAAGTGGTGGCATACTGTAAAGGGTTTTTTTTCTGATTCGGGGTGTGTGTGCTCCCCCCTTCCCCCCCCCCCCCCGGATTCTACCACTTGCACAAATTGTAATTTGTGCAATTTGGAGGGGGGAATCTTGAAATGTGAGCAAATGGTGTTGAAATTGTTTAAAATATTTTTTATTGGTGATCTTGAGCAAGTGCACATCGCAAGTCCATTTGTCCACTATGTAGTCCCTCAGCAGCATATTCCTCTCTTGTAAATATCTTGATCAGTTTCATCCCCTCCACACAGTACTTGCATTTGGCACAGCAGATCCATATTCCCTACTTGTCAAAGAGATTGTCAAATTCATCCTCCACTTTGACAATTCTTCAGCAAAGGGAGGCGGGATTAACTAGGTCTTGAAATAGGGGGTTGGTGCACACCTCTAGTATGTTTGTAAGCCGGTACATGAGTGTGCGTGAATATCTGTCTCCCAACCCAGCACCCAGCACTGCCGGCAAGCAGAGGTGGGCAACTGTTTTGGCATGAGGAACTGGTTCCCCTCTATTCAGCACTGGTTAGGCCTCAACTTGAGTATTGCGTCCAGTTCTGGGTATCACACTTCAAGAAGGATGCAGACAAGCTGGAGAGGGTTCAGAGGAGGGCAATGAGGTTGATCAGGGGTCTGGAAAAAAAGCCCTATGAGGAGAGACTGAAAGAACTAGGCATGTTTAGCCTTGAGAAGAGAAGATTGAGGGGAGACATGATAGCACTCTTCAAGTACCACACAGAGGAGGGCCAGGATCTCTTCTTGATCATCCCAGAGTGCAGGACGCGGAATAATGGGCTCAAGTTACAGGAAGCCGGATTCCGTCTGGACATCAGGAAAAACTTCCTGATTGTTAGAGCAGTACGACAATGGAACCAATGACCTAGGGAGGTGGTGGGCTCTCCCACACTAGAGGCATTCAAGAGGCACCTGAACAACCATCTGCCAGGTGTGCTGTAAGGTAGATTCCTGCATTGAGCAGGGGGTTGGACTCGAAGGCCTTATAGGCCCCTTCCAACTCTACCATTCTATGATCAGACAGGTAGCATAAAAGAAACCAATTCATCTTAAATCTTAAATTAAAAAAAACATGTACAAGGTATCCTGAACTTACATAAAGGAAGCATGGATGGCCCCTCCTTCTTTCCCCCTCCTTCCTCCCAATCCCCTTTCCTTTTGCATCACATTTTTTAGATGCAGGGACTGCCTTAAGAAATAGCTTTGTGACTCACCTTGGGAGCCATTTTGGTTAAAGGGCAGGATAAAAATTAGGGATGTGCACTGGATCGGATCCGATCCACGATCCGAATCTGATCCAGGGGGAAATCGGATAAATTATCCAATTTCTGATCTCACCGCTGGATCGGCCGATCCAATCCGAACCAATCCGAAAAGGTTCCGATCTGGTTCGGATGGATCGGCGGATGCCCGCTGGCGCCCGCCGCCGCTTCCATTGGTGGGCGCCAGTGGGCGCCCACCGATGGAAGTGGACAGCGGGGGGGCCTTCCCTAGCAGGGCTGTCCGCACCACACTTACCTTCCAGGGACGTCCGCTCCCGTCCGGCGCTGGCTGCTACTGTGAGCGGGCTTCGCGGCCTGCTCCAGGGTGGCGCGCCGGCGCGCCACCCTGGAGCAGGCCACGAAGCCCGCACGCAGTAGCAGCCGGCGCCGGCAGGGAGCGGACGTCCCTGGAAGGTAAGCAGTGGCAGGGGAGAGGGGGCGCCAGCGGATGGAAGTGGACGGCCCCGGGGGGGTAGGGAGCGCAGGGGAGGGGGCTTACCTGCTGGGGCCATCCACAGCGGATGGCCCTGGGGGGGAGGGAGTTAGGCCCCATCCAGCCACCCGCCGCCATTTTTTCCTCATGCACTTGCATTGCAATGGGGAATAAAATGGCGGCCGATCCAAAAATTTCTGATTTTTGGATCGGGATTGGACTCGATCCGGTCCGGGGGGGCTCTGATTTTGTCCGATCCGATCTGTGACAAAATTGGAGGTCCCGATCCGGGTCCCAATCTGATCTGGGGGGGGGGGGGTCCGTGCATACCCTTAATAAAAATGCTATAATAAATAAACAAATAAATAAATGACCAAGATGATCAGAAAATTGTGATTTTTCATTGCAAAATATTGGGCTTTTGAATCCTATTGACTCAGGAAAGAGGTGTGTGGGGGAGGGCAGATTGATCCACCAATCAGGGCTGAGGAAATGGGTCGTGGATTCCAGTCTTTCCAATGGAAGGGAATCTGGCCATGATAAAGTAGAGTTATGACACCTGGAGATGAGCATGTTCCCCATGTATATACTTGATACATGGGAGATGTGCAAGCAGTTAGTCTCTCCTCCCCCCCCCCCCATGATTGAAGATTGGGGAGAAGAAACCTGAGAATGGACCAATCTCCTTCTGATAGACAGAGCCATAAAATGAGAATCCCTGGCTAGGGATGTCAGGCATATAGAAGTGGAGGGGAAAGAAATTGAAATGATGCACTAAGGCATTTTGTCACACATAAATTGAGTTCTTAAAAAGCAAGGCTTTTCTCTCTCTCCACAGTATCCTTCTCTAGCATTCAAAACTTATCCCTCCACATTCTTATGTGCATTAAATAGCTATACATTCATATGCTGGTCACCATCAATATATCATTTTAATACATTCCCAGTCTTTCATAGCCCTGTATAACAGGAAGAAAGGACCAGTTGTGAGGAAATAACATCCCTATTCGAACCTGTCTCCAGACTCAGAATATAAACTATCATGCAAAATCGCTTTTGTGGGTTTCATCTCAGTATTTATATTGATCTTTCTGTTCCATGGCTCATGATCTTATGATTCATTTTAAATTCACTGTTGGTGGTGATGGTGATGATGGAGGTGGTGAAGAGAAGGAGGACTGGCATTTTTAAAAATACAGCTTCTTAAGATTTATCACAATTCTGGTCATTTATCTTCTCTCCCCAAAGCAGCTTCTCCTCTAGTCTACGATCTCCTGACTTCACCATCAGGACATTTAGCTCTACCCATTCTTAGCGAATGCTTGCTGCTGATGTCAAATTGCCTCCTAATAGCCACTGCCAAGTGTGTGTTTTCAGGCCAGCACTATAGCAAGCAACAAGCTAGAGAGAGGCCCCGACTGATTAAAGCATGCAACTCAACTCCCCGCATCTTTAGGGGGCAGAAAGCAGGAGGTATCTGTGCTCTACAAGAAATTGACAGAGCCTCAGACAGAGCTTTAAACACTTCCCTGATTGTGGCAGCGGCTGCTGTTGCAGTCCTTGCTATACAAACTCTTCCCCCAAGAGACGGGACACTAATCAAACCCATTTTTTAAACTCCTGCAGCTCAAGGACGGAATTTGCAGTGGGAGAGGCTCACAAAATTTGCCAATAAAGGATCGTCGCTCAGAGCTCAGCACAGGCAATGATATTACGTTCCTCAAACTGCCCTTAGATAGCAGCCTTCTACACCATAGCCAATCTATCACTCCACTCCACTCTTTAGAAAGTCTGCATGGTCCATTGCCAATATTGTAGAAGCGTGACTTGAAAATAAAAACAAAGTTTTTAAACCTCAGCTCTGGACAGCCACCGCTAGGGCAACCTGGTCCCAGATTCTTCAGCACAGAAGTACATCCCACAGTATTTGACGGGCAAGTTGTTTCAGAGTGCAACCACATAGCCCCATGCTGTTCACGTCCACTTGGAAATTAATCCCATTTGAAATCAATGGATCTGACTGTGGATTGAGCACGCACAGGGTATGGCCCCCAAACCTCTATGCCTATTTACTTCTGCATAAACATGCCCAACATCAGACCTCAAAATTTCTATCAATGCAGCCAAACAAAAGCTTAGGTAATAGCTAAACGGCACACAATTCCAGGACAGGGAGAAGAGTTATAGAGAACCATCTACATTGATCTGACCCTATTAAACCACCCTCCCCAACACCTCATCCTTCCTTCTTGTTGGACTCCTCAGTCTTTCTCAGCTTGGTGCTCCGTACATGTGTCAGTCCACCACTCACCTCATCCCCAGCAAGCACACCTGGAGGAAACCAGGTTGGACAAAGATGCATCTCAGCTGGATGAAAAGAAACCACGGTCTCTTCCACAATGATGCTCTCAAAGTAAACCCCATCTTTTGGGGTCTGATTATTAAACAAAAGTTCACCATCTCATGCACCGCAGTCCAAACTGTTAGAAACTATCAAGGAGATGATTCCAACACAAGCTTGATATACACTTAGAATACCCCCCACCCTCTGCCATTATGGGTGGGTGTATTACAGGGCAACCCTAGGTGCATGTCTACTCAGAAGTAAGTCCCCCTGCATTCACCCCCCAGGCAAGCGGCCATAGGACAGCAGCCTTGGTTTTACATGAACCTGCTTGATTTCCTCCAATGCGCCTATTTTGCTCGGCAGGGGACCCAAAACATTTAGGTCTGCAGTCCTATATATGGACACACTTGCTAGGAAGCACGCGGTGCCTGATGAACATAGAGGGGCTGACTTGCGAGTAAACACGAACAAGATCCACTAGAATGCAAATTTAGGAATGCAAGTTAGGATTGTGCCAGGAAAGAATCCAGATATGATTGGAGGAAGTGGACCAAATAATGGGCAATCCACTTTTTAATGAGAAAGCAGCTCCCAACTAATTACAGCTCTTCCAAATCACAGTGGGTAATCATAATAACTTCTTACTTATTGTTATGGCTTCTCCTTTCTTGCCGAGAGCAGAGCTTCGATCAAATGAATACAGCAGGTTCTTCCAGCCAGTGTTGACCCTACGTAGAGCAGACCCCGTTGACTTAAATTAGACACAACCTCTAGCCCTGGCCAAGTTTACTCGGAAGGAAATTCCCCTGCATTCAATGGAGCTTACTCCCAGGTAAGTGAAACACATCTGGGTTTGCAGTCTTAATGGGTGCTGGCCGGGCTTCTGTTTGGTTTTGCAAGCTATCCCGACACGCCCCGGTCCGTTCTCAGCTCCCACGCGGAGGCATGTAAATAAATACACGCGTTAGCGCAGCCCCGCGTGACGGCTCCACGAATGCATCCGCGTTCATTTATTACCGAGCAGCACCGGGGGTGGGGGGGAAGCCGCGGTGGGAGGGATGTTGGGGACCAAGTGAATAAGCAGCGCCCAGCCCTTTCTCTCCAGCAGCCTCGCCCCAAGCCCGGCGCGCTCCGGAGGAGTCGGACTCCAGAACCCATCCTTCCCATCCGAGCTGGGGACGATCGGAGTTGTGGTCCGGCGCCGCCGGATTTGTGTGTGTGTGTGTGGGGGGGGGAGTCTGCTCCTGAGAAAGCAAAAAGAGTTCTGCCAAGGAAGACGGAATAAAGAAACAGAGATCTCGGAAGAGAAAGGGCGCTTTACCTCCTCGCGCTCTCGCTCTCTCGCCGGCTGGAGGGTCCCGTGCGGCGGGGGACACGCGCGCGCTGCGCCCCCGGAGAAGGCAAAGCGGCTCGGGCGACGGCAGGCAGGCAGGCAGGCAAGAGGGGGCTCTCCGGAGCCTGCCGAGCCAAGAGGACAGAGGGCGCCGCTGCCGCTGCCGCCGCCGCCTCTTGGACGCGAAATCGCGGCTCCGACTCGGGAGAACTTCAGCCAGGAGCAACTTGTCACGCCGCCTCGGAGGCCGGAGATCCGAGCCACCGGGTGAAGCCGCGGCTCTTCCCCCCTCCCCACCCCCCAAAGTGTCAGTTCCCCTCGGCGACTGGCGCCCACGCCCTCCGCTCTCGCAACTGGGCTGCGCTTCTCCGCCGCGGATGACACATTTCATCCACGTGTGGCGGCGGCCGGCAACCCCCCTCGCCAACTCCCTTGGGCGGCTTTCAGAGACGGGGGCTCACGCCCGCACGCACGCCCAGAGGGCGGGGATCAGGCAGGCGGGCAGGCAGCCTCCGCTCAAGAGGCGGCGAGCTTTGTGGCGGGGGCGGCTCAGGCGGAGCGTTTAGGAGCCGCCCGAGGCGCGGCGCTGAAACAGCCCAAAGTTTGCCAGCGCAGGTTGCAAGGGGGATGGGTCGCGCTGCCGCTGCCGAGAGGAGCGGCGCTGAGCCAGGGAGCCTATCTACACGACTGCTTTAAAACGGTTTATAACAGTTTTAAACCGGTTCATAACAGTTTTAAACCGGTTCATAACAGTTAACCGGTTTAAAACTGTTATAACCCGTTTTAAAGCGGTGGTGTAAATAGACTCCCCGTCACGCTTTGCTGAGAGATGCTCTTGATTGATCGCCCGTTAGGCCAGAGACGGGTTCGAATTGGGCCCCAGGAGTCCGACGGGGGACAAGCGAGTCTCCCTGCCCCTGTATCCAGAACTCAAAGATGGAGCCTTTGGAGCAAACACTAATGGGGGGGGGGGGGGGAGGTAATGAATCGCCCCCAAAAAGAAACACAGCATCAAAAATAAGAGAACATCTATTTGCATAAAAGCGGCAGGTGCTAATTTATAGGTAAAATGCAAATTTATAAATGGTTATAGTTTCAGTACAAATACAGTCCAGATAACTATAGCGGGGATGATGGTGAACAATGTGCTTAGTCTGCTGTCATGGTGCTGCTGATGGGCAACTTCTAGGCCCAGCTTTTCCTTCGGATGGTTCTTTTTGCTTTATATCAGACAGGACAGCCCTTCAAACAGAGGAAGGGTGGGCAACTTGTGGCCTTCCAGATATTTCCCATCATCCCTCACAATCGCTATAGAGGCTCATGGGCCCAAATAACTGGACAGCCACAAGTCACTCAGTCCTGAAATAAAGGATGCCTTCCGAGTATGCCATTCCAGCTGGCATTAGCATCTTTGGGTAATTTGTTCGTTCTTGTCATCTTCAGTGAAATCTCAATTGAACTGTTCTCCACTGTATGGATTTTCTTTCTTATGGGAATTCCGCCTGCTTTTCTATTTGTAGAATCCGCAGGGGCTGATTTCTCTGTTTCCGCTGTGTTTTCACCATCTAATCTATCACATCTCTATTGGAAAGGGAAACAACAAAATAGCAGGGATGTGCATGGACCCCCTGGATCGGATCAGGACCTGGATCGGGACCTCCAATTTTGTTCCGGATCAGATTGGAACAAAATAGGAGGTCCCCTGGATCGGATCAGACCCGATCCCAATCCGAAAATCGGATGTCCGATTTTCGGATTGGCCACCATTTTTCCCCATAGACTTGTATGGGGGAAAGGAAGCTTTCCCCCAATGCAAGTCTATGGGGAAAAATGGCGGCGGGGGGTGAGTGGGGGCCTAACTCTCCCCTCCCTGTCCCTCCCCCCCTTGCACTTCTTACTTGCCTGGTCCATCCGCTGGCACCCGTGGGCACCAGCGGACGGCAGCGGACGGCCCTCGGCAGGTAAATGGGGCCCCCATCCATCCTCCCCTCGTGCTCGTCCTTACCTGCTGGGCTTGTCTGCTGCCTTCACTTGCTCGAATCCACTGAGAACTAGGCTTCACCTAGTGCTCTACTGAGGACTAGGCCGCGAAGCCTAGTTCTCAGTAGATTAGAGCAGGTGAAGGCAGCGGACGCCCCCGCAGGTAAGTGGGGGCCCTCCCTCCTCTCCCCTCCCCCCTCGTGCTCCTCCTTACCTACCAGGCCCATCTGCTGCCACCTGGGCGGCACCAGATGGCAGCGGACGGGCCCAGCAGGTAACCCCCCTGCGCTCCTCCTTACCTGCTGGGGCGTCCGTTGCCTTCACCTGCTCGAATCTACTGAGAACTAGGCTGCAAAGCCTAGTTCTCAGTACATTCGAGCAGGTGAAGGCAGCGGACGCCCCGGCAGATAAGTGGGGCCCCCGCCCCCCTCGCACTGCTTACTTGCTGAGGCCATCCGCTGCCATCTGCTGGCGCCCACGGATGGCAGTGGATGGCCCCGGCAGGTAAGCCCCCTCCTCCCCCTTGCGCTCCTTACATGCTGGGGCCGTCCATTGCGGACTGCCCCGGCAGGTCAAAGCACAGTTAAGCAGTAAGTTACCATACACAGACCAGAAGCAGAGTCAAATGGAAGTCCAAGAGTTAGTAGCACAGAAGGTTAATCACAAGGCACAGCAAAGGCAGCAAAGTACAAGGCATAGGAGCTGATGAACAATGTTGTTACAGCACTGACTGGGTTAACACTGGCTTATATAGCTAGACCTTTCTGCACTCCACCCAGGGCTCACTTGCAGTGCATTTTTATTATGATTTTATCAGAATGTAAGCCTATGTGGCAGGGCGTTGCTATTTTATTGTTTTACTATGCACAGCACCATGTACATTGATGGTGCTAAAGAAATAATAATAATAATAATAATAATAATAATAATACTGAAAGAACTGGGCATGTTTAGCCTTGAGAAGAGAAGACTGAAGGGAGTCATGATAGCACTCTTCAAGTACTTAAAAGGTTGTCACACAGAAGAGGGCCAGGATCTCTTCTCGATCAACCCAGAGTACAGGACACAGAATAATGGGCTCAAGCTACAGGAAGCCAGATTCTGGCTGAGCATCAGGAAAAACTTCCTGATTGTTAGAGCAGTACGACAATGGAACCAATGACCTAGGGAGGTGGTGGGCTCTCCCACATTAGAGGCATTCAAGAGGCAACTGGACAACCATCTGTCGGGGATGCTTTAAGGTAGATTCCTGCATTGAGCAGGGGGTTGGACTCAATGGTCTTATAGGCCCCTTCCAACTCTACTATTCTATGATTATATGATTAAGGTGCTATGACAGTAGTCCTACTCAGGAGGAGGGCCTTTCTCCTGAGGAATCCTCCTTTATAATCAAGCATTCCTTCTCAGAGGTATTCTGTTGGCTTGTCTCTTGAGGCAGTGATGTTCTTGGGGACCGGGTGGTTGCCCAGCCTCTGCCTCAGAGGTGGAACTCCCCTCCTCTTGGAGGGATGGACTAGTGATGAGAGCCCAGGCTCCCCCAGATCTCTTGGCATGGGTGTCTCCTTGGCATTATCTGGCTCTGGAAGCTCTAGCTCCCTCTCAGAGGAAGATTCCTCCAGCTGGGGCATGACAAAATACGCATAGCTCCTCCTTTCTTCTATCCTGGAACTCCAGGCAGCATGTGTGGGGTTCCCAGATGGCTTCTCATCCAGGCATTGATGACACCTAGGTCAGCTTCGCATTGTCAAGGGGTCTGGATTGTGGGCCCTTCAGACCCTGCCCTGCAACCTTTAAGTTCCGACTTTGTTTTTTCTGCCACGGGCTAACAATGCCATCCCTGAGGATTCCTATATTGGCATTTCTTTGCCTCTCAGACTCTTTGGGAGAAAAATGCTGATTGCTGAGACTGGAAAAAACTACAGGGAAAAGGGGAGAGTGGTGGCAGGTGGTTTAAACTTCAAGACAAAAGAGAACCACTCTCCCATGCCTCCACTTCTGGCTCCTCACTCTGAAATTCAGTTCTTCCCCCACCCCTGGAGACCCTGAGGAAGCTGAAACCCTGAGATCTGACAGAACACTCCCTCACTTAATTAGCACCCTCCCCCGAATAATTTGCTGTGGGAATTTGGTTCACACCATTAGCGCATCTATACGAATGCTATGGGATATTGCACATTCCCTGCTCTCAAAATGTTGCATATGGAGAACAGGCGGGCCTTCTCCCTCCCTAGTACGGTTGGCCATTGCAATTCCATGTGTCTGAGCATGAGAGTACAGTTGCTGCCGGGATGTTGTGAAGGCGATTGTGTGAGAATAACAGGTTGCTATTGCAGTCATTTCAAACCTTCAAGGTTGCTTTGAAAACTGCTTCCCTGCCAGAACAAAACAACCTTTTTGTTTCGCTTTTTCTATTGGTACTGAGTCCTTGAGGGATGTACAAGCATGTGTGATTCATTCCTTACTGGAGAGCCCCTCTCTTGGATTGATATTGCTCTGAAAAAAAACAAAGACTACTCAGCATTGCGCTGCAAGCGGATGAATGATGACATGCTCATCTCAAAACTATGTACAAGCATGAAGGAAGTGGGTAAGGGAAGCAGTCCCCAGCCCCACTCTGTCTTGTGGGCTGCAGGAAGATTGGGTACAGATAGCACATAGCCATCATGAGCGGTAGCCTTTGATATGGGAGAAGGAAACTGAGTTAAGAAAAGGCATGTTCATACGTTAAGCACACTTCCTTCCTTCCCTCCTCGCCCCCACAATCCTTCAGAGATGCAGGGAAAGGTCAAAGGGCAAGCTTGCTGCAAGCCCCAGTCACTGTCTGAGTGAACTGAAGGCTAACGTTGCCTTCTGCTGCCAGAGATATTTCCCAGTGGCATGAGGGAAGCATGTACACCCAAATATTATCTGCTATAGTTTGAGGACATGCCCCTTGCCTTTACCTGTAAGGGTCTTCTCCTTCCCAATTCCCTATTTTGGTTCCTTCATATAAGGATGGGTGAACAAGTGATTTTCACGATCACCCATATTCTCCGAAGACCAATTTGTAGTTCATCTTGCCTTGTTTCCCACATTCCCATTTCAGTTGAATGGGGAAAGTGCACATTTCAAACTGGGAAATGCACATTTTCGAAAGAGCCCATCCAAACTGTGTATTTCCCTCCCCCCAACCCCAAAGAGTAGATAACCATGTTCAGAGGAGTAGTCATCTTAGTCTGTTGCAGCAAAACAACAAAGAGTCTTGTGGTGCCTTAAAGACTAAGCAGTTGATGGTGGCATAAGATTTTGTAGACTGGAATCTGCTTCATCAGATGCATAAAGTCCTATCCTAAGTTGGTTGGTATATGTACATAAATAAATAAATAAATATGTTGGGAGGTCAGGGGGAAATGAAATACAAAAAGGGCAGATTATGATGAGAGTTGGTAATGCAGTCATTGGAAGGAACCATTAATTTTTGAAGCATTCAATGACCATGGTGGAGCCAGGAGGTGAGATCCACTCTGTCCCTAGCTTTCTTTCTCTTCTTCTTCTCCTTGTTCTTCTTAGAATTTGTGAACACATTGAGAGAGATCAAAGTAGTGGACAATAAATTCCAACAGAAAATACAAAAAGTTACAGTAAAAACAAATACATCTAAAAAGTTACCCACCAGTCTGGAAACATTTGTGTTAACGTGCTCTGGAAGCTTTAACACTGGACCTTCCTTGTTAGTGAAACCAAATCTAAGTAAGTCCAAAGGTCTCTTTCTGGCACAGGTGTGCTGAGCTTCTCTTCCAAGCCCCTGTGGGTCAGTTTACACTTTCAGGAAAATCGAGTGGCAAATCCTTGCCAGGAATGTGCTGCTGCACATTGTTGATGGGACACTACATGTTTACTTGTTCATTCATTCATGTTAAAAGGGGCCAAAAGGAAACCTTTCCTTCAAGTAAGAAAGTAGCATACAGTATTAAGGAAAAGGATGCAGCCAAATCTGCTTTCGGACATGCTGTTTAACTATGCCGAGAGTAGGGATGTCAGAGGAATCTGTTTTGGGGGGAGCATGATGAGCTTTCATTGGCTGCTCCCCCCTCCCGGCCCATTTTCTGCTAACTGCCGCAACTCGGTCTGCAGCAAGTCAGACAAGTTGGCAGATTTTCTGTTTTGTTTTTAATTTGCGCACATTACAGCCAGAATTTGTGCATATTTACGTAAATTGAGGCTGCAATTTGCACAACTCAAAGGCCTCATTCACTGTGGTAAAAGCCATGGTTTAAGGTGTCTTCTGAACAGGGACGGTGTTTCACCAGTATTGCTGAGAATCCCTGATTTAATCTAACCCTATAAAACACATTATTTATCATGTAATGTTCACCTTACGGAAGTTGTAGAGGGAAGAACTGTATCGCTTTGAGATTTGCTGCGGTGATACCTTTTATTCTTTGACACCCACACACAAACAAGAACATGCTTATTCATCAGAAGAAGGTGTTGATCTGCTTCTAGGGTGCTGGCCATTTATCATGCAATTTCATATGCCCAAATGATGTACCATGTAAAAGAATCAGAACAGCAATGAATCTTACACAGGAGCTGCATGGAGGACACGCCTTGGGAAGGGAAGCCCAGGCTGTCTAAAGCGGACAAGATGGTGCCTCCCCCATCATTAGTATAGATACTAATGAGATTCAGTTGGAACATACCTCAACACTGATAATGGCAAGGCAGCATCTTCAACACACCTGAGCCTGCAGGTTAGTTTACGGGGACAGGGCAAGCCTCATGGCACACACAGATATGCCAATGGCTGCCAATTGCAAATGAATACTCTGTCCTTCTTAGGAACCCCTTTATGCCAGCTTGCACAATCTGCCAATGGGAGGGCATTTAATCTTGCCCGAGTGGAGGCTACCCGCATTTTAATATTTGGTAAATACAAAGATGCATACAGAGGAATAAAGGAGGCATATAAATTATTAGATTAGCAAATTATTAGATTGCATTTCAGTATCCTTAAACCTTCAGAGCAGTAATACTTTATTAGCTCAATCATGTCCTTAAATTAAACAAAAAGAAGTAGGTAATCCCAAATTCATGGCAAACAGCTGCATTTTACGCTTCCATGATTTTGGGGGCATCTTTTCCAATACCATCAGAAGAAATAGTGCTTAAATATGGGTTTAAACCAAAAAAAGCAGGGCTAATATAAGAGCTTCAGCTCTGATAGTCATTGCAACCAGTTCTGCATGGACAAATTCTAATTTTAAAGAACTGGGAACTGCCAGAAGTCTATGCAATATATATATATATATTAGGGATGTGCACTGGATCGGACCCGATCCACGATCCGAGTCCGGTCCAGTGGGAAATCGGATAAATTATCCGATTTCCGATCCCGCAGCTGGATCGGCCGATCCAATCCGAACCGGTCCGCAAAAGCTCCGAACCGGTTCGGCGGATCGGCGGATCGGCGGGCGCCCACTGGCGCCCACCGCCGCTTTCATTGGCGGGCGCCAGCGGGCGCCCGCCGATGAAAGTGGACAGCGGGGGGGGGAGGAGGGGGGCACTTACCTTCTCGGCCCGGTGGCTCCCGTCCGGCGCCGGCGCCTACTACTACTAGCAGGCTCCGCGGCCTGCTCTAGGGTGGCGCGCCGGGTGATGTCATCACCCGGCGCGCTACTCTAGAGCAGGCCGCGGAGCCTGCTGGAAGTAGTAGGCGCCGGCGCCGGACGGGAGCCGCCGGGCCGGAAAGGTAAGGAGGGGGTGCGTGGAGGGGAGGAGGGGGCGCGCGGAGGGGGGAGGGGGGCCCTTACCTTTCCGGCCCGGCGGCTCCCGTCCGGCGCCGGCGCCTACTACTCCCAGCAGGCTCCGCGGCCTGCTCTAGGATGGCGCGCCGGGTGATGTCATCACCCGGCGCGCTACTCTAGAGCAGGCCGCGGAGCCTGCTGGAAGTAGTAGGCGCCGGCGCCGGACGGGAGCCGCCGGGCCGGAAAGGTAAGGAGGGGGTGCGTGGAGGGGAGGAGGGGGCGCGCGGAGGGGGGAGGGGGGCCCTTACCTTTCCGGCCCGGCGGCTCCCGTCCGGCGCCGGCGCCTACTACTCCCAGCAGGCTCCGCGGCCTGCTCTAGGATGGCGCGCCGGGTGATGTCATCACCCGGCGCGCTACTCTAGAGCAGGCCGCGGAGCCTGCTGGAAGTAGTAGGCGCCGGCGCCGGACGGGAGCCGCCGGGCCGGAAAGGTAAGGAGGGGGTGCGTGGAGGGGAGGAGGGGGCGCGCGGAGGGGGGAGGGGGGCCCTTACCTTTCCGGCCCGGCGGCTCCCGTCCGGCGCCGGCGCCTACTACTCCCAGCAGGCTCCGCGGCCTGCTCTAGGATGGCGCGCCGGGTGATGTCATCACCCGGCGCGCTACTCTAGAGCAGGCCGCGGAGCCTGCTGGAAGTAGTAGGCGCCGGCGCCGGACGGGAGCCGCCGGGCCGGAAAGGTAAGGAGGGGGTGCGTGGAGGGGAGGAGGGGGCGCGCGGAGGGGGGAGGGGGGCCCTTACCTTTCCGGCCCGGCGGCTCCCGTCCGGCGCCGGCGCCTACTACTCCCAGCAGGCTCCGCGGCCTGCTCTAGGATGGCGCGCCGGGTGATGTCATCACCCGGCGCGCTACTCTAGAGCAGGCCACGGAGCCTGCTGGAAGTAGTAGGCGCCGGCGCCGGACGGGAGCCGCCGGGCCGGAAAGGTAAGGAGGGGGTGCGTGGAGGGGAGGAGGGGGCGCGCGGAGGGGGGAGGGGGGAGGGGGGCCCTTACCTGCCCGGCCCGGCGGCTCCCATCCGGCGCCGGCGCCTACTACTACCAGCAGGCTCCGCGGCCTGCTCCAGGGTGGCGCGCCGGGTGATGTCATCACCCGGCGCGCTACTCGAGAGTAGGCCGCGGAGCCCGCTGGTAGTAGCCGCCGGCGCCGGACGGGCCGAGAAGGTAAGTGGCGGGGAAGGGGGCTTACCCCCCCCCGGAGCCGTCCGCTTCTATCCGCTGGCGCCCGTGGGCGCCAGCGGATGGAAGCAGGCGGCCCCAGGGGAGGTAGGGAGCGCGGGGGAGGGGGTTTACCTGCCGGGGCCGTCCACAGCGGACGGCCCCGGGGGGGGGGAGGGAGTTAGGCCCCCCCTTACCCACCCGCCGCCATTTTTTCCTCATAGACTTGCATTGCAATGCAAATCTATGGGGAAAAAAATGGCGGCCGATCCAAAAATGTACGATTTTTGGGTCGGGATCGGACTCGATCCGGTCCGGGGGGCCTCCGATTTTGTCCGAACCGGTCCGGGACAAAATTGGAGGTCCCGATCCGGGTCCCGATCCGATCCGGGGGGTCCGTGCACACCCCTAATATATATATATATATATATATATGAGCTTTTTCTAATGGATTAAACTGGCCATTGCCCACAATGGTGTTCCATGTAGCAATTTTGCCAGAAAACTGATCTTATACTATTCTAGAGTGGGTGAACCAAATTGCCCCCTTTTGTCAATCCAGATTAGGGCCCCAGTGCTTAATCTAGAGAAGAGGTATCGAACTTCTTTCAGCCAGAGGGCCGACTTTTTGAGAAGTTCTTGGTGGCTGCCTACCAGTGGTGGGCAGAGCTGAAGGCAAAAGCCATGGAGCCAATGGCAAAATGGTCAGCCTTACATACAACCCCCTCCCAGTATATTTTAGTTTAAAGCTCTTCTGCCAGTCATTAAGCCCTAAGAGAGCCATTTCAGCATGAGAAAAAAATGTTGCACAAAAGCAGGGAAACCATCAAATACCAGAGGGAGTGAAGAGCGGGTACACCTGGGAAATGCCAGAGGGCCAGGTTCAGACCCCAGGCAGGCGAGAGTTGACCCACAGACTTGAGGGCCACATGCCTGCTCTAGAATTTAAAAAAAGCAAAAAGATTTAGCGATGTCTGCTTTGGGTCAGAGATATTTCTAGTGTAAGAAGTATGTACACTGTCAGAAAATTGTCTAGGCCCTTTTTGGAAGGACAAATGAAACAAGTCTCTGCCCCAAGTGGCTTCTAAGCTCTAATAAACAACACAATATACGGGGAACAGGAGGGGAAAAGGACAGAATGTAAACGTTCACATAGTTCAGAATAGCAAAAGCATGTTTTTAACTTTGAAATGTACTGCTTGTCCTGTTTGTACGGATGCTAGAATTACCACGGTAATCCACCAGGTTTGTTTTCTGATGCAGATATTAAAATCCTGCTATTGCAAACAAGTATCCAAACCCTCCTCCAGTCCAATTTTATCTGATTCATTATTTTGTAGGGGAAATGTGTATCGGCAGATGGATGTGAAAACCCTTGTGCATGATGCTTAGAGAAACAAATTGGATGGGATATGCAACATATTGCACAAGTTTGGAGAGCTGTGTAGAAAGGCTGCACAAAGCAGCTGGGAAACTGATAAGCTTTCCCCCGCCTCTGCAACCAGCCTGTTGGAAAATGGAGGAGACCTTTTGCTATGGAGGGGAAAGTGACAATGGCTTTTTTTAAAAAATGTCTATTTAATGTCTGCGGTGAAATGATTTCTAAGAATTCCACTATTGTTTTTTTCCAGCCCGTGTGGTGTGGATTTAAAGCATGCCAAAAGAGCAGCAGTAAAATGGAGATGTTTTCCCCTTGAGTTGGAAAAGTCCCTGCGCTGTAAAGGTGGAATTGAACGTTGTTTCAATGCCCCTTGTCCTTTCCACATGTACCATGAAGAGAGAGAGAGAGATCTCAGAATTCACTGCAGAGAGAAAGCTTGTCGGTTTTGTTTTTTGCTCTTTGCAGGCTTTTTGTAAGGCCATGTAGAATTAGCACTGGACTTTCTAGGAGCAGCAGCTGGATGTATAAACTTTTGCACAAGGCAGAAGGAAGAAAATAAACACTTTTTTAAAGGAGGAAAAAAAACCACAATATCCAGTGTTCGTGTAGCAATTGTTTGGAAACTGCAAATATAATCCAAAGCATTCCATAAAGTTTCCAAGGATATCCAGTACCCTAAGGCAGACATACTAGAAACCTCTGCAGAAATGCAGAGACAAATCCACAGACCCTTAATAAATACAAATAAAACCCTTTATTTGAATGAGAGAGAGAGAGAGAGAGAGAGAGAGAGAGAGAGAGAGTATATATAGATATTGATATCTCTATATACTCAATTCGGATGACACAATAAACAACTGGTGTGGGGGAAACAATCGTCAGTTGTTTTGACTATTGTGTTGTCCGAATGCTGCCATAGTCAACTCAGCGCTGATCCTAATCCACACCACAGTTGATTATTACCATGTTGTGTGGGGAGTACCCCCTAGATGAACAACTGTAAAGTTGATTATTACCCCACCATTGACTATCGTGTCATCCGAATTGAGCCAGTGTGTGTGTGTGTGTGTGTGTGTATGTGTCAAATAAACCCTGTTTTATTCAAGAAAGAAGGAGATTCTGAATTACTATAGCCAGAGACTTAGCACAGCCTTATACATGTATTTATTAGTTTAATATATATCAGGTCTTTGTGTCAAAAGTGTTAATCAAGATGGCTGACAATAATGAAATGCAGATAAAACAAAATCTTAATTAAGATACAACATAAAAACAGATCTACTAAAACACAAGTAAAAACATGACAATAATAATAATAAAAAAAACAGAAAACACCCAACCAATTTTGAAAGCCCTAACCCATCAGCAACAGACCAGCTTATATGCCCAAGGCCTGTCTGAATAAAAACATCTTTGTCTGCTGGCAGAAGGATAACAGACAGAGAGCCAACCATGGCAGGATGTTCCAGAGCCTGGGAGTAGCCACTAAAAAGAGTCGCTCTTGCACCCCGCCAAATGTGCCTCCATAATTTGTTATGGTCCAAATTGCATGTTACTTTAAAGAGGTGGACACCACTACCTGCATTGTGTCCTGTATCTTCTGGGGAATGTTAGTTAAACACAATGCATAACATGAAATCATTCTTAGGAAGGATCTACCCTACTGCTTTAAAACAGTTTATCACATTAGTGACAACTGTTGGGGTCCAGGACACATTCCATATACAGTTTTCAAAATGTTTTCAAAGTGTCATATCCTGCTTGGTGTAGATCTGGCCTTAAAGTTTTCTCTCCCTGTCCCACAGCAAGCAAACCAGCGTGGTGAAATGGTGCTGGAAAAACACAGAGGATGATTATGTCAGTCTGTTTTCAAAGGCTCTTCTTAACTTCCAGCATCAAAGAGGGTGGGAACTGGAAGGAGGGAAGGATATGACACACATCTACTCCTCCACCCTCGGCCAGGAGCTACTGTCATAGAAGCAGCCAGGTGGGTGGGGAAGAGGGAGTTCTTCCAAACAACGACCAACCCACAGGGTGTCATATTGTTCCTCTATTAAAGATGATGATGATGATGAGTCACTAAGACTTGGCTCCTATGTAGGGATGTCAGCGAAACCTACAACAGTTGGATTTCTATGACCCCCAACCCGCAGATTGGGCAATGGACCACCTTTTTCTGAGTCGCGTGGATTCCATGGTTTATTACTTTCCAGAATTGTATGCAAATGTAATCATGTAATTACATTTGTTTGTTAATGCAATAGGTAAATAAATAAATAAACCAGGTGAAAAGGTACATTTGGGGGGGATTTGTGCGTTTTTAGATTTGCGCATTTTTGGAAGAGCAATTTTGCGTGAGTGTGCACTTCCCAATGCAATTACAAGTTTGGGAAATTCAGAAAAATCTGATTCCATCAATGAACAGATGATGGAACAAAGGATGCCTGACAATCTGTGAAATGGAGTCGGAATGGATGTAACAGAATCTATACCTCCCTAATCTTATGCCCAGTTTTTAGAAGCCTGGCTAATCAATAGCCTGAAGACAGGAAAGACAGCTGCCCTCCTTTGACCCAACTGTAAGCAGGCCCTGCTATACACTCCATTTAGGGGAAAGACATCTGAGAATCCTTTTTATTACACAAATTATATTTGGAGTGAGGGAAATCATACTAGCTCACTAGAAGCAACCACATTCTTGATTAGTAAACCAGGTTGTCCTTTGCATACCTAGATGAGTCAGAAGTTGATATATAACTCGAAGGTCAAAGTCAGGGGTAAGCTACACTACTTTCACAGAACTCAAAATTATGGAAGTTGATAGTCCCTTCTACTCCGCCCACCCACCCAGCAAGAAAGAGGAAGATTCCACTTTTAAAAAGAAGAAACAATGGAGAAATTTGTTATTTCTGGTTGCAACATTTCCAATGAGTGTGTGTTTTGTATGCATGGAGAGAATGGAACTCCCACATACAGACCATTTTAATTCACATTAACTAACATTTGGTAATTTGGCATACTTCTGTTACATTGCTGCCTCTTCACAGTAGCAGTATGTTGGGAATTACAGCAATTATTAGCAGCAGCAGCAGCAGTAAGTAATTATTATGCTGCATGGAGACTATTTTTATGCAGAAGTTCCTCAACACAACATGGAATTCCCAATGATTTCAGAAGAGCTGAAAACTGAGTGAGCTTATGATCATGGCCCAGAAATACTTTCATCAGAAGTATTTTACCACCACAACAGAACATCAGTGATGTATCCCTTCACATAAATATGAGGTCACAATTAGACTTGTGGTTCAAATGATGTTCAGGTTAAATACTGTAGCCATTTCTTTACTTCTAAGTCTTGACTTCAACATTCTAGTGATCATTCCATCAATTGACGATGACTTTGACATATTTTTTTATGAGTCACATTTACATGAAGAAAAAACAACATTATGCACAGCTCTGTTCTAGTATTATTTCGACCTTTTCCCTTCAAGCCATCTGACTTTTTGCAATATTTTCAACTTGTTCTAATAAATCATCTTCGTTCTTGCAAGGGAAGCACTTAAGTGTGAAGACAGCTTTAAAACAGCAATATCATGATGACTATAGCAGTGAATGAAATACACATGCCTATGGAACCTTCACTTAAAGCAAAGAATGAATCGTTTTGAACCAAGTGAGACTCATCTAGAATCTGCTGAAAATTGAATTTACAGTCAGAGTTGAGGAAATCTTCAGGCTAGTTTTAGGAAACGGAACTTGAAAATACAGTTCCTGTTATTTCCTCCAATTTCTCCATAATTTCCATTAGTTGTTTCCCCCTTCTGCTGCTATTAGTAATTATTATTTCAGAAGCATTTCTACGTGCAGAACATTTTCTGGCCAAATTTATTCTTAACATCCCAGATCACAAATAATAAGACATCATCCCAAACCACACAACATTGCCAGAGTGTTGTGTGTGATGCCAGTGAGAATTGCTTAACCTCTATCTGTGGTTTCACCTCAGCAGTTCATTAAAATAAAATTAATTAAAATCAAATAACACTCAAAACAAAAGTTTGTATTTTTAAAAGAGAGTGCTCCAAGGTTCTAATAAAATTAATTTAGACATTTATTGCAGGTGTGGATTCAAGAAACAAGATGCCCTCTGGTGGCTGTTAGATTTTTCTGGTATTGCATAAGAGCTTGGTTAATAAAACTCTAGGTAAATTGTGAAGAATGAGCTGTATGCCTCTTTCCCCCATAAATTAGAAATGGCTGTGTAACCACCAGAAGGTTACAGCAGGTTAGGCATTAGATCTAAGATGAAAAGGCATATTAATTGCCTGTACAATTTATGCTTTTATGTCCAAGCCGAACAAAATGTTCTGCCAGGCTTAAGGCAGTGTTTTAAATCATTGCTGAACATGACATCTCACTGCAATTCCCCATAGGTTCATCCTACACAATGCAGTGCAACTAGTAGTAGTTATGCCCAGTGGGAAGAAACATAACCTAAAGTAAGAAAATGCAGCATAGCTTCTTATATGGACACATTACATCCAGATTCTTCAGTGTATATGCTTGTTTGCCTTGATGCCCCTGGAATGAAGACACAACATGCAGAAAATAGGTCGACCTCAGGGACACAACTTTATTATTAGGGGTGTGCACGGACCCCCCGGATCGGATCGGGACCCGGATCGGGACCTCCAATTTTGTCCCGGACCGGTTCGGACAAAATCGGAGGCCCCCCGGACCGGATCGAGTCCGATCCCGATCCAAAAATCGGAAATTTTTGGATCGGCCGCCATTTTTTTCCCCATAGACTTGCATTGCAATGCAAGTCTATGAGGAAAAAATGGCGGCGGGTGGGTAAGGGGGGGCCTAACTCCCTCCCCCCCCCCGGGGCCGTCCGCTGTGGACGGCCCCGGCAGGTAAACCCCCTCCCCCGCGCTCCCTACCCCCCCTGGGGCCGCCTGCTTCCATCCGCTGGCGCCCGCGGGCACCAGCGGATAGAAGCGGACGGCTCCGGGGGGGGGGGTAAGCCCCCTTCCCCGCCACTTACCTTCTCGGCACGTCCGGCGCCGGCGGCTACTACCAGCGGGCTCCGCGGCCTACTCTCGAGTAGCGCGCCGGGTGATGACATCACCCGGCGCGCCACCCTGGAGCAGGCCGCGGAGCCTGCTGGTAGTAGTAGGCGCCGGCGCCGGACGGGAGCCGCCGGGCCGGGCAGGTAAGGGCCCCCCTCCCCCCTCCGCGCGCCCCCCTCCTCCCCCCTCCCCCCTCCGTGCGCCCCCTCCTCCCCTCCACGCACCCCCTCCTTACCTTTCCGGCCCGGCGGCTCCCGTCCGGCGCCGGCGCCTACTACTTCCAGCAGGCTCCGCGGCCTGCTCTAGAGTAGCGCGCCGGGTGATGACATCACCCGGCGCGCCATCCTAGAGCAGGCCGCGGAGCCTGCTGGGAGTAGTAGGCGCCGGCGCCGGACGGGAGCCGCCGGGCCGGAAAGGTAAGGGCCCCCCTCCCCCCTCCGCGCGCCCCCTCCTCCCCTCCACGCACCCCCTCCTTACCTTTCCGGCCCGGCGGCTCCCGTCCGGCGCCGGCGCCTACTACTTCCAGCAGGCTCCGCGGCCTGCTCTAGAGTAGCGCGCCGGGTGATGACATCACCCGGCGCGCCATCCTAGAGCAGGCCGCGGAGCCTGCTGGGAATAGTAGGCGCCGGCGCCGGACGGGAGCCGCCGGGCCGGAAAGGTAAGGGCCCCCCTCCCCCCTCTGCGCGCCCCCTCCTCCCCTCCACGCACCCCCTCCTTACCTTTCCGGCCCGGCGGCTCCCGTCCGGCGCCGGCGCCTACTACTTCCAGCAGGCTCCGCGGCCTGCTCTAGAGTAGCGCGCCGGGTGATGACATCACCCGGCGCGCCACCCTGGAGCAGGCCGCGGAGCCTGCTGGTAGTAGTAGGCGCCGGCGCCGGACGGGAGCCGCCGGGCCGGGCAGGTAAGGGCCCCCCTCCCCCCTCCGCGCGCCCCCTCCTCCCCCCTCCCCCCTCCGCGCGCCCCCTCCTCCCCTCCACGCACCCCCTCCTTACCTTTCCGGCCCGGCGGCTCCCGTCCGGCGCCGGCGCCTACTACTTCCAGCAGGCTCCGCGGCCTGCTCTAGAGTAGCGCGCCGGGTGATGATATCACCCGGCGCGCCATCCTAGAGCAGGCCGCGGAGCCTGCTGGGAGTAGTAGGCGCCGGCGCCGGACGGGAGCCGCCGGGCCGGAAAGGTAAGGGCCCCCCTCCCCCCTCCGCGCGCCCCCTCCTCCCCTCCACGCACCCCCTCCTTACCTTTCCGGCCCGGCGGCTCCCGTCCGGCGCCGGCGCCTACTACTTCCAGCAGGCTCCGCGGCCTGCTCTAGAGTAGCGCGCCGGGTGATGACATCACCCGGCGCGCCATCCTAGAGCAGGCCGCGGAGCCTGCTGGGAATAGTAGGCGCCGGCGCCGGACGGGAGCCGCCGGGCCGGAAAGGTAAGGGCCCCCCTCCCCCCTCCGCGCGCCCCCTCCTCCCCTCCACGCACCCCCTCCTTACCTTTCCGGCCCGGCGGCTCCCGTCCGGCGCCGGCGCCTACTACTTCCAGCAGGCTCCGCGGCCTGCTCTAGAGTAGCGCGCCGGGTGATGACATCACCCGGCGCGCCATCCTAGAGCAGGCCGCGGAGCCTGCTGGGAATAGTAGGCGCCGGCGCCGGACGGGAGCCGCCGGGCCGGAAAGGTAAGGGCCCCCCTCCCCCCTCCGCGCGCCCCCTCCTTACCTTCCCGGCCCGGTGGCTCCCGTCCGGCGCCGGCGCCTACTACTACCAGCAGGCTCCGCGGCCTGCTCTAGAGTAGCGCGCCGGGTGATGACATCACCCGGCGCGCCACCCTAGAGCAGGCCGCGGAGCCTGCTAGTAGTAGTAGGCGCCGGCGCCGGACGGGAGCCACCGGGCCGAGAAGGTAAGTGCCCCCCTCCTCCCCCCCCCGCTGTCCACTTTCATCGGCGGGCGCCCGCTGGCGCCCGCCAATGGAAGCGGCGGTGGGCGCCAGTGGGCGCCCGCCGATCCGCCGATCCGCCGAACCGGTTCGGAGCTTTTTCGGACCGGTTCGGATTGGATCGGCCGATCCAGCTGCGGGATCGGAAATCGGATAATTTATCCGATTTCCCACTGGACCGGACTCGGATCGTGGATCGGGTCCGATCCAGTGCACATCCCTATTTATTATATTACATGAATAGGGTGACCAGATAAAATCCAGGTCAGGGCTCATGTAACTTTAACAGTTGTAGAGCAAAGGGAATTTCAGCCAGTGTCATTTGTATGAATGCAGCACCTGGTGAAATTCCCTCTTCATCACTACTGTTAAAGTTGCAGGGGCCCTGCCTTCTTTTGTATATGGTCACTCTAGTATAGTGCCTGCACCTTTAACTGTTGTGATAAAGAGGGAATTTCACCAGGAACTAATTGCATACAAATGACCCTGGCTGAAATTCCCTTTGCTCTACAACTGTTAAAGTTACATGAGCCCTGACCTGGATTTTATCTGGTCACTCTATACATGAATGATCTAATGATTACTGATTGCCATTTCTGCATTGTTTACTATTTCGTTGATTTTTGCATTGTGCATCAGGGAGACTCCGATCATCCATTTTCATGCGTTAAGAAATTCACGTTGCTATTAATGTTGCTGTGAGTTTTGTATTGCCTAAACAATTACTGAATGCCAGCAGAATACCCTTGTGAATGAAGAGCTCAGAGGACCTGCACCAAAATGACCTGTCAGTCAATGTCCAGTTTCATGTTACGACTGAAGTGGCATCACCAGCACAGAACCTTCAGCTCTGTTCTCTTTTTCCATGGACAATCTCCTTTGAACTCCAGAAAGTAACATTTCTAACAATTAGAATGTTTTGGTGAGACTAAGTAAAATAAACCCCTACGCAAGCACAGGAAAGAGGGTGAACGGCTCTTTGTTGCTTCCAGATCTGTTTTCGTCCTCCTATTTATTATTTATTTTTCAGTGATCTGTTTTTGTGTGTGCGCCTCCTGCCCTGATTCACAGCAAAGGTACTTATAACCTGATTAGTTTTCAAGGGAAATATTTGCTAAATGAAGCCACATGCTCCACTGGTTTAGACCACTGCATTAGACAGGTTGATACATAATCTGAGCTAAAAGATGATCCACAATCAAATCCCAATCTTCTTGTGATGCGCTGCAACATTTTATCTTCTACTCACAACTTTTTTTAAAAAATGAAAGTTTCTTTGCAAGAATATGAAAAGTTGATAAGTTTTTTTCCCTACAATAGTTCACTTGTAGCTAAACTGAAGCCACAATCCTGTGTGTATGGGGATTAAATACATGCGTTCATGATTTTGCTTTGAAATGGATGTTGTCCCAAAGCATTTTTTAAAAAATAAATTGTTTTAATATTTTGTGATTATTTTAAAACCAAAATATTTTATGGCTGTCATAAACTGCTTTGTGAACATCTTCCCATGTTGGGTGAGAAGTTGGGATAAATTAATTGTGTAAATAAATAAAGTTAGGGGAATATAATGTTATGCCATTGTATTATTATATGAACTGATATTCATTTTCATACTCCACCAATTAATCTGTAAATAATTTGACCATGCACTGCCTTCCCCACTATGTTTTGAGTGAGCACACTGTGCATTCTGAAATGTTAGTTTAAAAATAGAAACAGATAGAGATTCGTTTATTGGTCTAAGGATGTGGCTCAGAATAACAAACTTCCCTAAATTAGCAGAGTCAGCTTATCTCTGTGATGCTTTTTTTAGGGCCTTGAAGGCAGCATTGTATATTGATACAAAATAAACCGTCCCAGATAAATAGATCCATCTTTTCTCTCTTAGAATCAGTATTCTGCCTCATAATACGACTATGTGAACCGCGGGAAACATTGTCTATATGGTAAGTATGAACAGTGAACGTCTTATCATGCGCATAGGATCATTAGACATGTTACTGAGTGAAAGCTGGCAATTCCCAGCCATCCCTTGTGATGACCCAGTTTGGATGTGGGATTCAGCCACAAGGGAGTGGCAACTGTGCCTCAGTTGAAGCATCAATTGGTTCCAAGTAGATCTACAAAAACAGAGGTCTGATTTCACAATCTTTTAGGAACAAAATAGGATTTTACTCCATGGCCAGAATCCAGTGAGTTAATAGAAATAGAAACAAGCGATGATCACAACACAGCCAGCACTGACTGTGCCTCCTGAAAATGCATTTCTTTTCTCTGTGTTGCCTGGCAGTGTTTGCAATGTGGAGTCACCATGCTCAATGTTTCCTTGTCCATGCATTGGCTTTGGCTTGTGGGGAATACATTGGAAAGCCACATCACTCACGGTAACTTTTAAAGCAGGCTTCCATTTCTTTGAAATCAATGGAGTTGAAAACATTTACAGTGCAAGCTGATTTATGTTTACTCAGATGTCCTATTGATTTCAAGTGGGGCTTGCCCCAAGGTAAGTGGGCATGGGATTGCAGGTTTGATCAGACACCTCGGGGCCAAAGTATATTATCATAAAATGTATTCATTGGAGATCAGGAATGGCTTTCCCTTGCTAGGAAATGCCAGACTTTCTCCAGGTGCTAGCAAGGGAATTCCTTCCTTATCTGTAATCTCTGGTGAAAGGTCAGAGAGAGGGGAAGGACTTCCCTTGGTAGTGCTAATGCAGGAAGCCCCAGGCAGTACTGTTGCTGTTGTTATTGGTTTGTTGTTGTTTGTTTGGTTGGTTTGGTAACGGTGGCAGATGCAGGGGCAAGTCTGGAAAGCTGCTAGAAATGGGCTTCCTGGACACATGTGACCAAAGGCTGCACTTCTTTGACTCCTGTCCTAATGCATGGCTGCCACTGACCCACATTTTTTAATTAAAGCAGTCACCTGGAGAGGCACTCCTCCATCTGTCCTTTTTTTTTCTTACCGGTTAGGTCAGCTTTCTCCAAGCTGGTACCTTCCAGATGTTGTAAACTTCAACTATCCTCAGCCCCAGCCAGGAATCAGGACAGGAATTGTAGTCCAAAACATCTGGAAGGCACCAGGTTGGGGCATGGAGTAGAGGAGTGCCTCTGTAATAGTGTCAATATCATGGGATAGTCTCCCCAAGGAAATCTACTTCTTCTTGTCATGACTTGCCTTTCAACATTCAACTAAGGGCATATTTTCTAAGATAACTTAGATCATTTCCTCTTTGGTCCATATGATTCATATGGGTTTGATTCCTGTTCTTGTTCTTATTCATGTGTACAACCATTGTAGGTTGTATATATAGAGATTTTCAACTTTGGGGAGACTTCGTGGCAGGTTAAAATAAATGCCAATCAATCAACAATTTTCCACAAAAGTGACTGCCTTGCTACACATTTGTGATATACACACTAAGGTCGTTATCACACGCTCAGTTTTAAGCACACCCACCATATCTTTGCTCCACTTCTTCAGCGCCGGAATCGTATGATTGTGCTGCTCTCCCGCCCTGAGGTCTCAGTTTTTAGTTTCTGTTTCAATTTATCCCTGAAACAGTCTGAAACAGGCAAAGTTAAACAGGCCAAGCTGAGGTATCGCAGCAATACTGACCATGTGTGAATCAAAACGCTTGACTTGAATAGGAAACGGAGGGGGAACCCACAGAAGCAACCTGGAGGGAAAATAGTAGGTGTGATAAAGCTCTAAGTGCCTAACAGCATAATCCTATATGTCTACTCAGAAATACCCATTGAGTCCCGTTGAATCCCAGTGTGTTCAATGCGCTTTACTCCCATGTAAATGGGGCTAGGATTGCGGAGCGAAGGACGAGAAATAATGAGGCGACACAAGTATTGGGATATAAACAAGGGCCACTTTATTTGCCAGATAACAAAGGGGGGGAGGTAATCCTAAGCGGGCATTTTAGCATGGCCAGCCAGGCCAATGAAGGGGTCGGGCGAGACATTCACAGCCCGAGAAGTGGCGCCTGCGCTTTCGCCACCCCCCGAGCTTCCCCAATCTGAGGTGGGGGGCCTTCCGGTGTCGTCTCCACTCGCGCCGCAGGGCTCCGAGTAGACAAGAAGGGTTGGCCCCAAAGGTAAGCCTTATCCCCCCAACTGATGCCGCAGGGCTCTCAGTGGTTGGCCCTCAGGCGTTACCCATCACCTAACAGTGCCTGTGAATGCTCACCATTAAAAAACATAAAAAATGCCCGCTCCTACTGCCCCACATAGTGACCAAATAGCCAATTAACCTAATTAACACCCATCCTGCTTTTGCAGTGTGAAGTAGGCGAAAAAACTCACAACCAAGTTAGACAGTGAGCAAAAAATTCCTACTTGGCCTCAAAAGTGACGACCAGCGAACCCACACTGACAACAGGGGAGGGCGGGAGGGAGCTGCGGAACAAACTGTGGAGGTGAGGAGGGGTCCCTGTACTTAAATAGCTGTAGACCCTTCCCATCTCCGGTGACACCATCCTGGCCCAGCAAATAGTGGGCCAAAACGTCACCTCACCCCATCCTCGCTCGCAACCACCTCTCCCCACCCAGCGAGCCGGGTAGGAAAGGCCATTGCAGAGCGAAGGACGAGAAATAATGAGGTGACACAAGTATTGGGATATAAACAAGGACCACTTTATTTGCCAGATAACAAAGGGGGGGAGGTAATCCTAAGCGGGCATTTTAGCATGGCCAGCCAGGCCAATGAAGGGGTCGGGCGAGACATTCACAGCCCGAGAAGTGGCGCCTGCGCTTTCGCCACCCCCCGAGCTTCCCCAATCTGAGGTGGGGGGCCTTCCGGTGTCGTCTCCACTCGCGCCGCAGGGCTCCGAGTAGACGAGAAGGGTTGGCCCCAAAGGTAAGCCTTATCCCCCCAACTGATGCCGCAGGGCTCTCAGTGGTTGGCCCTCAGGCGTTACCCATCACCTAACAGTGCCTGTGAATGCTCACCATTAAAAAACATAAAAAATGCCCGCTCCTACCGCCACAGGAAAAGTCAAGCCACGGCTTGAACTTCTCCCCCCCCCCCCCCTGAGCACCTTAAGAAGACCCTCCTGTAAGTTAGCTAAGAACAAATCATTCCCCACTTGGGACAAATGCACCCCATCGTGACGATACAGCTCCCTCCGGGAAAGTCCAATATTACAATGTTGAATGCTAACATCCCCATGCGTAGCCAAGGCTTTAAAGATTGCAGAATTAACCCGTTTTCGGGCAAGCTCAATAGCGCGGTGGTCGTGTGCCACCCTCCAATGCAGCCGGGGCAAGATGCAGGACCAAACAACCCGTATGTGAGGCCAATGCTGGCGGAGCTGCTGAAAATCAGCCAAAACTTGCAAGATAAGGGCCTTGCCTTTCATGAGGCCCAGATCATTTCCCCCTAAATGAATAAGCAGAATCTGCGGGGGAAGCCAAGCCGGGTGCCGCTGCAGCAAGGTGGGGATGAGCTCGTCCCACCGCATACCACGTTTTCCGAGCCAACGGATAGATGCGTGTTGATTTAAACCGAGCTGAGTTCCCCAGCTGGAACTAGCTGCATGCTTGCTGGCCCAGAACACCATGCTGTGGCCGCATATAGAAACTCGCTGTGGAGCCATAGCCGCTGGCGGATCTAAAACAAACATAAGGACGTTAGCACCCACCACGATTGGTTATGTAGCAAAATGCCTCACATACGATTTAAATGCCGCAGAACGCCATCGCCCCAGCGATTTTATCTGTGAACGGGAAAAACCTAAAGTTGCCGCTGTTGAAGCAGCCCCAATGCGAAACGAATGCGTGCCAAACCTTGCACCGCATAAACCTAAATCATCAAGCGCTTTCCTTGCCACAGCCCAAAATTGATATTTGGTGAGGGGAGATAAGTCCTGGTGCTGAAACAGGAAACCTGGAAAAACCCCTCGCATAGCCAAAAATGCAGCCAAAGCTCGCACCGGGCATAATTCCTTGCTTGTTGACGGAAATAAGGAAATCCAATGCCCCCGACCCTTTTGATCTGTTTTGGAATGGCGTAAACATAATCGGACCTCACTTGGCCCTAGCCGTAAATCAGAGAATTGAAATGCCCTAGATGAACCGTCATTTTTAGATGACGCCAAAACCTCAGATATACGGAAAGCCCCGAAAAAAAGTTGTTAGTGCCGCAGCGTGAAACAAGCTTGACTCATATGGTGAGTGACAAAGGAGTGGCCAGCGAGCTTGTAACCCGATCAGAATGTCAGGTGACAATGGCAGTCTGGGATCCGGTCCCCGGGGGGATGCCCTTGCCCAACCATTAAGCGCCCTCCGTACTCGGAAATCCGAAGTACAATCCGCCACGCCACGTGCTTTAGCAATAAATGCTAATGCTGCAAGTTTGAGAGAAATCGTGCGCATAGACAGTCCCCTATGTTTGGCACTTACACAAAACTGCAACACGTGGTCCACTGGAATGGGCCATAAGAGTTGAAGTTGATTGGCTAAGCTGAAGGCCTGAAATTCCCTACCTGCTGCTTGGTATGCAGCCTTGGTGCTAGGCGCCAAGGACTGCCATATAGCCTGCTCTACCTCCACCTTCCAGTCTGCCACAGAGCTGGAGGCATGTTCTCCGGCTGTGGGAGGGCCCAAGGTGCCAGTTCCCGAAATCTTCGTACCTGACGTCGGGACAAAGCATCCGCTATATCATTATTCAAACCCGGTATATGTTTTGCCCGGAAAAGAATATTGAATTTTAGACAATGCAAGGTAAAATTCCTAACCAGGTTCATGACGCGCAGATTACGTGAAGACAGAGAATTGATGACCTGGACCGTGGCCTGGTTGTCACTCCAGAACAAAACTGTGGAGTCGGCAAAACTGCTGGCCCACACGTGAGCCGCCACCACAATTGGGAATAGCTCCAGGAAGGTGAGATCCTTGCAAGTGCCGTTTAAAAGCCATTCCTCTGGCCACTGCTCCGCACACCATTTTTTTCCCCAAATAACTCCGAAACCCCATGAACCTGATGCGTCGGAATGAACCTGAAATTCTGTCTTTAACAGTAGCTCCTGCCTCCAGAATGAAACTCCGTTGAAATGTTCCAAAAAGTCCAGCCACACTGCAATGTCCTCCCGCATGGACCTGGTGACCCTTGTTCTGTGATGTGGCTTGCGCAATCCAGACATGGCGGAGCATAAGCGCCGCAGAAAGGCACGTCCCGGGGCAACGACCCTACATGCGAAATTCAGGTGCCCCACTATTTCCTGCAGTTGTTTTAAAGATACTTTTCTATCGTTTTTAATGCAGGCCAATTTGGACCTTAATGTGGATAGCTTGTCAATTGGCAGCCGGCAGCATTGCGAAGTAGAATCTAATTCTACACCTAGAAATTTAAGAATGGCTGATGGGCCTTCGTTTTTTTCGTGCGCTTCAAACTCGCCCATCAGGCGCTTGCAATGTGGGCTGCCGGCTGGCCCCGAGAACAGGAAGTCATCAAGATAGTGAATGACATCCCGTGCTCCCGCCCTAAAAACAAGGGCCCATTCCAAAAATGTGCTGAACTTTTCGAACATTGCGCAAGAGATGGAACATCCCATTGGCAAGGCACGATCTATATAAAATTTCTCTTGGAAACAAAAACCTAATAAATTGAAATCCTTAGGGTGAATAGGCAAAATGCGAAAGGCTGCTTTTATATCGCATTTGCCCATTAAAGCCCCAGGACCATTATTCCTTACCATACGCACGGCAGAATCAAATGAAGCATACCTGACGGAACTTAGTTGTTCCGGGATAGCATCATTCACGGAAGCCCCTTTTGGGAAAGACAGGTTGTGAATCAACCTGTATTCCCCAGGCGCTTTCTTAGGCACTATTCCTAAAGGCGATACCCGTAAATGAGGGATTGGGGGGTCTTCAAAAGGCCCCAACACCCTTCCTGCCATGACTTCTTTGCCAATTTTCTCCTTTGCAATGTCCTCAAACTGATTGATGGATTTCTGATTTTTGGCCAACGAACCGCACCTAACACCCTGAAAAGGAATGCAAAATCCTTCCCTAAAGCCAGTACTAATGTATGAGGCTTCACGCCGATTGGGGTAAAGCTCTAACAGCTTATTCAGGGGCTCAAGGTTGACCGGACTGGGCCCCTTTGGCAGGAGGTTGTTGTCCTCCGGTACGCCTGGCGCCCTGTCCGTCCCTAACGGGCCA
The DNA here is from genome assembly GCA_029215795.1 of Anniella stebbinsi. NCBI lineage: Eukaryota > Metazoa > Chordata > Lepidosauria > Squamata > Anniellidae > Anniella > Anniella stebbinsi. Next base: position 94,756,809 of record JARDYH010000003.1, on the reverse strand, counting down.
TTTACCGGGCTTATTTTTGAAACAATTAATTGCGGCATGGTGGCCTGCACAGGTTTGGCAGACATGTCTGAATTTACAAGGGTTGCGTGAGCAAGTCCCCTTGTTAAAATCCCAACAGAGCGAGCGGTGTTGAACAGCCTGGCCTGCGTACCCACAAGAGGTGGACGCAGGCTGTTGTTTAGCCAAAATGTGGCCGCTGTCCGCCCTGTCGCCGAAACCTGGTCTGGCCGGTGTCATAAACTGCAGCCACAAGTCGTTATCCTTTAAATCCCAGCGAAGGGCGTGATCAAAGGCCGCTCTACGGCGAAATGACTCATCATAAGCCAACCAGGCTGCGCCCTCGTATTCTGAGTAAGCCCGATAAATCATATCGAGGTACTTAGTCAAAATAACTCCTTTTCCTGGGAAACGCTGGAGCACGACCCCCATGTATATAAGAAATCCAGGAAGCCAATTGGCCCATGTACGGGCCACTTTCTTCCTTTTGATCCTTTCCGCTTCCTTTTCCATCCCTTTTTCTTTTTCGGAGCTCTCTTGTTCCCGAAAAAGCAGTGAAAATATGTCAACATACTCTCCCTTGCAAATTTTTTCCCTTGTTGCGGGCAACAAATGATATCCCAATGGAGCAGAAGTGCTTCCAGTTGGGATAGAATCGTGTGTAGCGCCAGCATAAGGATCCCTAGTCCCCGGTGTGATCCCTACTCCAGCTGCACCTGCAGGTCCCAGCCAGACATTGACACAAGCACCCATAGCCTCGGTAACCGGGGCTGATTGAGGTTGGCCTTCCGGAGAAACATTCCCTACAGCAATTGTCTGTTGATATGCCACAGTCCCAGCAGCCACGTTGCTGGCTCGCTGTGCATTAAGAACTGTGGCCGCAGCAATTGAAGGAACAGTGCTGGCCTGCTGCGTATTAAAAACTGTGGCCGGAGCAGTAAAAGGAAGAGGTGGAGCAAGAGGTTGTGCCATGCTTCCCATCTGTGATCCTACACCTGGAAACCATGGCATGAAACCCCACTGTGTAGGAAAAGACCCTGGTGCGTGATGTGATGGTGAGATGTACTGCATTGGCTGCTCACCTTGTAAAGCGTGACTGATTCCCGGCACCGGGTTGAGATGTTGCAGAGGAGGCTCAGCAGGCGAACTTGCAGGTACCTCTACGATGGACGGGGTGGATGATCCGATGCCTGCGTCTGTACCCAACGCATCCCTGGTTGCTCCGCTCGATGAGTCTTCAACTACCTTTAACCGAGCTGAAAGAGCATCCCATAAATCATCCTGCCTCTTTTTACGTGTCTGTCTGCGCCCCGCCACAGTGTGCGGAGGTATCGGCACTGGAGGGGAAGTGATGCCCTTTTCTTTTTCTAATGACTGTAATCTAGCCACAATACTAGATACCTGAGGATCTAATTCTTTCTCTGAGGAAGAATTGTCAATGGGCCTGCTCCGTTTAGCGGATTGTGCAGGAGCCTTTCCTTTCCCTTTTCCACTCCCCACACCCTTTTTTGGAGGCATACTGTCGAGGAGGATGAAGCAAGATATTCCCCGTTACCACTCTACACTTGAAACTGGGCTATGAAGGAAGTGACTTTAATTAATAACAAGATGAATACTGTACTGTGATGGGATGAATAAATAGCACTATTATCACGTGCCAATCAGGAATCTAAACAACCAGGATTAAAAAGCTGCTTTATCAAATACAGTCTCCCATCCAAAACCAGACCAGGGCTGACCCTGCTGAGCTATACAACAAGGCAAAGAACCCTGAATCTCAGCCACTCCCCTGCCCTCTAATACTGTGCTAAATAGGCAGATATAGATGAATACTGCACTGTGATGGGATGAATAAATAGCACTATTATCACGTGCCGATCAGGAATCCAAACAACCAGGATAAAAAAGCTGCTTTATCAAATGCAGTCTCCCATCCAAACCCAGACCAGGGCTGACCCTGCTGAGCTATACAACAAGGCAGAGAACCCTGAATCTCAGCCACTCCCCTGCCCTCTAATACTGTGCTAAATAGGCAGATATATAAGGCCTCACTTGAGTGGTACAGCAAACAGCAATACCACCAGTAAACAAGGGGGGGGGGGGGCAAAGCAACCAAAGAGGGTAATAAATTTTAGCTGCCTGAGTGCGCTAACAAGAGGGGGGGGCAAAGCCACCAAACAGCACCCTATACCGCCTAAACACCTCCCAGCAACAATGATTGGGGCTCCAGGCAAGCCTGCCTAGGACGCCCGCCAAATCTCCCCCCCCAAACACCCGTAACCTGGATGGCCCAGAGGCCGTGAAGCTGCTTCCTCCCGTTGCTCAGCGCGACTCCCTCGTTGCCAGGCACTTGCTGCCTGGATCTTCGTGCAGCTTCTTCGTGGGGCTATAGCTGGCCTTGTCCGGCTGTGCAACTCTGCCACAGCCGATTGCCAGCCCCCACAGCCTATTTAGCTGGACTCCAGCCGCGGTTGCGGCACCTTCAGGACGTCCCTTGGCTCCCCGCTCTGCAGAGCGTGCAGCTGAAACTGCGAGGGGCGGGCCTATTCGTTCGCCCAGCCGCCGGGTCTTCAGTCGCGGGGGCGGTCCCCCCTGCTGAGTTCTCAGCCCTCGCCGCGGTTTCCTCTGCCGGCTGCAGCCGAGCCTTGCCGCTCACTCAGCCGCCGAATCGGCCGTCGCAGGGGGCTCTTCAGCGCTTGCTGCGGCTTCCGCCGCCGGCTAGGGCCGGGGCCGAGTCTAGCCGCTCGCCCCGCCGACTGCAGATAATGAGCCGCTTCTTCTTCGCTTCTGCCCCGCTGAGGGGGCTCTTCTCTCAATGCTGCCTTCCCGCCACTTCTGCTGCTGCTGCTGCTGCTGCTGCTGCTGCTGTTCCTGCTGCTGCTGCTGCTGCTGCTCCTGCTGCTGCTGCTGCTCCTGCTGCTGCTTCGGTCCGCAAGCTGCGGAACAAACTGTGGAGGTGAGGAGGGGTCCCTGTACTTAAATAGCTGTAGACCCCTCCCATCTCCGGTGGCACCATCCTGGCCCAGCAAATAGTGGGCCAAAACGTCACCTCACCCCATCCTCGCTCGCAACCACCTCTCCCCACCCAGCGAGCCGGGTAGGAAAGGCCATTGCATCCTTAGTTGTGCCTTTCACTGGATCTAGACCTCAGGTTCTTTTGTTTTCACCCACATCTTTTCTTTGGAGGTGCAAGACTATCACTTGCAAAGAGTATAGTTCTGTAAATTGCTGCAGAACCTCATATTTCTATGCAACCACACTACCGTTATGTGGTCCAGTGGTCAGACCATTTAATATTACTGAAAGTTTATATCCTCATCGGAAAGCAAACATCCAAGCTTCGCAAAGTACACTGCTAATTTATGTTGTTTATTGCTTTTCCCAGTACAAATCATTTTTCGTTGCATGTTCATTTTAATACGGTTTACTTCAGCAACATGTCTAGATTGTGGCTAATGTTTGGCTGCCTTTCAGTCTTTGGGCATATAGTTTAAAGCTGCATAATGTATTAAGCTGAGCCTCATTGAAACCATCTGCATTTATCTAAGATTGTTGATCTGTATTCAATATCTGTGATAAGTATGACTGAAGACTAAAATGCTCCTTCAGCTAATTGTTATGTGTAATTATAATATAACAGCATACCATCTTTTAGTATTATGAGAAGGGTTTGTGTGCAGAAGTCTCTGTGTTGAAAGGAATTCTGGGAGTCCCTGATTTCTCACTGTCGAAAGGGAACCCTTTGTACTGTTGTCTCCAAATGCTAGGCTTGTTTTCTCTATATGGCTGTGAGTTTTCCAACTGCAAGAGATAGGGAATGACCTTTCCCATTAAGAACCCCCTATCTCATCATTATAAGTAGGGCTGTAGCCCTGAATCTGAGTTGAGGTGGGCCAATTCAGTCTGCTTCAGCCTAAAAACGACGTGGTATTGGTTCGGGCCGAGACACCCGAGGAGAAGCAAATCAGTTCCGAAGAGCCTCGGGGTGCCTCAGGCCAATTTGAGGCAATGATGAGCCGCTCCCCACACCTGTGCAGGAAAGCCGGTGCAAGGCTGACCGTGAGACCTCTTTCCCTCTTCTTTCTCCCTGGTCACCTCCCCCCCCCCCACCTGAGCCTGTTGCTGCTGCTGCCACCAGGACTTCTATGTGTCCTCCTCCATTAGAGTGATGATTTAAAGTTAAGATGGGGGTTTCCTCTTTTTCATAGATCTATGGCTGCAAAGTAGGGAAATGGCTCTTTACAGCCACTGTAGTTTGCGGCCCTAGATCTATGAAGAAAAGAGAGCCAACATCTTACCTTTAAATCACTGCTGCAATGTAGGAGGACACACAGCAAAGGTACGTCCCGGTAGCAGCAGTGACAGTTCTATCCAGGAACCCGCAAAGGCTGACCTGCTTTGGAGGGAGAGATGAACCTCACTTCAGCTTTGGTTCTGAAGCAAGGCAGCCAAGCCCCAAAGCATCCTGAGCCATGCCAGGGACATTTCAGAAACTCCGAAATAGCCTCTGAGGTGACCCAGAGGTGGGGCTGTGCACAGCTCTAATTATAAGCTTACCCCAGACCAGGCTCAAAAAGTCAGACTAGGTTGCCCTCCCTGCCAGCTCCAACCTCTTCTAAAACACACTTACCTGTGAGGATGGAGGGAACCAGTGGCATGGAAGACTAGCAGATGGTAGAAGAGGCCTAGATGTTTCTCAGCATTCTCAGAAGTGCCTTGTCCTTGCTGGGATGCATGGGGCCTGTAGTTTCCTGTGCTTCCCAGTTCTATGAAACAAGAAGGTACTATGGACCTCAACAGCAAAGAATGTTCCTCAATATGATGAGAGCATTCAAGCTTTAAGGATGAGGCCAAAAAGACCTCTCCTGTCACCAAACAGACCTTCCCTCGACTGGTTCCCCACCCCCCGCGCACACCTCTTTTATAAGGATAAGCTTGTTTAAAAACGGGGAGTCCCATCCCCACCAATGCTGGAATGCTGTTCCTTGGATTCCCCACCTGCCAGCAAAGAGAAGCTGTCCAGCAGGGCAAGGAGCAGATTTCAGGAGCAAGGTTGTTGAGGAGAGCTATCCATCCAGATAGCTAGAGCTGGAGTCAAGAACCAAAGAACTGGCCCAAACAGATAACAAGCTAATATCATCCAGGCATCAAGCAGATGTTTTTACAGCTAGTTAGTCCAGCTGTCTCACCTCTTCCTGAAGCATCATTTTGGCCCTGATCCAGGGGCTGCTTGGGTTCTTCCTCTTCCTGAGTAGGACTCAGGGTCTGTGATACCAGACATGTCTTGTATCTTCTAGTTTGGACTTTGGCTTGTTCTCATCACTATCTCTCTGCAGGGATCCTGTGGATGATTGTGGGAAGTCTGGAGTGCGGAAGTATGACTAGTTGGGATGCATTGGATCCCCTGACTCTAGAGTATTCCCTGATGGGGAGTCTCCATGGTCAATATTCCAGAGTCCAAACCAGGAGATTCCTCCAGGTCTCTTAAACATATGGAGCCTGCATTGGGGTTCACCTTTACAACTGAGACTGTAGAGTCCCTGTTGGAGCACAAGGCCTTGTTAACTCTTCCTCCTCTGAGGATGTCCTTCTGAGTACAGGCTCCGCTTGGTGGGAGGGACTGGCTGAGTCAGAACAATTCCCCTTGGCCTAGTCTTCCCAAAAGTTATCGGAGTACTCTCAAGAAGACATATTTTTTTTTAACAGTTTCCTGAGAAAATATGGAACAGTCTATGTTAATTATCAGAGAAACTGAGAAGAGCTTATCCATCACTACAGTACATGTGAGTGATTTGCTGTTATTCAGAGAAAGCAAATGAAATGCACCTGTCACAGAGGTGGCAAACCTAGTCCAGATAAAGCCCCACTTCAGATTCCAGGTGGGGCTTTATCTGATTTAATATTACTCCCTCCCCCCACAAAATGTCATGCATATAGAAAACTAGCATATCAACGAAAAGGCCACCACCAGATTAGCTTTCGACATGCTAGTTTTCTATGTGCAGAGGAAATCTATATGTATCTATCTGTATGGAGACTCACTCAATCCGGTAAACTCCACATGTATTCTGGTGCAAAGGTTTGCCATTTCAGTGTGAACTAAGCCTGGGAGACCACTGGGGATAGACTGGGGATTAAGTGATCCTTCCATTTCTATGTGTTTCAGGATATAGGCTATTTTGTGCCGTACGGGTTGGGGACTGAGGAATCTGATTAGCCTTATCAAAAACGTTTTAAGCTTCCTTCAAAATCCCACAAATGTTTGTTTTATCCAAACACAACCTGAGGCTGGATTCAATTTGATGTCAACTCTAGGCCCAAGTACCAAGCCAAGGAGCAGCAGGTATCATTGACATTGAAGACTCATTCTTGGCTATATTTAAGATTAAATTGCTTGGGATATTGTATATATTGTATAACAACTATAGCAATGTTTTTAAGAGAAGTCAAATACTTACTACACCTCTCCTTCATTTCCTTTTTCCTTTTGAGAAATTTTTTTGATAGGATTTGTACCTAGTATATAGAGCCACATGTAATTGTTTATAACAGGAATAGTCATTCCCTGTGTAGAATTAATGAGCTGGTTAGATATACAAGTCACTCCTGATGTATATGAGGCCTATATGTATTGCCATCCAACCTATGAAGGGATATTTATCCCGGACAACTTCCTTTCCTTTCTTCCTTTCTTTTTGAAAATACATGCTTTGGCATTTCAGTTGCAGAATATTGACTCAGCTGAGAAATATCTCTGTCGGAACGCACCACCGTGTATTTTGAGTGAAGACGTAGCTCTGTTCATTGTAACAAGGTGCTTTGATTTCACATCAGGAATAGTGTAATATCACTTATCTAAGTGGAGCCATATACTGATTTCCCTGAGTTTTGGCAAACCTCCGACAATAAAATGGCTTCTCCTTGCCAAGGAGGGCTGGGAGAACCGTCAATTTATAGCTTCACTGTTTATAGCTTACAAAGTGACGAGGTATAGCATTACTTGAAAATGGTGACTCGTTTGGTGTGAAACAAAGGAGATGGTGTCCAAGGATGCTGAGAATTATTCAGATACAGCAGAGCGTGTTTGGAATAGCCTGGGCTGTGCACATATAGACCTATTTTCAAAAGGTGCAGTTCAGCTGATCCACTGGTTGGAATGAATTGGTAAGCTGGAGGGGGAGGCTGAAACTAGACTCAGGGTCTCCTTCCCAAACAGCTGGTTGGCAATGTTTCAGCTTATTTTTTTTAAAAGGCCATGCATATTGAAATGAGAGTCTGGTTGTTGGATTGGAAGTAGAATCATATGTGAAACATTCATTTGTTCAGTTTCCCATACAGCTAGGAGTACCACATCACTCCTGGTTGAATCAATGCATGAGTGTCCAGGTTCTCTCCACATTTTGTTCCTTCTGTTTCCAGGCATTTTAGACTACAACTCCCAGGATTCCTCCTGACCATTGGTCATGCTGGGTGAGGCTGATGGGAGCTGATGTCGAAAACATCTGGAGGGCACCAGTTTGATTGAGACTGAATAACAACATTTGGACGGCAAAGCCCATTTTGGAATTTCTTGTCTTGTATACTTGGACTCAGAATTGTATTCATCAGCATGGTATTTTTATGTTTTGTTTTTTAAGTCTCATGTTCTTTAAAAATCTGTTTCTTCTGGCAATCTTATTTTGGAGCATTCTTCCAAAACAAATGAAGCTTGAGACTTCTGCCCATACAGGCACATATAACATAGCAATTCAGTTTTTTTTTAAAAAAATCCAGCAAATTTATGTTGCAGGTGCAAGCTATCAAAACTTGTGGTTCCTTAATTCCAAGCTGGAGAGGCAATAGTATATCTGTTTGGTTTGTCAAACTAGTTATACATTCTGATTGTAAATTACATGGTCCCTATTTGCTTGATGACCTTGTAAATTCTAGCTTTCCGGAGAAAGAAACAACTCTCCTCCTGCGGAAAAAACACACACCCTATAAATGGGGGTGGGAGGGGGAAGGCTGTTGGAATGCATTTAAATGGTTTCTGGAGAAATCCAAGTCAACATATTTCCAGAGTTTGTGGTGGACGTTTGCTGTAAAAAGTTCAGTAATACTTCTATATAATGGGATTGCAGACATAAGTATGCACACTGGGAAGTAAATTACATTGAACAAACTATTAGTTACTTCTGAGTAAAAAAAAAAATGCATAGGATTGGGCTATTCATATATGTATGAAGACGTTTTTAACAGAATTGTAAGAGAAGCAATGGCATCCAAGATGGTCTCAATTCAACAACAACAACAACAACAACAACAACAACAACATCAAGGTTATGCTACATTTGGTTAAGTATTTGGTATTACAGTTTAATGTCTAGGACTAAGTTAGTTTATATGGGGTTGGATCCAGATGTAGTTGTACTTAATGTAGATCCATTGAAATCAATGAAAGCTAACTAACTTAAGTCTTGTGGATTTCAATTAGCCTACTCAAAGTATGACTAAATCTAGATCCAACCCATGGTCCTTATTCTTGTAAAATTCTATATAAAAAATCAACGTAAAAACCACTGGTGTTTGTCTGATTTATTATATGTTGAAAACATTTTAACCCTCCTCACCCTATGCTTGAGGAAGCTCAATTTTGTCCACCCCTTGAAAGCCCTGAAATAACTATCCCATTTTCCCAGGAGACATATGTTCCATGAAAAGGGAAGGGGATATTTGATGCACCTTTACTAGATATACATAGCACACAACCTTAGCTCTTTAATGACTTTCTGAATAAATAGGCCTTTCAGCCTTTTCTGAAGGTCCTCAGAAAAGATTAATTTACTTCTACATGCAGTTACTCCCGAAGAAGCCGTGCTTCTTGCTGAGGTCTTCTTGTTCTCATGTAGTGATGGAACTCAGAGCAGGCCACCTCATGCAAATTTTGATTAGTACATATCATACATATGGGGACAGGAAGTCCCACGGGTTAGTAGAGCTGAAGCCATGAAGGCTTTTGAATGTTAACAACAGCACTTTTAACTGAGCCCCAAAGCTAACTGGTAGGTGGAGCAACTGTGACAAAATAGGATTTCTTTTGCTCCCATCATCCACATGCTCTAGGCAGGAAGCACACAGCAAGAGTGGAAGCTTCTGGGTTTTCCTCAAGACAGCCACATATAGAGTGCCTTATGTGAGTCAGTCCAATGGGTTATGAAGGTACGGATGAGGGTGGTAAGATTCTACACCTTGAAGACAGAATGCATCCTAGGCAAAGATGCCCACCCTTGAGATAAATGTTGAATAATATGGATGGCAGTACTGGCTGCCATGTTCCAAGAGCACATGACAGATACTGAGGGGCAGAGCTCACCTCACCAATAACCATTTTTGCAGCAGGCCACTTTAAATAGGTATGAAACCACTCCAAGGTTGAGATATTGTACCAGGGGGGAGGGGGTACAACTTGTCATGCTTTCATGGCTTGTGGGTTGGGCCAGCTGGCAGATTTTCTGCCACCACGCAACACTCCCTCTTTCCCTATCAATGCACTGGCAGGAAGAAAGGAAGGATTACACAGCTGCAGTAGCACAGCATTGGAAGCAAGGTCAGAGCCATGGCACTCCCCTTGCGCCTGGTCACTGCCACAGCCACAGAACCATCCCTCTCTCCCTACCACCATCAACCCCCAGCCTAGAGAACTCCCCACCTTACCTTTCCGATGTGTGGGGCTCTTCAGGGAGACAGGAATCACTGCGCAGTGGCAGAGCAGTGGGAAATTCCCTCCCCCTGCTGTAAACCCTGCCGTGTAAAGCCCATTTTCACAAATTATGGTCGTAATTTGTACAAATTACAACTATTCTTTGTGGAAATGGGATTTGTGGTGGGGGAGGGGAAACAATAATTTCCCCAGATTTCGGGAACAAAACCCTGGCTCAGCTCGTAAAGGGCAAGATGAGCTGGGTTGGGGGGGTGTCCATTGGGCCCTAAAAGGGCTGCATTTAGCGGTGATGGACATCCCAAGCCTATCTACACTACTGCTTTAAAACGGTTTATAACAGTTTTAAACTGGTTAATAACTGGTTTAAAACTGGTTTAAACCGTTTTAAAGCAGTAGTGTAGATAGGCTCCCCTACTACTCCAAGCGGAGGCAGCCCACACCTTCTCCAGAGGTTCTAATCCTTGAACCAAGTATCACATGCAACTGGGAAGATGTCTTCTAATTCGCATTCAGAAGATCATCCACCAGGAATAGTAACGTTGTCTCTCTCTGTCATAGCCAGGCTAGAAGCAAGAAAGGAAAGGACCAACAACTTTCCCATGTTATATGATAGAAGAAACCATGCCTTGCTCTCTTTTTGTCATTTCCTGCAAATCGGCGCTTAATTCTTGTTTACTATGGGTTGGATCCAGATTTACACACTGGATTTCCCTGCCCCCTCCTGCCCACAGCAGACCCTCCAGCCCCATAAAAATGCTACATGAAGGGTCCAGAGACCCTACTGAATAGGTGAACTCTGCTGTGGAGCCTTCGCTCGTACAGAAGGGAGATCCTGAATCCAGGCCATTCTTTACCAAACCTAAAGTCACATGCCACCTCATTATAACCTTAGAACAAGGTTTCCCTCATTGCTACATTCAAGGGGAATGTATGGCCCTTATTCCACAATTTCTCCCAAAACTCCATAAGAACATCTTCTCCTGCGGTTTGTGCCCATTTAATCATGAAAAGAAAGACACCAATTAGATAATAAGTTTACTGAGACTTGTACAGTATTAGAATAAACCCTCTGATGAAAATTGATGTGCTTTTGCATTATTCTCTATTTTGAAAACATGCTATTTATTCTGTTAACCTTTACCTAAAATACAATTTAAAAATTATGACACATTACAGTGTGTGTGCCTAAGCATGTGCAGGCAACATTTTTTTAAGTGCACCAAAGGCTTTAAAACTTGAGGCCCTCCTAATGTTTTAGCCTATAATTCCCATCACTGCCAACATAGCCAATAGTTATGGGAGTTGTAGGCCAAAAACATCTGGGGGACCAGATGTTGCCCACCCCTAGTCTACACAAACAGCAGCTGTGGTGGTGACACCATTTCTGAATTTATTATCTTCAGACGGATGTGGTAGTGATGACGGTCACATGTTTGAATGAAATGTGGGTGGGTGGTGGAATAATGACACTTAAAGGTTGAATTTGATGGCCAGGTTGTTGTTGTTGTTGTTGTTGTTGTTGTTGTTGTTGTATTTTGATTGTCGGAGGGGAAGAGGTGCTTGTGGGATCTTCTACCTCAAGTGCCAAAATAACTTGACTGACATACTATGCACCTTGGCTTAGAGGAGGGGCACCATTGGCTGCTCTGCCTCAGATGGCAAAATGTCTTAGGCTGGCCCTGCCAAGAAAAGTGCCAGTGGAGGCTGGTGGGGCAACGAACCTTCTCCAGGCTTCATTTACATCCAGTCGGAACTCTAAAGGAGCTATCCAAGGTACTGACACCGTAGCCACCACTGACATTGGAACCACAAGCCTCCTCTAGTACTTTTCTGATACTCACACTGCCCCATGTGGTGAACTCCATAACTGCAGCTTCTCAGTGAAGATCCTTTCAGCCCTGCTCTAACTCAGCCCACCCAGGCTGGCCATTGGACCTTGCTGGGCACAAAGAAGCCGAAGTAGGCTTTGCTTGGACAAAGAAGTCTACTGCAGCTCTGACACTTCTCTGGTTTTTCCTTTAGTCCTGACTCGTGGCTTTGTTCTCCAGTCCTGCCTCCTGGTCTGCTATCTGATCCTGATGGCTCTTTGGCCTTTGGACTCCAGGTTCCCAGCTCCCAACTCACTCCAGACTGCTGGCCCTGGCGTGACAGTCAAACAGTGACCCATGTCTGAGTGCTGTAGCCTTCAGAACTAGGCTCATGGTAACAAGGAAGGGCAGGGCTCTCTCCCCGATAGAATTCCATCGACTGGAACTTTCTCCATAGGCAAATCAACCAGGCTTCTTCATGGTAGGGCTGGCACAATGGGTAAGCATAGTCAGGCACTTGCGGAGGGCCTACACCCCAGGGACCCTCAGCCAAGGATGTCCTGGGTTTGCTCTTCCACATCACCATTGCAATCTGCTTGTTTGCCTGCCTCTCCCTCTGACCCAGACAGCAGTGGTAATGAGAAGCAAGAGGAATAGATGCCACTGCCTGTTGCTCACTGACTCTGCCTTTCAAGCAAGCAAATGGTAGCAAGGATGAGGAAGAGGAAGAGGAGGAGCCATAGCAGCTGGTGACAATGGTGGGAAAAAGGCAGACTCACTGAGGAAGGGGGGGCATTTAGGGTACCTTGTCCAAGGGCCAACCAAAACCTGGAACTGGCACTGACTGATGGAATTCAAGCTCACAACCTGTTCAGCAAAGCATTTTGAATAATGGGGATTGTTAACTGCTGGGATTGCTATTTTGAATCTTCTTAACAGAGGGCCTGTTCAGATGACACACTAAGCCATGGTTAGGCCACTAACTCTTTTGCAACAAATGTTTAATGAGCTTGGTTAAACTCTGGTTAGGTAGCCACCATGAACATTTCATGCTATGCCATAATGTTCACACGGCACGCTAAGCCACAACGTTTAGCTCAAAATGCTTAACCGTTGTGGCTTAGTGTGTCATCTGAAAAGGGTCAAAATTGTTTTAGAATTTATATTTTATTGAGCAGAGTTAACATTTGATCTTTGATTGTACCCTGTTCTTACTGCAAGCGGGTCTAGGACAAACCTATATAGATAGAAATTTAGCAAAGAGATAAAATGAAATAAACCCGGGATTTGCTGCATACAAAGAACGTTGAATGCTGCTCCTAAACTAGGGCCTCTCAGGTGTTTAGCAGAGCTTTGGATTTCTGGGCTCCATTATGAGCGCACCTGTTGCTGCCTATGCTTAAGCCCTGCTGTACATTATAAATTGAATACATTTGTGAAGTGCTGAGTTGCTAACAGATCTGGCAAGCGACTCTCTTTTTATTGGAAAAAAAAGCGCAAGGAAATGTAGCAGATTTACTCAGAAGGAGTTGAATTATTATTGGGGAGTTGGCAATTTGAGACTTGCGGATTACTTTGCGTTTACATCAAGAGATAGCCTTCGAAAACTGTCACCCATTATCTTTAACACAATTTATCAAAATCTTGAGAACAGGCTTCTCCAATGCCTTGACGATTCTCAGATTATTTTACCCTTTAGGTGACCCTGATCCAGTCTTTTACTCAGCCAACTAATTCCCTGCCTTGTGCATTAAGATCAGGGTTGAAAACTCTAAAAAAAGAGGCTTTTTAATTTTTTTTGGAGAAATCATTAAGTGTCTGCACAATGAGAGCAGGAAAATTTCTTGGCTTGCTGGCTGGAAGAGATCCAAATTAATTCCATGCCCTAGAAAAAGGAAGGAAGGAAGAACTTGAAGTTATACATAATAAGATACAGTGAAGGCAACTAACATTTGCTTTTTAAAACATTAGACAAATTGGGGAGGAGAGGTCTAACAATGGTTGTTAGCAATGTCTAAGGCTGTAATTCCATGTCCACTTACCTGGAAGTAATCCTCATAGAACCTAATGGGGCTTACACCTGAGTAGACATGTATGATTACACCATTAATGGAACTGCTATGTACAGCTGCAAAACACCTTTCATGTTTGGAGCATGAATAACCTGCTGGTGAACTTCCAAAGGCATCTTCCTGGCCACTGCTGGAAACGCAGTTCTGGGGTCAAAGGACCTTGATATGCTCTAGCAAAGCAATTCTGATGTCCTCATTATAAAATTGCATTTTTGTCCAGTTTCCAGTGAAGGCATATGGTAGTAAATTTATTTAGTTGATTGAACTGTGATAACTTTACAGGCTGCTTTTAGTCACCAACAAACATATACATCTTTGAAAATCCCCAGGGTTGGCAACTCATTTTAATGGGCCTGTTTAGACAACACACTAAGTCATGGTTAGGCCACTAACCCTTTTGCAGCAAATTACCAGTGAGTGTGTTTAAATTGTGGTTATGTAGCCACCATGGTTAGGAATGGTTCACACGACACATTAAGCCATAATATTTAGCTCAAAATGCTTAACGACCATGTCTTAGCATGTCATCTGAACAGGGTCAATGTGTGTTAAATTGAGCAAGCACTGAAGAGCCATTCACATTGAGCCTGCCCACTCTCTCCCTCCCTCCCTATCACATGGGCTGAGAAATGGGCACAAAGCCCTAATGTGACCCATACCAGAGGCTGTGTTCTCCTCTTATGTATCTCCATGGTCACGAATAAGGCAACACAGACAAACGACCCAGTTTACACATGCAACACCATTGCACATGGCACAGTTTTTCTGCTAGGCACCCCTTGGATAGCTCCTTAAGAGTTCTGACTGAAACCCAGAGCGGATTCACTGCCCCACTGACACTGAAGCCACCAGCCTCCACTGCCTTTGGGCTGTAGGTGAGGCATTACACGCTTGAATCCTGGGCCATGCAGGGAGGGGGACCTCTCTATGCACAAACAGTATGTGGATGCCACCACCAACGGTCCTGTAGGGAGGAACAAGAGAGGGAGGGAGGATTGTGTAAAGATGAGGGTTAGGGGAACAACTGATGCTCAACCTTGTCAGGACACTCTAAGTTCCACCTTGAAGATTGGTCCACCTCCTTTCCATTCCCATTCAAGAGCTTTTGTTGTTGTGTTTTGAATGGGGAAAGTAGGTATTTTTTTTTTAAGTGTGCCCCTAAATGTGTACTTTCCTGCATTGACTGAAGTGTAAAAAAATGTACATTTTTCTGCAGTACGTGTTTTTCAAACTAGCATCTCAAGCTCAGGAATGGGTGAGCTTTGCCTGAAAAAAATGCCCTCACATTCAGGAGGGTGAATGGGGCAAGTTCTGGTTAAAAACAAATCCAAACAAAATTCTTGTACATCCCTAGAGAAGACAAGCTCTGGGCCTGCTTCATCTGGGCTGTTTCCACTCTGGGACAGCTGACACCGACTTCACAGTTAGAAATATTCTTATGAGTTGTTATATCTTGATATTGTTTTACGGCACTATCCTACGCATGTTTAGACAGAAAAGAAAGCCCTACAGCTTTCAGCATTCCCAGGCAGCCATAGTAGGGCATAGGATTATGCCCTAATTGTGTGAATATATTTTTGTATTTTGATTTTACTTATAAGCTATATTGGAAAGATTTGCATACTCAAAAGGCAGGATGATAAATATAAATAGTGTGGCAGGGAGAAGGGTTCAATTGGGCATGCGGGTTTTCTCAGGGCAGGCATTTTCTTTCCATGTGGCAAAACTATATTCCACGAGGCTCCACTATAAGCTTCAAAGCAGTAGCATTCGTAGTCGTCAGGTTGTTGGTGTTTTGTGTTTTTTAAAGACCTAAAGTAGTCCCTCAACCTCAGATTTTTAGAAGTGCTTAAGTGCCCTATTTTCTGTTTCCTTTCCTTTGCAGCCTGTTGAACTATGTTGCCTTTTGGGTAAAGAAAACAAGAACTCCTCATATTTCTCTTTCTCTTTCCAAAACATTTTGCTTCCCAAGCGTTTTCTTATCTCCAGTATTTACCAGTAAACACCACATTCTTCGATTCTATTTCAAATTGACTCTTGTGTTAGCCTCAGGAGGTACAGAATTACAGTTCTGTTCATGACCAAACAGGAGTCAAATTAATCTTCTGGCATATGGTAATTATAGTACTATAATAAGACCTACCAAGTCCTATCAGATAAGAAAAACAGATTTTTGATTCAGCATGTGAATAATAGAGGGATACCACATTCTGAGTAAACTTCTATATTAACAATGTGCTGTTTCCTTGTTCAGAGTGCATACTTGTAAATCGGGCCTCCTTCATTGCCCTATCTGTGACTCTGGACACATGCTTTGGCTCTTTTCTGACAGTGTTATCTGGTAAAAGAAACATGATGTTCCCCATTCAGCTAGAGTACAACTCGCAGGTAGCATCAGAACCATTAGATGCAGAACAACAGAGCAAAATTGACTACCAAATGATTAATGTGTTACAACAGCCTAGCCCAAATTACTCGAAGCTCTTTCCCAAACAGTTACACTCTTCATCACGCTAGGATGGGACTTCCCTTGCTTATTCCATTTGTATCTTAAGCCCAGAAGCCCAGGGTCTTGAATATAATTTGGGGCAATTCTCCCCTCTCCCAGCAGCTTGTGCTCCCCATCCCAACTTGTTCAGTAAAGCCCACCATCTTTGAAGAGGCATATGGGGGGCACAGGTGGCTCCAGGGGGAGATGGTGACAGGGACATTACATTCTGTGAGATTCCAGATATTATCTTACTTTAGGATCCAAACCAATGCCTGAATTTGGATCCATTTGACTCCAGTACCAGTTTGATCATGGTTTGGATCCAGATTTGGTCAGAGTAGGGCTGCATTCGGAAAACACATTAGTCAATGGTGGGTTGAGTAGCTAACTCACAGTTGGTTATTTTGTGGGTACTCCCCACACAACATATTTCTACACAACTGTGGGTGGTTTGGGCTGGTGTTGAGTGGACTAATAGTCAACCCAGCATTTGACGGATACAGCCCCCACCCCTTTCCCCACCCTCCCTCCTCCCTCAGTCCTTCCAGTTCTATCCCAGCAGTCTCTGCAAGTTGCACCAGTTGTAGCAGAGTGGCAGCTGCCGCTTTGGTCACTCTTGCCGCCAGCCTCCATGGGCTTGTGTTTTAACCCACTCACCACATGCTATTAACATACTCCCCCCCTCCACACAACACTTTAAACAACTGGCTTCAAGCTAAACAACTTGCAAGCCAGTTGTTTCTCCCAGTTGCTTATTTGGGCAGAACAGCATACCGTCAGTAGTTTGTGAGCGGCGTGTTACCCTCCACACAACACAATAAACAACTCTACTGGCGGTTGTTTTCCGACCCCTCTGTTGCTTAATGTGTCGTCCGAATTGAACCTAGATTTATTGAAATCAAAGGGACTTAAGTTAGACATGACTAACTTGAATCCCCTGATTTCAATGGATTTATTCTAAGTCTCTGGATTCAAAGTGGATTAAATCCAAATCCAATCCAAAGTGTCCCGTACCTCCGAAGTGCAGGAGGGTTAAATGTCTAAATTGCTTTTCTGTGGATCAGCAATTTAGACATTTCACCCTCCTACACGTGAGGGGGGCCCTTTGGATTGGATTGGATCCACTTTGGATTGGATCCACTTTGGAGCCAAATCAGGCTGTTGACCCCAGAATACTGTTCATAAACCCAGGAGACTTTCTGTAATATTACATTCCCTCATATACATAAAGCTTCCACTGCCAAGCTGGCATCATTTCCTTTCTATGTAACACGGCATTCTACTATATTCAAAGAGGGTGCCGCAGGGATGGGATTGGCAAGTACTGGTAGTTTGGATGTGGGCGGTGATCAGAAATTCTTGGATCAAAGCTGGAGAGGCTGACTGACAAACAGGCACTTGTTGTTTTCTCAGTCCGACTGACATGTGAGATATAATTTTTAAAATTCTACATGTTTCACCCAGGGCTCTGTGGCTGGCACTGGACAAGATGAATGGCAGGTCAACACTCAGTGGGTAGAAGCCACGACAGGACCCAGTAACCAGTTAGAATCAAAGGCCAAGTCCTGAGGGTCGAGGCAAGAGAGCAGAACCAAGTTAGCATCTTGGGGCTTGGCAGACATGAAGCGAAGAACCAAACCGTCTAAAGCAGGGATGGGCGACGCAGAACCCATGTGGCCCCTTGGCCCTTTTGGGGTCCGCATTGCCCCCACTGCTGCTGCACTGCTGAATTTGCCAGCAAACTTTGTGACAACAACAGAGAGGAAAAGTAGCCTGCTTTTAAAAGTTGGAAGTGTGGTTTGCTGCTGAAATACAGCAGTGTGGCAGCAAAAGGGGGCTAGTTAAAAACAAATTGCCCCCTTTTCCCAGCAGGGGGAGGTGTGCTGCCCTAGTGGGGTCCACTGGAGCAATGAAGCCCCCAACCCTCGGAAGTTGACTGCCTTGATTCAAAGCAATATAGTTGGGGTCAATGGCTGCATTCGGACAACACATTAGTCAATGGTGGGCTGAGTAGCCAACTCACAGTTGGTTATTTTGTGGGTATTCCCCACACAACATATTTCTACACAACTGTGGGTGGTTGGGGCTGGCGTTGAGTGGACTAATAGTCAACCCAGCATTTGACTGATACAGCCCCCACCCCTTTCCCCACCTTCCCTCCTCCCTCAGTCCTCCCAGTTCTATCCCAGCAGTCTCTGCAAGTTGCACCACTTGTAGCAGAGTGACAGCCGCCGCTTTGGTCGCTCTTGCCGCCTGCCTCTATGGGCTTGTGTTTTAATCCACTCACCACACGCCATTAACACACTCACCCCTCCACACAACACTTTAAACAACTGGCTTCGAGCTAAACCACTTGCAAGTCAGTTGTTTCTCTCAGTTGCTTATTTGGGCGGAATAGCATACCGTCAGTAGTTTGTGAGCAGCGTGTTACCCTCCACACAACACAATAAGCAACACAACTGGCGATTGTCCCCCCTCCCTTAGTTGCTTAATGTGTTGTCTGAATGCAGCCAATGAATGAGACATATAGAAGGTTAAGACAGATAGATATGGGATATATTTTTTTTCTTTCCCTCATAACAGTAGAAGTTGAGGGGTCATCCAAGGAAGCTAAGTGGTGGGAGGTTTGGGCCATACACAGCTTCAAAACCACATAGTTAACCAATGGAATTGTTTGCCACAAAAGGTGGCAACCACAACATACATGACGTCAAAAGAGGTTGGCAAAACTCTTTGAGGATAAGACATTAGTCATAATGATGACTTTATGCTGCCTCCAGGATTCAATTCCAGTTGCTGAGGAACAAGTGCAGGAGAGAGAGCTATTGCCTTCATGTCCAGCTTGTGAGTCTCCAAGGTAGGTTGGCCACCATGCAAGAAAGATTGCTGGACTAGATGGTCCATTGGTCTGATCCAGTAAGACTCTTCTTATATTCTTATTGAACTTGGGGAGAACTTGAGGATTTACAGGGATGATTACATGATGTACTATTATGTCCACCCCATTTCCCTGAGTAGTGAGATGTCTGATGGGCAACATTATAGGGCAGCCCCAATCTGGTGTTTTCCAGGTGTGTTGGACTGATACTCTCAAGTCTGGCTGGAAATTATTAGACTTGTCTGGGGGATGTGTTGGACTGCAGGGTAGGATGCTTTAGATGGTTGGGCACTCAGAAGAGATCTTCAGAGTTGGAGAAGATGATTCTTCAGGTACCCAAGTGCCAAGGTGTTTAGGGCTTCAGAGTAAATCTTTACCTTGACTGAAGCTGGAGTGCCCAGCTTAAGTGTGTTCTGCAAGTTGATAAAGGACCCCAAACAGCTCAGGAAATGTCCTACTGTCACATCGTCTTAATGGATGCTTGATAAAATGTTTTGAATCATAGGATGGACTTCTTCAGGCAAACTATCAGGGAGCCTGAAAATGTTTTGGCATTTGTCACACCCAGGACAAATGGTGGTGGGCAATAGAGGGATCATAATTTAGTCAGTGGTGCCGTCAGAGAAGGCGTAGGGCCCCACCCAACAATTGAATGGGAAGGGGGGACAGGTTTAGCTGGTCTGGCTGGCCCTAATTTGAAGTGAGTGAATATATATTACTCCCTTCCCACACCCAATAGTATTAAGTCCAGAAATTCAAATTACCTAGCAGCACTACTGAATTTAGTTGGCATATTTAATCCAACCCTTTCTCCAAGGAGACTGGGGTAGCCTACATGGGTTTAAATTTTATTCTACTGACAATACTCCCATAAAATGGGTTAAGCTGAGATGTACCAGCTTGCCCAAGGCCATCCAGTGAACTTCATGGGTGAGCAAAGAATCCTGGTCTAGGTCCTTCTCAAAGTAACCATAACCGGTCACCCAGTCGAAAGTGTGTCTTTTGGGAGAACTTTGAATATTAATTTTCCTTGTCATCTTCTGTATTATTTACTTACATGCAGATGGGCACTAATCCAGATAAATACGTGAAAGCATTTTATTCAGTCTTGTCACTTTCACAGCATGCCAGATATTCACAAGGTTTCAGGTTTAAATGAAATGCTGATTTCACCGCATCTGTCACCGTATGGCACCTTTTGGCCATTTATTAAATATTCACTGCAGCCACAGTGAACTCTGCAGAAAAAGGAACAGCCTCCCAATTTCATTTCTTCATTTAGGAATTTATTTCAATTTTAAAAGAAAAATCCGCCTTTTTAATTTTATTTTTGCTTCATAGCAAAGTGAGAATTTGAACCTAGGTCTCCTTTGTCTGAGTCCAACACACCAGCTCTGGAGGGGCTATATAGCTCAGTGGTAGAGCACCTGCTTTGCCTGGCAGAAGGTCACCGGTTCAATCCCCAACTTCTCCAGGCAGGGCTAGGAAAGAATCTTGCCTGAAGCTCTGTAAAAGCTGCTGCCAGCCAGTGTCAACAGTACTAAGCTAAATGGACCCAGGGTCTGACTCAGCAGCTGAGGCAGCTTCCTATGTTCCTAGCTCAGCCTTCCCCAACCTGGTGCCTTCCAATTCCACTGGACTACAACCCCCATCATTCCCAGCCAGCACAGCCAGTAGCCAGAAATGATAAGAGATATAGTCCAGCACGTCTGAAAGTCACCAGAGTGGAGAAGGCAGTAGTAGCTCTTAAGAACATGAGAAAGTAAGAAGAGCCATGCTGGAGCAGACCAAGGATCCATCCACTTATAGTCCAGCACTCTGTTCACACAGTGGCCAACCAGCTGTTAAACAGGGAGCCACAAGCAGGATACAGTGCAACAGCACCCTCCCACCCATGTTCCCCAGCAACTGATGTATATAAGCTTGCTACCTCTGACTAGTTGCCATTGATACCCTTCTCCTCCAGCAATTTATCCACCCCTCTTTTAAAGCCATCCAAATTGGTGGCCATAACTACATCTAGCTTACCTAGACACTGGGGGAATCTACACTATAGGTTTGCTATGTTTAAAATGGGTTACTTACGACCACTCATTGGGCCACATGACGTACTTACTGTAACATTTTAGAGCAGTTGTTGTTTACTCCAATTTTCTTTGATTTATTAAGTTTTTTTTCTTTATATAAATTGTTGTAGGAAGAATAATGTGTCTTTCTTTACCGGTGCATATTCACTGGAAAAAAAACCTCCGGTATCCTATCACAGCCGTGGGGGCATGGCCAAAGCCATTCAAATATCCATGCATGCTCTTCAATAGTAAAATCTTCATTGAAAGGAAGGGAAAGGAAGGGGGCGTGGAAAGTACGGAGAGCAGAAGGAACGTTACAGGAAGAGATGAAGAAAAGACTCTGTGCCTATCCTTAAAAAGACTTATATTCTATTTAAAAACATGGTTTTTAAGTCATTTCATTACGTGGTAGGACACACTGAGCAGTACTTACGTTTCATAGTGACTGCTTCCTCCGTGTTCACTGGCGTCACACAGGGTTAATTCTGAGTCTCTTCTACTTTTGTTTTTGTTTTGCAGGCTGCTTGACCTGCCCACTTCTGTCTCCGTAACTCAAGCAGCCTGCAAAACACAGAAATAACCCTGTGTGACACCAGTGAACGCTTTGAGAACGGAGGAAGCAGTCACTATGAAATGTAAGTACCGCTCAGTGTGTCCTACCATGTAATGAAATGACTTTTAAAAAACCACGTTTTTAAACAGAATATAAGTCATTTTAAGGGCAATGTGGATAGGCTTTCTGTGTGACCATAATAACCACAGTAAAGATGGGAGAAAGGATCGACAATAACGTATATACTACTTAATGTGGCCTGTCACATTTTAATACGTTGCAGTTCACAATGTAACGATCAACATTTTAAAACATAAAAAGTGTATGTGTAGATTCCCTCACTGTGTGAAGGACTTCCTTTTATCTGTCCTGAATCTACCACCAATAAGCTTCATGGGATAAAACCAGATTCTAGAATTTTGAGAGAGGGAGCATCCCTCATGCTCTAAGGAAGGTTTAAAGTACACAACCAGAAAAAAGCCCAAGTTACAGAACTCCTAGAGCTGGATCACTTTAGTACATGGGCAAGGGGACACAGTTTAGTTCCCCCACACCAAATGTTCTATGCACCTAGAAAACATGCATGAGGGATGCTAGCTTTTCAGTCAAAGTGTTGAAAGCCATGCCTTCAGGATGAAAAAGGAGGTGTCTCTCCATGCTCTCACTGCCTCTTAACAACCTGCCTCAGCCTCAACTATGACAATACTGTGGAAAAATTAGCAGATGGGGTGGGGGGGGGGGTAACTTAACCTTTTCCCTGGAATGCTGGTTTTCTAGGTGCATGGAGTTTTTTGATGTGGGAACAAAACTGTGGTCCCTTGTACATGTACAGAAGCGACCCAACCCCAGGAGTCCTGTACCTTCTGCTTTTTCTGGTTGTGTACATTAGACCTTCTTCAGAGCATGAGGGATGCTAGTGCTTGGGTTAAAACCTCTGTGAGGGGAAATCAAACGCTTGCTGAGGGCTTTACCTCCAAGGAAGTCTCAGTGAACTGCCAGATGCCTGAGGGAATTCTTTCCTCTTGCCAGGAGACTGGAAGAATTTGACCAAATTGCATATTTGTTATTCAGCCCATTTGGAAGAGCGGCACGCCAGCGTTAACTCACTGAGGCTGCATATGTTCTGCACATCAGTGTGTGGCATGTTACATATCTGCCACCCTGACTGCTTGCTCACAGTAGGTGCTGGGAAAATATACCCAGTTTCTCTTCAGATATTACTGAATGGTCCTAGTTAATAAACAGCTCAATCCTACCTTTAAAAAATAAAACACCCGCTGGGGTAACTATCTCCAGGCCCTAGCGATTGGAACAAACATCTGTTCTGCCGTCAAGCAAATAATAAATCTCACAAGACATATAATGGAGTTGGGGGAGCCAACAGGACCTCAATATCTGACAAAAGCAACTAAACACCGTGAAGTAAAGTTTGTTCTGTCAGAGCAAGACTGAGGCCATTTCAGCTTGGCCTTCCTCAAAAGTAATTTAATTTATTCTAACTGTTGCAATAGATGGGTATTTGTGTGTGTATTCTAGAAATGTGACTCTTCTTAAGCAACTTATGGGCTTTTAAGCTATAAGGCAAATGCTCCCAAAGTACCTCAGATTTATGTCACACAAGGCCCGTTGTTGAAAGTTAAGCTATTTTGTGTGGATACATGAATGTATAATGTGCCACAATATCAATGGGATTTCAACAAATTAGAAACTTTCAAAATGCTCCTCCCCAATCTGTTCTGTTCACAACATAACCAGTGCTATGTTCTGTGGTAATAGTGTCCCAGCACATAAGTTATATTGGGGATGAGGACTTTGTACACCCTTTGTACATAAACGACCTATTGCTCACCTCAAAATAGAGATGATTGAAACCTGTAAAATTTCGTGTGGAAACATTTCTTCACTCTCAAGGATTGATGCAATGTGAGGAATCTCCCCCAATCAGATACATTCAGATCCCATAGCTTCAATTCCATGTTAGTCCTACTTAGAGTAGACCCACTGAAATGAATGTGACTTAAATTGGATTAACACTGGATACAACCTAATGGTAAGCCAAGATTCTGAACTTAATGGTCTTCTAGTGGCTACCCTCTTTAGACTATAATTTTATCTAACGTGCTCCAAATTGTGGTAAACTAACCCTGCTGAATTTGGGGGCCCTCCTGCTCATTTGTTCGAGTTAGGCCCTAAATATCTTCCCCAAAGTCCTACTTTGGTGGTAACACTGTCTTTTATGAAGCACCAAATTGATTGCATTACCAGTCCCATGGGCAGCAATAAGTGGTGTTTTTACCCACACATATTTTGGCCATCCTGTTTGCTTGTGTAACTATCTTGAGCTTACCGTGTTAGAACCCCAAAAATAACAGACCAGTACATAATGCTATTACTAATACCAGTATTCCAACCAAAAGGGCACTAAATAACTCAAATCCCAGTGTTCTTAGAATAACGAAAGGAAATAAATATTGTTTTAAGTCTTTCACAGACAAGGAAAGCATTGCTTTGTCAGGCTTAATCTGTATGTAGCATTTGACAGGTTTCTTACTAACCTGCGCCAGCTGGGAAGGACCTCCTGAATTCCTTGTTGCTTATATATTTGAAAATGGAGATTACTCTGTCCTGATTTTGTGGAACTTAATTTCAGAGGTTATCCAGCCTATGACAGTTATGTAAATCTAACATAAACAACAAAAGGAAGAAAGAAAGCTTGAGGTATTAGGGAATGCATACAATTATTTGATTAAAGCCACAACATTAGTATTAAAATCCTACATTCATTTGGGTATTTTTGACAACTTCCTAGAAATATAATTGCTGTATTATATTTAATATTTTCATCACTTTTGATTGCTGCCTCCCCTCCTTCTGCTATTTCTAATATATAAACAAGAAACATCCGAAGGGTGGGAATAACCAAAGAAATTACCTGAAATCTAACTTTATTACATGAAAGGGGGACACAAGGGGTTGTGGGGGTAAGAGAGGGGGGAAACACATTTCTTCCTTGGTGGTCTCTAAAGAGGATTTGTTTCATAGAATTTCATGTTCAAACTGTCACTTAAAACCACCAGCACTGTAAGTAAAAATCTCAGAACTCACAGCAGAAGGGGAAACTAGATGTTACCCAGGACAGGAGACAGCCAACAAAACTTCCACCTCCTTCTCATCACAGAACACAGAAAAGTTATAGCAAAGCACTTTCAACCAGTGTGCTGCAGTGGCTAAATGTCAGGCTTCAATGTGGGAAATCCAGGTTCAAATCCCTGCATGGCTATAAAAGTCAGAATAAGGCCACACTCTAGTCAAGGGTGCAATTTCAGATTTTGGGTCATGGATCTGCTCTTTGAGAGCCAGTTCTGGTCTAGTGGTTAGAGCATTGGACTGTGACTCAGGCGATCTGGTTTCTAGTCCCCATTTGACCATGAAGCTCACTGGGTGACTTTGGGCCAATCACAGATGCTCAGCCTAACCTACCTCACAGGGTTGTTGTAAGGATAAAAATGGAGAAGAGGAGGATCATGTATGCCACCTTGGACTCCTTGGAGAAAGGTGGGGTATAATGTAACAAATAAATAAAGACTAGCATATCTATTCTGACATGAGCTTTCATAGTCTATAGTCCACTTCATCAGATGTGGGCTATATTGCCCAAAATATGAAGTGGGCTATATTGCCCAAAAGCTTATGCCAGAATAAATGTGTTAGTCTTTAAGGTGTCACAAGTAAGGATGGGGGAGAAATGTCTAATTTTGCACATTCAAATTGCAATGTGAACCAAAACTCAGCTATTATCTTTTGAATTTTGCACTTCTCTGAATTTTTCAGTGGAATGCTCCAGTCCAAAAAAATGTGTACAAAACTGTGTATATCAGGCAAAATAACATTAAAAATGCATTATATAAGAAAAATCCTTGGAGAAATGTGCATATTAAGCAAATATGCATGCATTTGCACAAATGGGAACAAAAATGATAATGAATTTTTGAGTGAACTTTAAAAAAATCTCAACGTTTGGGATAAACCAAATTTAAGATTAGAGAAATTCTTGAAGTTTGAGATGAACTGAAGATCAGAAAAATGAGAAACTGAAATTCAGGTTTGTCCATCCCTAGTCACAGAGTCCTTGCTGTTTTTGCTGCAATAGACTAAGAAGGCCACCCCTCTGAACTGAAATGGGAAAATACATGGATGCACTGTTGAGAGTGATTGGTATATGGCATTTTCTCTGCATCAAACATACGAACAGCAGTTGGGATAACTCTGGACTTCTGCTTCCATGTTTGTTCCAATTTGGCTATTTAGGCTTAGCAGCCAAAACCTGTGATCCTGAAGACAATTTCCTAGGGCAGCATTTTCCAGCCTGGTGCCCTCCATATAATTTGGACTAGAAGTTCCTCCAGCCCCAGCCAACATGGCCAATGGTCATAGATTCTGAGACCTCTAGTCCAAAACATCTGATATAAAGCATCAGCCAGAACAAGACTAAGGAAGAATCTCTGGAGAATTTCTCCTGGGCAGGAGCTACACTACTGCTTTAAAATGTAGTGACAACTGTTGAGGCCCAGGACACGCTCCATATACAGTTTTCAAAACGTTTTCAAAGCGTCATATCCTGCTTGGTGTAGATCTGGCCCTGATGTAATAATGGAGGACAAGAGAGAACCAGGTAACTCTAGAATCCCTTCCTTCATGTGGAAGGTGATTCTGTTAGCCTGACCCTTCCATAATCCTGATCTTTTTCAATTCCAATTGAAAACCCCAGCTATTTCTCCTGAATGGGGCCTATGGGTACTTGCTGGCAAAGACATTAAGTGCAGAGATTTTCTCTAAGATAAAAACATCATACACACGGATGATTTCACAAAATCACATGAAGAACGCATCTAATCTCACCTCCCTTTTCTCTCTGTGATTGATACCAAATACTACTGATGATCAGAATAGAATTAATTCAGTGCCTATTTTATTCGTAATGCATGGTATGGTTCTCATCAAATCTCTTCCATGTCAGCCTGTAGGTAGGTAACACATGGATTCTATTTATTTGTCATTGCAGTCCACTCTGCCCAAAGGGCTCAGAGCTGATAACAGTGATTAAACGTGGGCAAGTAAAACCCAGATCCCCACAAAGCATTCACCAGCTAAGAACAAGCTCATCCATTTGCAAAACCATTGAACAGGGGTGGGGAGGGTATAGTAATACTTCAGATCAGGAGGAGGCAGCCTGATGTCCTCCAGATGTTTTAAATCGCAGCTCCCAGAATTTGTGACAATATGGAAAGGAGGACAGGGCTCCTGTATCTTTAACAGTTGTATTGAAAATGGAATTTCAGCAGGTGTCAATTGTATGCATGCAGCACCTGCTGAAATTCCCTCTTCAGCACAACAGTTAAAGCTGCAGGAGCTATACTAGAGCGACCAGATACAAAAGAGGGCAGGGCTCCTGAAGCTTTAACTGTTGTGATGAAGAGGGAATTTCACCAGGTGCTGCATGCATATGATTAACACCTGCTGAAATTCCCTTTTCAGTACAACTTTTAAAGATACAGGAGCCCTGTCCTCCTTTTCATATGGGCACCCTAATTGGTCATGATGGCTGGGGCTTATGGGAATTGTAGTCCAAAATCTCTGGAGGGCACCTGTCCTTACTTTAAATGGCAAACTTATGAAATGAAAAAGCCCTTTCTATTTTTAACTGTTGTGCCTCCCCAAAGAAATAGCAGCCATTATGTATGTTGGGGTGTGTGTATTGACACAAATACACACTAACAGTAGATAAATTCCACTATAACACTATTATTCTGTGATCCATACTGAGTGCACAATTTGTAGCAAACAAAAGTGTGTTCTTGTTGTCCTTGAAGTCTTCCTGTGTTATTAATTCAGACATCATATGCATTTATAAAGCATTAATTGATTGCCCTGTTCATGAAATCCTCAAGCTACATTGAGACACCTGAACCCATGACACAATGGCCCTGTTCAGACAACATGCTAAACTATGATGATTAAGCATTTTGAGCTAAACATTATACTTTAGCTTGTTGTGTGAACCATGACTTAGTGTGTCATGTGAACCATTTCTAACCATGGTGGCTACAGAACCAATTTTAAATACACTCAC
Organism: Anniella stebbinsi; assembly: GCA_029215795.1. Lineage (NCBI taxonomy): Eukaryota > Metazoa > Chordata > Lepidosauria > Squamata > Anniellidae > Anniella > Anniella stebbinsi. The sequence goes on along the minus strand of JARDYH010000003.1, from coordinate 94,729,111 downwards.
TAATCACTTACTTCAAAAGCCTTAGTGGCCTAACCATGGCTTAACGTGTTGTCTGAACAGGCCCAATATTACACAAAGGAAAGACACCATTTGAGGGAATTTGTTCTTGATGGCACCAGCCTTAAAGAACTGAACCCTGGCATGATCAGCATCTATGAGATTGCTCTGGAAAATAAACAGATGACTCTTTAAAATAGAGAGATCTTAATATACGTCCAGGAAAAATAAAAAGAATGAATATTAATTTACAATTGACTAGCAATATGCTTTAGTTTTTGAACTGACTGTTAAGCAAAATTAACTCGTGACATTTGCTTTTAATCAGGCTAGGCCTTCTTTCCACACTTCTTTCCACTTCTTTTTTGCAACACAGTTGTGTGTGTTTTTCTCTGGTGAAAAAATAACTTTGCTTCTGTCTAAGATTAGATGGAAGAAAATATGAATTGACACACTATCTCAGCAAAAATCTTGTTGTTTACCTAGTTTTACAGCTGGATTGAATGAAGCACAAGGACATTTAATAGGCAATATTTTTAACTAGGAAATAAGCATTTCTATATTGTGTGTTGTTTGCCACAAACAAAAGAAAGGAACAACTCCTTCCATTCCTTGCAAATGTGTAAAGTCAGTGAAGGACTTGCTTATTAGGGGGTGCATCGGTGCTCAATCAGTGGTCAATCTTGCAGAGCAGATCATGGGTGGTTTAAAAAAACGCTGAAGATCTTTGGTGCGGAGTGACGGCCATTGGACCTCTGAACCGCCCTGAAAATAAACGACCGGTTTATTTTTTAGGGTCTCTCTGAGGCTTGTATTTAGTAGGGGTATGCACTGGATCGGGTCCAATCCACGATCCGGATCCAATCCAGGGGAAATCGGATATAATTATCCAATTTCCGATCACCCAGCTGGATCATTCGATCCAATCCGATCTGATCCGGAAAGGACCCGATCCAGATCAGAATGGATCGGAGGATCGGCTGGCGCCTGCTGGTGCCTGCCACCGCTTCCATTGACGGGCGCCCTGGCAGGTCTGTCTGCTTCCATCGGCGGGTGCCAGCGGGTGCCCGCCGATGGAAGCAGACAATGGGGGCAGGGGGCTTACCTTCTGGGGACGTTCGCTCCCCTCTGCTGCTGGCCGCTACTGCGAGCAGGCTTCGCGGCCTGCCCCTAGGTAGCGCGCCAGGTGATGTCATCACCTGGCGCACTACTCAGGAGCAGGCCGCGAAGCCTGCTTGCAGTAGAGGCCAGCGGTGGAGGAGAGGGGATGGCCCCGGCAGGTAAGCAGGGGGAGGGGGAGGGGGCTTACCCCCCCGGGGCTGTCTGCTTCCGCCCACTGGTGCCTGCGGGCGCCAGTGGATGAAAGCGGACAGCCCCGGGAGGTAAGGAGAATGGGAAAGGGGGCTTACCTGCTGGGGCTGTCCACAGCACACGGCCCTGGTGGTAAGAACTGCAAGGGGGGAGGAGGGAGTTAGGATCCCCATCACCCACCCGCCGCCATTTTTTCCCCATAGACTTGCATTGGGGGAAAGCTTTCTTCCCCCCAATGCAAGTCCATGGAGAAAACAAAAATGGCGGCCGATCCAAAAATCGGATGTCCGATTTTTGGATTGGGATCGGGCCCGATCCAGTCCAGGGAGCCTCTGATTTTGTCCGATCTGATCCGGGACAAAATTGGAGGTCCCAATCCGGGTCCCGATCTGATCTGGGGGTTCCGTGCACACCCCTAGTATATAGTCGCTGGGAGTCAATGGAACAGTTCTCCATATAAGGCAAATGCTCAGGTTTTGAGATTGACAACTGTGACTAACCAATAGCCACAGTCTCCTCCCTGTCCCCCTTCCAATCCCAGTGCTTAGAGGGAGAGATTGCAAATGATATAACCCACTTGTCCTTGCTCTGGAAGTCATTCCTTTGCTAGCTGTTCTCAGCGTTAGGAAGGAACGAAAAGAGAGTCAGGGAGAGAGCTTCTGCTTGTTTGCGTGCATTCTTTTTTTGTATTTGTTTACATTCTCTGTATGTGCTTCTGATTTTCTTTGGTCCTTGTGTGTGTGTTAGTAGGCTAGTTATTCTCCAATCTCCCAAGTTCCTTGCACCTTAGACCCACATCAGACTCACCCTTTGTGCGTTATAGTGTGTGTGTGTATGTTCTTATTACCTCCTATATATATATATATATATATATCCCTTATCTGTATGCTAGTTGTGTATTGCAATCCCCAAGTTCCTTGCACCTTAGACCCACATCAGACTCACTCTGTGTGTAATAGTGTGTATGTGTGTGTGTGTGTGTGTGTGTGTTTTTACCTCCACTAAAAATTATAAAAAATAAAAAATAAATCTTTATTTTTCCATCCCCCACACCCCCAGTGCCTGCTGTTAGCATGTGTGTGTGTGTGGGGGGGGGGTGTCCAGGGATTTTTTAAAAAAACTTCCAAAAAATCAAGGGATGGAGGGATCTGCTTCAAGCTTGGCATGTTTAAAGCCCTACTTAAGAGCTATCACCATGCCAAGTTTCATCTCTTTATCTTTAAAAATGAGGGAGCTGTAAGCAATTTGGTTAATTCCCATAGGTGATAATGGAGCAGTTATCTGAAAACGGAGCGATTTCTCCTATGGTTAAACCAATGGGACGGAGCAAGGGAGCCCCCCAAATTCCAGATCAGAGAACCCGCTCAGTGGAGCGGCATTCTGCACACCTCTATTGCATATACAGGTTGACCATATCACTGGAAGCAGTGTTCCACAGCTGGAATGGAGATTTATAATATTTGGATCCAAATCTTTTTTTTTTTAGTTTATAATATTTTTATTTCAATACATAACAATTATAATACATAACCTACATACCCCCCCGTGCTCCCCACCTCCAGGAGACCTACATTTATTCAATTATTCATCCTTCCAAAATTGTAAAGAATCTTTTGAAGGTATTTGTCCCTTCCCCGATCTTAATACGTATTCCAAAAATGGACTCCATATATTTTCAAAATCATTCTTCCTGGACATTCCCCTCTTTATTTTCATTTTGCACGTTAGCTTATCATTAAGTGCCATATCCCATATTTTTTATACCATTCTTCTATTGTATAGATCCCTTGCCCTTTCCAATTTTTAGCTATCATTATTCTGACGGGAGCCAGGAGGTTGTTTATCAATTCTCTCTTACTTATATTCTCATTTCCTTTATTCCATATTGCAAGTAGAGATAACTTTGGACTTAATTCCAATTTACTTCCCATTATTTCATTTATTTCTTTAAACACCTTTTCCCAAAATTTTTGTACGTGTTCACAGATCCACCACATATGAAAATAAGTTCCAACCTCCTGACACCCCCTCCAACAATTCTTGGACACTTTTTTATCTATCTGATGAAATCTTACCGGCGTTAAATACCATCTCCATACTGTCTTATAATAATTCTCCTTAATTCTAATCGACAAAAGCTTTAACATTCTTACATCCCATATCCTCCCCCAGTCATATTCGTTAATTTGTTCCTTTAAATCATCTTCCCAAATCATTTTAAGAGAGTCTTGATACTCATCATCCTCTATCAGAATTCTATATATTTCACTAGTCAAACCTTTTCTAGTTTTAATTACTTCCTTCTTTCCTCTTGATTCAATTAAATCTTCAAATCTTGTATTATTTCTACATTTCTTATTTATCTTTTTCCATTCATGTGTCCATTTTTCCAATTGTAAACATTTGAACCAAGCTATCTTTTGTCCTTTCAATAACTCTCTAATTTGCTCCTTATCTATCATTCTTTCCATCCAATTCCTTAACTTAATAATTTCCTGATCCTTCAGACTCCCTTCCAACTCTACTTTTAAATTCCTTGGGAAGTTTCACACTGCTACCACTGGGGTGAGTGGAGATTCTCCTGGTATTAACTTTCCTTTAACTTTCTCCCAGATCTCTAAAATATTTTTCAGCAACGGGTTGTCCAGTCCCCTCAAATCTTTCTTTTGCATTTTAATAATAAAAAAAAATTGTAATTTAAACTCTAGTTCCCCTGTTTGCGTTTCTAACCATTCTAAATCTTTCTCCCCTATTATACTATTTATGACATATCTTAACTGATTAGCAATATAATAATTCTTTATATTTGGAAGTCCCAAGCCTCCTTTCTTGTGTGTCTTATACCATAACCCTTTATTAATCCTAGCTCTCTTATCTCCATTGCAATAAGCATTAATCATATTTTGCCAACTCTTTAACTCTGCTTCCGATATTTTAATCGGCAGCATTCTAAACAAAAAATTAATCTTAGGTAATATCTTCATTTTAATAACCGCTATTCTACCAAACCAAGAATGTTTTAATTTTCTATATACCTCTAACTTTTCCCCTATCTGTTTTTTCAAGCTCGCAAAGTTAATTTCTTCTAACCTATCTAAATCTTTTGCAGTATTAACTTCTAAATAACGTACTATATTTTAAAGCCTAAGACCTAACTTAACTTTACACTCCTCCAACTCCTCCTTGTTGTAATTAAATAACATCATTTCTGACTTCCCCCAGTTAACTTGTAAGCCAGTAATCTCCCCAAATTCACTCAAATGCTTCTTAACCAGCTCCCCACTCTCCAGGGGATCTTCTAATGTCAGTAATGTATAATCCACAAACATATTCATTTTAATCTTCTCCTTCCCTCCTATCCCCTTCAATCTTACATCCTCCCTTATAACATTAGCCAAAATTTCTATCATTATCGCAAATAAGATCGGTGAAAGTGGACATCCTTGTCTAGTTCCTCGAGCTAGTGTAATCTGTTGCGTTAACCCATCATTGACCGTTATTTCTGCTTTATTATTTTTATACAACTTATCAATCACTCCCATAAATTTGTCTCCAAACCCAAATGTTTTTAAAATTATTTTAAGAGCTGGCCATTCCACGCAATCAAAGGCTTTGAATATATCCAATGCTAACAAACCTGCTTTTAAATTCTTTATTTTAATAATATTAATTATATTTAAAACTCTTCCAATTAAATTAGGCATTTGCCTTCCTGAAATAAATCCACATTGATCTTTTCTGATATATTTATATATAAATGTACCCATTCTTTTTGCCATTATTGCCGTAAAATTTTTTTAATCTTGATTTATTAAGGATATTGGTCTATAAGATGCTGGATCCGTCAAATCCTTTCCTGGTTTCGGGATTAATATAATCAAAGAATAATCCCACGATGGCGGGGTCATTCCTCCTTCTATTCTACTATTAAATAACTTTTTCAATCTTAGTATTAAAATTCCTCTGAAAGTCTTATAATATTCCGGCCCCAAACCATCAATCCCCGGAGATTTCCCTCCTTTTAAATTGTCTATAATTCCTTCTATTTCTTTCTCAGTAACTAATCCTTCCATATAATCCCTATCTTGCCTCTGTAATCTTATTTTCCAATTCCTCTCTACATATTCCAATACCTTAACCTGTGGACCCATATTGGATGCATATAATTCTCTATAAAATTCCTGAAATATATTTAATTTATCCTTCATTAAATTACTACTTTTCCCTCTCTTATCTTTAATTGTCCCTATCATATTCTTAGCCTTTTTTGACTGAGTGGACCTGGCCAGCATCTTCGAGTTTTTATTACTATATTCAAAAAAATCCCTCCTTCAATATAGCAAATCCTTTTGGACCTGTTCTAACTCTTCTTTCTCTAATTCCTTTTTCTTAGCTTGAATTTGGGCAAATAGGCGTTTATCTTTTGTCTCTCTTAGTTTCTCCTCTAAATACCTTACCTCCTTTTCAATCTTTTTATTTTGTGCTTCCTGTTGTTTTCTTAGGGTACACATTTCCCTTATACAAATCCCTCTTACCATTGCCTTCATTGTGTCCCATATTAATCCTTGCGAGTTTGACTCCATTTCATTAATTTCCCATATTATCTGCATTTCTTTTTTTATTTTTTCCACTGTATTTTTATTATTTAATAACCTTGTATCCATTCTCCATCTCTTAGCTCCTCTATAATCCTTCTTCATTTTAATATCCATCGTCATTAATGCATGATCGGTGACTTAATTACCCCAATAGCACAATCCATAAGTTTAGATACCATATTCTTTGACACAAAAATAAAATCTATCCTAGAATAACTCTTAAACCTTGGTGAATAGAAGGCATATTTCCTTTCTTCCCCTTTTAATACCCTCCAAACATCCATTAATTCTTTTTCATCCATTAATTTGCTTAACCCCGTCTTCCCACCACTCTTAAGGTCTCTTAATATATTATCCCTATCTTTCCCTTTATCCAATACCATATTAAAATCACCTGCCATGACAATATTCTTTTTCCCCACTTCCCCCATTACCTTAAAAACGTTATCGAAGAATTCCATTTGTTTCCCATTTGGAGCATATACATTAATCAATATATATTCCTCCTCCCAAACCATGCAGAAAATTATCAGAAATCTACCCGCTTCACCCTTCTTCACCCTTTGTATAGTAATACCACTTTTTTTGATATTATTATCACTACATCCCTCGCTTTAGAGGTACCAAAAGACTGATCATAAACGCCCACATCCCTCATCCGAAGCTCATTTACACCCTCCTTTATTTGATGAGTTTCCTGCAAAAAAATTACATCTGCTTTTTCTTTTTTTAATAACACTTCTATTCTCTTCCTTTTTATAACTGTTCCTAGCCCTTTAACATTTAAAGTTGCAACCCTTAATTTATTTTCCATCTTTCCCCACACATATCTCTATATTAGTCTCCCTGTGACACAAATACCCCTCCTCCCTTACCCTCCCCCCCACCCCCCCCATCTTCACCCCCCTCCTCACCAGACCTTCCTGGGCAATGGCCCCAAATATTTTTAGAACTCTTCAGGGAGGGGGGAGAAGCAACCCAACAATCCCGGAGCAAAATCTGACCCTCCCCTCCCTTATAATCTCTTTTTATCCCTATTACAATCCCATTTATTTATTGACTTCTTCCTCCTACAGCGCCTTCATCCTGCTTTGTTACTCCATCCTCTGTGGCATCGAGTAAACCCAACTTCTCCAGAAGCTCCATCCCTTGCTCACATGATGTTATTCTATGTTGTTTCCCTTTCCACATAAACCTCAAAAAGACTGGATACCCCCAACTGTATGTTATCGACTTCTTCCGCAAAGCAACTGTACACAATCTGACGCTTTTCCGCCACTGCACCATTTGAGGACACAAGTCATTGTAAATCTCAATTGGTGTTGCTTGTAACATGGGTTGGCCCAGACGCCTAATTGCTTGCATATTTGGATCCAAATCTGAAAATCCTTAAATAGGCTTCTACATGCCTACTTGAAGAAAGAGCTCAATCCTGCTGGGTTCCATTGCAAACAGTTTGTCCACCAACATAGGAAGCTGCCTTATATTGAGTCAAACCATTGGTCCATCTAGCCCAGTATAATTGACACTGACTAGTATGGTTGACACTGACTCTCCAGTATATCAGGCAGTTTTCCCAGCCCTTCCTGGATACACTGGGAATTGAACCATGGACCCTCTGCATACAAAGCATGTGTTCAACCACTGAACTATGGTCCTTCCCTAAACCTATGGTCCCTCACCTGAGCTACGATTCCACCAACCTTACTCCACATTATGAAGCTCCTGACGGAGAGTATTGGGTATGTGTTCCAGATAGGGATGGGTGAGAATTTTGTTTGTTTTTGATCAGAATTTACCGAAATTGGCAAAGTTATCCATATTTCGGACAAAAAAAGAACCTCAGAATTTATTTAAAATCAACATGTGGGAGAAACCAAATCTGAAATTCAAAACAACACAAAAGGGAGTGGCCCTCACTTATAACTAAGTACCCAAAAGTGGATTCACTAATAGCACATAGGAGCATTCAAGCCTGTAATATCTAATGTGAGATACTCAATGCTGACCACACTTAAAGACTCATGTTGAGGGGTCTAAATGTTTTTAATAACAGTTCCTACCAACTTTAAGCATGTAGGTATAACCCCTCAAAGCACTGTTAATACTGTAAATGTATGAGCTACAGAGTGATGCAATCACATATATACGTTAACAAACATGTATAAACTGTAGAGCAATGCACACACATATATAAGTATACAAATACAGTGTAACTAGATATACAAAATGCAAACAAATCTTAAATGGTAATTTCCGAATTGTACTACACCATTTCGTGCTTCATCAGTAAAGTCATGTCTTCAATGTGTTTTCTTGACAATCTTCACGTTATTGTTACTGATTAATTTCACAGGTAGCCAGACATTCTTTCACACAAAATTGACTAGTCTTAAATAGTCCATTGACAAAATACCAAACAATCTTGACTACAGAATAAATATCAAACTCTGTGCTATGATGCCCATGATAGATAATGCATTGAAATGATATCAAAATAGATAGATGCTTAAAACATATTATACTTTCAGATGTTACCTCAAAAACTGCAGAGAACTTGATGCATAATACTAATGTTACCTTAACAGTTCTACAGCATACTCAAAGTGCATATGAAGTAACAGTGGTGCTTAACAAATCTAGTCAGCTTCCTGTGTCAACTGCATTTATACCTTAGAACATTTCCCAGAATCCTTTGCAAGGTGCAGGAATGCTGTGGAATTTGGGTGTCCACAAAACGAGAGGGGAACACAGCTAAAAAAAAAAGGGTGGGGACAAAAGACAACACAGATTTGCATAAAAATAGTAAATGTAAACCTATATATATAGAGGCACACATAGAAATAATTGCTATGATTTCAATAAAAATATGATACAGCTTACCACAGGTGACCAGGTGTCCTATGTACTATCTCTTGATGGTCAACTTCAAGGCCCAGCTTTTCCTTCTGATAGTTCTTTATCGTTAAATTGGATGTGAACTGGACACCCTTCAAAGAGAGGGTGCCTTCAAACAGGGGACTGACCTATGTAAAGTAGGACAACTGGTCACTGTATCTGGAACACATATTGATGGAGGAAATGGGTCCCTGATGATGGATACTTTAAAAGTCGCTTAGAACAGAAAACCCTTTACCAGGGTACATCCTTTGGGAGCAACAATGTGGCCCAAGAGTGCCATTCAGGGAGCTGCCTCATAAAGCAGTTGGGCATGAGGACACAGTCTCTCCATCATGCTTCCAGCACTTATATCATTGCTTTAGCAAAGAAAGTCATTCCCACTCAGTGGTCTTCCATTCAGGTCCCAACCGGGCCCATATGCACTTAGTTTCAATAATGGAATAACAACAGGTGCTTCCAGACAATTCACTGGACCCAAGCCAGCTGAATTCAGCCCAATATACAGCTTAACTGCTGCCTAAATTGTGGTTGCTTTATTCCAATATGTTTTAAAACAGAGGGGGAAAGAAGGAGAGAGACATAGTCTATATTATTTTAGTTTACTCAGACTTGCTCCATGTAAAAAAGAAATTCCCCCGTGTTATCAGTGCAGACATTAAGAACATTTATAAACCATTAAATTTATTGCCCTGTTTATTACAAGCTACACTGAGAGCCTATCTACACTACAGCTTTAAAAAGGTTTATAACAGTTTTATAAACCGTTTAAAAGCAGTAGTGTAGACAGGCTCTGAGATTTGCAGACACAGGATAGAGTGGTACACAAGGAAAAAGTTACATTACACTTTCTTTACTATCTGTTTCTCTTTCCAGTTCAATTAAAGGATGCCTTTTCATGGTTTTTTCTCACAAGGCTTCAGCAAAATTCAACAGTGAAGTGTATTTGGGGCCTGGGAAGTAAAAGAGGGTTCCAACCCTCATAAACCCGATTGAGATACAAGCTTGAGGTAGTGGCTGAGGGCATTCCAGGCAATAGGAGAAACCAGTGCTGTGTGTTAATTGGCCATTATTGCATGATGTATTGCTGCTACCTCAGGGGATCCATATAAAGAACATACAAATATAAGGTTGGTTAGCAAAAGTAATCATTCACCTCACGAGACTTGAGCGAAAGCCCAGGCTTTCAGACATACGAGAGTTTAGAGGTCTCCTTCGCCTCATTCTAAATTGCCCACAACAGAGAGAGAGAGAGAGAGAGCACCAGATTACTGTGTACATATAACTCTGGTTTGCTTGAAGGTTGTGTGAAGATAGGACTGATGCTACAGCAGTCAGCATGGATGCATGGCTTGCCTGAAGACTCTAGGCAGAGGAACCTCACAGCATGACTGCCTATGTGTTTCTGCCAGCTTAAGCAAATGCATCTCAGCGGGGTAGTGCTGAGAAAACCTGGAAGAACTCCAGGAGGTATTTACACAACTGGAACTATTCCATCTTCATTCAAGCGCAGCATATGGCTGCAAAGAAGAAGGGGAAAAAGTAGCGCTGCATTCAAGGAATCCAAAAACAACAAAATGGAGTGGACATCTTGAGAAGTCTTTCTCTCTCTCTCTCTCTCTCTCTCTCTCTCTCTCTTTCACACACACACACACACACACACACCACACACACGTCAAACCAATTGAAATTCACTTCACATCTTATGAATGCTAGGGATGTTGCTGTCTGTCAGCATTAAATGTATATAGGAACCTGGTGGTGGGAAATATTAGGGGGGCCTCTCTGACAATGATTCTCTGAAGAAATGCAGGAAAGAAGGGCAGCTTGGGGCCAAATGACACAGCCCATTTTCACCCATGGTTTTCCACAGGCAGAACTGAGTCATAGTCAATGAACATGCTACATTTCCCACAAATGTTGTGCTTAAAGTGGTTAAATGTGATAACCATAAACACAGTGTGATATTTCATTAAGTCAATTAAAGTTCATTTAAAACAGGGGTGAGCAACTTGTGGCCCTCCAAATATTTTTTTAGAAAGGCAATATAGAAATACTATGAATAAATAATAAATAAATACAACTCCCACCAGCCCTAACCAGCATAGCCAATGGTTGGGGATGATGCGAGTTGTAGGCCAAAACATCTGGAAGGCCAAAACATCTGGAAGGCAACAAGTTGTTTAAATTTTTAAATGAGCATAACACATTCTAATACTTGATAACATCCCATTGATATGTGTATTGAATTTGTATCTCCCCAAGTTTGGGTTTGCACATAACAATTTTGCAGACATGAGCAAGTGTGATAAGTCACTTGGTAACTAGGGATGTGCACGGACCCCCCAGATCGGATCGGGACCTGGATCGGGACCTCCAATTTTGTTCCAGATCAGATCGGAACAAAATCGGAGGTCCCCTGGATCGGATTGGACCTAATCCCCATCCAAATATTGGATGTCTGATTTTCGGATCAGCTGCCATTTTCGCCATAGGCTTGCATTGGGGGAAAGAAAGTTTTCCCCAATGCAAGTCTATGGGGAAAATGGCGGTGGGGGGGGGGGTGAGCGGGAGCCTAACTCCCCCCTTCCTGTCCCTTTCCCCCCCTCGCGCTTCTTACCTGCCGGGGCCGTCCACTGCCGATAGCGAGCGCCAGCGGACAGCCCTGGCAGGTAAGCCCCCTCCTACCCCTCGCGCTCCTTACTTGCCGGGGCTGTCCGCTGCTGTCCACTGGCGCCAGCGGACGCCAGCGGATGGCCCTGGCAGGTAAGCCCACTCACACTCCTTACCTGGTGCTCTACTGAGGACTAGGCTGTGAAGCCTAGTTCTCAGTAGATCTATGGCAGGTGAAGGAAGTGGACACCCCGCCCCCCTCCCTCCTCGCGCTCCTCCTTACCTGCCGGGCCTGTCCACTGCCATCCGCTGGAGCCCACGGGCACCCGCAGATGGTCCCGGCAGGTAAGCCACCTCCCTGCATTCGCGCTCCTTACCTGCCAGCCCCGGCAGGTAAGGAGCGCAAGTGGGGGGAGGGGTCCGATCCTCCAATCCGATACGATCTGGATTGGGTCCTTTTCGGATCAGATGATATTGGATTGGCCGATCCAGGTGCTGGGGATTGGATCGGATAATTTTATCCGATCTAGCCCAGATCCGGATCGTAGATGGGACTCGATCCGGTGTACACTCCTATTGGTAACACATAGGCATACTTCACAAGCAGATACATAAAATCTGAAAATCCTAAAGGCTGTTTAGCAAAAGTGTACACTATTGTGTATGCAAGTAAACAATATTGATTTAGACTGATAGGTTAAAATAAAATTTCCCATTTTAAAAATAAACTAAGGATATAATACACAGATTATAAGAAGATAAGAAGTGCCATGCTGGATCACATCAAGGGACCATCTAGTCCAGCAATCTGTTCACACAGTGGCCAATGAGCTGTTGGCCAGGGAGCAACAAAGCAGGACACAGTGCAGTAGCACTCTCCCCAGCAACTGGTGCACACATGCCTACTGCCTCAGATACTGGAGGTAGCACATAGCCATCACGACTAGTAGCCATTGATAGCCTTCTCATCCAGGAATGTATCCAACCCCCCTTTTAAAGCCATCCAAATTGGTGACCATCACTACATCTTGTGGTAGTGAATTCCATAATTTAAGTATGGGCTGTGTGAAGAAGTACTTTCTTTTATCTGTCCTGAATCTCCCACCAATCAGCTTCATGGGATCACCCCAGGTCCTAGCATTTTGAGAGAGGGAGAAAACTGTCTCCCTATCCATATTCTCAACAGCTTGCATAATTTTGTACACCTCTATCATGTCTCCCCTTAGCCTCCTTTTTTCCAAGCAAAACAATCCCAGGTATTGTAACCTTCCCTCACAAAGGAGATGCTCCAGCCTTTTAATCACTTTAGTTGCCCTTTTCTGCACTTTTTCCAGCTCTATAATAACTTTTTAGGTGTGGTGACATTATTCTAAGTGTGGTAGCACAATAGATTTGTATAAAGGCAGTATGATACTGGCAGTTGTATTCTCAATTCCTTTTCTTATAATGCCTAACATGTAGTTTGCCTTCTTTACAGTGGCCGCACACTGGGTTGACATTTTCATCTAGCTGTCCACCATAATCCCAAGATCTCTTTCTTGTTCAGTCACCACCAGCTCAGATCCTATCAGGTTATACTTGAAGGTTGTGGTGTTTTTTTTTGCCCCAATGTACATCACCTTGCACTTGCTTACATTGAACCTCATCTGCCCTTTGGATGCCCACTCTCCCAGCTTGGCGAGATCCCTTTGGAGCTTTTCACAATCTCTTTGTGTCTTAACAACCTAAATAATTTGGTGTCATTGGCAAACTTGGCAACTTCACTGCTCACTCCTAATTCCAGATTGTTTATGAACAAGTTGAAAAAAATTGGTCTCAGTGGGACTCCACTATTTACTTCCCTCTGTTGAGAGAATTTACCATTTATTCCTACTCCCTGCTTTCCGTTGTTTAACCAGTTACTGATCCATAAGAGGACCTATTCTCTTATTCCATGACAGCTAAGCTTGTTCAGGAGTCTTTGGTGAAGAACTTTATCAAAAGCCTTTTGGAAGTCCAAGTAAACAATGGCAGGATCTACATTACTGCTTTAAAATGGTTTATAACAGTAGTGACAATTGTTGGGGCCCAGGACACAGTCCATATACAATTTTTAAATTGTTTCCAAAGTGTCATCTGCTTGTTGTAGATCTGGCCAATGTCCACCAGATCACCCTGTCTACATGTTTGTGGACACTCTCAAGGAATTCTAGATTAGTGAGACAGGACTTGCCTTGTTGATTCTTCTTCAGCAGGACATGCCCTTCTATATGCTTACTAAGATTATAATACATAAAAGGAATATCTATAAGGTACATAATACAAGACCTAATGTAAAATACATTCAGCATTTTAAAAACAGAACCAATCTTTTTTCAAGCTATATTCCCCATTCACCCCTGGCTGCGCTGAAACAAATTCAGACCTGGGTTTAGTGGCAGCAAGAGCAAAAACAGCCCTCAGCAGAGTGGAAATATTTCCCCCATTCCATGCATAGGAAATATTTGATGGCTGATTATGTATCTGATGCAGTCAGTCTTTTAGAAATTCTTTGCCAATCTGACTATAATGTGGGATGTCATTGATTTCAGTTTCTTCATAAATAATAGGGGTGTGCATGGACCCAAAGGATCGGATCGGAATCGGAACTGAGGCCTCGGATCGGATTGGAGGCTTCCCGGTTCGGTTCGGAGCCAATTCCGTTCCGGATATCGGACGTCCGATTTTCGGATCAGACGCCATTTTAGGTGTTTTCGCCATAGACTTACATTGGGGGAAAGAAGCAGCAGATGGAATCAGGTGCCCCACCAGGTAAGTGGGGCCCTCCCCCCTCCCCCTCACGCTCCTTACCTGCTGCCTCCTCACTGCCATCCACTGCCGCCCGCTGCTTCAGTACTCCTGAGAAACAAGCCTTGAGGCCTGTTCCACAGTAGAGCAAGGGTGTGCCGAGTGATAACATCACCCAGCGTGCCATTGCTCTATTGTGGAACAGGCTGCAAGGCCTGTTTCTCAGTAGTAAGGAAGCAGCGGGCGGCAATGGACAGCAGCGAGGAGGCAGCAGGTAAGGAGCGTGAGTGGGGGGAGGGGGAGGAGGTCCGATCCTCCGATCTTTTCCGATCCAGATCGGGTCCTTTCAGATCGGATCAGATGAGATCGGATGATCCAGATGCTCGAATCAAAATCGGATAATTTTATCCAATTTCAGCTGGATTGGGTCCGGATCGTGGATCAGACCTGATCAGGTGCACACCCCTAATAAATAACACTGTCTTCTAAGAACTTAAGAGTGTAAGCAAAAACATACTGAATCAGACCAAGGGTCTACCCAGTCCAGTAGTCTGTTCACACAGTGGCCAACCAGCTACTTGTGAGAAACCCACAAGCAGGATGAGTGCAATAGCACCTTCCCCCCCATGTGCCCCAACAGCCGGCATACAGTGGTATAGTGCCTCTGATACTGGAGGTAACATATAGCAATCATTAGACTTTGATAACCTCATCCTCCCTTCCAAGGATATTGCTCGTTGCTTCTGCTTTTTAAAAATTATTTTTAATTAACCAAGAAGAAAAGAGGGGGGAAAAACATAGCTACATAGATTTGAATAAATTAATGTAAATGCATGCATAGGAAAAGTGTGTGTGAGTGAATGTATGTGTGAAATTACAGCTTTCTAAGAATTGTACATAAATCTCAGCAAAAGCAGAACAAATATGCACATAAGAATACACCACCCATTCAAATGCTGGAAGTGTTGTAAGGCCTTTAATCCATTGCATTACATTGCATCCTTCCAGTGTTGTAATATCAGTCTTTTAGCTGTCAAAATGCTGAGGAGAATCCATTTGTGTACTGACCATGCAGTAAATAATTTAAGATGACATGTACATCAGCAAATATTAAAGACTATTCTAATACAAGGTTTATTTGTATAATAGCCTCTTCCCAAGAAAGAGGTAACTATTGGCCATTGCCAAAATATGATTAAAAGAAGTTCGTGTCTCCTGCTTGCCCCAAAATTGAAATGGACTTTTTTGAGTATCCCAACAGTGCACTAAATTTTAGTGTCCAATCAAGCACTAAATAAGCCCAACCTTGTGGTGTTTTTTTTAGTGTTTGATTGGAAAATATGAACTGCCCAATTTCACTCCTCTTCCTATCAGGATATTCTGTTCCTGTTACCCCCTTCCCTATTTCTCCTTTCGCCATTCTCAGAACAACAACAACAACAACAACAACAAAAATCCTTCCCTTGGATAAGGGTAAGAAGGTAACCATAGCAGAGTATCCTGATAGGAGGAGTGGTAAGGGTTCTAGAAGGATGGGGTTTGGGGAGGAGGTAGCAGGCAGTTAACAGCTTGCTGGAGGCAGATGTGAGTTCCAATTTGGGCTTGGATTATCCTTCTAAAGAATGGGGATTTTGCAGTTTGAATGCTCACTCTTGAGTCCTGGTCAGCAAAATTCATCTCACATCATCATCATCACGTTTATATCCTACCTTTTTTCCTCTTGTAAGGAACCCAAAGCGGCTTTCACGGTCCTCCTCCTTTCCATTTTTTACCTGTACAACAACCCTGTAAGGTAGGTTAGGTTGAGAGTCAGTGACTGGCCCAAAGTCACCTGGTAAGCTTCATGGCTGAGTGGGCACTAAAATCCGGATCTTGAGTCCAAGTCCAATACTCTAATCACCACAACACACTGGCGCACATACCTTTCTGAAAGCATTTCTGTCCAAAACCAAAGGAAATGAGAGCTTTTTCTCATATTCAAAGACTATCAGGGATGAAAATTGTAGGTATGCCCGAATGGAAATGTTGCCCACTTTATAGAGTCATGGTTAGAGAGCTGTTTATAGGTGTAACCATCCCCAGAGATATTGTATTTCCTGCTGGAAACTCTGGCTGTAGGGAACTCACCAGATCTTTTGGCTGATTTTGGCACTTCCTTGCATAGACAGACAGGGCCAGATCCACAGCCAGGTTTTGGGTTGGAGAGACTGAAGAAATCCGGCAACTGCTGTGTGCATTGGTATCATTACAACACAAGATATGCAACTTCTTAAACACACGCCCGGATATGGCATGAGCAGAGATTTCCAGAAGGGTTTGGATGTTGGCTGCCAAGGACAATAAGGCCAGAACACAACAAAAGACGGTGATCCGCAAAGCTATAATTTAGCTCTTTGCCTTCCCCAAGCTCTGCATTGCCTGCAGACATCTATCTTTAATGAAATAGGTAGGGAAGAAAGAATTCTAACCAATGACCAAGGTCAATCTTCCAGCCGAACCCATATGTCATTTCAGGAAGACCACAAACTTTCTTGCTAAAATGAGGTTAGCAGTTGATGCTGGCAGTTCTGATTTCAACAGGGCTATGAACCTGCCCTGGCTTTCAGTTAGAATGAGCCAGAACTCTAAAGGAGCTGTCCAATGTGCCAAACCCGATCCCCAAAATAGAATGGAAGCCCAGGATGGATTCACAGCCCCAGCAAAACCAGAGCCACCAGCTCTAGAGGCTAGGTCATGTGCATTTCGATGATCCAGTCTCTCTTCCTACATCCACGGTTCTCTCGCTTTTGCTAGTAAGCTGCTCTTCAGACCCTTCATTAGCTGTGAAAAGTGCATTTCTAGTTGTTGAGTCTGAATGTGGGCATGATACCCCTAGAGAGCTTTGGGAGAAAACCTCTCTCTGGGTGCCTCTACAAGAGCGATTTAAAGCTCTTTCAAGGCGCATTAAAATTTTTACCTCTACAAGAGCGGAGCGCAAATCGGGGGTCAAGGCTCTTTTTCTGTCCGATTATGCCCATTATCTAATGCGCATTAAATAGCTAGTTTTAATTTACCGCGGGAGTTGAAGCGCCTTATGACCATGTAAACAAGCAATTCTTCGCATTTAAACACTTTAAAGCGCGTTTCATACAACCGGTAATGCGCTTCACCGCCTCCCGTGTATAGGGATTAGGCGTAAAAGCGATTGCAAGAAGATGCGCATAATCAGACAACCGGGTGTCAAACCGAATTCTTGTAGAGGGGACCTCTCTCTCTCTCTCTCTCTCTCTCTCTCTCTCTCTCTCTCTCTCTCTGACATCTAGTGATTGTGCGATCAGGCTTTTCCAAAGCAAAGCAAAAGTGAGTCAGACCTCACCACCGGCAGCTTCATATGGTGAAAAATAATTATATGTCACTCAGTCAATAATAATAATAATAATAATAAATTTATTTCTTACCCACCTCTCTGTTTAGATTGAGGTGGGGAACAGCAGTAAATATAAAATATGATAAAATACATAAAACTGATTAAAAACATGGTGCAAATTATTAAAATAGCAATAAAACATCATAAAAACATCATAAAAACATTCTAAAATTCCACTGGATATGCCTGCCAGACTAGTCTTTTATACTGGTACAGGGCTATGAAAAAGTGAAATAAATTATTATTATTATTATTATTTTCATTTGATTTCTGATGTAGCTGCTCATCATTCATCATGCTGTGAAGCTAAATACTATTACTCTCCGTAGACTAGGGATTGGCACAATTTCCAGCCCAAGGAAGGCTGCCAGCTATTCCTCTCCATCACCTCACCACCCCTACACCATGGCCTTGAAACACAGGTGAGTAAAACCATGCAGGCTTCCTAGGCCTTGAATAGGAAAAGAAGGGGGAAATAGCAGGGAAATTCCATGGATGGCTTGTTTCCTGTTATAATCCAGAAGAAACGGAAGATGAGTGTGTGATAAGCCCATCTGAGTTCCTTTTCTGCTTTAAAGATAACAATATATTGTCAATTTGTAGTTGTTTTGATGTGCTTTCTCCAAAAATGTATGCATTTTGTGCACTTTTTACAAACTATATGTATTATTGCAGCTGATTTCCCCTAAGATAAGACATTCTTGTGCACACTTCTCTACAATAGATATGACGGCACATTTTTCTGCACCCTGTGCATTTTTTGTACACAGTTTTTATGTGCAAACTTCAGACAATGTTTAACTATATTCCGGTTTGTGTATGGGTTCAGGCAGTGCAAACATGATACATTCACATCAAAATGCAAACTGAACGAATTTCCCTCCCGTCCCTACCTAAAATCTTGCAGCCTGAGATTGAATCTAAGGCTTGAAAACTTTAGGAGATTGTGATGGAGAAATCACCTGCAGACTTCCCCAATCCTAGGGTGACCATATTTTGGAAACCAAAAAGGAGGACAACATGGCCGCCCCAAAGTGGGCGTGGCCACCCAAACATGTCCAGCCCCCAAGGGGTGTGTGCCCACCCAAACATGGCCGTGGACACATATCTGATTTCACAGCACACAATTAAGACAAACCTGTTCTACATAACATCTTAACATTAAAATCATTGAAATAAAGAACAAGTGAAACATTCAATGTATTTGAAATTAACTTCACTCACTCCTACATTTGTAGCTTTTGCTGTACTTTGAACCTTTTGCTATATTCTGTGTGATACATTCTCTCCTTCACTCAGATATCTTTTCTGACTGCAAATCCTTCACTGGATGACCATAGTCTCACCTTTCCTAACATTTAACACTCTTTCCCTATTATCTTTCTCATACCCATACTCACAGATTCAGCATACTGCTACCACTGAACAGGTGCAGAACTATGCACCCACCAGAGCCTGGCCTTGTGGATCATGCAACCAGCAGGTGCACTTCAGAAAGATGTTTTCAGAGCCTAGGAAATCCAGACTAGGCTGACCATCTGAAAAGGAGGACAGGGCTCCTGTAACTTTAACAGTTGTAGAGAAAAGGGAATTTCAGCCAGTGTTATTTGTATGCAATTAGTCCCTGGTGAAATTCCCTCTTCATCACAACAGTTAAAGGTGCAGGTACTATACTAGAGTGACCATATACAAAAGAAGGCAGGGCCCCTGCAACTTTAACAGTTGTGATGAAGAGGGAATTTCATCAGGAACTAATTGCATACAAATGACACTGGCTGAAATTCCCTTTTCTCTACAACTGTTAAAGTTACAGGAGCCCTGTCCTCCTTTTCATATGGTCAGCCTAATCCAGACATACTCAAACAATGTAGGCTGACCAGATAAAATCCAGGTCAGGGCTCCTGTAACTTTAACAGTTGTAGAGAAAAGGGAATTTCAGCCAATGTCATTTGTATGCAATTAGTCCCTGGTGAAATTCCGTCTTCATCACAACAGTTAAAGTTGCAGGCACTATACTAGAGTGTAGGCTGACCATATGAAAAGGAGGACAGGGCTCATGTAACTTTAACGGTTGTAGAGAAAAGGGAATTTCAGCGAGTGATATTTGTATGCAATTAGTTCCTGGTGAAATTCCCTCTTCATCACAACAGTTAAAGTTGCAGGCACTATACTAAAGTGACCATATACAAAAGAAGGCAGGGCCCCTGCAACTTTAACTGTTGTGATGAAGAGGGAATTTCACCAGGAACTAATTGCATACAAATGACACTGGCTGAAATTCCCTTTTCTCTACAACTGTTAAAGTTACATGAGCCCTGTCTTCCTTTTCATATGGTCAGCCTACTAGAGTGACCATATACAAAAGAAGGCAGGGCCCCTGCAACTTTAACTGTTGTGATGAAGAGGAAATTTCACCAGGAACTAATTGTATACAAATGACACTGGCTGAAATTCCCTTTTCTCTACAACTGTTAAAGTTACATGAGCCCTGACCTGGATTTTATCTGGTCACCCTATCAAACAAGCCCAAACAAGCCATCTTATGCACTCACATATTACCTTGCTCCTTAGTCCAGACATTGCTGCTCACATCCCTTTTTGGAAGCAAAACCACTTCTGTCCCCCTATCCCAGATAAGGGACCTGGGCCAGCTTGGAAAAAGCAACAGGTGAGGAAAGCCTCTGGCACTCCTTTGAACTTGACAGCAGCCAGTATACCTGCTCACCCCTTGCCAGAAGCCTCACAGTCTACAATGGCATAATGCAGTGTTTGGCTGCTGGGCGCCTCTACCTGCCCAGTCAGACACCAGCTTACAATGGTGTTGTTAAGCAATTTTGGATGCTGGATGTAATGGTCGTAGAGCCCCCTTTATATCTTAAAATGAATCATTTCAATTCCACATTGCACAACTGCTACATTTCTGATGCTAGAGCAGTAATAATAACTTCTGGTTTATCAGTGAGAAACTAATCTAAAAATGTGTTATTACACCTCAGGTTCATTAGCCACATAAACAAGCCAGAACAGAACAGATGCCCATTATCACAATGCTAGACAATAATCTTTCCCTCCTTTTATCCAAATGCCTCCTGAATTTACACTGCCTCAGTGTGCAGAGAACAGAAATCCCATTCAGGGATCCAAAGAAAACTGTCCAAAGAAACCTCAGAAATAAGTCCCATTGATTTCAATAAAGCTTACTCCCAGATAAATGAATATAGGATTGCAGCCTCTCCACATCTGTTGGAAAACATTGGCAATGTAAAATCCAAGCAATCTTTAGTATTAT
This sequence comes from Anniella stebbinsi, assembly GCA_029215795.1. Taxonomy (NCBI): domain Eukaryota; kingdom Metazoa; phylum Chordata; class Lepidosauria; order Squamata; family Anniellidae; genus Anniella; species Anniella stebbinsi. The sequence continues at coordinate 94,708,233 of JARDYH010000003.1, read as the reverse complement.
TCTTAATGGAAAGGTAGGTGGAAATAAAATAAATCCTTTACTAACTGTCTAGGAGGGAAGGGAACAGTGAAAATAACACTAGGAAATGGCATTTGTTTTCAATGAATGTTTACCGGTTTTGGTCTCTGGTCATTTTTGCATTTTATTTAAGAAACTATATCTTAAAAAGAAAGAAAAAAGAATACCATGACAAAGAGAGAGAGAGAGAGAGAAAGAGAGAGAGAGAGTTTATATAGGTAAGAAACTACCAAGGGTCATAGAGCCAAAATGCAAGTGGTGTGTATATTATGCACACTTATCTGACAAGGATAATGAGAGTCTTTAGCTTGTCTTGTGTGGATGAGCTTTTTGGCATCTTTGACATTTAATATTAGGGACAAGGCTTCACTATATAGGAAAACACTCTGTTCTGTCATCTTCTTTTTTTACTTTACATATAACTAAAAATGCTGAACGTGTATAGCTGTAATAATAATAATAATAAAAATGCTTATACTGTAACAGTAAACTGGGTGCTGTTTCCTCCTCTGGGGCATATATAGTATGAAGGTTTTAATTACAATTAAAAAACCAAAGGAGGAAAGCATCCAATTCAGGTTAAAAGAAGGGAGAAACAAGTTCTCAGGATGCAAAGGATTTATTGATAATCAATAATTATATCCAGAGAACCTGTTTCTCCCATCTTTTAACCTAACAAAATGTTTCAGTATCAAACACATTTTTTGGTTTTGGTTTTTGATTAGTTACATTCTGTTAATAATGGGTAAAATAGGGGTGCACTGAGTGAATAGATAAGTGAGTTACTGCTAGTTGCAGTGTTGGATTAGCTGGAGCACAATTAAAGTGATTAATGTGGTTCGATTTTTGTTTTTGAAGGGACTACAACCGATTAAAAACCTCTGTGCCAGCTTTTGCAATATGCGAGACGGAGCTAGGGAGTGGAATTAAATGAGATTTTTTGAGCAGGTCGATGGGGGTTGCAATCAAGGTGAATGAGAGAGATGGGGGTGACTATAGGAATAGGTAGCGATGCTGCTGCCTCATCCTCTCCTCCTCTTCTCCCAGTGTTGGTGAAAATATATTGAAAAATGGGGGTGGGGTGTATGAAGGAACACAAAGGTGGAAGGATGACAGATCAGGGGTGCATCACAAGATTCACTCCTCCTCTTCCTCCTCAAACAGCTGACCCCCGAGTATGACACAATCTTAACTGAACACTGTAGCCTTGCATCATGATGCTGTAGGTGCTGCTGCCACCTTGTCCCTTGTAGTTTCGCGCCAAATCCGCACGACGGGAGCATCAAGCCCAGGTGTGCACACCGCAGCTGTAAGCTCAGGGCCGGGCAAGGGCTTACAAGTACCGCCGCCACATACCTTCTTCTGATACTGGTCTGCCGCCGCTGCCAGTCGTTCTCCTCCTCCTCCTCCGCTTTTCCGCTGGACACCAGTGCTGCTCCTACTGGTTCCTCTTCAGTTGCTGTTGGTGCCGCTTCCTTCTTTTCTCTCCTCCTTTGCCTCCTTCACTTCCTCTGTCCACCTTCTTCTTCTTCTTCTTCTTCTTCTTCTTCTTCTTCTTCTTTTCCTCCTCCTCCTCCTCCTCCGTCTGTCCTATCCTCCTCCTCTTCCATCTGACTTCCTCCATCTGTCTTCGTCTTCTTCTTCTTCTTCTTCTTCGCCGCCGCCGCCGCCGCCGCCGCTGCTCTCATCGCAGTAGCCCGGGCCCTGCTGCTGCTTCTGTTCTAAAAAGCCCCTGATCGGCCCGGGGAAGGGGCTAGAATGACGCGTACCCGGAAGTGTGGGCGCGCGCCGCTCTGGCCTCTTCCCTGGCCGATCCAGGCGTTGTTCTTGGCCAGCGCAATCGCGCTAGCCAAGAACAAGGCCCGGATGTCGGAGGGGAGGAGGCTGGAACGACGCGCACCCGGAAGTGCGGGTGTGCGTCGTTCCAGCCTCTTCCCCGGCCGATCTGGGCCTTGTTCTTGGCCAGCGCAATCGCGCTAGCCAAGAACAAGGCCCGGATGTCAGAGGGGAGGAGGCTGGAACGACACGCACCCGGAAGTGTGGGTGTGCGTCGTTCCAGCCTCTTCCCCGGCCGATCTGGGCCTTGTTCTTGGCCAGCGCAATCGCGCTAGCCAAGAACAAGGCCAGGATGTCGGAGGGGAGGAGGCTGGAACGACGCGCACCCGGAAGTGTGGGTGTGCGTCGTTCCAGCCTCTTCCCCGGCCGATCTGGGCCTTGTTCTTGGCCAGCGCAATCGCGCTAGCCAAGAACAAGGCCAGGATGTCGGAGGGGAGGAGGCTGGAACGACGCGCACCCGGAAGTGTGGGTGTGCGTCGTTCCAGCCTCTTCCCCGGCCGATCTGGGCCTTGTTCTTGGCCAGCGCAATCGCGCTAGCCAAGAACAAGGCCAGGATGTCGGAGGGGAGGAGGCTGGAACGACGCGCACCCGGAAGTGTGGGTGTGCGTCGTTCCAGCCTCTTCCCCGGCCGATCTGGGCCTTGTTCTTGGCCAGCGCAATCGCGCTAGCCAAGAACAAGGCCCGGATGTCGGAGGGGAGGAGGCTGGAACGACGCGCACCCGGAAGTGTGGGTGTGCGTCGTTCCAGCCTCTTCCCCGGCCGATCTGGGCCTTGTTCTTGGCCAGCGCAATCGCGCTAGCCAAGAACAAGGCCCGGATGTCGGAGGGGAGGAGGCTGGAACGACGCGCACCCGGAAGTGTGGGTGTGCGTCGTTCCAGCCTCTTCCCCGGCCGATCTGGGCCTTGTTCTTGGCCAGCGCAATCGCGCTAGCCAAGATCAAGGCCGGGATGGCACGGGAGAGGCCCAATTTTCCGGACTTTGGGGGATATATTGAAATTTCCCCCCCGGACTCAAATTTGGCCCCCTTTTCCGGGCATGTCCGGGGGGATCCGGACGTCTGGTCACCCTACCCAATCCCTCTTGTCCCAGAATCCTAGAATAGTAGAGTTGGAAGGGGCCTATAAGGCCATCGAGTCCAACCCCCTGCTCACTGCAGGAATCTTAAAGCATGTCTGTATGTAGACTATGGGATGTCACTTAGCAACCATGACCTCAGTGGTTGGCACTGATTGGAGCCTAGACTATTTTGCAGTGCTAAAGCTTTTTCTCTACCTAGTTAACAGCCAGGCCTCTCTTATCCAGCATACGTCAGTGCTGATGACTATCCAAATATGATTCTATAGAAAGTTCCTTTCTTTCCTGGTGCACATACCAAATAAGGATCTGAACACAGCAATCAGCAAGATAAAACATGGCTCTTTGTTCCAAATCACAGACATTTGCTCTTCTTTCATTAAATCCAAGAAGGGTAGTTTGTGGTTAGCTCTCGGAAGAGAGTTAGCCTAGAGGTGGTAAGAGCCGCAGACCTTTAACCTTTCCCTGTGACAAAGGGACTCATTTTCCTGCCAATGCATCTGCATAGACAGGCATACATGATTTTCAGAATTAAATGAGTTCGTTCACTAAAACAAAGGGATACACAAAAGTTTGTTCCTGTTTGGGGGGAGGATGGGGAAATACTTTCTTCTTGTTGCTCCACTGGAAGAAGGGGACACCAACTTCCTACTTGGGGAAATAACTCCAATCCATCTTCATTTTCATGAAATAACTTACAGACGTGTCCTCCCCATCAGAAACATGAATAAAATAAAAAGTCATGTTTGAAAATCAGCCAATATTTCTAATATGAAAAAGAGGCCATGTTAAAAGTTATAGACCTTAATAATTAACATGTGAATTTACATCAAGATTGCTTTCTTGCTATATTTGAAGAAATGGCATTGTCTATGCAGATGTTAGGAAAGAGTCATGTTTAGGCTGAAGGGTGTAACTCCTCTGGGGATGGCAAAGCAAGGAAAGCTGGTTTTGGCCAGGTACTGATGATAATGAATAATAATAAATAATAATGAATAATAATAATAATAATAATTCTATATCCTACTCCTTTACTAAAAAATACCCAGAACACTACACCATAATTATATCACATAAGGCACATAATATGATATATTGTGTAATGTATAATTGTATAAATAATACAATAAACAACTGAGGACAAAACAAAAAACTTAGCAGCAAGGATAAGAGAAATTACACATCAACATTGGCATCAATAAAACATGAAGTATCTGTCAAAATGAAACTGTTTTCCATTCACAAAGAGGGAGTTGCAAGAATTTTAATTAGGAGGACATTCTGGAATATCAGGAGTTGCTGGGACTTGAACTGGGATCCTTTGGGTTTGCATGTAGCTACTTTGTATGATGAGTCACTAAACATGAAGTGGTAACATTGGCATAGGCAGTTTAATATCTTCAGGCCCTGGACTGACTCTGCCAACCCAGGGTGGCTACTGAGTCCTGCTGGACATTTAAGCCTTATTTGAACAATAGGATTTTATTTATTTATTTATTCACTAGCTGATATACCCAGCATTGCTTGGGCCCCCAAAATAAATGTCTGTGAGGTAATCATCTTAATGTAGTAGGCCAGTACTAGGCCTGTGAATTACCTTTTAATCAAATTACATTTGTTTCTCTTTTTCCTCGCTCACCCTCACAACAACCCTGCAAGGTAGGCTGATGCTAGGCCTGTGAGGTAACTTTAAAACAAATTAAATTTGTTTCTTTTCTCTCACACACACACACCTGATGCAGGGTCAGGACCGCCTTAAAGCCACCGCCATTATTTTCTTTGTCCCCACAGAAAACGAAAAGTACAACTCCAGGCATGCCTCTCACCATGGTGCCTGACGTGCACAATGGGAGTCCTTCCGCTGAGACTCAAGGGAAGGGAAGTCTGGCTGAGCCAGTCCACACTGCACTGTGTAATCGGTGCCCACAGGTAGGCTGTAAGGGAGCTGGCCTGTTGACTGATTGATGGCTAGCTTGGTTGTCATTGGCAATGGGTCCAGAGCTGCATCCTCCTTCCCTCCTGCTCTTGATGGGGCTTAGCGACTGAGGCAGCTGGCCCCAGGCACTCTCCCTTCAGGCCCAGGAGGGCAAACCACTACCAGATGATGGCTGCCAAAGCCTGATAAGTCTTCCCTCCTGCCCAAGGCATGCTGAGAGTTGTAAGCATAAGCCTAGGTCCCTGAACAATGTGTTAGACTTTGAACACCATCTGAGGTGTAATAGGAGACAACTGGGGAGTGGTCCTTCTTAGTTGTGGCACCCTGCTTAGGGATTTCCTTTTCCCAAGCAGGCTGGCTTAGGCACTGCATTAATGACTTTCCAGTGCCAAGTGATTTTTTTTAAAATTTTCCAATGCCTTTTATCTTGATGATTTTTTTTCTGCTGAGTGTGTCTGTGTGTGTGTCCTAACTAAACCACAGCATTCTAAAACAGATGCAGGAATTACTGAATAAACATTTTTATGTAAAAGCCTGACTATACCATTGAAACAGAAGTGTGAATGGAGGAATGACTGATAACTGAGGCTAGAATGGAATGGTGGGTGGGATTAGTGGCAGTTGGAGAAAGTCAGGTAGAAGAACAAAGACAATGAGTTAGGATTGAGAGATAGTGACCTCCCTGGCTTGCACATAGTGATCTGGCTTAATAACCCATGCTTTATCTAAAATTGGCCACTCTACATGCCAGTACTACACCTCCCAGCATGCCTTTCACAGCCCACAGGTGCTTGAGTCTTCTGAGAAGTGCTTCCCTCCTCTTGTTGATGCTGCTGCTCATCAATAGAGCATCAAGGAGTAGCATCACCAAGAAAGGGAGGTAAGCGGCTGTCAGTAGACGTACCCAGCTCCAGCCAAGTTCTGCTGGGACTGACTCAGCCCACACTTCTTGTTCACCAGGTGCTCCATCAGGAGCCTGTACAGAAGGGCCAGGGCTGGGCTGGGCACTTGCCCCTTCATTGGACCTGTTTCTGGGCATGCACAGAGTCCTTCCCCTCCCTCCCTCTTAAGAGTGAAGGCTGTGCACAAACTTTCCCCAGATTCTCAGAGCCTATCTACACACTCAGGATAAAACACTTAGAAAATGTTTTGAAAACTGTATATGGAGTGTGTCCTAGGCCCCAACAGTTCTCAAAAGTGTTATAAACCATTTTAAAGCATTTTAAAGCAGTAGTGTAGATAGGCTCTCAGAAAACAGCAATATCAGGATAGGATGCCTTTGAGCACGTTCAGAGTTTGGCCTCTCAAAGTCACGCTGTTGTATCTAGTGATGATTTTAAAATCATGCATGCCAGGTGGGTGGAGGCACTGCAAATGGATGCAGCCCATTTACATGGGTTGTTTCCTTTTATGTGGAATTGGGTTGACTACTCGAGACTGACCTTAGGAGTCTGGCTTGTGAAAGGCATGCAGCAGCCACCTGTCTGTGCACTCACAATGGCCATCAAAGGCCGGTAAGTCTGGCCTCCCATCCAAGGCATGCTGGGAGTTCCACCCAAGGCATGCTCGGAGTTGTAGGCATAATCCTAGAGTTTTTTTTATTAAATTCTTAAAAAATATTTTAAACCCCAACATTTGGTGGTTTTAGATTTTTCTAGTACATTGTGCAACCAGACCTATCAGCATGCTAAATTTCAAGTTTCTAACTCATCTGGAAGTGGGTAAACATTTCCGGACATACATTGCACAGACATACTTTCCACTTTATAGGTAGAGAAGATTCATTCATTCATTTATTTAAATCATTTCTATCTTGCTTTTCATTAAAAAAAACTTATTGCTTTCTGGTGTGTATCCTTTGGTGGTCCTGTGATCCTGACTTCTGATTTGCTCCTCAATCCTGCCTCTGAGTTTTTCCTTGGGTTCTGACATGCTCTTCCAACTAGAGTACTGTCTTAATCCCACAATTCCTGTTTCCTAGTTCCAGGCTCACATCAGACAGGTGCTCACAGCTCAAAATCACAGCCCAGCCACAGAAAAGGCCTTGTCTCACCAAACCTCACAAGATGGCACCAACATGGCTGAAAACCAATCAGGATGTAGAACCTCAAAGCCCTGGCCTTCATGTTAAGAGGAGAATTGTATGGGGGAGGCGTCTGCAAAAGACTTCTGTGGGAGGACTGATTGGCTGAATGAATTCTGAATGAGTTCCTATAAACAGTGAGCCAGAATTTGCAGGAAGACTACAGCTCTTTAGAACAGGATCACTTAGAGGCAATAAAGAGCAAACAATTCCAAGAGAATCTCATTAGGGCTATGCACAGACACACACACCCCAGTTCACCTCAGATTCGGAGCTTCCAAATCAGTGCTGATTCAACTCAGGGCAATTCAGAATTGCCCTGTCCCACTTTGGATTCAGTTCCAAATCTGAAGTGAGGGCAGCTGTTGCAGGAAAGCTGGGTGCAAGGCCAACCACAGGACTCCCCTCCCACTTGCCCCCCAAATCTGGCAAACTGCTGCCTGGCACACGTGGGACTTACCTGAATCCATTTCCAGCGGTTGTATTTTACAACAGTTTATAACAGTAGATTTATGGCAGGCCAGAGCAGCTCTCCTAGAAGATGGGTGGCTTGCCAGCATGTGTGAAAGCTTCGGGCACATCCCACGGGCAGGTGGGGAGCAGCAGCTGGCCATTGGGCCAAATTGGCCCAAAGAGCTTTGCCTCCTGCGATCTGAAGTGGCCCAATTCAGTCCTGAACCTGATTCAGCCCACTTCAACTTGGATTCAGAGTTCAGGACCGAGGCAAAGCACACCTCCAAATTTTATAGTGTTCTCAGAAGGAAGGAAAAGCAAACAAACCTATTTCATGCATTATTCACAATACCTGCCCTCCCTTGTTCTTTTCTAAATATATTTGTTATTTATAATCATGCATTTTCATTAGCTTGGAGAGTGATAACACTGTTTAGCAGTCTGTACCTCTCAATTTAGGATATTTCAGGCGGAGGCATGACATTAAATTAAAAACCAGGCCCTCTTCTCCCATTTGCTTTTATTTTGAGGAGGAAGATTGGAGGTTTCCTATATGGACCTGATAAAACAGGGATTTCAAATAGTTTTTCCCTTGCCGAGTTGTTACAAATGGGTGTATTTACACTCATTGATACAAAATGTATTCTTTAGAATTGCATTAGTTAAAATTGTGTTTGCTGTCACCCAGCACTGCACAATTAATCAGTCTCATAGAGTTACTGATGGGTTTTTGATTATAGATGGGATTATAGATGAGCCCATCTATAATCCACATCAAAAATTTTGGCAGATGTTTACCAGACACAAGACCTGGCATCCAATGTAGGTTTGGGCTTTAGCAGCTGTAACTGAGCTGATGGCTGCCATTTAATTTTTCCCAGTACTCCCATCAGTAGAGGCTTCCATGTTTTCCACACAATGTTCCAGATCAGCTCAACAGTCAGGATATTGAGGAAAAACAAAATGGTGGACACTGGAGGGTTTCTTGCCAGAGGAATTCTGCCACTTCTTACAGCCATCAAAACAAGAGGCACTTATTGGGTTTTGCTCCCATAGGCGGAGGGCCACTGGAGTGCATATTTATTTATTTGATTATTTTTTTATTTTTTTATTTATTCATTTATGCTTTTATATCCCACCTTTCTTCCATTGTGGAACTGAAGGTTGCAAAGAGAAGTGAAATTCTTGTACATTCTCCAACAAAATAATCCAAATTCAAGTTTAGCTACAGATAAGATCAGGTCCCCAGGCTCAGTCACGTGGCACAATCTTTGATATCTGCCAGAGCCCAGAGGTCTAAGACAGTCTCTTAGTACTTTCTTACAATGCCCAGTAAAGTAATTTATGCACCCATGCAAATCATCACCTGACATTGCAATCAACAAGTGATTATCCTCTATAATGTGGACCAGCCTATCATACTTTACATTTGCTTTGGTGCTTTGTCAAATTGTTAAAGGAGACCGCATGACAATTTTATATATATATATATATATATATATATATATATGTGTGTGTGTGTGTGTGTGTGTGTGTATGTGTATACACACACACACATGATAAAATGCATTTAGAGCATACATGAATGATACATTTGAGAGATATAAGTGAACTGTTAATCATTTAACATAAATGAATCAACCCAACATCTGCACATCGTTGGGCAAATGCTGGGCCCTTTGGGCTGATACTGGCATCCTGCATCTTTTTTAATGCTGGTAACGCTCAGCCTGGTGCTCTAAAGAGAAGTGTTGAGCAAGGCTGTAGCCGCTGTCATCTATATTTCCCCAGAATGCTTCTGGGTCCAAATATAGGGAGGCTAAGAAGCATTCTGGGGAAATGAACATGGTGGCGTCCAGAGCCTTCCCTGGTGGATGCAGTGCTGGCAGAAGGCAGTTTGCTCAGAATCCCCTGAAAAGTGATGCTAGCCCTGAATGAAATGATAGATGATCCAGTGTGGTCCAACTGACAGAAGGTTGGGGTTGAATGAGAAAAAAAAAACAGGTCTAAATGCCAATCTAAATAGAAAGCATGCGGCAAAATCTGTCATTATTTGTGATTGCTTGAAGTCTAAAATTTGTTCCGTTTACAAGTTTAAGAGAAGGATTTGTCAATGTAACTCTCTGCCAGCTCAGCAAAACTGAAATTGGCACTCATAAGAAAAGCGGATTTGGGATACTGACAGTAAAGAAAACCATTCCATGTCCTTCAATAGAAGTTGACAGCAGTTACCAGTTACTCTTATAAACCACAATGGCATTTGGCTCTCTCTCTCCTGACTCTGCAGAACCGATGAGGGTGATTAAAAAATAAATCAAACCCTTACTTTGCCATTCAAATCAGTGGACCTGATGCCAAGCACAATGGTTAGAAACTGCGTGAAAAATGAAGTTAGGAAGTGCAGCCACTTAGGAATAGCTGGATGACTATTAGGTCGAGGAAACAGGGTGCTCTCCTGCTGCTGCATTTTATTCAGCTTAATGCCTGTTCAAGAGCCTGAAGCTAATTATTTTCCTTGCCTGCCATTCTGACCATGTCTTATCCTTTTCACCTCATTCAACATCCTTTCTATGACCTCCCTCCTAATGCACAATTTCAAGCTCCTTCTGCAAAATCTATACAATCCTTCCCCAAACTGGTGTCTTCCAAATCCTTCCCCAAACAAGTGTCTTCCAGATGTGTTGGACTACAACTTCCAGCATCTGGTGAGCCCCAGGTTGGAGAAGGCTGATCTACACCAAGAACACTAATTTCTCCAAGGAAAACTGTCTGGAGGCCTCAGTAAGACCATGGAGAAATGTTGTAAGAACTCCCAACTTTGCAGCAACTGCGGCACAATGAAAGTCCTTGATAGCCATCCTTAGAGAAGGAAAGAAACTACATTGGTGGAAACAGTGGTTTCGAAGCAGGCCTGCCTAGCTTGAGAGGCACCAGCTTCAATACAGCCCCTCCTGTTGCATATGATGCCCATCAGCAGATAACATTTCTGGGAAATCCTCTTCAGAAATTTTATTTTTGGACTCTCACAATTGGTTGGAAGACAACAGCCACCATTGCTCACCCTTGAGCCCTCACCAACTCCTCCACCTGCAAATCGGGTGGGGAATTTCAGGTGCAATTGTAGATCCAGACAAATATTAACATTGTTGAGAGAAGCAATGGGCTTGCCCCCCCTGTTCCTACCATTCTTCCTTTCTTGATGAATCACAGAGTTGGAAAGGGCCATTGAGGTTGTTGAGTCCAGCGCTCTGCTCTGTACTGGGGTCGGACTCTTCCACCAGTATAAACTAACAACATAGTGTTGGATCCAAATCCTTTGTTCTGCCAGTGAAACAACAGGGATTGCAGAATGGGACTGTGTGTTGTCTTGCTTCCCCTACAGCCACTTTCCAAATCAGTTCCAAGGGATGAGGGACCTCCAGAGCAAATGTGGAGGGTGCAGAAGGGGCTATAGGGGAAGGGAAGAGGATGCTGAAATTCTGTTACAACAGTGGTGTCCCTTTGGTGGTGGAACAAAGGATCTGGCTCCAACCCATTGTTTCTTTTTTTTCCGTATCAACTGAGCAGAAATTTATGAGGAGAGGGTTTTCTGAGGCATTTTTGGGAAATTTTCATTTTTGTCTATCACCCAAATGGTTGGAGATATTCTGCCTTGCCTCGCTGTGGAGAATATTTGGCAAAACACATCACCACCCCTCACATTTTACCACATTCAAACAGAACGTAAAAACATTTTTTTTACTTAGCCTCTGCTACAGCTGAGCTGAATTTTCTCAGAAGACAGTGTTCTGTGAAGATTTCTAAGATTTCCTCCCCTTACTTTCCCCCCTAGAAAAAGAAAGCCTCTTTACTAAATTTTCTCCAAATATATATGGTACAGAACATTTGGATATATATATATTCTGGTGGTGATCACCATTCCTCTCTGCTCCCCAACACACACACACACACACACACACAGAGTGAATTGTGCTAGGTCGTCAAGGAATTCTGGAGGACGCAAAATGGACACCAGGATGCCAACACAGTTGGTGCTGCAATCACTTGCAAAGGCAACCCCCCCACCACAACCCTTTAAGACTTCCCTGTCTGCAAGACTTCAGAGCTACACACACTCAACCTCTGTGCTATGCTTAGGTTCTTGGGCAAGTTATTTTCCTTTTAGTCTCAGTTTACCTTCTGGTACATGAGTATTTTATGACTATCCATGCCCACCATGGCAAACGCTCTTCCATGGCAACCATTTTGTGTGAACACCCAGAACACTCTCAAATTTGCAAATGTGCCCACCAACCCAAAGAGGTTGGAGACCATATCTTTAGGGAAAAGATGAAGAAGCTGTGCTACCACCATTGCTAATGGTGAAACTTACCCCTGATAAACTGTTTAAGAGTTTCTCCTCCCCTCGGAGAAATGTGGTGAAATGGTCATCCACGTATATCTTTGGCCACAAATAGGGTGGAAAATTTTGAGAGGCCACTTACACATAGTTCTATGAGACATTGCTGGTGGTAGGCTTCATTTGGCTTAACTGACCATTCATTGTTCAAGCCTGCTCTGAAAAGCCTCATCTACAGCCACGGATGTAAGAAATTTGGTTCTAAATTCATAGTTTTACTACTGTAGTTAAGAATCGGGTATGTTAACTCAGACAGACACAAAGATGCAACTTTTGTGAGGAATCCTGACCATCAGCGAAAAACAAGGAGGCAAGGAGTTAGCATGGACTCACTTGTTAGCATGCCGATGGCAGTCTTTGCACTATTGAAAATCCAAGAAGAAAGGGTGCTAATAAAAGCTGCCTGTTCCCTTGATTTGACCTTTATTGGCCTAAAAAAAAATAGCTAAGTAATTAGATGAAACCCTAAGCTGGCAGTGTTTTGATAATTTGCAAGGATATCAGATGAACATTTTGAGTGGTGTTTTAAGAATTCCTTAAAAGGTTTCACGTCATTTCTTATCAAACCGTGTAAGATATTTGCAATGAAACTCAAAACGTAGTGGGAGGAACAACTGTGTGCGTGTTAATACCAGAAAAGCTTTGCTAGGTTTGTCCAAAAATTATCTAATCCTCCCTTGCGCAGAGCCAGGCAGGGCAACAACCAGGATTTTCTGGAAGCAGAGGAAATGGGAAGATCTCCAGAACTACTCATGCTTTATACAGAGAACCCCTTCCCATTACAGAAGCAACAAATGGAAATAAGCCCGGCACTTGGGCTTTACATTTTCTGGAAAATGCAATAGATGGACATGAGAATTTTTCAACCTCCTTTCTTTTCTCTGAGCTTTTACACATACTTTACCCAAACTGGGCCTGGTGAAGTTCACTGGTTGAGCAAGGATTTGCATTCAAGTCTCCCAGTCAACGCCCAGCACTTTCCACTGTATTACACCATTTTTGTTTTTGTTTTAAATCATGCCAGAATCAAACCTGTGTCTCAAGAGTGCTGCAGTCCAGGCTTTTAAGCATTCACCCATGAAGCCCTAAGGTAATAAATCACATGCTAACTTTGCAAATGTCAAAAGACATTTGAATTCATCCTACACGCAATGGCCTCTTAGAGCAGGACTCTTAGCCAGTTTTTGAACAAACGCAAACATTGACTATGCTTGTATGGAACTTTGTGCTACGTATTGGCAGGAAAATCGATGCAATGTTCGTCAGGTCCAGGAAAAACAATGCTCATAGCTGCTCCCCTCAGCACAAATATGTTTGCCATTCAGTTATGAGCACATGAAGGGAAACACAATCTATATTCCATATAGATTCCTAACGGAACAGCCTGCCTGCTGCACTGCAAATGGAACTGGAATCAGGAGTCAAAAATAACATAACACAAGTGAATCTGCAGCCAAAAGGGAGAGACTTGGAGACAAAGAGACACATTAGATCTAATATCCCAAATATGAGGAAGTACTTGAAAAATCAGTGTTTGCCTTAGACGTTTGAACATAGGGATGGGCAGATCTATGTAGTCCAATTCTGAGTTCCTTTTTCCCACCTGCAAGTTCATTCTTTGCTGATTCTGGGCAGATGGGCGCATAGGTTTTATGGGGAGGGGTTCTACCTTTTTGTGTATTTTTTTTTTTAAAATGAGCATTTTAAACGTGTATGGATCCAATTATTGAGTAAAGTATGTTTGCATGCAATTTGAAATGTACACATCAGGTTGCAAGAAGGAAATAATTTTCTGAGCCCATATGAATGTGGGAATGCAGTTACAGCCTTTGCTTTTGTTCAGGGTCTTGCACTCTTGCACAAGACTGCCTGTCTTCTATTTAGCCAAGTATACACATATCCCCCTCTTTTCCACGTCCTCCACTTTGGTGCTTCTCTTGCTTGTGAACATCTTTTTTTTGAAATAATAATAATAATACTGCTTCATATCACACCCATCTCCAAAGCACCTTCTCTTCTGCAGCTGCCAGCTCTGTCTCCAAAAGTCAGATGTCCATCAGGATTACTAACCCGTGAGCAGGATCGCCAAAAAAATATGCAAAATTCCTTGCAGAACTGTACAATAGAGGCGAAATTTGTGCAAATCCCATGGCAAAGCAGCAAAGCTATGTGGAATTGCACAAATTTCATGGCAGGGCAGTAAAACAGAGGTGGAAATTGTGCAAAATTCATAGCAGAGCAGTAAAACGCAGATGAACTTTGCACAAAATTCATAGCAGCAGTCATTTGCTCCTGTGCACTTGTGCAGGAGCAATATATATATATATATATATATATATATATATAGTGAAGACAATTCAGGACACACTTTGGGGTCCTTTCTTCATGATTCTCATACTCAAAAAGTCCATCCTGAGGCTGAGAAGGGCTGAGGGTAAATGGCCGCAGCACTAGCAACATCATGTGAAGTGGCAGGGTTTTATTTTTGTTTTTTTTGCTGCTCTTGCTGTTCTGTCTGGCCATTCCTGACAAATCCATGAAACTATTGCCCTGCCAAGTTCAGACGTCACACCAAATCACCTTGAGAACAAGCCACCCTAAACAATCCTACTACATGCCATGGTTTTATCAGGGTGGCTCGTTTATGCAAAACCACCCATGACAGGAAAACCTCTCCAGGTTTAGACATCACGCAAAGACCCCCTGACACCACCCACAATGACAACCCACCATGACTTAGGAAGATGTGCAAACCCGGTTACAGTATATTTGGGTCTGTGTCCGTTTCTGGACGGTCCAGATAGAGGAAACACACACACACAGTGGAATGGATTCCTTACATAGACAGCCCTGAAGTGAATCTCAATTTCTTTCTTAAACAACATACAAGTGATAATAACTGGAACAGTAAAATAGCACTATCACTGGAAGCAACTGCACCATATTGCTTCATGGGGCCAGCTTTGCTTTGTTTTGAAACCTCCAAAGGAGAAAGTACGAAACACCCCACTATTGAATGGGTTACTATTCTATATGAATCATGAAAGCTTCCTAGAATAGCCCCCACCAGAAGATGACTCTCCTGTGGGGACAGAGTGCTGACCTTGGACGGAGGAGACTGGCCTCGTGCCCTCCACTGGGGGAGGGCACATGGGGCCTTTAAGGATGGAACTCTCTTGCAACATAAAGAACTAAGACTGAGTCTTCCTCCAAACCCCAAGAACTTGGTTGGAAAGAGATGCATACCCAGCTTTTGTACTGCTCTTCCTCAGGGAACCAAGTGCACTTTCTTTTCAATAGGTTCTTACTTGAGCTTGTCCAGATGCTTTGAGGAATGTTCCTGGCCCTCGGATCCTCCTCTATGTAGGACACTTAAGCCAGAGTGGAGGTTCATGGGGAAGGATGGGTGACCAAAATGGTGGGTTGCTGGGAATGGAAAGCTATAGCTCCGGGTGGAGCTCCACCCAGGTCTTGTGACCCCTGGGTCTAGCTGTCATCTCTTTCTGACCTCCCAGTTGAGGTTAAACTCCAAGCCCTGTAGGTAGGGGGACTAACAACCTGGTATGACTTCCCCCAACCCTCCTTCCTTCTGTGTACCACTTTGCTGCTTCCTGCCTTCTTGCTTCTGCTTCTCTTTCTTGGTCTCTCCTTCCTCCTTCTCTCCACATCCAAAAATGCCCGACTCCGTTCCTCTGTCTCTGTTCTTGCTGACTTTGTCCATACACCCTCACTCCTGTCTTTCTGCTGAAGCCATTTCTAGCTCCGCCCCTCTCCTCTGACCAACTGCAACTGCAATCTTTGTAGGGTGACTTCCTTGTGTAGTCCAGAGCTGCTTTGCTCTGCTTGCACCTGATCTCTGTAGCACCCTAGAGGGTGGATTATATGGGTCATGTTAATGGTTCGTCCTTGGGAGGAGGGAAGGGATTGTACATGGTGGATGTTCCAGTTCAGTAAGGCTTGAGTCCTATGCACACTTTTCTGGGAGCAAACTCCTTGAACTAAGTGGAACTTACTTCTGAGTAGACAAGTTTAGGATCAGATTGCCCAGGTAGTTGCTCCATGAGAGTCAGTGGCTGAATTCGGACAACACGATAGTCAATGGTGGGGTAATAATCAACTTTACAGTTGTTCATCTAGGGGTACTCCCCACACAACATGGTAATAAATAATCAACTGTGGTGTGGATTAGGATCAGCGCTGAGTTGACTATGACAGCATTCGGATGACATGATAGTCAATACAACTGACGATTGTTCCTCCCCCCCCCCCCCAGTTGCTTATTGTGTCATCCGAATTCAGCCAATGTGTTGTAGTGGTTAGAGTGTTGGACTGGGACTCAGGAGATCCACTCAGCTATGAAGCTCACTGGATGACTTTGGGCCAATCCCTGACTCTCAACCTAACCTACCTCACAGGGTTGATGTGAGGATAAAATTGAGAGGAGGAGGAGGAACATGGAATACACTTTGGGTTTCTTACAAGAGGAAAAGAAGTGGGATATAAATGTAATAATAAATAAATAAATTTGGAATAAAATCCCACTGAGCTAACTTTCAAGGACAGCAGCCTAAAATATCTATATTCTTAAGTTAACCGAGCTCTACATAAACATAAGCAATTTAGCTGCCTGATAAAACACAAATTCTATCCTGAAAGTGTGCATACTTTTCCAATCAAAAGAAATGGTCTAATGAAGACACGAGTCCTTTTGTATTTCTTAGTGGTCATCAACTGAGAAAGTGATCATCCATTATTTAGTTATGCTATCTCCTGGATTTTCACTTGATCAATGATTTTATGTTTCTTTTAGAAAGCATTTGGGAATCCAAAGAAGATGAATGCGAACTGCAACAAAACGCTGCAGCGTGGAATGCTCCTGTTTAGTCTAGCCAGTCAGCCATGCCTTTTTTCAGGATATGCCATTGCATACTCATTCCTTTCCAGTTTTCTGCCATGGCAGCTGGTGACACCAATGTCAGTGGGGTGGTGAATCCACTGGACCCTCTGGCCCAAATAGTTTCAGCACCTTGGATAGTTTCTTCAGAGCTCTGACTGCTTCTGACTGAAACCTGGAGTGGATTCACTGCACCTCTGACATTGGAGGCCCCACTGGCTTTCCATTGTCTTCCACCCTCCACCCCCTACCCATCCTCATTGGGTCCCTCCCTTTCAAGCCCCCCCCAAGTTTTCTTGCACTTCCGCAAACCTTGAGGTTTCCTGGAGCCTGAGGATACCTCCCTTCTGTGCAGGTTTTGTCTACACACATGAAAATACAAGAATAATTATCAGGAAATTTCCACACAGATTACTTGCTTTATAGGTAAACAATTTCTAACTTTCTCTGAAATGGCTCGTGATGGTTGCTGTTGGATGGGATTCACAGGAACATGTAGAGGGTTATATTCATCCACTGTTGCTACATTAACAGCTTGATAGGATGCCAAAAGAACAAAATTATCTCTTTTTTAAAAAAATCTCCCCACCCGCCCCCCCCCAAAAAACATCTGAAGAGCAAGGTAATATACACCCCAATTTGAACACCATATTAAGTCCATTGGGGTGGGGTGGGGTGGTACGTATCTTTGAACAGAAAACAACAACAATGCTCATCAGGAAACTGCCCATGGAGATAAGAGAGGGGAAGATTTAGAAGGATTCTGTTTCAATAGATTAAGGGACTTGATGAAAGCTATAAAGCAAGGGTCAAAAACCTGGTGAGAGGTGTCACTTGGATAAGGAGGTAATTCCAAGTTTCCATTTTGATCAGTTTTAGTGCCTGTCGAAGTGGAAGTTAAGAACACTGCAACACAGTTTCAGAATGATAGCACACAGCTGACATTTGCCCTTGGTGCTTCAGGAGGCCTTAGCCTATCCCATGACAAGAGCCACATGGTATTTGCAGTGGTCTTGCTTAGAAGAGCTCTTTTAATAGCTCCTGAGCATATGTTCAACAATAAGAAGATTGCAGGCTCTTTGTCTTTTGCTTAGATTCGCAGGTCAACCCCCCGAAGACCACAAGTCTTCTGCAGGTTAATTTGGAAGTGAGTTCTCTTGATTTTGGTGGGACTCATTTCTTATGGGCCGCATGATGCTCCCTTTGTGGTATGGAAACTTCTGCATGAAGTCTTCTCATAGGAAACCTCAGAAGCCCTGAGCCCATGACACAGCCTTCCCAAGCCAGCATTCCTCCTGTTTCCAAGAAGGGAGACAATGGTGTGGGACGGAGCCAAGCTGAAGGTTCTTATTACATGATGTGGAGCTTCTGACATTGCCTTTGTGACATGGAAAGGTTAAGGAGGCAGTAATCCCTGCTTGCAGCTCCCACTTCCCTGTGGTGTTGTGACCAGGGATGGAGCCTAAAGTGCAGTAAGGAAATGCCCTGATCTGTTGACAGGCCAGGCATCAGCATAAGTCTCTTGCTAGTCCAGTGGCTCAATGCAACCTACCAATCCCAGGGACTGATGTTCTGCACTCCATTCTTTTCTGCACCTGAGCAGGGCAGGCCAGGATGCAGCCCCAAGTACTGTTCATGCATATAACCAAGAAGATCCATTGGGTGAGATCAGATGTTCCTCTCCCCAGCATATCATCCCTGTGGGGATGCTCTATGTAGAGGGATGACAAAGATCCACACTGGCTCATAGTTGGGTGCTTTTAGCGATGCATGAGAAATTTGTGCAAACTGGGCCCTGAAATGGTCTTCCACCAGTACTGCTCTTGGCTGAAACTCTCTCTGTCAAAATAAGAGCAAATCAACTGAAGCAGAGAACAGTTGTCATGAAATGTATGCTGTTAATTGCTACCATTGTAGAGTGCTTACATTTCGCATGATGGGTGGTCTTGCAAAAATGGCTACCGTTACCCCTTTGATTCTTAATCCCAAGGAGAGGTTTTTATTATGTATTGATGCTCTGCCTCTTCAAACGGAGAAAAATTCAATGTCTGAGTAGGATTTGGCAACCCTTTGCTTGGCATGATGGCCGATTCATGTCTAATTTATTAGACTTGAGCAACCAAATCTGGTTTTCTTCAGAAGACATTGAAACACGAAAAAACATTATTTCTCAAAATATACTCCCAAATTACATACATTTGGATTCATTTCAAGGCTATCACATTTTTAAAAATGCATTCATAATATCACTTCAATCAATCGTAATTGCTAGTCTAAAATGAAACTGTAGGCTCAAACTTGGCATGCATACATTATAAACATATTGCAGCATTCTCTAATTAGGCAAATATTGCAACAGACTACTAAAATATATGTAGTATGGCTGCATGAGCCAGATCTGGAAGTCATTTGTGACATTTCAGCATTCTGGTACTGTGCTAATATCATTTAATTTTGAAATCCTACCATTGTTGTTGATCTCACTATCATCTTCATGACATGAAACCAGGGTCGTAGACAGAACCCTTGAGATAATGTGCATGTAGGGTACCTTTTCTCATTCTGCTTCTACGATGACATGACATGTTGTTCTGCTTGAAAGAAAAGAAAACTATATCATACTTTATGACTAGCACCGATTGGTCAGGTACGGAGAAGAGAAGGGCTAAGAGAGGCAAGAAAGGCTGGCAAGAAAAATGTTATAACAACCAAGTTGCGAGATGAGAGGAAATAAATGATTTGGAAATGCAGTAGTGAGAAATGAACACATATTTCTGTAATATTGAGAAGCTGGAAATGGCAAGGTTTAGCAAGAGATTTGTCTATGTTTGTTCTTTTACAAATTAGTCCTGCTATGATCCATAACAGCTGACATATTTAGTTCCACGATGGTATTGTAAGTAAAAGCACGAGAACTCAACATTTGGAGGCACCATCTTTTTTATAAAGAGGTGTGTGTGTGTGTGTGTGTGTGTGTGTGTGTGTGTAAAAGAGAGAGAGAGAAAGAAAGAAAGAAAGAAAGAGAGAGAACTAAAGCTTCATTTGAAACAAATGGTTAAATGCAACAGTCCTTCCCTGTGCCTGCCATGGATTTGTTGTGATGGAATAGAATGGATCTCTCTGGACCAGTGGGTTGCTAAAGAATTCTGCCATAACTGCCATTGTTTCTACTGAGATTACAGGCTGCCTCACTAATTAAATGATTTGCATGTATCTTAAGGGGAAGGTCCCTGGCTTCATAGAGGAGGACATGCTTTGCATGCAGAAGGTCCCAAATTCAGGTCCCAGCTTCATCAGGTAGGGTTGGAAAAAACCCGGCCTGAAACCCTGGAATGTCGCTGCAAGTCAATGTCCAAAATACCTGGCAACATGGACCAAGGATCTGACTCAGTAGAAGGTGGCTTCCTATGTTCTTGTGGACCTCTGAGGCTTCTGTTCATTTCCGTTACTCCTGTTCAAACCATTCTCCACCTCAGACGTCTCTCTCAGCCAAGCTTCCCCCCACTTCCCCTTCTTCTGTACCACTTCCAAGCCTCCTTTCCTAGGGCCCAACTTCTTGTCTGGGCTTGTTTCCTTCAAAGGCCCATTATTATTCCTTTTTCTTGGTTCTACCGACCGAGTTTCATCCTGCCCTCTCCTTTCGTATCATTAGGACAGCTCAGCCAGTCACTGCAAGATGCTTCACCACAACAATGTGGATATAAACAAAAGTACAGCTGTAGAAAGCTTCCCTAATATTTATCACTTCCTGCTGGTTCTTTTAAATATTCAACCTATTAATCCAATACTATCTAGCACCTCAAAACTCTATTGCAGTTGCCCCATGCTCTACTTGGGTGAACACTTTATGAATCACCCCCCTCTCAAAAAAGGAAACACATCATCAAAAAGAGAAGACAATAGAGGGTGTGAATTTGCATATAGTTTGCATATGCTAATTTTTATGCACATATGCAAATTTAGAGATGATTATTAAATTTAAATTAAAAAAAACATAGTAAATTTCACCAATGTATGAAAGCCTGTGACCAGGGGTGCACCTATATGATACTGCTTTGTCTGTGGATTCCACCAAAACCCCGCAGTACTGCTGCTGCAAAACGGCATTGGTATGGTTATATGGCGGGGGTGAACGTGGGCTACCCAGCCAGGAAATTTGCAGCACCATTGTCAGATGGCAGCAATGGGCAGCAAATATCAAGAGACCAAAAACCATTTTTTAAAAAATGTTTGTTTTCGGGCGACTCTGTGCAACATTGTAGCTTTGAAAATCCATACCTGCGCATCTGCGATGCTACAGTTCATTGAATTTATGTGTTATATATAATAACTGCCATTCCCCAGATTTTAGTAGGCTTGCCGAGCCCGCACCCTGCCCTGTATTCCCACATCTACCCTGCACTGGGATCCACCCCCTAATTACACCCACTCTCTTAATCTGAACAGATGAACAAACCACCATGGTGACATCAGAGCAATGTAAAAAGCTGCGTGAAATGGCACATCAAAAAAGTGCAACTTTGCAGGGAAGAGCACAACATAGCTGCAAGTTGGTGGCTGCGTCATATAAACAACAGGGCATAGCTGTGCAGTCACAATGGAGTATACAGAGCATATAGACAAGCCCCTGGTGACCTGTTTGCCTGTCTGTTCATTCTGGTTCTCAGATGGTAGCTGTTGATGGGCAACAATTCTTACAGTTCTTTAAACTGGAATTGGATAGGACAGCTTTTCAAACAGAGGACAGTCCTCTGTCAGACCTTCTATGAACTTGCCAATGGCTTGTACCCATAACTGTATCTGGGGGGGGGGGTACCCTTACTATTGTACTTTCTTCTGGTGATGTTTCACTTTGAATCATAAACTATGTGGAATCCCACAGTATTTCTATCTTTATCTTGGTTTTGTATCTTGACTTGTGTCTTGATTTGATATGCCACAGCAGCATATCATCCTTGATTTTGTTTGATTGCAGTGAATTAAACCAAGTCAATATAGCAAAGACATAATACTGAGAGACACATTTTTCATACAAGCTTTTTTTTTTTTTAAAGAAACAAATACTCCAAGATGGGTTAGAAAATTTGAAAGGAATTACAATACTTCTGGTCTTCTTGAGAGAGGTTTGGCATTCTCATGAGGGGTATCCCTGCATATTGTTAAGTTTCTATAACAAATTACGTTCTGCCATATGATGCTCTTCGAATTATGTTTGCTTCATACGATGTCTATTACAGAATGATTGAAGAAAGGTGTGTCCTCTTTAAACACAGAGTGACTTGCCTTTATAAACAAAAGACACACAAGCCCACTATAACCAGTTTTACGTCTCAAAAGCTAGTTGCTTTCCATATGCCTATGCCCATAGGGCTCTAATAAGTGCAATTCATTTAAGAAGTTCTAGATTAGCATCACTAAAAGAGAATTTCTGTAAACCAGGGGTGGGCAATTTGTGGACACCCCAGATGTTTGAGTCCACAACTGCCATCATCCCACACCATGCTGGCTAGATCTGATGAGAGTTATAGGCCAAAACATCTGGAAGACCATATGTTGCCCATCCCTCCTGTAGCCAATGAGGGAGCTTGGATTTGAAAAAAAAATCCTGGCTTTCATGCAAAGACTATGAGGATGTTCAGCCAAGAAAGAAGGAACAATTCAACTTGATAGAGAGATGGAAAGACCTGAAATTTGTAGTGAGATCATTTCTTAAACCAACTTGTAGAATACTGTTACAGTAGCTTCACTGGCTACTGGTCTGTTTCTGGGCATAATTTAGAGTACTGGTTAAGACCTATAAAGTCCTATATGGCTTGGGACCAGGCTACCTGAAAGACCACTTTCTCCCATACCAGTCTACACTGTCCTTAAGATCTTCTGGAGAAGCCCATCCTTCAAGGTCACCACAAGCAAAGATACATTTGGTGGCAACCTGACACCAAATGACAGTTTTTGGTGGCCCCTCCTAGGCTGTGGAACTCCCTCCCAAGGGAGACTAGATTTGCTCCATCTTTGCTGTTCTTCCTCTGGCCAGCTTTATTCAAGAAAGCCTTTGGTCTGGAAGTGGGTCTGTTGATTTGAATGTTGTTGGTATTCTGTATTTGTTATGTTTTTATTGTATTTTAATGTGTTTTGTTGTTTTAATCTATTTCAAAAAAATAAAATTCTAAACCACCCTGCATGTCTTTTTGTGGTATAAAAATGGGTGTAAGTCAAATAAATCATCATCATTAACTACTTTCTCCCTTCTCTACTCTTGAAACTCTGCATTATTTCCTTGTAAACAAACTCCAGTGGTTTTTCATTACTACTAATATTGCATAAGTAGAATTGTTAAACCTACCATTACATAAACTTTCCAAACACAATAGTCTAGCCCTGTGCCAGCAAATTGGTGTTTCTTAACCTTTTGAAATTAAGCCCCTTCTAAAGATCTGCCCTTCCCAACCCAAGCCAACAGCAATGACCTGTTCCACAGGTGAATGTGCAGAGATTCATGTACACATTCGTGAAGGTAACATCTGCTGTTATTTGCAATGATCTAGTAATCCTACACTGGTGCATTAGAAAGAAAACAAATTGAAGATGGTCTCTCTCCTAAAGCTATGTCCAGAGAAACATAAGAATGAGGAAACAGCCCATTTTCCCAAACTCATTTCTTAAAAAATCACATTGCGATGATGGAGACGTACAGATGTGGCAATGCCCACACAAATCTAATGTGGCTAGATGAGGTTGTCTGCCAGACGGCATTTAACCTATACAAATCTTGGCTTGTCAGGGAGGAAGGAGAGATCCACACAATGGAAACACGCAGTAAAACAGAGTGAAAAGGTAGATTTAATACAAGAGTGAGTATCTGGAAAAAGACCAACACATTTTGAGCTATATATAGTTCTTGGTGATAATGCTATATGAAACCACAACTTGCACCCAATAATGGCATAATGCAATACAAAATCATTCCCCCAAAAAGAAGTTGTGGGGGTGGGGGAAGGGGCACCAGTGGAGTATAAAACTTGCTACTATTTATATGTGGGTCGGCATTTACATGCTTACCATGTAGCATAAAACAGTCAAATGTTGCAGAAGGGTTGTTTATGTTGGCTCTCTTCGTTTAGGGTACCCCAATGCAAAGGTCTTCTTAACAGAAGTATACTGTTAGAACATGCATTTGGTACATTACTAATGTCTCGCTTAAGAACCACAAGAAGCCCATTGTGCAAAACCGATTCATAATGATGTACTTTAACCAGAGCAAAGAGAAGCACCCTGTTAAATCCAAATGGTTTCCACATGGATAGCAATTAGCCAAACCACAGGCGATTAAGACTTCATGTGTTCTCTAGCAGATACTGTTTCTCTACTAATCTGCACAGTGTTTCATTCTCGCAATGGAGAAGTCAGACTACTGAGTTACTTAATAGTTGCAGGAAGAGAAAAAGAGGTATTACCAAAATTCCAAACATTTAAGTAACCTCTGTAACGGGTCACTTGCCAGCTCACTGCTCACATCTCACTGCGAGGTTATCCTCAACTACTTGCTGCTGCTGCCCCTATCTCACCTTTACTATTTAGGCTCCACAGCACCACAGCCCAGCAACCTGGCCTCCAGATATAACTTCTTTGTTCTGCTGCCACTAGTACCTTCTCAGGTACACCCAGTAGATAGAATTAACAAGAATTTACTAATAAGAAATTACGTGTCAACAAGCCTAATGGGTACTTCAGTTCAATTGCGTAGCGGTTACAGGGTTTCAATGATTCATGGTTTCTGTCAGAACTCTTATACTTTAACAAACTGTTTTTTATTTAATCTATGCTCTAAAATCTTATCTCAACCTCTCAATCAAACACTCTTATCTAATAATCTTGCTTCAGACTCTCTCTCTCTCTCTCTCTCTCTCTCTCTCAATTCTCTCAAATTTCTTTCAACGTCTCTCAAAAATCCCCCTCAAATCTCCCCCCAATCAACCCTCTCCTCTCTGTCAGAATCATATATACACTCCACTTGCTCTCTAGCTCCTCCCACTCTTACACAGCCAGCTAATCCAGGCACTCCAACCAACCAGCTAATCACTCTATACTTACTAAGACTTATAACCAAACAGTAAGTACATTTTGGCCTAGTTATTTACTTTACCTGTTATTATTCTTAACTTTTTTTAAAAAAGATATAAACAAATGCTTATCACAAACAATAAACTCTGCAATATATTTACAACCACAAACAGCAGAACATCACACTCACATATCAGACTTCTCTACGCTCTTGTTAAAACGAGAGAGGGTCATTTTTCTAAGCTTTAACTGTTCCTTTGTGTTTGTGTTTGAAATAAGTGCACAGTTGGCCCATGAGAGCTGTAAATTACTACAGTATACTTTAAAAAGAAAAAGAGAGGGGCCTTTCTAAAAGCCATGCTCTCCTCCCTTACATTTTTCTTCCATTGTGCTAATGGAATGCTGAATCAAATGACCGTTGTAGTGAAAATAAAATGACCCCCCAAACCCCCCACCCTTTCTTGCATCCCCTTCTAAATGCTCTTTATTCATCCCACATTCAACCATTTCAATTAATATAGCCAACTTGGTCACAGATTCAGTTAGGGTGACCATAAGGAAAAGAGGACATGACTCCTGTATCTTTAACAATTGAATGGAAAGGGGATTTCAGCAGGTGTCATTTATATGCATGCAGCACCTGGTGAAATTCGCTCTTCATCACTACAGTTAAAGCTGCAGGAACCCAGCCCTCTTTTGTATGTGGTCACGCTAGGCAGGGCTCCTGCAGCTTTAACTGTTGTGATGAAGAGCGAATTTCACCAGGTGCTGCATGCATACAAACAGCAGGTTTCTTGCTCAGACATGTAAAAGTGCTATGAAGAGAGCAGATCAATAGGAGAAATGCACAGAGATTCATGCCACGATAAGGTGTCCCAACTCAAGAATCTCTCCCTAGATCTCAAGGATGGCATTGCAACTGAAATTTAGTCCGAAGTGAAATTTGGAAGGAATTTGGATGTTTCCCTGGTGAAACATCTGGGGAATTGTGAGGGGCAAACTAAAGAATTTTGATGAGGCTTCTGACATTCCTGAAATTCCCAAAGAGATTTCACACAAGCCCTGGTGACTTTACACAATCCAAAGTGAATCTCAAAATGTTTTGGCAAAACATCTCAAGAATTTTGGGGAAGACTAGTGAACATTGGAGAAGACTAGTGAAATGTCTAAAGGGGTTCTGCACATCTCTAGTCAGAAAGGTTACTAACTGGAAACAGATATTATGATCACATTATGCCACTGTTGCATCTTCCCCTCTGGCATCCAGATTATTTCCAGGCTCAGTTCAAAATGCTGGTTTTAACTTACACATAGGCTCAGTTCAGATGACATGATAGTCAATGGTGGGTTGACTAACCCTAACCCTCACGCTAACCCTAGGGGGCACTCCCCACACAACATGGTAATAAATAATCAACTGTGGTGTGGATGAGGATCAGTGCTGAGTTGACTATGGCAGCATTCAGATGACACAATAGTCAAAACAACTGACGATTGTTTTCCCCACACCAGTTGTTCATTGTGTCGTCCGAATTGAGCCATATTCTAAATAACCTTCATTCATGTGTCTGCTACAATACGTTTTCTAACACCCTAATTAAGTAGATATAAAAATGGGAATTCCCTCCAAGGGCATTTCTATATGAGGCTGTTATCCTTCACCTTTGTCTAGGCTTCTGTTTCTGGATTCCTTGCGGGATTGAGACCAATTCCCTTTCCCTCTGTGTTTCTATATGTTTTATTATGCAACCACTAGATGACACTGTGATATAGCAGAATTACACAATTACATGGGGCTTTATAACACATTTTCTAAATAATAGCATGATTGGGGGGGGGGGAATTGTGAAAATGATGCAAACAGCATGAGAGGCCTGGAGAGTGACAGTGACATATAAATAGGCTGACCATATGAAAAGGAGGTCAGGGTTCATGTAACTTTAACAGTTGTAGAGAAAAGGGAATTTCAGCCAGTGTCATTTGCATGCAATTAGTTCCTGGTGAAATTCCCTCTTCATCACATCAGTTAAAGTTGCAGGGGCCCTGCCTTCTTTTGTATATGGTCACTCTAGTATAGTGCATAGTGCAGTCTAGTCTTCTGTGCATCATTAGGACAAGGCGATAATACCCACCTTCTTTAAAACAGAACAAAGCACACTGGCTCCCAGAAAAGGGAAGCTAGTCTTTTTTTGTTTATCCTCCCCCCTTTCCCCAGAAATTTTCCATCAAACAATTTGTGCTCTGCTTTCCCTGTGCCAAGGGAAATTTCCCTATCTTCTGGCATCAAAATGACACAAGCCCAATGGGAATATAGACTGCTATATATCAATAGAAAATGTTTCATTCTACCTATCAAAGTCACATATACATCATCTGTGAGTTACTGTTCATGTCGAATTTCCCTTTATCCTTTGGGGCTTTCTTTCCTTATGAGAAAATATGGACAAACTCAATCTATTAAAAGCGCTGTGTTTATTATGGACAAAGGTTCTGAAATACAATCCATAAGAAGTATGAAGGTTGGCAACTCTGTTCCATTCCAAAAGCTAAACAGGATACTCACTTCACTTTCTGCCATCTTGATGCATCCAGAGTGTTAATCTAGGATGACAGAGGACTGAAGTTTCTATTCCTTGTTCTATGGCATAATATCACATACCCTGAGCAAAACTCTCATGCTGAAGTCCTAAATCCACCGACTTTAGTCTACTTTCTTCTCTTCACCATTCATGTTCAATGAAAGAGGAAATTGTACCTTCCTAATCAGCAAATGCCTTTGTTTTATCATAGCAGATTGTCCATATTGAGAAATTAGTATCCCAAGTGGTGTGAGTTCGTTGCCTCCCCTACAGGTGCTCCCTCATATGCAACTTCATCCCATGTGGTTAGGATAATTAATGACTTGGTTATACATGAAGGTTGCAATATTACCCCATTATGTGTGTGTGAAAGAGGGAAGGAGACCAGTACAGTACAGTACAGAATGACATGATGTGCCCATGGCACCTCAGAAGCAGTGGCTATGTTAGTGGGAGAAACGTAGGAGCTGCCCTGTACTGGTTGCACAAGGTCATGTATCAATTGGGCCCATCTTGTATGTTAAAGCAATATTTTACTTCCCTGAGGTTTGGAAAATTGCTCACTTTCTTGGGGAAATATCTGGCTGTGAAGAGTTCCATTTCATGTGGCAAGTTGGAACCCTCCCAGCCAAGAATGGACCTGTCTGTAGGCTGACCATATGAAAAGGAGGACAGGGCTCATGTAACTTTTACAGTTGTAGAGAAAAGGGAATTTCAGCCGGTGTCATTTGTATGCAATTAATTCCTGGTGAAATTCCCTCTTCATCACAACAGTTAAAGTTGCAGGGGCCCTGCCTTCTTTTGTATACGGTCACTCTAGTATAGTGCCTGCAACTTTAACTGGTGTGATGAAGAGGGAATTTCACCAGGAACTAATTGCATACAAATGACACTGGCTGAAATTCCCTTTTCAATTCGACTGTTAAAGACACAGGAGCCCTGTCCTCCTTTTCATATGGTCAGCCTACCTGTCTGTCAATCAGGTGGTTTCTCTCTTTTATTTGTTTTTCCACTTCTGCGTTCAGTATGTGCTGTTTCCATGTCATATATTGAAAGAGAGAGAGAGAGAGAGAGAGAGAGAGAGAAGCAGGAAGCAGCACAACAGCAAAGCCACTTCTGGATCTGCTATGGATGGAATTAGTCTTAATACAATACATGAAGTCAGTCTTAAGGCAAAACGTATAAGGAAGGTAACAAGAGTATTTACAAATATTTTTAAGCTAAATATTTTGACTTCTGTCCTCATTGGTACCTGCACTGTCTTTTAACAATACAGTTGCTGATGAGGGTGGAAGCCAAAACGTTTAGCTTAAAAATATTTGTAAATACTCTGTTGTTAGTCTTTCTTTCTCTCTCTCTCTCTCTCTCTCTCACACACACACACACACACACATGCATATATAGAAGTTCACATGAAAATTTGCATGCAGTTTTATGTGCACATCTAATATGCAAATTTTGTACACAATTGTGTCATCAACTGTACCCAATATGTGCATCTTTGCAAGCAATCTCCACCAACACAATGCATTTTAATGTTATTTTCACTAAGGTACACATTTTTGTGCACACTTTCCTAAATGTACACTTTAAAAAAAAAAAAATTGAGAACTCCATTGTAAAGTTTGGAGAAACGCAAATGTCAAAGGATAACTGAATTTCAGTTCACATAAAGTTTGAAAATAATAATAGTAATAATAACTTATATAGCGCTTTCTAATGAAGTGCTGCATATGAGATACAATAGGTCAGGAGTTTACAAAAATGGAATAAATACAATAAGACATTAACTGACATTAAAAGAATATAACAAATAAACCTTAACAACCCATATAAAATGTGTCGTGGACACCACAAGGACCATCAGTGTGCTCCACCTCGGGAACAACCACCCAACCCCTTCTATTCAAAGATGAAGGTTTTCAAACCTTTCTTGAACACCTCCAAACTCTCAGTTAACTGCAGTGGCGGGGGAGTGAATTCCACAGCTGAGGGACAAAGTCCTGGAACGTCCGATACTGGGACACTGTGATCTGTGAGGTAGAACAGGTCAGGAGGGCCTGACCCATGGATCTGGTGCCCCAGTCCAGAACATACCAGGACAAAAGGGAGGAAAGGTAATCAGGGTGGTGCAACCGTAGGGCCTTAAAGGCTGGGACAAAGATCTTAAATTAGGCCCTGGCCTTCAATGGAAGCCAATACGAGGCCCTATGATGGAAGGAGGCATCTGGACTGTTCTGGACCCAGGATCAAAGGGCAGAGAGAGGAAAGAGGAAGACCCGCTAGGAGACTTTTACAGTAATCCAGGTATGAGACAACCAAGGCCCAAATCAAGAGGTCTGCAGTCGCCTGAGACAGGAGCCTGCAAATCCGGCAGATGTTCAATAGATGGAAATTGCAGGCCCTCGCTGTGCTCTCAATGTAGGAACACAGGGAGAGACAGTTGTCCACCAAGACTCCCAGGTCCCCTGGCAACAGGGTCCGGGACCAGCTGGGTGCTTTGAAGAAAGAGGGGAGGTAAAGAGGGGAAGGAGGAAGGGCGGTCAGGATGGAAAATCAAGATTTCAGTTTTATCTATGTTCAGCTTGAGGCTGTGAAAATACCTGATTAGGTAAGTTTGTATTAAAATGTAAACAGAGCAAATTTCTCCACCATCCCTACAGTCCCAGCCAGAGGTTCCAGTCACAAAGCAGGGTGGGGGGCTTCTTTGCTTATGTTCTTCCCCTGCCAAGATCACTATAATTCCATATTGCATTTGTTTGTTGGATCATTTGTAGCAAGTGAAATGAGGCCTGGTTCTCTTCCTCTGTTGTCTGTGTTTAAAATACAATGCTGGACAGTGTATGCGAATACTACATTTTCTAGCATAAAGTGATACTTTTTTGCACTGTGCCAAATCCTGGTCTGTCCTGATCATTGTAAACACAGACTACTTTCGCTAAAGACTGCATGTATTGGAACAATGAATGGCAGCATTTTCTTTCTAGTGATGCTGGATTTATCCGGTGAAAAAGAACTTGAAATTACATATGGCTAGACATCTGCATTAAAAATGTTCACGTGCCAGTTTGCATTAGAATTGTTGTTGTTTTTAAGTGCTATTTATATAGCACTTTAATTTTCATTCAGGAAGGTGTCTTGCACTGGATTGGGGAAAACAAGTAATTGTGGATTAGGCAACATTAAAATCTAAGACCATGAGGACTGCTGGTATATTGTTGATATATTCTATTAAACACATATCTATAAATGAATATGTTGAAATAGGAAATATTCTCCCATTTTGATTTTGGGGCTGAAAATAGTGACTTGGGTGATTCAGTTTCTCCTAGCGGCTGCTGCTTCTTTCTCCTTCCCAGGTTAGTCACATAAGTGTTCCCAACCAATCAGGGATCACTTAGTGAATAGAATTATATCCCGATGCTATGTAGCTAATCAATGATGTTCTGACATCACTGAGGTGAAGTCTTAGCAAGAGAGGGCAATGTAAAGGAATTGGAGATATATAGATATAGATAATGCAAAGAGTACAAAAAAGATCAGAAAGCATTTTGGACATTGTGAAAAATGTTCACAAATGATGATGATGATTAATTTTGTCTATGCCTTTGATTCAATGAATAGGAAATAAAGGATACGGATGATGACTCAGTTCTGTATCTGTTTAGGAATTAGTGACATTTCATAACCTGTTTTGCATCCTGGAAATAACAATGGAATATGCCTGAGCATGGCCTGAGAAGAGTAGAAAATGAAGACAGGGTAAATCTAGAGATCTCAAAGTAAAGCTTTTTAAAGCTACATCGACTTAAACCAGCTGGGAATGTGGCTGTGTTGATCTATGTGATTTAGGTTTCATTTTAAGGCAAAGTAATATGAAGCTTCCATATGGGTGGAAACTTCTTCGCTGACACTAATGCTTCATGCACCCTGCTTGTTGATTGATTATTCATGGTTGAGGAATGGGAAGTGGTCCCATAACCATTCCCATAATCAGATGACTTTGCAAAAAGCCTCATGTAACTCAGAATAATAGTGTGTTTATTTCTGAGTACTTAAACCAACTCAAATGAAGCCCATTAATTTCATATCCTGGAAAGAGAATGCAATTGACTACCATGATCCTCTTTGATCACTCACATGCATGCGCCATGATTGTCTTAGCCATTAAAGATGTACGAAAGAATATGGAACTAAATTTAGTCCCACGCGCTGTAGTTCATTGCTATCTAGCACTTCTTCATGCCAGATTTATCCAGCTGTAGTGAACCCTTCTTTCTTCCAAAGATCTTGTTTATTCGGCTTTGTAGCCCAAACTAACTTCCAGAATTGGAGAGAGAAAAACAAAGACTGAGATTGCATTCCTATTCTCTCCCCCGCCCCCCGCCTCCGAGTGGGTGTCCCAAGGGAGAATAGGTTTGTTCAGATCTCCCCTACTGAGAGGGGGAGATCTGATCTCTGAACACTTCTCTCATTCCCTGTAGAAATGTCTGCATCATTGACTTCTCCAATGTTGGAGCTCTGATGTCAGAAGATGCAAACGGGGTTGATCAGGGATGTGATGTGGGCAGATCAGGGGAGGCATTGGATTTGCAGGATACAGAGCTCTCCCAGTGCCCAGACACACTCACATCCCAACATGGGAGGAAATTTATGCCTGCCCAGAAACTAGCACAAATAATTTATCTTCATTTCTTCCACTCCGTTGGCATGAGCTCAGCAGGGCTTGGCATTAGGGCTGTGAATAGCTCCAGATCCGGATCCCAAATCTAGACCGGAGTGATCCGGACCTCCCAGATCCGGATTTGAACCAGATTGGGGGAGGTCCAGATAGTTCCGGACTAGATTGTTCTGGATCGTTCCGGACCGGATCGTTCTGGATCGATCCAGAGATCCGGGGCCCATTGGCCTTCCAGGTCCCTGGGTGCCAGCTGTGCAGCCAGCACCCAGGGACACCAGTCAGTGGTGAGTCCACTGGACTCACCACCCTCCCGCCACTCTCCCTACTTACCTGCTGCCTCGTCGTCATCACTGCCGTCTGCCGCCGCCATCTGCTGGCCACTGCTGCTTCCGCTTTATTGAGAACCAGGACTCGCGGCAGCGGCGGACAGCAACAGTGGATGGTGGCAGCGACGAGGAGGTAGCAGGTAAGCAGAGAGAGTGGGGGGAGGAAGTCTATGGGAAAAAGGAGGGTCTCCGGATCTCGATCCGGAGACCCGGACCCGGATCCAGTTCCGAGCTGGATCGGGGCAGGTCCAATCTCCTCTGGATCGGGCCTGATCCAGATCATCTGGATCCGGATCTGGCCCGGATTGGGGGGGCTGTGCACAGCCCTACTTGGCATGCTGCAGAGGTACTGACATCAAAGTTCTTCACATCAGGAAGTAAGATGGTCCTTTTGAAGCAAAGACAAGCTTTTCAGTTGCACAGAGCTCTTCATCAGGCAAAATGAGTATTCATAGAATTCAAAAGGTCATAACTGGTGCTTCTCTATTACATTTGAGACTAGGCTGTTTCTGTTACATTTCAGGCCAGCTAGCTATCCTTTGGCTTGGCCTACTCCCTTTTTACAAGGCTTGAACTGACAGAATAGGGGGAAAATGGCAAGAAACATTGCCTTGGCTGAGAGACATGTATACTTGTTTGTAGCATTTTTAAACTGCATTTTTAAACTGTATTTTGATTTACAAAGAAATTCTCTAAGCAGGGAACTAAAATAAAACAAAGACAATATTGTAGCAATGTCTCTATAAAGAAATGGATAATAAAAACATCAGAGGATGCATATGTTAAGTATATACAGCCTCTAAGTAGCTGATCCAAAATTTGTTCAGTAATACCACTGGGTTGGGTGGGAAGAGAGAAAGAATCATAGTATTGGGATGCTAGCTTGAAAACTCATCTCTCCTGCCAAACATGAAACTTGTTCCACATTAGAGACACCACTTTGGTTGACACGTGTGAGCAATTTCTTTCAGAAGCTTCAAGTGTTTAGTGGCAAGGTATTTTGGGAGAAATGAGGAGAGAAACCCATTTAACTTTTTGGTTTGTAAAGATAGCAGCATGAAACTTGCCCACATGGAAGATGGGTCTGAGGTATGTATCTGTGAGAAATTTCAGAAAGATTGGTACAGGCATTTTATGCTGGGTTGGGTTTGACAGCTAATAGAGGGGGGGAGGCAGGGGAGGGGGTGTGATTTGACAGCCGTCAAAGCCTCTGTTTTTGAACTTTTGGAACTTTTAAAGTAAAAAATTCATAGCCACAAAATGCCTGGACCTATCTTTCTGAAATTTCTTACAGGTAAGTACCTCAACTCCCATCTGCCATGTGGACAAGTTTCATGCTTCTATCATTAAAAATAAAAAAAGTTAAATGGGTTTCTCTCCTCATTTCTCCCAAAATGCCTTGCCACTACATGCTTGAAGCTATGCTTCTGAAATTGTTCACACATATCAACCGAAGTGGTACCTTTAGTGTGGACAAGTTTCATGTTTGGATCTTTAAAAATAAAAAAGTTGAAGGCATAACTGTCTTTACCCCACTGCTGCTCATTATTAAAAAATTAATTGCCAGACAAGACAAACACCTATGGTTCTGAAATTTCACACACACAAGTCGCAATATATTATCTGCAATGTGGCAAAGTTTCATGTGTGGATCTTTAAAAATAAAGAAGTTATAGGCATTCATGGTTCTTTAGTAAAAATGTCATAGCTACAAAATGTCTGGAGCGATACTTGTAAAATTTCTTACAGAAAAGTACCTCAAACCCATCTGCAATGTGGCAAAGTTTCAGCCTTCTATCTTTAAAAATAAAAAAGATATAGGCATTTTTGTAACACAATACTAGGCTATGGGAAAACGCATTCAAAATGGCGTCCGATAATCCGATTTTCCCAATTAAAATTGGAGACAAAAATATCAGATTGGAAAAAATCAGATATCAAATTTTTTGTATCGGTATCAGTATCGGATGTCCGATATCCTCCGATTTTAATCGGAATCGGATATCGGATCCGATACAATGCACATCCCTAAAGAAGACCCCTCAAAATTTCCTAACCTTAAAAAGGTATATGGAAACCCTGCCCTCCTCCCCAAGGAGAAAATTCTGTAAACGACCTGTAAACGACAATAAACATTGGCTGAATTTGGACAACACAATAAGCAACTGGTGTGAGGGAAACAATCATCACTTGTATTGACTATCGTGTCATCCGAATGCTGCCATAGTCAGCGCTGATCCTAATCCACACCATGGTTGATTATTTATTACCATGTTGTGTGGGGAGTACCCCCTAGATGAACAACTGTAAAGTTGATTATTACCCACCATTGACTATCGTGTTGTCCGAATTCAGCCATTATCTTTATTTTGCTACCATAAAACACGCGTCAGCTTGGATTTGTCACCTGCTCTAGCCCAGTATATTCACAGGAGAACTTTTTTAAAAACACCCTAACCTTTTCCTTCGGTTCTACGGGAAAGGTTGTGATTCTTTTACTCTTCCCTCAGGTCTTTAAGTGGTCATGCTTAGCCTGAGGAGGGGGGGGGGGGTGAAACTAGGCCTAGAGCAAGTTGGCTGAGAAAAGTATGACAGGGTCCTGTTTTTCACTAGGCAATCATCAGTAGGGGTGTAGCAGAGCCACAATCCACAGGGAGGTAGTCCCAGTACTTTTTGATTAGCAGGGTTTCTGATGCCAGTTGCCATCCTCCCCCACCCCACCACCCCAGGCTGCCCTGTTCCTGTTGAGCTTTGCCGCAATCTTCCCAGCACCTGGAGGGAAATGAATTTTCTCAGCAACAATATAGATTTGTGAGCTACTCCTCTTGTAATGGAAAGTATTTTTTACTTTAAAAGAAATCACTTTATTTTTTTTAAAAACGAACAGCAGTCATAGTCTTGATAGGTAGCCTCCCCAGATTCGTAAGACAAGGAACTGGGGCAGCTGGGGAGGCTGCATAGCACTGGAGCACTGTGAATTGAACATAAAAACATGTCCAGCAGCCTCAGGCACCTTACAATGATAAGGTCAACCCAAAAAGACCACTCAGATGAAATGCAGAGCCCCCACAAAGAATGAGGTAGGAAAAAAGGAAGCCTCTTTCATGGGGGAAGAAAACTTTTGAGAAATTGGAAGACAAATTTCAGCACAGTGCTTGGTTTTACACCATTTGGACCATTATGTCCCATTTCTGCATTAATCTGAAATTTTGAAAAGCACAAACAAAATCACATTTTAATGCATGTCTAAGTTTTTAAATACTCATTTTATAACATATTTTCCTCTCAAAACATTCACTTTTGTGTACACACTGCCGTGCTCCACATCCTCACTGGAAGTGGGTATGGCCAGGAACCTGAGCTGTACCAGAGGGCACACAGCCATTGGGGCAGGTTGGGCTAGTCTTAGGGCACTGCATCCTTCACCTTATCTTCTTACACCTGTGATACAGGGGAAAACCCTCTTGAGACAACTCTCAGAGACTCAGATTTGCACCAGTTTGCTTGGCCCCCCTCTGAGGCCAACTCTCTCTCCATCAAAATACAGGGCCATCTCCCAGCTCCTGAAAGATCAAAGTAAATTTTAGTCCCCCTATTTCACATGGGTGAAATAAAAATGTTGCCTGTGCCCTCCTGAAAGGACCAATAGAAGGGACCTGATGTGTTGGCTTCAGGAAGGTGTTGTGTAAACAGGGCGACATTGCTGAATAGTCCTACTTCTCAAAGTGGCCAAGACTGCTCTCCTCCGGCAGGCCTATCCAGTTGAATTTTAAGATGTTTTTAATGCTGTATTGGTTTTAATTTGTTTTTAATATTTCAACTATTTCGTGATTTTTGTGTTTTATATTTGTTGTTGTTCCCCGCCTCGATCCAGATGGGGGAGAGGCAGGTTATTAATAATAATAATAATAATAATAATAATAATAATAATTACCACCACATCATTTCCCAGGGATTTTCTTCGCTCACTTCTTCTTCCAGTGCTTGGTTCACTGCTGTGGCAGTGACCCAGGCACCAGTAATAAAGGCCTCCACACTGATGCTCCCTCACACTGATCTGATAGTATTAGAGCAGCAGCCACCAGGTAACAATGAGAGAGGGAAGATGAATAGAAGGAGTTCTACTTCTCCAACTTGGATTAAAATTAAAAGCCAGAGCAGAATGCAGGTGTTGCAATGCTGGCCCTTGGATGGAAGGCAAGCATGAAGAGCTACAAGGTTTGTAATCCAAGCATGTCATTTCCAAACTTTAGCTTTATCTCTCTCCCATTGCAACGAGGGATGTCAGAGAAATCAGTTTGTGGGGTGGAGTTTGATGGCTTTTTCTAGGTCCAGCCCCCTGGACTTCATTTTGGTTCCTGCTACAGTCAGGCCAGTTTGCAGATTTTCTCATAATTTTGCATATTTGGGGTGGGGGGAGAGTTCTTCAATTTGCACAAATTGTGGAGCATTTTGTTCAAAAGTGGCTGTATTTTGCCCAAATTCGGCTGTAATTTGCACAAATTGTGCAACCTTCCAAAACGTGCAAACAGTTCCCTGAGTTTGGGGAACAGCTCGCAAATATGCTCTCAAATGAAAAGTGTCACACAGCTCCATCAACCCAAAAAAAGAACTGGATTTCCCAGCAACAGAATCCTAAATCCTAAATGCACAAGGCCCATGTTCCCTAGCCTCAGACCAGTTGTGCATATGATAAATGACAAGTTGTATCAGATTGTGGATGGGGATACACATTCAGATGTATATCTCATTCAAAGTAATGTCCTGTCATTTGGCAAGTGGTATGGAATCATCTGAAGCTGCAGCATTGTGAAGCTAAGCAAGGGCAGAGCTGGTTAGTTTCTCGGATGGGGCATGGTCTGAGCTTTATGTAAGAGCAGAATAATATTACATGGAATAAATAACATTTGGGTAGGGGCATAGCTCAGTGGTAGAGCACATGCTTTGTATTCAGAAGATCCTAGGTTTAATCCCCAGCTGCTGTGACTAGAACTAGAAAAGAATCCTGCATCAAGCATTGGAGAGATTCATGCAAGCCTAATAATAGGATAGATGGATGAATGATATCGGGCAGCTTCCTAGTGCAAATAGGCAACATTCAGGAGGATGCTCCCTGTCTTGCTGCACTCTCTAACCCACACTTATTTAAACTGAAGACAAAGAATTGGCGTTGTTTGCCCTCAACACTACTGTCACACAACTGAATCCGAGTGGCTACATGGAACTTTGACATCACTGTGTTCCCAGCATGACCACCTGATTGGCTGGGATCATTGGAAAAATAGAAAGCTTAGCCAGACGGGAGAAAGAGAGGGAGAGACATTTTGTCAGGGTAGCAACTGATGGGAAAAAATAAGAGCAGCAAATTTCTGAGAGAAGCAACGAAAAGGTACTGGGGAGAGAGGATCCAACTGCAAAGCCTTGCTTTCACCTAAGGAATTTTTGCAGAGTGAATGTTCAGTTCAGCACAGCTCTTGCTAAAATCTTGAACGTAAGTGGATCTAGCAAGTCCATTTTCGTGAACGTCCTCCTATTCCCATTTTCAGATTTGTTCCATGCTGGTTCTGTGCGGATGTGCTTTTATTTTTATTTTTAATAGAAAAAAGTCAGTACAGATCCCCCCCAATTTTTTTTAAAAGTGTGTACATTTTTGTATCCTTTTTTTTTGCATTTCTGTATGCATCTACCCATTGACTAAAGTGTGTTTTAAAGATTTTTGAAATGTACTTCTTTTTCTTTGCAACTCATTCCAAAAGTACACGAGTTTTTCCTGTTCTGTGGGCTGCATTGGAAGTCCTGAAATGCATGGATTTCCAAATGCAAAATTCATCTGGTCCAAAATAATTTCTGAGTGGTGCAGACCAGAGAAATCTGTAAAAGAAAATCTGACCGAATGGATGTCTTATAGATCCATAAACATAGGTTGTTTAAATCACATTCAAGTCAGCTCCACTGCAGGTATTGGGAAAAGTGACTGCTTCACTGAACACACTGTAACAGAATGGAATTGTTTCAATTTAGTTTGCTGAATGCCTTTTTCATAAAATTGTTCTGCTGATCAACAATTGCCAGAGCTGGAAAATATTTGAGGAAGGGTGGAACTGCAAACTGTCCACATTCCCCCCCCCCCCCCAATGAGTGTTAGAAATGAACAACGGACTGAAACTGGATCTCAGCTGCTCAGCAAAGAAGGTCCATCACTTTCTACTTAACATATAATTTACCTTAATTTTAGCTTCTGACTTAACTAATTGTTCTCTACTGTTATAAGTTCTTGAAAGTTAAGGAGAACTTAAAATGGGTAGGTTGTTTCTCCCACTGAATAAAGTGTAGTCATGCAGGGGTGTATATTATTATATAATCCCTTCCTGTTAAGTTTCACTAGCTAAAGGGAGTTGCTAATTAGATGCAGGGAGGCTGAGATGTTTAATTCTGCAGCTGGAGTTCTAAACGGATCATGTTCATCAACACTCTTTAGCTAATTCTCTTGGAGTCCTCATTTGTTGTTCTAACAACATTGGATCCACGCCACTTGGGGCATAGCCTCCAGGAACACATGGCTGAATTCGGACAACATGATAGTCAATGGTGGGGTAATAAACAACTTTACAGTTGTTCATCTAGGGGATACTCCCCACACAATATGGTAATAAATAATAAAGCCGTGAAGACTGTTCTCTTCCGGCAGGCCTATCCAGTTTAATTTTAAGATGTTTTTAATAATGTATTTGTTTTTTATCTGTTTTAACGGTTTATCTATTTTATTGTTTTATATTTATATTTGGTGTTGTTCCCCGCCTCGATCTAGATGGAGAGGTGGGTTAGAAATGAAATAAATAAAATAATAAATAAATAAATAAATAAATAATCAACCGTGGTGTGGATTAAGATCAGCGCTGAGTTGACTATGGCAGCATTCAGATGACACGATAGTCAATACAACTGATGATTGTTCCCCCCCCCCCCCAGTTGCTTAATGTGTCATCCGAATTCAGCCATAGAATCACCACTGGACTCATCACCAGGCAGAATCACATGAAGGTACAGAGGAATATAGGAAGTTGCCTTATACTGAGCCAGACCATTGGTCCATCTAGCCCAGTATTCTCAACACTGACTGGCAGCCGCTTTCCAAGGTTTCAGGCAGGATTCTTTTCCTCGCCCTACCTGGAGAAGCGGGGGATCTAAAAGGTGACCTCCAGCATGCAAAGGTCCATATACAGCTGCTGTAATTTGTGCAAATCACATCCTATGTAGTTCTGTGTGTGCCTTTTTGTGTTCACTCATTCGCCAAGGTGCAAATCCTGTCCATTTGGTGATGAAGCTACTGCAGTTGGTGGTGAAGGGGATGCATGCCCCCCACCCACAAACACGGGACGGATCTATATTCTGGTATGTACAACTGAGATGGCAGAAATGGAATTCCCTGCCCCTCCTTCCCAAAGCAGCCCCACCCTCCCTAAAAATGCTACATAGAAGATTGCAGGGGAGACTGCTGAATTCAATTACCTTTGGTGCAGGGGGATCCCCCCAAATTGGGCAGACATACCTTTTTTTGAGTGGAGCCCTATGTAAAACAGGAGGCAAATCCTGGATCAAATCCCACAAATGAGGTCTTCTCCCCATGGTTGCTGCATTCACGACCATATTTTGATCTCCTTTCCAGCCCAATTTTTATATGATTTACATAAAATATTCAGAAGAACCCATGCCACATATTTCTGGTCAACCATAACATTGTTAAGTATAGAGGGATGCTGTGCTTTCCTTTGTATTTGTAAAGGTCAAGTCTGTTGTTGCAGGTGGGGGAAAGAACAATAAAGGAGTCTGGTATCAATAATATTACTCATTTAAGAAAACGGACTGGCTGTTCTAAGAAATTATAGTTGACTTATCCCCCCGCCCTGTACTGATTGTAGGGAACTGCATATTAATATGTACCCTGTAATTGCAAGTTTATCAACACCTGCATCTGGAGCATAAAATTACTCTCCTTTGGAAGTTCTTCCCTGCAAACATTTTACTAGAATTGTGTGGAAAGGTACAAACAGTTCTTACAAACATGTCTAGCAGGCTGTACTGAACTGTACCAAGTGTATTGTATATGCCTGAACTAAGTTGCAATTAATATCTCTGACCCGCAAACCTCCATTTTATTGGAGGAAAGGGATTGTGTAACTGCTACAGCTGTCCTTCATAAGCTTCTGGGATCATGACAAGTTTAGACATGAACTTTAGCCTACACTAAATTCCCATTTGAGGGGAAAGAACACTCTCCTAAATAGAGTATTGAAACTACCATTTGCAAGACTTTCTCTTACATAGGGTGACCCTATGGAAAGGAGGACAGGGCTCCTGTATCTTTAACAGTTGTATAGAAAATGGAATTTTAGCCAGTGCCATTTGTATGCATGCAGTACCTGGTGAAATTCTCTCTCCATCACAACACTTAAAGCTGCAGGAGCCCTGCTCTCTTTTGTATCTGGTCAGGAGAGCAGGGCCCCTGCAGCTTTAACTGTTATGATGAAGAGGGGATTTCACCAGGTGCTGCATGCATACAAAGGACACCTGCTGAAATTCCCTTTTCTAAACAACCGTTAAAGATACAGGAGCCCTGTCCTCCTTTTCATATGGTCACCCTATATCCGACAGATTGCCATCAAACCAAACTGAAGAGATGAACCCTGCCTTGCAGGATCAGTCCAAGATCCATCTAGTTCTTTGTTTGTTTGTTTGATTTCAGTCCATCCAGATGCCTAGAAATACTCTTAGCAAGGCATGGATGTGATGGCCTTCCCATGATTGTTGCCTGTGAGACTTTCAGAAGGCCCCCTCCATGAGATTATAGCTTGAGATGCAAAATGGAGCATAATTGAAATTAAGTACATTTTAGTCCCATTGACTTCAGTGAGGGAGAGTTAGGCATGTGCTAAACACTATTAGAAATCAATAGGACTTCTTAACTTTGGATGGCTCATGCCTTTGGCTTTCTACAATGTAATAAATTTTTAAAAAATGATTTGTTTTCTGTAGCTCTAGATATCACTGTTTTCAAGTCTTACTCCATAACAGTTGAGCAACAAGCCCCATATTTTCTGTGGTTTTAAGCATGCATTAATTTATTGCCCATGATTACATTCATATCTCACACCTTCTTCAAGGTATTCCGGGCAGCCTTCATGGTTCGCCAAAAATGCGCACATTTTCAAAGGCTTCCTTTAAAAGGCATGTTCTAAAGAGGCCTGTAGAGAGAGGGTCAGGTGAGCTTCCCAATGAAGGGCATTCCATCATGCGGATCTCAAACGCAAAAGACCAGCGGAGGCTGTGGGGCCGTGAATCCATCCTGGCTTTCAGTCAGTACCAGGCATAACTCTTCAGGAGTTCTCCAAGGGCTGAACCTATTTGGAGGATAGGCTTCAGCCCTTGGATAGCTCCTGAAGAGTCCTGGCTGGTTCTGAGTAAAACCCAGGATGGATTCACAGCCACCAGCCGCCACTGGAAATGACCCTGCACCGAGCACTTTACACTTGCTCCATCTCACCTCAAACACATTGGGGTAGTGAAGCTAGGGCTCACAGGGTCAAACTGTTGGGACATTTTGGTGACATCATGTGCACCCTCCCCCACCCCCAGCTTGCTTAGCTGCAATCCTCATCCCAGCTGGGGGAGAAATGGATCTTTCCAGCAAAAATACATTGTTGTGAGTGATTCCTATTGAAATGCAAAGGTGGCTCTTGAATGGGCAATTAAGACCTCTTAGCTTTACAGTAGACTTGCTTCTGGTGGACATCAAAACTTCAAGAACTGATTGTTTAACATGGATCGACAGATCTGCCTACATTTTTGGACTCTCCTTGTGGGGCATGCCTGTAGAGACTGTCATGAGGAGTGTCTGAACTTCACAATTTAGCACCACACCATGGCCCAAGGGGGAATCTGGTGTAGACCCTCAGATATTGATCAGCATATACAGGAGGAACAGAGGAGAAATGGTCCTTACTGTATCCAATCCCAAAACCTAGAGATATGTAAGAGCAAAATCTGACTTTGTCAAATTTCTCCAAATCCTATCTCGTTCCATTCATGTCCATATGTGATTGTGATCTTTGTTTTTGTTTTGTTTTTTACATGAAAAATCATGTGCATTTTTCTGTGCATTTTTCCAAACGTATGCTTCAATTGTGTGCATCTTTGATTCATATGCATTCTTCTCCCATTAACTGGTGTGTATGTGTACATTTTTTTGAAGTACGCATTTTTACATGCACACATTTAAAATGTATGCAAGTTGTCAAACACATTTTTGGGGGTCCATAAATTACATTGCAAATATACAGACTTCAACTTTAGATTGCATTTGAGTCCTTGTTCAGAAGGTACAAATTGGATAAATCCTGATCAAAACCAAACTGAAATGAACTCATACATCCCTATCAAAGCCGCTTAGAGTTTTGAAGGTGAGGACAAGCACCTTTAATTAGGGCTGTGCACAGACCCCCTGATCCGATCTGGATCCCGATCCAACTCGGATC
The DNA here is from genome assembly GCA_029215795.1 of Anniella stebbinsi. Classification (NCBI taxonomy): domain Eukaryota; kingdom Metazoa; phylum Chordata; class Lepidosauria; order Squamata; family Anniellidae; genus Anniella; species Anniella stebbinsi. The sequence goes on along the minus strand of JARDYH010000003.1, from coordinate 94,665,361 downwards.
CATGATCCGGATCTGGATCTGTGCACAGCACTCCCTCCCACTCTCCCCGCTCTCCCCCTCCCTCCCCCCACTCTCCCTGCTTACCTGCTGCCTCCTCCGCGTCGTCCCCCGTTGTCTTCTCTCCTCGCTGTGTGCAGCCACATTTCCCATTCGCGTCGGGTGATGATGTCACCCGAGGCATGGGTAAATGTGGCGGCACACAGCGAGGAGAGAGGACAATGGCAGGACGATGTGGAGGAGGCAGCAGGTAAGCAGGGAGGGAGGGGGAGAGCGGAAGGGAGTGCTGTGCTGTCTCTTTCAGGAGGCCTGGGACCACTCCCTCTTGCAAAGAGGTATTAATCACTTCCTTGGCCCAGCCAGTTGTTCCATCCCTGCTAGCTTTTATTAGCCAAGAGGGGCAAGGATCCAATATGGAAGTGGTTGCATGAACCTGTCCAAGCACCTTGTCCATGTCCTCAAGCTGTACCAACTGAAACTCATCCAAGAAAACAGGACAAGCCTGTGCTCTGGATACCTCGACTGATTCACCTGCTATTACGTTGAGCAGATCATGTCTGACTTTTGTCAGTTGCACAGGACCAGCTTTGTCTTTGCGCGCAAAAGAATTCCTCTGATTATAATGATAGGCCCTGGTACAATTGCACGTGAACATGGAGCTTCAAAGTGCACTCATACCATTCAGTTTCAAGCGGAGACAGGGAAGTGGAGAACACGAAATCTGTCCACTCTACTTTCCCAGAATAGCTAGTAGCTGCTACTACTGCCTTTTGAAAAAAGACTCTGTACACACAGCTCCAGTAACTCAATCAAGAGAGGAATTATGCATGTAGGATCTGTTTGCATACATAATTCAGCTTTTATGCCTCTAATTTTGCGGAAATGGCTATTTACAACATCGTGAGCAGGATCAAATCTGCGCACTTTGAGGAGCCCAGCATTTACGGACACCAAGGGAAAAGCAGAAAGCTTGCAGGGGAAGCGAGCAGCTGTGGGGTGCTTGCGGCCTGCATGGCAGAGGCCAAGCACGACCACCCCATGGCTCAGTGAGCTGGGTCCCGAAATCTGGACAGGAGCGCTGCCTGCCAGATTCCCGGACCCAACTGGATGCCCGTTACATCCCTACTCATAATTGCCATATGAGAGGTGGTTTTGGGGGGTTGCAGCATGTAAAAAGGGTTAGCCTTTCCCTCTCTGGCTGTGCCCCCCTGAAAATCACTTCCTCACCACATGGCAATAAAAGTTAGGAAAAAGAAAACTTCCATTGGCACCAATGGCCACTCAGGGCTCTGGGAAATAGATTTAGGGCTCAGGCCCAATGGGCCCAGGCTTAGCAACATCCCTGGCTTGTGCTGCTGGCTGGACAGGCGGCAGCAAAGCTTTTTTCTTTAAAAGTTTTAAAGAGGGGAAAATAAGGAAATTGCTGCCACTCACTGCCATAGTAAACAATCCCATTGCCCAATTCTGAAGCCATTTGAAACATTTCACCGGCACCCTGAAAAAGATCAATGAAATGCCTCCCAAATTTGCCATCTGCAAATGGGAAGATTAATTTGGGGCGGGGGATTAGTTTCATTCATCCCTTAATTTAGCAGTGCTTAGTGTATTTTCTAAAGAGAAGATGTTGGAGGGCAGTTGATGGTAGAAAGTGAAGAGTTTCCCATTTCGATATTTTCCATCTGATCATGTCTGTTTTTGCAAGCCCAGAATCCCTACAAACGATTACATTGTTTAAGGTCTGTTTATTTCCAGCCATGCAAACCCCCCAGTTTATTTATGTTGCTAAGTTTTAAAAGCCTTTATTTGTACGGCTTTGTTTAAAATAAACTCTGAAGTGCTAAATGGAAGAAAAGACATGCTGTGGTTCCTAAAACTCACTTCATAATGCACAGGACCAGCAGGTTACAGGGTCAAAAGATTTTGGCTACATGTCCTCTTTTTAATTAAGCTTTTGGATCAGTAACACTTTCAATGGTATCTTTCTATACAAACACACACACACACACACGTTTGAATATAAAAAAATTAACTATCAAGGTTAGAAAACTCATACCCAAATTATACATGTACGTTTTGGGACCAAATCACCTGAAGGACCACCTTCAACTGTATCGGCCTGCCCACACTCTGAGATCATCTGCTCACATGCCCATCCCAGAGAGCAACTAAGCTGGGAGGAAGTGGGAGAGGGTTTTGTCACTGATGGCTCTATGTCTGTGGAACACACTACCAACTGGGGAGCTGTCTCACAGTGCCGAGTTGGCGCTGCCTCTCTCAGAAACCCCACGGTTTTCCTGTCCTGCGGTGGCATCGGGTAATCCTGGTCGAGGAGGGAGCATGGGGTTTCTGGCAGCCATCCAGGTACTGAAGCTGCCCCCATCCTCTTCCTGGTGGAAAGCGACCAATCAGCAGTCACCTTCCTCCAGGGACTGCCTCTGGATTGGCCCCGGAGCGGCATCAGACGGCGGAAGAACCATACTAACCTCACTCCCACTGAAAAAGCCAGGGTAAGTCTCCAACCTTTACGGTGCACAATTTTGTGGGAAAGCCCCATGATGGCTGTGAAGCTGTGGCTGCAACCACTGCGGGGCCTTCCTCACATATAGACAGGCCCTGGGATTCACCAGGCCCCATTATTGCTCACTTTAAGGAGAGTCTTAAAGATCTATCTGGTTTTAGTGGCTTTATCCTAAGTTGGCTTTATTGGGTAGCTGAATGAAAATGAAGTTATCAGCTTTTAATATCAGATATTAAATCTTGATATGTTAGTTTTAATCTGTTGGTTCTTATTTCTATTTTCTGTTTCAAAACTTTATGGAAACACACACACACACACAAACACACACACACACACACACACATATATATATATATATATATATATATATGGCTAATAAATATTTTACATGAATGAATAAATAAATAAATAAATAAATACATGGCCATTAAATATCACTAACCATCACTATTTTTCAAGTGAGAGCCACTTTGGCAAAAAAAAAAAAAATGCACATTAACTTGTTACTGTTGTGCAATTGCACATGATTGCAGGTCCTCCTGTCCACTATATAGCCCCCTGGAGGCTAATATCCTTGTCAGTTTCATTCTTTCCACCCATTAACTCTTTTAATCCAGCAATTGCATGAGAGCACCAATAAAAACAAAATTTAATAAAAAATTATGCCAATATTTGTGCACGTTTCAAGATTCTTTAAAAACAACAAGAAGGCAGAACCCAGAGAAGAAATCGTGCAATATTTCCATGGAATCTCACCCACCCTCCAATGCACTCCACACCCACGTACCAGTCCAGAAAAACTGCAGAAATAGAATGGATAGCCCAGTGTCGCACATACCTAATTGTGCATCAGTGACCATATTCCAGAAATGAAAAAAAAAAAAATCTGCCTTAATTTCAGACTTTGTGATATTTGCCTGAATTTCAGCATCTTAAAGAAATCCTTATACTGCATTTTGCATTGTAGTCCAAAACAGATGGCAGACACCAGGTTGGGGAAGGCTGATTTCAAACCAGAAATAAAGTGGTCATTGGGACTGGAGGAGCCTACTTGTAAATACACTTCCCTGGGACTACAGCAACCAGCCATCTCTCTCTCTCTCTCTCTCTCTCTCTCTCTCTCTCTCTCTCTCTCTCTCTGCCTCTGCTTCTCTCTCTCTCACACACACACACATCTCCCTTTCATTCCCCCCCTCTCTCTGTCAGAATTCTCCATGCAAAAAATCTCCCATTGCCTCACCCCCAAAGTCCCCACAGTCTTCCACACTATGGTGAGATGTATGGTATTTCTATTTAAATTAGAATAATAATGTCTAAATTTGCATCAATACATATACATTAGCACCTGCAAATTGTATACAGATTGGTCCCTTCTTTTTGGGAGGAGATTTATAAATGCCCCCCCCCCCACTAGCTGATGCAGAAGCCACCACAGTGGACTGATTTGCAAGGGATTAAAGTATCTTCGAACTTGTATGTAGTCTTGTGGGTGAGGCACTTTAGAAGACTAACACATATTATGGTTTGGGTCCAGGTTACCTACGGGATCGCCTTCTCCCATACAATCCGCCCTGCACGCTCAGGTCCTCTGGGAAGAATTTACTACAGTCAACAAGAACTAGACTGACAACCATTACCCAGAGGACCTTCTCTTCTGCCGCTCCCAGATTGTGGAATGACCTGCCGGGAGAGATTCGCCAACTCACCAGTCTTCAGGAATTTAAAAGATCTATAAAGACTGATCTCTTCCGGCAGGCCTACCCAGATGAATTTTAAAGTATTTTATTGGTGTTTTATTGGTATTTTAATGATGTATTGGTTTTAAGTGTTTTAATCAGTTTTGTATTTGATGCTGTTCCCTGCCTCGATCTGTTGGGAGAGGCGGGTAATAAATCAATATATTATTATTATTATTATTATTATTATTATATTATGGTATATATAATATACCCTCCGGATCGAGGCGGGGAACAGCAATAAATATAAAATACAAAGACCATAAAATAGATGAGATATTAAAAACAAATAAAAACCAATACATCATTAAAACATCTTAAAATTCAACTGGGTTGGCCTGCCGGAAGAGAGCAGTCTTCATGGCTCTCTTTCATGGACTACTGTTTTACTTTATCATTTTAGGGCGAGATGCAAAAAGGTAAGCAGCTGATCTAAAGCAGCAAACACTTTATAATTTGACAGTGAGGAGATAACAGATGGATGCGGAGAACAGAGCAGGACTGCACAATTTGAGACTCACAAAGCCTAACACAGCCCAGGCAAGTGTTTTGAGAAACCTCCTGCTGTTGCTGTAACAACAGAGGTGTTTTTTTTTTTTTTTGGTAACAACAGAGGGTCTGTAAAGCACCTGGGTTGCCATGATACAGGGCTCATAGGGTGCATCCAGCTTGGTGCATCGCGAACATTGCTAGCAGGGATGTGCAAAAATTTCATTTCTGTTTGCAAATGTTCGAACGAGCTGAAATGAAGTCGAAAACACAAAAAAGGAGGCAGCCCAAATAAACCTTGAAGTGATTTGGGGAGACTTTAGTTGAGCTCAGAAACAGTTGTTTCTCCCATCCTTAAGTGCTAAGCTAGGACAGAGTGAGTGTGTTCCTGCCTGTACTGGATTTGGAAGAATGGCGAGGAGTCGGGTGTGAATTTACAGATAGTCATATGCAGTGTTAAATAGCGTATGTATAATTATTTAGCTGAAGAGTTGGCAACTTTTATGATGTTGAAGTTTGTTTTCATAGCTACATTCACATACAGTGAAGATCAGCACTTCTTGCTATTCAGTCATATAATACACAGTAAGTAGCTGCTTTGTGGGATGTGTACTTTTCTCTCTGATAAAAATGCTTATTTCTTTGCTGCAAGGAACTGTTTTTCCACCAAGAAAGAGTAAAGGGAAGGAGGTGTGTGTGCCTGCTGACAGTCTGATGGGACAAAGCCCTATAAAATCCTGGGCAGATTGGCCTGCTATCTGTTCTCAGCAGCATTTTGTGCAAATCACAAAAAATCCATGGACTGGCCCAACTCGATGCAGATCAAGTTGAGCCAGTTCTCATAAAATGGACCGAAATCCAGTGGGTTGAACCAAGAGAAGCTTGTTGAGCTCCATCCCCCAAACAAATTCCTCCGACATTCCTAGGTATAGATTCCCTTTGGGAACAGCTCTTCTTACCAACCTAGAGCTGTGGGTCCCAGAAAGGAGTGATTCAGGAAGGCCTCCCTCAACAGGTGTGGACACTGATAGTGATTAGACGATGGCTGAATTCGGACGACATATTAGGCAACGGAGGGGTAAATAGTGTACTGACCATGTGTTAGGCAGGCGGTGCTCCCTAAACGACATGCTGCAGCTGGTGCTGCTCGGCACCGGCAAACGCCCCGGTTGCTAATAATGGACGGCGGCCATTTTGGTTGCAGCGTCTGCTCCCTCCCCGTCCCTCAGTCCTCCAGCCGTATCCCAGCATGCACCGTGAGTTCTGCCGGCTGTATAGAGCGGCCAGGGGTTTTCGGCTGCTCTGGCCAGCAGAACTCTATTCCCAAACTGAATAGTACTCTGAGAGAGGGCGGGGGACCAGTTCAGCCGACACGTTAAACAACGGGGCTTTGGGCTAAACAACGTGCAAGCCCGTTGTTTCCCTCCGTTGTTTAATTCTCCTGATTAGCGTACTGTCAGTTGTGTGTGCATTGTATGTTACTCCCCATACGACACAATAGGCAACACAACTGACGATTGTTCCCCCCCTCCTCCATTGCCTAATATGTCATCTGAATTCAGCCTCTCTCAAACCCTATTATATGTAAGTAGGATTGGGTCACTAGAAAGTTCCAAAATTTGAGAAGTAAAAAGCCCCACACAACTTATTGTTGCAGCTCTTCTTGTATTAAAGTTTTTTTTAAAAAAAAGCAAGCCTGGGGCCTAATTTACCCATACTCTTATGTTATTCCAGTTTTTGGTGTAGTCTAGCTCTAGGGTTTTTTTTATGGCAACACAAGCGTTTTCAGCATTATTCTGATAAACACTATATTTCCTTCAGTGTTTGCACTCCTCTGCCACAGCAGCATGACTGCATTTCCTGCTTTGAACTGCTCAGTTACTTGTTTTATTTATTACTATTTATTATCAGGATACTTATGCCGCATTTCAAGGCCAAAAGCCCTCCCAAGGTGACTCGCATAGAAAATTAACTTGTATACTCTTTATACATCTGTATTTTGTAATTGTCTGGCAGTAACATTGCATGAGTTGGACATAAACTATAATACAGGAGACTATTCAGTTAAGAACAGCACTTTTCTGGCTCTAAAAGGGATGTTTAGGTGGGGCTTTCAACAGACGCCACATTTCCCTATCATTTTTCTTCATGTTGATGCGGCTATGTCCAGACCTAGTAAGAATTTGGGCTGAATCAAAATGACTGACCTCATTTTCTGTTTTTCTTCGCGAGTGTTGAAAAGCACTTCCCGTTTTCTGCATGTTTGTTTTTGGTTTTGCATCTGTTGCAAACTGATTTGGATTTGTTGCAATGCAATTTTTCTTGGAGGCCAGGCTGTGTTGTTGACCTTTGTCACTTGGTTGATGATATCACACAAGTACATCTAAAATGATGATATCATAGATGCTCAAACATGGGTCATCATGGATTCAGTGGTCGAGTGGGCAAATGAGGCCAACAACTGTGAGGGCAATGAAGAAAGAAATCACAACAAGAAGAATGAATACGAGCCAACAGTGTGATGTTGCTGCAAAAGAAAGCAAATGCTGTTTTTGGCTGGATTAATAGAAGTATAGTTTCTCAATCACATGAGGTACTGGTTCCCCTCTATTCTGCACTGGTTAGGCCTCATCTTGAGTACTATGTCCAGTTCTGGGCACCACACTTCAAGAAAGATGCAGACAAATTGAATGGGGTTCAGAGGACGACAACGAAGATGATCAGAGGTCTGGAAAAAAAATGCCCTACGAGAAAAGACTGAAAGAACTGGGCATGTTTAGCCTTGAGAAGAGAAGACTGAGGGGAGACATGATAACACTCTTCAAGTACTTGAAAGGTTGTCACACAGAGGAGTGCCAGGATCTCTTCTCGACCATCCCAGAGTGCAGGACACGGAATAATGGGCTACAGGAAGTTACAGGAAGCCAGATTCTGGCTGGACATCAGGAAAAACTTCCTGACTGTTAGAGCAGTATGACAATGGAACCAGGTACCTAGGGAGGTAGTGGACTGTCCCACATTAGAGGCATTGAAGATGTAGCTTCACTGCCACCTGTCAGGGATTCAGCAGGGGGTTGAACTCGATGGCATTATAGGCCCCATCTGACTACTATTCTATGATTCTATGAATGTGAATATTTGGCAGGTTGAGCTCAGCAGCTTTTTAGCTGCATCAAATGTACTGCTTCCCAAGTGAGACTCAAAATTAAGGAACATTTATCATTGCCCTTATTTGTTTGTTTTTTAAAAAAATACATTCTCTGCTGTAGAAACATTTTTAAAATACCTTTCCTGAATTTCATACCTTTTAGAACAGTTGGAGTACATCTGGAGGGCACCAGGTTGGGGAAGGCTGTTTTAGAACATTGCTTTTTGAAATAAAAGTCTGCCAGCCAGTATTCCCTTCAAGAAGAAAAGGTCTAATTCCTAAAAAAAATGCCCCCAACAAAACCATCTTTTTACATATTGTTGAAACTGTGCTCAGGTTCAAACTTCTCACTCAATCCACTAGAGTCTGATGCACAGGATGAAGAAAGGAGACATATAAAATACAAGCTGTGCCTGTTTCTTAGTGGCTGCCACATCTTTTAAATAGCCTCAGGCCCTCTTTTCCACATCAGTTGTAAGATCTATCTCCAAAATGTGCTAGAGGATGGTGAAAAAAAACAAAAACAGGGAGAGTATTTGTCTGTTATTGCATTGCCCATTTCACTGTGTGGATCTCCACTTCCAAATTAGCTGTACAGTTTTGTGCTCCACAGTTCCCTACCGAAATTTCAGGGGAGCCATTCAGAGTCAGTTTCTTGATGAGGGGAGAGTACTGGAAACATACGGTGTCTTTGTAATAGCTGCTTCTTAACAAATGTACATCTCACAGCAATCTATACAAGAACCTAAACATGGTTTATTTTAGCCAGAAACCTCTCAGGGTGAAATCCTATGGATGTTTATACAGAGAAAAGTCCAACAACTCCCAGCATTCCCCAGCGAGCTATGCAGGCTGGGGAATGCTGGGAATTGTAGGACCTTTTTCAGTCTAAACATGCATAGGATTAAACCCTTAGCATTCTTTCCCAAGTAGCTCCAATGATTCAGAACTGCTCTCTCTCATCCTTTGCTCAAATTCAAATGTCCTAATTCAGGGATGGGCAACTCGTGGCCCTCCCGATATTGATGGGCAGCAACTTCTGTGATCCTGCACTATTGGCTTATGCTTGCTGGGGCTGATGGAGTTGCAGCCCAACAACATCTCAATGGCACAAGCTGCACATTCCTTTCCTAGGTGGAATATACCATATCCCTTCCCTGTGCCTTTAAATCTGCTCTGAACAAGGAACCCGTTCAGCAAGCTACGACCAACAGGCACATGTTCTGCAGATGTGCAAGATTTCCCCCCACACACAAACACACACCATTTCCACTATGAATAAGGAAGTTCATAGACTTCCTTACCTTTGATTACATGCATAATGATTCAGAGAGAAAGTAAGAGAGGAAAGTCAGGGAGCCGGCAGTTCTTCTCTGATAAGAAAATTGATACCATTTGGAACACTGGAAAAAATTATGCAGCTGATGGAATAGTTATGATGCCTGTGACTTTTCAGAATAAGATGTGAGCTTGGGATGTTAAGTACAGGAGAGGGAATAAAAGGTAGCTTAACCTAGGATATGTTTCTCATTTTGTAATATTAAGACAGGAAAAAACCCCTGCTCTAAACAATGATGCTAAATGTCCAAGGCTTTCCCCAGTTCCTCTAGGGATCATTCTATTATATATGCTGTTTTACAGCATTTCGGGGGCATGTAAAGTCAAGAGCCATTGATCAGGATGGATTCCCCCCTTTCATTCAATGGCTCCCTTAGTGCAATTCTGCAACCCTCAATAAGTCCACCAAGGACCTAGATTTTATGAGCTTCCTTGTAAGCCCTCAGGAAAAGGAGGGCAAATTCAGGTCAAGCAGATGTGCCCTCCCGGCAAAAAGCTTCAAGTTTTGTGTGTATTTCTCTTAACTGAATCATCCAGCAAAAAGCAGGGAACACACGCGCGCACACACACACACACACACACACACCAGCCCCAATAAGTCAGAGAGATGGCTTCTGCCCTCCAGGCAGAGGTCAGGTTTTCATAGGCTGCCCCATCAAAACAGCAAAGCAACCGTGTGGCCAGGCAGATGGGGTGCCCCACGTCAGGCAGCAGGGGTCAGGCTTTTATTGGCTGCCCAAAGAAAGAGGCCGGGATGTCCATCCTAACAGAGGGAGAAATCCAACCCCACGGCAAGAGATATCATGCTGAGGCCCGAATATTTGCCTATGCCAACCAAATAGGAAATTCCTCTTATGGTGTGGGTTTTGTGCATATAGGGTAGGCTTTCTTCTACACTCGTGGATTTTTCTCATAGATGAATCAGAGATTGAAAACTCCCATTAGCACAGTAATATAAACTCTAAAACTAGGCTTCAGATCCAGCCTTCAAACACACATCTGTCACGAAGCTAAGGCCTCCTCCACACGAGACGTTTAATGAGCCTTGAAGGCTCATTATAAATTTTACCTACACACGAGCGGAGCGCAAAACGGGCGTACAGGCGCGTTATCTCCCCGATAATGCGCATTTTCGAACGCGCGTTAAATAGCGACTTTTATTTTGCTCCGGCCGTTAAAGCGCATTTTCGCTGTGTGAACAAGCGATTATGCGCATTAACTACCTGTAAAGTGCTTTTTGGGCATCTTTTAATGCGCTTCGCCGCTTCTCGCCGCCTCCCGTGCAGAGGGATTAGGCGTAAATGCGCCTCCGCGAAAATGCGCATAATCCCCGAACCGGGCGCAAAAGCGCATCCTTGTGGAGGGGGCCTAATTCTCGCAGATAACAGCTATGCCTACGCACAGCCTTCCTCTTTCATTACACATGCTGTTTCACTCAAATCCACCCTAAGTGGAGGAGTGCACAATCCATCAGGCCTGCAGTATTGGTGAGCCACCAACGCAACTCACAAGCTATGTATGGGTGCAAATTTAGACTACTAGAATTTAAATAGAAATACAATTCGTAGCTGCGAAGAGTTTAGTTTCTTTTCTTTCTTTCTTTTTTTTTTAAAAAAAACATCTTACTGACAATACCATTTAACACAAAAGAGCAAATACAATCCTGAAAGTGAAGAAATCTTAATACAATCGAACTAATAATCAAGCTTTCGCAATTCAAATGTTGAAAAGTTTGATCAAGTGACTTGTGCAGCTGCTCAGTCTGCTGTCCAAATGCTCACTGTTGATGGGCCCTGGTCTCTCATTTATGGTTCTTTATTCTTAATTTGCCCCCAAATGGCCTTCATCTTGCCTCCTCTTTTTCTTGGTTAGCTTTATTAGCCCGTCAACCAACCGTAGTTACTGCAAATGTTGCTCAGGTGTAGCTGGTTGTTTGTTCGTTTGTTTGTTTTCTGTGGCAGTTAAATTGAAAGCCCAGTTAATATGCACTTGATTTGTCCAGTACAGATGGCGCACTGCTCTATAGGTCTATGAATATTTGTTATACTGCATGTCTTTGTAATAGAAGAGTGAATGGAGGAATGATTGACAGCTGAGGTCAGAATGCAATGCTGGGTGGAGTTAGTGACAGTTGGAGAAAGTCAGTTAGGAGGAGGATGGGACGGTTATTAAGAAGTCAGGGAAGGAGAGGGCTGAGTTAGGATAAAGAGACAATGGACCTGTTCAGAAGATACCTGAAACCCTGCTGGTTAAGGCTTTTGGTTAAGCAGCAGGGTTTAAGGTGTCTTATTTTTTTTTTAACTCTACAAGCAAGGAAGGGGATGCCATGCTGATGCATGCCTAAGAGAAATGAGATATGTTCCCCTTGCTATCCTGTGTGAGCACATGTCAAGAGAGACTCTTGCTGCTAGCTTGGGCTCATCCTGTCTCTCCCCTATTGTTCCTCTTCCTCCCTCTCCAGCCCAGATTCTGTATGCAGCTAAAGGAGAAAATAGGTAGGGTGACCATATGAAACGGAGGACAGGGCTCCTGTATCTTTAACAGTTGCGTAGAAAAGGAAATTTCAGCAAGGTGTATGCATGCAGCACCTGATGAAATTCCCTCTTCATCACAATAGTTAAAGCTGCAGGAGTATAGCTAGAGTGACCAAATACAAAAGAAGGCAGGGCTCCTGCAGCTTTAACTGTTGTGATGAAGAGGGAATTTCGCCAGGTGCTGCATGCATACAAATGACACCTGCTGAATTCCTTTTTCTATGCCACTGTTACTGATACAGGAGCCCTGCCTTCTTTTCCATATGGTCACCCTAGGTAACACACTCACTGAGCCAGCCAAGCAGCTACCTGCCCCTGCTGTGGCCACCAACAGAACCACCACTGACAACAAAAACCAATGAAATGCCACAGACACTCAGTGTCCAGTCCCTAATCCTGAATTTTTACCAGGCAAGCTCAGCGCCAGACATTCCTCCAGACAGATGTTTAAAACGAGAGCAGACCATCTGGCCACCTTATCCCAGGCAGGCAACATGATCTGGTTCAAGCCGATACAACCTGTGACTCAGCAAGCCCAAGAAGTCCACCAGACGTGTATAGCAACCCACTATTAGATCAATAAATCCATTGGCCTGTTCCGACAGCACGCTAAACCATGGTTAGGCTGCTAACCCTTTTGCAGCAAAGGGTTAGTAAGTGTGGTTAAACTGTGGTTATGTAGCCACTATGATTAGGAATGGTTCACGTGACACGGTAAGGCATAACGTTTAGCTCAAAATGCTTAACCACCACAGCTTAGTGTGTCATCTGAGCAGGGTCATTGCGGATTTACAAACATGACTGCTGGGCTGAGGAAGTGAAAGAGATGATGCATCAAAGACAAATGGTAAAAGATGGCACTGTTAGCATTCAGCCCTCCCTCTAGTGTTTATTTTGCCAGCAAGGCAAAGAGGGGGCAGCAGCAGTGAGGAAAATGGTAGTGGCAGAGAGTCAGGCCTAGGATTGGGAAGCACTAATTGCTCTGTTCCTGCTAGGAGTTTGAGAGCACCAGTGAAGCTCTTAGAGCAGTGCGGAAAGTAGGCTGACCCTATACTAGAGTGACCATATACAAAAGAAGGCAGGGCCCCTGCACCTTTAACTGTTGTGATGAAGAGGGAATTTCACCAGGAACTAATTGCATACAAATGACACTGGCTGAAATCCCCTTTTCTCTACAATGGTTAAAGTGACATGAGCCCTGACATGAGCCCTGGTCAGCCTAGTGGAAAGGCAGGCACTGCCAAAGCAATTTGGCTCTGAACATGTAACTTTAATGTCGATGTGTATTTCTGAGAGCTTCAAAGAACAGAAAAATGAATAATCCATTTGTGGATAAACAAATTGCCAATGGAGCAAAATGCCATTTTAATTGGTAAATGAAAACCGTAAATGCAATAATAATTGAATTACAAGGAGCAAGGACTTTAAAACATGGGCCTGGGTCCAAAGATCTACATGCAGCAGCACACAATTTGATTGCAAAGAGGAAGTCACTGATTTCCCCCATGTAGCTGCTTGCAGCCCCTGAACAAGCTATTCTACTGCAGCGGTAGGGACTTCAGCTCTGCTCGGGCAAAGAGATCTATAGATCCAACTGGCTTTTGAATGGTAGTGGGCTCCTCTAAATGAGTGGTTTAGTGTATGCTCATGATTGGCAGGTCTTTAACATGACATTGCCAACGATCAGGACGTCTCCCGTGGGAAATTCTGCCATGAAAGAAACGCTTTTAAAGTGGTAGCATCCTGAAAAATGTGGGATCATTTGCCACTAGATGGCGGAGTCTCATTGAATGATCAGAGGGGAAGTATTCAATTTAATTCAAACCACGTGGTTGCCTCTCTCTGCCCCTGTAATGCAACCTATAATAATCACACCAAAAAGCAGGAAGCACAAGTGCCCCAGGTCAGCAGCCCAATTTCCCCTTCATGTGGGGATGCTCAATCAGAAGGAAAATAGCTATTCCACTGCCCACATGAGACATGCAGAAATTCTCTTAAACATTCTCCTGATTAAACTGTCCTGTCCTCTTGATTTCTACCTGGAGAAAACTATCAAGCTCAGTGCTCTGAAAATCTATGAAAACCATCACTGTTCATTGTGCATTCACTTGTTTCCTTCAGCACACTCCTAAACAGGTGCGCTCAGATTTTTTTTGTCTCAAATCCCTGTGGGAAAGCTGAATTTGAGGCAGAGCTAGACATGAGAATTTTTTTCCATCATTTAAACTTCCTTCATACTCCATAATCCCAGAATGGCTCACCCTTCTTTTTATGAAATTTAATTTGGCGACTCTATAAATACAGTACTCAGCAAAATGGAGCTTTTGATCGTAGGATATTTTACTCCCAGTGGAATAACAGTTTACACTTCTTTCCATTTAAATGAATAATAATCACAGTAAGAACAACCATGGCCATGAAATTCCTCATTCCCTCAAAAAACTGTAGAATAGCTTGGCAGGCTATGCCTAGCACACGAACTCAAGCTTTCAAATGAGTTTTTCTTGTTTTTATGATATCTTCCCAAAAATATTTCTTCATGCCTATTTAAATAAAGCAATAAAGATTTTAAAGAGTTATTTCAAAATAAGACTGAACCTAACCGTGACTAACTCTCAAGCACGGGGGAATAGGAAGCATGAGATACGTTGGAGGTACTTGATACCCTTTGTTCATGCATGGACGACATCATGGGAAAAATAGATTTGTCTTCATGCAACACAAGAGCTAAACCAGTATTCAGATATGTGTTGATCAACTTGGCTATGATTCCATCAAGGTTAATAAATAACCTAATGTTTTTCCTGGGCCAAACAGAGGGCAAAACTGAAAGCCAAGCATTTTACAATTGGTAAACAATCGTACTATAAGTTCAATATTGAATTATTAACAGATGAATTCACATGGCAACGAATACAATTCATGTTGACAATGCTGGTTTTGGGGGGCAATGATCCATTATGATATTACTGACTATACCCAGCTATCTACCGGCTTAACTTACATAAGGGTCAGCCTGGATATGATACTTTTCCCAAAATGCAACAATGGATAAGATTGAGTGCAGTGCAGTGGTTAGACTTGGACTGACCTGGTTATAAATCCTATGAAGTTCACTGAGTGACCAGTTACCTAATATACTCTTACTCAAAGCATTGTGAGGATAAAATAGTTGAGGGGAAAAATAACGTGTTCAGCACCCTGAGATCATTGGAAGAACAGTGAGATTTTTTTTAAAAAACAGCAAGGTCATCATGAGCCAGATTTACACTAAGCAGGAAAGTGGTATGAAAGCGGTATATAGAAGGCAGGATCCATACTATTGCTTTATAGCATATTGAAGTCTGGAAACAAAGCCCTATGAGGAGACATTGAGAGAACTAGGCATGTTTAGCCTGGAGAAGAGAAGATTGAGGGGAGACATGATAGCACTCTTCAAGTACTTGAAATGTTGTCACACAGAGGAGGGCCAGGATCTCTTTTCGATCAACCCAGAGTGCAGGACACGGAATGATGGGCTCAAGTTACAGGAAGCCAGATTCCGGCTGGACATCAGATTCCTGACTGTTAGAGCTATACGACAATGGAACCAATGACCTAGGGAGGTGGTGGGCTCTCCCACACTGGAGGCATTCAAGAGGCAGCTGGACAACCATCTGTCAGGGATGCTTTAAGGTAGATTCCTGCATTGAGGAATGCAGGGGGTTGGACTCGATGGCCTTATAGGCCCCTTCCAACTCTACTATTCTATGATTCTATGAAGTGCACTGACAACTGTTGGGGCCCATTGACACATGCCATATACTGCTATATCCTGCATGGTGTGGCTCCTGCCTTTTATATACTGCTTTCATACTGCTATATCCTGCTTGGCGTAGATCTGGCCATGGAGCTTTCAATCTTCTACAGAAGTCTGTGGGAGTGCGCCATCTTTACCCCTTTTTCTTCTAGTGCTTTGTCCAGTTGCTTTTCCTGCCACAGGAAAAGGTACAGATACCTGTATCATTTCTCTTACAGCAGATTTGTCCAGTTCATGATGCTTAGATATCTGAGAAGTCAAGTGACATTTCTCTGAAAGTAATTTCTTTGGTCTATAAGTTTAAGGAGGTGCTGTATGATCAGTGTTCAGGCTGACCTTGTAGGTCCATGTATAAAATAAGAGGAAACTCTTTTTCTTTTCTTTTTTAAACCACTAAGCAATCTGCAAAAAAAAAAAATGCTCTGCTTTTAGTCTGTTTTTAGTCAAGTCTTTTTTCCTCTTCTTTTTTTTTTTAACATAATCCTGGAAGTTAGTCACAGCTCAAACATGTAAGCGGCGTGCAAAAGCCCCAAATACCCATTTTAAGAGAATTGTAGAGCTTCTCGTCTATGCAATCTTTGGTCTTGTATGACTAAACTTTTGGGGGAAGTCCTCAGCTTAGGTAACCTCCCTTGTTTATATGCCCTTTCTAAGTTCTCCAACCATGTAACTGTAATTAGATTGGGTGGAGGGTGCTTTGATGACACACATAAAAAAAACATGGGTGTGTGCATGTAAGCCCTTGGGCTTGCCTTAAATTAGTTACTTGGATCTCAGCCAAGTTGTTTACTGCTTGATGTGGCCAAAAAAATCCTGTAACATGGCACTATCAGAACAGAACATTTCCAAGCAGCCCCAGCCCCCTCCCCCAAAAAGCATGGACTGTGTAGTCCAGCCTGAAGGACACCAATGCCCAGAAACCAAATGGCAGCTGGTGCTTCCAAAATATGGGGGTGTAAAAGTCCTTTCCGCACATTTCCTTGGTTCTACTTACCAAACGTGTGCTCCAAAATTATCAGCTGCTGTCCTGTTAGCCATCTCATATGCCTTCCAGGCAGCCCTGCCTGCCCCTCCTCTTCCACAGAGTGGTAGAGTCTTAGACTCAGGGCCAAAACAAACATTACTTTAAATTAATATCCAGTAGCTATTTTACTTTAGAGTAGGCACAGGTGGCCAAATCTGGATCTTAAAAGGCCCTCCCCCCATGATATGGTCCCAATCCAGATTGTGCTCCTACATCTATTCTAGAGTAAAAATGACTAGTGGCAACTTCTAGCTACAAAATGAGATAGATTGCAGACATGTATCCGATGGGTTTATGTGGTATTGCTATCTCTTGTTAGAAAGGCAGTTAGCAAAGGGAATGTAAAAGACCAAAAAAATGAGTGGCATGGGAGGCTAAAAATAAAGAGACCACACTCTTCCTTAAGGGAAGGGAAGAAACAGCTTTACTCACAAGTAATCCTACATATATTGTAGCCACGGCATATAATTTCAGGAGGAGATTGTTCATGTCCATTTTTCTGTGTTCCATTACACAGACAGGAGAGAGAGCAAGCACCCCATGTACTCCCAATAATGGACGAAGGCAAAGAGAGAAGGCCTTTTCAGACAACACACTAAGCCATGGTTAGGCCACTAACCCCTTTGCAGCAAATGGTTAGTCAGCATGTTTAAACCATGGTTATGAATGGTTCACATGACACACTATGCCATAGTGTTTAGCTCAGAATGTTTAACCACAGTGGCTTCGTGTGTCATCTGAACAGGGTCAGCAAGAAGAATGGGAAGGAAAGGGGAGGAGCAGGAAGCCACAGGCTATAGAGATCCTAGGGCTAGCTATGCCCAACATGCCGTGCAACACTGTCCCCTCCCTGTAACTTGCAGATGAGATTACAACATTTCCAACAGCATCTAGAAGTTATATACAAAATCATATCTGTTCAAGTCTCTAGCTATGCCTGGAGCAAGTCCTGTTTTGTAAACCTGTGCTGGTTCAATCTGTGTCTCTGAGCCCAAAAATGGAACAAAACACTGTTGTAAAGGCAAAAAGGAAAAGCCTTGGTCCAACTGCCTCAAAGTAGGGTGACCAGATAAAATCCAGGTTAGGGCTCATGTAACTTTAAGAGTTGTAGACAAAAGGGAATTTCAGCCAGTGTCATTTGTATGCAATTAGTCCCTGGTGATATTCCCTCTTCATCACAACTGTTAAAGTTGCAGGGGCCCTGCCTTCTTTTGTATATGGTCACTCTAGTATAGTGCATGCTCCTTTGTGATGAAGAGGGGATTTCACCAGGAACTAATTGCATACAAATGACACTGGCTGAAATTCCCTTTTCTCTACCACTGTTAAAGTTACATGAGCCCTGACCTGGATTTTATCTGGTCAGTAGGGTGACCAACTGTCAGGATTTTCCCGGATTTGTCCTGGTTTTTGTTCTTATATGGGTGTCAGGGGGGATTTTCTGTAATTTTCTATAATGTCCTGGAATGACACACTTCCCCCTTTAAGACTTTCAGTGTGACAGAGGGGAATGATGCACTTTCTGGAGGCCCCTATTGGAGCAGTGGGGGGGGCAGGAATGACATGCTTTCCTCTCCTCTCCAATCGGGGCCGTTAAGGCCCCGATTGGAGTGGAGGAGGGAAAAGCGTGCTTTCTGGGGACTTTGGAAAACATGTCATTCACAACGGCCATGCTAATGGCAGTTGCCAATAGCATGACAGGGGAAATGACGTGCTTTCCGGAGGCCCTGTAAAGCACACTCTCCCTGCCCACACTGGGTGTCCTCTTTTTTGGTTTCTCAAATATGGTCACCCTACTGGTCAGCCTACCTCAAAGGCCAAATCAAGGGCATGCTATATATCAAAAGGAATACCAGTAGAAACCATTCCATTCCATTCCCACATTGGTTGTAGTTTTCTTTCTCATATACCCTCATTTGTATGAAAATACATCTGTCATCTCATCCCAAATGGCTGATAAACATAGAACTACTCCAGAGGCTGGCTTTCTCTGATTTGGGATTCAAATTAGTCCTCACAAAGGTCCAGGCTACCATGCCATGGGAACTATAATATCCCAGACTGTGTGGAAAGAGCCCACATGGTGTTTCCATGCCTGTGTCAGCCATCAGGAAATTGGATTCAAATTGGTGTGGAGCAAAGACACCTGAATTGTCTGGAATTACTCGCCTTCTTTGATGGTGGGGGAAGGGAGTGGCCCACCAATGGCAGCCACAGCACTGGGGTAAGATAGTCTAAAACATCTGGTGAGCACTAAGTTGCCTATCTCTGCTCCACATTCTTGGCCCAAATAATGACGGATCCAGACAAAACCAGCTCTGATAACTCAAAAGATGGGGGGGGGCGGCAGGAAATGTAGGAGGAGGCACCCTTCCTTTTTGCAGGGCCCACCTGGTCCCTAGAGTTGAGAAGCATGAATTCCACAATTCAGCACTGAGCGGGACATGCGCAAGCCTTTAGCAATGATTCTTGACTGTAGACTAGGCCTTTAGAAGATCATATATACATACACACTCTGACAGAGCCAACACTGGATGTGAATTAGTTTTCTGATTGTGCTTTTGAAAACATATTCCTTCCTGTAAGCACTCTAGGGAAAACCAAGATGGTATTTGATACAAATGAAGCTTTAGTGATAGAAAAACCTTGGCAATTGTGCTGTTAACCTGAGTCATAGTTTAAATATTTTGTATCTGCTTTCTTTTTTCTTTCTGCCCTTTAAGAGCTCTTGGAATTTTTACTGGCAATGATTATGCTGAGGAGTATTCCACTTGGAAGATGAAAGTGAGGCAGGCATTTCAGACAAAACACAGAAGAGCCCTGGATGCATTAGTCAAAAACTCTATATGCCCAGTCCATTATTTCTGTGGGGAACTATCATTCGCAAGGTGTGGCAAGAGAAAATTCAACAACCATGCTTAATTATCATGCATCGAGAGCCAGGGATGACAAATGTACAACATCAGCAAGCAATTAATTTTAAGTTGCTTCTAACCACTCACTGCTCCAGCTATGGCATATATGTGGCATACGCTTTGCTTTTAAGAATTAAGCACAGGCTTAGCTACGGTATAGTTTGTGATATTGCTAGACAAGGCGGAGGACCCACAGGTAAGGCATAGAGTTCGGTCTACATTCCTGCCTGTGTGTTCTATGCTGCCTCACTGCTGCTTCTCCAGCTCAGTTAAGCTGACCAGATAAAATCCAGGTCAGGGCTCATGTCACTTTAACCGTTGTAGAGAAAAGGGAATTTCAGCCAGTGTCATTTGTATGCAATTAGTGCCTGATGATATTCCCTCTTCATCACAAATGTTAAAGTTGCAGACACTATACTAGAGTGACCAGATACAAAAGAAGGCAGGGTCCCTGCAACTTTAACTGTTGTGATGAAGAGGGAATATCACCAGGAACTAATAGCATACAAATGACACTGGCTGAAATTCCCTTTTCTCTACAACTGTTAAAGTGACATGAGCCCTGACCTGGATTTTATCTGGTCAGCTTAAGCTCAGTAGTTTGGCGAAACACACCCCCCCCAAGGCAAGAGCTGGATATTTACTGCAGTGTACATGACGCTGGCATTCTCTCAGCCTTTGGACTTGTGGCACACTTGCCAAAATGTCTGGCCCCCACCAGAAGAGGAGGAAACATATTTTGAGACAGAATTACAAGCTTTAAGGATGCTGGAACTGAAAAACAGATACAGCACAAATGAGTCAAGATAAACCAAGAGGTTCCTTCACAGTTAATGAATTCCAATAACGACAATGCAAATATTTTACAGATGTCCGTTGGGCATCGCCATAAGTGAGTAATTTGTTGGCTGATGGAGGCCTTACTTCAAAGACCAGTCTATTTCAGTTGGGGCAGACATACCAGCACCGATCCTCTTTTGCCAGCCAAACAGCAAGCAGGGAAGCAGACATCTTGGATAGGGGTTCACATGGAGGCCACCCATGATTCTGGCTTCCTGAGACAGTGAGAGACAAGCAGGGAAGGCTGCATGCTGGCATTGCCAACATTGTCTAGCAGAGGCTGGGAAGAACAAAAAAAAAAGAAAGAAGTCTGAACGGATCTTGAATTGTTGTGGGGCCTGACTCTGTTTGCAGCAGTGCCCTCCTACCCAACTTTCCCACCAGTTGGTGTGTATGGGCAATGCTGCCTTATACTGGAGGTAGCATATGGTCATCAAGGCCAGACACTTGGGCATCTAGGGATGTCACGATCGCTCAGCTGAGCCTGTGAGTCTGACAGACTCCCCCACATCTGTCCACCCTGGACCTAGTTGGGCACCCACAATGCCAGTGTGGACCCACTCACAATGGAGGCTCCAGAGATTATGCACTTTCCCCCACTGGGTCAATGGCAGCCCATTGAAGCAACAGAGGGAAGTGCACAAGGGTGGATGGCTGCCCGGCACTCGTCAGTCCGAGCCGAGCCTCAGAAGAAGCTGAAGACAGGGTGGACATGGGTGAGTTCACCCGCCCCTACGGGCATCAAAATAGCAAATGTGGTTCAATGTAAGCACATTGGATGATACACATTGTGATGATCATTGGGTGCAAAAGTGATGAACATTGGGGCAAAAAATAATAATTCCTGACTTCAAATATAAGCTGATGGGATCTGAGACAGCAGTGCCTGGCCAAGAAAAAGATCTTGGGAGTTGTAGTGAAGAGCTCAATGAAAATGTCAATCCTATGTGTGATGGCTGTGAAAAAGGCAAGTCCTATGTTAGGTATAATTACAAAAGGAATTGAAAATAAAATTGGCACGATCATCTTCCCCTTATCCAAATCTATAGTGCGACCACACTTAGAATACGGTGTACAGCTCTGGTCACTGTACCTAAAAAAGGACATCGTAGAGTTGGGAAAAAATGCAGGGAAAAAAGGAACAGAAATGTCCAAGGTGTGGAGCAACTCCCCTATGAGAAAAGGTTACACCAGCTTAGAAAAAAAGTGAGCAAGGTAGGACATGGCACAGATATACAAAATTATGCATCATGTGTAGAAAGTGGTTAGGTAGATATTTTTTCTCACTCTCTCATAATACTAGAACCTGGGGTCATCCCATGATTGGTGGGAGATTCAGGACAGATAAAAGAAGGAGTTCTTCATACAGTGACTAGTTAAACTATGGAATTTCCTTCCACTAGTGACGGCCACAAATTTGGATGGTTTTGGAGGGGGGGGGGTGGACAAATTTCGGGAGGAAAAGGCTATCCATGGCTATTATTCCTGATGGTGGCTATATGCTACTTCCAGTATCAGAGTGAGTATGCCTATGTGCACCAGTTGCTGGGGAACATGGGTGGAAGGTCATGTCCTGCTTGTGGGTTCCTGGTCAGCAGGTGGTTGGCCACTGTGCGAACAGAATGCTGGTCTAGATGGGCCGTTGGTCTGATCCAGTATGGCTCTTCGTATGTGTTTAACCGCAAGACCAGCCTGCCCCAAACTGTGCAAGTCTATTGTTCCAAGCCTCTGCATTAGACTTGATTAGCCTTAAGCTCCTCCTGCTTTCTTCTGTAAACGCTTCCAGATCAGGCTTGGTCACTGGTCTAAGAAAGCAGAAGGCTCCACTCTCAATTTTCCTTGCTACAGACTCCCTTCAGCTATGCCCTAAAACTTAACAGGAGCAGGATCTAATACTGCTTCCTGCAGCCTCCGGGCATTGAACCGCTTGTTTGGGCTCATTAAGCATTTCTGCATCAGTCGTTTTGTTTATTTTGTTTTATTTTTATTGCTGGACCTTTTCTTGAACCTTCAGGATGGGAACAGGGGAAATACAGACATATAACATTTGGGGAGAAGCTTTGTTGTAAAAAGAAAAAAGAGGGGAAAGCAAGGGATGAACTGAAATTGCATCTTTCCTTTCTTAAATAAAGGAGATGAAAGAAAAGGAAAGGGAGAAAAAGATTGCATGAGTTACTCATGTAACAAAATGCCGTGCATTTCCTCAGGGTCCCACCCACCCCAAAAACAAATGGCTTTGTTCTTTTCCAATTATTTTTTGGAGCTAATGTCAGGCCTTGGCTAAATTATACAACAACAAGATTTTTAAAGATTAGCTGTGGACCTATGGTCTGAGCAGCCAAATCTGAATAAGGACTCAGTTATGTATTTTGGATTAAGCTTCCTACCGATAAGCAAAGGGCTGAGGGGGTTCATTTCTACTTCTGAATCACCTTAGTGTGATATCAAACATTCTTTCTTCAAAGTGAACTGAATCAAAACACCTACTGGAAGATCCAGTTGCCCAAGGCAGGACACTTATCTTTCAGGCATTGGACAATCTCAGGCCCAGAGAGAAATAATGGGGGCCTCGCTGTGGGACTGGGAAGGGCTCTGGACTGACACTCTATGCTTGTGCTGGTGAGGAGAACAGGAGTTGGGGAAGAGGAGAGTCTATGGCAGTTTTAACAACTGTGCTGCATTAAGAATGGCTGCTTTGAGAATTGTGACTTTAAGAACGCCTTTGCAATTGCCCGTTCCCACCTCCAGCAGTCTTGGTGGTGGAACTCTCACCAAGTGAACTAAATCAAAACACCCGCTGGACAACCCAGCTCCCCAAGGCAGAAGGCTATCTCTCAGGTATTGAACAATCTCAGACCCAGAGAGAGATAACAGCGGCCTCGCTGTGGGGCAGCGGGATGCCCTGGGAGTAGTGTCCCCAAAGAGGGTACAGTCCTTTGGCTTGCCATTTCAGGATGCTATGAGGGCACCTTCCATTTTTGCCTTCTTCGTTCGCTCTTTTCCTGTTTGTTTGTTTGTTTGTGTGTGTGTGTGTTAGGACTGCTTCTTCTGCTCAGGATGAGAGCCTGTGGTGGTTTGAAGTGGCTTACTCTCTGGGTGAGAGACAGAGGGGAGGAATGTATGTGAGGCTCCATGTGAGAGATGACTGGGAATGACCAAATGATCGGGAAATACTTTTATATTGCTAGTGGGTTAGCTAGCTAGCTAGCTTTTTGTGAACAGTGGCTGGGTATTACCACAAACTATCATCTATGATTGTGCTAGTTGGATGTGTATGGTTGATTGGTTGAATGGAGTATCAAATTGAGCTACTTAATCATTAAATTTTCACTGATAATTGTATTCTTGTATTTTGTTTGCTATTGTGTGTATTGTAGAGCATAATGTGTAAGGGAAAGTGAGCGGCAATATGTGTTGTGCAGGGCAGAAGGAGATATGGTGATGGCAGGGTGAAGTGCGGTTACAGGGTAAGGAGAGATAGATATTTAACATCTTACCTTCCGGGATCTTGGAGCACGAACCAGGCCACCCACAGAACCTCTCCTTGCTCCTATGCAATGGCAGGTTGGTTAAAAACAAAATAAATACCATCTATGACCTCCTTACAGATGAGGCCGACCTGGCATGCTTCACAGAGACCTGGCTGGGAGATGGCAGTGACCCAACATGGGCCCAGGCCCTCCCACCTGGGTATTGTATTAGTGAGCAGGTGAGGAAAAGTGGGTGAGGTGTGTGGAGTAGCTGTGGTCTATAAAGTCAATCTTAACCTGATCAGACTTCCTGTCCGGGAATTGAATTACATTGAGTGTGTATACCTGAGTCTGAAGACCAGGGATAGACTAGGGATTCTGTTAGTGTACTGGCCACCCCACTACCTATCTGATTCCCTGGCTGAGCTCACGGAACTGGTCTCGGAGCTGTTGCTGGAGTCACCCAGGCTTTTGGTCCTGGATGACTTCAACATCCCATTCTGGACCTGTTTGTCAGGTGCAGCTCGGGAGTTCATGGCATCCATGACAAACATTGGCCTAGCCCAACTGGTCTCTGGACCTACACATTCAGTGGCTCACACCCTCGATGCTGTTTTCAGTTCCGGACAGATGGATCTGTGGGTGGAGGTGATAAATACCTCTGCATTGTCATGGACAGACCATTTTCTGGTCAGAGTTAGTATCACAGCTACCACCTACCCCTGCAGGAGTGGCAAATCTATTAAGACAATCCGCCATTGAAGGCTGATGGATCCTCTTGGATTCCAGGAAGCCTCAGAAGGTTCTATGGCTGTTTTCGTCGACAATCCTGTAGAAGCCCTGGTCAATAAATGGAATCAAGACCTAACTAGGGCTATTGACACAATCGCCCCAAATGTCCTCTCCGACCTGCTTCCAATCGGTCACCCTGTTATACACAAGATCTCAGGGAGTTGAAGCGGGAAGGACAATGACTGGAGAGCCAATGGCAGAAAACCTGACTTATATCCGACAAGACATGACATAGAGAACATCTTCGTTCCTATGGGGTGGCAATACGTGCAGCGAAGAAAGCTTTCTTCTCTGCACGCATTGCGTCTGCGAATTCGCGTCCAGCGGAACTGTTCAGAGTGGTGAGGGGACTACCTCAGACACCTTCCCCCTTGGACCTGGTTTTAGAGCCTTCGATAGTTCGCTGTGATGCGTTTAACAATCATTTCACAGATAAAAACTCTCGGATAAGAGCCAACTTAGATGCCGTTGTTATAGCAGAAGCTGACAATGAAGTGTCCAGCAACTCTGCAAGTAGGATTACACTGGATCAGTTTCAGCTGGTGAGTACTGAGGACGTGGACAAGCTGCTTGGATGAGTAAGGAAGACAACTTGCCCTCTTGATCCTTGTCCTTCTTGGCTGGTCACCCAGGGAGGAGATGCAGTTAGACTACAACTACAACATATTATTAATGCATCTCTCAGGGAGGGGAAAACCCTCCCTGGACTTTAATAATTACAGACCGGTATCAAATCTTCCATTTTTGGGCAAGGTGATTGAAAGGGCAGTTGCCTTCCAACAACAAGCAGTCTTGGATGATACAGATTTTCTAGACCCATTTCAAACCAGCTTCAGAGTGGGATACAGAGTTGAGACAGCTATGGTCACATTAGTGGGTGATCTCCGCATGAGTATTGACAGGGGGTCAAACATCCAATTAGAAAAACCTTTATGCCATTATTATTATTATTATTATGGAAGTTCGAGCTATGAGAAGTACTTTGTGTTGTGTTGCTAAGCAACGCGATAAACACAGCCGATACTGCTGAAGCAGTCAAACTGCTTCAGCCCAATGGCCAGAAACTGCCCCCCACTGGCCCACCTGTCTATGGGGCTTACCTGAGGGCAGTGCATGTGGAGGGCTCAGGTAAGTCCCGTGGGTTGGCAGGCAGGGGAGTGGGGTGGGGGGAACACCTGGGAGGGAGCAGGGGGAGTGGCTGGGTGGGAGAGGAGTCCAATAGATTCCCAGTCAGCCTCATACCCGACTTTTCCAGGTGCCTGCAGAAAAGCTGGAAAAGTATGAGACTGAGCAATAAAGTACTAGCGCACAAATGCTTTGCATGAGTCAAGCTAGTTGTTGTTGTTGTTGTTGTTGTTGTTGTTGTTGTTATTTCAGTTTAATTTTTCTGCTTGCAGGATTTTGACTGTCAATTGGTAATGTCCTAAGGTGAGCTCAGTAAAGATGGAAACCTATGGAGCAGAAGGGCAAAGCTTGTCAGATTTTCAATTTGAATTCAGATTCTGAAAGCAGGATCTCACAATTCTTCTGACAGATAATAGGGAGGTGTCAGAAGTTACCTATAGACAACCAGTTTGAGGCAATCAAGTGGTCACAGCTATGTTGCTTCAATATAAATTCTGCCTATCATTTGTGAAGCAGAACTCACCAAGTGTTTGATGGCTCACCCACTATTGGGGAACATTAACATTTCTGCCAATATTACTTCAGGCCAATTATCACAGGTGTCCTTAGAATTCCAGATTCTCACTAGCTCAGTATTTAACCTTCTCAACGTTTGCATTTTAATGATTTGTTGGTTATACTCCTGATGCACGATTAAAATCACAATTGCTAACATCTCTTTTGTAAATACATCATATCTAGCTGTTGAAACTCTCCAGAATCAATTTTAAATTAGATTCATGGTGGACAATTCATTTGTGTTTACTAGCTTCTCACACGATCATTTTAAAGATCTTGTGATGGCATAAAATCTTGCTTCTTGTAGTGCAAGGCAATGTCTCAAGATATGGGGAAATACTTAGCTTTGTATTTCCTACATTTCTGGGCTGTGATGAATCACACCTTCTTTATTCCCTTGTAGGGTACCCATTTACCTACATCTAATCATTACTGACAGAATTGTCCTGGAAATGTTAAACTCCAGTATCCAAAAAATGAAGGCACTGGCAACTTTCAATTAGGCTTAACCTCTGGCCAAATATCTGTGGAAAGTCCCCTGTCCTCACGCCGGAAGCCAGTTTCTCGTACACCTCTTGCAAACCACTTGATTTTATTATGATCACTGGAGATGGCTATCCTATGCAGGAGCCTGACTCAAATAGATGGAATGAGGTATTACTGTCTTGGTATTCCCCAGACCACCATCTGTTGACAGTCCTCACATAAAACAGACGGTTTCACATAACAGCTGGTAGAAGCAGCCAATTCTTTACTACAAGTTGTGTAATTACATCAATTTAGCCCACTTGGGGGCCAAATCCAGCTCTCTAGGGATTTCCAGATGGCCCCACCCCTTCCCCTGGCCCCACCCCTTTCATGGACCACCAATCACTCGGTGGTTTCTCATTTTTTGTTCCCCTTCCCTATTCTAAAAGGCTTAAAAGCCTCGCCTAAGGCTTAGTTGCAGACAGTAAAAGCTTTAAATTAAATACGCTGATGTTTGGTATTTTTGCCCTGCCTGTTTTTCCTTTGACCTATCACTTTTTTTTCCAGCCCCCACCCACTGCTGCAATTCAGCCCCTGGAGAACTTCCCCAAAATTGAATTTGGCCCTCCAGATGAAAAAGATTCAACACCCCTGATTTACTAGCGTAATCAACTAAATCCCACCGAACAAAATGGCTCTGACTTTTGCGCAGGACTAAACTGTGAGTCTTTTTAGCTATATGATTATGTTGTCCCCAATTGATGGTCAAAACAAAACAAACTCAGGATCTAAATTCAAGGCCAGATATATAGATCAGACATATATAGATCTTCACTGATTTCAATTCTGCATAGATCACAGTTGTGAAATACTCAAGTTCTGACGGCAGGATTAAAGGAATGCCCATAGCATTTCTACACATGGGACTTTAATTGCATAGCTTTACATAATAACTGTCAAATTCTTATATTGTGGTACATATTGCCCTATGGATCACTAAGCACAACCAGATTGACAAAGACTTTCTCCTACTCATGCATGAAAACTGCACCAGCTTCCTGCAGTTCATGAATGAGAGTATCCACAGCAGGATCAAAGAGTACAGATGACATGAGATCTCTTTGTTAACTCTTATTTGATATCTAACTCCACTATAGAGGTGGGTTTCCCCCCTTCAAATTGGATTCTAATCTGCACTTTCATGTACAAATCCTTTATCAGGCAGATATTTTCAATTACTCTCCCCCTCCCTCAGCATCCAAAAGCTAGGGAATCAAATTCCTTCCCATTTTATGAAGCAAAGTATTTCCTTTCATGCTTAGCCAGATTTGCAATAATATCAAGCAACATTAGATTTCCCTAACTGAGATGCTCTTTTCTTATATAGAGCCATGTTGCCTGATATTCAACAGCCCATTGGTTGTTAATTTCAAGGCAACCGGAGGATCGTGGACACCCAACAACTCAGCAGTCACCAATTGCCCAACCATCTATATGAGAAGCTTTGGTACAGGAGTAGAAGAAGGACATTCCTATATTGTACTTGGAATTATGTCCGTAAAATGCCAGAGATCATTAAGTCCAGCCCAGTTAACACATTTCTGTCTGGGTTGACACACACTATAACTTTAAGCATGATGATATCTGGTCCAAGAACCAAGATTTCTGCTAGCTTTGTTACTTTTCATCTCTTTGGCTGAGATAGGATATGAAATGTCATATTCTCATCCCTCAGATACAGTTAGAGTTGACTTTCAAAGGCAGAAGTTCCCCAACTTTTCCCTCCCCTTGGGGAATTCAGCACTAGGCTTGCATGCTCTGTACCATCTAAAATATGCTTTCGCCAACCTGGAAAAATCTCTTTAATATAATATCTGGGTTTGTTTATACACCGCTTCTCTTTGATGCCTGCCGTTTCATTCAATTGTTATGTTTTCCCTTGACCTTAATTCCCTTCTCCTTTGATATTATGCCTATGTTTTTCTTGTAGTTCTATAAGAAACAACCAATCAGTAATATCCGTTTCAATCAATAATCTCAGATCCAAAAAAGGCTTGTAGCTAAATTTGCCAAACTCATCTTTCATGTTTTAGCAAGTCCTCCTTCTCCCCCATTCTTCCATTTTTTAAAATGTTTATATTCCCACCTTTGCATACAATGAAGCTTGCACTGACTGAACCAAATCAGACTGATTTGGCAGATTAGAGATCTCCAAATTGAAGTGGTGCTCAGGCTCCACCAAACAAAACCTGAACATTCCTAAAAATTAAGATTTGGAATAATACAGAGACGCATGGTGTCCCCCCCCCACACACACACACAAATTGATACATCTTTCCCTCACTTTTCATCTAAGAAAAGTACTCAGGTGAGGAAGGCTGGAAGGAAAGGATTTCTTTGTGATGGGCAGATCTAACTTCATATTCCAGAGAATGGCTTTACAAGAGCTCTCTAGTCCTATTGTTTTGGGGATGGATGTTTGGTGCACTTTGCTAGTTCTCTCTCCTAGGGGCAGTGTTGTTAAAAGAGGTTTGGTGGAGTCTGTGGGACCTGGAAAAGTGTGGCCTTGGGTGCTTGCTTGGAAATGCCGTCCAATGATAGTCAATGGGAGACATGAGAATCAAGATTCGGATTCAGGCCTGCATTGAAGCAGGTGGCCTTCAAATTGGTCTGAGCTGAATCAGGGCGTTTTATGAATGATCAATTCAGGGTCCAAACTGAATCGTGCGCACATACCTAACTTATAATCATATAATGAATCTAACGCTGCAATTCTATGCCTGTTTACCTGGGAGCAAGTTTTATTGACATCAGTGGAAGACGTTGTGTAGTTGGACTGTTGTAACTTTCTGTGAACAGTATTTTAGAAACCCCCTTGCTGGAGTGAGTAGCTCATGCTGCATCTCTAGCCTAGGTATATCAAATTTAAATGTAGCACTGTTGGGACCCTTCCCCCCTCTCCCAAAACAAATAGTCATTTTCTTATATATAATCAGGAATGTATTTCACTATCATTGTCCTTTCTAATTAATATATTGTGCATTTTGTTTCGTTTTGTTTTACTTTTAAAGATTGAACTGAAGGGGATGAAGTTGTTTGTGTCTTCAACTGCTTTTATGTACACCCTTTTCAGATTATGCTTTCAGCTTTTATGTACCTGTTCCTCATTACTGAAAGTCAGATGACTGTACTTTTTATGTTGCTTTATGCTACTCCATTTCTTACCAGCCTCACAGGTCAAAACCCCTGTCATAGATTAAACAATGGGTACTTGAGCACCCTGTTCTTGAAACCTAGGGTTATATGTGAGACTTTAGGATTCACGCTACTATACTTGCTGCACTTAAAATTACATTTTTTTTTCTACCATATGCTAGGGATGGGCAGATCAGTCTGTTTCCTGTTTGGGTCTGTTTCATGAGTGTTCATTCAAACAACCATTCTGTCCCATTTCCACATTAATCTGTGATTTTAAAAAAATCTGCAGGGAAATTTCTATTCAAATGGTATTGAAATGCATATTTTTAACATCTTTTCTCACAAAAGGCACATTTCTGACAGCGCATTCCTATGTGTGAAAAATCAGAGGTATGTCTCTCATTGAGTTCAAACAGGCTTATTCCCAGGTACGTGAGTACAGGGTTGCAGCCTAAATCTACTTTCTCTCAAAGTATGCAATTCTAAATTTCTTTTATCCTAAAATGCACCAATTTCACATGCATGTAATATGGTTTTGGAGGCAAGTGCAGCATTTCGAAATTTGGAGATGTGCAGAATCTGAAGGATAGCTTAGACTAGCGTTTTATAGCACACTTGTTACTAGGCACTCACGGATGTTCGTAGGTCCTTTTGACGACACTGTCCGCCTCCCGCACATCTCCCGCTCTTTCTGCTCTTTTTTCCATCAAAAAATAAGACTCAGGAAATGCGTTTTTTGTTTTACTATAATGATACGTGTCACCATTTCCTGCTGTGTGCAGGAAAAGCAGCAGGATAGAAACCCCCCACTGAGTGGGCCACGTGTTCATTGCTTACTTCCTCTTTCTTCCCCATGTGAAGAAAGAGGAAGCTGTTCATCCCTATCATGGAACAGAAACAGGAGTCAAAGCAATGATTGGGAAACACAATTTTGCCTGTCTGATAAGGCTCTTAGTTCATGGTGTGAGGATCAGGTCAGTTTTTGTACTGAAAACAAGAACAAATTCTTCAAGCATCTTTACTCATCTTTATGTTACAGCAATATATCTGGTATAGCACTCCCAATTTTCCGACAGTACAATTATCACACACAATTGTCTTATCAAAACCACTTGTCAACACGTCAGTAGCTGTATCAGGGCAAGCAGTTTATATCCCTGCTGACACAAATCACTTCCCAAACTTATAGAGAAATATCTCCTTCAAAACTTCAGGGAGTCTGATCATTCTCTAGCCAAATAGCAGATGCAGTCTGGGGAACACAGCATGAACCAAATCTCGTTGAGTAGCAAATATCTCTCTGGAAACATCACCAGTAAGACCAATCATGCAGAGGTGTAGACATTCTTGGAGTGCTCTTCAGTAACTATGACACTTCCACTGTTTACCAGGACTTCATTGAACTGATTCATTTTGACGTTCAGAGAACTAGACAGAAATCGCGTTGCACCGCTGCCTACCACAGGCCTTCACAATGCTGTAAAGTCCTCTGACTTACAAGCCAGTGGCTTAATACCAACCATGGAGGAAGGACAGGCAATACCTACCCCAGAGGAGCGATCCATAGAAGTGGCTGGATTCATGTCCTGCCGACAATGCCTTTTTAAGTGATGGCTCACAGCCACCATTGCTGCGCACCCTAGACCAAGTGGCTCATCCCCAAAGGTACAAAATCATCTTCCTGCCTTCCCTTAATGACATTGTTCTAGCAAGCCAAAGGCTGTTAAACTTAGAGATCCTTACAAACACTTTTGCACATTTTCACAAAGGGGTGCATTCTCTCCACCATCACCACCCAAATCAGAGCAATAGGTTTAAGTCTCTGAGTGTCTGCATTTCAAGCCCTTCAAACCTCTGATCAAATTCCAACCAAGTACAGTTGCCTATATATTTTTTCTACCATATTCATACACAAACAAACAAATACTTTATTGCTGAGTCCGAGGACCATTGCAAGTAAAAAGAAACAGTATCCCTCATTAAAACTATAAAAGGTTTACATATTTGGGACAAACAGCACATTTTAGCATCAACACATAAAACAGGATGAATCAAACTGAGCCGAATTTAGCTTATACAACTATAAAACATTGCAATTAAAAAGGCTAAAACAATAGTTAAAATCTTGTCAAGGTGCAATTTTAAAATGTTCAGATCTGCTAGTTACTATGGCCCTTTACAGAGAGAGATTCCGGTGAATAGAGGAACGTTTCTCTACATTTTGCAGCCTTAATTGCAAATGCTGCAACTCTTTGAACAACAAATTGATTTTCTGATTGTAGGAGAAAGTCCAATTTGCGTGATATACCCAATATTTCATTTTCTTTAAAAAGGAATCTAAATATTTTCCTCTATTGTTGGAGTATAACCTACACTCAAGCATATAATGGGCCATATTCATACACACAAACACACAAAATTTTATATGCTGTATAAACTGTATTTTTTTCATTAATTATTGAACTCCTACATAGGATGTTTTACTATAGATGTTCCACAAGCATATTGGTTATAGACTAAAAATGATAATTAGTGAATTCCTTTGTTTCTTTAGTGACCTTGTACTTTTTGTTACCTTTATTGTATTAATTTTAATTCAAAATAAAATCAAATCTCATGATTTTGTAAACATTTTCAACATACACTCCCTGTTTCAGTTTCTTATTATTTGATTCATTTTAATGTATAAAAAAACTTAACGTGACTGGAGCCATTTCCATTAGTAATCCGTCATTATAGCAACTTCTTAGAATTTTACTGCAGTCATCACATTAACATAATTAAACTTAAGGTTTTTATACGATGTTTTACTATGTTATTGTATTTAATGGTTTTATGGTTTGTTTTGTGAACTGCCCAGAAAATTACTGGGTAGTATAGAAATGTAACAAGCAAATAAATAAAATATCCCAAGAACACAAATTCCAGAAAAGACTTCAGAGCTGGAATTCATGATGAATAAGTTGTTGTGGCATTAAAACAACAACAACCAAACACTTAATTCAGTGGGTGAGTTTTAAAAAGCTAACACAAGCACATTAAAGGCCCCACTTAATGTATTAAGCTATGAAAAATCACAAAAATGTGTGAAAATTAAAAATTTGATTATTGCCTTAACTTCCCCCCCCCCCAAACTTAGGTTCACCAAGATTTTTTCTCCACCTGTAATTTATAATTTGGAATACAAATGCCATACACATCCATAAGTGATTGTAGGATCTCCAAGATATGACATTCAACCTGTAGCTTTGCTCAAGACATTCTCTGGCATTGATTGCTACAAATTAGGTAAGGGCACATTGCTTAAATGATTTGAAAAAGAAATATTAAAATATCACCTTACATCAGTTGTCCAAAATTGGGGCCATATGTTGCTATAAAAAGAACATTACTTCATAATTTTGTAGTCCTGACTCAAGCTTTCATATTCATTTTCGCATGCGCTTGGACCACAGCTAGTAACAGGCAATTCTCTAGTGTGTCTACCCATTTATTCCATTCAGCACGAAATAGAGAGAGGGCATGTTTTGCAAACTTCCAGTTCCTTCCTGCTCCTGTGAAAGGTGCATCTCTCTTTTTTGAGTTTTTATGTATGGTGGTGGTGGTATGATTTCTATCCCATAGGTTTACACTGGAGAGAGGGTGTACCACCATCTCCACATTTGGGTTGAAAAGAACTTGAAATTTAAAGGTGGAAAAAGTTGGAATGGACAGATTTGTCCATCCAGGCCCAGAGCTTTGAGTGCTTGTGTATTCAACCATGACATGTTCCTCATCTTTATCAGCTATATCACGGCATGCAGATACATCACAATCCTCTCCATGTTGGGAATAGCTGTACGTATTGACTTTGGCTGGAGCAGATGGATGGGAATTTTATTCCAATTCATTTTTGATCAAAATTTACCCAAATTTGCAAATGTCTTCATATTTGGGTTAGAAAGAATTTCAGATCTAAAAAAAAAAATGAAAGCGGGAGAAAGTGAAACAAACACATTTATCCAATCCTACATTTCATCCCCTTATACATGTGGATGCCCTTGCTTCCTGGGTAACAAAGAGAACAAACCAAATTCTTCTTACACATTGTGCAGAAGTTTCTTCCACTACTGGATTTGCACCACCTGGGCCTTTGAGACCACATTGCACCTTCATTTCTCAGCCTTATCCACAATTGGTATTTATAATACCTGGATGAGGGAGGACACATCCCTGTTGTTGGAAAGAAAACCTGCTTGCTTATTTTTCTAATGTTTTGTTTCCCTTAAGACCTAAACAAGTCCCTGGAGTGGTAACATTGATACCAGACTATAAAATAGCTTTTGGCCTAGTCAATCAATCTCAGTCTTAAGCAAAACAAACATTGCTTCTATATGTAGTTATGTATTACACATAATGTTATGCATAACGAAAGCAATTCTCTTTTTTAAAAGAGCCTTTGAGTTAAAATATCCAGAAGTGCTCTAGGCACCGAGCCACATACATACATTGCAAATGCTTTTACATGACGAACCTTCTGATTGTTAGGTAATGACAAAATGCATAGCAATATTTTAGGAGTTTCCCTTGCACAGCTGCTGTTTCTGAGTACTGGGTCACAACCCCTATTCCATCTTGAACTTGCAAAGATTCCAATTAAGACCCACCCAATGCAGGCTGCACCATAGAGGAAATTTGCAATAGCAATTCAACTTTCACATCAAATAAATGTGAAACACTCAAAATATATTCCATTGTTGTCATAAAATATGAAGCATGTTGGAAACCAAGCTATTTGTAGCCATTTTGAGTCGAAAGCCAGACACATGTGGTCAGCGATTCTCCATGACTGTGAATGTTACAGTGAATATAAAGAGCATCTGTTAAGGGAAATACAAATTATATAGAGCTTGTGGAGTTGGCAACACAGCGAGATGGTAATGTAATACAAAGCCAGGCACATCTAAGTCATTCATTGCACTTCATATCTGGCCTCAAGCAATGCTGATCAATGGAGATTGTGAAGAAGAGCCAAAGGTTTCATCTCCGTTTTTAATGACCAACATCTCTTTGAGTTCCATCCTGATGGAAAGAGTTATGTCAACTTATAATGGACTACTGTTCCTCAGCCTTTATTACAGAAGTCGCTCCAACCTTTGACTTTTGTCTGTAATGTTAAAACCTCAACATTTGTGTTCTTCTCAGGGGCTGTCTTTCCCCACTTAGATCAATATTCTAAATGCTGCCAAAATTATCTGGAAAACTCATTTGTCTATTGTGTCCAAAGAAGAGTAGTAGGGGGGAGGGGAAGGAACCCGGAGGGAAAGTCGAGCGGAAAGCTGGGACCGTCTCGTATAATTCTTCTTTCAGGAAAGCAGGCATCATCAAGTACTTAGCCTGCTGCAATGTCATTTCATAGTGTAACTAGGGAGAAGGGTAAGCTCCCATCAGCCCTAAATCACTATTCCTAATCCCCTGGAAATTGCTCTGGGAGAACACAGACACATGGTGGGGCACAGGGAGAGAAAATCTGAAATAAAACCTTTACATCCATTCAACATGCAGAATAAGGAAAACGCAAAACCTGCATCTGGGCTATACTACTAAAGACTACAGATGGGGTTGTCTTCTTTGCATGGTGAAGTGACTTCATCAGGGCAATTTTGGACAAGCACCTGCTCATGTGCAATAGCCTGTTGCATATGAGCAATATAATGCAAAGTTACCATCTTCCAGTGCATGCATGGACTCATGGGCAGGATCTACACTATTGCTTTAAAATGGTTTATAATGGTATTGACAACTGTTGGGGCCCAGGATACTTTCCATATACCATTTTCAAACAGATTTCAAAGTGTTATATCCTGCTTGGTGTAGATCTGGCCATGGACAGAGAAGCTTATTAGGAAGAACTCCCTGAAACAGAGTGGTTTCTCTCCTTTTGCTTTGTGCCCCATTAATTGTGTGGAAAGTGTATGGAGTAAGCATTGAACCAAAAGTTCTCAGATGAAACATTTTAGCTTAAAACTGCAGGTAATATGGACCCCCCCCCTTGAAAAAAAACAGGCCAATTTCAGGGAGCACAACAGTATTCAAAGGGTTGTGGGTGTTGAGTTTATTATGTGATACTGACAGTAATAGTGAAAGTGACAGCAACAGTCCTTCAAGAAATCCACTATGGAGATTTTCTTGGTGACTGCTGAGTGACCACCATTTTTTACCCAGAATGCCCTAGCCATGTTGTTCATCTAGAGCAGACTTCCCCAACCTGGGTCCCTCCAGATGTTTTAGCCTACAACTCCGATCTGCCCCAGCCAACATGGACAATAATTGGAGATTATGCAAGTTGTAGGCCAGAACATCTGGAAGGACCCAAGTTGGGAAAGGTTGAATTTCAGGCATTTTAGGAAGCAATGGTGGAGGCAGTATGGACTGCCTATATCTTGTCTGATGAGTTCCCCTACCGTTTTTTTTAATCAGCATGAACTCCATTACCTTTCCTGTGTTTTGTGAATGAAGAGCACTTTCCTACACACCAGGAGCAGAAAATAGGAAGTGTGTGGCACACACACAAATGGTGAACATCACCCACCCACCCACTGCTACTCAAAGCGCTGACCAGTTTCACAGTCACCTAAGAAAACTCTGAAGTTTTTGGATCAGTTTTGGCTCACCCCTACACTGAACCAAAGGGCAACAATGGGCCTGTTCAGACAGCACAATTAGCCATGGTTAGACCACTTGCAGCAAATAGTTCATAAGCGAGTTTGAACTGTGGTTATGTAGCCACCACGGTTAGGAATGGTTCACATAACACACTAAGCCATAATGTTTAGCTCAAAATGGTTAACCACCATGGCTTAGCTTGTTGTTTGCACAGTGTCATTGAGGCCCAATAGGCCGAACCAATGTGGAAATGGTTTCCTGAAGGTCAAAAATGTGAAAAGTACTCTGAGCTGTAGAATCTCTTATTTCTTTATTTGAAACAAGGAAAAAGCATTATCAAAATAAAAGATTCTATAGGTCATTGATTTAAATATTGGAAAGAGGAAGGCAATATTTTTGCTCCAGCACTCACAATACTATTTACTAGATGAATCAGTGTGTAATGAGAAGATTAAAGACCTGAGGTCAAGATCATTTCTGATGTTAATATTTTCAGCTTTCATATAGAATTTTTAAAGCAATCTCATGAGCACTTCAAACCATCACCTTAGAATTAGGTATGCATACAACTTCACTAGACCTTTTTTGTATCCATGCATAGGATCTGTCCAATTTGAGATGATGAGTCTACAATACTAATGACACTCACAAGCGAATCCATCTCATTACTTCGAATATCTTTGGAAAACATTGCAGCTCCTGTTTAATATTTATTTTAGGTTCCTATGGGAGTGCTTTAAAAAGTCTATATGCGCATTCCAAATGTAATGAAGAGCAAACCCCAAACTTTACAGAAAAGACTGGCTTTTCATTTTGGGATCTGGCACTGAGAAATATGATTGTGACTTGAAAACCATAAACACCGGGTGAAAATAAAATCCTGCCTTGGACTGGAATGACCTAGGCACATGTTTAGGTAATGAAGCAAAGAAATAGATAAGAAACTGCCTTACTCATTCAGGGGAAATGCAAGGTTAATCCCAGGAATAAGGGACAATAATATGTTAACGAGGAGGGGGGATTTTTTTTGCTACACACAACTGACAAGCAAGTTTTTTAAATGATCTTTTATCTACATCAACAAAAGCGCTCTTATGTTGGTGCCTGTTATTAAGCTTGTAAGTCTATGTCTTGGAGCCTTTTCCTTTATAAACCAGTTTTTTCGGGTGTTTATAGCTTGGTTGTTACACTTTGCTGTGGACTGTTGTCTCGTATAATTTTAGTTTGAGGTGGACACTGAAATAAGACATTATATTCCAGTACTTTCATTGTCATAAGAATATGAAAGTATAAGGTTTTGACCCCAAAATGGCAGCATTTTATTTTACATGCAGCAAACATATGTGGGTTTTTTTTTGTTCCCCATAAAACATTATTCCCCTTCCAAATGCCTCACAGGAATTTACTTCATAGCACTAAATATACCCTCTGTATCACAGTAAGAATAGAAACAGCCAAACAGCAAAGAAACTTACAGGAAAGGGGGGAAAGCTACACATTTTCCACAAGTTAACCCCAGGAAACACCAGTACAATGAAACAAAACACCAGAACCTAGATATTCCGGTCTCTAAGAATATTGGAACTTCTCCTCCAGCTACTTTTTTTTCTAGAGAGTTCAGAGATGAGTTTGTTGGTGGTGTGGGGAACAGAGATCGGTTATGGGCAGGGGAAGGAATGCAGAGGGAAAGTGTCAAGAGGGGTGAAGGGCAAGTCCCCTATCCCCACTGCCACTTTGCACATTGGTGCAAAAACTGCGTATGCCATTTGTTGCTGAATGTGTGAATGCATAATGCTCAACTAATGCTCAAAGAGTTTCATTTCTTCAGTAGCAGTCTCTCCAGATTCACTATAGGGGAGCAGAAGGGTGGTATTTTCCTATGAGGAAAGATTACAACTTCTCGGATTGTAAGAGGCAAGTAAGGAGAGACATGAGTTGTACAAAAGTAGGCACGGTGTGGAGAAAATGGTTAAGGAGACATTCTTCTCCCTCTCTTTTAATGCTAGAACCTAGCATGAAGCTCATTGGTGGGAGACACAGGACAAATAAAAGAAAGTCACTGCTCCAGAATCTGTTTGAGATGTGGCACAACATATCAATGTTGTAAAGAAGTGAAATAAGTCCTTCTTCACACAGCATATAGTCAAGCTTCCACAAGATGTTGTGATAGCCACTAATCTGGGTGGTCTTAAAAAGAGATTGGACAAATTCATAGAAGAGAAGGCTATCAATCGCTACTAGTCATTATGGTTATATGCTATCTCCAATATCAGAGGCAGTATGCTCAAGTACACCTGTCGCTGGGGAACATGAGCAGGAGAGTGGTGGTTGGACTCATGTCCTGTTTGTGAGTTCCCCCTGGGCAGCTGGTTGGCCATTGTGTGAACAGGATTCTGGACTATATGGACCCTTGGTCTGATCCACCATGGCTCTTCTTATTTTCCACTGTGCCTTGGCAGAATTCATAAAGAATCCTTTGCCATATTGTGCAGAATTCTCTGATACTCAACTGCAGTCTGCCCTGTCCACAAACCATCCTTTCTGGAAATCCATGGCACATAACTAGGGCAGTAGTAAGTCACAACAGCCAAAGTTCTTCCTAAGTTGCTGTTTTATATACATGTATGACTAAGAGGCTGCCTTCACGGTGCCGAGTTGGTGCCGCTCCACCACCAAACCCTATGGTATTGCTGGTGCGGGGTGGTGGCGAATGATCCCCAGTGAGGGAGGCAACATGGGCTTTCCAAGAGCCCTGTGGCTTCCGGCAACCAATGGGAGGCTGCCTTCCACGTGGGAACGCCCCTTGTTCAGCGCCAGAGCGAGGACCTCGCATGAGCAGGAAAAGTCGGGGGAAGTCCCTGACTTTTCTGCTGCAGATCTTTGACTCTTTGCCTCAGCCTGGCTCCAAATTGGCGGGTGCATCATATAACCAACGCAGCATAGATTCAGAGCTACCCTGGGGCAAAGATGTCATTTAGACAGCTTGTAAAACTGCCCCACTCAGCCAACTGAATTGGAGATAATATTGGCCATGAACACTATCTGGAACCTCCATATTTGAATACCATACCGATTATTATATTTTGTTTTATTTTATTAAACACAAGATAACTAAATGGGATAACTAAATGGGATAACGATGGGATTCCCTGGAAAATCCACCATGCCAGTTAACACTATTAGTGCTGTGCTAGAGGTCCCTTAAGCTAGCTGAATGTAATTTACATTAAATTAGTACTTATGGATACTGCCCCATAAATACTAAAATACTGTAAATTAAAAGGGGATGGTTGGCCATCATCACTTTCATGTTCTGTTTGTGACTACCCAGAGGCCTGGGGATAGCTGCAACCCAGTAGCAGACAAGGGAATGGAATCTTGGATTATACGGATCTTGGATTGATCCAGGCAAGCCGTGCTTATGCTTAAATTCTTAGGTCAATTGTGGGTTTAGATCTAAACACTGTTGATGAATGATGGGAACTATGCAAAAACAAATATTTGGAAGATGTGCATCATGTCCCTCTGAGAACATAATAGGAGCAATAGACAAGAGTCTTGCCATTGGTTAAATCTTACCACTTCTAATCCAGAATTCATTTTTCCCAGTTCAGTGCCTACCAACAGTCTGATGACCTCACAACCCAAAATTTGTGAGCCACCATACCAGTTTTGTTATGATGGTGCAATGCAATAACGCTTGAGATATACATTTTATCCCCACTTGTGTTTAGAAAAGGACAGACAGTTTAATTTAATTTGAAAGGTCAATAGTTTGCATTCTTCACTGACCATAAGAATAGCAACTACAGACCAGTTACTCTTATCAGCCGGGTTTCTTCCTTCCGCTGGCTTTTTAAATATATGCTCTCCAGAACTCTGGAGTTGGACCACTTACAATTTATTGTCAACAAACTGAAACAGTCAGAGGAATGTGAGCCTTTAATTACAGCATTTTGGGCTCAGACAGGGAGGAACCAGCACTACAGAGACAATGAAGACTTGCCTCCCAAGAGGTGTTCGGTAAAAAAGAAATCCCGCGGCATGAGACAAGACAAAAAAAGGTGGGGGGGGGGGGATGGTACCAGCTTACATTAATACTAAGGTCTTGATATTGAAGGCCAATGTGACAATTCAAGCAAACAGAACTTTTCAGATTTCTGGATAAATTTTGAATAGTAGTTTCCTGCTTGATTCGTTTGATTTGCTCCTTGTGAGACTGACACTGTTTATTTATTTGCAGTCTACGGCCTTCTACATTTTAACTCCTAACTTACTTACTCAAACATTATTTGAGTATCAATGCAACAAATGTATGACTGACACCTTA
Source organism: Anniella stebbinsi (assembly GCA_029215795.1). Taxonomy (NCBI): domain Eukaryota; kingdom Metazoa; phylum Chordata; class Lepidosauria; order Squamata; family Anniellidae; genus Anniella; species Anniella stebbinsi. The sequence continues at coordinate 94,624,437 of JARDYH010000003.1, read as the reverse complement.
ATTACTTCCTTCCACCCTGTAAGAATGTAGCCAGAAGTTGATAAAACACACTGGTAATTTCTTATGTAGTAGTGTGGAGTCCAATAAGACCTGCAATTGCCCAAATAATAGTTACCATTTTATGTGTTAGCAAAATGGTAAGTGAGAAACCAATGCCCAAACTTATGTCACATTGCCAAGCATTCAGATACCATATGGAAGCCTTGCCTCCACCCAACTGAGAACACCCTGAACTTGGGCATGGTGAGAGACAAACCAAGTATAGTAAAAAGAAATGCCTGGAAACAGTTGATTAAAGACATCCATGTTTGTAGTACTCCACCATGATATTGGCTTAACAGGATATTCCTTTAATGAGTACATTCTAATGTAGGGCTGACCAATTGATAGACTGTGGATGAAATCCATCCCCCCCCCCAGCAATTACTCCACTAGCACCCCTCCACCTACCCCAGTACCAGTAGAGTGGAGAGCTAACCTCTTACTCCGTTTTTGGCTGATTGAGGTTCCCTGAACTCCATCTTAAAGTTCATTCCAACTCATGCCCATATCAGATTGTGAGATTTTATTGTTGTTCACAAAAATGTTTGTGCATATTATCAGTGTACATTTTCCCAAATGTACTCATCAATTGTGTGCATTTTTGAAGATTAATTTTTTCCTCATTTTTAAGAGTATTTGTGGATTTCACAAGTACATACTTTTTCATGTGTACTTTTCAGTTGTATACGCTTTCGAACACATTTTTCTTGGTTCCACAAATCACACTGCAAGCTTGAACTGATACAGTTCAAGTCCACAACGGAGTCTGGGAGGCATGAACTGAGCAAAATTATGGTCTAAAATGAACTGAAATGATGTGCTCATGGTGCTTGCGCACTGCTGGCAAGACCAAAGGACACAAGTGTGGTCTTCCATCCCTGCCAGTGCTGCTTGGTGCTATCAAGAAATCTGAAATGTTGGCAGGGGCCCCTGTATCAGGAGACTAATGCCAGCTTTCCCACCAGACTTCCAGTAATGATGCAGGGGCCTCTGGGGTAACCTTCTCTTTCTAAAGTAGGGCACCCACCCACTCTCTTTTGGTTCCACATTATCATCATTTTCCTTAGCTTAGGAGGCCAATCTCTCTCAGCCAAGCCTCTAGCCCTGGTGATGTTATTGCCAGTGTGTGTGTGTGTGTGTGTTTAGTCTTTAAGAAGCTTGAATGAGAGAATCCTGTTCCAAGGCTGATATTGGCCATCCATGCCCTAATATTAACATGTGGGTCAATTCTACATTGGACTTTCACCTTTTAAGAACACCCTTTGTTGTTTAAAAAACCGTAATACCTAGTGCAATATTAGAAGTAAATGACACCAACAACAATAGTTCAAAAGGAGCAGCGGAGTGTAAAGCAAAGTACGTACCACTGCAATGCCATTAAATCCGATTGAAAGACTGGACAAATCTTCATACCTTTACACCAAACCAACTACTATTCCAACCACTAATGCTAAAGCTGAAACTCACCACATTCGTCAATGTCAAGCCAGGCACAGAAAAGAGAACATTAATCACCATCACTCAGTAAAAAATGTGAATTCTAGTACTTTTAGGTCAGCGCTTGACCAATGAAGGCTCATTTAGAAACAAATTCAGAATCCTTACTGGAATCAGGAGTTTCAGAAGGGGAGGCAACATCCCTAATTACACGAATTTGAGAAGAGCCATTAAGGCAGGAAAATTAAACACAGAATGGACTAAATTATTTGCAATGCATTCTAGAGGAGGTTTTATTATCACTGATGTTGCAATTCATCATAAATTTAGAATTAAAAATCCCATTAAGATTCTCTGAAAAGTGACAAAAAGTACATCAAGGCAATAAAGCAAAACCTAATTTCACAAGTGAAACAAAGAAATGTTGGCAGCAATCTTAAGTACGTCTGCTACAGCGTAGGAGCCACTGAACTCAGTCAGACTTACTCCAAGTAAAAAAGGCTTAGGATTTGACAAATATTGATAACTGTGCAAGGCTGTCTGGTTGGCTAGCTGATAGAGTTACAAATGACATAATTAAAAGTGCAGTGAACCATGTTGATCCTAATTTTGACTAGTTTAAAATGGAGCTTGAGCACTTAATTGAACTTAATTAGCCTCCTATGTTGTTGTTGTTCTTTTAAAAAAATCAATATCAGAGTATGATTTGAATGTATTTGCTGTTAAACTCCACATGATTAGGTGGAGGAAAAATTAATTCCCATTACATTCTGCATGATGATGAAAACTCGCAGGTGGGTTGGTAAGAGCAGCACAAATTTGTTTGGATTACTCTTATCATTATACCCTCTTCCATCATGTTATTTGGAAGTTAAGGCTGGAATCCCATACAGACATACCACACAGCATAAGTCCCACTGAAGTTACCTTTAAGTAGACATGAATAGGATTGCACTCTAAGGGTTTATTTTCAACTAATGTACTTAAACAGTGGATCAGTTCAATGAGACAAGTTTAATATTGTTTAATTCAACCCACCTAGTTTATTTTCACCATTTTGGAACTAGTCAGTGGACAATTTGAAAATTTTAACAACTTTGCATTAATGCTCATAACTGATTATTGGGCCACATTTGTGGCTCTATGTTAAGGGTGAATTGAACGTGTTGCATTCCTCCATTATAACCAGACATTTGGGAACTTATACTCAGAAAATAGTTTAAATCTGGCAACATAGGCTACACATATGTGCCAAATTTGAGATCGATCCCTCCAACTCTTGATTTTATATGATTTTTTAAAAGATCGTTTCCGTTCTGACAGATCAGAATGACAGCTCGCCAGACCTGTCAGAATGGAAACGCTTTTAAAAATTAATATAAAATCTAGGGTTGGAGGGATCGATCTCAAATTTCATACACATACTTAGGCATATCCCAGAAGCACTGTGACCAAGTGTCAAGCCTCTAACTTTTGAAATACAGAAGTTATAGGCATTTTTTCCTTTCTGCTAAAAATATCATTTTTTAACGATAATTATCGTGACGATGATACGGATCACCTATGATATGAATGAAGACGATATTTTTTTTGGTCCAAAATGACAATAATGATAAAAAATGATATTTTTTTGGCATGCACACCCTTAATATAGACAAACATTTGAAAGCAAGCGCAAAAAGAGAGAAGGCAAGGGGGGATGAAATGTTGAAGAAAATAATGCAAAGAAGTAATAAGATCTGACAGTGAGCAGAAAATATCAAATAAACAGCAGCATTTGAAACAGACCAAAGAGGTTTAAGGGTGGAAGCAGGAAGACCAACATGAAGAATATTTGCAATACTTTCTGCTGGGGGTGCATTAAACAGAAAACTGTCAGACAGAATGAAATGGAAGCAAATTTCCACCTACATGGACAGCAAACTACCTACAAATGCAAATATTTCTTTTTTAAAAATCATATTTAAATCATATTATACAAAGACTCAGAACATATCCTCAGATATGTCACCATGGTGACATTATAACCATCATCCAATTTGAAAATAAACCCTACAAACCCTCTCCTTTTCAACTGTGATTAAAACATTTTCGACTAGGGATTTAATTGCCCTTTCCCCCCCCCCTTTTTTTGGCTTTTCACTACGTTGTCGGGCCAGGAGCTAGACAAGTAGAAACACGACTATCTAGGTCAGCATCTCTTCTATGGATTGACAACCTCCTTGGGCATGATTGACTTGATGCCTAAATTGCACTTCTACTTTTGATAATGATAGGCTTTCTGCAAATCTCAAAACTGAGAAAGTCCAGAGTAGGTAGTGACAATTTCCTGCTGTGCTTTTTGACACCATTTGACTCTTGAATCAACAAAAGCCCTTCTAGAGAGAGGGTGGCTGTCTACATTTCAGCTTGACAATATTAATTGAACACTTCCCCTTCCAACGTCCAACCACTGACACAGTACAAACAATTGTGTGAATTGCCAATTGTGGCCAAAGGTTAATTAACATGCAATAGTCCTGCATTAGGATCCAGTTACATTAGAAGAGCTAAAATGCAACCTCATTTTCTCTGCCGCTCCCTCCTTTCATAAAAGTATTGTATAAAGACAACACTCCCTCTGCAGGAAATAGTGAAGGAGCATTACAAACTCCCCTAATGCTTCATGAACTTAAATGGTGCTATAAGAAGGAAAGGAAATGGGAATTCAGTTGCCATTCCCATTTGAGAGGGCCCATGGTTCATGGACAGAGCACGTGCTTTGTAAGAAAATGTCCCAAGGTGAATCTCCGGCATTATTATTATTATTATTATTATTAATTCCATTTATATACTGCCCCATAGCCGAAGCTCTAAGGCGGTTTACAAAAATTAAAAACACTGGACATTAAAAACACCGATAAACACAATTTAAAAACCATAAAGCATAAAAACAAGTTAAAAATTACAATATCCTTCAGGCATCTCACCTGAAAAAGCTCTTGATGAGCAGGATAAGAAAGATCTCCGCCTGAGGTTGGAGAGAGCTACTACCACCTCTCAGAATACTGTTAGCGGAAGTCAGAATTGGTGTGTTCTTAAAGTACAATGCTAGAGACAATTATTTAATATTAGAGAACAAAAATGATAAATGTTTATTCTTAGAACATAACTCTAACACTAATATATAGGAGTGGAGAGAGAAAGTAACCTTGTCTAGTCTTCTTAAAGACTTCTTACCAACTGTCATTAACAACCATAAATGTCGCAGAGAGAGCATAACTGTCATCGAGAGCAGTTAGAACCAGGAAGCAAACCTGAGAACATATTTCTAACTGATTAACTATCTGATTCTCTTGCACACTTGATGTTGATTACATCTAACAAATACACACCAATTGCCTGAGACACTAATGGCCAATGGTCTGACTTAATAGAAGGCTGCTTCATCTGTTTAACAGATTATCTGCACCTCTCTAGGTTTGTGTGATATATAATAAGCAGATCTCTCAATTCAAGGAGATACTGCCACACATTTAGTTGCCTTAGTAGTAATTACGCTCCAGATGCTGTTATGTTAATTTATGTAAGAAGAAGATAATAAGGAGGGTCCTATGCCATGGCTACGTGTCACTTAAACATCATCCCTCTCTAGTTACAGCGGCACTGGTTTGATAATTAAGCTACTTTGAGGCCCAGTATTGGGGAAAAGGTGGGATACAAATAATAATAATAATAATAATAATAATAATAATAATAATAATAATACATTTCTGTGAGAGCCTTTCTACACAAGGCTTTGATTGTGTGCTCAAGATTGCTCGCTCACAGTAGTTTGTGGGTCCTCCTCCAGAGCCTCTCCCGCTCTTTGCAAGCATTAGCATTTTTTTTCTTAATGAAGAAAGTCTGCTATTATTTAGAGAACACGTTATAAAGCTCCGTGTAATTGTGCAATTACGTTGTACCACACCTCCATCTAGTGGTTGTATAATGAACCATATAGAAAAGTAAAGAATCCAGAAACAGAAACCCCAGTAAAGATGTGTGTTAAAAGCCTCATGTAGAAATGCCCTGAATGAATCCAAGGATGAATCCAAGGATTCAGAAAACTCCCTTCAACTACCCTCAGCCCTCAACCCCCTAAACACATTCCATCTTCCTTTTCCTTACTATTCACTTAGAGGACACAGCAGGAGCAGTGTGGGCAGAAAGAATCCCTGGAGGACCTTCTTTTTGATGAAAATGTTGGACAGGGCATTAGTTTCCCATTGGAGGATCTGGGACTTGCAGTCCTAGTCCCCAGTAGGAAAAGATGATCTGTCAAAGCTTGGCAGAACTAGTGAATGCCTTGCCCTGCCCCAAGATAATTTTTCTAGACCTTCAGCAGAAAAAAAGTCCTACAATTCCCAGCATACCCCCGCATAGAGTATAGACAGGCTTCTAAAGTGGAGTGTTAACCTCTAGGACAATTTGGTACATATTGGCATGACTAGCCAAAGCTATTCATTCATTCATTTATTTTTATTAAAACATTTGTATCCTGCCCTATATCACTGGCATCTCACTTCCAAGTCCCATTTACCTCAATGGGAGAGTTGACCTCAAACTTAAGATGTATCCCATTAAATCAATAGGACTTCACAGTATTTAACTGGCTGGATCATGTTCTTGGAGTGTTTCTACACAGTTTTTTATGGTGCACTCGTGATTGCTTACTTCCAGTAGGTTGCAGGTCCTTTGCATGTTGGGTCATCTTCCAAGGTTTCTCCCATGCTTTGCAACCAATATCGTGGTGGTTTTTTTTCCCCTAACAAGGAAAGTGTAGCATTTTTTCCTGAATGGCCTTATAAAGCACTGTGTAATTGCACAATTCCACTATACCAGAACACCACCTAATGGTTGTGTAACAGAACATACAGAAAATCAGAGAAAGAAAACTCCTGGGCGGGGGGGGGGGATATGTGTAAAGGAGTCGATCTTAATTCCACAAAGAAGCCGGAAGCAGAAGACCCAGTAAAGGTGTAGTATAAAAGCCTCATGTAGAAATGCCCATGGTCTGTTGGCTAGATTGCTATCGTTAAAGGAGAAAAAAAGGGGGGAAACTGAACAGACTTACTTGATAATGTTCATTGTAGGCCTAAACCATGTTTACAACCAAACTGTGCAAAGTTAGCAGGCTGACAGAGTTTGCGGCCAGACTACTATTTCCACAATGTTGGCTCAGAAGAAAGAAATCCATTCATAAATTCTGGGTTTATAAGGACATCCTAGAGTGGAAAGGAACATAATGTGAGTAGGAAAAATCTCAATTAAAAATAAATAAGCTGAGCGCTGAGGATGACCTAAGCAGAGAAACAAATATTATAGGCAAGGTTTCTAAATCACCAGAAATGATCAAAGGCCAAGGACAGTTTGTGGGAATAATGCCAGTACCAGCTAAATGCAGGGCAGCCTCCTTGGCACATATGTTATAGCTCTAGTCACAGCACCCATCATAACCCTTGTTCTAAAAAAAAAAAAAAGAAGAAGTGACACAGCATGCCAAGCCCTGTGGTTATTTTATGATGTGAACAAACGAGGATTTGGATGAAACCAGAAGCTCGTTTGGGTTTATGGCCTTACGAGACAGTTTCTGAACGCTGCCCTGCCGACATGAAAAGCAGATGAGCTAATCCACGCCACTATCCAGTAAGCTGCGCCTAGTCCCTTTGAAAGGAAAGCTGTGCAGTGGCATTTTTCTTTAGCAAGGGAAAGAGAAGCACATCAAGTTAGAGCCGATCTACACAGTCCTTTGGAACGTTTTAAAAAGTATTTTAAAACGTTCCAAATAGGTGCATTCTAAAACGTCTTAGGCCACATTACTGAGTACTCACATTGCAGGAGAACAGTCTTCACTCTTTAAAGCGGTGTGTGCGGTCACAAACTCTTCTGCCCTGTCTCTTTCTGTTTCGTTTTTACAATGAGTTTAGGGCAAGGCATTGTGGGCATTGTAGTTCAGTCACCCACTTCCTCCTTTGTTCCTCTGTCATTCCCTAGTGAGTATAGGGCTAAGAATTGTGGGTATTGTAGTTCATTCGCCCACTTCCTCTTTCTTCCCCACCAATCAACTGCTAAGCATTTGGGCACCAGTAAAGGAAGCACTGCCCGCACGAATCACAAACGGTAAGGAAGGACACATTATTTTACTTAAAACGATTTATTAAAAGTGAAACCGTTGTATATAACTGAAGTGAGTCTTAAAAAACCTCAGATATACAACATTATAGGGAGTGCGTCATGTGGCCCAAAGAGTTTTCATAACCCTTATAAAACGTCAAAAACCTCACGTGTAGATCGGCCCTTAGAGGGAGAATTGAAAACAACGGATCATCCATTGCCACTACTCGTCACAATAACTTGTGCCCAAGGAAAGCAAGGAAAGCTCTTTTGAGCAGTGAAACCTCACAGGCAATGGCAGGGTTAGAAAAAGAGAGACTGGAATAGGAGTGTGATTTATACTATCCACATGACTTCTATGTTTCTTCAACTTATTCCAAGACTTCTGGGCCTGTTGTATTTTTTTGTCACATTGGTGTAATGGTTTAGAGTTAGGCTTGAGAAGTTTTGGTGAACTCCTCTGAGTTTACCAAGCTCTAAAAATACCAGATGAGAGGGACATTAGTTCAGCAGAGGGAAAAGAAATATACCAGCTTCCCCACATATTTCTTTATGGTTTCAAAAATCCCAAACTCAAGAACTGGAAAGAATCAGAGATGCATAACTAGCTTGGAATATTTCTGTGTTTATGCAGTTTTCGTTCTCCTTCTTGACACAGATAGAGGAAACTTTTTCCTTATTTTGATCCCTTATTTTCAAAATAGGGAGAAAGAAAATTGACCCTAAACAAAAACAGGTCCTTTCCCCGAACATTACCAAGGCCATTGCACACCCCACATGCCCTCTGCAACCCCGCCCCATTCCCAAGCCCTGGGCTTGCTCAGGCATTTCAGTTCCTCTAAACGGCATATTGCTCTCTTGCAGGCGGCAGCATGAAGTTCCTAAGACAAATGCCTCTTTTATATCCAGTGGCTAGGTCAGCATTATTGCCACGTTGTTCATAACACAACAGATCAATGAAAGAATAACACTGAAAAGCCTTCCTTTCTGTGGAAATCTCAGCTCAGAACAAGACAAACATGCCAGCTAAGAATACTATTTTTCCCTGGTAATGTCTATTATACGAGTTGGCAACCTTTTCGAGCCTGGGGGCACATGACCCTTTCCTTCAGGTCCATGGGTACATTTTTCTCTTTTTTTTCCCACATCCACAGGCACATTTTCTTATCCCCACCTGCTGGATCACCCTCCCCCCACCTCCCCGGTGTTCACCCTTCTCTTGACTACTTCTGCTGTGATCACCTCAGCAGCCACAAAGACCTGACCAGGAAACAGGAAAAAGATAGATCAGGAAACTCCTTGGCTACTGAGGTGAGGTGGGCAGTGGACAAGGGCTTGGGAAGGTACATACTGGGTCAGTGGATGAAGTAGGTACAGTGGGATGAGATTGGTACAACAGAGTTAGGTGTCTTGATGGGTGCCTTTGCAGGTCTTGGCAGGCACCAACGAGCCCACCGGCACCCTGTTGTCAACCCTAGTCTAATATTATGAAACGTGTGTGATGCAACATTGCTTCAGTCAAGGTGATGATGATGATGAAGATATTTTCCCACTTCTCAATCAACAGCCTAATGAAGTAAAGGAATGGTGGGGATATAAGCGCTTTTGCAGAATCCATGGAGATTGGGTGGATGGGGTCAGTGGGCATGATCCAATCCCCCTCTTTGTGGTCCATGTATACATGGAGAGAAGGTCTGGATGGGCCTGGAAGTGCATGGATAATATCACACGCCTTGTTTAACTGGTGATTGTACAAGATGCAACCATACATCCGCCACAGTGTCTCTTCCAGTTTCATACACCAGCTGCACCCCTTCCTAGAGTTGGAAGACCTAAAGATGGTGGTGCACGCGCTGGTAACTTCGAAGCTCGACTTCTGCAATGCGCTGTACATAGGGCTACCTCTATGCCTAGTCCGGAAACTTCAACTAGTTCAAAATATGGCAGCCAGGTTGGTCACCGGTACATCTAGGGGTGACCATATTACGCCAGCTTTAAAATCGCTCCACTGGCTGCCAATTAGTTTCCGGCCGAAGTATAAAGTGTTGGTTTTTTTTTGTTTTTGTTTTTTTAATTTTTTTTAAAAAAAATTGAAATAATTTTATTAATTTCAACATAATAATAACATAAAATAACATAAAATACATACATAATCCACGATAATCCTCCCCGTGCACCCCCACACCATGAGACCTTCTCTTAATCTTTTATTCTATCCAAAAAATTATCGACTCTTTTGAAGGTGTTTGTCCCTTCCCCAATCTTAATACATATTCCAATAGGGGACTCCATATTTCCCCAAAATCATTTTTACCAGACATTCCCCTCTTTAATTTCATTTTACAAGTCAGCATATCATTCAAAGCCATATCCCATATTTCTTTATACCATTTTTCTATTGTATAGCTTCCTTGTCCTTTCCAATTTTTTGCAATCATTAGTCTAACAGGTGTCAGGAGGTTGTTTATCAATTCTCTCTTGTTTTTGTCCTCTTCCCCTCTATCCCAAATTGCTAGTAGAGCAAGCTTCGGGTTTAATTCCACTTTACTTCCAATTATTTCACTTATTTCTTTAAATACCCTTTTCCAAAATTTTTGTACATATTCACAGCTCCACCACATATGGTAATAAGTTCCAACCTCCTGGCATCCCCTCCAACAATTTTTAGATATTTTTTTATCTATCTGGTGAAATCTAACCGGTGTTAGATACCATCTCCACAATACCTTATAAAAATTCTCCTTAATTCTGATCGATAACAATTTTAACATTCTTGCATTCCACAACCTCTCCCAGTTGTATTCCTTAATTTCTCCATTCACATCCTCTTCCCAAACCTTTTTTATTGCTTTAAGTGAATTTTGAAACTCCTCCTCTATCAATAGTTTATATATCTCACTAGTCAACCCTTTCTTAATTTTATTTTCTTCTTTCCTACCTTTTGACTCTATTAACTCTTCAAATCTTGTATTATTTCTACACTTATTATTTTTCAGTTTCCATTCCTGAGTCCATTTCCCTAACTGTATACATTTAAACCATGCTAATTTTTGACCTATCAATAGCTCTTTAATTTGCTCATTATCCTTCAAATTTTCCATCCACTTCCTTAACTTAATTATTTCCTTATCTTTCAATCTCGCTTCAATCTCCACTTTTAACACTCTTGGGAAATTTTCCACTACTACCACTGGGGCAAGTGGTGAATCTCCTGGTATCAGCTTCCCCCTAAATTTCTCCCAGATCTCCACTATATTGATCAACAAAGGGTTGTCCAGTCCCTTTAATTCTTTCTTTTGAATTTTTTTGAAAAAAATATTTTTCAGTTTATAATCTATTTCCCTAGTTTGCGTCTCCAACCACTCCAAATCTTCCTCCCCTAGAATACCACTTATAACATATCTTAACTGATTAGCTATATAATAATACTTAATATTTGGAAGTCCTAAACCTCCCTTCTTTTGAGCCTTGTACCATAACCCTTTATTAATCCTAGCTTTCTTATTCCCATTACAATATGCATTAATTATATTTTGCCAACTTTTCAACTCTACGTCTGATATTTTAATTGGTAACATTCTAAACAAAAAATTAATCTTAGGTAAAATCTTCATTTTAATAATTGCTATTCTACCAAACCAAGAATGTTTTAATTTCTTATATACTTCTAATTTCTCCCCTACTTGTTTTTTTAAAGCTACCAAATTAAGTTCCTCTAACCTTTCTAAATCTCTATCAATATTAATCCCTAAGTAACGTACTATATTTTTAAGTCTAAGACCCAACTTAACCTTACCTTCTTCCAGTTCTTCTTTATTATAATTAAATAACATCATTTCTGACTTCCCCCAATTTACTTTTAATCCCGTAATTTCTCCAAATTCTCTTAAATGTTTCTTAATCACCTCTGCACTCCCTAGGGGATCTTCTACGGTCAGTAAAGTATCGTCCGCAAACATATTCATTTTAATCTTCTCTTTTCTTCCTATCCCCTTCACTCTTTCATCTTCCCTTATTACATTTGCCAAAATTTCTATTACTATTGCGAATAAGATCGGTGAAAGAGGACATCCCTGCCTAGTTCCTCGGGCTAGTGTAATCTGTTGTGTTAACCCATCATTAACCAATATTTCCGCTTTATTGTTTTTATACAACTTATCCATCACTCCCATAAATTTGTCTCCAAACCCAAAGGTTTTTAATATTGTTTTAAGCGCTGGCCATTCCACACAATCAAAGGCTTTGAATATGTCCAATGCTAACAAGCCTGCTTTTAAATTCCTTTTTTTTATAATATTAATTATACTTAATACTCTTCCCATTAAGTTAGACATTTGCCTACCCGGAATAAATCCACACTGATCTTTTTTAATATATTTACAAATAAATGTGGCCATTCTTTTTGCCAATATTGCTGTAAATATCTTTGAATCTTGATTTATTAAGGAAATTGGTCTATATGATGCGGGATCCGTTAAGTCCTTAACTGGTTTTGGAATTAATATAATCAGGGAATAATCCCATGATGGCGGAGTCTTCCCCCCCTCTATTATGTTATTAAATAATTTCTTTAATCTTGGTAATAAAATTCCTTTAAAAAGCTTATAATACTCCGACCCCAAACCATCCATCCCTGGTGATTTTCCTCCTTTCAGTTTATCAATAACTCCCTCTATCTCTTTTTCCGTAACTAAACCTTCCATATATTCCCTATCCTGCTCCTGTAATTTTATTTTCCAATTCCTCTCTACATATTCCAGTACCTTATCTTGCGGTCCCGACCCTGATGTATATAATTCACTATAAAAATCCTTAAATATATTTAATTTATCTTTCATTAAATTACAACTATTCCCTGACTTATCCTTTATTGTCCCTATCATATTCTTAGCCTTTTCTAACTGTGTGGATCTGGCCAGCATCTTTGAATTCCTATTGCTATATTCAAAAAAATCTCTTTTTAAATACAACAATTTTTTTTGTACTTGTTCTAATTCTTCTTTCTCTAATTCCTTTTTCTTAGCTTGAATTTGGGCAATTAGGCGTTTATCTTTTGTCTCCTTTAACTTTTCTTCCAAACTCCTTACCTCCTCTTCAATCTTTTTATTTTGGGCTTCCTGTTGTTTTTTTAATGTACAACTTTCCCTAATACAAATCCCTCTTACCACAGCTTTCATCGTATCCCACAATATGTCCTGCCGGTTATTCTCTTTTTCATTAATCTCCCATATTTCCTGCAATTCTTTCTTTATCTTCTCCATTATATCTTTTTTATTCAGCAACCTTACATCCAATCTCCATCTCTTCGCTTGTCTATAATCTTTTTTGGTTTCCATGTCCATTATCATTAACGCGTGATCAGTAACCTTGATAACTCCAATATCACAGTCTATAATTTTGGGTAACATATTTTTTGATACAAAAATATAATCTATCCTTGAATAACTCTTAAATCTCTGTGAGTAGAAGGTATACTTCCTTTCTTCCCCTCTTATAACTCTCCACACGTCCATTAATTCTTTCCCTTCCATTAATTTGCTTAACTCTGTCTTCCCCACCCTCTTAGTATCTTTTAATATATTATCCCTATCTTTCCCTATATCTAGTACCATATTAAAGTCACCTGCCATCACGATGTGCTTTTTACCCACTTCTCCCAACACGTTAAATACTTCATCAATAAAATCCATTTGTTTTCCATTTGGAGCATAGACATTCACCAATACATATTCTTCTTCTCCCAACCTGCAGAACATAATAAGGAACCTTCCGTTTTTATCTTTCTTTACACTTTGAATAGTTATGCCACATGTTTTTGAAATTATTATTGCCACCCCTCTTGATTTCGAAGTTCCATATGCCTTCTCATAAACGCCCACCTCCCTCATTCGAAGCTCATTAACTCCATCTTTGGCCTGATGAGTTTCCTGCAAAAAAATTACATCTATTTTTTTGTTCTTTAATAACATTTCAATTCTTTTCCTTTTAATTACTGTTCCTAGCCCTTTAACATTCAATGTTGCCAATCTAAGTTTATTTTCCATCTCTCACTTTCACACACGTCTTTAAGTCGGTCTCCCTCTGTGTAACACAATCCCCCCCCTCCCTAACCCTCCCCCCCCCACATTCACCCCCATTTTCACCCCCCTCCTCACCAGCTTCCTGGGCATTGGTCCCAATCTTCTTAGAACTCTTAGGGGGGGGAACTCGGCCCAACATTCCAGGATAACGTCTACCCTCCCTCCGTATCTTCTATTCATTACTCCCTCCTGCCGCGCCTTCGTCTTGTTTCTTTTCTCCAACCGATGTGGCATCCATTATGCCCAGTTTCTCCAGTAGCTCGATTCCTTGCTCACAAGATGTAATTCTTTGCTGCTTCCCGTTCCAGCTAAATCTCAAAAAAACTGGGTATCCCCAATTATAGGAGATCGATTTCTTCTTCAATGCCCCTGTACAGATTCTAACGCTCTTCCTCCACTGCACCGTTTGGGGGCACAAATCCTGGAAGACCTCAATTGGTGTTGCTTGAAGCATTGGTTGACCTTGACTTCTAACTGCTTGCATTAATTTTTCTTTTTTGTAATAGTTAGCAAATTTCACAATAATGTCTCTTGGGAACTCTCTTGTCTTTCCATATCCCACTCTATGGGCCCGCACAATATCTTCCATTCTCCAATCTTCCTGTGGCACCAGCTGTTTGACCCATGCCAAGATTAATAGGGGTGTGCACGGACCCCCCGGATCGGATCGGGACCCGGATCGGGACCTCCAATTTTGTCCCGGACCGGTTCGGACAAAATCGGAGGCCCCCCGGACCGGATCGAGTCCGATCCCGACCCAAAAATCGTACATTTTTGGATCGGCCGCCATTTTTTTCCCCATAGACTTGCATTGCAATGCAAGTCTATGAGGAAAAAATGGCGGCGGGTGGGTAAGGGGGGGCCTAACTCCCTCCCCCCCCGGGGCCGTCCGCTGTGGACGGCCCCGGCAGGTAAACCCCCTCCCCCGCGCTCCCTACCTCCCCTGGGGCCGCCTGCTTCCATCCGCTGGCGCCCGCGGGCGCCAGCGGATAGAAGCGGACGGCTCCGGGGGGGGGGTAAGCCCCCTTCCCCGCCACTTACCTTCTCGGCCCGTCCGGCGCCGGCGGCTACTACCAGCGGGCTCCGCGGCCTACTCTCGAGTAGCGCGCCGGGTGATGACATCACCCGGCGCGCCATCCTAGAGCAGGCCGCGGAGCCTGCTGGGAGTAGTAGGCGCCGGCGCCGGACGGGAGCCGCCGGGCCGGGCAGGTAAGGCCCCCCCTCCCCCCTCCCCCCTCCGCGCGCCCCCTCCTCCCCTCCACGCACCCCCTCCTTACCTTTCCGGCCCGGCGGCTCCCGTCCGGCGCCGGCGCCTACTACTTCCAGCAGGCTCCGCGGCCTACTCTAGAGTAGCGCGCCGGGTGATGACATCACCCGGCGCGCCATCCTAGAGCAGGCCGCGGAGCCTGCTGGGAGTAGTAGGCGCCGGCGCCGGACGGGAGCCGCCGGGCCGGAAAGGTAAGGGCCCCCCTCCCCCCTCCGCGCGCCCCCTCCTCCCCTCCACGCACCCCCTCCTTACCTTTCCGGCCCGGCGGCTCCCGTCCGGCGCCGGCGCCTACTACTTCCAGCAGGCTCCGCGGCCTGCTCTAGAGTAGCGCGCCGGGTGATGACATCACCCGGCGCGCCATCCTAGAGCAGGCCGCGGAGCCTGCTGGGAGTAGTAGGCGCCGGCGCCGGACGGGAGCCGCCGGGCCGGAAAGGTAAGGGCCCCCCTCCCCCCTCCGCGCGCCCCCTCCTCCCCTCCACGCACCCCCTCCTTACCTTTCCGGCCCGGCGGCTCCCGTCCGGCGCCGGCGCCTACTACTTCCAGCAGGCTCCGCGGCCTGCTCTAGAGTAGCGCGCCGGGTGATGACATCACCCGGCGCGCCACCCTAGAGCAGGCCGCGGAGCCTGCTAGTAGTAGTAGGCGCCGGCGCCGGACGGGAGCCACCGGGCCGAGAAGGTAAGTGCCCCCCTCCTCCCCCCCCCCGCTGTCCACTTTCATTGGCGGGCGCCCGCTGGCGCCCGCCAATGGAAGCGGCGGTGGGCGCCAGTGGGCGCCCGCCGATCCGCCGATCCGCCGAACCGGTTCGGAGCTTTTTCGGACCGGTTCGGATTGGATCGGCCGATCCAGCTGCGGGATCGGAAATCGGATAATTTATCCGATTTCCCACTGGACCGGACTCGGATCGTGGATCGGGTCCGATCCAGTGCACATCCCTAAAGATTAATTCTCTTATACTATTAAGGGTCTCCCCTTGCTGCTCCCCAAAAGATCTTATGCGTATGTTTGCTCTTCGGTCTCTGTCCTCCATCGCAATAAGCCGTAAATCCTGATGCATTAGCTGTTCCTCTTGTTTCTTATATAAAACCTTTAGTTCTCCAGTTTCTTCCTGCAAAGCTCCAACCTCTTTCTCCACCTTTTGAAGTCCTGCCAAGAGTTGCTGTTGCGAATCGGTAATCCTTTTAGCCAATCGTTCTTCTTGCTTCAGCAATGCCTGCTCAGTATTTCCATCTTGCTTTAAGATGGCTCGATCCAGCATCTTTTGGATAGTCTGAATCAGCTCATCTGTTGGGTCAGCTTGCCTCCCTGTGGTTGTTTTAGGAATTGCACTTGGCTTAGTTCCAATTTTAGCACTGGCATTTCCGGCATGACTAGGAGATTGCTTCTTTGTCTTTTCAGAATCCTTATCTGACATTTTATCAGTACGGAGTAGCCTGTAGCTTCTATCGGACGGATGGTCACCCTTAAGTCGACTCCAAGAAGTTATTTTCTTCTTGCTCATAAATCATGAACTATTCAAGCCTATCCGATAATCACACAGCCACTTCAAGCCAGGGATCAAAGTCTCTTTCCCACAGTCACACCCTCTGGCTTCTCTATCTCCCGAACAGCCTTTTAATCACTTATAATCTTTTAATTGTTCTTTTAATTGCCACGGCTGAGACCTTTAGTTTCGTTTCTCCTCGGGCAAAGCTAGCCCCTCCTCTCAGCAACTCCGTTATACAACCAGCAGTCTTTCCACGCTTGGAAGCTTAAAGGCTTTCCAAAGCTTAAAAAATCTCTTTTCTGGAAGTTAGCAAGCTTTCTACCGTCCATTCAATCAGCCAGCATTGTAAATACGTCTTTTATTTACCTTCAGCGTACTTCAAAGCTGTCGGTCCGACACCTCCCTCCGCCAAGCCGATTGTAAAATCATAAATCTTCTCCCAGCTGCAGCCTCTTCAGTAAGCTTTCCCCTCTCCTTAGCAGACTTATATGTAACAAATCGCTCTTTTAAGATAGGGAATTTACATTTAATTCACTGCTTCTTTCGGAGGATGAAGGATATACGACCTACCCCATGTTCTGCTAGGCCACGCCCCCCTAAAGTGTTGGTTATTACCTTTAAAGCCCTACATGGTTTGGGTCCAGGTTACCTGCGGGATCGCCTTCTCCCATACAATCCGCCCCGCACGCTCAGGTCCTCTGGGAAGAACTTACTGCAGTCGGCCAAGACTAGGCTGACAACCGTTACCCAGAGGACCTTCTCTTCTGCCGCTCCCAGACTGTGGAATGACCTGCCGGAGGAGACTCGTCAACTTAACAGTCTTTTAGAATTTAAGAAAGCCATAAAGACTGTTCTCTTCCGGCAGGCATATCCAGTGGAATTTTAGAACGTTTTAAGGATGTTTTTAGGATGTTTTAGGATTTTTATGCAGTTTTAATAATATGTGTCATGTTTTAATCAGTTTTATGTATTTTATCATGTTGTTGTTCCCCGCCTCGATCCAGACGGAGAGGCGGGTAAGAAATAAATTGTTATTATTATTATTATTATTATTATATCTATGTAGTTGCACAGGGCAGATAGTCTGGTGGGATTTTTGTAGAACAGGCAAAATGCATTCTGTTTCCTGGTTTGGTAGTGGGACTTGTTAATGAATCCTCCAGTTAAACATTTTCTGGCAGTCCACATCTTGCAATTAGCCTTTTGGCTGGTCGCATAGCATATTGCAGAGAGCTTTTAGAAGCCACAGGATTTTATAAATTTAAAAGATCTTCACTCTTGCTACCAGTGTTTTGCTTTCATTAAGATGACAGAATTACCTTGTCCAGTAAAAAGAAAAGCACAGTGTGAAAGTAAAACGAGGCAATGTTTTATGGTTAACCGAAAACATAAAACCATTCAGCAGATATTGTAGTCAATGTGTTCTCACTGAAGAATTTAATATAATCTACCAACTCACATCATTCCACATGTGTTCTTGCCCTAGAGTAGGGCTGCAGCTTTTAATTGGCATCCAGTTTTAATCAGTGGGACTGTAAGTTTCAAGCAAAGGGTTTTTTTTAATTATTTCTCTAGGCCATTTTGGTTACGGTGTGTTACTGTAGTACTGGAATAAAATGTCAAAGATAAACTTTCTTTCTACTGACACCGGGAATCTTCATTAATTGTGGGGATCAATTTTGAACCATAGGATTGCAGGTCATGAACAAACATGTTTAATTTTTTAGGGGATGGTTTTATGCACTTCCTTCCTTATCTCAATAGGGTGACCAGATCACCCGGGGTTTTCCAGTCCTAACTGGGAAACCTGGGGTGATCTGGGCCAACCGGGAGGCGGTGGGGGCAAACCGGGGCTGCAGGGGGTCACGCGGCGGCGAGCGGCGGCGAGCGGCGGTAGACCCGGTAGGTCTGGGCTGGGTTTGGGGGGCATGGATGGCTTGGTGGTGGGGTTTTGGGTGGAGGGATCCCCTCCCGCCACCACCTACCGGGGCGTCCGCTTCCCTCCGGTGCTCGAATCTACTGAGAGACAGGCTTCGCGGTCTGTCCCTCAGTAGTGCGCCGGGAGATGACGTCATCACCTGGTGCTCTACTGAGGGACAGGCTGCGAAGCCTGTTTTTCAGTAGATTCGAGCACCGGATGGAAGCGGCAGCCCCTGCAGGTAAGGAGCGCGAGGGAGGCATGCAGCGCGGAGAAGGCGCGCGAGGCGTGCAGCGTGGAGGCGTGCGTGCCGCGGAGGAGGCGTGCGAGACGTGCGTGGCGCGGAGGAGGCATGAGGCACGGAGGCGCGCGAGGAGGCCCCAGCAGGTAAGCCCCCTCCCACCTCGCTGTGTTTTTTTTGGGGGGGGTGGCTTGGTGGTGGTGGGGTTTGTTTCGGGTGGGGGGTGGCAAGGGGGTTCAGATCTCACATGAAGGGTGGCCTTTTTTTAAAAAAAGATATATTTTTGGGGGAGTGGCCACGCCCTCTTTGGCCGGCCATTTTGGGTGGCCATTTTGGACCGGGATTTTGGGTTCCAAAATCTGGTCACTGTAAAAAGAGACCCATGTTGAGGTTATGGCAATATGCACACTCATTTAAATCCAGCTAACTAGCTGTTAAATCAGTTAACCGGCATACCCTGAACACATTGACCCTTATGTAGTGGCTTGATCTGGTTTTCCAGCAGTCATGTACATCCTACGCAGTATGGTAAAGTGCATGCCACATTACTGTGATGAGTGAAGGATTAATATTGGTAAGAGGGGGCATCTGCCTTCCAGAAACTGCATGGGAAAAAACACCTGTTATTTTTATTCTTGAGGTGGTCGGTTGTAGTTGGAGTTATAGGCCTCAGTTGTGATCTATACTAAAATAAACAGTTTAAATGCATTCATCAGAAGTTGCATCCATTCTTACAGGAAGCCAGGAAACACCACTGAATTTCTATTAAAGCACTCTTATTTGAAAAATGCAACAACAACAACCAAACAAATAAGCAAACAAACCAAAACAAAATAAAACCAACATAAGACTATAGTGGCGGTGATCCTGAAATGATGCACCTTACGGTGAGTCACTTCAAGCCAACAGTGGAATACCATTGTGTCAAACTATTCATGTTTAGTCAAGGCCAACTGCACTAAACATGTTTTGTCCTGATGAGTTTCAAGCCGTCTCAGAGCATTTACAGAATCCAGTTTTTACATTCTTCTTCTGCAACCATTCAGGGTCACAGATCACATTGTCTTGAACTTAAATGTGCAGCATTCTTGAACTTCTAAGCTCCATGCATGTTTACAGATTTGCAAGAGTATACATTCAAACATGTAAAGTCACGAACTATTGAGTACAGCCTATCAGCACATTCATAGTTTTGACTCTAAAAGCTCATTACAGAAAACATATGAGATAGCACTACCATTCATCACTCAGAGATGTTTGGTCCTTAATATTAAACGAAGATGTTTTAAGGTTTTAACTTAAAATTCACCAGATAAATATTTGGCCTCCTATCTGCAGTTCTGGACATACACTGTGGATGTGCAAACAGAACATGTAGATGATTCAAAAGCTCTGCAGGCAACAGCAGATACTTGAAGACACTATAAACCCTAGCCACAGGCAAAAGAAAGAAATATTAGCAAAGAAGAAAAGTGTCAGATTCTTCTCTGGCAGGGGGTGGAAAAGCAATAACATCACTGTGCCACAGTGAGTCGCATAAACACCCCCTTAAATCAATCAGTCACACATGGAATTGCTCCATCCACATTTTTTAAAAAAGCTATAATAAATCCAAGCTGTAGAAAGCTGCTTGAAAGTTTCTCAGTGCTTCAGAGCTAACATGCTGTGCAGTGAATCAAAAGAAAGAGAGAGAGAGAGAGAGAGAGAGAGAGAGAGAGACCTCTTGGCTTTTCTTGCTGATACCAAGTTCTAGCAACCAAATTGGTATTTAGTGAGATAAAGCTGCTCCGCAGGCTTGAATGGTAGATTAAATCAATCAATCAAACAAACAGACAGACAGACATCAACCCAGAAACCCTTTGGGCACTTTGTAAAACTTGTGAACCTCACATATATTTTTGTGAACCTCACAGAGCGCTGCTTCGGCTGTTGGGCAGTATAGAAATGAAATGAAATAACTAAATGTAGCTTTATCCATCTCTCCTAAAAACAAAAGAATTGGCTATATATATACAGATATATAGGTCCACCTAATCCAGCATTATGTTTTCATTCCAGTCAGATGCTTCAGGGCATTCACAAACTGAGCATGAAAGTGGCAGCTTTCTCTTATTGTTTGTCATATCATCCAGTATTCAGACCTGCACTGCCTCCTTTACACACAATCTCCACTCACTCAAATACAGGTACAGTCCTAATGGCAAACTACTAGTGGAAAACAAATTATTGTTAGGTCAGTGTTTAGCCGTAGCCAACCATTTCACATAAGCACTGGTTATATAATAAAAGGTTGACGACATCTATGAAATCATCCAACATAGTAGTTTCAGATAATTAAAATATGCCAGGCACACAACATTTCAAACCAGTTTAGTAAAGTGCACGCAACAGCACTGTGGTGAGTTAATATTTAAAAGTGGGGTCATCTGCCTCATAGAGAGAATGTGGGAACAGAATTCTTTGTTGTTACTAATGTTAAGATGGCTGACTCTAGTTACAGGTGCTAGGCCTCAATTGTGTGTTTTGTGAAAATAAACAGTTTATTTGTAAGAAGTTGTGTCTGTTCTAAATAGAAGCCAGAGAACACCACTTAGGGGATCATCAGATGCGGTGGGGGGGGGGGGGGATCGTGGGAAATCTTGCTGGTTCTCTTCCACTTTCAAAGTGAGCACTTTTCACGGAGAACAGACAAGCAACTACGTGGCCTGCAGATTTTAAGGGGTTTCAATGGGGGCAGTGCCATCTAGTGGGCAATTTATAGCACAACCTCAGAAGAGCCGGATTAAAACAGTTTTTTTTTTTTTGTCACTCCAATGAAGCCCTAAAACCGAGAAATGGAGCGGGAGGTGCACAGGAGACAGATGTCGTCACTGTCGTCAAAAGGATCCACAAAAAAACATGACTGGCCAGTAATGAGCATGCAATAAAACACTCATCTGATGAGGCTCTTAATCTCTATTATAACATTCTTATCTCAAAAATGCAGCAATAAAAAACTACTCTGAACAAAGACACAAACAAAGACAACACAAATAAAATGAACAACATAGAGAAAAATGGGGGCAGTGATGCTAGCATGATGCACTCTGAGTCACCACTGTGATGTTCAGCTGCTGTTGAGATCCTTGTATATAAAAGATTGTAAGTAGTTGTTTGTGAAATGCCAAAAGTTCCAGGAAAGAAGTTAAATAGACTCACAGTTATGTTGTAACTGGGTAAGTATAAGGGTGAAGTTCATGTGTGAGTGCTGATTGGATGATGGCGGGGGAGTGCCTGGATTGGCTGGCTGTGTGAGAGTGGGAGGAGTTGGAGAAGAGTATATATATATATATATATATATATGTTTTTAGCTGACAGGAGGGAGGGAGTGTGTGTGGGGATTTTAACTGACTAGAGTTAGGAAGGGTCGGCGTGCTTTGTTGTTTTGATAGAGTTAGTTAGAGAGACTACCTAGAGAGGGGTAGAGTGGCAAGAGAACTTTGAAGTCTCTATTTGAAACATTTTAAGAGAAATTACTAACTGAAACCATTAAGCATTGTGCCTGTAACCTTTACGAGTATATACCTGAGGAAACCATCACGCTTATGGACATACATATACTTCTGTTAATAAATTCTGTTGATTACAACTGGTGTGATCATTGGAAGTGTACCTGAGGAAGGTACTGGTGGCAGTGGACAGAAGAAGGGGGATTTGAGGGCTAGGGTGCTGGGCTGTGGAGCTGTGGGGCCTAAAAGAATAAAGGCGGGACAGGAGCAGCAGCAGTAAGCCTAAACCCTCAAACACACCATAAGCACGGGGGGGGGGGGGGGGTGTTGAAGTAAGCCCTGAGTGCGAGTGGCGTGGACAGCCCTGTTATGTAGCCCGGTGAGTGTCACGGGTGCAGGCAGGGCATCACAACCACAAACCGATAGTGGAATACCAATGGGTTTTAACTGTTCATGTTCAGTCAAGGCCACCTTCCCAAACTAGATAGTGCTATGGCATCTGTGGTTCTCCAGATGGGGCTTCTCATGGCAACACTCCACAATAGGGAGCATTGACAGGAATGAGGAAATGCATCGGCAAAAACGGGGGAGGGGGGAGAGGACACCAATGTGCATAAAATGGCATGTGTTTGATATATCGAAGTGCAAATTTAGAAATAATTACTATCATTTGAACAGAAATAGAGGATGTCTCAACACAACGGGGAAACTGTAGTTAAGTGACGTGTGTGCCAGCTCAGTCTCCTTTCTAGATACGAACTTGACGGGCAACTTCAAGGCTCCCATTTTGAGCTTCCTTTAGGATTTTATTGTGTACTTGTGATTGCTCACTCATGGTAGTTTGAGGGTCCTTTACATGATGCCATGATTAACCAGCAGGGCCTGGGGTGGGCAAAATTGGCGAGCACTCTCCCCGAAAGTGCTCAGCCTGCTACCACTGACACCTGCCCTTACGATCTGAATCACGCGAGCTTCCACGGAGCACTCGCAAGGCTCAATGTATTAATGGCAGCAATCATTAATGCAGTGGATGGAAATGCACACTTTCTGGAAAGCACACATCCCCCCCTGCTGCAATGGGGGCCTTTAAGGTCCCCATTAGAGCAGGGGGGAGTAAAACTGCAGTGCGCATTTCCCTCCACCATGCTAATGGTGGCTGCCATTAACAAGGCAGAGGGAAATGCGCAATTTCTGAGGCTCCAGAAAGCACACTTTCCACCTTTCTCCAATGGGGGCCTTAGATACACTGTAATTTATTTATTTATTTATTTATTTATTTATTTGCAATATTTATATACAGCTCCCCATTAAAGAATTTCAGCGCCGTGGAGAAATAGAATAAAACAATAAAAACAGAATAAAAACACATTGAAAGTACATTTTTTAAAAAAGAAACAGTGCAAATAGAACAGTGTAAATATAACTGTCTGGGCATTAAGGGAAGGCTTCCTGGAACAATGATATTTTCAGGAGGTGCCGGAAGGAATAACACAAGGGTAAAGGTTTAAGGCCTCCTTTGGAGCAAGGCGATTTAAAAGTACGCTTTCCAGAGCTTCCATTAATGCAGACGGGGGGTGGGGGGTGGGGGAGGGTGCAATCCTGGAAGCCAGGGCAGATCCATGCCCAAGTGCTTGCAGGGAGCCCGTGAGCACTCAGGCATGGATCCGCACTCACATCCGGACGCGTCCGATTGGTCCATGATGGGTGGATGCAGGGGACCTGCTGCTCTCGCGGACCCAGTTGGACGCTCGTGTCATCCCTTTACAGGGTCTCTCCCATGCTTTGCAACCATTATCGCAAACTTTTTCCTAATGAGGATGTCAAGGTTCCACCTTTACCTGGACCCCTTGATCAGGTCCTTAAAGATATTTTGCCTTTTTAAGAGCCCTCCTTTCCATCAGGTATCACGTTCCTACCTTTTATAGGCTGATCATATTTTGGAAACCAAAAAGTAGGACAACCTGGCCAGCCCTCAAGGAGGCGTGCCCACCCCAACATACTCAACCCCCAAGGCAGACCCATCTTGACATGACTTCCCCCAAGGGGGTGTGGCCTTAGTCACATGTCTAATTCTACACCTCACAATTAAGACAAACCTGTTCTACAAAATATGTTAATGTTGAAATCACTGAAATAAAAAACAAGTGAGACATTCAATGTATCTGAAACTAAAATGTATTTTAGTTGCTGTACAAATTTATTTATGGTAGTTCTTTTTGCTGTCCTCATACAAGATCAATAGAAAAGAAAGTCTATTATTTTCCATTTTTCTAAAGAAAACAGATCCCGGATTAGAAAAAAAAATAGCTAAAGTACACTGTGGTTAGGAGGGGGTACACCAATGCTAGACTAAACAGAAAATGGGATTAGAAAGGGAGGCAAAAAGTGCAATCCTCTAGCCAGAAAAAAGTCCTACAACTCCCAACATTCCACAGCCAGCATGCATAGGATTGTGCCCTAACCAGAAGCAAGCCTCACTGAGTTTAATGGGACTTATTCTCAGGTAAGGGAATGATTGGGTCACTGTAGCAATCTTTTCTCTGACCTATTCAGTGTGATTTAATATTCACCAAGAAAGAGCGGCTCTCTTTAGAACATTGAAACTCTTGAGATATAATATAAACTAGATTTTCACAAGTCAATTTCTGTTCAAGGTCTTGCTCCAGGCATAGCCTTTTGCAGATTTTTATGTGTACACTATTGGAAGAACTGGTGATAAGCACCCACAGTATGGCCTCAGTGGTGAGTTTCTACCAAACCGTGTTACTATAACACTATTGGCACATATGACTACAAGTTACAAGATTACAGAGTTTACATTTTTTATTTATTCCGTTTATATGCTGCCATTTTTCCTAGAAGGAACTCAAGGCAGTGTACATAATCCTAATCCTCCTCTCCATGTTATCCTCAAAACAACAACCCTGTGAGGTAGGCTGGGCTGAGAGCCCTACACCACAATCCACAACTCAGGCATTTAATATACTAGCAATATTAAATGGATAGTCAATGTGAAGTTCAGATTAATTCAGGTTAACTTTGTAGTTATGACTAGACAGCGTAGCATAATCCTACTCAAAAGTAAACTCAGTTGAGTTTACTGTACTGAGTTTACTTCCAGGATCACAGCCTAAATAATTTAAAGGACACACAAAGACAGCAAAGTGAACAGCATCGCTCTTTTTAAAAAAAAACTTAGCGCCCTAGTTTTATACAAAACATTGACTTTATGTTGGCATCTAGTAATCTTGAAGTAAATTAAAAAATGCAAACTATATGGCAACAGTTAGCAGTCATATAGCATCTTCAGGCTACACCTTATAGCATTTCCCTCATTTTTTTTAAAAAAACAACATCATCACTTTTCAAGACTCCCCTAGAGGTTACAATTAAGAAACACATTCAGACAAAAATACAAGACCAGTTGGACTTGTAGCTGATCTACTTATGGTTACTGAGCATGCACTGGATTACAGTCTTAATCAGTAAATGAATCAACTAATATAGTTGATTAATCATGGTAACTAGTTTTAATCAGTGTCTGTAATGAACAAGAAACGTTAAAAGATGGCCTTTCTGTGCAATAGATGGCTGCTTTTTAACATTTTCTCATGCTTCCTTCAATATCTCAAAAAATCGCTTAGAGTGAGGTTTTGATAATATATAAATATATATAACCAGCAAAAGGGCAGAATAATTTATTCAACTAAAAAAAGGTTTTAATTTATTACCAGGCATTTTTTAAAAAAGTGAATACATTTTTATCTG
This sequence comes from Anniella stebbinsi, assembly GCA_029215795.1. Taxonomy (NCBI): domain Eukaryota; kingdom Metazoa; phylum Chordata; class Lepidosauria; order Squamata; family Anniellidae; genus Anniella; species Anniella stebbinsi. Next base: position 94,598,578 of record JARDYH010000003.1, on the reverse strand, counting down.
AGCCACCAGGCACAGCACAAATGTAAACACAGCCAATTAGTTTTGCCTAGAACAATTACAGTGCAGCCCTATATGTCTACTCAGAAGTAAGTCCTATTAAGGTCAATAGAACTTACACCCAGGGAGTTGGAGGCTTACATTTTTACCCCCATGCAAAGGCTAGGTAAAGAAAAGAAGAAGAAAAATGACTTACCCTCTCTGAAGCTGAGCCATTGCTGCTGCCAGTGCGGCCACAGCTCCAAGGCCAGGCTGGGGACTCCAGGGCCAGGCCAGGCTGCTGCAACTCCAGGACCAGGCCAGGCTAAAATAAAGGCTCGGATTGCCAAGAGGAAGGGGGGGGGGACGAAAGAGCATTCCTCACCCCTCCCTCCTGGAAATCTGGGCCTTTATTTTTCACGTCATCACTGCGACCTCCAAATTAAGGCCTGGATTTCTGAGAGGGAGGGGTGAGGAGCGCTCTTTCACCCCCCCTTCCTCTGAGCAATCCAGCCTTTATTTTGCCAAAATAAAGGCCCGGATTGCTCAGAGGAAGGGGTGGGACAAAAGAGCGCTTCTCACCCCTTCCTCTTGGAAATCCAGGCCTTTTTTTTGGAGGTCATGACTTTGATGACCCACGAGGAGGCCGGGTAAGTGCTGGGTGAGAGAGGCCGATTTGAGCTCTTCTGTGTTTGGGCCTCTGCCATCTCTTCCGCGCTGGATCCGGGCTCCTCGTGAGTTGTCGCAATGGCAAAAAGCTCTGAGGAGCCCAGATCCATCGCGGAAGAGGCAGCAGAGGCCCAATATCAGCCTATCCTGCGCAGGCAAACTTCCGGACATAATGAAGATTAATGGGAAATCCCCCCTGACATCGGTTTGCCCCCCGATTTCCAGACTTGTCCGGGGGGAACCGGACGTCTGGTCACCCTAACCTTTTCCCCTCTCAGTAACATGGGGTTTAGGCCTTAGGCGTGGTGTGAATGACACTCCAGACTACAAGGCATTAACAACCACTACTTACTATGTTATATGAGATAAGGTAAAATCATATATACTTAAGGCATTTACTCAAATAGAGCTGTTAGACTTCAAAAGGCATTTACAATGAAAAATAAAAGCTGTAATAATAATAATAATAATAATAACGATTTATTTCTTACCCGCCTCTCCGTCTAGATCGAGGCGGGGAACAACAACATGATAAAATACATAAAACTAATTAAAACATGACAAATATTATTAAAACTGCATTAAAACATCCTAAAACATCCTAAAAACTTTCTAAAAATTACACTGGATATGCCTGCCGGAAGAGAACAGTCTTTATAGCTTTCTTAAATTCTAAAAGACTGTTAAATTGACGAGTCTCCTCCGGCAGGTCATTCCACAGTCTGGGAGCGGCAGAAGAGAAGGTCCTCTGGGTAACAGTTGTCAGCCTAGTCTTGGCCGACCGCAGTAAGTTCTTCCCAGAGGACCTGAGCGTGCGGGGCGGATTGTACGGGAGAAGGCGATCCCGCAGGTAACCTGGACCCAAACCATGTAGGGCTTTAAAGGTAATGACCAACACTTTATACTTCGCCTGGAAACTAATTGGCAGCCAGTGAAGCGATTTTAAAGCTGGCGTAATATGGTCACTCCTAGATGTACCGGTGACCAACCTGGCTGCCATATTTTGAACTAGTTGAAGTTTCCGGACTAGGCACAAAGGTAGCCCTATGTACAGCCACAGTTTCCTCTAGCCTAACTACACTTTCATTTGTAAGTTGGGCTTACAGTCCCTTCCAGCCTTCTCCTGGCTGTTCTCCTTCAGGGCCTTTTCCTTGTTCCAGAGTCTCTCACCGTTAGGCTGACCATCTGAAAAGGAGGATAGGGCTCATATAACTTTAACAGTTGTAGAGAAAAGGGAATTTCAATCAGTGTCATTTGTATGCAATTAGTTCCTGGTGATATTCCCTCTTCATCACAACAGTTAAAGTTGCAGAGCCCTGCCTTCTTTTGTATATGGTCACTCTAGTATAGTGCCTGCACCTTTAACAGTTGTGATGAAGAGTGAATTTCACCAGGAACTAATTGCATACAAATGACACCTGCTGAAATTCCATTTTCTCTACAACTGTTAAAGTTATATGAGCCCTGCCCTCCTTTTCAGATGCTCAGCCTATTCACCGTGGTCCTCTGTAGCTCTCTGCAGATATCTCTGTACCTCCCACTCTACTACTGTCCAGTTAACTCCACCCCTTTTATATACCCTAACGCAGAAACTAAAACAGCCAATCTGGTGACCTAAAACTGGGGGAAATGAAACTTAAATCCTTTAGGGGGGAAATGAAACTCAGGAATGCCCCCCCTCCCATCAGAAGATTTCCAGGCCTTCAGGCTTAAACCAAAACCAAGCCTGTGTAGGCCCCAAACCTTCACAGAGGAATGTCTGATATTATTTAGAAATGGCAGAATGAGAGTCTTGTCTAATTGCTCTGTTCCGCTATACCACATTGCCATCTGATGATGTTATAGTGAAACATAAATGCAGAGAAAGAAAACCCAAAGAAAAAAGCATGTGTAAAGGAGATGATCTTAATCATGCAAAGAATCTGGAAGCAGAATCTGGAAGCACCCAATGAGCCGCCACCACCTACCGAACCTGTACATCAGGCGCTTGTACGGTCCACAAATGCCCAACAGCTGCCCATCCCCTTAACAAGCCACCATCTTGTGTAAAAATGGCAGCTCACGTTTTCCAGAAATCTGTTGCATAAATGGTGGTTGCAAAGGGGCCATTTATGAAACATTATAGGCATAAATGGTCCCTTGTTTTGCTTCCCATACTCCCCCCCCCCCCCCCGGCATGTACATGTAAACATGCCCTTTATGTCTATGGATTTTTTGCTTAATTCTTCCATGTATTTTCAGATATCAGTAGAAAGCTTGTTTTGTCTACCCTTTAGTTTTGATACGTTTCTACACATTAAAAAAAAAAAAACAGAAAGGGCAGTAGTACAAACAAATGGGCATAACTGGAAAGCTGACACAGGTACAATATTTTCCACTCACACATTTTACATTTTCACAGCCTCTCCTTGCAGGCTTTGCACATAATTCTCCAGGTTTAATAAAGATGTAGTTTAAAGTATATTTTATTTTGCCAGCATGGACAGACAAAAACTAGGTTAGGTTTGAAACCACTTTCCTTTCTCCAACGTATCAGTTTTATTTGATGGAACTTTTTTGTTTTTTTGTTTTTTTGTGGAATAACTGAATCAAGCCATCTCCCCACCAAGGTCCTGTGCTTTTAATTGTTACATAAGAGAGAAGATTTCGGAAGGTGTAACTTATCCAAAAGGAGGGAGAAAAGCTCTTCCTGTAGAAATCCCCCCCTTTTAACTAAACTTTTAAAGACAAACATAGACCTCATTTGCATCTGGAGTCTAAAATGGAACAGCCAGCAAATTCAAACATCACAAAATGACTACTCAATTTGTTTCTGCTCTCACTGTCACTGGCAGGCCAGCCTTTTGAATTAGCAAACCTGCAGCAGCAAATGCGGTGACTGCTCCTGCTGCAGCTAAAATCCAAATTAGAAACAGCTGAGTTGAAGAGCCCATAAGAGTGCTTGGCTGTATCACTGGAAATTACAGGTTTAAGATGTGAGCAGAGAACAAGGGAGACATTTCTATTAGAACCTTTTCAGGTTCTCCAAGTGAGGATGGGCCCTGTCTCATCCACAAACAAAGCGTGCCAACATTCCAGACTCTAGCTATTGTATTCCCCAGGAACTTAATAAGGACACACACCAAGATTGTTCACAGACACTTCCTAAGGCAGGCCAGCTTTCTTTCACTCATAACTCCATGTGGTTATGCCCAGTCAGAAATCACAAAGAAGAACCTACATTTTCATTCTAAAACCTATTCTAGATATGGAGTGGATTGCATTTTTGAATGCTCACCTATGCTAAAACAACAACTCCCTGTAACTAAGAAACCGACAGGAGTTAGAACCTCCCTTCCTGGTGAACTAATTTTCAATTTGCAAGAGGTTGTGTGCTGCTGTTTTATAGATGGGAGAGCATTCGGAAACGCCGAACGGTATCTTCCAACCCTAGTCTGAAGTGGTACAGCTCACTCTGACATCTCCTTCTGCTGTAAGTGTAGACACGGCCTAAGAAGCCTCACTTCTACAGATACATACACAGGAAACCCTCTGAAGTCTCTTTTTCTTTTCTTCCTCTTGAAATTGCCCACATGGTTTGACTGAAAGTACTCTCCAAAGTCTGCCTAAGTTTCCTGCACATGAAAAGGAGGACATGGCTTCTAAATCTTTAACAATTGCACAGAAAAAGGATTTTCAGCATGTGTCATTTGTATGCCTGCAGCACCTGGTGATATTTCCTCTACATTACAACAGTTAAAGCTGCAGGAGCCCTGCCCTCTTTTGTATCTGGTCACCCTAGCAGGGCCCCTGCAGCTTTAACTGTTGTGATGAAGAGAGAATTTCAACAGGTGCTGCAGGCATACAAATGACACCTGCTGAAAGTTAAAGACATGGGAGCCCTCCTTTTTATATGGTCACCCTATAAGCATTCATGGCAAGGAGACTGGGGGTGTGGAGTAGATGGTACCCATTGCATTCTAACAAAATACCCTGAAGAAGGACCTGAGAGTCCGAACCGCATTGAAGCTCTTTTATATTAAACATTTTTCTTCTCTACTCCTTTTCCCTTGGCTTTGTTTGGTAGTTTTTGTGGGGGGGTTTCGCCTTATTGTTGTCTCAGTCTGGAAGACCAAGTCTGCCATCTTGTATCTTTAAAGGATTCCTTTCGTTTCATATCATGGGGCGTACACCCCAGGACATTTGAAAACATTTCAACAATTCTTTAAAAATATAAGGTTTTACCGTTCATGATTTCACAGCCCATGAATTTGAAATTTGTTACTGATCATTTCCATTTTTATGTATGTTTTGACTGACTGATTTGTATCACTCAACAGACCAAAAAGCCTTATTTGTTTTGGCTCTGGATAATGGTCAAAGCTAGTGTTCCAAACTACAGCAAATCTGCTTGCAAAATGCATGGGGCATTTACCCTGAAGGCCACTCATAAACACCCAATTCTGCTAAGAGGAAACTTGATATTTTTACTCTGTTATATATTGCCCAGGGGCCTAAAAAGGCAGGGGTGGGTGGAATCAAACGTTTTACCTCATGGCTTCTAACACCTGGACAATTAATTTAGATATAACTGAATGGATGGTGATACAATGGGTGGTACAAAACAGATACAGAGTTACCATTCATGTTACATACTCTCTCCCTCATCCACCCACCCCAAAATATTATTTAACAGGTTAACTAGTAAGGATAGTTATCAATATAAGCTTGGATGAGAAATAAAATACATCATGAAAACACATTTGTGATAACGTGTAGCATTTTATGACCACAGACGTGAAGGCTGTGTATTCATCACTGCTATGACTTGCTACTTCAGAGACAATTTATAATATGGTTTCACTAGACAAGACATACGTCTTATATCAGTTATGAAGGGCAACATACAGGTATAAATTGTGTTTTCCTTTCCAATAACACAGTGAGCATTTTCCACAGTGAGCCTATCTACACTACTGCTTTAAAACGGTTTATAACAGTTATAAACCAGCTAATAACCATTATTAACCAGTCTAAAACTGTTATAAACTGTTTTAAAGCAGTAGTGTAAATAGGCTCTTAGTTAAGGGAGCTGAATTCAAACAGTGCAATTAGTTTTTTTGGGGTTGGATGTGAGGTAAAATGCATGCAAAAATACAATGGTAAGTGCAAATGGTGAATGAATATTTGTAGGTGAAGCCATCTGCCTCTCAGAAGTAGCTTGGGAGGAAAACTGTTGTTGATATATGTTCAGATCTGCAACAAAAAGGATATAACACTTTGAAAATGGTTTGAAAACTGCATATGGAGTGTGTCATGGGCCCCAACAGTTGTCAATACCATTATAAACCATTTTAAAAGCAGTAATGTAGATCCTGCCATAGTTAAGATGGCTGACTGTAGTTGGAGGCTCTAGGCCAGACTTCCTCAACCTGGTACATTGCAGATGTGGACTATAAGTCTCAAAATTCCTTAGCTTAGCTGGGGGATTCTGGAAGTAATAGATTGGGGAGGCTGTTCTAAGCCTCAATTGTGTTTTATACTAAAATAAACAGTTAACATTCGCTTGTAAGAAGCTATGTGTGTTCCTAGTAGAAGACAGAGAATACTAGTGAGTCTCTATTACAAGAGGGAGAGAGTCCAACCCCCCACTATTTTTCTGTGTATGAGGAGGATCTTTACTGTGAGAGACCTTCACCACATCTCAGGACCCTTCCTCAGCCTACGTGGAAATTGCAATTATGTGAGGCAGGAGCTGAGTGGAACACTTACATAGGCAAGCCTATGGCTTGCATCAAATCTAAACCAGGTCTTAAATTCAAAAGTAATCCTCTCAGGCTACTCAAGTCCTGCATTGATACCATCTAGAAGTATCAAAGTTGACTACCACAGAATTAGGGATGTGCACTGGATCGGACCCGATCCACGATCCGAGTCCGGTCCAGTGGGAAATCGGATAAATTATCTGATTTCCGATCCAACAGCTGGATCGGCCGATCCAGTCCAAACCGATCCGAAAAGGCTCCGAACCGGTTCGGCGGATCGGCGGGCACCCGCTGGCGCCCACCGCCGCTTCCATTGGCGGGCGCCAGCGGGCGCCCGCCGATGAAAGTGGACAGCGGGGGGGGCGGAGGGGAGCGCTTACCTTTGAGGGACGTCCGCTCTCGTCCGGCGCTGGCGGCTACTACCAGCGGGCTCCGCGGCCTGCTCCAGGGTGGCACGCCGGGTGATGACATCGCCCGGCGCGCTACTCTAGAGCAGGCCGTGGAGCCCGCTGGTAGTAGCCGCCGGCGCCGGACAGGAGCAGACGGCCCGGAAATGTAAGCAGGGGGCGCATGGAGGGGAGGAGGGGGGCCCTTACCTTTCCGGGCTGTCCACTCCCGTCCGGCGCCGGTGGCTACTACCAGCGGGCTCCGCGGCCTGCTCCAGGGTGGCGCGCCGGGTGATCACCCGGCGCACTACTCTAGAGCAGGCCGCAAAGCCCGCTGGCGGTAGCCGGTGGCGCCGGACGGGAGCAGGCATCCCTAAAAGGTAAGCAGTGGCAGGGAAGGGGGCTTACCCCCCCCGGAGCCGTCCGCTTCTATCCGCAGGCACCCGCGGGCGCCAGCGGATGGAAGCGGACGGCCCCGGGGGGGGTAGGGAATGCGGGGGAGGGGGCTTACCTGCCGGGGCCATCCACAGCGGACGGCCCCGGGGGGGAGGGAGTTAGGCCCCCCCTCACCCACCCGCCGCCATTTTTTCCTCATAGACTTGCATTGCAATGCAAGTCTATGGGGAAAAAAATGGCGGCCGATCCAAAAATTTCTGATTTTTGGATCGGGATTGGACTCGATCTGGTCCGGGGGGCCTCCGATTTTGTCTGAACCGATCCATGACAAAATTGGAGGTCCTGATCCGGGTCCCGATCCGATCCGGGGGGTCCGTGCACATCCCTACACAGAATACATTTATGTTAAGATTTTTAAAAATTAATATGTATTTTAAATGTGAAAATGTTTTAATATTGAAATCTATTTAATTATATTTTTTACCTTTTGTATGTTTTTATAGCTTTTAACTGTATATTAGGGGTGTGCATCGGATCGGATCCGATCCACGATCCGAATCCGATCCGACCCAAAATCGGGAAAATCCGATCCGATCTGATCCGGACAACCTCCGATCCGATCCGATCCGATCCGATCCGATGAGGTCCGATCCGGATCGGACGCCATTTTGAATGCTTTTTCCCATAGCCAGGTATTGTTTTACAAAAACGCCTATAACTTTTTCATTTTTAAAGATAGAAGGATGAAACTTGGGCACATTGTAGACTGGTTAGGGGTAGTTATCTGTGAGAAATTTCAGAAAGATTGGTGCATGCATTTTGTGGCAATTAATTTTTTAATAAATACCCAGGAATGCCTATAACTTTGTCATTTTTAAAGTTACACACATGAAACTTTGCCACATTGTAGGGGGTACCTTGGGACCTATGTGTGTGAAATTTCAGAAACGTAGGTGCTTGTCTTGTGTGGCAATTAATTTTTAGAAAAATGGGTAGTAGTGGGGTAAATACAGTTACGCCTCCCATTTTTTTATTTTTGAAGATACAAACAGGAAACTTGGGCACATTACAGGTACCACTTGCCTTGATATGTGTGTGAAATTTCAGAAACATTGGAGCTTTCCTTGTGTGGCAATTAATTTTTGAAACAATGAGGAAAGAAACACCTATAACTTTGTCATTTTTAAAGTTACACACATGAAACTTTGCCACATTGTAGGTGGTACCTTGGGACCCATGTGTGTGAAATTTCGGAAACGTAGGTGCTTGCCTTGTGTGGCAATTAATTTTTTAATAAATACCCAGGAATGCCTATAACTTTGTCATTTTTAAAGTTACACACATGAAACTTTGCCACATTGTAGGCGGTACCTTGGGACCTATGTGTGTGAAATTTCGGAAACGTAGGTGCTTGCCTTGTGTGGCAATTAATTTTAGAAAAATGGGTAGTGGTGGGGTAAATACAGTTACGCCTCCCACTTTTTTATTTTTGAAGATACAAACAGGAAACATGGGCACATTACAGGTACCACTTGGCTTGATATGTGTGTAAAATTTCAGACAGCTGGGTCCAGGCATGTGGTGGCAAGGTATTTTTGAAACAATGAGGAAAGAAACGCCTATAACTTTTTTATTTTAAAAGTTAGAAGTCTGAACATTGCTCACTTTGTAGATGGGTTAGGGGTAGATATGTGTCAGAAATTTCAGAATTATAGGTCCAGGCATTTGATGGCTATGGAATTTTTAAATTACATGTTTCAAAAAAATCTCTACAGAGGCCAGGTCTTCCCCTCCCGCTTCCCGCGAAGAAAAGGAAACACTCTCTCGTCTCGATCCCTTTGATCCTTGCTAGTAGTATCCATTACAGGGCTCCTGTTTCCTTTCCTACTTTCACTTTTCAAGCAGAACGGCTGAGCCTAGCTGAGTTTTGCAGCCATGCGTGCAAGGAAGGATCACTCTGGTCTCGATCCCTTTGATCCTTGGTAGTATCCATTACAGGGCTCGTGTCTGCTTTCACTTTGTACTCACTTGAGTTCCTGAAGAAAATGGCCTCATCCCCAAAGGTGCTATATGTCCCAGTGGAGGCTGGTGATTCCAATTTCAGTGGCGCTGTGAATCCACTCTGAGTTTTTGTCAGAACCAGGCAGAACTCTAAAGGAGCTATCTAAGGTGCTGAACCCCAATCTCCTCACTTTCCAATATCATTCATGTGTGTAACTTTAAAAATGACAAAGTTATAGGCATTCCTGGGTATTTATTAAAAAATTAATTGCCACACAAGGCAAGCACCTACGTTTCCGAAATTTCACACACATGGGTCCCAAGGTACCACCTACAATGTGGCAAAGTTTCATGTGTGTAACTTTAAAAATGACAAAGTTATAGGTGTTTCTTTCCTCATTGTTTCAAAAATTAATTGCCACACAAGGAAAGCTCCAATGTTTCTGAAATTTCACACACATATCAAGGCAAGTGGTACCTGTAATGTGCCCAAGTTTCCTGTTTGTATCTTCAAAAATAAAAAAATGGGAGGCGTAACTGTATTTACCCCACTACTACCCATTTTTCTAAAAATTAATTGCCACACAAGACAAGCACCTACGTTTCTGAAATTTCACACACATAGGTCCCAAGGTACCCCCTACAATGTGGCAAAGTTTCATGTGTGTAACTTTAAAAATGACAAAGTTATAGGCATTCCTGGGTATTTATTAAAAAATTAATTGCCACAAAATGCATGCACCAATCTTTCTGAAATTTCTCACAGATAACTACCCCTAACCAGTCTACAATGTGCCCAAGTTTCATCCTTCTATCTTTAAAAATGAAAAAGTTATAGGCGTTTTTGTAAAACAATACTTGGCTATGGGAAAAAGCATTCAAAATGGCGTCCGATCCGGATCGGACATCTGGTCCGATCCGATCCGACCAGCCTCCGATCCGATCCGATCCGATCCGACCCCCCAGGTCCGATTCCGATCCGCTATCCGATCCGATCCGGGGGGTCAGTGCACATCCCTACTGTATATGTTTTAATTTTGTAAAGCCGCCTTGAGGCCCAATATTGGGCAAAAGGCAGGATACAAATAAAGATTAATAATAATAATAATAAATACACAAATCAAGGCAAAACTAGATGAGATAATGGAGATCTGTGATCTGATCTCTTACCTATTTACACATTTTCCAAAAGCATCCACCAGGAAGCTCAATACAGAATAGGTCTCTTGAGCTGGAAGGAGGAGAGAGTTTAACTCTTTACTCCCCATGCTGAGTTCCTGAAGAAAATGGCCTCATCCCCAAAGGTGCTATATGTCCCAGTGGAGGCTGGTGATTCCAATTTCAGTGGCGCTGTGAATCCACTCTGAGTTTTTGTCAGAACCAGGCAGAACTCTAAAGGAGCTATCTAAGGTGCTGAACCCCAATCTCCTCACTTTCCAATATCATTCCACACAGACAGCACTACTACATGATTTGTAGCATTCTTTGTCAGACACATATATCGCCACAAAGCTCTCCACAGCTAGGTGTACACTACTGCTTTATAGCTGTATTGAAGTGCACTGATACTGGGGCACAATCCACAGTTCATATACCGTGTTCATAATGTTATATCTTGCTTTTTATTCCACATTCATAATGATTTGACACAAGGTGTAGATCTGGCCCAATTCTTGATAAGAACAAAGAAGTGGCATGTTTAAGACTAACAAATGTAGGGCGCAATCCTATGCCTGTTTAGAGAGAGAAAAATCTACAACTTTTTGTAAACTTGCTAGTTGAGGAATGCTGGGACTTGTATGACTTTCTTTCTGTCTAAACACGCATAGGATTGCACCCTTATTCTGCCATAAACTTTCATGGATTTCCTCAGTTGACATCTGTATGATCACAGGAATAAAAAGGGATGGGAGAATCTAAAGTAGGTTTTGATGGCAACGAAACGTGAAAAGTACAGTCTGTGGAAATTCAATAAAAGCTTAAATGTATTCAAAGTAAGCACAGTGACCATTCACAATAACAATTTCCAGAGGGGTAGCCATGTTAGTCTGTTGCATCAAAATCTTCAAAGCATCCTGTGGCACCTTAAAAACTAACAAATTTATTATGGTATTAGGCTTTTTACAGCATTTATTATGGCATATATTTTTATGTTATAGGCATCCGTTGAAGTGGACTACAGTCCACAAAACTTATATCATAATAAATTTCTTAGACTTTAAAGTATCACAAGACTCTTTGAACAGTAGATGGTGCTGCTAACAGAAACATCTAGGCCTATATGTATCAAAGAGACCAATCTTTCCTGTGTTGTGTTGCCTAGGCAACCAGACAAAGGTGTCAGCTAGCTTTCAAGCATTACTCATTAAATTATCGATCAAACTCTCAGGCAGGTGTTTGTTTGTTTTTGGTACCAGTAGAAACAGATAGGAATTCAATCAACAAAATAAAGGAGGGTGTGATAAAGGGCATCATCACATGGGGGGGAAATCGCGTTTCCTTACCGTCACTTCTCCACCCATATGTTTGTCCCTCATTACTTCCTCTTTCAAAGTAGGAAGCAAACAACGTGCATGTCGGCCATTTTGATCGCGCTACTTCTCCTGCACACAGCAGGAGATAGCAGCAAGTTCCATCTCAAAAAATAAGTCAGATTTACTGGGGTAGTTTTTTTGACATGAGGAGAAAGCTAGAAAGGGTGGGAGGTGTGTGGGAGGCGGAAGACATTGTGAGAGGGACCTGCAGAAATCCGTGAGTTCCCAGCAACGAGCATGCAATAAAACACTTGTCTGATGATGGCCAAATTCTCTGAAATATTTCTGCTCAAATTACAAGCTAATTTCACAAATTCGGTGTAAAATCATTGTTTATTGCCAGGCCTATTGCTGTTTGCTGTGCTTTCAAAGTTTTCAAAGGGAGGCCCGTAAAATTCAGACAGGACATCAGCTGAGTCAGAAGAAGTACCTCATGTATATCTATGCACCTGTGAGGTACTTTTTACCAGCTGGCAGGAACCCCATGAGAAAAAAGACACCCAAGGCCCCTGAGATGACATATGCTGATGGGGCATACTCTCATCTTTGGAGGGCACCAGCCAGGCCAGAAGTGAACTTGCTCATGGAATGGCACTGGTCAGGTAGGCTGCTTCTGTCTCAGGGTCGAGGCAAAGAAGTTGCAAAAATTAAGGCAGTGGCTGGATGCAGCTCTTAGGCCTCCATAATATAGCTCTGTATCAGCTTTACCATTAACTTTTACTTGTAAGATATTTCTCTTTCACATACTTTGTGTAAAGCTTAAATCCAAACAGACAACATATTTCAGGGTCAGTTCTCACTTTACTGAACAATTATCTTGACTCCATTGGAGTGATGTTTGAACTGATCTTGAGTTAGGTGTACTAAACACACACACCTGTACAATTATGAGGTTTAGGAGTATGGTCTGACCTTTTCTCCCAAGAAGCAACATTCACAAAAAAGTCAAAATATAAAGGACCATAAAGAGCTATAACTATAACAAATTTTTGATATACTACCTTGTCTTAAGCTTAGCCTAAATGCAATTACCCAGGAACCTCTGCTTCAAGAAGGAAACTGGAAACATCATTTGACCTCACATTCCATTGTGTTCAAGAAGCTATCCAAATTTTACCAGCTACCTATACTTGACTGAAGTAAGTGCTATTATATGGCCAGCAGTAACCACAGAAGCACAGAAGCCAAGACTAGCTTTACATTTACTTTCCTTGTAATTAAGCATCGTTAAAACTCTGAAGTGGCTAGGGTTTTTGATGGAATCCATATTTATGGAAGCAGACAGTTTTTACCAGTAATGCAAAAAGCATTTCTCATGGGTGGAAATTCAGTAAGAGTAGTTATCTTGCCTCTTAAAAACACTTACATCCTATTCTTACCAAGACATCAGAGCAGGTTGCATACTGTATACGCACTGGTTCCCAGGCCTGCTTAGCCTCATCAGCAGAAATATATCTTGTGTCTTCAGATCATTGCCTCTTCACCTTCAGGATGAAGAGACACAAAATTGGGTTGAACTGTGAGCCACAACTTTATTCTGTAAGGTGTCTGTGGTATAACTGTATTTACCAAACCATTTCTACCAAAGTGTGGATAAACTTACTACCAAGGTGAGAACCAGAAAAATGTGTCTTCTGCTGCTCACCTAGTATGGATGACTCCACCCTTCTTCTAAGCACAAAGTCAATCATGAAACTGTTTTTTGCTCTTCACTGCCCGCATAACCTTAAAGGGGTATGGAGGAACCTCTGCAAACATCGTCAATCGTAAGCCATTGAGGATTGGGGTCAAGGGTGGCCTCACTGCAGATTCTCTAATGCTGGTAATCCATGAGAAAATGTTGTTGTTAAAGTATTTATGTATCAAAGTAATGTGCAATAAAATCACAACATAAAAGCAAGCAAGCAAGCAAATAAACAAAAACAGAACATTGTTTAAAAACAGACAAGACACAATTTTAAAAGCCCAAGCCCTGGCAAAACAATAACCCTTTTACTGCCTGTCTAAACTTGGAGCCAGCAGTTGAAGTGCTGCTACAGAAAAGGCCCTGTCTCTTCTCAACATACCCATGAACATAGCTTGTCTTTGTGGTGGGAATATCTCAAATTATAGGCAGGTTTTTACAGGAGGAGGTGGTCCTTCAGATATCCTGGCTCCAAGCCATACAGATTTAGATGGCTATGCAGAGCATTTTATGAAACAAACAGAACTACAGTATGCTTAGTACAGTGCACAATATTAAACCCACGAATTATAATCTAACAAGCATTAAAAAATTGGCGGGTAAACCAGGGTTGCAGAACCTCAGACCTGGGGGTCAAATCTGGCCTACTGGGTTTTCCACAAGGCTCTCCCCCTTCTTCTGGCCCCACCCCCTTTCCTCCAACCACTGATTGTTTGATGGCTTCCTGGCTTCTGCAGTTTTCTCCCATTCTAAAAAAACCTGAAATCTCTCTCTTAAGGCGTAGTTACTGGTAATAAGAGCTGTAAGCTAAAACATGCGTAATTTTTGGACCCACCCTTTTTGCCTTTGGCCACACCTACCACTGAAATGCCCCTGAGGATTTCTCTGAAATAGAATCTGTCCCTTGGCCCGAAAGAGGTTTTGCACCCCTGGGATAAGCCACAATTCATCACTCTGATGTCTCAGAATGTTCACGATTGTCTTTGTATCTTTCTCCAAACCTGCCATTTGTGACCTATGTAATGAACAGGACACAGCAAACGCAATCCATTTTTAAAGCAGCACAACACAACAGGGTAGGGAAAAAAATGCTTCCATTCTAAGGCCAAGTTGAGAATGGGGGGAAAACACATTCCTGCTTGGCAACTAGCTAGTCCTGTTCTGTTAATAGCCAGTTAGGTGGGTGGACTGACAATGTATTAGGACGTGTATTAGAGGGAAGGCTTGGCTGTGTAAATCAACCACACTACTTCTTTCCCTAATAGACTGACCTGCATGAGACTTGTACACCCATTGCCATGCACTTCATTCCTCTAAGGGAGGGGGGACGACAACATCTTGTCTCCCCTGCAGGAGGCAGACAGGATGGTGAGCCAATTAGTGCAGGAGTGTGTTACGTGATATGCTCTCATTAAACCTGTGTACAAACTTGCACACATTCTAATGAGACTTACACACTCACTTATAAGGAATCTTTAGACATTGGCAATAGAGCATCTGTGGCTAAGTAAGGCGATTCTTACCCAAAGAAATCCACACTAATGCAGAGGATAACACCACAATGGCACATTTATTGAGGTATAAACAGATTCAAATGGACAAGCTAGTTGTGGGGAAATTCGCTGAGCAAATAGAGGCTTAAAAGTAGCTTCAAGACTGTGAAAGGAGTCTTCTTGAGACTTAGAGTACACACACACACAGGCAGCAGGGGAAAGAAGGGAGGGAATCTTTAAAAGCAATATACCTTTCCCTAGGGCCGTGCAGAGGGGGAACAGTATGGCCAGTTGGCCCAGGGCCCATGATTTTGAGGGGGCACTCCGACGAGGAGGTCCCCCCTAGCTTATGCTACTGCTTCTGTAGCATAAATGGCCCTTCGAGAAGCAGAAGTCTTCCGTTGTGAAATTCCGTTGTGAAATTCTGAATGTGAAGAAGTGATGTCATACATCTTGAATAAAAGTGCTTCCCATTACCTTTTTTATAAATCGTTCTAGTTCATATATGTATTTAGCACTGAATCAGTGCCACAGATTAAAAAATACTTAATGAGCGGTTTGAAATGGGGGAGGGGGAGCCACACACTGCCCATCTGGCCTGGGCCTATGACCAGCTCTGCACGGCCCTGCCTGTGCCTTTGATAAGTTATTATGTAACCAACTAACTGCTATGAACCAATACCAGAAATATTGAGAGAAGTCTTGAGACTGCAGCCCGCAGCCCACAGCATACAGTGAGAACCTATCTACACAGTCCCTTGGAACGTTTTAAATAGTATTATAAAACGTTCCAAATAGGTGCTTTCTAAAACGTCTTAGGCCACATTACTGAGTACTCACGTTACAGGAGAAAAATTCCTCAGTCTTTAAAGCGGTGTATGCAGTCACACACTCTTCTGCCCTGTCTCTTTCTGTTTTGTTTTTACAATGAGTTTAGGGCAAGGCATTGTGGGCGTTGTAGTTCAGTCACCCACTTCCTCCTTTGTTCCTCTGTCATTCCCTAGCGAGTATAGGGCTAAGAATTGTGGGTGTTGTAGTTCACTCGCCCACTTCCTCCTTAGCCCCCGCTTTCTTCCCCACCAATCAACTGCCCCCATGAATCACAAACGGTAAGGAAGGACACATTATTTTACTTAAAACGATTTATTAAAAGTGAAACCGTTGTATATAACTGAAGTGAGTTTTAAAAAACCTCAGATATACAACATTATAGGGAGTGCGTCATGTGGCCCAAAGAGCTTTCATAACCCTTATAAAACATTAAAAACCTAGCATGTAGATCGGCTCTGAGAGAGAAAAAACAAAGGTACTTAAGCCTATAAAGAGGACCTGCCACCTTGGAAGAAGAGCAGGACCAGAGGAGAGTTTGGAGTGGCAAGTAGCTACTGATACAAAGTGCCACAGCGACTCAGAGGACAAGAGGAATACTCTTGCTGCCAGAAAAAGAACATCCAGGTTTTCCCTCTATAACCATTTCTCTTTCTTGACAGTATTGACCAACTTAATGGCTTTTTGGTTTTATACTCCTGGAGTCACTATGCTGAGGTTATCATTTTAGAGCTAATTAGTATATGTACTCTCATTTTATTTTTTAGTTAGAAATATACTATTGCAATTTTTACAGTTTCAGAACAGATAAGTCTAAAATAGCCTTCTGTGGCAACTAAAGTTCTGGGCCAATGGAAAATTTTTTGATGTAGAATGTTTTTTTGTATTTTGAGCTTTTAGTCTGTTATTTTAATTGTTTATATATATATAATATTATATATATATATATATATATATATATATAATATATATATATATTATTTATATTATTTATATTATTATACAATTATAATATATATATATATTATACAATTATAATATATATATATATACTATATATATATATATATATATACACAATATATATATATATATATATATATACAATATATATATACAATTATAATATATTTATAATATATATATATATATATATATATATAATATTTTAACCAAATTCTTTTTATGGCTGTCAGTTTTTCCTTGGTATCCAGTAGGCTGACCATATGAAAAGGAGGACAGGACTCATGTAACTTTAACAGTTGTAGAGAAAAGGGGATTTCAGCCAGTGTCATTTATATGCAATTAGTTCCTGGCGAAATTCCCTCTTCATCACAACAGTTAAAGTTGCAGGGGCCCTGCCTTCTTTTGCATATGGTCACTCTAGTATAGTGCCTGCAACTTTAACTGTTGTGATGAAGAGGGAATTTCACCAGGGACTAATTGCATACAAATGGACACTGGCTGAAATTCCCTTTTCTCTACAACTGTTAAAGTTACATGAGCCGTGTCCTCCTTTTCATATGGTCAGCCTAGTATCCAGGGATTCATAATCATTCCTACAACCTTTATAGCAGTGTTGATAACACTTGTAATAAAATGGTACTCACTAGAAGGGGATATCAGGTTTTAGGTATCCCTCCCTGCACTGGGAACATTTCTCCACCCCCCCCCCAAAAAAAAAAATTACACAATTTTGTACACCCAAAGTGACAGAAAAGGCTGCTGATGGGGTTATAGATGCCCCACCCCCCAATTCCATTTTAGACTGGACCCTGAATCTCAAAGGCTACATACATGACACAAATGAGGACTTACCCTCCATGAACCCTCCATGAGCCGGCTTGTGCTGAGAATAAGGCACCCTCGGGAATAATGCTGTCACTTGAAGAGGATAATCAATTAAATGAAATGATGCTAAGACAAGTGGCAGAGCTGCCCTGCAGTGATGGGAAAGAAAACAAAAAAGAGTTCTGTAACCAGCTGGAGGAAACAAACAGGGACAGTGCTTTGAAAGTACCATTTGTAGGCTGGTTCCTTCTGGACCTAGAATATATTAAATCCTTTTTGTCAGAACACAACAACCTCTTAACGACACTGGTTGAAGTACATATAAAAGATGGCCCGAAGCTGGGAGGAGAGGACTCAGGAACGGAGTGGAGTAAAATTGGGGCACAATCAAACAACTCTACTATGTTAAATAGGAAGGTAAGCAGGAGATTGGCTAGAGGAAAAGGGGCAGTAATTTAAAGAAGAGCAAAAAAAGTTTAAAAAAATGCTAAACCTGTAAGATACAAGAAAATGGAATTCAAGAAACTCTTTAAACAACTTGACAAAAGTCCAAAGCAGGAAGCAGGTCCAAAAGTTATGAAGGAAACCAAGAACAAGGATTTTTTTGGCGATAATGACAAATACCAATCTGAGACTACATTGGATATCCTCCTACAGCCCATCTCACTAACATCAGCACAGGATCAGATCCAAGTTCCTGATATGCAGGATCCTTGGACACTAGCCTCACTGAGAAAGTAACCCCATCAGATGAAGAGAGCAAAAGATTCCAACTGGAATTTAGTACTGAATTGCCAAAAGTTGGTTTTAGTGAATTATCCTAAGCCTGCAGGTCTTTTAACCCAGCCTGAATGCAAACTGCACTTAATTATAATTGGATGCAGTCTTCCCAGGGCTGATTACTTCAGATAATATTGCCCACATTTATTATTATTATTATTATTATTATTATTATTATTATTATTATTATTTTAAAAATGTATTTACAACATGAATAAGAACAGACACAATGTTGTTGGGAAAAGGATATAAAAATTGTTTTGTATATAATGAAGCATTAAGTAATGTGTATTTGTATAAAAGGGTGGGGAGGATATAAGCTTAAAATTGTTGTGAGTTATAAGATTGGTTTAAGGGTAAGTTTTATGTTGTTATAAGGGAGAAATAAAAGGAAAAAAGGGAGAAAGATTTGGGATAAGTTTAAAAAATTTATAAGAGAAGAATTTGACATTTTTAGATGAACTGTGATGGAGAAAGGAGAATTTACAAGAGACTGGCAAGAGGCTGGAATTTCTTTGAGACGGAATAATATCGAAAGATTGGAGATGCTATCTTCGAGACAAGTGGAATTTTTTTGGACTCTTGTTGGGTTTGGGTTTTTTCTTTTCTTTTTTTATTACTGGTTGGTATTGAAAAGGGGAATAGTAATTAGGCAAGTTAAATAATGAAGTATTGAAATATTTGAAGCAGATAGAAAATTATGTGAAGTCTTATGTTGTAACATGGGAGAAATAAGGGGGAGAAAGGGAGAAAGGTTTGGTTAATTTTATAATTTGTAAGAGAAGAGAAGAGAAGAGAAGAGAAGAGAAGAGAAGAGAAGAGAAGAGAAGAGAAGAGGGTTTTCTTATGGTGAATGAAAAATTTTATAAGAGAAGAATAGGGGGTCTATTTTTATTTGTGCTCTGTTTTAGTAACTTTTAATATTAGGGGGAAAAGAATGCTAACATGTAGTTGTGTTAAAAGGGGAGGATGGGTTTTCTTTTTTAAAATTTCTATGTTGTACTTTCTTTTTAAAAGGATTTATAAAATTGCTGTGGGAAAGGTAGGGGCTCCTTTTAATTGTTGTATGTCTTGTAAGTTTTGTTTTTATGTTTTTAATAGTGAAATAGAATAAAAATCTTTAATCAAGATAATATTGCCCACGTGGAATATTTATACTATAATAATATGCATGCTCATGCTGTGGTCACCTTCAGTGAATGGGGCAAGGCATATGGCAGCAGAGATGCTTTCGCTGGGAGTGGTATTTTTATCTCAAGACCTTTTGAGAATCTGGCACCTCCCCTGGCTTTAGGTCTCTCCCATTCCCTATACTAAAAAAAAACACCCAAGAGAAGGAGGCATGTGAGACTACAAATTTAATTGACCTCAGTACCCTAGAAGGAACTCTCATTAACCATAAAGATTTAAGTACCCAGGAGTATTTGGATAATAAAGAAGATTTCATTCACAGCCCTCCCCACTCCCGCCTGCCCAGTCACCCACCTCTGTGATGCAGAGACCTGCTGGGATGGTGAGGTTGCCCTCTAGCCCGCTCAGCATGGGGCAGCCCAGAACCGTTGCGAGCTGGCATCTCGGGGTCTGGAGACAGACAGAATAATTGGCAGTTTGTATGGAACTGGGACATCAGTGTGAAATGCAACATTGTACCAGAAAGGCTACACAAAAATTTGCCCGTGAAGCAGCACATTTCCAAGTCGGGCGTGGTTGCTAGGGTGCAGGAGACAAGGGGCATGTAGGGTGGGAGTGTCCAGCGGCAGATTCTTTGTGGGAGAAATAGGGGGGCAGACGTTCCATGGGCAGGTGTTCACCATGGCCATCCAGCACCCAGAAAAATGATGCTTTTATGGTTTTATATTTGGTCCCAAAGCCAATGCTGCCCTGCTAAAATCTCAGGTGGGCAGGGTTAACGAACGGCGGGAAAGTCCGGGGGAGGTACCATCAGGAGACAGAGTGGTGCTTTCATCAAATTTTCCTCGTTCAACCATACAACCCTGATCTGACTCTACTGCAAAACTCAGCATATAAACAATTGTAAAACGCATTGCATGGAGCCCGTAATTCGCCTTCATGGCTCTCATCTACCACTATTAGACGTAAAATCGAATATAGGAAAAAGTGCATATTTGGAGAAATAGGCACCAAAGCGACTGCGTATAGAAGGACCCCACATCCAGTAGAACAATGCTCAACCAGCCCATGCTGCAGTAGAGAACATGCAGCTTAGCTGTTGATGTACACAGGACTACTGCTGAAGCATCTCAACTTTTTACTGATGTAAACTAGTCCATTGTCTGGGTGAGAGAATCTCTAGAACAGCTTGCCCCAACTTGGTGCTCCTCCCATATGTTGGACCACAACTCCATAATACCCCTCGCTCCCATAACACCCCTCGCTCCTGCATAGCTGGCTGAGTTGTTCTAGAGCAAGATCTGATCCATACATAACAATATAAGAAAGAAAGAATTAGCCAGATGTCATATGAGGATTTTTTTTAATATTCAGGCTTGGCCCTACCATGAGACAGAAACCTTAGGCTGGATGTTTTGGGGGCACCATTCCATTGTGGAAAACTGTCAGCTACAGAACTGTTTCGGAGGTCACTGGCTCTGCCCTGACTGGCTTAGTTATGGGATGGGCAGAGCACTGAAAATACATTCAAACCTGTTTGTCTAGACTAGAGGGATTTTTTGTAAGATAAGGATGATGAAAAAGATTGAAAAAAGGATATCCTTTTAAAATAACTATAGAAGTATAGCCATCCTGTGGGTAATGATGGTTATATATTACCTCCAGGATCACAAGCAGCATGCCTCTAAATATGAGAGCAAGAGAGAGCTATTGTTTGTGGGCTTTCAGAGGACAGCCTCCTGTGACCCACTGTGGGAAAGAAGATGATGATCTAGGTGGATCTTTGGTCTGGCCAAGCAGGGCGCCTTTTGTTATTAAAGCTTTTCACACACCAGAACATTGTCCCCATGAAAAGCAGCCCCTTCCCACCCACCTCAGCCCCACAAACACTTTCTGAAAAGCATCAAGCAAAGAACTCCCCCCCCCCCCCCGGTAGCTCATTACATTTCTCACTCACGGGAGCTTGTTCCATTTCTCTTCCAGCTAGAAAGTTCCTCCCTCCCTTCACTTATAATACATCTCGGTATTATATTCTCAGTATGTTCGCACAGCTTTAAATGGTTGGCTGCATGAACAGGGATCCGCAGGGCTTATTTTACAGGGCAAATAAAATCCAAGAGGCAGAATAGAATAAACAGAGTACTGAGCCCTTTTGCAGAAAGGATGTAATTTCAATGGATATAGTCGCTCTCTGCAATTATGTTTCTAATAGCAACATAAATAAATGCAATCATATATTTATGCTTTCTTGATTCTATGTTGCTTTGATTAGGCCTCTGATCTTTAGTAGAGCTGCCAGTAATAGGGCATCTTGTTAATATTATAGCTGTGCTCCGATTGACGTCCACCCCATACTGAGCTCTAACTGGCAAGTCGCTTGTAATAACTGCTGCAGGTGCTATGGGCGATGCAATTTGCCCTACTGTTAAAAGTGGTCAGGGATTAACTGTACTGAGATGAGCTGTAGAGAAGGTTGGACAATTATGTCAACACCCATACATTTCAGTTGAGGTTCTACAAAAAGTAAGGGGGGGGAGGAATGTAAGATATGATTATGGCAGCTCCTGAATTATACTAAACCTGTTAAAAATGGCAGCAAGGTTGGTTTCAATTGCAATTGTGCAGTGAAAATGTACATTAATTATTTCTGAGCTTGCTCTCGTGTGGGAAAGACAGTTTATGTGACCCATATTAATATCTTAACAGTTTTAAAGACTTATTTTTGGTCTAATAAGGTCCCATTGGGTCTGTGAATTCCAAAAGCATGCACGGTTAAAGACACATATTTGCACAAGAGACTACCTTCGTCATTGAAGCTGCAGTGAATTTGCGTACAAGTGATTTCTATAATTTATCTCAGAACATTATATGAAGGCTACCCTTACACATGTAATAGAACAAAGTATAATAGATAAAACAAATAAAATCATATTTCAACTTAGATTGGGGTAGGTGTTGTGGAGAATCAAGTTGTGGAGAATTTTCCTCAGGTAGAATTGAACTGCGAACCACAAATATTTGCACACTACAATGCTCATCTTCACTGGTTTGGAAAGGCTGCAATCTGTACATACTTACTTGGGAGTAAGTCCCATTGAACATAATGGAACTCATGAGTACACACACATAGGATTGCACTGCACAGCTATAATCCTATGCAGACATACCTGAGAGTAAGCTCCACCGAGCATGGTGGAACTTCTGACTAAACATGCACAGAATTGCTCTGCGTGTATTGTTCCACATACTTTGTTCCTCAGCTCACAGTGGCAACTACTACTGTATGCTTTTTGAAGAAAGTGCCTTTGCCCTATGTCTCTTTTTGAACTCTGACATAAATGCATTGTTTCTGAAATAATCCGTGGTCCATTTAAACAGTGGGACAAAATGCATAGCGCCATGGGCAGTGCTGGCTCCAGTTTTTGGAGGGTGGTTGGTAGGGCTGTGCATGGACCCCCCAATCCAATCTGGATCCTGATCTGGGAGGTCTGGATTGGGCCCAATCTGATCTGCCTCGGATCTGGATCCGGGTCTGCTCCAGGTCAGTGCAGAGCCCTCCATCCTGCTCTCCCCGCTTCCTCCCCCCATCTCCCGCCTTACCCGCAGCCTCTTCCACGTCATCCTCCGCATCGGCCGGCCTCCTCAATGTCGTCCAGCCACTTTCCTGCTTGCGCCAGGTGATGACGGAGCTAGATGATGGATCTGGGCCCGATCCAGTTCGGATCGGGCCCAGATAAGTCCAGACTGGCCCTATCCGCTCCAGGTTTGGGATCCGGATCCAGATCCAGATCCGTACATAGCCCTAGTGGTTGGGCAAGACACCCTCAATAGGCCCCATCCCTCAGTAAGTCTACCTCTCACCACCACTGTTACCAGCTGCTATTGCTCCTCATCTTATTTCTCATCATTGCTAGCACTTGCTTTCGTGGCAGGCAAAGAACCAGTGAGTAAGCAGGCAGTGGCAACTATTGCTTCTCCTTTTCACCACCACCATTGTCTGGGCCAGACCAAGAGGCAGGTGAACAAGCAGATTTCAATGGTGAAGATGAGTGGCCGCCTGCTGTGGTATGGGCTTTGAATGGTGCCCAACCATGCCTACCTTTGATCCTGGCCTGACAATAGGTGTTGTTAGTGTTCAGCCATGCAAGTGTGTATATTCAAATGTAAGGCCCACTGTGTTTCATGGGACTAACCCCAAAGTAAGTAGGATTTCATCCTCAGAGTGTGAGCTTTGAATTCAGGAGTTCTTGGTTTAAATCTCATCACAACCAAGAACTCATTAGGTCACTTTCTCTCACTCTCAGCAACACCAGCTGTGTCTGCAATATGGGGACAATAATACCGAACGACCTTTCAGCATTTCTGAAATACTATCCATGAATCACTTTCCATATTAAGGAAAAGCATTATATAAATAAAACATATTACTGAACTACTAAGGAAAGGCATTTAAGGAATGGATGAATCTGTCTATTCTGGTCTATATCACTTTCTCAGGTTTAACCACGAATTGAATTTGTCTTTTTTGTTCAAAGCCATAAGCCACCAGAATTCCATGTGGACAAAGACAATAGAATACAATAAAAAATACAGGCCAATTTTAAAAAAGCAATACACAAACAATAATTGAAATAATACATTAAAATCACACTCCCCTCCTAGGACCACCACAACAAAAGGAAAACACAGTCCCTCTCCATATATTAATGTGAGGGTGCAGGGTGACAACTGACCCTTAATTTTCTTGCAGCCAGGGCACATTTTGCAGCTTGGGCAGTGATATATTCACCACTGCCTGCAAACAGTATACAAATCTGATCCAGGAAAGGTCTATTTGACAAAAAGCAGAGGATATGGTGAAGAAATCTATACCTTGAGGACACATACTGGGGGCATTGTAGTAAATAGTGTTCAATATCCTCAACTTCACCAGGCTCACAATTGCAGAGTCATTGATGAGTTGGGGTATTGTTAAACCTCCCATCCAAATAAAGCAGAGGGCATACACTGGAGTCGTAAGGCTGTAAATGTTTTCATGTTTAGCCATACTTCTGTTCCGTTCGGCTTGTGCATCAATCTGCCATTTAAAAACAATCCTCATAAATGTGTACTCAAATGTGTATTTTCTCTCAAAATACATACATAAATGTGTATTTTGATATGTGTCCATTGCCACAAACTGCATTGCAACATTAGCAGAATCGTGAAATCCATTGGATAGCTAAGTTCTGATCAATACATTAGTCTGAGAGGTATGGATCAGGTAATTTTGTATAGGAATTTGCAAAGTGGGCTGTGGTTGCATTGTTTCAACTGCCCTACTGTTGGCAATCATAGGCAAAATTGGGCAACGGCAGGTTGCACAACCTGGTTGGATTGCCCCCCATTTCATTCCCAAATTAAGGAAATGAGAAGTTAAGTGCCAAAATGCTCAATAATGTTTACACTAGTTTATTCCATTAACTCCATTAAAAAGGCAAGCAATACATGGCTATGAAAAGAAATACAATTCGCTGATAAATGAGTTAAGCTCTCCACAAAGCAAGGGTGCATATATCTGACAGTGTCTTTTACAAAGGAGCTGGTGTGAGGACATGCAAACCAGAAAGCTGTTCAAAAGTTATTGCATTCTCATGGGAAAATATGCATTCCCCCAAACACACCTGTTCATCATCTTAACTTCAGACAATGTAAAATATAACGGCATATTTTCATAGAAGCCCGATCCCCACCCAGCCAGAACAGCTTGGGAAGGGTCAGATTTTGCGGGCGGGAGGAAGAGATGAAAAAGACTATATGCATGCTTGCCATGCGTATAGCCTAACGTGGGGGCGGAGCCAAGCCTATATAGCCTCGCCCCGCGCGGCCATCCGGACTCTTTTTTCTTCTGTCCCCTCCCTCCCTCCCTATCAACTAGTATGGAATTAGCCAGTCATCCTCTTTGGGGAGGAGGCTGAGTAGGAATTTTTCCCGGCATTAGTATGCAAAGGTTTCGCCTACTCCATACTGGATTTAATCTTTAGATGGAGGATAAATAGGTGAATTTAAATGATAGGCAGATGGTGTGGGAATTTTGAGGGGATGAGAATAGGGACTGGCACCTTTATGGTGGGGGCAAGTCAGAGGCCTTGCTCCTCGGGGGCTTTGCAGCTTCCATGTCAGGATATGGCTTGCCTTTGGGGACCTAGTTGTCTCATCTGTGCAGCCCTGGGTGTGGATGACGTGGTAGGTCTCACCAAACACTCAAGTGTTGTAGGAATAGGACTCCCCGGTTCTACCGACCCCTGTGTTCAACGAGTGGCTCGCCCTAATTGGAAGGCTAGTTGCCTGAGATTAATAAGCGAGATTCCCGCACATTCATACTCAGATCCATGGAGGGGAGAATCTCCGTGTTAAATAAAGAGGCCCTAGTTTAACCCAAGCTCTGGTGTCCATGTCTTATTTCATGTGATTTCTTCTCCGCTCGCAAGAGAATCCTCTAGAAAGTCTACACCGGTCTGTTTCAAAGGTACTTGAAAAGGGTGGGAATACCTGAGGCAGGCAGAATTACAATGTTTTAAGAGGGTCACCACCACACCATGTTTAGAGTTAATGAAAGTCAGGAGATTTAGTAGCTCCCTTTCCAAGATATCAAAGCAATGTAAAACAGTACAATAAACCAATAAGTTTGTAAAGAGAGAGAAAACAATGTTATCCCCACTAATAGAACAACAACAATAACAGGAATAGTGCCATAACAGATGCAGTAAAAGAGAAGACAAACAAAAACAATTTTGTACATAAAAAATATCTTACCCACCCAGCAGAAAGTAGCGATAGTGCATGGTGGACCTCAATGGGTGATGCCCAGCCTGTCACAACAGAAAAGGCCCGATCCACATGCATAACGGAAAAGGTCAGATTTTATAACATAAATTAAGAGTGGGTAGTTCGTGACTCTCCAGATGTTTTGGCCTACAACTCCCATAATCCCTCACTATTGCCTGTGCTGATTAGGATTGATGGGAATTGTAGACTAAAACATCTGGAAGGCCACCAGTTCCTTATCCCTGCCATAAATAGAAGGTATACTGAGTAGGCTGACCATATGAAAAGGAAGACAGGGCTCATGTCACTTTAACAGTTGTAGAGAAAAGGGAATTTCAGCCAGTGTCATTTGTATGCAATTAGTTTCTGGTGAAATCCCCTCTTCATCACAACTGTTAAAGTTGCAGGGGCCCTGCCTTCTTTTGTATATGGTCACTCTAGTATAGTGCCTGCAACTTTAACAGTTGTGATGAAGAGGGAATTTCACCAGGAACTAATTGCATACAAATGACACTGGCTGAAATTCCCTTTTCTCTACAACAAAGTTATATGAGCCCTGTCCTCCTTTCAGATGGTCAGCCTAATACTGAGTATATTCTCAGTCCTAGTTCTGAGGAATGGGAGACATTGATAGTCTTTATAAACCTAAAATTCAACCAGTTAAGTCTTATTGGTAGAATAGCCAGTGAACACTTGAATTGCTGAGGTTGAGAAATAAGGACACACAGGGTTTTTTTAAAGGCTATTTTGTTCTGGTATGTTATTGTAATAAAGAACGGAAACAATACTAAAATAATAAAGAATACTAATAAAGAACAATAAAGTGTTACAATAAACAATATATAATAAAGAACAATAAATACTAATAAAGAACAATTAGTAATAATACTAATAAAGAACAATACTAAAAATGGCATATTCTTCTGTCAACTGTTGTTTATGAAACTGGAACTGATCTAGAACTTATGGTGGATCCATTGTCAGTGGGGCAGTGAATCCAATTCAGGTTTCAGTCTGAACCAGTCAGAGCTCTAAAGGAGTTATGAATTACCTTGGATAACTCCTTTAGAGCTCTGACTGAAACTCGGAGCAGATTCACCATCCCACTGACATTGGAGCCACCAGCCACTCCTGGGAGCATCTACGCATGAGCAGCTCCTCAGACATAGTCACCTTTTGCAGACATTCAAGGGGTGGGGGGCAGGGGGACCAAGGGGCTGGAGCCAGGTTGTAGTTGAAGGTCTCCAAGCAAAATTACTTGAGGTATGCAATCATTCCCTTCCAAATCTATGAGGAAATCTCCACAGGCCCCAAAGAGTCTCCTCACTGAGTCTACTCCTAGCCATTCTGAGCACTAGTGTGGAAGTGGAAAGGCAGGATAAGAGTCCTGTTATAAATAAATAAATCCTAACAATGACACAAAAGTTGAAAGGTTGCCATAATAACTTTGGGAGCAGGGGTGTGGTCAGTTCAGGCCCTTCAGCCATTACCCGGAATGTTCCTTTATGAGTGATGTCAAAAAAGCATTTAGAGAGATAAATATTCATAGCCCTTCTCTGCAGAGCCACAATTTAATCCAATAACAAGCACAAATCTTGGGCAAAATTTAGAGTCATTAAAACCAACGGGAGTTTTGCCACGGATTTCAGTGGGGTGAGATTGCCCTCCCCCCTTGATGCCTTCCAGTCCCCATGGATGGGCCCAAATAGCGTAGTAAACACAGGTTACATTTATGAAACTGTTGCAGAATGGTATGAGCTTGTAGTTTGTAACAGCTACAGCATGTTTATGTTGGTGGATTAACTTTACAATTCCTGTATTTAGTATTCCCTTGGTACACATTTTGGCTGAATTCGGACAACACGATAGTCAATGATGGGATAATAATCAACTTTACAGTTGTTCATCTAGGGGGTACTCCCCACACAATATGGTAATAAATAATCAACTGTGGTGTGGATTAGGATCAGCGCTGAGTTGACTATGGCAGCATTCAGATGACACGAGAGTCAATACAACTGACGATTGTTTCCCCCACCCCCCAGTTGCTTATTGTGACATCCGAATTCAGCCATTTTCTTTCACAACTGCCTGTCATGAAACTTAAGCAAATGCTGAAATGTATACAGTCACCATAGCTGCTTAGGGAAGCTTAATGGGTGGGGTGGGGGTCATACTAGGACTTTACATCTACCAAGCAAAAAGGCTTCCTCCATTTCCTGGATCTCCCTATTTTGATTCTTTTCATAACGTGGCAATCACCATTGACATACAGGAACAAGTAGACATAAGCTGTCTTTATCAATACATCCAAGTAAGGTATGACATAGTTGTCACTATTAGAGAACTGATGCTCTCTCCTTAGACAAACCCTAGACACCACATCTTCCTTTGTAGCTGAGCTGGGCAGACTGCTTTCCTTCATACACAAGCAGCCTTCTGTTATGCATTTGGCTCCTTAGATTAAGGACCCAGTTTTTGTCATGTTTTTTTTAAAAAAACTTCTGTTGTAGGATCCCATTTCCAATCAGATCAGTCACTCTAGGCACATAAATGGTGGCTTCATTCCTCAGGGTAGGTCAGCTTGGCCCTCTTTCTGGATCAGAACCTACCTCATTAATTGTAAATGGTTAGATGAAAGTCAAGGACCTACAGGAGACTCCTTGGCAGACTCTGATGTAGTGGTGAGGCTTCTCCTCCTTAAACCATCCTCCTTCATGTGCTATGTCTTGGTTTTTGTATAAAACCAGTGCTGACACCAATCAAAGGCTTGATGATGTCAACATCTGGTTTTGTGGCTCCCTTCGGGCCTTCTTCCTTCAGCTCTTTCTTAAGACTCAAAATTGTCTGTAGGCAAAAATCCCAGCCTTCAGCCAGCACTGTGCTTTCGCAGCCTTCCACTAAGCCAGGCTTGTGTGGTTGTGCACACACCCTCATGCGGTTCAACCACAACTTAATGAAGGTTTCACAGACAACCAACCATTGCTCAGCTTGGCCTCTGCATGTGTTGGCACAGGCTCATGGCATAACAGAACTGAATTTCCAATAGCAGAAATGTTCCAAGGTTGTGGAACTGGGTGCCAACAAATGAGAAAATATGAGACTTCCCACAAGCGTCCTCAAAGATTTATACTCTTGGCACTTCGAACATGTCACCGCCTATGGGTCAGAGAGTTCACTGCTATAAAGAACATTCTATAGCGTGTGGAACAATTGTTATGTGTACCTCATGGTACGTTTGAGCCAAAATTACTGTCTAGAGCAAGGGCTGGCAATCTCCAGGGGTTGAGGGGGCACATTGGCCCTTCTGGACCCGACCAGGAGCCACAGGCCTGCCCCCACTACTCCACCAAACAAATTTGATAGTATAGCCTTAGCAGTGAAGAAGAATGAAAAGAATAAAAGCCAAAAATGGTGGTTTGGCATAATATTGGACTGTTGTGTGAGTGCAGGAGACAGGGTGTCCTTTACATTTCCTTTTAATTTACAAAAATATATACCTCTTCATAACTACAGAATTGCCTGAGTATATAGAAACAACTCCCATATTCATGGATTGCCAGGTTTTACTTTTACTTCACAACTCATAGGCACTCAAGCACCTGAGCTGGCTATTAGAAGAAACAAGTATCACACAGAAGGTCCCAGCATCTCCAGTTAAAATAGTCTCAGGTAGAAGGGCTGAGAGTGGACATGTTCACAATGCCTTGGAAGAATGCGTAGATGGTATTGGCCTAGATGATCCAATGGTCTGACATTATGAGGCAGTTTCGTAAGTTTTAATTTTGCTCTTCTAGCTGTACTGAAATAGAGCTGGGATGAAATTTCCAGGTCTTTTTCAGCCTTTGGGTAGGTGGGTGGGAATGAAGCTGCCTCTGAAATTTGGAGGGACTTGGTGAATTTTGGGGTGGTGGTGAGGGCTGTGGTCTTTAGCTTACTTAACCTTATGAGGAGATAGGCTGACCATATGAAAAGGAGGACAGGGCTCCTGTATCTTTAACAGTTTCATAGAAAAGGGAATTTCAGCAGATGTCATTTGTATATAAGCAGAACCTGGTGAAATTCCCTCTTCATCACAAAGTTAAAGCTGCAGAAGCCCTGCTCTCTTTTGTACATGGTCAAGAGACAGGGCTCCTGCAGCTTTAACTGTTGTGATGAAGAGGGAATTTTACCAGGTTATATATGCATACAAACAACACCTGCTGAAATTCCCTGTCCTTTGCAACTGTTAAAGATACAGGAGCCCTGTCCTCCTTTTCATATGGTCACTCTGTGAGGTGACCAAGGGATTTTCCTTGCTTTAAACTTAAAAATAAGCCTCACACACCCACATGTAGCAGCACAAAATTCTCTCCAACTTCTCAGCATTGCAGCACTTCCTGGAGTATCCATGGGACTAGACTATATCACATGGTTTCCTTTGGCACCCCAGGAACAGGAAGTGCTGCTGGGTTGGGAGGCTGTAGAAAGCCTTGCACAGCTTTGGATGGGCATGAGGTTAGACGAAAGAAAGAAAACCTCTTGGCTTCTTTATGAAGTTAAATAAGGTAAACAAAACCTTCCTTCTCCCCCAGCTGTAGCAGCAGGCTTAAGGGACAGTGATGGACCATTCTGAGCTTCTGGGCCCATCGCAGCTGCCTGCCTGTGCTGACCCCTGACGCTAAGCCCATATATGGGGCCATTAGCTGATCAGAGTTCTATGAATTTCTGTGGCAGATTTTACATTTCATCTCTCCCTTAACATCAACAGCATTGAGAAAAAGCAAATCTAGCTCTCTGTCTTCCTTAACAGTGCAAACCAATGCCTGTTATCTCCAGCGCTAAGAATTCATGATTTATGGCCAATGACTGTAACTTGACCCCTGCTCATAAAGCAGAACCAATCCAAATTCAACATGAAGGAGACCACAATCAGTTCTCTTAGGGAACCAAAGTTATACAGATTTCCAACGAGGCACATAGAAGGAAATTGTAGATCCCGCAATACTGAAAAAATAAACTGAAGCTCCAATCGGTAGCTACTGTACACCTATGGTAGAATCCACCATGCATTTTATTTTTCAAAGAGAGCTTTTGAAAATATTGCCCTCTTGTTACAGTCTCAGCAGGTACTCTTTGTCCTGCCTTTATAGGACAACCAACAATAACATCCACCATACTTTGTGTGAGAGGGGCCTCTTTGGGCCTGTTCAGACAATACACTAAGCCATGGTTAAGCCGCTAACCTTTTTCCAGCAAATGGTTAGTGAGTGTGTTTTAACTGTGGTTAAGTAGCCACCATGGTTAGGAATGGTTCACATGACACACTAAGTCATGATTCACACGACACGCTAAGCCATAAAGTTTAGCTCAAAATGCTTAACCACCATAGTTTAGCATGTTGTCCAAACAGGGTCATCATGTCATGTGTTCTGGGCTGGGCCTCATTAAGTTCTAGACTATATGCGAGCAGGTCAGGGTGCATGTGACCTGATGAATCTTCCACATACTGAGGCCTTTTCTACACCAGATGGGTGTAGAGGGCAGGAGGAATCGTTGCGTTAATCCACATTGAATTGTGCAATGACCCAGGTTCCTCCTGGGCCGTTGCATATCGCGCCCACCATTTTGGTGTTTTTCCCTCCGGGAAGAGCACTCTTGTGCTCCTCCACAACAATTTTTTAAAACACACACACACACACACACACACACACCATGTGCGATTGGGCCCCCACCCCCTCCCTGCCCTCCCGGGGTGGCAAAACTGGTGCCACCCCCTCTCCGATCTAGACGGAGAGGCGGGTAAGAAATAAATCATTATTATTATTATTATTATTATTATTATGGGCAAGGAGCCACGTGGTGCAGCTCCGTGCCCATTTATGTTGCCGCGCTTACTCACATGTAAGCACAGCAGCACCTGAGATGGGCGGCCGTATCCCTGGCAAATCCCGTGCCCACCCCCGGGAGTCCCTGTGCGTCATTTGGATTCACAGGGACCAACCGGGGGCCCAGGCCACAAGCCTGGTGTAGAAATGGCCTGAGTTGTTTCAGCTAAACCGATACATGTTGCTGAACCAGAACTCCCATCCTTTTGAACATTTGAGCAGATATGCTGAAGGCCAAATTTGGCCCTTTGGGATTCCCCAGAAAGCTTCCTCCCAAGCACTAATCGTTTGATGGTTTCCTGTCTTTTGTGCAAGATTTTTCCCTTTCTAAGAGGCTGAAATGACCCTCCTAAGGTTCAGTTACTGGCAGCAAGAGTTAAAGCTCCTAGAACCTCTGGGGTGTCTTCATGGCGCTGTTTCGCTGCTCCTTTAAATTGAAACCACACGGTAGTGCTGTTGCGGGATGGGGGTGGGAAATCCCCATGGCAGCAGGGAACATGGTATATTGGTATAGTTAGATTGAGTGTTTGTCACTCCTTCCTCGGTCAGGACTGAAGAAAACACTAATGGTTGCAAGTTGCTGAGGCAGGTTAATATAGCTATTCTATTTTAATTTATTTTATTTATAGTATAAAAATTACTGAATGGAGTTATATTGAATTCTGTAAATTATCTGTAACAGTTGATGCTAAGAATCTAAAATACTTATTACTATTAAAATTCTTATTACTACACAAGAAAAATATAACTCTCACCTAGAAAGGTAATAAAAACTTTACCTTCAGTTTTAAGGGTAGTTTCTTGGATAGACATGGCTTAGCATTAATACTGTTCTACTCATTGTGTTACTTATTGTTTACTTTAGTGTATCGTCCCCCGAGATAGTAAGAGTGATCTTTTCAGGTTGAAAATATTATTTAAGATAAATATTATTTATTGATGTATACAACTAAACACTGATGAAGATACAATCAGAAATGGAATGTATGAAATCCGGAATCACCGTCTGTAAAATGTTGTAAAAACTGTATTATTGGTCCTTTCCTTTGTTACATAAAGTGAGGGCCCCTCTCTTTTTGTTGTTTTTGTCTGTCCCTTCCCTAATAGGTCAGCTGGTGGTTCAAATGAACACTGGGTAGCTTGGTTAAAATACCCAGCTGACAAGGCAATAGCCTAGAATGCCGGTGGGCCCCCTGAGATGGTGGACCCTGGGCCCTTGACTTTAACTCCTTTTAGTCCATTCCATCATTCAATCTTGCTGAATGTCTTTGAGAAGTGGAAGGAAAGCCTGAATCTAGTGCAGCAAGCAGAAGCCTACAAAACAGATACCTTGTTGTATAGTGCTTGACCACCCCATAGGTTTCATTCTGCCTGTCTGCTCTGATACCTATGCATACAAAATCCATAGTAGCTCACCAGGCTAAAGCCTAGTATC
Source organism: Anniella stebbinsi (assembly GCA_029215795.1). Taxonomy (NCBI): domain Eukaryota; kingdom Metazoa; phylum Chordata; class Lepidosauria; order Squamata; family Anniellidae; genus Anniella; species Anniella stebbinsi. Next base: position 94,565,056 of record JARDYH010000003.1, on the reverse strand, counting down.
AGCCATAATGTTTAGGGATGGGTGATCATCTTCTTGTTTACCTAAAAAGGGGGCTTTCTATTGCCCAATGCAAACACTTCCAAAAGGCCTTATATTGTTGCTGTCTCTTCTTCCTCTTGGTTGTTCTTGTGGAAGGCAAAGAACAAGAAAAACTTACTTACTTTGAGACAGAGGAAGGGGGAAGCAAAGACAGAAGTAGCTACTTCCAGTCCCAATGGAGCATCTTTTCATGATAGGGACTTGAAACAACCACTCCTTTCCTTTGCTACAAAAACTGGCCTCGGAGCAGGGGACGAGAGAGAAGAAGGCATTCATGTCTTACCTACAACATTTGTTTCCCCCATGCTCAGATTCTTGAAACAGCATATTGATATTCCTGCTTCAAGTCCTAATGCTGGGTTACTAACACTCCTAATACTGGAGTTTTGGCTCAAGAATACAAATGTGTGTGTATTTTAACAATAGATTCACAATTAATCAGTATCATCTCCTCTCTCTCTGTCCCATTTTTCCTGTTCCCCTTTACTAAGCTTACATTGTAGTATTACTTTAACCTTCAGAATGCTTTGAATTGGAAGCCAAATATCCAAAATTTGGCCTGCACCTTCTAAGCAGTTTGGCTGTGTTAAAGGATGACTGTATCTTAACAGCTGAATCCTTAACATCTGGGCACAGATTCAAATTCCATTCTTTGGCCCATCACTAGTAAAAACACATTCAAACCACACATTTTTCATATCCCACATTCAAATATTAAACTTATATTGGTGATTACACTGATGTTGAGTATCAAACCTTTCTGGAAAATGTAGTTTTCTGTGTTTATTGGGTACATGCTCATTTTAAAATAAAGGAATAAATCATCTATCAAAAACTTATTTTTACACAACTAGGAAGCATGAAACAATGAACAGATCTACATATTCTTCTGAAATTCCACAAAGATCAAATCAAAGAGAGATCATCAGCCCATTTTATATAACTACTTCAGGAATTAAGAGTCCACACAGAGGACTGGTTAAAACTATTCATATTGGAGCTGAAATGCCCATTAGACATCAGGCCTTTCGTTGACGGGGGGGAAAATAATACTTTGATCGTCTTTTCCTGCCAGGGACGATGAGGACAGCTTCATTGGAAAGCCCTTGACACACAGATTCCACAAATAAAAATGGCTTTCACTATAATTCAAAGCTGGGAGTTTATTTATGTCCATACATTATTATTATTATTATTATTATTATTACTCGCTCATGGCATTTTTCTAGATGGATATGATGGGTTTTGCCAGGTCATGCTGCATTTTATTGATTCAGGAATTTCCTGATGATTGAGCATGTTTTAATTATGACTGCTTTCTGGATGTTGGTGTGGATGTATTCTGGTAGGCCCAGTTTCTGGAGGTTTTCTGTATAATTTTTTGATGTGATGCCAGTGACTGATGTGACTAATGGAATAATTGTGACCTTTTCCTGTTGCCATAGTTCTTTGACTTCCATGGCCAGTGGTGTATATTTGTCTCTCTTTTCTTCTTCTTTTTCAACAACATTTTTGTCAGTCGGTATTGCTATGTCGATTATTATCATTATTAAGAATTAGGCTATCTTCTATAACACTGTAAAGTTTTATTTTTTAATATGAAAAAATAGGCCACATATAATTAAACAAACAAAATTAATTGCAAACTGGAGGAAAATAAAATTTGAACAGAAAAATATCTCTGTACACCTCTATAAACACAGGTGCAGGCAAAGTACAATGATATGCCAGTAACATATACCCTGTAAATAAATCATGACAGGATTAAGAGACACCGACAGTTAAAAGTAACCTGGTCAAAGTTTAGTTATTGCCCAGAAAGGATGTCTCTAACTGTTAATTTTTTTAAAAAAGTATTTGTACACTTTTATAAACATATTTGCAGGCCAAAGTACAATGATATGCCAGTAACATGGCATGGAAGCAAATCAGGGACAGACTGTGGGCCAAGTTGGCATCTGCCATAGATTGGACAACTCTACGTTGCCATGAGTCATGTGCACTAATTGGCAAACCTCAACATTCAAGTAATCAGTGGACCAGAACAAGGATGTTACAGTGGCCACCCAGGAGTTTTGTAAAGATAAATGATGTAACACTTTGAATATTTCAAGAAACTCAGTTAAGTGTACACAGATGATGCTGTACTTCTTCCTCAAACAAAAGTGGGATTAAAAAGTGATGAGGGCATTTTCTGAATACGGTTGTGTTTTACAGTGTATTTTAAATTACGTTTTTATACTGTCATCGTTTTATATTTTGAATGGTTTTATGGCTTTAATTTTTGTAAACTGACCAGAGAGCTTTGGCTATTGGGCAGTTTAAAAATGCAGTAAATAAATAATACTGCCAAAAAGGACACCTAGTTGTGAATTATAACAAAACTAAAGTTATGGTGTTTTTTTTAAAAAAATACAGGGCCCATAGATGGTATATGGATAAACAGTTAATCAAACAAGTCAAAGTCTTTAAATACCTTGGTGTGGTCTTTCAATCAACAGGGTCATGGTCAGCTCACCAGAAATCTGTGGTAGAAAAAGCATCTCAAAGCGCTAAAATTTTGACACACTTCTTTTACACAAAAGATTGCAACCATATACCCTCAGCTCTTGAAGTTTTTAAAGCCAACCCTTTAGCATAATTACAGTATGGGGCCAAGATTTGGGTGGCTGCTTATTCTAGATCTGTGGAAGTTGTTCAGTCTCAGTTTTTAAGACATTTTTTTTTCTGTCTCATGCTGTGTTACAAATGTCTCCTTGAGTTTGGAGGCTAATCTTCCCTCTATTAGTTTACAGGCCTGGTGCAGGATACTTAATTATTGGCTTCGGCTGAACTTAACTCCCACTGGTTTACTCCTCTTGGTTCTGCAAGATCCCCAGGAGAGGATCCTGCAGAACCACTTTAAAGCTTTACTCCTCTGGTTTATCACCACAACATTTATTAACTCTGGTGTTTAGCAAAGCAAAAAAGATCTAATTAGACAGTGCCTACATGATACTGAATGACAGAATAATTTGGCCACTATGAGAACATTTTGTCCGGGGTATGACTACTTTCCATCTGGTCTTTTTGATGCATTGGCATCTTATTTGCAAAACTTAACTGTTTTAAAATACGGACGAGCTTTCACTTATGCAAGACTGAATATACTGCCATCAGCTGCACTTGAAGGCTGATTTTAAAGAATCCTATTGGAAAACTACATATGCCCATGTGGAGATGAGAGTATCGCAACAGTAACTCATGTATTATTATTTTGTACGTTTCACAGAGACTTGAGGAAAGAGGTGATCACTCCACTATTGTTATCTATTCCAGGACGGTCAGTTATTGCTTCCATGTATTTTCTTCTCGCAGACCAAAATAAGCAGGTGACAGCAAAACCTGCAAAAATTTTAGCAAGTACTATCAAGATAAGATCTACCATTTGATCAGTCTTAATTTGTTTTATTTAGTTATTTTTATTTTATGTGTAAAGGACTCTATTAATTTTGGAATTTGTATTTAATGTATTTTTTTAGAATGCAACTTGTGCAGTTGTGGTCAAGTATCTTGCTTTTATTTTTTGTACATTTCATTTCAAATGCTAAGGCCTGTGGCTGATGCAAATAAAGGTATTTCTCTGCCAGTTAAGTTAAACCTTTTGTTTGATTTGATTTTTCTCTGTGAACTCTGTTTGTGGGTAACCAACTTTTCTGTTTTTAAAACCATTGCCAGCAAATCTCAATGCATAGCAATGCATTTTTTGATATATTTCCTTTTTGTCTCATCCTAAATCTTCCACTATGAGATTAGGGCCTGTACCTAATCTTGATTCCTTCTTCCTTCCATATGCTATTCATTACTTATAATTTTGTTTATACTGTTGTTCTATGCAGAAAACTTTTCAATACAATTCAAGTTTTAAAAATTGCATACTCAAAATGCCATCCAGGTTTTGAAGGTATTTTTCATCCAAACTTTGAATGGCACATTAATTTAGGAATATTTGTTTCATGTATAATCCAGACTCTCCATCATGCCACAATAATATTTCTTACATAGTAATTCTTTCCATGAGGAAAAATATCATTATCATTTAACAATTATAAAAGCCTTAATGGGAATTCCAATTACCTTGAGGCACAGCTAATGATAAAATTGTTCAGTATCTAATAATCCTTTCTGAGAGAGAGGGGGGGAGGGAGAGAAGAAAGTGAAGAAAAGCAGATGGAAAAGCAAACTCAATACGCCAATTCAATTTGCCAGAAAGGAGTTGTTTATCTTCAGAATGAAGGTCCCAAGCTAGACAATGCTGCAACATTTCAAGAAAATTGGATTTGCAACTGGGCCAGGGCTTTGTCAGTATCAGCTACATGCACATGATGGTGTGAAATCACTTTATTAAAGCTGTGCAATGGGTTTTCACTCTTTCACTATCCAAAACCAACAGAGGCATGCTGCTTCCTTTCATCCATTCTTTTTTCTGCTCTTCCCTGTGAACTTGGAATTGGTTTTAAAGTTTCAACTTGATTGCTCTGGAGTCCTGATCAATATCACAAGCAGGGAGTAATGCATGAAGAAAATGATCAAGGCAAAAGGAGAACTTGCAACAGATCTCCTGTTTCAGCAGAAACTGGGAGGACCCTCCAGGTAGCAATATGGTAGCCTAAGTGACTGCCCACATTAATATAGTCTGTAAGAGTGGATGGACTGTAAGAGAGATCACAAAAGGCCTGGAACTCAGTCCTGTAAATACAGAATTCTTAGACAGAAATATTCAAATATCATGTGACCATACTAACAGGCAATGGGCCAAGATGGTGGAAAGTGTGAGGCGGAGCAGTGAATGGCTTCCTTCTTTGCATATCAAGTATTTTGGATTCACCTTGACTTGGGCTACAATATTGAGGCAGGTCGAAGTGCAAAACCTTGGCAGCCCCGCTTGTCCAGTGGTTCTGGATTACTTTCAGCTTCATCTATTATGCTTTAAGGTAGATTCCTGCACTGAGCAGGTTGGACTCAATGGCCTTATAGGCCCCTTCCAACTCCACTATTCTACAATTCTATCTTGACAATATGGACAGTGAGGTCCACCACTCTTACCTTTCTTGGTTAATTAAGTTGGTCAAGTTGGGACTGGTGCCATTGCTAAGGGGAGTAACTAATGTGTAATGCCAGAGGGCCCCCCCCCTTGCTTAAAAGAAGCAGTAATAAGATCTTTATTAAAGAAATCTTTTCTTGGTTAGATCTCAATGGGAAATTCATTTCAATGTTGTGCTTAATTGATGCATACATTTGGAATATACACATGAAAATATTTTCATGTGAAAAAGACACCCCATCACAATCTGATACAGACATGAAATGGAATGAGCTTCAAGGTGAAATTTGGAGAACAGGCTGAGGTTAAATCCAGACAAGATAGAGGTGTTGTTACTCAGTAGAAAGCCTGACTCAGGGATGGGATTCAACCTGTTCTGGAAAAGGTTGCGCTCTCCCTGAAGGCTCAGGTTTGTAGTTGGGGGGGGGGTGTTACTCCTTGATCCTACACTATTCCTGGATCTTCAGGTGGTGATATGGGCAAGGAGTGTTTTTGCACAATTACCAGCGGCAACCTTCCTGAATCAGTTTGACTCGACAATAGTTATCCATGCCTTGGCTACTTACATCACATGTAGGGCACAATCCTATGCATGTTTAAACAGAAAAAAGTCCTACAACTCCCAGCATTCCCCAATCCAGTCTCCACATGGCGCCACCCCTGAAGTGTTCAGAAACTTCAATTGGTGCAAAATGCAGCAGTGGGTCTGCTAACCAGTACACGGTATTGTGGCCATCGTACAACTGTACTGACAAACCTGCACTGGTTACCAATGGCTTTCTGGGCTCATTTCCTGGTGTTGGTTTTAACTTTTAAAGCTCTAAACTATTTAGAACCTGGCTATCTAACGGACTGCCTCTCTTGCAATGAACCTGTCCGGGTATTAAGATCTGCAAGAGAGGGCCTTTGGAGGACTGCATTACCCACAGAGGCATGTTTGTCAAATACGTGTGAATGGTCTTTCTCCTCCCTCAAGAACTATTTTTGGCCTTGACGTTCTTGACCTTTAGAAGGTTGTGAAGATGCAACCTTTCAAAACGTGCAGCATTAATGTTCTTATTCTTTTTAATGTTCTTTTTATTTTATTTTAAGGTTTTATTTTTTTAAAAAAAATGTACATAGCTTTGGAGGTGGTGTCAACAGATAAGGCAGTGTATACATGGAAATGAATGAATGACGTTCTACACTATTGGCCGTGGTATGAGTCTCATGACATTTACTTTGTATTCCTTCAGTGCAAGGTTACTATATACATCAAAGAACTTATGAACCAGCCTTTTGCTCTAAGGTACAAAACAGAATCTATGGAGACATTGATTGTATTTATGCATTGATTGTCTAACATTGTGCAGCTACCATAGACATAAAAGGATTTATAACCATATCTATATATCTATGCTGCTCTTAGAAATCTCACAGTAGCTTACACGGACCCCCCCCCCCCCCCAGTTGTCTCTCATCCAGGGCTTTTCAAACCAGACAAAATTGATCAGAGAAAGAAACATGTCTGATGGCACAGTGAGACTAACTTTTAAGAAGTGTTTAATTACAAAATGGCATAAGCTTTTGTTGGTGACAATCTATTTTGTCACATTCTAAATTGGAACTGGGGAAAGTAAGGCAGAAAAGTTACTTAAAAAGTGACCAAGAGGAAACGTTCTGCAGTTTTTAAAAGGACAATAATAGTACAAATAAAGCAGCCTATTTATAGTGTGCAAAGAAACCATATTTTCTGTTAAGCCCCAGGTTAATATAGTAAAGTTCTGTATGAATTCCCATCCAATAATCTCTTGTTCTATGTGTCCACACAATTTCACCCTCCTAAGGATAAAAAGATTGCAACATTGTGTGCAGGGAGATTAAAATGATTGCCCATTGGTTTCTTACTATTCTTGCTTCTTATATCTGTTTTGTGACCACTGAATCTTTGCCTTAAAGAAAGGCGCATTTTTCCACTGCAGATTGCTGATGCACATTTGATGCTTGACATTAATTACACTACTCTGATAGACATGCAGGTATGAATGTGATGGGTGGCACAGTGATATTTATGTTTATTAGAGGGCATGGGTGACACTTAGCCTGTTACAAAGTCTTGTCCCCATGTGAATAGGCAAGTTGCACTTGTCCATGATAGAAAAGTCTCAAGTTAGGTCTATAAGCCAGCAATGATCTGTATTCTGTGGCTTCTTTGAGATCTGTATCATTCTCAAGAGTCAGCTTTAGTTCCCTTACAATGCATTGTAACATACTGAGGTGATAAGGGACCTTGAAATCTGGTAATAAACAGGGTTAGGGTGATATTTAAGAAAGCTTGTCTTAAATTGTTCAGCTTCTTGTCATGATCAAGTGGATTTGAATAAATGTGGCTGCAGCACAGGGCTTGCCTACATACAATAGATCTTCTGATGTGGTCAGTGTGGTAATTGATATGTGTAATGATCAGTTATCAAAGCTATATAAGGAGGTTTGCTGGCTGCCCCACCTTAACCAAACAGGGATATCAAGGAAACTAACGTTAGTGGCAGAGTACGTGATGCTCAGGTTGATGGTGAGATGGAAAGAAATGAAGCCCAGATGGAACTCCTTGAGTGATCCTTCACTGTGGCTTAAACTAGGGAAAAGTCATATTTTTAAATATGCTTCTAGGTGAATTATAGCAATGATCTTGTGCATGTTTGCACAGAAATACCACTGACCTATGGGTAAGTTTACATAGGATTACAGTCATTGGTTCTTTTCCACAAAGCTGAGTAAGAGTGCATCACTGTAGTTAATTTATAATATGTCCACATCAGAATTCCCAATGCAACGATGGTGTTACCGCTGAGATAACATGTTCCGCCTGCTATTGTCAGAGAAACATATTGCACAACTCCTTTTGTGTCAGTTCCTGAAGACTTCCAAATCCCATACTAATGGAAAAGGTAAGTATCAACTTGTACTTTTAATTATGTTTGACAACTTGGTTTTTGCTCATGGGGAATCAAGTGAATTAACCACTAACCCACCCTGACACTAAGCAGATATAAACAATACATGTGTGGACATGGTCTACACTACTAGCCTTGTCATAGAAAAAATGTTGGCTATCACAGGCAGAAGTATGATCCAATGTCTAGGCAATACAAAGGATGCACGCAAAAGAAAGATCTCCTTGGGGGAAGAGAGTCAATACTGCAACAGAACTGCTGGTTTTGTCATGTCAAGACACATTCTTTTGTATAACTTTATTGCTTGCTAATGGCCAAGGATGGTCAGTTGATTTTCTCAGAGCTAGATAAGGTGTTTGCTCAATGGCTTGCATGAACATTGATGGTTGGTTGTCATGAAATGCCCAACAGGTGGGAGTGGATTGTAGTCAGTGATGGAGAAAGAAGAATGATGTGTAGCTGGGTTGTGAGAGGGAGGCCTTGTAGAGACTTCAAGGGCATGCTGTTTACTTTAGGAAAACTGGATCTGTGTGGAAAAATTAGCACTGTCTATCTGGGTGCTTGTTTGTCCAGTATGCTCAGGGTCTATGCTAGTGAATATATCCATCCACCCTTACTAGTCTCAGTGCTTTCTCCTCACAAGGAAACTGTCCTGGAGCTTCCTATTACTTATAGAAATGGAAGCTGTGCATATCCTATATCATTACCTAGGTAATGTTATAGGATATGCACAGGAAGATTGGAGGTAAATACTATAAAGGTCATCCATCAGGGAATCCAAGGCTGATTCAGTCCCATAACCAGGTTGAAACCCAGACTGAAATGGGCCTATATAATCAGTGTCCTCCAAGAAAGCCTGCAGTTGTACTGCAAAGACCCTCTCCAATACCTTCCCTAAGAAAGGAGTATTTGCAACTGAGCGATAATTGTCTAATACCATTGGGTCCAGAGTGGGCTTCTTCAGAGTGGTTGCACTACTGCCTCTTTAAGGATGGCAGGGACCACCCCTTCCCATAAAGAAGCATTCGCCACATCCTAGACCCACCAAGTCAAACCCCCTCGGCTAACTTTTATTAGCCAGGAGGGGCAAGGATCAAGAGAGAGCATTGCTGCAAGTACCTTGTCAACATCATCAGGCCACAGCAGCTGAAACTGATCCCACAAAATTGGGCAGATGGCGGTATCAGACATCTCAACTAGAACTGCACTAATTACAGTGTCAAGTTTGCTGTGGAGACAAGATTTTGTCCTCAAAGTAAGATACAAAAAGGTCACAGCAGGTCCTTGAGGGAACCAAGGCTCCATTCACTGTGGAGAGTGTTAACAACCCCTGGACCACTCAAAGGAGCTCCACTGGATGGCTACTTGAGGATGCAATGGAGGCAGCAAACTAAGCCTTCTTTGCTGCTTGCACCGCCACACATGATTATGTGCTCTAGAGTGCGCTTGGTCATCTTTTCAAGTCTTGCACTATTTGAGCTCTACCTGATGTCCAGCTTGTTTCATTGTCCTCAGCTCCCCAGTATATCAGGGAGAAGAGTGGGCTCTACAGCGCCAGAGAGAGCACTCAGGTGCAATCAAGTCGATGGCTCTCCGCATCTCACTGTTCCATAATGATGCTAGGGCATCAGCTGGATCACCAGCTCTCTCCACTGGAAAGTCCCCAAGAGCATTCAGAAATCCATCAGATTCCATCAGTCTCCTGTAATTGGACCCCCAGCAACACCTACTGGGCGTAACCCAACCTGGGGACATCACCATTAAACGGAGGAACAACGTGATGACCTTGGCACAACAACAACAAAAAAACCCGACATTGCGAAAAAGCGCAGTTTCGGTAGTAAAAGCCCAACAAGCCGGCGAGTTGGTGGCTGAGTCATTTAAATAACACAGCACCGCTGCACAGCCATAATGGGGTGAATAGGCCATATAGATATCCCTTAAAAGGGAGAATTGAGCTTATTCCAGGGTGCCTCTTGGTTCATATGGCACAACAGTGGGGCCCAGTACAGCTAGTCAGTGCTCTGCGTGAATGTAGTATCCACCCTAGAAGAAGAATATTTTGCAATACCAACTGGGGTTTCTTGGCAGACAAATCAAGATAGTTAGTATCTCTTGAAGAGAGAAAGCTTGAATGCCACTGTTAAAAATAACTGTTAATCTCGTGTGTCTTCATTTGTCTCATCTAAATCCTCAACTAAACTTCAGTAAAGTCAGGCACACAAAACTTATCACACTACCATGCAGAACAACACCCATCAGCCATGTTTGCTAGCCTGGCAGGGATATCATGACCAGTGTCTATACGTGTACTAGTTATTTTTCAAAACTGTGTTCATTAAGGTTATATTTATCGTCACTTGAGGGCCAACATTTTTTTTTTTAAAAAAAGATGAGTTAATAGAGCCAAAGTGAATATTTTCAAGTTTCAAATTTTATTTCAAAATTGTTCTTTTGACAGGGCCAAAAAAATATTTAACCAATGCAAAAAACACTGATGTTTTATTTCCATGGGAGCAACTTTCAAACGTGATGTTGTGAACATAAGAACCCTGGGGGATCAGACCAAATCATCCATCTAGTCCAACATACTATTTCAAACAGTAGACAAACAGATGATCCAGAAAGCCCAACTCCATAGCATGAGCACAACATCAGTTTCTTAGGGTTTGTCCTTAAGCAATTGGTATTCAGAAATAGTGCCTCTGAACATGGACAGTTTATTTAGCTATCATAGCTAAAAGTCCTTGGTAGATCTCAGGATGCCTTTTAGAACTTTTTTAATCCCTATTATCCTTTTATCTGTACAATTGCAGTCTTGCAGGAATTAAAAACAGACAAAAACAGTGCAATCCCAAGTATGTATATGTAAAAGTAAGCTCCATTGAGTTAAATTGACATAGGCTGAATTCGGACAACACGATAGTCAATGGTGGGGTAATAACCAACTTTACAGTTGTTCATCTAGGGGGTACTCCCCACACAACATGGTAATAAATAATCAACTGTGGTGTGGATTAGGATCAGCACTTAATTGACTATGGCAGAATTTGGACAACACAATAGTCAATACAACTGACTATTGTTTCCCCTCCCCCAGTTGCTTATTGTGTCATCCGAATTCAGCCATACTCTCAGGTATAGATTGTTTCCTTAAAGAAAAAGAAGCAGCCCTAGGTAGATCTCCAAAAATCTATTATTTATTTTAATGTTTTAACTTTATATTTCAATTAACCCAGAATCGGGTTTTTTTTCTAGTTTTAATTTTTCTAAAGAAAACCTTACAGATTCTGGAAATACACCTCTAGATGAATCATGGGTGCCTCTTTTAAATTATTCCATTTGGCAAATATATCTGTTAAAGTCAAATTCAAATATCCAGGAAGGAGTCTGGAAGAGAAGAATTCTACAGCCACATTCCTAATTAAACGCTTGGTGGCCATCTGAAGAGCCATTTCATTAATGAGGTAGCTGGAATTGCCTTACAGAACACAACTGGATTTTTTAAAAAAAACCTGTGCAGCATTTTAAATGTCAGGTTTCTTTCACCAAACAGTCTTTAAACCAGAACTGCGCTATCAGGGTCATTATTGTGTTGGAAATATATTGTATAGCATGTTGTGGATCGGCTAGCTTTGGTATCATGGACTGAAAAATTCAAAGACGCCTGTTGACAAAGTCCACCATACATTTGGAAATAGCACAAGGCTTGGAAGTTGTTCCACAGCAGGCTTCAGATTGACATGGAAACACTGAGCAGCTCACAGCCAATGAAGAAATAATTGGAAAGAAAATTGTGATGGGATAGAGCAATGACAAAAGAAGGAAGTTCCCAGGAGTATCCCAAGCAGAGGATCTGAGACCGTGTTAACAGTATTGGGAGCGTTATTGAGTGTTAACCCTCAATTTGATTTCATTGAGTTCTACATCTTTCCCTTCCAAGGATGCAGGACTTCATAAAATCAGGTTGAGGGCATAGTTAACACTCCAATTCTGGACAAGATACTGCTGGGATCTTCTCTCCTCTTTTGTCCATTACTCTATCCCATAAGGTAAGTGGAAGGGAACGGAGCATGACATCTCTGTTCTGAAGGTAAGGCATCCCCTTTTGGGGAGCCTGCCATACCCACTGTTCCCCAGAGTGTGGTTCTGCACAATGGAGACTGTGTGCTTTTGCTGCCGTTACCCTTGCAGCTTCCTCATCCATTGCCACATGGAACTAGAAGCTGCAATTGCTGGAGACTGTTAGGTGCTTTCTGTGCTGTGCCAACCCCCGGATGTCTGCACTGATCTCTCCTGAATCAAGGGGGTAGAGGGAGAGAGAATGAATGAGCACCAAGGCAGCAGAAGAAAAAGATCACAGAAACTTGCAGTAGTCTGCTACCTTGGACTTAAAAATACAAAGGTTTCTTGCTTTCAAGAAAAAGTATTTTCTGTTGTTATATATCCCAGCATTGCCAGCGCACAAAAAGTCAAGCACGAGTAATGGAAACCTCGCTTTGAGGAAATAAAGGAATATGAATGGGAAAGCAGAAGTAACTTGGCACCTTTGATGTGGCTATTAATATAAATGTGTTACAAATACTACATTAAAATGGAATTTGAGTCTCAAAGCTGGAGAAGAAAGTCATGTGCATGGTGAAAGTATTTTTACTCTTTTTTGCAAGCTCCTTCAAATTGCGCAGGCAGGGTTACAAATAATTTGAAACAGGTTAGTTAAACCTACTCAAAGAATAAGGTTGACCTCAAGTAATGCAATGGATAGGCCAGCTCTGCAGACACTTAAACGTCTTTAAAAGCAAGACCCGAGGTGTGTTATTGTTTTACGATAAATTGTATGTGCGCATGAACATTTTCCTTTTTGTTCTTGCACAGGAGCAAATGCATAATGGAATATGAGCTTGCCTTTTGCGTACAAAATCATGTGCAACTCGTGATCTATTATTTGAGTTCTTTGGTGAACTTTTGTTTGTTTTTCTTTTAATAATTAAATTTTATTGATGTATCTAAATACTACATAACCAAGAAATTCAAAACAGAGTAAGACACAAAGTTTTCACTATATTACTACTACTAGCAACGTTGTTTTAACATTCACAATTTTATCTAATGTAATTCTTTTCAAATATTAAAGTACATAAATTATTTCTAACAACACTAAAACTATCAATATATCTAGTCTAAGCTATGTTCCATAAAAAAAAAGAAAAGAAATAATATTAAAAACAGATCAAATAATCACTACATTCTAAACACAGATAAACCACATTATGTTTTGGGAACCAACAAATACTTCTTAAAATATTCAATCAATGGGGTCCAATTTATTAAATAATTATCCTGTCATCATTTTTAATCCACTCATTCACATTGGCATATTCTTGCTCCCATGACCATATATGAAGCTAATCCTTCATGTTCCTGTTGGGAGAAACAATCCATATAATTTAACAAGAAAATAACTGGGTCAGGGGGATTCCATATCCTAAAATCCTTGTTATTAGATTATCCCCCTGACCATCTTACTTCTTTGCTAAGTGTCATTCCCAGAATACATGAGAGAAACTTCCCTTCACTTCCTAACATTTCCAGCAAGTGGGTAGATAATTATTTATCTTATCACCACCAGATTAATATGCCATCTCATCATTGTTTTATCAAAATTTCCTCTCATACAGTCATCCTGAAAGAAAATCTCTGAGTTCTATCCTACAGATTTTCCCAAATCTCCATTGGAATATTTTTTCCTATATTTTGTGCCCATTTAACCAACAAATATTTAACTCGAAAAGTAGAACTGATTTTACTACTCCTAAGTGGGGAAAAACCTAGTTTTGTTTAAAAAGTTACACTTCCTATTCTGATGAGTCCAGCTGCCATGGAGTTCCAATCTGTTTCTTTAAGAGCCTTAACAGTAAATGTGTCCTGATGTTTGGCGGTTGGTTCAAAGATTCCGTTTCCACGTTGCTTCTGTCTCTGGTCTTCAGGATCAGGGAAGGAGGCTCTGCTGCTGTCTGTGTTTCGATAGTGGTGGCATTTCCAGGAGGGCGTACCACATTCACCATTGTCCTGGATTTCAACGTGTGTCGTCTTCTCCCTTTTCCTCCACCTCTCAGGGTGCTGTGTTGTTTCAGTGGCTTTCTCCACAATTGGACTTCTTGACTTTTCTTCCTTCTTGTGTTGAATCTCCACCTCTGGTTGCCAGAATAATCACATTTTTTGCTGTGTGATCTTCCTCTCTACACTAGCTGGGAATTGTTCCTGTGACTCAGTTGTGTTTGCAGAGGGCTCTTCATCAGAGCTTTCCTGATTCTCCAAGACAGTAGCAGACGTGGAAGTGGATATGGCAGATATGGCAGCTTGAACCTGCTCTGAGTCTGAATGAGAAGGCCCAGGTGTTTCATCGTTTCAAGGCACCTGACCAAGACCAGCTGTTGTTGTCTAACTTGTCAGCCCTTCAAATGTAGGAGAGATTCTGTCCCTCAAGATGAGGAACTTCCGAGGAAAGATATATGGCATTCTCTGCTTTTGTTCCTCTGGGAATGAAATCTCGCAGGGCTCTTCGTCAGAGCTTTCTCAATTGTCCAAAGCAGCAGGCATGGCGGCATGAACCTGCTCCGACTGAGATGGCCCAGGTGTTTCGTCATTCCATGGTGCTTGATCAACACTATCTGTGAAGGAATTACATTCATGTTCTTGTGCACCTGCCTCATCAGGAGAGTCTGTAATGCTCCTAATATGTACATCGGAGTGGGACAGAGCTCTTTGGATGTTAATTGTCTCCTATTGTTGAATCCATTGCTTAGATCTCATCAGATGCTCTGGTGCCATTTGATGCATCTCTACTTCTGTCTGCATTGTTGCCTGACTTGACATTTGGGGGAGAAACTGTCCCTCAAGACGAGGAACTTCTGAGGAACATTCTCTAGGATCAGATGGGAATCTCCTCTGGCAAAGTTGGGTGAATCTGTAAATTGCCGGCCTTATTCTGCATATGAATAAAAAGGAAAGACAATCATCAATGTATGCTTGACTTAATTTCTGCTGATCAAAACCACTGCTAAGATAGTTTCTTCCTAGAGGTAGAAATGACATTAGGTAAATAGCCAATTGTTCAGGCCAAATTAATGAACCACCTGGTGGCTCAAGTTATGCACTCTCTCTTGCTCTCTCTTGCAATGACATTCTACCCCTTAACCACATGTCTCTTCAAAGTATTTTTTACTCATCTCCTGTCATTCCTTCTCCCCTTCTCCTTTCGCACTTAACGTGCACCATATCTCCCCAACCGCTAATGTATTCCATTCCTCCCTCCTGCTGCTTTTACCTTCACTTCTCCCTATAATAGCTTCCCTCTCCTATCCCCTTTCCTCCCTATTCCCAGCTCATTATTATAAATAGTAACCTTTTATTCTCTTTCGAATTTCCTTCAAACCCTCCCTCTGTCTCTTTCCCTTCAGAGGAGGGAAACCGTCCCTCCCCCTCCCCTCTGAAGTTCTCCATCTCCCAGCCGCCTTTACTTTGTTCTGCCTTCTTCCCCCACCCTCCTCTTTGTGAAAACATATGTAGACACACACACACAAATAGGCTTTCCAGTTCTCAGTGCCACTGTCCAATGCCAGGCTGTTCTTCTGACACCATCACTACAGCCAGAACGCACAACAGCAGCCTCATTTCCTTGTCCTGTTCACCTCCCTTCATCCCATTCTTTTCTCTTCTTCCCTCTCACTTGTGGAGCACTCTGTCCATCTCTAACCTCTTTCCGCTTTTTCTTTCCTTCCCCCCCCTTCACACCTTTGCATGCTACAGCCTTGCTCTCCCATCAACTCCTGCAACTCATGCATACTCATGGGCTACGCATGCAGGGAGCTCCTGCTGCTGCTGTTGGACCACCCAAAAGGTCTGTGGCATGGGAAATACAGGCAAGGGGGCTCGCTGGAGGTCCCCACCCCCTTCCCGTATTTGAGGAATGCTGTCATAGAGCCCTTCGAAATCCACCAACCTCTATTTCACACACTGTGTCTGCACCCTCTCTTATTTTTATTTATTTATTTATTTTATTTCTAACCCACCTCTCCATCCAGATCAAGGCAGGGAACAACAATAAATATAAATATAAAAATCATAAAATACATAAACCATTAAAACAGATAAAAACAAATACATTATTAAAAACATCTAAAAATTCAACTGGGTAGGCCTGCCGGAAGAGAGCAGCCTTCACGGCTCTCTTAAATTCAAGAAGACTGCTAATTTGTCAAGTCTCCTCCGGCAGACCATTCCACAGTCTGGGAGTGGTAGAAGAGAAGGTCCTCTGGGTAACACTTGTCAGCCTAGTTCTGGCTAACTGCAGTAAATTCTTCCCAGAGGACCTGAGTGTGCGGGGCGGATTGTATGGGAGAAGGCGATCCCGCAGGTAACGTGGACCCAAACCATGTAGGGCTTTAAAGGTAATAACCAACACTTTATACTTTGCCTGGAAACTAATTGGCAGCCAGTGGAGTGATTTTAAGATTGGTGTTATGTGGTCACCTCTAGGTGTACCAGTGACCAACCTGGCTGCCATATTTTGAACTAATTGAAGTTTCCAGATTAGGCACAAAGGTAGCCCTATGTACAGCGCATTGCAGAAGTCGAGTCTTGAATAAACTAAGAGCGTCCATAGGAACAATGGGTTGCTGTTAACCTAGGTAATAAATGGAAATCACATACTGAAAAAGAGGTTAGGTTTAACTGTACTTCTAGATAAATCTAGTACAGTGAGTTAATTTCTCTAGAAGAGAAAGGTGCAGAACCAGTTTTCAAAAGTTGTGCAACTGCTATGCCCACTTCAACTAATAAGAAGGTACAGGGATCTTTGTATGCAACAAAGAGGAGGGTGGGGGAAGAAGGCAGAACAAAGTAAAGGCGGCTGGGAGATGGAGAACTTCAGAGGGGAGGGGGAGGGACGGTTTCCCTCCTCTGAAGGGAATGCAAATGTACTTTTTCTACATTTTTCTACAATTGCACAAACCCTCTATCATATTGCCCTACATACAGCGTATTGCAGAAGTCGAGCCTCGAAGTTACCAACGCGTGCACTACCGTCTTTAAGTCTTCTAACTCTAGGAAGGGGCGCAGCTGGCGTATCAGCCAAAACTGATAGTAGGCACTCCTGGCCGTCGCATCTATCTGGGCTGTCATTTGGAGTGACGGATTCTGGAGTAACCCCAAGTTGCGAACACAGTCTTTCAGGGGGAGTGTAACCCCATCCAGAGCTGGTTGACACACCTCCAAACCCAGGTTGTGGCTTTTGACAGCGAGCACCTCCATCTTGTCTGGATTCAGCTTCAGATTGTTTTCCTCATCCAGCCCATTACCGCCTCCAGGCATTCATTCAGAGGAGAATGAATGCCTGGCCTTAGAATCCCGGCAGAACTTCAAATTCAAAAATCCAAAAATTCTTAACGGTAATTTGAAGTAACAGAAGTGTCAGGGGCAATGGAACCTTCCAAACCACAGAAGTTGCAGTTGCCAGCTGTCATTTTATTTGTATGGCCTGATCAGTAAAACCACTGTCAATCAGTTAACCAGGATCAAGGGCTGAAAAGACAGTAAAAAGAAGAGCTAGCCTGAGCAAAATTGAGGGCTGTTGCCATTTTCTAGTCCCTGGCTGGTCAATTTCCATCTCATGAGCCAACAGATTTGAGCAAGACCTGCCTCTGGGCCTCCTGCTCCACCCCAATCCTATCTATGAGAGACTCTGGGAGGATCTACACTGCTGTTTTAAAGTGGTTTATAACAGTAGTGACAACTGTTGGGGCCCAGGACACACTCCAAAACAGTTGTCACTACTGTTATAAAGTGCTTTAAAGCACTTTAAAACAGTGGTGTAGATCCTGCCACTATAACCCTTTTCAGTTATTCAACACGCAGCTTCAGTTAATGTGCTAGGAGTGGGGGCAGCAGGCTCCACCCCAAACTTAAACACATTTATTTGAATGAATGATCAGAGCCACCACACAGAGTAGAAAGAATTGAGCTGACCACTTTAAGCCCGCCCTTCGCCCCCACCCATTTCTGTTCATTGAATGTGCTTCCTTAATGTCCGAACAGGGCTTTGAAAATCAAAAGTGGGTCACAGAAGTCACACGTTTTGGGAAAGCTCATGGTTCTTTTTATTCATTTCCATCTTTTCTATATCACCTAATCAGTAATCAAACTGAAGCATAATTTAAGCCCGTGCTCAGCAATTTTTCCACTGCCAAGACTGACAGCCTTCAATCTTCATTATGGGTGGTTTTTTTCTGCTGTTTCCTTCCTCATGCAGCCTGGCCAAGACTTTTACATAAAATGCCCCAGGGCAGCCATTGAAATTGAAATCAAAGGAGAATAGTATGAAATCCAACCATGATCTAGCCCCTTTAGCCTATCTTTCTAATTCTTTTCTTACATTATCTGTTAATGGTTCATAACTTAAAATACAAGGTTTGTTTACATCCCCAAATATTTTGCTGACAAAGTCCATCTTTCAAGTGCATTATTTTCCTTCACCAAAATTGTTCATCTCTTTTGAAAACTTGATGCCTATCTATTCTGGCCTGTGAGAGTTAATTTTATAATTTTATTGAAGAGTTAGAACATACTCTTAAATTTCCTAAACACCTGATGAGACTGAAACTTTAGGATCCACATAGTTACGTCTGCTTACAAACTGATTTTAAACTCAAAATTCCCAACTTGCACTCCTTCAAACACCACAAGGCTGATTTCCTTTCCCAGCCAGACTTAGGTGGTTTTAAAGGTAACATGTTGGCATCCAGCTCCGTGCAAGAAACCTGCAAGGCACCTCTCAGCTGGTTCTTTGCCAGAGTTCAATGAAAGTATGCACTCACATTGTGGGCTCCATCACACCTACTTTTTCCCCCCGGTTTGCGTCTGCGGTTTCCCCCTCCGTTTCCTTAGTGAGTCAGGTGCAGGGCACTTTCACGTTTGTGCGTTGTTGCACTCATGTTTCTTTTTCCCTGTATCACTACTATGCTGCTGAAATCTCCTGCCCTGCCCCCTACATTCTCCTTCCCCTTGCAGTTTAATATATATATATATATATATATATATATATATATATAATGCACAAATACAATAGTAGAGCAGCTTGAAACTGCGCAATTATGGTAAAACAACAAGCTATGCTTTCCCCTAAGTTCATATTAAACAATATAAGTGAAGAGAAAGTATTAAAATTAGTTTTTGGAGAAGTTTGTGATCAATGTTGGCATGGCAAGGGGAAGCCGACATTGTTCTGGGATCCTAGACATGCCTACTCAGAAGTATGAACCATAGAGTTGAATGGGACCGATTCCTGGGCATGGGCGGCAGCGGCCTCGCTCGCCTTCTCTGCAGGTGTTCAGGCACCCTCTCTCCCTCCCCCTTCACAGTTGAGCAGGTGAGTGGAGAACCACCCCACCTTGCTCTTTTGTCAGCAAGACTGTACACACACGCCCCCAACAAAAAACAGGATGGTCTGATATAGAGCAAGGGCAGCAATACACGGGAGGAAGAAGCGGCTTTACTGCACACAGAAGGGAAAAAACCAGACTTCCCCACTCCAAACTAAGATGGAAAACGTAGGGGAAGAGGCGAGATGCGCACAGGACAGGGACAACATCATGTGAGTACTACGCTGCAAAGACACATTCCAGGCATGGCAAGAGTGCAATGAATCGCTGGTGTGATGGCGCTTTGTGACGCCGGGTTTCCCCTTAAAAGAGAGGAAAGTTTCCTATAATGGAGCAGACGGCAAGTGGCTTCATGCTCCCATGTGTCTGCTGCTGGCATGCACTTAGGGTCAGTCAGTCGGCATGCGCCTCTAAATTTTCAAACCTTTACACTTCAAAATAACATATTTCCCCAACCACCAAAACAAAACGAAAACAAAAAAAACCCTCCCTAATTTCAATTCTGATGCATAACATTTGTATATCTAGAACCCAAATGTTTACTTTACAAAATCAGGTAGGTCAGTAATAGTAAAGCTATCTTGTCCTAAAGAAGGTATATTAATGTTAAGTCAGCAAGAGAATTTACAAGAGATCGTCTAGTATTAGGTACAAATTTGAAAAGCACTTAGCAGTTAATGTACATAATATTTCTCACAACTAGTGACAGTGGATCAGGATGCATGTTCCCTTCTGCACCACAATATGGATGGGAAGACATATCCCCATCTACACCTTGCTGTGTGAATGAGAGCATTGGATGTCACACATCTGGATGCACCCACTGAAACTGTATATGGAGAGCCCTGCTTCTGTGCACAGAGCAGGCTGTTAAGTAAGCATCCCAACCCTGTATGGAGATGATACCATTTCAGGACTTCCAAGATTGGGCTTCGCCTAAAGATCAAGTTAATTTGAATTTAGTAAATATTTCAACTATACAGGCATCTGCTGGTGTTGAAATATCTGTACCTTCATGTTTTCGCCTTATGTACATCTATTTTGTAATAATTTAACAAAAGGTAATAATTCAGGACACCTAGCATGTGATTTTATCACAACATGACTCCAACAACACTTATCCAAAAGCAAATCTTCTATGAAATTGGATCTCAAACACTTTTGAGAAGGAGATATTTCTCAGGACAGGAACTAACATATTCTAATAATAGAGGCTTGCTGTCTCAGAAAACATCCTGGTCTCTGTGCTTACAATTTTCTGTGTCATCTGTGCAAATAATCAAGCAGTTCTGGCAATCATGTGTGGTTTCTGGAAAATTTTCCAATGAAAATTAGGCTATTTTGCATTGGAAAATGTTCCATTTACATCAGAAAATGTTTTGATGTTCTAGAGCATGAATGGGTAACTTGTGGCCATCTAGATGTTTTTGCATATAACTCCGATGATTCAGAACTGCTCTCTCATCCTCTGCGCAATTTCAAATGTCCTATGTCAGGGGAGGGCAACTTGTGGCTCTCCAGATACTGATGAGCAGCAACTCCCAATATCACTCACCATTGGTTATACTGGATAGAGCTGATGGAAGCTATAGGTCAAAAGTTCTGGAGGGTCAGAAGTTGCCCACCCTTCCCCTAGAGAGATCTAATACCATTTCTTTTATTTGTATTTAGTAAAAACAAAACTAAAAAAAAAAAGGTACCCATGTTATTTTTGTTTTTTGTTCCATTACACCAGAAGTATTTCACTGAAAAAACTGAGGGGGGGTTGGAAATAAATCACACTTAATGCGATTTACATGTTTTATTATATTAAAAAAATATCGGCATACTTGTAAAAAAATTTAAGGACAATAGCATATGTTTCCCCTTATATTTGTTTAATTTCATTTTTAAAAAACAAAGGTACTGAAAACTGTTGACAAACTAATTGATCAACCCAAAGAACTGTGCATGAGATGTTGACAACCGCTCATCTCCCACTTCTTTCAACAGAGTTTAACTCTCTTCTGTTAAGATAGTTGGGGCACCTTCAGTTCCATGGTCACTACCCTATTTCTTTGATTCTAAGATGCACTTTTTTCCCCATATAAACTTCTCTAAAAACAGGGTGCGTCTTACAATCGATGGCGTCTTAGAATCGAAGAAATACAGTATTTAACATTTTACTCAAAGACATATATGTATTTCAATGATAGATATGTATGCTAGGGATAATCACCCGAAAAACATTAATTGCATGTCCTTGGAGCTTCACCAGCTACTTGCACTACTTGGAAAGCCCCCTGGATAGGGTGACCAGATTTTGGAACCCAAAATCCCGGTCCCCCCCCCGCCACCCAAAACAACCCCCCCACCAAGCAGATTTTGGAACACAAAATCCCGGTCCCCCCCGCCACCCAAAACAACCCCCCCACCAAGCAACCCCCCCAAAAACAAACCCCCCAAGCCACCCCCCACCCAAAACAACACCCCCACCAAGCCACCCACCCCCAAAAAACATCAGCCCGGACCTACCAGGTTCGCTGCTGCTGCCACCCCCGCCGGGTCCGCCGGGAGCTCCCCCGCCTCTTCTGCACGGGCATCCGGGCTCCTCGGGGGTCATCGCCATCGCGACTAGCCCCGACGTGGCCAGAGGCCGCGCGGGGGAGGGCCGATTACATCACTTCCGGATCCGGCCCTCCCCTGCCTCTTCTGTGCGGCCGCTGGCCTTACGAGCCCAGCGGTGGGGGACCCGGCAGCGGCGGCGGACCTGGGGGGGGCGGCGGCCCCGACGGGGGTGGCAGCGGCAGCGGCAGCGAACCTGGTAGGTCCGGGCTGATGTTTTTTGGGGGTGGGTGGCTTGGTGGGGTGGTTGTTTTGGGTGGGGGGGTGGCTTGGGGGGTTTGTTTTGGGGGGGTTGCTTGGTGGGGGGGTTGTTTTGGGTGGCGGGGGGGACCGGGATTTTGGGTTCCAAAATCTGGTCACCCTATCCAGGGGGCTTTCCAAGTAGTGCAAGTAGCTGGTGAAGCTCCAAGGACAGACAGAGAGGGTGGGGCCGGGGGAGAGATGGTAAAAGAAAGAGCATACGCGCACCCTTCTGCCACCTCCTTCAAGTAAGGTAACCCTGAGAAATTTCTCTGAAATGCATAACATCTCGGCCAAAGAGGCAGAAAAACAACCGCCTCTTTCACAGCGAAGCGAGGTTGCTAGAGGGTAGGCCGAGTTTTGGCACAGCCCTATGTAGAAGGAAAGGTGCCGAACAGCAGTGCAATCTCTCTGCGGGTGTGGACAGGAAAATGCGCAACTGAAGTACTGGGGGAGAATTTGTTCCTAGGGAAGGCGCATGACCTGTTGTTGGGGATGTTCTTCCTTTCTGTTGCTTGCCATGCATTTCTGACCGCAGAGCCAATTCGTAGTCTGCAGCACATATGCTTTACTCTAAAGAGTTTTGTTTTCTACCAGCAAATGATTTCCTTGTTTGTTTTTTTAATGCATAGGAAGGCATTTGGATGATGTACAGCAGCCCTGCTTCAATATTATGATGCAGTGACTCTATTTACATCTTGGGAAACTGGCCATGACTTGGAGCATCCCAAGTGTCTATTTTACTAAAAGATACATTGGATTGATAATTTTCATAAGAAATGGAAGGAATACCTATGTTGAGAATCTTACAGAGAGGGTTAAAAACATTTCTTCCAATGGCTTCATTATTTCCAGACATTTAAGTTCTCTAGTCTTTCTGTAAAAGTCTTCCTATTGCAGTTTTTAGAAATCATTGGTGGGGGGATAAAGATTGGTAACAGTGTATAATAATAATAATAATAATTTATTTATTTATTACCCGCCTCTCCCTCTGGATCGAGGCGGGGAACAACAATAAATATAAGTATAAAGACCATAAAATAGATAAAACATTAAAAATGAATAAAACTAATACATTATTAAAACATCTTAAAATTCAACTGGGTAGGCCTGCTGGAAGAGATCAGTCTTCACAGCTCTCTTAAATTCAAGAAGACTGCTGAGTTGTCGAATCTCCTCCGGCAGGCCATTCCACAATCTGGGAGCGACAGAAGAAAAGGTCCTCTGGATAACAGCCTAGTTCTGGCTGATTGAAGAAAATTATTCCCAGAGGACCTGAGTGTGCAGGGCAGATTATACGAGAGAAGGTGATCCCGCAGGTAACCTGGACCCAAACCATGTAGGGCTTCAATTCTAAAAGAAAATATTTCATAATCTGAAGCTTTTCCATTTTTCCATGGGGGGGTGGATGACAACCAAAATGGTCCTTGGGAAAAAACCCAGGAAAAACCTGTCCCCCCCCCCCAAAAAAAAATACCAGTTTCCCAAAATACCCTCCCACCCTGCAAATACCAGCCTTAGCATCTCTAATCTGGATTTTCCGTAAAAGTCCGTGATTGAAGCTGGGTGAAGATGCTATGAAGGCTTCATCTGGAAGCGCCCTCCCCCCCCCCCAGTGTCTTGTAAGAACAAAGAAATTGCTGCTTCGAACTACCATTTACCTGCATGGCTCACTTTGGAACTGATCACTGCACAGTATAGTGGGAATAGGGGTCAGCATAATAAGTAGACCTTCCCATCCCTACTTTTACAGAAAATTTAAAAATAAATAGAACAGCAGAGACAGTTTATTTTATTTTAAAATAAATAGAACAGAAGGAAAGAAAGGAGTAAAAGCTGAAGGAGGGCGAGGAGGAGGAGAACTTGTTCTTTCCCTGCCCCAAAAGCTATGACCCATCCCACTGGTGTGGAGACAACATAGCAAGAAGACTACATGCATAACGATGCTGTACCCTTAAAGCAGCTCCATCACATCAACCTTTTATCACACTCTCGTCATGACTGTTTTGCTGTTTTGCAGCACTGTACTCACATGATGTTGTGCCTGTCCTGCAGTCACCCTGCCTCTTCCCCCCGCCTTTCCATGTTTTCCTAGAGCAGGGAAAGTCTGGCTTATTTCCTCCAAGTGGGATAAAAGCGTCTTTCTGCCCCTGGGTATTGCCATCCTTGTGCTATGTCTTTTGTTGGGGGCATGTGCTTTGAAGGGAGGTCTTGCTGACAAAGTGGAATGGCAGGGCGGTTCTCCTCCTCCAGCATGCCGTGTGGAATGAACGGGCTTGTGCTGAGTGAGTTGAATGGACTTTTGCTGCTCCATCCCCACTCTCATGACCCACAGAAACAGTACCCAGCCGATGAAACGTTAAATCGGTAAAACACTAGCGAGGGAGGGGAAGGCTCTCAAATCAATCACAATGTCACAACCATTGAACTGGAGGGGGAAGGAGAAGGGGCGGGGTGGAGTAGGAGTAGGCGAGCGAACAAGCGAAAGCAGGTTTCACCCGTACAGTGGCGATACCACAAATCCAGGTGAAAGGGACCATTAGCTTGATGCGCTAATAAAATGGAGATGGAAATCGTGGAGGCAAACCAGGAAAAAAAGTAAGTGTGATGTAGCCGAAGGTGTAAAAAGTCCTCTGCAATTCCACGTGTAGCTGACAGCAGGAAAGCAGTGATTGTATAGCGCTAGGAGATGTCCATCTAGAAACACCCTGGAGTAACCACAAACTCATAATGTCATTTTTATATAGCAAGTGTTAACCACACCTTTAAAATCATACACTTGTAGAAAGTGTGACTTACTCACAGGCTGGATGGTAGCTGAACTGCATATAAACTACAGTAAAGTCAATAATTCAGTCAATAGCCATATATGTCTACCATGTACTGTTGGCCTACTTACTCATCATAAATGCTTCTCATACAATCTTTGCTCACTAAAATACTTATCGCTTAAATATGCCCATACTAAACATTCTCTTTTTGATGAGGGAGGAGGAAGTCTATAAAAGGTAGCAACCCACCCAAACCATAATCAATAAATATGCAACTCCTGCTTGCTGTAAAACAATAAGGTCATTTAGAAGTTAAGGGGTAATCTAGTTTTGGCTTACTGCAGTGTGTCCAAGTCAACCATTCTGGAAATACCTGTTCATGTGGCAATATACTAACGGTCTGTCCATCACAATCTCACTTCCCAGTAAACAGAGCTGGGAAAGCAATAGATCAAACAAAATCGAGGATGAGAGGTGGTGAAAGGTAGAGAGTTCCTTTCAGTCTGCTCTCCCATCACCGGCTTTTTATTTTTTTAACAGGTCCAGGGATTTCTTGCCCCAACATTACCCCAGCATTGTGGAACAGTATGGTTCACATATTTTTCAAGGTGTAGAATGTGTCTAGTAGTTCTCTCCTATATGGAGTTTCAAGTAAAGCTGTTTTCTCCCCCTGCCCCTCAGCAATAGCAAAGATGGCTTGTGGCAAGGCCATGAAGATGACTTGCGTACAAGACTATATGGAATTTACCCATGATTCCAGCAGAACTTTAGTGTTGCTGTTAAACCATTTACTTCCCCAGCCTGACATTTTATGCCTGTGTATTATGGTGCAGTCTCTTGGTCTGAACTCCCATGCACACTTAACAGTGAATAAGCTCCTGTAAACACAGTGGGATTGACTTCTGAGTAAACATTCGTAAGGTTGTACAATAAGCAATTAAGGCTGCAATCATATCCATGCTTCCTTGGATGCAAGCCCTGCCAAACCATGGAGGAGAACTAAATGTCTATAGCTTGGAAGGGAGCCTATTGTCAGCTTCCAACTCCAAAATTATTTTAAGTATTTAAAAGCTGCTTTTTAGGCTCCTGCCTCCTTAAAGTGACACAGAAGAAGTGAGAAACAATGTAATCCATCATCATCAACATTTATTGTAGAAGTGAACAGCCATGACAAAAAAAGTTATATATATATATATATATATATATACACACACACACACACAAATAACTGAAAAAAGAAAAATGTACACACCAGAATTGAAAGGACAAGGCATAGGTCAATTGGAAAGGAGATCTAAAGATTTGGGGCTACCCTTTAGAAGGCCCTGTTACTACTAAATCCATGGTGATTAGTAGCTATAAAGTGGTTATAGGAACTGTCCACAAATGACCACATTCAAAAGTACTGAATGTTCACTGGGATAGTTTGGGATCCTGCACTCTGACTTTTAAGGCTTGGAATAAAGCTATAAACCAGTTGAGGGTTTTCACGTGTGTGCAAAGGTGCACTCGGGCTCATTTTCTGGCCACATCTCAAAAGCTTCTGCGTTGACACAAGCTATATTAAGGAATGTTTTGCTGTACCACTGTATAACTATGAAAGTGGGTTGGGCCATCAGCATGTAAAGGTATACCCAGTCACAATGAAAGTCGAGCATACAT
The DNA here is from genome assembly GCA_029215795.1 of Anniella stebbinsi. Taxonomy (NCBI): domain Eukaryota; kingdom Metazoa; phylum Chordata; class Lepidosauria; order Squamata; family Anniellidae; genus Anniella; species Anniella stebbinsi. The sequence goes on along the minus strand of JARDYH010000003.1, from coordinate 94,538,286 downwards.
TGATGACTGCCTTTCCCCTTTTTTTCATTTGTAGAATATGGCAGAGGCCTTCAGAGGTTCATCCAACCTTGTCATACACTGGACACAGCAGACAATGCCAATGTGTTTGCTATGCAAAACTGTTAACAGAGAAAACACCTGAACTTAACCGAGTACAGAAAAAGAAAATTGCAGAGAAAAGACAGGGCTTATAACAAGCAATTAGAAGCTGAAAGACAATGGCTCAGTTTGGACAACACATTAGACAACGGAGGAGGGGGGGAACAATCATCAGTTGTGTTGCTTATTGTGTCATCTGGAGGGCAGCACACAATGCACACACAACTGACAGTACGTTAATCAGGCACTTTAAACAACGGCGCGAAACAACGGGCTTGCACGTTGTTTAGCCTGAAGCCCCATTGTTTAAAGTGTTGTCCGAATTCAGCTCCCCCTGTCTCCGTGGACTATTCCGGAATAGAGTTCTGCTGCCTAGAGCAGCCAAAAAAAACCAGCCGCTTTATGCAGCCGGCAGAACTCACGGTGCATGCTGGGATACGGCTGGGGGACACACGGAGGAGAGGCTGCAACCAAAATGGCCACTGCAAGTTCATAGCAGCCGGGGCGTTTGCCGGTTCCGAACAGCACCGGCTGCAGTGTGTCGTTTGTGGAGCTCCTCCTGCCTAACGCACAGTCAGTACATTATTTACCCCTCCGTTGCTTAACATGTCATCTGAACTGAGCCAATGAGAGAGAAGCCGGGGGAAGAAGAGGAAGAAGCCAAAGCTTTTAAAAGGCCACTGACATTAAAGCACTTTTAAAACAAGAGAAGGAATAGGGAGACGTTGAAATCCAGGATAATTAATACTGAGTGTGGTAGTGCTCCCGGAAATGTTGCTATCACTGAGGAAAATGAGAGAGAAACTATTTATTTATTTACTGCATTTCTATACTGCCCAATAGCTGAAGCTCTCTGAGTGGTTCACAAAAACTAAGGATGCACGAGGATTCCCCCCCCCCCCAATTCATAAATCATGTGAGTATGTCCCATTTGCAACCCTGGATGTAAACAGAAGCAGGAGTGTAATTCTTGGGAAATTTCCAGAGTTTATGTTCAAGTTTGAAAGTGCATGCTTGCGCAAGTGCGCGATTTAGAAAAGTGCATTCCCCCCCTCAAACCCACATTTTCATACTTTAGTTTATGGGGAAAGTGTGCATTTGGGGTATAGGCTTGGAAAAGTGATTTTTTCTTGTTCAAAAATGCACACTTTTCCTGTTCCTGGGGGGGGGGGGAAGACGCTCGTGTTTGGGAGCAAGAACGAGGCGAGGTGAAAATTAAGGCTGAAAAAAGCATACCTTGACGAGCTTGAGTATCAGTTGTTCTCTCATTCCCAAGAGAAACAGACCCTCCTTCACTTATCCCGAAAACCAGAAACTGCAGCAAGGTGGAAGTGGGATCTTCTAAGCATTTGCTGAACGTCAGAAAACATGTCCGATATTATGGCTCTTAAAGAAGCTTACTGGAGACTCACATCTTGAAAGGAACAAACTTTTGTACTTCTAAGTCAAAGACTGCAAAATATTGCTAGTCTCTGCTGCCCCTTTTTCCTCTCCTTATCTTCATCTCTGCTCTTTCTACTCCCACTGCTTCTCATCTACCTCTGCTGCCCGTCTCTGCGGTGATGGAGTTCCAGTAAAGCCATTTGCGGAAGCTGCTTTCAATTCAATGTAACATTTGTTTTCTCCGCACACCGTTTGCTTATTTTCCAGTTGGTGAAAGCCGGCTGCACACTGCTACGCTCCTAGAGTCAACGACCATATACACAATACTGGTTGTCTTGAAAACAAAACCTGAGCTGACGATCTGTAGATCATCTAACATAATCGGGACCTCAGTAGTGGGAGGCTAAGAAATAACGATTGCTGTGAAGGGACAGTGAGCGGCCTGCCAAACTGCCAGCGCCAGAAGTTGGGGAGTCAGACATGGCAGAAGACGAGAGCTCTTGGTTGGAAGCAATAAAAGATCCGAAATGTTTAATTGGTGGCTCCCCAGAATATGGATCTTGAAGAGTGATGCTTTGATGTTTTGAGTTAGCCATTTATGCAATATTAGTGTAGCATAATAGTGGCTTATTGAGGAATCACCTTATCCCTATCCAACCACTTTGTCTGGCTGTGGAAGCTTTACTGACAACGCCACACCCTTTTTGTCTTGTATCTATTAAAGACATGATGTTTAGTGTGGCTGTACCAAGCTTATGGACCAGTACAAAGCAAGCAATATCGTTGATGAGTTTCCATTGCTTGCTGAAAACAAGCTTTCCCTGACCTGTGATACAGTCCATGTATTTACCAGTGTTTTTAAGGCTGAGTTTTAGTGTTGCCTTACTTGTATTGCATTCCATTATTTGTATTCTTCACCACTCAGATCATACTTCTACTTTCCTCCCTTGGGGAAGAGTTATGCCTTAGTGGTAGAGCACATGTTTTCCATGTTCAATAACCGGCATCTCCAGGTAGGCCTGGGACAGACTTCCTGTTTGAGACTGTGGAATCATAAAATCATAGAATAGTAGAGTTGGAAGGGGCCTACAAGGCCATCGAGTCCAACCCCCTGCTCAATGCAAGAATCCACCTTAAACCATACATAAAGAGTGCTATTATGTCTCCCCTCAGTCTTCTCTTCTCAAGGCTAAACATGCCCAGTTCTTTCAGTCTCTCGTCATATGGCTTTGTTTCTAGACCCCGATCAATTTCGTTGCCCTCCTCTGAACCCCCTCCAGCTTGTCTGCATCCTTCTTGAAGTATGGAGAGCTGCTGCCAGTCAGTACTGACAGACCAATGGTCACACTCGAGAAGAGACAGCTCCCTGTAGCAACAATGTGAGGCTTAGCTTGCACTGAAAGGAAGCTACTGGAGAGTGCACAGAAACAGCTTACATGGTTTCCAGGGGTCCTGCAACAGGTAGTCCCCACTCCAAACTCATCACCCATCAGATTGATGGACATTTTGCTAGCTTAACTTTTAAAAGATTTTCCACTACATCTTTTATTCCCTTGGCAGAACTTTATATTGAAACCACAGCTCTTTCACATTATTTCCAATTATGTTTTTGCCTTGACCAAAATCAGGACACGTCAGGAAAGAAAACTCAAGTTTCGATCCATATACATATATCTGAGCCAGTTCATATTTTCGCTTCTAGTTTAAAATGTACTTGGTTAAGTGGGCATTACATAATTTTAAATATCTAGGTGACATTAAAATCTTCTAATTCATTCAAAGTGAATGTTGTGCCCAGAAATCAGTGTTTACATTTAAACATGTCGCTATTTGATCTAGTTATTTCCTACAAAGTATAGTTTTGCCACATTCAGTAGAGGGATGATTCTTCGATTTTAGTGCTCTTCAAACCCCCAAAGTAGTTTGGCACGATTGTTCTCTTTCAAATTTATTTCTGATTACATTATAACTGGGGGGGGGGGGGGACTCCAAAATTGCTTTCTGCACATGAAAATGTGTTTTAGTTTATTCTTGATAAAGCTGTTTATTGTGCCAAATGGCCTTTAAACTCATTTTTTCCACACACACATTCCACCCATCCTAATGAGAGGAATGTTTCTAATAATTTATTGTGATGATAATATAATAATAATAATAATAATAATAATAATAATAATAATAATGTGTTCAAAGCTGTTCACATATAATCTTTACAAGAAGTCCATGACAACATATCTATATTCCAAGGTACTGGTATCTATATTCAAGGTACTAGTTTATTTTTGCAAACTGGATAAAAAATATCATCAGGTGAAATTAGATAGCCCACATACCCATTTCTCCAATGCAGAAATTACTGGTTACCTAAAGGTTTGTTCTTGTGGGGAGTGGGTGGGTAATTAAAAAAAGCCCTACACAGCCTCAGTTCCTCGAGTATATTTTTCAAGACAATTTTCAACTGGAATAATTTTATTTTTTCCATTCCCCTTGCCTAATGCAGCCTTGCCAGACATTCATCCAAAGCCATGCTCTTTTTCGCCATGGTTCAATGCATGCCTGCAAGAACAGAGCAAAATGAAATGCAAACCCCAAATTACACCAGAAATCCTTTGCTTTATTGCGTAGTGGATTAGCTACATGCTGAATACATTTTGGCTATATTTCATTTTCATCGTTGAATGATTTTTATAGCCACTCGTACCAGGCATAGATGCTAAGTTCATCCTCGAGAGGTTGTGTTCAACTATTTTACTGGTCATAACTGAAGCCTCACCATTATTTTCTGTGGGTTTCAACAACAGAACAGTATAAATAATATCTTCTTTATGGATTCTATGACTTAACATCTTCCCTCCTATATAAATAATACACAGTTGGCACCTTGGTGTGAGAGTTATGGAATGTCTTCTGCCAAATCTTCCCTCTACAAAGACAGAGGGGAAATTGTCTCAGCACAATGTAACAGGGGCCTCTTTGTTTTCTTCCTGAAAATAATGGTAGAATCTGACTCCAAACTGATTGTTAGTGTTTGCAACTTTGCTCCATCTACCACATCTAGATTTAGAGATATACTTAGTTAATATCTCTTGGAGCTACTCTATAGCTTACCAGGGAGAAGACCAGCTGGCTATGGGGCTGGCTGACTACTGAGACCCTGTTTATGTCAGGGGTGCTCAACCTGTTTCAGCCCAAAGGTGAAATTCCATTTCAGAGAAGCTCTTGGGGGTGCATTCCACTAGGAGGTGTGGTCAAAGGCAAAAGGGGCGGGGCAAAAATACCAGCATATTTTCGCTTGAAGCTCTTGCTGATAGTAAAAAATGGGGGGCCTTAGGAGTGGCATTTCAGCTTTTTAGGATGGGGAAAATGCACACAAAATACCAGGAAACCATCAAATGATTAGTGGTTTGGGAAAGGGGGTGGGGCCAGGAGAAGGGGAATGGCCATATGACGGTCTCTGGAGGGCCACATTGGGACCCCCAGCTAGGCCAGATTTGGCCTGCAACCCTGAAGTCCAACAGTGCTAGTTATGCTAGAAGTGGGGAAGGGAGAGCCTAAGCCCTATTTGAAATGGTGCAGGAATATGAATGGCTAGAGGGAAGGAAAAGGCCCTGAAAGTCAGGCAGCTATCTGGTGTTTAACATGGCTGCTCACGTGTACACCACAGTTTGTATAATAAAAATGGTTAACTAGATATGTATATGTGGTTTTTCCAGGATTATCTGTTGTTAAAATCTAGCAGGTCTGTTGAGGATCCATGGCACCATAGTATTCATTTGTGGTGAATATTCTTTAACTTCCAAAGTAGCAGACTTGCCACAAGCAAAGAAATGATTGGGAAAAAAATGCTCTTGGCTTGCCACATTGGAGAAGCAGTTCTGGAGGTGGTGAGGTTAGAGGCCCCAACTGCCCTCCACATGTAGATTTTTGTAAAGTCTGAATGAGGGCTTATATGAATGTGTGTATGCCTATGCAATTTCTAGCATTTTACCATAAAGAACATACATGGTTTTTGAACTGTGGATTATGACCAGCAGTATCATTCTGCCGGTGCAAATGAAGTTGCAGTTGCAGAAACTAAATTCCAAATTATGAACAAGGGGAGAATCCAACTATAGTTCCACTTGTGAACTGCTTTGGTCCATTAGCGCTTGAGCAATGGGAAAAGGCAGCGGAGCTCTGCTAGCCCAGTAATTTTTTTCCACTAACAGTACATTGAATTTAGGCCTCTGTTTTTCATTCCTTGCTGACCCACTGAGAATTACAGTTACTGTAGAATTACGGGGCCATTACTGCACTCTTAACATTTATAAAGACATACTTCGCAAATGGATACTGATGAATCCAATTGCCACAATCTCATTGTCTCTCCTATTTTCTTACGTTACATGATTGGGCTGCTTTGTTTATTGTGGAAGGTTTCTAAAACTAAACAGTGAAATCTGTTAATACGTTTGAAATTAAACTCTACAGCTGCTTGAAAAAGAACAGTCACCAGGGCTGAAATGGCATACAGGCTGCAAAGTCAGCAAATGCAGGCCACATGAGCAATAAATGTAGAATACTAAAATAAATTCAAAGGAGACCTTCCAACCTTAGATACCTCTGAGATTGGGGCAAAAAATGGCAGCTGTCTTCGGATGAAGAAACCCATTTGAATATTGTTTTCTCAAGGAGTTCTTCCAAATAGATTTATTTTATCATGTGCATTCCAGAAATACCAGAATCCTAGAGCAAATATCAGCAGTTATGTGAGACCATAGTTGCCTGGCCTTATAAAGCTGTTATTTGGGTGGAGTTGGAGAGAGAAAACAAATAAATTGATATTGGAAGCAGATTTGAAGGAGCAACATTGCACACCCTTCCCATTGGATCCAATTCATGCATCACTCTTGTAGCATAGTTGCCATAAAAATTAAAAATTAAAACATGTGCATGGTCAGGACTTAACATTAATGGTATCATGTATCAATGAAAAAAATGCACGGCTCCCAAAAATGGTGATGGTGGTGTCCGCATTAGTACCCAGGATCCAAGCACTATTTCTTTGGGCCTGATACAAAGTTGGAACTTGCCCCTACCATAAGGCAGGATGAGGCAGTTGCTTCAGGCAGCAGATTCTGGGAGGCAGCAGCAGGAGGCAGTGCTGGAGGAGAGAGCTGTGTGTCAAGGGGCCTGCCCTGCACCCCCTAAACTAGTCTGCTGCCTTCAGGTATGAGGGAGGGTGTTGTACCATTGCTGATCTTGAAGAAAGCTTCAACTGCCAGACCAGTCAGCTTTTGTACATGGAATGGGAGGAGGCGCCATCTTGTTCTTCACCTTAGGCATCAAAATGTCTGGGGCCAGCCCTGCCCTACCCCACACCTGCATATATATGGCCTTCTCTCTTGCAAAAAAAAAATTGGAGAACGAATGGACGTCTTTAGCATTCCTTTGCTTGTGTTTGTAGCTTCGTGATTTGTATTTATAGTGAGCCATTGCAGTGTGGCATGCATGTAACTTAAGTATAACAAGTAGAGTTCTTCCTGACTTTAACTGTGGAAACAAGCCAAGATACGTCATGAAACATCATGAAGTAGCTCAAGTTATTGTTGAAGTTGGATTGGGCTGGCTCCAAAAGATAGAAAGCTGTTTCTCCTCCATCCCTCACATATGTCTTCAGGCCTCTCTTTCACGTTCACCTACCCAGCACCTCTCCATCCATCCACTGACTGATCCCTCAGCTCCCCACCCACTTTCCTTCGCCTCTGAATTGCCAGGCTAGCACAGTGGCAACGTAGCTCTAGCAGGGAGGGGAGAGGAAGGGAGGTCTCCCCCTTCTCCCCTTTCTGGTGGCAGTGGTGTTCGGATGGCAAGCTACAGCAGGAAAAACAGCGGGGTCTACCCCCTGCCCAGTTCCTGGAGTCTTATAGAGCCGCACACTAGGCATTCAGCAGACTTTGGGCTACTCCAATGTTCTGGAGACCAATGTTGCTGCTGTGCATCAAACAAAAGAGATAATTTTCCTGACCAATGAAAACCCAAGAAAAATCAGAAATCAGGAAAGGACTGTAAATTGTACACAGGTTCTCTGGATCCATACTGAAGTGGTCAACTTAATTTTTGTAAATCTGACACTGAAGAAGACAATCCAGCTGAAGTGGATGTAGCAAATGAGAAACGCCTTTCCCCCGTGTCCCGTACACGTGGCCACGGGGAGGCAGTTGCAGGCGGGGGGAAGGGAAAGACATGCCAGGTCCTCATTGGCTGGCATTGGTGTAGCGCCACTGGCAGGGGGGTGGGGCGGTATAGCCATTATTAGGCAGCCGCACCCAGCCCCACACACCTTCTGGTTCCACAGCTCCCTCCCTCCCTCCCTCCCTGTACGCAGTATGGGCTTTGCTGGTCGCCTAATTAGGGGCCAAGTAGGAATTTTTGACACGTAGTCTGATTGGCCAGGACTATGGGGGTTTTTTCCCACCTACTTCATACTGTAAGTCGGGGAGAGAGTGTCTTTGGTAAGACTAATTTGTAATTACATAATTCGGTCACAGTGTTAGGCTGTTAGGGCGGGCACAATTAGAGGGAAGGGACGGTGAGCATTCTGTGGCACCATTGGCAGTGACAGGTGATACCCGAGGCCTTACGTTGAGGATTGTGCGGCCCCAATGGCGGGATAGGGCACACTTGTGAGGCTAACTCAACTCCTGCGGCCCGGGGAGGGAGTGACGCGGGAAGGCCTGCCCTCCCCATAATGGGTATGGCCTGAGGATGGTGATCAATAGACACCATTCATCAGACATAGAATGTTTTCGCCCGACGTAATGCCTAGTTTAGCAAGCTGGTGTAGAATAGGGCCCGCCTAGTCTCCCTTTGCAGATTTTCAATAAATGTGGCCCTTAATTTGAACCATATATATACTTGTGTCATCTCTTTATTTCCCCCAATTGCCTGCAATATTAACTGCAATAGATTGCTACTGTAATCTGGGATTAATAATTCGTAACTGGTTTATACTTTAACTGACTTCAACACATTTTGAGCCTATCTACACTACTGCTTTAAAACGGTTTATAACAGTTTTAAACCGGTTAACCGGTTTAAAACTGTTATAAACCGTAGGTTCTTTGTTATGGCATTGTGACTGTCAAAATTGGTGGTTTTTTGTTTGTTTACCAATTTACCTATGTTGTGCTTTTAGTTATAAAGTTTTATCTATGTTTTATAAACTATTTTAATGGTATGTTGATCTCCTGTGTACAATTTGCAGTTGTTCTTTAATTTCTTATTTTTCCTTTTCTTTTACTGCTTTGCAGAGCACCAGATGCCAGAGAAGACTGTATAGGAGAGACCTTCCTAACTTCTCCCCATTTGCTGCTGGATCATGCACTATTCCTCCCATTGTATATTGTACAGGTAACAAATGGATGGGAATGACAGGAAGGTATGACGTTCCATGACCCCCCTGGGGCATTTGCAGCCCTATTTTGAACACATCTGTGGAAGCTGTGGTGGCAGCCAGGTTTTGTAGATGCTTGGAATAGCTGTTAACTGCAAAAAAAAGAGGAGATTTTTTAATGTCAGTCCTTGGACCGCCTAATAACTGTTAGTTTTCAAAGGAGGACCTAGCACCGACCTTCACCTCACCCATCTGGACATCCATGGGGTTCTCAGCCCACCTTTATCAGGAAAGAAGGTCAGACAAAGGCTAGGGGCATGGGACACCTTTCAACAGTCCTAAAAATTAATTTGTATAAACATCCTCAAGCATGATTAACAACTTAGCCTTGACAGTCTTCTCTCCTGGTAATAGGCTTCGTGCCCATGCCTCCTGCCAGCCCTTGTGCCCCAGGAAAGGTCTTTGCTTGAGCCTAGGCCATGGATCCATTGGCGCCCTTCTCACTGGAGTGGGAATTAGCCACACAATCTTAACAACCCATGTGTTGTTCCTGACTAGAGATGGGTGAATCTGTCAATCGGGTCCACTCGGTTTCTCGTTTTTCTACCCTTAGGTTTGGCCCAATTCTCCAACAATGCACAAATTTTATTTTTTAAAAAAAAAAATAGTGTGGAAATTCATAGGCAATTTTGTCTGCACCTCTCCTAATATACACATTTTGGCGTGCTCTTTTTTTCAATTGCACACCTTTCCCCAAGCTATTTCCCCTATATTAATGTGTTTCATTACTATAGTGTTAAGTAGTGTTATTTTCACTACTGCGCACACGTTTGCACACATTGCCACAACGTATGGATTTTATGTGCATTTTCTTCTGATATGTGCATTGTGGTGTGCAGTAGAGAACTATAGTGCTAAATTCAGGGAAGTGTGAATTTCGGTGTACAACTCTGTTCGCGTTTGCCGATTGGTTTGACAGATGTTCATTTGGTAAATTCACGCAAACGTTTAGATGGAACAGATTTCTTACCTATGCCTATGCCAGTGTGGTTTTCTGGTGACAACCATATTCCACGAATTCTCTATATGGGATCATTGTCTCTAAAGTAGGTAAGTATCCAGGCAAGTATCAAGTGGAGTAAAGACTTTTGAGAAGTAGGGAAGAAGTTGAAAGAACTTTTAATTGGTCTTCTCAGAGCACAATGGAAATTAGAATTGATAAAGTAGAATAGGTAGATACCATGAAAAGGAGGTGAGAGACCCAACTTGACTGTGGTTGAAAAGCCAATAAAATATTGGGCATTTGGGAAGGGAGGAAAGGAGCCTTCATAATGATCAAAATGGAAGCTGAAAGTTGGGAGGAAGTCATTTTTCTGGGCTGAATTAGCCATACAATACCATCTTTGCATGAACAATACAGAACATTTTTAGTCTGTGAGGAAAGATTGGAAATGCTATCTACAGACACTTTCCTACAAGATATCTGATATACAAGCCATGCTGGATGAGAACATTATGAAACAAGCCTCTCTAAGGTACCTGGGTTGCTCTGTTTCTGATTGCAACACATAAAATAACTGAATGGAATCTAGTGGTTCCAAGTCTTTGCTTAGAATGTGTTTTACAGGGCTTTTGTTCTACAAGTTCTAAATTCTATAACCTAGTTCCCATCTTTAGTTGAAAGTATATGCATCTCTAAAGAGTTGCAAATCATTATTGTAAAATTTTGCCTCCATCTGGCCACATCCATGTGTGTAAACATGACAAATTTGGGAAAAGTTGGGTTTCGGATCTAATAATCGAATTAGACAATTGTCGATGCCCCTTGTGAAGTTTCACTTTAACATACTGTAACATTCTTTGGATGTTTTGAGGAAATAGGGACCACACATTTACCTTGAAATGTCACTTTTGGGGAAATCTTGAAATGTAGGGCAAAAGTGATATATGTGAATATATATTTAAAAAGCCCACTTCCTGTCCTTCTTGATTCCCTGACTCTGAGGGCAGGCTTTCCAGAAAGAGGTCTATATGAATAGGAATGCTCTTTGAACCCATATTTACATAAAAAATATTATAACATCTTTCCCCAAAGAGCTTCCCTAGTCTTATCAAAACATCACTTGCTTCCTTCAAGATTCCAAAGACCAGTGGGCACCTTCAAAAGCACCCCTTTATCTACCATACCTTTATCTACCATAGGTTGGCAACTGAGAGGCCAGATTTGGCTGGGGTGTCCAGTTACTGACCCCTGCATTAGGAGCTATCATCTGCAAAATCATATCTGAATACTATCAAGCCTTTCCCAAGTATGATCTGCTGGTTCTCTGAACATTGGCTGAAGCTGATTAGGATATTAGCCTCCATGTCTTCTCCGGTACGCAATACTGGAGGAGAAGACTGCTTTTGCACCGTTACCACCCCTCCCCATGGCTTATAGATGGGAGCCCCTTATCTGCATGAGTTTGATCATGCACAGGCACAATATATTCATATTAAACGACCATCATCAGCTCTCTGAGTCAACACTTATCTTAATCAGATTGGCAAAGCAACTGAACACTAATACACACCAGATGCAAATCAAACACAACAAATGGGGGGACCCTATATACAGAACTATCTAAGTTTTACCTTCTGTCTCAGGGCATTATGAAATAGCTCACTTAAGTACCTGATTTATAAGTCCAATTTAATGTTAGAACAAACAGTGTGGTAAAACAGGCATTAGAGACCACACACTAAGATGGTTTGGGAACTTTCAATAACTGTAAATGTATTTTGTTATGAATACAGTTGGGGTGAGAGTATTTAGAAAATATTATTCTGCTACACTTCCGCCAGATGGTTTTAAAGCTTCTGCCTTTAAGGTTGGGAAATGACTTTATAAAAAGAGTATTATCCAAAAATGCAAACAAATATCAGGGAAACATAAGAAAATATTGTTGTATCATCATCATCATCATCATCATCATCATCGTCACCAAATAGCAATAACAACCTTAAAGTTGCTGCTACTACTATTATTATTTACTTGACAGGCTCTGGAGAGGGCTGTATGTACAGCTTAGATACTACTGTAGATGCATGGGAGGCTCAGTATGTTGTTGATTTCCCCCTCTGGCTGTAGCCCCTGGCATCTAATAGGAAAGTTGGCCTGGAGAGTTTCCCAAAACTCAGAGATAGTAAGAAGTGAGGGGCTGAAAACCCTCTGCCATGAATGTGCAGAAGAACACATGCAGGCTGCAGATGGTCTTTAGATGGTTTTAAATGTTAGCTGTTTTTATGTTTTATGGTTTTAAATTTTGTATATTTGTAGGAGGATTTTTCAGGTGACTTTTATTTAAGGGACACTGAATACAGGTACCTTGCATCAATGTCCCGCAAATTCCCCACTCCAGTAGGTGAAAAGGAGGATATGAAGATAGACACTCGGAATGACTGATTTTACCCACACTCACGAACTCAATGAAACTGTTATTGCTTTAAAACATTTATTAAAAGAATTTAAGGAAGTTAAAATTAAACAAACACACGAACCTCACCATTCAGCAAAGCAAATTAACAGAATATACTCACATGTCTGGCAGATTTTTTGAAAACATAGACAGACATAGTCAAACCACCCCCACCCCCAATGACAACACTCATACATCTCTGTGAAGAAGCTTTACTCCACAGAGGGACTTCCATTTCTCCCAGGCAACCGAGGAGTCACTGAGGCCTACATGTTAGGCTCAGAGCAACTTCCTGGCTGTCATGCCTGAAGGAAAGGAAAGACCCCATGGTTCCTGTTACATAGACTTAAATAAACTTTCTAAAGACAAAGACCTCCCTCTTAATTTATTCTGAAATGGCCAAATCTATTGGTCCATGTCATAATTTAGACTATCCTTCTTCCCCTTCTCTGACATAATTGTTTGTGACAATGAAAGGTCAAATTCCCTTTTCTTTGTGGTCAATTGTCTGATTTACTTCTCTGTTCTTGTGGACATGTGGATTTTCTAACCACAACTTCACCTGTTCTTAACCTTGGACCTTTCACTTAGTTCCCTTAAAAGGAATATATATGGTTGATATAAGTCACAAATTTATATGACTAGTATCTTTGCATACTAGTCATATAAACTCAGAAAGACGTCACGCGTCTTTCTGAGTACTGTCATTAAGCAACATAGTGGTCACAAGTCTTTATGAGTAACATCTTTGAGCAACTTCAAATCATATTTCCAAATCATTCTCTTATCAGATCCTATCTAAACCCTGAAGCATCTAAACCCTGATACAATGTTCTATGTGTGTTTGCCTACTTGCCGCCCCACCCCAGCATTCAATAACCTCCCCCCATGACCCCCTGTGCCCCAGCACTATAATAATACAGAAAGGCAAATAAAAGGTTCCTACAAATTGTCTTTTCATGTTCAATATTTTAATTTTTGTAAACCATCCAGAGAGCTTTGGCTATGGAGTGGTATATAAATGTAATTCATCATCCATCCGAAACAATCTTGGAAAATGCAGATCATAAAATATACTGGGACAGAGCAATTCATACCACCAAGACAATACCTTGCAACTGACCAGACTTAACGTTCATAGAAAAAAAAGAAAAACACACATACCTCATCGACATAGCAATGACAAAAATGTTGTTGAAAAGGAAGAAGAAAAGAGAGACAAATATACACCACTGGCCATGGAAGTCAAAGAACTATGGCAACAGGAAAAGTCACAATTATTTCATTAGTCACCTCAGTCACTGGCATCACATCAAAAAATTAGACAGAAAACCTACCAAAATATATCCACACCAACATCCAGAAAGCAGTCCTACTTAAAACATGCTCAATTGTCTGGAAATTCCTGAATCTGTTAAAAACAGTATGACTTGGCAAAGACTGTCATGTCCATCTAGGAAAACCCCCACAAGCGATAAAGAGATGATGATAATAATAATAATAATAATAATAATTATTATTATTATTATTATTATTATTATTTAGATCATGGCCATTATTAATATCTTTTAACATTTAAAACATGACTGGTCCTTGCCTCCCTTTGAAGCACTGGTGGAAATATTGAACAATGTGTTCAAGCAGTGGAGATAGGCATAAACAAGGTGAGAAAGATTGAGAATTGTTATTCCAACTCTTATAATTTATATGCCACTTTATTTCATGCCCTCAAAGCAAATCCATGACAGGATTGTTGATTAATTAGGGCTGAAAACTTGAGCTGCTTCTGGAGCAGGTTCAGGGCTTCCATAGCGGGCAACGGGATCCCAACCAACCTTTGGAAAGCTGACACTCAGGGTCAAACGATACGCTGGTTTAATATGTAGCATGCAGCTACATCTGAGCATTTTTCTCACCCCAAAGTAAGATTTTAATCCTTCCCCACCCAGCTGAAATCCCCCCGCACGCCCCCCCAAAAAACACCTTGCCCTCTAAATGGCAGTTAGGGATAGTAACAAAGAAAAAAAAAGCTTCAATTGGCACTAATAAAAACTGTTTTACTACCTCTAACTGCTTTGTGTCTGTACACGCCCAATTTACACCAAGCAGGAAACAGCAGTGTGAAAATTGTATGAAAGCGGGTATATAAAAGGCAGGAGCCACACTACTGCTTTAGAGTGGTATTGAAGTGCACAGACAACTGTTGGGGCCCATAGACACATGCCATGTACCGCTTTCATAGTGTTATATGCTGCTTGGTGTAGATCTGGCTTAGTCTTTGTGTGTGTGTTGGGGAATGAGTTTCAAAGGATCACTTAAACCTCCCCTCCCCATGTGCTATGGTAGGGTGACCAGATAAAATCCAGGTCAGGGCTCATGTAAATTTCACTGTTGTAGAGAAAAGGGAATTTCAGCCAGTGTCATTTGTATGCAATTAGTTCCTGGTGAAATTCCCTCATCATCACAACAGCTAAAGGTGCAGGCACTAAACTAGAGTGACCATATACAAAAGAAGGCAGGGCCCCTGCAACTTTAACTGTTGTGATGAAGAGGGAATTTCACCAGGAACTAATTGCATACAAATGACATTGGCTGAAATTCCCTTTTCTCTACAACTGTGAAAGTGACATGAGCCCTGAGCTGGATTTTATCAGGTCAGCCTATGCTATGGTCCCACTTTAGATCAGGCCCCCATTCTTATTTCTGAACAAGAAAAAACAAACAGAAGTAGCAACACACTACATATTCAAAGTGACATGGAATTTGACCCTCGGCTGAAAGGTCCGCACAGAGTCAAACTGAGAATAAGGTGAAAAGACAGTGACAATGTGTGCAATCGAGCCAATGGTATGCACATACATAGGGGGGAAATTAAGCACGTGTTTCAATTTCTCCTGCTGAAATCAGTGGCTGGAGCACTCAGGTTTGCTACTGGAGCTCTCTATCCATTCATGCTGTGATCCCACACTTTTTATTCATTTAGCTATAAATCCCACCCTATCTCCATTTCGAATAACATATATTCTTAAATTCATGTATTCTCGGAAGAACTCTTAGGTGTGCTTAACTGCATAGTGAAGGGATGGGAAACCTCAGGGCCACAGGCCTAAGAAATCCACAGGGGTTCCCAATCCAGCCGGGCAGCTTCTTGCCCTAGCCCTGGCCCCTCTGTCATGAAGGGGAAAGTTCTTACCTCTAATCAGCAGCTAATCAGATAAGGGCTCAGCACTGTAAAAGGCACCTTTTCTCAGTGCTTAGCAGGAGAAAGCACTTATCTCCGATCAGCTGCTGATCAGAGATAAGAGCTTCTCCCTATGGGGCAGAGAGCAGGGCCAGGCCAGGCGAAGAAGCTGCTGCTGCTGCTGAGTAATTCAGTCCTGCTTCCTTCTCAGCCTTGTCCTACAGAGGCATGCCCTGCTTACTTAAGAGTAGACACCCTTTGTAGTATAAATTAGTAACAATGGAAATTTGGGGCTGTTGCATTTTTTCCCCACCTGTGGCCATGCCCGTTACTTAAGATGATCATATGAAAAGGAGGGCAGGGCTCCTGCAGCTTTAACTGTTGTGATGAAGAGGGCATTTCACCAGGTACTGTATGCCTACAAATGACACCTGCTGAAATTTCCTTTTCTATACAACTGTTAAAAGATACAGGAGCCTTATTCTCCTTTTCATATGGTCACCCTACATTACTGAAATCTCCCCCCCCCCCCCAACCCCAAGAGTTTCTTCAAAATGGAATCTGGCCCTCAGATTAAAAAAAGCTCCTTTCCCACATAGGGCTAATCTAATATTTACAGCTGTTTGGTGGGCTGGAAAAAGTGGGATCCATCTGGGGGGTGGGATCGCTGGAGTTCATTTCTCTGCCCTGCTGCTGCCCAATTGGTGTTGAAGCCTCCCCCCCCCTCACCTGTGCATGAGAATTGCTGGTATGTGTGTGGAGGTTAACGCCAATAGCTGATCAACTGGGAAGCAGGGGGGAAATGGGTGGGGCTCCCCAGGGCCTTGGGCAGGCAACCCAGACTGTGGATTGCCCACCTGCGGCTCACTTTGCCTGACAGTGGTTTTCCAGGTTCTCAGGCATTCTCACCACCTCCTACCTGGTCCTTTTAATGGGAGAGACTATGAACCTGAGACCTTCTGCATGACAAGAATGTGCTCTATCAGTGAGCCCAAAAAGCGCATTTCCCTGCTCCTCCCGCCCTGCATAATTCAAGCAAGTGGAGGCTGGCGGTTCCTATTTCAGTGGTGCAGTAAATCCACTCCACGTTTTCGTCAGAGCCAATCAGAACTCTGAAGGAGTTATCCGAAGTGCTGAATTCTATCCCCGGAATGGGTTCAGCACATTGGACCAGCTCCTTTAAAGTTCTGACCGGCACTCGGAGTGGATTCACCGCCTCCCTGCAATAAGAGCCAGCAGCCTCCACTGTCCAAGCACTGCTTTCCAGCTCATCATCTGATCCCTACCTTAGAACGGGTTTTCCCGGTCTCCTATACAGCACAGCCTTTTCTATACCAAATGTAGCATTCTGCAGACTAGAAGCTTTTGATCAAAATTTAGCACCAATTCCTGTTTTCTTGACTGACTGATAGAGATGGCAAAAGTAAAGGCTGGAGTGAGTCGGATGAGGTTGTGTTACGTTGTCAAAGAAACACACACACACACCACACCTTTTTTCTTTTTCTTTTTTCTTTTTAAAGAAAACAGAACTTGATCATTTAGTTCCAGCCTGAAATTTCAAAAACAACCTTTACAGCTTTGATATGCTAATTCACTGAAATGAATGGAAGCTCTATTGCTTAGGCAGCTTTGAAAGCCTTCTTGACTGAAAATCATATTGGCCTCTTTAATGCGATCCTCCACTGCTGTGATAACTGGGAGCAGGGGGTAACAATATTATATGTACGCTTCCATGGAAAGAACAATAAATATATATCGTCCTATAATGCAATGTAAAAAAATTAGTACAAATTGAACAGCTAGACTGCACTTAAAGTGCAGATGTTCTTTTTATTGGCTAGGAGTTTAAATAAAAACAACCTTTTGAATGTTTAAATATATATAAATGGACCATTCTCAATTGCAATATATGCATACAGAGCTAGTGAAATGAGAACACATGGATCTTATTTTTAAAACTCTTCTATAGGGGAAAAAGATCCTATATACAAAGCACATGTCCCATAGCCACAATCACTTTCCACTTCAAATTGCCTATGAAGTTGGAAGTCTTTCCATAATTTAAAAAGTTTTGTACATAGTAGAGGTGGGCTTGGAATTACCGTTGTGCCTCAAAGTTGTTTTTATAAGCACCTGAATTTGGAGCCAGGACAAATTGCATCTTAATGTGCGCTGTGGCAAGTCATATTGGTTTCATTTACAAAGTGAACTGTCAAGATTTTTTTAAAAAAAAATTAAATGTATACAAGAGAAAAGAAAACACAATATAAAATATGAGATTTCATGATAAACATTATGGCTGCAAAACCTAGTTGTGAATTAAGTCGGCTTTCCTGAGTGAAATGAATTGTGCTCAGCATTTCCAAACTCCCTTTTCTCCCACACGCAGAAGATACAATGGAAATACTAGGTTCCCCTCCCCCATAGGTGAAAAAAAGCAATTTGGGGAGTAACATGTAGTTTGAACCTTAGAGGAAACAGGAACCTGTAGTGGTAGAAAAGAGGAAATGCATCCCCAAAGAAGAGGATACAGTTTTTGCATTAAAAAAAATGCTAATTCCTATCTATCTATATATATTGCAAATTTAAAAATAGTTACTGTAATCTAAATAGAAATAAAATACATCTTACCATAGTAGAGTAGATTGACCATGACTTTACCAGTGTGCCTGCCTTGTTTCCTCTCCAGGTGCTAACTGTCGATGGGAAACTTCAAGGCCACTGCTCTTCCATCTCATCTTTAAACCCGTCCTGGACCGGACAACCCTTCAAATAGAGAACACTTTCAAACCGAGGACGGTCCTGTGGAAGCCCTTCAAAGAGAGGACTGCCCCCTGTAATATAGGACACATGGCTACCCTAAACTGTAGAGAGAATGGGAAGTGGAGAAGTGTGTATGATAATGCGACTTGTAGCTGTAGAGGTAATGCAGGGCTGGTCGAAGGCATTTCTGAGGCAGACAATACAAATGACATTTCTCTTACGTTAACTAACTGCCATGTTGCTGCTCTTCAATGGCATCGAAAAGCAACTCCCTGATTGACCCACTTCACTCTGCCTCATCGTAGGCCTGGCCCTGAGGAAAGGAGCCATGTGTTCCTTTGAAAGAAACACCAAATCTTTAGTTGCAGGCCTCTATTACATTAATATGGGACACATGATTTGAGACACTTGATACATAGAGAGTTGCAGGTACTCTCAGCAACTCGGGCTGGAAACCCCCTAACCATCCTCTGACCATTTCTTTCGTGTCTGTTTTAGAATACTAACAATTCACAACTTTATTCCAAAGATTGTTTCATTCATTACTGAACCCCCACAGGAGGGGATGGGCAGCCAAGTATCTCCAAGAGAAAAACAATGAAAGGGAAGTGATCCAACTATGTGTACTGGAGGTATGCGGTGGGGGAGGATTGAGCATACAAAGAAACTGCCAAAACCTTTTGTGTAGTTATTTTTTAAAGAAAACAATTCATTTGGATACAATTCAATCATCTTGCCATGTGACAGACGAGTAAGCAAAGGTCCAATGGCATCATATATATAGCACCAAAGACAAATATGAACGTACACAGGGAACAGCATAGTAAACATATGCTGAAATCTAAGCACAGCCACACTTTATTAATATAACACTGGCTGCTATATTTTTATATATATATCTGCATTACAAAGCATCCGTTACTGTGACACACAATCGTTACAGAGAATAATAGTGGCAAAGGATTATGATGGGAAACATGCCTAAATACTCACAGCAGAGCAGAAGCCCTTAAAATAAATGATCCATTTGAAGAGTTCCTTTTTTAAATATATTTCAGAGGAGGCAAAAAAAAATCGGAAACAAAACTTCAGAATGTCGTTTCCAATTCTATAAAAAGTGGAGCAGGGCACTGATTTATTTATTATTTGTTTCTTTTTATTCTTCAGAGCTCACTTCCCTTCAAGAAGTACTGTTAAGAAGGGAGAGCAGGTGCCTTGAAATTGCCCCGCAACAGTTAGCACCTGGATGTCAGATTGAGCAGGCAGACAGGTCAACTTGTGAAGGGATAAATATATGGCTATATGGTCTGATATATTTTTTTTTGCAATTTATGTATAATTCTCTTTTTTTAAAAAAAACATGTCATCGCTTTATATGTAATATGTTTTCCCCCTTTTTTCACAATTTGTTTTTATTGTTCTGTTTCTTTGATATTCACAATAAAGGAAAAAGGAAAAAAATCCCCTCAACAGTTAAGCACCTGGACTTCAGATTGAGCAGCAGACAGGTCACTGGGTCAGTTTGAGGAGGTGGATTTTGGGTGGCCATTTACACATTGCAAAAAAAGAAGACACAAGAGGGCACAGATTTGCATACATTTTGCATATGCTAATTTGTGTCTATGACTGAAAATGTTTTAAATAATTACTATAATTTAATTAAAATACAATATGCCTCACCATAGTGGGGAAGAGTATGGCCAGGTGACCTGTATACCTGCTCTGTCTGGTGTGCAGGTGCTAACCATTAATCACCAGTTCCCAGGCTCCCGCTCTCCCTTCTTACAGTACTTTATCTTTAAATCAGATGTGCCTTTCAAAAAGAGGACATTTTCAAATATAGGACTGTCCTCTGAAAAGTAGGACACATGGCCATGCAATTGTATTTCTATTTAAATTATAGTAATTCTTTCTAAATGTGCAGCTATACATAAATTAGCCCATGTTCATGAATGCAAATTTATGTCCTCTTTTGTCCTCTTTTTTGATGATACCTAAGTGGACAACCTGTTCCTCCATCATGAGAAAACAATCACCAGGTAACTATATGTGATCAGGCCCTAGGAGAAGGCACCTGAACTGCTAATAGATCTTCATGGATACACCTATTTCTGCCTAACGATGAAATCCTATGTGGATAGTTTGCAGTCTCCGAACTGCGAAGTATCCAATGTAGGGGGGTTGCAGTGCAAAAATGATCTTCACCTCCACTCTCCAGCTGCCCTGCATTTTTGCTAGATTGGTGATTTTGCCCATTTAGCAACAGCATTTCAAATGGACAGGGAAGGAGGCTGGGCAGCAATAGGAAAAGTCATATAGTTGCAACCCCACTCCCATCCCCCTGCCTCCCACCAAAATAAGATGGATACATCATGGAACTGGATTTAAGGCCAGTTGCAGGATATAAAAGTTCCAAATAAAACTGAAATGTTGAGCTCTTTGTTTCTGCTTCGGAAAAATATCTAAGGAATGTTGAGAAAATCTATAAAAGTGTTGATATGACCAGCAACATTTCTCAGTGAGGATTACCAATCCCTGGAAAGCACCATCATGTTTACATCAAATGTTGTATCTTTAATTAACATTTGTCTTGATGAGTGAAAGCCTCCAATTTTCACAGGTTGTTTTTGGTCAGGAAGTACTGGAAAGCTCTTAATTAACATTTCAGTCAAGAATATGGCAAGCTGATTTCTTCAAAAATATTTAGATAAGCTCCAAGAAAATACACAAGCTTCGACAAGTTATCATAAGCATTGCTAGGAGGGTGCTTTGCTTGCATCCCTATCTCCAGCACAGACTCTGGAGGTGGGGGAAAGGAGGGTTCAGAAAAAAACTATTCAGTCAGGGTGACCGTATGAAAAGGAGGGCAGGGCTCCTGTATCTTTAACAGTGGTATAGAAAAGGGAATTTCAGCAAGTGCCATTTGTATGCATGCAGCACCTGGTGAAATTCCCTTTTCATCATAACAGTTAAAGCTGCAGGAGCCCTGCTCTCTTTTGTATCTTCTTCTTCTTCTTCTTCTTCTTCTTCTTCTTCTTCTTCTTCTTCTTCTTCTTCTTATTATTATTATTATTATTATTATTATTATCTCTTTCTCGCTCGTGGCGGTTTTTCTAGACGGACATGATGGGCTTTGCCAAGTCATGCTGTCTTTTATTGATTTAGGAATTTCCTGATGATTGAGCATGTTTTAAGTATGACTGCTTTCTGGATGTTGGTGTGGATGCATTCTGGTAGGCCCAGTTTCTGTAGGTTTTCTGTATATTTTTTTGATGTGACGCCGGTGACTGATGTGACTAAGGAAATAATTGTGACCTTTTCCTGTTGCCATAGTTCTTTTACTTCCATGGCCAGTGGTGTATATTTGTTTCTCTTTTCTCCTTCCTTTTCAACAACATTTTTGTTATTTGGTATTACTATGTCAATGAGGTATGTGTGTTTCTCGTTTTTGTCTATGAACGTTAAGTCTGGTCAGTTGCAAGGTGTTGTCTTGTCCGTATGAATTGTTCTGTCCCAGTATATTTTATGATCTGCATTTTCCAAGATTGTTTCAGGTGAATATGTATAGTATGGTGTGGGTTGTTTGATAAGGTTGAATTTGATGGCCAATTATTGGTGAATTATTTTTGCAGGTGTATTGAGTCTGTCCGTATAGTCCATTCCTGCTAGAATTTTACATCCTCCTGTTATATGGTCTATTGTTTCTTGGAATTGATGGCATTTCTTGCATAGGTCTGTTGTTACACTGTTATCTTTTATGATGTAGTTTTGGTAGTTCTTGGTTGCTATAACTTGATCCTGTATAGTTACTAGGAATCCTTCAGTTTCTAGAAATAGCTCACCTTTCCTGAGCCATTCATACGATTGTTCTTTGTTTATTTGTGAGTTCTGTATTATGTTGTAGTACTTCCCGTGGAGGGCTTTTTGTGCCCATTTTCCTTTTTTCTCTGTGAGTGTGAGTGGTCGTGTTTGGTCTTCATTTTGTAGTGCTAGGTTGAGCGGGGTGTAATTTTTATCTGCTTTTACTATGGCTTTATTAATGGGGGTGTTTTTGGTGTGGAAGAATTCTCGGAGTGATTTTATCTGTTTAGCATGAATTCTGTTGTTGTTATTGTTATTATTATTATTATTATTTACGTTTATATACTGCCCATAGCCAAAGCTGTCTGGGTGGTTTACAAAAATTAAAAGACTGAACATTAAAAAGTCGATATACAAAATTTAAAAACATAAAACATAGAAATAACTTATATTTAAAACATTTTAAACTTTAAGCCTGGCCAGAAGTTCAGTTAAAAATCTCAACTTAAGCTGTTAAAATGCCTGGGAGAAAATAAAAGTTTTGATCTGGCGCCGAAAAGATAACAGCGTTGGCGCCAGGCTCCTGCACCTCTTCCTTCTTTCCACCAGTTGCCTTGTCATGCTGGACTTCGATAATGGCCCTCTAAAAGAGAGGTAGCCCTGTGTGACCAAGAAATGCACCAATGAACTGACATATTTTAATATAATTATATATTTTTCTCCTCAACCAACTCTAAGATACACCAGAACCAGGTCTATACCTCATGTCATATTGATACAATCCTTTCACAGTGATGCTATATCCCTGTTGAGCATTTATACCTCATGGCACATTTATTTATTTATTTATTTATTTATTACATTTATAGCCCACCTTTTTTCTTCCAAGGAACCCAAGGTGGCATACATAATCCTCCTCCTCCTCCTCCTCCTCCATTTTATTCTCACAACAACAACCCTGTGAGGTAGGTAGGGCTGAGAGTCTGTGACTGGCCCAAAGTCACCCATGGCCATGTGGGGACTAGAACCCAGATCTACCAACTCTCAGTCCAACACTCTAGCCACTACACCACACTGGCTTTCACCATCTGTTCTTGTTTTTTGGATAACACAGAATAGAAAAGTGGTATGCAGAATGTGTAATGTGCCCCAACAATTATCACTGCACTTTAATAAAATAAGTAGTGCAGATCTAGCTCTAGTCAATAATGTGCATATTGTAGAGTTCATGCTTCACCTGGATGTGTTCCTTAGATTCATCACTCCAGTTAAGCTAACTCAGGTCTGAAACACATGTTTTCCTTTTATTGCGCTATTGCTCCCTGGAATGCTGCAGAACATCTCCAATGCATGTGATGTGTAGTGAGTTCTTCATTGCACACTAGTGCAGACACAGCCTGAGAAATGGTCAAGCTCTTTCTACAACTGCATTACAATTCAGAATACAGGCTTCAGCACCATGATATTGCCTCTTTTCTGAGTGCCTGAACTGCAAATTAACAAAGCACTTATGCTAACCAACAAATATAACCGGCATTCCGTCTCATGCTGATAAAGGAGCGAAAGCTGACCTTAAACCACCCAGGTCAGCCAAGGAGTGAAATAATCAGCATCTTCTGTTAGAATGTAATTGAGCTTGGCCAAACGAAACGCACCTGTGTTCACATAATGGCTCCAAGGGAAAAGGCCTGTAGGATAAGACAGCACCATAACTCATTCAGCCATTGACTCCTACAATCTGTTTCAAGTTAGTTTGTTACATAAATAAGAACCCAGTAGGGAGGCTTGTGTATGTACATCAACCTGCAGCTTGCACACTGAAACACATGTGTACAACATGCTCTTTGTAGCTGCTAGAGAGGTTCAGGTTTGGGTCACCAAACCTGAATTCTGTCTTCAAGTGTTACATATGTCAGATACCTTCAATCAAGGCCTAAGCCTCCCTTCCTGAAGGAGAAGTGTGCCCCTATGGCTACCTTTTTCATTTTTTGCTTCAAAGGTGAAAACACACAGGCCTTATTTTAAATATATTATTCAAGCAGCTGATGAGTGGTTCACCCCGAATATTAAAGAAATGGAAAGCAACTGCACATTTTCAAAATATTTCTTTCATTTTTTAAAAAAAATTAATAATGTATGAGATACATTTCTAGAAGTTTCACATGCTGTGGCAGTGAAGGGTAATAATAAATGTGAAAACTCATATTAGGAGAGCATGTGGTTGCCTAATTTTGCAAATATTTTACCAACACCCTTCATCCAAACAAAACTCCACATTGAGAATTGCTGAAGCTGGAATCAAGAAATAATACTGTATGCATTTATTTATTACATTTCTATATCGCCCAATAACCACAGTTCTCTGGGTGGTTCATAGCCATTAAAACTATAATATACAACACAGTAAAATGTAATATAAAAGTTTAAAGCTACAGTATTAAATAAAAACAAAAATATTTAAGATACAGCAAGGAAGCAAACTTTTGGTCCCTAGACAGCATCTGAGTGGAAATACTTTCTTTCCTTACTCCATTCACTACTGCCAGTGAAGGGGAAGGGGGCTTGAAGCTAGGTGGGTGGAAGGACTCTATGGCCTAGATATTAATATTTGTCAAAGCCAAACATTTAGGGTCATAATGCTTGCCTCATGAAACCCACATTTCCAAGTTAGGAAATACACATTTCCTGGCATGATCAATGTCAAAGCAGCATAACAATGACCAGAGCTAGGGTTAATGGTTCGGGACCAAGAAAACAGACATGTTTTCCCCATATATACTGTATACCAGGAAAGCTTATAGCTGAGATGCCCATTCTGAATCAAGCCAAGCTTCTTCCTACTTGATGCTATATGCTGATCTACTCCACGTTGCAAAGATTTCAGCAGTAGTTTCAAGATTCTTTCTCCTTTTGTTGCCAGAGCTACTTCTTCATACAATTGATCAAAAACAGGAAATACTTTTCTTAGGCAAAAAATCCTATGGAAACTACCCAGGTAACAAACTGTGGTGATTTTGTAGCATTGTACCTTTTTAAGAGAGCTGATAGTAAACTCAGCTGAAGGAAGGCAGCCTATAAAAGGAAACAGGAAGTAGCAGCAGAGAGACTTCTTAGGCCTAATTGTTAGTTTTGTTTAGGGATGTGCACGGACCCCCTGGATCGGATCCGAACCAGGATCCGAACCAGGACTGGCGAATCGGATCGGAGCAGAGACTTTCCAGATCAGATCAGACTCGATCCCAATCCGAAAATCGGAAGTCTGATTTTCGGATCGGATGCCATTTTAGGTGTTTTCGCCATAGGCTTGCATTGGGGGAACAAAAGCTTTCCCCCAATGCAAGCCTATGAGAAAAACATGGGGGCGGGTGAGTGGGGGCCTAACTACCCCCTCCCTGTCCCTCCCCTCACTCGCGCTCTTTACCTGCCAGGGCCGTTCGCTGCTGTCCGTTGTCACCCGCGGGTGGCAGCGGATAGCAGCAGATGGCCCCGGCAGGCAAGCCCCCTCCCCCACACTTGCACTCCTTACCTGCCGGGGCTGTCTGCTGCTGTCCGCTGCCGTCCGCTGGCCCCTTCTACTGAAAAGCAGGCTTCGTGGCCTGCCTCTCAGTAGCGTGCTGGGTGACATCACCTGGCGCACTACTGAGAGGCAGGCCGCAAAGCCTGTTTCTCAGTAGAAGGTACCAGCGGACAGCAGCGGACGGCCCCGGCAGGTAAGGAGCATGAGTGGGGGGAGGAGGTCCGATCCTCCCATCTTTTCCAATCTGGATAGGGTCCTTTCAGATCGGATCGGATGAGATTGGATGATCCAGATACGGGGATCGTAATCAGATAATTTTATCCGATTTCGGCCGGATCGGGTCCGGATTGTGGATCGGACCCAATCCGGTGCACACCCCTAGTTCTGTTGTCCTTGTTACCTATAATGTTAAAAGAATTGGTTTTGTATTTTACGCTGCCCAAGATACAGTGAACAGCATGGGATTTAGATCTGAGTAGGTATGCAAAGGATTGTGGCATTAGTTCAGTAACATCAATCTGTTCAAACTCCTCCTGATTTCTATTCTGTTTCTCAGTGTCAAACACCTTAGATAATACATCCTTCTTATTTGAGCATATTCACATTCTAGTCAATAGATACAGTCCTAAATATCTACAAATCCAGTCTCTAATTTTCTCCAGATTTTTGGAGCAGTGCAGCTTCTAATCTAGGTGTAGAAGCATTAGATGTTACTTTAATTGGTTGTTCAGTGACATAATAATTAAAGACAAGTGCAGTCCTGATTTTGAGATTCAGTTAATGCTAAACATTCTAGTTTCAGAAACATGTTTACACAACAAAGACTGTAAGGGTGCTGTTTTTGGAATTCATTTTCCTACAGAGTTAACCATTCTCCAAAATTTCTGCAACCTTTTCTAGTCATTTAATGGGCAATATCCAATGGAGCTACTGCAGGCTGACTGGTTGTGTTGCACTGCCCCGTTCCTCTAACAACCACTAGCTCCCTGCTGCTTTAGCGGTGGATCCTGCTAGTGGCACACAGGCCCATAGGATACTATCATCAATGGCTTGCATTCTTTTGGGTGGGGGTGGAATCAATTTCCAAACCTGCTGGCTGGGGAATGCTGGGAGTTGCTACTGTCACTGTTAATGGTGAAGTCCACCTCAAAGAAACCGTTGGAGAATTTCTCCTTCCTTTGAGAAATTTGGTGAGATCATTCCCCCAACCTTTCTGCCCATATGTAGGGTGGAGAATATTGAGAGGCTACTTGCAAACTGCTCTAATTCTACTCCTAATTGCAGTAGCTGAGAGGTGACCTATACACTTTGACCTTAAAATGAAAGCTGTGTACCTCCTATTCCCCATTCCCAGTGTTTACTTTTCAAAATTCAATTTTAATGCAAGGGTGTCAATCTCATTTCATGTTACTTCTTGGTTTGCATGGATCTATGGCAGTTTTCATTTCTACTCTTGCTTTTCATATTGTCTGTATCTGATAAGCCCTTACCCTTGGGAGTTGAAATTGGAATGGGAACAGGATCCAGGAGGTTTTTCCTGGGTTTCGCCCCAACTAAAATAATGCACTACTATATTGTGCCACTAATTATGGCCCAATTGGATATATGCATTTCATTTTAAGAGTAATATATAAGCCTCATAAGTAATAACAACAGCCCAAAGGGCTATAGTAGGAAACTAAAAAGGTACAAAAGGTATTTAGGTCCTTAACTGATTTGTAATATGTAGTGAGTCTCTTGGGAGTTGCCAAATTCCAATATGATACTATGGCTGCAGGCCCATACACACTTTCTTTGGAGTAACCCCCTTTCAACTCAGTATGACCTTGGACTTCCGATCTCCACAAGGGTTCACATATAGCTTCCCCATCACTGTTATTCCATTCTGTTCAATAGCTGGAGCACTGAGTTTAGCAAAGTAATACTTGCTGTTATTGGGATAAGTGAGTTGAGTGTGGATACAAAAGACCTCCCACACCCCACCAGTACTTAGCATGTACATTGTTCCTAGAGAAATGAAGTTTATCTGTCTCTCTATCTTCCTCATGCCTCCACCCCTGCTTCAAACATGCACAATCAATGTCTTCAACAGTGATACATAATAGTAGAAATTGAGAACTGAACACTTGCTGTATTTTTTTTTTAAAAAAATCATGGGACATGATGGAACCAAAAATAAGCGCATTGAAATTACATTGATTCAAATTGGAGAATTAAGCAGGTGCTTAACTAAAGTAAGAACAACCTATTCTGGATTGGGTCAAGAGCCCATATAACTGAGCACTCTTTTTCCAGCAGGAGACAAATTATTTATTTATTTCATTTCTATACTGGCCCCGTTCAGAAGAAACCTTAATCCATGGCTTTAACCATGATGATTAAGCCAGGAAGCTGGACTGTGTTCAGAAGACACCTTAAACAATGGCTTATCCATGGTGAATAAGGCTTTTTGCCTTATTCACCATGGTTAAAGCTGTGGTTTAAGGTATTTTTGGACTCACTAAGATTAGGTATGCTAACTCCCCTGGAAAGAGTTTGAGCCACTGCCTTTTCCAAGAATAAATTTTGAACTCTTGTTTTCGACTCTTGTTCTTATTGGATGTCCCTCCAACCAAAACATTCCAATGTACTACATAAAAGCTAGAGCAGAACATGACGTCACTGTTTGTCCAAGACCCAAGGCCAAGAGGATACGGCATTAATTCATTCACATCACAGGACTGAATTGATGTGGTTAGCATGCCGTTAAAAGATATATTCAGTGTTTTCCAAGTTATGCTGCACACAGAGGGACAGGAAAGTATCATTCCATTTTCTTTAAATGGGAGAATCTAAAACAATGCTAAAGGTTAAGTTAGCCTAAAATCCATTCAGAAGCTTTATCAAATAAACAACTTATGAGCCATGATGGTTAATAGCCTGCCAACGGCCAAAGAACAAGGGACCAGTTGCAAGCCACAGTTCTGCACAGTTTTCCTGTGTGGGACATCCCCACTAATTGCAGCGGTTTTCCAAAAGAAGCACCATTACCACAGCCAGGCCAATCTTGACTTATTCTCAGCATCTAAATACATTAGACTTGTCATGATCCCATTTTCCACGACAATGATCACCTGCAATCATTCCTCCCTAAACTAAAATCCAGATTTATGGCAACCCCAGAGTATTGGTAGCTTAAGACCTTCAGAAACAAGGTTGCAGCTGTGGCTGTAAAAGAGTCCAAGCTTCTATCGGCAAGATGGTCCTGAATGCCCGGCAGGGCTTTCTCACAGTTTATGTATGAATTAATCTGTTTTCACGGGGTTGTATCCAGTGATATATTATTTTATTTGTTTATTAGATTTCCATAGTCCCCAACTGGCAAATGCTTTGAGGAGGTTTACATTCATAAACCAAACAACAACAACCTACCCATAAATAAATAAAAAAACAAATAAATAAATAAATAAATAAAGCAATACAAGGATCAAACTAATAATTTAACATTATTAATAGCAAAAAAATAATAATAGAAATGGTGAGGAGCCAGCAGTAAAATTAATAAAGCAACAGATTAAATGCAGAAAGTGTTTCTGCTTGTGCAAGTTGGGGCTCCTGATTTTTGCTGGTTTAACTCCCCCCTTTAACTCATTTCTCACATGTAGGCTTCAGGATTAGAGATGAATCCACGGGAATCATCAGATGAGTGTTTTATTGCACACTTGTTACTGCCCACTCACATTTTTTCATGCATCCTTTAGACGATGCCATCCGCCTCCCACTCCTTCCGCTCTTTTTTCCGTCACGAAAAAGACCCAGGAAATCTGACTTATTTTTAAAGAAATGAAACTTCCAGCCATTTCCTACTATGTGCAGGAAAAGCAGCACAATAAAAACACCCGCTGAATGGGCCACGTGGTCGTTGCTGCTTCCTCTTTCTCTCCCCGTGTAAAGAGATTGTCACTATTGTGGGACAGCAGCAGGAGGCCATAGTGACAGTAGGGAAACATAAAAATCCCTCTGTCTGATGATGCTCCAGATATGTAAGTATTGGTCAGAGAGGGGTAGAACTGGTGGACTTGGGAAGAGTGAAGCATCCTCTCCTGCCCATCAATTTTCTGTTACAAACAACTTCCCCTCCAATCCTATATTTACGTTTGGGAACATACATTTGTTGAAGCAATGTGTAGTTTTACCATGAAGCACAGAAATAAAGGTCCTCCTGAAAAGACATTTCTTCTTCTTGCACTATAAGAATTCATCTGCTAATTTCATTTTATATGAAGAAGAAGAAGAAGAAGAAGAAGAAGAAGAAGAAGAAGAAGAAGAAGAAGAAGAAGAAGAAGGCGGCAAGACCTAGGGTTGCAAAATTAATTCACTGTAACATTCTCACCTTCAATTCAATCTGGAGTTCCTGAATCATTGATCCAGTTCATATGTGCCTCAGCCTAAAGGCTGTACACAAAGTGGAGAACAACCCCAAGCTTGTGTCTCCCCCCTCACACACACAAAGAAGAAGTTGTACCAAGGAACTCAGACCTACGATTTTGTGTACATGCTGTGGAGGGACTTCAAAGGTGATGGCACAAGAACCATCCATTTGGTACCCAAGGGGCTAGTGCAAACCCTCTCCTTACACTAGAACAAGTCCAAGTGTCCCATTTGCTGGAGGAATGTATGTTCTCTAGCATTTCCATCTACTGTGCAATGAAACAGGAATTTCCTTGTAATGGGAACGCTTGCTGGAGTGAGGACCTAGCTGTGAGGTCCTCGTCAGAGAACATCTTCTTGAAATTCCCGATATTGTTGAGTCAATCCCACATAGGTTTTGTGACTTGCTGGGATGCAGAAGTTGTATGGCGAGGCTCTGCTGAATCTGGAAATACAGAATTTCCCCAAACCCTACATTTTCATGCTCATTTGTACAACCCCCATTGCTTTCCCTGGAAGAGTCCTAAAGCAAGGAGTACTCGCCAAGAGACAATACAGTGAAATGTGTGTGTGTGTGTGTGTGTGTGTATATATATATATATATATATATATATTCTGTTTTTTGGAGCCTCTGGTTATAATAAAGTTGGTCTGTCTAAAAAGAAATGGGGGAAAAAATCCTCCACTATCAAAGGGTTTCCACTTAACCTCAAATATAAATTATTCAGTCCTGGGGAGATCGTTCAGTTCAGAGCAATTTTGTGCTTTCATTACATTGTGTCTTTTGCACTGGAAAGAAATTGCCAAAATCCAGGAAGGCCATCCAAAAAAATACGATAATTTAGAGTAATTCCAGCTTCTCTCTCCACTTCCCCTTTTGGTCCTTGTATTGCGTCCAATCTGTCCTCCGATACCTTACACCCAACTACGGATTTAGTGTTTCCAATACAAATACTTTAAGGTGTGTTTAAAATGCTTTTCGTGCAAGGACAGGGGGTTTCATTGAAACTCGCTGTCAGGACAAATACGGCCTTTTCAACCTACTTCTAATAACTTCTAAAAATGTACTTTCTTGCAGTTACAAAAGTGATAGTTTCCATATGCTTGAAAGAAACATATGTTGCCATTTAAAATGCATTTACAGAAACTTAAGATGATCTAAAAATTAGACTGATAAAGCCTGATCAAGTTGGTTAATGTCTCAGTCTGGGTTCTCCATCGAGTTGCTGATGGGCTAGGACTGCATCCCAGTGGCACCCATGACTAATCCCATTACCACACACACACACCAAATGCATTCATTCAGCATGGGGAAAAGATTAGTACAATCATATGCAAAGAGATTTCAAGATCACAGAAATTGGCACTGCCATACAGGACCAGACAAACGTTTCATTCAGCACAGCATCCTGTTTGCAACAAAGTTCTAGAGTTTGGTGACCACCAAAGGGAGGGGGAAGGAATTTTGCATCATGTGCATTGTCTGTTAGGGAGGTAACTGAAGTAAGGGCATAATCTAGGGTTCAACCCCAAATACTGTTATTCATGATCATTTTCAGCATCATTGAAAGTGCTCCCCCTTTGGTGGCCTTTGGTGAATAAAGTGTTTGTGTATTCAATAAGCCCAGCCCTTGTCATGACCCCCAACCCCGCAACCTTACAGTGCATGATGGAGGACTCTGATGAGGCCCAAGTTACTCCCTCAGCGGGATAGTTATCAGTTCCTTATTTGGGGCTCCCTTAGCTCAAGGACACAGCCCTGCCACCATCCTTAGACTTATGAGTCCTTGGCAGCCTCCCCAGCCTTGCAGAAGACTAAGATTGCAAAAAATAGACAAGGGCCCTTCGACAATACACTTAGAAGCTCCAGAAAGGTGGAGTGAATCACAATACAGGATTTGTCTGCCTACATAGGGCTTCAGATGAGTTTAGCTCCATGTTGAAACAACATCTTCCTGTAGCTACTTTAGTAGTAGAGTGGTTCAGTCAGCAGGATTTGCTTGGAGCTGTCCAATGTACTGTTTTACCTTCTGTGCAAGAGAGTTTTTCACTTGACTTTGCTTATCTTGGTCAGACTTTACCTACTTGGTGTAAGTTCCCTATCAATGGGTCTTTCTGTTCAATGTCTACCCACAGGGGAATGTTGGAGTGTTTTAAGGCACTGGCTGAATTCGGACGACACAATAAGCAACTGGGGGGGGGGGGCAATCGTCAGTTGTATTCACTATCGTGTCGTCCAAATGCTGCCATAGTCAGCTCAGCACTGATCCTAATCTACACCACAGTTGATTATTTATTACCATGTTGTGTGGGGAGTACTCCCTAGATGAACAACTGTAAAGTTGATTATTACTCCACCACTGACTACCGTGTTGTCCGAATTCAGCCACAGTCTCAGTTGATATGGGGTGCTGATGATGCCTGACAGGTGTTGCCAGTTCCCTTGTGAACTGAATACTTACCCAGAATTCTCTGCAACATCATCCCTCACAATCTGATACAGACGCAAGGCAGAACATGTTCTGAAGTAAAATTCAGAGGCCCTCAACAAGCTCAAGTTTTGCTGATTCCCTCATCCCCACTCAAAATTTCTTGATTTGTTAGAACATTGTACAGCTTATTACTGAACTGATCCAATGTGAGCTGTGGGGAGTTGGGCAGCAGAACATGAATTGGTTCTTGTGAGATGAAGGAGAAACGGTTGTTGGCATCACTTCATGGCCATCTTCCTGAGCTAACCTGAAAGATAACTAGCTGTATTACGGTTTTAGTTGCGTTCCTGAACTGAAGTCACCACTCTGACTTGAGGAGCATAAAGCCATTTCCCCCACCACCCTGTCTAATAGAATTTACTCTGTAAATGTCTGAGCAATGTCTATCCACCCCCTCCCTGGGCAGCATCAAATGGATGCTGAGGAGCAAGCCACCTGTGCCAGACCAGTTATATTCTACCAATTGCAACACTTGGGTTGAAAACTGTCTCAGGGTCTGTAGGACATTTGCAAACATCTGCAATCCAGAAAAGAATCTGTACATGGAACTCACAGACCCGGATTTTCATCTGTGCACTTATACTTTGGGCAAAGCTTCCTTGGACTTATGGTGGATACCCTCGCTTCTATTTGAGGAAGTGGCCAGTTTTCACATTATTGCACCTAGATTTATTGGGGGGGGTTATATCTCAGATGTGTGAGTGGGAAGCTTTTAATCAAACAGTGAGATTTACATATTGAGCTTCCAGTTGTCCTGGGTAGGGGCTTGAGATAGTAATATGAACAGAGAAGACCCTCTATGCCCACCTTCCTCAGCCAGGTGCCCTCCATATATTTTGGACTTCAACTCCCATCAGCCACAGTTATCATGGCCAATGGTCAGTAATGCTGGGAGTTGTCACTCAAAACATCTGGAGGGCATCAGGTTGGAGAAGGCCATTCTAGAAACTGCTGCTCTCTGTTTAGGAAGGTATACTGAGGGTTGCTTTGAAATTGTCATCAGTGTGAAGAACAGGAACCACAGGGACCTAATGCTTTCTATCTTCCCACATATCTGTCTTGTCCCCCACCCACCTTTTATAAGTCCTTCCTCCCAAAGAAGATAGATGGCTATTCTTGGAAGCTCATGTATCTCCCGGGGGGAAAGCAAAAGTGCAGAAATCTTTTTCTTCTTCTTCTCGTTGAGATGGAGTAAGAAGCACAAGGCATTACCCATTACCCCAGTATCAGTCTTCTTCTTCTTCTTAGCAGTAACATGAATCAGTGTCTCAGTTAAAAAAAAAAAAAAGAAAAAAGTAATGACAGCAAACCTTTTTAACGTGATTCTGTTTCTTTGTCTGTAGAACTTGGCTCTGGATTTCACATACTTCTGTGTTTACAGAGGGTTAGAAGCCAGCTCATTCAGCCAACATAAAAGGAGGATTTGCTAGCAAACATATTTCGGCTTGGGTGAACATTTCGGGACATGAGGGTCTAGGGAAGGGTTAGTTCAGGTCAAGGGCAGACCCATTGGTGTTCAAAACCCTTTGACCTGTTCCTTTCGTGAAAAAGACTGCCAGCAACAAACAATCTCCTCGTTCAACATTAGCTAAATAAAGGGAGGCACATAGATCAATTTATGGCTATCCCATTGACATGGAATACATTTTCTTAAGGCAGGGCTTGGAACTCTTTTCTGTTGAGGGCCACTTTTCCTTGGGAGCCAGCCCTAGGCCAAGGCCAAACATGCATGGAACCACCATTTCCCCTCATGTCTCTCAAACACATTCTCTGACATACCATCCTTCCTTTTCCTCCTCACCCAGTGGAATGCTGAGGAAGGGCAGATCACACCTGTCAGAGGTTTTAACTAATCACTCACAGAGGACCTTTGAACATCAGGCCTATGGCTTAAAGGGAAGCTTCAACTAAACTCTGATCATTTTTAAAACTATCAATAGCATCTGTAGTTTAAAATGCATCAGAAGAACAAAAGTTTAACTAGTGGGTTTTTTTAAGGTATCCTGTGTCTATACAGTACAAGACTGTTAACCAAAACCCTCATAAAAAGCCAGTGGAGGATGCTGGTTCTGATTTCAGTGGGACTGTGGACCCATTCTGGGTTTCAGACAGAACTCTAAAGGAGCTATTCAAGGTGCTGAACCCATTTTGGGGATGAGATTTTATTTTGAGGATAATGCGTGTAGATAGATGAGGGCAGCCTTCCCCCAGCCTGCTGCCCACCAGAGCTTTTGAATGGCAATTCCAAACAGCCCCAGCCAGCATGACCAATGATCTGGAAAGCTGGGAATTGTAGTCTGTAGTATCTGGAGGGCACAAGGTTGAGGAAGGCTGGAGAATGAGGCCAATGGGGCTGGCAAATGCTGTGCTTGTTTACACAGAAGCATGTTGCACTGAGTGCCATGTGTGGCTGCTACTCAAAAGAAGTAGGCCTAGTCCCTACTAAAGTTGTAAACCTATATTTGAGCTCTACCAATTTAGTCTGCACGTGCAAACTCACGTGATTGAAAATTCCTCCATACAAAAAACAACAAAAACATATCTTCAAAAAGAACCCTTCCCCATGACATCATCTTTTCTAAATGGAGGGCATTTTTTTTAAAAAAAAAAAAATAGAAGAGCTTCCAATCACATGTGCCTCTAGCTGCAGTTTGAATTGGTACAGGCCAAAGTCAGCCCTTACCACCTCAGTGAGAACCTAGGCTATTCAGGGATGTAGGTAGGCATTTCCCTCCCTATCAATTTATATTCTAGCAGTGTAAGTCTCAAGACCAAAATATCACTTTTGGAATGATCATTCATAGGATTCTAGCTTGGATTTCTGTAAACCATCAGTCCATTTAAAAAATAATAATGAGTAAAAGGTCACTTAACCACTCTTAATCCCTTTATTCATTTTAAATGACATTAATTTTAAACAAGGAATCCATTTCTATAAGAAAAGGCCATAAAACAATGGTTTAAAACTTGACACAGTAGGGTTGGGAATACCTATCTTCCATTTCTGCATGCTGACTCCGCCATCTACTCCGGGTCTCAGTTTCAAAGGCCCCTCTCATGTCCTTTCATGTATGGCATTTGCAATTTATGTCTATGTTATGTCAAAGGGGTAAATATGCATTGGAAACTTGTGTAAACATCAGTGCATGTAGACAGACAGAAAATTGACAATAAAATGGTGTATAAAGATTGTTTGCTCAAAGATGCCAAAATGGGCCTTTTGGAATTGATCCAGGCTGTCAAACTCATCTTTGTGTTAGAATGGAAAGAAAGAAAGTGGCAATTTAAACATCAAAGAACCCTGTAAATTAATGCACTGAACAGGCTTTCCAAATAGCTATTGGGCCATGGTCCACCCATCTATTCATCTGCTGGAAAGCTCAAGTGCACAATGGTCCTCTTACATTGAAAGACAGAGGTCTTACTGTTGGTATCCCTGACTTACTAGAACTCGTTTTAGGAGCTAGAGAGATGCTGTTTATTTATTCCTACAAATTAGTAAATCCAGTTGCAGGAGACAGGACATCACTGGTAAGAGTCCACCATTCTCATCAACTTTCTTAAACCTCTCAGCTCCCTCACAAACCCACCCACCTACCCACCCCACCCCAACATGGTCTTTATTGAACACCTGCTCAAAAGGTTTTGGGAGCCTCCACACTGGGGTGTCCCTTTGCAAATGGATCCCCAAAAGAGCTCCATCTGCAACTTTGCCCCCAACCACAACTTTGCTCTGGCCAGACTTTTGATCATAGCAACCTGTGCACAGGAGTCTGAGCTTCGGTGGCTCTGATAGGGGATACTTTCCCTGATGTATGAAGCTGTCATGGCATGGCATCACCCTAAGATGGCAGTGGGAAGGATGGCTCCACTGCACCTGAGGGAATGTGGATCACAGTAGACATGCTCAAGTGCTCTCTGGTGTGCTTCGAGATGCACATCCTCTGCATGATGTCCTCTGCAGTCATGCTCAACAGTCAAAACCTTCACATTGCTTGGTTACCAAGCAAAGGTCTGGATCAGTGTCTGGATTGTAAACCTTTGAGATCCCCTATAAGTTGGTTTGAGCTTTGTATCTGGGGCTAGATTTTAATTGTAACTGTTAGAAGAAGAAGAAGAAGAAGAAGAAGAAGAAGCAGAAGAAGAAGAAGAAGAAGAATTTTATTTGTTACGGTCAACCATACCAGCAAATTTAATACAACATAATATAAAACCATATTTACATAGTCTACAACACCTTAAAATTTTATAAAAACAAGTTATTGCTTAGGAAAATTGTAGCTCAGATATTATATCTATCCTGCATGTATACAGTGACAATTGATTGCATCTATTGAGCAAAACTAGCTGTGCATCTTTTATGCAGTTTATCTATCACCTCCCTGCGACGGGAGATGGCTGCTACACAGAATCTAGCCACTTTTAGTGTAGCTGCTTCATCCAAATCTGACAATAAAAAATCTGAATAAAATTTGACCGGCCTACCTGGGAATTTATCTATAAGTGGGGCAATAAGAAAGGATCTAAGGTCTTTGTATATAGGACAGTGTAGCAGAACATGACTTACTGTTTCAATTGCCCCCTTCCCACATAGGCACAATCAATCTCTGTACGGGATTTCTTGGTATCTGCCCTCCAACAGAGCAGATGGCAAAACACTGAACTTGGCCAAAGTGTAAGCTCTTCTAAATTTTGGAGAGGTCAAGGCCACTAAATATCTAGCAGGTATAAGTGGTCTACTGTTTTCTCTAATACCCGGATATAATGTTATTTGGCTTAAATGATTTTGGAAATCAACATCTCGAATTCGCTGAGCTATATAAACTTTTGCCTTTTCATAACCTAAACTCTGAACAGCAATCATCGAAAAGCCCAGGGTTTGGAGCTTCCTATTTAATAGTTTTTTCCACCTTGAATGGAAAGTATCCAACAATGTTAGAGGCGCCAGTCCTACAGGCATGCACAGCATTTTTAACCACAAGTGTATCTTGTGTATCCGTATACGTACGTCTATTGTAATCGAGCCTGTCTCTAACCTTAAAACTGCATTTGGAACGCAACTAGGAACCCCAAGTATCATTCTTAACAATTTAATTTGCACAACTTCCAATGGTACAGATTTTTCATACAGGCAAACTTCCGACCCATACAACATTTGAGCTACAACTTTTGCCACAAAGACTTGAAGCACCGCAGGAATGTACTGTCCACCTTTGTTATAATAAAAAGAAATAAGAGCCTTGGCACTCCTCTGCACGCTTGTGATCACACTTTTTATGTGAGCAGTCCAAGTACCTAATAAGTGAAAAATTATTCCTAGGTATCTATACAAGGATACCTGCTCTATTAAATGATCTATTATTTGCCAATTATATTTTGTAACTGTAACTGTTATAACTGTGATAATTTCAATAGCAGCTTTCAATTGGGACCAATTACAGTTATGGTGCTTTATTAATTTATATGAAGTTGCCTTATACTACATCAGATGATTGATCATCTAATCCATCTAATACTTTGGCAGAGGGTCTCAGGAAGAGAGTGGGAACAAATTTTGGCAACACTCACAGGTACTCCTGAGGCTTCCTTTTGGCAGAGGCTGCCACATTTGTTTTCCCAGAATGCCCTGGAATTATGTTCTGTCCTAATGTAGTGTTGTTCCAAGCAGCTTACGGCGGGATGGTGGTTGATGGAACTGCAGCCTCACTGGTGTCTTTCTGGGGGCATTATTGAGAATAAATATGAGCTAGAAATGTCAGTCAGTTTCATACCCCACTGGTTTCACAATTCACCCTTCTTGATACCCCAAAAAATAGGTAGAATTCCTCCATTACAGCCTTTGAACAAAGCTTGCTCAGCCCTAGGAAGTGTTCTGTCCCCAAGACAAGAATGGGATAATTAGGACAAGGATTCTAATTCTTATTATGTAGACATGGGAATGACCCCCAGACTCTTCATCTCCCCTGGTGCATTCACTTAAGTTTGAACTGAAGCTTATTGTGAAATAATTTTGAAAAAAAGAATTGGGATTCTTTATGCTGATGATTTGTTATTGTTTATTTCTAAGCTCCAGGCATCTATTCCTGCTGTGGTGAATTTGATTAATGCTTTCGGCAATTTGCCAGGTTACTCAATTAACTGATCAAAGTCTGAATTGATGCCGATTGGAGATGTCCTAGTGTGTTGGCTAATGGTCAGCTTTGATGATGTCCTGATTTTATTACTTATCTGGGAATGCTTATTCCCAGAGATATATGTCAATTGATCAAAATAAATTTAAACAAGCTGATCAGTGATATTGCACAAGATATAGATAGATGGGCCCTATTAAAGTTGAGTTTGTGGGGCAAAGTCAACACACTTAAGATGAACGTTATACCTCAAATTCTTTGTTAGGCATGGGATTCTTTTACTTATACCTGGCAAATATTTCCAACAACTTAATGCTTTGTTTTGTAAATTCTTCTGGGTTTCTTCCCCACCTCGAATATCTCTGAAATCGATGCAGCTTCCAATTAAAGAAGGTGGGTTTGGTTTTCCAGACCTTGCTTTGTATCATCGGTCTTATCTATTGGCTTGTACTAAGTTTTGGTCTTTTCCTGCTTGCTCAGATAGGCCACCGTGGTCAGTTTTGGAAGCCTTATGGCTAAAACCTTTTCCCAAATGGATGGCACTTGGTTCTCAATATATTAGAATAAGTAACCCTCCTCTTACAATCTTGGCTGCTAGAGAGGTATGGCATATAGTAGCATGTCAAGTCACAGTTTGATCCATTCTCTCATGCAAAATTGACTTTATGGAGAAATCCAGATCGAAGAATTGGAAAGAAAGCATTTTTGTGGAGAACATGGATGGATAAGATGACTTTTACTTTGGATCAATTAATAGGTACAGACAACAAGTTTCTGTCATTTTCTGGTTTGTGTGTTAAATATAATTTACCTACTACAGCTGAATACTTGGAATTGAAACATATGCTGGAATCTAGGTTTGGTCAGTTGCTTTTTACAGCCTCAGAGCCTCCAGCACTGTTTGAATCACTTATAGCAGCTGAACAGACATGTTGATCCATGACCCATATATATATAGCATTTAGTAGCAGTAAATAAATATGACACCATAGTTTCAGAAAGGATTGGAATAGAGAATTGGAGTGCCCTATCTTGCCTAATCAATAGACTGTTGCCTTAGCACCTGTATCTGAAGCTTCGATGGATCTCAGGTTATTCAGAAAAAAAAATGTTTCGGGTTTATTGGACTCCACAATGCCTTTTTAATAAGGGTTTGTCTAACTTGCAGAATTGTGGGAGATGTAATGCACCTAATGCTTCCCTTATTCATATGTTTTGGCAATGCCCAGTAGTCACCTCCTTTTGAGAGGAGGTTATAATAAGGATAAACTTCATTCTAAAACAACCTATAATATGGAATGACGTGCATGTCTTCCTAAATTCCCTACCAGCATTTTGGAAAATAACACATGGTCAACACAAATGGATCTTCAGAGCCAATATGACAGCCAAAAGGTTTATATTATCCCGTTGGAAGGATAAATGCCCACCTCCAATAATGCAATGGACTGAGGACTTAATAACGCCATCAACATTTGAACGGGTGTTATATAGGCGCAACTTGCAAGTGGATAAATATATGGATATTTGGTCTGCTTTTCTTGAAACCTATGTATAAATCTCTCCCCCCCCTTTTTTTTTAAAGAATGTTACACTCAATGGAAAAATTGATACTATTCTTGTGTATGTAATGCTTTTTTTCATGACTCGATTTTGTTCTATTTTGTTATTATTCACAATAAAAAGGGGGAAATGAAAACAAAATGAAAAAAGAATGGGGGGGGGAGGTTGATAGAGCCAATCAAAGAGAGGACACTACAGTGAGTAAGCATTTGTTGAATTTCATTCAGAATGTCTGGGGTGGGAGGGAAACCAGGAACCTTGTGATGTGGATATAAAACATTGATTATATCTATGTAATTTCTAACACTTTGGCGCTTGGAAGTTCTTCACACTCAAAATTGCTTTATTGCTTAATTTATGCTGCTATTAATTGTGTGAGGTCTGACGGAGAGCCAAATGTGGTGTGGACCCAGTCACTGCAATGACGGGCATTTCAACAGCATTTGGGCTCCAGCAAAGATTACTCCTCAACATGGATCCATGTGAAGATTATTGGCCAAAGTATATATTTTTGTAGGACTGATACTGGAAAAATAAGGAAGCAACTTTCAAAAAATATCTTCATTTCTGCATATGTTTGGCAACTACTCCTTGATACCTTCTCTACCCCCTAAGACTTATCACAGAAAGCATCAAGGAAAATAGCATGGAAACAGTTCAAACATATTTCAACCCTCTAATGTGTAGATGTTGGAAGAAAAGTGTATGAATAACATTCAGGTTATGCTCACTAAGCACCTTCTTGATGAATGTTTGCTTTAAGGTAGAAAGTTCTATTTGAACCTAAAAAGGCAACACTCTTTTGCAGTGGACATAAACAGAGGAATCCATTGGACACATTGCCATCTTGCGAGGAGTCTAACCTCATTCACTTGTTCCATTAGCAATGTAGCCTCTGCCAAAACCAAATGGAAGAATGGGTGGTGGGGACTCAAATGTGGTGACAATAAACCCATTTTCCATGATTAGATGGGAAATAACTGCACCAGCAGGCTGCTATAATAAAACCCACAGTAAACGTCTTGCTCCATTATCGTTCAAATATAAACGTGGACGGATGAAAACGGTGGAGTGGGGAGAATGGTCTCATTGATTTTTATTCCATTTGGCTGCTTGGATTAGAGAAGTCATAGTCAAGAGTCAAAACAAACATTTCCATTTGCATAACCTCTTTTCAAAAACTGATAACCATCATGGATGATGGTGAGCTGACACATTCGGAATTGTCAACCGCATTCATCTTTCCAGTATGGTATTGCCAGGAGCAGAATTGCTGCAAGTATAACTGTTGGCTCAGTATCAGACTGTAGGGGAAAGGCTTTGATGATGTGTTTTGGATCCTGTGTGCCACTTCCAGTAAAATCAAAGAGAGAGGGGGTGGCAGGGAAGTCACAAGCCACCTTGGCAGGGATACAACAGACTCAAAGGCCTATAGCCTCCCCCCCCAGGTCCCCACAATTACATCATCAGTGAGTGGCACACCAAAACTTACAAGTCCCTGAACTTTGGGAACCGAATCAGAAATTAATCTTGTATGAATTGGATGATGACTGAGTAATGAATTGTTCCCTAAGATTAACTACTTTCCCCTATTAGTTAGTCCCTAACTATTAGAGAGATAGCCCATTGTGCAATGCGAACATGAATTTAAAAAAAGCAGGGAGAGGGATTTTTTAAAAGTGCAACAGATTGAAGGGAATTTTTTTACTGTGTTTCCTGTGAACTTCTTTGCGATGCACTGCCTAAAAGGAAAAGACAACCACAATTAGTGATTTCCCACACATCTTGTCCTATGTCAAAGATGCACTGAAAGGCTGGTATAATGGTTACATGTTTCTATCTGAGAAAGGTATATAGCTAGCCACCATCCTCTCTTCCTGCACTATGAGGACAGCTGTGTTGTATATACATGACAGGTAGTATGGGCCCCCTCATCTTTCAAAAATGTCTGTGAAGGTGTTATACTGGAGCTGCCACCACCGGAGCATCCTTCGCATCCTGCTACCTTGCCCCGGTCCTCAAAGTAAGCTTTTCCCCTGGGGTACCAGGACAGATTGGTGGGGAGAAATTGGGCCCGCTAGAACAACCCAGTTGAACATCAAACCCACCTTCAAGGGGTTTCAATGTTCAACTGGACTGCTTGGAGGTTGTGATTCACATTTGGGCCAAGCAGGATCCTTCTCACCTATCTCAATATACACCTCCTCCTGTTCAACATTGTGACTACTATTTTTTTTTTTTGTAAATACCACATTGCAGTAGGAAAGGAGTTGTTACAGCACACTTAGTGCATTTAAGTTGGCTGCTCTAAATTATATTCCACATCTTTGCTGAGGTGGGTTTCACCTGAGTACCAGATGGTAAGGACAAACAATGGGATAAATCATCACCTTAATATCCTGTTTGTGGACTTCCAGAGGCATTTGGCCACTATTGAAAGCAGAATG
Source organism: Anniella stebbinsi (assembly GCA_029215795.1). NCBI lineage: Eukaryota > Metazoa > Chordata > Lepidosauria > Squamata > Anniellidae > Anniella > Anniella stebbinsi. The sequence goes on along the minus strand of JARDYH010000003.1, from coordinate 94,495,666 downwards.
CTGGGTTGGATGGACCTTTGGTCCAATTCAGTGAGGCAATTTTTATGTTCTTAATATTCAGTTGATTCCTCATCTGGTACATATCTGTGAAGATATACAGTGCTTTTAATGGCTTTAGATGAGCTCTTCTTGGCTAGGCAAAAAGATATCAAAGTGATGCCTGCCAGAACACAAGCTGTTCAGCCTAGCACCTCTAGATCTGATCTCACCCATGATTCTTGTCTTCGTACTCTCAGCTTTATATTGATTAGCTTTTAATTCTTTCTTCATGCAAAGAGAGCGTGTGGGTTTTCCCCCCCCATTAGCTCAATCCCAACACAGTTCAAGTTGTGCTCCGATTGGATCCAAATCCTTTTCTGGCACTTTATTTTAGCTACTTGCACCAATCCAAGAAACGTGTGTGAACTAATTTGCTAGGTACAGTTCTCTCACGAACTGAAGGGTTCCTTCAATCTGGAAAAGAGTAGTTGAAGGTATGAGCAATTCTCTGTTCCTTAATCATTGGGCTCTTTATCTTTTTGACCACAATCAATTAAATATGGGTTTATTGCAATATGACTTCTTAACATTGTTGTATCATTTGTTTTATATGAAGATCTATTTCAACAGAGCACGTTAACCCTAGAATTATTTTTATTCTGTTGTTAGTAGTGTTTCAGTGGTTCACTTATTTCAAAGTTTCATTTTAGAAATGCATAGAATTAGGCAGTGGGATGTGAGGAAATTTTGGTAGTCTGACAGAAAATCTTTGGGCTTTACTGGGGAATAAATTCACTCCAAATTTTGTCTTTCGCAAATTCTAGTAACAACCTGGAGATGTGACAACCTAGCCTTCATGAGAAAAATGCACTTGGCTTATTGAAACTCTTTTGGTTTTCCTCAGAAATCCTCAGGTGTTTTGCCCTAAGGTGGTTCCCATGTCCACTTTGAATTTCACTTCAGATAAAATTTCATTGGTAATGTTTTGCTGATATTTGCAACCTTCTAACTATTGTATATGTTAGCTTCTAAATGTTTGTACACTGTTTTGTACCTTTTTTGTATGGTAATGTGATTAATAAATATAGAAAGCAAAAAAAAAAAAAAACCCTCTCATTAGTGACATGCAAACTCATTGGGTGCCTTTTTCCCTGTATTTTCAGCAGTGTCATGGAAGAAGGCCCTGAAGGTCAATTCATCTGGTCCACTATCCATTTCAATAAAGGACCCTCCACAAGCGTACCTCCTTAATCTAGAGTACATTATGCCACAACCAAAGAGTAGGAGAAATAAGCATACAACCTACAAAATAAACCATAAATGGTGGCTCTGACAATGCCACGCATAGCTCCGTGACGCTGTCTTGGTAAAATGTTCTGTGTTTAATTGAGCTGCAGTCCAAGAAGGTTTTTCAGTGTGAGATGCGCAGGCTGGTTGGTTGCCAATGCTTCAGGAGCCTAAAAGATATTTTAAAAGCATTAACATTGGGTTTTTTGGGAAAACTTTTTATACAGGCCACTGAAATGACACACACACACACACACACCTGAATGTGAATGTTGCCTGCAGAAGCCATGTTCCAGAGCTCTGAAGGTGACGGTTGGGCATTAGCGCCGCCAGACATCTCAGATTCTTGAGCTGTTACAGCATCTGCAGCTGGCTCCTGGAAATTTAAGAAGAATTGTAATTTTCTTTAACCCTTACATGTAGTTTCCCACACAAATAGCTCCCCAGAAAAAGATGCTTTACCTGCATTATAGTTTTCTAACAAAATAGAATCCAACAAGCTTTGCCATCTATGCGAGATCTCATTCTCTTCCTCCTGTGGGGTCTTTGTTGATGGGAACTGTTCATCGTCAGAGCTGGTGCTGAGATAACACTTTCTGGGTTCCGGCCTGATTGGTGGCAACGGAGCAGATACCTCTATAGGCCTCATTGGGGTGCTGGGGGTTTCCATGTTCTCTCCTTCCTAAAATCAGCAACTGTTACCAACGGCTTGCCCTGGAAAAGCACTGCACACCCTGTCCTAGTGGTGGACCATTCAGGGGCTCTGAAACCTCTTCCTATTGGTCGAGGGGCAGGTCATGAGCCAACTGCTGAGGGGCAATGGGGAGACATGCCTGGGCATGTTCCTATAGTACATTCCACCCAGAGGGACCCATGTTACTTTTGGACCATTTCCGGCCACATGGTTTGGGTACTACCGCTCCTGCATCATCTCAGCACACGCCATTTCCAGTGCCCTACAAGTATACATCATTTCCTGTTGCCCACCAAAACATGTCACTTCCGGCCGAATGGCCTTTGTTTTGACAGGTAGTAACCTCACTTCCGTTTCTGGCCTAATGGTGTTTGTTTTGACAGGGATTAACATCACTTATGGTTCTAGGCTCATGGCGTTTGTTGTGATACTTCACTTCCAGCCACATGGGTTTTGTTTTAATGGGTGGTGATGTCACTTCTGGCCACATGATGTTTGTTGTGATCTGTCACTTCCAGTCATGTGGTCGTATTTTGACAGCAAGTAGGACCATTATACTACTCCTGATGACTTTATGAAGCATACCAGATTCCATAACATTTATCCAATCTCCTGTGGTCAAGCTACTCACTTCTCCTTGTTTGCTGTATTGTATACATATTCTAAAGGCAACAGCCAAATGATCTACAAGACTTCTCCAATAACTTACTGCTAAGGATATGGCCCATATATAGTGTAAGCCCTTTGTGCTGAGGCCGCACTTGTGACGCATAACTTCTCCCAATCAATCTGGTCCAAAGAAGAGGTGAATTTATAAAAGATGACTTTGGCTGAATTCGGACAACATGATAGTCAATGGTGGGGTAATAATCAACTTTACAGTGGTTCATCTAGGGGATATTCCCCACACAACATGGTAATAAATAATCAACTATGGTGTGGATTAGGATCAGCGCTGAGTTGACTATGGCAGCATTCAGACAACACGATAGTGAATACAACTGACTATTGTTTGCTTCCCACCAGTTGCTTAATGTGTCGTCCGAATTCAGCCTTTGTTGTGATGGGAGGGACGTGGGCCAATGTTTCTTAGCGAGCTGAAGATCAATACATGCACAATTTGAAATGATATCATTGGATGCCATGGTGAATTCTTTCTTTTTAATGTGAGCAAACTGATGTCAATAATGTTTTGATGCTTGGGAAATTATTTCCCTAGTTGTTTCCTCCAATAAAAAAAGTATTTGCCTGGATACCTTCCAGCCCAATGTTAATATACTATCTGACCTCTACAAGAGGGCTGTGCTTAATAAATAACCGGTATCAGGCAGATCTGGCAGCACATGTGAGCATTATCATGATTTTACTTTAATAGACTGGGTGAGTTAGCAGCAGATGTTCTCAGATTAGAGTTCAGCTTTCCTACATCTCTTTTAAATCCCCAATTCTCCAATGAGTCATTGCCATGCAAAGCCTCTTTGTATCCTATCCTGCTTGAGGTTAATAAGACCCTCTTAAGCACATACCAGTTCAGAATCTTTGGTTCTTCTCTTTGACTTACAGTGACTATGAGGATATAAAGAGTTGCTTTTTGGTATACTAGACCAGTGGATCATCTAGCCACTATGCCCAGTCTGGGCTGGAACTGACCCTTGAATCTAATGCTCTAAGATCTTAGCCCTGCTACTTGATACTTGATACCACTGACCTTACACTAAACCCAGGGACCCAGGTGGTAAAAATTACCTTATTGTCTGGATATCAACATGCAGTGCAATTCCCGCCTACATGTTCCTCACAGTATGATGTTGAAAGGGAAGGGAAAATACCCAGTGTTATAATGCTGGACCATCTTACAGAGCGAGGGAGACACTAGTCAACAAGAGGCTACCATTTTCCATGGCAGCTCTGTGTCTATTGTATGATGTAGTTCTGTTCTTGAATCAGTCCTGCCCAGATTTCTGATATTTGGTCATCTTTCTTAGGGTATATTCAGACAATTGTGCTTTGCTGTTGTTTATAATAGGCAATGGCATATCGCATCCTCAGTTGCAGCCATGAGTAATTCAATATCAAACATTTCTATGTGGGAAACATTTCCATACACCTAGGGTATGTTTAAGGGTTCCAGTCAAGGCTCTTTTTATCACAGTGAAGTCCTTCATTCAGTATCTTCCACTCTTGTTTGACTTCTTCTCCTTCAGTTTCACAAGATGCTTAGCAATGTCTGGTTTCAAAAGGGGGGAGGGTTCAAGCGCTCACAAGAAAGAACCTTGTCTTTCCCCAAAGAACCTAAGCTGCCCAACATGTCTTGGCTCTGGTTTATTTTATTTGTTTCTCATGACATTTATATCCTACCTTTCCCCCTCTTACAAGGAACACAAGGCAGTGTTATATGATCCTCCTCTCCTCCATATTATCTTCACAATAAACCTGTATAATACTTTAGGCTAAGAGGCACTGGCTGACTCAGACAATACAATAACCAGCGGTGGTTTAAATAGTCAACGGTTGGTTATTTAATCCACCATGAGTTAGCGTGTTGTGAGGAGAGAGCTTTTTAACCAACAGTTGGTCATTTGGCTGAAATAATCAATGCAAATAACCAATGCTGTGCAGAGTTGACTATCTGAACCACCGTTGGTTATTGTGTCGTGTGGACAGCCACAGAATCGCAAGACAAGAGTGGTCAAAGTGGCGACTACTTCTCTACTTCAGCCAGCAGGATAGATTTTGGGCAGCAATAGCTGATGGGATACTAGCAGGAGGACTGAGCTGGGGGGAGAGGGGGGGATGAGTGAGTCCACTCAGCATGGACTAATAGTCAACTCAATGCTGATACTAATCCACACCACAGTTGATTATTATCATGTTGTGTGGGGAGTACCCTCTAGATAAACAACTGTTGAGTAGATTATTTCCCTATTGTTGACTATTGTGTTGTCCAAACACAGCCACAGTGAGCTTCGTGGCCGAGTGGGACTAGAACTCCATTGGCTTCCTAGAGCTTCCATGGGAGTCTGAGAGTTGACTCTCATCTCCTATTCCCCTTACCTTTCAGGTGATTTTTTTTCTTGGTGTTGTTAAGTATCTTCCTCTAAAGTCACCTACTACCCCTGCATTGGAGTCTGGCAGCCTCTCTTTCCACTTCCAGGTTGGTCTTTTCTGGGCAGAGGTCTCATTGACGTGAGGCCAAGATGTGAGCAGAAAGTCCTACCAGTCTACTCCATACATCTGTAGTCATTCGTAATAGGAATCAAACAGACTTCCATAGATACCATTCTTTGGATAATCTGTAGAAAGTATGGTAGCAACAGAAAGCATTTTGTCTTGGGGCCTTTGAAAATATACTCACCACCACTCATTCTGCAATTGGGGTCATGGATGCCCAGATCCATAGTTCATTATTATTTATCTTTAGGAGTTTTATCTTGCTTCCCAAAATGTTGACATTCCCCAAACATGACACTTTGTGTAAGGACAGAATCTTTCAATGATACGTGGATAACTTTGAATGGTTTTACCAACTCCCAATTTAAATTTTCTACTTTGCCCTGAGATGCCACAGGGCAAAATTCCTTAACCCAGGCATAATATAACTTTGCATATATGTGGGAATTGGCATGAAAAGACCTGCATTGGGGCCTCATGGTATGCATGTCTGGGGTAGATTATTTCTCAGGACTCAATAGGCACGTAGCATATGCCACTGAAAACAAGCTATTAGAAAAAGTTGGCTGGATCGGCTTATAGTACCAGTACTGGCCCTAAGCGAGGTATTCAATTTGGGCAGAGGAAGAAACGAGTAACAAAATCTGGCTTTAAAGCACTAGACAAAAAGTCTAGTCAATAAACTTACACCAGAGTATTTGCAAACAAAGAGAACATTATAAACAAATTATAAAATGGTGGAAGGCATCCAAAACAGATCAAGCACTAATAACGTCAAAGAATAAATGAGATATAGAGTAATGAGAAGGGGGAGTGCATTTAAAGACCCGGCAATGAGTTATTGAGGAGGCTATATCGTGGGAATCAGGCTGTTAACATACCTATTAAAAGTGCCCTAAATAGATTGCTTTCGCTCATGTCAACCTGAAAGGAAAGCGTCCATGAAGACCAAAGTGTTATATCAATAAATAGGAAGTGGAAAATGGAGGGAGGGCTAGTTTAGACACATTATTTCCATCTCAAATGAGGCACTTCATGTTCTAACCATTTTCCTGTATTAGCTCATTCGCATGGCAGGATCTTCTAATGGCTGCTCGCAAGTTCCTACTTACAGATGTGCAACATTTAGACCCCATGCTTTTAAGACACATGCAAGTATTACATCAGAATCCTTCTATACTTGTTGGTTTCATGGTTGAGATGGGCAATTTGCCCTTTGGCTTCTTTCAATTATCCTTCCCAAATGTGCACTTCAGCAGATTGATCAACGCCATTCACTCATGCCCTTTATGAGTGCCTTTGAGACATTCAGCTTAAGATTCATGCCTACGAAATGACATGCAGTAAATGCAGGCACGCATCTACCCATACCAATGGGATTATGATAGTGTGATGCTAGTTTCAGGAGATTCTGCCACCAAGAGTGGTCATCACTCCCTATCCCACCAAGGTATTGAGAAGCTATGCATGCAAAACTGAATCAAATGGGGTCCATCCTGTTAAAGTTTCATTCATTCTGAAATAAATGCATTGGAAAATGAATGGCTAATTTTGGAGGATGGACTAAAAGGCTGAAATTCTAGGCTCCCTGGTATTAAATACACAGGCATACCCATCTGAAATAGCCTCAGTTTGGCTCAAGTGTTGTAAGTGCAGCTGCATTTGAGAATGTAAAACAGAATATTTGCATTCACCCAGATTGCATTTAGAACTTAAAACATCTACACAATCACCAACCTTTCACCCAAGAAAAGCGAAATGACATACTCACAAATCTTGTAGCCGTATACTCACAAATTCTGCACCACTCATACTGACTCTGCAAAGGAACTCTTTCTCTGCAAAGGGACTTCCATTTCTCTAAGGCAAAACTAAAAAGAGTCACTGAGGCCTACATGCTAGGCTCAGAGAAACATCCTGGATCTCATGCCTGAGGGAAAGGGAAGACCTCTTCTACCTCTGAATTCATACTTAAAAACCATTCTCTAAGACAGCGACCTCTCTCCTGATGCATATTCATATATTTTAAAATATCTAAGTTTATTGATCTCTTCTACATGATCAGTGTAGACCATCCTCTTCCAAGAATGTCTCATCCCTGTGTGACGTATTTGTTTATCACTACACGGGACATCTCTTCTGCTTTTCATGTGGTCAACTATCTAGTTTACTTGTCTTTTCTTCTAGACACAGAGCTTTTCTAAACCACAACTCTACCTTTCTCTAACCCTTGAACAGTCTCCTAGTTACATACTGCTGGAACAAGACACAAGCTTCTAATGACTAATGTCTTATCATTTGAGCAATATCAACTCATACTTCCCCCTACAAGTCTTATCTTTATCTATACCTTAAAGCATCTAAAACTATGTATAGTGATTCTCTAGGTGCCCTGTTGCTCCCTTAACCTTAAAGCATTATCTCCACTACTTGTATATTAGGGCTGTGCACAGCCCTCTGACTTGCCTGAGAGGCAATTTCAGAGCCTCCAAAAAGGCCCCAATTTGACTCAGGGTGCTTCAGGGGGTGTCCGCCTCACTTCGGCACTGAAGTCGAAGTCCCCCCCCCCCCCCCCGAAGCAGGTCAGCCTTGCAGGTTCCTGGGTGAATGCCACACGGCTGGCACCCAGGAAAGCTGGGCAAAAGGCCAACCAGAAGTCCATGGGACTTCAGATTCCCCACTCCCTGCTTACAGCTCCCTTACCCCTTCCTCCCCTGCCCCCCCAACCCAGAACCACCACCACCTGGACTTACCTATAAATCGTGTCCTCCTCCCAGAGAGACGAGCAGCGATTTAAAGTTAAGATTACGGTGGCTCTCTGTTTTTACTATATCTATGGCCACAAACTATGACAGCCATAAAGGGGAACAGTAATAATGTCTTAGGTGATAGTTCCAAAAGCAAATGATTTGAAGATAACTGACACCTTGCGGCTGCTACCAGACTTAAGCAGGTCTAGTCCTATAAGCTTCCTGGATGGAACATCACTTGGAAACCATATGTAAACTTCTTTGAGATCTTCAGAGCATAGGACTGTCTGGAAAATGATTCAAGGACCTCTCACAGGGATATATACACTTAGATCAGCCCACCCATGCACCCATCCCAGCATGGTGCCTGCAGGCGCACACACACACACACACACACACACACACATATATATATATATATATATATTAACCCACTCCTATTTTTTAATATACATATATGGATTTGTATGAAATGCATACAACTTTCTAGCAATTATGCATGGGCTGCAACAAAAGTGGACCAAATATCCAAATAATTATCCATTTGAAGGTGATGTCTATATGGCATCCTTTCAAATACTGAAAGTATTGTAAGTTTCTCAGTCCATTGCATTATAGGAGGCGAATGTTTATCCTTCCAATGTTTATAATATTAGTCTTTTAGTGATCAAACGAGTGCAGAAAATCCATTTACATTGACCATTAATTTAAATTTCCATGAAGCAGGTAAATAATTTAAAGGAGTGTGTACATCAGTGAATATTACAGACTGTTCCGGTTCAAATTTTTCTGTGTAATAACCTCCCCCCGCCAAAAAAAGAAGCAACTACTGGACATTGCCAATATATACATTTCAAAGAAGCATTAGCTGTATTGCACCACCAGTAATTAGCCAAATTAAACAATCCCTTATTATAGAGACATTGCGGTGTCCAATAGACACAAAGCAAATGTTTTTGCTGAATAAGACACAGCCAAACATCCATAGACGCGAAAAGTAGATGACAAAGTGGCATCCCACTGACTAGGCATTTTGTGGAGGAGGCCACAGCAGTATCTCTAATTCCCAAATGTGCCCATGGGTTCAAAAAGGTTGGGGACTCATGGCTTGGCATGCCAAGAGATGCACCAATGTAATGTCGTTCACATTGAAGAACTATTACATTGGCATTATTGGCAGGTGCACCGTTGCATAGACTTAGGACCATAGGGATTGCAATTTAACTTAATTTCAGATATATGACATTTCCTTGATATTTAACATTGATCCCACCCATTTGAAGTACTTCATGTCTTTTTAGGGCATTGCCTTTACTTTTGGAGGTGCACGCCATTCAGTCATACTGAAAATCATTCCCTGCCAAAGAGTATTCAGTGGAAAGTCTGCTGGAGCTGCCCAGCCAAAAAGTCTTTATTAGGATAGTAGTGGTTTTAGGTAGTTCTTTATTCTTTTCAATTGTTGGAAACTACACAGATCAGCTCTTAGAACACTGCATGCCTAAATATGTGGTATTGCAACACTCTGAGTCTGATGCAATTTGACAATGAAACACACGTAAGCCCAATTTATTTAGAGACCCCTGTTAGATTTTGAAATCAGAAGCCTCCATCTACTCTAAGCCCTGGCAGTCAGGGCGAGAGGCACGATGGACGCACTTTTGCGTCCCATTCTGCTTTTTGGCATACTTAGCTGAATGGGCCTCTGAGCTTCTCAGTTGGCAGGGACAGGAATGGAGAAGCTTGTAGATCAGGCAGGTTCATGTCTCTCCTTCCCTGCCTACCGTCACACTCCCTTTCCTCCTCCTCCCCCCCCCCCGACAACTCCTATGGTCACTGTTGTGACTTCAGAAGAGGAGCCACCACAGAGGTTTCTGTATCAGCTTGGGAGGGTGTAGGAGGAAGATCCCCACTCAGTTGCTCCCTCCCACCACGTAGAGATTATTGTTCTGTCTATGGCCTGCATGGGGAGGGCTCTCTGTAATATCTTATGGCTCTTCAGACTGAGGAGCCATAGGACTGCATTGCAAAGAGCAAGCAGTAAACCTATAATAAAGACAGCAAATTGAAGATCAAATGCCTAGCGGAAGAGGAAGGTCTCATCCTAGTTTCTAGATGTATAGTGAAGATGCCAGGCAGATCTCCCTGGGGTGGGCATTCCACAGATATGTGGGGGGGGGGGCACTACACAAAAGGATATTTCCCTGGTAGCTGCCTGTCACATTATTGTGAGCAGTGGCACCCAAAGAAGAGCTTTCGAAGATCATCTTAGCAATTGGGCAGGAACATTTGGGAGAAAGTGCTCCTTCAGTTAGACTGGTTTAAGCCCCCCCCCCAATTCGGTCTGGATCTGGATGATCCAGATTGGGCCCGATCTGAATTGGATCAGACCTCCCCTGATCCGGTACAGAACCAGATTCGGATCTGGATCTGTTCACAGCTCTAACGAAAACTGACTGATAGATTTTTTAAAAAAGAGAGAGAAGGGAAGGACATATTTCCATGTGGATTCAGCGATTAAATTGGAAGAAAAGGGGAAGTCGAGAAATTCACTCACAATTTTGTTTCGTTTTTCAATAGTCTTATTTTGATAAAGTATTAAGAAAACATAGATATTTTTGTATGTTGGAGCAATTCGGAAGTCCATTTTAATGTTGTATGTTGTATTCTTGTACTGTGTGTGTTTTATCTTTGTTTGAAAATAATAAAAAGTTTTAAATCGGAAATCAGAAGAAACTGACTGGACAACCAATGCAGTTAATGCAGCACTGGAATAATATGTTCAAAATGGCCAGTCCCAACAGGCAGCCTCATTGCTGTTGTCTACATAAACTGACATTTCTGGCCCATCATCAGATAGCCCCATGTACCGTACATTGCAATAAGCAAGGAGCTTATATGTGAGAACTGTAACCAGGCTAGGGTTGTAGCTGATATCTCAACCAAAACTGATGAGAGGCGCTTTGTACCACTGAGGCTATTTGTGCCTCAAGTGACAGAGCTGGATCTCTGAGCATCCCCAGACTACAAATATGCCCTTTCCAGGGGAGTGCAACCCCATTTGAAGCATGATGAAACTGGACAGATGAACCACTTACTAACAGAACCTCTGTCTTGTCTGAAACATTTCACCATTCCCCCCCTTATCTTTGCAGCCTCTTGTGCTACCCAATCTGGGGGGCCTGCAGAATGGGTGGTGAAATTCCCTCTTCATCACAACTGTTAAAGTTGCAGGGGCCCTGCCTTCTTTTGTATAATGTCACTCTAGTATAGTGCCTGCAACTTTAACTGTTGTGATGAAGAGGGAATTTCACCAGGAACTAATTGCATACAAATGGCACTGGCTGAAATTCCCTTTTCTCTACAACTGTTAAAGTTACATGAGCCCTGTCCTCCTTTTCAGATGGTCAGCCTCGGACTGCATGAGGAAGAGGAAATCAGCAAAGTTCTCTCTCCGCGTTCCACCAGCAGGTTCCACCATCAGATCACTATCCATCCTGTTTGTCCAAGGGAATTCAGGATCCAAGCCAATGTCTTGACAGGAAAAAAAAAAGGAAAAAGGGAGACATATTTTGTGCATAAAAAGATTTGTTATTTTACTTGGTACGATTGGAAGAAGTGGTTTTCACCCTGCTGAATACCTTTCCAATAACATCATTTGCATATTCAGCAACAAGACATCTCCAACATCAACCTCCAACCTAATGAACACAGCATGGGAAGCATTTCGCGAGGGGTGGGTAGCGTTTCCCCCTGAATCTCCTAGGAATTTCCCTAATCAAAGCCATCCTTTTCCATCTAAGCACTATTCCTTTTTTTCTAGCTCCTCTAATAATCGTTCATATCTGCCTGAAGCTTCATGTAGATGGCAAGTTGTGCTGCAAGGCTAGCGTGTTTGTGTGTTTGCCTTGGAGTGATGGTTATGAGTCTCGTGAGGGCATAAAACAGAATTCCTCTCCTTTCCATACATTATGGGTAAATGGAGGGGTGACCTTGTGCATGGCTGTTGGGGATGGAAGACATAAGGAGGCAAGCCATGGTTTTGCCATGTTGCTTGCTTCAAACAGGCTAGCCAACTTGTCATAAATACAGATTTGTCTAGGTATTACAGTCTGTGAGACTCTCCCACTTCCCTGGGCTCCCCTCTCATGGACAAACTACAGGGCTTAGGGCAATATCTAATGCTGCTGCTGCTGCTGTACCTCTGCTGATGGCGTCACATCAGCAGGACCCACTGTTAGCACAAGAAGAAGGTAGTGCTTCATAGAGCAGCCCTGGAAGCCATCCAAAATCCTTATTTCTGGAACAGAATGAGTCTGTGGACCTCCATTCTGTTAGCTTCACTGATCTGTTCCATAGTGGAAATGAACATTTCGGCTGATTTCAGGTTGTGGCCATCACACTCTCTTAGGACATTGCATTCATCTGTTGATTCTGCATTGCGTGAGCTACCTCCTTTTTTTTTTCCTTTTGACAGTCCTGAACTCACTGCTAATCTGTTTCAAAATTCTATCAATTATCCTGTCGTGAAACATTCCTTTTTAGGTCAGGTCGTCAGGAACATAGTGCAAAGCATGTTCAATGTGTGTGCGTGTGAGAGAGAGACAGAAAGAGATTATGTACATTATTTTTTTAAAAATAGGTTTGCTCGAGAAGGTACGAATCACTATGGCACCCCAGTAAACAAAACAGAAAAACAGCATGGAAGTGTATTGGACCAGTTTGCTTGATTTCTAAAAGTTCAGGAGTTCTTCACTGACTCATAACGTTCTTCCCATTCTTGACCCGTAACGCTAAACAGCAACGCACATCAATATATCAGACACTTTCAATGTAGTTATAATTTAAATATAAGAAACTCCACACTGAAGGTAAGTCTTGTCCCAGAAATTCCATATGGATTGGCAAGTTCTCACAAACCTAATGTTTTTGCATGCTATTAGAAGTTCCTTCTTTTAGTTATGTTTGGATGATGTAAAGGCTGGGTAGGACAAAGACATTTTTTGAGTTTGACTGTAACCATATTAAAGCTTTAACATCTGAAGAACATGGATATGTTCCTGCCTATGTTTTTAACACCTTGCAGGTGTCACTGAACTCCAGCTTCCATCAGCCCCAGCTAGGATGGTCAATGGTCAGGGATAAAGAGGTCGGAAGTCCAACAACATCTGGAGGGCCAGAGGCTCCCCACCCTCCATCTAAACTATCAGGCAGGTTCATAAGTTCAGATGAGATTTCAGTGTGGCTGTATGTTGTCTTCAATGAAGCTGGGCTGTTATGCTGCTACCAGTGCCAAGTGAAAGAAAATAACCATCGACAGTTGTGAAAGTCTGTGCCAACTGATCTATGCAATCACAGGAAGAAAGAAAAAAGAATCAGGCAATGCACAACAATATATGAGCCTAACAAGCTAAGCTAGGGATAGAGAACCGCCAGCTTGTGGGCATAATTCAGGCTGCAGAGGTTACCCTCTGGCCTGCAGAGGCTTGGGCTACTTCTGGGGGCCTCCTCCACTCCATATGCCCCACTCCCTCCACCAAATGCCACCCTTGGCCTGGAAGCCAACAGGAGCTTGGGGAGGAGCTGGGGAAGGAATCCCCTTGTTATCTCTGATCTGTGATTCCCCTGCATGCTGCTCCCCTTCCCTTGGTGTGCTGTTCCTTCAAGCACCAAAGGAGTGGGCCACTGCCTTCACACACTGCATCTCTTCCTGATTGGGGCGGCAAGTGGCAAGCAAAGGGAAGGGACTTGAATGGCACTTGCTGAGCTCCTGCAGGTCATTCTGAACTAGTGTCATATTTGTTATTGGAGGACTTGGAACTCCAGGTGAGCATACATATGCTTACCTTGAGTTAAGGTGAGAATTTTCCTGCCAGTGATGTAGTGGGATATGTTGGAGTGCAGGCACCCATCAAGGTAGTCCCCAAAGCCACGCCTGCAGGCAATGGTGTTGATCCATGCCAACAATGCAGATATAGCAGTTTTCATCTCCAACGGAAGCAGAGCTTTTATAAAGCAAATGGGTCTTGATTGACCCTTCAAGACCAAGACACCCATTAATACTTTGCATTACAACAGGGAAGAATATATTGTTCCTGAGGAAATTCATTCCCGCTGTGCTTCAGCTACTGTGAGAATCATGGCAGATTAGCTTAGAGGAAATAGGGAATTCTGGAGGGTGTGTGCGGCAGATGACACCAGCACTCCTGCTAATCAGAAAGTGTCAGTACTGCATCCCTGTGAGCCCAGGTTCCACTACACCACTATCCAAGGCTGGTAGCTGCTTAAATACTTCATCCCCTGCTGGGAGGCTAAAACAATCAGAGAGTCTTTCTCTAATGCACAGTGTTGTCTTTTTGACAGATTGTATCTCCCTGATCCTCCCTATCACCTGTAGTTGCCTCTCTCATTCTCTTAGGATGCACATACATCGATGAACCACTGGAGGATGAATGAAAAAGGGAAGCATTTGCCCTTACAATTGCATCAAGATACCTTTCATGCTGGGCTATGCAACATTTTTCATGAAAACAAGGTGTGTGCGGAGTGCTCACTTCCTTCAGAAGCAGAATTGCTCTCTCAGCATCTCCCAGGAATGTGAATTTGCTTCCAAATAAAGTGCATGCTCCCCACCCACTGGCAAATTCAGCAGCGCATTGGCAGGGGCCAGTGGGTCCCAGGGGACAATGCACCCCCTCAAGCTCCAAGAAGTTGCCCACTCTTGTTTTCTACAGCACACCTCCATGCATTGCTCAAATACCACACACATAAAAGCTTGAAATGAAACAGCATGCCTAATATCCCATCAAGAGACTGGTGGTGGGGATGTTGTGTTTTGGTTGAATTTATTTGTGACGTGACCACCCTTAGAATACTGTTTTACAGTTCTGTTCACCACACTAAAAAAAAAAAAGATCTTGTATTGCTGGGAAAAGTGCAGACAAGGCCAACAAAAATGATCAAGGGGCTGGAGCATCTCTCCTATGAGGGAAGGTTACAACAGCTGGGATTGTTTAGCTTGTAAAAGGAGGCCAAGGGGAGATTTGCATAGGCATGCACAAAGGGCGAGCCAAGGGTGCCCAGGCACACCCTAATGTCTCAAGCGATAAGCACTGAATTGAGGGGGGCATTGAGTAGGGATCCAAAGGTGGATCCAGACACTGTGGGAATGGTCCTCCAGCTGCTCTGCTGTCCCCCCCCCAACAGCAGCAAGAGTGAAAAGGCATCACTCTGCTGGGAGCCACTTTGCCAGGAGCCATGCTTCAAAGAGTCCAGGGCAGGAAGAGGGACTCCAAAGGTGAACATTGCCTCATAAGCCTCCTCTGGCCAGTGTCGCCACAACGGCCCACAAATACTGGGGCTTGAGGAGTATTCCCCCCACCCTTCACCAATGGCCCTCCCGTGGTCAGGCAAGCCAACTGTGGAGCGTCTACAGCGTTGAATAAATAAATGAATAAAAGTAATGTCCTTTATGATTGAGCATTCGACAAATGTTCGCCTTTAAAAAAAAATAACCCTGTGAAATGTGCTAATGAAATGTGCTGCACACACCTATGGAGACATGATAGAGGTGTACAGAATTATGCATGATGTGGAGAGAATGGCTAGGGAGGTATTTTTCTCCCTCTCTCAAAATGCTAAAAGCCAAAGTCATCCCCTGAACATCTTCAGGGGATGACCTCGGCTTTTGGTGGGAGATTCATGTGAGATAAAACAAAGTACTTCTTCACACGAGGCATAGTTAAACTGCGGAATTCACTACCACAAGATGTAGTGATGGCCACGAGTTTGGATGGCTTTAAAATGGGTTTTGATAAATTCCTGGAGAAGAAAATTTTCAATGGCTACTAGTCCTGATGGCTATTTGCTACCTCCAGTATCAGGGGGCATATGCTTATGTACACCAGTTGCTGGGGAACATGGGTGGGAGGGTGCTGTTGCACTTGTGAGTTCCTTGTTGACAGCTGGTTGGCCACTGTATGAACAGAATGCCCGACTAGAAGGACCCTTGGTCTGATCCTGCATGTCTCTTCTTATGTTCTTATCACAATACACAAGGGAACACACATGTTAGCAAGTCACAGCACAAAAAGAATCTTGGTGTATGTATGTCCGCATATATGTATTTGCCAACCATACTTATATGGCCACACAATTAATATATGATCTCTGGGCAGCATAAAATATATATATATATATATATATATATATATACATACATATATATATATAGCATTAAAATACAGTGCAGAAAAGCTTAACGACAATAACATCGGGGGGGAGGGACCCAGCCTAAAACACTTTCCTTTCTATCAGTGGAAAAATGAGGCCAATTAGCAGCTCAGGCCTTAAACAGAGACAAAATAACAAATCGCGGTTGTTTAAAAGGCCTTAGTCGATATGAAAAAAAATCTTCACTTTATGCCTAAAAGATGATAAAGGACAGTACCAGATGAGCCTGTCTGGGGAGACATTTATGTAGATGGGGTGCCACCACTGAGAAAACCCTCTCCCTATAAATGTAATCACATATTGTATAGAGAGCTCTGCCCTAAAGGTGACCTAAAAATAATTTAAAACAAATGAATGAATAAAACATTGCAGTTTTACCAATGAATATTTGAACAACCTAATATGGGAAGGGGAGGACACAACGGAAAGCACATGAACAGTGCTCCATACAAAATTTAGGTTTTCTTTTTCTTTCCTTTTTAAAAAAAATGGGTCAGTGGCTCCATCTTCAATAGCAGACTTAGAGGTTCATCAGATGAGCGTTTTACCACACACTCACTACTGCCCACTCACAGTTTCCTGCACATCTCCCGCGCCTTCTTGCCTTTTTTCTGTCACAAAATGGACCCCTTTTAATCTGACTTTTTTGGGGAGGGGGGGAACAGAATGTGCCGCTGTTTCCTGAAAACGGTGTGATAAAAATGCCCCCCTGTTCTTTGTTTACTTCTTCTTTCTTCTCCGGGTAGAAAGCGGAAGTAATGGGGGACAGGAGTGGGGGCAGAGAAGCGACAGTAGGGAACTGCGATTTCCCCTGTCTGATGATGGTCTTAGTAATTTAGAACCCCAAAATTTGGGGTTAACTTTGTATGAGGAGAATTTCAGAAACATCCCAATGAGAGCAATGCCATTTCTCAGTGGCAGGGGTGGTGTTGATATCCCATGTATCTCTGTGTTGCCATCGGATTTCCAGAGCAAATGTGAACGTTCTTTTTCAGGTGAGATATCTGAGGAATGCAGAGGGAAGCTAAAGGCCACTGTAATTTCCCAGAAGGGTTTCACTGTCACACATCTTAAGAAACTGTAGTGATATGTATTTGAGAGTCGTTATGCTGAGAATGAGTTCTGCCAAGTCCTTGCTGCTCTTCAAGCGCTATTATATAAATGACTTAACAACTTTAGTCATAGCTGCCAAATACCCTATGGCCCTTAATTGAGATTTATGACACTACCTGGGGGAATGATGGGAGGAGAACCCAGGATTGTAAATGTATCAAGCTGCACGTTGCAGTGTAGCACTTTATAAAACATAAAGGAGGGGAGTGCATCATCAAAGGGAGGTGTGAGCTCTTGTGTTGATGCTCAATCATGAAGGGAGGTTTAATTTGGAACCATCATTCAACACAGAATTATGAAACAGCTGAAAGGTACTACATCTATGTCTTCTCCTGGCAGACAGCCTTGTTTAATTTAGAACAATTAGAACAGGAGACAAAAAGTGGAGAGTCTTCCAAAGTGAATCATTTTTCCCCTAAAAAGAAAT
The DNA here is from genome assembly GCA_029215795.1 of Anniella stebbinsi. NCBI lineage: Eukaryota > Metazoa > Chordata > Lepidosauria > Squamata > Anniellidae > Anniella > Anniella stebbinsi. The sequence continues at coordinate 94,478,016 of JARDYH010000003.1, read as the reverse complement.
ATACATGCAACTGAAAGTCTGCTCAATTTTTTTTGGCAAGCAGAAATAAACAAGATCTCCATCATGTGTGAATATGGTTATGCTCACAGTTCAGGAAATAGGATGCTAGTACAGGTAATTGATATCAGATTTTTCAAGCTCCTCTTTAATCTCTCTCCTAACACACATTTACTTTGGGATTACACAATGAACTGCTGTGATGACCCATTGTGAGAAACCTTACTTTGAAGTTATGTGCTCTCTTTACCCGTGATTCTACCACCTTTTGTCAACCAATGCTATAACAATTTATTTATTTATTTATTTATTTAATTTAAATTACTTAAACACCATCCTTTAGTGAAAAAGTGGGGGGGGAACCTTCCATGGGAATTTTCATAATCATAAAACAATAAGGCATCAACAAATACTACAATAGAAAATGTTTAAAAATAGCAACAACTGCAGATGCCAAGAGATCACAGCAGAATGATAAAAAAAATGATAGAAGAACCAATAAAAACAATCAAATTTAAAGGCATATAGCACAAGACACCCAACATCTATTTGTCTGAAATCCCCCATATGGGACTGCGATGCTTGCAAATCCATCCACTTCTCACGAAGAAGAAGAAGAAGAAGAAGAAGAAGAAGAAGAAGAAGAAGAAGATATCGCCATTTGTTGATTTCCAGGCCCTTTCTACACCTCCTGTCATTCCAGGAGGGAGGGAGGAGGCTGTCTCAATATCCTGATCATGAAAGCCTACCCCAGCATGTACATGCATCATGCGACGTCCAGGGAGGAAGCAGGGACTTCACGGCCGCCATGTTTTTTTTTATTATTATTATTTAGTGGGGCTCATCATACAAGAGCGAGGCCCACTCCAACAAAAAAGTAAGTAGGCACCAGGCAGGATGGCTACCCACACCTCCCACAGTCTCAGGACGGTCCCAGGACCACTGGAAGAATCAGGTTTTCCCAGGGTTTCTTTATCCCTGGGAACACCCATGCCTATCCTCCATACCCCTAGGAGTCCATGTGCATCATTTGGATGCACAGAGAGCACCCAGGGATGACCCCAGGGAAAAAGGCCAGTGTAGAAATGGCCCCAGTAATCATCAATAGGAGGAATTCCAAATTGAGATGAATTTATATCTGAATCAAATTGAGCAACCTCCAAATACGACCAAGCTGAAATCACAAATTGGGGTCCAAACCAAATCTGCTGCTCAGTGCACACCTCTACTGAATACACAAGGATTCAAACCCAGATTTGGATAGATGAATCTGTCAGTTCCCCTAAATCAGTTTTTTTGATAGTCCATCTGCAAGCCTTTACAACACCTAACAAAATAGTTTTAGCAAAACTTCTTAAGTAACTTCTCATTAGGTAATGTGGAAATGCCTAGATTAAAATTTAAGAGCTTGATAGCATAATACTTAAATTCACATTACAAAAGTACAAAAGCACGGCGCTTCTCTTTGCTTCGTATTTATAATGGGTGAATAAAGAACATTCATAATTGCAGAGACTTCAGAGGAGGGAAGTAAACTCTTATCTTACCCCATGTTTGGATTTTCAAATGTATATTGATGTGTGTATAATGTTTTACCCCACTTATGGTTCTGCCCTGTAAAATCTGTCTGGATCCTGGTAAAATTAGTCATGACTAATTTCCATGGAAACCAGTAAATTGGCATTTATTAACCTATGGCCCATTGCTTTCAATAGTCATAGCTAACATTAGCTGAATAGAGGGCCAATCCACTATCTCCCGTGGTGGAGTTTTACTAACAACAGTGGAGGGCTTAAATCTTCATAAGCCTACACACAAGACAGATGAGCAAGCTATTAAATCAGGTTAGCCCTTTAATATGGCATCCATTATTCCCTTATGTGTGTGTATGTGTAGTGTTGGTGATGGGGTATAGTATAGTAAGAAAATCACATTATCCATTGAAGACTCCATCAGGTATTGTGGGCTCACAAGAGAAACATACATTTAGGCCTTCCTTCATCTAGTAGGCTTTTGTCAAAGTAAAAAAATATTGTTGTTCTCTGCATCAGGTTACCCCTTCAGGCTTTGATGCTTCACATGAAGGAGGACATTCTTTGATGAGTTTTTGGAAAGCTCCACTCCTGTTTTTTTTCTGAGGCAACCTTGGGAGGGTGGAGTTAGCAAATCTGTTGAGTGAAGGCTATTAATCAGGGCAGGCAGAGTTACAGGGCCTCTTGCAGTTACCGGGACTCTGGGATTCCATACAGAACGGTTTCATAAAAACGCATACACTGACTCTTTAAATCTATCAACTAAAAATGTGACTGTTCCTGTCAATGCGGACTCTGAGCTTTGAAGTAGCTCCATAGTAGGCTCCCCTCATAGCCACAGTGAAGCTGGGGTATGCGTGTGTGTTTGTGTGTGCAGGTTTTATCTATCAGTTGTAATAATATGAAGCATATATTATTTAGAATAATCAAGGACAATAATACGATCGTCCCTATATTGCAGGAGGGCTGAGAGAATAACGGCATGCCCAAGCCCATGGTTAAGGTGGGATTTGAACCAATAGCTGCCTGGCTCACAGCTCACTCTCTTAACCAATAAGCAATGTTATTTGAGGTCTTTATCGCAGGCAAAGTCTCAAAATTGTACACAAGCACTCAGCAAGATCATATGATGATCAGATGTAATAGAAGACCAGATGTCTGGACTGTTAAAGGTGGTGCAGAAAGGGAAATGTTGCCAGGTACATCCTTTTCCTCACTGGAACAACATAATAAGCTATACCTGCCCAAATAAATGCCTTCTCTACGCCTGTGTTACAGGAGCCATGTCCTCCTTTGCACCAGATTATCCTACAAGACCTGAAGCCATAACCAGGAGAGGTAGAGAAGGAACATTGCCCAGAAACTGTTTCAGAACAGACATAGGCTAGGTGCTTCCAGGAATGAGGGAATATAGAAGTTATTTATCCAGCACTGGTCAAAGCACATCTGATGTCTCCTACCAAAATTCCTGACATATGAGACACCATTTTGTATGTTTGTTTTGGAGACACACTTCATGCTTCCACTTCAAAAAGGCTGACTCAGAAATTGTAAAAAGTAAGAATGACTTGCCCCTAGAGGCATTCACCCCTAATGGTTCTTCACAAGATCCTGTTCTGGGTGGAGCTCCTGAGTGGCAGGAGGCAAGCCCAGAATAGTGATTCACGCAGAAACACAATGGACAGCTTGTTCTCTGCTCAGAAACCAGGGGTGGGTGGGGTGAACATTTCAACCTCCCAGGACACAATGACCTTAAGCTAGGCTGACCAGATAAAATCCAGGTCAGGGCTCATGTAACTTTAACAGTTGTAGAGCAAAGGGAATTTCAGCCAGTGTCATTTGTATGCAATTAGTTCCTGGTGATATTCCCTCTTCATCACAACAGTTAAAGGTGCATGCACTATACTAGAGTGACCATATACAAAAGAAGGCAGGGCCCCTGCAACTTTAACAGTTGTGATGAAGAGGGAATTTCACCAGGAACTAATTGCATATAAATGACATTGGCTGAAATTCCCTTTGCTCTACAACTGTTAAAGTTACATGAGCCCTGACCTGGATTTTATCTGGTCACCCTACCTTAAGCTGGCCATTCTTGACCAAAGCAATTTAACAATTACAGATACCAATGCAAAACTGCTGACATAGAATTTATCAAGGGATTCAACTCTATTTCTTATGAAAAAGAACAAAGGGCTTGTTTGTTTTTAATCACACTACATAGTTGAATTGGCTCACCATTGGAGTGCTGTTTATATTATCATCTAACCAGGGTTTTGTGAATGACAATCATTAAAGTAATCATTGCTATCTGTTCTTTTTGCATTTTAATTCCCTCTGACAACACAGGTTTCATTCCTGCCTCCCTCTCTCTCTCTCTCTCTCTCTCTCTCACACACACACACACACACACACACACACAGCATGTGTATGCAAATCTGCCTGTTTGAGGTTAGCACTTCACGCATCAGCTGAAGAGGACAGTGTCCACAAAAGCTTCTGCCAAAATAAATTTATTAAGGCGCAGTTCTATGCACATTTAGACATAAAAAAGTGCTACAATTCCCAGCATTCCCCAACCAGCCATGCTGGCTGGTACATGCATAGGCTGTGCCCTTAGTCTTTAAGATACCACAAAATACTGGCTGAGTTTGGATGACACTTTAGGCAGCAGAGGGGGGAAGAGGCAACTGACGGTTCGGTATTTTTGCAGCGCCCAACACATAAAATGTTCCCCCTCCCCCCATTGCGCAGTTGAAAGTCCTGACCTTGTGGGAAACAACGGGTTTCCAATAAACAATGGAGCAGCCTGTTGTTTTTCCCCGTTGTTAAACAATATCCTGTCTGTTGTGTCCCCCCCACCCGACACAATCATCAACACAACGGACAGTTGCCTCTTCCCCCCTCTGTTGCCTAAAGTGTCGTCCGAACTCAGCCACTCTGTTGTTTTTGGTGAAACATGGCTACTCCTCTGGAACTTGTTCCAAAGGGCATGACTAGAACCAACAGATGGAAACTACAGGGAAGCCAATTTTGGCTAAACATGAGGAGAAGCTTCCTAATAGTAATAGCTATTCAACCATGGAACAGACTGTCTTGGGAGGTGGTGGCAGAATCTCCATTGATAGAAACATTTAAGGAGAGGCTGAGTGGCCATCTGTCAGGAATGCTGTAGTTGATGCATCCTGCATTGCAGGTCCAGCATTCAGCAGGTACAGCTGGACTAGGTGACCTCATAGGCCCTTTCCAACTTCAAGAGGGGTTTTTGCAGGGGGGGGGGGTCAAAGAGTGGATGTAGAGGGGAGTAAAAAGACTTGAAGGAATGAAAGGAACTGAAATCTGTGGCAAACTTTGCATGTGGAAGACAGTAATCCGATGCCAACAGCAGCAGAATCAGTAACAACAATAAATAAACACTACATGATTCCTAATGCATTGCTTTCAATTTGGAAACTAAGCCAGGTAACCTGGAGCTCCAAAATCCAGGTGTGTGTGTATGTGTGTGTGTGGAATGGATTAGGAGAATTTCAGAAGCATTTCAAATTTGGGAGGCGGGGTGGGAAGAGAATGCCACAGGTGTAGGCTGTGTTTAGTTCAACTTGTTCTTGTGTTCCTCCTCAAAACAGGAACTGAATCATCTTACTGTCTCCTGTTTTATTTTATTTGTTTAAAACATTTCTTGGCCATCTTTCAGGGCAGAAGCCCTCCCTAAACTTACTACAATAAAATGCATAAAAACAGTGAAAATATTAAAAACAGTGAAAGCATCAATGCAATAAAAACAATAAAAGCCAACAATAAAACCAGCAGCAACCACAATGGCAATAGCAGCAGCAACAACAGCAGTCATATCAAGAGCAGGCCATAGTAAAATAATAAGTTTTTGAAGCCTTCTTAAAAGCCTACAATGACAGAGCACAGCGGACTTCCAATGGCAGCTTGTTCCAAAGGTGTGGGGCCACTGCAGAGAAGGCCCTCTCTCATGTGATCACCCACCTAATTGTTCTCACAGGTGAACAAATGAGAAGGCCCTGTCTTTCAGATCTTAAAATGCAGACAGGCAGATATAGATCAAGGTGGTCCTTCAAGTAACTAAAGTTCAAAACTAGCACTTTGAATTGTTGTTGGTGTTCACTGGAAAATAAAATGACTAAAGCTTCTAACCCCTCCGCGTTTGTCTAGTAGTAAACCCAATTGGTCTCAAGTAAAATATAAAGTGGTTTGCAGAGACCCGGGGGGTATGAAGGTTAGGCTGACCAGATAAAATCCAGGTCAGGGCTCATGTAACTTTAACAGTTGTAGAGCAAAGGGAATTTCAGCCAGTGTCATTTGTATGCAATTAGTTCCTGGTGATATTCCCTCTTCATCACAACAGTTAAAGGTGCATGCACTTTACTAGAGTGGCCATATACAAAAGAAGGCAGGCCCCCTGCAACTTTAACTGTTGTGATGAAGAGGGAATTTCACCAGGAGCTAATTGCATACAAATGAAACTGGCTGAAATTCCCTTTGCAATACAACTGTTAAAGTTACATGAGCCCTGACCTGGATTTTGTCTGGTCACCCTAGACTTACACGATGCAAAACCATATATTTGTTGGGAAATAATCCCTTGTTTTCTTAAGTTATGAAGCTCCAAGGTTTTTCGAGTTATTTCAATTTATTTTACATAACAGCTCTGAGCAGCTATTCTGGTAGAAAGCAGAACAGGAAGCTGCTAAGATACTCAGACATTCCAGGTAAAAAGCTATAAGGAAAATTACAAAGGGTTCTTTTATCCATAGACAACTGTTTTCTTAAAAAATGGAGCAAGACTCTGAAAAGTCTGTGCAAATATTTTCTGATTGAGACCTCTCCACGAGAGAAGTCCAGTCGTTGTTTGATTTTGCAGATGAGGTCACTTGGAGTCCTGTTTTCTTTAAAAGTCAAACTGATGTCATTGAAGAAACATATCAAGGCAGCAGGTTTTTGTGAGTTCACGAATGTCACAACTCATTAATGGGAATGCAAATTTATGAGGTGCTATAAAGCTAATATGACAACTGTAAAGAAAAACTATTTTCTTCCCAACGACAAAGAGGGGTTGTCACACTTTATTTATGAAAAAGATAACTCTGTCACAGCTTTGCCCAAGAGTTTCTGATTTTTGTTTTAAATGTGGCATTTTGTCCTAGCCAAATTCCTGGTGTTCCCTGACCCCACCTCAAACACACCCTGCCAGCATGATCCCCCTTGGCAATGGAAGTGGGGAGGGAGTGGTCAACCTCTCCCTCAGCCACCTAAGCCAGGGAAGGGGAACCTCTTTCAGGGCCAAATTCCATTTCAGAGAAGCTCTTGGGGACAGCATTCCGGTGGCGGGTCTTATTGAACTAGATCAGGGACATCTGATATCCTGAGCTCAGGGCCGAGGAGCCAGATCCCAGGCCTAGCCTCTCAGAGGGAAGATACTCCTGGTCATGGCTAGAGATGTATGAGAATTTTGTTTTTACTCACAGAGCAGCCAAACGAATGTGAGTATGTGAATGTGAACTTGTGTCCACCGAAAATGTTTGCAAATTACCAGACAAGTGCTTGTGTTCAATTTATGCAACTTTCCCAGTTTGATTTTGTGCAAATTTCCTAATTGAGCAAATTTCCCCTGCAGACTGAATCAGCCTTGCTTCAATTTATGGAGGAAATTTACACAACTTTCAGAAGATTTGCACAAATTTCATGTTTGATCACTTCTTGATTTACGCAATTCCCCATTCGCGGAGAGCGAGTAGTGACTGCAAACATGACCAGGGATTGGGCAAGAGAGGAGCAGTGAGACAATGTTAGGAGAATCCATGAACATTGCTTGTTTGCCCATCCCTAATCATGGTATCCTCAATAATCCAGGGATGAAGATTATTCAGCATTGAAGGTGAGGATATGCAAGAAGTCAAACTAAACAATGCTTCTGAACTTTGGTGCAGCCCAAACCCAATGTGCATATCTGAAAATCAAGCCATCCACCCCAGCTTTGCCAGTACTGAATGGACAGGTCTCCCATGGGCCTCTGGGCTATCTTTCAACACTAGGAAATTAGAAGCAGTGGGTCATACACAATTGTCTGGTGATTATTCCTTATGTATGCAATTGATGTCGTATCCCATTCCAAAGGCTCAGAGCAAGGGGGGGGGGATGTAATTAAAGCCAGAATATTTCAATCCATAAAAACTGAACTGAATCAATGTCTCAGCTCTACAAGGCAAATCAACTAAGGAATCCTTGCAATACTTCTGAAGTATCCTGAACTTTTTTCAGTCTGCAAGGAGGGGGTGTTCCCTACTTGGGAAGTAGCCATCAATAGACTTCCTTCTTCCATTGCTTGGAAAGGAGAGGTCTGACCACTTTGACCAATTCTAACATACTGGGAAGGGCCAGAGAGGGGTTTTCTAGTTTCCTTGAAAACCATTGACAACTTTCCATCAGACAATCAGAGCCAAATGAAAACAGCAGCCCCGCATAATCGCTTCAATATAATAACTAGAAATTCTAAAGACGTCATGTGACGTCATCAGCCCAATGCATGTGTCTAATGTTCTCATGTGAGGGCTAAAAGAGGGGCAGAGCTGAAGGCACACAGGCAAGCCCCGCCCACAGTGTCGTTGTCTGCTCAGTCCCCGACCTTCCCGTGCTGACAGGGAAAGGTCCAAAAGGGGGTCTCCTCACATCCTGCGTTCAAGCTCTCTTCAGACCACCCAGCTAAGGGTGTATGTGTGGAGGTGTTGGGGGTGGGGCTTGTCCCCCACCACCCTTCTAGTGCCCATGTGAGCAGGCCCAACACCCACCAGCGTTATTTTGTTGCATGTTTTGCCAGCCCTGTTCTTCTTCAACGGTTGCTCCTTGTGATGGCATAAGATGGTATCATCATGTCGTATATTTTGTATGGCTAGGCCCCACCAGAGAAGACAGGAGGAGGAGAGGGAGGAGCCTCGTGTAACATCTAATTCCAGCCTCTCACCTCGGCCCTTTTCAGCTCATCTCCCTCATGCATTCATTCTACAGATGGAAGGGTAAGCGGGATCACATTCTTAGCCCTGCCTGCCCCATGTTGCCGACCTCAATGGCCAGGCCCCTGACCTCTGTATATAGAGCTAAATGTCCAAGTATTTTATTTCCAAGTTTCAGTGACTCTCCTAAGTAATTTTACACCATGGACTTAATGGTCTATTGCCACCCTGCCACCCCTTGAGATGGCCATGTGTATTACTTCAGTTGTGAAGCACACAACTAAAATTTCCCATGCCACCACCATGCTTTGCAACTGCTTCTACATTCCGAATATGCGAAAACAACAACCAAAGTGCCAACCCGATAACAAATATTCTGAGCATGTGCAGTTTTGCATTTTCAGCTCACTTACATCATAGCACCATCATGACATTGGAAGGAAATGGAGTTTGCTTCTGCTGCCCTGATGTCTTCATCACCTCTGGGTGGTCATTGTAGTGGGGGGGGGGGCATTGGCCCCACAGTCCAGCCTTAGTCGCACCACTGCTGAGGATGTGGAGTGCCTAATAATTCACGGGTGGACAAACTCACCCGGGTCTGAACCATCGGATGCTCACCCTGCTTTCCCCACTTGTTGGACCATGTAAGCTTCCTCAGCAGCCATCTACCCTCCCTCACTCTGGAAATTTCCATTTGCGATTTTAGTTTTGAGTAAATAAGGCTTTTATGGCAACCATTTATGCAGCGGAGGGAATGATGTAATTTCTGGAGCCTCCGTTGTCGCCCACATTGGAGGTTCCAGAATGGGGTGGATGGCTGCCAGGTACTTAGTGGCCTCATGGGTGCTCGATCCACAGGTTTGTGAATGTGCTGCGGGTGCCCAGCTGGTACCAGGGGGGTGGACACAGGGAGTCTGTCAGAGTCCCACACCCTGTCAGGCACCTGCGACATCCCTCTTGCCTATGCGGGTCCTGCTATAAGCAAGTAGGCACCCTTTTCAGGCATCCGCCTGGATGTTCAGGTACCGGGGCCAGGGCCAATGGTTCACAGTGATGTCAGGGGCAGTGGGTCTGGCTTCTCTCCCTCTTCTTCCCATGTCTAAATGCATGGAGGGAATGATTGAGAGGGGCTTTTGAGAGCAATCATCCTAGACTAGTAGTGTGCAATGTGTGGCCCTCCAGATGCATAGGCAAGGGTGAGGGATGATGGGAGTTGTAGCCCAACAACATCTGGAAGGCCACAGCTTTGCCACCCCTGTTCTAGATGACCTCTGAAGTGAAATGGGAGAGCCACGCATCATCTCATGTAGAAGTATACATAGACCGAAGAAAGAAGCTACACACTTCCCTAAAGCTAGGCCTGAACAACTGGTGAGCCTACAAGGTGAACACAGCCCACAGGTTATGTATTGCATCCTGTCAGTTGCTTGATAGCCTGCTCTGGTTTTTACAGTCCCAGAGAGGTACCAAAACAGCCTCTGGCTGGCCACAATACATCCATCTGGTGAACTGAGTAACATGCTATGCAGGCAGACCTGCTGAAACCTGTTGGACAGATGGAAACCTACATCTGCGGGAAATTAAAAGTTGTGTTAAGGAGGCAAGGAGGCATGAATCTATGGAAATTGTTGCTGCCCAGCAAAATCATACTTTTGAAATTCCATCCGATCAAAGTGGAAGGATTGTTTCTTATCTGTTGGCAACTACTGTTTAATGTTTCTCCCAGAGATGCATTACACAGAGCAATTATGAGATTAAGTTTAGGCAACAGTTCCCCACCCCACCTTGCCCCATACTTCCCACTGCTAGACATTTCAAAGGAGATGAAATGAAAGGAATTGAGGAAATTTAATCCTTTTCAGTTTTATTTTGGGCACCTGCATCCTGTAGACTCACTATGGATATGCAATCCAGAAAGATTAATCTACAGTTAACATAAGGTGGCATTGATCTAGCAATACTTGGGTGAAATTAGTCAATAGGAAAATGAGCTTAAGCAGCAGATATTATGGATTCAGCCTGATCCTATGATTGTTTCCTCTAATCATTTTCCCCTAATTTTCCAGACAATTAAAATTAAGAGGCTTCTTTAAGAAGAGGGAAATTGCTATCTTAAAACACTATTTTTTTGAAAAAAAAATCTTCCTTGATGCCATCTGTTAACAATCCCAATATATTGTTCTTTGAAATATTAGTTTTTAAGGTTTCGAATAAATGAAAATCAAAATATGCCAAGACATGAAGCATAGAGTTTACAATACTTGAAGGAAGACATTTCAATCATTATTAAGCTTTCAGATAAAGGGGATGTCATTGGGATTTGGGATACAGGTGATGACATAAAGGAAGTTTATGGAATGCTCTTGTTCAGATTTCCAGCAAGCCAGTCAAACCATTTTCCAGGGTACTCCATTCCATTCTCTCCAACCAAGAGCCTATCTACACTCTGTGTTTAAGACATTTTTAACGTCAGTTTGTGGTTTATATTGATGGTATATTTAGTCACTTTTCCTTCATGTGAAATGTTTTTTAGTTGATATAAATTGTTTTTGTTGAAGTAATGTGTCCTACCTTACCGCAGGGTAGTCATTGTTGTGCGTAATGTTAATGCACAAGCTTGTGGGAGGTGCTTCCTGTCGTGGCGCCGAAAAGCAGATTAGAGTCGTTGAGGTTAGTGGGCTTACTTTCGGTTTTGAGGTTAGTGTGTGGGTCAAGCAGCCTGCAAAACAAAAACGAAAGAAGAAGAGATAAAGACATAACCCCGTGAGACCCCAGTGAACGCTTTGAGGACGGAGGAAGCAGTCACTATGAAACATAAGTACTGCTCAGTGTGTCCTACGACATAAAGAAACGACTTTAAAAACCACATTTTTAAACAGAATATAAGTCGTTTTAAGGACAATGTAGATTGGCTCCTAGTTTTAAATTTCTCCTCCTCCCTCAATCACCCGGTATTCCATTGCCACTGACCATGTTCAGTACGGATTGGTTTTGGTCCTCCCACCCACAGTTGTTTCCCCCTAAAGCATTTTCATTTTTTTTGGTTTTTGTACTTCTACAAACCTTTTCATTCCAAGCCTGCTGGTATTTCCTTTTTCAGTGTGGATGGTGCTGTTTGTCTATATAAAGGGTTGGCACTTGGAGAATGAATTTGATGCGTTTTTGCTTGTGTGTGTATGTGTGTGTGTGTGCGCGTGTGTATTTGTGTGACCAAGCCCACTAAGGAGATTCTAAATATCATTCATATTGTAGGCAGAGGATAGATATTATCTTCATTACAGTGAAGGCTGAATAGCCTATATTTGTGAATGGGTTTCCAAGGATACAGTGACGTATATGCTCCTTAAAATTCATAAATCAGGTTTTATATCGCCGGGACAAGTTCCAGTTCCAATCTCAGGATCTGTTGTAGAGCTGGTGCTCCATCATCAATCTTATATAAGAATTAGAAACAATTTAATTACTAAGGATGAGCGAGCCCAAGTCATTAAAGACACAGTGTTAATAATGTTCAACGTAGCAGCATTATATCTAATGTATGTGCCCTGCTACTGAGCTATGGCTATGCCCCCTTATATGGTTACCTTTTGCCTATAGGGACGACCACCTAACTTTATTTCATATATTGAGTAAATGCATCGCATTCTGTCATCCAATTGCAGTCTAAGCTGCCTCCATACTCGAGCAGCTCCTGATATCTGCCACACCAGGGAACAAAAGTGAAGGAAAGCCAGGAGAAATATTTAGTCAGAGTCTGTGACACAGAAGAAGGATGAAGGCTGGCTCAAGCAAGAGAGACTTGGACTTTGTCCTTTGATTTGTACAGCTTTAAATTGCTAACACATGTACTGATAACGTTAATGATGAGGCACATGACATAGGAAGACGTGAATCAGTGTGCATTTCAGTTTCTCCCACTCTGGACTTACATGGTTGAGATTACACTTGCTAGATTACAATCGGGAGGTTGTTATCATGCTGGTTTTGCTGCTTTTTCACCATAAGCATACCCTAAAACGTGTTTCCCATGTGGATTTGCTCTGCAAAATCTTTCAATTTGTTTGTACATATCTTGCAAAGGTTTGTTACTGACACTGGGGGTGATTACATTGCAATGCTTGACAGAGGAGGACTAGCCAAAAATGTGATCAAGAATGAATGCCTTGATGTTTGAATGGCTTGGATCCAAGTTGCAGTTTTAATTCTTATCTTGTCAGAACAATAATTGGAAAGGAAGACAAGAGCTCCTGATTTTCACCTGAATAGAATTTGTAGCAAGGAATATAAGCAAAGTTACTTACTAGGAAGATGGTCACCAAATGGTGGGGATGTGTATATAGAGAGCAGTGTGCTGGTTGCTACACACCTCTATATACTTGTGCTATATGTGTGTGGGCGCGCTTGCACGCTTGCATGCTTGATCCTTTTCTTCTAAGCCTGTTAAATGTGGTGACCCTTCACTCTTTCCTTATGATGTGGTTTGTTGGTGTCTAGTCATGCAAATAGCTCTGAGTTGAATGGCTGCTGAAGTTAGTTTAGTAATGATAGTTTCTTCAGGCAGGCCACTGCAGTGATATCCCCCAATGACATTCCTAGCGAGAAGAAACATTTGGGGGTTTCTTTGCAAGGCAAAAAAGGTTGAAGGTTCTTCTATTGTGTTTAGTGCCCCTCAGTTTTCCACAGTTCTCCTCCTGCCAATACTAGTGAAGTGGTTCTGAAGGAGAAGACAAATAAGACACTCAGCCCCCCTCTACAAGATTTCGGTTTGACGCCCGGTCTCTCAATCGCTTTTACGCCTAATCCCTATACATGGGAGGTGTTGAAGCACATTACGGGCTGTATGAAAGGCATTTTAAAGTTTTTGACATGCTGAGAATCGCATGCAAATGTTGCTGAAAGTAATGTGCTTTGTCCCAGAGAAACTCCCCAAACCTGTTCCCTCCCTTTATTCTCCCCGCCCACCAGAATCTCCCGCCTTTGGTTTCCTAGGTTACCTGAAAGGAATGAGCTGATTAACATGTTCAGCTACCTGTCTTCCCCCCTCCTTCACCTGATTGCCATGACCTCCTCAGGAGTAAATGGGAATGTGCCTCGCGTGCACACATACACACACACACACCAAAACAGACAGGGGGATGCTGCTTCGTTCCTTCTCCCTCCACTTCCCAGCGAGCTCAACAATTGTAAAACATACACACACACACACACAACTCAGCTCAGGAACCCAGCAAGAAGTGAGGGGAAGTTATGTCTGCTGATGGCTAATTATGCGCACATGCACACATCCTTCCTACCCCCTTTCCTTCTCATAAAACCACCTCCATCTGGCCCCGTGTCTCCATGTTAAAAACATTTCATCAGGGTACTTCAAAGAAACTTTATTTTTGGTTCATGTTGGGTCACCTCTTCTTGGAGCTTCCATCCAGAGAGGATGGAAGGAGGAAGTTGCCAGGAGGAGAGGAAATAAATCTAAACCAAAAAGTGGGAGGTTTTCCCAGCGAAGGGGCAGTTCTATGCATGAGATCACGACCACAGTCCAACCCCCTGATCGTTAATGCACCTCCTCAGAAAGTTGTTTACACGGACATAAGGCGCTCTTACTCCCGCCATAAATTAAAACTCGCTAATTAATGCGCATTCGAAAATGCGAATAATCGGAGAGAAAACGCGCCTGGGCCCCTGATTTACGCTCCGCTCTTGTAGAGGTAAATTTCTTAATGCGCCTTGAAAGAGCCTTAAATCGCTCTTGTAGAGGCACCCATAGACATGTAGAAAAATTATTCTAGAAGGTTTCTGTGGATTTTTTTTATTACAGCAATCATTTATCTGTAAATCTGTATCTATCTAAGAATTGCCATGTTCCATTGTTTCCATTTTTTAAAATTAACTTTATGTCTTGCCTATTTCCATTTTGGCTCTACATCAGAGGTAGAGAACTTAAGAACATAAGAAGTGCCATGTTGGATCAGACCAAGGATCCATCTACTCCAGCACTCTGTTCACACAGTGGCCAACCAGCAGGACACAGTGCAACAGAACCTCCCACCCATGTTCCTCAGCAACTGGTGCATATAGGCTTACTGCCTTGGATACTGGAGATAGCACATGAGCCCATGGGCCAAAACCATCCTACTTGGGTTCCTCTTCCCCTCCTTTTCCTTGGCTGCTAATGAGTTGTATGCTTCCCATTCTAAAAGATGGAAATGCTCCTCCTAAGGCCAACTTACTGGCAGTAAGAGCTTTGAGCTATAATATGTTAGTAACTCTGGAATTTTGGCCCGCCCCATTTGCCTCTGGCCCCACCCCCCACTGGTATGTGGTTCCTAAAAGCTTCTTCAAAATTGAATTTGGCTCTTAGACTGAAAGAGCTTCTGCACCCCCATTTGTTGGTCAGAGTCGACCTTTGATTTCTATTGTACTATTTGTATCTTCTGCAAGTTTGTTGGCTACCCTATAATTTACCAGCCCTTTCCTAATGATAAATCTTTGTCTTCTTTGGGGTATTTTCTTTTGACACTGGACTCTCTGCTTCCATCCTTTTGTAGTGGCCAGCTTGGAGGCAGTGGAATGGGAAATAATGTGGTTGCTGTTTACCAGGAAGACAGAAGGGAAGGGAAGTTGGGTTAGTCAGAGTGGGAGGTTGGAGGAGGAGGGAAGGTGATGAAAGTTTCAGTGATGAAAATTGGAAAGGCGATGAAAATGGGATCTGTAATATTAATTCTGCTTTGAGCATATGAGTTATTGATGCTGCTGTTGTTATCCGAAGCAGTAGGCCTGTGTGCACCAGTTGCTGGGGAACATGGGTGGGAAGGTGCTGTTGCACCGTGTCCTGCTTTGATGGTCCCTGGTTGACAGCTGGTTGGCCACTGTATGAACAGATTGTTGGACTAGATGGACCCTTGGTCTGATTCAGCATGGCTCTTCTTATGTTGGGAAAAAGGTGGGGTAATAATCATAATCATAATAATCATAATAATAATGCTCTTATGGGTTTTCTTATTCATTGTTCACCCCGAATATTCTAATCATATTAACTGTAAAGTAAAACCAACTCCTGATTTTGAGAAATGTCCTGGAGCATACTGTTTTTTGGGACTGAACCCACATTGACAGCATTTCAACACCCACATCCCAGAATTTTTTTATATACCCCGCATTACATCAACATATTGGCTGTTCTGTTCTTCCATGCATAAGAACCACTTCAAAAATCAATGTTGCTACTTGAGGACAATTTAAATATGATGCCTTCTGTGTGCCATCAAAAACGCCTACTCTTTGAAGGGTGCCATTTTAGGAGACAGCATACATATTCTGAAATGGTTCCTGGATGCAGTTATGGCTTGGATGAGGGCTAACAAGCTGAAGCTGAATCCTGGTAAGACACAGACCCTCTGGTTTGGCATTTCCCAGGTCCAGGAATTGGGCTTTTTGCCTGTTCTGGATGGGGTTGCACTCCGTCTGAAGAAGCAGATATGTGGTTTGGGGTTGCTCCTGGAACCATCTCTGTCAGTGGAGATCCAGGTGACCTTGGTAGCCCAAAGTACCAACTACCAATTTCTTTTGGTAGGCCAACTATGTCCCATTCCTGGGTAGGGACAGCCTAGCCACGGTGCTCCATACAGTGGTAATCTCATGATTAGACTACTGTAATGGGCTCTATGTGGGGCTGCCCTTGTGCCTGGTCTTACTACTGCAGCATTTATTTATTTGTTTGTTTATTTATTTGATTTATAGCCCACCTTTCTACAAAAAAAAAATGGTACTCAAGGCAGATTACCAAAACTATTAAAATATATCAAATCAACAAAACACATTAAAATGGAATTAAAAACACACAATAAGAACCAGCTAGTTCAGAATGCAGCAGCTCAGGGGCTCACTTGGACACCCAGCTATGCTCACATACCACCTGTGTTAATAGAACTGCACTGACTGCCCATTAGCTACTGAGCCATGTTCAAAGTTTTATGTTATTGTCATACATAAAGCCCTAAACAATTTGGGACCAGAATGTCTATCAGACCGCCTTCAGATAGATAGATAGATAGATAGATAGATAGATAGAGTCAGAGGAGGCCTGGCTGGTGTCGCCATGTAATACCTCAATGACAAGCCCTCTCAGTAATGGTGCCCACCCTCAGGAAAACCTCCAATTTGGGAGGCAGAAAATGTAAGATGTTTCAAATGTCTCCTGAAAGTGCAGTTATTCACCCAAGCTTTCTTGGGTTTGTAATTAATTGTAATTAATCATACTACTCCATCTTACTGCTCGTTGTACTGCCCAGTACTATCATTATAACTGGAATTGCTTTTAATCATGTGTTTTAAATGTGATTTTCATATTGAGGCATACATTTGGGAAAATACACATAGAAATACACATGGATATTAATGCAAAAAGGGGGGGGGAGAGCTCATAATTTGATACAGACTGAATTTAGAACAACCTTCAAGATGGGATTCACCAAATTTTGGCATGCTCCAATTTCACTTATTCACACATTGTACTGGTGGTTTAAAAAAAACCTTTCAGCTGGAGCAAAAATGTTTGCATCAGCCTGGGGCATCTTTATCCCACCTTAATCATATCAGCCACCAAATCTGAGATTTAAGGCTGCTCTGCCCATTTTTATTCAAATATTTTTCTCAGGTGCATCTTAGTTCATTTCTCCACTACCAGCAGAAGGTGTCAACTTGTTAGCAATATTCAGACGTTTATTAGTCATTTATAGCAACACATACATTTAATTAGTAGCATTGCTTTGTAAAACAGGCCACCATGAATTGAGCACTTTCTGTTACGTGAGTCGCATGATCTAATAAAGAAAATGATACACTCCTTTCTTCCTATGCTTTGGCAAGCCACAGTGACCAAGAGAGCAGAAAAAATGGATCATACCTTTTATGCAAGATCAATCTTTAATAAAAACCAAAGAGAAAGGAAATCAAGCCATTTGCTGTGATATAAAGCAGTCTCCATCTGTCACTGATTCCCAAACCTATGGAAAAATGCAGGAAGAGCTCAGACAATTCTGGCATTTGAAACGGAAACCATATTGGATCTTTCAAGGATTCCCTCTGAACACATTAAAGCCTGCCCCCAAAGTATCAACAAGCCAATTTTTTTTTTTAAAAAAAAGAAAAATAAAGGAGCATTTCCCACTCCATCCACCTGAAAAAGGAAAAAAATAAATAAATGAAGGAATGTTCAGGAGAGAGGTGTGGGGGTCATAAAATTTAGACACAGCTCTTTCTTCGGTTAGCTAGTTTGTAGGCATTAGAAAACCTGTCTAGCGTACTTGTACTTTTCTCAAGACCAAAAGAAAGATGAAATGCCTTCATGTGTAACTTTGGGTACCTCTAGACGGACACTTTCCGTCGAGATGGCTCTGCACTGGCGGCAGTTGGGTTACATGACGCTGCCGCCAGGGCGAAGCCATCCAGGGGCAAAGGGCTTTGCTCCGCACTAAAAAAGTCAGGCATTTGCCCCGACCTTTTTAGAGTGGAGCGGGCTGGCCAGGGAAGGGGATGGAGCAGCGAGCCATAAGCTCACTGCACCTCCTCCGCAGTCCTCCCCCCACCCCATTTTAAAAACAAAATTACAAAAAACAAACTTACTTTAGAGTAGGGGAGCTGATGCTCCCTGCCGCCTCTCCAGCTGCTGCTGGGCAGCTGCGTGTGAGGCGGTGCCAGCGGCGCCAGGATAAGCCACCATGGTGCTCTCCAGTGTAGATCACCGGAAGGAGCATCACTGTGTGGCATGCTGGTGGGCGCCACAGCTGCGCGGCACTCCCAGCACCGTGAAGAGGCGGCCTTTGAGGTTTTTAAAAACCAAAGCAGCCTCAAAAGGCTGTGGGGGCTGGGCAGAGGATCAGAGTGTAACAATGATCATAAAACTACCCTTTTTTAAAATAAAATAAAATAAAATAATAAGCCACTTTGGGAAGGGGCAACTGGCGAAACAGTGGAGAAGGAGAAGGGAATGAGGAGGCATTCCCTTCTCACCACCATTTATAGACTCATCCCTCCCCCCACCTTTTCCCCACTGTGGCTTCAAATGCGCACTCGCATGCTTTTAAAATCGTGCAAGGAGCAGGAACAGAAGCCGCTTGGGGGATATGTAGTGGGGAAACAGCACAGTGAGGAAAGATATAACCCACAGCACTACTTTTCTGCTTTCAAATACTCTTTCTTGGAGCAGCTTTTCATTTTTTTAAAGGTCATCAGGCTTCACTTCCATGCATTTTTGTGTGTATCATGTAGTTTGGCCTAGAGATGTGAAAGCTTGGGGGGGGAATTGGTGGGGGCAGAAAAAACACCCTGGGGGGCAGAGAGAAAAAAACACAGTTTTCTCTCATTTTTCTGTGTCTCCCTACTTTTTTGCTTCACCTCCCCCCCCCCCCCCCAGGTCTTTACATCTTTAGTTTGACCCTGAATTTCAAAAGAACAGTGCCTTTAAGGCAGTTGTTATGGGTAATTTTTAAGTGCCTCATAATCATTGAATTGGAGGAAGTTACTGACAGAACATAGACCAGATCTACACTAAGCTGGATATAGCGGTATGAAAGTGGTATGAAAGCAGTATATAAAAGGCAGGAGGCGCACTACTGCGTTATAGTGGTCTTGAAGTGCACTGGCAACTGTTGGGACCCATTGACACATACCATATGCCTCTACATCTTGCTTGGTGTGGCTCCTGCCTTTTATATACTGCTTTCATACCGCTATATCCTGCTTGGTGTAGATCTGGCCATAGTTTATTGGTTAGATGTCAAATATTGGCTAAACTGAGTAAATATTGGCAACCTGAAAGAATAGACGCCAGTGTTTCCTCTCTGTTGGTTCCTTGAACATTTTAAGGATAAAGGGTAAAACTCAACATAAGCCTTTCTTCGATCAGAGCCATTGAAATGAATGAGACTTAGGTTAACTTACATCCCATTCATTTCAATGGCTCTACTCTAAGTAGGGCTTATTTTGGACATTACCCACTTCCTTTAGAAGAAATATGGGAATAGGAAGATGTTTTAAATACTGCATTGTATCACATTGTATTTTATTGCATTTCTCTTGCTTTTTACTAGTTATTTTTATTTTGTGGACGTACAGCACATTTTGTTAGGGTGCAGCCTACATATAGCATAGATAGAGAGTTGATAGCAAATCTGTTCCATAGATCAGGTGTTGGAAACTTCCTGGAAAAGAGGACAGAACCTACTCAATCTGCCCCACATCCTGGGGAAATAATTGTCTGCAGCAACACAAAGAGAGTGCGTGTCTGGTTCACACATGTTTTATCACTTGATTTGCCAATACTTGATCATGCATGCAAAACTTGATGACAAGCAACTGAACTAGTGAACCAATGTCACTGAAAATCCTTGTGTTTTGGAGGTGACGCTCAGTAATATGAAAACTCTGTGGTGTCTTATCCTTGATAAACACAATGATTAAGTAATGATGAGCATGCATACACGAATCTGAGCTTCCTTCTCCTCCACTATTGGAGCCTACTTTCTGCCTGTGCATAAGTACAACAGAACTGAATTTTCATGGTGGCAAGTGATTATTTGTTTGGAAGAGAAACAGGTTCACCCCAAAATGGCAGTGTTCTCTACATACTTGGTGGGCTCCCTGTGTAAGCAGAAGTGTATACATTTGAAAATGATTTTTTTTAAAAAAAATGTTTAAAAACAACCCTCCATCCCCAATGGTCTAATAAGATCCTGTGAGATGCCAGGATGGAAGGAAAGTTGATGTGTCAAGTTGGGTGTTGGGAGACAACTGGAAGGGATGATGAGAAGAGGGAATTGCCTGCTCAAGTGCTTAACACAGGGTGGGCAACATGGGGCCTGTATGCACTTCCCTGGCCTTTTTGCATCAACACAAACCACATTAAACACACAAATAAAATTAGCGGAGATTAGATATCTGACAGTTTGTACCCATCTAGGGAATACAAGACTGTTTGGTTTAGGTGAGAACTAGACCATACTACACTGGTCTTGTGCTCAGAATCTGACAATCTGAATTTCCCCCCTGTGTCTGAGGAGAGACTGAATTACCCTGTGCAACACTTTTCAAACCATGATACAAAACAGTTGACTGGGTCACTTGAAGTTATAGTAATGTGCAAACATTTGGCCTACATAGTACTTTCTTATCAGGAAGAATGCTATTTATGGGGGCAAAATATTTTTACTCATCTGTATATACAAACACCCACACGCACACATTTATGACATCTTATGATACATACACTTTCCATTTGTAGGATAATATTTCCAAAACTATTTAGTGTGGCATGCTTCCAGTTTTCAGGGATGTGTCTTACTCATTTCTATATCAGGGTCTCTTTCTTTACTCCAAATAAAACAGGATCCCCTTTGTCTCTGACAAATGAAAGGAGGCCATAGGGAAGCCCTGATTTTGTCCAGGGATCTGGTATCTGGATCATGGCCAGAAACATGCACCACTCAGTTTTATTTGTAATCATATTTCAACGCAGTGTCCGAGAAGGTAAAGTGTCTCTTCGTTCTTCAACGAAAGCACTCAAAAAGGAAAATGTGCTTTGAAAACAAAATGATACAAAGCCCCGCCCCTGGCCCCGCATCGGGCCTGCAGTTATGCAGTCAACCGGGGAGTCTAGAGAAACCAACTAGGTCAGTATTTCTGCCCCAAATCAATAGTAAGAACAAGGTCCAATCCGGTGCAGTAGTGGATTCAGTGAGGCCTGGATTCAAATCCAAGTTTAGTGGCTAAAGCTAATCAAGTCAATTTCCTTTAGCTTAACCTATCTCACAGAGTAGTTGCCAGCTTAGAATGTACTATGTATTTATTTGATTTATATTCTGGTTTTTGACCACATCATTAATAAAATACATCTATTTAAAACCTTAACATCAGAACCGTTAAAAAGTATAGTCGCCACAAGACTGGGGGCTGGGGAGAAAGAAGAGAGAACAGTTCAAAAGGAGAATGTTAAAATACAGAATAGCATCAACAAATCAAAACGCAACACAAAAATCTGTACCACACTGAGAGCTTTTAGTTCCTCTGAACGTGGGAGAGGGGAGTAACATAAGGAACAACAACTGAGCTGATTCAAGAAAGTAGGGGTGCGATCAGTGGGGCAGTGAATCCTCTCTGGGTTTTAGTCAGAACTAGTCAAAACTCTGAATGAGCTGAATGAGCTATCCAAACTGCTGAAACCTATCCCCAACCAGCTCTGACTGGTTTTCACAAACGCAGAGCGAGATTCACCACACCACTGGAATAGGAGTCACCAGCCTCCACTAGTATGATGGTGAGCATAGGAACAGCCATTACACATTGACAGGGGGAGTGGAATGTGCCTGGGGGTCATCTCTGCCCCCATTGCTGTGCAAGCACTGATCACAGCCCCCACTGGTTCCACACAAGGAGCCTATCTACACTACTGCTTTAAAACGGTTTAAAATGGTTTATAACAGTTTTGAGAACTGTTGGGGCCCAGGACACACCCCATATACAGTTTTCAAAGCGTTTTCAAGGTGTTTTATCCTGCGTGTGTAGATAGGCTCAAGGAGAGATATCCTGTGAAGCAGCCCTGTGTGCGTATCAGCCTATGTGAATAGAGTGCGTCCTTACAAAGGGGGGGGGGGGTCCAGATTGTTTCAGGATTCTTCTTCTGTGGAACTGCTCTACACAGGCTCTTGCACAGGCTGGCAGAACGTGCAGCTGGTAGGGGGCCATGGCCAATTGGTGTGACCCCACTACCTCTGTCAACCCAGCGGGGGCATTTCTGTCTTCACTTCTCTCTCTCTCTCTCTCTCTCTCTCTCTCTCTCTCTCCCCATGGGATTTCCCATACCAGGCAATTGACTTTACATGGCTGCTGAGAGCAGGGGTGGAGAAAGGACTGGATACAAATAAAATGGAAAATATAAAATGAGATAAGTTCTCATCGCACAGAGATAAACCCTCGATCATATTGCATGCATGCTATAGTTGCCCTGCCCTATAGGACTCAAAATGGGTCCTATGTAGTTAAGGTAAGCCAGCTTGACAATGAGGTTACTAAGATACATTACACTATTGGTATGAGGCATTGGGAGAACAGAACGATGCAATTAGAGCTTTTATTTAGAGCTTCAGTCAATAAAATAAGACATATTTTTCATTACATACTTCTATTGAACCAATGAACTTTCTCCATTTTGGCTTTCAAAGCAGTGAACCTTTGGGTAACAGCCGCTTCTTGTGTGAATCTTAAATAGTCAGCCAAATTCTTCCATGGATTTGTGCCGTTAACAGAAGCCAGAATATTTCTACTGAAATGCAATCACTTTTGACAGTATAGTTCAGGATCTCTAGTGCACTGTATATGAAATGTTTTGCTGCTGTTGCAATAGATTCCACTAAAAAGATCTCCACAAATACCACCATATGGTAACTACTTCTTTCTCAGTTGTCCTAGCTCTACTTAATCATATACTTGCACCATAAAACACTATCCAGATCCTTAACGAATTAACAACAAGAACAAAACCAACAACAATATGCATTGATATTGCTATAGCAATACATCCACTTTCAGGTTGCTTTTCTCTTTTAAATGGGAGCCATGTTTATTGTAATCCAATCTAGTCTAGTGAAAAAGACACTTGAGGTCATGTCATCTGAATAAAGGAATCTGAGTTGCATAATCATATGAGATTTAGTTGATTAATCAATTGATTAAGCAAGTACATTTGCAAAAAAAAACAAAAAACTACCTGCTTATATAAATAAAAACAATACTTTTGAACAAAAAAATCCCCACATTTTTAAATAGATGCTGCATGCATGTGTCACAGCCGGTGGCACCAACTCAGAAGAGGCATTCCCCCTAAACTGACCAGATAAAATCCAGGTCAGGGCTCATGTAACTTTAACAGTTGCAGAGAAAAGGGAATTTCAGCCAGTGTCATTTGTATGCAATTAGTTCCTGGTGAAATTCCCTCTTCATCACAACAGTTAAAGTTGCAGGGGCCCTGCCTTCTTTTGTATCTGGTCACTCTAGAATAGTGCCTGCACCTTTAACTGTTGTGATGAAGAGGGGATTTCACCAGGAACTAACTGCATACAAATGACACTGGCTGAAATTCCCTTTTCTCTACAACTGTTAAAGTTACATGAGCCCTGACCTGGATTTTATCTGGTCACTCTGTGTGAAAGAGAAGGAGCTGTGGCTACCCACACTTTTCATAAGATCTTGTATTCATAATAATAATAATAATAATAATAATAATAATATCTTTATTTATTTATTTCCTGCCTCTCCCTCCAGATCAAGGCAGGTAACAACATGAGTAAAAACAATGCAAAATACATATAAAATACATAAAACTGATTAAAAGCATTTAAAATTAATATCTAACAGGATTTTTAAGTGCTTCTTGATTAATCAGGGGTGCCCCTTTAATTGATCAAAAGGTTCTTCACGAACTGACTACTGCTGCCATAATTTTAAAAACATTCAATATGCTGTTCAGGCATTTTCGCCCCATTTGCTTCCCGCTCCCAACGTGTCAGAAACTCACATGAACATGGAAAGATGCCTTGCTCATATCACTGAGACAGTCTGGGCCATTTAGACCATCAGTATGGACTTGGATTGCAGCAGTTCTCCAAGATCTCTGACAAGGCTAGGAGCTAGAACCACAAATCTATGGATCAACTGCCCTCCCACCAGGCATGGAGGGTGGCATGGACCTTAGACAGTGAGGTATTGCTGGGCTCCAGGGGGATCTTGCCCACAGGCACACTTTGGCTTCCCCTGGAAGAACAATAAAGGTTTATAGATCAGGATTTTGCTTGGGCAATGTAATCTTGTGTCTGACCCCTGGCTTTTGATTCCCTACACCTTCTTGACAGGTGTCTAAGGCCAGCATTGACACAAAGATCTGGAGATGTTTGGGGATAGAACTTGGGAAGTAATCCAGGCAAAAACATGTCATCTAACACTGAACTACAGCTCTTCATCTTGTTAGTTTAACATTGGGAACAATTTTCCCCTCCCCCCCTATTTTAACAATTCACACAAAATCTATCATTAAGTGTCTTCAGTCTCAGTTCCAAAGTTATCTTGGTTATTTTGTCTTGTCTTTCTTCTTATCCTGCCTCTGGAGAATGAGTCTCCTCTTCTTTGCTCTGCTGACACATTCACTTTCCAAAAGAATCTCTCTATGAAATATTTGGGTTTGGAAATAATGATAACAAATTAAACCGATATGTTTCCCACTTCTTCCAAAGAATGGATCCAATGGAACCTAGAAAGTCTTGTCAAATATTTCTTTTCCACGTAAACTTGGGAACTGTGTTATATCAAAATGATATCCATTGCTCCCAGAAGAATCAGAGCAACTGAACAGAGATACACTGCAGCAGCAGAAGAATTAACACATTTGCATGTGATATTTGGGGAGAGGTCTTTGCTGGTCACACTGGGAGCCAGAGATTCTCAATAATTCATGCTAGTGGAATTCCCAAGCGGACAGAGTTGAAAAGTGAAGTTTCTGATATAGGTTGAGTGGGCACAGTTTCCCTTTTTTTCCCACTGGAATTTACACACACGGCACCAAACTTGGCTCTTTGTCCTTGGCAATGAGAATCTCTCATGGGAAACTGATATTCCCCTAGCCAAAATTCATCTTCTGAGAAAAAAAATATGTTTAACAGCTAAGATGCTTCCTCAGTGCACACACAGAAGTGGGAATGAAAATATTTTGCTGGGCACGGGGACAACAATTTGTGATTAAAGTCTGTGGAAACCAACGACCCTGAAAATTATAAAGCAACAACTTGCACTATGTAATATGGCTGATCTATTTACAAGATTCAGTGATGATTCCTGGCATTTTGTTTATGGTATTTGAAAGACACGGATGCCAAGAAATTCATTACAGGGTTCACCGAAGGTTAGATTCCAACCACCTTTGACAGCTTTCTATAATCTAAAATACGAAAGAAACCAAAAACCTAAGACATTCCCTTTGCACTTGATGTTTATTCTTCTGCTTTGTGGCCCTCTGTGTTAACATTGATTCCTTTATTTTGTTATTCTTTTCTTCAGTCAGATCATCCCTTTCAATATAAAACAATTTGGGCCAATCAAGAGCACTGCAAATCTCACACATTATACAAGTCCTATATGAATGGCTCCTTGAGAAGCTAGATAGAGATCAGTAACTGGACACCCCCGGGACAAATCTGCCACCCCTAAGGATACCATCTCTCCCTGTTTCCAAATTGCTAGATAAAACAATGGGTGTTTCTCCTTAACAAAAGATACTGTCCAAACAACCAGTTAAGGAATAGTATTTAAACAACAAATATTCAATAATCTATAAATAAATTGTAACACATTAAAAAATGGTAAAAGCAAGTAATATAAATGTACATATAATTTAATACAATGATATAATAAACAAGAACTTGTTTACTGCAGCTGCAGTAAAATGGAA
Source organism: Anniella stebbinsi (assembly GCA_029215795.1). Taxonomy (NCBI): domain Eukaryota; kingdom Metazoa; phylum Chordata; class Lepidosauria; order Squamata; family Anniellidae; genus Anniella; species Anniella stebbinsi. The sequence continues at coordinate 94,452,022 of JARDYH010000003.1, read as the reverse complement.
ACGCGGACAACTTAAAAGAGAATAAAGCGTTGAACATCTTAAAAGGAGAAATATTGGCCATACAATTGAGGCTATTCATATTAGAAAGCCCAGGCCATAAGATTTGGATACGCAGTATTTGGCTTTGCAATTCCTGTAATGGTCACTGAAGAAGGCACAAGAAGTGTTGAAACACGTTTGACCATTAATCTATTCTTGTTTATTATATCATTGTATTAAATTATTTGTGCATTTATATTACTTGCTTTTACCATTTTTTAATGTGTTACAATTTATTTATAGATTATTGAATATTTGTTGTCCAAATTGCTAGAGACAAAACAAAAGAGGAGCACAAAAGGAATAGGGCCTAAAGAATATATATATGCCAACAGACCACAGAGGGATGTGGATGGAGCTTCTCTATCCTTCACTCCACTGTCAGAGTGACCCTCTAAAAAGCTACTTCTGACCTGGGGGCTACCACATTATGCAGGTTTCACATAAGATTATTTCCATACACATTATTTGTTCGAGGACAGCGTAAACCAGAGAAAGATGGCTGAATGGATATAGGCCTGATGATACACGTGTCAGAATAAAAGCTGTAAACAAGGACAAGAACACTTCTGAATTAACACCAGTTATTTCATTGCATGCACATGTAGCAGATATCCACAATCCACTGGCAAAATACCTATGGATCTGAAAGGAGGGTGAACAAGAGAGAAGTCTGACTGGGGGTGGCAAAGAAAAGGGATAGCTCAAGCTCCTTGAATTTGGGTTAGGGTGACCAGATAATATCCAGGTCAGGGCTCATGTAACTTTAACAGTTATAGAGAAAAGGGAATTTCAGCCAGTGTCATTTTTATGCAATTAGTTCCTGGTGATATTCCCTCTTCATCACAACAGTTAAAAGTGCAGGCACTATACTAGAGTGACCATATACAAAAGAAGGCAGGGCCCCTGCAACTTTAACTGTTGTGATGAAGAGGGAATTTCACCAGGAACTAATTGCATACAAGTGACACTGGCTGAAATTCCCTTTTCTCTACAACTGTTAAAGTTATATGAGCCCTGACCTGGATTTTATCTGGTCAGCCTAATTTGCGTCATTTCCAGTTCTTCTAGCCTTGTTGGTGGGACAGTCTGCTAAGTGTTTAAAGCTTGTGGAGTTTCTTGTGCCAAGGAAATTGTCAAAATAGTTGTGGAGAAGTAAGCATCCTTAGCAGGGAAGGAATAGCCGTAGTGACTCCACTTAGCTGAGTCATTTCTAAATAGTTCTCCCTAATGCAGCTCATATTGTCATCAATCTGGTTTTACCATTTCTGGGTAACAAGTAAATTGTAGTATTTCATGGTTTACATTAGAACAAGTAGTAAAAGAGTGAAGAAACATGGGTAGATTACAACAGGATTTAGAGCAGTGCTGCTATTGTTTCATACCCAGAATGCGCATGAATAATGTACAGTTTAAAATAGTGATTATTAAAAGCCTTGAAAATTAAGGTTCTGGGACTCCTGGTAAATAACATGCAGTGGCACATTATGCAACTCCTGTTACAGATCTCTGTTTGTTACAGATCTCTGTTTGTTACAGATCTCTGTTTGTTGCAGTTATCCGCATATAAATATGTCGCTTTCTTATAAAATGTCTCCTCTCATCGCTCGTGTTCATCAAGATTGAATTGATGGTTCACCGTTCTTAATGTGTTTAACGTGAGAGGCCTCTTTTCCACCAGCTCTGCCAAACAGCCTCTTCTTTAAGAGTTAAGCAACCTAGGAGAAATATTTTGAATCTTTGGATACAAATGCGAAACAGAAGAATGGCTTGTAAAGCATGAAGCAGGTCTTTGTATGTTTTCGGTGACATATTTAATAGTGGAGAATGAAAAAGCACATTCTGATGAAGTGAAGCAAGGTTTTATAGGCTACAAATAAAATCAAGCCGCAAGCCATGTCAAACTTTTTGGGTACTCTGAAATTCCACTCCACTTATGGGCAGTTTACTTCTCTGGGATGCCTCCTTGTTAGGGTCATGTGACATTGGGATCAGTGTTTTACTACTCAGCCACCCTGGTGCATTAAGTTTGCAGGACTCCACCTGCTTACCCACAGCAACAACAATAAGCTCTAGGATTCTCCAGTTTATGTGCAATTTGCACAATAACTCCTCTGCACAGATTGGAGAATTCCCCCCCCCCCCCCGCATTGATATAGTCAGAAATGTTGATATAGGAATTTCAGTTGTTGCATGTGTTCAAGGGGTATGGGATGGGTGGGGAAGAGCTACTAGAATACTGTGGTAGAATATACCCATTTGTCTCCCCTCTAGTTCTCTAAGGCAGGATCTACACTACTGCTTTAAAATGGATTATAACAGTAGTGACATCTGTTGGGGCTCCATATACAGTTTTCACAGCGTTTTCAAAGTGTCATATCCTGTTTGGTGTAGATCTGGCCTGAGTGTCCATGAGATCTCTCTAAAGACTGCAGTCAAATCCCATCCTGCTGTGCCTGGACACCATTTCAGATGTCAGGGAGAAGGGAGATGAAGCAAAGGGGAATAAAAGCCCACTATTGGCTATATTCCAACATACACACACACACACAAACACACAGCACATTTTATTTTAAGAGTGCATGTTATGGTTACTTTTTAGATACTTTTTATAACTCATATGAGTAATTGACTTAGATTTTCTATAATTGGGTGACAGCCCCATATATTATAGTATGGTTATACTTTTGCTGCATATCTTTAACTGAAAGAACATTTTGCCTTTAAATCGGCCAAGAATAGACTGTTGCAGAGCAAGCAAATTCAGCATACCACTGATGGGGTGGTACAATAAGCCAGGAATGTTCTTATTTTCATTTATAATCTGTTGGAGGGTATGTAATAGAAGTCCCACCTATCAACAAGATATTGATGGTTACGAATGTTTGGAGACAGGAGGAAGCAAGGCATTCTGCAGATGGTCTACTCTGAACTGAGCTACACAGGCATACAACTACACCCGTGAGCTCTTTCACGTTATCAGGAACCCTGAAAGAGGCAGGGTCCCCAATTGTGGATACAGAGCCTACAAGGGGAAGTTGTACACATCTGTAGCTCTGTTCAGACCTTCCTCTGAATGTGTAGAGTCTGGGAGCCTGCAGGAAAAAAAAACTATTCCTCTCCATGCATACATATTTACAGATATGTCACACAAACAAGGTTAGAGTGTTTCTGAGCACCTTTCCACCAAGTAAACTGTAACATTTTCAAATGGGAACAGGAAAAAAGCTTCCAGGTCAAAGGTCAAGAGTTCCATGGAGGTTTTAGTCCTTGGCTTGGAAAGCATTTTCCACAGACTTAAACACACATACACACAAACTCGCCCAACAACAATATGTTTAAATTAAATTATACACAAAGATGTCTTAGGTTTAATTTGAAATGCATCTTTCAACATATTGTTGGCATGGAATTAATTATCATGCATAAAGAAAGAAAAACGTAATTAACTTTGATTTGTTTCTTTCTCTGTTTTTTTTTTTAAAAAAATGCCCTGTCACAAAGAACAGGATAATGCAGAACACAGGCAACCAAAGAAGAAGAAAAAATAAGCAGAAATGTAAAGAGCAGGTTCAAATAATCTATACCAGCAGTAAAATGGAATTGCTTTTATCCAATTCATAATGTATATCAGAAGGGCTAGCAGGAAAATATATTAAAAGTTTCAAATTACTTGGGTCTTTTCCTTGTTGTCATTTAAATACACACCTGACTTCATCTGGTCAGGCAAATATGAACAGAAAACGGAAAGCTGCTTCATGTATTTACATGCAAAGCAGGCTTTTGTAAATAATAATAATAATAATAATAATAATAATAATAATAAGTAACGAATCCCAGTCATCAGCAAAATATGCACCAGCTATTTCCATCCCTTCATTAATTTCAATCACTTTATAGTCTTGAAACAGACCGGATTAAAACATACTATTGGGGTCATCTGATATACTAACTCCTCACTGTTGGCACCAAAATCTAAATTTCCTGTGGTTAGAAATATAATACCCATCATTAAAAGATCTAAAGCAAGAGTGATATCAGTGGAATGAATTGGGCACTTCATTTTTCTCCTCTGCTCTTTCCATTAAGGATGAAATAGCAACACAATAGCAGTGAAAGATCCATTAAGCATTAATGAGCGCTTGGAGAATCCTTATTCATGGATCACTAGGAGTGGCATTACAGTCATGCACTATCATACTGAGGGGATTTCTCCCTGTTTTTATCACATTTGAATGTGAAAGCTTCCAGGAAGTATTGTCAGCCAGGGCCAAGACTACTATATTTCTGAGTACTAAATATACAGTACCGTCTTATTCCTCCATTTCCTTGATGGTTGAAAGATTCCTTTGGCTCATAAATACCACAGACGCTGGGAACATTCATGATTTTCTGCCCCTGAAGTGAGAACTGCATGTTTGCTTTTGCAGATAAATGTCCTGAACAGGCAGCAGGTCTGCAAACATTATTTCTGGATATGGGAGAGGGTGAGGGGGAAAGTGGTAGCTTAATGGCACAGTTTAGGGTGACCAACTGTCAGGATTTCCCCAGATTTGTCCTGGTTTTTGTTCTATTCTGGATGTCAGGGGGGATTTTCTGTGATTTTCTATATTGTCCTGGAAAGACACACTTTCCCCTTTAAGGCCGCCATTAGCATTTTGGGAAGGAATGATGTGCTTTCTTGGGGCGCATCATTTCCCTTCCACTGCTCTAATCAGGACCTTAAATGGGAAACTGTGTCATTCCCGGAGATTATAGAAAAGGCCCTGATTGGAGTAGTGGGGGGGCAGAAATGACACACTTTCCCCTCCTCCACTCCAATTGGGGCCTTTAAGGTGGCGGGGTGGGGGATGACGCTTTTTCCAGAGGCCCTGAAAAGTCACTTTCCTGCCCTGCCCACAGGTTGTCCTCTTTTTTGGTTTCCCAAATATGGTCACCCTAGCACAGTTAAGCTAATTGCACAGTGATGAGCAAGAAAGAATGAATCAGATCTGCATGAATTTATATGACTGTTTGTGCTTTTGAGTGCAGAACATGACGCACAATGTGTATCAACTACAGAGCAACGATTCAAATCCACTTTGAGAATATTGCATATTGCATGGAAATATCCATGAAAATGTGAATTTTTGTAATTCAGATTTTGTGATCTGGAAAGACAGTTAACTGCCTAGCACATAAACAACAAAGAGTCTTGTGGCACCTCAAAGACATATTCATTACGAGATAATAAATGTACTGGGCCCCACTTCCTGAGCTGCAGATATATGCACACATGGTGTGGGTGGCAGAAAACGATGAGGTCGGAGGGAAATGAATTTAAGAAAGCACAGAAGTGGCGATTATGAGCCTATCTACACTGCTGCTTTAAAACGGTTTATAACAGTTTTAAACCGGTTTAAAACTGGTATAAACCATTTTAAAGCAGTAGTGTAGATAGGCTCTATGTTATGGACAGTGGACATTCAAATATACTTGCTGCTGATAATTTGCCATATATCATGGTATGAGCGTCATCCAATGAGCGTTTTCTCACACGCTCACTACAGCCCACTTACGGATCTTCACGCATCCTTTAGATGGCAATATCAGCCTCCCACATGCCTCCCACTTCTTCTGCTTGTTTTTCTGTCGCAAAATAGACCCCTTTTAATCTGTCTTTTTTAAAAAAAAAAATAGAATGTCCCTTCATTTCCTACTGTGTGCAGGAAAAGTGGAGCGATATAAATGCCCCCTGAATGGGCCACGTGGTCATTGCTGCCTCCTCTTTCTCTCCCCGTGTAAAGAGACCGTTGCAATTGTGGGACAGCAGCAGCAGGAGGCCATAGCGACAATAGGGAAATGCGAAAATCCACCCATCTGATGACGCTCTATATCAGCAACAACTGTTTTGTGAACGGCCACAGTTAATAGTGTAGTTGTCATAACTGAACGTTCTGCATTTCATTTCTGTCTGACCTCACTGTTCAGTCCCCCACCCCAATATTTTACACCTTCATGCAGGTAACAAAGTGGACTCTCATCCATGAAAACCTATGCCATCATAAATGTGTTAAGTCCTGAAGGTGCCACAAGGCTCTCTTGATTTTGCTGCAACAGACCAACATGGCTACCCCTCTGAAAATGTTATGTTACCTTTCACTTGCATCCATTAGTCCTGCCTTCTGGGGGGTTTCTTCTCCCTTGCACATTAAAACAACTGTCACAGAAACATGACAAGAGTATTACAGATGGTGTAAAGTTGTGGGAGCAGTAGCCTTTCCTGAAGGAAATTGTAACTATCTACACTACTGCTGTAAAACGTTTTATAACTGTTTTAAACTGTTATAAACCATTTTAAAGCAGTAGTGTAGATAGCCTCTGAGCCACACTAATTAGTATGAAATTTATATCACAAGAGCTTTAAAGCTTTCCTTTGGACAAATCCTGACATAACACAAGATTTTGTGTCTCTGAACATTTCCTTTAGCTTCTAAATGTTCAAGATGGAAAACAATGGGACAAAGTCCTCAAAGTTTCCAGTGTGGAAAGTGAGGCTGGGTATTCTTACCAAAGGACAGAATCAACTCCATCTTCCTCACAATCTGCTTCCCACCTGCCAATCATATATAATTCCCTAGTAGGGATCAAATGCATCTACCTCTTATACATTTTCTTCATAGCCAAAAGGAAAAAAAAGCCCTTCTCAGTTCTCTTTTTCATTTAACAAATGATCACAAATGTAAAAATACGGAGAGCCACTGAAAAGTGATAGTATGCTATTTTCTTTTCTTTCAAGGCTCTGGGAATTAAATGGAGAGGCATTGAAACTCTTTAAAGCTTTGAAAAGGCCTAACGTTAGTCTCTAAATCTGGCTAAAGTTTGCCACCTTGTGGCAAAAAATAAAAAAAAATGTTTGAAGACACAGTACTTCATTTGCAGAAATGCTGCTCTCAAACTCGTTATGTACATTTGCATATAGTCTGCAAAAGAAAACGGTAATAAGGTTTCACATCGTTACTGCAGATCTGAGTAAGGAGAATGATGCAGCCAGTTCCTATGTTCATCTAAGTTGAAATTAATCTTAGATTTTTATATCAATATAGAGTCATAAACACTACTGGACAGCCATGCATGAAAAAATCCCCTTTTCTTGACACCATCCCATGCAGCGACTTCACAGTATTTCTATTTTTGGGGATAGGATTAGGTGCTGTGTGAGGTTAGGTAATTTTAGAATCTGACTGTAATGGTCTTACTGGGGTAGGGAGTGGGGGCTCTTTAGATTGTAATGTGTATTACATCAAAATGTGGTAAGCTAGCCCTGCGGCTCATTCTACTGCGTGCGGCCCCAGATCCCTACCCCATAGTTCTGCTCTGAATTCACTGTTGGATTGGGCTGTCATGCAAACATGGGCTTACAGAGGCATACACAGGGCACTCCACTCTGGGGGAATCTACACTTAAGCTTTGCTGCGTTTAGGTTTGGTTTCAAGGACGCCTTGGGGTACACGACGCACGTAGTGTTACGTTTTATAGCACTTGTTTTTTGCAACAATTGTGTGTGATTTATTATGCTGTTTTCATTAAATCAGTCATTTTTTTAAAGAGTAATGTGTCCTTACTTGCTGTTTCATAGTTGCTGAAATCAAACCTCCGGTATCCAATCGCAGTTGTGGAGGAGTGGCCTTTAGTTCCCACACCCAAATGCTTAGTATTGCTGTTGTAAGGAGGAAGTGGGCGTGTCAAGTATGGGGCGAAGAAGCTACGTTACAGGAAGAAACAAAGAAAAGAGGGGGCGTGCCCTTACTAAGCGAAGTGAATACGGGAGAAAGGATAGTCTACAATGCTAAGGACAACTTAATGTGGCCTGTTACGTTTTAAAACGTAGCAATTCACATCGTTATAATCTAGATTTTGGAATGTAACAAGCTTATGCATAGATTCCCCCTCTTTGTCTCTTACACCCTTTTTCTTCTTGTTAAAGGCTGCTGAAAAGAGGTGATGCTTTTTACAGAGAATTGGTGGCTTGAAAGGGGGATCACAGCTGATGGGTTTGTTCACTTCACAACTCTTGCACATTTTTGCATTGTTTAAAAAAACCTGCAAAACCTGAGTACCAGAAGTAACAACAAAAGAAATATATATTTCCACATCCTGAGGGAAGCAAAGCATCTCTCAAACCACTTTCTTAAAAAAATGATTGTCAGCTCCAGATTTGCTATATCCTAGTGGGATTATTTGTTTTCAACTTTTAATTATGGTACAATGGGGAAAGAACAAAGGGGAATGTCATAATATGAAATCTAGGGAAAAGAGGACTTTGAATCCTTATGATTCCAACTCACTGACATCTCTGAAACACAGTCTTAGATTTCACCCTCTCTCAAAGCTCATCTTAAAACAATTAGAACAAGAACCATGTCAAGATGGCAGAGGTTTGCATTCCAGACAAAGCTGTGCAGTTCCCCAGTTCCTGGCACACACAGTGTGCTGTAAGGATTTTTAGTCGTAATGTGTCAACAACATTTGTATAACCTGGAAAATTGTGGCCATAAGTGGATTTCTATGTTATTGGCAAGGCTTATCCAATAGAAGAGAGCACTGGTGACCTCCAAGAACAGTTCAATTGTTTGAAACATATTTCTGTCTTTGGCCAGATCTACACCTTGGCCGTTTCTACACCAGGCTTTTTGCCTGGAATTGCCCCTGGCTGGTCCCTGTGCATTCACATGACGCATAGGGACACCCTGTGGCGGGGGGAATGAGCAAAGGATTTCCCAGGGATAAGGGATCCCTGGGAAATCCTGATTTTTCTGTGGTCCTGGAAATTTCCCGAGACCATGGAAGATGTGGGCGCCTGTCCCAGCTACTGCCGTGCTTATTCATGAGGAAGCGCAGCAGCAGAAATGGGCACGGAGCTGCACCGCACAGCTCCATGCCCATCGGGAAGAGGGGGGAGCATGTCCGCCATCCCCACAATGGCAGGAAGGGGGTGATTTTGGCCAGGATGTGTTTTGTTTTTACTCACCCTTTTCCTTTGGAGCGCAAGTGCGCTCTCCTGATTGGTTGGGGGGGGGGGGGGGGAAATGGCGGCCGCGACGGCGCAACATCCCTCTCGGGACATCGCACCTCTCATGTGCATGAGAGCAATGATCCCGGAAGCAGACACTTCTGGGATTGTTGACCCTCCCTCCCTCTACACACGTATGGTGTAGAAATAGCCCTTGTGTCAAATCATTACGAATGTGGAATAAAAGGCAGGAAATAACACTATGGAAGTGATATATGGAATGTGGATTGTGCCTCAACAGTTATCAGTGCACTTCAATACCTCTATAAAGCAGTAGTGTGGATCTAGCCTTTGACTAAACACATCAAGAGTATAACATATACCACTGTCAGAAGCAGTGCTGTCGGGCTGAGCATGTAAGCTCTTCCATCCACCCCTCCTTCCTATTTATGTAAAGTTTAATGTGAACAAGTTGTTTTTAATATGGAATTTGCTTACCCCATGTATTCTTACTCACGTTGTCAAGAGTGTAGAAATCACATCCCCAAAGTCTATTTATTTGATTTATATTTATGCCCATTCTGTTCCTAGCTGGCAATGGTAAAATGGTAAAACTTCAATGACAAGTGATTAAACATCACCGAAAGCAAATTCAAATAAAAACTTGAATTATGTTTCCAGAAGACACTATATTCAGTGGAAGGCTATTCCACTGCTGAAGGAAGCCACTGAGAAAACCTGTCTGCATACCCATGCAGTGGTCAGTTGGTGCATTGATGGTCAGTTTAAGACCATCTACGTAGATGCAATGGAAGACTGTAGTGGAAGCCTTGCCCTAAGTATATGTGGCCCAAGCCATGTAGATATCATCATAGGTAATCAGCAGTGTAGAGTGTAGATACCAGAGTACTGATATAAAGTATTCTTGATCGCCCATACCATCCCCTTCAAAAGACCGGTTAAGCAGTTTACTCCAATTGAAACTTCCAACTCAAGCTCCATAATTAGCACATTACCATAGTCTAATCTGCAAGTTATCAAGCAGCATGAATGATGGTCACTAGATCTGAATCTATATTTTGGTTTTTTATCTTACTAGCTAGTGCATTGAGTGAGACAATTAAAAAAACCCGAAGGAATTTTAATATATTTATAATTCTATCTTACATTACACTGTTTGGACAATCTTATATACATAGCACATCTTTTGTTAAAGGATTTGACAAAGCAAGCTTACTCAAATATTTGGCAATTAGTACAAAAGACATTGACTTGCTGGCACTGATAGCTTGCTTAGCTACAGAACTAAACTTCTCAGAAGGCTCTTCATCAAGGCTTGAGATGTTTTCTCAGTGACTCATTGGATACCTCCTTAGGGACTTCACTCTCTGATGTTACTTCATCTTCTGATATGGAGAATGGAGGGGTTATTCATCTTTCTTGTTTTGCCTAGTTCTACTTAAGGCAGCAAACCTGTGATTGAGTTTTACCCTTCAGACTGCAGGATCCCAAGAGAGCACCCTGTAAAGTAGTAGAGGGACAACAGAGGGGCCCAGCTGGGAACAGGAAAGAATTTACACCACCTGCTGGGCATCTTACTACTCTACACATAATGTCCCACCTTTGTAAGCCCATCCATCCCTGTTTTCTTCTTGAAGTGCTTCATTTAGCCCAGGGGTGGGGAACCTCTGGCTCATAGGCGTAATCTGACCTATGGAGATTCCTCATCTTGGGCTTTGTCTGTGGGCTCTGCCCCATCCCCAAAGCTCATTCCCTAACATGGAGGCTACCAGCAGGTTTGGGGAGGAGGCAGGGAGAGGAATCCCTGTCTTATCTCCAATCATATAGCTTCCCCTTACATAGCATGCCACTCCTCCTCTCAATTGAAGGAAGGGGCAAGGTGAGCAAAGTTTGTCACCAGCTGTAGCAGCAGCTGGAGAAGCTCCAGTCAGTGCTATGGCCAGGTACTGATTATGTCAGCCAAGGGAGAAAGGAACTCAGCTAGTACCGGCTGAGCCCACAGCTTCATGCAGTGCCCAGAGTCAGGGACTCAGCAGGCACTGTTGGGGGGGACACTGTTCCTCACCTCTGAATTATGCCAAATGGAAGAAGTGCTGTCAGGAAGCTCAGAGAAAGGAGGTTCCTATGCTAGCTTGGTCGACCTGTGACCTTCTACCTGTAAATGTTTCACTAAATCCCAGTAGGGTTATAACAGCTGCATTCTGAGGTGACAACCACAACAATGCTGATTGCATATGCTGGCTTCAGTGCACCATGACCTGAGGAGCCACAAACGGGCAGATCCTCCTGCCCCCGATAACTTGGGATTTTTGCTTCTTCTCTCTTTTTTTCTTTCACTTCTGTGTTTTAGAAAGCTATGAGGATAGGATGGGGTGTGTATGTGTGTGTTTACGGGGGAATGGTTTGAGGGGGGGATTTTTAAAAAAATCCTAAAAATCAAGGGATGAACAGATCTGCTTCAAACTTGGCGTGGGTAAAGCCCTACTTAAGAGCTAGCATGATGCCAAGTTTCATATCTTTACCTTTAAAAATTTCAGAGATGTAAGCAGTTTTGTTAATTTCTATAGACTATAATGGAGTGGTTTCCTGAAAACTGATCAAGGCAGTCTCCATGGAGCAAAGCATCAGCTGTGTGCCGTTTCTGCAGGCAATGAGGGTGGGGTTGGAGCAGCAAAAGTCCATTCAACTAACTCAGCCCAAGACCATTCATTCAACAGGGCGTGCTGGAGGAGAAGAACTGCCCCACCCTCCTCTTTTGTCAGCAAGGCCTCCCTTCAAAGCCCCCCCAACAAAGGACATAGCCCTAGGGCGGCAATACATGGGGGCTGAAAGGCACTTTAATCTCATGCGGAGGAATTAAACCAGACTTTCTTCACTAGGAAAATACGGAAAGGCAGGGGGAAGAGGCAGGGTGACTGCAGAGTGAGTACCACTCTGCAAAACAGCAAAACAGGCATGACAAGAGTGCAATAAAGCACTGGTGTGATGGAGCCCATCATTTTCAAACCATTTTTGAAGTGTTATATCCTGCTTGGTGTAGATCTGGCCTTTTTGTCCAGTGGAGGAGTTTGCAGTTAACCAAGCTAGGGTACCAACTTTAGCTGGGTCTGAGGCTTTTCTTGGAACTAGGCCTCAGGCTATCAAGTATTGCCTAGAATTGCCAGTTTTTAACTGGAAATTATTATTATTATTATTATTATTATTATTATTATTATTATTATTAATGTATTACATTCATATACCACCCCATAGCTGAAGCTCTCTGGGCGGTTTACAAAGAATAAAAAACTGAACATTAAAAACTGATATACAAAATTTAAAATCATAAAAAGCATAAAAACAGATTACATACCAACTAGATGTGTGCAGAGGGGGTCTTCCCTGCCCTGAAATTTGGGGCACAGCGCCGATGAGGTGATTTTCCTCTATGATTTTCAGAGGGGGTCTGTCTCCCTGCACCATCAATTTACCCATAACAGAACCACACAATTTTCAGGTTACTGCTACGTTCTCGTCAATGGGAATTAACAGAAATGCTCACAGCTCCCTCAGTTTTAACTCTAAACACATGAAAATTGGTACCATGACAGCTTTTAAAGAGGGCTTTAGGCATGCCAAGTTTTGAGGAGATCCCTGTATGCAGTGATTTATAGGGAATTTTTAAACTCCAAACTCAAATGTTCTCTCAAGCAGCACCTTTTGTGCCTTGATCTGTATGGCGTGGGAGAGGGAAATGAAGCAGCTTAGCGCTACATGAATAGGGTGCCCAGATCGCACGGGTTTCCCGGTCCTAACCGGGAAAACTGGGGCAATCCGGGCCGACCGGAGGGCAGCGGGGGCGAACCGGGCCTCGAGGAGCCCAGATGGCGGGTCCTCCGCCGCCGCAGGGTCCTCTGCCGCCGCCGCCGCCAGGTCCGCCGCCACCGCCACCACCACTGGGTCCTCCACTGCCACTGCCGGGCTCGTGAGGCCAGAGGCAGCGCGGAAGAGGCGGGAGAGGGCCGAATCCGGAAGTGATGTAATCGGCCCTCTCTCACCTCTTCTGTGTGGCCTCTGGCCTCCTCAGGGTTTGTCGCAATGGCGACGAGCCCCGAGGAGTCTGGGTGCCCATGCAGAAGAGGCGGGGGAGGGCTGATTCCAGAAGTGATGTTGGCCTCCCCTGCCTCTTTTGCACAGGCATCCGGGCTCCTCGGGGGTCGTCGCCATCATGACAAACCCCGAGGAGGCCAGAGACCACACAGAAGAGGCGAGAGAGTGCCGATTACATCACTTTTGGGAGGAGAACCCGGTAGGTCCGGGCTGTTTTTTTGGGGGGGTGGATGGCGTGGTGGTGGGGTTTCTTTCAGGTGGGGGGGTGGCATCTGCTTGTTGGCCACATGGCGGGCAGCCTTTTTAATTTTTTTTTAATTTTATGTTGGGGGGGTCTGCTTTGGGCAGCCATTTTGAACTGGGATTTTGCTTTGCAAAATCTGGTCACCCTATACATGAATAAATAAATGTAAATTAATAAATGCCACAACAGCAGCACACAGTTTGCCCATCTTCAGAGAGGACACTGGACAGGAGCACAGGCTTGCAGGACAAAGAGGAGAAGGAGGTGAGGCATGAGTCAAGGCAACAACAGCTTCCCCCTGTATGTGAGGAGACTACCTGGACTGGAAGCCCAGCAGCCAGCCAAACACTCACACACTAGCAGGCCTGGATTTTTAAAAATATTTTTTTTTCAGTGGAGAGGGAGTAGACTACAGAAACACAGCACACCAGGAGTTTTCATGATTTTAAAGAGAACGAGCTTAGAAATATTTATGGACTAAGCAACAGTGTCAGTGGCTGCCTGCAAAATCATCTCTCTTTCTCTCTCTCGCACGCACTCACATGTTTCTCTCTCACTAGAATGACAACAGGCAAGGAAGATAAAACACTGTGATTGGAAAGGGGACAAGAACACAAGTGTGGCTAATGGCCACCTCCATCAGCTCACCTAGGGAGGCTGTTGAGCAGCAGGGTGGACGGTACACCAATAGAATCCCTAATCTGTTCCCCTAACCAAACACAAGGTGCAAACATTCCAGACCAGTAGTCTGGAATGTTCCAGACAGGGACCTTGCAGAGGGAGGTGAAGTTCCTATAGACCATAGCAACCCCCACTCCCCAGCCCTCAGGTCTACCCTGATGCTGAACCAAGTATCCCGGTGGGCATAGCTGGGAGAGGCTGACTCCTCCCTTCTCACCCAACCTGCTCTCAGTTATACATGCCGTACTGGCTGCCTCATCCAAAATTAAGTTGTGGTCGATGAGTGAGGTCTTATTATGCACCAATCTGGCATTTAAAAGCAGCATCCGGAGGTCTGAGGGCTGGCTGATAGGGCAACCAACAGACCTGCGGTTGCGGGAAGAACTGGAACATGGCACAACCGTTAACTGTCTGGTTCTGGTCCTGCAGGGTGTGGCAGTCTGTTGAGCAGAAAATATAGAGAGTCCAGCCCCACAGGAAACAGCAGGAGCCCTGATATTCATCATGGGTGTACTGAATGAGTACCAACAAATAACTGAAAGGGTGCTGGGGCCATTAGCAATGTCCCCTCCATTCCCATCACCATAACATTCAGAAGTCCTTCTGAAGGCCACATTATACTGAGACAAGCAGCCCCCAGAAAAGAGGAAGAGCCCCCAAATTGCTCACATTGATAAGAGTTAATACCCACAAACACCTCAATAGTCCTGATTTGATGGATGCTCCATTGGAATGGCCCCTCTTGCCCCTGGCCATAATATTCAGATGACTTTCTGAATGGCCATAGGAAACAGTGGAATGGAGGACAAACAGCAGGAGCCCCAATACTGCTCATGGGTGGACCTAGGGAGTTTCCCCACCACCACCAATCTCCCAAGAATCCAGATGCTATGCATGTTTCATAGCAATGGCTTCTCCTTTTCAATAGCCATTAACTTCAGCTGGAGTGATACAAGGAACCCCACAGGAAACATCAGGTGCCCCAGAATTCCTCATGAGTGTACTGAGAGTGTGCACCTAAATTATCTGAAGGGTCCCAATGCAAAACCTTGAAGATGCCACCATGAAAACCATCTAAGCAATTAATAGGGAGTGCTCTCTCAAATAAGTAATTTGTAAGTGGCACCTTACACCAAAAAAACTATGTTACATTAACAGCATCCTACTTCCTTTATGCTGGAGAGAATATAGTGAAAGGGGCTCCCTCTGTCACATGTGGTGGAAGTGGTCACTTATTCTCGTGTTCTGGAAAGCGTTATTTGACACTATATGAACAGTGTAAAAGAGCAGGTCCGGTTAGATCCTGCCCTGGTGCTCTTATCTATATCCTACAACCTACAACTGGGGTGGGCAAAGTGTGGCCCTCTGGATGTTTTTGGCCTACAACTCCCATCTACTTCTGTCATTAGCCATCCTGGCTAGGGCTGATGGGAGTCCTAGGTCAAAACATCTAGAAGACCACAGGTTGCCCATACTTGATCTACAGGAACAGCTGCTTCATATCCAGTTCCTAATCGTGGTGGCCTGGTTTGAGATTGCCAAACACATGCAAAACCCTTTTATATACCTAAAACCCAAACCAACCATTACATTAGAAGGGAAATAACCATGTATTCATCAAGCTGTTGACCCTCAATGGGAGGGAGGTTTATGGCCTCTGGGATCTCTTACCCAATAAAGACCCAGAGACTGGAGAATTCAATTTAACCGTTTAATGGCTTCACTGCAGTGAAGGGACCTCGGCCGTAGCAAATCAAGAGTCCAGCGAACAAAGGATTTCACACACTTATATAAACTTTGATCACAGAAGTAAAAAACATTTTCATTGGTCAAACACCTCTACAGTCTAATAACACTGACCATTATAGGTTTGTGCTCAAGGGATTATATTTCAAGTGCATAGATAAGATATGCATATATGAGTAAGTTATAGGATCTACTTCATCTAATTGGCTACGTGCCAGTCACGCGTACCACACTCGACGTTTCATTGGCTTCAAAACTCTTCTCTTTGTCCTCTTCACGGCATAGCCATTAATTAATCCTGACAGGTAGTAGAGTTAACCCCTTCCATTACACAGAGGCAAATGCAGACACACAGACACCTTAAGGGAACATTACTTTTTCCAAGTTGAAATTCCTTCAGTGTCTATCAAATCCCCCCTGTCGAGAATATGTCTGGCTACAAAACAGACTTATGTCCCTCGACCATACTGCGCATCTCAAGGAATTTCTTCACCTCCTCTCGGCTCCTTTGGATCGGATCCGGGTCTGTTGACTTCACAAGCATTACACGATTAGATGAAGTTGGCAACACATTCTTGAAAACATTACAACATAAAGGCACACATTGTATTCCGCAACAAACTACAAGAAAGATGCACACTAAAATTATGAGAAAAAGAAATGCCTGCTTTAACCATGAAAAGTTAGGAAGCCACGAAGTCAACCATGAGGTTAGCCCTGAGAAATCTAGTCCTTGATCTTGTGTTATATTAGCAACAATGTCATGCAATTTTCTCACTCTTGATTCCACCAATTGTGACTTGTCAGACAAGTTAAAACAACACATCCCTTCAAATTCTTCGCACCCATGGTTGTGTCTTAGTAAAAGATAATCAATGGCTGCTCGATTTTGCAATGTAGCTGTTCGCAACTCTTGGATTTCACTGTTAAGAGCTGCCATGGCTTGTGATGTATAATTCAGACCCTTGGCTAGAGCACAAGCCACTTGATTCACTTCCACACTGTCAGCCACAGCTAAACCTGGAACACCCACTAGGGATACAGCCAAAGATACGGTTTCAGCTTTGCTCAACAAATCCACATTACTATTGCATGTCTCATCCAAAACAACTCCTCTCTTTTGGCGAGGAGATGATGTCACCATCTGGAGACTAGATTGGGGTTTCTTGGGCAACCACACTGCCAGCCTACCTATTGTACAAGGTCCCCCAGTGGAATTAGCAGGAATGTATGACTAGGCTTGCCTCCCACAAAGTAAAAACCATCCTGGAGGTAAGACTCTGTAAGCATGGCAAGATGGGTAATCAGTAACTTCAAAGCACCACAGTGGCGGATCTCCCTTTTTGGCAACCTCTGCACAATCTTTAGTACAACCCACAAATCGAACGCACTCCGTGTTACCAAGTGACGTCACCTTTAAAACTTGGATGTGAAACATTTCTCTATTGAGCTGGGTCACCCCTGGTTTCCAATGTGCGAAATCTCCAAACGTAGCAGGTTTGTTGAGGTTGGTCTTATACTGAAGAAATAGCTTAGAACGTTTCACAGGTGTGGGAACTCCTATCATACATGAGGCAAGGACATCTTGTGCTGAGTTCCCCCCTTTCAAACAAAAGTATGTCGTGTTCACTATATGTTTGGCTATATGTACCCACACATTATCATTTGCTTCAAACTTCTTAATCAATTCATTTTGACCTATTACAGACTTCTGAACCCACGGCCCTCCTCCTATTAGGCCCAGGAGAACAATTACTTTCCACATTCTTTTGCCTTTTAAACAGAAACCTTAGTCTTTCTATAGGTTGAGCTGTCTAACGTTGTCCGTTTGAGTCAGCTTCTGGTGTGACTCTCACGGCAACTTCTTTCTCTTTTGTTTCCTCCGGGGCTGCCTTTACTCGAGTATAGTGGATCCACGGTTTCACGCCTTCAACCTTCACGGCCGAATGGGTAGTGAGGATGACACTATGCGGCCCCTTCCACTTTGGCTCTAACGGCTCATCCTTCCACGATCGGATGAGGACCTGGTCTCCGACCCGAAACTTATGGACCGGCGTGTCCAATGGTAAAGGAAGCCGTTCGTGGATATATCTGTGGGGAGAAGACAAAACACCAGAGAGAGACTGCAAATAACCCTTTATCCATGCCTCCCCCCTTACATGCATTTGACTCCCATGCGTCACCACTGGATTCTTAGGATAGGGCTTCCCATACATCAATTCAAATGGGCTCACTCCCAATTTGGCTCTAGGGGCAATGCGAACTCTGAGTAGGGCAAGAGGCAAAGCTTCTGGCCATTTCAAATGAGTCTCTTGGCAAATTTTCGCTAATTGCCTTTTTAGAGTCTGATTAATTCTTTCAACCTGTCCACTAGATTGTGGCCTCCAAGCCGTGTGGAGGTCCCATTGTATTCCCAACGCCTTAGCAACCCCCTGAGCCACTGCTGAAACAAAATGGGGTCCTCTGTCTGAGGCCAAACCCTCTGGTATCTCAAACCGTGGGACCACCTCCTTGAGCATTACGCGAACCACTTCTTTGGCCTGGTTTGTTCGACAAGGAAATGCTTCAGTCCAAGCCGTCAAAGTGTCCACCAATACCAACAGGTATTTGAAATGTCCTTGTCTGGGGACCTCTGAGAAATCCACTTGCCAAGATTCTCCTGCTAAAAGTCCATGCCTCCCTGTCCCTGGGGGGCCTTGGAGCAATCTTGGGGTTGTTGGCACAACAAACAGAACATCTCCGAACTATCTGTTCAGCCATCTTTCGCATCCTGGGTCCCACTATGACTCTTTGAAGTCCTTGGGTCATGGCGTCCGCCCCCAAATGAGTACTCTGGTGATATCCCTGGATTACGTGGCTGAGGGTCCATTGTGGCACCAACACTTGTCCTTCTGGCAGTATCCACCATCCATCCTTCTTCTCTCTTGCTCCTAGTTTCTCTGCCAGTTGATTCTCTTTGGCGCTATACTTTGGAGGTTCTCTTGGCAACTTCAACTGAGGTACGAGAGCCAGCACTGCGGTGTCTATAGTTCCTTCTCGAGCTGCTTTCTTGGCTGCTGCATCGGCTCTTCGATTCCCTCTGATGACTTCACCATCACCTTTCTGATGGGCTCTACAATGCACCACTGCCACTTGCGTTGGTCTATTGACGGCCTCAAGCAAATTCAGAATCTCGGTCCCATGCTTTACGGGACTGTTGTTGGCAGTCAGCAATCCTCTCTCCTTCCATATCGCTCCATGGGCATGCAACGTTGCAAAGGCGAATTTGGAGTCTGTGAATATTGAAGCTGTCTTCCCTTCTGCTAGTTGAAGAGCTCTTGTCAGAGCTATTAGCTCTGCCTTTTGCGCTGATGTATTGGCGGGCAAGGCTCTTGCTTCCACGGTGTCCCACAACGTAACCACTGCATACCCTGATTTTCTGATTCCATCTTCTATAAAACTACTTCCATCAGTATAATATTCCAATTCCGCGTTGGGTAGCGGGGTGTCTTTGAGGTCCGGCCGACTGGCATACACGCTCTCTATAGTTTGGATACAATCATGCTGCGTTCCCTCTTCTTGTTCCAAGGGCAACAATGTAGCTGGGTTCAAGCTATTGGAGACCTGCAGGTTAACATCCCCTTGATCCAGAAGGATGACCTGGTATCTGGCCATGCGACTTGGTGAAAGCCAATTTCCTCCTTTGGCATCCATCACAGCCATCACTGCATGGGGAGTGTACACAACCATTGTCTGTCCCAAGGTGAGCTTCTGAGCTTCTCTCACCAACATTGCCGTTGCTGCCACGGCCTTCAAGCATGCTGGCCATCCTCGACTGGGTGCATCCAATTGCTTGGAGAAGTAAGCCACCGGTCTCTTCCAGCTTCCCAGCAGCTGAGTCAAAACTCCAGACGCAACCCCTTGGCGTTCGTGCACATAAAGTTGGAATGGCTTTTCCAGATCTGGCAGGCCAAGAGCAGGAGCTGTCATCAGGGCCTCCTTGAGGTCATCAAAGCCCTTTCGACATTCTGCTGTCCATTCTAGTACTCCTTCTCTGCCTGCAGTGGCCTCATACAGAGGTTTCGTCTTCAGGGCGTAATTAGGGATCCACACTCTACAGAATCCAGCCATTCCCAGGAAACCCCTTAACTGTCTCTTAGTCTTGGGTACTGCTATCCGACAGATAGCCTCCTTCCTTTCGGGCCCCAAAGCCCTTTGGCCCTGCGAAATATCAAATCCCAGGTATCTGACTTGTTGCTTTTCAATTTGTGCCTTCCTTTTGGACACTCGGTAGCCAGCTTGCCCCAGGAAGTTCAATAGGCTTATAGTCAGTAAGTGGCACTGCTCCTTAGTGCTAGCTGATAACAAAATGTGTAGCACCACAGTCCAATAAGAAATCTATAAGCTCTTGGCCCACTTGCATTCTGACCAAGGGCTCACGGGCGGAGGCAAATATTTGTTTCTCATTCTCTTTCTTTTCCAGTCATTCCTGATCAGACTCATTCAAAGCCATGACATTCTCTTCCTTTCGTTCTTTTCTCTGGGGGCATTCCCTCTGCCAGTGCCCCCTCAGGCCACACAGAGCACACTCGTCGCGCCCTAATCTGACATTCCGTCCTTTTCCTCTCCGCGCACGAGACGCCCCTCTGCCTCTTCCTCTTCCTCTCTGTTCAACAAGGGCAACCGCTAAAAGCGATGCTTGCATTTCCACCCGCTTATCTTCCTTCTCACATTTCGCCTGCTCTCTATTGGAAAAGACCTTATAAGCCACTTCTATGACTTGACTTATGTTCATGCCTGCCACGCCTTCCAGTTTTTGCAATTTTCGTCTAATGTCCTGACTGGCCTGACCCACAAAAAGCATTACAAAAAGCCTATGGTTCTCCTGTTGTTCTGGATCTAAGTCAGTCCACCGTCTGGCTGTGTCACACAATCTCTCATAAAAGGCAGATGGATCCTCTTCTGGCCCCTGGCGTACTTCATATAGCTTAGATAAATTTTTCTGCTTTGGGATTGCCTCTTTAAGTGCAGCCAATATCAGTCCTCTATAATTATTAAGCCTCTCTTGACCGACTTGGTCATTGGGGTCCCAGTTTGGATTCTCCCTTGGGCACAAATCATTTTGATTTCCCTGTGGGTGGCGGACCAAACTTATAGTGCGCGCTTTCTCCAAAACCAGCCTCTTCTCCTCTGGTGCAAGTAGCGCTGATAACAAAGCCTGCACGTCTGGCCAATTTGGCTCATGCGTGAGAAATATCGTGCTAAACAGCTGTTTCATCCCATGGGGATTTTGGCAAAAGGGGCCAACAGACATTTTCTATTTGAGAAAGTCATTTGTGGATAACGGAACATGAAGAAAAAGTGCTTTTCCTGTTGGACCTACGGCCTGTCTTAAAGGAGCCAGCACTATATTTTTCTCAGTGTCTTTACTCCTAACACCGGCTGAAACAGGGCGTGCATCTCCCAATCTTTGAGTCATCCTATTCCAAGCCTCTTTCTTGGGAGTCAGAGCCTCCCCTAACTCACGTGCAATTCTTTGCAACCCTTCCAAATTCATCATTAACTCATCCGTTAATCCTGAAGTTGGAGAAGATGAGGAGCCCGCAGCTGGCTCAGAGAGCTGCACGTCTCTCATCTCCTCCAACTTCCGTGACACAGGGTTCACATGATTACCATAAGGGGGAGGGGAAGCTGGACGAGAGAGGGGAGGGGGAGGGGGAGAAGCGGGGGCGGTGGGTGGAGGCATTAGAAAAGTTACATCTTCTTCTTCTTGCAGCACGACCAAATGCTGTTTCTCCTTCTCTACCCTCCCCGCATTTTGCAAAGTCATTATTTCAGACCCCCCTTTCAGCCCACATGATTTCTGGGCTGATTCATTTTGGAACAAAGAGATAAAAGCTGAAACGTATGGGAGCTCACACCATTTTTCCTCCCTCTCACAATACAGACTCAATTGCAAAATCACATCATAATTCAAACTGCCATGGACTGGCCAAACCTTTCCCTCTGGCAAATGGTATTTCAGCCAGACCTTTGTACACAAAAAAATCATCTGCTTTTTTTTCGACATAGGAGCGCTCCCAAACATAGCCCAATTCTTTAACACACAACCGAGGGATGACGTGAGGGGAGCCTTTGATTGAGAAGTTCCCATTGTTTTCTTCCTTTCCCAATTGCAACCACCGCTCGGCTGGAGACTGTATCTTTCCCTCTACTAATGGGGGGGCAACCACGGACTCGAACCAGTGGGCCCTCCCCCCGCCTCCAGCGTCTATGCGGTTTCCTGCTCTGCTCCGGCTCTTTCCCACAGCCCGGTTAAAGGTGACGAAGGGGGGACTCAAACCCACCCTTTTTCCCTATAGCATCAACACAGTGAAATCTGTTACAGTTGCTTGTCTTACTCCAAAATGAATGGGACACTCACCAGTTTTGAAGGCTTCCCTCTTCCCTCTTCTGGTTAAATTAATTCTCCCAGCGTGTTCCTGCTCCGCTCCACTGCGTCGCCCAAACCTGAGAGAGAATGTGGCCCCCTGATAAAAAGTTCCAGGGCGCACAGGCCACGATTGTCGCTCCTGGAAAGGGCACCGCGCGAGTATGGATCAGGGCCAGGCTGCACTTCGCCTCCTGGCTGACGCTCGCCAATTTTGTTGTCCCTCAACGGGAGGGAGGTTTATGGCCTCTGGGATCTCTTACCCAATAAAGACCCAGAGACTAGAGAATTCAATTTAACCGTTTAATGGCTTCACTGCAGTGAAGGGACCTCGGCCGTAGCAAATCAAGAGTCCAGCGAACAAAGGATTTCACACACTTATATAAACTTTGATCACAGAAGTAAAAAACATTTTCATTGGTCAAACACCTCTACAGTCTAATAACACTGACCATTATAGGTTTGTGCTCAAGGGATTATATTTCAAGTGCATAGATAAGATATGCATATATGAGTAAGTTATAGGATCTACTTCATCTAATTGGCTACGTGCCAGTCACGCGTACCACACTCGACGTTTCATTGGCTTCAAAACTCTTCTCTTTGTCCTCTTCACGGCATAGCCATTAATTAATCCTGACAGGTAGTAGAATTAACCCCTTCCATTACACAGAGGCAAATGCAGACACACAGACACCTTAAGGGAACATTACTTTTTCCAAGTTGAAATTCCTTCAGTGTCTATCAAAGCTGGGCCATTCCTATGGAGCATGCATCAATTCAGGACTTTTGAGATGTTAGGAGGTACTAATACTTTCACCCATGAGTAATTGTGGGGTCCTGCTCTTTTCTGGGGATTACTTGTAACAGTCCAATGCATTCCCATAGCCATTCAGCGCTGAATCAGAAAGCACTCATTGGATACACTCATGAGGAATATTGGAGCTTCTGCCATTTCCTGTGGGGCTGCTGCTATCATTCCAATGTATTCCTATGGCCATTCAGAAATACAGGCAATTTGTAAGGGGAAGCTGTCTGGGGTAGGGCACATCTGTAAGTATGGAAATAATCCCAGGCAGTTTTAGTAAACCCCCACATTTCTGGGCCGTGTGAATATGGTACTTCTAGATTCTTATGAAAGGCTGTAGTCACCTTTTATTTATTGCATTCTGATTTCTTTGGAGTTGATCCCTAGAAACTTTACTGCTAGGGGTCATAGGAGTTGTTCTCTAAAAACACTCTGGAAGGACACATTTTGATTTGGAGGTTTTGTGGGGGCGATTAATGAAAAGCAACCATGTGTTGCAGGGTTTTTGATTTGAAGATAGTCCCTAAAATCTTCCAGTGAAGAACAGCACAAAAGTGGGGAAGCCACCAATTGGTGTTCAGGCTAGGGGATCTGGCATGTGGGCAAAGCCATAGGACTACGTAGTTTTGGCCCATGGCCCTGAAGTTCTCCACTCCAGATCTATCAGATATATTAAGGGGAAGCCACATCTACAGATGAATTCCTCATAGCTGTGCCTCACAGACATTGCCAGGTTATTGGGCTTTAAGCCAGAAATGCTCATCCTCAGTCCATTATGGCTCTGTGAGAGCACCAGGAAATGGCCTTCTGCCTCCCTGCCTCCCCTTCCTTTTTTAGCCTATCAGGATATGGTGATTGTGACATTGCTCTGGTACCCTATTGTGACACGGTCATTGTTCCAGATGGGAGGAGGGCAGCAGGAGTTGCCATTTATTCCCCTGAGTTCATGGACCAAGCTCCTTGGTGCCAGGAGGGAAAAAAAGAAGAAGACTTAATTAATGTAACAGGGGCACAACACAGGTGTGCGCATACACCCAATGAAGTAATGTGAGGTAAGTAAAGCAACTTGTTTTGTGTTGCCCAGGAACAGAAGATCAGCCTGGCCATTGCTGAAGTCTTGACACTGCAGCTGACCAGGTGAGCCCTTAAGACTCTTCATTGCCAAATCAATGAGTTGTGGGATCATGGTTTATGTGGGATGGGAAGGTAAAAGTGGCTTTAAAAGCCAGTTGTTTTATCAATAAGAATATCTTTTTGATAATGCAATATGTGTCATTACAGTAGACAGCATTTTCTCAGATGAATAACTCCCCCTTCCCCCCTTTTCTCTGTACTCTGGACATATATATCTATGGAGAGAGAGAGAGAGAGAGAGAGAGAGAGAGAGAGAGGCTGAATTCGGACGACACAATAAGCAACTGGGGGGGGGAACAATCGTCAGTTGTATTGACTATCGTGTCGTCCGAATGCTGCCATAGTCAACTCAGCGCTGATCCTAATCCACACCACCGTTGATTATTTATTACCATGTTGTGTGGGGAGTCCCCCCTAGATGAACAACTGTAAAGTTGATTATTACCCCACCATTGACTATGGTGTTGTCTGAATTCAGCCAGAGACAGATTGGTGGAAAGCAGCACAATAGCAAGCAAGGAGGCTCTGGGTCCACTGTGGATGCAGTCAGTCTTAAAAGGAACTGTATAAGAAAGATGGAAAGACTAACAAAGGAGTATTTTATATCTATCTATCTATCTATCTATCTATCTATCTAACTAACTAACTATCTATCTATATCTTCCAAATTCATCAGTATCTAGGCTGTTAAACTGATATCAAGAGTGGCAGTTTGGAATGCCTGGAGATGAAAGTTCCTTAGGAGAAAAAATAGAGAGCAGTGATTGGTATAGTGCTTACGAATTGTCCTCCGGATTAAGTCCATTTGGACTCAGGGTTCTCAGTCTATAGATGCAGAAACTTCCCCCTTTGTCAAGCATGTCAGTGTCCCTTGTCTATTCGCACACATACCGTGGTATATAAGTGTAAATAATAATAATAATAATAATAATAATAATAAGAATAAGAATAAGAATAAGAATAAGAATAAGAATTTGATGAAGCAGGACCTTGCACATAGAAGCTTGAGCCACCATACATTTGTTTATCCCTAAGGTGTGACACTACAGGTAGCTCTATCAGTACATCACATCTGAGAAGTGCATAGGCAATTCACATTTTGGAACTTCTGGAATTGGAATGGATCTAGTGTCCTTTTGGAGTACAATCTACAAAATCAGGAAAGAAGCAGGAGTTTGTCGTTGGGTGAGTCAGTCACTTTCATCAACAAGTAAGAAATAATTCTTATCCTCCTCAAAGTTTCAAAAAAATACACCCGAACATTTGCAAAAGTATATGCCGCCATAATTGTTATTTTTTTATTTCTTCTCCTTCTCCTTCTCCTTCTCCTTCTCCTTCTCCTTCTCCTTCTCCTTCTCCTTCTCCTTCTCCTCCTCCTCCTCCTCCTCCTCCTCCTCCTCCTCCTTCTTCTTCTTCTTCTTCAAACCACATAGGTAATGAATGATTCATGGAAGGGAAGGATATAATTATTGAAAGTAAATTAATTACAATTTCACCAGTGGCTATTTTTTTTTATTATAACCAAATATTGGAGCTTAGTATCTGTGGGGAAGATGGGCCAACTGATTTGAAACTCATACAATAGGACACTCTCAAATGGGCATTCCCTGTTAACAAGGACATGGGTGGTCTACCAATGTCATGTTAATTTCTGTTATCGTAAGTATGGTTTTAATGGACATTTATTGGGTTTCCTGCTGTTTAAGTTCCTATGAGAGCTGTTTCAGTTTGAGAGGTCAGAGGAAAAAAATGTAAGTGCTGTAATGTAAGAATTAAGCAGGACAAGTGTCATCAAAGCATTGTTGAGATGTTTGAGAAGTTTCCCAAAAACACATGGAACATAAAGAACCCAGCCACATGCTCATCACTGCACTGCGGTCCAGACAGAAAAAATTACTGCAGAACATGACAGGTGAAAGGGATGCCAAAGACATCGTTCTCCCAAGCAGGACTTCTGTTTGCAGGTGAGAAAGGGGAACTCTCCCCAGTCAAGGAACTGGAGAACTTTTCTTCTCTGAAACCAAGAACAGACTATTCTGTAGTAATTTCAGAAATATTTAAAGGACTGAGGCTAGAATGAAAAACATAAGATGGCCAGGAAATCAACCAAGAAATCCATTTTTGCTCTTCATTCTCCAGAATAAGAGGTAAGCATTTTATCTCTTCCCTAACATCCTTAATATCATTATTGAATATGATATTTGTATCTTGGTCTTTAATTGTCTTCTTGTTATCTGTATTTGTTGTTGTTGTTGTTGTTGTTGTTGTTAGACCCACCTGGGTCATGATTCATGGAAATAAAAGATGTAATTATTTATACTAATTTAAATCATTACAATTTCTCTTATGGCTACGTTTGTTTCATAATATATCATTGGGACTTCATATCTGTGTGAGGGGATGGGCCAAAAGAGTTAGAGCTTGTGCAAGTGGATTTATTCAAGTGGATCATTTTTTTACCTCTTGTTAAGAAAGACTCTTTCTCACAGACAAATTATTCATCTAATCATGTTTATTTTTTGGTTGGAAGGGGGGAATCTAATGCATCAGAAGACATTTGCAGTTCTTCAATCTGAGTACTGGTCAGGATGAAAATGGAGTCAAGTACAGAATCTCCAAAGCAAAATGGGAAAATGGAAACACGCTATCAATTTAATCCAAGATGACAAAGTGAGAACCAGGTAGGTGTTTCAATGTTGGCTGATCTCTTTTGTTAAGGTTGTGGCACTTCAGGTAGTTCAATCAGTACATCACAGCCGAGAAGTGCATAGGCAGTGAATATTTTGGAACTTCTGGAAATGAAATGGATCCAGTGGCCTTTCTGAGTACAATCTACAAAATCAAGAGAGAAGCAGGAATTTGTCTTGGGGTGAGTCAAGTCACGTTCATCATCAAGTAAGAAATGATTCTTATTCTCTTCCCCAAACTTTCAAAAAATACATACGAACATCTGCAAATCACTATACCGCCATGCATTTGTTCATCTTTCAAGAGTCATAGGACTCTTTGTCTGCATAAAATGGAGTAACTGGATGCAATGCCATGGTCTTCCTATTCCATGTTGACAAGGACATGGGTGGTCTACCAATGTCATGGTACTTTCTGTGTTATTGTAAATATGGTTTTAATGGATATTTATTGGGTTTCCTGTTGTGTAAGTTCCTATGAGTGCTGTTTCAGTTTGAGAGGTCAGAGAAAAGAAATGTAAGTGATGAAATGTAAGAATTAAGCAGGACAAGTGTCATCAAAGCATTGTTGAGATGTTTGAGAAGATTCCCAAAAACACATGGAACATAAAGAACCCAGCCACATGCTTATCTCTGCACTTCGGTCTAGACAGAAAGAAAAATAGTGCTGAACGTGACAGGTGAAAAGGATACCAAAGACATCGTTCTCCCAAGCAGGACTTCTGTTTGCAGGTGAGAAAGGGGAACTCTCCTCAGTCAAGGAACTGGAGAACTTTTCCTCTCAAACCAAGAACAGACTAATCTGTAGTAATTTCAGAAATATTTGAAGGACTGAGGCTAGAATGAAAAACATAAGATGGCCAGGAAATCAACCAAGAAATCCATTTTTGCTCTTCATTCTCAAGAATGTTGGGTAAGCATTTTATCTCTTCTGTACCATCTCCAAAGCAAAATGGGAAAATAGAAACTCACTATTAATTAAATCCAAGATGACAAAGTGAGAACCAGGTAAGTGTTTCAATTTCGACCGATCTCTTTTATTATGTCAGTGGCACTTCAGGTAGTTTAATCAGTACATCACAGCCGAGAAGTGCATAGGCAGTTAACATTTTGGAACTTTGGAAATGAAATGGATCCAGTGTCCTTTCTGAGTACAATCTACAAAATCAGGAGAGAAGCAGGAATTTGTCGTGGGGTGAGTCAAGTCACGTTCATCATCAAGTAAGAAATGATTCTTATTCTCTTCCCCAAACTTTCAAAAAATACATCCGAACATCTGCGAATCACTATACCGCCATGCATTTGTTCATCTTTCAGGAGCCATGGGACTCTTTGTCGGCATAAAATGAAGTAATTGGATGCAATCCAATGGTCTTCCTTTTCCCTATTGACAAGGACATGGAAAGTTTACCAATGTCATATTACTTCCTGTGTTATCATAGGTAACATGGGTGGTGTCATGGTACTTTCTGTGTTATTGTAAATATGGTTTTAATGGATATTTATTTGGTTTCCTCCTGTGTAAGTTCCTATAAGTGCTGTTTCCGTTTGAAAGGTCAGAGAAAAAAATGGAAGTGATGAAATGTAAGAATTAGGCAGGTCAAGTATCACCAAAGCATTGTTGAGATGTTTGAGAAGATTCTCCAAAACACATGGAACTTAAAGAACCCAGTAACATGCTCATCTCTGCATTTCAGTCCAGACAGGATTTTTTTTTTACTGCTGAATATAACTTTGGAGCTGTGTATCACTGTGAGGGGATGGCCCAAAATAGTTAGAGCTCATCCAACTGAATTTTCTCAAGTGGATTGTTTTTTATCTCTTGGTAAGAAGGAATCTTTCTCAAGGATGAATTATTTGTTTAATTGTCTTATTTTTCATTTGGAAGGGGGGGATCTAATGCCACAGAAGACATTTGCAGGTTTTACTCTGACCATTTGCCGGCCTCAAACTGGGAAATCTCCAAATAAAAATGAGAAAATGGAAACACACAGATAATTCAAGACAACAAAGTGAGAACCATGTATGTATTTCAGCGTCTGTTCCTCTCTTTGCTTACATCTGTGACCCTTTCTTGCATCTCTGGTCCCCTCTACAAGATTTTGGTTTGATGCCCGGTTGCCCGATTATGCGCATATACGGAGAAGCGCATTTACTCCTAATACCTATTCACAAGAGGCAGTGAAACGCATTACGGACTATATGAAACGCGCTTTAAAGTTGTTTACATGCGGACAATCACATGTTTACATGACCATAAGGCACTTTAACTCCCGTGGCAAATTAAAACTCACCATTTAACGCGCATTCAAAAATGCGAATAATCAGAGATAAAAAGCGCCTTGACCCCCGATTTGCGCTCCGCTCTTGTAGAGGTCAAATTTGTAATGTGCCTTGAAAGAGCTTTAAATCGTTCTTGTAGAGGCACCCTCTGTGTTTCAACAGACGGGATGCAGCTGCAAGTGAATTCAGCGGGGCATGTTTTGGACCTCTTTAAGGCATCAAAAGGGAGTGGAGGAAGGAGATCCTAGACCTTTTGGGCATATGAGGCAAGCAGAAGATTCAGGAGCAGCTCAGGGCTAGCCACTGAAATATCGACACCTTCGAGCGGTTTGCTGAGGACATGGAGAAGAGAAGGCACAAGCGATCAGCCGACGAGTATCGTTCCAAAACCAAGTGTGGGGGAAGAGTACCGAAGCATGGTCAATCATAACATCAAGTCGGGAAGCAATGCCACCACCTGCCCTTACTATGAGCAGTTAAACAGCAATCTGCGTGGAGATGCCACCGTTCGGCCGAAACGCGTCGCCGGCATTCTCAAAATTATCAGGATGGAGGAAAAAATCCACCCTCCCAACCCGCTGATCCATCCCCCTCTATTCCTGAGGGCTCACGGAAGCTGCCTGAGGAGGGCAGCAAAAAGAGCAGTGTCTCCCAGGATTTAGAAGAGGAGGTTTCGTCTGGTTAGTCTCATGTTGCCCCCCCCCATGCCTCCCATCCCTACCTGAGGAAAGGCGTGGTGGACCTCTCTACATTTCTCGAGGCCTAGGGCAGGAGCTGCGCTGGCAGTGCCCAGATGTGCCGCAAGCATTGCATCTCCTCTAGGAAATGCCATTGAAAGTGCATGAGGGCTTCTCATCCCCCCCCCCCCCACAGCTAAGTTCACTGGAAGTTGTAATACATCCCTACTCCAGAGTAGCCAGTAGTGTAGGCTGCACTTAAGGCATCCTGCCAATGCCATCACCCCCCCCCCTTGAACTGGACTGTGGCTCCCCCTTGAACATCACTCCTATCTTCTGTCCACTATTTCTTCAGATGAAGAACACGGAAGCACTAAAGGTACTGGTAGCTGCGATGTTGCAGGAGAGGGCACCAGCAGCCAGGTTTCCAAGAGAAGTGAGTGTCCCTACCCCTCCTCAATAGCATTCCTGTGGCACAGCCCTCCACCCCATGCATAACTCAGCAGTCTTGGGGGAGGGAATGCAAAGTGGCCAGCTGGAGGCTCCCTTCCCCTACGTCACCCTGCGAAGCGATGCGACTGCTACCCTACGTAACATATACCCACCTTTGTCTTTGCAGAGACCCTGGAACCAACTCCGGGTGGCTCCAAGGATGGAAGGGATGGGCCAGATGGAGGAGGTCTGTAATCCCTATGGTTGTGCTCTGGCACTATTCTCTCTCACTTATGTCTGTGCACTGCTGAAGGGTCCCCTCTTCCTTTAGTGGGCACAGCTGGAGGACCTTGATATTCCTCTGGACTGTGGCTAGTGAGTACTTTGTTTCCAACCTTCCCAGTACTTGCCATACCAAGCTGCCTTCCCTTAGAAATGGAAGCTGGGCTGCTTCACATGGCTATAAGCCCCTACCTTTCTCCACAGATCCAGAGATCCCCAACCCCAAAGTCACCTTGTTATCTGCATCCCGGCTGGTGCAGATACGTAACCGCAGAACCAAGAAGGCAGGAGGGGACGTGGCCCAGCGACTCATGCAGCCCAGCACATCTGAGAATGACAGGCTTCTGGCTGTCTTCCGAAATGACTCTCAAGCCTTCGATCGCTACATGGCCATGGCTGAACAGCAGTCACAAGCAGAGGCTGAGCAGGGGGCAGCAATAATCCGCCCCATAGAGATGATGGCCACCACACTGCAGGGGCTTCTGGCAGCCTTTATGACCACCAATCTCCCTCAGAGGCCACTGCCTCCTGCTGGGGGAGATGGAGGTAGGCCAGACTCTCCCCAGGGTGGGAGTGGGGCAGACCCTCCCCAATCTGCTCCCACAGGATCAGGGGGAACACGTAGCCCCCCTGCCAAGCAGGCAGACACACAGGGAGATGCCAAAGCAGAATGCCAAGCAACCCCATCCCTATCCCCCCCTAATATACGGGGGTGTGCTGGGGCCACAGGCTGGGAGGGGAGAGGCACACCTTTCAAGCCACTGGTGGGGAGCCTAATTATGGCAGCTGTCAGAATATGTAGCAGTGCCACATGTAGTTCATATGTCAAGGGCTAGGCTAGGGTAGGCTAGGGAATGTACTTGTGAAGGCTGTACTGTGTAGAGCACAGCCACACTTACTGGCGTTGGGGCACTTCCACTCCATTTCTCTAGAAGAGGGGCATGAGTTTGGCTTTACAGAAGGGTGTGTGGAGCTCCGGGTCCTAACCCATGCCACACCTTTTGAAGGCTTCTTCTTCAAAAGCACTTGCTGCCAGCACTGGGGCCCTTGGTTCAAGAAAGCACTGGCTGAATTCGGACGACACAGTAAGCAACTGGGTGAGGGGGAAACAAGCGTCAGTTGTATTGACTATCGTGTCGTCCGAATGCTGCCATAGTCAACTCAGTGCTGATCCTAATCCACACCACAGTTGATTATTTATTACCATGTTGTGTGGGGAGTACCCCCTAGATGAACAACTGTAGAGTTGATTATTACCCCACCACTGAATATCGTGTTGTCTGAATTCAGACATTGAGTCATGGAAGCTCCTGTAACTTTAAATACAATTTTGTATTACACTAACATGGTAGAAAACATTAAACTTTTAAACTTTAAACAAAAACCACAGTGCCATCATTGCCTCCAGGACCTCCACTCCTCCTCTCAGCACACCTAGAGTGGGATGGCAGGACTTCTTTAGAGCTCTGACATCCCGCTCTAGGTGTGACACTCTCTTCTCAAGGCTGAGCACTCAAAAGGGAGGAATGGTATTAGGCTGTTCCACTGTAGCACCATGCCATAGGCACCCCTCATCAGCAACAGGAAGACTTACTGGTCTATTTCATGTAGGCCTCCAGCCTTGTGACAATCACCACTAGGTCCTCGCTGTCCACCTACTGGCTCACCCCTACTCCTTCATTACCTGCAACCCAAAAGGTTGGAGTTAGTGCATGGGGACAATGTCCCTTTACCACACAAAAGGCCCAACAACAAGTGCTGTGAAGTAACAGTTGCACTATCCAGTCATGGTGTGGAGGCAAACCCATATGCCTATCCTTAGTAGATGTTCACCTAAGGAGCTGTGGGAAGTTAAGTGGAACATGGCAGATGTGGCACCTCACCCACGCTCCTCACCTGACATGCCTCCCAAAACCTCACAAGGGTCTGCACTTGCCAGCTGAAGTACTGGGCTCACCCTGGGCAGGTAGCTCAACTGGCTACGGAGGTGGCTCAGTGGCCTCTTCAGGAGGTGGTGCACCCTCCCTCCTGAGGGCTCCCATCCTGAAGGGTCCCCTCCTGAGGGTTCCTCTGGCCACTCCTCCTCCTCAGCAGAGGCTTCAGGCTGCTGTCTCTGGCATCCTGTGGAATAAATTAGAATGTGAGCCTAAACCTGCCTCATGTAGCAGGTGTAGGACAGTGAAATAGACTGTGAGCTTGACCTTTAAGAAGGTCAGGACAGAGAGGAAAAATAACTGTACTCCAAGTGCTTATGCATCATGACTCTGCATTAATTTAGTCGCTTGCTAGCTTACACCCTTAAGACCCCACCCATCCAAAGCTGTATCTATAAGAGTGATAAGAAGCTGTATAAGGTGTTTACGCTCTATATGAACATGTAAACAACTTCTTGCATCAGACTATATTGGATTGGATAATTCAAATGTGTGTATGTTGTGATTGGTTATGTATTTCATAATCTAAATGTAATGATTGGTGCCTTTTTGGATCCATGTAATGATTGGTGCTTTCTAGGATCCACCACAATCCTATAAAAGTGTGAACCATTGTACCAAAAGGCAGTCTGACCCAGGGCTCACCTTGTCTGCAGACGCCTTGCAATTGCTCGTAACAAACTTTCCTTACAGAGAGTGAGACACTGTCTTGAGACTTCTTTGACCCCCATTGAAAGATCCTAACTAAGGGAGGGAATGGAGTTCTGAATCCTCCACACATCCTGAGGGGTAGAGGAAGACACAGTAATAGCAAAAGATATGTTTGCTGCTGTATGCAAGCATCTGTGAGGATTGGGGATGAAGTAACCCCAATTGTGCCTGGCACGACACACAGGCAGAACTTCATGAGCTATACGACTAATGCCCATCATCACTATAAATAGGCCTCAGCACTGTCCATACCTGCCCTCCTCTACATGTCATCCCGACAACAACAACCCAGTAAGGTGGGGGGGGTATAATCTGTGACTGGGGCAAAGTCACCCACAAAGCTTCCATGGCACAGTCGAAACTACAACCCCCATCTCCTAACTCCCATTCTGACACAGTAGCCATGACACCCTACTGTTCAGCAATTGCTACAGATGTTAGCTTTGGCAAACTTGCTGGATGTTAGCTTTGGCAAACTTGCGCATGGTGTGTGTGGATGGGGAAATAAGGGGCAGGTATGTGAAAGTGTCAGAAATGGTGCAATGTCCACACATGGTCCGGTGCCCACTCAGTATAATGGGCAGCGCCTCAGGCAGGGCAGGGGTATGGAGAACTCTCCCACACACCCTTCTGCAAGGGAGATTAAGAAGGGGGAAATCCAACAGTACCGTACTCACTTCCTGGGCACCACTCTTGCCACTTAGGATGCCCAGCCCTCTCCCAGAGCTCATGGAGCTGCTGATAATAGGGGGGCTGGGCTCTTCTGGGAGGGCTGTCCCCATACTGCTGCATTGCCTCAAAGAAGGTGGCCTTGAGGCCCTTAAATTTGCTGCAGCACTGCATGGCAGTTCTGGAGACGCCAGAGCTAGAAAGGCTCCTTGCAGCCCTCCTAAAGATGTGAATATGGTCTGGAGGCTGGAGCTCCTCATGAGGTGCTCAGCCCTCCCAGACTGCAGGAGGAGCTCAAGGAGCATTTCCAGCTCTGGCTGCTGCCAGTACGCCACGCGTCTGGCCTCCATTTTTTGCAGGGATAGGCCTACTGATCGCGTCCTCTGCTGATGAATTTTGAAATTGCAGTCTCGTGTACATGCGCAAATGAGGGAAAGTAAGCTGTGTTGTGTAGCCAGGAAGAGCAGATGACACGAAGTATGGACACGCTTCATCTGAAAGCTGACGTGTACACAGCAGAAGAAGGATGTTTCCTGATGCCCCCTCGCCAGTAATTCCAAAGGAATTCCATGAGCGCCTTCCAGATGGTGTGGCCTTGCTGGGAGTGCTCATTGTCCTCCTTGACAAGGGGCAACCCCAGAGTGGGCAGGGTGATCTGGTTGGTGTCTGGAAGGGTGTCGGTCAAGTGCATGCCCCTTGGTTTCGCAGATGTTATGCAAACTGACACACACACTGATGACTGAGGAGACATGTCTGCTACATCCAGCTGTCCTGCTATGCACCGCCACCTCCCCTTGTGCTGCCCAAATGTCCATTCCACCACAGGGCGTGCTCTGCTGAGACACCTGTTGAAGTGGGCTTGCTGAGGACTGAGTGCCCCACTGTGGAGCTTCATGAGCCAGGAATGCATGGAACACACTCCATCAGTCACAACGATGGGTGGAATTTTCTTCCCCCCGCCCCCATCTAATGGTGGGATGGGTAGGGACGAAGGCATCCATGGCTTCACAGAAGGCAGAGTCACAATAATGTAGGCATCATGGTTCTTTCCACTCCATCCAATCTCCACATTGATGAACCTGCCTCTGTGGTCAGTGGCTCCCTGCAGGATGATGGAATAAAAGTCCTTGATGTTCACAAAGTCCGTGCCTTAACAGTTTGGACTAATTATGCAAATGTGTGTCCCATCGACCGCTCTCACACAATGGAGGAACCTCAGTGCCCCAAAACCATCCATTATCTGCAGAAGACACAACACAGTTCAATGTCAGTAATGCATTTGCCACCATACATAGTTTTGCACAGTTGCACACTTGTACAAACCGCTGCTTGCTTCCCCCCCCCCTCCAATACTCACCTCCCAAACATTCCTGATCTTGACAATCCACGCCAGGAGGCAGTGCTCCAGTGCCAAGCACCCTTCCATAAATATCTGAGTCACCATGGAATGGATGATGCCAAACCGCTCAGCTGTTGTCCTGTATATGTCAGGGGTTGCAAGCCTCCAGGTGGCAACTCTATTTTCCATCGGGATGGGTCTCCGCGTGACGGTGATGTTCCTTTCCAGAAGCAGCCGCAATTCCTCTACGGTTTCAAAGGAGGTGCCCCTGCTCATGCAGACATTCTCGAGCCATCGGTCATCATCCCACTCCTTAAGCACAAAGTTCTCCCACCAGTCCTTGCTAGTGGGGCGAACCCAGTAGCGGTGAAAGACCAATGTAGTGGGCATGTAGTGAATGTAGTTGAGCAACCTGGCTCTCCCTGAATGAATGGCATTGGCCAGAATTTGATGGTGGCAATGAAACCATTGCACTACTTGTAGTCGCTCAACCATGGCTTGAAACCTACAATATGCAGCCACAACAGCCACGTGCAAGGCAGCAGCCATAGTGATGGCAGGAATGGTGGAAGGCACATTATTGTCCACGGCTTCCCTGTCCTTTGCTAACACATCATGTTGCCGCCTCTCCTTCCCTTCCCCTGAAGACAGCAGAGGCAGTGGCACCCATACGTGGTTTGAAGCATAGTCACAGCAGGCAGCGGCACCCTTTGTCACAGTACACCTTACCTGCGCCCAGGTGTGGGAAGGCCCCGTGGGAAGATGGCGGGATGAGGGCAGCAGCGTTTCCAGCTGATATGTGAACTTGCATTTTTTTCGCACTTGCACAAGTCTAATGATCGAATAATAATAATAATAATAAAACCTGCCGAACACCCAGGTGTACCCCCACATCCCTCAGTCATTTCGGGAGCAGGTGAACACGTGACCTGGGTAGGACCTCCCCCTTGTAGCGAGACACTTACAAAAACGGCTGAACGGGGTACACATTCTCCCGGAATAGCTCTCCTTTTCTTGTGGGAAACTGGCGTGTGCCCCATAACAGACAATCTCGGAAGTGGGAAGCCTCGTGATCATCCCTCCTCCCTCCCATTACAGCCTTAGGTGTGGATGAGCCCTGTAAGGCTTGCCTGTGAGGATACTTATGTGGCATCTGAAGGAGAGTTTTGAGGCAGGTGAAAGCTTTCTCCATCACCCTCCCATTACCCAACATTTGACACTGCTGTTGCCTCTGTCTTCAAGGAGAGCCTAACCTGAGGTGACACAATCCATATTCCATATATCCTGCTTTTTATTCCACATTCGTAATGTTTTGACACAAGGTGTAGATTTTGTCTCTGTCTTTAGAATTCACAACAAGCACAGCCTGGCAGGGCTTTGAATTCTGGAAAGTGCAAAACGTAGGATTATGCTCTAAAAGACTGCCTCAATAAGGGCAAGTTCACATACTCATCTTCTGTTTAGGAATAAATGATCAGCCAGGTTACAGGACAAAGAGTTGTTTGATAAGTTATTCCAAGTTAGATTCAACATTCATTGTTAATCATAATCATAATGTGTATTCCCTATTTTAAGAGTGCCTTCAGCAAAGAGGATGGCCAGCAACCTTCTAAAGAACTCAACAGTTTGTAAGTTCTGGCTTTTGTAAAACCCATGTCAAAACAGCTAGACACAAGAGGACTTATTTTCCCTTGTGGTTCCTTCTGGAAGCCACATTTTAACAGGGAAAAAAATGTAAGAAAGTTGGGATTGTTAAAATGAACATATGGGAGCTTGCTTGCTGGAGCTCACAGGCAACTAGAAAACCTCTAACTGTACAACTTACATAATCAATGCCTTAATTGCTGCTTGGGAAGCACTCTTAAATGTTCCTTATTAGCAGACACAGAATGATAATTATGGCAAAAGTACAGTTGCTGGTGGGCCATGAGACACATGTCTCCCCTACCCAATAAAAATGCTAAAAATAGACTTAGTTTCCTTTCTGCCATCAAAAAGATGGTTAGCAGATGTTGCCAAAACATGAACCTGATGCTGTTCAAAGCTGTCAAGTGCAGCTTCCAAGAATTATGGCACTTCCTAATTTCACTATGGTTGCCTTGTTCTAGCTGATAAAATCTAGGAAATGATATATTCTCATAATAAGTGTCAGTTCTGACAATCTGTAGCTAGCAAGAGCAGGTCTCTTAGGCAGGATCTACACTACTGCTTTACGGTGGTATTAAGTGCACTGACAACTGTTGGGGCCCCAAGATACATCTACACCAAGCAGGAAATAACACTATGAAAGTGGTATGAATGTGGTATATGGAATGTGTCATGGGACCCAACAGTTGTCAGTGCACTTCAATAACACTATAAAGCAGTAGTGTAAATCCTGCCTTTATATACCACTTTCATACCACTTTCATAGTGCTGTATCCTGCTTGGTGTAGATCTGGCCTTAGTTACTCAAACAACGTAAGCCTGACCTGGCTATTTGCAGAACCAGGGGATATACACAGTAAGCAGGTTTCCTTCATGGGTGCAACTGATTTCCCTGCCTTGATCAGAGGTGGGTGGTCTCATAGCTACTACAGATCCCTTAGGTCATCAGGTCAAGGCCCATTGTGGACTGAATCCTGACCATCACCTTTCGGGTGTGTTTTCTTTCAGGAAAGCTCAAAACTGAACCTTTTAGATTATGAACTGGCTCCTACACTTTCCACATTACAACTTACCTGTGGCGGTCTCTTCAGACCCGGGGAAAGTCCACTAAAAAGCTCACGTATTGCACCTCCCACTCCCAGATAGCAACTATCTCTAGATACATCAAATTTTCTTCTCCAAGGATCTGTTTACACATTGACATTTCTGCAACAAACCCCGCTGTATGTTGTAGAGGATCCGGGGGAATGTTCTAGAACAGGATGCTGTGCAGGCCCTGTTGGGCCTCACTCTTGCTTTGTGGGGCCCTGAGACTATACCTTTGAGTACACCCAATGCTCCCCTGCAGCAGAACGTTGCAGGGCAGGATCAATAGTGAAAGACAAGTTGTCTTTCTGGGAAGCTTGGCCATCATTACCGAGCTTCTCATTAAGAAAATCCTGATAGGCTACTTAAGAACCTTGAAGTTCCCCAAAACACCATTTTAAAACCATTTAAGGCATTGAATGTGTAGGCATTTCCCCAACATGTTGAAGTAGGAGCCTTTGCTCTGGTTGCCGTTCTGAGGATGCCTCATTTGGTTTCATGATTATTTTCTCCTTTAATTGAAGCATCCCTTCTCTCTTTCCATCTGCTTCAGCCTTTGACATAAACCATAACAAGTAATGGGTACATGTGAAGCAATTAGGCTGGTGTCCCTTGAAAATGTTCAAAACTGTCAACTTCAAAACAGAAAGCACCCCTCAAAGTATTTATTTATTTATTTATTACATTTGTATACCGCCCCATAGCCGAAGCTCTCTGGGCGGTTTACATAGGATTAAAAACAATTAAAAACAATATACAAAAATTAAAACAGCAAAAACATACAACATACACACAATCTGTACATTTAAAAACCACTTCAACACTTCAAAAAGCTACAAAAACAAAACAAAACAAAACAAACCCAGGCTCCTCAGATATTGCCAAATGCCTGAGAGAAGAGGAAAGTCTTGACCTGGCGCCGAAAAGATAACAATGTTGGCGCCAGGCAGGCCTCGTCGGAGAGATCGTTCTCCCCGAAAGTAAAAAAAGACAAGACAAGAAGGCAACTGCACACAATCTTCCCCCCTATATATTTAGGAAAGAAAACACCTGCTAGTCTAGGAGTTCAATCAGAAGGATTCAGAGGGATTGCAAGAGCCCATGCTTGGACCCACGAGGAAACCCCCGCATGTTGACTACAAACATAATGTAAGGGAAACCACATCCAAGTATCTGCATTATTACAACATTAGGTAGCCTTAAACAACTTCTGACAGATGTTTCACTACTTCAAAAGTTTTAGAGAAAGTTTCTGCAGCACTCTTGTGCATCCCACTCCCTTGCCTAACTAGGGTGACCACATGGAAAGGAGGACAGGGCTCCTGTATCTTTAACAGTTGAACTGAAAAGGGAATTTCAACTGGTGTCATTTGTATGCATGCAGCCCCTGGTGAAATCCCCTCTTCATCAGAAGAGTTAAGGCTGCAAGAGCTTTGCTCTCTTTTGTATCTGGTCACTCAGGGCAGGGCTCCTGCAGTTTCATCAGTTGTGAGGAAGAGGGAATTTCACCAGGTGCTGCACGCATACAAATGACACCTGCTGAAATTCCCTTTTCTATACAACTGTTAACTAGGGATGTGTATAGTATCGTTAGAATTTACGGTAACGATACGATACGCTCTCTATCGTGCCTAAAAGTTATGATGACGATACGATAGAAAACCTATGATAATAATCGGAGACAATAATTTTGGGGCAATTTTATCATTTTATTGGACTGCCATATAAAAATGCCTGTAACCTGTATTTTAAAAGTTAGAGGCTAGAAACTTGGTTACAGTGCTTATGGGGTATACCTAAGCATGTGTATGAAATTTGAAATCAATCAACTCTCGATTTTATATGAATTTTTTAAAGATCGTTTCCGTTCTGACAGATCAGAACGACAGCTTGCCATGTACGTTCATTCAGACTTGTCAGAACAGAAACAATCTTTAAAAAATTCATATAAATTCGAGGGTTGGAGGGATCGATCTCAAATTTGGCACATATGTGTAGCAACATGTGCTACACATATGTGCTACACATATGTGCCAGATTTGAGATTGATCCATCCAACTCTCGATTATATATGAATTTTTTAAAGATTGTTTCAGTTCTGACAGATCAGAATGACAGCTTGCCATGTGCATTCATTCAGACCTGTCAGAACGGAAATGATCTTTAAAAAATTCATATAAAATCGAAGGTTAGAGGGATTGATCTCAAATTTCATACACATACGTAGGCATACCCCATTAGCACTGTGACCAAGTTTCAAGCCTCTAACTTTTAAAATACATAAGTTATAGGCATTTTTTCTTTCTGCCAAAAATATCGTTTTTTAACGATAATTATCATGAAGACAATACGAATCACCTACGATATGAATGAAGACGATAATTTTTTTGGTCTGAAATGACTTTAACGATAAAAGATGATATTTTTTGGTGTGCACACCCCTACTGTTAACGATACAGGAGCCCTGTCCTACTTTTTATATGGTCACCCTAGCCTAACATATGTAGCAATTAAAAAATAATAACAGTCTATCTAAGGCTTTCTTCTAAAAAAATTAAACCCTCAAAGGCTAGGTAGAATAACCATTCCATTTTTTTTTGTGGGTGACTTGTATTTCCTACATATTTAAAGAGCATATTTTAAGAGAGAGAACTGATTTTGAGGATCGGATGGGGGATTCAGCTGACAGGAAGTCATATTTATTTAGAGCTAAACTAAGATTTCTTCCTGAAATGTACTGGTTGTGAAGGGAGGGTGATGAGGAAGAAAAAATGATGGAAGCATTTGGGGAGAAGGGTGGTTAATGTCCCATGGAGTGTTTGTGTGTTTTGACTCCTGATCAAACTCACACTTATACACCCAATGTACAACTTCTCTATATGGAGGGAAAGGAAAGTTTTAGGATGTTCCATATTTTTGAGAGTGATTTGATCAGAATATACAGCCCATGAAGTGTATAAGAGTACCTCCTTTCTGCTTTTGCTCCAATCAAATTTGCAGCCCCTGTGGCTGCATTTCTGGTTTGTTTGCTTGTTTGCTTGCTTGCTTGCTTTTAAAAAAGAATCTGTCAGGGGATTAATAATAATAATAATAATAATAATAATAATAACAATTTATTTCTTACCCGCCTCTCCGTCTGGATCAAGGCGGGGAACAACAACATGATAAAATACATAAAACTGATTAAAACATGACACATATTATTAAAACTGCATAAAAATCTTAAAACATCCTAAAAACATCCTTAAAACATTCCGTGGTATTTGACATCAGGTGCTGTTTGGCCCCAAGTAAAACTGAAAAGCAGTTTAGCAGTGGAATGAAATGCTCAGGAAGGTATAGAATGGCCTTTGATTTGGTGTCTAAGAAAACAGTAGCCGCATCAAAAAAGCTTTGAATAGGCTGTGGGCGAAAGGCATGAAGAGAGGACTCAGCCACAGCTGTTTGAACGTTGAACAGCCCACAACATTTGTTACAGAGGAGTTCAGATCTGCAATCTCTCTCTGTACGCATACAGTTGTGCTTTGTATTTCCATTGACATTACCCTGACACCTTGGCTCAAAGATCCATTTTGTTCTGAAAAAGGAAGCAGAGCCACAAGCACAGAAAGCTGCCAGGGGACAAGAAGAATGCCCCGGATGGCTGCAAAATGACCAGGATAAGTGCATATGTGCATCTTCCACTGTTTAAATTAAAGGGTGTTGCTCTCACAGAACTAAGCAAACATGCAAATGGTTACCTGATGGCCAACTCACTGCCTGGCCAGCTAACCCATGAGGGGACCTGGAACCTTGGGGAGGAAATATGGTCCAATCCTGAAGGATTCACACACATAAAATGGGTCACCAGATTTCGATACCACCTGGATACCCTTTGTAATACCTTTTTGTTTTGCATACTGGTAGCTACATACCTTTCATACCATAAATTTTGCACTGTACTAGGGAGATCAGACGTCTGGTTTCCCCCAGACAAGTCTGAAAACAGGGGGCCAAATCGGAGTCCGTGGGGGGGGAATTTCAAAATATCTTCAAATGTCCGGGAAAATTCCAGCCCCAGATCGGCCCAGGGAAGAGGCTGGAAGATGCATTTCGGCGCTTCCAGAAACGCATCATCCAGCCCCTCCCCCATGCCATCCGGGCCTTGTTCTCGGCCAGCACAACCGCGCTGGCAAAGAAAAGCCCCAGATCGGCCCGGGGAAGAGGCTGGAATGTTGCACAAATGCACTTCTGGATATGTGCCATCCAGCCCTTCCCCCGTGCCATCCGGGCCTTGTTGTTCACCGGCGTGACTGTGCTGGCCAAGAAAAGCCCCAGATCGGCCCAGGGAAGAGGCTAGAATGACACATGCCCACACTTCCTTGAAGCGATCGCAAGCAGTCTAGGAGCAGCCTTTTTCAGTATGGACGGTGATGCAACAACCTGTATGTACCTATATTTTGATTCCCCCCTGTTCGTGGTATTCTTGAAAATTGCCTTATGGTTTTTTCTCCCCCTTTTAGAGTAAAGGCTTCAAACTTGCTTTGCTTGCTTAATATTTTTTGATAGCAGGATTCTCCCCCCCCCCCCGCAGTTTCCCTGTAGATGTATAAGAAATTACTGCTTCACCAAAGCCTCATATACGGACCATTTGTCCTCTGGACACAATGCTTTGGCCAGCCCTCTGCTCCTCCCCTCCAGTTATGTGTGAATCTCAGTGTGTGTTGTGTCAAGTGAGTGAAATATTTATTATCTGTTTAGGTAAACAAGAGTTCTCTCGCTATGAATGAAAAAAATGAGCGTTTATCAGTACTGACGTAACTGCAACAGTCCTCCAGAGCTCCTGTTAAAAATAGATCCTTGTCTGAGAGATTCTGAATGCTATAACAATGGGGGGGTCTGTTCCCCTCCACCACCCACCACCTGAAAAATATGTCCAAAGATTTTGTTTATACTAACGTAATTCACATATTTGGTTAACATTAATGTCCCAGCAACAAAACCTGCCTTTTCAGATACTCGCAGCCTGAGTTTTTAAAATTATCAAAAATACCCACCTCTCTCCCACCCCCCATTTTAAAAATCCTGGCAATATAAAAATAAATGCAGTTGGCAAAATACATTAAAAGGATTACCTTTGGTTTGTTGCTTTTCCTCTCCGGTTTAGCAAACTGAGTTGCGCACAAAATTTCAGTTCCCTTCCCTGCTCCCTTCAAATGAGTTTCTTCACCACCAGTTTACATTTGCTTGTAGACAACATTTTTTATGCTCCATTAGGTTTGTGTTGATGCAAAAAGGCCAGGGAGGTGCAGACAGGTCCCATGTTGCCCACCCTGTGTTAAGAACTTGAGCAGGCAATTCCCTCTTCTCGTCATCCCTTCCAGTTTTCTCCCAACACCCAACTTGACACAGCAACATCCCTTCTATCCTGGCAGCACAAAGGACCTTGTTAGACCATTGCAGACAGAGGCTGGTTTTTAAACTTTTTTAAAAAAATTACATTTTCTGGTTACATAGGGAACCCCCCAAGTATGTAGAAAACATGGCTATTTGGGGATGACCCTGCTATCAACTCTCTATCTACATTATACATAGGTTGCACTATAACAAAATGTGCTCTAAACAAAATAAAAAAACTAGTAAAAAGCAAGAGCAATGCGATAAAAATACAATAAGTTAAAATGCAACATTTAAATATCTTCCTATACCAGTATTACATCTAAAGTAAGTGGGTAACATCCAAAATAAGCCCTATTTAGTGCAGAGCAACTAAAATGAATGGGACTTAAGTTTCCCTAAATTTCATTCATTTCAGTGGCTTTAATCCAAGTAGGGTTTATGTTGAGTTTTACCTTTTGTCCCTAAAATGCTCAGTGAATTAGCAGAAAGGAAACACTGGTGCCTATTCTTTCATGTGCTACTTCCAGTATCCGAGGCACTAAACCTATGTTGTCTTAGTACTGGGGAACATGGGCAGGAAGGTTTTGTTGCACTCATGTCCTGTTTGTGGGCTTCCCATATGCAGCTGGTTGGCCACTGTGTGAACAGAACGCTGGACTAGATGAACCCTTGGTCTGATCCAGCATGGGTCTTCTTATGTTTTTCTGCATAATTCTATTTGGGCCATTTCTTCCCACCCCACCCTATGCGCACATGAAATGAATTGCTCAACAATTCCAAAGGGTTCTATCCTTAAAGCAGCCTAAAATAATTTAAAATAAAAAAATAAAATTTAAAAAGGAGAGGAAGGGCAGGTAGAGGTGGAGGTGGGGGAGCATAGCACTTAATTACCTTACCAGGGATGGAAAACCTACAGAAGGATACCAGTAACTTGGGGTCTGAGAGTTCACCCATTGAGTTCACCATAATGCCTTGAGGTCTTG
The DNA here is from genome assembly GCA_029215795.1 of Anniella stebbinsi. Lineage (NCBI taxonomy): Eukaryota > Metazoa > Chordata > Lepidosauria > Squamata > Anniellidae > Anniella > Anniella stebbinsi. The sequence continues at coordinate 94,407,750 of JARDYH010000003.1, read as the reverse complement.
AAGCTACATTGTGCAGTCCACATAATTGGCAAGGACTGCTTGGAGAAGCTCACAGCCTTTGCCACCTGTAATTATGTGCTGGGCCTGGGACATGGGAAGGTTGCCGCTGCCTGGTGATCAAAAGAGTTTAATGTGAAATGGGGGGTGAGGGATCAATCTCCTGTTTTAGCCCCTTTTTCTTTGTTACTTTGCAGTGCATACATAGTTACTAAGGCTACAATCCTATACACATTCCTGGGAGTAAGTCCCATTGAATTCACTGGGTTTTACTTGAAAGTAGCCATGTATAGAATTGCACTGTAAATTGCTATAATGCTTTCCCTCACTGTATGGCTGCCTCCATATGTACATGGGAGGGGAGATGGTTTCTCCCCCTACAATTCAATTACCTAGAAAACAACAATACATGATAATATCCTACAGCTGCTGCCTCTTTCTGAGAATGAGAGAGAATTTTTATCTTGTGCAGTAAGTCTCACTCTTTCTAGTTGCTGCAAGGAGCTTTAAACTGTTAAAAGAAAGGGGAGGGGTAAACAAGGAGAGTCCTTGGCTACCTTACCAGTGGTGGAGTAGGGCAGGACCTTGCAGCCAAAGTTCAGGAGCCCACAGAAATGAGCAGATAATGGTAGGCTGACCATATGAAAAGGAGGACAGGGCTCCTGTATCTTTAACAGGCCCCCTCTAGATGGATTCTGTTTGACGCCTGTTCCTCCGATTATACGCATCTTCTCGGAAGCGCTTTTATCGTAAATGCTTGTATGCAGGAGGTAATTGAGCACTCAACAGGTGACCTTACCGGTTGTTTCAAATGCGCTTTACAAGTAGTTAATGTGGAGAATCGCTTGTTCACATAGTCAAAATGCGCTTTAATGGCCGGAGCAACATAAAACTCGCTATTTAACCCGCATTCGATAATGCACATAATCGGAGAGAAAACGCGCCTCTACGCCCAATTTGCGCTCCGTTCTTGTAGAGGTACATTTTTTAATGCGCCTTGAAAGAGCTTTAAATGCCTCTTGTAGAGGCAGCGACAGTTGTAGAGAAAAGGGAATTTCAGCCAGTGCCATTTGTATGCAATTCGTTCCTGGTTGGAGGGATCGATCTCAAATTTCATTCACATACTTAGGCATACCCCATAAGCACTGTGACCAAGTTTCAAGACTCTAACTTTTAAAATATAGAAGTTATAGGTATATTTATATGGCAGTCCGATAAAACGATAAAATCGCCCGAAAATTATCACCTCCGATGATTATCGTAGGTTTTTCTATTGTATTGTCATTGTTAAACACATGTACGATAACGACCTTATCGTATCGTTATTGTACATTTAACGATACGATACACATCCCTATTAAGTAACAATAGGCTGGTATTTTTTATCTTTTGGGCCCTCTCCTTTGCGTTTGGCCCCACTTACTACTGGAATGCTGCCCCTGAGATTCTCCAAAATGGAATCTCACTCTCAGGGTAAAAGAGTTTCAACACCCCTGGAATACATCCAATAGCATGCAGTAGAGTTAGGGATGCGGAATCTCTGGTCCTCCAGGCTCTTCTGAGGCCATGACTCTTCATTGACCCCACTCCAGGTTACTGATATTATTTGCTCCAACTACAATTATCGATTCCAAGGGCCGTGCAGAGCTGGTAATATGCCCAGGCCCGATGGGAAGTGTGTGCCCCCCCCCATTTCAAACTGCTCATTAAGGACAACGCAGTAAGGACAACCATCGCAACTTAGGCACATATATCCCCACCCCGCATGTGACCTGGCCCTCTGGAGCTTGTAGTCTGACTGTGGTATTCACGACGGATGGCTTCTGCACTGTTTCAGCAAGGGGGGCTCATCGCTTTTCGATGGGCCGCTTACGCTATGGAAGCGGTACTGTAAGCTAGGGGGGGACCTCCTCGTCGGAGTGCCCCCTCAAAATTGTGGGCCCTGGGCCAACTGGCCCCACTGGCCTCCCCGCTGCCCTGCTCTGTTGATTCCTTCCAGATACAAAGAGGGACTCACATACATTAGGGAAGGTGAATACCTGGATGCAAATGTCTTTGAATTTCCCCCCTGTTGTAACCTGGACAAAATTAAGAGTCACTTTTGTAGATCCACTCACTTTTGGCTCTAGCTCTAACCACCTTTGGCTCTGACCCCATCCATTGCTGAAATATAGTGGGGGGGGGGGAACCCCAGACAGGTTTTGACTGAGGTAACATGCATGTAATTGTGTGTTTTGTACTTGTTCGGCTGCGCAATACAAATTATTATAAACTTTAACAATTGAATGCGAAGCTGACAATTTATTTTAGGGGTGTGATTATTTTTCTGCAAATCTAAGCACCAGCAGCTTTAATTTGAGACCATTCAGAATTCGACTGGATAATATGTAGGGGTCAAAACTGAGTGAAGAAAAAATCATCCTCCTTATTAAAATATCGATATCTAAGTTTACATTCAGACTAGCACCCTTCTGGGATTTCCTTGCATTGTAGTCTTTACTGTGTTGTTGCTAATGAACCTCAAAATAAGATGCTGGTCTGAAGGCACTCGTAGGTATTCTCATCCTCATTACGCCACTGATTTTCACCCAGTATGATTTCTGAGATAAATTTGGTAGCTTCAGCTCAGTGGAAGGTTCTACATGAATTTTGATGGAAGCTGTACACATTTCAGTAAGATCCATGACATTTCTCAAGGCTGCTGGGGGGTGGGTCTTGTATGTGCATTTTATGTAGTGTTTTAATGCCATCTAGTGGCTGCAGTGACATTTTGCACTGACTCTTATAACGTACCTCATAATCGACTGTGGGGTTCCACAGGTTCAATGTTCACTAGGCTTAGACACCCCCTTTTTAAAATATCTCCCAACCTTGACAGGTAGGAGGGTAGAGGTTCTTATTGATAAAATATTTACATAATAATAATTACGTATCTTCTGTGAAATTAAATGTCCATTTCCCTCATATTGCAAAATACCAAACACGCGAGTCCCGTATATAAAGGGTCAATCTCCAAGCTGTTTTTATACAAAGATTCAGACAACATGTTAAGCCATGGTGATTAAGCATTTTGAACTAAACATTATGGCTTAATGTGTCATGTGAACCATGACTAACCACGGTGGCTACATAGCCATGTTTTAAACATGGTCACTAACCATTTGCTGCAAAAAAAGTTCAGTGGTCTAACCATGACTTAATAGGTTGTCTGAACAGGCCCATAAGGTGCTTACAACTGATACATATCATTTAGCCAACTGCTGATCATTTTCTCGCCTTCCTTCAATCTGCAAGTATAGGCTTATCTAGTTCAATCTCACTTTCCACAAACAAAATTTTAATATAGTCTTCATAACCTTTTCCCAGTATATTCAGATTGTATCACAATGCCACAGATTAATTTCCACGATTCTCTTCGACTTACACCACAATTTCTCATGGCATGTCCTATTACATCATTTACCAGAAGTGCAAGTGACCACCAAAGGATATTAGATAGTCTTTCCATCACACTGTTTCACTGCTTCTAATAAAACTCATTCTGCCAAGCTGGTTTCTGCTTCATATCTATGCCCATCATTGTGGCCATTTTTATCAAGAAATCTGACTTCAGGACTAAGTAAATTGATTAGAATTCATTGTGTATCTATGAACTGTGTTAATGTCACCTAAAATGACAAAAAGATATTGCAGGATTGTGAAAGTAGAAATATTATTAGTATAGGTATTAGTATTAGTACAGAATTTATAAACCACTTCTTGAGAGATCAGAGCGCAGAATAAAAAATTTAAACACAAAATACAAATAAATACAGTAAAAGCAAAAAGAATGGAAGAGCCTACTCCATCGGCTACCTACATTCACTTATCAAAACTTTTAATTGGCTTCATGTCCAAATTGTGATATTATTATTATTATTATTATTATTAGACTAGGTTCTCTGATTACATTTCATTAAAGTAGAGAGATATGGTTAGGGAGATACATGTGGGGATACTGGCATGCCAGAATCGAAGGATAAATTGCACCAAACACATTCATTCCATTCCAGGGACTTCTTATGGGTTTTGGATACCTCCAGTATGCATTCAGACTTAGAAATTCCCTGCTCATGTGGGCTGCCCCATTCATTTCACGGGAGGAAGCATATCAGTGTGCCCATTTCTTTTCTAAGTATGTGCAGACAGTCTGCACATACATGAATTCAACATGTACACTGAGGGTACATTCCTATGCACACTTAACTGGGAATAACTTGTATTGAATGTAATAGGACTTACTTCTGAGTAGACTTGCATAGGATTGTACTAAAAAGGATATGCATGGCTCAAAACTCCCAACATTGCGCTAGAGAACAGTGTTATGTTTTGCAGGTTAACTTTGTTTGCAAAAATGAAACCAACATTATCCATCACCTTCATATTTGTCTGACACAACATAGGAAGAGTCATGCTGGATCAGACCAAGAGTCCATCTAGTCCAACTTACTGATTATCATGTGCGTAAAAAGCAACTTTTTAATGCTTTTGTCTTTCCATTTTGAATTCTTCATTTTACTCCCATTGGCCTGACTCCCCCCCACACACACAAACCATAAATAACCCTTTTGTGCAAAGATAATGGTTACTATTGGACCTCTAGGGATGGCCATGTATATTTCTTTCTTTCTTTTTTCCTTCCTTTTTTGTTTTTGTTTTTTGTTGGTCTGTGTCACATTTACTGTGTTCTATTCTGTTTCTTCATAATTAAGCATTTTTTAAAAACCCCATCATTTTAAAATAATATTTAAGTAAAACTTTAAAACTTTATTAAGTTCATGTGTTTTCTCAAAACATTTGTCTGAATGTGCATTGTCTCCCAAAATACACATTTAAATGTGTATTTTGGGATGTTTCAAACTGCTTAGAACTGTGTTGCACCATTCAGAGAAATGCAAAGCTTGATCAAATCCTTCTGCATATAAATGCAAACTCAGAAAGACTGAATTTCTATGGATCTCTTGTCTCGTGACACTATGCATTGAGAATTCTTTGTGAGAATTACCATTATTAGTTACAGATGGGGAATGTTGCGAGCATCTACTTACCCTCAGGGACCCAACCAGACACACCAGGTGTGAGGGCAGACTCACCGCCCTCACACCTGGTCTGCCCTGGCTTTCAGGCTTGTGCCCATTCCCCCTTCTCCCTTACGGCTGCCATTAGTATAGTGGGGAAATTGTACACTTTCTGGAGGCTCTGGAAAGCGTGCTTTGCCTTCCTCTGCTCCAGTCAGGGTCTTAAAGGTAGCCTTATGTTAAGAGGGCCTTTAAGACTCCCCATTGGAGCAGAGGAGAGTAAAGCATGCATTCTGGAGCCTCTGGGAAGTGTGCAATTCCCCCTTTCCAATGGGGGGGCTTAAAGGCCCTCTTAACGAAAGATACCCTTGCATTTGAGACCTTTAAGGGCCCCTATTGGAGCAGTGGGGGGCAGGAATGTGTGCTTTCGAGAGCCACCAGAAAGTACATATTTCTCCTGGTCATGCTAATGGTAGCCACCGTTGAGGCAGTGGGCCAGAGTGAGCAGGTACTGAGTGCTTGAAAGGTTTGCGAGCATTTGGCAGGGGCTAACAAAACCTGGTTCGTGGGAGCAGGTGGAGGACAGTTGCAGGGCAAGCGTTCCCCAAGTTCGCTAACCCCATTCATGAAAAAAATATTGTGGAAATTTCAACTTTCCATAAGCAACTGCATCCTGAACTTGAATTGGTTAAGATGAGGTTGCAAACAGTGAAATCTATTCTTACAAACACCGCCTCAAAAGAAAGAAAAGCTCTCACTTCAAATCTGCCAAACACGCAGTTTCGTGTATCTATTACAGAACTGCAGTGTCTTTGCCTCTTATAAATGTGACTTGATTGTCCGTAACACTTTATCAATGCCATCTTGCCAAGAATTTGTAACTTGGGATGCATTGAAGTAATGGAGCAACTCTGGAAGTTTCCTAGCTCTGGTTTCCCCTCCCCCCCCCCCCCGGGTATATGTTTATTTTCTGTATTAGCAGAAACTGGTTTTGCAATTTTTTAGCAAAAGCAGGAGTACACAGTGTTAATTACCTAGAACCAGTGAAATCACTAACCCAGCTTCCTACCAGTCCCAGATCAGTTCTGAAATAGATTTAGCTTTATAAAAATAATAAAAAGTGACAGGAGAGAAGCCACATTCTCTAAAATCCTCCACAGGAAACTGACATTTTTAATTGAATAACCTTAGATTGGATACACTCATATTCTTACCATATCAAATGCAACACTAATATGCAAGGGGAACATGAACAATTATAGATCATAGAGACCTAAATCTTATTTTAGCACAAGTATGGATCACACAAACTGAAATCTTATTTTTGGCACAATCCTATGAATGTCTACTCTGTTAAAGCCACAATAAAAAAAAAATTAAAAATGAATGTCTACTCAGAGGATGTTCCATTGAATTCTATGGGTTTTGCTTCCATGTAAGTATGCATAGGTCACATGTTAAAACTATAGTTGCCTCTGGAATGTCACTCAAGTAAAATTTGCAGCAAATTTGCTGATTCTTCCTTAGGAGAAAATATCTGAGGAATACTGAAGGAAGTCACAAAGAGTGAAATTTCTCAATGCGTTTGCAGTCCCTAAATTTTCAACAGGGGCGCATATGAACATGTATGCAAAAATTAGGACTTACCACATTTCTCTTCCCACAGGGGAAGGCAGCCATTCAGGCCAGCAATTTGAATGCTGATTCAGTAGTCTGTCTTGCCCTTTGCCAACCCTTGACGTGGATGGCCTGCCTTTTCTTAAGTGCCATGTGCACATTAGTTCAATTGGATATACACCCCCCCACACACACACACACACCTTTTTGCAAAAGAATGAGTGTACCGCACCTTTTATTCAATCTAAGCTTATTCATTAGAAAGCTCCATTTCCTATGGAGGATTTAAAAAAATGTGGATGTAAAGCTACCAATGTCATGGATTTGCAAATGAGTAGGCCAATATTGGCTTTTTCATGTTCCCGGAGTACAATGAGTATAGCCTTTTTATGTGCTTTGTTTAAAATAGATGGCCACAGATCTAATCACTCAGTAATTTCAGTCAGATTAGATCAAATGGATGCAGATCAGTTTTCACAGAAAACAAAACATATATTCTACAGTTTTCAGGCTTGTCAAAGCAGCATTCCTAGTTTTGACATCCCAGGGTGGCTTTTTATGACCATATATCCAGCAAGAGATCACCATCATCTCTGAGTTATTATCTCACTCAGAACTCAATTTCAATTAACAGACTTTATGATGAAGGATTAAGTTCCACTCCCACCTGAGATTAGTTAGGGTGTTGTTATGTGGGCTTCTGTGGATTCATGCATCCCTTCTTCTTCTTCTTCGTCTTCGTCTTCATCTTCTCCTCAGCTGTCTGGTTGTTTGTGCCAATTTCATTTTAACATTGCTGGTTTTTTTTAAAAAAAAAAAGCTGCAGAAAAGCTGAATTCTGCAGTTTGTATTGAAGTGTGCACATTAAACCAATTTTCATACAGTTCCATGATTTATTAGAAATGCAGGAAACCTTTACCAGGTTGTCTATATGGTCCAGTATTACCTACTCTGTCTGGCAGCAGCTCTCCAAGGCTCTGGTAGAAGTCTTTCACATCACCTATTACTTCCTCCTTTTAACTGGAGGTGTCAGGCATTGGACCTAGGTTATTCTGCATTCAAAGCACTCAGTATGTTACTCAGATCTTCTTCAGATGGGGGAGAAATCTCATTTCCCTCCTGTTGCTTTGCTTTGTGCTACCATTCCATAATAGGAATGAGCAGCTTCCTCTTCCTTCACACGCTGAAGAAAGAGGAAATAAACAAAGACCACATGGCCTATTGAAGTTGGCATTTTTATCACACTGCTTTCCCTGCACACGGCAGGAAATGGCGGCACATTTTGCTGTAGGAGGAAAACTCAGATTTTCTGGGGAAATGACCAGAAAGAGCGGGAAGTGCATGGAAAGCAGACAAGACACCATGAAAAAGACCCACAAAAATCTGTGAGTGCCCAGCAACGAGCGTGCTATGAAACACTCATCTGATGATCCTCTGAGATTTGGTCTCGCACCAAACTCCATCCACAAAAAATATGATATGCCTTCTTCTTTCAGACTTATCTCCCCAGCTTTAAGAACAAGGAAACTGCTCAGGGAAACTCCCCAGGTTGTCTGTCGTTCACAATCCCAGCTGGTCTCCCTTTATATATACCCCATTCCCAAAGTACAAAATCAATTGCAGAGGAGGGAGATCTAGCACCTCGGACAGCTACAACTGAAAATGGATGACGATAGAAAGTTAGAGAACTGATTCTCAATGCTGTTATGACGAGCAGTCCAGTTTTACTACAAGAATATAACCTTCGTCATTGATTTCTGTGAGAAATGACTGCACACCTGCAGGCATTTCCAAATTATTTGAAGTGTGTTCTTTTTTTTATGGTGGGTCAGCATATTTTTGAGCTGGCTATCTACAAGCCAAACATCACCTATGTCAGGTGTCTTTGGATCAGAGTGTAAACCTTATGCAAAAACAGCTCAGTAGGCTGAAGTAGTGAAAAAGTCAGTTAAATCGTTCAGAAATGAATAGAAAGTCAAAACAGCAAGTACTGCAATGTCGTTATTTAAATCGATGATGCAGCCACATCTAGAATACTGCATAGACGTCTAGATGCTCCATTCCAAAAGAGAGCATCATAGGATTGGAAACATGTTTATAAGGAGGCACCTAAAATGACCAAAGGTCTGAATCATCTTTTCTGCTAAGGAAAAACTAAAGATATAGTAATTTTTAGATTAGAAAAAAGGAGGGAGAGAAACTTGACAGAGATTTATACAGTTATGAGTGTGCAGAAAACCAACACAGGGGATGGAACTCATTGCTATGTAATGATTTTTCTTCCGAAAGACCCTCTGAACTGCCTTTACTCTACCCCTTTGTTAGAGATGCTGTGATTGTCTGACTGGGTTTAGGAGTCCAGAGGAATCCCCTGCACCTGGCCTCCCAGGTCCCACTGAGTGAGCCACCACCCCTGCTTGCAAAATGCATGACTCCTCCAACCCTTACCAGACCCGTCTGCATCTGTCCATCTCTTCAGCAAGTTACCATTTGTGGAAATAAAAATAGTGATTCATGTTTTTCCGTAAATCATTGTAAAACATTGTAAATCATTGTAAAGCAGCCATTTACACCTATAATGTTGCGTAAATGACTGCTTTATGGCCAAGGAGATGGATGGCTGCTGAGCACTTGTGGATGGGTCCAGTAAGGACTGGGGGCTCATGTGCAGATCCGGGGTGGAGTGAGCTGAGGTGGTGGCTCACTGATCACCCAGATAAACTGGATGGAGGTGAGTCCATCAATTCCTATCCTCTGTTTAAGCCTTCCCCAGTCTAGGCCAACCATACTTGCCAGGAGACGCAGAAGGATATCGCTGGGGGTCCACATATGGCCACGGTCTCCTTCTGTGAAAGTGGCAGTTGCAGACACTTTAAGAGAGCCAGACTGAAGCAACGTGTTGAGCCCCATCCAAGCCCCATCTTGCCCTATTTTGCCAAGGCGTTGTGTGTGAAGCTGCCCCCTCCATGTCACTGGGGCATGCTTCCTCTAAATTTGCTGCTGTGCTCACTTTAGGAGAAATGCCCCCCCAAAACATATGGGATGAGGGAATACTGCTGTGGCATGGCTCTCTTAAAGGGGCTGCAAGTTGCAACCACCACCTTTAAGAGCCAAACCACAATGACATGCAGAGCCTTATCCAATCTTCTCTCCCTCTTGCCACGAGAGGGGGCAGATTGTGCTCCTCACATCACTGGAATTGTATCTGTTAAAGCAAGCCTGTGAGGTTGGTGGACCCCAACTCCCATCATCCTCAGGCTGAGTGGCCAATGGTCATAGATAGTAGGAGCTGTTATCCAACAGCCTCTGGAAGTTCCCCACAACTGTGCAGGATGGTCTGTTTTGCATGGGCTCTACAGTAGGTCGCGGCTTGTGCTTTGGATAGCATTGCAAGCAAGGCCAACATTTTCAACTCTGCTGAGGTGACCCAAAAGACTGATGACCTCTGAAGTGTCAGAAGTATTCTCTCTGCATTTAGTTTGTTCAGGGGCATGTTTTCTTTTGTTCAAATGCTATAAAACCCATGCACTCCAATGCCTGTTGTTCCTGAGGCTCTGGCACCATACACGTCTGTTGTGTTAATTCTGTGTGTGTGTGTGTGTGTGTGTGTGTGTGTGTTTTCCCCCTTGCCCCCTTGTCTCTTCTTCAGCCCTGTGTCTGTTGTGGTGAGGTCCTCTGGAGGGGTTGGTTGGCATGTGGGAGTGAATGTCTTTGCCATGCCAATGGATTAGCTCTCATTTCCCTGGTAGTAGTGGGGATGGGGATGGGGGAAATACACAAGAAGTTAGGTGGTGTAGGGGTTGATTCTAGGTAAGCCATGATGACTTTGTGCAAGGACTAGCTCCTGTGTCCCGTAACTACAGACAAACCTCATTAGGTTCTTCTCTCTTCCTGATCCCGTAATCCCTTGCCTCTTTCTTTCTCCCTTTTCTTTCCCAGAAAGTCGTAGAACCCAGATTTGCCTAGCCCCATCCTCTTCAGATCCCTTGGAACTATAGTCCATCCTAATTTAGGTCTCAATTTGCCACACATGTCCACAGCCTAACTTCCGTGCACAGCAGCCTTCTGTTTAAACAGAGCAAACCTTTGAGCTAGGGCATGGGCTTCATCAATGTCCCTCTGTTCTAAATAGCCTCATGGCCATTCTATTACCATCTCCACAGCATGCTAAGGAAGCAAACAAATATACCTGCAATGAATAGTGGTTGTGTGACTTTAATACTGCTGTGGCTTTGATACTGCGATGCAGTATTAAAGCCACGGAAGTTCTCTTTGGACCAGAAGCTATCAGCAAATAGCTGCATCAGTACCACCTTCTCTAGGGCATCTAGGTCTGTTCACTAAAATGTACATTTTGAGATTGATCTAAGTGCTTTTACAGATACAAATTTATGAATAAGAAGCAATTTAATGTATGTTCATTTATGTCTTTTATTTTTAATTGTCTCATGCTAGGAACCATAAATAGAAGGAAAGAGGTTGGACTTGTTAGGCAAAAACCCTTGTTTTCATGGTTTTTATGGTTTTAAATTTTGTATATCAGTGTTTTTTAATGTTCAGTGTTTAATTTTTGTAAACTGCCAGAGAGCTTAAGCTATGGGGTGGTAAATAAGTGGAAATAATAATAATAATAATAATAATAATAATAACAACAGCAACAACAACATGGGGGTCCCCCTTTCATAATTTCACCAGAGGAAGGAAGCCCTACTTTTGGCTCAGTGCCCTAGACTTGGGCCATACTAGGGCACTGAGCTGCAATCAATTAATCAATCAATCAATCAATCAATTAATCAATCAATATGAACTCCTGTAAGCTTTCTTCATCTCTTCATCAAGTGTGGCTCAATCATTCAGCCATGGTGGATGTAATAGGCATGAAAGAGAATTATCCATCCACAGAGAATCCTTCCAATTGTATCTCTGTATGAGTGTCGTTTGTCTAGGCTGGTATCCTTCCAAACAGGAAGCATACCCAGGACAGTGACTCACGCAGAAACACAGCGGAAAAGCCCCAGTAATTGTGAATAATTCTTACTGTTATAAACTCTCTAAAAATAAACCTTTTCAGGGTTAAGAGTGAAGCATCAAATTTTAAAAGTGGGCTTCAGTTATCAGACGGGATAGATACTGACCTAAAATATAGTACGATTAATGGTCCCTTGACCCTAGAATAAAAAAAAAAGGTGTGGGTTGGAGTGGGGTCACATGGGTAGGGGACCACTATTGGCATTACAGTCAACTTCAGTATTCAAAGTAATGGAAATAACTGAGATAACTTTTATGGGTGGTTTACGGCAGCTATTCTTGATTTCTATGCAGTAAGACAATAGCAATTGAGTTAACCTTCTGTAAAAGATGGTATATTGAATCTTATAAATATGAGGTTGACAAGGCTCTCTGTGATGTGGTTCCTATTGATTTTTCTTTAATATGAAGATATCAGGCTCTGGGAGGAGATGAGCCAATGGGCATATCAATCTTCTAGGAACAGAGTTCCTCTTTTACCAGCTCTGGCCATCAACGTCTGAAACCACTTTCCTCAAATTTTCTAGGAACAGGGATCCATACCGATGCTCAGCAAGGCACTTGTAGCAAAATTGAATAAATGGAGATTTGTAACTTAAGAACTGGTAGAAGATATCTCATCACAGATGGATTATTTATAGCTCGGGTTAAGTATGGGGTCTCTGGCAATATTTCAAACTTCAGGCTAGCTGAGGGAAGCACAACAGTAATTCAATGTTACAGGTCGACATTTCAGGGGGGAAGTCAGAATCATTTGCTAAAGAGGCAAGAAACAGGAGCTTTGATGAGACCAAAATGAAACCCTTGGGAAAGGGGGTTAAAACACGGAGCTTGAGAAGCTCATTTAAGGACTATGCCCAGACTACAGATTTGACATCTGCTACAAAGGATGGCATCTAATGGTGTGAATAGAATGATGCTGGGCACTGGAAGTAAGCAGACATTTGAACCAGTCAATGAAATGTGAAATAGTCAGCAAATTTGCCTCATCGCCTTAGGGCTGATTCAAAGGCTGAAGATGCTAGTCCCTTTCTTGAACAAGTCAAACCCAGAAAGGAGCTGTGGAGCTGTAGCTCCAGCCCTGCCCCTGAGATTGTATAACTCAGCTTCACCCCAATGTCCACGAGTTAAGCATGCATGTCTACAGGGGAAAGCTTACATGCCTAAACTGCTAAGTGTGCAGGTCAGGAGTGGGGCTGCTAAAATTTGACCCTTCTAACACCCTGTAGCTGCTGCATCCCTTTCAAGAGGGGTGGGCATCTTTTTTTTCTGTTGAAGGCTGCATCCCCTCATGGGTATCTATGGGGGGCTGCAAGCCAGTCATGAGTAGGGCCAAAGCCAGTGAAGAGCTGGGGCAAAACAAAAGGGGCTGGATGTGGGGTCTTTTTTTTTCTTTCTCTTTCTGCCTCCCCTCTCTGACTTCATTCATCACTTGAGAGCACATGTGTTTACTCTCTTGCTCCTGCTGGTGAAACAGGACACAAAATGGACTCAACAAACTCTTTTGATACTAGGGATGTGCACTGGATCGGACCCGATCCACGATCCGAGTCCGGTCCAGTGGGAAATCGGATAAATTATCCGATTTCCGATCCCGCAGCTGGATCGGCCGATCCAATCCGAACCGGTCCGAAAAGGCTCCGAACCGGTTCGGAGGATCGGCGGATCGGCGGGCGCCCACTGGCGCCCACCGCCGCTTCCATTGGCGGGCGCCAGCGGGCGCCTGCCGATGAAAGTGGACAGCGGGGGGGAGGGAGGAGGGGGGCGCTTACCTTCTCGGCCCGTCCGCTCCCGTCCGGCACTAGCAGCTACTCCCAGCGGGCTCCGCGGCCTGCTCTAGGGTGGCGCGCCGGGTGATGTCATCACCCGGCGCGCTACTCTAGAGCAGGCCGCGGAGCCTGCTTGAAGTAGTAGCCGCCGGCCCCGGACGGGAGCGGACGGGCCGAGAAGGTAAGGAGGGGGTGCGTGGAGGGGAGGAGGGGGCGCGCGGAGGGGGGAGGGGGGCCCTTACCTTCCCGGCCCGGCGGCTCCCGTCCGGCGCCGGCGCCTACTACTCCCAGCAGGCTCCGCGGCCTGCTCTAGGGTGGCGCGCCGGGTGATGTCATCACCCGGCGCGCTACTCTAGAGCAGGCCGCGGAGCCTGCTGGAAGTAGTAGGCGCCGGCGCCGGACGGGAGCCGCCGGGCCGGGAAGGTAAGGAGGGGGTGCGTGGAGGGGAGGAGGGGGTGCGCGGAGGGGGGAGGGGGGCCCTTACCTTCCCGGCCCGGCGGCTCCCATCCGGCGCCGGCGCCTACTACTCCCAGCAGGCTCCGCGGCCTGCTCTAGGGTGGCGCGCCGGGTGATGTCATCACCCGGCGCGCTACTCTAGAGCAGGCCGCGGAGCCTGCTGGAAGTAGTAGGCGCCGGCGCCGGACGGGAGCCGCCGGGCCGGGAAGGTAAGGAGGGGGTGCGTGGAGGGGAGGAGGGGGCACGCGGAGGGGGGAGGGGGGCTCTTACCTTCCCGGCCCGGCGGCTCCCGTCCGGCGCTGGCGCCTACTACTACCAGCAGGCTCCGCGGCCTGCTCTAGGGTGGCGCGCCGGGTGATGTCATCACCCGGCGCGCTACTCGAGAGTAGGCCGCGGAGCCCGCTGGTAGTAGCCGCCGGCGCCGGACGGGAGCGGACGGGCCGAGAAGGTAAGCAGTGGCGGGGAAGGGGGCTTACCCCCCCCCCGGAGCCGTCCGCTTCTATCCGCTGGCGCCCGCGGGCGCCAGCGGATGGAAGCGGGCGGCCCCAGGGGGGGTAGGGAGCGCGGGGGAGGGGGCTTACCTGCCGGGGCCGTCCACAGCGGACGGCCCCGGGGGGGGAGGGAGTTAGGCCCCCCCTCACCCACCCGCCGCCATTGTTTTCTCATAGACTTGCATTGCAATGCAAGTCTATGGGGAAAAAAATGGCGGCCGATCCAAAAATTAACGATTTTTGGGTCGGGATCGGACTCGATCCGGTCCGGGGGGCCTCCGATTTTGTCCGAACCGGTCCGGGACAAAATTGGAGGTCCCGATCCGGGTCCCGATCCGATCCGGGGGGTCCGTGCACACCCCTATTTGATACTCTACGCTGTACCTGCATGGTATATGCAAGAATATTTGTGATTAAACTGTTTTCTTTTTTTCACTGGAGAAAGGTGTGGTCTCTTTTAGTTATTCTAAGATGGTCTGTGTGTATGTGGGCCTCTTTATTTGAATAATATGGGAGTTCGCCTCTCCCTGGATCTGCATGTGAACATGTGGAAATTGATGGGTCCTTCCTCAGGCGACTTGCCTGGCTTTATGGGCGAGCACTTTCCAAAGCCAGGAGTTGGGTAATACCTGGCCCCTTTCTTATATGACACTCTGCAAGTGTGGGGAGACAGCCCTGAGTCACTCCCACCCAAAGCCTCACAGCTCAGAGAAGGTGAGGCAGGAGGGACTCCAAAGGCATACCATATCCTGACATGGAAGCCTCACAGCTCCCTAGGAGCAGGTCCTCTGGATACGCCAATCACCCAAAGGTGCCATAGTGCTCTCCATCCCTGTTTGGGGCAGTACTTTATAGCCTGTGCCCCTCCCTTATCTGCAAAGGCACACACCCCTATGCACATGAGGCACCTTATTTTGCTCCTTCGCCCTAGCAACAGCTGCTTCCCGCCCAAGCCGTTCTGACTGGGCGGGTATTGGGTTACTTCTAGTATCAGAGGCGGTATGCCTATACACACCAGTCAATCAGGAACACAACTGGGAGAGTACTATTGCACTATTTCCCTACTTGTGCATGTTGCACAAGCATCTAGTTGGCCAATGTGTCAACAGAGTGCTGAACTAGGTGGACCCTTGGTCTGATCCAGCATGGTTCTACTTATGTCTTTATGAACCATTTGCCGCAGTCAATTTTGGGGCTGAACAATGCAGCCTTCCAGAAGAGAAGCATAAATGAAGGGTCATGGTGAAAAACTGGGTTTTATTAAAAAGATTTCACCATGTCCTTCCGTGCAGCACTTCCCGTGACGTACTACTTTAGCTCGTCCTCCTCCAGCAACATTACAGGCCCTCAAATTGCAAACTTCTTTTCCAAAGAAACAAAGATCAATTTGTGGCAATGGCAAAAATGCATTTGAATGTTTGGGAGTATCTTTGCTTCCACTTGAGTGTCAAGCCTTATGCTCATTGGGAGATGCAAGAAGCTATTTCTGATTGTGTCTTTGGCACAATCTAGCTCTACATCAGTCAAGTCAGTCATTAAAATACAAGCAAGAAAATAGAGGATTTCAGGAGATCCACCTACCTAACATAATGATATTGCAGAATCAGTTATTCTCTCCTCCTTTAATAAGAGGGCAAAGTACCTTTAAGCCATTAATCCGGAAGCTCAATACAGTCTTCGCCAATGTCATCTCTAGGTTACTGCTGCTGACTTCTGGGTAATTATCAGCGTGCACACACACACACACACACACCGTTAATGGGTTAACATAGAAGGACAAGCTTCAAATTGTATTACCCTGCTCCTTGTCTCCTTCAGGAAAAAATGGAGAGACACGACTTAAGAAGTACATATTTTACAAGTTTATTTACTCTCAGACATACCCCATACATCCCTTTGCATTCCAGAGTTACAACTGTGAACTTAGTGAAAAGAAGACTGTTCATTCAGCAATACAACTGTATCTTATGGAAATGTAATGTTAATAAAAACAAACCTCAGAGAAATGCCACAGAACTTCACAGTGCGCTAACTGAGAAATGCGTTATGTTCAATTATTTTACAGAGGTGACAGCTGAGTTGTGAATGGAAGGAAAATAGCCACCATCACCGTTCCACAAAGCTTTGCATGAGCATTAGTGCAAGAGTTCATGCAGTGCTCTTATGGGTAGTTTTCTATAGCAGGTCCTCATGATTATGTCCGTGCAAGTGGTTGCACAAGTGGAAGAATATCTTATGGGCTCATCTCCACCTAAGGGTGTAGAGGGAGGGAGGGGGAGGATCACAGACTTACTTTCTTCTGCAATCCTCCCCCAGCATCTAAACGTTTGTGCGATATCCCGGAAGGGAAGAGGGACATCACGGCCACTTGAGGGGGAAAAAAAAGAGGAGCCCCACATGGCAGAAAAGCTAAGAACCCCCCCGCCAAACCCCCCACCCACCCACCCCCTGCCATCCTGGGGATGGTGAAATTGCTGCCTCCACCCACATGGGCACAGAACCACCCCATGTGGCTCCATGCACATTTCAGGACCCGGGAGCATGCACCACAGCAGCCACAGTCCTCAGGATGGTCCCGGGACTGTGGAAAAACTGGGATATCCCCAGTTTCCGTTATCCCGGGGTCATCCCTAGGCCATCCCTGGTTGAGCCCAGGATTCCCTGTGTGTTTCTCACACACAGCTTTTGCATGAGGTATAAAACCTGTGGAAGGACCTATTTGGATCCAAACCATGTATTTACTGCCATTTCAAACAGCTTCTTGGTATTTTCTTAACTTGCTGAGAGTGTTCATTTGAAATGTGGGG
Organism: Anniella stebbinsi; assembly: GCA_029215795.1. Classification (NCBI taxonomy): domain Eukaryota; kingdom Metazoa; phylum Chordata; class Lepidosauria; order Squamata; family Anniellidae; genus Anniella; species Anniella stebbinsi. The sequence goes on along the minus strand of JARDYH010000003.1, from coordinate 94,390,528 downwards.
ACATATTTCATGCCTATAACTGTTGTCAATATCAACAATGAGTCATCCCGTGAAAGGTCAACTGAAACTGAAATATCAAATCATCCCCTTGGAGAAAAGGGGGGAAAAAAAGGATTAGAACTTTGGCATTTCAATAGTTTCAGTAGGCTTTATAAAACTACTTAAATGGGTGCGCTATCACCTATCGAGTGTGCCATATATTTATTTGCCACGAGAGCATGATTTTGGAAGTTGATACATGGAACAGCCTCCTACTCCATTTTCTCATGTTACATTTCACAAGTGAAGTATCCAGGATTTCCTACATGGATCAAGTTGTGTGTGAAGCAACCAAGAAAAGAAAGTTAAGATACAAACATTTCTGAATACTGTTGATGTACTCTCACTGCAAGAAGAGGTCCAAAGCATGTTGTCTTGCCTTCTAAAAACACCAAGATGTCAGAGTTGCCATATTGGATCAGAACAATGCTGGTCCTTTACCAACCAGTGGCAAATAAGATGCTTCTTGAATACTCACGAACAAGGTAGGCAGGTACTGGTCTTTCCCCCATTGTTTGTCTCCAGCCTTTGTTAATCAACACTAAACAGCCGCTGAACAGGGAAATATCCACAATAGATGTTGATTGAACTATCCTACGCTAATGCATTTTTGCATCGATACTAGAATAGCCAAATGCTACACAGTGGCTCAATTTGGATGACACATTAAACAAGGGTTGTTGAATTACCTACTGACAGTGTGTGAAAAAGGTGGTGATCCACAGACAACATGCTGCAGCAGGCACTGCAAGGAACCAGCAACCACCCCGGTTGCAAATAACCTACTCAGCTCTGACTGACAGCCTGGCCGCCATTTTCCCCGCTTACCGAACTCCGTTAGTCCTATAGCAGTTATCCCAGAACACACTGCGGCCGAAATCCATGGACACTGCCATTGAAGCCGATGCAGGACACGCCTCCCAAACCCCATTGGCTGCCCCAGTCAATGGGCGGAACTCAGCGGCTGCGGGCAAAGAGGCAGCCAGGAGGAACGGCAGCACCAATACAACAGTCGCACCCCATGCCCAGCTCTGCAATTCCAATGTTGGCACCCACGCCCCAGGGAGCCACCCTCCACCCAACCTACATGGGAGATGGGGCAGTCGCCAGAAAGACCCCCGGCCCCCAACCTCCCCCACCTCCCTCCTAGAGCATTATCCTGCATACACAGGAAAGACAGCGAGAGTGGGGTAGTGTAGAAAACTTTATTCAGCAGGGAGCTCAGACATGGGCAGTAAGGCACATGGGCATCAATAAGCCAGGGCACAGCCTACGGAAAGGACAGTCACCCCCAGGAAGGGAGGAGGCGGCTGAAAGGCACAGCGGTGAAGAGGGGATGGCCGAGGCCACAACCCCAGGGAGCCAAGCACGGAACATGCAAAGGGGATGTGGAGAAGAGGGGTGGCATGCCAGGGAGGGATGCCAGTCCAGAGATGGAACCCCACAGCCAACATTCACAGGGGGTGGGGGTATGCTTCAGGTGGGTTGCTGTTCTCCCTGTTGGAGTGGGGGGCTACCCCTTGTTCCTGGGTGCTTAGCTTGTTGCTACTTCCGTCTCCCCCTCCCCCTCTTTGCCGTAGTGCCCTTCTGGTGCGCTTCCCTTTCCGTTTGGGTGACTGACTGGGTACCCTGCATAAGTGCATGCAGGAGCTGGCCCCTTTTTGAGCTCCGTGCCGGCTGCCTGGTGGGGGAGGCAGGTGTCCTGGTTACTATGGCGGTGATGCCGGGGATCTGTTGCGAGCCTGCTTGAGCGGCCGCCCACGTACTGCCGCTCTTGCCGCTCGTCTCTCTGATCTTCCCTGCTCAACAACTCACCATTGTTGTTTAACCTACGCACCGCTCCAGACGACACGTTTGTCAATTGACAATTCCCTTAACAACTCGCAAGTGAGTTGTTTCTCTCAGTTGTTGAATTTTGCCACTTTGCCTACTGTGGGTTGTTACTGCGTTGTGTGGCTACACCCAGACGACACGTTTAACAACTCAACGGGTTGTTGCTTCAACAACCCACAGTTGCTTAGTGTGTCGTCCGAATTGAGCCAGTGAGTGGGGTGGGGGGATCTCTTGAGGCCTTCCAGGTATTTTGCTCTACAACTCCCATGATCCCACCCTTTTGAGGGCTACAAGTATTCCACCCCTTCAATAGAGACTCTGTGGAGAGTTGCCCATAACTGAGGCAGGCCATTTCCCCCACAGAGGAAATCATGCTAGAGGCATCACTGGTGAAAAAGCAATTGAACAAAGCTTGTGGATTGTCAGAACTCCAAGTTCTAGATCATGGAGTGAATGTCTGTGCTTGATGTTACACTCACTGTGTGGGAGTAGCCGAGCTCTGCCTGTTGTGAATTCTGAAGTCAGGGAGAGCTGGAGGGGAAGCAAGGGACATTGTCTGCCTTTCTCCAGCCATTCGTTATCAACACTCTCTTCAGTGGTAAATTGTTCCTGCTCCTCCCATTCCCAACTCCTAGTGAAAATCAGACCCTAAAGAGAGAGGGACGAGGCTGACCATATGAAAAGGAGGACAGGGCTCATGTAAGTTTAACAGTTGTAGAGAGAAAAGGGAATTTCAGCCAGTGTCATTTGTATGCAATTAGTTCCTGGTGGAATTCCCTCTTCATCACAACAGTTAAAGTTGCAGGGGCCCTTGCCTTCTTTTGTATCTGGTCACTCTAGTATAGTGCGTGCAACTTTAACAGTTGTGATGAAGAGGAATTTCACCAGGAACTAATTGCATGCAAATGACACTGGCTGAAATTCCCTTTTCTCTACAACTGGTAAAGTTACATGAGCCCTGTTCTCCTTTTCATATGGTCAACCTAAGGGAAGTGGGAATAAAGAACTGACAGAGAAGAGTGATGAGTGGCTCCTTGTTCTCTTGGTATATAGTTTTGCTTCTTCTCCCCATAGACAGGGGAGTAGGGTGACCAGATAAAATCCAGGTCAGGGCTCATGTAACTTTAACAGTTGTAGAGAAAAGGGAATTTCTGCCAGTGTCATTTGTATGCAATTAGTTCCTGGTGATATTCCCTCTTCATCACAACTCTTAAAAGTTGCAGGGGCCCTGCCTTCTTTTGTATATGGTCACTCTACTATAGTGCATACACCTTTAACTGTTGTGATGAAGAGGGAATTTCACCAGGAACTAATTGCATACAAATGACACTGGCTGAAATTCCCTTTTCTCTACAACTGTTAAAGTTACATAAGCCCTGACCTGGATTTTATCTGGTCACCCTACAGGGGAGCCTTCAGAATTCTGAACAGCCAGAGTTGGATTGCTCTCATATGGTGAGCATCGTGTATGGTCTAGATGGGATTAAGCAACCATCATGCTTCACAAAAGAAGCCAAAGGTTCCCATCCAGTTATAATCCTGGGCAATCAGGCACTAAGGATCAAAAGATGTATCCAGGCAGTTCATGTGGCTCAGAGCTACATTACAATGTGCTTGTGCAAGTGGAAACACAGCAGCAAAACATATGATTTCTGGATTGGGGCTACTGAGGTTAATGTGGATGTAATGATTCAACAAATTAATTAAAATGACTGGATTATTTAATTTTATTTTTAGAAGAAGGGGATGCAGAGATTCCTTCAAAAAAGGAATCTCTGCCGGGAGAGATTCGCCAACTCACTAGTCTTCCGGAATTTAAAAGATCTATAAAGACTTATCTCTTCCGGCAGGCCTACCCAGATGAATTTTAAAGTGTTTTATTGGTGTTTTATTGGTGTTTTAATGATGTACTGGTTTTATCTGCTTTTAATCAGTTTTTGTATTTTATGTTTGGTGTTGTTCCCCGCCTCGATCCGTTGGGAGAGGCGGGTGATAAATAAATATATTATTATTATTATTATTATTATTATTATTATTAAAATCATGGTTTGCCTTGATTAGGTAACCCAAAACGTGTATGACAAATGTACCTTCTTCTTCACTGTAATAATTCCCAAGGAGAAGCTTGTATATAAGCAACAACTGCAAGAGAAAACTATCTTTTAATTGGGCAAAATATTCAGTCTGAGGGTAACAAAACTCAAATGTTTCCTTTCTATACAGAATGTAACTTTTTATATAAAAAGAAGAAGACCGTATATATTTCACGGCTAGTAGTTTCCTGAGATAAAATACTTTCATAGTTAATATAGACACTGGATGGATTTAATCACAATATTAAATCATCTGGAAAGATGCATGCTAAGGTTCCCAGCAGGTAACAGTGTCTGTTTTCTTTAGTAATGGAATTTAATTACTCAGTGATCAGAACAGATTAAAATGTTTTATTTTGTAATACAACAGGAGGGCGGGTGGGGGGAGACGCTGATATTTTCACATGTTATACAGAATCTTGCCTCAGAAATCATAAGAGGCCCTGGCCTGAACAAGTGATGGCTCTAATGTCAGTGGGATGATGAATCCAATTCGGGTTTCAGTCAGAACCAGTCAGAACACCAAAGAAGATATTCATTTTCAATGGGACCATGGGGAGAGAAGATTTTATCATTGGTGTGGTGAAAATGAGAGGTTTGTTTGTATTACTGATGTGCAGCAGATTGGGTCCGATCCACGATCCGGATCTGATCTGGGCAAAATCGGATGAAACAATCTGATCCCGTTCCTGATCATTTGGACTATCTGATCTGATCCAATCCGATCTGAAGAAACCCAATCTGGATCAGAAAAAATCAGAGGATCGGACCTCCTCCCCCCTCCCCCCACTCATGCTCCTTACCTGCTGCCTCCTCGCTGCCATCCGCTGCCGCCCACTGCTTCCGTACAACTTTGAAACAGGACTTGTGGCCTGTTCCACAATAGAGCAATGGCACACCGGGTGACATCATCACTCGGCGTGCCTTCGCTCTACTGTTTCTCAGTAGTACTGAAGCAGTGGGCGACAGTAGAAGGCAGCGAGGAGGCAGCAAGTAAGGAGTGCGAGTGGAGGGAGGGGGGAGGGAGGGAGGTGGAGGTCTCCCATTATCTGCCGGCATCCCGCACTGCTGTCTGCTGCTTCCATACTACTGATAAACAGGCCACAAGGCCTGCTTATCAGTAGTACGGAAGCAGCGGACAGCAGCGCAGGACGCCGGCAGGTAAGGAGTGCGAGTCAGGTGGAGGGGGAGGGAGAGGGAGGTCCCCACCTACCTGCCAGGGCCATCCGCTTCCATCTGCTGCCACCCACTGGTCCCTTCTACTGAGAAACAGGCTTCGCGGCATGCCTCTCTGTAGAGCACTGGGTGACGTCATCACCTGCCGCTCTACTGAGAGGCAGGCTGTGAAGCCTGCTTCTCAGTAGAAGGGACCAGCGGGCGGCAGCAGACTGCCCCAGCAGGGAAAGAGCATAAGTGGGGGGAAGGATAGGGAGGGGGGAGCTAGGTCCCCACTTACCCACCCCCATGTTTTCCACATCAGCTTGCACTGGGGGAAAGCTTTCTTTCCTCCAATTCAAGCCTATGGCGAAAACACCTAAAATGGCGTTCGATCCGAAAATCAGACATCAGATTTTCATATCAGAATTAGATCCTATCTGATCTGAGGGACCTCCGATTTTGCCCGATCTGATCCAGGGCAAAATCTGAGGTCCCGATTCCGATACGATTTTTCCTCCTGTGCACACCCCTAGTTTGTATTTCCTAATGATACTAGCGATGCTGGGGCGGGAGGGTCATTAGGATGGCACCTGGGGATGGAAGAGTAAAAACTTCCCCTCCCCTCCCCACATGCTATAGTCCCAATGAAAATCAGGACTACCCCCTTCCCAGCTTACTTAAAATAAAATAAAACAAAAAGTTGTTGCTAACAATGCAATTTAAGCCATGTCTAGTTTGGCTTGCAGATATCCTTGCTGTGAGGAACTGTGAGCCCAACTTGGATGGTATTGAATGTCTATGGAAATATGGATGCTGCCCAGTGTCCATTACTTATTTCAATGGGATTCACAATTAAATGTGCAAGGCCACCCATCCCTAAATCCTACAACGACCACCAATGCAGAGGTTCAAAAAACCCTTGGATCAGATTGACCTGACCGTAGCTACACACACACACACACACACACACACACTGTCCTATGTGTGACAATGCTTTAGAATCATTGTTCTTCACTTCTCCTCATGACAGTTCTGTGATGTCATAGTTGAACACATAGATGGCTTTCGATGTTGCAGACAAGCACCAACAGAGAAGTGTGGTTGGTTGGCTTTTCCTCCATGACGCATAAAATGAAGATGTGCATTTCCCCCATGTGTGAAATACTTGAGATCTGGTCCTCTTGCATCTTACCACAGGGGAAATGGATGAACATCCATTTCCCACATGACAACGGAAGGGTGGAAAGAGAATGTTGCAAGTCAGTCACAGTTCCTTGTTTGGTTTATGTTTATATTGCCAAAAGCTTCTCTGGAGGACTCAAAGATTAGAAAAGCTCCCATGTTTCCATTTGCATATCCACAGAAATAAAGTTCAGTCACACAGTAGCTATTTGCTTCTGACCTTCATCTTTTCTCTATTTGTTCACTGAATGGCACAAGGGATGATTTATTCCAGTAACTGAGTGCTTAAGGCAATGACAGAGTTTTCTTATTTCAAAATTGATAAAGGCGTATCATCCGCTGTCAGTGTTTATACCCATGCCAGGGATGGAATGAGATCTGCTCATGGTTGATCTTTTAGTGAAGCTAATAGTATGGAAGCACAACTCCTCCTCTCCAAATATACAATCCACAATTATTTGGTCTTCCCTCCTCCACCTACTGCCTCATCCAACATTGTCAGCCATAGTAAATCAGCGGAAGAAACATATAGTCATGGCATCCAGTCCAGAGCAGTTTCTTATCATTTCAGTACATAATGTATGTTAGTATTGGGCTGAAAATGCTACCCAAATTCATTGGTCCACTTTTGGGGAGGCATCTTTGGCCATTTTCTTGGCCGGAGGGGGCATAATGATCACTTTTCTGGGTGTGGGTGCCTTACCAGATAAAATGAAGTGACTGACGTCCTTTCTCCTATTTCCTCTTTAACAAAAAGCTTTCCTTCCATTTTAACCACCTGTGGAACTGAAACCAGTATCCCAGTAGCATTCATGTTTCCCGTACAATGTCCTGATTGGAATGATGCTGCAGACTAGGACAGGCATCTTTTCTTTTTTTTCATACGGAAGTGACATCACGTGGTTCCCAATGCGCCACGGTGAGAAAAATAGGAATTGCAGCTCTGCTGGTGCTCGATGCGGCAGGAAAACACTTTGTGAAGAAAGACAAAGTGCGGGGCGGGGGGGGGGCTGGAGCTGCTGCAGTCTCCTCTCCTCTTCGTAAGCTTCCTCTAAAAATTCTCAAATCCATATAGTTTATTACCTTCAAAGACTGCAAAAACAAACAAATAAATAAATGTATGTGCAGGGTTTTGAAATCTCCAGGTATTTCATTTGGTCTGATGAAGGTATCTGGAGATCCTGAAAGCTTGCATATTTTTGTGATCTTTGAGTTGGCTTAATAAAGGTTTTAAACTATATAGAGTTTGGAATTTTTCTTATGTCCAATACGTCTGTCTTTGTTTTTTGTAGGACTCTCCTAAAAAGTGTTTACACACACACACACACTTCCATTTTTATAGCCCCTTTTCAACCATTCTCCCCCCAGCTCAACCCCAATTAAATATCAATAACACACACACACACACACACACACACACACACAGAAGGCTGAGTCACACGGTCACAGAAGGCTGAGTCACAAGAAACATTTTTGGACAAGATTGTTTCACACAAATTAGTTACTATCAAATGTACACTCAATGGGGAGCCACAACAAATCTCTGATAATGATACTCTGATGAGTGAACACGTTGGCCAGGACTACACCTTGAGTCAAATCGTTATGATCTCATCATGGTAATGCTTTATCCCCCTTGTGCATTTATACCTCAGAGGACACACAATTATATTTGTGTTTGGATAATGTGGCATAAAAAGCAGGAAACACCACTATGGAAGTGGTATATGGAATGTGTAATGTGCCCCAACAGTTATCAGTGCACTTCAATACTGCTATAAACCAGTAGTATAGATCTAGCCCTAGACTATGTAATTTGTGTAAAGGCCCTGAGTTTACTTGGCAAAAGAGTGTAAAATGCAGCAAGAAGAAAATGAGAGCATTCCTTTGGGTATGCTTTGAATAGATGAGGATGGTTAAACTAGAGGAGCAAAGCTTGCAAGTAAGACTATAACAAGATTGATTAGAGGTTGGCTGAGTTGATTGGCTGAATCCAGAACCAAATTGGACAGGTTTCAGAGATGTCCAAATCAAAGTGCGGCTCCTCTGAAGTGGACTGAATCTGAATCAGAACACTCTTGTAGTTTTGTCTGCAATTTGGATTCAGAGAAACACAAAGACATAGGCAGTGAATATCCCAAAATTGATACATTTCTACCCAAGCTCTCCATATAAGGAAACCTGCAAGGGCGGGGGGAGGAGAAGGTGTAATTTTGTGACTGGCAGCTCCAATACCAGAGCTTTAGGGGAGGGATACTGAAGTAATATATTGCAGAACTGATCCAGCATTCAGTGATCTTTGCTAGGTCTCTCTCCCAAGAGCAGGAATGTACGTGTTCTGGTGGACTCTGAAGCCGTGGGAGGATGTGATATTAGGAGTTTGCTTGGATAAAGTTGGATCGTCATGTCCTTCTGGCTCTGCCACTGTGTGTTCCACATCCATCATCCTTCCCTGTCCTGTTGCACTTTCTGTGACTTTGGTGACGACTGAGCAAAAAGCAAAATGGTTTTAAACTTTTTTTTTTCATTCGCTATGATCTCTAGCCCCTGCAACTGTCCTTCATTTAATGTTGTCACTTTCTTCATGTCATTTCCTTCTAATCTTACTGTTTACAACTCCTACTCCTCAAACACAGACACACACACACCATATGTACTGTATAAAAATGTGCAACCCAATACTCAATGCATTTAATGAAGTGGGCTATAGTCCTTGAAAGTTCACACCAGAATAAGTACATTAGTCTAGAATATGCCATTATTATTTTTGCTGTTCTATGTCAGACTATTAGTCCATCGAGCCAAGTATTGTGTATTCTGCCTGGAAGCTGCTCTCCAGGAATTCAGGCAGAGGCCTTTTTCATCACTGGGTACCTGATGATTTTAAATAGACATGTCAGGGATTGAATCTGGGATCTTCTGCATGCCTTGCTTGCCTTACACTACCCACTGGATGCATGGCCAAGTGCAATTTGATTTCATGGCTTCAAGACTTAGACACAACCATTGGAGGTTGATGGCTCAGATTTCAGTGGGACTATGGATCTTAGCCCCAAAATGGGCACCTTGGATAGTTTCTTTAGAGTTTTCACTGGTTCTGACCAAAACTCAAGAGTGGTTTCATGACCTTACCGAAATCAAAGCAACTGACAGAACCCTGCACCAGCTACTTTGATTCAAGTTAGTTATAGAAACCCAGCTGGTCTTGCTGAGCCAAACTGTTAGTCCTTATTAGTTTGAAGGGCAACTTCATTAAACATGTGACAATCTGAGAATTTAGGGGCAAACATGGTTTCACATTATCTCTATTGAGAAGGGACCAGAGAGCCACATGACAGTATTACATCTCCTTTCAATAAAATCTACATTGACGTCATTGCCCAGTCTGCCAACCATCAGCCTGAACCCCTTGACAGCAGGAAGATATCAAAACTCTGAATAAAAAGCAATTCTCTGAGCAGACTATAGCTTCCGGCAATGTACCTAGCTTGACACACTCATTAGTTTTTATGCAGTTGGAGAGCAAATGTTTTACTAGGAACCCAATTTACTTCTGTCAGAAAAGACTATTAAGCAATCCAAGCATGAACAGTGTCAAAAATGCTCTCTCACAGTAAAACCTGCTGTTGACAAAAGGTCCCTCACAGTTAAATCTGTCTAAAGCCTTCTTGTTTTAGCTCTCCTTGTGTGACATTTGAGGGGTTAAATAGCCCACCAATCTCACGTATAAAACACCTGTACAGTCATTAATATGCGGTTTGGGGAGTTAGCAAAGCAATGGACTGATTCTCTGCATCAACATGCAAAACCATTCAGGGCATTTGTGGTATAGAAAAATCAACAACATGAAATGTGGGCTGTGAAATAAGGACAAGAAAGACTGAGAAGACACATATTGAAAAAGATAAACAAGGTTAGGAGCGATGAGGCGTGACTACAGAGCCCTGTGGGGGCTTGGGCATCTTCCCTCAGGACTTGATGCTTCACTTTACTTGCCTGAGTTCTCCTTTTTGAAAGGCAAAAGCGAAGATGAATCTCAGCAGGTTGCATCTCTAGCCTGCTGTTTCCACTGACCACCAACAAACTGTTTTCCAAAATTTTCTAGAAGTCATTTTAAGGCACTGCAGGTCTGCAGCAAACTCCAAGAGTTCAGAGATAGACACAAAAGTTATTCAGCTAAATGCCAAATCCTCTCTCTCTCTCTCTCTCTCTCTCTCTCTCTCTTCCCTATTAATTTAATTTATTTCAGTTAGCAGAAAATGTAGGGTGACCAGATTTTGAGGATCAAAATCCCGGACCCCCCCGCCACCCCACCCACCCAAAACAACCCCCCCATCGCGCGCCCGCGCCGCCCCGCCCTGCGCCGCCGCCCCGCCCACATGCCTCACGCCGCCGCCCAACCCGCGCCACCCACCCCACGCTCCTTACCAGCTGGGGCATCCGCTTCCCTCCGGTGCTCGGAATCTACTGAGAAACAGGCTTCCTGACCTGTCTCTCAGTAGTGCGGCGAGTGATGATGTCATCACCCGGCGCGCTACTGAGGGACAGGCCGCGAAGCCTGTTTCTCAGTAGATTCCGAGCACCGGAGGGAAGCAGACACCCCAGCAGGTAAGTGCCTCGCGCCGCCGCCCGCCCCGCACAGGCCGCCCGCCCCCCCATGACACGCCGCCCCCACCCGTGCCGCCCCCCCACCCACGCCACGCCGCCCCCCCGTGCTGCCCCCCCACCCATGCTGCGCCGCCCCCCCACCCGCACTGCCCCCCCACTCACGCTGCCCCCCCATGCCGCGCTGCCCCCCCACCCGCGCCGCCCGCCCCGCGCTACTTACCGGCTGGGGCGTCCGCTTCCCTCCAGTGCTCAGAATCTACTGAGAAACAGGCTTCCTGGCCTGTCTCTCAGTAGTGCGGCGAGTGATGACGTCATCACCTGGCGCACTACTGAGGGACAGGCCGCGCAGCCTGTTTCTCAGTAGATTCCACGCACCGGAGGGAAGCGGACGCCCCAGCAGGTAAGTGCCTCGCGCCGCCAGCCTCCTGCACCACCGCGTGACCCCCCGTCGCCCCAGTTTGCCCCCACCGCCCCCTGGTTGGCCCGGATTGCCCCAGGGCCATCTGGTCACCCTTTTGGGGGGCTAAATTTCTGGATTTGGCCCCCCAAAACAGTTTTTCCACCCGGATGCGGATTTGCTCCCCATTTCCCGGGCATGTCCAGACAAATCCGGGCGGATGGTCACCCTAGAAAATGGGAGGCCCAGATTTTGACTGTGATCAGATGTATTATATACTATATTTTATGGCACCCATCGAAAGCAATGTATCTTCATTCTCTCCACCTCCAGTAATGTTTAACACTGCAATAGTCACGATATGCCATCATTGCACTGTGAGATTCCCAGACTTAGCTCCACTTCCTTGACTTCCACTTGTTAGGACAGGGCAACCCACCACAACACAGTGGTATCATATCACACATATTTTATTTTGCATTATCAAACATGACCAGAGGAATGATGGAGAGAAGATAAGGGCTTCTGCTTTGTGCAGGGGCCACTCATGGGCTATAACATGTCGTTCTGGGGACAAGAGTAGGGGATTATTGGTGTGTGAATTATTATTATTATTATTTTTACCTCAGAGCTATTGCCAGTGGTATGTTTGCTGCAGCCTGCCGTTTTCCCTCAGTGCCCTCAGAGCACATAGGAGAAGGATGGCTGTTCTTGTCCTGAGCAAGCAGTTCCCCCTTCCCTTCATGAGGTGTAGGACAGGAGTGTGGAAAGAGCCAATAGCCATACTGAAGCCTATTATGTGTGGTAAATAACATGGAAACAGTACTGCTGGGGTGCTATTGCACTAATGTGGGCTTCCTAGAGGCATATGCTTGGCCACTGTGGAAAATAATGCTGGACTAGATAGGCCTTTGGTCTGATCCATTATGGCTCTTCTGATGTTCTTATGAGTTCAGGGTTAACATTTGGAGGAGGGGCCATCTGCATCCACTTGAAAAGGAGTCTCGCGTGGTGGTTCTCAAGATGGTTATTGGGATTAACTGTCTGTGACCTTAAGTAGCTCTACATCCAGAAAAACAAACTGGTTTTCATAATAAGAAGCTGATATCCAGAGCAGATAAATGGATATCGAAAGGGTTTGTGATGGTAGAAAGTCTGAAATCCCTGCTCCATATAATCCAGCACAGGTCAGTCCCACTATGCCTGTTTTATGCAACTCTGTAGGTGTATTTCTCCTAATTGCTCCTTCAAGTCCTTGTAGCTATTAATGGTTTTAAAGTAATCTTTTCTGAAAGATACCATCAAAAAGGGACACAGCCTGATTAAGACTAATTATAGCTTCCAAAACAGAGCAGATAATGGAAGCTTTCTGTTCTTTAAGAGGTTTCTCAGCATCCTGTGCCTTAATTTTTGACAGCCTTCCTTTCAGGAGCTCATATTTCCACGTCTAGCAACACTGAAGTCTATTGTTGAAGGACTAACAGTGAGCTGAGTTATGTTCTTATTCCCTAGTTTGCATTTCCTCATCACTTGCATAAGCGTATAATTACTGTATTATTATCCAGAGTGTCATGTGTCTGTTTAAAAATAGAGATCTTTTCATACAGATTGTACGATACCTGTGCTTAGCAAATGCTTCCTGAGTATACCACTCATGCAATCACATCTTACTGATCTTAGGAGTTGCCACCAGAGGGGAAGGGGGGGAAGAATTTCAAATTTAGATTATGGCCTGGAGCAATCAGATTCAAAATGTCATGGTCTGTTTAGGTCATGAGCCTGATGTAGCCCACAAGTTTCGCATCCCTGCTCTACACATTGGACAAATTAATTTGGGTCATCTACTGCTGGGTACACATATCCATAGGTGCCATTTCTTTGGCTTTGAGGCAAAGGATGCTTGTCTCATCTTAATAATAGGGGGTGGAGAATAGCTACAGAAAGTACTCATAAAAGACACCGGCTTTTCATATTTAGTTTTGCATTCAGCCCAGGTTCACCTCCTCCCCTCCCCTCCATTTCTTTGTTCCCTCTTTCTGAAGTATGAAATGGGGGCCGTGTTGGTGGCTGCTGCTATATTCCAGGTCTTCCTCTTAACTTTATTTCTTTTTATTTCCAATATCTCTATGCCACCCCTGCAACAAAGCATTATCTGGGTGGTTCCCAAATAAATGGTAAAGTTAAAACAGTGAAGTATGGAAAAAAATAGACAAAAAAAGATTAAAAAGCTAAATTTGTTAAAACCAGATTAAAGTGAGCAACAGAAAACCATAGTGCAAAGGTCTTCCACTTTGCACTGAAAAGCCCTTCTGCAGATTCCACAAGTGGGGTGTGAACACTTCCTAGTGGCTACCCGCCTCACCTCATTTGGTATAGGCTCCTATAGAAAGGCCTCCGACAATTTTAATTAACTTATTTGTGGCATAAATGTATATCCCACCTATTTCCCAATGAAGAAACTCAAGATGGGTCTCAAAAGCAGAACTCAAAACATAATCGACAATATTTAATACAATAACTTCCAACCTCTTACACATGCAATAATCCTTAAAATTCAAATTAAGAATAACCATCAACGATTACAGTGTGCAAGAATAGCAGCTAACCACAAGGGCTAATAAAACACCCAAGCGCTATTAGAACTCTTAACCAAACACCTTCTTAAAGAACCATGTTTTCGTATATAGCCTAAGCAGTATAGTTGGAGCCCATTGGATCTCTTTGGCAGAGAAGGTCATGGTGACTGGGAATAATGGGAGTTGTAGTCCAATACATCAGGTTACAAGAGGGCATCAGGAGGGCATCAGATTACAAGAGGCTGCTCTATACGTTGTTACTGCCTTTTTAGCTTCAGGAGGCCGGGGGGAGGGGGGTCTGAAGTGGTGCCTTAGATGATTCTAGCATACAGGAAGGAAAATTTGGAAGAAGGTGGTCCTTACAGTTCCGAAGTCGCAAGCCATTTAGGGCTTTGAACATTAATACCAGCACATTAAATCGGGCCCAGAAATGGCTGTGAAGATGCTACGAAGAGAGAAGAAACAAAACAAACAACAAAACAAATAGTGAAAAAGAGCAGCTCCTTCTTAGTACCATAAATACCAATTTGTTCAATCATAATCCCTACGTTTCTATCATTAACATATATCCCATTTTCAGAAGTCTACTGTATAATGTCAACGTATCATATATTAACTGCCTATTATGATATTAATGTTAAGTGACTAGAAATGTTATGACAAGGAGCTTCACTTTAGGTGCCAAGACTATAAAGAGACTGATGTTCACAAAGATAGTCTAGGTGCATCCCGGAAGACTGGCTCATGTGCCATAGACTGCTCCCTCACTCTCAAGATGATGAATCATTTTGATATGATGAATCAATTGGCAAAAGATCATTATTTCTTAGGAAGTTATCTGGACATAGGTGGTTATCTGGAACCCTTTCTAAAAATGCTTTGAATGAGGGGAGAACTAGTTCTTCCCAAAATCAAAAGGTTTAAAGGGGGGAAATATTAGTTTCTATTAAACCAGACATATAATGATTACATAAAAAGACATAAAATGCATAAAACAAAACAAAAAAATAGAAGCAAAGCAAACTACTTCCTTGTTCCTAGAAACAAAACAGGGAACTTCAATGTCAATAGTACAGAATGTCCTTTGAAAGTTTTTGATCGTATCTTCTAATCCAAAAAAGACAATCACAGTTCCAGTTTTTTCCCAGACATCCTTTCTTTATCTCCATTCTGTAAATTGTATCTAATGAGTAAGCTTCACTATCAATAATCAACAGTTACTTAAAAAAAACATAAATCATAGGACATAAAACTCTACTGTGTGATGTTTCATTGGTTCTGATATTATATCACTGTTGCTTGTAGATCCCCCCATAAAAAACTAATATGTCTACCTGCACTTTTATTTACCATCAGTAACATCTGTCATGTTCACCTTTGCCAGCCTTCAATGGAGAGTTTCCATTTTTCACCTGGAATCACTTTAATGTTTTGCTGTAATTAACATATTAATCATAGTTTCTATATTCTCCTGTCTTGCAGCATTTTTTTTGTCTAACTCAGCAGGATAATCAAAGGATCATATGGAGGTCTTATCCCATTATTTCTTTAATTACATCTATTATTTCTATCCAAAAAGAAACATTTTTGGACATATTTTCTAAATAAATCATCTGCTTAACCCTTTTGACACCTCATCTTTTACTGAATATATCCATCTCAACTAAACTGGTCTCTTATACTAACTGAACATCATTTCAAAGCTATTTCCCCTTATGTTGGCTGATATGAAATATTTGAGTTCTTCAATTAATGCATTTTTCAACACATTTCCCATAATATTCCAGTTTAAATCTTTTCTCTAGTTCTGTTCTAGATTTCTGTTTAGCAGGAACTTCTGTCTTCAAAGTAACATCATTATATTGAGAAATAAATCCTTAGTTTCTACCACAGTATTCAAACTTATATTCTCCCAATCCATTTAATTATAAAATAACTTATCTGGAAATATTAGTTTAAGAGGCTTTAATTCCTCCTATTTTCTTACATACTTCTTGATAGTTAAGAAAGTATTGTCCTATCAAATCTTTAAAGAAAAAGACATAGCTAGCAAACCAAATGAAGCTGAAGAAAACTGCTCTTGTCTTGCCACAACCAGCAACTTATACTCACCTTGTTGACATCAGCACTATCAGAAGGACAATTTAGTAAGATCCTGGATAATGAACAGATATGTCCATGTGGCACAGGAGCAACAGAATCTGTTGAACATGTCCTTTTGTATTCTAACATGTATAAGGACTGCAGAAAGAAACTAATTTTTCGCTATTAAACGCCTTTTTTGGAAGTACCTCCACAACTTTGGTATTGATTTGCTTAATGGATGTGTCCTATTGTGTGACTGAAAGGGTTGCTAAGTTTTTTATGACCTCAGTGCAAATTGGGAGAAAAAAATTATCCTCTGGAGAGAAGGAATTTCATGACTTCTATTTTGTTATTATATTACTTTTTAATTATCTTTTATATGCCTTACATTAACTTTGCTGGGCTGTGACCACAACAAATGAAATGATTATTAAAAAAAACTTATACTCACTCAAGGCACCAAAGCCAGGTCCAAGAATACTGCCAACCTGCCAACCTGTTCTCTTGGAGTGCGGGAGATGGGATCCAACATGGTGGAGCAAACCAGTATCTCTCCTATTTTGACTTAATTTCATTTTGTTGATCCTCATCCAATCCATTACTGACTCCAGATACAATTCCACCACCTCAGTAGGATTGGAAGAAAAGAGGGATACAACTTGTTGGCATACTGATGACACTATACTTCAGATCTTTGTAGCAGAGTTCGGGCACCACTGTTTGAAAACTGCCCAACAGGTAGGTACACACAGAACCACTGCACTGCCATGACCCCAATTTCCAATTTTGCTAGGCAGGGCAGAAGGTTAGGAACTGAAGGATGCTGTGAAGCTGTTAATGAGCCATTATGTGAAATGTGTGTGTGTGTGTGTGTGTGTGTGTGTGTGTGTTTTGTCATAAAAAGGAGACGGGTGACATGATCCTGAAATTTTACCAATGTGTCATCCAAAATGATGTGTGATATGTGAACAGAACACATCTCTGGTATGTGCTAATGGCACACAGGTTGGCGTGATGCTTATGCTGAAAACTTAAAGGTTAAAGAAACTATTAATCAGAGACGGGGAAGTATTGACATCAACAATGTTCATTATTGTTTTAAATCCTACTCCGGCTTGTTCTGCTACCTGGTTGGTGTTATGAAGAGATAGGAAGAGAAGAATACATTCTGATCACTAATGTGTGGATACATTTCAGCATCTGTAAGAGCGTCCATTCCTTATCACACACAACATTGCCTCCAAAATCCATATTTCCACCAATGGAAAAAAGCATATCCATTTGACACCTTCAGTAGTCTAATCCAGACCAAGCAGGATATAGCACTATGAAAGTGGTATGAAAGCAGTTATGATATGTGTCAATGGGCCCCAACATTTGTCAGTGCATTTCAATACTGCTAAAAAGTAGTAGTGTGGCACCTGCCTCTTATATACCACTTTCATAGTGCAATATCCTGCTTGGTGCGGATTTGGCCTTTGCCTCTCTACAAGTCTATTTTTGAGTAACGATGCTTAGAATCTGGTGGCATGTACATTGATTTGACAGCAATTTTTACTGAGCTTATTGGGACTTACTTCTGAATAACCACTTATAAGCTTGGGCTGTAATGTAGCAGTCTTTAGCATTACTAAGAAGTAATTTGAATTTGTCGTGAAATCAGTGGATCTTATTTCTGCGTAAATATGTTTACAATTGTTCAAGATGCAGGGAGAATTTCCTGAGGCAAAGGGTGGATGGTGTCTCTGACCCATAAAATTACAGTAGGAAGCACCCATCCATGAAAAATCAATACAGTATATGTCATATTGGGCGACTGGAATGGATGTGTACTGGTTAACGAAAATCAAAGTTGAAACTTGAAATTGACTTTTTTTGTGATGACTATCCCTAGGAAGTACATAATACGTAAGCACACAGCTGTTCAAGCAGGCTAAAATTGACAGTTTTCAGTGCCTTCATTTTCCCCTTTAAAATCTGAACAACTGTATGCTATTGAGTTGTCATGTCTTAATATATTCTCAGCTATTCCAATAAAAATAATGTACAAGTAGAACATTGCATTTGTTTAAACACAACATTTCCACTGCACTAGGAATGCTGTATAGATTTCCCCCCTAATCCAATATTTCCATCCAACTTGTTTTACACTGGGGGGGGGGGGGACGTTGGAGATATTTATATAGCACATACAACTGACATGATAATCCTTTTTTTAAAAAGTTTTGTTTCCTAAATATAACTCAAAGATGCTAAATCAATTGATTTAGGACAGTGAATTTTCTCCCCTAAAACCCTGTATTACTGCCACTAGGAACTTCCCTAAAACCCCATATCACTGCCATGGATCCTTGGCCCTCATCAGGAACTTTAAGACTGCATCCCTGCCCTGTCAGACAGCAGGCTTTAGCTCACAGACTTCGCACTCTCTCTGCCTCAAGCTCTGAGGAGACTTGGCAAATTTGTAGACAGCTGGGATCTCTTTCAACAAATCTATCCTCCCACTGCTGGCAGTTGTACCATCAAAGAAGCAAGGCAGTTTTCCACCTGAGTTAAATTTAAAAGTGGCTTGCTTCTTCAGCATGAGGTAGAAAAGTCAAACAAGCCTCTGGCACATCTGCATTTTTCTCTATTGGCCTTGTGATCACAGTGACCATATGGAAGCACTGGTGGTTCCCAGGCAACAGTTTCAGAACCACTGATCAACACTTCCATATTTTTTTCAAAGTTACCTCTCATTCAGTTGTTAAATAGCTTGTTCCTTCACTCAGGTTGCACCCGTACATCAACCCACCTTTCTTTGGGCACACAAATGCCACGGGGTGGGGGGACCTAACCTTTCCCCTGCCATCTAAATTTAACATCAACGTAGTACATTCTCTGGTGTGGCAACAGTACATATTCCAGCGCCTCTGGGGGTTAATCACCTCCGTTTAGCTCTATTGCCCACCCAGATAGCAACAACACAACACAAAAGCAGCAGGAAAACTAGCTGCACACAAGACATAAATAAATACCTGCTTTCCACAGTCCACATGGAAACTCTTTCCTTAATTGCAAACCACAGCATGCTCCAAGGGCCAGGGAAATGCTTTGTCTTGATCCCGTTTGGGGGCATTAACACTTTATCTGCGTATATGGTCAAGGAGAATACTTAGGATTTATAGAACATGTGTGGTAAGTCCTCTGATCGCTTCACATTCTCAGTACTCCTTACAACCAATCCATAAGGCAGACTGGCATTCCCATAATATGCAGAGGGGGTGAGGGATTGCCTAAGGCCAGCCAGTGAGTTTCGATGAAATTTGAGCCATGGGCTTCTCCTGGTTCAACACACGGGCAACAACTAGAATTGTCAACCAGCTTCCAGAGCTGTGCCTTCAACAAGGACAGAAAGCCCAGCTATTCAATAATGTTTCACTCCACGAAGTTAAAAACTTCACCTGCTGATTTCAACACATCAAACTGCTGTTACAGGCACAAGAGCAGCCCAAACAGTTTTTGGGGCATCAGTTGGCAACCCAATTGGGGAATGAGTGAGCAAATGCCCGCTTTGCATGCCAAAGGTTCTAGGTTCAACCTCTGGCATCTCCAGGTACACTGAGAAAGACCCCAGTCTGGAACCCTGAAGAGTCAATGTAAACCAGAAAGACCACTGGCCAGAATAAGGCAAGGATGTAGAATCTTCTCCTTAGCTTCAGGCAATGGAAGCTGTAGGTTCAGCACCGTGGATAGCTCCTTGAACCCCAGAGTGGATTCACCACCCACACTGACATTGGAGCCACCAGCCTCCACTGGACCAAGGGTTCCAATCCAGCCCTCTGGGGTTCTGATCTTTTGATTATTTCCCAAGTTCTGTGCAGCCCCCCACCCCAATTCTAAAATGTTGAAAAAAATGTATTTATTTATTTATTCATTTATTGCATTTCTATACTGCCCAATAACCGAAGGTCTCTGGGTGGTTTACAAAAATTAAAACCATCAAATACAATTCAAGGTATAAAATAAACCGCAATATAAAAACACAATATGAAAGTACAATATGAAAGCACAACCAGGATGAGACTGAGCAGCAATGCAGAGGTTTAATACAGATTTAAAATACAGATTTTAAACAGCAAAGTTAAAAGACTAAGATGGTAAACTGTTAAAATATAGGGGAAATAAGAAGGTCTTCACCTGGCATTGAAAAGAGTATAACGTAGCTGCCAGGCGAACCTCTCTAGGGAGCTCATTCCACAGCAGGGGTGCCACAGCAGAGAAAGCCCTCCTCCAGGTAGCCACCTGCCTTTCCTAAGGCTTAAGTCTTTATCACATGAGAGGTTTTAAGCACAACCACCGTGACTTTGATCCAGTTCTTCAGCGTGGGACTCGCATGCCGTTTTCCCCCTCGTGCTGTTCTCGTGCCCTGAGTGCTCCGATTTTCACTTCTGTTTCGATTTAACCCTGAACGGGCAAAGTCCATTTCAGGCAAAGTTCAACAGGCTGAGCTGAGGTATCGGAGCAATACCGACCACGTGTGATTCAAAACGCTAGATTCAAACACTAGATTCGCATAGGAAATGGAGGGGGAACCCGTAGAAGAAATCCGGGGTCGGGGGGAGGGAGAATGGAATGTGTGATAAAGGCCATAGGTACTGGTAGCAAGAGATTTAAGTTAAAATATGCTGGTATTTTGGTACATTCTGGTTTTCTGCCCCCATCCCTTTCACCATCACACTTGCCCATCACTGGAGTGCAGCCCCACCCCAATAGCTTCACCAAAATAGAACCTGGACCTAAAGCCGGACGAGGTTCTGCACCACTATGTTCCCACTCAGCCCTCATTGCAACGCGGAGATTTCCTGGGCTTTTAAAGAACAGGACATTGTGGTTCAAAGCCCATAGGTGTGGACCTAGTTTTTTGGGCTCCATCACACCTACCTTTTTCCTCTGGTTTGCCTCCTCAATTTCCACCTCCGTTTCATTAGTGCATCAAGCTAATTGTCCTTTTTATGGAGGGTGGGGTTATAGCGGTGAAACCTTCTTTTGCTTGATTGCTCTCCCTCCCCTCCCCACCCCACCCCTTCTCCTTCCCCCTCCAGTTCATTGGTTGTGACATTGTGATGAATGTGGGTGCCTTCCCCAAGCAGATCCATTCATCCCCATACACACACACACATCCCATCCTATCCCCATAGCTTCCTAAAACAAAGCAGTGAAAACAAAAAGTGAGAAGAAGCAAAAAAATGAAAAAAAACAAGTTATCGAGGGCAGGAGGATGTTTGCATTTGTGGAGGGTCGGTTCTCCTTTACTTTGATCTTGTGAAACTTTGCATCTCCAGTTTATAAAAATAGAGATCTGCTATATGGTAGGTGCTCTCCCTATGAGTGCTCCCCACCCATTTCCACCCCATTAGAGCAAATGGAAAGGGAATGCAACAGACCTCTACTTTTATGAACTGCAGATGCAAAGCTTCGCATTATCAAAGTAAAGGAGAACTGATCCTTCACAAATGCACACATTCCAAAAAAAAAAAATATTAAAACATTCATAAAAATGCTTCAAACTTGGCATGGCTAAAGCCCTACTTAAGAGCTATTATGGGGCCAAGTTTCATCTCTTTATCTTTAAAAGTTACGGAGCTGTAAGCATTTTTGTTAATTTCAATAGACATAATGGAGCAGTTATTCCCACCTTAAAAGGTGTGCTGGAGGAGAACTGCCCTGCTCTCCTCTTTTGTGAGCAAGACTTCCATTCAAAGCACATGCCACCAACAAAGGACATAAAGGACAGTGATACACAGGGGCTGAAGGGCGCTTTAATCCCCCTTGGAGGAAATAAACCGGACTTTCCCCTCTCTAGGAAAACACGGAAAATGGAGGGGAAGAGGCAGGGTGACTGCAGGACAGGCACGGCTGCAAAATCGCAAACCAGGCATGACAAGAGTGCGATAAAACACTGGTGTGATGGAGCCCTTAGTCATATCTAAAGTAGACCCATTGGAGTCAATGGGACTTAAGTTACCCACGACTTGTCCCTTTGAGTTCAGTGGATCTACTCTAAGCATGATTAAATTTGGGTCCAACCCCACAGGGATCATGGGAGAAATAGTTCTCTGGAGAACTGCTGCATTTCTCACACAGAGTGTCAGGACAGTAGAGAAGAAGGCAGAGAAGGGAAGGGCCCTCCCTCTGATCCTCTCCTTGTGTGCTGCTGCTCCATGCCCCCCACTATATGAAAGGGAAGGGATAGAGAGAGTTTCAAGCCAGTGGCTTAGAGAGTTTTGGGTGACAGTTGTGTGCATTAGGTAGGGGGCATTCTTCTGAGTCCTTAGATTGACTCAGAGACCAAAACCTCTTAGATTTTTGGAATGCTTTTGGATTATTTCCAAATGAATGCAAGGTGAGCTTGGGATAGCTCACCCACCTTTAACCGAAGGTTTAATTTTGAGGATGAGTTGATCTTCCCTTTCCATTCTGTTTTTTTTTTTTATGCATTGGCTCTGCCCCACATTCCGCTACACTTGCCTTCCAGTTCAACTTGGAGAGTTCTAAACTTCATTTTGGAATTGGTGCAACAACAATCAACCAGTGATTATTCCATTGTACTTTTATTATTATATGTTGTATTCGTTTTATTTTTCGGCTATTGGGTGGTATAGAAATGTAATAAATAACAATAATAATACTAATACTAATACTAATACTACTAATAATTGTTTATTTATTTCTTACCTGCCTCTCCCTCTGGATCGAGGCGGGGAACAACATCAAATATAAAATACATAAAACTGATTAAAAGCACATAAAACGAATGCATTATTAAAATACCAATAAAACTCTTAAACAAATATTCCTGTTAACTGCTTTGAGACTTTACTGGAAAGCAGTATATACATTTCTGAAATAAATAAATAAATAAATAAATAAATAAATAAATAAAGTGTATGTGCTTCACATCAGGACTCCTTTCTGAACTGTCATTTAACTGATGCATATTTGTTATAATTGATAAGAAAAAAATGATGCAAATTGAAAATGTAGTAAACTGTGCATGCATGGATAACAGCCTGGACAAACTCTGGAATAGAAGAATGGTGTGTCACTAATGTAGTGTCATTCTGAAAACAAGGCCAGGTAAACTGGACTCCCAAAATACAGTAAGGATTTCAGTTGAGGAGAATTCCATACACATCTCTATTAAATTGCTATTTTCTCCCTTTGAAAACATGAATAGCTGAGGTCACCCAAACACTCAGATTCATCAGTGCTAACTGCAATGATGTTTCACAAGCCTACTGTTCACACCTTTATCTTGGCACCTCAAAAAGGTTTTGTAGAAGAGAAAGATTTGTCATTGCTTCTGCTCCAATAATTTCATTGTTCCCATTGATTGCTTTGCAGGAATAAACTGAGGAAGAGAAAGATACAACAACGTTTTGCCTGAAGTGCAACAGTCAATAGTAGTGCTGTGCCAAA
Organism: Anniella stebbinsi; assembly: GCA_029215795.1. Taxonomy (NCBI): domain Eukaryota; kingdom Metazoa; phylum Chordata; class Lepidosauria; order Squamata; family Anniellidae; genus Anniella; species Anniella stebbinsi. The sequence goes on along the minus strand of JARDYH010000003.1, from coordinate 94,367,096 downwards.
TTTTCAATCTCTTTAGTTTTTACTGTTTGTTGGGGGAAGGGGCGGAAAGAAATCACATCGCAAAATTGAGGGAAGGGATGAAAATGTTGGAGAATTCCTTAGTGTGCAGTGCTTTAGAAGGTACCTTCCTGTAATGAATTGGCTTCCTTTTAAACTTAGGTCCCATTCTCCTGAACCTTGCAGCCTGCCATAGAGGACTTAGTTAGGACCCCCCTCCCTCCCTTGGGACTGCCGGCTGAGTGCCTGAAAGCTGAGTGAGGTATTTTTGGTTTTGTTGTTAAAAGGACCACCTCCTCCTCATTCAGTTTTCAGGCACTCAGTAGGAAGTGGTACTGGAAAGCCCCAAGGGAGGATGTCCTGGCTATGTACTCGGCCATCTCATTACAGTAAGGTAAGACTTCAAGCAATGCATAATAAGAAATTTCTCCAAAGTTCTCGCTGAGTGTCTTTCAAAGAGCGTTTTGTAGCACTTGTGTTACTGGGCACTAACAGATGTTTGTGGGTCATTCTAACAAGGCTGTCTGCCTCCTGTGCATCTCCCGCTCCATGTTCTGGTTGTATCCCTAAAACGGAAACCTCAGGAAACCCAGCTCTTCTGGGATGTATCGATATTTGTCGGGTTTTGCTGCTGTGTGCAGGCAAAGTTGTGCTATAAAGTGGCTTGTACATCCTCAACTATATTGAGACTGTACAAGCCACATGGTTGCTGCTCTCTTCCTCATGTAACTACAGCTTGTCGCAGAAGCGGAAGAGAAGCAGGAAATAGAGCGACGGTAAGAGAACACGATTCCCTCCCATCTGAAGGAATTCACCATCTCTGTGAAGGAGGCAGAAAAACAACCGCCCCTTGCGCAGGGAAGCAAAGAGGTTGCGAAAGTCCAGGAGGGGATTCGGCACAGCACCAATTAATAGGTTAATATGAAGAATCTGATCACCGCTGCAGAACATCAAAGGATTGAAGGTTTCTTGGTTTAGATACAGTACAGATTTCTAGCTATCATGTACTAACACAGGAATCTGATCACATGTGAGCTGAAAATGGACTGTAGGTTCTTTTGAGTGCTGAACTAGACATGATGTTTCTTAAAACTGTGTAGCAGTTTTAAAAATAATAAAGAGCTGGTCGGGGAAGGGCAGATTGGGACTGTGGGGGAGAACCCTTTGTTCCTGTTGTGGTAGTGATCATACCACCTCCCCGCTCTCCTTGATGCTAATGAGAACTTTCCTCCCCTTGCAAATAACCAGCAAAGGGGGGGAGAAGGTTCTAATGAGGACCATGGTAGTGGGGGGGGGGGGGAGAGAAGACTCCAGCCTCTCTCGCTCCCCTAGGCCATGGTCCTGATCCATCCACCGCCTGGCTAGTTACTCTTTAAATATTGGCCACAAAAGGCAGATGTCATGCCTACTTTGGCTCCCAAGAGAGTTCTAAATGGAACGACAGAGGCATCCTTACCCCTCGTGTACACACATTTATTTTGCCCCACTGTCACATTTCCTGAAATAGATGTATGCAATTGCTATCCCATGCTATCCCATGGAAAAGGTCTTCCAGGATCCCATGACCAGCCTCCAAGTGGACTTGCTGATTCTTAGCAATGGCATTATCATGTAAGTGTTATGATCTGGAAACTTGGGGCCCCTGCTGAATGGGATGAGCTGTGGTACAGAAGGGAGGGGGAGCCTCTAAAATTGGATGGAGAGACTTTCTGTGAGTGGAGCCCTTCCATTCATGGAAGGCAGATCTTGGATCTAACCCATTATTGTCTGGTATGGCTCTACTCTGTATTTTTTTTTTAAGGAGGGTTAGGACAGCCACAGAGGGTATGGAAGCATATTATGGAAGATACCCATTCCTGTATCTCCAACCCTTTAGCCTACATTTGCAACAATAGTAGTGTGTGGTGCAATGTGGACTAACTGGGACATAAACTTGAATATACCTACCTGCCTATCCATTCAAAAAAGAAGTGGTATGCGACCGAGTTGTTCTGAGGAAGGCTAGGCTGAATTCTTGACATGATGCCTGCTGATACAGACTTCAGAGATCAGGGGTATGAGCCACTCAGCCCAAGGGCCAGATTCGATTTCAGAGAAATTCTCGGGGACTGTATTTCAGTAGTGGGCAGGGCAGAAAGCAAACAGGGGTTAAGCCAAGATACCCAAAATGCCCAAAATACATCATATTTTAGTTTCAAGCGCTTTACTGCCAACAACTCAGCCTTAGGAGAAGTATTTCAACCTCTCAGAATGAGGGGGGGAACTACACAAAAGTGAAGAAATCACCAAGCAATTGGATGTTGGGGAAAGGGGAGGTGGGGCTTAGGGAAGGAATCATGGCTCTCTGTGGAGGGCCAGATTGGGATCTCAGGCAGACCAGGCTTGGCCCATGGACATCAGGTTCAAGACCCCTGTTTAGATGCTTCTGATCAGTATGTCCTAAATGTTAAACAATATTAATGTATTGCATAATACTTGATTGTATGCCACCTATCTTGTGAGCCAGGACAGGCAGGTTATAAATGACATCTAAACATAAGGGAGAGTGAAATCCAGGTCTATAGATTTTCTCCTTAATTGCTTTTTGTCTTGTGAGTGATGGCTAAAAACAAATTCATTCACCCTCTGGCTTCTTTTCAAAGATTACTGCAAGTGTCAAGGAGGCAAGAATTGGAAAGTGTTTATTGAGAACAATTCTGGTGCACACAATTCGCACATGCATCCAAGACCACCATGACAAAGAACTAGACACCTAGGGGGCTTCTAGTTGGTACACCCACCTCCTGTTTTAGCTGCATCATTGCAACAGAAAGCCATCAAAGCGGCCTTGGAAGTCACTAGAAGAAGAGGAAGAAGAATAAAGACCAGTTCTGACATGAAAGCAGGAATGAAGTGAGGAATGATCTGAGATTTTAAAAAATGTGGATGGTTTCTCCTCTTAGCTGGAGATCACGCAGGGGTGCCATTTAGGTACGAATGGGGGCTACACCTACCTCCCCACCCCCACCCCTCGGTATTCCAGACCAATGTCATTTCCCCAACACAGCACCTATATCAAGGGTGGCCACTGGTGCATGGACCCCAAGAGAGAAAATGCATCCCCAATACAATGTATCTCACCTTAGTGGAGAAAACCAGGACCAGGGACCAGTTTGCTGATCAGGTGCTAACTGTTGATGGGCAACTTCAAGGCCCCAGCTCTCCCTTTTTGGGGTTTCTTATCTGGGCTTGGACTGGATCGTCCTTCAAATAGAGGAGTGTCTGACAGTATTTTACTCTTCTCTGCAAAGTAGGGCACATATTCTACTTATATTCCTAGGCAACTTGCTGGATCTATACACAAGTGACTCTTTGTTATAAACAATTCATGCATTCCAAAGTGGCAAATCTCCCTTCTTGTTTTTCCAAAAAGAAGGATAACTTTTTAATAGTTTTAGACATGCTTTTAAAACCCCCAGAGCAAATGCTGTTAAAATATGCCATTCTACTGAGGGTGTTCCTTTTTTTTAAGTTTGTATGCTTCTTTTGCAATTTAATCTTGCATACATCCAAAAGCAGGTTGAGAATTTTCTTACCCAATTTCTTTTTGATTTCTACAGAAACCTAAAATTGCACCCCAGAGACCATGGCATTAATAGCATGGAACAGATTTTAAAAGGAAGATAGGGAAGCAAATATACAGTCTGAATCCTTGCTTGGTATTATTTGTGGGGTAGGGCGGACGGAGCAGGAAAGGGTTTTTAAAAAGTCATTTGTCTAATTTTTTCCCCAGAATTCTTATGTAAAAATATTTATTTATTACTTAAAATATTTATGTGCCATCTTTTAGAATCTCCAAGTGCTGTACAATGAAATATGTTTTTATTTTTAAAAAAATGCTACAACCCCCAGCTTTTTTTTTTTAATGAAAATATTTTAAAAGCAGAGTGGCATAAGCAGGAGCAAAAGCAGCAATCAATATGCATGCTGCATGTAAATTTCAAAAAGGAAAACACTTCCACAGGGCTTTTACATACACATATGGCAATACTCAGCTCCATTGCTGCAATATAATATTCAGCTTGTCTAAACACAAATTATTGTATATGTTGTGAGTGACATACCACTTCATTTTAGGGATTTTGTGTACTGATGGGTGCCTTGGTAAAGCCATTAGAAATCTAGGGAATCTGACCGTTGCCTAAATTCAGTAGCCCACTAGCAAGCAATCTCTATTTAAGTCCATAGACCATTATTCATATACAGCATATATTACAATGCTACAGAAACGTCATCAGTTACAGTGATCTGAAAGTTTAGAATTTGAACTGTAATTCGTGTGCCAGTCCAGTGGAGATAAGAGGCCCATTTATTCTGTTAACGATGTATTTTATCTAGGCTGACCATATGAAAAGGAGGACAGGGATCACGTAACTTTAACAGTTGTAGAGAAAAGAGAATTTCAGCCAGAGTCCTTTGTATGCAATTAGTTCCTGGTGAAATTCCCTCTTCATCACAACAGTTAAAGTTGCAGGCACTATACTAGAGTGACCATATTCAAAAGAAGGCAGGGCCCCTGCAACTTTAACTGTTGTGATGAAGAGGGAATTTCACCAGGAACTAATTTCATCCAAATGACACTGGCTGAAATTCCCTTTTCTCTACAACTGTTAAAGTTATAGGAGCCCTGTCCTCCTTTTCATATGGTCAGCCTAATTTTATCTTTTGTTCGCTTACTTGTGAATTATACATTCATTGATAGCAAGATTAAAAACTTTGCAACCTGAATAGAAATTTGCTTATTGTTCCCTTGAAGAAGGACAATTACCAGTTTGTTCTGCGTTCTGCCAGGAAATTTCTGTGTAAGTGGCCATATAAGCAATCTTCTAACATCGTTATAGAAACCACAATTAAACAAAACATGTGCAATTGTTTCTACCTCCATATTATTGCACAGGCAATATCTTTCCTCAACTGGAACTTTCTTGTATCTCCCCTCCAAAAGTTTGGAGGGGAGCAGTAGCCCACTAGATCATGCTAATTACATGGCAAATACACATGAAACAAATGGGGAGAAACAGAGCGCTCTCCGTTTTTTCATATTCTCCCCCCACAATTCCATTCTACATGTTAACAGATCACCTAAGCCAACAACCCACCCTCCATGGTTTGAGGTGACACAATATGCCATGGTGATGACTTGCTGTAGCTTGAACATTCAAAATGGCCACCAGCACATACGTCAATCCATCATGATATAAATAAGACACCGCGGGCTGTGGTGATTGTGTAAACTGGCCCATTCTCTCCGTTCCTGTCAAACTCCCCAATAAGTAAACTTCAGGGTGTTCCTGACACAGACTTCAGGACTTGCTTATTTAACCATACATTTTTAAAAAATAAAGAGCACTTTTTAAGTGTATTTGATTGAGCATAAGAAATTCACAATGTCTTTGAGGAGAAAATTGTGATGTGCAGTTTAGTCCCCTCCTCATTTCCACCTCTGCATGCTATGTGTTTTGATTGGTATTTCTTTCCATTCCTACTATTCTGTAAGATTCTTCTTTCTTTTGAAAAAAAATCTCATCTTTAGGTTATCTTGGGGGGGTGGATGAAAGGGGTGGGGGGAGGCCACCTATGTCTTGCTACAGCAACATTCATACCAGGTTTTATTGCGAATTCTATATGAAAGAACAAATCTATCGACTAAACCCATTGCCAAGAAAAAAAAAGGAACGTATCACTAAAAAAGAGGACAAAGGAAGTTACCAATTTGCATAATATTTACAAATGCAAATGCATGTGTATAGGTCCAACTTTAGAAATAATAACTGTATTTTAAATAGAAATGTAAGGTATCTCACCATAACAGGGAAGACAGACCTATCTGCCTGCTCTGTCTGCTGTCCCGGTGCTAATGTCAAGGCCCCATCAAATTGAGGACATCTTCAAACAGAGGGCTGTCCTCTGCCAGTTCTCCAAAAGAGAGGAGAATCCTCTGTAATGTAGGTTATCTGGCCACCCGAAATCACATGTGAGGTTTATCAGGACTTGCTCTAAGTTGGAAGGAGCATTCAGCACAATGCCCTCTAATGGGCCTCCCCAAATGTTGGTGCACCCATGAGCCCTAGTGGGCTGACCTGGTCGGGATGGGTTGCAACAGTGTGCCAATGGGTGACAAGCAGCTAGGAGCCAACTTTTCAGTTTCCCCAAATGCCCCCAGAGTGATGCTATGATGGGGGGCATGAGAAATGTAAATGGTGATGATGACAATGATGACAAAAGGCAGCCAATGATGACAAAAGGCAGCCTAGAAACTGGTATTAACCTAGAAAGAAACCATTTTGTATCAGACTTGGGCTGACATACGCTTTGTCCAATCTGGTCAGGCCTAAAGATGTGCAGAAATCTTCTACAAAATGTTAGTCAAGATGTGGACCCCATTTGGGGGTGGGGGAGAGAGGTGGTGATGACCCCAAATCAGCACTACAGGCATGATTGAATGAAACAGATTTGTAAACCCAAACATTTAAAAGTGCTCAAGCCCTGGATGCATATATCTATCAGTTTGGGTTTCTCCCACATTCTGCTTTTTAAAAAAATAAAATTAAAATGTCAAGTTATTTCCATCCTGTTTTTGAAGAAATCTGTGAATGTTGGCATATATATATATATATATATATATAGACTGAACAGAACAAAATGTTTCTCTGTCCCTTCCCGCTAGGACATGACGCAAGGACATTGGGCAGTATTCACTAGGACTGTGCACTGCCTCGGGCTGAATCCCCAAAACTGAGGTGAGCTGATTCGACCCGCCTTGCCTTGGTACCGAGTCAGTTCCTGGTCAGCCCAAGGCACCCCGAAGCTGAAGCACATTGGCACCGAAGCTTCGGGGTGCCTCAGGCCACATCGAAGGAGCGCTGGGCCCTCCCTCCTGCTGTCCCGGGAAAGATGGTGGTGAGTCCGTTGGACTCACTTTCCTTGCCCAGCTCTCCCCACTCACCTGCTGCTACATTGCCAGTGCTCGCAGCATCGCCTGCCATGGCCATAGATTTACTAAACAAAGCTCCCGTGATATCTTGAAATTGTGGCCTCATTCTCATTGGAGCTCTGCGTTTCCTTTTTGTGGCAGGCAATGCGGCAGGTGCCAGCAATGCAGTGGGCGGTGACGATGTGGCAGCAGTGATGCGGCAGCAGGTGAATGGGGAGAGCCAGGAGAGGGAGGTGAGTCCAATGAACTCACTGCCAGCCTTGCTACTGGCTTTCCTGAGTGCCGGCTGCACAGCCGGTACAAAGGGACCTGCAGGGCTGAGTTGCCTCGGGACCCCGAATCTCACCTCGGCTTCAGCACCAAGGTGAGGCAGGCAACCCCTGAAGCACTCCGAGTCGAATCAGGGCTATTTCGGTGGCTCCAAAACGGGCTCCGAGGTGAATCGGGGGGAGGGGCGTGCACTGCCCTAGTATTCACCAGCTTTGCAGGGCCAGATCTGCACCTTGTGTCAAATCATTACGATCCCATCATGGCAACCCTCTTAAGCATTTATACCTCGTAGGACATACAATGACATAAAAAGCAGGAAATAACACTACGAAAGCAGTATAGGGAATGTGTAATCTGACCTAACAGTTATTATCAGTGGACTTCAATACCGCTATAACACATTAGTGTAGTTCTAGCCCTAGTCCATCTTGGGGTTCACTAAAGAAGCAGAAGTTTTTGAAGCTGGAAAATGGCATAGGACACCTCTGGAGTGGTATGGGGGGGACCAATTTTTTAGAACTTACCTACCGACCTGATAATCTACACTTGTAAAAAGCATGTGATTTTGAGGCGAAAATCTAAAGCCACAACAATTCCGCCCAGCTTTGGGCCTGCCCAACATAGAGAGCCACATTACTTTAGGCTGAACAGATAAATCCAGGTCAGGGCTCATGTAACTTTAACAGTTGTAGAGAAAAGGGAATTTCAGCCAGTGTCATTTGTATGCAATTAGTTCCTGGTGAAATTCCCCCTTCATCACAACAGTTAAAGTTGCAGGGGCCCTGCCTTCTTTTGTATATGGTCACTCTAGTATAGTGCCTGCAACTTTAACTGTTGTGATGAAGAGAGAATTTCACCAGGAACTAATTGCATACAAATGACACTGGCTGAAATTCCCTTTTCTCTACACCTGTTAAAGTTACATGAGCCCTGACCTGGATTTTATCTGGTCACCCTACATTACTTCAACTATCTGCTCCAGGAGTTTGACAAATGTTGAAGGTAGGCTGACCAGATAAAATCCAGGTCAGGGCTCAAGTAACTTTTACAGTTGTAGAGAAAAGGGAATTTCAGCCAGTGTCATTTGTATGCAATTCGTTCCTGGTGAAATTCCCTCTTCATCACAACAGTTAAAGTTGCAGGCACTATACTAGAGTGACCAGATACAAAAGAAGGCAGGGCCCCTGCAACTTTAACAGTTGTGATGAAGAGGGAATTTCACCAGGAACTAATTGCATACAAATGACACTGGCTGAAATCCCCTTTTCTCTACAATTGTTAAAGTTACATGAGCCCTGACCTGGATTTTATCTGGTCAGCCTACTGAAGGAATAAAGCCCTGCAGGACTCGTAATACTCTGACAAAGCTCATCTAAACGAAAGGCTGACAGGCTTAATGAAGCAAAAGCTGGAAAACAAGAGTCTTTTTCCCCTCTTTCCAAAACAGTCATTTAGCTTTGATATAAGACAGTCTCCTCTGAAGCAGTTGTCAGACTCCAGCAGACCTGGTAACTCTGTGGTTTAATGATCAATAAAACAGATTAAGGCGAAGGAAATTTTTGATTGGGCTTCTTCTGAGGGATGCACTGTTTTCTGACAGAAGGCTTAATGGCTGAGAAATATCGTATGTTTTTAGGAAGCTTTGGAGGAGTGGTAGAATCTACCTCCCAGAGAATTTTATAGATAGAACATTGCAGCAGGCATTTCATCAGTTGAGACTGAGGAGCAGACCATAATGTCAATAATAAAATCCCTCCTGCCAGGAATATACATAGGGTTTTTTTAAAAAAAAAAAAATAAAGAATGCAGAATTGTTAGTGGCATCCACTTCCTGAACATAGTTCTGCAGTAGCAGGACCAGATAGTGCATGGGAGCTGGCAGATCATGAGAAGCAGTGGAATGTGAACTTGCAAAAGAGCAATATAGACAGATGGTTCCCCATCACATCTGAAGCATGCACACACATACAATTATTATTATTATTATTATTATTATTATTATTATTATTATTTATAATCTGCCTCTCCCTTCGGATCGAGGCGAGGAACAACAATATAAAACACAAGAATCACAAACAGTTAAAAAAATTTAAAACAAGAAAAAATACATCATTAAAACATCTTAAAATTCATCCGGATAGGCCTGCCGGAAGAGAGCATGACTCTCTAAAATTCATGAAGACTGCTAATTTGTCTAATCTCCTCCGGCAGACCATTCCATAGTCTGGGAGCACAAGTCAGCATGTGTCTCATTAAAACAGGGTGGGCAGATTTATGGGTCCGAGGTCCAATTTCTCACCCACCCCCCATTTTTATTTTTAAATTGATTTAAAACATTTCTTGGCCGCCTGTCAGGGCAGAAGCCCTCCCAAGGCAGTGTACAGCAATAAAACACTTAAAAGTGATACGACATTAAAAGGAAACACACACACACACACACACAATAAAACAGTAAGAGCACAAGAAAGATGGAAGCCACCAGGGGGTTCACCCCTCCCGGTTGCCCCTGCAATGGCCATCGATTTTGCTGCTGAAATTTGGTAGTGCAGTGACAGCATTAAATCAGACCATTTTCTTGTAAAAGAAGGCACATGGGGAGCGTGCACCTTTTTTGGGAAAACAAACTTGTGCTCCCAGAAGGGCCCCTGGGACACAGCTCTGCTTTCAAGCAAGGTAGTACATGCTCCATGTTTTAAAGAAAAATTGATGCTGGTTTTTTTTTTAGGTTTTTGGGGGTTTTGTGGTGAGGGGGGTTTGCTGTTGCCAGGGCAAACTCAAGTGGCGGCAGTGGGTAGGTAGCAGAGCCTGCAAATTTATATATATATATATATATATATATATATATATACACACACACACACACACACACACTATTTTATTTATTTACAATATTTATGTACAGCTCCCCATTCAAGAATTTCGAGGAGGTGGGCAAATCAAATAAAAGAATAAAAACAGAACTGAAACACAATTGAAACTACATTTTTTTAAAAAAGGAAAAAATGGCCAGAGGTTGCATGTGGTCTGTGGGGCAAATGTTGCCCACCCCTGTTTTAAACTATCCCAAAGCACTCAGTGGCAGGGGGTGGGGATTAAGAATGTTCTATCAGCTTTTCACAGATTGTTAGGTGACTGCCGTTCCATCATCCACTCATTGACAGAATCGGGGGGGTTGGTAATTTCCCCCCCCCCCAATTTCCTGAATTTGTGCAAATTCGCATCCATGCAAACTTGTATTTGCAAAAATATGCATCCCTCATCCCCAAAGGGGGCAATTCCTCCCAAAATGTGCATTTTCATGCTTAAGCACATTTTCAGCTAGTGGTATGGTGGTATTTTTTTTTACATTTGACTAAATTTGCATAAAATTCAGGAAAGCAAAACAAAACAAAAAACTGCAAGTGTGACTCGGAAAAAGTTGGTCCACTGTGGAATCTGTGGGTCAGATTCATAGAAATCTGAACTCATTTGATTCCATTGCGGATTTCTCCAACATCCCTGGTAGGAATGCATAACTATTTCTTTCAGTTCTGGTTACGTCAGTGGATTGACTTAATCTGCACTTCCTGAACTAATATGGTGATTGGAACACAAGGTATCCTTTGGACTGCACACTTCTTCAAATTTCATGTGCAGATTGGGGGGGGCTCATGATGGGCTGCAGGGAGGAGGAGGGGTCAGATCTGCCAGTTGGGTCCATTCTGCTGGTGGAAAACACAGTTGGATACAACACTAAAACAAGTTAGAGGGTAAAAGTATAGGCATGAGCTGGCATAATCCTTAAAATTGTTCTGGTGTTTGAAAAGCTGACGTACTGGGTGTGCAGAAGTGTGAAGCAAGTTGTGCAGAACGCAAAATTTCTCCTCTGAAGTTCATTTTGCATGTGCTGAATGTTCTCACATCAAATTTGGTACATAAGCCTATCTCCTGATGCAAAAGGAGATTGTCCCGCATCTCTCCCCGGGCATCTTAAAGTCAGCCCAGAGGATTGGCATTAGAACAAAGAAGAGTATCAATCAACTGATCTGGGGGGGGGGGGAATGCTACAGTATTGTGGTCAGTGATATCTGGCTACTATCAAAAAGTATTTTGTCTGGTTCACATGACTGGATGCTCCTTCATATCGAAGGAAGGGAAGGGAAGGGAAGGAAGGAAGGAAGGAAATCTCCCCTCCCTACCATTAGGCAGAGTAAGGCAGCTGCCTCAGGAGGAAGGCAAGATGTTGGTGGATAATCTCTGTGTGCCACACAACATGCCATGCACCCCTTAAGAGAGTTTGTTCCTCTTGGGTGTGTTGGTGGATGCTGTCCCATCACCAGTGTTGAAATTTAAGATTCAATTGTCAGCCTGGTCATCTTTTATCCATAGTATGGGAATGGCACCATCTTCTCTTTGGCTTCAGGCAGTGGAGGCTGATGGCTCTAATTTAAGTGGGGCTGTGAATCCTTTCTGGTTTTCAGTGAGAACCAGTGAAATTCCGAAGTAGCTATCCAAGGTGATGAACCTATTTGAAGGATAGGGTTCAGCACCTTGCATAGAGTTCTGTCTGGTTCTGACTGAAAACCAGAATGAACTCTCAGTCCCATCAAAATTAGAGCCACCAGCCTGCACTGTTTCAAACTGTTTTAAATTTTGGTATGCTGACGGTTTTATATCACATCTTATCAAGTTGTAAACTGCCCAGAGAGCTTTGGTTTAGAAATGGAATAAATAAATGAATGAATGAATACAATTCTTATAAATGATCCATTGTATTCAATGGGACTGCTTTCCATTCTGTTTAGGACTATAGCCTTAATTTTCTTACACTGTAAGCATATTTGACCAGAACGACCTATGTTTCTCAGGAAAACATTGAACCAGTGATTGAAAGACTATTACAGCACCAATAGCAATTCTATTTTCAGGGCAGTTTCGTACCTCCCTACGTTAATCCATAATGCAATCAAGAGTTTGGTGCACCGAGGACAATATTTCCACAGAGTTAGAAGTTATTTCCAAATTAATTACGCAGAGAACATATCTTGCTTCCTTGCTCACCTCACTTCCAAGTGAGAATTTGGACTTGAGAAGATGATGCTCAGCGAGGCACAGTGGAAATATTTTTATTCATTCTATAACAGCCGCAAATTTCAGCCTTACTTCCCAGCTTCCAAACGAAATGAAAGGGGGGGGGGAACCATATGCAGCAGTATTTAGCAGCTGTGCCAGAGAGCGCCTTCCCTACTTGTTCTCTACCGGCAAAGATAAAAGAGCCCCAAGGCGGGTAGTCTTTCTACTGTGACAATCTAGTCTCAATCAAGTGTTCATAATTTAAAACTTTTCCCATCCCTCGCTATTGTGCATGTGACAAGAGAGTCAGAGCCTTGAGCTGCTGTTGTGGGTGCTTTTTAAAACAACCTTCAAATGAATCTTTCCCCTTACCATTTATTCAACTCCTTCTCAAATCTTAAAGAACAGACCCTCCCTCCTCTCCTCTTAGATAATGAGAACAATGTAGCAACTCCCCCAATACTTTCGCAAGGAAAGACAGGGATTTATTTTTTGACATCCTTCAAGATTCTCTCTCCACTCCCCGCTGTTGGGTTTATTCTAAAACTGGCAGCACCCACACAGTTTGCATCCTCAATGTGCCAGGTCTTATTAGCATACCCAGAATGCAAGAGAGATATTTTTCTCCCAAGAGGAACTCAATCATTTAACTTTGCATCCTCCAGATAACCATGTTAGGGTGGCCACTTACACGGTGCCTAAAAAAGAGGAAAGCCATCACTGAAAATGAGGACACCTTTCCATATCATTTGCATATGTTAACTTACTGGTATTGAAGCAAATGTGAGAACAATGGCTATGGATTGGATCGTGTTGTAGTCATGTTTTGAGCAGACCCATTGAAACCTAAGCCCCATTTATTCCAATGAGTTTACTCTATGATTGACTAAATCTGGACCCAACCCTAGTGGGGAAGACTGGGACCAGGTGACTTGGATGCCTGCTCAGTCTGCTGTCCACTCCTGTCCTGCTTGTGGTTCTCCTGTGAGCAGCTGGGTGGCCACCATGTGAACAGAAAGGTGGATCTGATGGACCTTGGTCTGATCCAGCAGGGCTCTTCTTATGTTTTCATGCTGTTGGATTCCAACTCCCAACAGCTCCAGCCAGCACATCCAATGATCAGAGATGACAGGAGCTGGAACCCAACATCCAGACAACCACAGGTTGACCAGCCCTCTTTTAAGCCCTCCATATGCCGACTGGCTAACCTTGGTATGTGTGGACAAGTAAGTCAGTTAACGTTTTGTGTGCTAGCAACTTTCATGGACATTTTGGCAAGGCTGTAATAAAGATATTCTAATGTTGTAGCCATTTAAACACACACACACACACCTTGTGAGGTAGGTGACTTGCCCTCTCTAGTCAGATTCATAGCTCACAGCAGGTTTCAGCCGGGGCCTGCCATATCCAAACTCTAGATCTCTGGATGGAAACTTATTTTTGCCAGGGCTTTTTTGAATCAAATGAGAACTGAAAGGACCAGAAATACTGGTTCCAACACAGAGTCTAATAATAATAATAATAATAATAATAATAATTTTATTTATTTCTTACCTGCCTCTCCTTCTGGATCAGGTCGGGGAACAACATTAAATAATACTACACTACAATACATAAAACTGGTTAAGAGGGCATATAAAACCGATACAATATTAAAATAACAATCACAACATCTTAAAATTCTTAGGTTTAAAATTCATCTGGGTAGGCCTGCCAGAAGAGATTAGTCTTTATGGCTGTCTTAAACTCAGAGAGAGTATTAAGTACTTCCGGCAGGCCATTCCACAGTCTAGGGGCAGCAGAAGAAAAGGTCCTCTGGGTAAGACTTTGTCAGCCTGGTTTTGGCTGACTGGAGTAAATTCTCCCCAGAGGAGAACTATGTTGAGGATGGACAAATCTTTTAATTTCAGTTTCTCTCAGTTTCTCTCAGTTTCTCTCTCTCTCTTTCTCTCTTTTAATCTTAACTCTGGTTCATCCAGAACTGTGACATAAACACACACACACACGTTTACATGGAAATTCATATGCCTATTTGGGCGCATTTCTCCTAATGCATGTATTTTTGTATGCAATTTTGCCTACTATACAAATTTTTGCAGGCAAGTTTCCTAATATAATGCATTATTGAACATTCTTTTCATGAACATATGCATTTTTGTGCACATTTTCCCCAATATAACTCATATACTTTTTCTTTTTAAAAAAATTGGAGAACCCCATTGCAAAATTCAGAGAAATGCAATATTTCAAAGGATAATTGTGTTTCAGTTCACATATGGGCTTGAAAGAGCCAATTTAGGTAAGTTTGGATTAAAATGTGAAGCAAATACATTTCTCCCCCATCCCTTACCTGAGCATAGAGGTCAGACAAGGGGATCAGGAGCCATTCTCACTCCATTCCCAAAGCAAAACCAGCAAAAGGCTCTGAGAGAGATTTATCTGATAATACCCTCCATGTTCCTGTTTTTGTGGCAGAAGAAAGTGGCTGAGATGAATGAAAGGATATTGTTCAGATCAGAATCTATGCCTTGAGCCAGATAAGAAGCCCTTATGTCAAAAACTGACTCAGCAGAACCTGCCTTCTGCTGCGTCAGATCATTGACCCATCTCACCTTTTTTTCCTATTCTGGTAGTGTTGCTCAGGTGAGTGCTCCCTCCCTCCTTCCCAACCATGCTACCTGAGATTTTTTTTTTTTTTTTTTGCCAAGGATTAAATCTGGGACCTCATGCATTTGAAGCATGAGGTCTGATGACCTTCCCATCAGAGTGGCCAATATTTTTTTTATATATATACTAGCTGTCTTCTATCTGCCATCTGTCAGTTTTAGGTGGCCAGTGTAAAAGGGAGAGAAAAGTAGAGTGAAAACAATCCAAAAGAGTGGACAAAGCAAAGCATCAATTGATTGCCACACACTGGAAATAACTGCCAGACAGGGATGATCACACACTAACCTTCTAGCCATTGTCAAGTGTTTTGTATGAAAGTTGATGCTATAATTCTTCCATTGAGACAATATTTCTAACTCCCTCTGTTATCAATGAAACCATTGCAATACACATTAGTGTGACTCAATGTTTCCCAACTACAGAAAATGAGAATGAGAGATGCATATGCAATTCACCCCATCTGAATTCCACAGATATTGAGTTCCTGAACTTGATCTTGTTTCTGGAATGGCCATCATGTGAACTTTGCCACTGCTCATCCTTTTCCCTTCCAAATTATCAATGGGCTTCTGTGCATTTATTAAATCACAGTCCCAAAATCGAGTCACAGAATCACACCAGGATTCCTTTTCGAATTGTCATTTATTCAATGTGTGCTGCATATACATCGAGACCATGAATAATCAGTGATTTTTTTAAAAAAACAAAAACAAATGGAAAGATGCAAACTGAAAACTGCTGCCAGCATGTGCCGCTTCCATAATACATTTTACAAATTCTCTAATTTAAACCAGAAGGCGGATGGTAAATCATCAAAACAACATTTCAGTTTTGAAGGATTTCACTCATCAAACACAGCTATAACAAAATTTTCTCTCTACTCCGGTTAAACTTGAGATTGGCTTCAATTCTCCAGACTTTTTATCTTGAGGATCCATCTGAACTGCTCTTCTTTGTATCAACATATGTTCAACTTTGATTCTTCAAGCAGTACAGAGTATTTCCGACAATTTCCTGGCAATTACACTTTTAACTGAGGGTGAAATTGTTTAAGGTTTTGCTGTCATCTTAAATATTTTTTCAACTTCTTCTGTCTCAATTTATCTTATCCTGAAAGAGCACACACCTGCTTGCTAACCATATTTGTCATTGTTTAGAATCTTCTTCAACTCAACTCTGCCTTGGATTGTAAACACACCTGGGCTTTCTTTGGCTCTAGCTCCCAGCAGCCCCTATATAAAAGGAGGTAGGAAGCTGCTAGTCAACAACTTCTGCTTAGACTACTTTGACTCTGTATCACCTTGAGATTCCATTGTCTTGCTTTGCTCTGACATTTCTATAGCATGTATCTGCTCCAATACTATTTGCATGCTCCTCACCTGTTTGCCTATATTGTACTTGTGCTGGTCCAAACTTACTTCTTCAGCCCTCTCTTCCAGCTGTATCACCCAAATTCTGACTTCTTCCTCCCAACAATTGTGAAATATCCATTCCTTGTCAAGGGAATACATTCAGTGATTTTTTTTGTTGCAAAGCAGAGGATATAAGGTTTTGTTTCCAAATGAAAAGTCCATTGGAATTTGGGGTCGGAAAAGATAGTATTGACACCAGTAGACTCCAGATTAGAAATTGAATGAACTAATCAGTTTCACTTTCTCACACATTCATTTTTTTAAAAAAAATCTTAATTTCTTTCCATCCCATATATGAAGACATTTGTGGATTTTAGTAAATTCTTATCAAAAGTGAACTGAAAGGAGAGTATCACCCATCTGCACTGGCCAGATTCAGTAGGTACAGCTATTCCCAGCGTGGAGATTACCATATAGTACCTGTCCGCCATATCACTGTTAAAGATAAGAAAAAAATAGGTGGCCATGCTAATTCAATACCATAAACATGGTTGAATGCACAAGGATTCAAATCAAGACTTTTAAGAGCTAAGCACTCAAAGCCCCCTCTGCCTGGAACAACTGTCAGTTTCTCACATATTCTTTTTTTTTAAGATCTCAAGTTCTTTCCATCCTGTTTATAAAGAAATTTGCACATCTTATCAAAGAATGAACTGAACAAAATACTCACCCATCCCTACTTCAGATTCTAACCCAGGTGTTCCAAAAGTGTGGGTGAGGGTGAAGGTGAAAGTGAATCCTTTGTTATGGTGGGCACCATGTGGGTGGCTATATCAAATGTAGCAATAATCTCATTGTCATTCAGCTTCTTTTATAACATTGTTAGCTAAATTTAATTCTCATTACAGCCCTTCAGCCCTTTCTGATTTTTCTTTTAGCACCGCTGGTTGCAGAAACTACATATGTCTGAGACACTCTGGTGTAGATGTGGCAGACCATCACTTTGTAATTGATGATGTTTAGTTTTGGTTAATGGGCTATATGTTTAGAATTTGGAAGATCGGTAACATGAACAGTGGTGCACTGCATCATTTGGAACTGCAGGATGTAGGCTATTACACAGCACAGAGTATTGTGAAATCTTTGCGCTTGTTGCTTTAACTGACTTACAGGTAGTGATGGACAAACTTCCCCTGAGTGAATTAGTTATTTGCTTGGAAAGTAATGAATTTGTCAGTGTAAGCTTCGATAAGAGTTCCCCTTTAAGAACTTAAGAAAAGCCATGCTGGATCAGACCATGGGACCATCTAGTCCAGCATTCTGTTCACAAAGTGGCCAATAAAAGGCAGATCCACACCAAGCAGGATATAACACTTTGAAAGCGGTTTGAAAATGGTATATGGAATGTATCATGGGCCCCAACAGTTGTCAGTGCACTTCAATACCACTATAAAGCGGTACCGTAGATCCTGCCCAGCTGCTGACAGGAGATCCGAAAGTAACAGCACTCTCTTGCCCATGTTCCCCAGCAAATGGTGTACATAGGCATACAGTGTGTATGAGTTTTTGTACATGCACAATATCAACATGCATCCTATTAGCTGTAGGAATTGAATAATGCGGCATGCCATCCTGTGCCACCATGTTGTGCTCCCTTTCTCCTTGACTGTTTTCATGTGGTCTGCCTGAATGATGATCTCATGGGATGCTTACTCACCATCGGCAATTGCTGGGATACAGATGGACCCTGCAGAGTCCTCCTCCTCACACAGCCAGAAGTGGTGGCAGCAGCAATGAAGAGGGGCTATGTGGTAGGACAAGTGAAAATTTAGTGGGGGGGATCAGTGTACTACTTCCCTGCACATGCTCCAAAGCTTGCGGTCAATTGTGAACGTAATAGCAAATTGGTAATATGTCGATACAGACTCGCTACAAAGGTGAACATTACAAATAAGTGACCTCTCATCAATGAGCTGACTAATTACAAAATCTGGCAGCGTCGCGGCTTATAGGCTTGTGACATTATTCCGTGTTTGTGGGCTCATTTCCTTGACAATTTCTAAGGGGAGTGTCCAATGGAGACTGCTCATGAGTGGCCAGCCCCACTGATTCCCTTTGGCAAGTGGAACAGAGATGTAGCACTTCTGGGGTCAACCTGAAAGGAGGCTCCAACAATCTGCTCCATTCCAGAAATGTGTGGTTCTGCCCATTTCAGGGCTTGTCCCAGGAAGCACTCAAACTCCGTTTCACAAGTGGTGGGCGCTGCTTGCAGAAGAGAGTGAGTGTTGGAGGGCCTCGCTTGTGAACAGTCAGCATTGGTTACATCCTGCCTTATGCGTTTGGAGAATATGACTCATAAGGACTAAACCCATTTTTATTTCCTTACAGAGAATGTATAGTATCACCCTTAAATAGAAAATATATACAGTTACAAAACACTAAAACAACAATGAAGTAAAATCAAAACATTTTGAACCTATGTCTGGGTTTGGTAACAAAAAGAAAGACAGGGAAAATGGGCCTGTGTTTTTGGAAACACACATGCACACACACACACACACACACACACCATATAATATGGTGTAACACCATGGAAGAGCATTCAGAGGTGCGCCGTGGTAATGTTCCAGAATTGGGACAGCTCTTCCGATCCTCATCTGCCAAGTACATGATCATGTGCGTTCATGCACAGTCTGCAGTCAGCACTCAGTGTCTGGTAGCATGACAGGCTTGACCTTAAACAACATTAACAATTGACATTTTAATCTTATTTAAATGCTTATTAATACAATTGAAAATGTCAAGTGCCGGTGTGCTTACCAACTGTCCTGCTGCCTTCCCACTCACTGGCCAGAGAGCAGGTTCATTACTTAGGAAGCCATTGGGCAAATACTGTTTTCAGGCTGGATCTTATGCCTAATTGAGGAGGGGAAGAAGAAACCTGGAAGTTTTCGTAATGTATTGCCATCAGTATATATAATTTTATGATCCACCACCAGGGATGCTTAAGGACTGCTTATTCATGTGCCCCACCCCAAAAGATAGCTTTCAATAAATGGTCTCTGGCTCTTCCACTAAATGGGCTCCACTCTGGTTCCACTCTTGCTCCACCCAGTAGCCTTGTACTTTCTTTAAATCAGAAGTTGGCAGATATAACCTTTTTGCTTATAACTTTCATGGCACATGCAGGGTGACAAGATTGGTTTAACTGGAGATCTCATTAGGGGGAAAGGGCAGCAAGCAGAGTTTGAAAAAATAAATTTTATACATTTCTTTTTATATCTTTCTTTATTTTGCTATTACAGAGGGAATTCCCAGTAGATAAACCAAGGAAAACATTTCACCTTGCATTAATTCATCAATAAGAATGATAGCAAAAAAGAGGTATGAACGTAATCAAACTCATACCAGTTAAATTGCCCCAACAATAAATAATCCTGTATGTTAGTATTCCAAAATAAAATAGAGAGGCCCCATTTTTCTATAAAAAGATTATTTTCTGATCATCCCTCTCTAACATTGATCATATTAGGTAATTTCATCATTGAGGCCATATCCCAAACCCTCATATACCATTCATCAATTGTTGGAGGATTAGCTATGGCTTATTGTCACATGAACCTCTGTCAGGAAGTGAATTACCATTTCTACATCATCAATTGGAATTATGTATTTAATATATCCTTATTTTCAACATATCCAAATAAGAATATCCAATTCTATACATTTCTAGGGTCCAGCAACAGATTTATAAGTGTTTGGGAAGCCTTACCAGACACACAGAACTTATTCCAGTCCTACTGGAAGATTTGGGAATACATACAACTGAGAGCAATTTTTTTGAAAGGGAGTATGGGGAACGATGCAACCAAGGGGAGGCATTTTAAGGCCCAGTGGTTTCCATAGGACATGAACAAATGGTCTCTAAATCAATAGGACTCAATTATTCTTCACCTTGGCTGGATCATGCCCATGGTTGAATGTCCTTAAACTGTATATCATTCTTTGAGTTATTTTAAATGTATTCCTTTGCCAGAAGGTGGTGCTACTGTATCTTTCTGTCCTCTAGGGAGAGCCATGCCATCACTGAGTGGGGAAAAAACCTCTATAACACGTATCGGAGCAAACACATGACCTTGACCTTGACATCTCAGTGAAGGCATGGCTATTGTGCCACTGACAAATGCAATTTATTTGACCACTTTTGGGATAGGGCACTATATTGAGAATTATAGCTGGAGAAAGAGTTTAGGAGCCTTGGCAACTTTTCAATGTTTAGCTGGGTGCTGCCATAATATTTTTGCCATATGTCAAGCCTGATTTGGACATATAATTCATGCTATTTATTCAATAGGTCAAGAACAAACGTTGCTTATAAACAACGAAATGCTGAGCTTAATACAAGTAAGAAAAAGAAAAGATGAATCAATGAGTTGATTCATATGTAACTTTCCCAACTTGGAGGACTGGGAATGTGTCATGGGCTCTCACACTCCTAGGCTGGATCATGTCCATAGTTGATTTTAAAGTGGGGGATGGACAACACACAGCCTGCAGGCAATATGCTACAGTGCCACTGAAAATTGTCACTGTACCACCAAAAATCGCCATTGTTGTGCCACAGTGAATCTGCTGGGAAAGCATGCTGGAAGCATGCACCTTGTTTCCCAGCAGAATTGAGCTCTCCACAGCCTACCCAATAGTTCCCCATGATCTTTGTTTCCAAGCAGAATTGCAGGGATTCCAGCATTGCAGCCACTTCTAAAGAGGACCCAGTGCACCTCTGAAGTTGTCCATCCCTGTTTTAAAGTATGCAAGACAAGGAAATGCCCTACAGGTGTTACTGAAATGTCATGTCACTATATTAGGAGAGAGGAGGTGCAGTACATCACAAATGTCTACTTAGTACATGCACAGAAAACCTCTTTAAATCAGAAACAGGCAATTCTCAACTGCATCTGAGGGTTTTCTGGAAATCTCAGAAATGCCATCTTGAAACGGCATGCTAGTCAAATTATTTTACATCTCTGCTTGGTCAGAACATGGGCACACTGTGCCAGTCTGTCCCATGTGCATTGAACATCCCTCCCTCCCTTTCTGGTGCATCCATAGCTGCCACCAAGATGGCGAGAGGAGCCATGACTTCAAGTAGGTTTCAATCCCTGTTTCAGAAGGAAACTGGTTTGCGCTAAGGTGGGAATCACCAAATGTAACATTTTGAAAGGAGGGAGGAGTGATACAGGGTTTCTGAATAGGAAGTTACTTGGCTTATTGGTGTGGGGGGATCAGCACCATCAGAGGGCCTTATTCTTAGTAGGTAATGGCTTCCTTCAATCAGCAGCTATTCCTGTGGTTGCAAGATGCAGTGGGAGCAGTGGAGTTTCCTTTTTCATGGCCCAATCACCATTTCTTTTTCTCAAGATGTTTCAGATGCAGTGTTGTTCTGGAGCATTGTAGTGAGGGAACTATGGTGACTGCCACACCAAAAAAAAGATGGCCACAATGGCAGTAAATTGGCCATTGAGAAAGTTACCTGTAAAACCTGTTGATAGTCTATGTTCAACATTCTCTTCATAATGACCTGACCATAGATTGTTTCATGACAACCAGACTTCCCCGCTCTGTCCCTCAAACAGTCCAGGCAACTGAACTTGCTTGCAAACTGCAGAAAACCCCACAGACTTTATGGAGGAAGGGGAAGGGAGGTTACAAGGGGGAAAAAATTCAACCATCAGTGATTCAAAACACTGCAAAACAAAGGCTAGCAGAAAAACACAGTTGTCTGTGGAGGATGGGGGATGTTTGAACTCTACTAGAACTTTAAGACAGCAGTTATCCAGGTAGCGACGATAAATTGTTTATCGGATAAAGAGAATAACTTATGCACTGTAGGAAAAAGAAGTTCCAGGTGGCCTTCTCAGGCACTTAATTGCCTGATTTCCCCTGTCATTATATATTCTTTTTTTTTTAACATTCTGTTTTTAAGCATTGGAAATGAGTACTAGCTCCTCATAAGACCTTTAAAGATGCCATTTAGAAGCAATTAAAGACAGAAAGTATTTGGAAAACTTCCTCAAGTCATTACATAGCTACAGACCTCTTCCTTTAGAAAGTTTCTCATTATCCCATTTTTAAAAAGTGGTTTTCCTATCACATTATCGGTTAGGAAAGAATTTTCTTAGTTCTACACTAATACAGCACCACCCCAGTCCCTATGGACACAATGGTCCTGTTGAGATGTTTGTTTGAATGCATACTGGAGGGACTGGAATTGTGTCCCAATGGCCCCACCCTATCCCCACTCATGTTCAGAGGAACATCTGAAAGAGTCTATGCATGTACAGACCGTACACACATGATTGGCACCTGAGTGATAGCGGAGCCTTGAGTAGGCAGGTCTGCAACCTTGCAAATTGATCCTAGGCAAATACAATTTGTATGTGATGGGGATTTTCAGACTTTCCAATGAACACATATGGAGTGTGGCTAGGTATGGATGGATCAGTGCATGACTGTGCCACATGTATTCATGTGAAAGAAGTCCTTTCCATCCAGTTTCGGCATTAATCTGCATTTATTATTAAAAATCTGCATTAAATGTCTTTGTCAGTACATACTGAGATGCATTGTTTTTAAAAAGAATTCTCACAAATACACATTTCTAAAAGTATTTTCTCTCAACGTTCACATTTCTAAATATACTTTGTCCTAAACTGCGCATTTCAACATGCATTTTGGTATATGCTTTTTGAGCTGAGAATGGGATTGCCAAATTCAAAGTAGTGTGAAACCCGAAAGTTAGCTGGGTGACAATTAGAAATGCACAAATCGATCTATATTCATCCCATGTCAGTTTTGGATGTAGCCATCATAAGCACACCCTGTTCAGTTTCCTCATTATTCTGTGCTTTAAAAAAATTGACATGAATAGTCATATGTATTTTCATATGCATCTTTCCCGTGTGTGTGTGTGTATGCAATTTCTCTATAATATACATGTTTGGATGCAATATTCCCTTATATGTCCATTTTAAACACACTTTTTGAACAGAGAACTGCACTGCAAAACCTGGAGTAGTACATAATCCAAAGGGATATATAGGTGTTTCGTTTTTGTTCATAAATCTTGCAACATGTCTCATTTGCAATCCCCAAAACAAAAGTGAGCAGGGTGCTTTTTCCAAGAAATGTCCACAAATTTCCAAATTTGCCATAGTGTTAGGAAAAAAAGTTTTTTTTAAAAAAAAAAATACGCACTTTGAAATGCACATTTATTCATTAAATAAAATGCATTTTCACTTTAGTCAATGGAGGTAAATGTGCTGTGTTGAAATATATGCACAGAAGAGCACACTTTTCCCATTCAAAATGTGCACTTTACTGGTTCAAATGAGCCCCCCAAAAAGAAAAAAAGTTAGAAATAAAAATGGCAGTGAGACAAAACAAGCTTTGAAGTGTTTTTTTTTTAAATCATTTAGGTGATCTTGAAAATCACCGATTCCCCAATCCATATTGGGTTCTGACTGGCATATTGGCTTCGGTTGGTTCACTTAAAAATGTGGACCAAACAAAACTCTCCAGCATACCTTGTTACAATCTGCATATCAGTCCAAGAGGTGCAGATCGAGTCAGTTTGTTTTGAAATGCAGACCAAGCAAAACCCTTGAGCATCCTTAGGTGATGACATATCCCTACTGGAGTGGTCCTCCACAGAGGGGGAGCTGGAGCTCCCAGAGACACACGGCACCCAGATCAGGTACTGCCATCAGACCAGGTGATGGTTTCAGGTCCATTCCTATCAGGAGGATACCGTTCCTCTGTGGCAGAGGCTGAACAACCCCTTGCCCCTCAGGAACATCATTGCCTCAAGCAACAAGCCAGTAGGGCCATGTGAGAAGGAGTGTTTGCTTGCAGAGAAAGCAACTCCTCAGGAGAAAGCAACTCCTTGGGAGTAGGGAGCTCTGATTACTGCAACTGAAATTTGAGTGGAGCTCAGCAAGTTTTGGAGTTAAAAGCCTTCACAGTAGACCTAGCCAGTTTTGGAGCAACACCGTTTTTTGGGCTCCTAGGCCATGTACCTTTCTTCTGGGACCTTGGCCTCTGATCATGGTACTAATCTTAAAACTCTTAAGAGGGAACACTGAAGCTTGAGGGAGGTGGCTGATGATGCCAGTGCCTTTGTTAATCAGAAAGTCATGATACTGTATCTCTGTGAGCCTTGGCTCCACTACACCACTGCTATTCAAGCATTAGTCTCTAGAGTTGTGCAGAGCAGATCTGCTCCACTCTGAAAATCAGAGTGGAGTTCCACTGAGCAGGTTCTCCGTTCTGAAATTTGGGGTGGCTCCCTTGCTCCGCTCTGTTGGATTATCCGTAGGAGAAACCACTCCACTTTTGGATAACTACTTCATTATCGCCTATAGGAATTAAACAAAATACTTACAGCTCCCTCACTTTTAAAGATAAACAGATGAAACTTGGTGCAATGATAGCTCTTAAGTAGGGCTTTAGACATGCTAAGTTTGAAGCAGTTGCTTTCATCCCTTGATTTTTAGGATTTTCTAAAATTTCTTCCCCCCCCCCCCACACACACATACACTCACACTATAACACACAAAGGGTGTGAGTCTAAGGTGTAAGGAACATGGGGACTGGAATACACAACAAGAAGATCTAGGGGGCAGAACTTCCGGTATGCAGTAAACAGATCGGGATTGTATCTCCTCCCGTGAGAGAAAAAAAAGAACAATATCCCAATTATAAGAGCTTCAAACTGTAAGTGGAGAGAAATGTTTATTATGGGAATCATTACAGAATAAAGAGAAGTTATCTGCAAGGTTGTAGATAAACCGACAGTCTTACATTTTAATGAACTGGGAGAGCAGCCAAGCTGGGATTGAAACAGCAGACGGCGCATATCTCTGTTGATACAACTTTAAACAAAAGCAAAGAATAATTTGTACTTATGGAGAATAGTGGACATTATTAGCTAATTAGCTAATTAGCAGAGATCTAAATAAGAGGTAGCAGAAAGACTGAACACCGCAACTGTTGGCTGGATGCCAGATGACCAGCAGAGGGGGGGAAAAGTAAGAAAACCTTGCCACCGAAGTGGTTGCGAGTTAAAGTACACCCCTCTGACAAAAGTTGGTGTCGTCTAACTAGAAAGAATTCAGAAAATTCAGAAGCAGTCATGACGAATGGGAAAACGGGTCCGCCAGCAACCGGAAGTGGGAATCATAAAAATGGAGCTACGCCAGGAGCAATTCCTAAGATAACAAAACCACAAACAGAGCCGATGTCCTCTGAAGCTTTACTGGCTAGTATTCAAGACATGATAGATAAACAGAAGCAGGAGCTCATGCAGGAGGTTAAGAAGGTCCAGATTTCTCAATCGGAATTACAAAGCGGTCTTCAATGAATATACGCATCAGATTCTTCCAGGAACAGCAGGGGGGAAACTCAAAGATTTTGAAAGACAAGCTAATGCAATGGATTAAGGAGATGAATCCTCAAGTGTTATGGGCTGAGGAAGATATTGAGGGGATCCACAGAGTTGGACCTAAAAGGAGTGGAATGGTCCCAAGAGACATAATAGTAAGATTTGCCAGTTTTTACAAAAAAGAAAATTTGATGCAAACCATCAGACGTGCTGGGCAATTGATGTCCCAATCTTCACAGATACAGATCTACAATGATCTTTGTGTTCAAACAATCCAATGGAGGAAGAGTGTGAAGCTGTGTACAACTACCCTGCAGAAGAATTAAATTGTTTATAGCTGGGGATATGCAGTATTCCTGAGATTTATGTACAAGGGGAAACAACATAGAATAACATCATGTGAGCAAGGAATGGATCTGCTGAGGAGTCTGGGCCTGATGGAGAAAGAACAAGAAAGAAAAGAAGAAGGGGCAGCAGGAGGAAGCAGTTTGTGACTGAGAAATGGATTACAGAGGGATAATAAGAAGAGCAAAGGGAGGGGGAATTCTGTTTTGGTTCCATGTCGGATGTCTGCCGTTCCCCCCCCCCCCCGAAGGGTCCTAAGAAGAAGAAGAAGAGAGGAACCACTGCCTGGGGAAACCCGGGGTTGAAGGGGGGAAAATGGGGGTTATATGTGGGGGGAAGGGGGAAGGAAGGGGGGTAATTGTGACACATTAGGAGACCTACAGAAAAAATTAAAATTGGAGATATGGAAAATAAAGTAAGATTGATAACTTTAAACATTAATGGGTTGGGTAGTGTTATTAAAAGAAAGAGGATTGAAGGGTTGTTGAATAAAAGGAAAGCTGATATAATATTTTTACAAAAAACGCATCAAAAAGAAGATGGTAGAAATGAACTTAAAAAGAGGAATGTGGGTATATATGAGAAAGCATATGGGACTTCTAAAGCAAGAGGTGTTGCGATAATAATCTCTAAAAAATGTGCACTTAATGTGGTCAAAGTGGTAAAGGATGTGGGGGGAAGATTTATTATTTTACACTGTTTCTTGGGGGAGGAAAAATATGTATTGGTTAATGTATACACTCCAAATGAAAAGCAAATGGATTTTTACAATAAAGTGTTTAGTAATATGGGGATTGTAGAGAATGCAAATATTGTAATGGCTGGAGATTTCAATATGGTGATGGATAAAATGAAAGATAAAAATACTATAAAAGGTATCGGGAAAACGGAATTAGCAAAAGTAATGGAGCAAAAAGAATTAAAGGATGTTTGGAGAATAGTAAAAGGGGAAGAAAAAAATATACTTTTTATTCATCAAAATACAAGAGTTTCTCCAGGATTGATTATATATTTGTTTCAAAGAAATTGTTTTCTAAGATTATGGATTGTGAAATAGATGTAATTAAGGTTTCAGATCACGCATTACTGAGCATGGATATTAAAATAAAGAAAGATTACAGGGAAGCAAAAAGGTGGAGATCAGATATTAGTTATAAAAATATTGTGTAAAAAATGAAAAAGGAAATTCAGACTATATGGGAAATAAATGAAATGGGTAAATTCGCAGGGGATAGTTTGGGACACAATGAACGTAGTAGTGAGAGGGATATGTATTAGAGAATCGTGTAAATTAAAAAGACAACAAGATGCACATAATAAAAAGATGAAAGAGGAGATTAAGGAATTAGAGGAACAATTTAGAACTAATAAGGATATGCATATATATGCCCAAATCCAAGCAAAAAAGAAAGAACTTGAGGGAAAGGACATAGAGATAATTCAACAAGAACTAATATATTTGAAAAGGATTTTTTTGAATATAGTAACAGAAATTCTAAAATGCTAGCAAAGTCCACGCAATCAAAGAAGGAAAAAAATATAATAGGGACAATTAAAGATAAAACAGGGAAAACTGTAATTTAATGAAGGGTAAATTTAAAAAATTTGAAGATTTTTATCAGGAATTGTATACATCAGAAGCGGGCCCACAAATAAGAATACAGGAATATATAGAGAAAAATTGGAAGATGAGATTACAAGATAAGGATAGGGATTATATGGAAGCATTAGTGACGGAAAAAGAAATAGAGGGAATTATTGACAAATTGAAAGGAGGGAAATCTCCAGGAGTTGATGGGTTGGGGCCGGAATATTATAAAATATTTAAAGAACTTCTACTACCAAAAATGGAAAAATTGTATAATAATATAATAAAGGGAGAGAAGACCCCACCATCGTGGGAACATTCGTTGATAATATTAATCCCAAAACCAGATAAGGACTTAACGGACCCAGCATCATATAGACCAATTTCTTTAATTAATCAAGATTCTAAAATATTTACAGCAATTATGGCAACAAGATTAAATACCTTTATAAACAAGTATATAAAAAAGATCAATGTGGATTTATTCCAGAGAGGCAAATGCCAAATTTAATAGGGAGGGTATTGAATATAATAAATACTATTAAAAGAAGGAATTTAAAAGCAGGGCTGATAGCTTTGGATATTTTTAAAGCCTTTGATTGTGTGGAATGGCCGGCATTAAAAACTATTATAAAGATATTTGGTTTTGGAGAAAGGTTCATGGGAGTGATTAATCAGCTTTATGCAAACAATAAGGCGGAAGTAAGGGTAAATGATGGTTTAACACAACAAATTACCTTAGCCCGAGGCACAAGACAAGGGTGTCCTCTCTCCCCAATATTATTTGCAATTGTTATAGAAATATTGGCAAATGTTATTAGGGAGGACGAGAGATTGAAAGGAATAGGAGGGGAGGATAAAATAAAAATTAATATGTTTGCGGATGATACTTTATTGACACTAGAAAATCCAGGGGGGAGTATAGAAGAAATAAAACAACATTTGAGAGAATTTGGAGAGATTACAGGGTTACAGGTAAATTGGGGGAAATCAGAAATGATGTTATTTAATTATGATAAAGTAGAAAGGGATGAGTGTAGTTTAAAATTAGATTTGAAGGTTAAAAATATAGTGCACTATTTAGGAGTTTATATTATGAAAGATTTAGAAAGGTTAGAGGAAATAAATTTTAGTAGTTTAAAAAAACAGATAATGAAGAAGTTAGGGGCTTATAGGAAATTAAAGCATTCATGGTTTGGTAGAATAGCGGTTATTAAAATGAAAATATTACCAAAGATTAATTTTTTGTTTAGAATGTTACCAATTAAAATAACAGAAGTAGAATTAAGAAGTTGGCAAAGTATGATAAATAATTATTGTAACGGAGATAGAAAACCAAGAATTAATAAAATGAAATGGTATAAGATTCAAAGGAAAGGAGGGTTGGGACTCCCAAATATAAAGATGTATTATATAGCTAACCAATTAAGTTACGTTATAAACAGTATAGTAGGGAAAGATGATTTAAAATGGTTAAAGACGCAGACAGGAGAAATAGAGTTAGAGTTACAAAAAATTTTTTTAGTAAAATACAAAAGAATCAACTGAAGGATATGGAAAATCCATCCTAAGGAATATCATAGAAATTTGGGGAAGGTATAAAAAGAAATTAATACCAGGAATTTCTCCTCTAACCCCAGTTGTTTTATTGGAAAAATTCCCAGAATTGGAAGGGCTACTGAGGGGAAAAAATAATTAAAGTGAAAGATTGGTTAATGAGACTGGTTAATAAAAAGCAAATAGAAGAAGTTCTAAGAGGGCAAAAAAAATTATGGTTCAAGTGTTTACAATTGGAACAATGGACACAAAAATGGAAAAAGAAAAATAAGGATTGTAGAAAGGAAACAAGATTTGAAAAGCTAATTGAGTCAAGAGAGAAGGAGGGGGAAAATAAAAGTAAAAAAGGTAGGGGTGTGCACGGACCCCCCGGATCGGATCGGGACCCGGATCGGGACCTCCAATTTTGTCCCGGACCGGTTCGGACAAAATCGGAGGCCCCCCGGACCGGATCGAGTCCGATCCCGACCCAAAAATCGTAAATTTTTGGATCGGCCGCCATTTTTTTCCCCATAGACTTGCATTGCAATGCAAGTCTATGAGGAAAAAATGGCGGCGGGTGGGTGAGGGGGGGCCTAACTCCCTCCCCCCCGGGGCCGTCCGCTGTGGACGGCCCCGGCAGGTAAGCCCCCTCCCCCGCGCTCCCTACCCCCCCTGGGGCCGCCCGCTTCCATCCGCTGGCGCCCATGGGCGCCAGCGGATAGAAGCGGACGGCTCCGGGGGGGGGTAAGCCCCCTTCCCCGCCACTGCTTACCTTCTCGGCCCGTCCGCTCCCGTCCGGCGCCGGCGGCTACTACCAGCGGGCTCCGCGGCCTACTCTCGAGTAGCGCGCCGGGTGATGACATCACCCGGCGCGCCACCCTGGAGCAGGCCGCGGAGCCTGCTGGGAGTAGTAGGCGCCGGCACCGGACGGGAGCCGCCGGGCCGGGAAGGTAAGGGCCCCCCTCCCCCCTCCGCGCGCCCCCTCCTCCCCTCCACGCACCCCCTCCTTACCTTCCCGGCCCGGCGGCTCCCGTCCGGCGCCGGCGCCTACTACTCCCAGCAGGCTCCGCGGCCTGCTCTAGAGTAGCGCGCCGGGTGATGACATCACCCGGTGCGCCACCCTAGAGCAGGCCGCGGAGCCTGCTGGGAGTAGTAGGCGCCGGCGCCGGACGGGAGCCGCCGGGCCGGGAAGGTAAGGGCCCCCCTCCCCCCTCCGCGCGCCCCCTCCTCCCCTCCACGCACCCCCTGCTTACCTTCTCGGCCCGTCCGCTCCCGTCCGGGGCCGGCGGCTACCACCAGCAGGCTCCGCGGCCTGCTCTAGAGTAGCGCGCCGGGTGATGACATCACCCGGCGCGCCACCCTAGAGCAGGCCGCGGAGCCCGCTGGTAGTATCTGCTAGTGCCGGACGGGAGCGGACGGGCCGAGAAGGTAAGCGCCCCCCTCCTCCCCCCCCCGCTGTCCACTTTCATCGGCGGGCGCCCGCTGGCGCCCGCCAATGGAAGCGGCGGTGGGCGCCAATGGGCGCCCGCCGATCCGCCGATCCGCCGAACCGGTTCGGAGCCTTTTCGGACCGGTTCGGATTGGATCGGCCGATCCAGCTGCGGGATCGGAAATCGGATAATTTATCCGATTTCCCACTGGACCGGACTCGGATCGTGGATCGGGTCCGATCCAGTGCACATCCCTAAAAAAAGGTATAATAAGTGAAATATATAATATATTGTTAGAGGAGGATGAGTCACAAGAAATTTTGAAAACAATCTGGGAAGAAGATTTTAAAATTCAAATCACTGGGGATAGATGGGGGAAGATATGGGAATTAAGAACTTTAAAGATGTTATCAATAAAGATAAAAGAAAATCATTATAAAATAATCTGGAGATGGTATCTCACTCCTGTAAGATTACATCAGATAGATAAGAAAATGTCAAAGCTATGCTGGAGGGGTTGTCAGGAAGTGGGGACTTATTACCATATGTGGTGGACATGTGAGTATGTAAAAAAAATTGGAAAAGAGTTTTCAAAGAAATAAGTGAAATATTGGGTAAGAATGTGGAAGCAAGTCCAAATATAGCTTTATTGGGAATGTTTGATAAAGAATATGGGAATAATAATATAAGAGAATTGATAAACAACCTCCTGACACCGGCTAGATTAATGATAGCTAAAAGTTGGAAAATACAAGGAAATTATAGTCTAGAAGAATGGTACAAAGGAGTGTGGGATATTGCAATTAATGATAGATTAACATGTAAAATGAAAGTTAGGATGGGACTATCCAAAAAGAATGATTTTGAAAGTATTTGGGGATTATTTATAGAATATGTTTTAGTAAAGGGGAGAGGATGTACACCTTCAAAAGAATCACTGCAATTTTGGAAAAATGTATAATATAACAGAGCAATGAAGGTCTCAAGGGTTGGGGAGAAAAGGGGGGATGTGGAGGGTTTGTTTATGTATTGTGTTTATTTTATGTATTATATGTTGAAAATTAAATAAAATTATATAAAAAGAAGATATATAGCGCACACACAAGAACCAAAGAAAACCAGAGACAGAGAGAATGCAAACAAATAGAAACACTCAGCAAGCAGAAGCTCTCTCTGACTCTCTCCTCCTTCCTTCCTAACACTGCAATCACCAGCACACAGATAAGGGATTTTTAAATATATTTTAATGTCTTTAGTGTGTGTGTGTGTGGGGGGGGGGGGTAATAAGAACACAGACACACACACACACACACACTATGAGTCTGGCATGGGTCTAAGTTGCAAGGAACTTGGGGATTGGAGAATAACTAACCTACTAGCCATACACAAGAACCAAAGAAAACCAGAGGCACAGACAGAAAATGCAAACAACTAAAAAATAATGCAAGCAAACAAGAAGAACCTCCCCCTCCCCTTCCCCGCCTCTCTGACTCTCTCCTCCTTCCTTCCTAATTCTGCAAACAGCTAGCAACAGAATGACTTTCAGGGCAAGGACAAATAGGTAATGTCATTTGCTACCCCTCCCCCTAAGCTCTGGGATTGGAGGGGAACAGGGAGGAGACTGTGGCTATTGGTTAGCCACAGATGTCAATCTCAAAACCTGAGCATTTTCCCTTCTATGGAAAACTGTTCTGTTGACTCCCAGTGACTAAATACAAGCCTCAGAGAGACCCTAAAAACAGTTGGATATTTTCGGGGCCGTTCAGAGGTCCGACAGTTCTCCGGTGGTTTTAAAACCACCCACGACTTGCTCTGTGAGATCAGACCACTGACAGACCTCCGAATAAGCAGAGTGCACACCCCTATTAGTCTCCACATGATTCAGACTGCATGGAGAGAGACAGCAGGGCCATACATACTGGTCCCACACAGTGCTGCATGTCCCTTACTGGCCTAAGCTGTCAATACTAGAAGCTGGTGTCATCCCATGAAACTGATTGGTGGGACAGATAAAAGGAAGTACTTCATCACACGGTGCCTAGTTAAACTATAGAATTTGCTTCCACAAGATGTACCACTTATTTTAGGGTGACCAGATAAAATCCAGGTCAGGGCTCCTGTAACTTTAACAGTTGTAGAGAAAGGGAATTTCAGCCAGTGTCATTTGTAAGCAATTAGTTCCTGGTGAAATTCCCTCTTCATCACAACTGTTAAAGTTGCAGGGGTCCTGCCTTCTTTTGTATATGGTCAGTCTAGTATAGTGCCTGCACCTTTAACTGTTGTGATGAAGAGGGAATTTCATCAGGAACTAATTGCATACAAATGACACTGGCTGAAATTCCCTTTTCTCTACAACTGTTAAAGTTACAGGAGCCCTGACCTGGATTTTATCTGGTCACTCTAACTTATTTGGATGGCTTTCAAAGGGAGTTAGACAAATTCCTGGAGGAGAAGGCTATCAATGGCTACTAGTCTGGATGGCTATATGCTACATCCAGAGGCAGTATGCCCATATACTGGTGGGAGGTGGGGTTGCACTCATGTCCTGCTTGTGGGTTCCTGGTCAAAAGATGTTTGGCCACTGTGTGACTGGAATGCTGGACTAGATGGACCCTTGGTCTGATCCAGCATGGTTCTTCTTATGTTCTCAGGGAAGTTTTGAAGAGGGGAAGCCTGTTGAATACATGTAGGCTGACCCTGTGAGCTAGAATCCCTGCTCATGAGGACAAACATATACCTGATGTTTGTTCACTCATAATGTAACTTCAGAAACAAAATACAACAACAAGGCAAGAATAGCATTGGACATTCCTCCACAACAGTTGCTTCCAACTTGCGCTAATGTTTCACCTCTCCAGAAATGTGGACATCATTCTGAGTTTGTATTTCAAGGTCTTACAACATGAAATGTCTGCGTAGGTGGCTCACTCTAAAATGAGATTTAACAAGGAGCTTACCCAGCAAAATCCATTCCATTTATTGCGTAGTCAAGTAAAGATCAGTGCACATAGCTTTCAAGAATGTTGGTTCCTTTATAGTTATTTATTGCTAAGACATTTTTAAAAGTGTTATAAACACAGGGAGAAAAAGCCTCCAGGCTTCAGGAAATCTTTTGTAGAAAATAAAGTCATTTAAAAACCAGTCTTCTACTGTCTTTGGACAAAATATATTTTATCCCAAAGCTCACCATTAAATTGCAAGCTTTAAGGGGAAGCATTTGTTAAACCTAACATATTTGAAAGCACAATAAAATCATTACTTCAGTAGAGTCCTTCAGAATTTTTTTTAAAGGATCAATTATCTTTTTGTTCTGTTGAGACCTGAAGGAGAGAAAACAAAACAAACCAAAAAAGGAATGGCTAAGCTAATAATCAGTTAAGTTCACATTTTCCTATGTATGCCTAACAGATGCAAAAATATTAATGAACCCTAGGTCAATTATTTACAAACAGGTGCAAAAATGGAAGAAGTAGTGCCGGAATCATGGGACCTCTCCAGAAACACCATGCTGAGAATAGAGCATGCTAAATGATTTTATAGCATCACTTGGATGATTCTTGACTAGCTGAGGTGGTAGGATAACAAAACCATTCCAGCTTTCTCAGGGAAGAAAGCTGTCAGCCTCAAAAGGCTCAGAGTCCAACTTCTTTGAGAAGAGGTAGTTTAGGGTGACCAGATAAAATCCAGGTCAGGGCTCATGTAACTTTAACAGTTGTAAAGAAAAGGGAATTTCAGCCAGTGTCATTTGTATGCAATTAGTTCCTGGTGAAATTCCCTCTTCATCACAACAGTTAAAGTTGCAGGCACTATACTAGAGTGACCATATACAAAAGAAGGCAGGGCCCCTGCAACTTTAACTGGATTTTATCTGGTCACCCTAAGGTAGTTGTCAGTTTGGCAGGTGTTAGAGTAATGCAGGCCCTATGGTAGGAGAAACTGTGTGGGGCTGCTTAAACTGACTGGGAAGACATTCAGAAAATGGCAGATATCCCAACAGCAGGGTGGCTGAAGGCAAGGGGCAAAGCAAGTAATGGAATTATACAGGAACCCAAAGGAAGAGCAAGTGGTTGAGGTGGAGGTCTGAGGAAATGGCTTCAACCCTTGGCATCTCCAGGTAGGACTGTAAAGACTAAAGGACATAAGAAAATAAAAACAACCTATCTAACAGATGCCACCAGCATATTCCCACTTCTGTTCCTCATCAACTAGCATACAAAGTTAAACTGTTTCCAATAATGGATATGTTTATTATCCCTTTTAAAGTCATTTAAGTTGGTGACCATCATGACAGCTTGTGGTAGCAAATTCCAGAGTTTAACTATGTGCTGTGCGAAGAACATTTATCTGTCTGGAACTGCCCACCATTCAGATTTAACCTCGAATCCTATTATTTAGAGAGAGAGGGAGAGGGAGGGAGACTCTCACTCCCCTTTCACCTCACTTTATATACCTCTATCATGTCCCCACTTACAAAACCTATCCCCCCTAATCTGTGCCTACTTAAGCAGTGTGCATGGGGGAAACTTGAGGAAAGAAAACCTGGTTCAGCCTCCTGACCCAGGTGACCTGTCTTCCGTTGAGAGGAATCTCATGGGAAGTACAATGTATCTTCATGCACAGCACTTCATTTACCTCCCAGCCCCAAATCCCTGGAATCTATGAACCTCCGCTTCTCTCAAGCCCCACATTTTACAATGACAGGTATTTCTCCACTAGTTACAGTTTAATTGAAGAAGATTTGGTACTTCAACTACATAGCTCTCTCCCCACACCCAAAAGTGGTATTTTTATTAAAACAATTTTATGTGCAGAATAAGCCAATACCATTCTTTGAAATTGAGACTAGCAGAATCCATACTAAATATAATCACTGTGTTTTTTAAAAAAATGCTTTCCATTGGGAGCAACTGCTTTAAGCTTGGCCAGCGTTACATAAAACCCATTTCTGTCAGAAGTTGCCATGTTGTAAAAATCGGTTCCATTTTTTACTAGAGAAGATTGGTCAGCTGTTTTTTCATCCATCTTCCAAATGTATGAGTAAAAAGGTAAAAGAAACTCATTTTATTTAGGGATGTGCACACCCAAAAATATTGTATTTTATCGTTATCGGAATTTCGGACCAAAAAAATTATCGTCTCCGATAATGTCGTAGGGTAATCATATTGTCTTCATGATAATTATTGGAATTCCAATATTTAATTTGCAGCCCCATTGTGCCCTATAGAGCTGATTTTTTTTTTTTAGAAAAAATCCCTATAACTTCTGTATTTTCAAAGTTACAGGCTTGAAACTTGGTCACAATGCTTATGGGTTAAGCCTAACTATGTGTATGAAATTTGAGATTGATCCCTCCAACCCTCGATTTTATATGAATTTATTAAAGAATGTTTAAGTTCTGACAGGTCAAAAGTTGCACAATCTTTCAAAAATCCATATAAAAATACAGGGGTGGAGGGGTTGATCTGAAATTTGGCACATATGTGTAGCAACATGTACTAGACATGTGTATGAAATTTGAGATCGATCCCTCCAACCCTCGATTTTATATGAATTTTTAAAAAGATCCTGCAACTTTTTGACAGGTCTGAATGAACACAGGAGGCGAGCTGTCATTCTGACCTGTCAGAACTTAAACAATCTTTAATAAATTCATATAAAATCGAGGGTTGGAGGGATCGATCTCAAATTTCATACACATACTTAGGCATACCCCATAAGCACTGTGACCACGTTTCAAGCCTCTAATTTTTAAAATACAGAAGTTATAGATTTATTTATATGGCAGTCCGATAATCCAATATAATCAGGC
The DNA here is from genome assembly GCA_029215795.1 of Anniella stebbinsi. NCBI lineage: Eukaryota > Metazoa > Chordata > Lepidosauria > Squamata > Anniellidae > Anniella > Anniella stebbinsi. The sequence goes on along the minus strand of JARDYH010000003.1, from coordinate 94,330,632 downwards.
TGAAAATTATCGGATCAGATATGTATCAGAGGTTTTTCTATCGTATCATTACCGTTAAAAACATGCACGATGAAGAGCATGTCGTATCTTTATCATACATTTTTATGATACGATACACATCCCTAATTTTATTATCTAAAGGTAAAGATGAAACCACACTTTTTGAATTTTTTTGGTGCATTTTTAAAAATTGCTCCCAATATTCAAAATATAGATTTCCAATTTCACTGGGCTTCGTTTTGAACATTTGAAGAAGATTTTGAGCCAACAGTAGTGAGAAAAAGAATAAAATAAAAATAAAATAAAAAATGGCTGTCCCAACTAAGCGTCTAGACATAGAATGGGCATTTTGCAGAATCGTTAAGCCTTACTTTGTGGGAGGAGAGCCTTTCTGGAGCAATTTTGGGCCCACTGCAGTTTCCAATAAATTCCAAAGGAGTTTTCCTCCAAATATGTTGAGAGGGGTTACAACTGCAGAATTCACTACTGAACTCCACATTTTTCTAGAATTCAGCAATAGAGTTACAGCCCGTATTTGACTAAGTAATTTGTTTGTCATTCTATCTCATTTTGTGTACAGGAGTTCAAAACACTTGGCATTATCATGAATCAGATTTGACAAAATGTAATTAAGAAAGGACTCATAACAAGAAAACCAAGGTAGTGTGCTCACACGAGGGATAAGCAACATTGTCTGTTTTGCTTTTTTCCAATTTGCTTTTTAAATAAATAAATAAATAAATCTCAAGTTCGTCCTCTTCTACATATGAAAAACTTTGTGCATTTTGGTAAATTCTTATCAAAAACAAACTGAAACAAAATTAACCCCTCCCCCAATATACACCAGCTAAATTCTTTAGGTACAGCTATTCAGTAGATTCAATAGAGTACAGGACAGGTAGAACCAGTGTGGTGTAGTGGTTAGAGTGTTGGACTGAGAGTCGGGACATCTGGGTTCTAGTCCTTCATCTCCCACGAAGCTCATTGGGTGACTTAGGGCCAATCACTGACTCTCAGCCTAACTTACCTTACAGGTTTGCTGTGAAGATAAAATAGAGAGGAGGGCTCTTGGAGGAAAAGGCAGGGTATAAATGAAATACACAAATACAACTATTCAATAGATTTAATAGAATCCAAGACTTTGTAGAAAAGGACTAATGTTAGAGGGTATATACATAGGGACTGAATAGGCTTTCCCATGAGTAAGAACACAGGAAGAGTTCTGCTGGATCAGACCAAAGACCCATCTAATCCAGCTGCCAACCACATCTGGCTCTGAGAAGCCCACAAGCAGGCCATGAATGCAATTTCACCTTTTCTGTCCATGTTTCCTTGCAACTGGTATTCTGATGCATGCTGCCTCCTGATACTGCCCCTGGGGGCAATATATAACCATTGTGACTATTAGCCATTGATAGCTTTAATATCCTCTATGATAGCCTTGTTGCTGTGCTTTATCCAGTGGCCATGATCATGGAACTGACTGCTGGCTTTCCATATGTCCTATTCTGTTCACATTACCTTCTCTTTATAAGGCTGTGTCTAATGATAGTAGCAATTTGGTGATGTGAACCAACCACAACCCCCCTCCTACAGCACAAAACCAATACCTCTTAAATCACAGCAAAGGAAACCTAAGGATAGGCTCAGTTCAAGAATGGAACTACCCCCGAAGAAAAATATTTCAGTCTGGAGCCTGCCAACGTTGATGTACTAATTTCCCTGAGCTCTGAGATAATGGAGTTAAGAAGCTTTCCCCGTTCAATAGGCCAAGATGATATTTAGTATAGATAACTTTGGTCTTTAAGATCTCTGCAGCCTATTATAATAGCTTATTTTTGAAGAAACGTGATTATGAAGCTGGTTTGCTTGGAGTATACAATTTTCTTCTTTCCATTTTAATAAGCCCTGGTGTGCAATAATGAATAAATGTGTTTTTACAACACCGTGCATATTTTCTAGTATTGGATGAAAGAAGAGTGTGCATTATGCACCAGATTGTATAATTGTGGTCATTTTCCACACAGCAGGGAGCAAAACAATATTTTGTGTTACAGCCAAAACACATGCCATTTCAGCTAGTCTCAGTTGAAGCTATCTGGAATTCTGTTGAGTCTCAGTTGAAGCTAGGGAATGTAGAGTTCCTGGGGCACCTGTCCCATGAGATCGCTAAGCGCTGCCCAGCTGGCCCTGTTCTGGGAGGCCCCAGAAAGCATGCTTTTCGTCCCTACTCCTATGCCAATTGTGGCCTTAAAGGCCCTGTTAATCCAATAAAGTCTTTAAGGTTACTATTGGCGTGGGCAGGGGAGGGAAACACGATTTCCCCAAGGCTGGGGAAATCACGTTTTCTCCCTCCACTCTAGTGGTGGCCTTTAAAGTCCACATTGGTAGGGGTAGGGAGAGAAATGTAATTTCCCCAGCGCTGGGGAGATTGCGTGTTTTCTCACTCCGCAGCTTAGGGGAAATTGTGTATTTCCCCCCCACACACACTGTGTTAATGGCAGCCACCATCACTGCAGTGGGGGAAAGGACAAAGGACACGCACAGGTCTGGGCAGAAGTGAGTTCTGCCCAGACCTGGCCCCATTTGTCCTGCGGGCAGTGATGAGGTGAAAATCTTCTGGCCCGTCCATCAGGGCCCAGGAGGGCAGGACGCAGGGGCAGCTGCTACTCTCAAGGCCCAGGTGGATTTTCACCCCATTGCTAGTTGAAGCTATCTAAAGTATTGTTGAGGGGCTTCCTTCAAGTGCTTTGAATGAGGGCTGTTTCTCCATCTTCTACCTCAAATGAAACCATCACATGTAGCAATACAATCTGGACAACCTGCTAGGGATCTTCACATCATCTGCCTTCTATTGTTGCTTCCTTGTTTTATCCCTACATTTTCTACAAGCTTTGTCTCATTGTACTGATGACAAGAAATTCCCGATCCCACCCTTTTTTCACTGAACTACAGCCAGGCATTCTGGACCACTCAGAACCCTACGGAAGACAAATTGGTAAAATATAAATGGCAACAAAGGACTGCTAAACATGGGGACTTGTCGAAATTGACAGAATATGTAAACCCTGAGATGACTCAAGAGATGACAATGAATGACCAGAGACATTTCAAATATCGCAACCTCTTTATTGACTCCATGAATATAACATAAGAGAATGTCTGATCACCTACCAACCTGCTCAGTTGATGCACTCATCAGGAGATACCTGAGAGTACCCAAAATTTCAGAGATTTGGTCCATCAGGGCTCAGAATAGGGCCTTTAGTGTCATAGCACCTACGTTCTGGAACTCCCTACCACTACAAATTTGGCAGGTGCCAACCCTTCTGGTTTTTTGGCACACCATTACCATTTCCAACAGACATCCCCAGAAATGTGATATTGTCCTCTGTACATCGCTTAGAAATTTCTTTAATGTAAGCAATTCATAAATATCATTAAATAAATCAATAAAATATACTTTGGATATTAATATTTGTAAATCTTTAGATTACTGAAGATTTCTAAAAAAAAGAAAAAGGAGAGAACAGAAGAAAACAATGCCCTAGTGAATCCAGACACCACCACCACTCTGGATCCTTGCTAGTATTATTACAAATCTCATGTACGGGGAAGTCATGGCATGTGTCCAGATCTCTAGCAAAGGGGGACCCTCCATGATCCAACCTTTATGAAGTCTAGTAAAAGAGGATTTTATGAGACCTTAAGGGTTAGCCATTGCTGGCTTAAACATTACTTGGTTTGCACTGTGATAGAGTAAGCCTCTTATTTACTTCCAAGAAACTGTTTTTCATTGTGTATGAGATCAATTGTGGAAATGATTAGTAAGGATTTTTAAATAGCCCATAGTGGTTGTAGCACAAAGTCGTCATTTGTGTTAATTAGCTGAAGGTCAATTGCAGATAACTGATAGAGGCATTCTGCTTTATATTCATTTAACAAGTTAGCAGCGACATTTGAGACTTTTCATACATGCAAGCTTATCACTTGATGACTGTAACATCAAGTGATGACTTGCATGTATGGATGGACCACTGGTTGGAGTCACAACTTTCATAGTACCTCCCATTCACAATGCTTTTCAGTCCACACATTCAGCTGCTATTGTTTAGAGAAATTGGTATGAAAGAGAAAATGCAGATCAGAACACACATCAAGAGCAGGGTCCACATTCTCTGACACAGGCTTCCCTAGTCTGTTGCCTTCCAGATGTGCTGGATCCCAACTCCTGTTGGCTGCAGATGGCTACCACTGAAGAAATCCACTGTAACATCTAGGAGAACACACCATGTGTGCAAAATCATGACATTATGCATTTCCATATCGTTGGCCCATGCAATGTTAAAAATCAGGAAGGGAGCACTATCTTGTGAGACATTGTGTGAAACTCAGTCCCTTCTTCATCTGAGCACTAGTCTACCCACAGACACCTATTGCATTTCTTTATGGGGCTTCTTTGGTAGTGGAAGTTGGATCATCAACAAAGTGGCCACTTACACATCACAGAGAGAGAGAGAGAGAACAAATGAGGATACCAATTCATGTAACATTGCACGTCCTAATTTATATGCATAGATGAAAAAATGTAAATAATTGCTATAATTTAAATAGAAATACATCTCACCATAATGGAGAAGACTGACCATGTGGTCTGTGTGCCTGGTCAGCCTGCTGTCCAGATGCTAAGGGTTGATGGGAACAGCAAGACCCTAGATCTCCCTCTTTATGAGTCTTTAACTTCAGATGAGACATGGTCTGGACTGGACTGGACAGCCCATCAAATAGAGGACATCTTCTAATAGAGGACTATCCTCTGACAGCTCTCCCAAATAAAGGGATGTTCTTTGTTAAGGAGGATACCTGGCCAGTGACATGGGTGGTTGGCAGGTCTTGTCCCCACTGCAAAGTAAAGCACAATACATTGCATGCCAAAAAATATTGTTTTTTATCGTTATCATCATTTTGGACCAAAAAAAAATCATCTTCATTCACATTGTAGGTGATCCGTATCGCCTTCACGATAATTATCATTAAAAAACAATATTTTTGGCAAAAAGAAAAATGCCTATAACTTCTGTATTTTAAAAGTTAGAGTCTTGAAACTTGGTCACAGTGCTTATGGGGTATGCCTACGTATGTGTATGAAATTTGAGATCGATCCCTCCAACCCTCAATTTTATATTAATTTTTTAAAGATCATTTCCGTTCTGACAGATCAGAATGACAGCTCGCCAGACCTGTCAGAACGGAAACAATCTTTTAAAAAGTCATATAAAATCGAGGGTTGGAGGGATCGATCTCAAATTTCATACACATACTTAGGCATACCCCAGAAGCACTGTGACCAAGTCTCAAGCCTCTAACTTTTAAAATACAGAAGTTATAGGTATATTTATATGGCAGTCTGATAAAACGATAAAATCGCCTGAAAATTATCATCTCCGATAATTATCATAGATTTTCTATCGTATTGTCATCATTAAAAACATGCACGATAATGACCTTATCGTATCATTATCGTACATTTTAATGATACTGTACACATCCCTATTTTCCACATAGTAGTGAATGTTAGGCAGTCACTTCTATGGGACAAAGTAAAGGAGTAGTTTTAGAGAAATCATTGGCATTGGGGATCTTTTTGTGAGCCAAACTAAGAACCTCCATACAAGGTCATCTTTAAATTCTATAAATAAATGAATAAATGCCGCTTCCCCCAACCTCTCTGCCCTGTGTTCCCATTGCCATTCTCAATTTTAAGAACATAATAAGAGCCATGCTGGATCAGACCAAGGGTCCATCTTGTCCAGCATTCTGTTCACAGAGTGGCCAACCAGCTGCTTGTGCGAAGCCCAGAAGCAGGACATGACTGCGTCACCAGCCCATGTTCCCCAGTAACAAGTATACATAAGCATACTCCTTCTGATGCTGGGGGTAGCACATAGCCATAAGGACTAAGAGCCGTTGACAGCCTTCTCCTCTATGAATGTGTCCAGTCCCCTTTTTAAGCCATCCTAAGTGGTGGCCATCACTATGTCAGGATCTACGTTACTGCTGTAAAATGGTTTATAACAGTAGTGACAATTGTTGGGCCCAGGACACACTCCATATACAGTTTTCAACCCGTTTTCAAAGTGTTGTATCCTGCTTGGTGTAGAGCTGGCCTACATCTTGTGGAAGTGAATCCCTTTGTTCAACTATGCACTGTGTGAAGACGTGCTTCCTTTTATCTAGCCTGAATCTTCCACCAATCAACTTCATGGGATGACCCCAGTTTCTAATGTTATGAGAGAGGAGGAAAAATGCCTCAGACCTCCGCCTGTTGACTTGGTCCCACAGAACTCAATGAGAGCTATTCATAAGTGAGCCACTCCCCTATCCTCATCATCCAGCCCTTATCCCTGCACAGCCTTGACATTTCTTGGGACCATTAGGGTGTGATGGAACTCAAGAACTGGGTTTGAAAGACCATCATCTCTCTACTCCCGCATATTCATTGAAAGTAATTATAACCTTGCTGAATGCTGTTGGCCCCATTGTTTCATTCATTTGGTGCTGGGGGAGGGGGAGGGGGGAAGGAAAGCTCTTAATCATTAACAAGATTCGATTGTGGCTTCACTAAATCCCACCCAAAGTTGATTACAGACATGTCAGTCAGTCACGAAGCAATGTTGCAAAATAGAAGCGCGGCCGCGAAAAGATATATGAAAGTCATTTCCTATCACGTCGGGCCATGATTTTTTATGGACTATAAAAATGGCAATCGGATTATCAAAAAGGAAAACTGATGAAATATGTCTGGGTTAGATAGGAACACATCTCCCTAATTTAGACAGCGCATATCCTGTCCTATTTTTACCCAGCTGCCAGGAAAACAAATTATGCCAATGTATTTCAATGAGGCTTCTCTCCGCCACATTCAGCCTCAGCATCATCTGCAGTGCCTTAAGCTTTTGGCAAGACAATTAACTTTATATTTAAACTTGTTTATTACTAAGATGTAATAATATCCACTGAGCTACATCTGCCTAGTATTTAGCCTTCTGAAGTATATGTTTTAAATATATATTGTTTATATAGGCCATTCTGTCCCACAACTCAAAGACTATCTCTACTTATGGCACAGCCAGGACCACGATTACACAGGAGGCCAGAAGGGCAATGTATGGTCGTGGGGTTCAGAAGTCATCTTTCTGAGAATCGTAGCTTTCATTTTAAAAAAATCCATCAAGTTTCTAGACCTTATGACTGCAGAGATCTGTGCCTGACAACCCAGAACCCAGAGAAGTAGTTGGATGAGATTTTCAGTGGTTTATTTATTTAACAATATTTGTTAATTGCTTATATTAAAGACAAAGGACAAGATTGTCTCCCCAGGAATACCTCTTGGAAAAGGTCTGTTGGAAAACAGTTGGGACCTAATTTGTAGAGAGCTCCAGAGAGTGGGCACTATGACACCATGCTGGCTGGGGAATGCTGGGAGTTGTAGGACTTTTTTTCTGTATAAACATGCATAGGAGTGCACTTTAAAGGCTTTATTCCAAGCCATGATGGTCCGAACCTCCAAAATCTTGGATATCATCAGTCAGGTATCTCCTGATGCACACAGCAACCAAGCAGGCCATCTCTTAAGTATCCTGGTTCTGAATTGTTTAGGGCTGTATAAACAAGTACCAAAACCTTAAACCTGGCCTGGCAGCATAGATACAGCCAGTGCCATTCTCTCAGCACAGATGTAATATGCTGGCAATAAGTTCTTCCCGTTACCTACCTGGCTTGGTTGCAACAGAGCATCAGTGTGCTTGCCCCTTCCAAGGGTAGCAAAACCAGAATGCATCAAGTTTTTAAAAACTCAGGAACAAATGCAGAATAACCTGTACAAAATATGGGGAAAAAATAGACACCCTTGGACAATTCATACTGCAGAATTGAGCTTTCCTTGGCACTGAATTTGGATTGCCGAGGCGTAAAATGTTCATATTGTTCAGCATGGAGTGCATACATCTCAGGACTCACAGTGAATGTGAATTTCTAGGCCATCAAATCCAGGTAATGATGGCTGGCACACACTCAACTTTCAAGAGGGCTGTTTTGAATTTATGACAAAGAGTTTGAAGATTTTTATGTGGGCTGGGAAGAAACAGTTTTAGGGGAGGGGCTGCAAGTTGAGTTCTGCTTCTTTGGGCTGGGAGTGAGGCTTCAGGCCTGGCGCTGCGCCTGTATGTGTGTAGCTTTTTGCTGCCTGCTCAACCTCTATAGTTGTAAATAAACCGATAACAACAGTAGTTCCAACATTCTCTTTTTTCACAAGGAATTTATTTTGTAAAGCCTTCCCCAGGATATGAGGAGTTCGAAGCAAAATTGCAGGAGCAGATAATGCACACTGAGCAAAGTCAATCTCTCCCAGTAACCCTGGTGAAATTCACATTGCTGCCAATAACTAAAGCCTTAAGAGAAGCTTTTCATCCCTTTAAGAATGTGGGGCTGGGAGGGCTGCAGAAAAGGCATGAAACCACCAAGTGATGGATGGTTGGAGGAAAGGGGTGGGGCTAGGGGAAGAGGGGCGTAGCCAGTTGGCAAACCGAGATGGCTGGGCTGGGACCTCCATAGGGTGCCAGGTCCTGGGCTTTCTGCACTCCTTGACTAGCAAGGAGCTCATTTATCAGCAAGAGAAGCTGACATCCTGATCTGTCAAGGGGAGATTGGTGTTAAGAAGCACGATTCCCTTTTAGATTTACATCCATGGATTCCCGTTGTTGATATGATCCTAGGGGAGTTGTGGGCACCTGACCAGGTCCTGGAGTCTGGCAGAGTCCCCCATACCTGTGTCCCAGACTCAGCTTGCTGAGATGTGTTGTGGTTGCTGGCCCCCTCCCTTGGAGCACACCTTGACTTGGTAACTGCCTGGCAGCTGCCTGCTCTCATCCAGATCTGCCATTGTGTGCAACAATGGTGACTCTGGAAATTGTGCATTTCCAAAAGGGCTCCTGTCTAGTAATCTTCCTGACATAGCACAATTTTGTATGAATACCAGAAGATGTGACCTACCTTCTCTTGAAGCCTCTGGTGAGAATTATGTTAATGGTTGCAACACGACCCATTTCGCTCCCGTTTTCAAGTATGTCAAAGATCTTGTTATATCACCAGCTGACTAGGCAAAAAGCAGATTCTCACCTTTGCAGAGACTGTCTGATGCAATCCACTGACATTAGCTGAACACTGTACAACACAAGCAGCGGCGGTTTTGTGGTTTAGGTGTGGAATAACAAAAAAAAGTAGAAAACAGTGAAGATGATAACCATTCAGTTGCATAAACAAAAGTAGAAAACAGTGAAAATTATAACCATTCAGTTGCATAAACAAAAGTAGAAAACAGTGAAAATTATAACCATTCAGTTGCATATTCTGCGGATTTAATATTTATTTGTAATAGAGTGGCCATGTGTCCTCTTAAACAGTCTTCTATTTGAAGGTCTGTGAGAGGACTGTGCTCTATTTTGGAGACATCCTCTACTAGAAAACCTGCCCAGCCCAAGTCCAGTGTTAAGATAAAGGACCATCAGAAGGAAGAGCTGGGTTTTGAAGTTGCCCATCATCAGCACCTGGACAGCAGGTAATCCTGTGGGTCAAGGATAAGGAAATTCAGTTTGGTAGGTGATAGAGTGGCCACTTAAGAATCACAGAAAAAGAGGACAAAAATGGCATATAATAATATACATGTATAGATGCAAATTTACAAGTTATTATAATTTAAATAAAAAGACAGTACATCTCGCCATAGTGTGGAAGATTCAGATGAGGTGACCCATACTGCATATGGGTCACAATTCTTATGATTCTTTATTTTTGAACTGGAATTGTACAGGACATGCCTTTTAACTAGAGAACACCTTCAAACAGAGGATTGTTCTCTGTAAAGAGGATATATGTCCACCCTACCAGGTGGCATGAGTAGGAACAGTGATCCATTGTATTTGCAGAGTACTGTGGAAAAAAATCAGACATCAACGACCCCAAAGAAAGTTGTTGTCCATAACGACAGGCCTATCGGGAACAACGCCGGTTACTCCATGCCGCCTTGCCAAAGCACTTCAGGCACCCCTGGCAGTTCATTCAGCAGTTCAGTTGGGCCTTTAATGAGCAGCTACAACTTGTAAAGGTGGATTGCTGGGGTTGGGAGGGTTTTGTGGCGATTCAAGATTGACTGGCAGTGGGGAACTAACAGGATCCTGGGCAGTGGGACTTTGAAGGGGAGGGAGAGCACTCAACAGCCACTTCAGATCTGACCGTTTAGTTTTCCCTTCACATCCTCCTGCCCCTTTTTCATTTGAAAATTTAATTAGTGCTTGGATTTTGTTTAAAGCAGGCCCGTTATTAAGGAAGCAATCTCCTTTCCTTTTGAAACTTGTCCTATTGGACATTTTGTCCAGATGGTAGTCCTGCTGGAACCACAAAAAATGTGGCGGCTTGCACTCTTTTCCCACCGCTGTGTGGGATGCCCCCACGGCTTCCAAGAAAGGTGTGGAATGACGCAGATCTCTGAGGAAAGGAAAGAAATATTGGGAGCTCACCCAGTCTGCATGCAATCCCATGCAAAGGCCATCACGATTTTGCAGTCTCTGAACGTGAGCAATGGCAAAGCTATATCAAGGCAGCCAGGCGTGGTGACAACAGGGACCAAAAGGCAGAGATATGTGCCTAATTTAGGGCTGCCAACCTCTTCTTAGGTTGAGAACGGGTTAAGTGATTGCTTATAACTAGCGATGCCGCTGAATTGCTAGTGTAACGCTCACCTTTGTAGTGAGCCTGGGTTGACTGTATTACAAATTCGCTATTAAGTGCTGTATTGATTGCAAGCTTCAAAGCATGCACAGTTAAAGAAGTATGCAAATCTCCCCTAAATTTTCATCTATTCTACGACCTAGTCCCCCCCCCAAAAAAACTTATTTGTAGCAGTCTCCTTAACTGCTTCCCTTGCCATCAATTCTCCAGCTGCCACAGCTCTTGCTTCAAGGAGGAGGAGGAGGCTGTGGGTCCATCTTCCTATTAATAATTGGTGACAGTGAATAAACATCACATGACGTCCTCATGCAGGCAGGCCACATGAAAACAACCAATCAAAAAGGGAGCACATAACATGACGGTGCATGACGTCATGCCGCACTACATGATGCCAAACTACAGCTCCCAAGATGCATCTTGATACTGTGCATGTACAAAAACCCTTACACACAGAACGGGATTTTGTATGAAAGGAGAAATCTCATCCGAACTCACATGGACGAATTCATTTCCTTCCAAGTAATTAACAAATTCGCTCAGAGACAACACGCTAAGCCACAGTGATTAAGCTTTTTGAGCTAAACATGACGTCTTAGCGTATCATATGAACCATGATTTAGCATGCCGTGTGAACCATTCCTAACCATGGTGGTTACATACCCATGGTTCAAATATGACCACTAACAATTTGCTGCAAAAGGGTTAGTGGCCTAACCATGGCTTTGCATGTTGTGTAAACAGGCCCAGTGTAAGTTCGCCCATCACTACTTACACATGATAAATCAATTAATTCCATGCAAATAAACTGACACATTACAGCTCTTCAAGAAAGGTGTCTGTTGGGGAAACCAGAAGAATAGAGAAACACCATGTCTACACTGGCCTTTTTCCCGAGGGTCATCTCTGGGTTGTCTCTGTGCCTGGAAATGACACACAGAGGATCCCGGGAGCAGGCAGGGATAACCACTCCATTTTCGCGGGATAACTGAGGCCTCGGATATCCCAGTTTTACCCGCAGTCCCGGGACAATCCCAAGGTCCACAGGTGATGTGGGTGCCCGTCCAGGCTTCTTCCTTCCTCCCCGCAAGTAGGGGGGTCAGCAGAGCCAGGTGGGGGGGGGAGTCCAGGGACATCGAGGGGGGGAACGGGATCGGGGCTTATAGTTTTTTGTACTTACATTTCGCTGGAATGCAATTGTGTTCCTGGCTGCAATCTCTTTAAAAGAAAATGGCAGGCGTAACAGGCACAATGACCCTCTTCCCTTCCGGGACGTTGCACTTCGGTTTGGATGCCCAAGGAGGACTGTAGAAGCAGGTAAGTCTGCGGTTCTCCACCCTCCTTCTACAGCCTTAGGATTAGAAAGGGCCAAAGTTACACTTAAGCAGGATTTTAATTTACTGTTTGCCTACTCCAGGCAACCAGGCAGGGAAAGTTTTATCAAAGTTGGGGCTCTCCCCTCCACTATGGTTGAGAGACCACATATTATTAACAAAAATATGGATGAATAGGTGGGCCAGCAACTTACATAGACTTTTGTGCAAGTTGTTAAATTTGTTTGTTAAATCTTACAATTTAACGAACAAGAGCTATCAGTCATTGTACAAATTTGGAAAAATAAACGTTGGATGTTATACTAACAGACCAGAGCAAAATGACTTCGAAAAATAAACAAGACGTAGACCTAGCAGTATTGTTGATAATCCAGATTTTCAAAGCATATTGATTTCAACTAAACACAGTCAAATTCCATTTGTTTCTTTAATTGCAGGGGTGATTCTCATGACCACTTGAAACATGGGAGCTACTCCCTGCTGAGCTGACTGTTTCCATTGCTAGTGCTGTGTGGGGAGGTGATTGTGGGAAAGTCAGTCCATAAAGACCTAGCATATCATGGAGGAGGATAGGTTAAAAGTCCTCTCTGGCATCCTAATTTTCCCCAGGAAATGAATTTTTGCTATGAGCTAACATCTACATTTTGAAGCCGTACAGCTCTTAGAAGGCTGTACCATGTGATTCCTCTGAAGTGTGGTTCAGCTCCTGGGCAAAGCTTGAACAGCTATTTTCTTCTTTTAGGGAGAAGAACCATAAGACCTTTAGAACTTCTGCAGGGGGCTGAGAACAGTTTCCCCATGAAAACCTTACAGTGTGAAAAGGGGAGCGGAGAGGATATCCCTCCTCACAAACCTTACCTTTTGTACCATTTTGCTGCTATATACTGCCTGATTCAGAATCTGCCTTGGCAGAACTTGGGTGTTTTTTAAGAGGGTTCTTCTTCTTGCTGGTTTAAGTTCTCCAAATAATCAGGGATCACATAGCCAGTGTAAAGGAATCACAGTGGAAATGGTTTTTGTGGTCACTCTAAAAGGAAGAACATTTTCACCCAATTTCACAGGGCCCTGAAATTGCTGATGAAATGGAGGGGCCCTGTTTTGCAGGGGTAATCTTTTCCCCATGAAATATTCCTCCAGTTTGGTCTCCTACTATTCCTCTATGATGCTTTCAAATTGAGACCACCTTCAAACAGAGGTCTGTTCTCTGTAAAGAGGATGCATGGTCAACCTATCAGGTGGCATGAGTAGGAACAGTAACCCAGAGCATTTGATGATTGCCATGGAAAAATCAGACATCACCAACCCCAAAGAAAGTGATGTAGTCCATAACAAAAAGGCCATCGAGAAAAATGCCAGTTTCGGCAGAAAACCACTATGCCAGCTTTAAAAGGACACATTTAAGCTTATTTTCAAGGGCATAACCTCCCTAGATACAGAGATTAGGTGAGAAGAGAATTATTATCTGCAGTCTCGGGCCATGGAATTACCTTATGCTGTGGGTGGTTTAGTTAAAATGAATGCACTTATTCATTACAGATCTTTTAATTCAGTTTAATAAAATGGTGGCTCTTGTTTAAACCTGAATACATCTTCCTTCCTTATTTCTGAGCCTGTGTGCAGTCCAAAAGTGCTGAGTCAAAATGGCAGAGGACAGTATTGTGAAATTATTTGTCAGAATCAAAAGCCCTCTCCCCTTTGGAAACATTTTTGGATCATCATTGCTAAGGGGCCAAGAAACTGTATGAACCTTCAAGAGCAACAGGCCTGGGGGCCAAATCTGGCCCACCTAGGCTCTCAATCGAGCCCTCTGGGGTTCCCCAGAAGGTCACACCTCTTTCTCTCCAGTAACAGTTGTTTGCTGGTTCCCCAGCTTTTGCGCTGTTCCCTTGGAGGTTCATAATCCATTCTCTGTGTGTTTCCTGGTTTGCAGGCAGCTTTCATTCCACCATCTGCCCACAGATGGAATCAAGATCTTTTTCTGTTTCCAAATTTGCATGAATTCAGCATGCGAAAAAAATGCAATTTCCTTCCAAAAGCTGCGAATTCCCCCAAAATGTGCATTTTCACCCCTTAGCCTATGGGGGACATGCACATTTTTGGCAGTGTGTCTGTGTTTCTGTGATGAAATTTGCACAAAATTCCCAAAGGTGGAAAAAAAATCATTCTGCAAGTCCGTGGAGGGGGAGGAACCAGTCCACTGCAGAATCCAGGGGTAGGATTCTTAAAAATTAGGGCTGTGTATGGACCCCATGATCCGATACGGATCCCGATCTGTCAGGTCCGGATAGGGCCTGATCTGATCTGACTCGGATCTGATTTGGATCTGTGCACAGCACTCCCTCCCGCTCTCCCCTCCCTCCCCCCACTCTCCCTGCTTACCTGCTGCCTCCTCCGCATCATCCTGCCGTCGTCCTCTCTCCTCCCTGTGTGCCACTGCATTTCCCATTCATGTTGGGTGATGATGTCACCCACCACGACTGGCAAATGCGACACTCTAACCAATTAGAGCGCCGTGTTTGCCGGTTGTGGCAGGTATATGTGACCCGACGTGAGTGGGAAATGCAGCGGCACACAGTGAGGAGAGAGGACAACGGGGGACGATGCAGAGGAGGCAACGAGTAAGCAGGGAGAGGGAGGGAGGGAGGGAGGGAGGGGGAAAGTGGGAGGGAGTGCTGTGACCGGATCCAAATTGGATCTGGATCGCGGATCCGATCCGGACCCGATCTGAGCCTTATCTGATCCAGTTAGGATCTGGGAGGCCCAGATCAGCCCGATCCACTCTGGATTCGGGATCCAGATTCAGATCCGTGCACAGCCCTAATAAAAATCCAAACTCATTTGGTTCCATTGTGGATTTCTCCAACATCCGTAACAGTTCCTCCCTCCCAGTCTTAACAGTTGATATGCCACCCCCAAGGCTTACTTAATGGCAGTAAGAGCTTTAAACTAAAATACGCTGTTAGTTTGGCGCCACCCCTTTTGCCTTTAGCCCCACCCACTGCTGGAATGTGGCCCCTGAAAGCTTCTCTGAAATGGAATTTGGCCCTCAAGCTGAAAGAGGTTCTGCATCTGTCTTAAAGTAATCCCTGACTGGCTAGGATGTAGCCAGTATGGGAAGCATTTAATGATGTTAGTTAAATTTGATTGTCTACGTAGCAGTGTGACACCATCATGCCTAGTACAGGATTCCTGACTGGCTGGAATCACTTAAGCAGCAACAGAAATAAAAAATGGTGGGAAAGAGCGGTTGTAGCAAGTGACGAGCAGCCATAGAAAGCCCAGATTGAGGGCATTTGAGGAAGGGAGTTCTCCCTCTAAAATCACTACTTTCAAGATGAAAATCCAACTAACTTTATTCATGATCACGCTCCCCAAAATAGGACAGCATGTACAGATTTACAAGAATAGCAGTTGCAGCACATCACACTCTGTATTTCAACCAGTGAGTTCTTCCGTGGCTCTGATATTTGTCCTGTGTCAATACAGGACAAATTCCTTTCAGAGGACTGGAGCTCCCCCTCACAGCTGCTTCACCCTGAGAGGAAGGGGGACCAAATCTACTTCCTAAATTACACATAGCAGTGCCTGAGCAGCCCTCCCGCCTCCATCACGAGCTCTTCTCCCTGGGGAGCACAAGGCTGGCTCTGCTATGTCGCACTCTTTGTGAGGTGGGTTTTTAAAGGCTAATCTGATTGCTTGGCAACCTTTCAATGCTTCGCCGCTCTCCGTCTCTTTTACAGTCCCCTTTTCTGCTGGGAGCAGTGTCAGAAATGGTAGGATATGGGTGACAGCAGTTTTCGAGACATGTCATGGCCGTTATTTCCAATCAGCCTGGCAGCGTCTGCTTCCCAAATGACAAACACAGCCTGAGTCGAGGCATTTGCCTCTGCTTGACGCCTCTGAAAGAATTCCCCTGCTCACGCTCAACGATTGGTACTGCAGAGTGAGCTACTGTATGCTGTGCTACACTTTAGGGGACCTTTAGGGAACTCTTTTCACATTTCCCTGTCTGCCGAGGCATCTGCCACAGAACCCTGGTGCGCTGAGACCGTGGGGGGGGGCATGTTCAGTTTGTGTGGGGCCCTGGACCAACCTCGTGGGTCTCACTGCTGCCCTGCTTGAACTGATTTTTAGCTCAAAATGCTTAACCATGGCTTAGTGTGTCATCTGAACGGGGTCACTATGACCTAGAATGCAGCCTGGACTGTCCAGCAGCAGCAGCAGCAGCACCTTGAAGTTGCCTATCTTTCAGAGAAGCTTGCCTGCCATAGCTGATTGGCATGAAGGAAACTCTAAGACAGGCTTCTTCAAGCTCTAACACAGTCTTCCTGGTGCCCTCTAGAGGTTGTGGACATCATCTCCCATCAGCCCCAGCCAGCAATGTAGTTGTTGTTCATAGCTGCTCATGGATGGACATCCCGGGATATATTGATGAAGGCCTGGATATGTTGATGAAGGCCCATGCCTAAAAGTTTTGGGTAGACAAGGCAGGCATGCTCCAAGGGGCTCTATTCTGCACCCCTCGGAACCCACCAGCCCTGAAAGGTTGGTCTAGGGAAGCCTCCTTCACCATTGATGCTTCAAGATGCACACAGAACTTCACCTCTCAATGCCTTATTAGCTGCACCATGCCCGTCAATGGCAATCCGGTGGTTTTAAAATCGCTTCATTGGCTACCAATCAGTTTCCGGCCGAAGTATAAAGTGTTGGTTATTACCTTTAAAGCCCTACATGGTTTGGGTCCAGGTTACCTGTGGGATCGCCTTCTCCCATACAATCCGCCCCACACACTCAGGTCCTCTGGGAAGAACTTACTCAAATAAGCCAGAACTAGGCTGACGAGTGTTACCCAGAAGACCTTCTCTTCCATCGCTCCCAGACTGTGGAATGGTCTGCCAGAGGAGATTAGACAAATTAGTCATGAAGACTGCTCTCTTCCGGCAGGCCTATCCAGATGAATTTTAAGATGTTTTTAATTATGCATTTTTTTCCTTGTTTTTTAAAATTTTAACTTTTTTGTGATTCTTGTGTTTTATATTGTTGTTGTTCCCTGCCTCGATCCAGAGGGAGAGGTGGGTTATAAATTATTGTTATTATTATTATTATTATTATTATTATTATTATTATTTTCTTATTTTCCACACTTGCCCTGCTTTGTAATGGCACTACACAAAATTCCTTCCTGGTCTTGAAGCAAATGTGGAAAGGTACAAAGGAGAATCAATTTCTGTCAGGGAGGAGTGACTCCAGCCCTTTATAGCCAGCATTGTCACGTCACCATTGGCCAGATCATCCATGCTGGTTATGCCTCATCCCTCTCTGCATGCCTAACTGCCATGCCCAGCTACTTGTTCCATGGGGGTGGGGGTGGGGTGACAGTGGGGCACGGACACATTTTGAAGTGCAGGCACTCATCATGACAGTCACCATAGCTACACCCTTGAGGAAAGTCCAAAATTGCAAACAGCTGTGTTGTTCTTTTTTTAAAAAAAAAAAGTTCTAGTGGTTTTCGTTTTCCTCAGGAGCAGGTCTTCTGTAAAACTAATGGGATTTTATTGTCTATTGAAGGTTAAGCTGCCCCAAATTACTTTACATTACAACAGGTGTAGTGCAAAATGATATATTCATGCTTGGAAAGCACCCACTCACCCTATACACCCACCCACCCTGCTAATGTGAGGGTTGCATCTAGGAATGAGAGAACCAGTGATATTTGAGCTCACAAATTCTCTGAACTCCAGTTTGCAGTTCGGTTCCTCTCGCTCCAGTTCTCATTTGCAACCTGGTTTTCTTTCTGTTGGAAAAGTGCGCATTTTGCATGGGAAAAGTCTGCATTTCTGTGTGCATTTTTCAGAAGTGTGCATTTTCCCTTCATTGATGTCAAAAAGTGTGTGTGTGTGGGGGGGGGGGTGTATGCATCTTAAGGTCCATGGTTTTCAAAATACATTTTTTTTTTATGTGATTGCAAGTGTGGGGAATTGTAAACGTTTTTTGCAAAAGATACACTCCCATTCATGTTTGCCTTTGGGATTGTTCATTGAGATTTGAGTACTGAAAGAAGATCCTCATCTACCCCTAAATGCAGCTATGCTCCGAGGGAACAGGGAAGCCTGAAGGGGTGGCAGATGCCACTATCATCCCTGCTAATCGAAAAGCCCTGGAACTTCGACCTGCGAGCTCTGGCTCCACTATACCTACGATGGGGCTGGAGCACTTTGGTATTTTTGGAGTTCCTGAATTATCTGGCTGAGCTGAAATCCAGTACAAGTGTAGGCCATATGCTACAAGGGCAAGGGCGAAGAGCAGACAGGCCATCACAACTTCTTTCGCTAGCCAGGTATACGTGTGCTGGGGTCAAAAATGCAGCAGGCCATATTAACACATCAGACATGGAGCTCAGCTATTATGATCTCTGCTGCATCTCGGCAACACTCCGCCATTTCTTCACACTGTGCGGCACAGCCAAGAAGCAGGCAGCTCACTAGATGCAGACACTGATTAGGTTGCTTTCAGAGTGCGGGATCCAGCATTCCAACTTATGACGTACATAATCCCACCTGGAGGGAGAGGAACGGTTGGAGGTTAGGACGCTTTCTAGATGAGCAAAGCCCCGGAAAGCAATTACAATTGCTACACAGGACACTTTCCTGTGAAAAGACTTGCTTCCAGCAATCTATTTTCTGTGGCAGTTAGGGCTGAGAGGAAATTACCGAAATAGGCTTCGTTGAACATGGAATGAGCAATTTTTGCTGGTTCTTTTTACCGATTTTGGTGCACGTATACACACATTCACTCATACATATTAACAGAAATATTAATTGGACCAAGAATGGGAAACAAACGTTTTCTAGTTTCACTGGTAAAGTAAACTGTAAAGTAAACTAAGGCAATCTTCCCCAACCTGGTACCCTCCAGATGAGTTGAGCTACAATTACCATCATTCCAAGCCAACATGAACTACAATTCCCATTGTCCCTAGCCAGCATGGAGTATATTTTCTTTTTAGCAAAAGCCCAAGGGGAGAAAACAGCCTTTCCTCCTGGCTTTTCTGCCTGATGGCTTAAGAGCAAAACAAAATTGAGAGAAAGAAAAATCCTCAGCCTGGCTGGTGTTTTACCCCTCCCTGATAGGTTGGCATTCTTCGTTCCACTCAGAGTTCTGAGTTCCTCAACAAGGCAGAAGTGATTTGTGCAGTGACTCTCCCCAGCCTCAGCAAAAGGAAGTTGTGTGGATAGTGTTGTTATATGATTTAGTCACTAGGTGGCACTGGACTTAAGTTGCATCTGGATGTGGATCTGGGCTAACTAATGGATCTGGGCTAACTAATGGTGTAAATGGGCTCTGGGTGGCATGGCTAGAAACTGGGCAAAACCAGGCCAACAGGGCAATAGAGGAACCCTAGTTTTAGGTGGGGCATAGAATACCAGCCCAACAGTTGGGCTTCTCCATGGCCCCATTGAACTGAGAGCATACTTCCTACACTCGCACGTTGCAGGAGAAGATTGGCAGTGCCAGACCATTTTGCAGGAAATGCTAGTCTACCTTTATTTATCTCCTCTTCAAGAACCATTCTTAAGCTTTCCAATACTCCAGAACACAATTTGAAAGCAAACACACACACACACACACACACACCGAGATGCACATCTTTTTTTTGCTACATATGTAAATATACCCAGAATATAACACAAAATTTAGGGTTGCAATATACACTAATTGGCCCCTTTGGAATTACGGACATGCAAGAAATAGCAAACCCTTCATTGAGTATGGGGCACCATTAGTTCTTGTACTTCACAAGGTGATTTCAACAAGCTGAGAGCGTCCCTGACAGAACAGTGTGGCTGAAAACAACCACCACATCTTGCATTCGCACAACCCGTAATGTACATGTTCTACTTTATTGGAGCTCAGTTTGTGTACCAAACTAAATAAATAATAACTTCTATCGATGCAGTTACACCTAACAGACTTATTATAAAACAACTGCCATTACATTTGCATAGTTTCAGGTGTTTTGCAAAACCACCCTAATTACCATACACAGCAAGGCTCAGCGAAACTTGAAGGCTGCACTCAGAGAAATACCTGCTGCTGGAGACACATCCAATTACCATAATTCTTTGCCTAATTTAAATTGGCATATTTATTCTCCAGTGCAGCAGATATTAATTGATGTTAAGAAATAATAATCTCAACACAGAACTCAGCATTTATTTTTGTGATCAGTGGAAACGTTGGCTATGTCATTTGGAACTTGTTTCTTCAAATGTTAGGGACAGGGCTGTGCAGAGGAGGGGCCAGTGGGGCCAGTTGGCCCAGGGCCCACGATTTTGAGGGGGCACTCCGACGAGGAGCCCACCTTGCGGAAACAGCACAGAAGCCGTCTGTCGTGAATACCCACAGTCAGATTACAAGCTCCAGAGGGCCATGCCGCATGCGGGGTGGGGAGGTTGTCCTTACTGCGTTGACCTTAATGAGCAGTTTGAAATGGGAGGGCACACACTCCCCATCTGGCCTGGGCATATTACCAGCTCTGCACGGCTCTGGTTAGGGATGCCAAAAATATCGGCCAAGGATGTCCCTCTGAGCAACAATGGTTAACAAGACAGAGCTATCAACCAACAGCCAAAACTACTCAATTCTTCTACAGTGTCAATGGCACCAATTAATGCTTTAATGACAATCTGGTGCTGGTGGATTCCTGTTACTGCTTTAGTGGATTCCTGTAGGAGTGCTCAGATGAAGACCCCATGTGTGTTGAGGGAGAGTGTAGAGTCACACCTGACAGCCACAACGTGCCACTGATGTCTGCACCAGCCATGCCAACCATGGCTATGCATTCAGCATGTGTGAGAACAGACCTTCCTGTGTACCAACATGCATACACCACTGGTCGGTTTTCTCTGCCAGTTTCCCCTGCCTGAGCCAAAAAACAAGAATCTTTAAGAAGGAGAAGGAAATAATGAGGGACTGACCGTGAATAGGATGAAAAATTCCAAGTGCGTCTCTTGATTCCGTTTTAATATTATTATTTAATATTCAATTTAATATTATTTAATGTTATTTAAGATAGTGTGGAAGGAAATCATAGGCTTGGCCCCTATCCTTTAAGCCTTCGCCTCTTAGCCCATGGCCTCCTCCATCCACAAGTGTAAGGTAGCAATATAGTATCATTCAGTATTAACTGAGCCGAAATATCTCAAAAGTGGAAGTTTAGAGAATTTTTTAATGATAAGTTGCTTTCCCACCCCCATTTGTTGGGGGAGGGAGCCATTTCTCTACCTGCAAATAGGGGTTACAACAAAGGTGCAGAACTTTGGGTTTGGGGACTGAATTGAGCCCTTCTTGGGAACCAATCTTGCCCTCTGGGGTAGGCTGACCAGATAAAATCCAGGTCAGGGCTCATGTAACTTTAACAGTTGCAGAGAAAAGGGAATTTCAGCCAGTGTCATGTGTATGCAATTAGTTCCTGGTGAAATTCCCTCTTCATCACAACAGTTAAAGGTGCATGCACTATACTAGAGTGACCATATGCAAAAGAAGGCAGGGCCTCTGCAACTTGGCTTGAAGGATAGGGGCCAAGCCTATGATTTCCTTCCACACTATCTTAAATAACATTAAATAATATTCACGGTCAGTCCCTCATTATTTCCTTCTCCTTCTTAAAGATTCTTGTTTTTTGGCTCAGGCAGGGGAAACTGGCAGAGAAAACCGACCAGTGGTGTATGCATGTTGGTACACAGGAAGGTCTGTTCTCACACATGCTGAATGCATAGCCATGGTGCTTTCCTGGTTTTTATACAGTTTCCCTTGGTTTTAGAAGTTTGCAATGCCTCTCATAAAGTTTAGTTATTGGTGGTAAGAACTTTAAGTTAAAACATGCTGGCATTTTTTCTTATTTTGGCCCTGTGCTTTTTACTTGTGGCTCTGCCCATTTTACCTTTGACACCTCCCACCACTGAAATGTGGGCCCCAAGAGCTTCTCCAATCTGGAATGCGACCCCCAGGCAGAAAAAGGTTCAACACTCCTGGTGTAGAATTTAGGTCCTCCATTTTCATCGGGCCCTACCCTACAGCATGGGACATTAAAGAGAATTTCTCTTTCATTGCCTTTTGCTACTGAGTTTTCTAACTTGAATAAGGCTGAAATGTAATTAACATTTCCCCTCTATTGTCCTGTTCACAAGCAGCCATCTCCAAATTTATTTTACTGGCAAGATAGCAAGCAAATACTAATCTTATTTTATGTCCCAAAATAGCAGGACATGAAATTCAGCTTCTACTTTTTAAAAAGTCATCTGATGTCTAGCATTTTGTACTCAACACCTCAGGCATCCAGACTATATAGTGAAGGTTGCCATTTGTTTCTGGTAAAAATGTGTTTATTGTGTACTGGAGAATTCCTCCTAATCCCCTTCTATTCTTACTAGTAATAATCATTCTAATGTTGCCGTTGGCACGGGAAGTAGTTGGTGATCTTCTTTTTCATACATATTTTCCCCCCCCCACTGTGCCCATAGAATAGATGCCTGTGAAATGATCTACACCATTTGCACACACAGCAGCTGCAATGCTTTATTTTTATTTTACTTTTTAAAGGAAGCCAATCCTTAATCTTTTCTTTTTGAATTGGAGAGATAATACTGAGCTACTCACAAAGCTAATATTTAAGCCTTGGACAATGAAATGAGGAATGATTGGGGGAGGGGTCCCCCCTTTTAACTATACAGAGTTGCCTTTGCTATACATGTGGCTTCAGAAAACTAAGACACAGTTCTTACTGAAGTGTCTGAATTGTTCCACCAGACTGGAGGTGGGGACCGAATGAGCCTCCATTTGAAAAAAAAAATGCCATGTCAAGAAAAAGAATTCTGCTCTAGCCTGCTCCCTGGCACCTGGTTATATATGTGCAGGGCATTAATTTTTTTTCAAGGAGCATGTGGTCATGTGAACCCCCACTTACAGTCCAGACAAGGGCTTGATACCTCAGTGAGAACTAGGCCTATGTCACCACATAGCGCATGGCTTTTGTAATGTCAACCACATGGTAGATTTGGGGGTTACTACTCTATCGTTCTCTCTTGCAAATCAGGATTATGAAGGGCACAGAAGGTTTGCCCACATTAACTATGTGACCTTTATGACATCTGTAATCTTTCTTTCTATATTCCAGGGGTATCAAACCCCTGACAGCCTGAGGGCCAGAATTCCATTTCGGAGAAATTCTCAGCGACCGCATTCTGGTATGGGCATGGCCAACGTCAAAAGACGTGGGGCCAACGATACAAAAACAAAGCTAGCATATTTGAGTTTAAGGCTCTTACTGCCAGTAGCAAAGCCTTAGAAAAGGAACTCCAACCTTTAAGAATTGGGAAACACTGCACAAAAGCTAGGAAACAATGAAATATTTGGTGGTTAGGGGAAAGCATTTGGGGGGGGAAGTGTTGGGGGAAAATGTTTGGATCAAGGAAAAGGGACACACCATATTTCCTCATGGATAATCTGTCAGGGGGCTTACCTTTGTACCATAGAATTTGCTGCAGGCTGCTGGTACCTGCTTGGAGAAAATGATGCATATCATGAACCTCAAAATTATGCATACCATCACAACGGATGGTAACACCCTAACAGAAGTACCCCAGGCCAATTAGTCTGGGTGTTATAGAACTGAAGCAACCGCCCCATAACAATTTGCTTCATCCACCTATAGAAACAAGTCCAGTTTCAATCAGGACTGCAAGCTTCAATCAGTTAAAGTGGTAGGTTAATGAGCTAAAGCTCTAATTGCACATTAAAATATGCCCCTGATTAATCAGTGAGGCCAGTGCCGAAGGGCACACCTCTGTGCAAATTCTGCAGACACACTGGCTATTTTCTAACTGCACCAAAATTATTTAAAAAGAAATGTACAGTTGTTGTTTTCTTCAAGTTTGCATCCAAAGCTAAGCAGATTCCCTTGCTCCCCTCCATACACACAATTCAATTTGAAACAGCTATGAGTTCATTGAACTCTCCAGTCTAACTGCCCTTGACATGGGCAAGTGAAAAAGGGCTTCTGTTGATGACATCAGAGTGTGGGCAGGCCAGTAGAGGTGGGCCCTTGAACTGACTTGAGTCCAAAGTGTTTTAGGCTTTAAAGCAGAAATGGGCAACATTAGGACATCCAGGAGCCGTTTTCACCCTCCACAGTCCATAGTCCCCTGGGTGACCTTAAAAATGTTTTTAATTGTTGTGGTTTTTTTGAAATATTAAAAAAAATCGCATCCAGAGTATTACAGAAGGTCAAATCTAGCTTGCAAGCAAGCTAAATGTGATTCTTTATTTTGCTGAATATTCTCCAAATATTTCTAGATTTTCTCCATTTTTTCTGTGTGTGATGGTAGCCACCATTTTTTCTAGAATGATGCTAGGTCCAGGGCATTGTGAAGGATGTAAAATGGCAGCCAGGCAGCGAACCCAGTTCCTGCTGGTGTCCTAACAGCAGTAGCAAAAAAATTAAAATAAAACTAGGATAAAACATAGAAGCTGAGCCTCAGCCACTGCTAATGGTGGCTCCACTGGTGAAGGATAACTCCTTCCTGAAAGAATATTTAGTGAAATGGTCCCCTCAGTTCCACTGCCTACAAAGATGTGAACTTTCCATGATTTTTTTCTTAAGAACGCAGTTTCTTTCTTTTTTTTCCTAAGATTTGGTTTTTTTGCAGCAATAGGTAAACGTATAAATTCTGTAAATTGTTACGTACACTCCATACTTCTGTAACTTGCTGCAAATTTATTTACATGATTTTTTGAGTGGGAAAAAAATCCAAATTTGTGGGTTTGCAAATGATCGACCTCAAAACTCCACCCAATCTACTGATCCCCAAGGAAAGGATCCAAACATCCCTACTTCCAAGTAAGTAGGTATAGGATTTCATTAATTTATGGTTTTAGAAGTTGCCTTTGCTTAGGGTGACCAGATCGCCCGGGGTTTCCCGGTCCTAACTGGGAAACCTGGGGTGATCAGGGCCAACCGGGGGGTGGCGGGGGCAAACCGGGGCTGTGGGGAGTCACGCGGCGGCGGCAGAGAGCGGCGGCAGACCCGGTAGGTCCAGGCTGGGGTTTTTTGGGTGGTGGCTTGGTGGTGGGGTTTTGGGTGGGGGGAACCCCCCGCCACCACCTGCCAGGGTGTCCACTTCCCTCTGGTGCTCAAATCTACTGAGAAACAGGCTTCGCGGACTGTCCCTCAGTAGCGCGCCACTGAGGAACAGGCCGCGAAGCCTGTTTCTCAGTAGATTCGAGCACTGGAGGGAAGCAGACGCCCCTGCAGGTAAGGAGCCCAAGGCGGGAGGAGGAGGGGCCCCCCACTTACCTGCATGGGTGGCCACTTCCCTCCGGTGCTCAAATCTACTGAGAGACAGGCTTCGCGGCCTGTCCCTCAGTAGCGTGCCAGGTGATGACTTCATCACCCGGCGCTCTACTGAGGGACAGGCCGCGAAGCCTGTTTCTCAGTAGATTCGAGCACTGGAGGGAAGTGGCTGCCCCTGCAGGTAAGAAGCACAAGGCGGGAGGCAGGAGCCCCCCCCCCCACTTACCTGCATGGGCCTTTTAAAAAAAATATTTTATGTTTTTTTTGGGGGGATGCCCCCTTTGGGTGGCCATTTTGGGTGGCCATTTTGGACCGGGATTTTGGGTTCCAAAATCTGGTCACCCTACCTTTGCTCTCAAATAGAGCCCCAAAGGCCACTTACAATTAGAACTTAAGACAAATTTAAAGAACAAAAATTAAAAACTTTTCAGCATCACAACGGTGGAATCAAGATTGCAACCTCAGAGAATATTTTGCAAAATAATCCCCTCAATTATGGGGTGGGGAATTTGGGGAACCCACTTTCACAATGTTTAAAAATGTTTTTTTTTTTTTGTTTATTCATTTAAAATCACAGATTAATGGGGAAACAAGAATGGGACAGATTTAAACATATGCAAAAGCGACGTAGCCTGTTTCTTTGACTTGTAATAGTGATGGGGTTTGAATTTGTTCTTTCAAACAATTTGATTCTGCTATGCTAACTTAATAAGGAATTTTACAGAATCTCAAGTTGATGAATAAGAAAATATAAAAGGAATCTTCCCTCTAACAATAATCTGTAGCTTTTTTTATGGTATTGTAGATTATCTTATGCAGAAATGAAATGAAAAACTTCTTCTAATATCCTCAGAAGAGCATATATATTGGAGTTTTGGCAACATGCAAACATGTAAATTTAACAAGTTAATTAAATAACTGCCAGATGATTAAACAACTTTTTCTTTTTTTTAAAAAAAAACAAACCTTCAATTGGTGATTGCAATAGGTTCTCTCAGATAATTGCAGAACAGGAGGATTATCAATTTCTCTGGAGCTCTTTTTTACAGCATGTTTAACATAATGAATAATCTTCCTAGCTCTTTCATCATTTTGTTTTCAATTTTTGTGTAAGTAATGAGCATAGAGTATTCTTGGCTGTTCAGGTGGGACAGATTTGACAAGAACAGTTTCAACCTAAGCTATGGAATATGTGTTTTTTGTTTTAAGAAGGTATCATCCGAGGTAATTCTTCACAGGTAGCAATGGCATAAAATTGACATAAATAGCGGAGGAAATGAAACAATACATAGGGGGAAATCAATGACGTGCAAGTGGACCTTGGCTCACACAAAAGGACTCCTTCCCCCCTGCAGCCCCACACCCCATGTCCCCCAAATCTGCTCAGGGGGTGGGGATCCCAGCCCTCCAGAGTAGATTTTGAGGACAAATAGAACCTGGGGGGGAGAAGAATAGTCCCTCCCCAGGCCACAGATGCAAGCCAATTGGAGGGTAAGAGAGAGAGTAATTGAATACAACCCATAAGAATCTTGCCTGGCAGCTCTCAGCCAAGAGAAATCAACAAAAACCCTGACAGTTTTCCACGTAGGAAAACAGTTGCTTCACTTGACACGGGCAAAATTTGAAGTTTAGCCTTATTTCACAATTATCAAAAGGTGTTTTTTAGTGTTCAAAATATGGACTTCTAACTCAAGCATCTGGAGGAAGAAAAGAAAAAATACAATACTTAGAAAGAAAAAATAACCATGGACACTGTTAGAAATCAATGGAATGGATATAATCTGATAGGACAAAAAAAAGAGTAGGGCTTTTATGAGAAGGGGGAAATTGTGCTCATCAAAGATGTCAGGATTCATTCAGAGTTAACAAACGAGAGAATAAAGGAGAAGCAGTATAATGTATTCATGCTTTCTAAAGAGTTTTGATAAAGGCCCTAGTAGGGAAATGTGGTAACCATGGAGTGAGAGGTAAAAGTTTATCAGATTAAAATCCAGTTAGGAGGTATGGCATGAGAACAGATAATATCCAGCTCCCAGTGATGAAGGAGGTCAACATGAGAATGCCCAGTCCTCCAGACTGATGCTGTTCAGGATATGGCAGGCCCTGTGGGCCAAAGCAAATGCAATCCATTAGTTAGGGTGACCAGATAAAATCCAGGTTAGGGCCCTTGCAACTTTAGCTGTTGTGATGAAGAGGGAATTTCACCAGGAACTAATTGCATACAAATGTCCCTGGCTAAAATTCCCTTTTCTCTACAACTGTTAAAGTTACATGAACCCTGACCTGGATTTTATCTGGTCACCTAGGCTGAGCATATGAAAAGGAGGACAGGGCTCCTGTATCTTTAACAGTTGTAGAGAAAAGGGAATTTCAGCCAGTGTAATTTGTATGCAATTAGTTCTTGGTGAAATTCCCTCTTCATTACAACAGTTAAAGTTGCAGGCACTATACTAGAGTGACCATATACAAAAGAAGGCAGAGCCCCTTCAACTTTAACTGTTGTGATGAAGAGGGAATTTCACCAGGAACTAATTGCATACAAATGACACCGGCTGAAATTCCCTTTTCTCTACAACTGTTAAAGTTACATGAGCCCTGTCCTCCTTTTCATAGGGTCAGCCTATGGTCACCCTACCGTTAGTGGTCTCGGAATGAAACCAAGGGAAGTGAAAGCTTTGAAGCACTTGAATGAACAGGGATGGCCTCTGTCTCATATTCATTCCTGATCTACAAGACAGAGGCAGTTATGCTTTTTTAAATGAAAGCAGAGATGGCTGTTGCAGAGAAATCTGGCCCTTTTTGGGCCTGACAGATCCTTGCAGCACCCCCAACTTGACTTGCATTTGTGAGCCGAGCAACGGGTCAGTTCTGGAAACTTGTCTGTCTTTTTTTCTTTAATTTGTAAATCGTGATGTGCCCAAAATCACGGCTGTAAATAATTATGGAAATCGTGATTTATGCAAAATCCCAGCCATAAATAGCACAATTTACACTCCTCTAAATTTTGCAATGAAGTTCTCCAATTAAAAAAAATATATAAAAATGTATGGATGAGGGAAAACATTTAAAAATGCATCGTATTAGGAAAATTGCTTGCAAAATTTGTGTGTATTATGCTCAGTACAAACAAAAATGCATTTATTAGGACACACGTGCGCAAAAATGTTCATGAATTTTCATATAAACTTTAAAAACAAAACCTCAAAGCTTGGGATGGAGCAAACTTAAAACTGGAAAAATGAGAAACTGGGAGCAAACAAAATTGACAGATTTGTCCATCCCTAATACTGACTAATGTGGAATTCTGAATATCCCCATGAACCTCTCTTGCCCTTGGCTTGACAGCTAGGGCCCTGTTTTGATGAGGGGAAAGCCCTGGGATGGATCTGCAGTGGCGCTAGGTCATTTCTCTGAGGCAGCAGCCATCACGGAGCATTCCCCCGAAGTTTCGGTTTCAAAAAGTCCTGTGAGCAAGGCGCGGATGCGCATTTGCTGTCTGTCGCCTTGCTCCGGTATTGCGCCAGAGGCATGTCCCAGCCAATTGGTTACCATTGCTGGACAGGAGGAGGGGCGGGCCAGCGATCCGAATGGCCACTGGAACACCTCCATGCTTCTCCGGTGTGACAGAAGGACGCCCATGCTGGAGAAGCGCATAAATGTAAAAAAACAAAGGTAAAAATAAGATTTTACAAAAATGTGGGGGACGTACGGACACACCGTGGCACCCATTGAATGCCGCCTCCGCGCCCCTCAGGCATGGCAGACGGATGCCCATGCCAGAGAAGTGAATAAATGCAAAAAAGTTTTTTAAAAAGTAAGAAAGTGGGGGATGCGCGGATATGCTGCGGCGCCCATGCAGTTACACACTATTGCACAGGTGCAGCAGCTCCTTCGGCTGCAAATCCCATACTGGCACTCCTTGCCATGGGGACAACCAGCAGGAGTGCAAGTGTGGGATAGTGGAGGTTTGAGGTGCAAGTGCAACCTTGTATAAACACCCCCTAGGCGAGGTATAAATGGTAGCTCTCAGCAGGCCAAATGATGCTGATGTGTTAAGGGACAGGAAAGAGGCCAAGGCCAAGGTAAGGAAGGCACAGAAGCTGCAAGGAAATAAATATAAAATCATTCTATCCTTCTTCATCTCACTTATGCAATTCCTCGGTAAGAACAAAGAAATCTCACCGCATGAGAGCTGAGCTTAGTGGTTTCCCCAGCACAACCACTGCCTCTGTTGCACATCTTTTCCCAAACGAAAACATGACCAATTTATCTGCGGTAATGTTACGCAGTCTGAATTTGTGCTTAAGGAAGATTAAAGTGTTCAAATAGGACTCTGAGTCCACCTTTTGTCATCAAGCTTGTATCTCACTCTCTCCCCCTTTCTTGTGTGTTCTCTGATAAGGGACTTTGGTGACTGAAATATAGATCAAAGCTGTGCCTTAAGGCTGTTCAGAAGAAAGGAAAGGTTGGGAGGAACAACTTTTTAAAAAAAAGTGGTGGGGAAGAGCCAAGTGACTTTGAGCGGGTGGGATCCTCTAGCCTTTTTATTTTATTTTATTTTTTTTAAGAAATTCAGTCTCTTCATAGATTGCATGCTTAAAAAGGGATATTAAAAAAGTGAGCAATGGAAAATATATATATGAATTGGAGTGGTTAAGTTCACAACCTATGAGCCACAATTCCCATAGTCCACATCCTGCTAACCTCTGGGCTTAACTACACAGTGGCCCTGTGACACCTTGAGAAATGTGGTTATGCTAACCATGGTTAATGTGGTTACCACTTACCATGCTTAGTGCTGCTGCCACACGACCACAGAATCACACCCTGCTGTGTTGTTTGCCTAAGCACACCCTCTGTGAAGGTTTGAAGCCTCCACAGGCTTGGTTTTAGTTTAAGCCTGAAGGCCTGGGAATTTTCTGATGGGAGAGGGGCATTCCTGAGTTTCATTTCCCCCCTAAAGGATTTAAGTTTCATTTCCCCCAGTTTTAGGTCACCAGATTGGTTGTTTCAGTTTCTGTGTTAGGTAGGGTGACCAGATAAAATCCAGGTCAGGGTTCATGTAACTTTAACAGTTGTAGAGAAAAGGGAATTTCAACCAGTGTCATTTGTATACAATTAGTTTGTGATGAAATTCCCTCTTCATCACAACTGTTAAAGTTGCAGGGGCTCTGCCTTCTTTTGTATATGGTCACTCTAGTATAGTGCCTGCAACTTTAACTGTTGTGATGAAGAGGGAATATCATCAGGAACTAATTGCATACAAATGACATTTACTGAAATTCCCTTTTCTCTACAACTCTTAAAGTTACATGAGCCCTGACCTCCGTTTCATATGGTCAGCCTAGTGTGAGGGTATATAAAAGGGGTGGAGTTAACTGGACATTAGTAGAATGGGAGCTACAGAGATATCTGCAGAGACATCACAACAGCTAAAGTTGCAGGGGGCCTGCCTTCTTTTGTATATGGTCACTCTAGTATAGTGCATGCACCTTTAACTGTTGTGATGAAGAGGGAATTTCACCAGGATCTAATTGCATACAAATGACACTGGCTGAAATACCCTTTTCTCTACAACTGTTAAAGTTACATGAGCCCTGACCTGGATTTTATCTGGTCACCCTCTCTCTCTCTCTCTCTCTCTGATTCACCCTCCCCACCACACCTCGTCTATATAATATGGGAATAATCATACTAGCCTACTCTACAGAGTTGTAAAAAATACTGTGGTCAGTTTTTAGACCAGATTGTGGTATGATGATCCCATGGCATTACAGATGACTGAAAACACCACCAAGCTAGGTGTTCTGCATGATCCTTGGCAGCTGGGTCTAGTACCCCTGTACAACCCCAAATGCTTCTTAAATTGTTGCAAGAAAAGGGGGCACAAAAATAGAGCAATAGCTCTCATGGATTGGGGAGGAAAAAAGACTGCACATCAGGAACAGCAGCTAGATGATAGTATTGTCCATTTGACTACAAATGTTTATCAAGTATTGTGACCCTGAAGAAAAGTGCAATATAAATAAGGATTATTCTTATTCCTAGCAGAGCAGGGTTGATTTGACAGCCCTCAATCTTTTCTGGCCCTCCTAAAACTAGATATGGGCTTGAGCATAAAATGGAAGTCCGCTTCCTAAAAATGCACACCAATTTTCATTACAATAGGATCATAGGAAGCTGTCATGGACTGAGTCAGACCATTGGTTCATTGATCTCAGTACTGTCTATGGCAGGTTGGTGGGCACTTTTTCAATTTTGAGAGTGTCACGATCACTCTCACAAAATGGCTCCTAGAGGGATGGGGCTTGCATAAAATGAATGCTGCTTCCCTCTCCTCCTCCCATCCTCGTTACTGTGGTGGTGGCAGCGAGGTCAGTCCCCAGTTGTTTTATGTAAGTGTCTGAAGTAGACACTTCCATAAATCAACTGGGGCCTGTCCTCACCACCGCTACCGGCAAGTAGCAGGGACAGGAGGAGGAGGGCAGAGTGGCACCAAC
The DNA here is from genome assembly GCA_029215795.1 of Anniella stebbinsi. Lineage (NCBI taxonomy): Eukaryota > Metazoa > Chordata > Lepidosauria > Squamata > Anniellidae > Anniella > Anniella stebbinsi. The sequence goes on along the minus strand of JARDYH010000003.1, from coordinate 94,298,665 downwards.
CCTTCTTCCTCTCTCTTCCCCTGTGCAGCCAATTGAGAGCCGGTCATTTGATGCAAGTGTTTCTCCCTGAAAGAGAAAGATTTCTTCAAAAACAAGCAGGGCTGGGAAACTGCCAGCTCTCCCCAAACTCCCATGGACTGTCGAGCGGCTTGACTCACGCACCTGTCATGATTGGGCAAGTGGTGAGAGCCCAACTCATTGGAGTCGAACAGTGGCAGTGGAGTTCGCACATTCCTAGAGGTTGGTGAGGGTAAAGGCAAAAGAGGTGGGGCCAAAAATACCAAACATACCAACATCTTTTAGCTTAAAGTTCATACTGCCAGTAACTAAACCTTGGGAGAGGCATTTCAACTTTTTAAAATTGGGGGTGGGGGGTGCAAAAGCCAGGAAATAATCAAACGATCAGTGGTTGGAAGAAAGGAGGTGTTGCTATCTTGGGAACTCTGGATGGCCAGACTGGGACACAGATGGGCCAGATTTGAGGCCAGTGGTTCAACACCTCTGGCTTAGGATATTTGCTGTGGAAATCAGAGTTCTGGCTGCAAATGTAAAACTTAGGCCCCTTCCACACCAGGCGGATTGCCTGGGATGGACGCAGGCTGCTCCCTGTACTCCAATGGTGTACATTAGGTACTTCCGGGATCACCCTCTCTCCCTCTACACCCAGGGACTATCCCAGGCAAAATGCCTGGTGTGGAAAGGGGCTTAAAGTAGTTGATATAGATAGAATCTGGAATTAATTGGGATTGTATCAAATATTCTGGGGCCACAATAACTAGCTAAGGGATTTCTTATAATCTGTAGGCATGGCCTCTATTCTACCACTATATATATTGTATAATCTTCTTTAGTCAAAATGTGTTCTCAGATGATTGGATATGGAGGATCTTATTGTATCTCCAAAACTACTTTGTGCTCTTTCTTTGATCTGACTCAGAGTTTCACTTGCTCTTTCAAAATATGCATAAAAGAAGCCAATTAAAGTCTTGTAAAATGGGTACAAAGGCAAGATCAAATAAAATGATTTTGTGTATATATATTAAAAAGAATTTATCTGATTTTTGCTGTCATGCACGAAGCAATCATTTCATGGATTTGCCACTTCATATTCTTTTTATTTATATTTAAATACAGCTCTTTAATACACCTAAATTAAAACCTAATCCCTTGACTTTTGGTACTTGCAAAAAAATGGGGAGGGGGGAATCAAAATTAAGAAAAGTTAGGTAAGAATTAAAGGGACGTTATTCACCTTTTTATGACTCCAATTGGAAAAGCACCAGAGGTGTAGTTGACCTTGAAGAAATTTCATCAACCTTTGCAAAGACAGCAAGAACTACTTTTGATTGGGGAAATTCTCTTAAAAAAATGAAATGGTTGAAAAAGACACAGGTCTGAAGACTGAGATAATATTTCGGTAGTGTCAAGCAAAGGAGTTTTGCACCTTCAGTATCTGTCCCCACCCCCCCAGTACAGCTCTGCTATTATATTCAGCAATCAGTTCACACACACAAGATCAGAACTAGCTGCTAATGCCTGGGAGTAAGCCCCCATTGAACTCAATAAGGCCTATTTTTTAGTGGAACTTATAGAATTGTGGTGTAAATCTCTCCAAAGAAGATCCAGTTATGGTGGACATCCTTCTACTGGCTATGTACTGTAACTGTAGGCACTGAAACAGAGAAACACAGGTTAAGAGGAAGCATGAAATTCATGTGGGAAATATTGCTAGGCCCTGTGGATTCACCAGTATGGGGTTCACAGGTGTCAGTTTTGTCCTCTGTGCTGTTCAACATCTACATGAAACCATTGATGAGTACAATCATCCGGAGTTTTGGAGTGTGTTGTCATCAGTACGCTGATGACACGCAGCTCTGTTTCTCCTTTTCATCGTCATCAGGTGAGGCTGTGGATATAATAGATCTGTGCCTGGCTGCATCAATGAACTGGATGAGGACTGATAAACTGAAACTCAATCCTATCTAGACTGAGATGCTGTTAATGGGTGGTTCTTCTGACTGGATGGAGGCATTCTGGATGGGGTTGAAGGAAGAGGTTCGTAGCTTGGGGGTTCCCCTAGAATCATCTCTGTCACTTGAGGCTCAGGTGGCCTTCTACCAACTTTAGTTGCTGGCCCAGCTATATACCCCTATCTGGACAGGGATAAACTGGCTTCAGTTATCTATGCTCTGGTAACCTCCAAGTTAGATTACTGCAGTGCACTATACTTGGGGCTGCCTTTGAAGGTAGTTCAGACATTGCAGTTTGCACAAAATCCAGCAGCCTGATTGATAAAAGGGAACAGAAGATTTGAACATATAAGACCGACTCTGGCACACTTTCATCAGTTGTCTGTATGTTTCTGAGCCTTATTGAAGATGCTGGTTTTAACCTATAAAGCCTTACACAGCTCAGGACCACAATACCTGATAGAACACCTCTTCCAACACAAACATACTCCTACACTATGCTCAACGTCTAAGGTCCTCCTCTTGATGCGTACTCCAAGGGAGGTTCAGAAGTCAGCACATGACACAACACAACAGCATTTCTGTTCTATTATCTTCTACACTAGTGTACTCTAAATTCATTGTTAATTTACGCTAACACTTGATGCATTTTTTAAATAGCAGATGCAAATATTTCTAAGGCTGTTAGTGGTGAGGTTGTCTTTGTGGCTAGAATAAAGAACAAGTCTGAGAACAAAGGCCATTAGGCCTTTGGCCTTCTGAGACTCAATTATTTCATTCTCTCTTTCTTTAGCCTTTATAAAGGCAGTAAAAGTATTGGCTTTTCTTCTCCTGGGATATTTATGTAAGCTGTAGATGCAATATGTGAGCCAAGTGGAAGAATTGAAAGTGTATCTCAGACAAGTCTTTCATACAGATTGCTGATTAATACAGTGCCTGTACTTGACTGACCTCAAAAGCCAGCCCTTTCATCTTATCATCAGGAATTCCATGCTGCTTCAAATCATCCACACCATAGATCTTTGCTCAAGCCTAGTATGGTGATGCTAGAATGTATGGTGTCTTCCCAAGCTTGGGGCAGTCCTGAAAGCTCCATCTAGGTCCCCATTCCAGCTTTCCAGTGTGCTCCAGAATGTCAAACTCCCTTCCCCTGGTTCCACCCACTTTCCCTTGACCACTGGTCATTAGGTAGTTTCCAAGCTTTTGTGCTGCTTTTGTCCCTTTTACAAACAGGCAATGACAATAAAAATCCAACTCCCTAATCCATTGCAAGGCAGGATCCTATTCATTTAGCTCCCTATATAGCAGTGATAGAAAACCACCTCCCACCCACCCCCAAAAGGGCACATTTCTCTGAAGAATTTGTTAAGGGCCCTTAAGAAAAATGTTTCAGACCATTTCTGAGCAGAATTTACCTAGTTTGCATCTTCAGGAACTGAACATGGACCTGAACGCAATCTAAGGTCAAAGGTTGCTACATTTCCAAGCTTGTGATGTAATTTGTGGTACAAAAAAAATGTGCTTGAAAAATGCTTACTTTTTCTTTAAAAAAAATCATGACAAATGCCATACTTTTGGAAAAGGTGTACAAACATGCTTTCATCAAGGGGGGGGGGAAGAGTTATGTTTCAAAAATGCAGACACTTGACGCACAACAAATCTTCACGCGAAAAGGAAGAAATGAAGAAGCAAAGCTTGGTTTCTGAGATGGACATGAGTTGGAATATGTTTCATGGTACACACACACATCTATTATGGTACACATCCATTCATGCACACAAACACACACTTCTATTAATTTCCCTATCCATTCCAGCCTTTCTCTCTTCCCACACATTAGCAGGATCTACACTACTGCTTTAAAATGGTTTATAATAGTAGTGACAAATGCTAGGGCCTATGACACACTCCATATACAGTTTTCAAACCATTTTCAATGTGTCATATCCTGCTTGGTGTAGATCTGACCCCCCCCCCCCTCTCTCCTTTGGTCCCCTCTACAAGAATGCAGTTTGACGCCTGGTTCTCCGATTATGCGCATCTTCTCGCAATCGCTTTTACACCTAAATCGGTGAAGCGCATAACCGGCAGAATGAAATGTGCTTTAAAGTGGCTGAAATGCGGAGAATCGCTTGTTTACATGGTCAAAATGCACTTTAACGGCCGCGGAGAAAAAAAACTCGCTATTTAACGCGCATTCGATAATGCGCATAATCGGACAGATAAAGCGTCTCAACCCCCGATTTGCGCTCCACTCTTGTAGAGGTAAAACATTTAATGCACCTTGAAAGAGCTTTAAATCGCTCTTATAGAGGCACCCCTTCTCTCTTCTTTACTTCTCTCTCTCCTTCTGCCCTCTCCAGTTCCCTCCCCTCTTGGTCACTGGTTCTTGCAATTTGGCTGTTTAATTCAAAAGGTTCCACTGGCACCGATGGAAAGTTTTCAGCAATTACTGTAGGGTGAGCATTTTTAGAGAGGGGTTTGCAATGCTTGGGGAGGAGAGGGTTCACGGCTCATATGCAGTGATGGCCATAGTCTGCCACAGCAACTTATCCACAGACCTGACAAACAGATGGATCCATCTGACTGAAGCTGACGAGCCACGCCATGCCCACATTAATGGGGAAGTACAACATCTCCAGGATCAGTAGGTGCTCATGACTTGGATGTAAATTCTCTCAATTCCTGACTGTTTGCCCATGAGTGAATTTAGCTTGTTTTGTCAAGAAGATCTCTCCATTTCAGTTCTTGGCACAATCTCATTGTTATTTACATACTGTGTGACCTGTTTGTACCAAGGATTCCTTCTTCATTTGCTTCATAAACCACAACAGACATCTGCCATGTTATATCTACCATAAATAATATTCATAATAATTAGGCTGCTGCTTTTCTCACATTAACGAGGCACTAGAGATCCCCCCACAGTGATTCGTAGTTCAAAGGTTATGTGCATGAAGGCTTCCATCAGCTCAAACTGTCAAACATTTTCTAAATAGGGTTATTTTTAGGCTGACCATATGAAAAGGAGAACAGGAAGGCCCTGCCTTCTTTTGTATCTGGTCACTCTAGTATAGTGCCTGCACCCTTAACTGTTGTGATGAAGAGGGGATTTCACCAGGAACGAATTGCATACAAATGACACTGCCTGAAATTCCCTTTTCTCTACAACTGTTAAAGTTACATGAGCCCTGTCCTCCTTTTCAGATGGTCAGCCTATACCTGCTGAAATTCCCTTTTCTATGCACTGTTAAAGATGCAGGAGCCCTGTCCTCCTTTCCATATGGTCACCCTATTTATCTATCACATTTCTATAAAATCCAATAGCTGAAGCTTTCTGGGTGGCTCACAACAATTAAAACCATAAAATATAAAATGATAAACTAAAATATAAACATTTAGAAGTTGAAAACTACAGTATAAAATAAGCACCAAAATAAAACCTAGCTTAAAGCTCTTACTGCATTCAGCTTGGCGAGTGATAAATCATGTAGACTTGTCATGCTGTTTCAACCATTTAGAATGGGAAAACCCACCAAATGATGGGTGGTTGGAGGAAAGGGGGTTGGGACCAGTGGAAGGGGGCATGGCCTTCTGAGACACCTTAGAGGTCCAGCTTGGGACTCCACATAAACTGCATTTGGTCCATGGGCCTGAGGTTCAGAAACCTTTCCCTATAGGAATTCCTTTGCATGTAGGCATCTCCAATGGACTGGATGAAGCCTATTATGTGTGGGACAATGAGATGCTGTCATGACCCTTTGGCATTAATGATTAGAAACAAGCAAACTCCCCCCTGCCAAAATTGGAGAAATGATCCAGCTGATTTCTGAAACAATCCATATTCATTAACACCCCCATAAACCCTTCAGGTTCAAGTTGGCCTTGCCTTGTCAAGATGGCCAACTTCAAACAAAACAAGGGATTAGGAAACGCTTGAGTAGATAGATTCTCTTTGATGTATATTTTCAGCTGGAATCGTCTTTTAAAAAAACTACAACCAACAACTCCTATTCATTTAAACAGACTTGGAGATCAATGATAAGTTGTGGGGGATAAAAGAAATGGTGCACATGGTGGAAGAACCTTCCCAATAGCTTCCCCCTCCCTTCCCCCCTCCACCAGTAGATCCACTCCCACAGAGGTGACTTGCAACAAGAATAGAGAAGCCATCACTATGAACCAACACACACTGGGCTCTTCTCAGCTGGATGAGTGGGCTTACAACAGTGGCGATCTCTCGGCAACATGTCTCTATGGATACTATCCATGTAGGGAGCTAGTAGCTGTTGCCACTGGAGTCACAAGTCCAGGATTTCGCTAAGTTGAGAAGGCCCATGGCAGTGGTCATAGTGGATCTCTCCGTGAGATGCTGCCATGGAGAAAACTCAGATCTTGCGGCAGCCGCTGCAAGCTCTACCTGTTGAGGTTTGGGATTTTCTCAGTCTGCTCAGGAAACTCTCCATCTCTGTCTCGGTTTCACTCAACAGTTTCCATAGAGGTAGCTGGCAGAAGAGCTCAATTGTCACAGCCACAAGCTAGGGCAGCTAAGGAATTCCCTGGATTGAGAGGGTTTACAGTAATCATGGCCATGGCCAGTCCAAGTCCAAGCAGGAGGTAGGCATAGAGGACAAAGGGCAGTCACAGGCTGGGGGAGAATGGCTGAGTGCCCTCTCCCCATCATAGGGTGACCACTTATGCATCACCATAAAAGCAAAAATGCATCACGAAAAAGAGGAGAAAATAAGACACAGATTTGCATAAAAATCACATATACTGATTTATGGGTGTGTGTATATTTGGAAATCGTTCCTATAATTTAAACAGAAATACAGCACATCTCACCATAGTGGGGAAGACTCTGACCAGGTGACTTGTGTGCTCAGCCTGCTGTCCAGGGGCTGCCAGCTGTACATGGGCAACTTCAAGGCCCCTGATGCTCTCCCTCCTTAGGGTTATTTGTTAGTAAACCAGACTTGAACTAGACAGCTTTCAAACAGAGGAGCCCTTCAAATAGAACTGGCCTCTGTAAAATAGGACAGATGCCCATCCTACATCAGCTAAAGGCCATAACAGTTCTTCATAGCTACTGTCCTGCTTGACTGTAGCAAACTCAGATACCTAACAGATTGCAGGGCTTTAGTTGGGCTCGAGGAAAGTGGGCACACACCAATCTCTGTACTCCCAAACCCATTCCTCCTCACTATGGCCTATTCCCAAAGCACACACTTCTGAAATTTTACCAGTCTTCTTTGAAACTCGTTTGGCTTCCCTTGATGTTCTTCAGGTGTTTTACCTTGACCAGTATATATAAGACTCTGGCAAAATCAATAGAAGTTCAAATTAATAACAATTAAGAAATCATACTGGAATCTTCTCACCATCCCATAAACAGCTCTATTGAGGGGTTGATCCCTAGGTTTCTAACAGGTTTTCTTTTAATCCATGTTTGCAATTGTAGCAATGCATAAAATCTGTTGGCTTTCTCTAAAGCTAAGAACAGACCCTAAAATGGCAGCAGTTTTGACAACAAGGGCGATAGTGTAAGAACAGTGGCTCATTTGGAGGCAGTAATTGGTGTTGTCACTCATCCGTGGTTGACAGCTGCTCTTTCGCGAATGCGACTCCCTTTATTTCTTCAATCTTCATGACTGACTGTGGAATGCATGTCTTTCACATTTAAAGGTTTATGTGTGATGTTAATGAGATAAATCTGGCAGAAGCAAAAAATAAAAATAAAAATGGATGTTCTCTCTTGTCATTTATGCAACAGAGGCTCAAAGTCACCTTTCAAGATGGTATGCATGCCACATGCTCTTCCACGCTTGTATTTATTTATTTAAAAGATCAGTAGGTTTGCCATTAAGGACAAAAGCCCTCACTTGAACCCCTGGTACTAATTGTCTGAGTTGGTCACAGGGTGTGGAATGTTCAATTGTTTAGGGAACTTTATTATTATTACTGGAGTCACAGTTGTGGCTCCAATAATAAATAAGGTGATCAGTAAAATAAGAGTTCCGTAAGGTTAAATGAAAATCAGGGTGTTGTTCTAACCTTAATAAAATCAAAAGAGTTTCACAAACCATCCTGGATTCTGCACAGTCCAGAAAGAAATGTCTATTTTACATAACTTGAAAATTTCAGGAAAATTGGTTGAAGACTGAGGGAGAAAAAGTCAGTTAACAGACACTGAGAAAACCTTGATCACGCAAAAGTTTTTCAGAAAACATACATTGGCAACCATTTCTGTCCATAATTTCTAAGAACACTGTAGGCTCCATATTTTAATGATTGCTGTTTTCTTATTAACTTTCTACTGTAGTTGGTGGAATGGGGTTTCTTTTTTAAAAATTCAATTTACTTATTTTTTATAGATTTTTTTATTTGCTAATGAAAGCTTTGGGAGTTCATAATCTGGTACTTGGAATGTTGAGGGTGGGTTGGGGGAATAATTTTCATGTGAGGAAAAGCAAAAGAAGAAGAAGAAGCTAATTTCTGGGATCCCTCTGTGTGTGTGTGTGTGAGTGTGTGTGTACAATGACAAGCAATCCCCTCAGTGTGACCGGACCCTACCACTTCTGTTTACTGGTTTACACTCCTACCTGTTCCACTTCCTCCTCTGCTCCCCCCTTAATCATTTGTGTTACTAAGGTCCCTATTTGGGTTCAAGTGCAGGGAACAGATGGCTTAAAAGGAAGCTATGGAATAGAATGGGACTGAAACTTTGGTTCATAAGCAGGCCTGTCTTTCCTTGAGGGCAGAAAGTTTTGAGGGCAGAAAGTCTGAGAAGAGTCCTCTTCTCTTTTTGAAACTTTTGGGAGAAGAGTCCTCTTTTCTCTTTTTGAAAAGTTTTCCCCTGGCTTTGAGACTCTATACGGCAGTGGTCTGACGCCTGTTTCTCAGAAGATGCGCATTTTCCTTTATTCGAATTTACAGCTTTAGTGATAGCCAATAGCCGTGAAGTCGAATTACTGGTTCTATATACTGCGCTTTACAATTGTTTATATGCATAGATTCGCAGCATACTTGGAGCATAGATTGAGCCTTGAGCGAGAAAAAGTTGAGGAACGTACCGCCCTAGTGGCTTTTGGTACCACCCACCTGCATTTCCCGCCATTGGTTACCCCTGCCAACCTGAATTTCCTGCTGTTGGTTACCTGTTACCACTACCCTATCATGATCTCGCGGTACTTCGCATGTGAACATGATTTCTAAAGGTTGGACGTGCATACTTACCCTGCCGTGATGGAGTCATTTGTTAATTTTTTAAAATATTATTGTCGGTGGTTTAAAAAAATAAATCTCATTCGCTATTGTGAATTTGTACAAAATTCTTTGCTAGCAATAAACAGTCAATTTTCAAAGAGATGAAGGGGAGAAACCGGTAAAGCAAGAGAGTGGGGGAGAGAAGAAGAGAATAGGGTTTACTGGAGTAGTCTCTGCATTCTGTCCTCAGCCGCAGGTTTCCAACTGATCTTCCCCGACCTTGTCCTTTCTCCCTTATTCATCTCACACCCCCATTTCCTGCAATGGCTATGATGGGAATGTGTGTGTTTGTGTGTGTATGTGTGTGTACAATGGAAGACTTTACTGGGAATGATGGAAGAGAGTTGGAACCAGTATCCCCCACACACCCCCAGCTGAAAACAAAATAGGCTGCCACCGCTAAGGCTGAGGGTCATATTTGGCTCATTAGAGCGTTGAAGATTGTATCCTTAGGGATACATGTTCCTGTTCCCATTAAAGTCAATAGTAAAAACCCCTTAGCAGACCTCAAATTTTACCCAAAAATGTAATCGTTTCAATGCAATCTTTGAACAGCCAACATCCATTTTCCAAGAAACTCCTCTTCCTTTCACAAGAGTCTCTATCACGATGGTCAACGATGTATCAAGGCAAAAATATCTCTGTGCAGGAGCTCAACAAGTGGATGGAGAACTGGGAGGGGTAGCTAGGTAGAGGAAGAGAAGGGGCAGTCATTCACTCATGATATCACCAGCCCTGCCCTTGCCCACTATTAGCATTAAACTGAATGGTCACTACATTGGTCACATTACGAAACTGTGCTCTAACTGCGGAGAAAATTTTAAAGTCATGGTAAATCGACACCTCGAAAATGCTCATTACCAGAGCCTTTAAATCGCATGTACGTCTGATTTGCGCCCCGCTCATCTGTCCGAAATGCAGTCAGTGCACATTCAATGAGGCGCAAACAAGCCGTCTAGAGGTATCCTAATTTGGGCTATCTTTCCCCAAGCCAGTTTCTCTGAGCAAAGCACCTGGCTCCAGAGCAGCCTGGTGTAGTTTTTGCCCCTTATTTGATTTTGCTTACTGGTGAAGCTTGGACTTCACGACACTTTTCGTTTTAAAATATGTTCTTCACTCTCTACCTGGATTAATTTTTCCATACCTGGACTTTGCCAAGTTCTACATCCTGGATTCTAGGAGAGGTTTCTTTCAACTTCTTCTTGGTCCATGAAAGCCTGGTTTTCAGATCTCTCTTTTGGATAGGTAGCTATACATTCCTTTTAACACACACACCCCCGCCGCCGCCACTGCTCCATTTATTTTATGCATGCATAAAAATGATACCTGCTGAAATTCCCTTTGCTAAACAAGTGTTAAAGATACAGGAGCCCTGGCCTTCGTTTCATATGATCATCCTACTACAGCATCCATTCTCCACTGAACTTGAGGGAATCCCACCCTCAACCCCTGGGTTTAATTTACTGACCTCCCCGGCTGGGCTTTGCAGTGAACTATAGGGATAAAGGGAGCAGGCACAAACAGCACGCATAGAGTGCTGAGACTGGCAAATCTTAAAGCAAGTACATTGCTTTTCAAAAACCAAGGAAATTCAATCATCAAGAAAATTGCCAGTTTAAAAGATGAGAAGATAAGACTTTTTCACCTTGGCCCAAACTTCACAATGCCAGGAAATTAGGAACTAAGGTGGATGCCTTATCTGATGTGCCCCATGATCAGCCATAACGTTCTGCAATGTCAAAAATTGTGCTTCTTACAACTTACCCCCCATGCACCCACATCTTTCCTTCAGTCCCAAATTTCAGCTCCTGGTAAGTTTTTAAAAAAAGCTTTTAATGTTGTTTTTAACATTTTATTAAGTTATATTTGTTTAGTATTTGCAGCAAATTAATAGTAAATAAGAATATTTTTTAGGAGGGGATTAGTAGACTTCCCAATGCTATATTATGAAAAGCATGAGTTCTAAGCCAGGGCCTTTTTAGTCTGTTTGATAATCTGGCCCTAATCAAATTGGCCTTGATCTCCATTGTCAGGACAGAAAAAATAACTGCAGGACCAAATAGAGATATTCTTGACTGGGCATCCAACTGGGTTCGGGAGTCTGACAGACTCCCCCATGTCTGCCCCCCCACCAGACCCAGTCAGGCATGCGCAGCACATTCACGGCCTGCAGCTCTATCACCTGCATGTCTCGATGAGCGTGTGGCAGCCATCCAGAAAATGCATCATTTCCTCCCTTCGTGCCTTGACTCTTGCGTGAATGAGGCCTTTATGGCTGCCATTGACACAATAGGGGAAATTATGTAATTTCTGGAGCCTCCATTGTCACACACAATGGAGACTTCGGATGAGGGCAGACAGGCTCATGTTGTCTGACGTTAGCTGAGCTGTAAAAGAGTAGGGGTGGATGGCAGTGGGTGAGCATCTGATGAATCAGACCCAAGTGAGTTCGTGCGTCCCTAGAACTGCAACTTTTCCAAAGAGCACCTGAATGGAACATACACCACCATTTAAATTATGCATTCTTTTAATTCTTGTTTACTTGGTGCTTTCATGTGAAATAAACTATTATTCATTTCATAGAGATGCTGTTTTGACTATTTGCCCTGGTTTACGGCTTTGCAATAAAGATTTTCTCGAATGGCAGACAACAAATCATTACCTGGTGGTTTGTAGGCTCTTCCTTATGCATCATAAAGATTCTCTTCACAACTTTCCAGGGGGAAAAAATTCTAAATAGAATGTTCACCAGAAGGCAGAGGGAGAGGATAAGAAAGGGAAGAGGAATTGCATCAAGATGAAAATCTAAAGTAAATCTGATTGTGTGTGTGTTTTTAGCTGCATTTCTGATTTTACTGAAGTCTCAAAAGAATGCTGTGCAAGGTAGGGGTGTGCATCGGATCGGATCCGATCCACGATCCGAATCCGATCCGACCCAAAATCGGGAAAATCCGATCCGATCCGATCCGATCCGACCAACCTCCGATCCGATCCGATCCGATCCGATGAGGTCCGATCCGGATCGGACGCCATTTTGAATGCTTTTTCCCATAGCCAAGTATTGTTTTACAAAAACGCCTATAACTTTTTCATTTTTAAAGATAGAAGGATGAAACTTGGGGACATTGTAGACTGGTTAGGGATAGTTATCTGTGAGAAATTTCAGAAAGATTGGTGCATGCGTTTTGTGGCAATTAATTTTTTAATAAATACCCAGGAATGCTTATAACTTTGTCATTTTTAAAGTTACAAACATGAAACTTTGCCACATTGTAGGAGGTACCTTGGGACCTATGTGTGTGAAATTTCAGAAACATAGGTGCTTGCCTTGTGTGGCAATTAATTTTAGAAAAATGGGTAGTAGTGGGGTAAATACAGTTACGCCTCCCATTTTTTTATTTTTTAAGATACAAACAGGAAACTTGGGCACATTACAGATACCACTTGCCTTGATATGTGAGTGAAATTTCAGAAACATTGGAGCTTGCCTTGTGTGGCAATTAAGTTTTGAAACAATGAGGAAAGAAACACCTATAACTTTGTCATTTTTAAAGTTACACACATGAAACTTTGCCACATTGTAGGTGGTACCTTGGGACCTATGTGTGTAAAATTTCAGAAACATAGGTGCTTGCCTTGTGTGGCAATTAATTTTAGAAAAATGGGTAGTAGTGGGGTAAATACAGTTACGCCTCCCATTTTTTTAGTTTTGAAGATACAAACAGGAAACTTGGGCACATTACAGGGAACACTTCACTTGATATGTGTGTAAAATTTCAGAAACATTGGTGCTTGCCTGGTGTGGCAATTAATTTTTGAAACAATGAGGGATTCATTGGACAGCACTTGCCCATAAGGATTCATTGGACAGTACTTTCCCATAGGGAATCATTGCATTGCACTTTCCCATAGGGAATCATTGCATTGCACTTTCCCACTGAGAAATACAGTTATGCCTCCCACATTTTTATTTTTGAAGATACAAACAGGAAACTTGGGCACATTGTAGACTGGTTAGGGATAGTTATCTGTGAGAAATTTCAGAAAGATTGGTGCATGCGTTTTGTGGCAATTAATTTTTTAATAAATACCCAGGAATGCCTATAACTTTGTCATTTTTAAAGTTACACACATGAAACTTTGCCACATTGTAGGAGGTACCTTGGGACCTATGTGTGCTAAATTTCAAAAACGTAGGTGCTTGCCTTGTATGGCAATTAATTTTAGAAAAATGGGTAGTAGTGGGGTAAATACAGTTACGCCTCCCATTTTTTTATTTTTTAAGATACAAACAGGAAACATGGGCACATTACAGGGAACACTTCACTTGATAGGTGTGTAAAATTTCCGAAAGCTGGGTCCAGGCATGTGGTGGCAATTAATTTTTGAAACAATGAGGAAAGAAACGCCTATAACTTTTTTATTTTAAAAGTTAGAAGTCTGAACATTGCTCACTTTGTAGATGGGTTAGGGGTAGATATGTGTCAGAAATTTCAGAATGATAGGTCCAGGCATTTGATGGCTATGGAATTTTTAGATTAAATGTTTCAAAAAATGTTCCACAGAGGCCAGGTCTTCCTTTCCTCCCCCTCCCGCTTCCCGCGAAGAAAAGGAAACACTGTCTCGTCTCGATCCCTTTGATCCTTGCTAGTATCCATTACAGGGCTCGTGTCTGCTTTCCTACTTTCACTTTTTTACTCAAGCAGACACGAGCCCTGTAATGGATACTAGCAAGGATCAAAGGGATCGAGACGAGACAGTGTTTCCTTTTCTTCGCGGGAAGCGGGAGGGGGAGGAAAGGAAGACCTGGCCTCTGTAGAAATTTTTTTGAAACATGTAATTTAAAAATTCCATAGCCATCAAATGCCTGGACCTATCATTCTGAAATTTCTGACACATATCTACCCCTAACCCATCTACAAAGTGAGCAATGTTCAGACTTCTAACTTTTAAAATAAAAAAGTTATAGGCGTTTCTTTCCTCATTGTTTCAAAAATTAATTGCCACCACATGCCTGGACCCAGCTGTCTGAAATTTTACACACCTATCAAGTGAAGTGTTCCCTGTAATGTGCCCATGTTTCCTGTTTGTATCTTAAAAAATAAAAAAATGGGAGGCGTAACTGTATTTACCCCACTACTACCCATTTTTCTAAAATTAATTGCCATACAAGGCAAGCACCTACGTTTTTGAAATTTCACACACATAGGTCCCAAGGTACCACCTACAATGTGGCAAAGTTTCATGTGTGTAACTTTACAAATGACAAAGTTATAGGCATTCCTGGGTATTTATTAAAAAATTAATTGCCACACAAGGCAAGCACCTACGTTTCCGAAATTTCATACACATGGGTCCCAAGGTACCACCTACAATGTGGCAAAGTTTCATGTGTGTAACTTTAAAAATGACAAAGTTATAGGTGTTTCTTTCCTCATTGTTTCAAAAATTAATTGCCACACAAGGAAAGCTCCAATGTTTCTGAAATTTCACTCACATATCAAGGCAAGTGGTACCTGTAATGTGCCCAAGTTTCCTGTTTGTATCTTAAAAAATAAAAAAATGGGAGGCGTAACTGTATTTACCCCACTACTACCCATTTTTCTAAAATTAATTGCCACACAAGGCAAGCACCTATGTTTCTGAAATTTCACACACATAGGTCCCAAGGTACCTCCTACAATGTGGCAAAGTTTCATGTTTGTAACTTTAAAAATGACAAAGTTATAAGCATTCCTGGGTATTTATTAAAAAATTAATTGCCACAAAACGCATGCACCAATCTTTCTGAAATTTCTCACAGATAACTATCCCTAACCAGTCTACAATGTCCCCAAGTTTCATCCTTCTATCTTTAAAAATGAAAAAGTTATAGGCGTTTTTGTAAAACAATACTTGGCTATGGGAAAAAGCATTCAAAATGGCGTCCGATCCGGATCGGACATCTGGTCCGATCCGATCCGACCAGCCTCCGATCCGATCCGATCCGATCCGACCCCCCAGGTCCAATTCCGATCCGCTATCCGATCCGATCCGGGGGGTCAGTGCACATCCCTAGTGCAAGGCACTTAGGAATAAATCAAAGTCATGCCCATTTTAACGGCAGAAATATTGTTGGCGACATTGGTTAGAATCCCGCTTGGTACAACATACAAGAATGCTTTCATTTACTTAAACTTCAAATAAAACGATCTCTTTTGATTATAACTGATCAAATACATCACATGATACTTGTCGAATCCCTGGACATATCCACTGGGATATTTAATATGTATGTGAAACCTCTAAAACTGTTGTTGTTGTTATACACACACAAGCCAATACTGCCCACTGAACAACGTGAGCACTCACGTCCGTTTCTTAAGAACATAAGAAGAGTCAAGTTGGATCAGACCAAGGGTCCATCTAGTCCAGCACTCTGTTCACACAGTGGCTAACCAGCTGCTGACCAAGAACCCACAAGAAGAACATGGGTACAACAGCACCCGCCCACCATGTTCCCCAGAAACTGGTGTTTATAGGCAAACTGCCTCTGTTACTGGAGATAGCACATAGCCATCAGGACTAGTAGCCATAGATAGCCTTTTCCTCCAGGAATTTATCCAACCCCTTTTAATGTCATCCAGATTGGTGGCCATCACTACATTCTGTGGTAGCGAATTCCATAGTTTAACTATGCTCTGAGGCCTTCCGCTGAAGGTTCTGCGGCCCCAGTGGGGGGATAACGATTACCTGTTAGACCGACTCACGCTACTCCAACTGGTGTTTTGAGGCCCAGGGAGTGAGTGGCAGGGGAAGGTCTCCCCTCCCCAAAAGGGGTATGGCCTGGGAGTGGTGATCATCCAACACCACTCTCCAGACATAGAATGTTTCACCCATTATAATCCCCAGTCTCCCTTTGCAGACTGTTAATAAAATGTGACCCGAATTTGATACCATATACAGTTGTCTCGTCTCTTTATTTCGTACCCTCACACTGCAACATTTGAGATCTATTTTCTGCCAAGCCCTGTATTAGAGGATTCATATTTCTATTCCTGATTAACTAATCTCCCCTTTGTCATTCCCCATTTTCCCTCCTCATTGACATCTTATTTTGTCTGGATGGTCCAGTTTGATCATGCCACCCAAACCTCTGATGACTTCTGATGCCACACAAAGACCTGAGAGCAGTGGAAGAAATGGAAGAAATCCCTGTGTGTACTAGGTACTTGAATAAGGCTTTTGGGTTTTTCGCCCCAGTTATCATTCAGCATTTAGAATCTCTGTGACTTCAGCATGTGGGTCACATTTACAAAATAAATAAGGAAAGGATATTTTAAAAGAAGACCTATCTTATATCTGTGTATACACATATTGAATGGGGACATTGCTGGATAACACGAGGAGGTGGGTGCTATTATAGTCATCTCCTGCTTCTGGGTTTCCCATGGGTTGCCTTCTGGGTTGGCCACTGTGTGAACAGAATGCTATGCTAGATGGACCCTTTGTCTGATCCAGCAGGGCTCTTCTTATGTCCTTATGACCTGCTACTGATGGCTATATGCTACCTCCAGCACCAGAAAGGTGATATGCCTATGTACATCTGTTGCTGGGAACACAAGTGTGAGGGTCCTATTGCACTCATGTTCTGCCTGTGGCCACTGTGTGAAAAGAAAGTTGGTTTGGATGGACCCTCAATCTGACTATGGCCAGGTCTACACCGTGAATTTTTCCCAGGGTTGTCCCCAGGTTGTCCCTGTACGTACAAATGATGTACAGGGGATCCTGGGAGCAGGCTGGAATGACCCCTCCATTTTCCCGGGATAACTGAAACCAATCCTGATTTTCCCTGCAGTCCAGGGACAATCCCAAGGACCGCAGGCAGTGTGGGCACCCATCCCAGCTTCTTCCCTTCTCCCTGTGAGGAGCGGGGGTCAGCAAGAGGGAAGGAGCCGAGCTGGGGGGAGTCTAGGGACATCGGGGGGAGCGGGGTCAGCCCTTTTTTTTACTCACATTTTCAGAGGAGCACAATTGCGTTCCTGTCTCTGGTTTGTTTTTTAAAAATGGTGAGTGTGATGTCCCTCTTCCCTTCTGGGATGTCACACTTCCATTTAGATGCTGGGGGATGATCCCAGAAGCAGGTAAATCAAGGATTGCCCCCCTCCCTCCCTCTACTCCCTTAGGTGTAGAAAGGGTCAATGTCTGGCTCTTCTTATGTTCTTATGTCCTGCTTGAAGACTTCCCATTGGGGCATTTTGTTGGCCACTGTGGGAAACAAAATACTGGGCAAGATAGACCTTTAGTTTGCTTCTGCACTCTTCTTCATAAGTTCTTAATTCAAGGACTTAAGGAGAGATGATCTGAGGTCCAGAATATTG
Source organism: Anniella stebbinsi (assembly GCA_029215795.1). NCBI lineage: Eukaryota > Metazoa > Chordata > Lepidosauria > Squamata > Anniellidae > Anniella > Anniella stebbinsi. The sequence goes on along the minus strand of JARDYH010000003.1, from coordinate 94,281,069 downwards.
GCGGCGGTGGCATCATGGCTACTCAGGGACCAGAATGCCACACAATGCATATTTCCTTACAAGTTGGTTTTAGTGGAATTAGTGGTGGTGTCTGTCTATTTGTTTATGCCACCATTTCAAATGGAGAGTGCACCGAGTGTTTTGGCAGCCTGGCCATCATTTGTTATCCCCACAATGGCCCTGATCCAGGGCATTGGATTGAGGGGATAGAGAGCGGCTACAAACACTACCAAAACAAAAATGATGCAAAAAATTCAAAGAACATTCTGCAAAGTGGCCTTTTTTTCTGGGGCAAGGGCTGTTAGAAAAAGAAACATCTCATAACTTTTCCGAGAAAAAAAAATATTCTGAGAAATTTCAGCTCAGTTCTACTAGCAGCCATACACTGACTTTTCCAGAATGCTCTCTACTTTTACCTCTGGAAGTAATTTTACTGATTTACCTATTTATCTAAAACTCCTCTAGGCCACCTTTACCATTTCATAAGACTACTGTGATGGAGAGGAAGTTGACCATTTTTATCTGACGTAGAGAAGATAGAGTAGTGAAGTAAGATGAAGGTTCTAAGGTTGCCACTGAGGTTTCACTTCGTGATATTTGAAGTGAACTTTCAGGCAGTGATGTGGGTTTTGCATAGGAAATTTTTTAAATTTGCATCAGGAAACATTTCCGTATCAACCTACTGGATCATTGAGGACATCAGAAGGCATGCTTCTGGTGGTTGCGCATGGACCTATGGCCCAAATGGAATCCACATGGAGAAGAGCCTTCAGTGTGGTGCTCCCCCCTTTCTAAAGAATGCTCTATCTCTGGAGATCAGGCAAGCTCCAACACTGTTGTTTCCAACACCTCCTGAAAACATCTTTATTTTAGGAAGCCTTCCTTAAATGGCTAGTCATGGTTTTACCAAAATTGTTTCTTTTTTAAAAAATTAAAAATAAACATGGAGTTTTACTCTTTTATTGTATCTTTCACTGTTCAGTGCTCTGGAACCTGTCCAGATGTGGAGTGGTACATAAATGTGGTAAATATGGTAAATAAAAGTTCTGATGCCCTAGAGCAGGTGTGGGGGGGACGTCCCTCAGCATTGGGTATGCTAGCTAGAGTTGATGGGTGCTGTAGGCCAAAATATCTGGGGGGACACAAGTTGTCCATCTCTCCCCCAGAGAGATCTATTTTACTTGTATTTTGTAAACAACAGAGTTAGAGGGGGGGAAAGCGTACCCCATGTTATTTATTTATTTTTTGCCCCATCACACCACAAGTATTTGACTTGAAATATTTGAGGGGAAAGGTTAAAGCTCACTTAACGTGTTTTAAATATTATATTATGTTAATATTTCTTTTGTGATTCTTGTAAAAATGTAAAGACAAGACCATGTACTACCGTTACAACGTTTAATTTTAAGTGGAGGAAAGGTACTGAAAATTAATTAGTGTGACCCTGTTAACACACTAAAATTAATTTTAGCAACCCAAAGAACTTTGCATGATATCCTGACAACCACTCATCTCTTTCAGCAGAGTTCAACTCTCTTCCAGTGAGGTTGTTGGGACACCTTCAGTTTTTCTGTCACTACTTATTGGTACCATTTCACTGTGAAAGATATATGTATTTTAATGACATATACGTAAGCTAAGGAAAATCACCTAAAATATTAATTACAACTTTGAAACTGTCAAACATGCCTAATATTGTATTCGCAATTAGCATACATACATTTTAACTGATGAACTTATGAAATGAAAAAAAAATCACAGAAAAATGAACCCCTGGAAAGATTTGTGCCCCACATCACTGCTTTTAGGTTCTTCTTCAAATGGAACATCTGAAGGATTTCAGGGAAACCCCAAAGAATTCTGATAAGACCAGAGAGATCTTGCTGTGAGAGTTCTTCATTTCTCTAGCTGGTCAACAAATTTCACCTAAATCAAAATTTAGAATCATAGAATCATAGAGTAGTAGAGTTGGAAGGGGCCTACAAGGCCATCAAGTCCAACCCCCTGCTCAATGCAGGAATCCATATTAAAGCTTGCCTGATATTCTTATTCAAATGGGAGATTCTTCCTGAGGCCAAACACTCAAGGCAACCTGGTGCCCTCCAGTTGATTTGCACTTCAGCTCTAATAAATCTTGGCATGGATGGCCAATGGCCAATGGCCAGGAATGATGGAAACTGTAGTCCAAAACATCTGGGGGGCATCAATTTGCATCTCCGTTTTCTAGCAACTGAGGTTAAGAGAAAGAATAAATTGCCTAATATGATACAAAGAATCCAGAGGTTTTAAAACTTAACCAAAATGAAATGCTAATACTTTCTGGAAGAGCTGTCGATCCGAAGGAAGAGGCAGGCTACAAATTATTATTATTATTATTATTATTATTATTATTATTATTATTATTATTATTACCTGATACTGTAATGTATCCGTTTACAAAATGTAACATTCTTAAAGGAATAGTTTTTAGGAGGGCGGGGGGACATAGAGGATTTTTTAAAATCAAAAGTGATGGGAAATCTCATTGGAACTATTCAGAAGCAAACAAAACATAATAATTACCATCTAAGTCTCAAGGAGGTTGTGAACTGCTCCATATTTTCTGGATGTCCAAGTAGCTGAACTGGCATCCTTTGGGTGGTGATAAAAGTTGCTTTGCAAAGGGTTGTGCCACTTTGGATTTATCACAATCAGCATGTGGCAATGTTTGGGCTTATTTTGGAATTTTACAGTACTTGCTTTGGGGCTTGAATCAAAACTAGGGGTGTGCACGGACCCCCCGGATCGGATCGGGACCCAGATTGGGACCTCCAATTTTGTCATGGATTGGACAAAATCGGAGGCCCCCCAGACCAGATCGAGTCCGATCCCGATCCAAAAATTGGAAATTTTTGGATCGGCCGCCATTTTTTTCCCCATAGACTTGCATTGCAATGCAAGTCTATGAGGAAAAAATGGTGGTGAGGGGGTGAGGGGGGGCCTAACTCCCTCCCCCCTGGGACCGTCCGCTGTGGACAGCCCTGGCAGGTAAGCCCCCTCCCCCATGCTCCCTACCCCCCTCAGGGCTGTCCGCTTCCATCCGCTGGCACCCGCAGCCGCCAGCGGATGGAAGCGGATGGCCCCAGGGGGTAAGCCCCTTCCCCCCTGCCACTGCTTACCTTCCAGGGATGTCTGCTCCCATCTGGCGCTGGCTGCTACTGCGAGCGGGCTTCGCGGCTTGCTTCAGGGTGGCGCGCTGGGCGATGTCATCACCCGGCGTGCCACCCTGGAGCAGGTCGTGAAGCCTGCTCGCAGTAGCAGCCGGCACCGGACGGGAGCGGACGTCCCTGGAAGGTAAACGTGCTGTGGACAGCCCCGCTAGGGAAGCCCCCCCCCCCCGCTGTCCACTTCCATCGGCGGGCGCCCACTGGCACCCGCCAATGGAAGTGGCAGCGGGCGCCAGTGGGCGCCCGCCAATCCGCCAATCCATCCGAACCGGATCGGAACCTTTTCGGATTGGTTCAGATTGGATCGGCCGATCCAGCGGTGAGATCAGAAATTAGATAATTTATCCGATTTCCCCCTGGATCGGATTCGGATCGTGGATCCGATCCGATCCAGTGCACATCCCTATTCAAAACTGCTCTCCTAGCAGCTTCCAAGTCCCTTGGAACTCTGTCACCAGACTTCTAGCTTTGTTATATTCGTTTAACTATTCCTTCCCCCCTGCTCTGTTTCATATGTGTACACATGACTAGCTGTTCATTTTCCCATACGGTTTTGCATTCGTGGCGTTTCCCTGCTCTTGACAATGTTTAATAATAGAACGCAATATAGTAGGGTGGCTTGAGACAAAAGAGGGCAAGGTTCTTGTGTCTTTAAGAGTGTATTTAATTATCATGCATTCATTTATTAGCAATATTTAAATGTCACTTCTCATTTGAAACAAATGGCTGTGTGCAAGAGGGACATTTAGCAGGTGTAGCTTGCAGGGCAAGCTGCATTTCTTCTGTGCAATTATTTTAAAGATGCAGGAGTCCCGTCTTTGTTTTTCATTTGGCCAACCTACAATATAGTGAACTAATCAACCCCCGTTCACTTGGCTGAGCCAAGAGCTGAAGGGAGCGTTGCAATTGCTGATGTGGGATTTTGAGGAAATTTTTACACAATAGGAAGAGACAAACCATTTGACCCTCTCGGTGAACTGGGCTCATGCCAGCATAGCAAAATGGTGAGCTGGCTGAGTGGAGGCTGCCGTGGGAAATGGGGAAGGATTACTACATATGACATTTTTCCCCTTGCATTTCAATCAATATTTTGTATGGTATGACAAGTCCGCACAATTTGTCACTCACCAAGCTGAATGCAGCCCATTGCCCCAGACAGCAGCTTGATATCTGTGTTGGCTGCCTGCCTCAGAATGCAAAATATAGGGTGGGGTGGTGGTGTTGAATTCACTGGATGGCCAGAGATAGGGTGGCCATTTTTACACATTGCCAAAGAGAGAGAGAGAGAGATTGCATCACCAAAAAAAAGAGGACAAAAGAGAATGCCAATCTGTATAACATTTGCATGTGTGTGTGTGTATATATATATATATATATATATATATATATATAAATTTAGAAACAATAACTATAATTTAAATAGAGTTATAATACATTTCTTCATGGGGGGGGGGGAGATGGACTAGGTGGCCTGTGTGCTGCTCAGCCGGCTGTCCAGATGCTAACATCAAGACCCCCTCCCTGCTTTGCCTCATTAAGGGTCTTTGACTGTAACCACACATGGACCAGACAGCCACTCAAATAGAGGACATCTTCAAAGAGAAGACTGTACTGTGCTAGCTATCCAAACTAGAGGACTATCATCTGTAAAGTAGGATACCTCGCCACTCTAGCCAGAAGTAATGGCTAAGTAAGCTGCATTCAGTTTCGTGGGACTCAAGATGTTCGGGCCTATAATATGGGCATCTTTTGGGAGAGTTCAAAGAAGGGGATGAATAACTTTCATGAATTTCTTAACTACTTTGTTAAGAAATTCATGAATGTTACTGGTCCACTTCTTTTTTTTTCTTTTACTAGCCTGTCTATCCACATATTCATCATTTGTGGCACACAACTTGTCTATAACAAGAATGGGGAACATGCGCCCCTCGAGATGATGTTCTACTGTAACTTCCGAGCCAGCATAGCCATATGAAGTATAATGAGATCTGCAGTCCAACTACATATGGAGAGCCACATGTTCCTCACCCCTGCTCTAATATGAAACACACACTTCCCAGTTTCAAAACCTTCCTTGACCATTTGCCGGAAAACAACAGTTGCTCACCAGAAACAAGTGTCTATTTACGACAAGTATGATGTTATATCCATTGACCATGTTGGATGAGCCACAGCACCCACAGGGACCATCTTGCATATGCAATCCCTGTTTGGGGGTTGTGTTGTTTGGATCTGGTAACTTTGGGTCATATGAGGGTTAGACAACCTTCACGTAACCTTAAAACAAACCATGGGTTATGTGAGGGTTGTTTAACCCTTGAATAACCCATGCTCACCAAGTTCACATGACATGACAACCATGAGCGGGAGTTGTATATTCAAAATGGTGGCTGCATGAATCACAGCTTCACCATGGGTTGAATAAGCTATGGTGGACTGTTGTGTCATGCAAACAGTCCCACTGTCTCTTCAGTGGAAGCTGATTGTCCTCCAAGTTAGACCACTTTGCAGCAGACTATGAAGCAATTCAATAGAGTTGTCTACCTAGATTTGTAAATATTCAAATTTCACCTTCAAGGTTATCTCAGGATAATGCATCTGAGATTCAATATGCTAATGCCATTCAGGCTATATGATGAACACTGCATTTTATTGTGCCTTTTACTTCTCCTGGGTTGAGCATTTCTGATCTTTCCAAGGGTTGTTCACTTTCTTGTAACTGACTTTCACTTCTAAGGTTCAGTAGAAATGGTGCAGCGCAGACATGGAAATCATTAATGGTTAAATGTATAGTTCAAACCTGCATAATGTCTGATCTACCAAGTCATAAGTAGGCCAGAAATATTTTGGAGTCTGCCAAGCACTTAATTTTTTTCCTGTTTTTGAAGTCCCATACCCGACAGGCTGTATTTCAATGGTATTGACCTGATATATAGAAAAATAAGCAAGGAAAGTTGAGCATTCTTTGATATGCTTCATCAGTCACTGCAATAGTATAGTCTTGTTCAGCTTTAAAGCCCTAAATGGCTTGGGGCCAGGTTATCTAAAGGAACGCCTCCTCCCATATGTACCTGCCCGGAACCTAAGATCATCTACAGGGGTCCTTCTCCATGAGCCCTTGCCAAAGGAAGTGAGGCAGGTGGCCACTAGGAGGAGGGCTTTCTCTGCTGTGGCACCCCGGCTGTGGAATGAGCTCCCCAGAGAGGTTTGCCTGGCACCTACTTTGCCCTCCTTTCATCGCCAGGTGAAGACCTTTTTATTCTCCCAGCGTTTTAACAGCAAAATTAACTCAATTTTAACCCTTACTGTTTTAAATTTGTATTTTAATCTGTATTAATCTCTGCTGCTTGGTTTTATCCTGGTTGCGTTTTTATATTGTATGTTATTTTGTGTTTTTAGATTGTGGTTTGTTTTATATTTCTTAAAACGATTTCATGGTTTTAATTTTTATGAACTGCCCAGAGAGCTTCAGCTATAGGGCGGTATAAAAGTACAATCAATCAATCAATCAATCAATGTCAACTTTGAAAGAAGAAATCACCATTAATCAATAAAAATATTGTAGATGAGGCTTCCACCATGCCCTTTATGACTTATAGTTGATCCCAATTATGGTATTATGCTACTGCCATTGTTTGGAATTTGGATATTTTCTAATAGATCAATAGCCTGCATTTTTCATCATGAATGAGAATTAAGGAACCCCACTTTTTCAGGATGAATTTTGTCTTCCTGAAAATTTGTGGCTCTCCAGAAGTTGTTGGACTGCATCTTCCATCATCCCTTGTGATTGGCTATGCAGGCTAGGGCTGATGGGAACTGCAGTCCAACAACATCCGGCGGGCCACAAGTAGCCCACCTTTGGGTTTGAATAGCAAGCTTTACCAGGTAGATACTACACTACCAGATGTTATCTATAGGGTTTGTGTATCCCAATATTTCCATCCTGTCTGGAAATCTATTACTTGGGCATAGCAGAATCACGGTGTAAGCTTCCATTTGTGCTGAGGCAGAAAATGCTGAACCACAGAATTGTGTTGCAAGATGGGGGTCAGGAAGAGGGAGAAGCTAAGGATTACCTTTCAGGTAGACGTTTGTTTTATTCTCAAGGTTTTCCACCCCATTAAAATGGCTGATGATCTTTTGCTTCAAAAGTTTTCCCCTTTTTTCGATGCAAGATTTTGTGTGTTCTTTGCAGATGAATCAACAGAATAGTTGTAAAGAAACTTCAGAGAGCCCCTGATCAGCTCTTTTATGCCTCTTAGTTTCAAACTGGGCAGACAAAGCTATCTGTGGAGAAACAATAACTGCTTGAGATGTTATCATTTGGATTAATGCACCCAATTTTAACTGTGCTGATCGCAAAAAAAAGGAGAATGAAAGAAAGAGAGAAGAAAGAAAGAAAGAAAGAAAGAAAGAAAGAAAGAAAACTCCTGGGAAAAGGGTACAATTGATTAGAAATGACCATCCATTTAAGCCTGCAGTCCTTAATACTCTTAAGTAAAACTCAAAATTGTGCTTTACATCCCTTGTAGTTTGTTTAATCTACAATCAAACTTTGCATGCTGACTTTACTACATATGCAAGTAAGTCCCACCAAGTTCAATGAAACTCACTCTTAAGTCAGTTGGGCTGCTCTAAAATCAACAAAGACTGTGACACCTTAAAGGCTAACAAATATATCAGGGCATAAGCTTTCCTGGACTAGAGTCCACTTTCTCATTTATAAAGATATTAAACAGGACTGGGCCCAGGAGAGAACCTTGTGTCATCCCACCTCACTTCTCATGCCATTGATGAGCATTTATGTATGTATTTATTTTATTAAATTTATATCCTACCTTCTTTCTTCTTGTGAGGAATCCAAGGTGGCTTAAATGCTCCTCCTCCTCTCCTTTTATCTTCACAACAACCCTGTAAAATAGGCTAGACTGAGGATCAGTGACTGTCCCAAAGTCGCCCAGTGAACTTCATAGCTGAATATAGACTAGAAGTTGAATCTTCCAAGTCCCAGTCCAGTCCCAGTCCACCACACTGGCACTTGTGGGGTATAGTCCAGCTGCAAATCCACCTAACAGTAACATTGTCTAGTCCACATTTCACCAGCTTGCCAACAAGACTATCGGGGGGGAGGGGGGGCTCGTTGAAAATCTTTCTGAAACCAAGATATACTATGTCTATAGCATTTTCCAGATGTACCAAACTAGTAGGGATGTGCACTGACCCCCCGGATCGGATCGGATAGCGGATCGGAATCGGACCTGGGGGGTCGGATCGGATCGGATCGGATCGGAGGCTGGTCGGATCGGATCGGACCAGATGTCCGATCCGGATCGGACGCCATTTTGAATGCTTTTTCCCATAGCCAAGTATTGTTTTACAAAAACGCCTATAACTTTTTCATTTTTAAAGATAGAAGGATGAAACTTGGGCACATTGTAGACTGGTTAGGGGTAGTTATCTGTGAGAAATTTCAGAAAGATTGGTGCATGCATTTTGTGGCAATTAATTTTTTAATAAATACCCAGGAATGCCTATAACTTTGTCATTTTTAAAGTTACACACATGAAACTTTGCCACATTGTAGGGGGTACCTTGGGACCTATGTGTGTGAAATTTCAGAAACGTAGGTGCTTGTCTTGTGTGGCAATTAATTTTTAGAAAAATGGGTAGTAGTGGGGTAAATACAGTTATGCCTCCCATTTTTTTATTTTTGAAGATACAAACAGGAAACTTGGGCACATTACAGGTACCACTTGCCTTGATATGTGTGTGAAATTTCAGAAACATTGGAGCTTTCCTTGTGTGGCAATTAATTTTTGAAACAATGAGGAAAGAAACACCTATAACTTTGTCATTTTTAAAGTTACACACATGAAACTTTGCCACATTGTAGGTGGTACCTTGGGACCCATGTGTGTGAAATTTCGGAAACGTAGGTGCTTGCCTTGTGTGGCAATTAATTTTTTAATAAATACCCAGGAATGCCTATAACTTTGTCATTTTTAAAGTTACACACATGAAACTTTGCCACATTGTAGGCGGTACCTTGGGACCTATGTGTGTGAAATTTCGGAAACGTAGGTGCTTGCCTTGTGTGGCAATTAATTTTAGAAAAATGGGTAGTGGTGGGGTAAATACAGTTACGCCTCCCACTTTTTTATTTTTGAAGATACAAACAGGAAACATGGGCACATTACAGGTACCACTTGGCTTGATATGTGTGTAAAATTTCAGACAGCTGGGTCCAGGCATGTGGTGGCAAGGTATTTTTGAAACAATGAGGAAAGAAACGCCTATAACTTTTTTATTTTAAAAGTTAGAAGTCTGAACATTGCTCACTTTGTAGATGGGTTAGGGGTAGATATGTGTCAGAAATTTCAGAATTATAGGTCCAGGCATTTGATGGCTATGGAATTTTTAAATTACATGTTTCAAAAAAATTTCTACAGAGGCCAGGTCTTCCCCTCCCGCTTCCCGCGAAGAAAAGGAAACACTCTCTCGTCTCGATCCCTTTGATCCTTGCTAGTAGTATCCATTACAGGGCTCGTGTTTCCTTTTCTACTTTCACTTTTCACTTTGTACTCAAGCAGACACGAGCCCTGTAATGGATACTACCAAGGATCAAAGGGATCGAGACCAGAGTGATCCTTCCTTGCACGCATGGCTGCAAAACTCAGCTAGGCTCAGCCGTTCTGCTTGATAAGTGAAAGTAGGAAAGGAAACACGAGCCCTGTAATGGATACTACTAGCAAGGATCAAAGGGATCGAGACGAGAGAGTGTTTCCTTTTCTTCGCGGGAAGCGGGAGGGGAAGACCTGGCCTCTGTAGAAATTTTTTTGAAACATGTAATTTAAAAATTCCATAGCCATCAAATGCCTGGACCTATAATTCTGAAATTTCTGACACATATCTACCCCTAACCCATCTACAAAGTGAGCAATGTTCAGACTTCTAACTTTTAAAATAAAAAAGTTATAGGCGTTTTTTCCTCATTGTTTCAAAAATACCTTGCCACCACATGCCTGGACCCAGCTGTCTGAAATTTTACACACATATCAAGCCAAGTGGTACCTGTAATGTGCCCATGTTTCCTGTTTGTATCTTCAAAAATAAAAAAGTGGGAGGCGTAACTGTATTTACCCCACCACTACCCATTTTTCTAAAATTAATTGCCACACAAGGCAAGCACCTACGTTTCCGAAATTTCACACACATAGGTCCCAAGGTACCGCCTACAATGTGGCAAAGTTTCATGTGTGTAACTTTAAAAATGACAAAGTTATAGGCATTCCTGGGTATTTATTAAAAAATTAATTGCCACACAAGGCAAGCACCTACGTTTCCGAAATTTCACACACATGGGTCCCAAGGTACCACCTACAATGTGGCAAAGTTTCATGTGTGTAACTTTAAAAATGACAAAGTTATAGGTGTTTCTTTCCTCATTGTTTCAAAAATTAATTGCCACACAAGGAAAGCTCCAATGTTTCTGAAATTTCACACACATATCAAGGCAAGTGGTACCTGTAATGTGCCCAAGTTTCCTGTTTGTATCTTCAAAAATAAAAAAATGGGAGGCGTAACTGTATTTACCCCACTACTACCCATTTTTCTAAAAATTAATTGCCACACAAGACAAGCACCTACGTTTCTGAAATTTCACACACATAGGTCCCAAGGTACCCCCTACAATGTGGCAAAGTTTCATGTGTGTAACTTTAAAAATGACAAAGTTATAGGAATTCCTGGGTATTTATTAAAAAATTAATTGCCACAAAATGCATGCACCAATCTTTCTGAAATTTCTCACAGATAACTACCCCTAACCAGTCTACAATGTGCCCAAGTTTCATCCTTCTATCTTTAAAAATGAAAAAGTTATAGGCGTTTTTGTAAAACAATACTTGGCTATGGGAAAAAGCATTCAAAATGGCGTCCGATCCGGATCGGACCTCATCGGATCGGATCGGATCGGATCGGAGGTTGTCCGGATCGGATCGGATCGGATCGGATTTTCCCGATTTTGGGTCGGATCGGATTCGGATCGTGGATCGGATCCGATCCGATGCACACCCCTACAAACTAGTATAACTCCATCAATACTTTTCAACTGCCCAATAATCCAAGTTCTCTGGATGATGTACAAGGTTGGTCTGGTATGACTTGTCCTTCCAGTTAGTGTGGCATGACTTGTCCTTCAGAATTCTATGCTGGCTCTCTGTGATCACATCATTTTTTTCCCTAAATGGTCAAAGTATGGCTTAAGTATTGATTCTAGAATCCTAGCTGGTTACCATATTTGGCCTAAAATGAAATTCAACTGATATGGAAGGACATTATATGGAACCCAAAGCATTTTGAGACTAGTGACATTACACAGAGGGGTATTGCATATCCTCATGTAAATCTTGGCTCTGCATTCAGAAAGGGTTCGTCACAGCAAACATGATTGTGAAGATGAGACCTAATATCCTTCCCTTCAATTCTCTTTGGTTTAGTTGGCAGCCTGGTGAAAAACAAGGCTCTTCTGCTGCATAGGCTGATATAGTACATTGCAGCATGAGATGTTCTTGGCTGGAGTCTTTCAAGCACAACTCTATTGCTAATATTAGCACACCAACCAACTTGACAGAGCAAACAGAACATTCCACAGACCTTATAAAATATATGAGAAACAAGGAACGGTGGAAAATAAATTTCACACTTCAGTGAATTGTTCTTGTATAAGTATTTCACAGTTAAAGATGAAAAAGCATCGATGCCCTGGGTAAAAATCGCCATTGTGGATTTCAACAGAATATGAAAGGACAAGTAAAATTAGTGAGGTGCGTCAAGTAAAATATCTACCTTGGATGGGCAGTGGTTGAATCATGTGATGACATGCTTACACAATTTGTAACCTGCAAAATTGGGGTGCAGAGATTATTTATTTATTTGATATATTTATGAACCACCTCTCCACTCAATGAGTGGTTGTGGAGATGTACCATAAAAGCATGCAATGCATAGGTCCCTGTGTAGATGTGCTCTCGCATGGGCACTAAAAAGGGGTGTCTTGTATACATGCCTCCATGTATACGTACATATGTCTGCACATGTGACTACTGGCACTGGCATGATAGTGATTGAGTGGAAGGATATTCTTTTCTCGGTCTTCCTAAAGGCTGAAGTGTACATTCAATGTTTGTGTGGTAAAGTATTTAACATGGTCACTTTCAGTCTTTGATTCACACTGAGGGCTGTTGACCTTAGAGATTGGCAGAACCACTTCATTCAGCTCTTAGACCTGAGGCATTGATGTGAGCTGACAATGGTTGAATTCGGATGACATATTAGGCAACGGAGGGGTAAATAGCGTACTGACCGTGTGTTAGACAGGTGGACTTCCCCACACGACATGCTGCAGCTGGCGCTGCTCGGCACCGGCAAACGCCCCGGTTGCTAATAATGGATGGTGGCCATTTTGGTTGCAGCGTCTGCTCCCTCCCCCTCCCTCAGTCCACCAGCCATATCCCAGCATGCACCATGAATTCTGCCAGCTGTATAGAGCGGCCGAGGGTTTTCGGCTGCTCTGGCCGGCAGAACTCTATTCCCAAACGGAATAGTCCACTGAGAGGGGGGGGGACCTATTCGGATGACACATTAAACAATGGGGCTTCGGGCTAAACAACGTGCAAGCCCGTTGTTTCCCTCCATTGTTTAAAATTGCCCAATTAGCATACTGTCAGTTGTGTGTGCGTTGTGTGCTACTCCCCACACGACACAATAAGCAACACAACTGACGATTGTTTCCCCCTCCTCTGTTGCCTAATATGTCATCCAAATTCAGCCAATGACTTTGATATTGGCTTGCCTTCAAGCAAACAGTATTTGGAGATGCAACCATTCTGGGAGGACTATACCACTTGCTGTTCCAGAATCATCTCAGTATCAGGCTGTGGCCAAAATTAATCACATTTCATCCTAGATTCCTTCTGTGTCTTAGAATATAGCCAACTATACTAAGACTATTATTATCCCGTCAGCATTGGTCCAACACATTTCATGTTCTTGTGAATAGTTGGAATGAATTCATTTTCATTTAGAGGAACGCAACAAACAACAGAAAAACGTAAGGCGTGTCCATGGAAGGGAAATGGTATGGCCTGTTTCTCCGTACCAAAGGAGGTATTTCTAAACCAGTCAGGAAAATGATTATCAATTAATGAATCAATGTGACTAATGGGAATTGCTAATAGTGAAAAGACTCACTCAAAGCAGCTTCAGGCATTGCCTTTTGAAGGGGAGGGCAAAACAAAGTTGCAAGTGACTCTTGCATGCTGTTCTCCATGTCCAGCAGCATGGGCTACCTCTGCATCTAGAGCTTACACGTCTCATCATGGATGGACATGGGGAGATTTATAGGTAGTGCTAGCCATCTGGGTCATGGTCCACCAGTTGGCCATCCTTGATTTAGTCTGTTCCTCCACACCATTGGCCCAATTCCATCTTTTTCGTGGTGTGCCACAACTAGCGAGCAAACTTGCCCTGTTCAGAGTGGTAACTCAATCCAGATGAGCTGGCAGAAGCAACAAATGCCATGCAATGGGAGAAGCACCAACCCTGCTCAAAAGTAAGGGGGAAGGTGAATTGCTTAGGGACATAGAAAGCTGCTTTATACCGAGTCAGGCCATTGGTCCACCTAGCCCAATATTGTCGACACTGACTGGCAGCAGCTCTCCAGGGTTTCAGGTGAGATTCTTTTCCTTGCCTTACCTGGAGAAGCCAAGGATCGAACCTGGGACCTTTGTCATGCAAAGCATGTATTCTATCACCCCGAGCTGCAGCCTCTTTATGACCTGACATAGATAGAGAGGTTAAAGCCAGCATACTGTTTCCAAACTCACACACTCCAGAGAAAGCAGCAGTAGAGGAATGCATGAGCCGGCTGCTTGGAATGTCCTCCTGGGCACCACCTCCAAGGGACAAATGAACCACTTGTCTAATGAGCCATCAGGCCCCATACAGCTGGAATGGTTTCCACAGGCCCTAGGGTTGTCTGAGAATTCCAAAATCGACTCCAATGACTTCTGCTTATTATGAATTTGATGCACGGATTCTGCAGCAGAATGGCACCTTCCAAGTCACGTGGATTCCATGGACTTATGGAGAGGTGTTTGTTTGGTTTTAAACCTTCCAGAATTGTAAGCAACTTTAGTCATCTGAAAGTATGATGCTTAGTAAAAAATACACTAATATATATGCAATTTATTAAAAAAAGAGAAAGCAGATGTAATTTTTTTGCAGGAAACTCATCAAACAAAGGAGGGTGTAAATGAGCTCCGGATGAGGGAAGTGGGCGTTTATGAAAAGTCTTTTTGCACTTCTAAAGCGAGAGGTGTAGCAATAATAATTTCAAAAAAATGTGGTATTACTATACAAAGGGTGAAGAAGGATGAAGCGGGAAGATTTCTGATAATTTCTTGCATGATAGGGGAGGAGGAATATATATTGATCAATGTATACGCTCCAAATGGGAAACAAATGGAATTTTTCGATGAAGTTTTTAATGTGGTGGGAGAAGTGGGTAAAAAGAACATTGTGATGGCAGGTGACTTCAATATGGTATTAGACAAAGGGAAAGACAGGGATAATATATTAAGAGTTCTTAAGAGTGGTGGGAGGACGGGGTTAAGCAAATTAATGGAGAGAAAAGAACTAATGGATGTTTGGAGAGTATTAAAAGGGGAAGAAAGGAAATATACTTTCTACTCAAAAGATGCCTCACAATCTGCGAAACACATGCAGATGGATTAAACAAAATCTACACACCCCTAATGGGTCCCAGAATAGGAGTAGGGCATTATATAAATCATGCTTAAGCAACCCAGTGCCTTTCAGGTGTTTTGGACTACACAATCCCTGATCATTGGTTCTACTGGCTGTGGCTGCTGAACGTTGTAGTCCAAAACATTTGGATGACAACAGGATGCTTACCTCTGGCATAAACATACAAACAATTCCACCCCCAGCCAAGCTGCACAGTGTCATGATCAATCTTCATGAAAGATGCCTAAAGACCGTATAGGATATTATACACTTGGCAGAGGTCAACGCTCGAAAAGATTTATTTTCAGGAAGGAGGACTGAGCATAATGCTTCTCAAGATCTTGTCTCTTGCATTCTGCCCGACTTAATTAAATCATGCAGCTCACTCTGGTGAAAGCATGTTCCCATCAAGATTGCAGATCTTGTTTGATTAAATACTTTGCCCAGACAAATTGACAATAAAAATGAATGTGTTTGAGAGGATATTTCTGATATGCTAATGAGGCATTTTATACTATTTCCACAACAATACAGAACAACAACAACAACAACAACATTTTAAGCAATGATTCATTGTTTGAAACACTTTTGTGCTCCTTTGTCACAAGAATTCTCTAAATTGAATGTCTGTGTTAGAAAAAAGAATGAACGTTGCAATTTCTGGATGGCACGCACAAGTGGGTTTTTTGTTTGTTTGCTTTGCTTTTGCCACAGGTACATACATTGGGAAGCTGTTCCATGTATACGTTCCAGTTTCCTGTTCCAATGGCCCAAAAAAAATTTTTTTTTAATAGTCCACTCGTACGTATCATTTGTTTAAAAATGTAAATAACAAATATTCTCTGGGCAGATTACAAAAAGCTCAAAGATTGAAATACAATACAAAAGGCAACAAACAGCACAGAGTTTGTTTATTTATTTATGTTACAGAATATATAAAAACAGCCTTAAAATCTGAAGTGCCTTGCTAAAAAAAAAAAAAAAAGAACGGTCTTCACCGAATACCAAAAATACAACAGTTCAGGTGCCTGGCAGTTGTCTTTGGGGAGGGCCTTCCATAAATGGGATGGGGGAGGCACAAATTAGATCATCATAGGCCTGTGGAGGCTACTGGCTCTGTTTTCAGGGAGGCTATGAGTCCATTCTGCGTTTCAGTCTGAATCATCCCGAACCATAAAGGAGCTATCCAAGGTACTGAACCCAATCCCCAAAATGGGTTCAGCTGCAGCCACTGTCGCTGCTACTGCTGCCATTCTCCCAATCCAATATGAGCCTCTGGTGATGCAGTGAAGGATGAACTCTTTTGAATTGTGACCAGATACAAGTACTATTATTTTTAGAGAGTTTTCAGAGAAAAACTCAGGGCTTACTAACAACAGTAACAGCAACCTCAAACACAACACACAGGCTGAATTTGGATGACACAATAAGCAACTGGTGGGTGGGGAACAATCGTCAGTTGTATTGACTATCGTGTTGTCCGAATGCTGCCATAGTCAACTCAGCACTGATCCTAATCCACACCATGGTTGATTATTTATTACCATGTTGTGTGGGGAGTACCCCCTAGATGAACAACTGTAAAGTTGATTATTACCCCACCATTCACTATCGTGTTGTCCAAATTCAGCCACAGAAACACACAAATTTTAAATAGGCCGACAACGTGGTTCCATTATATTAGGTTTCCTTACATTTCTATTATCATTATCATTATTATCTTGGTTTAAATTTTCAACGCTAATCTCAGCTGGAATGCAGCTAAGCAAAACTCTAAATGGCATTAAAGGGTGCAGACTTTCTCTGAGATATATAAAGATGCTGCCATGTGAGTTTAAATAAAATCACCAAGCAGGCAAGCTATGTCCATCATAGGCATCCTACTAATTGCCTTTTGGCAACAAATCGGTTTCACTTTAATGACTTGGAATGAATGTGAACAGGCCATGGATCTCTCTTTGCATTTAAGAGCGTGAGTGCCGGTAAAAAGACACAGAGGGATCAAAGACCACCTTTTCTACCACCGTCTCATTTAAATTAGACTTGTGGGTGAGACGATTCAAATGAAAGACTTTCTAAATGCACCATTTGTAATGTACTGAGCTCTGTGAATGTTCCTTCCCTTTACCCAAAGAGAAAAAATTCCTGCATTTGTCTTCAAAATCCCTTCCTGGTACACTCCTAATGAGAACGGATCCTGTCCTTGACAGTGGCTACTGTTGATTTTACAAGAGCTGTACATAACAGCACAGAACTAGGTTTGAGGGTAGTCACCGTGAGCCATAATGCTGTAGACCTCCACTAAGACCACACAAAAAGGACTGTGACCTTGGACCACCCACCCGAGGGCTGAATTTGTAAACTTCGAAGGGTTTTCTTACTTGCCTGAGCTCCCATCCAGAAAGCCTGGGAACAAATTATGAGCGGGTGACTGGCCATGCCAAGAGTATGCAATATCAGCCACGCAATTAACAAAATCACAATCAGTAAGAGAAGACATAAACATAGCAAAGAACAATGTTAGTTTATCATATTTCTATTCCACCATTCTGCCTAGCAACAAGCTTCCAAAGGCAGTTGATAATAAGTGAGAATGACACATAATACGATAATTGTAAAAGTGGTGACTTATGAAGGCTTGGACATGGGGGAGGGGGGGAGGTGATGATAGAGAATATCCATTCCCCAGGCCTTATGGGCTGTCTATATGCAGGGACAGCCACATGGTGGCTGCAGATCTGCGCTGTGTCAGTTATACGACGCAGATGCAGCTTTGCAGCCAATGCGGGGCTTTCCCACAAAGCTGCACAGTGAAAAAGTTGAGGGACTTTTTCCATGGAAGTGAGGTCAATATGGCCCTTCCACCATCTGATGTTGCTCCAGGGTCAATCCGGGGGTGGTCCCTGATGGAAGGCGACCAGCAATTGGTCACCTTCCATCAGGAAGAGGGAGGTGGTGGCTCTGGTACCCAGATGGCCGCCAGAAACCCTGCACTCTCTCCTCAGCCTCAGGATTACCCAATACCACGGCGGGAGAGGAAAATCACAGGATGTCTGAGGGAGGCAACACCAAATCAGCCACCATTTTGTGCAAAAATCACAAGAATAGCCACTTACAACAATCATGACTTGGGCAAAATCATGGCCACCAATAGAACGATTTTGTACAAATTGGAATGTCTGTAAATAGCTATACCTGCGATTTTGCGCAAAATGGCAGCTCACACATAAAAATGTGGGAAAGTGAAAGCTTGCCTCACTCAGCACATTATGAGTTGGGCAAGCTCAGGGATCCTTGAGCTTGCATCTGGGGGTCAAGCTGGCAATAACTCACCAAACTGGATTCCTCCGGCATCCCTAATCAATGGAGGCTTTTCTTTTTTCTTTTCTTTAAAAACCCGTGGATGGGGCAGGAGGATTCCAGGAAGGAAATGGCTGCAGAAAAGGTTTACTCCATCTCCTCCTGGGACACACTGGTCCAGGTATGAATCAGAGCCATGCACACTTACTTATGAGTACGAAAGCAAGATAGGGGTCAGCTACACATTAATAACCTGTAAAGTATAGTTTGACCCTCAACTCCTGCTCTTTGAAGATTCCATAGAGACCATAGTGAAGACTCCTGCCTCCCTTTCCTGTAAACAGCCTCATGTCCCATAGCTTGGGTGCTCTTACCCTCTAAGTAGTAGATCAGCCAATTTTGAATTTGCTTATGAGGCTGTCTGGTGTTTAGCTTCTGCATTCCTGCCATTCCCCACCCCAAATCATCCCCCCCTGAAATTGCTTCCCCACATGGGATTATGAGGATGCCAATGATGATGATGATGAAGAAGAAATAAATTTATATACCACTGACCGTATTTAAAGATATCTCTAAGCAGTTTCCAAGAAAATTAAATTCATTCAAATACATGATATGCATTAAAATACATAATAATTGTATTTTATATAAGACATTAATCAAAACAAGAAAGGCAATTAAACCAGCAGGACGCCATAATTACAAACAAACAGCTGGGCATCACACTCACTCAGGGAAGGCCTCTTTAAAGAAATGGGTCTTCAGTTGGTGCTTAAAGCATGCTAGAGTTGGTACCTCCCAAATACCAGAGGGTATGCCATTCCTTAAGATGGGTACCACCATTTAGAGGGCCAGCTTCCAAGTTGCCACAAGATGGCAATCTGCAAGTCACAGTACAACCAGCAAAGCCTCCTCTCATGATCTTAATCATTGTGTAGGTCTATATCAGGGAAGGTGATTTGCCAGATAACCTGGTCCCAAATTGCTCAGGACTTTATATTACAGCAGCACCAAGATGTTTTACTTGGTTTGATAGCAAATACGTAGCCAGTAGGTACAAAATGCCTAATTTTGAGAGGAAAGCTTATGGGGAGGACCATTTGGTACGCAGACATGACAGGCATGTCAAGAGTTAAACACATTTCCATTTGTCACTTGTCCCGTCTTGGTTGCTCAACCCCAACACCCCCCACCCCTGGGAAGTTTTTTTCTGAGAAGAATTTCAGAGATGGTAGAAAGTCCAGAAAGAAACATCCCCAGTTCAGGAATCTAAAGGACCCCACAGGCCAAGGCCAAATTTCTCCAAATTTCACTTCAGCTCCTAGTGGCTCAGTGTCAAGTCTTCTCATCTGCCAGTTTCTCTCCCCTTTCCCACACTTTCTCAGACTTACCCAACTGCAGGATGGCGAAAGAGAGTAAACAAGCAGCCAAGACTCTTTTAAGCGGTACCTGCGTTGCTGGCTGAAGTGAACTGTGGGGAAATACAGGGTGTTGTTGTTTTTCATTCCCCCTGACTCATTGACCAGGCGGAATTCAAAAGCAAAAGCAACAAAAAAACCTTCCGAGAAGCACACTGATGGCTGTTGTAAGCTATTGCTCACTTTGCAATAAAGACGTTTGAGCACACTCAGAGCTTGCTTTGGCATCTCTGAGAAGTGTACATTTCTATTCCCAGGCAGTTGAAGGCATGTGACGGGCTTCTCACGCATCTGTCATTTTGCTTATGGTCTGCACTGTTGTTTTAGTGGATGTATTATGTTTTGGTATTTTTAATGGAAATTGTTTTTAACTACACTATATTTTGAATATTTAAATCATTTTGTTGTAAGTCACCTTGCATCTTTTTTCCTCTTTTTTCTTTTCAGAGAAAGGCAGTTAAGGACTTGGCCTGTGTCTTCATTTCTTCTCTCTCTGACTGTCTCTACCTACTGCTGTAGTAGCAGGAAGCAGGAAAATAAGACGTGGAGGTGGGCAGGGAGACAAAAAGGGTTCCATTAATGAGGTCAGGACAAATGTGGATGGTGCTTGGGGAGAACACAAAATGACTTGCAAGTAGTGTGAAATCTGGAAGGGGGGGACCCAACATGCTTTGAACATTGATTGATAAAATAATGTAAACGAATGAAAATGTCAAAAACACAAATTAGAAAACAGCAAGAGGATTGGGAAAACAAAACATCAATCAATAACCAGAAAAGCTCCCAGCTAATTAATTTGGTAGGTTGTGCTAATGGATGTGTAGGTTGGGCCAAGTGGTTGAGAGATGCTCAGACCACCCCCACCATGACTTGGTGTGCTTTGGGAGCCCCTCTGATATTTTGAGAACAACTGCATGAGAGGACATTGGGATCACTACATATTTATCCAACCGTGAGCACATAATGACACCGCTCTGCTAGCTAGGAAATTATTTTACTCTCTCTGTTTGTTTGTAATGATTATTCGATGCATGTATCACCACAGTCTGTTCAAATAATTGAAGGAAGATAATTTACTGGATTACACACTGAGAACAAACTCGACCAGTAGTCCATCTGGCTTGTTAACTAATTTATGGTTTATCCTGACACTTTTGAATATTACATTATATTCTATGGTCATTAGTTTGCAAGCCCAAAATAGGTCCCAGTGGATTGAATTGCCAGATTAATAATAAAAAAAAATGAATTGAGAGTAATTTAATGCCATAGGAAGAAATCCGTCCTGCATATTATTATGTAGAGCCCATTAAACTGACAAACAATAATGGGATATACGAAAATCAAAGTTTATTTATACACAGTGGTATGACTTTCATTGAAAGACAATTATTTTTTTCTGATTGCATTAAAGCACTGCTTTTCAGACTATGTTATGGGAAACTCTGATGTTGCTCAGAAACTTATTGAAGTTCCTGATTGAAAACGTCAGTAAAGATGAACAAGGTTCCCTGAAGGACAGCTTGTCCACTACCACTACCTGTCTCTCCAGCCGAGGGCAACCCTCTCAGCTTGGTTGACCAGTGCCAGATGTACACCTTGTGTCAAATCATTATGATCCCATCATGGTAAGACTATATCCCTCTTGTGCATTTATACATCATAGGACTGGCGGCCCAAAAGTTATCAGTGCACTTTGATACTGCTATAAAGCAGTAGTGTAGATCTAGCCCAGGAGTGTGAAATTTGACTAGTCATTTCCTAGCAGATTCCTAAAGAGATAGGAATACATGAGATAAAAGCAGAATATTGTATCCTTCCCCCTCCCCACCCCAGTTCTGATACTAAAAAACTTAATTCAGTGATATGACAAAGATCAGGTATGCAAAGCTCAGGGATATATATGCACTTGAGCTGAGCTGAAAGTAATTGCTTTTTTCCACTTTCCTTTTTGCTTAGATAAAGAAAAGCCTAGTTTGGGGCTCATTTTTGCTGTCCCCTTAAATATTTTGACCATGTCTGAACAGCATTATCTTAAGGGAGCATTCAAATCGCTAAATAGCTTTCTGCACCATGGGTGTGCCATCTTGGATCACATAGGCCTACATGCCCTATGAGATACACAGAAGTTGTGGGGGCATACTAGTGAGCAATTTGAATGTTCCTCTGGGTATCACTTCTACGTCGCTGCTGCTCTGACTGATACACTACCACTGATTGGGGATTGGTGAGAAATTCATTGGGTTTGCATTTTAATGAAAACTTAGCAAATTTGCTCCTCCTGAAACTACACACAAACTGCAATTCAGTCATATGGTGCCATTTGCACTTCTTCAAATTTTGCAATGCAATTGGGAAAAATTTTAAAAAATCCTCACAAAAAGGTGTATAACCGGGGAAACGGCGCACAAAAATGCATTATATTAGAAGGAATCACTTGCAAACATTCATATATTTCAAAAAGTATGTACAAAAATAAATCAGGAGGAATGCATATGATATTCAAACAAATTTCTCTGCTGAATTTTTTTTTAAAAGAAAGACCACACAAGCTAATGCAGAAATGACACAGAATGGACTTGATGTTGGGAAAGTGAGTAACTGAATGAAATCAAACTCGAGAACTTCGTCCATCCCTATTACTTATGCAAGCAGCTCTGCTCTCTGTAAAAAAAGATGCTCAGATCAATTCAGTAGCAGTAACAGGACTGACATTTAAGTTGCTCCCTAGACAATCCATATGATGGGTTCTGACATCATGGATGCCTCTGTATCTGACTGGGTGTGTAAATCCACATTATCTTATTTAAGATATTCAAGATGGCATGAATCTGATCAGAACAATATTGATTTTCTAAGTTATTTGTTTACTATTCACCAAACAATTTCCTGCCATTGAAAATGCATATTTCAAAGTGAAAATTAAAAATTGAGTATGTTTGTCTTAAACCTATATGCACCAAAAGAACATCAGGGCTGCTACAGGCTTAAAGACATATTCAAGATTAAGCATGCAGAGACATATTTTGCGGACCATGGACATGAAGCTTGCAACCCAGATTCGCAGGGATAAAAACTGTTTAAATGTGCAACTCTTAACATACACATATCTACTCAGAACTAAGCTCATTGACTTCAATGGGACTTATTCCCTGGTAAGTGAGAATAGAATTCTGACAGAAGACACATTCTTCTACCAAAACCTTCCTAGCTCATTGGTCAGGCAGCTGACAACACCTGACTTCTTCTTTTCTCCTTTGGGACAGCTCAGAAAGTTCACACGGGTATGTGTGTGTATGTGTGTGTGTGTGTGTGTGTGTGTGTGTGTGTAAAAGTATGCCCTTTCGAGTCCTAGATATTTTTAGAACGCTTTTGAAGTTTGTTTTGCTTGTTATCTCTGTTTGTAATTTTTGTATACATTCTATGTAGGCCAGATCTACACTTTGTGTCACATCATTACAATCCCATCATGGCAACGCTATATCCTTCTCATATATTTATACCTCATAGGACACGCAATGATATTTGTTGTGGTATGTTGGATAATGTGGCATAAAAAGCAGGAAATAACACTATGAAAGTGCTATGTGGAATGTGTCCCAACAGTTATCAGTGCACTTCAATACCACTATACAACAATAATGTAGATCTAACCTTGCAATCCTGTAAATACTGTTTGATTTTTATTGCGACAAATCATTACAAATGTAGAATAATTAGCAGGAAAAAACACTACGAAGCAGTATGTGGAATGTGGATTGTGTCCCAACACTTATCAGTGCACTTCAATACTGCTATAAAGCAGTAGTATGTCCCTGGAGAGAGGCATGTCTCTCAGCTCTCTCCAGTATATGCAGCGTCAGCTTGTAACATGTGTCAGCTACCAGCCGCCTGCTGTGATTCAGAATCACCTGGTAACTGTGATCAGCCTTGATGGATACACTGTATTGTCTCTTTGCTTATGCTCAAACGCTGCTCATGATGTTGGATGGGGCCTTAATTTAGCTCAATGATATGTTGATATTCCACTTTCATTCATTAATTCATGACATAAATCCCAACATACCCAATTACCTGATCTCGAAAGAAACTAACAAAGCCCTTTGCCTTAGCAACGTGGCATTAAAACTGGCTTCCAGCAGGCAAGCTCTGTTGTTGAGCAGATTGAGGGATTTCAGCCCTACAGCCTTCCTGAATTTAGCATGCTTCTTCACTAGTTTGTTTTATGTGATGGGCATTGGCTCTGTGTGATTGTACTCCAACTAGAAGCTAGGAATATTTTTTAGATGTCAGGAAGAAAAGTGTTATTATCATTTGGCCTGGAGGGCTTCCAGGTTGCCACCTGCAGACTTTCTGTGTAGCTTCAAATCAACATTCTTTGGACTACAACTCTCATAAGTCCTAACCATTGGCCATGCTGGCTGGGGTTAATGGGAGGTGTACTCCAAAACATCTGGAGGGGATCATATCAGGGAAGGCTGCTTTCAATTACTTTTCCTGTGTCTTCAATCCCCAATACTTTTGTCCAGTTCTTTCTCCTGCTTGTAGTAACAAACATGACTCCAGATATGCTGGACAGCCAATGGGGGGTCTTGCTGACTAAAAAAACTAGGGAGGTGGGATAGAAGAGTTGGGATAACTTGTACATCCTTTTAGTGATGCTGGAGAAATCTGGTGTGGACTCAAATGTGTCCAGAATCCAAAGAATCCAACTTCTGGAGTCTGCAGTGGACTGGCCACACTAACTTCCATGTCTGCAAGAGTTCTTGCAGGGCAGCTCTCCAACTTTCAAAAAGATGTGATAGGGCTGGGTTTCAGACAACACATACCCAAGGCCTCCTCTAGACCGAATTACACACAGAACCAATCCTCTTTGGATCCATTTTAGACTCTTCCCAATGCTCAACATGATCCCTCATTGACTTGCTCCGTATTCCTAACATTGCAGTAGTGCTCCAGGTTCATTTTGGTCCCATTTAGTTCTCAAATGCTACCACAAACATGTGACAGCTCCTGGAAACCATGAGACACATAGTTCCTAAGGATGCCATCATAAGCATGTTCAGCAGTGTCCAGAGAGACTGGGAACCATAGACACTTTATTTATTTATGTTAATTCATTACATTTCTGTACCCCACAATAGCCAAAGCTCTCTGGGCAGTTCATTCAGAGAACTATATTCCATGTAGTTCATGGCAGCATCTGGAGGCCGCTGCCATGGTCATGGCCCTGTCTGGAATGTAATGGAGGACTACAACACCCCTGACAGGAAACCTTCCTATCAACTATCCTGTTTTTAGTAAAACAGGGGAAAGGGGGAGGGGAGAGTGAGGGAGGGAGGGAGGGAGTGAGGGAGGGCTTGTACTGAATGCTGCAATATGGGCCCAACTCCTTGTCTTTGGAGGTAAAAACTGGTTCTCCTGATATCTCTTTGGTCATTCAACCTTGATGTTCGCTTTTATGTTCCTGCTAGGATTATTATGAATAATTATATCAATAATCTCTACAGCACTTGTAAGTAAGCTTTCCTAGGATCAATTCAACTTTCCTGGTGAGCATTTGAAGGCGAAACCACCCATCTTCTGAGCACATACACTTCTGGCACATACTTGCCAGACTTCTTCTGGCGTGTACTTGCCATTATCATATTGCCTCCTGAGAACTGTATGTTTGCTTCACATGCCCAGCATCCACTTCACAGAAAAGCCACAGTAGGGCACTACCTGAAAACTCAATAGGGAGGGCCATAGCTCAGTGGTAGAGCACATGATTTGTGTGTAAAAGGTTGTAGGTTCAATACCTGGCATTTCAAGGTAACAGTGGAAAAGAGTCCTGTCTGACCAGGAATGGGGAACCCTCAGTAGCACTGCCAATGGTCAAGATTAACAGCAGTTGCACAACATCTGGAGGATCACAGATTCCCCACTCCTGGTGTAGACAGAACTGAGGTAGATGTTTCCTATGTTTCTAACTCCCCATCAACACCCAAAATGAATACACTCAGGAACAGGACAGGCTTTTAGATATGGACAAGGAAAAAACTCCACAAAAGGCATTTGCAAGACACTATCAAGAGAATTGACTCAAACAGAAAAAGATAATCACAGGCCCAAAGACAGCTGCACATAGTTCACAGCAAGAGTTTACACAACAAAGTTTCTCAGTCCCAGGAATACCCTGAGTCTATGTTCTAACCCAATATTAGGAGCCAACACAATTTAATTTAAAAATGAACCAAAAAAGCCCCAAAATCCAAACCCAATATTACCTTACGAAAATTGTATTTGTTCTAAAATAACTCCATTTCTTAAATTCAATTGGTATTACACATCTGAGTCAGTCCTTGGTTTCAGGTTTTCTTTAGTGTCAAATGAAGATGCTCTCTCTGTTAACATTTGCACAGAAGAACCCTAGCATAGATGCACATACCAAATAGACAAACCTAGTGATAGTGAGCATCACATTGACATGCCATCAAACGTAACTTGTCTGTGGTAAAAAGAGCAGATCCAATATCTTGGTTGTCTTGAAATGTTGACATATCTCCCACCTTTGTTTTATTTTGTTTTGTTTTTTGTAGCATATGTTTGGCCTTTGGCCAAACTGACGTGTTCTCATTTTTGTTCATGCTACTCAATAATGTTTAACTGGATTCACAAAGAAATCTAAAACTAGTTAGAGTGTGTTGTTTCTTGTTCCAGATAGGAATTCAGGCAGATGTTCCACTTTTACTGATTGATTGTTTTTAGATTTGGAGCCACTGGGGTTTGCCCATTCCTTTCTAAACTGATAATTTTCAGAATGTAGTTCTGACCTATACACTGTTACAATTGCTTTTTAACACCAGAGCTACACCTCGTCTCATATCTATCCCATCTCTCTCTCTCTCTTGCACATTTAGACTTCATAGCACACGCGGTATTTTGGATCATACGGAATCAAAAGCAGGAAACAATGCTACAGAATGCACCATGTGCCAAACAGTTATCAGTGCACTTCAATACTAATAAGAAGCACTAGCATAGATCTAGCCCAGATCAGCTGAGGTGAATTATTTAAAAGTATTTATTTAGGTTTTTCAGATTATGAAAATCTTATAACCATCTATTTTAAGCCAAATTCCAAACATCAAGATGGTTTCAAATAAGGGTGTGAGTTGATCTGCTTTGATTAAAAGCCTCCCTATGCAACTGAATAATGATCGACCTAAGTAAAGGCAGAGTAACTTCTGAATCTTGGAAATGACTAGATTCAAAAATTCTGCGAAGGTGCCAACACAAGGCTATGCTGTGCTTGTATTCAATTGGATGACTAGAGAGCTTCGCGGAGGGAGAGGAGTGTTGTTGTTTTACATAGGGGGTGATTCTAGTATATCATCCCCTAGTTGCCGTTGGATGACTAGCAAGGTCTGTCCCATCTGATCCTACCAGGAATTTTTGTGGTGGAGATGTACTGGAATATACAGCCTGATCTTTGGAACTCTGAAACGTTCTCCCCACATACACACAGGTTAAGCATGCAGGCCCATCTCTGCTCAGAGCCTCATGGTGTTCGTTGCTGCTGCTTGCTCAGTCACTCGCTCAGGAGAGTGAGTGGTGGCAAAGGGAAGGAACAGCACATGCTTGCTCATCCTTTCCCTAGCTGTGGCAGAGGGCAAGAGGGCAACTGCTCACTCATTGCCAGATGTCTTCCGTTCCATAATGTGCTCATCAATGGAATCGGGTTGGGGGGGAGGTTTCCAAATTTGCACAAATTTGCATTTGCGCAAATTCACACTTCCACAAATTTACACCTGTGAAAATGTGCAAATCCCTACAAAACATGCAAATCCCCCTCCCAAAATGCACCTTTTTACACATTAGCCTATGAGGGAAAGGTGCACTTTTGGCTGCTATTTTTAAAAAAAGTCAATGCCCTGCGGAATCCCTTGGTCAGATTCATAAAAACCTGAACCCATTTGGTTCTGTTGCGGATTTCTCCAACGTGGCTAATTGATCTATATTAACAAACTAATTCTAGCAGTTTTCATCTCTGCTAGGAGCAGGTCTTTTGTAAAACTAATTAGTCTTAATTGCCCTTCAAGACTAAGCCACACAAACACACCCCAATACTTTCCATTACAACAGTGATAGCAAATAAATATACATTGTTGCTGGGGGAATCAATTCCCTCCACCTCCAGGTATTATGAGGTTGGCTCCTAAGTTTTGGGGGGCGGGATGGAAAGCTGAAGGGGTGACAGATGACATCATTGTCCCTGCTAATCAAGAAATCCTGATGCTTTGGTCCTGCAAGTCCTGGATTCAATACAACAATGTTCTCCACCATAGAGAGTGGCAGGATCAGCACTAATGCTTTAGAACAGTGACAATTGTTGGGGTCCAGGACACACCCCATATACAGTTTTCAAAATGCTTTCAAAGTGTCATATTCTGCTTTGTGTAGATCTGGCCAGTGTGTGTAGTGGTAGCTGCTGCTCCTGCTCCTTATTGCTACTTGTATCTGTACACTTCACCAGTATGAGGAAATGCTGGGAAGTGAATGGGCAGACAGTTATGAGGAGGAAGAGCAGAAGGAGGGATTTCTAGTTCAGAAGTTTAAAAAAACAACAACACCTTGGCATAGATTTTACTATGCCATTACATACACACACACACCTCCCTGCTAATCAGTAGGATTATGCGGTGCAGCTTTTAGAAAGTGCATTTAATCTGGTCCCACACAAGGAGAGGCTCTAGCTGGTTCTGTCACAAGCACCAAGGGTTAAAATGCCAGTGGGGGATGGTATGATCAAAGTCAGTCTGAGAGTCAGAAACCAGAGGTGGAAGGTAGAAATCAGGAGACCAAAGTCAAAGTCAGAAGATAAGGCGACAAGTTTCCCAGACAGAAGCCTGGCTTGGCCTCCAGGGTTTTAATAAGGCCTGATGTGTGCGGATTGGCTTGTAGAGTCAGCTAACAGAATGAAAGTTTTTGTGTGTGATGGGGGAATGTGTAGGTTGACCATATGAAAAGGAGGACAGGGCTCACGTAACTTTAACAATTGTAGAGAAAAGGGAATTTCAGCCAGTGTCATTTGTATGCAATTAGTTCCTGGTGAAATTCCCTCTTCATCACAACAGTTAAAGCTGCTGGGGCCTTGCCCTCTTTTGTATCTGGTCACTCTAGTATAGTGCATGCAATTAGTTCCTGGTGAAATTCCCTCTTCATCACAACTGTTAAAGTTACATGAGCCCTGTCCTCCTTTTCATATGGTCAGCCTAGGAATGTGTGTTAATCGATTCCTTTCAGGCTGGAACTGAAGCTTTTGGTCAATAAAGCCTAGTCCACCTGGCCTTCTGAGGCACCTGAGTGCTGGTGGCACAGGAGGTTAGGCACTGGAGACTGCTTCTGAAGCCCAGGTTTGAGACCTACCCCAGCACTATACCTGGTAGCAAGAAAGCAAACAGATAAACTGAAAACTGATGCAAATGGTGCATGCACACATTCCAAAAACCATTTTAGAAATTGTCCAAGTTAAACCAGAAGGCAGGTAGAGCAAAATACATCGCAGGGCCTAACCACAAAACAATAACGAGATAGAAGAGGGAAAGAAGAGCATCTCCTAATTACATCACAAACTTGGGCTTTATTGTGTAGGTGTGCTCCTGGACTTATCTCTTTTCATTGTTTTCTGACAAAATCTCCAAACAGAAATAAAAACCATGCATCTTAGATCTACAGATCTCACCCCAACCCCATCCCAAAAAAGAGAGAGGCACTGTTTCTCTGGGTGCCAAAGGATGAACATAGCCATGTCTCAGAGGCAATAATGGGTTCCCACTGCAAAGATAATTAGCTCTTAAAAACCAATTCTGTTACAATAGCACACTGAAGAGGAGGTAACAGATATAATGAAAGGGTTGTAAAGGGTGATGTGCCAAGAAAGGATATGATACAAAGGAGAGGATACAGCAGGTGGTTGAGAAAGTACACTGTGTGGCGAGAGAGAGGAGAAGAGAGAGAGAGAGAGAGAGAGAGAGAGAGAGAGAGAGAGAGAGATGGAACACATCTGTTCAGAAGAACCTTTAGAGCAGGGGTATTGGATTGGAGAAACTCAGAGGGGCTGCATTGCTGTGGTGGGTGGGGCCAAAGGCAAAAGGGGTGGGGCCAAAAATAGCAGCCTATGTTAGCATTAAGCTCTTACTGCCGGTAACTAACCCTGAGGGGAGACGTTTCAACCTTTTACAATAGAAAAAGAAACCTGCCCAAAAGCTGGGAAACCATCAAGTACTTGGTGGTCATGGGGAAGGGGTATGGCCTGCTGGTGAACCACAGAGGCTGGATTGGGATCCCAGGCAGGCTGGATGGGAAGCCCAGGCATGGGGTTCTGCACCCCTAACTTAGAGGAATCAGTGGCCAGGAAAAAATATCAGAACTATCTGGGTCAATGGCGACATGATAGCAACTGAGACATCAGTGGAACACTAAAAAAAGCAATTGAGTGGTAGGCAACAGTACCAGTTTACCCATTACTGTCAGTGGTATGGTGGCTTCTGACATCCACTGAAATCCAGTGAGTTGCAGAGGGCAGAGTGTAAGACATGTACCAGGGAAGACCTTGGTTTAATCCCCGCTCAGTCAGTATTTGAGCTTAGGCAAATCATTGACTCTCAGCATAACCTGCCTCATCGGTCTTGTGAGGATATATGGGAGAATCCCCCATGTACACATAAGCTCTTTAGAGGAAGGGCCGGATACAAGTATCATAAATAAATAAATAAATAAACGTTCACCCACAGCATTATAGCAGAATGCATGGACATATGACACGAAACAATGTTCGGACTTTGCCTCTTCAGAATTGCTGCGTGTTTGATTGAGCTGGGCGAGTCAAGTAGGCAAAACCAGCTCCAGACTTTTAGAGAACTCTGCTTTTCTGGGAGGAAATGTTTTAATCCCAAGTGATGTCATCGTCCCATGTGGCAGAGAGCCAATTAAAAGCAATCCTCTGAAGTTGTCGCAGTAACAATGGGCTAGTTAATATGCTGATGAGATGCAGAAACACCAGTACAAAGGGGAAGAGTCTGGTTGAAATCTGCTTTGCATCATAAATCATAGATGGTCAGCACATCCCCTGAGCTACACATCTGTAAAGGAAGAAGAGCTTAATCTGGACATAAAAACTCTGGGACCTGATGGCAAGCCAAGATGAATCTTTGGTGTACCGAAGATGGCTCTGGTGTTGCTGTATAATAGAAACATACTTCTACATCTTAAGAAGTCAGAAAGAAAAGGGGGAGGGGGGAGGGAGAAACATGCCCTATTCAGATGTTCTAAATATAGGTAAAGTAAATGTGCAAGGAAGGGGAGCAGGGCTGAACAGAGTTGCTGTGCCCACCCCTTTGCTGATGTTTTCTTCACCCTCCACATTTAGAGGGTGACTTTCAGAAAGAGAGAGCCTCTTCTATCTGTGGAGGATTTCCCTGTGATTTGGAATCCCATAAAAACAGAGCTTTAAAATGACAGCCTCCATGGATGGAAGATGCTCTCCCCTTCAGAAAGTCACCCTCCGGCCCAATCTACACCAAGCAGGAGATAGCACCAAGAAAGCGGTATATAAAAGGCAGGAGCCACAGTACTGCTTTATAGTGGTATCAAAGTGCACTGATAACTGTTGGGGCCCACAGAACATCATCACACTGGAGGTTTAATGCATGTCTGTCACAACTTTGATCCACTTTTTCAGCGCTGGACTAACATGATGTCGTCCCTGTCATGCCGTTCTCTCATCCTGAGCAAATCCAGCTCTGAAAAAGTGGATCAAAGTTGTGGCAGATGTGCATTAAACCTCCAGTGTGATGATGCTCAGAGACACAAACTATATACTGCTTTCAGACCGCTTTCATAGTGCTATATCCTGCTTGGTGTGGCTCCTGCCTGTTATATACTGCTTTTCATACCGCTTTGATAGATCTGGATTCCATGTGTAGAAGATGACAGCAACACATGAGGAGGGTGGCGGGTCTAGTTCTCAGTCCCCTCATCATCATTGCATTTCATTTATCCACATTTTGAATGGTTGATTAGGGCTAGATAGAGAGATAGTATTGCCTTGGCCAAACAATCTGATGAATTTCACGGAAAACCAAATGCATTTTTGGTGCTATTGAAATATTGCAGGTAGATGTTGCTGATCATGGATGATGATGACAATGATGATTATTGTACATGATCCTGTACAGTAATGTAAGAAAAGTAAGGTAAAGTGAGTTTAAAAAGAGAGAGAGAGAGCAAGAGAAATGGAGATAGGTATCTGTCTCAAGCAATTTATAACTTAAATTAGCCTGGTAAAAATAATGTGTAAGACTTTATTTAAAGTGTACGCTCTGTGTTACAGGTTGGGGTAAACATGGGTCTGGGTCTGGAAAGATTCATGATTGCTGGAGGGGAAGAACAGCAAGCAAAGTTATCATATGTATGTGATGCAACCATGAAATATCTCTCGCTCGCTCACTCACTCGCTCGCTTGCTCTCCCCTCTGCAGAGCTTCACTCCAAGACTGTGCTGTCACTATGGCAAAAGGAATCATGGCTGATTTGAAGTCTCCATTTCCCAAACAAAAATAGGTTGGTTTAAATTGCATTGATTTAAGCCAGCAAGCAAAAGCTCAGTCAAATTAATGTCCATCATGTTTTCAGTGTGTGTCTTTTAGTTAGTTTCCAGTTGGATGGTCTCATTTTTTGAACTGCATTTCCCGTATCATAGACAAACGTCAATTAAGTTGGTCTCTCATGGCAAATAATCAAAACCATGCCTGTTTGTTAGGTTTGCCTCATTCACAGTGCAACACGCTTATTCATCTATTTGCTCCCCATCTTTCTTTTCTTTGTAATACCTGTCCAAAAAAAAAAAACCATTGTAGGCTGCTCACGCTACTCACTCAGAGAAAATTCTGCCACATGTCTTACTGAACTGGAAACATCACACTGCCTCCCAGTCAAATAACCAGGATGAAAAAATTACTTGGTCTCCTCCTGTAATTTTAACAGCAGCCTAATCATCAAAGACCAACAGGTAAAGCTTTCCATGGCATAAAAATAATAATAACTAGCTGCTGATGCCCACAGATCAAGCTCCTATTAAAATCAATGCAATGTTGGCAACCTGATCAATATGTGTACAAGGTTGCCAAGGTGTAATCTGACAAACCATACTGTGCCATTAAATTCCTTGATGTAACAGGACAGTGGGCAGCCATGGCTTCCCCCCCCCACACCCATTCTTCGCCCAGTGCAGCAATAAGAGAGGAATAGATGGCCAAACCAGGTGTCACACAGGTAATTAAACAGGTACACACACACACACAAACACATGTGATCAAAATTCATCAAGCAGAAGTTAATAACACAATTGTGTGAATATTATTAAACACAGATGAGCAAAGGTTTTTCAGATGAACAAAGGTTTTTACAGGATCCCAGTTTTAGTCCTGTCTCATCCTGTTTAGTCCAGTTTCTTTAGAAGAGTGGTACATTATCTGTAGGAACTGAAAAACTTACAAAGTACAATATAATATACTTTTCCCATGTGAGGTTGCACAATTAGACAAAAATAGCATCAAATAAAGCTTGAAACTTGTTCTATTAGGACTCATGGAGCCTGTTTTCATTACCTGTGTGACACCTAGCCTATCTTTGCTTACTTGTTCCATTGTTATAAAGTTATTTTTTATTGTATTGGTTTGCCTATCCCCCCTTTTTTTTACACTCATAATATTTTTGTGCAGTTGTGTGTTTTTTAACATTTAAGTTTTGGTTCTTATTCAACTGGTGCCCTACTTTGGTTTTTCTGACCACACTAGGGTCGCCTCTTCATGGTGCTGGGAGCGCCATGCCGCACAGTGAGGCTTCTTCCGGTGATCTACACCGGAGAGCGCCACGGCAGCTTATCCTGGCGGTGGCAGCACGTGCGTGGCTCTACAGCAGCAGCTGGAGGGGCAGCATGGAGCATCAGCTCCTCCACTCTAAAGTAAGGGGGGGTTGGGTTTTTTAAAAAATTGGGGTGGGAGAGGACTGCAGAGGCAGTACAGCAAGCTTCTGGCTTGCTGCTCCACCCCCTTCCCTGGCCAGCCAACTCCACTCTAAAAAAAGTCAGGGTAAATGCCCGACTTTTTTAGTGCAGAGCAAAGTCCCTTTGCCCCTAGATGGTTTTGCACTGGTAGCAGTGTCATATAACCAACTGCAGCCAGTGTGAAGCCATCTCGACAGAAAGTGTCCGTCTAGAGGTACCCATAGTGACACACTTGGGCAGGAAAACAGGGTTGGGCAAAACTGTCAATTTCAGATCCGCATCGATTTCTCTTCCACCCTCTCTCTCTCTCTCTCTCTCTCTCTCCCCCCCCCTTTAATTCCATTCCATTTCTACATGAATCTGCAATTTCCTTTAAAAAAATCTCTCAAAATGCATATTTTAAAACATATGTTAATGCATTTAAACTCCTGAGAACTGCATTGCAACATCTGGCAAAATGCAAAATATGGTGGGGAGTTAAATTCCAATCCTTGATTGAATTCATCAAGCATGCCTACAGGAAAAGGTATGGCAGTCTTGGGTCCTGCTTCTTCATGGAATTTAAAGGTACAGTACAGATTTCTGCATTGTGACCAGTGATGGGTGAGTTTACCCCAAATGAATATTTTATTTGGTTGGGAAGAAATGAATTCATCCATGTAATCTGAGATGAGAGTTCTCCTTAATTTGAGATCTTGTTCTGCGTACATATGGAGTTTTGCGCATGCACAATATCAAACTGCATCTTTGGACCTGCAGTTTGCAATTATGAAAGCATCTTGATGTCCCGCATCAGCACATTATGTACCCCTTCATGATTGGTTGTCTTCATTTGGCCTTTCTTCATAATGTAGGAAAAGGGTCAAACCAACCAACTCAGTGCATGCACAGAAATGCCATGGCTTAGACACTGACTGCACATGCTTTGAAGCTCACAATCTATTCTAAAATTAATAACAAATTTGTATCACAGCAATCCAAGCTTGCTACAAGGTGAGCATTACAAGTACACAACTTTCAACCAGTGAGCCGACTGATTATGAAATCCAGCAGCATCTCTAGTTGTGACTAGGGATGTCTGTATTTTGTGAAATCCATCCCACATATGTTTTGTGGATTGTGCATTCTTGTTCATTCTGGTGTCCATTCATGGACAGCTTTGAATTTTTCCCCCTTATGTGGGGAAATAATTCCATTAGAAAGTTCACAACAATTTACATAATTTATGTTAGTATGTAACATTTATCTTATTGTCTCCCATTCCATTCGACTTTCCCCCTGGTATATTTTCCACCATGGCATGTATCTCAGCAGAAACTTGTGCATTTTCCTGCAAATGTATTGGCATAAATTTTGGGAAAGTAAAAAAATAATAATCCAGAAGTAACTTTGTATATCTTTCAGGAATGTAAAAAAAAAAAAATGTCCAGAAGGAAATTTGCATATATTTTGGGAAAGTAGCAAAATAAATCCTCAGCTGATTCCAAAAGTTGGATTCTTAGAAATCCAAACTCATTTTAGTCCATCTCGAATTTCTCCAGCATCCCTAGTTGTGACCAGACATACTCAGTATGCTCAGGAGCAAGTCTCTACTTCAAGTGTTTTCTCCCTCCCCCAAATAAACATATGGAACATACATGTAGAACATCACATATACCCCTTATTAAGTCCACCCATTTTTGTAGCAAACAGATTGTGCATTTCACCCCTATGTGTGACTATTCATCAGACTGTGGCTTACTTTAACTCTAATTGGGGAGCTTCTGATCCCTGAAGAGCTCTAGTGAGGACAGAAATCCCACAGGTGCAGTTTCCCATGTCATGACAGGGTGATAGACAAAATTGAACCTGTTGAATTTCGCCCTGTTTCAGAGCTAGGAGAGAATTTGAAATATGATTACTCCCGGTATGTGAGATTGACGACCATATAAAATAGATGTACTGCGAAATATAATTTAAAAGCATGCTATGTGTGCTTTCTGCAAACTGGAACCCTGCTTTATGTTACTCCTTCTGCGGCTCTAAGAGAGCTATCAACGCCTTGATGAATGTGTGAAGGAACGGAACTGTCAATTTGCAAGGATATATTGACCCAGTGCAGATCACGGGCAAATGAAGCCTGATTCAGAGAACCAGAGGCACAGTTGCACATGAATAATTTGTACCTCTTGGTTTCCTGCCAGATTCCAGAGATGCAGACCTAAGAATTTCAGTATCAGCAAATCCACAATTGCACTATACTCTGTATTTTACAGTTCTATTCTAAATAGATAAGATTATGTAGATTTAAACCCATGCATAGTTTAAGTGTTGAATCATGTGTAATGAGAAACATGGAAAACCATTGTATTTTGAGGAGTTAGTAGCCCATGTCTAGAGTGCCATTGTACTTGTTTATTCTGTTAATGTTGGGGGGGGGGGGGGTAGCTATGCTGATTCCCAGAGAAATGACTGCTGGTACTGCATTGAACAGAATATAGATAAATTTCAGGAATGACCTCAAGGCTAAATTACTTGTTGATTAGAGTGGCTGAGAATGCTGGGCTGGCAGCCTGCCCATTATTAAGGTCAGTGTTCTCCTACCCCCACAAAATGGAGAATGTATTATTATTTATTTATTTATTTCACTTATATACCGCCCCATAGCCGAAGCTCTCTGGGCGGTTTACAAAAATTAAAAAGATTGAGCATTAAAAAGATGATATACAAAATGTAAAACCATAAACATAAAACAGCTGTCATTAAAACACATTAAAACATTTTAACTGTTAAGCCTGGCCACAATGTCAATCAAAACCTCAACTTGAGCTGTTAAAATGCCTGGTAGAAAAGAAAAGTTTTGACCTGGCACCGAAAAGATAACAGTGTTGGTGCCAGGCAGGCCTCATCAGGGAGATCATTCCATAATTGAGGGGCCACCACAGAGAAGGCCCTCTCCCTTGTTGCTGTCCTCCGAGCTTCCCTCGGAGTAGGCACCCAGAGGAGGACCTTTGATGTTGAGCGTAGTCTATGGGTAGGTTCATGTCGGGAAAGATTTCCATCAGGTATTGTGGTCCCAAACCGTGTAAGGCTTTATAGGTTAAAACCAGCACCTTGAATCGGGCTCCAAAACATACAGGCAGCCAATGCAAGCGGGGGACGATGTCCAGAATGAGAGAGATCAAGGGGACGGTGTATAATTCCCTGAGAGCTTCCCAATTCAGGACCTCATCATGGGTCGCAGCTGTCCAGGGGTTCTGGAGACAGATTGTATAGGCCAGGCCCCCTGCTACTTAGTGTGTTAGTTTTGCAGCCTAGGTTTTGTGGGCTGACTTGTAGCATAGACTCCAGGGATTCTGGAGACACTTAGCAAGCACTCCCCATTGACAAGATCAGTAATAATGATAATGGTAGCTAAGTAATCAGTAATGGTAGCTAAGCTTCCCTAGAGGTCACCTTGTAGAGAATTTCATATTATAATAGCTGACATAATTTCCATTCAAGATGTGCACTGATACCCTGCTTCGACTCGGACTCCAATTCATTGCTTTGGAAAATGACCCCTGATAAACATGTCCTAGGATTGGAAGATGGACCTGTCAGTCATTCAACCACATTCCCACCCTCACCCCTGCAGCGTTTAGAGAAACAAAACAAAAAGATGTTATTCAAAGATATGAAGTCTGTCAGCGTACAGAGTATCCAAACCATGAGTTGGTATATGAAGCCTTGTTCTGGAACAGCATCAGCTCTGTTGACTTTGGACAGAGACCCACTTCATTTTGGGATGCAACAATACTAGACCAAAGTGGCTCAATGCTGCTCAGGCTTCTGACTTTGTTCAAATCAAATGCACACCCCTAGTTTCCATGCTTCCACTAGCTGCTACCTGAAATGCTGATGTGTATGTGATTCATAGTAATTATTCTGTCTATATATTATACTACCAATGTGAAATCAACACAAGGCTTGCATTTGCTAGCAGACCCTGGTAGCTGCCTGAGTATGCTATAGGACTGTGAATGGATCTGGTTCCCGAATCCAGAGCGGATCGGGCTGATCAGGCCTTCCGGATCTGGATCTGGATTGGGCCGGATCGGATGCGCAATCCAGATCCGATTCGGATCCATGCACAGCACTCCCTCCCATTCTCCCCAACCCTCCCGCCACTCTCCCTGCTGCCTCCTCTGTGTTGTCCCCCATTGTCCTCTCTCCTCGCTGTGTGTCGCCGCATTTCCCGCTCGCGTCGGGTGATAACATCACCCGATGCAAGGGGGAAAGGCGGCACTCTAGAGCAGCGTCATCACCCGACACAAGCGGGAAATGCAGTGGCACACAACGAGTAGAGAGGACAAAGGCAGGACAATGGGGAGGAGGCAGCAGGTAAGCAGGGAGAGTGGGGGGAGGGAGTGGGAGAACAGGGAGAGTGGGAGGGAGTGCTGTGCATGGATCTGGATCTGAGTCTGATCAGATCTGATCCACACCTGACAGATCGGGCTCCGGATCGGATTGGGTGGTCCATGCACAGCCCTAGTATGCTATGTTCTGATGTCAGGCCTGAATCAACACATCCTGAAGCATTTCCTTGCTCTAGGTATTAGGTCAGGGGTCCCCAATGTTGTTTGGTGAGTAGGCACATTTTGAATTTTAAGTGTAATGGGTGTTCTCACAAAGTGTCCATTCATAAAATGGTTGCCATGGTGGGACACAAAAGGCAAATTGGTGGGACTAAAAGAAAGGCAACTTTCCCAAGAACCCATCAAGAGGCAAACTGATGAGGCTCAACGCCTCCACCCACCCACCCCATTCCCCATTCTCCTTTGCTAAGAATGCCTCTGAGGCCCACATGTGACCCAGAAACTGGCCTGCAAAGAAAGTCAGTATTATTTCTCCTATATTCCCTTTTAGGGGCTGTTGGGCAAAGTAATAGAGGCTTGATTAATGCCATCTGGTAAGTTGATGTTAAATTTAGACAATGGGGTGTCTCAGCTCATAATCCCTCTCTGAAGGAACAATTTCCATGGTGCTTGTGACATTTGTAACATGTATGCCAGTGCTAAAACACAACCATATATGTCTTCTCAAGCATTCTACCTGTGCACCTGATTCATCACACTAGAGCAGCATTGTTTTGGTGGCTGTTCCACATTTAAGATACGCTGTCTGTCCAATTACAGATTCATCAAAAGCCAATATTTATATTTCACTCAAGGAGTGAAAGCAGTCACTTTCAATAACCTGAGCTAAGTGGGTGTTGGGAGATTTTTTTATCATACTGGGATTTCACGCCGCTTTGTGCTAATGTGGAGATTTATTTTTAGGGCATTGAAAGCGCTGCAAACCTTTGGGATGACGGGATAACATGAGATAAATAAATAAATGCAAAAACACATGAACAGCTTGAAGGAACAGTCCTTTAAAGCTCCATTATGTGGAGGCACTCTCTTCGGTACGGATTATTGCTCATGTCAGCAAGAAACAGGGTAATAACGAAAGCCCTATTATCATTTAATAGCTGGTAATTTAATGAATTGCTACTTGTAATTCATTACATGATTGCACTAATTTATTTAGTCTGTGTAAATATTCAACAAGAACTTAGAATTTAGAAGGTGAGGTGAGGAACACGCTCATTAATTTAGGTCAGCACCACATCCACCAGTTGAAATCATTCAGAGTAGCTGGGGATGTGTGAAGGTTAAAAAGAAAAAAGGAATCTGTCACTATAAATAAAATCATAGAAGTTCAACTTCAACTGGCTATAAAACCTTTAGGTTGTGATCCTAAACACAGTAACTAGGGAGGAAGTTCCACTCAACATACTGGTTCTTTCGTCTGAGTAAACATGCCCAGGATTGTGCTATTAGCATGTTTGTGAAATTCCAGAACGACATCAGGAGCTCATTTTAAACTGATTGGTTATGACTTACATAAGCTTAAGAATGCTAAACATTTCACAGGAAACACTGCATAAGAAGTAATTATCTTATGGAGATGGGGGGGGTCTAAAGGTGGCCATATATATTACTTCAGTTGCGAAGCACACAAATGCATCTTTTCTGCCCTCTTCACATTTCCCTGCTTTGCAACTACTTCTACGTGCCTTATGGAGGGGGAGGGAGGGGGGCATGGGCGGCCACAGGATTTGTGGTATGGCTGCGCCCCGATCTCCTCCCCTCCCCGGGGAATGCCCCCCTTCCAACCTTGGAACCAGAAATCAAACAATCCTATGTCCCCCAGATACTGTCTAGGGGGCATGAGATTGCTTTCTTAGTGGAATTTTCTTCTTTTTACATGTTATTTTTCACAATATTTAGAAGATTACCTTTGAAGCTGTGAGCAGTAAATAGAACATGAGCAGCCGTGCATCGTTTCTATCTCAAACATAAGATAGGTGTCTACAAAGGAAAGGATGTGATTGTATAAAATGAAGAAGTGATTCCACTGTTACATATTGAACATTCCTTTGTGTTGGGTGTATGGAGAGACACACAATGTTTATATTTGTTTATATTTTGCCATGAGCTCTTGTAATTTTTAAAGGCATGTATAGAATGATTTAAAACGAGCTTCAAATGATGACATCTCCATGGTTGTTTGGCATCATCCAGTGTTGGCTTCAGGTTTTTGTGGGCCCTTGGGCAACACACCTTCAGTGCCCCAGCTCCCTCAATGAGTCTACCTTCTTACCCACTGCTATGGCTCCTCATCATCATGATTGCCACCACTTGCTTGCTTGACAGGCAGAGAGTTTGTGAACAAGTAGGAAGTGGTGTCTACTAAACCTCCTTCTCACAACCTCATTATCTGAGCCAGAGTGAAAGACAGGTAAGTCAGTTGGTTGCAATGATGAAGAGGAGGAACAGCTCCATGGGGAACTTGACACAGGGCCCCTGCTGTGGTGTGGACCCTTGCCAGGTGCCCAACTATGCCTTCCTTTGACATTGGCCCTAGCATCATCACATGCATGGCCTTTACATGTATCAGCAAAGTCCTATGCATCGTGTTTCTGGACCAGTTTGGTCCAAATCAGCCCACTTTAGCTCATAATTCAGATCCAAAGCAGAACTGTGCACAGCCCTACTTGAAACTACATTTTGGAGAATTTTGGCAAGCTCAAAAGTTGCTGGTTCTTCCATTCCTAGAAAACAAAAAGATAACCCTTTGACCTGATTCACATGTAACAAGAAACCACTATGGGCTTTTTGTCATTACGTGTGAACCCAAGCAAGTGTGAGTTGTTGGGGTGTTTGATAAGCCACCAGAAACCATGGGCTGTTTTAGGGGTGTGGGTAGGGGTGTGCATGCCAAAAAATATTGTCAAATTTGTGCCAAATTTGAGATCGATCCCTCCAACCCTTGATTTTATATGAATTTATTAAGGATCGTTTCAGTTCTGATAGATCAGAATGACAGCTCGCCACGTGCGTTCATTCAGACCTGACAGAACGGAAATGATCTTTTAAAAATTCAAATAAAATTTAGGGTTGGAGGGATCAATCTCAAATTTCATACACTTACTTAGGCATACCCCATAAGCACTGTGACCAGGTTTCAAGCCTCTAACTTTTAAAATACAGAAGTTATAGGTATATTTATATGGCAGTCCGATAAAATGATAAAATCGCCCAAAAAGTATCGCCTCCGATGATTATCGTAGGTTTTTCTATCGTATCATCATCTTTAAACACATGCATGATAATGACCTTATTGTATCGTTATCATACATTTTAATGATACGATACACATCTCTAGTTGTGTGTGGCTTGTCAACCACCCTATTAACCAACTCTAACTGGGTTTGCACCTAACGAGAAGTTATGGCACTCCCTCGTCATGCTCAATTATTGAAAATGGTGCCCACTGCCGTAATGCAAAAACCCCACAGGAAAATTTGCCCACAAAGGCTTCTCAGAACATGTGAAGTTCTGAGAACATGTGAAGTTAGCTAGCAATCTCTGTATAGCATTGCTCGGTCAATTGGGTCTTACCCTTCTCAGATTCCTACCTGTTTAATCACATTCATGTTTTTCTCTGAAATGAGCTTTTTAGGTGGGCAATTGGTGCCCTTACCACAAAGACGTTGCTTGTTTACAAAGAAGAGGGAGGAAGTCCAAGTGATCATTATGAAAGGGCTGGAAACAAACCATCAGTCATTATCCATATTACAATATGACTTGTCCTGTATTAAAAAGTCTGGAGTCCTTGATTTACGTTCGATTCCCCACCCCTCACCCTATTTATAAGCCTTCAGGGGAAATGCAATCACTCATGGAGACTTTTGCAGCATATTTTATCTGTAAAGCACTTCAAGAGATGGCGAAAATACCAACATTAACAGAGATGCTTTCTCCACCATGCATTGTATGGATCATACATTTTGCTTCCAGGGGAACTGATCTTGCTAACACCGAAATCAGTGAGAGCCTATCTACATACGCAGGATAAAACACTTTGAAAACGTTTTGAAAACTGTATATGGAGTGTGTCCTGGGCCCCAACAGTTCTCAAAACTGTTATAAACCGTTTTAAACTGTTGTAAACCATTTTAAAGCAGTAGTGTAGATAGGCTCTGAGAAAACTCTCCCAGGGTTTGGCAGGGGGGAAAAATTAAAATGAAATTAACCAAGAGAAGAGCCATTAAGAGGAAATCAGAAATAGGTTGATGGTGTGTTCATCTACAGCTGGCAAGAAGAACATCAGAGGAACAACTTCAGAGGAGAATGTATAACAGTCTCATGGTGAGACATCCATAATCCAATTTCCAAACTGGGTTTCCCTCCCCCTTCTACTTAAAAGCAGCAGCTCAGCTTGGGGAGGGATTTTTTACATTTGTCCTCAGCTATTTTTTGGATCTAAATCATCTCCCAAAGCTGTTATGAATTCTCCACAGCAGCAAACCACAAGCACAATAATGTCTGCATTTTGGCAGGGGGGGGGAGGGTTAGATTCAGTACAGAGGTATGGATTTTGTTTAATTTGTTCTGTCTGTGATTCAAGGATTGTCAGGCATCTTTTCTTCCATCACTGACGGAACCAGATGTTTTTCTCCCTCACAAAAGTACGCAAAAAAAAAAGTCCGCTGCAATTTACGTAACTTTCACTGCCATGTAACATTTTGCATATTTTCCTTAGCTAAGCATTCAATCAATGAGCAGAGCACACACACACGGAAAGAGTGCTACACAGCAGCAGCTGAAGAGAGATCAGAGACCTATAAAACATTGAGTTTTTCTATTTGTTGGGTTGTTGTTGTTTTTAAAAAAGGGCATATATGTTACTGTATTTTCTAGAAATTTTAGTCTTTTCATATGACTACATTTGCGTACAATTCCAGAAAATGGTCCACAAGTGCTCACCAGTGGTCACACCCAAAAATGGTCAGAAGATGCTAGTCCACTGCAGAATCCACAGGTCAGATTCACAGAAATCTGAAGCCATTTGAATCCATTTCGGATTCCACTGCTCCACTCAAACCTGAGCTTTCTTGCCTGCTCTGTACAGCTGCTTTCAAGTGGGGAAAAACAAAGTTGAACATCACATATGTTTTGGCTCTTAGATTATAAGGGACTCATACTCCACCATGCCTGACAGCAAAGGTGGCGCATCAGGAGAAAAGTCAAAGAAACAGGCCAGGGGGTTGACCCTTGAAGGATTCATACTCCTTAGGCAGAAGGGGTGGAGCTTAAGGGGGTAGATTAGATGGAGGGACTCCTAAGACCTCAGTCCATGTCCACCCATGATTGGAAGAAGTTCCCCACTTGGAGCTTCTTAGGCCGCCTTGCTTCATGGGTCCCTCCTAGGGATGAGTCTGAATAGCCTTTCATGTAACAATGAAAGGTTGCATCTCAGCAGTTTCTTCTTTGCCTATTGGTGCAAAAATTGGTGAAGTGGTAAAATCTACTGGTGATATGGGAAAGAAGAGCAGCCACAATTTCTATGCTTGCTTCTTCCATTGACTCCTGCCTACTGGATAGGACTCCAAGACCCTTTTAGACATTGCCTCCATGTGTAAACTAGGGATGTCAAAGAAATATGTTTGGGGAGTGGAGTTTGATGAGTTTTCCTAACCTCAGCCCCCGGGACTTCATTTCAGTTCCAGCTGCAGTGCCCAACGTGATCTGTAGTGAGTTGGGCGACTTTGTGCATTTTCTGAGAAGTCTGCACATTTTTTCTTTGGAAAGTTCTGCAACTTGCACAAATTTCTGAACAATTTTCACAAATTGTGGCAAAATTTGCACAAATCACAACCACATTTATGCAAATTACAGCTGAATTTCTGTAATTTGCACCAATTCGTTCATAATTTGTGCAAATCTTTAAAAAAAATGCACATAAAGTTTCCAGAGATTGGGGGACAGCCTGGAGCTCAGCTCGTAGATGCAGAGCTGTGAAACAGATGTACATGCTGTGAAACTCAGTTAATCCAAAAAAAGAACCAGATTTCCCAGTGATGGACATCCCCAGCGTAAACTAAACATGTAGAGGGGAAATGGCCACCCAGTAGCCGATGTAGCTCAGGTAGGGAAGGAGCTTGATTTGATTTGTTTATGCACTAGTGCAAAATAAGCCCAGTGTAATGCTGGGCAATGCATAGGGTGCTAAGATGGCTGCCATATATCCACATTCCATCTTCCTTCTGGAGCCATGGATGAGGACAGGACTGGAGGGGTTGAGCAATCAGATGCAACAGCCTGGCTCTGCACCAAAGTGCCAGTATAAGGATTTCTCCTCATGCACAGCAGAACTGGGAAGATGGAGAAGTTCTCAGTGGATAGACCAAGAATGCAGAAAAAGCATGTCAGCCACTTAGTTAACTGCAAGGCGCTAATAGTGGCACATAGGGCAGTATCCAACTGTATCATTCTGTTTGCTTAAATGACTTTGCACTAGTTTGTGTAAATCACTTGCACCAGGTTCCGGACTATGTGCAAGAAGAGAATCCAGCTAAAGTTCGGTATGCACAAGT
Source organism: Anniella stebbinsi (assembly GCA_029215795.1). Classification (NCBI taxonomy): domain Eukaryota; kingdom Metazoa; phylum Chordata; class Lepidosauria; order Squamata; family Anniellidae; genus Anniella; species Anniella stebbinsi. The sequence continues at coordinate 94,236,337 of JARDYH010000003.1, read as the reverse complement.
TTGGTTGCACAAGCTGTTGTGCATTTTGCTTGCACTAACTCTTGTACAACGAGTTGGGCATAACTTTTGAGTAACCCATTGTGCAACCAGCCGTGATTTCCGCTTGTGCAACCAATTGCACAACCATTTGCATGAAAGTTTGGGCAACCATTTCACATTTGCAACCAATTGTGCAACCAGCTGTGCATTCTGCTTGTGCAACTGCTTACACAACTGCTTGCACAGCCATTTGTGTAAAAGTTTTGGCAACCGTTTGGCATTTGCACAATGGAAAGATTCAGTGGAACTCCAGTAGTGCTATTTCAGTTTGTGAAATGACACCGTTGGACAGTGCCCAAAGATATTAATGGATGCTGTAGTCAAAACGGGGAAGACAAAAGATATGCAGATGGACCAGGATGATTCTTCTAGTCCCATTCTCTCCATTTTTTCCAAGGGGAACTACAAGGTGAAATTTGCTGTTATTGTCACCCCAAAGCCTTGTAAACACAGCAGTCGGCTCATCAGCTGTTGTGTGAGTCAGCCAAAGGCTTCAGAAAATGTAAGAAACTGGGATGCAACATTCAGAGGGCGGCCACCTAAGGTGTGTTGAGCCAAAGTTGGATAGGGCTTGACAAGTCAAACCGAGAAAATGTAATTATATCCTCAAGGCTATCAGTAGCCAGTGCAAATCTCAATGCTTTCACATAATGTGATTCTAGTAACCCAACTAGTTTTCCAGACCAACTTTTCCAGAGGAAAACATTTTCAAATAGGCCTACAGTTCCATGTCAGGTGTTTGCCATAACATGATTTATGCACACAGCAGCAAGTGTTGAAATCTTTCATTCCAAGCCTCCTCTGCTGACGGCACATGGCCCCGGCATGTTGCTCTGCGGAAATGACGTGGGCTGCCTTTTTTTGCTGATCATTTCACTAATTAGTTTTTGAAGGTTAATCCCATCAGGCATTTCCAGCATTTAGCGCCACGCCTAATGAATTGTTGAGCCACTTCAGAACATTGCGCTGTGGATACAATCTTTGGGATAAAATATTAGACAAAGTTGGCTCCTGACTTTGGCTGCAAAATAATGAGATCCTCCTGGGGATTTGCTGAGCACCCCTTACTATCATCATCGAAGTGCAGTAACTTTCAGACCCAGATCAGGGGAACCTCAATGTGATGAGCTCTGCACACATAACAATAAGGAAAATGGATCATCACTTCTTTTAAAAAAAACATGTTAAATTAATGGCCTGAAATGAGGAGATGCAAGACTTGACAAGGTCACGCCTACTGACACCATGATAGAATAATCAGTATTGTAATAAATATGCAGAAAAATATTTTGTAAGGTTTACATTCTGAGGCAGGAGGGAAAAAACATATTTTCTACCAATGATCCCTCTCTTCCTGAGATCATCCAACCAATCCTATCAGTGCAATGTCCACACACTGACATGCCTTGTTCATACATTCATTTTGTCAATCTATAAGTTACCCTTCAGTAAAAGGGCTGTCATAGCAGGATGCAATTTAAAAATAGGAACAGGTTCATCAGATGGACTTCCGACTTTTCTGCTTTAGCCGTCAAATCTAGGCTGATCATATGAAAAGGAGGACAGGGCTCATGTAACTTTAACAGTTGTAGAGAAAAGGGATTTCAGCCAGTGTCATTTGTATGCAATTCGTTCCTGGTGAAATTCCCTCTTCATCACAACAGTTAAAGTTGCAGGCACTATACTAGAATGACCATATACAAAAGAAGGCAGGGCCCCTGCAACTTTAACTGTTGTGATGAAGAGGGAATTTAAATGTTGCTTTTCAAAATATTGTCTGTTCTCTAAGCAGCACACAAAATGTAATAAAATTGTATGAAAACGTTCATTAATTTAAAAAAGCAACAAGGACAATAACACGCAAGAAGAAAAATCTATTTAATTTAGCTTTGAAAATAATGGCCTATAGACACTGGACAGATCTACGCCAAGCAGGATATAGCGGTATGAAAGTGGTATGAAAGCGGTATATAAAAGGCAGGAGCCACACTACTGCTTTATAGCAGTATTAAACTGCACTGACAACTGTTGGGGCCCACTGACACATTTTTATGGAACAAGGAGGGAAGGAAGCACCAACAGGCTGGAGATAAAAGGAGAGCAAGGCTCTGGTGCTATGTAAAAATATATTTCTCTTTATTTCTTATATATTCTCTGTATGCTCGACGCGTTTCGGTGGTGAAACCTTCGTCAGGAGCTAAACAGAAATTAAAATACAAAAATAAAAATCATTACAGATTGTCTTAAGCTGGCATGAAAACAACAGTTGATGTAGGGGTGTTGTTTTCATGCCAGCTTAAGACAATCTGTAATGTTTTTTATTTTTGTATTTTAATTTCTGTTTAGCTCCTGACGAAGGTTTCACCACCGAAACGCGTCGAGCATACAGAGAATATATAAGAAATAAAGAGAAATATATTTTTACATAGCACCAGAGCCTTGCTCTCTTTTTATCTCCAGCCCACTGACACATACCATACACCGCTATATCCTGCTTGGTGTGGCTCCTACCTTTTATATACTGCTTTTATAGTGCTATATCCTGCTTAGTGCAGATCTGGCCACTATAGAATGCTGCAGATCACCAGGCCAGAGACAGATCTCCAGCCTTGAGGGAGGAGATTTTATCATGGATCTCCCCTGACTCGTCCCCAGCCCTGCCCAATCTCAGAAGAAAACTCTGTGGCACCTGCTTACCCAACCTTAGGAAGAGGAGGAGGAAGGAGGAGCTATACCGGTGGGTGGGGAAGGGAGAGGAGAGGCCAAGGATCCACTTGAACCAAAGGCCTCTCAGGCCCCAGCAGCATGTGGAAGTTAGATGGATTCAAAGGCCCATTCCAACAGAGGAGATGTTGCAAAGGAGGATGGTGAGATGGTAAAAGCCTCTTGCCGGCAGGGCTTAGGATGGATGGAGGGCTCCAACATCAGGGCCCTCCATCCATGGGGTGACAATCCCACAGGATTGCACCTTTCAGGTGTCTAATGACCTGTGTTTTATTATTTTTGTGTGCCAATGGGATGGCTTTTTTAGTGTACACAAAATGGCAGTGTGCAAATAAATACATCATCTCATCTCAAGCCAGCCATTTTCTCTATGAGATCTAAAAGAAGAGTGACTAAAAACAATGAAAACAATAAGAGCAATCTGAAATAAATGTGAGTTTAGGACATGCCTAAAAGAAAAGAGTAGGGAGGTAATTGTATCTCCAGAGAGAAGGATTTTGACAAATATGGAGCCAACACCCAAAAGGCCCTGTTTTTCTGCCTACCAGTCTAAATGCCCCTCCTGGTGGATACATGAGCAAGGTCTCAGTAGCTGTTCATAATGATTAGACAGGTTCATATGTCCATAGACAGTATTTAGGGCATAACTTAGAGTGCAATCCTATACATGTTTAGACAGAAAATGTCCTACAATTCTCAGCGTTCCCCAGCCAGCCATGCTGGATGTTGTAGGACTTTTTCTGTCTAAACATGCATAAGATTGTGTCATTGGTCCTAAACTGCTACGGTCTTTAAAGGTCAATACCAGCAGGTGGAATTAGTCATAGAAGAAACCAATAAGCAGCCAGTGTGGCTGATGCAGAATTGGTACGATACAGATTGAAAGCTTAATAACCCCCATCAGCATCCAGGTCACTGCATTCTGCATCGAAGTCATGCCCAAAGCAAATGAAGCCACACCACTCCATTTTAAAAACAAATTCCAACCTTAGACTTAGCTGTACATTGTAAGCCAAAATGTGTGGTAAGCAGTCTGAGGACAGTCAGTTCAACCTAGAGTGGATTTCATCCCCGGGGGTTGGGGAGGGGAATTCTGGAAAGATAAATTGTCAGTCAAGGATCCTCCGCCTGACAAAATGAGAGACAAATCCCTACAGACTAGCCGGCCTATAGCTCTCAGAAGTAAGGCTAAGGGTGCTTCTACAAGAGGCATTTAAAGCTCTTTCAAGGCGCATTAAAAAAATTACCTCTACAAGAACGGAACGCAAATCGGGCGTAGAGGCGCATTATCTCCCCGATTATGCGCATTATCGAATGCGCGTTAAATCGCGAGTTTTATTTTGCTCTGTCCGGTAAAGTGCATTTTGACTGTGTGAATAAGCGCTTATGCGCATTAACTACTTGTAAAGCGCATTTTGGATATCTGTTAATGCGCTTCGCCACCTCTCGCCGCCTCTCGTGCAGAGGGATTAGGCGTAAATGCGCTTCTGCGATTATACGCATAATCGCCTAACCAGATGCAAAAGCGAATCCTTGTAGAGGGGACCTAAGATGTGATCCTTTCACGCTAATGGTGTGCAGCACACGTTAGGGACTAGGCTAGAAACCAGAACCCTTTGCAACTCCTATTCCTTCGGTGTAATGACAACAGTGTAAGGGCATAGATCAATATCTACTCCGGTCGCTGTTTATTTTATAAAATGAATATGCAGAAAACTATTTTGTAGGGTTTACACTCTGAGGCAGGAGGTTCCTACCAGCAATCCCTCTCCTCCTGAGATCATCCAACACATCCTGTTGGTGCAACATTCATTTTGTCAATATCAGCCACCTTTCAGTAAAAGGGCTCTCAGAGAAGGACACATTTCAAAATAACAGGGGAATTGAAATTGATCGCCAGCCATATACTCTCCCTAGGAAGGGACAACACTCTGCCTATGCTCAGGAGTAGTTACCATTGTTATGACCTCACGGGTTTCTAGGCTGAGCCATAGATGGGGCATTGGTTCCAAGCTAAACGTAGCTCAAATTATGCTGTGGTCTCTTTCCAGCAAAGGAGATTTCTAGTATAATGCTATCAGCCAATACACTGGATCTTCATACGCACTGGTGGAAACACATTTCTTCTTTGTATTCACCCCGTTATTCCTGCATTGACTTGAGATAAACAGGTAGAGATTGTTCTTTAAAAGGTAGCCTATTTATTTATTTATTTATTTCATTTCTATACCGCCCAATAGCCAAAGCCAAACCACAAGTACAGCATAAAATATAAAATAAATGCTTAAAAGTGCAATATAAAACCCCAGCAGAAAAGTACAGCCAGAATAAAACCAGATGCACGAAGGTGTTCTTGACCGCTGGAAACATTTGATTACAGTCAAATCATGGGCTTACCATTGACAACAAAGATCAGGTCTATTGACGAGGACAAAAACATTGAGTTAGCCCCTATAGAGATTTGAAGGCAAGCAGAATAAATGCAAGAAATTGATGACTCAGGCCCTTTTTCAGAACATTGGCCCTGATACATATTTAATAGGGGTGTGCACGGACCCCCCGGATCGGATCGGGACCCGGATCGGGACCTCCAATTTTGTCCCGGACCGGTTCGGACAAAATCGGAGGCCCCCCGGACCGGATCGAGTCCGATCACGACCCAAAAATCGTAAATTTTTGGATCGGCCGCCATTTTTTTCCCCATAGACTTGCATTGCAATGCAAGTCTATGAGGAAAAAATGGCGGCGGGTGGGTGAGGGGGGCCTAACTCCCTCCCCCCTGGGACCGTCCGCTGTGGACGGCCCCGGCAGGTAAGCCCCCTCCCCAGCGCTCCCTACCACCCCTGGGGCCGTCCGCTTCCATCCGCTGGCGCCCGCGGGCGCCAGCGGATAGAAGCGGACGGCTCCGGGGGGGGTAAGCCCCCTTCCCCGCCACTGCTTACCTTCTCGGCCCGTCCGCTCCCGTCCGGCGCCGGCGGCTACTACCAGCGGGCTCCGCGGCCTACTCTCGAGTAGCGCGCCGGGTGATGACATCACCCGGCGCGCCACCCTAGAGCAGGCCGCGGAGCCTGCTGGTAGTAGTAGTCGCCGGCGCCGGACGGGAGCGGCCGGGCCGGGAAGGTAAGGGCCCCCCTCCCCCCTCCCCCCTCCGCGCGCCCCCTCCTCCCCTCCACGCACCCCCTGCTTACCTTCTCGGCCCGTCCGCTCCCGTCCGGTGCCGGCGACTACTACTACCAGCAGGCTCCGCGGCCTGCTCTAGAGTAGCGCGCCGGGTGATGTCATCACCCGGCGCGCCACCCTAGAGCAGGCCGCGGAGCCTGCTGGTAATAGTAGTCGCCGGCGCCGGACGGGAGCGGCCGGGCCGGGAAGGTAAGGGCCCCCCTCCCCCCTCCGCGCGCCCCCTCCTCCCCTCCACACCCCCCCTGCTTACCTTGCCGGCCCGGCCGCTCCCGTCCGGGGCCGGCGGCTACCACCAGCAGGCTCCGCGGCCTGCTCTAGAGTAGCGCGCCGGGTGATGACATCACCCGGCGCGCCACCCTAGAGCAGGCCGCGGAGCCTGCTGGTAGTAGCTGCTAGTGCCGGACGGGAGCGGACGGGCCGAGAAGGTAAGCGCCCCCCTCCTCCCCCCCCTGCTGTCCACTTTCATCGGCGGGCGCCCGCTGGCGCCCGCCAATGCAAGCGGCGGTGGGCGCCAGTGGGCGCCCGCCGATCCGCCGATCCGCCGAACCGGTTCGGAGCCTTTTCGGACCGGTTCGGATTGGATCGGCCGATCCAGCTGCGGGATCGGAAATCGGATAATTTATCCGATTTCCCACTGGACCGGACTCGGATCGTGGATCGGGTCCGATCCAGTGCACATCCCTAATATTTAACAGCCACCACACTTCACAAAACCGTTATGCCCAGAACAATACTCAGGGACATCTAAACATCCGTGGCAATTAGACTCAGTAAATCTTATTAGGACTTGCTTTCTATAACACCCATGCCCTTTGGCTGCATTGCCAAACGATATCCCATTCAGTGCTGACAGGGGGGGGGGGGGTGTCATTTTATAAAGTGGAAAGAGGAGGAGTCTACAAAATTAGATTCTGGCACTTCTTGATTTGATAATTTATTTTCCCAAGGCATGAATGGGGGCTTGATACTTGAGTCAATTACATCTAGCAATTGAATTTGCCAAACTTATAGGCTTTTCAAAAGTTTATTCCTCTAAGGAATTTATGCTGCTCTGTTTGAATCTGTATTTTTAATTTAATTGTGTTTTCAACTAGCTGCCATCTTTTAAACCACCCAGAGGACTTTAGCTAATGGGTGATGTAGTAATGTAATTAATAAAAAATAATATATAAATATATAAATAAAGCTTTTTATCTGCTGTTCTCTGATTTTTATAATGTTATATAACCAATTCATATGGATTGATTATTTTCTGTGGTGGATTTTATTGTTGTTAGCCATCCTAGGCAAAACCTCATGCAGTTTTGATTAAACTTCATGAAATAAATCTTAGCTAAGGTTAATCAACTGATCTTTAGTTGATTGATTGGTTAATTGGTGTAGGAAAATGTTTACTTCAGGCAAACGTATTTATTTTGAGGCTAATTTGGTTCTGGAAGTGTTATTATAGCATCAGTGAAAAAGCAGAGATTAAGTATGGGATTTCCTTTTCTCAAAGAGTTTTACATTCTCTATTGCAGTAAAATAGTCAAACCAAAATAGCATAAAAACGTGTGTTCTTAACTGTCTGCCTCCACTAATTGTTATTGGCCTTTGCCAGTCACTAAACTGAAACTTTAATGGACGTGTATACCAGTTAAAATTTATTGTCAGACACTCGGGGTCCGAGAACAGGCAAGTTCTTTTGGTACACAGTCAGATGGCATCAGACTTGACTGCAAACATCAGCCAGTCAGTCTGGGATAGACTATTAACCTCCATCAGCAACAGATTGCCCAGCTTGATGGACAACAGCAGATCTTGAAATTGTGTAGCAATGACATAGAACTGGCTTTGTGACACCAATTGATTTTAAAGAAAAGAAATTGGGGATTCAGTAACAGTACCGTTCCATAAACTGCCTGCACTTTTGTCCTCCAACCAGCAGAGGTGGTGCAGGGAGCAGAGAACCAGTGCCTTAGTGCACCTGTTCACCTGTTTTGAGCCTGTGGCACCTGACAGTCTCACTGGCGCTCTGAGCCATGAACCCTCGGGCAGACGTCTTGAGCCCCCAAAGCCCATAGGGTCCCCAAACACTTCCCCCTGAAACAGGGAGCAGTTTCCCTCTTGTGAGGAAAAAACAATTTCACTGGCAGCAGCCACTCTGTTCATCTGTGCTTCCCAGATGGTTCTGAGCCAGGGAGGAACTCTGGGAAATGTAGGTAGTAGTGGGTGCACATGACTGAAGCCAACTGGCATGGGCTTTGTTGACCAGTTTTGTTTTGTTTTTAAGGGAAAGGGGCCCTCTCCAATTCAGGATGCAGCCTGGTCAGCAAGGCAGGGGTTGATGAAAACCAAAGTGACAAGGATGGCCCCAGCATTCACCTCACCATGTCTTTCCTCCAGCTTATGTGGCAGCTGCCTTGGGATGGGAAGGGGTTCCATTTTCTTCTTTAAAAAAAAATTGGCCATACAATGGTAAATGGGCTGTTTAGCCAAACAGTGGGTGAGCTTGCTCCAGCACTTGGCTGGGCAGCACATCTGCCATGTTTTAGACAGTAGGAAAAGCAGCCCCTTCCCTTCCCAAAGTCACCAGGTAAGTGGCTGGGGGGGGGAGCAGAGTCCGACACTTACCCTCCCCCACTCCCTTACCAAGCAATGCCAGGTAGGGCATTCCTTCTTTTCCTTTCAAGACACAGTGGCAGCAGGACAGGTGTGCAGCTCAGTGATGTGCCAGCTGGACAACCAACTGGCTCCACCTGCCACATGTGCCCATCGCTTGGCTGAGCAGCGCACCACGCAACTGGGATTTAGAAACATAAGAGAAGAAAGGGCCTCCCTTCCCAAGGCTGGTTGGTAAGGGGGTGGGAGAGCATTAGAGTGAGGCTGCCCTAGTTGGGCTCCACTCTTCCCAGGTGATACCGCTGCTCAGTTTCACCTGGGAAGCAACTTAGGAGAGGCAGTTCAGCCTTTTAGGATGAGGATAAAACTGCACAAAAGCCAGGAAACACCCAACTATCAGTGGTTGGAGAGGAACAGGCAGGGTCTAGGGGAAGGTTGTGGGGCCTTCTGGGGAACCCCAAGGGGCTGGATTTCGCCCCTGGACCTGAGGTTCTGAACCCCTGCTTTCTGCATTGCGGAAGTCGGCTTCACCCTCATTTGGCATGGCCAGACCCTTACAATTTCACTGATCAGCCCCAGCAGCCTCCTATTATTTTCCGAAAAACCAAAAGGAGGAGAGCACCCACTCAAATCGAGAAAAAAGGGGAGAGGCGCAAGTTCTTGGAATGCTAAAAATATCTCAGCATTCCGAGAACTTGCTTCTCTCCCCCCTTTTTTCCTATTCCTTTCCCCCAGTTCTCCTGGATCTAGGTCCCTCACCAAGCCAGTAGATCGTTCTGGATCCTGCCAAGCCTTGCTCACTGCCCCCATCTCACTGGAACTAAGGCCATAAGTAGGGTATTCAAACATTCTGTTTCCCACACAATGGCTAGCAAGGTGGAACTGGGGGTGGGGGGTGGGGTACACATGCAGAAAAGTGGAAGGTGGCCACTCCCTACACTTTACATCTGGTATTCCAAGGTGTACTGCCTCTGTACATGCAGGATCCATGCAGCTGCCATGGATAATAACCATGGATAGACTCAACTTCAATGATTTTGTCTATTCCTTCTACAGCTATCTACTAGCCATCACCACATAATGTACTGGAATTTGACTATGGAAGAAATGTTTCCATTCATCTCTCCACAGCCTATTGCCAATCAGACTCTTCAGTTGGCTACACCTAAAGATTTCCCTCTCCTCCATTATAAATTATCCCAGCATTAATGAGGAATAAAGTCAAACTGCACTGTGTCCTCATTTGTTTCCTTTCTCCTAAACTATTTTCAGTTTTCTGGGTTTTAAGCACGTTATACAATGACTATGTGAAGCATTTCTCACACGTGGGCACCTTCGGTATAATTAATTGTTGCTTCAGCTGCTTGCTTTCCCTTCTGCCTCTTTAATTAACACCTTTCCCCCACCCCATCCTCGGTGCATCCCGGCAACTGTTATATTACGAAAGAGTGAAGATGAGTAATTATATGCAGCAAGCGGTAACTACTTACGCCTTGAATAAACCATTGTTATGTGACACCTAGAGATGGGAAGTTTCACCCGGTGGCAGCACTGATGGAGGCACTCATCGAAATGGGGACAAAAATGTGCTTACAAGAATTCAAAGGCTGGAAAGGCAAGGCTTTTGTGGTTTCCTGGAAAATGCACACAAAAAGGAGATGGAGAGATACTGAAAGAGAGAGAGAGAGAGAGAGAGAGAGAGAGAGAGAGAGAGAGAACATCCAATAATGACTCAGAATGTGTTGATTTTATGAGGGGATCAGCAACTGAAGGCCACTGGGACAAATCTGTCCTGTCCTGATTTAATGTACTTGATGGCCCTGCAGTTGACAACCCAAAGACAACAATAATGTGTAGACAGAAGGAGGGATGGGGCCATGACACTGGTCAGGAGCCCACTTAGGGACTCCCATTTCCTGTTCAAAGAGGCTCTTTAGGACAGTGAGCTGATGAACAGAAGGAAAGAGCCAAACATGACAGAATGCAAAATAAGAATATATTCTCAAAGATGTGAATGTTTATTTGCTTTGCTTTTTGCTTTTTTGAACACAACAGCTCCTTTGTCAGGGGCAATCTTACAAAACCCAGATTCTGGAAACAGGCGAAGCCTGCTTCCGAAGGGGGCAGCTGCCTTTCTTACCCTATCAGGACCCTGCTATAAGGGTTTCTGAAACGATGAATGCAAAATGCTTTGAGATGGAGAACTTCTCTTGGAGAAACACAATATAAATATTGATACCCATCTAAACAGCTTTCAAAGGTAGGGAACAGATTTATAGATGTGGGGATATTATGGGCCCACATGTTATTGCTCTCGACGCCACCATCAAATCGGATGAAATAAAGAGCTAAAACAACGAAATTTCACTTTCTAAATTCATGCTGCAAGTGATACAAAAGGGATTTTGCCAGTGGAAAACAATATGCATCATTGAAGGATTACCCATCTAAACGAAACCAGATATAGAACAATATCCCAGCTCTCTCTTCCATTGAATGCTCTCACTGGGCATTAGCACCTGATCAGTGTAACACCGCAGATGGTTGCCAGATTGATCTGCGATTTCCTCTGAGTCTGCCAAATCTGTAACTGATCTTGTGGGCTGAAATTCAATCTACATCTTTATTGTTGGAAAAACAAAATAGTCTGTCCTGGTTCCTCTTTGCCAGCTGGGCATCTCATTTTCCGATACGGTTCATCTTTATAGCCATATGCTTTCTCAACTATCCCAGGCTCATAAAAAGAAAGAAAAAAGAATGACAATAATAAATCTAAAAATAAAACCTTGTGCCATGGCAGATTTAATCCAGCACCATCAAGAGCCATTCTTATCATGTTAGATTAATATGCCTCGTTTCTTTGTAGTGGATTTACAAAATGTATAAAGCAACCCACAGGGGTAGTGTTTTGCAATTTTATCATTTCTGTTGTTTTCATTGCATATTTAATTATTGATTTCTCATATTTATAGCCTTCTATTTCTCCAAGGCACTCACGGTAGTATTCATGGGTGTTAATATGATGTATTTTACAACTCTGTGACATAGGCAGGATCAACACTACTGCTTTAAAACAGTTTATAACAGTAGTGACAACTGTTGGGGCCCAGGGCACACTCCATATACTGTTTTCAAAGTATTTTCAAAGTGTCATATCCTGTTTGGTGTAGATCTGGCTGTAGTTTAAACTATACCAATCCCTGGCATCTCCAGTTAAAAAGAAAAATGGATCAGGAAGCAAGTGATGTGAGAGACTGGAAATCCACCACCAGCCACAGCAAACAATACTGGGCTAGATGGGGGGTGGGGGTGGGAAGAGGCTGTTTCTTATGCTAGGAGTGTGACTGTACCACAGTCTATCAATTATATTTATTGTCTTTATCCTAAATGCAATGTAGGACTTATTGTCAACCCACTGGGCTTATTTCTGAGTTAACATGTACATGATTGGGATACATGAAGATGCATATCAGAAATGTCCGGACTTGGAAACTGACTTGGAGAAGCCACTATGTTAGTAGAAGCCTCCTGAACACAGTCAGAATAAGACTTTCTTGAACAAGGAATGAAAATCCAAGTGTTTCTTCCTGACCTTGGTTTTATTGTTTATTTTATGGTTTTATTATAATGCTCCTAGCTCCTTGGACTATTTATAGGAAAGGCAGGGCTTCACATATGAATATAATAAAAAATCCATAATGTATTGATCAGTGCCAGGTTTCATTAAGAGAAACTCTTGCTAGGTTTCAGGAAGAGAAGATGCCTGTGCAGAGGGGAAAGAGAGGTATCATGCAAGGAGAAGTTAGTGCATGGAACAACTGCATTGATTCATGTGATATATGAACCAGGGTCATAAAGGAAGATGTTTGGGGCAGCACTAACAGAGAAGCAGTAAATATACAATTGGACATAAGAGGTTCAACACAAAAGGGGTTGAGTGACCTATAAGATAGTCAAAAGAAAAACACATGAAACAAAGAACTCTTGATTTCCTGTAATGTGGTAGTCACTGAGATCATTGTGTAGGCCAATATTTTATGGCATATAATAGCAGCTGTTACAACGGTAGGCTGACCAGATAAAATCCAAGTCAGGGCTCATGTAACTAACAGTTGTAGAGAAAAGGGAATTTCAGCCAGTGCCATTTGTATGCAGTTAGTTCCTGGTGAAATTCCCTCTTCATCACAACAGTTAAAGGTGCAGACACTATACTAGAGTGACCATATACAAAAGAAGGCAGGGCCCCTGCAACTTTAACAGTTGTGATGAAGAGGGAATATCACCAGGAACTAATTGCATACAAATGACACTGGCTGAAATTCCCTTTTCTCTACAACTGTTAAAGTTACATGAGACCTGATCTGGATTTTATCTGGTCACCCTATACAACGGACCAGTTCTACTACTACTACTAAAAGCCATTTTTAGTGAACTGGTAATCATTTTCAGGGCAGGTTTACAATGCATTAGTACAGTGCATTAAAATTTAACTCTGGTTTAAGCTCTGTCATTTCTCAGTGCTTGAGAATTTTGTGCGTACGTCATATATTAGCATATAATAGGATTGTATCTGCAGCTCCCACACAGCAGCTGGATCATTTAACTAGGTTCCCCCTTGAGGACCATTCTCTGCATCTCACTTGCTACAATTAACATCTCGGGATTAACAGGCTCACAGATTCAGGACAAAAAGGATAGTGCCTTTCTTTTCTGCTTCTCACAATTGCTGTGTTCATGGGGAAGGAGTCTGCTTACCTTTCAAATATCCCAGTCTTTCTTTAGAGAGTTCAGGGTGGTTTACAGGGAACTCCCAATGGTTCCCATCCAGGCATTGACCAAAGGTGGTTCTACACTGCTGCTTTAAAGCACTTTAAAGCGCTTTATAACAGTAGTGACAACTGTTTTGGAGTGTGTCCTGGGTCCCAACAGTTGTCACTACTGTTATAAAGCGCTTTAAAGCACTTTAAAACAGCAGTGTAGATCCTGCCCAAGTCCATAGCAATTTATCTTCCACAATACCACTGTGAATGGCACTGTAGTGTAGTAAAGAGAGTGTGCATTTCGAGCAGGGAGATCTTCCCATCACAATCCAGTTATGAAGTTCTCTAGATTACTTCAGGCAAGTCAATCTCTCTCTCTCTCAGCCTAACCTCCCTCACAGTATTGTAGGATAAAATTGAGGGTTATGCCTTTAATTGGTTCATTTGCCAATTAAAAATAAATAAATAATAGAGACTAAGCAGCACCCTTAAAGCTGGGGAGGCGGGAACATGCAGACTGCAGGCAGCTCTCCTGGTCCTGTTGCTGCCCTTTTAGGACATTAATTGGCCTGGATACTTAGCTTTTATTATTATTTCATGGGGGAAGCAAACCTATGGTCCCTTATCAAGGTTCTTTCTATGTCCTGGACCTCTTGAACAGCTCTTTAAGGATCTCTTTCCTCAAGAGTCCCACCTTCCTTCTTTTACCTTCTCCTTCCCAGTAGACGCAGGGTGACTGGCACACCAGACACTTTAGGTTTAACACAACAGTTTACTAATATATTAAAATGAGCTAATTACAGTGAAAAGTTACTGCAGCCAGGGCTGGCGTCAAAGGTAAGCATGGTTGGGCACCTGCTGATGATCTACATCCCACCAGGGGCCTACTGACAAGAGCCCCCTGGAATTGCTCCTACTCCTTACCGTTGTTCACTGCTTCTCAGTCTGGTCCAGATTATGGTGGTGGTGAGAAAGAAGTTCATAGATGACACTGCCTACTTGCTCACTGACTCTCTGCTTGTCGAGTAGCAATGATGAAGAGGATGAGGAGCAATAGCAGCTGGTGGCAATAGTGGTGAGAAGGCAGACTCACTAAAGGAGGGCTCCCCACTGAGGGTCCTCCAAAACCAGGAGCTGGCACTGACACTAGCTGTGTGATCAACAAACAGATATGGAGTCTCCTCTAACAGGGTTTGTCAAAATTGAATCAAGAGGATGGGTTTGTCATTTTTATTTTGAAACCTTGTGAACATCAGTAAGACATTCCCAGATAGATGTGTGTAGGATTACAGCCCAAACATTATTTCTGCTGAAGATGGGGCAATCACCTGTCCTTCTAGCCAGAGCCAAACGTTTTACGGAGTGCAATTTGTTTTTCATACAAAAGTGCCAAGGATCTGTGAGTTGGGAAGAAAAAGAAGGATGTACGTTTGATCGCACTGAGGAGTAGATGCAGCACCTGTGCATTTGTGGCAGCCAAAAAATGTGTCAGTAGGGTACATCAGCCTGCCAAATCATTCTTCAACATGTTTTCCTGTGCCCTTAGACTCAAGAGGTGTAGGGATGGGAAGAAATTGGTTTCCATTCAGCTTTGACTGGAATTTATCCAGTTCACACTTCCCAGAACCGAACATGAACTTCAATGCAATTTGAGGTCAGAAGTCTGGATGTTTCTGAATTTTCAGTGTGATTCAGGGGGAAAAAACAAAAACGTGTTCAAAAACTATGTACATTTGGAAAAAAATGCACATTAAACAGCACCCATTTTGAGAAATTGCACAAACACCTTTTAGTCAATGTGAGAACAATGTGTTCCATTGAAACATTCACACACACACACACACCCCAAAAAACATGGTACATTTTGGAAAATGTGCACTGAAATATGGACAAATTTCTCTTTGGCAGGAAAAAAAAAAGCTACGCTTCACCCCGGGTTGGAATGAGCTTTGAAGTGGAAATTGAAAAACTTCAACATGTTTGAGCTTGGCAGATTCTCAAATCTCTGAGAATGGCAGACAGGACAGACGATAAGTACATTAGACGACCAATCCTGGATCAGACCAAGGGCATTCTGTTCACACAGTGGCCAACCAGCTACCCACAAGAAACCCATAAGCAGGACACTGAGTGCAGCAATATCCTCACACCCATGTTCCCCAGCAACTGCTGCATATAGGCTTACTGCCTCTGATACTGGAGGTAATGTGACATGGAATTTAAAATTAAGATTTGTTTCTTGCCCCTCACATCTCCAAATTGGGTTGTAAATCAACCAGATACAATCTTATGTAAATCCTTGAGATTCCCCCCCCCCCAGGGAAAAAGGCCAAATGACCAGTGTTTTGAGAACAACAGATTGATTGAGGCATCAAGTACCTTAGTTTATGGGTGAAGCATAGGTTTTAGGAATGCTTTGTTCTCACCTGCCAAAGGGGCCTGTTTGTTGTATCTCTCGAAAATGAATAGGTTGACCTTGCTTGCTGCCTTGCTGCATCTCCCAAGTGTTATCTTTTTTCACTCCCATGTCTCCTGTTCTGTGTTGTAAAAAGCTCCAGTCGCCTACGTCACCAAAGAGGAGTTCTTTGTGTAATGCTAGAAGAATAAAAAGCTTTTGTTTGGTAGAGGAGGCGCGGATTCCCTGAATTTTGGCCAGGAGGCCCAGGGAATAGCCTCAACGCTGAATTTCTAATAAAACTAAATTGAACCTTCCTCCTGTCATCCGAGTTTTATTTTAAGTAGCTCCAGGCTACAGTAACACATAGCCATCAGGACTAATAGCCATTGTTAGCCTTCCCCTCCAGGATAAAAAGACACCCCCTTTCCTGGCATGAGCAAGGAGACAGACATATTTCCACTGCTCCCTGTGGGGTGTGCCAACAAGGACAAAAGCAAAGCAATTAGGAGAAGATATCTGAATCAAGGTGCTTGACTGCCACAATTAGCAAGCAATGTACGTAATATCAGGATTAGGCTGTCCAGAATCTGGGCTATTTGAATTTCGGCAACGCTAAGCTTAGGTAAAACATTGGTAGGGTTTGCAGTGGAAATGAAAGGAATGTTAACAATATTTGTGAACATCTTAAAGAGAGGTTCATACATCTCTGAAAGGGAGGGTCCAAACGAAGGGGGAGGGAGAGGGGGTGGGGAGGAGGAGGAGGAGGAGGAGGAGGGAGAGGAGAAGAAGAAGAAGAAGAAGAAGAAACAAAATGCTTAGCTTTCTCAACTGTCTAAAATATCATCCCATTTCCTTCCTCCCTAGTCTTTCCTTCCCTTGAATCTCTTTCTCTCTGCTTAAAGAAAAGCTGCTTAAATGCAGCTGGCTGGCAACAGATCTTGCTTTCTGATAAGGGAGGTGCGATCATGATGCTGAGAGCTGCTGGCAACTATCTAGAGGAAGGAAAGAAATATGACAAAGAGGATTGTCTTCCTCAGGCAGTGGCACTGATAAGAAACAGGCCCTCTTTGACTATAACGAATGCTTCATTTTGCAGAGATTTGAGATTTAAGGACATCGCTGCCGCCTCTCAACACCTGTTCTTTTGGTTACTTACACTGGCAAATTTCTAGCTTTTGTCATTCAAACCAGCAAGGAAACGGGGGAAACAATGATATAAACTTAGAGATGTGAACCATGGGAAGGGGAGAGGAGGGCCTAGCATCCAGGGACAAAAAGAGAAGCCAGGAGAGAGAAAGGACAGTGGAGAGGGGAAGGAAGAGGAACATAAGTTGTTCCCTGTTCATAAAGGCATTTCTGCCATGTTTCCTGGAGAGGAAAGGATGAAGCCACCACAAAAAAACAATAACCGAGTAACCAGGTCTTTTAAAAATCTCTCTGAGGAAAATGACTTGTGTGGGGTGGGGTGGGGCGGGGCGGGGCGGAGCAGGGAAAAAGTGAAGTGAGGAGAAAGAAATTCACTACCACAAGTTGTAGTGATGGCCACCAACTTGGATGGCTTTAAAAGCGGGTTGGATAAATTCCTGGAGGAGAAGACGATCAATAGCTACAAGCCATGATGGCTTCTGCTACCTCCAGCATCAGAGGCTGGAACATGGGTGGGAGGGTGCTGTTGCACCATGTCCTGCTTGTGGGTCCCTGGTCGACAGCTGGTTGGTCACTGTGCAAACAGAGCGCTCGACTAGATGGACCCTTGATCTGATCCAGCAGGGCTCTTCTTATGTTCTTAAGGGAGAGAGTTACTTTTCAGGGGAGTTCTGTCTGATCCTCCCTTGTCTATTGGAATAAGCAACCACCATACATTAAAACCCATTGTACAAGGGGGGAAATAACTGGTTGAAAAGCCACTAAATAGTTAATGCATGTAGGGAGTTGGGGAACTGGCTTTGGTTTCTCTTTTGCCTCCTTACTTTGCCTGCTTTAGTTGTAACAAGAACATGCTTGTTATTATTAGGTAAGTTACTGTTTAAGCTTACAGTCATCTTCTGTAACGTTACTCTGTAACGTTACTCTGCAACGTTGTCAACATGGGATTGTAACTTCAGTTCAGTTGCCAGTTCAGATATGGCTTGATTTAAGGCAGTCTCCTCCTATTTTCCAGCCTTCCTCAATCTGGTGTTCTCCAGATGTTTTGGATTACAGCTGCAGGTTTCCTGACCATTAGCCATGTTGGCTGGGGCTGATTGGAATTGAAGTCCAAAGCCTCTTGAGGGCATCAGGTTGGGGAAGGCTGCTGTAACCTATACCAGTTGCCAGCAAAAAAAGCCAATTGGTGATTTGGGTTGCCCATATTTGGCCAAGAATATATTGTCTATGTTGCCATCCAGCTTGCAATCAATTTCTCTCTACATGCTTCTGAAAGAACCCATCAACTATCTCAACCAAAGATGGAGGGCTATTTTTGGTGACCTAGGTGAGTTTAAATGTTGGCACCCACATCCATCAATTGAACATTTCCATCAAAGTCTTCATACAGAAATAAAATCACCAACATAAATGAGGAATGCTCCCTGCCCATTGTGTGTACACAGTGTTGCGTAGAGTCACATTATGTGACATTTGGAAGCCTGCACAGAGTTGGAGAAAAATCTACAGATCTGGCAGTACTAATGTACCTTAAGCATGTGGAGAGCTTTGTTCATGCTGATCTACCATGTCTCTTCTTGCTTCTCATAAGTCCAATGGGTTCAGAGGTTTACCAATAATGGGGCTGTAAGTATCTAAGATACTCCAGTCCACCTCTAAAGTAAAAGGCTGTTCCTAGGTTGGCCAGATTGAAAAGAAGGTAGGACTACAACTTCATGCCCCACATTCATCATAATTTTAAGATTTGCTATACAGAAGGGAATTGTTGCCTCTATGATATGTTGAGAGCTCTATTTTTCTTTACAGATTACTTTGCTTAACATAATATTGGCTGGTTTTCCCCAGATCACCTCTGCTCCACTTCCCCAAGCCGTACTACATCACTGGTCACAGACTACCAAATTATCCTTTAGTTTTAATCATTCTTTCAGGAGATAGACTTATCTCAAACTCCCTCAGTTCAGAGTAACTACCTCACTTTAACTCCTGGTTGTGGACCTCTTTCAGCTCTGTTAGAATATCGCCCTGGTGGCAGACTACTAATGTCTATGAGCAAAACTAGATGCTGTTCAAAAATGGCTCAGAAATTGAAAATGGCTGCCCTCTGTTGAGTTCCCACCTCCCCTCTATCATGTGTAGGTCAACATACCTCATGGGTAATTCAACAAACCTTGAACAAACCTTGGTGGCAATGCAAGTTTGACTCCATCTGGTGTTGTGGAGTTCACTTGTCTGAGTCCAGCTGGGTCCAGGGTGTGGTTGAGTGTAAATAAAGGCACCCCTGAAAATGTGTGGGGAAATACCTTAGCTCAGTGAGAACACACATGTGTGGCTTGCAAAAAGTCCCAAGTTCGATCCCTGGAATCTCCAGGTAAGGCTGGAAAAGATCTTATCTCACACCCTGGAGAGCCAGCACCAGTCGGCCTAGACATTCTGAGCCTTATGGATTGATGGTCTGACTCAGTATGAGGCAGCTCCCTATATGCCTTCCGGTGCTCTTATGTCATTATGAAGAGTGTTTATCTGCCCTGCCCCAATCCCCAACAGTGACTGCCAGGACTGTGGATGAGGAAACGCTCAGTGTCATGATGGCTGGACACAAGGTAATTGGATATTAGGAAGGGAGAACTTAACACAGAATTGGAATTTCCGTGCTTTTCATCAGATCTCATTGCACTCGGGGAGGGCAGGTGTTCCAGTAAGTAGAGGCAAAGCAACCAGGGATTGAATCTAAAAATAAAGGTAGTGTAGTATCCAATGTCAGTCTTCCTTAGAGTAGAACCATTGGAATGAATGGGACTAAGTTAGTTTTGTCTAATCGAAGTCTCATTCATTTCAATGGGTCTGCTCTCCCCCCACCCCATCCAGGATTGACATCTCAGTTCATGATGGTGCCTCCAAGCCTATAGTTCTCTTCAGCATGCTCTTCATCATTTGATAATCACAAATGATGACAATGCAAAAGCTCTTTCATTATGTTTGGCTTTGAATTTTATCTCTTTTTTACCAGCCACACCAGAGTTGGATGCCGGTTGTTGCATCCATCATTTGCAGAACAGCTCATCCCACTGATTAAATATTAGCCCATTAGGCAGGCAACATTTATTTTGTGGTGGAGTTGGTTGTCCTTTATTAAGTTGAAAGGCAGCGACTGAAACTTTATTTTTAACATTTCCATCCACTTTAATTTTGCTGTTAAATGGCACAGAGCTCCCTAGGAAATGCAATCAGGCGGCGGTTGTTTTTATCCCAAAACCCCTATTGACTTGACATATAGTATCGCTAGAAAGAGAACATGTGTTATAGAGCTGTTTGGGGGTGGGCATTCAAGTGCCAAATGTACAGTCCATTGTTACCCGAGGCGCTACGGCAGAAGTAGCAATAAAATAAAATACAAAGGGCAAGTATTCTGAAAGGGTGGGATGTGTCCATTTCTAATACACTGCCTTGATAAAAAATAACATAAAAACAAAACACTTAGAAGTTAGTACAGCCATTTCAATTCCTAAAGATCAGTAAAATTTAGTAAGTCCAGTGTGCATGGAAGCATGTTTGGCAGACAACATCGAAATGATAACAGCACTCTGTGTGTGTGTGTGTGTGTGTGTGTGTGTGAGAGAGAGAGAGAGAGAGAGAGAGAGAGAGAGAGAGAGAGAGTTTGCCTTCTCTCTAGGTTTGACGGAAAATAGTGGAAGATGAATAATGGGGAATGAACTAGAATGTAGCTGCGCACTTCATGCTTGTATGGGAGGAGGAGAGACAAGGATATTTCTTGTATTAGGTTGGTGCTCCATGGAGATGCCCAATTAGATTAGGGTGACCATATCGAAAGGAGGACAGGGCTTCTGTATCTTTAACAGTTGTGATGAAGAGGGAATTTCAGCAGGTGTCATTTGCATGCATGCCGCACCTGGTGAAATTCCCTCTTCATCACAACAGTTAAAGCTGCAGGAGCCCTGCCCTCTTTTGTATCCAGTCACTCTAGCTAAAGAGAGCAAAACCCCGCAGAACTCCAGAGAACCACACAGTCCCTTGGTGACCCCCACAGTTCTCTGGTATTAAAGGATTGGATGGGAAATGGTCAAGATTTCAAGATGTTGAGCAAAACCACAACACACAGTCAAAGAAACCCCGGAAGTGTGTTCCATCAATACAAAAAAAGTGGAAGTGAAATAATTAATTTCTGTTCCTCTTTCTTTTCGTAGAATCCATAATGCAGCTATAAAGACAATGACTGAAACAAGCGCTGAGCTGAATGTTCAGCTCAAAATTCAGGGCCAGGGGCAGATCAGAGATGGTCCAATTTGCCACACTGTTTGGGGCTACGACCTTGTTGCAGCAGGCTTTGTGGGGGACGGACGGCAGCTCCAGCCAGGGAAATGGGGGTGGTAGCTGAGTTCTTTTTGGAAGCCGCTTGTTGGAAACTACCATTTCCATCATCACCACCACCAATGGCCCTGAAGATGCACTATATCATAGTGCCAGTCCAGGGACAAGGGGCAGATGGATGCAGCCACAAAGATGAACTCTGCAGCCATTGCCTACGGCAGCAACGCAAGCCATTTTTCAAAAGAGTGAAAGAAAAATGAAACAACACAAAACCTTGGGGTCACTCCTACCTCATTCATCACTCAAATGGCAGATGATGAATGCACGGGTGGGGTGGGAGGATTGTCATGTAGCCCTAACAGAAATGCCAAGGACGGTGTCATCTCAGCTTTAGTTATTGGAACTAGAACCTTCTCAGCATCCGGATCTGGCATGGCAAAGTACCACCATGTCCGCATGTGTGGTAAACAATGTCACTCTTCATTTCATACCTTCCATATGCTTTACGGTCATTAGCATAGACTTGTGTCCATAAGAACTGTAGGGTCGTTTTTAGGGATCCTTGAAAAGATGAAGATCCTACTCTCAGAAGCAACATGCTGAAGCGTTTAGCATCATTAACTGAATGTAAGGAAATTGTTCTGCAAATGATATGAACAGAAATAGACTTAATATCATGTCTATGCACATTGCCTAAGAAAGGTAAAGTAGGTATTCATGAGATCTAGATTATTGTTCTTTTTGCAGATGGGAGATCCTTTCCATTTCAGAGGACTCGTGTAACTTGGCTCTGCAACCTCTGATTTGTGGCAATTTCCATTTCATTAAGTTAATTTTTTGGAAGTCATCTGTTTCATGGGCTTTTCAGGAAAGAAATAGTGGTTGCATTTTCTAAAATGGAAAGCTAGTATAGCTTCTGTACCAAATACATGGGTTCCACTTTTAGTGGATTCTGATTTTTTTAAAAAAAAAAAAAAGCTTGAACAAGTAGTTACATGTAGAAGGAAGGTGTATGCAATAACATTCTTAAATACAAAAAAGAAATGAAAAGAAGTATCTCCATGAAATAGTGTTGCCACATTGGGAAATGTAATCTACAGTGCAGATCTCCATGTTGCAGCCAAGCAACTTTACTAAGCTATGCCACATGATTTCTTAGATTTCAGGAACCTATGTTTAACCTCCATGAAGAGTCAGACATGTCATGACACACACACCCAACCCAGTCCCCTGCATTTCCCCAAAGAAGACCCAGATCAGGAAGAGTTGCAGGCTGCTCCACACAGGAAGGACGTTCTGCACTTGTTCCCGTGCCTTCCCACACTGTGTACGCAATCCTTCTGCCTTCCTCAAACTCTTAAGATTTTAGTCCCCAGTAGCATCTCCTGCCCCTCCATTTTACAGAAGCCAGCAATTACAAGATCAGACCAGATAACTCTAGGGAAGTGGGGCCAACTAAAAAACAGGCCTTGACAGCCTTTATAAGGCTTCAGCTCTTTGCTGAGACAACATCCCTCTGTTATTTACAATCAATAAAGCTATTGCAAGCAGAGCTCAGGGAGTGTTTTCTGTGGTCCTGATAAGGCCTGCCAGTTTCTAAATGTGTCATGCCAAGTTCAGTTAACTTCCCATGAACCTGCCTTTACCTGAAGTGACTCTGCTTACTGAGGCTTAACTTGACATGACCTCACCAGAAGGGACTTTCCCTGAGCAAGACTGCTAAGTTCCCTATGATCCTGAGCCCTAGACTAGGGGTGGGCATTTTGTGGCCCTCCAGATCTTTTGGACCACAACTCTTATGATCCCCCACCATTGGCTATGCTAGCTAGGGCTGATGGCAATTGTAGGCCAAAATACCTGAAAAGCCAGAAGTTGCCCATCCCTGCGCTAGATGATCAGGATGAGAGTTTCCTCAAACAGGTATGTCTAGAGTGTTCCCTGTTCAAAGGGGAGATTGATATGCCATCAAGTAGTTTTCATTCAGGTAACTTGTTGATCCAGATGATTCTCTGAGTTACCACTTCAAGGTGATATTGTAGCATTGCCTCCTTTTTCTTTTCTTTTCTAACCCTGTTCCTGTCCTTTTAACAATTGCCAGTGTGGCAGAAATTCAACTTCTTGTCGTTTCAGCCCACAAAAGCATGACGATTGCTGCCATGATTTGAATGGACTTTGGCTAGTTGGAAATAGGGTAGGGTTGCCCATCGTGGATGTCTGTCATGGATCTGGGCTAGACAGATCACCATGACGGACCAGCTCGGCTTGCAGGTGAGAGCCAAGATGGGCGGTATGTCCCACCATGTGCAAAATAGTGGTGTCCGCGGTGGCAGCAGGAGTCTGTGCCACTACTGTGCACAAACCCCTCATGCTCTCTTTGCCAGTGGTGGCAAGGAGAACATGAGTGGGGTTTGTGCATGGCGGCCGTGGCAGGAGCCAAGCAATGGCAGGAGTCCTGGACACTACCACCTGCCACTGCCTGCACCTCTACCAGCACTTGCCATGGTGGTAGTTGGCAGGCAGCATGGAAATACTCACCACCACCATGCACAACCCCCTCATGCTCTACTTGCAGCAAGGAGAGCATGAGGGGATTGCACATGACGGCGGGTGGCGGTGGCAGGGACTCCGGCTACTGCTGCCTGCTGCTACCTCTGCCACCATTTTCCATCAAAAAAGGCAATAAAGTTTCTGGGTCTCCAGGACTATCACCCAGCTCAGTTTGCAAAGGCAAGTTGACCCAGGGACCATTGCGGGGAATCCATCGAGTCCACCCGCAAGGAGAACACCAGTGCCACCACCAACTGACATATGCAAATAGCTGCTTTTCCCACTCCCAGGTCCCAGGACAACGGTACGGCTGCTGTACAAGAATTCCACAAAAGGGGGAAATGTTCCTGGATTTGGCGAACAAACCCCAGGCTCAGCTCACGAAAGCAAGCAGAGCTGGGGGGGGGGGGCTTCGAAGGAATCCACCAAGCCCTGGAAGGGTGGGATTTTCATGTGACAGGCACTCCTCATTTGGAAAGAAAACAGCACTTTGTAAATGTCTCAGACAAACTTATTCAGAATTGTGTACAGTGTTAAGGAAATGTTCCCTATCAAATTGAAGAATCACCAGGAACAGGCAAAGTTCAGTCCAACAGGTTTATTCAAAACAACGTACGAAGGAGAGAGAAGTGGCACATGGGTAGTACCAAAGGTCTCTGAATCACAAAGACAAAAACTGTTTCATTTATCTCTGTACAGGCTTTGACGTCACATACCACTCACCCCCTCCCTCCTGTGATGGATACATGCCAATAAATGTTTCAACTAAACAATATCTTAAACCATAATAAAGCAATATCCAGGGCATCAGAAGCCTCAAAGAAATTTATTATTTCCTGATAACCTTCAATCACTGTAACTTGGTGGTATTTGGTTTTCTCTAATGGCCAGTATTTTTCCTTAGGAAGAACTGAAAATGTTTACATTTTAGGTGCCATCTTGTCTGTAAGATTGTGTTTGAGAGCCGTTGAGTCATGTTTTACTTATAACACCATTTGGGGGACGTGCTTGTGAGACTTGTTATTAGGAAAGGATGTTTTGGGTTATTGTGTTCTGTGTTTTTCCTCTGGAATGCTAGAATGTGAGGTGTGAACTTTGACTTGGTGCAGCGTAAAGTGTCTCTGCTTCACCTAAAACGTTTCTTTGAGGCTTGGGGAAAACCAGAGTTTCAGGTTTTGATTTTACATCGTTGCCCAGATTAAAAATCTTTATCAATAGGTCAGACAAGACAAGCAGAATGCAAATGCTTGGTGTAGCTGCTGCCCATAATACACACACATTTGTTTCTGTCATCTGAAGAAGCCAGAAAAATCACTATCCAGTTCTTGATTGATAACCATATATGCCTGGTGGGCTATGTTTGGCTTACTGGGTCACATTATGCAGGCCTGACACAAATACAAATGTGTACACGCATATACCTATTTTCCTGACATTCTGTTACTCTCCCCCACATTGAATTCCTCTACAAAATTGCATTTTAAAAATTGGAGGCATAAGGCCAGTTCACACTATTGCTGACCCCCACATAAATCTGTGGTGAGATGGTGGTCATAAGAAGAGCCATGCTGGATCAAGCCAAGGGTCTATCTAGTCCACACTCCATTCACACATTGGCCAACCAGCTGCCTGTGAAAACCCACAAGCAGGACATGAGTGCATCAGCACCCTCACACCCATGTTCCCCAGCAACTGGTGTACATAGGCATGTACTGCCTCTGATACTGCATGTGGCCTGCACACCACACAAACAAGGTAGCATGCCACTCAGTGGCTCAATTCAGACGACACGATAGTCAATGGTGGGTTGACTAACTCTAACCCTAACCCTAGGGGGCACTCCCCACACAACATGGTAATAAATAACCAACTGTGGTGTGGATGAGGATCAGCGCTGAGTTGACTATGGCAGCATTCGGATGACACAATAGTCAAAACAACTGACGATTTTTTCCCCCACACCAGTTGTTTATTGTGTCGTCCGAATTGAGCCAGTGTGTGGACATGCATGTAATGACTCACAGGTTGTGTCTCATGCAGAGTGGTGGCAGAGAAGCAGGATTCTGAGACTCCACCAAATATACAGGGTTTCCACCAGCTGGATATTGCAAGCCAGCTTTAGATGCTCTATTGATCTGACAACATAATGAGAAATATGAAACAATGAGATTTATTGGAGCAATATGTTCAAAATGTTGCTATCGTTGCTACCAATGTGTTCAAAATGTTGCTATCATGAGTTGAAACAATAACAGAACTTTTCATGCTTAGGTACTCAGAATGACTCTCCCCACTCCCAAATAGGTTGTGCTTCTGGACAGAAAGCTATTAAAATCATTTATACCATTCTGAAATGGCCCGAACTCACTTCCCTGAGCAGTAGGGAAAATCCACATTCAAAGTGTGACTGCATTACACTGTCTATTTCCTTGTGACGCCAGCACACTGGAGACTAATATCTTTCCAATGTCTACAAATGCTTTATACAAGCAGAGCATCTGGGAATAAGTACAGATTCCTATAGCAGGCAGCACAACTGCTAACCTAGCATTAGACCCCAAAGGCCAACACCATTGAGCGCATGCAACTCCCCAAAGCTGCTTCCAGTTTAGCCAGCCCAGCCAAACTCCCAATTCTCTCTGTTTGCATAGATGCAATCTGCAACAAATTGCTTCTGTGCCTCTCCCACTAGCCATGGGGTGTAACATTCCAAATGGTGGAGAACTTTCCAGTCATTCAAGATCATTACGCTCTTTTGTCTACCATCGAGTGCCGTGGTCTGCAAAACTGTACTAACAGCCGATTCATGTGTAGTCATCAAAGCAACAACACTCGTGACTCTGTATTTATTCCCAGCTCTTCTCCAAAGAATTCAAGGCAGTGTTCATTATTTTACCCCCTCCACCACTTCATTCTCACAGCAACCCTGTGAGGTAGGTTAGACTGAGAGAACACGGGGAACATAGGAAGCTGTCTTATACTGTCTTATACTTGGTTGCCTTGGTCCATCTAGCCCAGTATTGTCGACACTTGACTGATAGCAATGGCTCTCCAGGGTTTCAGGCAGGAGATTTTCCTGCCCTACCTGGAGACTCCAGGGATCGAAACTGGTACCTTCTGCATGTGAAGCAGATGCTTTACTGGCCCAAGGCAACCAAGTGAGCTTCATGACTGAGTGGGATGTTGGACCTGGGTTTCCCTGATCCTAGTCTAACACATTAGACTTCAACAGTAATCAAAGCTTTATTCAGGTGTTAAGCTAGACCTATCCCCAGGCACTACATTCACAGTGCATCTTTTCTTTATTTTTACATTAAATGTTCAAAACCTGATATAAAAAGTCAGACATTGCCCCGTTATGGCCATCTTTGCACATCCTGTGTGTTCCTTTTGACAGCTTTCTAGAGGCCTGTGCTGTCATGGGAAACATCACTTGGACGGCACCTTCTTTGCTAAGGAAGAAAATGTGTCCACATTAAAGGCACTAGGAGAGAGCAGAATAACTGCTTAGAACTTAGAAGTACATACATCTTGTTTATTTCTCACTATTTGAAAAACTCCACAGAGAACACAGATACCTCTTTCCGACAAACAGGGCCTTTGCAAAAACAGGCTGACATTAAGTCAAGAGGTAATTAAGGTAGTCCTACTGACCAAGTAGTGTAAGACTAAATCCACAGATCATAATGGATTCTGAGTCCTCTTCAGACTTCCTCCCTCAACAGACACATTTACTAAATATATGGAATGGAGCACAACCGTACCCATTGGCCAGGTACATCCTATTATCATGGCTGCTGTCTCCACCTCAATGGCTGCCCAATCAATGGTACACATGAAAGTGGTCTCTATGCAGGTACGGTTGAACAGGCATTGAGTTTCCACATCAGTGAGCACCTGGATGGCTGATCAACATCTGAGGGCCTCCTCTGAGGGAGGCTTCAAGGAAGAGGGCCTTCTCAGTGGTGCCCCCCCCCAATTATGGAATGGTCTCACCAGTGGGGCCCAGCTGGCACTGACATTGTCATCTTTTTCTGTATAAAAACTAATCAGCCTCAGAGAGGAGTAAAGGGAGCATTCTGGTGGGTGAGGAGGGGAGGAGACCCAAGATGCCAATTGTGATTTTTCCTAAGTGTCCTCCAGCCTCCTTCCTTCCCCCTACAAAGTGCCCTTGCTAAATGGGCTCAAAAGCCCATCTAGCAAAAAACTCAAAAATCAGAGGTTGGGGAGGCAAAGGTTGCCTCTACCACTCCTCCTGCCCTGCTGGCTTCAGCCCACTAGCACATAGGAATCTTGGAAGTCTCCGAGTTTGGGGGGTTCCAAGCAGTGAGAGCACAGTCCATAGGACTGTGCCGTTAGTTACTGCATTTTTAGCCCATTTTTAAGACAATTATTGGTTTCCAAGGTGGCTCATTTCAATAAAGAGAGAGAGAGATACCCTGCCTTCAGGCTTACAAGCTAAAATGACAGGACACACAAGGAAAGAAGAGCGGAGGTAGAAGGAAAAAGAGTGAGATCAATTTTTCAAGGCCAGAACGTGGTGATGAGCTGTAAGCATTTAAATGGTGTTAGCCAGGATTAACATCGTTGTGCAAAATTGACTGTAATAATGAAACCCAAAGTATGTAATGTAATTGGAGCTCTGTGGAAATTTGCTGTGCGTCTTTTGGGATTAGGGGTGCCAGGTTGCGGTGCTTAGCATATAGAGACCATTAGGACGAGATTAACCTTATGGTAATCAAGCAGAAACTGTGCAGCAAGTAGTCACCCATTTTCTTCTGCATGTATCTCATATTTGGTTGAACCGCTCACTTCCTTTAGTAATTACCAGATAAGAGGGAAGTACAATGAAATCTCCTTACAGATCGTCAGCATTATTCAAACTAAAAAAAAAGAAAGAAAGGAAACCTTCCCTCTGTTCACTTCTAACTGGATCTAACCTATTCAAATATATTCAAGGGAAAGAGCAGCCTCCGGAGAAGTCTGTCTAGCATTCTGTATAAAAAGCAAGGCAAGTTCAGATATTGCCTGCTTGGAGCTCCACAAATAGCAACAACTTTTTTTGCATTTCACCCTTCCAGCTCACAGGATATACTCGACATAACATTTCAAGTTACCAAAATGTTTTAAATTTGTTTCTGACAAGTACCTGAAAGAGTTTCAAAACTCTAATTGATACTATTCTAGCATTCCGCCTACAGTTTCAGAAAGCAGAATGTTTTGCTCTATATGAGTTTTATTCTAGAAGCCTTCAAAGGAAAAAAAAGAATCCCAATTGCTAAAAAATAATAATAAAAAATGGCGACTTGCCATGGAAAACTTTTTGAAAAGCCATGTTTGGCATTTCAACACTAAAGTACCAGAGCAGTACTGAAGTGGTGTTAGGGTTCAGTGGCTTCTCTCTGAATGTAACTGCATTCCTCTCCATATTTTGGGGTGGGGGTGAATTTTCCAAGCAACAATATTGCTCCTTGTTTCAATACAAAGTATTTTGGAGTGGCTTGGTATTGAAGGGTAAGTCTAGATCCAGTAGACCTGCTGCTGGTGGAGATGAAAACTGCTAGAGCTAGTTTGTTGATATGGATCCACACCACTGCCTTCAATTTTAAATTCACCTTGGGGTCATGGCTATGGAGACTGTCATGATGAGCAATTGCACTTCAACATTTACCACTACACCACTGCATGTAAATGGCCATCAGAAGACAACAGGCTAGTCCACATGTGCAAGTATCCTCACTTTCATTACCCCGCCTTTCAGAATTGGCAGATGATTGTATGAGTTGAGCATATTGAAGAGTATCCTTTATTTGTTTGTTTTTAATCTATTAATATGTGGTCTTTCAGGGTAAACTCAGACAAGGTGACTTAAAAAATCAACGCAATGTGCAAAATAAACACATCAATTAAACCAGACCAATAAAAACTAAATGAAAAAAATAACAAACAACTACAGAATTCAATAAAAGTTGAGAGAAACAGAAAAGCATGAGGTCTGCATAAAATTTGCCAGTGAAGAGTCAATAAATACTTCCCAGGAGAAAGAACTCCAGAGATGTGGGGGCCTCTGAAGGCCTGGATTTGGATCCGTCTTAGTCATATACAGAAAAGACCCACTGAAATCAATGGAGATTAATTTAGTTGTGCCTAACCCCAGCCCCATTGATTTCAATTGGCCTACTCCACGTATGACTAAGTCTGGATTCAACCCCTTGTTTCTGGTACCTATTAATCTGATAGTTCTTGACTATCAGGGTCTCTGAGGTCAATCTCAAGGCCTGGGAAGCTTCACCTGGCTGCATGTGGTCCTCCAAATAACCTGGTCCCAAACTATTCAGGGATTTAAAAGTCAAAAACAATACTTTAAATTGAAACCAGAAACAAACTGGGACAGAATTGGTGTAATACAGTTAGATGACCAGGTCCCCACAAGCATTCCAGTTACTGTGTTCTGTACTAATTGAACTTCCTAAATTGTGCTTAAATGCGGTTCTATGCAGAAAATATACAGAAAATATTACTCATCTCGTGTACATGCTGGCTGCAAGCCTCTCCTGGAGAAGTCTATCAATGGCTACTAGTCATAGAATCATAGAATAGTAGAGTTGGAAGGGGCCTACAAGGCCATCGAGTCCAACCCCCTGCTCAATGCAGGAATCTACCTTAAAGCATCCCTGACAGATGGTTGTCCAGCTACCTCTTGAATGCCTCTAATGTGGGAGAGCCCACCACCTCCCTAGGTAATTGGTTCCATTGGCGTATTGCTTTAACAGTCAGTACAGGAATCTGGCTTCCTGTAACTTGAGCCCATTATTCCGTGTCCTGCTTTCTGGGTTGATCGAGAAGAGATCCTGGCCCTCCTCTGTGTGACAACCTTTCAAGTATTTGAAGAGTGCTATCATGTCTCCCCTCAATCTTCTCTTCTCCAGTACAATTTCCAGTATCAGAGGCAGTAAGCCTTTATACACTAGTTGTTGGGGTACATGGGTGGAGGGTACTGCTGCACCATGTCCTGCTTGTGGGTCCCTGGTCGACAGCTGGTTGGCCACTCTGTGAACAGAGTGCTGGACTAGATGGACCCTTGGTCTGATCCAGCATGGCTCTTCTTATGCACACTTATCTGGGAGAAAGCCCCACTGAATACAGTGGGATTTACTCCTAAGTAAACACATATAGGATTGCATTGTTAAGATGATGCTGAGTCATTATTATCAAGTTATAATTATAATTATTTATAAATATAATTATAAGCCTTTTAAATAAATACATGGCTTTATTTACTTTAAATATGCATGTAACCTTCTTCATCCAAAAATTCCACAGCAGTTCACAAAATTAAAGTTCACAACTAACAAAACCATCAATAAAATATTAACAAAACAACCCCGTTTTAACCAGATAATTAAACAATAAAGTAGCAGTGCACACACTACAGCCATCCCCAAAAGGCTGCAGTATCAGTTTTCTGTAAAGAGCTTAATCAGCCATTTCCAAAAGCAATCTGGAATTATTATTATTTTTTAAATCTTCAGAAAGCCAGGAGGGATCTCTCAGAGTTGAGAGTTGCAGGAGTTGCTCCTCCTCCTAGTGGAGTTCAATCTAGCCTTCACATAACATGGAGTTTGGGGTGGGGCCTCAGCAGAAGAGCTCATACTGTCCTATCAGAGCTGTCAGATATGTGATGGCCCATCCCCACATGCAAATTTTCTCCCGATGTTGTACAGGTTGAGTCAATCACTCTATGTTATGTCTAGGGTGAGAGGTAGCATGCCTTTGAATGCCAGTTGCTGGGGAACACCAACGTGAGGGTGTTATTGCACTCATGTCCTGCTTGTGGGCTTCCAAGATCCATCTGGTTCGCCACTGTGGGAAACAGGACTACATAGGTCTTTGGTCAGATCCAGCAGGGCTCTTCTTACATTCTTATGAATATGCAAGGCATGGATAAAACATCTCTGGATGAACTTCAGAGGGACTGGACATTCACTGATGTCACTTATGTTCAGAGAAGCTTTAGAGGAAACTTTTTTTTTCTATTCCTGATTACATTTCCCCAAAAAATTAACTTAGTTCAGCTGACCTCAAAGTGTTTTTCTTGGTCTTCGTTTATATTTATTCAAAGATGTAATATCCCACTATCTCACTTCTTTGTTCCACTTTTCAGCATTTGGGGTTTCAAGCATCCACAGCTGACCTCATTTTTGACACTTCCTCTTGTTATTTCATTAGTGAGAAAATTCATTAGAGTTTTAAGCATTTTTATTATTATTATTTTCCCTCAGAGGCAAGACAGTATTACATTAGCCTGGTTACCATAGCAACAGAATTCTTATTCTCCAACTGTGCTGCTGCAGATCTCAGACATTGGAAGTTTGCATTTCCCAATTTGCATGTGATGATTCTACAAAATACCTGTAGTGTATGGCTCCCAATATATGAGTTTTTAAATGGATCTTAGGAGTTCCCTTGCAAAATGTAAACCCCCGTAAGGAGTCCTTTGTAATATTGCATTTATTTTCCTGTTTTCTAGACTATCTTGCTTGCTTGATAGAATCTAGCCATGTCTAAGATGTCTTAGGTTCACTATTAATATCTTTAAGAACCCTAGTACTTGTTTCGTCCAATCTAAAATCCATGCATTATAACAAGGATATAAATAGAGAAACTATTTGGGGCTGGTGAAAGGGTGGATGAATCCCACCCAGCCCTCCAAAGGCCATATGACGACAGGGAGCAGAGCCCACAGAGGGAGCGAAAGCTTCTGTACACCTGATGGAGAACCTCCACAGACTGGATTAAGCCTGTGAGCTAGAGGTTGCC
Source organism: Anniella stebbinsi (assembly GCA_029215795.1). Classification (NCBI taxonomy): domain Eukaryota; kingdom Metazoa; phylum Chordata; class Lepidosauria; order Squamata; family Anniellidae; genus Anniella; species Anniella stebbinsi. Next base: position 94,203,793 of record JARDYH010000003.1, on the reverse strand, counting down.
CCATCCTTGCATTATATAAACACAAATCTTCCCTAGCCTGCTATGCCTGCCTGCCTGCCTGCCTGCCTGCCTGTCTGTCTTATACTCTCCCCATCCCAAGGGCTATGGGGCAGGTTAAAATGTACTGATTTAACCTTATCTACAAAGTCAGTTTCTCTAGAAGACAAAACAGGCAAGTCTTCCAGGGAAGAGAATTCCAAAGTGGAGATGCAGGCACTGAGAATGACTCTTTACGTGTCCTTGTGCAGTATGTGTCTTACAGGTGTGCTTAAGCAAAGCACATAGATGTTGCTACTTAAGGAGGTTTTTCCATCCAGTCTTAAAGGTTGTGATGGAACCTAGAAGGGGTGGAGGTTTCTTAGGTAAGCTTGGCCCATGGCACCTAAGGCTTTATTGCATGGGTGGGCAACTTGTGGCGTTCCAGATGTTGTTGTACTGCAATTCCCGTCAGCCCTAGCCAGCACAGGAAACAGTGAGGGGTGAGCACTGTACATATGCTCCCATCCTTTCATTCCCATCAGAACATGGGCTGCCGCATGTGGTATAGCCATGGACAGATCTGTTTCCTACTATAGGTTTTCAGGTATAGCTAGGAGAGCTGACAGTGGATCTGCTTGAAATGGGAGTTCTTCAGGTCTCTCTCATCCATTACGTTTCTAGACTATGCCTCTCTCTGGCCCAATGGGTGTGAAATAGTCTCCACATGGTCACCACCCGCCTGCTTCTAAAGTCAAAATACAGTGCTTTTTTTGTTACTGGCCAAATAGAGCAGGTATTCAGCAGAAGCTTTTTTGGCAGTGTGGGGTGCATCCCCCAATGGGTTATGGGACTGGAAAATGCCCCCAGGGCCCTCTGAGGCTGCCCACCCCTGGACTAGTGCCAATGTTGCTGGCCATTGAACCCTTGTTCAGTTTAAAATATGGTCCCATATTAAAAACTAATTCCCAACCTATTAAAAACTTGTTCCCAGGATGGAATGACCTATTCCATCCTGGGATTTTATTAGCAAACACCCTTGTTCCAGCAAGTCTACCCCATTGTCATGGTCAGATCACTTCCTGGTGAAATTTGGTCTCACAGTGTCAGTCCCTCCCTACAGAGGTGGGTGACCCATTAAAATGGTCCGCCCATGGAGACTTATGGAATCTGAACGATTCCTGAATGCTCTGGGGGAATTTTCAGTAACCAGATCCAGTGATTCTGTTGAGGCCCTCGTCACTCTATGGAATGGTGAGGTGCGAAGGGCCATCGACACAATCGCTCCTGAGCACCCTCTTCGACATTATGGCGCTTGGAAGGCTCCCTGGTTTACTGGGGAGCTCTGGGCAATGAAACAGGTCAGAAGATGGCTGGAGCGTAAGTGGAGTAAGACTTGACTTGAAGGTGACCGAACACGCGTAAGAGTGTACAATCATGCCTACTGCATGTTGGTGAAGGCAGCAAAGAAAGCTTATTTTGCTGCCTCCATCACGTACTCAGGCTGTAGTCCAGCTGAGCTTTTCTGGATGGTATGGGGGTTACTTACATCTAACCCACTTAATCCAATATTGGAACCCTTGGAGGCTCGCTGTGAGGAATTTGCAAGACACTTTGAGGATAAAATCACTCACCTTCACATTGACTTGAATGCCGCTCTTGATTCAGTGTCTGCTGGGGTGTCCAGTGCATTGTCTTATCCTGTTTTGTGGGATCAATTTCAGCTTTTGGAGCCCAAGGATGTGGACAAGACGCATCCTTGGGACGCATCCTCCCTTGATCTAAAGAGTTATATTAACTATTGTCCGGTCGCCAATACCCCATTTTTGAGCAAGGTGCTCGGGAGGGTGATGGCGTCTCAGCTGCAGGTGCAGTTGGATAAAACTGATTGTCTGGATCCATTCCAGTCTGGGTTCAGGCCTGGTTTTGGGATGGAATCAGCCTTGGTTGCCCTGATGGATGACCTTCTTCAGGAGAAGGACAGGGGGAGTGTAACCCTGTTACTACTCCTTGATCTGTCAGCAGCTTTTGATACCATTGACTACAGTATTCTCCTGGAATGCTTCAGTTAGTTGGGGGTTGGCAGCACTGTTTTACAGTGGTTCAGCTCATACTTGTGGGGTCAGTTCCAGCAAATAGCATTGGGGGAATGTACTTCTGCTCCATGGCAGTTGAACTATGGGTTGCCTCAGGGCACCATCCTTTACCCAATGTTATTTAATTATATTAAGCCATTGGGAGCAGTCATCAGGAGATTTGGAGCAAGGTGTCACCAGTATACTGTTGACACCCAGCTCTATCTCTCTGTAACATCTGAATTGGGAGAGGCTGTGCACGTTCTGAACCAGTGCATGGATACTAGGGATGTTCATTGTATTGGATCTGATGCCCGATTCTGAAGCAATTCGGGGGAAATCGGACATCCAATAACCAATACTGATTTTTTTTCAAGAGCTCCGATTTTATCCAATCCAATTTTTATTATCCGATTCAAATCGGATAAAATCAGAGCATCGGACGCCATTTTGGGATGATTTTCCCCATAGCCTTCTATTGCTATAAAGTAATGCCTATAACTTTTGTATTTTTAAAGATAGAAGCATAAAACTTGGCCATGTAGCAGATGGGTTTGAGGTACTTCTGTGTGATAAATTTCAGAAAGATAGGTGCAGGCATTTTGTGGCTATGAACTTTTTACTAATGAACCAGGAATGCCTATAACTTTTTATTTTTAAAAATCCACACATGAAACTTTGCCACATTGCAGATGGTATGTTGCTAATCCTGTGTTTGAAATTTCAGAAACATAAGTGCTTTCCTTTGGTGGCCAAGAATTTTTGAAAAAATGGATTACATTGGGGGAAAGACAGTTATGCCTTCTACTTTTTATTTTAAAGATAGAACCTTGAAACTTGGCCACATTAGAGATGACATGCAGTTAGTGATGTGTGAGAAATTTCAGAAACATAGGTTCAAGCGTGTAGTGGCTAGGGATTTTTGTAAAAATGAGGAAAGAAATGCATTTAACTTTTTGATTTTTAAAGATAGAAGCATGCAACTTGGCCACATGGCAGATGGGTTTGAGGTACTTATGTGTGAGAAATTTCAGAAAGATAGGGGCAGGCATTTTGTGGCTATGAATTTTTTACTTTAAAAGTTCAACAAGTTCCAAAACGGTGGTTTGACAGCTGTCAAACAGCACCCCCCTCCCCACTTCCCCCCTCCCTGCTTCCCCCCCCACACTGTCAGCTGTCAAACCCACCATTTTGGGTTTGTTAGTAAAAAATTCATAGCCACAAAATGCCTGCACCTATCTTTCTGAAATTTTGCTTTTGTTTTTAATAATTGGAAGTTTTACAACAGTATCGCTTATAATTTTCTCATTCTAAGTTGCTCTTTAGTTCTGCAAAGCAAAAAAAAAATCAGAAAGGAAGGAATCAAACTTGGACCCGATATTCTGTGACAACTATTATCCAGTCTCTAACCCACTTTTAATTTTTTAATTTTTTTTACAAAGTGTTGGAGAAGGTGCTAGCTTCTCAACTCCAAGTGGTATTGGAGGATACTGATATTTTATCCATTCTGATATAGAACATCATCAAACAGGGGAGGGGAGAATCGTGGTTCCCTGCCATCGCTTCTCTCCCTCCCTGCTCCTGTCCCTCATAACTTCCTCTTTCTTCCCAGAGTAGAAAGAGGAAGTAAACAATGACCACGTGGCCCATTCAGGGGGCATTTTTATCAGCAGCACATTGCATTTCCAAAAAGGAAAGTCAGATTAAAAGGAGTCCATTTTGTGACAGAAAAAAGGCAAGAAGAAACTGGAGGCAGACTGGAGGCAGGCACTGTCGTCTAAAGAACACACTAAAAACTGTGAGTGGGCAGTAGCGAGCGTGTGATAAAACGCTCGTCTGATGAACCCCGTGGATTCCAGCCTGGTTTGGGGATGTTGATCTGGTGGATGACATTTGCCAGGAGCTGAATAAGAGGGATACAACTTGTTGGTTCTCTTGGTTTTCTCAGCAGCTTTTGCAGCTTCTCCGCAATGTACGTTTTAGTCTTTTTGCTGGGTTGGGATTGGGGGTCACACTATTGTGGTGGCTCTGGCTCTTCCAAGTGGAATAATCTCATAATGTGGTGATAGGGGGACTTCAGTTCTACCCCATGGCTTTTGACTTGTGGGGTACCTCAACATTCCACTTTGACCTCCATACTATTTAACAACTATTTTTGTAAACCGCCCAGAGAGCTTCGGCTATGGGGCAGTATATAAGTGATAATAATAATAATAATAATAATAATAATAATAATAATAATAATAATATAAATGAAACTGCTGCAAGCAGACATCTGGTGTCACAAATATGTAAACGATGCCCAGGTCGACCTCTGTTTTCCAGCTATGAGTCACACTGAGGTTGTAGAATTCCTGATCTGAAAATGGTTTTGGTATGGATGAGGAAAACAAGCTAAAACTTAATCTAGACAAGATGAGATACTGTACATTGGGAATTTTATCAATCCAGATGAAAGGATGCCACCAGCTTTGATGCAACCAGTTACACTCCTTTGAAGGGCCACGTTTGTAGAGTGAGGGTCTTCCTGGACTCTGCTCTATCAGTGTAAGTGTAAATGACATAAAATACCTTTCACTGGTACACCAGGACACCAAGAACCAAACATTCTGCTAATCATGCATAGCAGAACTATTTGTGATTGGCTTACTTGTTTAGTGCAAGTGTACATGGCTGTAATTTGGATCACAACCATGGCTATTTGGGAGGGGTAGATTTAAGCTTCCTCCCTCCATTTTCCTCCCAAAGTTATACACACACACACACACACACACACCATGGGGGGATTTAAAAAAGAAGAAACATCTGCACGGAATTTTGGCTGAAAATGAGAGGGAAAGCTTAAATCCTCAATACCAAATCACTATGGTCCTGATCCGAATTGGAGCAATGCATGTTGATACTCAACTAACTAAGCCAAGCTCTGCTATGTGCGATTACCAGAACATTTAGTTCGGCCTCAATTATGACCCTAGTGTGCATAGAAATTAGGGCTGCTGTCATTAATAGATGATTCTGTGAAATTAAACAAGCAAATCTTTAATCATTGATTAAAATTGCCCTCCACCCTGAAATTAACCACACCAGGATTCTTGAATAATTTATTACCATACAATATACTAATATTCCTTCCTGGACTTTCCAAAAGTTAAAATATTACTGCTACAAATTGGGTGCAGTTATTATGGCCTCTGGCTTCAACAAATAAAGTGAATCTATCTTGGCTGCAAAATACCCATTGATTGACAGATCAGAAAAGTAGGTCAGTTTATATGCAACTCCCAGACATCTTTAATTTCCTATTAATTGTTTTTGCTACAGAAAAAAAACCTTTTTTTTGTCCTTTACTGGCTTAATTAATTTGTATCCATTCTTTTTGCCATGTGCTAATGTGTACAAATCCAATCAATTAATAATCAACTGATCATATTTTAAACTGGATGGTTGACTAAAATCTTTAATAGGTCGATAGATTGATTTTTTTAAAAAGCATTAATACTAGGGATGTGTATCGTATCACTAAAATGTCCAATAACAATACGATAAGGTCATTGTCCGACATCTGATTAACAATAATGATACGATAGGAAAACCTCCGATAAATATCCGATCCGATAATTTTCAGCCCGATTATATTGGCTTATCGGACTTCCATATAAATAAACCTATAACTTCTCTATTTTAAAAGTTAGAGGCTTGAAACTTGGTCACGGTGCTTATGGGGTATGCCTAAGTATGTGTATGAAATTTGAGATCGATCCCTCCAACCCACGATTTTATATGAATTTATTAATGATTGTTTAAGTTCTGACAGGTCAGAATGACAGCTCGCCATGTACGTTCATTGAAATCTGTCAAAAAGTTGCAGGATCTTTAATAAATTCATATAAAATCGAGGGTTGGAGGGATCGATCTCAAATTTCATACACATGTCTAGCACATGTTGCTACACATATGTGCCAAATTTCAGATCAATCCCTCCACCCCTATATTTTATATGAAATTTTGAAAGATCATGCAACTTTTGACCTGTCAGAACTTAAACATTCTTTAATAAATTCATATAAAATCGAGGGTTGGAGGGATCTCAAATTTCATACACATAGGCTCAATTCGGATGACACATTAGGCAACAGAGGAGGGGGGGAACAATCATCAGTTGTGTTGCTTATTGTGTTGTCTGGAGGGCAGCACACAACGCACACACAACTGACAGTATGTTAATCAGGCACTTTAAACAACGGAGCGAAACAACGGGCTTGCACATTGTTTAGCCCAAAGCCCCATTGTTTAAAGTGTCGTCCGAATTCAGCCCCCCCCCTCTCTCCGTGGACTATTCCGTTTCGGAATAGAGTTCTGCTGCCTAGAGCAGCCAAAAAACCCAGCCGCTCTATGCAGCCAGCAGAACTCACGGTGCATGCTGGGATACGGCTGGGGGACACACGGAGGAGAAGCTGCAACCAAAATGGCAGCCGCAAGTTCCTTGCAGCCGATGCATTTGCCGGTTCCAAGCAGCGCCAGCCACAGTGTGTCGTCTGTGGAGCTCCTCCTGCCTAACGCACAGTCAGTACGTTATTTACCCCTCCGTTGCTTAATATGTCGTCCAAACCAAGCCATACTTAGGCATACCCCATAAGCATTGTGACCAAGTTTCAAGCCTGTAACTTTGAAAATACAGAAGTTATAGGCATTTTTTCTTTAAAAATTCAGCTCTATAGGGCACAATGGGGCTGCAAATTAAATATCAGATTTCCGATAATTATCGTGAAGACGATACGATTACCCTACGATATTATTGGAGATGATAATTTTTTTGGTCTGAAATTCTGATAACGATAAAATATGATATTTTTGAGTGCACATCCCTAATTGATACCAAGTGCTATCAAAATCATCTGAAAATTTAGGTGCAACCATGTTCACACAGCTCTTGAGAAACTGAGGAACCCACAGAAAACCCATAAAGTGTGGAAGAATATCATATGCACATATGCATGCATTTTTAAAAATCCAGGTACATGTATCTGAGAACTCTACATTCCTATGAATATGTACATTGGGTGTTTAAAGGTGTGGATTTATCATCTGTCACCCACTTTTGTGTTTGCTGGAGGGAAGCACCAATATAGCAACAGTGGACATACAGCAATACTAAAGCATGGAACTACTCCCAAAATGCTTTGGAGGAAGAGAGGGTACAGATGGAATAAATAAGTAGTCACTTCTCTTACATTTTATAAAAACTGTTTAATTTTTTAAAAAGTGTGGTGTATGCAGTCCTATAACACCCATACTTTCAATCCTTTAAAAAAAAAAAAAATTACCTTTCCCATGACTGAAGAGGTGTGTGCTTTCCAAAATTAGAAAACAGGGTGAAAAAACTCCTCATACCTCTGCAATTTTGCATAAGGGCTCGTTATACTGGCATATATGCAGCAATTGTGAATGCTGCATAAAACATGGAGACTTTCTTAGATGCATAACGACCAGGGAATTCCATACACACAAACACAGAGAGAGAGAGAGAATTCTCTGAACACAGCAAATTGTATACATCTCAGAGATTAACTTCTCAAATGCTGTATTGTTATTTTCTAGTTGAGAAAATACTATTTTCTGGAATGAAAGAAGTAGGATCTCATCTCTTGATAACTTCAAAACAACAATTAACTATATTTCATTTATTTATATATCCATCCATCTGCCCAGTAACCAACGTTCTCTGGTCAGATTGCAAACAGTTCACTGCCTTTTCTCTAGCGACTGAAAACTAAATGCAGTAGTCATTTGTGGAGTTCATTAACCAAGCTGAACCAAATTGCAGCAAAAAAGAGTTGTTTATTACTAGCAAACAGACTCAGCTTCACATAGGTTGGAATAGTCCTTGGTTTGATACAACAAAGCCTTCCAGCAAAGCTAAGCAGCTGTTAGAGATGGAGACATTGTGACTATAGCCACAGCCACCAGCACCTCTACATACAGCCCCTGCCATGGTGTACCCCTATAGCCCTCCCGAGGGAGGGCTGTCCCTCAACAGGGGAGAGGGGAAGAACGTCATAACACAGGAGGTTTAATGCACATTTGCCATGACTTTGATCCACTTTTTCGGGGCTGGACTTGCTCAGGGCGAGAGAACAGCACAACGGGGACGACACCATGCCAGTACTTACCCGTGGTTTCATGTATAGACTGCACAGTTATCTGTTGTTTAGGGATGCCTGTCACCTAGTGACTGAAAACAGTACTGCAGGCTTCAAATTCATGGACATATTTACATTAATTCAAATGAGTTGATGAGAGTGGCCATGAGTCCTATTTTATGGAGCGAAGTCCTATTTGAAGGTGTCTTCTATTTGAATGGCTGCCCAGGCCAAGTCCAACTTTTGAACCATATTAAGAAGGCTGAGCAGGGGTCTTGAAATTGCCCATCAAGCTGGACAGCAGACTGAGCAGGCACACAAGTATAAATCTCTGCCTATACCTGTACATTAGCATATGCAAATCGCTTTCCCCCTTTTATCCTTTTTGGTGATACATTTCCCCTTTCTTTTGCTGATGCGTAAGTAGACACCCTACATCCTCGACAGCAGAAGCGCAATAAAACCCAACTAGCTCCTACAAGCATTGTAGCAGCTGCCTTCTATACCAGTTGCAGATTCTCAACCATCTTCAAGGGCAGCCCCACACCAAGTGCATTAGTGTAATGTAGCCGGGACGTAACCAAGGCATATATCACTGAGGCTAGGTCAGCTTTCTCTTGATGGGGATCATTTGATCCATTTTTGTTACAACATGAATTGCAAGAGTAACAAATGGCTACAGTTGGGGTTAGTTTTTGTTACCTGATCTGAATCCATTCATCACTACTTCAGCAGTGCGGCAGGGAGCATACCTTCTCCAGTGGCAGCAAAAGTCCTTTCAGCAGGTGCCTCCTGATAACTGCCATTTTATTTTCCCAGAATGCCCTAGTTGTTGCATTGTACCAGGGCTTTCTCAGAGGAAAAATGGCAGCTGCTGTTCCCTCCCCCTCCCCGAAAGGGTGGTCACCATCAAAGAGTTGCTGCTGAAAATAGCTCTGCTGTCCCTGACATGGGCAAAAAGAATAGGAAAAGAAGGGGGGAAGGAAAATAAATGTTAGTATCTAAACAAAAGTGAAATTCCTGATCAAATAATGATTTGATATTATGATTTGAACCAATGAATAATGAGGTGGTAGAATTGATCCTGTGCCAGTAGAGTGAAGTACGGGTGATGGCATGAATGCTTCTCCTGTAAATAAAAAGCTAGCACATGAGGGAGAACATTCTAAGAGCTATAAGGGTTAATTGTCTACTTGCGGGGGAGTTTAGACAAGAGAACATTAAAATATAATCTTTGAAGTAGAACATAGCATGTTCTGCATCCTCCGAACTTCATTCCACCTCATTAAGTTGCATATAAAGATGAGGCTACACTTGCTGAGGTTTTGAGCATGGACCACAGGTAAACACCTGGCAGAGTTGGCCCTACCATTAGGCAGAGTGAGCCAACTGCCTCAGGCAGTAGGTGTAACCCATTAGCTGTTCCCCCTTCCCCTTCCCTTCTGTCGGAGAACAGAGCTGTGTGCACTACAGGCCTTTCCTGCACCCTCTAAGCTAACCTGTTGCCCTCAGTTGTGGAGGCAGATATCCCGTTACCAGTGTTGACATAAGATTTAGTGATAATTCCTGTTAGCATCTGTACATGGAAGGGTGGAGAGCACTGTCTTGTCCTTTGCCTCAAGCAGCAAAATGTCTTGGGCTGGTCCTGCCACTATGACTATCAAACACTGGATATTTCTGCTCCACAGTTAGCAAATGACTGGCCAGAATTCTCCATTTCATGATTCTGACAGTTGTACCAAAATGAAGCAGATAGAAGACATTGGACAATTTTGCACAGGCCTTCAGTGCCTTCTTCAACAATAAGCCCAGTCTTCATGGCTTACTGTGCACATCCATCTGAACCTGAGGGAAATGACTGAGCCACAACAAAGGATTGCTCCTTATATTCCACATTAAGAAACAGCTGTTTGAAGAATAACAATGGAAGGAAGAAGCCCCTTAAAAGGCAAAAACAAATTATGCTTCTGAGCAAATCCATTAAAGGAATTATCACCTGCACATTAGATAGAACCATTTTAGAGATATGGCTGTAAAACAGAAGAAGAGTAATTGTTTTATTTCACCCTTGTTTTGAAGCGACTTGTCAACTAGTGTGTTTGACTTCAAGTTGATTTTCATGTTTCACGAAGGCCTGCCAATACAAATTGTGTGTGTGTTTTAATTTTTTAGTTGTCCCCCTGACTACCACTAGGGATGGGTGAACCCCCCCAAGTGTTCATGCCATGTTATGATGGTCTGCGGGCACCAGCAAGAGCTCACATCTTTTTTGCGATTTGCGCAAATTTGCAGCTGGGAATATTTACAAAATTCACGATTTGTGCAGAATCGCAGCCATAAATAGCACAATTTGCTTAAAATGCAGGCATAAAGGACCTTTGATGCCTATAATTTTGCCCAAATTACACTATTTATGCCTGCAATTGTTCACAAATTGAGATTTCTGTAAATATTCCCAGCTGCGAATTTGCACAAATTGGGATTTGCACACACACACCATAAACTTGCCTGAGTCGATACATACCAAGTTGAGTCAGTCACGGATCCACAAGATGGCATCCAGGGAGCCAAGCTAGCAAAGATTTTTTGAGCTCCACCCTACCACCAGAGCTTCAGAACAGTTGCAATATTCCATTTTATCCTTACTACAACCTCAGCAGGTAAAATGGATTGATATCTAGTGCCTTGTCTAAGGTTAACTCTCATGAATGATGACTGCCCATCTCTTTTTGAATATATTTGAATATAGTAGATAGGATCTGTGAACTTATAATGTGTGCAATGAATAACATGGGCTTGTATCCTGCCAAAGGAAGTGAGGCAGGTGGCCAACAGGAGGAGGCCTTTCTCTGCTGTGGCACCCCAGCTGTGGAATGAGCTCCCCAAAGAGGTTCACCTGGTGCCTACTTTGCACTCCTTTCGTCGCCAGGTGAAGATCTTTTTATTCTCCCAGTGTTTTAACAGCTAAATTAACCCAATTTTAACCCTTGCTGTTTTAAATTTGTATTTTAATTTGTATTAATCTTTGCTGCTTGGTTTTGTCCTGGTTGTGTTTCTATATTGTATGTTATTTTGTGTTTTTAGATTGTTGTCTGTTCTATATTTCTTAAAATGATTTCATGGTTTTAATTTTTTTTAAACCGCCCAGAGAGCTTTGGCTATAGGGCATATAAAATGCAATAAATAAATACATAAATATCCTGAAGTGAACACTTTGGAATGCATAGAGGAAGAGGCATGTGTTCATTAAAAAAAAAAGAACTTATGTTATAGGGTGGCATATAAATAAAAGAAATAAATTCAAATAAATGTGTTTTTAAAGGCAATCACTAGAAGAAGAGGAAGAAGAATGTGTATAGTACATTGCAAGTTTTCAAAATAATTCAAACAAATTATCTCAGTAATATTTACAACAACTCTATAAATTAGGCCATGATGTTAATCCCAATTTTGAAATGGATTTAGGGAGAAGATAGCTACTTGCTTAAAACCACCTAATGTGTTCCTAGCTGGGGTAATAATTGATCCAAAGACTTCCCAGCTCACACTCTTAATCTTCGTTAATGTTACCCAACATTAGGGATGGTACGGGCATCCAGTTTGGGCTCAAAGCCCAGGGAGAAATTGCTAGCTTGGCCCCCGGACACCAGTCCATGGACCCCAGCCCATGAACTCCTCTAATGTTGCTTACATTGCCCCTTTAAAACTGGCATTTGTGCAAATGGGACATTTAGAGACAAAAAGGAGCTACCATTTCTGTGGAAAATGGCAGCTCACCAAGGGAGTGGGCACCCACACTCCACTGCTGAGCACCCGTTGTTTGCCCAGCCCCGCTTGCTGGGGTCAGGTAAGGGGGGGGTCAGTGACCAGCGGGTTGGGTGGGCACAGGGTGGTTCATCATTCCCTACCCAAGATTGCCATCTTTACCAAGATTTGAAATATAGCCCTGGTGAAGGGGAGACCTGGTTAACATTAACCATGGGTAGCATGGGTGCAGATTAATGCTGAAACCTGTTTAAAGTTGACATAGGAAAATAAATTTGTATCAGGAACTGAGACAGGAGGAGAAAGGAGTGAACTGCTCCTATCTTATATCCATGGCTAAGAGATCAGCAGCATTATGTCTCTGTTGGGTCTGGATCTAAGTATATCTAAGTATGATTAATAAAATTGTGGCCCTTATTTAATCCAGTAATTTATCTCCCTCAACTCTTCATTCCTGTGCCCTTGGGACAGACTTTCCTATAAATTTACTTAGAACCAGGGCTGTAAATGAGCATAAGGTTTTTAAAGATAATTACCTCAGGTCAACATTAAGAGCAGTTTACTGAAGTTTGAGGGCAATATACACTCACATTGTTGTGAAAGAAAGTTAAATTTGAAGAATTCATTTGAATATTGTTTTCATAGATTTGCTTCGGTTCTACCATCTATGCCAGAGGAAGGCTGGCTTCAGTCTTTTATATTCTATTTAAAAAATAACAAACCCATGCTTTTCTGGATTAGAACAAGTTCCAACATCCTTCACAAGAATCCCAGCAACTAGCAAACCTTAAATCAGAGGTGCAGAACCTCAGGCCCAGGAACCAAATCCAGTCCACCTGGGGTCCCAATCCAGATGGCCATGTACTCTTCCCACAGGCCCACCCCCTTTCCCCATCCATCATTTGGTGGCTTTCCAAGCTTTTGTACATTTTTCCCATTCTAAAATGTTGAAATGCCCCTACCAAGGCTTAGCTACTGGTAGAAAGAGCTTTACATTAAAATTTGCTGGTATTTTGGTCCCGCCCCCTTTTGCCTTCAGCCCCTCCCACTATTTCAATGTCTACCCTAAAAACTGCTCCAAACTGGAATTCAGTACTTGGCTTGAAAGAGGTTCTGCACCTCAGCCTTAGATGTTTTTTTTAAAAAATGGCATTCTTGAATAATAGGAACCACTCTGCATGGGTCCAGACACTAGGGGGTGTCAGAGAATGTCCTGAAGCCTGATCAGTTCCTATTTTCTGCTCCCTGCCCTTCCTCTTCCTTCTTTCCCCCTTCCTCTCTCTACTTTTGCAAGAAGCACCATGTAGCTGTCTCCTTGAAGGAAACAGGTAACTAAGGCAGGATCTACACTAGAGCTTTAAAACAGTTCATAACAGTAGTGACAACTGGGGGCCCAGGACACACTCCAAAAACAGTTTTCAAACCGTTTTCAAAGTTTCCTATCCTGCTTGATGTAGATCTGACCCATATCTCGTGCCTTTGCTTACTTACACTCAAGCCATCAGGCATTAGGGGATTCTCGTAGTTAAACAGTGTTAGATAACTTTCTCTGCTGATGTGTATAAAAATACTAATAAAGTAAGATGATTTGAACTTCTTTTAAACTGGCTCTACCCTGCGTTTATTGCCTCCAATGCTAAATGCTGTCTTGCCACACTTTCTCTGTATGAAGCAACTCTGCAGTAAGTCACACCAGGCTTTCCAATATGTATAAGTAGTCCCCTTGTAAACTTCACAACATAAGGAAAAAACAAGGCCCGACATCTCATCATTATCAGCTCACAACACAGAGGCAACATAAACATGATATCAAAGTAATATTTGCTTTCAAAGTAGAAGCCAAGTCACCTTCGATCATTTTCATTCCCCTGTACTTTTCTAACATAAATATTATTCTCCTTGTATTTCTCCCCCATCCAGCTAATTTCTTTCTTTGAGGAAATCTACACAGACGCTTGTAATGTTTCAAAATGTGGGTTGTTATGTTTTCAATGGCAATGTTTTAAAATGTAACAGGCCACACACTAAGTGATACTAATGGTATAGTAGATCCTTTCTCCCATCCTCACTGAGGTTATTGCCATCACACTGACTGTTTTTGTCTTCTCTTCCTGTAACGTTCCTTCCTCACCCCATAGTTTCCACACCCATTTCCTCCTCTACCCTCTTCCTTTCCCTTTGTTTCGATCACGAATTAACAATTAAAGTGCATGCGTGGAAATTATAATGATGTCAGTGACTCCAATATGGTAAGGAAAGACACATTCTTCTTCTTACCACGATTTATATAAAGAAAAGAACGGAATATATATAAGAAAATCGTGGTAATAAACTACTGATATAAAACATTACAGGAAGTGTGTCATGTGGCCCAATGAGTGATCGTAATCCTTCCCTAATGTAGCAAAGCTACAGCGTAGATTCCCTCTTAGTCTGCTGGGTTTCTATTTCAGTTCCAGCTATTGTGGTAATGTATGTAGAGCAGCATTCCAGTTATATCCCACTGAGCTCAATAGAAAATGATAAGCAAATAACTCATTCTGCATAGGGAACGCAATCTGCAGAACACCTTTGAATCACAGAGCAAAGACGTTTTTAAACAACCATATGTAAGATTAGAGTGGAAACCTCAACAGGACATGAACAGAAGCATGCAGGTGTCAATAGTGAGTGATTGCCACATGTTTAGCAACAGACAGTATAATATCACAAGGTTCTCTGTCTCAACACGGTTGAATCACTTTTTGTTGGAAGGAGGGACTTCTAAGAGCTTTCACAAACCTAGCATTGTGGTCAGACTGATTCCTCCCTTTTAGCTACCAGTGTGGAGCTGTCTTTTGCAATTTGTCTCTGTCAGTTAGGAAGACAATCTATTCCTACAGCAAGACACATCTAATAAATGTGTACATCAAAACATCAAAAACCAAAATGGGAAGGCAATGTGTTTTACAGTGCAATTCTGCGCGGATTTGCTCAGGAGTACCTTCCACTGAGTCTAATGGGCCTTACTCCCAGAAAAAAAATATGTACAGGATTGCAGCCTAAGTGCAGCATCATAGAGGTAAGGTGTAGCTAAAGTCCTGAAGCATTACACATTTCAGTGTATTTTTTTTTAACCAATGATGCAGAGTTTTCCATAAGATACTTTTCAACTCAAAATCACAAAGGAAAAGAAATCCAAGCATCCAAGTTTTATGAATGAGATCAGAGGTGCAGAGGAGCTGCAAATGCAATTGAGAAATGCGATTGAAAATATCCACCACCATTGAAGATATGAAGGAACTAAAGGAGCCCATTCACGGGGCCTGTGGAGGCTGTGTGTTATCACGTGATAAGGGGATATGTGTGCTTCTGTTGATGGTTTCATGTGATAAGAATTCTATTTCCCTGACGTATACTAGGCTGACTAACAACTAGCAGCTTTCTTTTTAATTAAAAAAGATTATATATCAGGATGCTGCCTGAATTCTACCCCATTTTTAAAAAATAAAATAAAAAAATCACACTTGCATTATGAACCTGCAAATTTATAAGGTTCTTTCCAAAATCATGCTAGCAGACTTTAGGACTTCCTTTCTCTTCTCCCCCTGCACTTCATATCCCATGTCCCCCACTGGCAAATGGACACAATTGAACAGAATGCATTATATATATATATATATATATATATATATATATATATATATATAATGGCATAGTAAAACTTCACATACGTTTGAGCACAGTGTAGTTTGAGAAATTTGGCTGAACGCTGCTTTAGGCTGATGGCTTTGTATGACCATCCCTGTTCTTTTCTTTTTGTGTGGAGAGTCTTCAGCCCTCTTCAAAAGGTCCTCTTCAAATTTAGCTTCACCTAATCCCAAAATTGGAAGGGAAAAAATGGCACAAATGTGTAGAAGTGCTTTTACCTCCTGGTCCAGCCCTACCATTAGGCAGAGTAAGACCCCTAAATGAGCTTGCTTTCCTCAAGTCCAGTGGAGGACATTGTGTTGTCACCAGTGGAGGTGCCAGTACATGAAACAGGGAGGGGCCAGCCCTGAAATAAGTCTTCTTACCTGAAACACAGTGAGCTGGTACAGCATTTCAACTGCAATCCCATACTACCTTACCTGGGAATAAGTCCCCCTGAACTCAACAGGGCTTACTGCTGAGTAGTGCACAGGATTGTACGATTCATCATAATTAGCTGTTTCCTAACAGCGATGGAAATTCTTTCTCAGTGGCAACTAGTGATTTCGGTGCTGCTGGAATCACCTAACATTGTAGGGCAATCAAGGAAGGAGAGAAAAGCTTGCGCTTACCAACAACCTTTGGGAAGCAGCAATGAAGGCAGGAGAAAACTCCATAGAAGTGCTTGGATCCTGACTCCTAGCAGGCCTCAGAGCCTGTAGAAATTAGGTTCTGCAGACTCCAATGGCCCTACATCAAGGGTGTTGAACCTCTTTCAGCTGGGGGCTGAATTCCAATTGAAAGAAATTCTTGTGAGCCATATTCCAGTGGTGGGTGGAGTTGAAGGCCAAAGGGGCGGAACCAATTAGGGTGACCATGTGAAAAGGAAGACAGGGATCCTGCATTTTTAACAGTTGTAGAGAAAGGGGAATTTCAGCAGGCATCATTTGTATGCATGCAGCACCTGGTGAAATTCCCTCTTCATCACAACAGTTAAAGCTGGAGGAGCCCTGCCCTCTTGAACAGATACAAAAGAGGGCATGGCCAATATCAAAGCCTTTAGAATGGGTGAAAACCTCCACAAAATCCAGGAAACCACCAAATGATCAATGGCTGGGGGAGAACCAAAGGAAATGGGATGGAGAGTGACCAAAGTGGCATAGCCTTCTGAAGATCCCCCAGAGGGCCAGGCTTGACCCTGAGGCGTAAGGTCACCCCATCCCTACAGTCATGCCCATCACCAAATATTCCATGTGGGGAGGAAACTATTCCACCTGCTCTCCTACCACACTTATCAAAGTTATTTTCCTTAACATGTAAGAACCTGTCCTCCAAAGGCAAATAAATACTTGAATGCTAATAGTGCCATTCAATTTTAATATGAATAGTATTCAGTTCTGCGTTTTGCAGTTATTTGGTGTGAAACTTGAACTCTAATTTCCTGCTTCTATTCTGTGTGTGTGTGTGTGTATAAAATAATACCATCCCTGTAAAGCAATTATTTGAATCCTTTAACTAGCACCTAGTTTTAGCCCTCGCCATATCTTAATATATGGCTCAATTCGGATGACACGATAGTCAATGGTGGTTTGACTAACCCTAACCCTAGGGGGCACTCCCCACACAACATGGTAATAAATAATCAACTGTGGTGTGGATGAGGATCAGCGCTGAGTTGACTAAGGCAGCATTCAGATGACACAATAGTCAAAACAACTGACGATTGTTTTCCCCACACCAGTTGTTTATTGTGTCATCCGAATTGAGCCATTGAATCATATTGATGTTTACTCAGAAGCCAGTTCCACTGAATGCACTAAAGCATACTCTCATGTAAAGCAGACTCAGGATTGCAGCCTTAGGGTAGTGACAAGTTTCCAGGGTGATTTGCAGTATGATGTTCCAAAGAAAAGCTAGAAGTCCTTGAGCATGCTTAAGAGGTGCCTTGCTGCCTCAGGGGTTTGAAGAATTGAGAGAAAGTAATTTTATTTTGTCCTGTACGTATGATGACAGATGCAAGTCACCCATGCTCGGCTCTCAGATTTCTGGCAGCACTGCAACTAATTCCAGTTCTGGAACTTTGCTTGGTGTGCAGATTTAGCATGAATGGATGCTTGCCGTTCACCAGTGTTCACATCCCATTTGAATTCATGCTGTCCTTTGCACTTTGAATGGATGTGGAAATCCTTTCACTTCTGCAGAGAACTCAATCATAAATTGTCAATTAGGGTCTGGCTGCAGCTCAGCAAAGCATAAGAGGAGATTTTCTTATCTAAATACAATAGTGCTCAGCTAATTTCACAACACTCCAGCATTAATTGAACAGCAGGAAGTTCATTTTGGAGCATTCACCTCCAGTTGCACTGGATTAACTGGACTCAGACTGCCCTTCGTTCATGGCTACGAAAGTCCCCACTTATCTGCTTCATTTGGGTAATCACAACTTTTTGATGGAAGTGTGTCATTCGGAGATCAGATTTCCATCGAAGGCTGCAAACTTTGGTACAATATCTCCAGCAGGGCATGTTGCCAGGCAAAGGTGTTTAAGACTGCAGTCTGTCTAATCAGTTGAGGCTGGGCATGATTCGGTGCAACAGGAAGCTACCAAGCTTATCTTTCCCTTCCAGAGCGTAATCTGCTTGTTAAGTGGGTCATTTACTTTATTGGCTGTGGCTAGGTTTGACTATTTCTGCTGCTTGCTGCCTAATGGGATTTTCAGGCACAATACCGCCAAAGTTAAGTCCTTCTAAGATCAATTGATATCAATAGGAGAGTTCAGGATATGCTTAAAGCTGCAGCCCTAAACACACTTACTAGGGAGTAAGGACCACTGAACACACAGGGACCTCCAAGTAAACATGCAGAATATTTATTGTATTGTCTGCTAAATAAAATGGAACTGGAAAGTACATAACTTTGGTTAGATTATGCCTCTTGAATTTATGTTATATTTTGGAGGGTGATCACTGTATTTAAGTAGTTTGTCTTGCTGTTTGAAGTTCCTTCTGAGAGAAGTAGTAGGCTAAACCTTTTAAGTGTTAATACTATTTTTGTGAAAACAGCAAAAGCTATCACACATCAGGATAACCCAGGATATTTGTTACCAAAACAAACAAACAAAACCTATAAACTCAGAGCAAAAGCTTACGCAATGCAATCTAAAACAACCAAAGAACTTGGCTTGCTGTGACTCTTTGAAATAGTGATGTAGAAACACATTGGCTGGCTTCACAGGACACATTAGGCAACGGAGGGGGAAATAGTGTACTGACCGTGCGTTAAGTAAGTGGTGCTCCCCACACGATACGTTGCTACCCCGGCCGTTGAGCTGCTGAAAGTTACAGCGTCCATCTTGGTTGCTGTGTCTCCTCCCTCCCACCTCCCTCAGTCCTCCAGCCATGTCCCAGCATGCACCACAAATTCTGCTGGCTGTATCAAAGCAGCTGGGGTTTTTTGGCTGCTCCGGCCAGCAGAACTCTATGCCCAAACGGAATAGTGCACGGAGAGAGGGGGTTGGTTTCAGATGACACTTTAAACAATGGGCTTTGGGCTAAACAACTTGCAAGCCCGTTGTTTCTCTCCGTTGCTTAATTGGTCAGAATAGCATACCATCAGTTGTGTGTGTGTGATGTGTCCATATGACATGATAAGCAGCACAACTGGCAGTTGCTTCCCCCCCCCTCCATTGCCTAATGTGCCATGAGAAACCAGCCATTCACTACTTCAAGAAAGCAGAGTGTACCAGGATCAAAAGAGCCATTATTTTATATTTGGATCTAGCAGGTGTGTTGCTTTTACTCTAGAATAGGCACAGGGCCCCCAGATATGGATCAGGGCCCTAGTGTTGGGTGTACGGGGATCTTATAAGATCCAGACTGAAGGCCCTGAGCCTACTCTAGAGTAAAAATGAATAAAAAGATGCAGCTGCTGAATATCGGTTTAGAGCAATGCCTGTTTGGGTGGGATCCAAGTGTCTCAAAGCTCCTTCAATTTAGTAGGAGCCTATCTACACATGCAGGACAAAACACTTTGAAAACATTTTGAAAACTGTATATGGAGTTTGTCCTGGGCCCCAACAATTCTCAAAACTGTTATAAACCATTTTAAAGCAGTAGTGTAGATTGAAACATTGGCTGGTTTCGCACAACACATTAGGCAATGGAGGGGGGGAAGCAACCGTCAGTTGTGTTGCTTATTGTTTTGTGTGGAGGGTTACACACCACGCACACACAACTGACGGTACGCTATTCCGCCCAATTAAGCAATGGAGAGAAACAACAGGCATGCAAGTTGTTTAGCCCGAAGCCCGTTGTTTAAAGTGTCGTACGAAACCAACCCGCCTCTCTCTGTACACTATTCCATTTGGGCATAGAGTTCTGCCAGCCAGAGCAGCTGCTCTGATACAGCTGGCAGAACTTGCGGTGCATGCTAGGATACGGCTGGAGGACTGAGGGAGGTGGGAGGGAGGAGATGCTGCAACCAAGATGGACGCTGGAACTTTCAGCTGCTCAACGGACAGAGTAGCAACGTGTTGTGTGGGAAGCACTGCCTACCTAACGCACTGTCAGTACACTATTTCCCCCTCCGTTGCCTAATATGTTGTGCGAAAGCTGCCATTGGCTCAGTTCGGACAACACGTTAAGTAACAGAGGGGGGAAGAGGCAATCGTCAGTTCTGTTGCTTATTGTGTCGTGCGTCGGGCAACACACACACAACTGACAGTATGTTATTAAGCAATGGGGGAAAACAACGGGCTGCTCCATTGTTTTTCGGAGCCCCATTGCTTATTATGAGGCCCGACTTTCAGCCATGTGATGGGGAGAGGGACAACATGTCGTGTGGCGGGCACTCCAAAAATTACATACCATCTGTTACCTAACGTGTCATCCGAACTGAACCATTCTGACATAAAGCATTTTGGCTGAAAGTTTCAGACAGATGCAACATGAACCTACGCATGCATTCAGGTCCTTTGGAAAGGTCCTGCCTCTTGTTCTCCTTCCATCAAAGGTATGGAAGGTGGTAATGTGGAACTAGCTCTTTTCAGTGGCAGCTCCAAGGATGTGGAATACTCACCCTAGAGCAGCTTACTTTAACCCCTCATCATCAGTGTTCAGGCATCAACTGAAATCAGTTTTATTCAAATGGCATTTGAAATTTGGAGGTTTTATTTTCTATTTCATTGTATGACCTGTGTTTTATTATTATTTTTTTATTTTTTAAAAAAAGTTACTTAGGGCACAAACCTATGCATGTTTAGACTGAAATGCTGCCTGAGGCATGCTGGGAAGTGTAAGATATTTTTCTGTCTAAACATGCATAGGATTGTGCCCTTATTTGATTATTATTTTTAATTAGAAGCTGTTTTATGGCTCCACATGGGTGAATAAGAAGGATATAAATATCCTACATAAATAGATATACAAATACTTCATTCTTCTCCATATGGATGCATCAGGAATACATATAGGCCCATTTTTTATTTACTCTGACAGAAATTCTATGCACACTTCCTTTCAAATATATACACACACAGGATTGTACTGAAATCTTCAGTGTAAACAAGGAACACACCATTTAGGGATCTGTTGGAAAAGATGGTTGTGTTCGGACAACCCTCTAAGCAACAGAGGGGGGAATAGGCAATTCACAGTACATTATGCTGCTGGTAGTACTCCCCAGATGACATGTTGCCCCACCCCCTGTCAAGCGGCTGAAACTCCCTTCATCCTTCCAGCCAGCCATTGGTCTGCTCTACCTCGTCCCAGGACGATTCCATCAGCCACTGCAAGTTCTGCTAGATAGTGGCCTGTTTCGGATGACACGCTAATCAACAGGGGGGGGGGAACAATCGTCCATTGTGTTGATCATCGGCAGCATTCGGATGACATTTTAGGCAATGGAGGCAGTATTCGGACGACACGATAGTCAACACAATGGACGATTATTTTTAGGGGTGTGCACGCCCGAAATTATTGTATTGTATCCTTATCAGAAATCACCTAAAAAAAAAAATTCGGATCGGATTATATCGTAGGTTGATCATATTGTCTTCACGATAATTATCGGAAATCCGATATTTAATTTGCAGCCCCATTGTGCCCTATAGAGCTGGATTCTTTTAGAAAAAATGCCTATAACTTCTGTATTTTCAAAGTTACATGCTTGAAACTTGGTCACAATGCTTATGGGGTATGCCTAAGTATGTGTATGAAATTTGAGATCGATCCCTCAAACCCTCGATTTTATATGAATTTATTAAAGAACATTTAAGTTCTGACAGGTCAGAATGACAGCTGGTTGACCGGGCCTCCGTGCTGTCATCTTGTTGTCTGCTTTTTTCCCCATAGGCTTGCATTGGGGAAAACGCGTGCATAACTTTTTTATTTGAAATGATAATGACATGAAACTTGGGAAGCCAGGACTAGCAAGATCCAATCTGCAATGTCCAAAAAGTTTCATGTCTCTATGATTTTCTATGAATTTTTTAATGGTCGTTCTCGTTCTGAAATTTGAGGCCCGGTCAACCAGCTTTCAGAACGAACACAATCTTTAAAAAAAAATCATAGAAAATTGAGGGTTTGAGCAATTGCTCTGATTTTTTTTCACAAATGACCAGCCAGATCCCATCTTCAATGTCCCACAAGTTTCAAGTTTTTATCTTTAAAAATGAAGAAGTTACAGTGGGGGTGGGGCTTTTGGGGGACCCCTATAACTTTTTAATTTGAAAAGATAGAGACATGAAACTTTTTTGGACATTGCAGATTGGATCTTGCTAGTCCTGGCTCCCCAAGTTTCATGTCATTATCATTTCAAATAAAAAAGTTATGCACGCGTTTTCCCCAATGCAAGCCTATGGGGGGGGGGGGGGGGAAGCAGACAACAAGATGACAGCATGGAGGCCCGGTCACCGAGCAATGTCTATAAAGTTGCACAAACTTTAATAAATTCATATAAAATTGAGGGTGGGAGGGATCTATCTCAAATTTCATACACATGTCTAGCACATGATGCTACACATATGTGCCAAATTTCAGATCAATCCCTCCACCTCTGTATTTTAAATGAATTTTTGAAAGATCCTTCAACTTTTTGACAGGTCTGAATGAACGCACATGGAGAGCTGTCATTCTGACCTGTCAGAACTTAAACATTCTTTAATAAATTCATATAAAATCGAGGGTTGAAGGGATCGATCTCAAATTTCATACACATACTTAGGCATACCCCGTAAACACTGTGACCAAGTTTCAAGCCTCTAGCTTGTAAAGTACAGAAGTTATAGGTTTATTTACATGGCAGTCCAATAATCCGATATAATCGGACTGAAAATTTTCGGATCAGATATTTATCGGAGTTTTTTCTATCGTATAATTATCGTTAATTGGATGTCCGATATTGACCTTAGCGTATCATTATCGGACATTTTAGCAATACGATACACATCCCTAATTATTTTCCCTCCCTCCATTGATTAGAGTGTCATCCGAAACAGGCCATAGAGGAGCAGCCGGGGCGCTTTTGGCGACTCCTGCCAAAGGACTCTATGGGCTTCTGAAATAGGGCACTCAACACATGAAATTAAGCAATGGAGCCCACCACATGACACAATAAGCAATAGAGCAGCCCGTTGTTTTCCTCCATTGCTTAATTCGAGAAAATAACGCACTGGCAGTTGTCTGCTTCCCGCCAGATAACACGGTAAGCAACACTATGAACAATTGTCTAATTAATCAACTGTTGCTTATTGTGTCGTCCGAACCCAGCCGGTGAGTTAACCATTCACAACTTTAAGGCACAATCCTATGCACACTTAGACAGACGAAAGGCCTGCAACTCCCAGCATGCCTAGCCAGCTATGCTACCTGAGGCATGCTGTGAGTTGTAAATCTTTCCTCTGTTTAAACATACATAGGATGGCACCCTTAATTACATTTCAACATGCATAGTAGGGTGACCATCTGAAAAGGAGGACAGGGCTCCTGTATCTTTAACAGTTGTAATAAAAAGGAAATTTCAGCAGATGTCATTTGTATGCATACAGCACCTGATGAAATTCCTTTTCATCACAACAGTTAAAGCAGCAGGGTCCCTGCCCTCTTTATCAGATACAAAAGAGGGCAGGCTCATGCCGCTGTAACTGTTGTAAGGAAGAGGGAATTTCACCAGGTTCTTCATATATACAAATGACATCTGTTGAAATTCCCTTTTCTATACAACTGTTAAAGATACAGGAGTCCTGTCCTCCTTTTCAGATGGTCAGCCTAATAGGGTAGGCAAAGAGTGATTTTTGCCATTTAAATTACTTATTCCTCATGAGATGGATTTCACAATCCCATGGTACCTCTACAGCTACGATGAAAAGCATCATGCAAGCTTGTCAGGCCAAGAGAGTTTGGGGCTTGTGTTTCTCAAACAGCAACTCCCACTGGTGTAGTGGTAAATGTGGAATGCAAGCATTTGTCATAGCAGTCCCCATAGCCATGCCCCCAGGAGAGCCCAAAATCGCAGGCAGCGGGGTGGATCCACATCAACCAACTCGTTCTAGGAGTTTTCATCTATAAGGAGTAGTAGGTCTTTTGCAAAGCTACTGGGTGTTAATTGCCCGTTCAATTATTTATTGTTTTGATTTGAATTCATTTATATCCTAACTTCCTGCCAATTCTTTTAAATAACAGCGCTCCAACCCAAGCCACCCCAAAATGCTTTACATTACAACAATGAATAATGTATGGTTGCTGGGAAAATTCATTTCCACCCAGCGAGGAGTGCAGCTAATCTTAAAGGAAATGGGGAATCGTAAGGGGGGTGGGGGGTAGCGGATGATGTCAGCATCCCTGCTAATAAAAACTGCTGGTGCTGTGGCCCCGAGAGCTCCGGCTCTACTACACCACCGGCAACTCCATTACATGAACTGGATGAATGCCTTAGGCATGCCTTGGTAGCTCTTTGGATCCCAGTCCATTTCCCTTCATCACTGCCTACTCCTAGGCAAAAGTGGCTGTTGCAGAATAACCAAGGCACTATGGCTTTGAAATCCCTGGTGCTGTTACTGATCTTGAAGGCCAGGATGCGTTGGTGCACGGGAACTTATTAATGCTTATCACTCTTCAGATCCAGGCAGTTCAATGGCTGTATCGAAAGGATGTACTGATAAATGATCTTCCAGTAGTTTCACAGTATGGGGTGGTTCCAATGAGACTCTTTTTCAACAAAGGATACAAAGAGTCTTTGGAAGTTTGAATGGCTGAATGACAATCTTAAGCTCCAAAATGCATGCTTTTTCTCTAGCCTTTTATCTAGTCTTCTACCAATCGAACTAATACTTGAGCTGCTGTCTAAGCAATTTCCTTGTTAATAGAAATGTGATATGTGTGTGTTTGTTTGTGTGTGTATGTGTGTGTCTGTGTAGATGTTTTGTGTGTAGATGGTCACCAATGAGCTCTGGAGTGGGGATGCAATCCCACAATCGGCCCTGAGTAAATTTGGCTGCAATGCTATATGCTAGGGATGTGTATCGTATCGTTCTGATGTCCGATAACGATCCGATAATGGCGTTATCGGACATTCGATTAACAATAACGATAATTTTCTAAGGAAGCCCTATCTGCTTGGATCTGAAATCCATATGTCCGATAACTATCACATATATCGGATTTTCAGATCGCCAGTTTAGGGTTGGCCCTCCCTTCCCCCCCACCACTCGTGTTCCTTACCTGTGGCCTTCCCCGCTGCTGTCCACTGCCCTCCGCTGCTTCCAGACTACTGAAAACTAGGCTTTGCGGCCTAGTTCTCAGTGGAGCGATGACGCGCCGGGTGATGATGTCACCTGGCGCATCATCACTCTACTGAGAACTAGGCCACAATGCCTAATTCTCAGTAGTCCAGAAGCAGCGAAGGCCAGCGGAGGCAGTGGGGGATGGCAGCAGGTAAGGAGTGTGAGTGTGAGGGAGGGGTCCCCACATACCTGCTGCCTTCCCCCGCTGCCTCCACCAGCCTCTGCTGCTTCCAGACTACTGGGAATTAGGCTTTGTGGCCTAGTTCTCAGTAGAGCAACAATGCGCTGGGTGATGATGTCACCCAGCATGTCGTCACTCTACTGAGAACTAGGCTGCAAAGCCTAATTCTCAGTAGTCCGGAAGCAGCGAAGGCAGTGGGGGATGGCAGCAGGTAAGGATGTGAGTGTGAGGGAGGGGTCCCCACATACCTGCTGCTGTCCCCCGCTGCCTCCACTGGCCTCTGCTGCTTCTGGACTACTGAGAATTAGGCTTTGTGGCCTAGTTCTCAGTAGAGCAACAATGCGCTGGGTGATTATGTCACCCGGCGTGTCGTCGCTGTACTGAGAACTAGGCTGCAAAGCCTGATTCTCAGTAGTCTGGAAGTAGCAGAGGCCAGCGGAGGCAGCAGGGGACAACAGCAGGTAAGGAGCGTGAGTGGGGGGGAGCGCCAGCCCAGTGTTTTCCCCATAGACTTGCATTGGGGAAAAGCTTTCTTTCCCCCAATGCAAGCCTATGGGGAAAACACCTGAAATGGCGGTCCATAATTGGATCAGAACTTCCAATATTTATTGGATATCAGATCCAATCAAATATGGGTACCCCCCGATATGATCAGATCTGATATTTTTAATATCGGAAATTCCGATCTGATTCCGATTCCATTATTACTGTTGGTGCACGTCCCTACTATATGCCTTTGCCTGGGAGTAAGTCTCATTCAATTCAGTGGAACTTGCTAAATAGTACAATGTCACTAGACTAAAAAATTCTGGCCTCACATTAGACCAGATTATATACGAAATATAGTCTAAAAAGTATTTGAAAACATCATATAGAGAGACTGATTTGCTGAGGGAACATGTGCATTTGCTCCAATGAGGGAACATAGGACTATAATTGTAATCATATGTGTTTCCTGATATGGAGTGTATTTACTCCTAAGTAAGTCCCACTGAGTCCTGTGAGATTTATTTCCAAGAAAATATCCTTAGGATTGCAGCCTTACTTGGTACTACATCCCATTGAATTCAGTGGGACATTTCTGAGATAATTCGGTTAGGAACAGATTGTAAATTAGATTCACACCAATGCACCAGGGCAGATCTGCACACACAACCATGCTTGCACTCATGCAGCTCATCTGAATGAGTATTGCAATACATACAAATATGGGCCCTTGCTAAACTTCCTGGATAAGGCTGTTGGAGTGGATTCTCACCTAGGCCACCAATGGTGTGCAATTATGTGCAGCTAGAGGTGGATTAAAGCCATTCAGTCCAAGTACTCTGCCTTAGCTGGTTTGTAGATCTCAGCAGTAGTTTTATCAGCTGATTAAGATATTTTCTTATCAGTTCATAGAATCATAGAATTATAGAATGGTAGAATTGGAAGGGGCCTATAAGGCCATTGAGTCAACCCCCCTACTCAATGCAGGAATCCACCTTAAAGTTTATTTAAAGTTAATGGGCAGAAATTCCAAATTTAATAGAAAAGCTTTCTTTAAAAGAAAAAAACAAACTCAAGGACAGATATAAGAAAGAGGAAATAGAAAGTAGATGAGATCAATGCCCCACTCTTTTATTCTGTAGGTATGTAATGAGCTGTTCTCTCCATTTGTGTGTTTAATACGGTAGACCCAAAAACAAGTTAAAGCCTAGGATCTCAAAATATGAATTGGGATCCACTGGGAGGCACGTGAGGTGGACTATGACAGTGACCTCTTCTTCTTGAACATGAGATTCAGGATCTATTCTTGGGCACTGGGCAAGGACCTGTAAGCCCATTAACCTTGATTTCAAAGCAGGAATGATTATGTCATCAGCTGAAGCCAGGATCACCGATGAACCCTCTTTGCTCTGTCAAGTGAATGAGGTGATAATGAGGCTTTCAGATTAGTATAGAAGAAAGAGGCCTGTTTCAGATGACATGACAATCAACGGAGGGGGGAAACAATCGGCCATTGTGTTGCTGATCAGCAGCATTCAGATGACATTTTAGGCAATGGAGGGGGGAAGAGGCAATGGACAGTAAGTTATTGGCAGCATTCGGACGACACAATAATCAACACATCTGATGATTGTTCCCCCCTCCCCCCATTGATTATTGTGTCGTCCAAATGCTGCCAGAGAATGAGGAAAATAATCAAGCAGAGGCTGAAGGCGTCTTTTCTTTGACGGAGTTCCCACTTCCACTAGCCTTTTAAATGGAAACATTTCTTTGCAAGATTGTTTGCATTTCTAATTAAAAGCTAAAGGATGCATTTTAGCTGGCTGAAGATCTTTGGTTAAGGCACAAGATGGCTGAGTTCGGACAACACTTTAGGCAACAGAGGGGGGAAGAGGCAACTGTCTGTTGTGTTGATTATTGTGTCATGCGTGGGGGGGACACACAACGGACAGTATATTATTTAACAATGGGGGAAAACAATGGGCTGCTCCAGTGTTTATCGGAGACCCATTGCTTATCATGAGGCTGGGACTGTCAGCCGAGCAACGGGGGAGGGGCAATGTGTCATGTGTCGGGCACTGCAAAAAGAACAAACCCTCAGTTGCTTCTCCCTCCCCCTCCATTGCCTAAAGTGTCATCCAAACTCAGCCTGTATTTTACAAGTTCACAGTCAGAAATAAGCACCACTGAGTTTAAGGGAGCTTATTCCCAGTTGACTCTGCATAGGATTGCTGTCATGGCCTGTAAACTTAATTGTGAGATCTCATGAGTGAGATTATTCTTTCTTTGTATTGTATGTCTGGTTAAATGATGGAGTTTTTGAACACAATATTGTATTGAGTATACATAATAGAAAAGCAGGTGGCGAAACTACTGGGCTTGTAATGGCTCCTGAACGTCATAATTTGCCATTACACCATTGATTGTAAGCAGTTGTTGAGTGCCTCTCTTTGTTAGCTAGCTGATGGTCAGGGATAATTGGCCAAAACCTCCCCAGCAGTAGGTTATACTTATGAGATGATTGCTCTGATAGACAATCTATTAGAGCAACCAAGCAGCCTCATATCCGGCAAGATGAGATATAAGGCTGCTTGGTTGTGCGGCAGAAAAGACAGCAGTTTCTACTCTGAGCTTTGACAGAGTCACACAGAGAGGGACTGTGCTCTATGTTCAGCTGGACTAAAAACAACCTTGAGAATTGCAAAAGTCCAAATCTTTGCTTTAGGACTTTGATGAAAGATTAGCAATTGTGTGTTGTGTGCTCTAGGAATCAGTTTGCTTCCAGTGACACTCTGCATGTATATTTGTCAGCAAACATATATTACAAAGGCTCCATCTATCTCCAGCCCTCTGTCTCATCCAAAGGAAACCAAATGTTATACTACTGTCCCTGATTTTCTTACTGTTTGGGACAAGTCACAACTGTATTTTCCATCTCGTGCATAGTCTGCGGTCTAGAAAATTAGTACAAGAGCTCCCGGATGAAGTTGATTTCCAGCCATTTTCAAATTACTAGTTCTTTTGAAATCTCAAGGCAAATGTTGCAGCTCATCTCCATTTTAGAAGTATCAGGGAGCCAAAATTAGGAGGGGTGGGTGGGGTGGGTGGGGTGGTAGTGATGGGGAAGCAATCATTCATTTTCACTTGTGTGCTTCCTACCAGCCCAAATGCAGTCTTGGGAGTGGCCCTCACACCGGAAGGGCTGTTGCTTTCTTTTGTTGGAGGAGATGGAACTATCTCGTGTGAAAATATTTTTTTCATTGCTTCAGGTATATAGGAAATAGGTAAACCCTCCGCATCCCATCAAAGAAAAACTTTTAGAGTAGGACCCCCATATTCCTCTTGCAAGCAAAGATGAGAATTAAAAAGAAAATAATTAAAGCAGATCCTTTGCAGATCAATTGAATCTTGATGGCACTGTGAACCGCTCTCATCATACAATGGCAGAAGAGTTTTACAAGAACATGGCTCTGCTTAAGAAAGGGGCAGATGGGGGGGAGGAAAAAGAGAGGAAAGCCAGTATGGCATAGTGGCAGTGGTTCCTTCCTTACATCCCCAGAAGTTGTTGGACTACATCTCCTATCACCCCTAAGCACTGGTCTTGCTGGCTGAGGATAATGGAAGTTGTAGTCAAACAACAAAGCTGGGAACCACTCTGTTAGAGTGTTGGACTAGGACCAGGAAGAGGTAGGTTCAAATCCCTTCTTAGTCATGAAGTGTCCTAATCCACTGTGTGATTGTGAGTCTGTCGTTATTTCTCATCCTAACATTGCTGCGGGAAAGAAAGGTATTGGGTGGGAGGAGGTATCATGAGCCCCTTGGTGGAAGAGTAACAAAGTTGCATAGGTAGGTCCCTTATACTGAAACGAACCCATCTAGTGCAGTATATATATAATCACTTAGGGTGCAATGCTATGTATAAGACAGAAAAATGTCCTACAACTCCCAGCATTGCTGGCTGGGGAATGCTGGGAGTTGTAGGAATTCTTTCTGTCCAAATATGCACATCATTGCACCCTAAATAAATAATTTTCGGCTATGTTCACTGTGCTGTAAAGAAACTGAAGGGAGAATGGGCAAGAATTGGGGGGAAATTATAATAAACAAACATTTTCCCCTAGACATATATTTATTAATTTTTATTTATTTATTTATTTATTACATCTTTATACTGCCCATCAGCCGAAATTCTCTGGGCAGTGCACAATTAAAAAACGTAAGAATAACAATATAAATTAAAACATTAAACAGTTAAAAAGGCAGTGTAAAACGAGCTACATTAAAAACCAGGGAAAGCCTGTGGAAAAAGGCATGTCTTCAGGAGGTGTTTAAAAGATGTAACATTTTCTGCCTCCCAACCCGCACGAGGGAGGGTTTTCATAGGGAGGTTACTAATTGGAGCATTAATGTGAAGGATCTTTGGCTATCTTGCTTGTAACACGTTTAATGAGCTTAGACAGCCATATCTGCTAACTGTTGCAATGTGTCATAAAACTAATGAAGTGCTTTTATGAGACTCTTCATGGACAATAAGTCTAATAGGGGAAAAGGTAATCTTTTTCATATCAAACGACGAAGGACAATTTTCAAACTGGAGCCATACAGTCTTTTTGGCCAACATTTCCTACAGTTTGTTACCCTTCACGGCTAATGATGTGACAAATGGTGCTCTGTGCTTTAGATCCAGGAGAGATGGGAGTGCAATATTGATTAGAGGTGGCCATCACTGGGGAACCTGATCCTTTTTTGGCTCAACGGAGTTCCACAGCATGTACGACTTGCTTTGCATCTGTGAGCTGAGCTGTGAGCTGTTCACCCAGCTCTGGAAACTTCCTGTGCACTTTGGGGCGGGGTTGCAATTTCTGAGCGATTTGTGGAAATTACGCCCAAATAAGTGCAAATTACACAAATTTGGCCACAAATTGTGCAAATTGAAGATCCTTGCCAAAATCTGCACACTTCCTGGAAAAGCTGCTGCAGTACCCAACTCGCTCCAGATCAAGTTGGACACCACAGGGAGAACTGAGAGGAAGTCCAGGTAGGCAAGCCCAGGAAAACCCACCAAACACCACTCTCCTAACAGATTTCTCCGACATGCCTAATATTAATACTTCCAATCACATCTTTGCTATTGGCTCTTCTAAGCAACTTGGTATAAACTAAAGAATCATTCAGATTTGTTGAGGTACAAGATGCTATTTTATATTCCCCATTTCAAAGTACTCCCACAGTGCCTTCCTCTTCAATTACAACATACATCCACTCAATGTATCTGCCTGAGAGTTGGCTGGTATCCCTTGCTTGTTACATAGTGGGTGCTTCCAAATGGAAGGCGCCTATCGCTAACTATCTGAAGGCAGCTATTCTATCTTTTGGATTCTCTTTCTGATAAGGAAAAAGATGGGAGGAAGAATGGTAAAACACTGGAAGGATACAAACTGAACATGACATGATCTGTGTGCAACCCCCCCTTCCCCCAAAAATGAATAAGACAAAGCAATTGCAGGATAAAAGCCTCATCTGGAAGCACCTACTCTCAATAGTCCTGCTACACCTAACATGAAGTTGGTTGTGTCATATCTATAAATATCTTCCCGATGAGGAAAGGCTAAAAAGTTGGGGTCTTTTAAGTTTAGGTCGTTGGGAAAGGCAAAAAACCAAAAACCAAAAGGCAGAGAGCATCCAAATCAGGACAAAAAACGGGGAGAGAAGCAGGTTCTCAGGATGCTAAAATACTTTCTTTCAAATCCCAAAGCGTTCTGGCCTGTATTGTTTTTTAAGGCCTGCTTCAGGGGGTTGATAAGTTGGGGGAAGCATCATTGAATATTATGAATGGTGTAGAGAGAGGAATTGCCTCCACCCCATCCCCCATGATAGTGATGTGAAGTTTTTGTAAAATCCGTTCACAGATTGTCAGGTGCCTTTTGTTCTCTTGCCTGCTCATTGATGGAATCAGATTTTTTTTCCAATTTTCAGAATTTGTGCAAATTTGCCTTTGCACACATTTGGACTAGTGAAAATGTGCAACCCTTCCCCAAATACACAATTTAATGCTTTAGCCCGTGGGGTTAAAAAAAAAAAATAACATCCGCAAGTTCATGTAACTTGGGGAATCCATGCAACTTGGGGAAAGCTGGTCTGCTGTGGAATCCGCGGGTCGGATTCATAAAAATCCCAACACATTTGATTGAATTGCAGATTTCTCCAACATCCCTAGATAAACCTCAGGATCATGCAATGAAACCTGAGTTGGCAGTAAGTAGGCTGACCATATGAAAAGGAGGACAGAGCTCATGTAACTTTAACAGTTGCAGAGAAAAGGGAATTTCAGCCAGCATCATTTGTATGCAAATAGTTCCTGGTGAAATTCCCTCTTCATCACAACAGTTAAAGTTGCAAGGGCCCTGCCTTCTTTCGAATATGGTCAATCTAGTATAGTGCCTGCACCTTTAACTGTTGTGATGAAGAGGGAATTTCACCAGGAACTAATTGCATACAAATTACACTGGCTGAAATTCTCTTTTCTTTACAACTGTTAAAGATACATGAGCCCTGTCCTCCTTTTCATATGGTCAGCCTAGCAGTAAGCTCAGAACAGGCAGAACACACTGCATAATAAAGCTATAGAAGTCACTGCTAAGGATAGCATGAGCATTTAAGGCAGGGGTTCTCGCATAGGTGACCACCGCTCTTTGATTGCTTGTGAGTAGGCTGTGCCTCACCCTTCTCCTTGATCCAAGGCAAAGAAACTTCCCTTGGAACAGGTGATCAAAAAGACAAAGGTGGTGGTCGTGGTGGTGGACACTCCCAGCCCCGGCCCCTACCCGTCTCAGCATCCCAGACATGAAAGTGATGCTGTGCGCACCCTTCCTGCCAAGGAAAAGACTCCCAGGGCCCTTCTTCTTGGCAGAAAGGTTGCGCATGGTATCATGTTCATGCTGGGAATGCTCATAGTTCCACTGGGTGATGGGAGCACTTGCAGCTTGCTGGCCTCAAGGTAAGTTTGTTTGTTTGTTGACTGTACTTTCAAACTGCCCAAGAACCAAAGTTCTCTGGGTGGTGTACAATACATTAAAAACATGGAATACAAACATTAAAAATAAAAAAACTGTACAACAGAAAACCAAGATAAAAACAGCAGCAAAGAATATATCCATTCTAGCATATAAGCAACGTCAGAATAAAGTATTGAAAGCACTAAAAACAGTTCTTAAAATGGCTGGGAGAATAAAAAGTTCTTCCCCTGACACTGGAAAGGCCATATCGTAGGCACCAGGCAAGCCTCTCTGGGGAACGCATTCCATAAATGGGGTGCCACCACTCCAAAGTCCCTGTCTCTTATAGCCAGCTGCTGAAGGAGGTTTCTTCACTTGAGAGCAGGGCAGGTGGGGGAAACAATGGCAATAAGCATTTCAAGTGCCTCCAAAGGCTTTGCACAAATTTGCTTGGAACACACTCAAATTGTTGATCCGTTTGGGTGTGCACTTGGATACTTACCCACATGTACTCACTGCACGTTATGGTGCTAACCATTAAATTAGATGAGTTTTTAAGAGTCAGATGAATTCCCAGAAGAAAGGTTGATCAAAGGCCATGAGCCATCATTCAGAGGGGAGGGGGAATCACATTCTTCACACTCTGGTTGTGAGATCCCAGAGACATCAGGCTGGCTAATTTGGGGGGGAAGAATGTTACACTTAGATCCACCTTCCCCAACTTAGTATGCTGTAGATGTGTTGGACTATAATTCCCATCATCTCCGGCCAACTGTGAAAGGGGGTGGGGATTGTTGTCCAAGACATCTGGAAGGCAACATGTTGGGGAAGGCTGATATACCTTTGAACTGACTTAGCATGGCAATGCTTCTGCATTTGGAATGGCCCTTCTGCCACACCTGGCACAGCCTGGGCATGGGGAGGCATTTGCAGGGGGAGGGGGGGAAGAAGAGACAAGTGGCTGCCTCTCATTGGTGGGCAGATTAAGGCCACGCGGCTGGGAGGGGTCTCAAGCCCTATTTAAGGGACCTTACCCCTCCCAGCCTCTTCATTCCTGCACAGCTCCCTCCCTCCCTGTAGACAGTATGGGCTTGCTGGTTGCCAATTTTGGGACCAAGTAGGAATTTATTGCTCATGGACTAAGTTGTTCATGAGTTTTTTTGCCTACTTCATACTGTAAGACAGTTTGGGAGTGTTAATTAGTAGGGATGTGCACTGGATCGGATCCGATCCACGATCCAAATCCGATCCAGGGGGAAATCGGATAAATTATCCGATTTCTGATCTCACTGCTGGATCGGCTGATCCAATCCAAACCGATCTGAAAAGGTTCCGATCCGGTTCGGATGGATCGATGGATCGGCAGGCGCCCGCTGGCGCCAGCGGATGGAAGCGGACGGCCCCGGGGGGGTACGGAGCGTGGGGGAGAGGGCTTACCTGCCGGGGCCATCCACAGCAGATGGCCCCGGGGGGGAGGGAGTTAGGCCCCCCCTTCACCCACCCGCCGCCATTTTTTCCTCATAGACTTGCATTGCAATGCAAGTCTATGGGGAAAAAAATGGCAGCCGATCCAAAAATTTCCGATTTTTGGATCGGCATCGGACTTGATCCGGTCCAAGGGGCCTCCGATTTTGTCCGAACCGATCCGTGACAAAATTGAAGGTCCCGATCCGGGTCCCGATCCGATCCGGGGGGTCCGTGCACACCCCTATTAATTAGGTTAATCTGGTTGCTCTAAAAATGGTCACATGCTGATTTGGTGGTAAGGTAGGGGCATCCAGAGCGGAATATAGATTGGTGAGCATTTACAGGCACTGTTGCGGTGACTGGTAATTCCTGAGGCTCCCAGCTTTGAGCCCTGCGGCCTGGCTGGGAGGTAAGGATTACCTTTGAGGCCAACTTTTCTCACCTACCCGGAACCTTGCGGAATGGGGGGAAGTGACACCAGAAGGTCTCCCTACCCAATTGGGGGACCCACGAAAGGGCAATTTGCACCTCACCAATTAATGGGTCCAAATTGGTTCGCCTGACTGAAGACATGGGCCTTGGAAAGGCCCCAAATGGATGCCCCTATAGGTTCTCCTTTTTGCAGATCTTGTAAATAAAATGTGGCTCTATTTAAACCCATAACTTGGGTCTGTCTCTTCATTCATCCACCTCCACTCCGCAATTAGGAATGGGGGGGGGGGGGGAATGCATTCAGTTTGCACCGAACTTCCCGAATATCATACTTTCGAACTAATATGTGAACCCAAAACTCAGTTTCCCTTCAAAATGTGCACTTCTCCTAATTTTGCAATGGAGTTCTCTAATCAAAAACTGCATACAAATATGTGTATGTTAGTGAAAATAACATTCCAAATGCATTATATTAAGAAAGTTGCTTGCCAAATGTGCATATAAAGGAAAATCGTATGAAAAATTATTTTGGAAGCAATGCATTCAGAAATGTGTATGAATTTTAATGCATTTTTTTTAAAAAAAAATGTGTTTCCGGATAAACCAATGTAAGTCTGGAAAAATCAGAAACAGAAAGAAACAGAAATTGACCAGTTTCATCCTTACCTGAATAGCCACTGTTTTGAAAGGTGTTGAATATTGGGATCATATGTAAGCATGGAGGCTTATCAGGAGTTTCTCAACAAGAAGATCAATAATGGTGGACAAGCTTGCCTGTTTCTACCAATTGCTACCTGAAATATGCAGCCACGGGGGATAATTAAGCATTCCCTTGGACAAAGTCTCAGTTATATGGAACAATAGAATAAGCCAGGTGTGAATTGGATGTGCACGCCTGAACTTTCTCCATAATCCACTGCAACATCTACAGATCCTTCAGTAGACATCAATGAGGAAAGAGCTCCTTGAAGTTTGAAAAAATGCTGATATAGAGCCATCAGTGGAAAATGAAGGTTAGCTCCATTTTGAAGAGCCAGGTGGAACTCTTCTTTACTCAGCCTTTTTGCTATGCTTGGGATTCTAGTGTGGCACCTTTGCTTTCTTAGCAATCATATTCACAGTTATCCCCCAACTATACTCATGGTTGTGCACATAAATGTCCACACCTAGGGCCTTCAGTGATATAGTCCAGAAAATACATTAACATGTGATTTTGATGTAAGTGTAGATAGCCTCTTAATCTTACTGCTGATAAGTAGAGTTTTGGGGGGAGGGGATTAAGTTTTGAGTTATGGTTTCTGTTTCTGGACATCTATTACCAAAATCTTGAAGTACAAGTTCTATATAACAGCAAACAAGAAATCAATAAAGCAGCGCAAACTTGTCCAGAGAAAGCAAAGAAAAAGAAAGAACAATATTGGAGCATGGAATTTGGCTTTCAGTGACATTCACATCTTTTCTGCGGATTGCCTGCGGGCGAAGTACAAAGTGTTGGTTATTACCTTTAAAGCCCTACATGGTTTGGGTCCAGGTTACCTACGGGATCGCCTTCTCCCATACAATCCGCCCCGCACGCTCAGGTCCTCTGGGAAGAATTTATTACAGTCAACAAGAACTAGACTGACAACCGTTACCCAGAGGACCTTCTCTTCTGCCGCTCCCAGATTATGGAATGACCTGCCGGGAGAGATTCGCCAACTCACTAGTCTTCCGGAATTTAAAAGATCTATAAAGACTTATCTCTTCCGGCAGGCCTACCCAGATGAATTTTAAAGTGTTTTATTGGTGTTTTAATGATGTACTGGTTTTATCTGCTTTTAATCAGTTTTTGTATTTTGTGTTTGGTGTTGTTCCCCGCCTCGATCCGTTGGGAGAGGCGGGTGATAAATAAATATATTATTATTATTATTATTATTATTATTATTATTAAAACATTGCCTCTTGATTTATTTATTTTCTTTTGTGCATTTATAACCGAACCAATCTTTCTCACAGTTTATATAGCAACAACAAAAACTGGTTGCATTTTCTGCAGGAAGACATTTATCAGAATGTGCTTCTCTTTGTATTATCCTTTGGCAGTGTTAAAGTAATTAACATCTAAGGTAAAACAAACAAACTAAAAAATATGTTCCTCCACTGAAAAAAAGTGGGGGGAGCACAAAACAAAATGAATAAAAATTGGCAATGAACTGGGCTAATGGAGCGTGGATTTCCTTTGCCCTTAGGACTTGAAAAGGACAGAGCCGTAGAGCATCATCAGATGAGCATTTTATCGCATGCTCGATACTGACCACACCCGGTTTATCATGTGTCCTTTTGACAATGCCATCTGCCACCTTCTCCTCTATTTTCCGTGACAAAAGAAGACTGGGTGAATCCATTTCTTTGGGGGGACGGAGGGTTTGAGGCGAAACTTGCCACCATTTCCTGCTGTGTGCAGGAACCGCAGCACAATAAAAATGCCCACTGAATGGGCCACGTGGTCGTTGCTGCTTCCACTTTGTCCCCCCCCCCACATGTGAGAAAGAGGAAGCTGCTCATCCTTATTGTGGGACAGAAAAGCAACGGTAGGGAAATGTGATTTCCCCCTTCTGATGACGCTCATAAATAACCTATAAAAAGGTTATGGATTGGACAGCCATCTGTTAGGGATATTTTTAACTAGATTCCTGCACTGATCAGGGAACTGGACTCGATGACCTAAATGGCCCCTTCCAACTTCATTATTCTATGAACATTCAGCTGTATATTGAAATGCTTACCATGTGCAAATCCTGCTACTGTCTTCATAGGTTGACATGCCATTCATGTGAAGAACTCACTTCAAATACACATGACTATGTTTCCCACCCAAGCTCTTAGTTTTTGTTCTTTTTTTCCAGTCTCTGCAAAGTAGGATCTTCTTAATGAATCATAATCTTATGAAAAGGTTCACCCTGGATTCAGGTACACAATTGCTGGATAAACCAGCTGCTTAAGAAGATTGCAGAAGGATGGTAGGGAACCAAATGCATATTGCAGGGGTGAGTAGACTTTATTTTGGATATCTTTAGACAGGAAGAGACCCTACAACTCCCAGTACTCCCCAGCCAGCCATGCCGAAAGTTGTAGGACTTATTTCTGTCTAAGCATGCATATGATTGCATGCTTATTTATATTACTAGAATCTGAAGGTCCAGCAACTAGAGCCAAGTGCAACATAGTGGCTCAGTTAGGTGGGTCTATGCTAAAAACTGAGCAACAGTTCATGCTCAGCTCATGGATTTGAGATCAATGCTAGAACCAACCTCACAAGTCATGTCATGCCCAAACCCATTCCTGATTCCCCCCCCCCCCCCAAACATTCTCCCATTTTCTGGGAGTAAGACCCATTGAACTCCAGGGTGCTTACCCTTTTAATAGACACATATAGTGTTGTGTTCTAAGGAGGCCAGAGATTAAACCTGCCACCTTCTGCATATACAACACAATGCTCTTCCATTACAAAACCAGTGCTCTGTGGATCCAGCCATGCAATGATTACAGGAAAAGTCAACGTGCAGTGGGAGATTTGGTCATAAGAATTGATGCCAAGTTATGCCATGATTATCATACAACTGTCATTTGAAAAAATGGGTCTGGAATTAAATAACCACTTTCTTGGTCACCTATGATGAGTAAGAATTGTCTCCAGGTAATCAGGTGGGGGAAATAAGACTAGAGTTCTTGTTGTTTTCCGTGAGGCCACAAATATATTACAGAGGTATGCATGGCCAGCAGAAGTGCTAAAAAAATTTGTGGACTAGTAATATTAATGTGCCTGTTTGGAAGGTGGGATTCAGTGATGTACATCTAGTTTTGGATCTTATTGACACTACCTGTGTGAATAGCAGTCTGTGGGAGGTGACCAGCTGGCAAAAATACCTGTAGAGTTTCCATTGTTTGTTTGGAACTCTTGCTAGGAATTTTAAGGGAGCAGTTGCCTTGACAACAACAGGCTTTGCATGACTAAGGGGCAGGTGGCTTGCCAGGTGTTTCTCTGTCACACTTTAGAGTTGCATCCCTAATTAGAGAGGCACAGCTAGGGATGCTTATAAAATTCTCCCCATCCAAATTTCTCCCTGGATCAGGTAGTTCCAAATACCTGATATCCCCCCCCCAAGAGTGGCACCAATGTCTCAGCCAGCTAAAACTCTTATATCTTTTATTTACAGAATACATTTGGGTGCAGTTCACCAGCTTTTTCGGTTTGCATCTTCTTATGTGTTACTGATAAACCCCTGTATGTTATGTACATTGAAGAAATCACCGCACAAAAAGGAACCCTGATGTGATTGTGCGACCACTTCAAGTTTCCTTTTCTCCTCTGATTTAATTAATATGTCTATCAGCTGATGCACATTGGAAACCTGTAAAGTGGGGTGAGGGGCAGTCACAAACTGAAAACTATAGTGACTAACTAATCCACATGAGGAGAGGAAGTGCTGCCTCCCCATCTCACACATTTCCATCATACTCTACTCATGGCGGCCGACTTTCTTAAGAGGAGAGTTACCTCTATCTGTGGGAGCTTTCCAAGCAATTCAGGAAGTTGGGGAAATCAGTGTTCAGAATCATGTGGCAAACCTCCTTTTTCAGATTGTGGCTTTCCAATGTGGCAGAGCAACATAAAATCTGTCTCAGAAATACTTTGTAAGGCAGACCATTGGTTATTCATTTGCATTGAAGTGAAATGTTTTTATGTTGCTGTCCAGGTTAAGTATATTTTATATACTTTTATTGTTTATGATTTTATTCGAGAACCACCTGCATTGAATTATTTGCATACATTCATACTTACATTCATAATTATAACTTCCGTAGGTAGAGAATACAACAGCCTGTAGGGCTTCTTTCTCATTAACACTGACCATGTGGCTACCAAGGCTGCATGACCAAGGCACATGTTGCTATAGGAGGTGTGTGGTTGACAAACATGTTCCCAATACCCTCTCATGTTTTCATTGATATATATATATATATATATATATATATGAATGAAGGTAGGAGAAAAAGAGAAAGAGTAAACAAGAGATGGATTGACTCTGTAAAGGAAGATACAGACATGAAGTTACAAGATCTAAATAGGGTGGTTTACAACAGATGCGAATGGAGGTTGCTGAATCGTAGGGTCAACTTAAGTCGAAGCCAACTTGAAGGAATATAACTAACTATATCTACTTACGCTCTGTGTGTGTGTGTGTGTGTGTGTGTGTGTGTGTGTAAATCCCACAAATAATTTCAGAATCGAGACATGCAGAAGTCCTATTCAGGCATTCCTAGACTGGTTAGACTAAACATGTGATGAGACATCGGAGTGGGTGAACTAGCCACGCCACTTTCTCCTGGATCCACTGCCTTCTATTGCAGTGGTGGAAACTATAGAACAAAAACATTACTGTCCTTCTGCCCCCATTTCCCCCCACACACACATCCAATTCTGATTCAGCACCAACCACAAGAAACCTATCTGTTTTCCACTTTCTATCCACAGTTTGGTATTCTGCTAGGGGTTTTTCCCCCCTGTAAAACTGTGTGGTTGTGTGTATCTTCAGTAAGACTGTTTCTAACAAGTCGATTCAGAATGTTTTACTTATAAACTAAACTAAATGTATCACTGCGGAATGGAAAACAGCACTCAAGAAGATCAATTGAACGATATAAGGCCTCAGGCCTTGAAGTGTTCAGTCAGTTCAAGTGCTACGTTGCTCAAATGTGTTCGTGCCAACAGAGTTCTGAGGATTAGGCCATGAGAGGAGGCAATTTAATCAAGGTAGTGAAAAAGGACACTGTTATACTAATCAGATGGAATGTGGACTGACCTGGGCCTCTGAAATTAGGACATTTCATGCATGTGAATGAGTTATCATCATGGAGTAAGCTGCTTTTATGAAGGAGATTACATGATTCAAGATAAAGAGGGTTGAAAAAGAGAATTTCTACACAATATTAGCCAGAGCCTGGAGCAAGGTTTATTTAACATCCACTCGTAATCTGTCATAGATCAGTGCCATGTAGCCAGCTTGTATTAAGTTAATACTCATTTAATTTCAGAACTCTGGAAAACAGAAGGCAAAACATACTGTCAGCTTGGATTGGCTTTCATGCTCCCATTCAGCAAGGGAACAAGACCTTTGCATTGCCCGCACTTGCTTCACTTCCACTTGCTTTACTTCCCTATTGAGATCTCGGGACAAAAGTGCTTAACTTTGGGGCACATCATGCCTTATGCCTTGAGGCTCTTACTGTTTCACACTGAATTATCATGCCCCTCCCCAGTGTACTTCTATTAAATTTCTGGTGGAGGATCCAAAGGGTTGTATGTGATGTTACTATAACTCAAGTCCCATTCATTTCAGAGGGTCTGTTCTAAGGCTGTGCAAAGATCTGGATCCAGAATCCGGAGTGAATCGGGCCGATCTGGCCTGATCTGGGCCTGATCAAACTGGATTGGATCAGGCCCAGATCAGATCCGCAATCTGGATCCGCTCAGGGTCCATGCAGAGCCCTCCCTCCCCCCAATCGCCCTCTTTACCTGCAGCCTCCTCCATGGCGTCCTCTGCAGCGTCCTGCCTCCTTGATGTCAGCCGGCCGCTTTTCTGCTCATGCTGGGTGATGACGTCACCCGCTGTGACCAGGAAATGCAGTGGCCGACATCAAGGAGGCAGGACGCCGAGGAGGACGCCGTGGAGGAGGCTGCAGGTAAGCAGGGTGATTGGGGGGAGGGGGAGGGAGCGGGGAGAGCGGGAGGGAGGGCTCTGCATGGACCCAGAACGGATCCGGATCCAGAGCCAAGGAGGATTGGATCAGGCCCAATCTGGACCTCCCAGATCGGGATCCAGATCAGATCGGGGGTCCGTGCACAGCCCTAGTCTGTTCTAAGTAGGATTAACATTGGGTACAACCCAAAGATGCATTACAAGCCTGGCTACAAGCATGCATGAAGGATGAGAAAATCCCTACCTGATAGGATGGCCAATTGTGAATCAGCAAAACAGAGGACAAAAGAGGACATGGATTTGCATGTGTTAATATGTATGCATAGATGCAAGTTTAGAAATAAGAATTATAATTTAAATAGAAATTTATTTTATTATTTATTTATTGCATTTCTATACTGCCCAATAAGCGAAGCTCTCTGGGTGGTTCACAAAAATTAAAACCATGAAAACAATTCAAAGTATACAATTAAAAACTGGGTGTCATGTGCATATTGATGACATCTCAGCCACATCTCTGGATAACCTCTCCCAGCGGCTTCATGTAACTGTTGAACAGCATAGGGGATAAAATAGAGCCTTGTGGGACCCCATGGCCTAGGTGCCATGGCACAGAGCAATAATCTCCCAGCACCACCTTCTGGAATTGGCCATCCAAGTATAGGAGGTTAAGTTGAGGTTTTTACTGAATTTTTGGCCAGGCGTAAAAGTTTAAAAATGTTTTAAATATCAACTGTTTTTATGTTTTATGGTTTTAAATTTTGCATATTGACTTTTTAATGTTCAATCTTTTAAAATTTTATAAACCACCCAGAGAGCTTCGGCTATGGGGCGGTATATAAATGTAATAAATATAATAATAATAATAATAATAATAATAATAATAATAGGAGCAGAACCACTGCAACGCAGTTCCTCCAACTCCCAGCCCAGACCTATCCAGAAGGATACCACGGTCGATAGTATCGAAAGCTGTTGAGAGGTCCAAGAGAATCAACAGGGTCATGCTCCCCCTGCCCCTCTCCCAGCAAAGGTCATCCCACAGGGCGACCAAGGCAGTTTCCTTTCCAAAACTAGGCCTGAGGCCCAATTGAAATAGATCTAGATAATCCATTTCATTCAAGGATGGCTGGAGTTGTCCTGCAACCTCCTGCTCAAGCAGCTTGCCCAGGAAGGGGCTGTTAGCCACCAGCCTGTAATTGTTAATGTCCTCCGGGTCCAGGTTAGGCTTTTTCAGGAGTGGTCTGATTACTGCCTCTTTTAAAGAGGCTGGCACCACTCCCTCTCTCAAGGAGCCATTTACAACCTCCTGGACCCAGCTGGTGATCCCCTCCTTATTTGATATATTGAGCCATGAACGGCAAGGGTCAAGCACACCGATGGTCGACCGGACTTGGCCAACCACCCTGTCCACATCCTCAGGCCTCAATAACTGAAACTCATCTGATAAAACTGAGCTGGATGGTGCTCTGAACACCTCTACTAGTGGAACTGCATTCAACATGGTGTCCAATTCATGATGAACCTGAACAACTTTATCTTCAAACTCGTCACAGCGTGCTACCGAGGGTTCCACCATCTCTCGCCCTGGCCCAGAGTGTAACAGGCCACAAACCACCCGGAAAAGCTCTGCTGGATGACAGTGAGAAGATGCAGTGCTGATGGAAAACAACTGTCTCTTTGCCATCCTCACTGCCCTAGAGTAGGCTTGATAGTGAGCTCTAACCCGTGTTCGATCAGACTCAGCACGAGTTTTCCTCTACCTGCTTTCTAGCTGTCTCCCCTCTTGTGTCGTGAACTTGCCCAACCCCAGGCTTCTGCTCATGAACTTAGGCAAACTGACAAGACAGTCCAGATGGTGAGACCCTTTTATTTGTGAAATCACACAGAATTCAAGCATAACGGTTTCATTTCCGCACACATACACGTAAAGCTGATGACAGCCAGACAGCTTTAGGCTCAAAAGGCTTGATGCGAACCGGAATAGCAATCTCTCGGGGGGAGAAGTGTTGGGATAGACCAAGTCCTACATGACCAATTACCAGACGTGAAACACGCTGACCCATTAGGAACAGGCCCACAGGCCCAGGGAAAGCTTCAGTACAGGGGTGCCTGAAGACCGGCAGAGACAGTATACATCTTGTGCAAACCACACCCAGTCTGCCAGTAAGCACTGAGTTGATCCAAGTAAGCAAGATGCCAGGGAAACAAACTTCGACCCAGGAACCCCTCTGCCTGTAGCAAAGGCTCTGAGAGGAGGCTCTCTCTCAGGTCACACACAACACACAATCCAGAACAGCAACGGTAGACCTAGGAAACTTCCCCTGTGCCCGTACTTTGGCACCATGCAGGGAAAGCTCTCTCTCAGGCCTTAGAACACTATCCAGAACAGTAACTGCAAGTCCAAGTCTATGAAAAGCCTCAGAGCACTTTCCATGGCACAGTCCTTAGAAATTCCAAGTCCAAATAGCAACAGAGCATGTAAAGAATGCATCCAACATCTCCAAACATATAGAATCCCAAACACGAGGAGTTTCATGGCAAGCATAGAACTGATGATCCCTAGCAAAGGTCCTCCCCTTTGCTCGTTCCTCTTATAGCCTGGATGCTGGCTATTCCAAGCCACTTGACAGTCAGGACCTCAGACCTGTAACCCAAACTCATGTGCCCACAGGGCGGCACAGTTCAACCTCCTCTTGATGATGACACCATGTGAGAAACAGCTTGCAAGATTGCCCTCACCTTTTCCAAACATTCTTTTGTTCTCAAGGAAACTCACCAGCTCAAGGCCTGGGCTAGCAAACCTCCCATGAGAAACAGAAGATAAGCTTACAAAGACACAGGCTGAATTCGGACGACATGCTGAGCACCGGTTGTTGAATTACCTACTGACGGTTGTTGA
The DNA here is from genome assembly GCA_029215795.1 of Anniella stebbinsi. NCBI lineage: Eukaryota > Metazoa > Chordata > Lepidosauria > Squamata > Anniellidae > Anniella > Anniella stebbinsi. Next base: position 94,159,187 of record JARDYH010000003.1, on the reverse strand, counting down.
AAAAGGTGGTGATCTACAGACAACACGCTGCAGCAGGTGCTGCAAGGAATTGGCTACCACCCCAGTTGCAAATTGCCTACTTGGCTCTGACTGACAGCTCGGCCGCCATTTTCCCCGCTCACCGAACTCCATTAGCCCTCCAGCAGGTATCCCAGAAGGCACTGTGGCTGAAAACCATGGGTGCCGCCATTGAAGCAGATGCAGGACACGCCTCCCAAACCCCATTGGCCGCCCCAGTCAATGGGCGGAACTCAGCCTCGGGCAAAGAGGCAGCCAGGAGGAACGGCAGCTCCAATACAACAGTCACACCTCACGCCCAGCACTGCACTTCCAACGTTGGCACCCATGCCCCAGGGAGCCACCCTCCACCCACCCTACATGGGAGATGGGGCAGTCACCAGGAAGTCCCACGGCCCCCAGCCCCAGCCCCCAACCCCCCCACCTCCCTCCTAGAGCATTATGCTGCACACACAGGAAAGACAGCAAGAGTGGGGTAGCGTAGAGAACTTTATTCAGCAGGGAGTTCAGACATGGGCAGTAAGGCACATGGGCATCAATAAGCCAGGGCACAGCCTACAGAAAGGACAGTCGCCCCTGGGAAGGGAGGAGGCAGCTGGAAGGCACTGCGGTGAAGAGGGGACGGCCGAGGCTACACTCCCAGGGAGCCAAACACGGAACATGCAAAGGGGATGTGGAGGAGAGGGGCGGCATACCAGGGAGGGATGCTAGTCCAGAGATGGAACCCCACAGCCGACACTCACAGGGGGTGGGGGTCTGCTTCGGGTGGGTTGCTGAGCTCCCTGTTGGAGTGGGGGGGGCTACCCCTTGTTCCTGCGCGCCTAGGGTTGTTGCATCTTCCATCTCCCCCTCCCCCCCTTTGCCATAGTGCCCTTCTGGTGTGCTTTCCTTTCCATTTGGGTGACTGACTGGGCTCCCTGCGTGAGTGCTTGCAGGAGCTGGCCCTTGTTGAGCTCCATGCCGGCTGCCTGGTGGGGGAGGCGGGCATCCTGGTTGCTATGGTGGCAATGCCAGGGATCTGTTGTGAGAGTACTTGAGCGGCCGCCCGCTTTCTGCCTCTCTTGCCGCTCCACTCTCTGATCTTTCGTTCTCAACAACTCACGACCGTTGTTTCAACAACGCACCGCTCCAGATGACATGTTTGTCAATTGACAATTCAACAACCAACTCGCAAAGTGAGTTGTTCCTCTCAGTTGTTGAATGTTGTTACTTTGCCCACTGTGGGTTGTTGCTCCATTGTGTGGCTACATTCAGACAACACGTTTAACAATGCAAGGGTTGTTGCTTCAACAACCCACAGTTGTTAAACGTGTCGTCCGAATTCAGCCACAGACTTTCTCGCAACAACTCCCAATCTTTCAACTCACAATTCACAAGGCCTACCGGCCTTGTGAATTGTCTATGATACACTTGACATCTGACATCTTGCTTTATTGCCCTCAGCTCAGGAGCTGGCCAGGCTCTGCTCAGAGGGAAGGGGCGCTTGGGTGTGATCGTGTCAACCACCCAAGTCAGCTCTGCATTTCACAGAGCAACGTCAACAGAAGCACCAGCCATACCATCAGCAAAACACCCCAGAGCCCTCTGGAATCCATTGGAGTCCATTAGCCTCCAGGCGCAGACCATTATAATATATCTCACCATAGTGTGGGAAGGTGACCTGTGTCTTTTGCTCAGTCTAATGGGCAACTTCAAGGCCCAGCTCTTACTTATGATGGGTCTTTATCTTTATACCAGACTTGGACTGGACAGCCATTTAAATAGTGGATGCCTTCAAATTAGACAGTCCTCTGGGAGCCCTTAAATAGAGGGTTGTCCTCTGAAAAACAGGACACATGGCCACCCTAGCACTTACAAATTACCCCCAAAGTGGAAATGGACCACCAAAAGAGAGGAGGCAGATTTGCATAAGAATTCCATATGCTATAGTCACCAATTTAAAAAGAATTACTGTAATTTAAATAGAAATACAATACATCATACAGGTGTGACTAAGTTACCTGTTTGTCTGCTCAGACTGCTGATAAGCAATTCCAGGGTGTTGTCACACAGACAACTGTCTGCAGACAGCCCTTCAAACAGAGGATTGTCCTCTGTGAAGTAGGACATGTGGCCACCTTAGCACCTGCTAATTACCCCTGTTCTACAGAACTATAAAAGCTACTGGAGTATGTTCCTTCCTTTGCATCAGGCCCCAATATTGCTACCACATCTTTTACTTCAGTCTATCCTTACCCAAATTATTGTTTCACTTTCTATTATGTCTGTAAACTATGGAAATCAAGGAAATAGTACAGAAAAGAACAAAAAAAAACCCAGAACCATCCATTTTTACTTGTAACAAAGGTCAGTTCAAAGGCTATTGTGCCCTTCTTAATAAATCACCATTTTGCTGGGATGAAAAAGCAGGAAGGATTATCCAATTCATTCCTCTTTCCAATATCTTTTCTAAAAGTGTTGAATTTGGACTGTGAAAATGTCTTCAGTAAAGATGGAGGGGGTTGAGATATCTCCTTTTTACTGAGTTTGCAATAATCCTTATCTGTGTCAAAGCAATTGGAGAAGGGCTGCCTGTGGTGAAAGGATATGATCTCTTTGATCCATTCCAAAACCACAATTTGTTTTGCTATCATTCAACTTACTATCTTAAGTTTCTCAAAGGTCTGTTTCAAGATGGTTGAATCAAAGTTTATATTTCCCATGTAGATTTAATTCGTTATCGACGCTGGCCTGGCTGCATTTCATCCCAACCGCAACTGAGCAAAGCAATGATACACTCTTTTTATTACGAGTGGAGTGTTATGGATTGCTACAACTAGGAAACGCTAACCTGCTAAGATGCAGTCCACCCAGGACAAGCGGTTTCCCCGGGAAATAGTGGCTGAATTCGGACAACACAATAGTCAACTGGTGGGGGCGGGGGGGGGGGGAATAATCGTCAGTTGTATTGACTATCATGTCGTCCGAATGCTGCCATAGTCAATTCAGCGCTGATCCTAATCCATTCCACAGTTGATTATTTATTACTATGTTGTGTAGGGAGTACCCCCTAGATGAACAACTGTAAAATTGTTTATTACCCCACCATTGACTATCGTGTTGTCCGAATTCAGCCAGTATCTTCTCTTTTGGAAGTGGCCCATGACCATTTGGTGACCATTCTCCATATATTACCCATTTCTCTCATGTTGGATGGGTGCATTTCACACTACGTCATAGGCTCTGTAGTCATCAAGCTGCATGAATAGTTAACAGGGATGGGAGAACCAACACTTATCTTCAGAGCTCATTGTGACTCCTTCTCATTTTTTATTTTCAACCTGTTTTTCAGCACATTCAAATGGGAAAATGTGCATATTTCTGTTCGTATTTTTTTTAAGTGTATGAAAAATGCATATTTCAAAGTGCCCATGGGGGGGAATACAGATTTTTCAACTACAGAGACAAATTCTGGAACTGGCAAACATTTTTCACAAAAGCCCCACTTCTTCACACATTTGCATTTGTGATGGTGAACGGTACATGTTCACATGATTTGTGAACAGTAACAAAATTCTCAGACATCCCTAATTCCAAGAATACCAAGCGCGTGGGTGTTCCTGCATGGATGCCCTGTGGACCCCATAAGAGCAATGCTGCTTTCATTCACAAAAGCCTTATTCAGGTGTTTGCTCCTGCATGTTGTTTAGACATGTGAAGGGGGGGCATCTAGCCCCACCCCCTCTGTCATCCCTCTTCTCACACTTATTATCCAGAATTCTAGGTTGTGTGGAGAACCCCCAACACACATGCTTTATAATCATGTGAACAGGGCTTAGGTCTTCTCCCAAGACTTTGGGAGAATTTAATCTAAATTGTGGGATCGGTAGGAAGTATGTCACATCTCAATTTGCTACACCTTCCTATAGTGGTAAGAGGCTGGCCTTCTGTCTGAACATAATCAATGAAAAAGGGCTTTCTGCCTGATCCATGTCAAGCCAAACAATCTGGATTTGCCCACAGTCCAGTCTGACCCTGACCTCTAGTGACCTGGAAAGGGAACATTGCTTCCCATGCAATGCTGGGTTTAAACTAGAAAGATAAACCCACCGTTTTCTTTAATGCAGCTACCCTGCATGGAGCCGAAAGCTCTTTTGGTCTGAGATGAAAGGAGGCAAAATTGCATGCCCATGCCGGAAAAGCTGCATTAAAAAAACCTCTTTTCAAGCTAGCTAGTAACCGTCATCACACGTGGGGTTTGATACACACCTGTTGCGACTTTGATCCACTTTTTCAGCGCTGGACTCGCTCAGGGTGCCAGAACAGCAGCGGGTCCAGCACTGAAAAAGTGGATCAAAGTTGCAGCGGGTGAGCCTCAAACCCCGCGTGTGATGATGCCCAGTATCTCTAAGAAAAGAGCATTTGTTGGGGGGAAACTCTCCACTCAAGATTTCTAAAGTTCAACTTCACAAATCTGACCATTCTACTTTCCAAGCAGCTGAAGTGTTCAGGAGATTAACTTTCCCTTTTTCACTCTCCTTGATATTCCTCAAACCCCAAGGAAGATGTGTTGGCTTGAAGAATGATGCCTGGATTTGATATTTCCATTAAATGGACTGTTTAATTTGATTTAGGGGGTGGGACAGGGGTGTTGCTCTGGAAGCTTGTTTGCTCTGTAACCATTTCTCTGCAGTGCACCCGCTCTCTGAGTGCCAAACCAGGCATGAGATGGGAGATCTATGATCCAATCGCCTAGGGCCATAGAGCGATGGAACACATGCTTTGCACATACTTTAAACGCGGCATGTGTGCACATGGTAGAGCACATTTTTGCATGCAAATGCTCCCAGGTTCAATCCCCAGCATTTCCAGCTTGGTCAGGGAAAGTCTCCTGCCTCGAACCCTAGACAGCCACTGCCAGTCAGTGCAAAGAATGCTAAGCTAGGCAGACCAATGGTGTGACTCACTATAAGGCTGCTTCTTATGTACTGATTACTCAGTGTTGTCTCCCTTACTGAAACACTCTTGAATGTCCATGACTTGAATCAGGGCTGTGATGCTGCAGAATGGGGGATTACCCTTTCCCTCTCATGCCCTGGTCCCAGTGAAAATCAGCCCCTTCTCTCTCTGAAATCCCTCTTTGCTTCACAAGGGGAACTATGGATGCAATAGGTTGGGTTAATTTAGGTCCTATTGAAATAAATGTGAGAACTTTGATCACGAACTTAAGTCAACAAGTGTCTACGGGCACAATCCTATGCATGTTTAGACAGATGAAAATCCTAAAACCCCTAGCATGCCCCAGCCAGCCATGCTGGCTGGGGCATGTTGGGAATTGTAGGGCTTTTTTCTGTCTAAACATGCATAGGATTTCACCCTAACTGTCTAACGTAAGTCCCATTGATTTCAGTGGAAACTTATGTGACTAAATTAATCCAGATTTAGCTCAAAATGATTACCTGTCATTTGTCTGCACTATTGCTAAAAACAGCTTGGAAGGTGATTTCCATTGGGGAAAATGGCACAAAAAGAAAGCCTTAACAACCATCACCACCCTGCATCCTCCCACAGAACCACAGCCATGATCCAATCCTCCTTCCCCCTTCAGTTTTTAAGAAAAGAGAAAACTGTTAAATCGGGGGCTTCAGTCATGGATCACTAATGTCTAGTTTGGTCTTGAGTGGATCAAAATATGTGATTCATTGTTTGTGATGATTAATCATAGAGTATTATCCAACCAAAGATAAACACTTTAAATTCCTATTGATTTCAATTGGAGAGTTAAGCAGATCCTTAAATATCCTCCATTTAAATCAAGTGCGGGCAGCCTTTGTTCCATGGAGGGCTGCATTCCCTGATGGGTCTGGTGCAAGGGGTCTCAGGGTGGTGGTGAGTTGGGCCAGACCCAGCACTGGGCAAGGACAGAGCCAAAGTGGGTAGGTTATCTCTTTTCTCTTTTTCTTATCTCCTTTCCGCTCTCTTTTACCAACCCCCTCTCCTTTCCCACCAAGTGGGCTGCCAGGGAGGGACAGATCACTTTTGCCAGAGATCTGAATTAATTACATGCAGGGGGGTGAAATTAGGCCAAGGGCTGCAAGTTGCCGACCACTGACTTAAATCAGTAGGATTTAAAACCTGCTCATTTTGGCTGGATCCTATCCCTACATTATTAGCAATTTCTCTGGTTAATGACTAGTGACTACCTATGCTTTCATGTAATTTGTTCTCCCTGAGGGTAAAATCATTTTGAAAAGTGAGAGGAAAGATATATTGTTACATTATTCAAAGGCTCCCCAAATAAAAGCCATTTCCCTTTCTTTCTTTCTTTCTTTCTTTCTTCCTTTCTTTTAACCTAGTAGTTTGCTTGGGTCACTGTCTCATGAGACACTGACAAGGGGGGGGAAAGACCATTCCTATACTGGAGATAACCTTTTTGTAGCTAATGCAAACTCAGAGCAATCCTTTTATAGATACATTTTTTTGCTCTCATTGTTTCTACATGCCTGGGGGGGGGAGAAGAGCAGTGGGCCTCAAAGCATTCTGTTCCAAGTGTTATCTAGGTTTCTCTCTGGTTTCCTGTCTCAGTGTTTTGACAGGCTTAAACTCTTAAAGCATACAAAGCAATATGTATGGATATGCAATGGATGGCTCTCTGTCCCCAGCTGTAGTGGATGACAGATGTCTCTTTCCTTTATCTATTTTGCTATGCAACCCCTTAAAAAAAAATGGCATAGCTTTAACTTGGAACCCAAGATGGGTTTTGTTTCATTGTATCTGTGACACACGTTTGCAGCTACATTTCGTTTTCAAGTTTTTTGATTTCTCTAGAGCTAAAATAAATTTGAGGGGAAAGTTGCCAAGAATTTTTCCTAATTTGATTTTCTTTCCCCCTGACTTGATCAATCCCTGTATTAGTAGATGCAAAGATTGGTCCGGTGGGGCCGGAATGAGGTCCTGAATATCAGGTAGGGTAGCCACCTTTGAATTGCCAAAAAAGGGGACACATATTTGTATGTGCATAATATTTGCATAAGCTGATTATATGTATAGAGGCAAATTTAGGAATACTTATGATTTAAATAGAAATACGTCTCACCAGAGTGTGAAAGGCGGTGACCTGTGTACCACGCTCAGTTCGCTGTCTTGGTGCTGATGATGGGGAGCTTCAAGCTCTAGATCCTCCTTCTATCACTTCTTCATCTTTATACCAGACTTGGACTGGACAGCCATTCAAACAGAGGACACCTTCAAAACAGAGGACAGTCCTCTATAAAAGAAGACACATGGCCACTCTAAAATCAGGGCACAGGGAGAGACTGCCTTCTACATAGGACACTATCAGATCCAAGCTGATGTTTCCATAAGAGTACTATCCAAATAAAATTTCAAAATAAGAACATAGGACGTGCCATGCTTGATCAGACCAAGGGTCCATCTAGTCCAGCACACAGTTCACACTGTGGCCAACCAGCTGTCGACCAGGAACACGCAAGCAGGACATGGGTGCAACAGTACCCTCCCCCCCATGTTCCCCAGCAACTGGTGTGCATAGGCTTACTGCTTTTGGAAAATGTTTATCAAAATTCAAAAATATGATTTCTTATTCTCTAATGTTTTGCAAAAATTCAAATTTGTGAAGAATCTACTCATAGGGTGACCAGATCGCCCGGGGTTTCCTGGTCGTAACCGGGAAAACTGGTGTAATCCGGGCCGACTGGGCCCCGGGGGCAAACCTCAGGGGTAATGGTTGGCTCGGTCCCCCCCAAACCAGCCCTGGAGCCAGCATGCTTGGGGCGGCACTGAGAAAACTTCCCCCTGGACGGGCCAGGCAGGCAGGCAGGCAGGTGCCCCTCCTCGGCACACTTCCTCCAGCCCCTCCCCTGGGCAATCCAGGGCTTCTTCTAGGCCAGCATGACCATGCAGGCCGCAACTTCCAGCCCTTCCTCCAGGCCGAGCTGAGCAGTTTCTAGGCCTGTGCGGTGGCGGTGGCCTAGAAGAAGCCCCGGATTGCCTGAGGGAGGGGCTGGAGGAGGGACGCTGAAGAGAGGTGCCTGCCTGCCTGGTCCGCCCAGGGGGAAGTTTCCTCGGCGGCACCCCAAGCACGCAGGCTCCAGGGCTGGTTTGGGGGGGGACGGGACACCTGAGCTGGGCGCCCTCACTTCCTCCTGCGAGGCGACGCAGAACAGCAGCAGCACCTGAGTGAGCGACATGAGCTCAGGTGGGTGTCGCCCGCAAGGGGCTTGCGCAGGCCTAGAAACTGCCCGGATCGGCCTGCACCACAACACTCCTGGATTTAACTGCAAAAGCAGCCTGGTCAGAATCAGTGCAGGGGACTCTCACGCCAGCTTGGAGCTGCCGCTCGACTCCGCAAGTAAGAGTAGCCGCTTTGTGTGTGTGTGTGTTTTGAACAGGGAGGAGGGCGAGCGAGCGAGCGCTGTGGTGGAAGCTTTTTGCTCCTTGGGCAGCCTGATGCCCCGCTCTAAAAGATGGTGTAGGGCTCCAGATACCATCATCCCCAAGGACGATGGGGGTTGTAGTCCAACACCAACTGGAGCGGTTTGGGCATGTTGCTGGGGATGATGAGACTTAAAATCCCAACACAATTTCGTGGGCGCCGCACGCGCCTTTTGGGCGGCCATTTTGGGCCTGGATTTTGGTTTCCAAAATCTGGTCACCCTAATCTATAGTACTAGTTTTAAGTGGACTGAACCAAAAATGCACTTGTGCATTCTCTCTTTCAAAAGAAAGGGAAAAGGAAAGAAACAGTTTTATATAAAGCTGTTGATTTACACCCTGTGTTGTCTTCTTCCCAACTGCCATAAAGTTCCTTGAGTCTGCTCTGCAAAGGTTTTGGCAGATCCAGGAACGGATCAATAATGCTCTAACTAGGGAAGTTTGAGGAAATATATCTTTGTGACTTCCGAGATGAACTGACCTGATCCACACCACCCATGCTAATGTGAAAGTTGGAACTCAGTTCTCTACCCACTTTCACACTTCCTAAATAGTCTAACCCAGTTTACTGCTTCAGAAACTATCAAAATATGTTATAAAAATCATAAATTTTATCCAGTAATTCTTGTATCTGTCTTGGAGTGCCTGGGCTGGCTGCCTTGGTTACTAGGCACCATCAAGAATAGAAGGGAACGAGGTCCCAGCTCTAGGCCTGTCACTGATGGCAACGACCAAGCTACCCTTGAGTCAGCCAGCCAGCTCCCTCAGTGTAGTGTGGACTGGCTCAGCCAAACTTCACTTCCCATGAGCTTCAGCAGCAGGACTCCCATTGGGCAAGTTGGGCACCACAGCAAAAGGCATACCGGGAGTTGTAGTTTTTGTTTTCTGTGAGGGACAAGGAAAATCATGGTGACAGCTTCAAGGCGGCCCTGGCCATGCGTTGAAGGTGAAAGAGTGGGGGGGGGGGGAAGAAACTAATTTAATTTGTTTTAAAATTACCTCACAGGCCTAGGACTGCCTTGCCTTTCAGGATTGTCATGAGGGTCAGAGAGGAAAAAAAGACATGAATTTAATTTGTTTAAAAGTTAACTCACAGTCCTAGCACTGGTTTGTGTTCTGGCTGCTTTCCTTTTTCATAATAATAACTTCAGAGCACATGGATACAACAGTTCCCCGTGTCCACTGAGATCCACTTCCCTACTATATGTTATTTGGATATCTGGACAATGCTGGGTATATTTTGAAAACATATTTTTTAGGTTTGCATCTTTTTTAGCTGGTAGAAAAGGTTTTGTGTGTCCTGATTACAGACGGCTGCTCTGGCCAAAGCACGATGGGAGGTGTAGGCATTTCAGGTAAAACAAAAAATGTGGTTTATCACGAAGCTCTAATTCAAAATCCAGTTCTTATTAACACAATTTTCCATTTATTCTAACAAGACAATTTACTAACTCAACCAAACTAAAAAAAAAACAAAACCTAAAGATGAATAAGTTGCAGAGAAATGTATTATTTATCAAATAAGTGTTATAAACATTTTTCACGGACCTGAGCAACACCGAGCATATCAGCTAGTGTATATATAAATTAGCATATGCACATTTATTCAACTTGCTGCCCTCTTTTGTCCTGCTTTTTGGTGCTGCATTTCCTTTTTTTCTTTTTTGATGCTCATAAGTGGCCAGCCTACTAATAAGCTCCCTAGCTTCACTTCCCGGGTTGCTCTAGGCTTTGCCCCACATTCTTCAAAGACTCTAGCAAGCCATGGGATCAGGGTCACCTTGGCCCTTTCCATGCTACCAGAGTAACGCCAGAAGCCCCAGACCGCACAAGGAGTCCTTTGATGTAGTTTTGGAAGGGCCGCCACACTAGCATGGGAAGGAACCACCCTGTGGACTTCCTCCACACAGACCAGAGCTTCTAATATTGTTCCACTGGTGCAGGAAGTAGCTGAACCCCAGCAGTTCCCAAACCACTCGTATAATACTTGAACAGACCCAAAGCTTATGTAAACACAACTGCATTTTCTCACATCTTCTCTTGTTATCATGGTCACTTCCATCTCTTTCTTCTCTTCCCATTGCCAAACCTTAGATTGCAAGGTCTTTGGGGGCAGCGACCCATCATTTTTGTTTGCTTGGTCCATGGAGTACTATGTAGATCAGGGGAGCAGAACCTCTTCTAGCCTGAAGGCCAATTTCCATTTCAGAGAGGCTCTTGGGAGCCGCACTCCAGTGGTGGGTGGGGCCAAAGGCAAAAGGGGTGGGGCCAAAATGCCAGCATATTTTAGCTTAAAGCTCTTACTACCAGTAACTAAGTCTTAGGAGAGATATTTCAACCTGGAGGAAAGGGTTGCGGCCAGGTGAAGGGAGTGTAGTCTTCTGGGCAACCCCAGAGGGGCAGATTGGGACCCCTGCAGGGACAGATTTCACCCCCAGTTCTGAGGTTTTGCATCCGTGCTGTAGATGGATGGTGCTGTATAAGTAATAGTAACAACAATGGTAGAGGCCAAATTTACTTTGCACAGTGCATGGATGACAAATGGTCACATACCTGCAGAAACAATCCTGGAAGCAAGCTTTTACCTGCATATGCTCCTTCTCAGTCACGCAGGCATCTTCTTCCATCAGTAGGCAAAAATAGAATGGAGGAGGTGTCAAGCCTCTCTGTTCATTTCCCCCAGGCACGTGAAAGCAGCACTAGACTGATTCCTCTTCTGCTGAATACTAGTTTTTTTCTCTAGCAGAGATCCATGGAGATTTTTGGCATCAAATTATTTATCGGCCTATACACACAAAAACACTCAAGCCCCTGAAGGATGAAGGTCTAAGGTAACATTTGACATGTGCAGAATTATTTACAACTTGTCCATGATTAGGGAAATTTCCCTCCCTCCCTCCCCCCCTCATTGCTCAAAAATTATTTCAAAATGAAATCATCTGGAATAAATCATCTCTCTGATCTTTTTAAAAACACATTTAAAGCCAGTAACAATCAGTTTCCTACTGATTAAAATCTGTCCAACAAGAGACTACAGCTCCTCTTCCCCATCGGCCCAAGTAATTAAAGTGAATTGCATTCGAGTAGTAACCTCCAGCGTCTGTAGAGCATTTCTTCAATAAGATTTGAAAATTGAGTGGCAGACATCTGAAGTAGAAAACCTCCCTTGATGTTGGTTTTACACTCAAGCCATTTACTCGGCTGTTCTCTGATTTAAACGAGATGTTTCCAATCTAATTGCCACTTGTTGAGTGATGACTCAAAGAGGATGCAAACCCCAAGGAGCAGGAAATCATCCAGGATTGTTTGTATTACTAGAGAGCATCCCAGTTGGTCATAATTCTTGAATGGAGTCTGCCAGATTCCCAGGCAGATGGCTTTGAATGCATACAATCATCCAGGGGCAAAACATAATTCATTGGCTTTGTTCATTTTTAAGATAAGATTCTCTTCCTTGATAGAGATCTGATGGAGAATGGGATTCCAAGCCAAGAAGACTAAGCCGCTTAAGCTGGATCTACACATGGAGTACAATCAGGTGGATTTAGGATAGCCATGTGTCCTCTTTTACAAAGGACAGCCCTCTATTTGAAGGGCTGCCAGACAATTGTCCTATATTTTGAAGGCATCCACTATTTAAAGGGATGCCCAGTCTGGTATAAGGAAAAAGAAGCATCTGAAGAAAGGAAGAGCTGGGCCTTGACAAGACCCATCAGAAAGTCACTTGGTCACAGTCTTCCACACGATGGTGAGATGTATTTCTCTTTACTAAACATGCATCTATACATATAAAATTAGTAGGGCTGTGCACAGACTCCCCCAACTTGCCTTGGAGGCTGTTTTGACTTGGGGTGCTTCGAGGGGTGCCCACCTTGCCTCAGCACTGAAGCCAAAGCAAGATTCCCCCACACACATGAAGCGGCTCAACCTTGCAGCCCCAGGGCCAACCAGGAGTCCCCATTCCCCACTCGCAGTCCCCTCACCCCCAACCCAGAGTTGCTGCCACTGGGACTTACCTGTAAATCTCATCCTCCTCCGAGAGAGAGAGCTGAGCCATGAATTAAAGTTTAAATCACAGCAGCTCTCTGTTTTTACTGTATCTATGGCCACAAACTATGGCAGCCATAAAGAGGAATAGCCCTTTACAGCTGCCATAGTTTGTGGCCATAGATAAAGTAAAAACAGAGAGCCACTGATGTGGTACCACTGCAGATCTGGGTCGAGGTGGATTAGGGGATTCGGCCTGAGGCAGTGCATAGCCCTAAAAATTAGAACATGCAAATATGTGTCCTCTTTTGTCCTCTTTTTGGGTCATGCATGACTTTTTGGGAAGTTATATACAAATGGCTACCCTAGAGATGATAGAGTTCTGAGGTACTACTTTGGACTGTAGATGGAGGATCACATTTGGAATACACTGCTAGATTTTTTTAAAAAAAATGCAACCCTTGTAAGTAGAAAAATAGAGCAGGAGGAAGTGGGTTCAGGCAGGACATTTGCCCCTCCATTATAGTTTTCTACTGCAGAATGCTTTTAACATGGGAGAGTATTTAAAAAATTGTACTTCCCCCTTCCTGTACTTCTACCACTTCAGGACTCAACTACCTCATCGTGCCTTATGTATAGGTCTAGCCTTAGATGTGATCATGTGTAACACCACTACAAAGCCCTTCCCAGTGTAGGGGTTTTATGAGGCTAATGCCATGAGCCTATCAGTGTGAGTCACAGCTCATACTGATTCCACGGCCAAAGTGGCAGCCATGGTGGTACACAGGCACTGCATATTTATGGGCTACAAACCTTAAGAACATAAGAGCCATGCTGGATCAAACCAAGGGTCCATCTAATCCAGCATTCTGTTCACACAGTGGCCAACCAGCTGCCTACAGGAAACCCACAAGCAGGACATGAGTGCAACAGGCACCCTCCCACCCATGTTATCCAACAACTGGTGTACATAGGCATACTGTCTCTCATACTGGAGATAGCATAGAGACATCAGGGCTAGTGACCATGGATAGCCTCCTCCAGGAATTTACCTAACCCCCTTTTGAAGGCATCCAAATTGGTGGCCATTACTACATCTTCAGGTAGCAAATTCCATAGTTTAACTATGCACTGTGACAAGAAGTGCTTCCCTTTATCTGTCCTCAATCTCCCACCAGTCAGCTTCACGGGATGACCCAGGGTTCTAGTAGAATGAAAGGGAGAAAAATGTGTTTTCAGTATATTTCTGGCCATGTGAAGCCATGCAAAGGAGAAGGAGACGCAGCATTCGTCTCTTGATCAAAGGCCTTCACCATGGTGGGCTAGTGCTTGTTGGGAGAGGCCATCCCTTCCCCATACCTAAATACAAATATATCCATTTAGATGGATGAGTTTTTATACACTGTGGTGAGCCCATGATCTCAACCCTCATTATGAACTACCCAGTTGACGAGATCACCATCCAGGCCAATAAAATAGTAAACAGTTTGGAGTTGTATGACATTACTTTAAATCTGCAACTATTTCACTTTTACTCTAGTCTAGATACAGGGATCCAATCACGATCACAGTGTAGGGGTTTGGGGAGCTTTCATGATCGGGATTGGGCTCCGTGCACCTACCCTAGAGTAACTAGAGTAAAAATGAAAACTGTAGCTGCTACATATGGATTTAAGAGAATGTCTGTTTTGTCCCTCACTTAGTCTTGAAAGAGAGCAAGCAACATGTATCTTCTCTTTCATAAGTTTATTATATTGCTTGCACAGTTTCATTGATTCACTTCTATAATGTCCATGTGGGCTTACATGATCTGTACAATGCTCTGTCACATCATTCCAGTGACTTTGCCACATAGGCTCAGCTATCAGTGACTCTTGTATTAACCCCAAGTTGTATACTTTAGTCACACATAAAGGGTTTCCATTATTATATCACCAGTCATCATTTGGTACATTTGCTTTCTACTCCACAAATTTCAATTAAAATGTGTAATACGCCAGAGGTTTCTAAAACCATTTTCCGTGTCCTCAGTTTATTCTTTAGGAATTTTCAGAGGAATACTTCATCATTAAGTGTTGCAAACTGTTCCCTAAATAGCACTTCTTTTTGTTCCTGCTTGGATTGTATCACGTCCTAGCTTTACACTTACTCCAACTACAAAGTTCTATAGATTTGATAATGGGATATATTGCCATGTGTCTCCCAGACAGGGGGACAGAACTGGATTGGGGTCAATCCAGTGAGCCAAATGATGACAGGGGGTGGGACCCACCCCAAGACCCACCCCAAGACCCACCCTTTCCTCTGATATCATCAAGACCTACCGTCTTCCTGATGCCCATTTTACCTTCTCCGTCCAGAGAGAAGTATGGAGCCTCTCTCTGCAAAGAGAAAGGAACTCCATGTTGCCTACCGCTCCTTGTCCCAATGGGGATGATGAGCAGTGGGGAAAGGGACATGGCTGGTGCTAAGGGGTGCTCCTCCTCCACCGGCTTCACTCCTCCTGCATCTTCCCCAATTGGGGGAGTCAAGGGAGGAGCAAAGCAGCCACAGCCTCAAGGAGCACTGCTTGAAGTCGCGGCTTAGTCCCAAGCCGGCTTTACTGCCCCTCCCCTTCTCCAATTATTCTGACTCTCTCACCACATTGCTGCTGTGGTGAGTGGATCTGAGTGCTCTTTCGAAACACCCAGTCATTTCCATCAAATGAAGAATATGTATTAATGCATTTCTAAATATAATTTAGAAACCGGCACACCGACCTGGCCAGGAAGCCTTTGAATGGGCAGTCAATACAGTTGCAGATGCAGTCCGCATCCAGATCGCAATTGAACTGGCTGAATATGGATTTGATGAAGATGGGGGGGGGGGGGGGGGACATCCATTCCTGACTATAACTGAGTTGGGGCCAGGAACTAAGCAAGAAGGGATGGGCCCCCTGAATCAAAGTAGACTATGGGCACAATACTATGTATAGTTAGACAGGAAAAGATATACAACTCCCAGCATCCCCCATCTAAGAGACTAAAAGAAAGAAAAACCAACCTGTCAGTGTTCACAACTATCACTGTTCACAACAGTCTCCCTCCCTCCCTCTCTTTGCTGGAGAACACGCTTGCATAAAATACAGCCATGGGTTGAAATGAGGTTTTCATGAACATTTACCACATCAAGCTTTTTCACACAAAAGGGGGAGAAGAGTGGAAAAGGTGTTTGCTCATGCAGTGTCTTTTGTATTTGTGTTGCCATGCCTTTCCTGCAAAGTTAAGAACCAGCTTCCAAATATTAGTACACAGACACACACACACAGACACACACACACACAGACACACACACACACATTATAATGAAGATAAATTCTTCAAGGTTTAGCATTTTCTGATTGCATTACAACTCCACATTCTAATTCATCCACTGTGACAATATGATAAATGCATTTCACGTTTATGGCCTGTTTGTCAACATTTGAGGGATATCTAGTGACCGGAGAACCACATGGATTCTATTCTCACAGCCTGGTACCGATAGAAGGTGTGTAAGTAAGAGTGGCTTACTAATATGACACCATTCAGCTTCTCATTTGCTGTTGATTTTGGAGTCTGTATGGTGACCAATTAATTTCTGTGTTGCCATTGGCAGTTGGGGGGGGAATGGGCTGCCACTGTTTGGTTTTGTTCTAATCCATGGAGTTAATTTTGATCAGCACTTAATTATTGAGACAACTCAATCAGTAACTTAATGCTGTAATTGTCAGCAAGGTTATTTCTAGTATAAGGCCTTGATCCAAATGGGTTCAAGTACAGGAATGAAATGTTTATTCTGTGAGGGGCAGATTCTTGACCAAAGTGTATCTGCTTATCATCATTAATAGCTGCTCCTTTCATACCCACCAACGTTTTGCAGATGAAAATAAGGACATGTTATTTAGGTTCAAGGATATACTAGAGTGTGTTGTCCATCTGAGGCTAATGGGCCAACTACACCAGTTCCAAGAGTTGTCTGAACTGGTTTTGGTCAAGCATGCCTTACTGTAACATGCTCTGCATGGGACAGCCTTTGAAAACTGTTGAGAAACTTCAGCTGATCCAGAAAGCTGTGGCCAGACTGTTGACTGGAGCCAATTATATGGAGCACATGACTCCCTTGTTTCAACTGCTTCACTAGCTACCAGTCTGTTTCTGAGCAGAATTCAAAGTGCTGCTTATTGTCTATTAAGCTCTATTTGGATTGGGACCAGGTTACCTTCTCTCATATGAGCCTTCCCAGTTCTTAAGATTTTATGGAGAGGCCCTTCAGAGGCATATTTGATGGAGATGCATGACAGGGGCTTCTCTCCGCCCACCCCGAAGCTCTGGAGCTCCCCGCTATTGGAGGCTAGGTTGGCCCCCTCTCTGTTGTCCTTCCACCAGCAGGCAAAAATATTTTTATTCCATCAGGCCTTTGTCATGTAAGGTGGTCTGTGACTGAAGGTGTTTTTAATTGATTGGATGCGGTTCATTTCATTATTGTGTTGATAATTGTATTATTTATTTATTTATTTAATTTTCCAAATCATTTAGAAGACCTTTTCCAGCATTTTACTAGTCGTTGGTTCCTGCCTTGAGGTGGGTAGGGAAAAGTTATAGCTGGTTCCCTCCAGATGTTTCGGACTTCAACTCCAATCAGCCCAAGCCAGCATGGCCAATAGTCAGGAATCCTGGGAGGTGTCATGCAAAACATCTGGAGGCCACAGGTTGGGGAAGGCTGCTCTATATAGTTGATTTTTGGCAGGTGCCAAATACGACACTAGATATGCTGTCAGTATATTAAATGCCATTGCATGTCATCTAAACAATACAGATATATACTAAAATTCATTACATGCCACAAGGCATGCATGGTCAAATATTAAATATCATAACAGCATAACAGAGAATGTCAAATCTATAGATATAAAGATTAAATGAATATTTGGTGATTATTCCAATGATCCTGTAAATATTCAATATTAAATTTGCATGGGAGAATTTGTGGGCGGGGAGGACACTTCATCTGTACTACGTAAATTCATTGTAATGTTCTTATTCGGGAAGAGTTCACTCTGCACACCCAGGGTTGATTCACACATACATGTGCAACATTTTATTTTTCATCACAAGTTGCACCACCCTACCAGTGACAATTGATATAGAAGAATCTCTTACCAATTTGCATCCCGAATTCTCAGAAATAAAGATGGGAAAATATCAGCCATGCTTGCTTGCCATTTCTTGGACCTCAAATTTTCTTGTTTTCATCAAAGCAAATCTCTTAATTTTTAAATATGGTCAGTTGCATCTAAACCTAATAAATCAATAAAATGCTTGACTAGCTCTTTGACAAAAGGGAATAAATTAATTTCATCTGTACTAGGTAAATTCATTGCAATTATCTTATTCGAGAAGAGTTCACTTTGCACACCCAGGGTTGATTCATGCATACATGAGCAACATTTTATCTTTCATCATGAGTTGTACCACCCTACCAGTGCCAAGTGGTATTGAAGGATCACTTACCTAACTGCAGCCCAAATTCTCAGAAATAAAGATAGGAAAATATCAGCCATGTTGGCTTCCCATTTCCTAGACCTCAATGTTTCTCATTTTCATCTAAACAAATAACTTCATTTCAAAATATGGTCAGTTGTATCTAAATCAATCAATCAGTCAATCAAATAAATAAATAAATAAGATGCTTGTCTAGCCATTTGACAAAATCCGAGGGTTCCAACAAACATGAATTGTGTTTGCCCATCTTTCATTCTAACAAATTGGGGATTCAAATTGGTAAGGGATTCTTCTACGTCACCTGGCACCGGCAGGCTGTGTATGTAAACTCTGCTTTAAGAATGCTGCTTTGTTTGTGGAGGGTCACAACTAGAGCAAAAAGCTGGAAAGAATTCAAGAGAGCAGGCAATGTTTCTTGTCACGGCTCATTGTTCTCCATGCACCCAGGGCCCTTCCTGTCATCAAAGGAGCACAATTTGTGGATCTGCTGGAATCACCAGGGAATCCAGTACAGAAAAAGGAACCATACATTCAAGACTGTGATGCCAATGACAGCAAAGGCAAAAAGGATACTCTCAAGTGTGGTGTGCCATTTAATACCCTTTGTTTAACGCACGTGTCAAGTAGCACCTTTTGAGACTTTGGTAGTTCGCAGCCTACTCTTTCAGAGGCAAGCAAGGGTATTGCCAACAGAAAGCAATAGAAAACATGTGTCCTCTTAACCATTCTCCTCTGTAAAGAGACATCCACTTATATTACCAATAATGAGGTAAAGCAAGGGTACCTGAGGGCCAACACAGACATCTATGCCTAGCAGCTTCATTATTTTTTTCATTTTTACTCTAGAGTAGGCACAGGAGACCCAATCTGGATTAGGACCTTAGTGTGGGGAAAGAGGGGTTAACATCCACCTTGGGGCATAGTGCTTACTCTAGAGTAAAAATGGGGAGAAAGATGTAACTGCTTGACACAGATTTAAAGTGGATGTATGTTCGAGCCCTTACAATGAGCTAGTCAAATGCTCATCAAGTGGTGCAGGGCCGGCCCTATCATTCGGCAGAGTGCGGTGATGGCTTCAGGCAGTGGATACTGTTTCTCCTGAGCCCAGTGGGCATTCCCCTCTGTTGGAAGACAGAGTTGTGTGTGTCACACAGCCCAGCTTTCACCCTCTAAAGTAGCCCTGCTCCCCTTCTATGCCATGTGCTCGTAAGGGGAGCAGGCTACTTTAGATGTTCAATCACCACGTGTTGAACTATGATTCAGCTGCCTTGTCCAGTTGGCTTCCGTACATGTCATGGAAGGGTGAGGGACCATCTTTTCCCTCAGGCAGCGAAATGTCTTTTGTCAGCCCTGAAATGGTGGGGATGTAGATGGAACCGCTGCGCCAGTTGTTCCTGACCTCCATTTGGCCTGATTCATTGTGGAGCCAGCCCTACCAGTATGCCAAGAGAGGCAGCTGGGAGATGGGAATAGAGGGCAAGGTGTTGCAAGACAGAGGTGTGTGTGCCACACAAGCTCCCCTACTCCTTCTAAGCTAGCCTGTTGGTCTCATATGCCCCATTGTTAGTGTTGAACTGACATTTCAGCTGCCAGTCCAATTGGCTTTAGTCGTACCTAGAATGGAGGTGGGAGGGGGGGTGGCACCAACTTGTCCTTTACCCCAGGTAGCAGGATGTCTTAGGCAACCTTGTCATTAACCCTTTGCTTCCAATCTTTTAAAGCATGGCTGATTTTGCCCCTTTTTTTATCGTGATGTATGTTTGTTTCTAGAACTGCATCTAAGTCTGTGATGAAGGTAAGAACTGGTGTAATAGTGCAATAGCTGCTGATGTCACAAAGACCCCCTCTACAAGAATTTGGTTTGGCGCCTGGTTCTCTGATTATGCGCATCTTCTCGCAATCACTGTTACGATAATGACTGTACGCGGGAGGCATTTGAGCACATAACTGGTGGCCCTACTGGTTGTTTGAAACGCGCTATAAAGTGGCTGAAATGTGGAGAATCGCTTGTTTACATGCTCAAAATGCGCTTTAACAGCCGCAGAGCAGGAAAACTTGCTATTTAACGTGCATTCGATAATGCGCATAATCAGAGAGAAAACACGCCTCTACCCCCGTTTTGCGCTCCGCTCTTGTAGAGGTAAAAATTTTAATGAGACTTGAAAGAGCTTTAAACCTCTCATGTTGAGGCACTGCTGACTCCCTAAAAAGTAGGGGGAACGTATGTTGTTCTCCTCTGGAGTTCCTAAGTGGGTGAGACATTTGGGAGTTGGCTGTCTCCCAGGCTCCCCCAAATGTAGTCTGTTGTCTTTATTCTTAGCTTTCTGTCAGAATTGGTACTACCCAAGCCAGCAAATCTGTTCAGGAAGAGCAAACGTTTTCCATCCTGGGCTCTAGATGCCCATTCTTGCCCTTTCCCTCCGTCTGTCTTTGCATCCAGCATGTCTACACAGAGACTTCTCTGTTATGGTACCCCATTTGTGGGACTCCCATCCAGGTGCGAATGCTGTTGATCTTTTTAACACCAAGTTAACAATTTTGTTTGGCATGGCATTTTGGCAGGTTAGTTTGTCCTTTTAATACCTTTTAAATTGTTTTTATGACTGTACTGTTTCGGGTTTTACTGTATTTTAGTATTATATCACTATTAGGGGGGTCTTGTATTGTACACCATCCTGATATCTTTGGATGAAGGGTGGTTTAAGAAAAGTATTTGCAATCTGTTGTACAATCTATACTAGTAAGATTGATACAGCACATGCAATAATAATAATAATAATAATAATAATAATAATAATAATGTAGATACCATACCAGACTTACTAGTAGAGATTGTCCAACAGATTTCAAAATTAAGACATCACTTTCTTTCTTTCTATTTTAAGGGATCTAATGATAATACATGAAACCCCACTCTCTGTTTGGGACTGTGGTTTTTACTTCCAGAATGGAAAATCGTGGATTTTTGCAACATTCGTAACCACCACTTTTCCTTTAGAAGGTCCAGATGACATACGCCAACACCGACATATGACTCCTGACATTTAAGTGGAAAAGATGTAGCACTCTGACATGAGTCAGTTGCTTCAAGAGAATAAAATATTATAAAGGTTAAGTTCCCCTTCAGAGCACAATGCCTACAACACAACACCAAAAGGCTGTGGGGGGGGGGGGGGGTTAATATATAATATATTAACCAAATATATTCTTTGCTAGGATAACACAAAGCAGCATTGCCCATTCTAAGCATTCACCAGCAATTTTCGCATTCTGAGTTACAGTGTTTTCTTTGATCAGATGCATTCATTTGAAACATGGAATGACACATACTGGGGATACCCAAACACAGTTCCTATATTTTCAGTTTTCCAGTCTTCAAAGCACTTTTCGGTTTTAGCATTGGCCTAAAGTAATCCTGCACTATGTGAAAGTTCTTCTATGTTGGCTTCATTATTCTGAGTCACGAAGTACCTATCTTCAGCCCTTTACCAGAATGCTATTATTATCCATATGCATTTCTAACACTGGCAAACAACATCTCTTAACACCTTTAGTTAAACCCATATATATGCTTTATTTTTCTATAAAACGGGGAAGTCAGCATTAGCACCACAACAAAAGGCCCTTCTGTGAAGCTGTCATAACCCTGAATGGACCTGTACAATTGATAAAGGGAACGGAGGCCTCCATTAGCATAAGACTGAGCCAGTCCTCTTGAGTGCTGTCATTTCAGGATATAATTCACATGAGGCTAAACATTATTCTGAATGGATAATTGTGGGGAAAGAAGGCAGACTCTATGACATGATATCAAAAAGCTCTGAAATGATATCAAAAAGCTCTGTAAAAGAGAAGACAATAGCGCTCTCTGGAAAGCACAATGATCAGCAGTCAAGCGTGACAATTCACAAAGTGGGCAGTACATTAGAAGAAAGAAGGGCAAAATTTGGACAGGTGTGGAGTAATCTTTAACGGTAAGTAAGGGGTGCAAAACCTCAGGCACCAAATTTGGCCCTTCAGGGGTCCGAACCCAGTCCTCTGGTGTTCCTCAAAAGGCCACGCCATTCCCCTGGTCCTGCCCCCTTCCCCCCAGTCACAGATCATTTAGTGGTTTCCTGGATTTTGTGCAGTTTTCTGCCCTTACTAAAAAATGGAAGTGCCTCTCCTAAGACTTTAAATAAGATGGTATTTTGGGCTCCACCTCCTTTGCTTTTGGTACCAACAAATTTTTGATTACTTTTTTTAAAATGGCAGTGACAATTTGCTCAAATGGGATTGGGGGAGGGTTGTGTCCCATGCTTTGTACAAATGGGATGGGGGGGTCAGGTCTTTAAATCTGTGCAAATGGGATCATCAATCTTTTTTTAAAAAAAAAATCTTTATTTTAGTTTTATTCGTAGCCTTGCGCAAATCCACCTATCTGCTACGTGTTCCCATTGTCAATATCCTTGTCAGTTTCATCCTCTCTACACAGGATTTCCTTTAACCCAGCAAAGCCATATTTTGTACTTGTCAAAGATCTCCTCAATTTCATCCTGCATTTCCTCACTTCCCGCTCCTCGGCATTTTCCTTTTCTGGATATTCAAAAATGTATCAAATTGGGATAAAAAATATACCACCTCCATTATCAAAGGCAGTTCTGAAGCCTCAAAAACAGTCTGCTTTGCCTTGGACCACTTTGGACCTGTCGCATCATATTCAGAGATGGCCTGAATAGCTCTGAAATGGGGATATTCACCTCAGGTTCAAGCCCTATATTTATGCATCTGAAGGGAACACAGGGACTGGGAGATATGAGTGATCCAGAGCCTCAGTCCCAAATTCATTGTGTGTAGAGGCGATATCAGAGACATCTCATACAAAACAGTCCCATAGATTCTCACTTACTCCTGCTTACTAGTAATTTTTGGTACCCGGTCCTAAATATAACAATTGGTACTGCAATCAAGGAGTCAACCCTTGCATGTTCATTCATTTGTTGCATTTTTATTCCACCCTCTCACAAAGAAATCAGAACTATGTACATGGAGTTTCCAGGTTCTTTCACATCCAGGGGTGGTCCAGTAGTCCCACAGCTACTTGGTTATGCTTCCAACTTTTTCAGACCATTGTTCAGGCCAGGGGCATTATCTGACACATAAATACACCTTTCTGTTAGGGGTATTGAACCTCTTTCAGCCCAGGGACCAAATTCCATTCCGAAGAAGCTCTCAGGGAGTGCCTTCCAGTGGTGGACAAGGCAAAGGGGATGAGCCAAAATCTAAAATTACCAGCCTATTTTAGCTCAAATATCTTACTGCCAGTAACTAGGAAAGGGATTTCAACCTTTTAGGATGGGGGGAAACTGTGCAAAAGCCAGAAAACTCTAAACAATCAGTGAATCGGGGAGGGAGGGGCCAGAGGAAGGGGCAGGGTTCTATGGGGAACCCAGGAGGGGCAGATTTGCCCCAGGCCTAAGATTCTGTACTCCATGCCCTATATTAACCAATCGTAAAACTCTTGGTTTACCAGGCTCGATCGTAACACTGGTGGTAGAGCTTATAATGTCCGGACCTGTTATTTGATTTTAAAAATTGTAACATTACACTCTGAACATTTTGGAAGTCCCCCTCAGCTGACGTCTTAAGAATCAGCTTTCATTTCTAGTTTGCAGAGTTGCAAAAAAGAAAAAGAAAATAATGATGGGATGAGGTGGGCTTATTTTTTAATGGCCTTAATGTGTTACCACAGGGAGAAAGGTACATCACAATATATTTTCTTGGAAGTGGCAGAAGATGGATGGGGAGAGGTGAACAAATGGATGAATTTGAGAGGACGAGTGAACTGAATGATTGATGAGGAGGCAGGTGAAGATTTTACATGTTGCTGACTATGGCTGAAAATCTCCAAATAAAACCCTCATTTTGTGTTTTCCCTAGTGTACTGCTAACTGAAACTCAATGGTCCAAGTCCTATATTCTCTTATGGAAGCCTGGTTCCCTAACCACTATTGGAGTGGTTCCTGAAAAGATTCTATTGAGCTGGACCCTATCAAGTTCTTCAGAAATAAATAGGTGTAATTAAAAAAGTAATAACTATATTTACACCTAAAACTTAATCACACTCACTGAAGCCTGATCTACTCATGAAGGATGGAGTGTGTAGTGCTCGATTGCAGTTTTGGAGGAGCTTGGGCAAGTAACTATCTCTACACCTAATCCAATCAATGAGACATTTGTGAGGATGGAATGAGATAATGTCATGTATGCTGACCTGAGCTTTGCAGAGTAAAAAACAGGCTCAGCCATGATTCATAATGATAAAGCAACAGAGGCAACTCCAGGAAAACTAGTTTGAGGGAATCAAGGGGAGGCAAAGACCATTTATAGGCAAACCAGGATATTGCTACATGCTCTGAGTTGGATCAAGGCTACATATGTTGTACTTGTGAACCTGCACTTGCGTTGTCCAACCAGCATGGTGCAGATCCACAGCACTGCAGCGCTTTCATCGTGCATAGACAGACCCCTGCTGCCACCAACATACTTTAAAATAAGCACTCCTTTAATTTCACATTGTTTTGTAGTAGCCTGGTTAATGTATTCATAAAATCATAGAATAGTAGAGTTGGAAGGGGCCTATAAGGCCATTGAGTCCAACCCCCTGCTCAATGCAGGAATACACTTAAAGCATACCTGAAAGATGGCTGTCTAGATGCCTCTTGAATGCCTGTAGTGTAGGAGAGCCCACAACCTCCCTAGGTAATTGGTTCCATTGTTGTACTGCTCTAACAGTCAGGATTTTTTTTCCTTATGTCTAGCTGCAATCTGGCTTCCTGTAACTTGAGCCCATTATTCCATGCCCTGCACTCTGGAATGATCAAGAAGAGATCCTGTCAACCTTTCAAGTATTTGAAGAGTGCTATCATGCCTCCCCTCAGTCTTCTCTTCTCAAGGCTAAACATGCCCAATTCTTTCAGTCTCTTCTCATAGAGCGTTGTTTCCAGACCCCTGATCGCCCTCATTGCCCTCCTCTGAACCCCCTCCAGCTTGTAGGCATGAAATTGAGTCACAATGGAGACAATGTTTAAACAAGAACCAAAAGAAAATGTTTATTAACTGGATTAATAAATGTGCAAATGGGGTTTATTTATAGATTACAAGATTACATTGTTGTGAGATAATGTGTTATAACTTCATACATTCTGCCACATATATACTTAGTAAGCTTACTAGGGAATATGGGGTTACCGTGGTTTAATTAACACCATTTTAAAATCAAGGGCTTAATTCCCTCATCTCTCTCCACTTCAGTCAGCACTCACAGAACAGAGTTGGTTTCTGGATTGATGTCTCAGATCCACCCTTCCTACTCCGCCTTGGCCTGATGATGAGGCAGTCGCCAGTAATTACCGTAGGAGACTATCATCCTGTTAGGCGTATTTCTGCAGACATCTTTTATCAACCCCCTGAAGCAGTCCTTAAAAAACAACACAGGCCGAAACGCGTTGGGCTTGGAAATAAAGTATCTTAGCATTCTGAGAACCTGCTTCTCTCCCTTTTTTGCTCATCTGGATCAGAACCACCACACTGAAGGCTCTGGCATTTTAATATTAAAAACATAAGAAAAGCCGTTCTGGTTCAGACCAAGGTCCACCTAATCCAACATTCTTTTCACACAGTGGCCAATCTGCTGCTCATGGGAAACCACAGGCAGGCTTGAATGCAATAGCACTTCCTGCTCCTGTTCATGCACCCAGCAACTGGTATACTGCCTTTGATACTGGAAGTAATATAGACTAGTTGCCATTGATAGCCTTTTGGAGCCATCTCAGTTGGCAGCCAGCACTTCATCTGGTGGTAGCAAATTCCATAATTTAACTATGCAATGTGTGAAATACTTGCTTTTATCTGGCCTGAATCTCCCACCAATCCGCTTCGTTTGATGACCCCCAGTTCTGGTATGATGGGACAGGGAGGAAAATTCTCCCTATCCACTTTCTCCACACCATGCATATTTTATGCACCATTTTCTTCCTTACTCATCTTTTTTTTTTAAGCTAAAAAGCACCAAACGTCATCTTTCTTCATTGGGAAGTTGCTCCAGCCCCTTGGTCATTTTGGTTGCCCTTTTCTGCACCTTCTCTTTGCTCTACAGTGCCCTCTTTAAGGTGTGGTGACCAAAAGTATACACAGCATTCCAAGTGTGGCGGCATAAGGGCAGTATGAAACTGACAATTTGATTATTAAAAGGGGGAAATGAAAAAGGAGGATGTAAGACTTCCATTGATATAAACAGTCCATATATCTAAACAAGCATCCATGAGATTGACGACTGTAGGGAACACATTCAAAGGCAACAAGAGTAGTAAGATCATCAGTCTATTGAATGATAGGTGGTGGGTATTTATCCTTCCAAGCTTGAAGTATAAGTCTCTTTGCAACTGTAAAGGCTCTCAGGATCCACTTTTGCTATCCATCTGTTATAAACCGGATACCTTACAATAGCTGCCTTGAGCACTATTTTCCATGGAAAGGAGGGATGTAAATGTAGCAAATACATTGATAAATTCAGGATGGTTACACCGTCACAACACATTACAAATAATCAGGTCACCACCAATCTGGTCTCCAGTGATATGTGCCTCTGGCCTTCTGATGAATTCCTTCTCTGGCCAGGACACCGTGCCCAAGGTCTACCACTTAATCTTTGCTTGACCTTTATCTCAATGGCCGGGAAGAAAAAAAGGATTGCCTGTATAACCCCTATAGACTGAATGGTTTAGTCCCTTAAGGGCAGAGTCCTCAGTCAGAAGGAGGGCTAAGGGGAAAAAATCAAAAAGATTCAGCTTCTTCTGCTGGGAACCTGAATGCTAGAGAGTTGATGTATGATTAAGGGCTCTTATCACATTGTACAAGGTAAATAAGGTAAATTGAACTGATATTTGTGTATAGCAGAATATCAAGGGGATGGGGAATCATTTTGTGTCGTTATATATTTATATTATATTATTATAATATCATATATTTATATGATATTATTATTGCAGGGTTAATACCTTGAACTGCAATGTGCAAGCTACCAGTTTAAGATGTGCCATTGTTGTTTTAATATTGCATCAGTTTTATATGTTTTAATCAGTTTTATGCAGTTTATGGAATTTTTGCATTTAATGTTGTTCCCCACCTCGATCCAGAGGGAGAGGTGGGTTAGAAATAAATAAATGTATTATTATTATTATTATTATTATTATTATTATTATTTGTCGTTGTTGTCTAAAGTTACAACAACAGCTTTATTTACGGTCCATAGACCAGAGAAACAAGTAGGCAGACAGTACAATATCAAAAGCATATTGTTATAAGTCTTACTATTACCCAGTGTAATTGTCTAAAGTTAAGGAATCTACAAACAGGCTACTGAAGTCTCCAGCATCCTGTGAAAGCAAAGACACTTCAGGACTGGTCTACTGCAATGTGCATATTTTTGTTTGGATTCAGAAGGACTGATAGTTGCATGTGATTTGTATTGGGAAATTGTTGCATGTTTTGTATAATTTTAATTCTTACTAAAGACATGTCACTTGAGGCTCAGGCCACTCAGCTGGCCTCAATGGCACGAAATGCCTTCTACCAGCTTTGGTTGGTGGCCCAGCTACGCCCCTATCTGGACAGGGATAACCTGGCTTCAGTTGTCTCTGCTCTGGTAACCTCCAAGTTAGATTACCGCAACATGCTCTACATGGGGCTGCCTTTGAAGATGGTTCAAAGCTGCAGCTTGTGCAAAATGCAGCAGCCAGCTTGATAATAGGGACCTGAAGGTTCAAGCATATAAGACTGACACTGGCCCACTTGCATTGGCAGCCTGTATGTTTCCGAGCCCGATTCAAGGTGCTGGTTTTAACCTATAAAGCCTCACACAGCTTGGGACCACAATACCTGATGGAACGCCTCTCCTAACACGAACCTACTCATATACTACGATCAACATCCATGGTCCTCCTCTGAGTGCCTACTCCAAGGGAAGCTCGGAGGATGGCAACAAGGGAGAGGGCCTTTTCAGTGGTGGCTCCCCAACTGTGGAACGATCTCTCCAACGAGGCTCACCTGGCGCCAACACTGTTATCTTTTAGGCGCCAGGTGAAGACTTTCCTCTTAAAAAATATATTTATTTTTAATTTTTAATTACTAACACAAATACTCACAGAACCAATATCAAACACACAATACTAATAATAAGTGCTCCCCACCCCAGGACCAAATAGCTACTTAATTATATATCCTTCCAGAATTCTAATGACTCTTGTGAAGGCATACATCCTTACCCTTTTTGTAAAACAAAATCTGCAAATATTCCCCATACATTTTCAAAATCATTTCTATTCGATAATCCTCTTTTATATTTATTACTACATGTTAACTTGTCATTCATAGCAATATCCCACACCTCTTTATACCATTCTTCTATTTGATAGTCCCCTTTTATTTTCCATTTTCTAGAAATCATTAACCTTACTGCTGTCAATAAATTTGTAATTAAATCTTTAATCCCTTGAGTCGCCTGAACCTTGTCATAAATTGACAATAATGCTATATTGGGGCATACCTCTAAATTTAACCTAGTTATTTCATTTATCTCTTTAAATATGTTGAGCTTTTTTAACTGACCCCTGGTTAGTTTAAATGATATGCAGTTTGGTTTTAGGCTTTTTATGGTTTTAAATTTTGTATATGGGTCTTTAAATGTTCAACGTTTTTAATTTTTGTAAACTGCCCAGAGAGCTTCAGCTATGGGGCAGTACGTAAATGTAATAAATAATAAAATTATAATAATAATGTTTGTTCAGTTATATGTTTGCAAGTTTTATTCTAAGTAAGCTCCATAGGACCCCACATAAGTGGAGGTTATACCTACAGTTCCAGCTTCTTCTCTCTGGCTCTCTTTCTCTCTGGCTCTTGCCTTTCTTCCTCCCTCCCGAGTGGGACTTAGTCTGGGCACTTGTGAATCCCTCCCAAATAGGAGAGGATACCTATTATTACCCCCAACAGTGCAAAGAAGAGATACCCTACAGTAGCTCCCACACCAACACTGCAATGTTCAAAAGGGGGCTAAGTTGTGACCAGAATGTTCCGTTTCAATATTTTCCTCCAGCTACTTCCTTGTTCCCTTCCAGCCCTTTCACAGTTTACCCTTAGCTACAAGCCTCATTTTATTATTTCAAACATGCAACAACCAGATGCAGAAAGTCATTTCTAAATATACCTTTCACCCTCTCTCCTTCGCTGTCTCCCAATAGGCCTAAGGGTCAGGCCACACCTGGTGGTCAAAGGACCTGTCCAAGAGATAGATGCACATAACAAAAAAATTTCTATGAATTCACTAATCCGAATACTGAATAAATGATAACAAACACCATAGCTTTCTGCATCTTCTGAAGCTCAGGTGTCAGTGGGATTAGGAGCAGTGACTTGAGCTAGTTAGAGCCTTGCTCTTTTCCTTATGTTTCACAAATATTTGAAAATATATGGCAGTCTCTGCAAGGTGAATCACATTTCTTTGTTCTTACTGAAAATGATTTTTGGACTTTTTTCCTTTGTGGGGGTATTAGACTTTGCGTTCCCAACACTCATCAGGACAACTTTAATCCTCATCACAACGACAGGAGTTCATATGCATTTCCCTGCAAAAAATGAAAAGAGAAAGCACAGGCTCATTTCTATGTGATCTTAGCTAAATGTCCTGCTCGAGAATGAGATCAAGTTGATAACAACTCCAACATTTTTATCTTTATAGGGAGAAACGTACCGTAACTAGCTTTACTCATTGGATCAATTCAGAATATGGCAAGGTGGGGGAACAAAATATTAGTAAAATATATTTTAAAAATACAATAATAGAATATTATGATAGAACAACAATCCATTAAAATATAATTCAGTCTGGCTAAAGAAATATTTAATGAGCCCCAGCAGCAATGAAACATCAATAAAACACTGCATAACCCTAAAAAAACCCTTTAAAACAATTAAAAGCCATTCAAAGCAGGTGTGTTTACATAACTTTTTTTAATATAACAATTGAGGGGGCTCAACCAAACCTCCCTTGGAAGGGAGTTCTCTAAAATAAGGGCCATTTCCTGGGACAGGGCCCATCAATTTAACTGATCATAAAGAGGGGGCTGTTTCCACATTTTTAATCCTCCCATATATATATATATATATATATATTAGGGGTGTGCACGGACCCCCCGGATCGGATCGGGACCCGGATCGGGACCTCCAATTTTGTCACAGATCGGATCGGACAAAATCGGAGGCCCCCCCGGACCGGATCGAGTCCGATCCCAATCCAAAAATCGGAAATTTTTGGATCGGCCGCCATTTTTTTCCCCATAGACTTGCGCGCCACCCTGGAGCAGGCCGCAGAGCCCGCTGGTAGTAGCCGCCGGCGCCGGACGGGAGCGGACGTCCTGGAAAGGTAAGGGCCCCCCTCCTCCCCTCCGCGCCCCCCCTCCTCCCCTCTGCGCGCCCCCTGCTTACCTTTGAGGGACGTCCGCTCCCGTCCGGCGCCGGTGGCTACTACTAGCGGGCTCCACGGCCTGCTCTAGAGTAGCGTGCCGGGTGATGTCATCACCCGGCGCGCCACCCTGGAGCAGGCCACGGAGCCCGCTGGTAGTAGCCGCCGGTGCCGGATGGGAGCGGACGTCCCTCAAAGGTAAGCGCCCCCCTCCTCCCCTCCGCCCCCCCCCCGCTGTCCACTTTCATCGGTGGGCGCCCACTGGCGCCCGCCAATGGAAGCGGCGGTGGGCGCCAGCAGGCGCCCGCCGATCCGCCGATCCGCCGAACCAGTTCGGAGCCTTTTCGGATCGGTTCAGACTGGATCGGCCGATCCAGCTGTTGGATCGGAAATCGGATAATTTATCCGATTTCCCACTGGACCGGACTCGGATCGTGGATCGGGTCCGATCCAGTGCACATCCCTAATATATATATATATATATATATGGAAGCATTTTAAAAAGCTACCTAAAGTAGTACAATTCCCTCCACCACCTCACTCTGCAGCATGCATAAACCTGGTTTAGGAGCTTGATAAGAAACTTACTCATCCTCTCATCAGATAAGTAATGG
Source organism: Anniella stebbinsi (assembly GCA_029215795.1). Taxonomy (NCBI): domain Eukaryota; kingdom Metazoa; phylum Chordata; class Lepidosauria; order Squamata; family Anniellidae; genus Anniella; species Anniella stebbinsi. The sequence continues at coordinate 94,128,117 of JARDYH010000003.1, read as the reverse complement.
TTGTGTCCCAGCCCGGAATTATCCTATGGATCTTCAGTTCCCATTGCCATCAACAACAAATGGAGGAAATGGCAACTGGCAACTTCAATTCTTCACAAAAATGAAAGACGCCAAGAGGAAGCACAAATCCACTTCTGTCTGTGGGGTCGCTGTAAACACATTGCCAGAGAATGAAACAAAATGATAACCACTCCAACATTTCTTTCCTTATCGGGAGAGACACATTATAGCTAGCTAGCTAGACTATTTCCACATTAATCACCTCTCCATATTGCCCTGTAAATTAATGTTTTATCATTCCAGATGGAAAGGAAGTTAGATAAAAGATACTCTTTCCTGTTCAAAGGCTATATAACCTGCTTACTATTTGAGGGCTGGGGAGGGAGGGAGGGAGAGAGAGAAAACACAAGGCAAGGTCTAAAAGTGCTGCATAAAGGTGGCAAAAATAAAATGTGTTTGTTCCTTGTGTGCCATGTAAAATCTCTGAAGGATGATGATGATGACGATGATAAACATGGTGCTGTAATTGTAGCTGGTTGGAGGGAAAGAGATATCAGAGGCTTCTCCTTTTCTCTGGGACGTAAGCAAGGCCAGCCCTACCATTAAGCAGAGTGAGATGGCTGCCTCAGGCAGCAAATGCTTCGGGGTGGACAGCAACGGAACACTGTTGGAGGACTGCCTGTCCTGCAGCCCTTACGTTAGCCTGTTTCCCTTGGTTGTGGTGGAAGATGCTGCCATCACCAGTGTTGAAGAACGATTCAGTGGCTAATTCAGTTCACTTCCGTACATGGAATGAGGGAGCTCCATTTTCTCCTTCACCTCAGACAACACATCATCACCTGAAATGATTGTTGGTTCAGTCACTGTGGCAGGATCTACACTACTGCTTTATAATGATTTTAAAAAGTCTTCATGAATTTAAGAGAGTCATGAAGACTATCCTCTTCCGACAGGCCTATCCAGATGAATTTTAAGATGTTTTTAATGTTGTATTGTTCTCTTGCTTTTAAAAAAATTTAACTGTTGTGATTTTTATGTTTATATTGTTGCTGTTCCCCGCCTCGATCCAGAGGGAGAGGCGGGTTACAAATAAATTTTATTATTATTATTATTATTATTATTATTATTATATTGACAACTGTTGGGGGCCATGACAATTCCATATACCATTTTCAAACCACTTTCAAAGTGTTATATCCTGCTTGGTGTAGATCTGGCCAAAGTCAAGAATTCTAGCTGCTTGAAGAAACTCCGTTCTGTGAGTTGACAGAAACACTTGCATGTATCATGTTGTGCTGTTCTTGTCTCAAGGCCGGCCCAACAACCTTGCCAACCTTGCCAAACTTGGTGGGTTGGCTCCAGAAGGTGGTGCTTGGGGGACATTGCTCGGCCTGGTGGATTCTCCAGTACAGGGTTCGGCAGGGGTCAGTCTTGCCCCACATCTTCATGAAACCGTTGGGTGCGGTCATCCAGAGTTTTGTTGTCATCAGTACACTGATGACATGCAGCTCTATTTCTCCTTCTCATCTTCATCAGGTGAGGCTGTGGATATGCTGAGCGGGTGCCTGGCTGTGACAATGGACTGGATGAAGGCTAATAAACTGAAATTCAATCCAGACAAGACTGAGATGCTGTTAGCGGGTGGTTCTTCTGACCGGATAGAGGGTGTTCAACCTGTTCTGGATGGGGTTGCATTCTCCCTGAAGGAGCAGGTTCGTAGCTTGGGGGTTCTCCGAGAACCATCTCTGTCACTTGAGGCTCAGGTGGCCTTGGTAGCACAGAGTGCGTTCTACCAACTTCGGTTGGTGGCCCAGCTGCGCCCCTATCTGGACAGGATAACCTGGCCTCAGTTGTCTATGCTCTGGTAACCTCCAAGTTAGATTACTGCAATGAGCTCTACATAGGGCTGCCTTTGAAGATGGTTCAGAAGCTGCAGCTTGTGCAAAATGCAGCAGCCAGATTGGTAACAGGGACTAGAAGATTCAAACATATAAGACCGATTCTGGCACACTTGCATTGGCTGCCTGTATATTTCCAAGCCTGATTCAAGGTGCTGGCTTTAATCTATAAAGCCTTACACAGCTCAGGACCACAATACCTGATGGAACGTCTCTCCCGACATGAACCTACCCGTCCACTATGCTCAACAGCCATGGTCCTCCTCCGGGTGCCTACTCCGAGGGAAGCTTGGAGGACAGCAACAAGGGAGAGGGCCTTCTTTGTGGTGGCCCCCCAGTTATGGAATGACCTTCCCAATGAGGCCCACCTGGCGCCAACACTGTTATCTTTTCAGTGCCAGGTCAAATTTTTTCTTTTCTCCCAGGCATTTTTAACAGCTTTAGTTGAGGTTTTTAACTATTTTTTGGCCAGGCTTAAAGCTTAAAATGTTTTAAATATTAGCTGTTTTAATGTTTTATGGTTTTAGATTTTGTATATTGACTTTTTAATGTTCAATATTTTAATTTTTGTAAACTGCCCAGACAGCTTCGGCTATGGGGCTGTATATAAATGTAATAAATAAATAAATAAATAATAATTAGACTGATGAATTCAGCTGAGCTGTTGGAAGAACAGAAAGCCTAGGAAACTATTCTGCCAGATAGTGATTGGCTAAGGAAGCTCATCTCACATTTGTTGAAGGATTTTGAATGCCAGGGGGTTAAGCTGCTCATTGTCTTCAGTCTTCATCTTTCATCTTTCTTTTGGCTTGTGACTCCAAGGATCCCAGTTCGGGCCCTGTCCTATTTGAAAATCTGTGATTAGATACTATAAAGGGCAAACTTTGGTAACTGGTTTGTTTGTTTTTGCCTGAAGAAATGTTTCCAAATGTTACTCTGGATTTCGTGTGCCTTTTTCTTCCTTTTTACCTTTTGTAAATAAATTTCCTACCTATCGTACTTGAATGTGTGTGCTGTATTCCAATTAAACCTTGGTACTAAATCTAGGCTGACCATATGAAAAGGAGGACAGGGATCATGTAACTTTAACAGTTGCAGAGAAAAGGGAATTTCAGCCAGTGTCATTTGTATGCAATTAGTACCTGGTGAAATCCCCTCTTCATCACAGCAATTAAAGTTGCATGCCTATACTAGAGTGACCAGATACAAAAGAGGACAGGGCCCCTGCAGCTTTAACTGTTGTAATGAAGAGGGAATTTCACCAGGTACGAATTGAACACAAATGATGCTGGCTGAAATTCCCTTTTCTCTACAACTGTTAAAGTTACATGAGCCCTGTCCTTCTTTTCATATGGTCAGCCTAACTAAATCCAGAGTTTTCTGCTTGGTTAATTGCTACTGTTTCAAGTTTCATGCCTGGGGCTTTGGGAATAGAGAGAGAGAACTAGGGCTCTTGTTTCAGAAGCCTTTGGGAATGTTCTGCAAGGTCTGAGAGTCCCTGGGCTCAGGCTGAGGTGAGTATAAGGGGTGGTGGCAGCCTACTCTGGTAATTGTTTGTGCCTGCCTACACTGCAGTGAGCCAAGGGAAGCCCCTTGCCCTCCATTCGCGCATTGTATTCTGCATGTCTGTGCCAGAAGCAGAGTTTATGCTATCCTCTGTGCAGTTTCTTTTAAAATCGCAGGACCTTCCCTCTGATTTAGTGTCGGTATGATGCCATGGAGCCAAATCAGAATGAGGCCAAATGCTTCCTGCCCTCACTTTGACACGGAGGAAGGAAAAGGCGGCACGGAACAGTGGTACAGAGCATGATTGCTGCCATTGCCGTGACCCCAAACGAAGTGTTAAGGGGGAGCAACGAAGCAGAGCGAGATCAGGCCTTCACAAAAACATACACACACACATGCAAACCACATTTCTTTTTGAGTTGAAAGTATTTGATTGAGTACAATTGGCTAAGGGCTAAGAAACATTATAGCAACCCAGTGAGACCTGAAATGGAAATAATTGTCCTAGTTTGGCCAGAATTTCTCCCAAGAGGCAGTTGACCCAGTGTTTGGATTCCCATTTAGTTCAACCTAACAGAGCAGGCGCCTTGTTTGTCATGCTGCATCACGTATCTGCATCAGCAACCAATAATTCAAGGCATGAATGCATTGTCAGCTATCTCCGTATGGAGTAGATAACGGTTCCCTGTTGGAAATGGTACCGTTGAATTTTTAATGTCTCTACCTATAGATATTCAAAATGGACAGTGAGACGGCATTGGAAAGAGTAATTTATGGAGGGGCGAAATGAAATATATGTGCATACACACACACACACACACACATATATATATATTTAAGATGTTTAAGAAATAGCCAGATAGCTGCATTAAAAAAAAAAAACCACCTCCAGATAAAACAGCTCCAGTGAATGGATGTTTTTTGTGATTACTCGGTGTAGGGTGACCAGATTGCCCTGGGTTTCCCGGTCCTAACCGGGAAAACTGGGGCGATCCGGGCAGACAGGGAGGTGGCAGGGACAAACCAGGGAAAGGATCAGCTCTCCTCCCGCCCTAAAATGCCCGCACTGCTCCCCATTTACCGGCCTCGGCAGGAAACAAGTGCTCAGCTTTAGGGAGCGTCAACAAATTCCTTGTCGGGTGGCTAACTGCTTTAGCCACCAGACAAGGAATTTGTTGATGCTCCCTAACGCTGAGCACTTGTTTCCTGCCGAGGCCGGGGAGCAGCGCAGGCATTTTAAAGCAGGCTCTTCCTCCTCCTCTTGCTGCTGCTGCTGCTGCTGCTGCTCAGGCACCTCCAGGGAGCACAGGAGCAAGGCAAGAAGAGTGAGGGGGCTGCAGGGGGTCACGCAGCAGTGGAGGAGATTAGTGGTGCTGGCGGAGGACCCGGTAGGTCCAGGCTGGGTTTTTTTGGGGGTGGGTGGCTTGGTGGAAGGGGTTGCTGTTTTAAATTTGTATTTTAATCTGTATTAATTCCTGCTGCTGGTTTTATTCTGGTTTTATTCTGGTTGTGTTTTTAGATTGTATGTTATTTGTTGTTTTTGGATTGTGGCTTGTTTTATATTTTTAAAATGATTTTATGGTTTTAATTTTTGTGAACCGCCCAGAGAGCTTCGGCTATAGGGCGGTATAAAAATGCAATAAATAAATAAATAAATAAATAAATAAATAGTTTCGGGTGGGGGGTGGCGGAGGTGTCTGCTTGTTCGCCGCATGGCGGGCAGCCTTTTTAATTTTTTTATTTTATGTTGGGGGGGTCTGCTTTGGTGGAGTGGCCATTTTGGACCGGGATTTTGCTTTCCAAAATCTGGTCACCCTAGTAGTGTGGGAAGGCACTCTGCATATGCTCACATACTTTTTTTTTGCTTTCAGAACTGAGCACTTACAAGGAAAGAGATCTTAGAACAAGAATATATATATATTCATTACCGAGGGACCAAATTGGAACCATACCATGAGTTGTCCCTGTTAACCAGCAAAATGGTGGCATTTCTCATCAACCACTCCCTGGGATTATGGTTGAAAATGAAGAGCTTGTCATCAGCATATATTGATGACACTTCAGTCCAAACCTCCAGTTGGCCTCACTCAGTGATTTGCAGTGGAGGCTGATGGCTCCAGTTTCAGTGGGTCTGGGATTCCATTCTTGGTTTTAGTCAGAACCAGCCAGAACTCTAAAGGAGTTAATCAAGGTCCTGAACCAAATCCCCAAAATGGGTTCAGCACTTTAGATAGCTGCTTTAGAGGTCTGGCTAGTTCTGACTGAAACCGGGAATGGAATCACAGCCCCGCCAAAATCAGAGCCACCACCCTCCGCTGGTGGTTTCGTGTAGATATGGACAACATGGGAAACAAAAGGGAACATTTGTTGCGCCCCACAAGCCAAAGGGCAGCTTGCAAAACATTAATCAGTAAAGCAATTAGCAATCCCTATCAGTGTGGTTAATAGCTTCAGCTACATAGAAAGGTAATAAATAAATACAATTTTAAAAAGATAAATGTACCCCTTCAGCCTGCAGATGATGAATTGCATGTCTGAATACTTCCTTGTCTCAATAATTCTGTAGAAAGACGGAATCATTCTAGCTATGTTCAGGAAGCAATTCCCCAACCGGCAGTCTGTACATAAGGGCAGCGCCAAATGACATTTCTGAATATTTACTTCGGTTGCAACTCTGCACAGCGATGTTCAATGATAGGATCATCCAAGCGCCAAAGGTAATAAAGAAATGCAAACAATCTTGCAAAGAAGCATCACCATTTGAACTGCTAGTATGAAGTAGAAAAGAAAGGAAAGGACAGAAGTCTCTTGTCGCGGCTTGATTATTTTCCCCATTCATTGACCTCCTCTGTGCCAATTAAGAAAATCTTGTTGCCATCTTGTTCGCTTGCCAGAGCAAGGAAAATACATCAATTACCCTAATGCTCCAGTAGATTATGTCGTTACACCTGCTCTGAAAACAGTCCCAGAAGTGTGTCCAAGTGGCTATACCACCAGGTCAAAGGCATTGGACAATTTAACCATATTCTAAAAAAAACCTCCCCATTTGGTACCTTCTTGACATTCTCTTCTCCTTTGGTTTCTAACATCTTTTTCCTTTGTCTTCTCCTCCTCCTTTTGGATCAGTACACTTCAGGAAATAAATCAGAACAAAATGAAGAAAATGATGGATTTGGACATGTACAATGCTTTGTGGAATAGTAGTGTGGCCAAAAAGCACAACATACAATTGATTTACACATGGGCATCTCAGACTGTGAAAGAGCTGTGTATTCCCTTACCAGCATGTGCCCTTTTCAAGCAGCATGTTCAATGCTATCATTCAACCCTCTGTGTTTCCTTATCTCCTTTAACTTTAACTTTTTCATTCCATAAAAACACACAGAGACACACACCCCTAAGGAGGTAAAAGCCAGTATAGTTGCAATAGGAATACAATTCCCCTAATGCAGTGTTAGAAACACATCGCTAGTCTTGTGCAAGAACTCCAGGGGCCTGGGTATGGATACGCATTCCCCTTCATACTAACAGTTGCATCAAGCTGGTTCAATGCAGATTCGGAGGGATGCACATTCCCCAATCCATGTTGAAGGGGATGAAGATCTAAAACCCACATAGTCCAGCATGCTGTTTCCATGAGTAGCCAGCCAGATGCTCCTAGGCACAGTACCTGAAAGTGATGTCTTCCTGTTGTTCATCTTCAGCAGCCTTTCCCAACTTTGTGCCTTCTAGAAGTCTTGGAATGCCATTCCCATAATTCCCAGCCAGCATGGCCAAAGGCCATGGAAGTATACTTCCACTGAACTTGGATGCTCTGCTTTGAAGTCATGAGTAACAGCTGCTGGTAGAGCTGAATTTCTTTCTGCAAACTGGCTAAGCTAGTAGCCATCACAAGAACATCAGTGAAGTAAAGCTCATGCCACAATAAATAGGTTAGTGTTTAATGTACCATAGAACTCTCTGTTAGCTGTCCATTCTGCTTTCCATACAGATACAGATACAGATACAGATTCATCAATACATTTCCTGCATTTTTAGACTTTCCTTTGGAGCCATGGTTATGTAGACTATAATGAGCACTTGCATGTCCAAATTTAACAACTACACCACTGCTCAGTCTGAATCCAAGTACAATGGAGTACTGCCCACAGCAGGGCCCAAGGATACCCTATCCACCCCATTTGTTTCCAATCTCTTAAAGCCATAGCATTCTCTTCACCTAGACCAGCAACCATTAGGTGTGTTCCATGCCTCCCAACACAGGTCATATTGAGCCTATACTCTTTGCAATGTCAGAAGCAATTTTAGGAACGGGGGCTAGATATTCTCAGCAACAGTCTTTCTCCACTCCTTTGTTGTTCTGGCTTCTCTTACCACCTTTTTGCTGACTCCTATTAATGACTGCTTCTTTGATACTGAAGTAGGAGTGGACACAAGGTAGATCTCCAGATGTTTTGGACTTCCATAAACCATGCCAGCATTGTCAATAGTCAAAAATAGGGGTGTGCACAGACCCTCCGGATCAGATTGGGACCGGATCGGGACCTCCAATTTTGTTCCGGATCAGATCGGAACAAAATCAGAGGTCCCCTGGATCAGATCGGCCCTGATCCCGATCCGAAAATCAGATGTCCGTTTTTCGAATCAACCGCCATTTTTCCCCATAGACTTGCACTGGGGGAAAGAAAGATTTCCCCCAATGCAAGTCTATGGGGGAAAATGGCAGCGGGGGTGAGTGGGGGCCTAACTCCCCCCTCCCTGTCCCTCCCCCCTCGCGCTTCTTACCTGCAGGGGCCTTCTGCTCCCATCCGCTGGCGCCCACGGGTGCCAGCGGACAGCAGCAGACAACCCCAGCAGATAAGCCCCCTCCTCCCCTTCATGCTCATTACTTGCCGAGGCTGTCCGCTGGTGCCTGCAGGCTCCAGCGGACAGCCCTGGCAGGTAAGTGGGGGGGCCCTCCCTCCTCGCGATCCCCCTTACCTGCTGGGGCCCATCCGCTGCCATCTGCTGCCGACCGGGTGGCTGCGGATGGCAGCAGACAGGCCCCAGCAGGTAAGCCCCATCCCCGGCGCTCCTTACCTGCATGGGACGTCCACTACCCTCTGCTCCTGGCCGTTACTGTGAAGCAGGCTTCACGGCCTGCCCCTAAGTAGCGCGCCAGGTGATGACATCACCTGGTGCGCTACCTAGGGGCAAGACACGAAGCCTGCTTCGCAGTAGCAGCCAGGAGCGGAGGGGAGCGGATGTCCCAGGCAGGTAAGTGGGGCCACCCTCCCTCCTCCCCCCTCGCGATCCCCCTTACCTGCTGGGGCCCATCTGCTGCCATCCGCTGCTGCCCGGGTGACAGCGAATGGCAGTGGACGGGCCCCAGCAGGTAAGCCCTGTCCCCGGCGCTCCTTACCTGCATGGGACGTCCGCTCCCCTCCGCTCCTGTCCGCTACTGCGAAGCAGGCTTCACGGCCTGCCCCTAAGTAGCACGCCAGGTGATGACATCACCTGCCGCGCTACCTAGGGGCAAGCCACGAAGCCTGCTTCACAGTAGCAGCCAGGAGCGGAGGGGAGCGGACGTCCCAGGCAGGTAAGTGGGGCCCCCTCCTCCTCCCCCTCACGATCCTCCTTACCTCCCGGGGTCGTCCGCTGCCACCTGCTGCCACCCGGGCGGCAGCGGATGGCAGCGGACAGCCCCCCCAGGTAAGCCCCCCCGCTCCTTACCTGGCGGCGCATCCTCCTCCGTCCATTGCCAGCTGAAAACTACTTCGAACCAGGCCTCACAGCCTAGTTTACAGTAGAGCACCAGGTGATGACATCATCACCTGGCACTCTCCTGTAAACTAAGCCGCGAGGCCTAGTTTGCAGTAGTTTTCAGCTGGCAATGGGAGGAGGAGGGGGACGCCCCGCCAGGTAAGGAGCGGGGGGGCTTACCTGGGGGGGCTGTCCGCTGCCATCGGCGGGCGCCCACTGGTGCCCGCCAATGGAAGTCGCAGCGGGCGCCAGTGGGCACCCACCAATCCTCCAATTTTTCCCGAACCGGATCGGGTACTTCCGGACCACTTCAGAAAATATCGGATGATCCAATGGGGGGGATCGGAAATCGGATAATTGTATCCGATTTCCCCTGGATCAGCTCCGGATCGTGGATCGGAGCCGATCCAGTACACACCCCTAGTCAAGAATGCTTGCAGGAGAAGTCCAAAACATCTGGGGATCTACTTTATGCCCACCCCTGGTCTAGAACATGGGCAGGCAGAAGGTAAGCCCCAGTTAACAAATGCAGAGTTGCCATCATCTCAGGACTGTGGGGCAGAAGTCCAGTGTCCCACTCAGCAAAACGGGCAAATACAGCAGGGCTGCATTACCACATTTTGAATAAGTGAAGAAATACTCGTTACCATGTAAAACCATTAAGTCCAGAGTCTAAAATTATCAAATTGCAGCACTGAACTGCCGGGCCACTGGTCAATTTCACTGGACAGCCCAACACTTGCAGTTTGCTAAGATTCTTGCCAAGAAAACTGGACTGAATACACCTTCATCTAATCCAGCAAGGACTGGTTATGTTCTTAGACAAGAACATTTATTCAGAATCACTCAACACAGATTAGACTGCTGAAAGATCATGGGTTGGATCCAGGGTCTATCTTCTGCAAGAGAAACAGACTTTCTACAAGAGGAAAGCCTCTGCTTGTGAAAGGTCCCTCCACTCAGTTTTAGAAGATCCTCCCCTTCCTCCATTCACACTACAGCTCACCCCCACTCTGTGTAGCATTTTCAGGTGCTGGAGGGGTTGCCATGGGATGGAGGAGGCAGGAAAGTCCACATCCACCAGCATAGTTGATCCAGTGTAAATCTGGTTCCACCTCCATGGGTACATCCTCTTTTGTTCTGTAAACACATTGGTGGACTATGAGAAGCCAGGAAAAAAGGAAGTAGAGCAGGCATGACTCAAGCCAGCCTTTCCGTATTCTAGAGAGGGAGAGAGAGATCTAATGATTTCTAGATATAGTTTTGCACTACTTCTTGCTTCTGCTACAATTTTAAATTTTATGTAATAAGTGCTTTCTGAACCCTGCAACTTCGAGGATTCCCCCCCTTTAAACAGCTTGCTTATGACTTCTGTGCTTTCTATATATCAACTTTAATTGAGAACTCAAGAGCAGAATCAAGCTTATTTTGGCAAAGTTAAGGGAATCATTCAACTGTTCAACATGATCCCCAAGAGTTGGATCTGCAATTAAAACAGGCTATTAGGAGGCAGAAAATCTTGAGTTATTGTGCTTTACGTGGCTTCCTGGGGATCTTAGCAGCAGGGCTTCCTTTGGAGGAGGCTGGCTGAGATCAATGGCAGTGAGCATGCAGTAGCTAGTTCTTTGCTTGTTTAAGCTGTTGTCCATGGGAACAAAATAGCAGCTAAACACAATGAATAAAACAAAGCAACTGAAAATACATTGGGTTACATTCATCCCACTGCTCCCGGTGGTAATGAGTTCCAGGGGCACAACACTTACTTACAGCTTGCCATGTCAGTCTGTTGCAGCAAAACCAACAAAGAGGCTCATCAGACAGGAGTTGAAATCTCATTCCCCTGCCGATGCTTTGCTTCCTGCTTCTGTCCCACAATCAGGACAAACAGCTTCTGCTTTCTTCACAAGGGGAAGAAAGAGGAAGCAAGCAACAGCCATGTGGCCCATTCAGTGGGCGTTTTTATTAGGGCTGTGAACAGACCCCCCCCCCAGATCTGATCCGGATCCTGATCTGTCAGGTCCGAATCCTGAGTCAGGTCCAAGTTGGATCAGGCCCGATCTGACTCAGATCCAGATCCGATCCAGGTCCATTCACAGCACTCCCTCCAGCTCTCCCTTCTCTCTCCCTCCTGTCCCCACTCTCCCTGATTACCTTCTGCCTCCTCTGTGTTGTCCTGCCATCATCTTCCCTCCTCACTGTGGGCCGGCTGCTTTCCTGCTCGCACCGGGTGATGAAGTCACCCAGCATGAGTGGGAAAGCAGCTGGCCCACAGCAAGGATGGAGGACGACACAGAGGACAATGGGGGACAACGCGGAGGAGGCAGTGGGTAAGCAGGGAGGGAGGGAGCGGGGAGAGTGGGAGGGAGTGCTGTGACCGGATCCAGATCAGATTTGGATTGGATTGTGGATCTGATGTGAGCCCAATCTGATTCAGATCTGGGATCCGGAGGTCTGAATCAGCCTGATCCGCTGTGGATTCGGGATCCGGATCCAGATCCAGTCACAGCCCTAGTTTTTATCATGCTGATTCTCCTGCACACAGCAGGGAATGGTGGCAAGTAGTGTTACAGTAAAAAAAATTGAATTTTCTGGGTCTTATTTTTTTGATGGAAAAAAGAACAGAGGGAGCAGGAGATGCGTGGGAGGAATGCTGCATTGTCAAAAGGGCCCGTGAACATCTATGAGTTTCCAGTAAGGAGTGTGCTATAAAACGCTCATCTGATGATGTTCAAAGAGTCTTGTACCATCTTAAAGACAAACCAATTTATTCTGGCATAAACTATCGTGGATTGCAGCCCACTTCTGCAGATGCATGAAGTATTAACCTCAAATTGGCAGGTTTATGCACACACCTACTGCATGAATATTTAAATCTACCAATTTGAGGTTAACACTCCCTGCAACTGATAAAGTGGACAGTGTCCACAAAAGCTTATGCCAGCATAAATCTATTAATCTTCAAGGTGCCACAAGACTCTTTCTTATTTTTACCTGGGTTTACCTTGTGTGGAAGTGGCCCACTTTGCCACTTTTTATGGCAGGATGTTTGCCTTCCTCGTGAGACAGTATCCTAGCAGGGAAGCACTAGCCTACCATGAAGCGGATTTGCTCAAGGCTACCCTCATGACTCGTTGTTCAGGTCCTCAGGAAGACTTGTTGCTATGGGTAGGTAGACTGTGGGGATCAAAGTAATTGTATCATACTTTCCAGTGATTAGAAATGAGCCCCTTTTCTGTTCTATGCTATTCAGTGATTTCAAGCTCACTGATCATTCATAGCTAATTCGTTATAGTTCTTATTTGCAAGCTGGCAGATGCCTTTTGGATGACTGGATATGGAATTACAGCCATTGTGTATGTCTACGGATGTCCCCCCCCCCCATGAAGTGTTATCATCGGTAATTTTGATGATGCTGTGAAGCAATTTAATGCCCACAAGCAAACAGCAAGGCCCAATATTTTTTTTTCTAGCAGTACTTTCTTCATATTAGAGTATTTCAAAATTCCTTGAAATGCTACTTTGTGTAATTTTATTTCTCTCTTTTTGGGAAAAATAAAAATGAATGGTGTTTGTTCAGAAATACATTCAGGGTCTGCTGCCTTTGTCTTTTTCCAGACCACCTACCAGAAAATATACTATGCCTGCACACAATTGTTCTGGACATCTCTTTGGGAAGTATCATGACATCAAAACACAAGGGGGAAAGGGGTACAGAAGGCCAGGGGTTCAGTGTAAAAGTCTCCTGTTATTGCCAATGGACTCACAGGCAATCCTGTCAGTTCAGTGACAAGCTCTATCAAAGAAAGAAACAACTATTCATATATTTTATCCTGAAATAAGGAATCTTCAACTGAAAAGGTTTTCCACTGACAAAACAACAGGAGCCCATATGCACACTGTGCAGTGTGTTATATGACAAATAACAGGTTTGTTTTTTAATTTATTTCTTTTAAAATGTATATTCTACATTTTCAAAAGTAAATAATTATGGAATGATCTCCCCAATGAGGCCCATCTGGCGCCAACATTGTTATCTTTTCGGCACCAGGTAAAAACTTTTCTTTTCTCCCAGGCATTTTAACAGCTTAAGTTGAGGGTTTTAACTGACTTTGTGGCCAGGCTTAAAAGTTTAAAATGTTTAAATATCAGCTGTTTTATTTTTTATGTTTTTAAATTTTGTATATTGACTTTTTAATGTTCCATCTTTTAATTTTTGTAAACCACCCAGAGAGCTTCGGCTATGGGGCGGTATATAAATCATCATCATCATCATCAAACCAAGGTGGTTTCCACAATAATTGCCTTTAAATATTCCTGAGGTGCCCTCAGTAATGAATAGCTCAAACAAACAAATAATCAACTTCAGACATTTTCACATGTTAGGCAATGGCAACCCAGATTTGTCACTGAAAGTATACTCAGTCAGGGAGGTGGGTGGGGAGGTGCAGAGAGAACACAACCAGTCATGGTTCCCTATTTAATAAGTGTGTGTGATATACATATTTACAGGCACAAGCTTGTCCCCACTTGACGATCATACTTTACATCTACAAAAAATCTACTGCTTAGGAGGACGCCTAAAAATAATAACTTGAAAATCAGTCCATTACAGCACAATCTTAAATATGTCTAACCCATTTTGGGGATAGGGTTTTAGCACACTGGATAGCTCCTTTAGAGTTCTGGCTGGTTCTGACTGAAACCCAGAATGGACTCACAGCCCCACCACAATCAGAGACACCAGCCTCCACTGTTTTGAATAGACGCATCTAGGACTGGGCTGCCAGTCACTCTGATTCAGCAGCTGCATGTATGCGCAGAGGCAAGAATTGCCCCCATTATCATCAGTGCTACTGCTGAAGCTCTTTAGCAGTCTTGCTTTTAATCAATTAAACCAACCAATAAAATTAATATTACAACCTTTCAATGCAGGCAATATTTAGGGGATGTTTCATGATGATAACACTTACTCTTGCCTAAATAAACCCATCATGCTCTTACACTTTGGAAGGTCACCTGAAATGCATTGCCTGAATCAACAGAGATACATAAATGGCTTATGATAATGCAACCCGTACTAAAGAGAATTTCGTCTTTTGGAGGTCAAACGAGTGTATCTGTTGCAAACACTCTGTTTACATTCTGGCAATTGAATTGCATTCGAGTGCTTCACCATGCACCCAATTGCCACTTGGGATGCTGACTTCAGCACTTGGTGAGGCGATCAAAGAACTGCTCCGCCACATCCTCAGCTGCAATGCACATTAATTCAGACAACATGCTAGCACACACTGGGGCTCCTCCCTGTTCTTAGCGTAATTGTTCAGTGACAAGAGAATTGTCCGTATAATTGTTCAAAGGTTTTAAGCTTGCAGCCCTGTACTGTGTTACTCACCATACATTGCTCTCCTTGAAGCTCAGGTGAATGAATGGCAGGAAGTGTTGTGAGCATTTGATGGATTGCTCCTCTTCCCATTCATCTGGCCAGTCTCCTGATTTCGTGAATGTGCTTTGACATGAGTCCTGCAGAATGCTGAGTGGTGTAATATGTACATGGCCAAGATGCTTGCTAAGTGGGGTGCCTGGCCATGCACATATTACACCAATGTTGAATCAACTGCACTGGCTACCTATTAGCTACCGAGCCAAATACACAAGCATTTGCTGTTGGCCCATAAAGCTCTGAACATCTTAGGACTAGGTTATCAAACAGATTGCCTTCTCCAATACAGACTCGCGAGAGAATTAAGATCATCAGAGGAAGTCTTGCGGGTTGCACCACAGTCTGCAGATTGCCATCTTGTGGAAATACAGAAACAGGCCTTCTCCGTGGTGGTACCTGTCTTATGGAATGACTTCCCTCCTGGTGTTTTGGAGGTACCAACTATGATGTCCTGTAGATGGCTATTAAAGACCCATCTGTTCACCCAGGCCTTACTCGAAAGAGTGTGCTGCCCAGTTTGTTCATTATGATGTTGTATTGATTTCAATGTTTTCATGAATGTTTTATATAAATGTTTTTGAAATTATTCTATATTTTAAGTATATTTTAAGTATATCATACTTTATTTTAATCTATTTAATTTTCCTGTAAACTTTTTAGAGATTAAATATGGTCAGCAGTATATAAATCTATTTGATGATGATGATGATGATGCTAAATTAAGGGTTTTTTTCCTTCCTGGAACTACAAAACCAGGGTGGCTTGTCAATAGAACTGCAAACCACCAAGTATTTCATTGGCTTGACCAAATAAATAATATTGAATGCTAAAAAGCCAGTGAAATCCAGCTTTTATCAAGTGCCATCCATAACCACCCAGATTCTGCCTTGGCTCCACCCCATAGCCATTAGATTCCCCTTAGTTCTGCCCTGATCCACTAGGTTCTTCACCTGCCCCCATTTGTCCTTACCCAGGCAGGCAGCCCTACTTGTCCAGAAACTGGACACACCACAATATATGCATGATGGATTGTATTTGGATTGATGGGTCAGATATTCTACAAACCTGGATTATACACATTTTGATGGCTGATGGCATACCTCCATCAGACATTATATGACTGTGTTTGGGGGGGGGGGAGAAAGATGGTGCATGTTTGATGATAGATAGATAGATAGATAGATAGATAGATAGATGATAGATAGAGATAGATCTGAAAAGACCCTTTGTGCAGGCAACTGCTATGCTCTCTTTGAGACATATTATGAACACGTTAAGGCCGGGGTATACATAATTCTACTCCCCACCACCAGCTAGTCATATAATGGATTGTATCAATGTTAGTCCTACTTTGAGTAGACCCATTGTAATGAATGGGACTTAGTAGACTGACATTGGGCAGTATCCAATGGAGCCAGTTCGCCTCTGCTGGTTCCATTGCACTCGCAGGAGCAACCAGTTGTGCAACAGGGCTTTCCCTTTCCTAAACATACCCTTTCCTAAACATACTCATTTCCCTTTCCTAAACATACCCTTGGAAATGAGTGGAAACCTCCTGGGAGCTCCACTGACATGTCCCATTCCAGAAATGAACATTTCTGCTTGTTTCAGGTGATTTTAAGAAGCACAAAAGCCCCGTTGCACAAGCAGTTGCACATGCATAATAGAATGCCACCCATTGCCTACACCCCAATCTCTGAAAGAGTCTTCAGTAGATTTGAACCGAAAACCAATTCATCAATTGCAGGAGTATCACAAAGCTGGGAAGCATTCTGCTGATTGCTTCTGTGCAGCACAGTTGCCAAATGCAGCAGAGTCTGTCACGTTGGTGTGAAATATTGTGACGACATTCATCTCGGCAGCAGCCCGATGAACTGTCAGTGAACCCATCCCTCAAGGAGCAGAAATGAATTTGAAAACTGTCCCATCAGAAGGAGTTACGGCAACTCCAAGGTCGATGCTTGCGATTTCACAGCGATTAAGACAAAGGTCCTTCACGAGACCCTCTCGGAAATGTTTATTTTTGAAACAGCTAGATATTTCCGACAGCTCTCGGTTGGAATGGCCCATGAGGCAAGCGCCTAACAAAACACACTGTGGCATTTGGATGGCTGCAGCAAGGTTATCCCAACAAAAGCATGCAAGAGTCATAAATACAAGAGAGGGAGGGAGGGAGGAGGGGGAGAGAGAGAGAATAATGAGATCCTAAAATAAGCCAATGTTTCCTCAACGCTTTCGCATTAGCTGCGATAACATACCTTGGTTACCAAGAAGAATATTTGAAATTCAGTTTGTTTTGTATTGTGAAAATCTCTTTTTTAGGTCTCGCCCTGCTTGTTTGTCCCTTCCTTTCCCCCAAATCCTGGCTCTGTGATGCCCTGAATCAGCCCAATTCCTTTCATTTTAACAAGGTAAGAAGTCTAAGCTGCCTACGTCTAATTACTTTATTGATGGTAAAAATACAAAAGGAGACTCGGGGGTGGGTTGCTGGCCTTCTCAAGGAGATTCTGCTTAGCTTAGATTCAGTCCAGCCAAGGTCTGTATTTGTAGGGACCATGCAATTCTCCAACACTGAAGGAGCCAGGAGTCTTGTTGCCATGATAATTCAATCTCCTTGTGAGTGGCTGGGTCATGTAAAAAAAGTTGATGCCTCCTAGCACAGTGCATGCTTTGAAGGTATGATAGTAGCACACTGTTAAATAATGGAGCTTGCTCGGAGATCCAAATAGGAATAGACTGATCACAGTGGAGGCTGGTGGCTCTGATGTCGGCGGCATGGTGAATCCATTCTGGATTTCAGTCAGAACCGCTCAGAACTCTAAAGGAGTCCCAGCCTCCACTGGAATCAGCTAGCAGTTGTGGCTTGACATTAAGCTTAATTAATGCAACCTTCCCCAACTTGGTCCACTCCAGATGTGCTGAACTTCAATTCCAAGGCAATGGAAGCAGATGATAAGAGATACCAAAAAAAAAAAAAAAGCATTTTGAAGAGTGTATCACTAATAAAATAAGGGCCAACAATAAAGAATTCATTAAATATAACAGAAGCAGAAAACCAGCTAGGGCAGCAATTGGACCATTGGATAACATTGGAGTTAAAGGAATACTGAGGGAGGTCAATGGGATTGCAGAGAAGCTGAATGATTTTTCCCCATCGGTCTGCACTAAAGAAGATATAGGATGGAATGACGTTTTTAAGAAGGGAGTCTGAAGAACTGAGGCAAAGAGTAGGGACAAAATGAAGATAACCCAATGATGCTTGAAACATCACTTTAAAAAAACCAAACCCTTAAGAACGTAACGCCTCCAAACTTTGTGAGGGAAGGTGAGTCCATTTGTGTTTTCTCTTCCTTCTTATTGCAGCTGGTTATGGAATGGCAATAACCCCCTATTGCTTTATACGCCAGGAGCAATAAACAGCTTCTGCAACAGATTAGTGTCTCAACTTTGGTTCTGCATTTGATCAGCCAGAGCAGCTGTTCACTATTTGGTGTATTATGAGGCGGCAGAGATTATCACTTAAAGAGACATTAAAACTCATGGGGTGATCATGTCGCCTGTTGGAAAACAGATTTGTTTTTGCCCCGGGGGTGGGGGGGAGTGCAAGTGTTTCATTGGGAAGTCGGCTGGTTTGGATTCAAACCTGCCATGGAAGTAGCAACTTTCACCTTGGACCTCATGAGTCTGAAGAGAAAGGGCAGCAAATGGAACAGCCCACTTTTGATACAGAGGTGGCCATTGCCGCTTTAGGAATGGCATGTCAAAGACTTAGTTCAGCCTTCCCCGCCCTGGGGTCCTCCACACTGAAAGGGGATTATGTTTTTTGAACTCCATCACATCTGTAGGGCTTCAGTGTGGGGAAGGCTGATGGTTAGGGTTTTTGAAACTGATCTAGTTCATACATACCAGTTTGTTGCATCCAAACTTTGGACGATAGGGGAGCAGTGCGTGGCAGGTGCCTCCCCCCCCTCCCCCGGTTTCTCCTCTGTGCAGTTCACACCAGGCCTAGAGCCGGTGCTTCATGTGGACATCCAATTCATGTCGCTCCCTCCTTTTTATTAGTGATGCTGGTGAAGTTTGCAAGGAATGGGCTGATTGTGACTTGGCATGTAGTTTTCACTGCCCACAGTGCTCATTTTTTATGATGAGCTGCACACTCTTGCTCCATTCATGATGAGCAGAGAGATGCCTTTCGAGCTGACATCCCACTTTTGCACCTGCATGGTCAGCATTCAGGCTCGTGAGACCAATAGCCGCTGTTGGTGCATGCTCGCCATCTGATTCCTTTATCCCGTTGCTCGGTTTCCATGAAAGACTGTGCATCATGCCAGAGAGCTGCAGTTTAATCCACTCTTACTATCCCCGTTGCCGGGAGGGAGTGGCCTTCCAAACAAGTCCTGTTCCCTGTCCCCATGATTCCTGCTTCTACCGGGAATCCACATGGTCACTTCACACCAGTATCAGACTTCTCCTCCACGTGGAGAGGAGGAGAGTGAAGGATGCCTGCAGCT
Source organism: Anniella stebbinsi (assembly GCA_029215795.1). NCBI lineage: Eukaryota > Metazoa > Chordata > Lepidosauria > Squamata > Anniellidae > Anniella > Anniella stebbinsi. The sequence goes on along the minus strand of JARDYH010000003.1, from coordinate 94,109,017 downwards.
GGAGTAGAAGCCTGTTCTAGGGAAGAGGTGTTCAAGACAACTTGGAGCCTCTTTCCTGGAGACACCAAGAAGCAAGCCAGGACCTACTACGTGGTGAGGTTAAGTTGTGGATCACAGTCACAGCCCTGGTTCAAACATTCACTGTGGTGGCTGTGCATGCCCCCTCCTCCATGCACATAACAGCATGAGAGAGAGACTCTTTTTTTCGTTCCAAAGAGGGATAGAAATCATGTGAATCAAGGGTGGCTATTTACACATTACCCAAAAAGGATCTGCATCGCTCTCTCCCCCTTCCTTCCTTTCTTCCCCCCCTCCCCATACACACATGAGGTTGTCCAAAATTTGAAGATGCTAGCTTATTGGAATAGATGCAAATGTAGAAATAACTGCTGTAATTTAAGTAGAAACATAATAGATCTCACTCTAGTGGGGAAGGCTACGACCAAGTGACCTGCATGCCTGCTCAGTCTGTTGGCCAAGTGCTAACTGTGGATGAGGAACTTCAAGGCCCCTGCTACTCTCCCTTCTTATGGTTCTTTCTCTTTAGACCAGGTTTGGACTGGACAGCTCTTCAAATAGAGGATGCCTTCACAGGGACACCCTATGTGCATCGGGCCATCAAGCCTATCAACCTTTGTGTGGACCATCTGCCTCCTAGCATATTATGTGCATGATGGAGGGGGTGGGTGCCCCCCACTTCCACCAAGAGAACCTATGTGCTGCCCAGTCAATGTATAAACTGGGGCCCAATGAGCGATAGCGCATCAAATATAAAGCTACCCAGGAAATGAATTTGATGGTATCTTCTCCATTTGGGATTTCTGTAACCGCCGATCTGAAAAGCCGCCATGGTAGCTGGGAGCAAAAAAAAAAAAATGCACTCGCCCAAAGCACCCCATCCTCGCATGATAAGCCAGCATCCATTTTTGAGCCTTTCAGATATTATAAATGACAGTGTTTTTATTCATGAGGCATTGGTCGACAGAAATTATAAATCCTCGAGGAAAGCTTTTTTTCTCTCTCTTAAGGCCGCAAAATATCTCTGAGCAAATGTTCATGCTGCGGTTCTTTTCCACACTCCTTTGTTGACATTCCTCCAATAGAATGCATTCCTCCCCCCTTCTATTTGTTCCAGAGGATCAGCAAGCAGTGCAAAACCTGGAACCATTTGCAGACTCGACTCAGTGTTGAATGGTGCAAAGAAGGGGTGGGTGGCTGGGTGTTTATCTGAATGGACATCTCTTCCAGCCACCTCTGTACACACGTATGCACATACCTACATAGTACACACACACACACACACATCAAGGAATTCATAGCTGAGTAATCCATTGGTTCAAAGGATGCTTGTTTTGAAACAATGGCTGAATTCGGACGACACAATAAGCAACTGGGCGGGGGGGGGGGACAAAAGTCAGTTGTATTGACTGTCGTGTCATCCGAATGCTGCCATAGTCAACTCAGCATTGATCCTAATCCACACCACAGTTGATTATTTATTACCATGTTGTGTGGGGAGTACCCCCTAGATGAACAACTGTAAAGTTGATTATTACCCCACCATTGACTATCGTGTTGTCCGAATTCAGCCAATGTTTTGGCTCGTATGTCAGGGGATTGTGAATCCACTCTGGGTTTCAATCAGAACCCGTCAGCACCCTAAAGGAGCTATCCAAATGCTGAACCCATCTTGTGGTTAGGGTTAAATCCCTTGACTAATTCCTTTAGAGTTCTGACTGGTTCTGCCTAAAACCCAGAATGGATTCACCACCCCACTGACATGGGGGCCACCAGCCTCTACTGTCACATTGCCATCTAAAGGTGACACTGTAAGATCATTAAGTTCAGAGCCTCAACCCACCTAGGTGCATTTCTGAGCTGGAAGCTGGAGCTTGGGAGGGCAGAAAGTTCAGGTTGCCCAGGCGATGGAAGAAGGCTAGACTCCTAATATTTCATGCCCTCCAACATTTCCTGGTAGGAAACAGGGACACGTGGAAGCAAACTTCATATTCTACTGTAATAACCGTGATGCCTCTGACTGCAACTTGATTGAAAGGAATTTAACTCAATCATATGGGTTTCCATTGGTTAATCTATTGATTAAATTTGCATAGATTTGCATATGGGTAAAAACAATATTTCTGAAACAAGAAGCCTATTTGCGTTGTTACAGGCATCATCTTAGAAGAAGCACTCTCTTCTGTGTGTGAGAGGAGGGAGAATGCCTCTTTTAAGAGGGTGCCTGCCAGCTGGAGTTTCTATGAGAACTATGCAGCCCAATTCATAAGGGCCATGTTTGTTAGTTGATGAAAGGGTTTTTAACTGACCAATTTAATCAGTTAATTGATGCAGACCTACTTTAAAAAAGCAATCACAATGCTGCGTTAGGATGGATAAACTTACAGCAAAGAAACAGGAGTGGAAGATGGATTGCTTAACCCAGGGTTAGGAAACTGTTTTGGCACTGGGGGCCAGATTGCTTCCCAAGACCACCACCTTCCATGATGAGATGATGTCACAAGTGGCTCCCTCCCAAAAGCCCTGACCCCAACATCATCAGAGACCCTGTTTTTCTGTGCCTGTCTGTGCACTGAGAAAGGGACTCCTTTCTCCATGCAGGGAAAGGCATGGAGGCAGTTGACTATCCATCTCTCTGTGCCCAATGGAAGTGCATGCCTTGTCAGTGCTAGAGAAAAGCTGTTTTTCTCTGGTGCAGGGCTGGGGAGAGGGGGAGGTACCTGTAGGGATGTCAGAGAAATTCGCAACAGAACCAAATGAGATTTGATTTTGATGGCTCCACTCTGTGGATTCTGCTGTGGACTTGGCTTTTCCCCACATGGGCAGATTCCATGGACTTGTGGGCCATTTTTCTAACTTTCAGAATTTTGCACACATTTAGTAATAGAAAAATACACCATTTTTTTAAAAAAATGCTGAAAATGCACCTTTTCCCCATAGATTAAAATGCACATCCGGGGGGATTTGCATATTTTTGCAAGCACAGATTTGTGCAAGTGTGAATTTGTGCAAATTCAGAAACTCCCTCAAAATCTGATTTCATTGATGAGTGAACGTCAGACAGGAAGCCACTTGAAAACTGTGAGATGCAGTCAGAACAGGTGTTACACAATCCATACATTCCTAGATACCTGCAAGAGAAGCTGGCAGACCAGAGGGGAACCCCATGAGTCAGATGTTCCCCATCTTTCACTAACCACAAGTTCTCTGCACCAGATTCTCTCTCCCAAGGAATGTGTGTACAAGCAAACCCCAAGTTCGTCCATGTTCTCCAAATTCCACTTCAAAGTTCGTTCCACGTCATGTCTGTATCGGATCGCAATCTTTTTTTTTTTCTGCATGGAAGTCTGTGCATATTTTCAAATGTACACTTCAGTTGTGTGCATGTTTGAAATGTATGCATTCCTTTCCCACTGATGAAAGCACTTTTTCGCATTTTTCAAACATTCACGTGCATATTCTTTTCAATGTACGCATGCTGCCGGAAGCATTTTCTTTGTTCTGTGAATCACAGTGCAAACTCAGAAATATGCGGACTTTATCCACAGATTATGTTTGAATCCGTCTTAAATCCAGGAGGTGCAATCTGTGTAATCTTGGCCAAAACCTAATTGAAACAAATTTCTCATACATCCTTGCCTCTCCCATGTTTTCCCCCCACGGGGGGGGGGGGGGGGGGGGGAATATCCTCTGCCACTTGTAGGTTCTCTTTGTTTTTCTCTTCAGTCATCTGTCCAGCTGACCTTAGCTCTTTCTCTAAAAAATTTTTAAAAAAACTTAATATTTTAACTGAGTGTTTAGTCTGATGATGGGTCTGATTGCACTTATATAAAATAGCTACAACTCAAAGCATTCCACTACATCTACTATATTGTAACAGGCAAAATGAGGTGTGTAAAAGGGAAGGTAGTGTCCATCTGTGTTTGTTTGTTTGTTTGTTTGGGATTTTCTATATTGTCATTCAACATCAGTTTTCAAGGAGGTTTGCAAATAAAATGAGGGGGAAACCTATCATTACTAAAATAACTAACAATATTTTTTACAAGTCCAGCCCCTGCATCTCCTTAAAAGGCAAAATAAGTGCAAACTAGGAACAATGATGTGTTTATTTTTTTAATAGAGAGATTTTTTTTTTAGTGTGACCTTCTAGTTCCTGTGCATTTCTCAGGGCAGACTTCAACAATTTAAAATCACATTATTAAATACAATAAAATACATTGAATTTTCAACAAAAAATACATTGGAAACACAATATAACTACCTTAGAAATACAACAAAGGCAACAGCTGCAGATAAAGCACAAATGTCTTGACCAACCACTGAAAGACAGCCAGAAATGGGCCATCTGTACTTCATTGAGGCAAGATGCTCCACAATATTGGTGCAGTCAGTGAAGAAGTCCTATTTCTTATTGCCACCAGCTGTGCCTCCCCCCTAGGTGGAACACAGAGAAGGGCCTTTTTTCCATACCTCCTCCTGGTATGGGAGAAAGTGATCCCTCCGGTATCAGATTTACCAGGGACATGTACCAGAAAACAGGGATAGATGGCGTATATGTTGATGGTTAACCTGGCCAATTCAGAGGTTTCATATTGCCCATCTGTCACAGAGGTTATCATAGAGTCAATGTTGCACTCCTAAGTTGCCAACGGTCGTAGGAATAACATTCAGCTAAAGAAAACAGCAACATTTCTGTTTATTAATCAAACCTTTCAATTTCTAATAAAGGGAGGGGGGCACAGGAAGATCTCCACAGGATGTTTAGACAGTGGTATAAACAGATGGATTCTCAGTGTGTGGGGAAGCCGACACACTTGCCGACATAATAAAAACAGGCTCAAGTGGAGCTTTTAGACTCACAAAAGCTGTTGCCTGTGGGTTGTGGATGTTCTTATTTTTGCACAAAACCTGGAATCTCACATTAATGAGGAAATGTTGCTCTCTTGCACTGCCTGGCGTGTGGAGGGTCATAGATATGATGGGATTCTAAAACAAATGGGCTCCATGTGTCACTGCCCATGACAGCCATGCATTGAACTTTATGGCGTTCCTCCTTACTTTAGGAACGGCAAACAGCCCTTGAAATCTAGCCTGCCGATGGCTGTTAAGTGGCACACAGCTTGATAGCGTTGCATAACCCCAATAAGCAAAACAGGCCTGTCAATGAATCCAAAAGCACCTTAAAGAAAAATACATAAAGTAGGTCATCTGTATGGGAGGCTTGGGAGGCCAGGAAAGGTAATATGTATAGCCGGCTTGCTGCGTTTAAAAGAAAGAAATCTGGAAGCAGCTTGAACGTTCACAAAATATCAGACTATAGCAGCCGCCTAAAGCTGACTTGAGTCGAAAGCAAAACGGATTGGATGATATTGGTAACGTAATCATTTACCGAGAAGCCAGTAATCCCCATGAGAGAATGAGCGGAACAGTTGCCAAGTTTTGATTTGAAATATTCCATTCATCTTATCGTGATAATAATAATGGAATGTTAGAGTGTTTCGCCGTCTCCGGGGGCATCCACTAGATGGAGGCTTCTTGTTTGAAGAAGCTGTTGTGAAGCCAGAGAGGGCCTAAGGTGAAAACAGACCTCAGGGATAGGGTGACCATATGAAAAGGAGGACAGGGCTCCTATATCTTTAACAGTTGTAAAGGACAGGGAATTTCAGCAGGTGTTGTTTGTATGCATTCATAACCTGGTGAAATCCCCTCTTCATCACAACAGTTAAAGCTGCAGGAGCCCTGTCTCTTGACCATGTAGAAAAGAGGGCAGGGCTTCTGCAGCTTTAACTTTGTGATGAAGAGGGAATTTCACCAGGTTCTTCATATATACAAATGACACCTGCTGAAATTCCCTTTTCTATTAAACTGTTAAAGATACAGGAGCCCTGTCCTCCTTTTCATATGGTCAGCCTACTCAGGGAGCTTGGAAAGGAGAAAGAAAGCAGGAGAAGTTGGAGGGCCTCAGTGTATGTGAGGAGCTACTCCGGGGACAGAATTCATTACACCGCTGTGGCCGCTGTATTAGTTTCTCCCTGCTGGGTTATGAATTTTCCTATCGGATTCCTGTGAGCGGGGCTATCAGTGTGGGTTGCCAGAGCCTTGGGCTTGTTCATAACCTGGCGATGTATTTGTGTGGGAGCAAATTGGTTGACCATTTCCTGCCAGACTTCTGCAATACCTTAAAAGGTATCAAAAGGGGCAAAAGGCAAACTAACCCCTTTCCAGCAAAGAATAAGGTAATCGGGATGTGTAGCACCTGAGATGAGAGAACACACATGGTGGCACTACAACCACATCCCCACCCCACCCCACATCACCGCCATTGCCACCTGCCCTATGGTTCACTCTGAGGATCCCTTCAGAAAGAAACGGAGTGGGCTGGCCCTGCTGGGGAGCCACGTTGGCTGGAGAAAGTGGCCGGTGTGGCTCTTCAAAGAGCCGAGCAAGCCTAAATGCTGGGTTTTGAGGGTCTCTTTCCTAAAAGTCAGGCATTAAGGGGATGTGTTCTTGTCATGCCCACACTGGAGGAATCCTCAGAGGACGTGCTGGAGCTCCCAGAAACTGAGGGTATCCCAGATCAGCCACCAGACCAGGAGGAGCCTGGACCCTCAAGGGAGATCCCCATCAAGGGGATGGGACTCTGCCTCTAAGGCCAAAGCTGAGTAGCCCCCCTGGCCCCCAGAAGCAGTGTCACTCCAAGCAACAGGCCAGTAGAGCTCCAGTAAAAAGGAGTGATTGCGTATAAGGAAGGACTCCTCAGGAGTAAGTGACTCATCAGGAGTAGGGCTCTAAACAGGGAACTCTGATTACTGCAGCTGAGCTGTGGAAGGGACTCAACAGGTTTTGGGGTTAAAAACCTTCATTGTAGTTCTAGCCAGTGTAGGAACAATGTTGTTCATTAGTGCCCGTGTCTTGCTTTTGGGACTTTGGCTTGTGATTGATTTTCTGAGCAACTGGCCCTCAGACTACCTTTTGACTCTGTTTCTGGACTGTGTAAAGTAACTTTCTGCTAGGCTGACCGGATAAAATCCAGGTCAGGTCTCATGTAACTTTAACAGTTGTAGAGAAAAGGGGATTTCAGCCGGTGTCATTTGTATGCAATTAGTTCCTGGGGAAATTCCCTCTTCATCACAACTGTTAAAGGTGCAGGGGCCTTGCCTTCTTTTGTATACGGTCACTCTAGTATAGTGTCTGCACCTTTAACTGTTGTGATGAAGAGGGAATATCACCAGGAACTAATTGCATACAAATGACACTGGCTGAAATTCCCTTTTCTCTACAACTGTTAAAGTTACAGGAGCCCTGACCTGGATTTTATCTGGTCAGCCTACTTTCTGCTTCTTTTGTGTTGACCTTTGTTTGTTTCTGGACCATGCCGTAGCCTGATCCCTTACTGGACAGGAACTTTTGTGTATTGGCCATTTGCCAATTGTTGCCTTGCCTTTTGGATTACCCCATAGTTTGTTTGAACTCTGTGTCTCCTGCAGCCAATGCAGGACAGTCCTGGAAGATCACCCATGGCACTGGCAATCTCCTGGGACATGCCTCCCATGATGCTTGGTTCAGAGTCAGGCATGTGGACCCTCCAGAGAACACACCCATCCTCTGGGTCATTTTGAGGGGATCCTGCCTGTCCTCTGTTTTGCTCTGAAAATCTCTTCACAGTGTCCCAGATGTTATGCAGCTGCTTTGGAGAGCCACCACCACCACGAGGAGGGACCCTTGCTGCTGCCTCACTGCTGCAATGTGTCACTAAAGTGGGTGCTCCAGAGAGTCCTGCTGGCCACTCTCTTAATGCAGCAGGAGAATGGCACCAGCCAGGCTCTCTGGAGCACCTCTGTACTTCCACTGGGTGAGCAGCTGTTTCACAGAGTTCCACCTACTGCTCTCCCCCTGAGGCATTTGTGCTTCTCCTCTTCCATGGCCTGAGGTGCAGGATTCACCCTTTCTTATGGGAAGTCTGGCAGTTGGTGTCAGACAAGATGGTGACAAGGAATGCTGAGTCCTGGTTCAGTAAGGGTCTTAGGGTATTCTCTGTCTCACTGGAACAGTGGTGCTTGGAGATTTGGAGCTGTGCCTCCCTCCACCTATGTTCAACGTGTATATTTGTCAGTAAATGCATTTTTTTTAAAAAACCAAAAAAAATGCCAATATGCCTCCAGTGACCCCTTCCAAACAAAGCCAAACTTGGATAAGCACTGAGTCCATAGACCTTCCCAGCCCTTGGAGAAGTGTGGTGTGAATAACATAATGGCTGAATTCGATAGTCAATGGTGGGGTAATAATCAACTTTACAGTTGTTCATCTAGGGGGGACTCCCCACACAACATGGTAATAAATAATCAACTGTGGTATGGATTAGGATCAGCACTGAATTGACTATGGCAGAATTTGGATGACACAATAGTCAATACAACTGACGATTGTTTCCCCTCCCCCAGTTGCTTATTGTGTCGTCCGAATTCAGCCAGTGTGTGTGTGTGTGTGTGTGTGTGTGTGTGTGTGTGTGTTTACTGCAGGGCTCATTCAGTTTGGACTAGTTTCCTCAGTTTATTTCTCCCTCTAGCCTAGTTCACAGTACAATCTCATGTGCACTGAAAGTGTGGAGGGAGGGGCAAGGAGGGGCCTGCTTTTTTCTCTCCAACCTCTGGGTGTTTGGTTGCATGTCCAAACACAGCATATATATTTAGGGGTGTGTGTGTGTGTGTGTGTGTCAATGTCAATGTATGAATGTAGGCTCTGTATGCATAATCAGAACCCCAGCTTTTATAGGGTACTTGGTACCCAACCCCAGACCAATTTATACAAGGGGGGGGGGGGTTAAAATAAATGTCAGCTGGCAATTCTAGTGAAGGGCCTGCTTTTGCATCAAGAGGCAATGATCCTGGTACAGATAAAGCTAAAAGGTTGGCTGGGTGGGGGAGGGTGTCTTTACTCTAGGGTATACACAAAGGCAAATGTGATTTAGAGAACAATGCACACAGTGAGAAAATGTATTTATTTAACCAAAGAGGAAATGGCATATTTTCCAGTGCAACCACTGAATGCTGCTAAAAGTCTAAGACACAACTGGTTCCAAACTTGGAAGTTACGGAATGGATTTTATTTTAGGCTGACCACATAAAATCCAGGTCAGGGCTCCTGTAACTTTAACAGTTGTAGAGAAAAGGGAATTTCAGCCAGTGTCATTTGTATGCAATTAGTTCCTGGTGAAATTCCCTCTTCATCACAACAGTTAAAGGTGTATGCACTATACTAGAGTGACCATATACAAAAGAAGGCAGGGCCCCTGCAACTTTAACTGTTTGTGATGAAGAGGGAATTTCACCAGGAACTAATTGCATACAAATGGCACCTGCTGAAATTCCCTTTTCTCTACAACTGTTAAAGTTACATGAGCCCTGACCTGGATTTTATCTGGTCACCCTATTTTATTTTGAGTTTTATAACAGAATTTCTTCTGTTCATGGGTGGTTACTATGAAAAATATTATTGTGAAGCTACAGTGACACATTAGAAACTAATATGGTGTTTAATCAACTGCAATATAAACCCATTATTTCAGTCATTGCAGGCTTATGAAAGGAAATCGTTCCCATCCAAACTCTTTAAATTTCTCTTTATTTACACTTCACTGTGGATTGGAAAAGGGTTTTCCCTCTTAAAGGCACACTTTTACTACCCTGTTTGTGTATAAGGGGAAAAGTAATTAATGCGATCCTGTCCATGTCCACTCAGAAGTAAGCTTCATGGAATTCACTGAAACTTATTCCCAAATTAATTTATAAAGAATCACAGTCTGCCCACTTACCTGGGAATAAGTCCCAATGGGTAGGTGTGTAGTTAAAGTGGGACTTACATCTGAGTAGACATGTATAGAATTGCACTCTTAGGCTGTTTGAAGACACTTACTTAGGAAAAAGTTCCATTGGGTTCCATCCAGCGCCATATGATTGGACCTCCATTCACATGACAGAACTTGTGTGTCCTCTCCTCTCTATGCAGACCTCAAATGAACTCTGAAGGGTCCCCCAATTCTCCAGAGCATACTTTGGGGTTATGTAGAGAGCTACAAGGGAAAGAGGGAATCTGTTAGTGGATGGACATTGTTGGACTCCACCTACTGAACTCAACGGGAATTACTTCTGAGTTCACATACATAGGAGTGTGCTGTAAGGAAGAGAAAAGGGTAATTATAACTAGTGGAGAGTATGTGGTCTTGAATAGGATGACCTCTTCTTGAAACATTGATCTAACTTCCCTAAAGATGGGTCATGTGAGATTACAGTTATTGATTTTTCTGCGGTAGCGTGGGAAATTCTATCACCACACCCACAGACAAGTGTCAGTGTGCTGTAGACCTGAAAGGGCAGTATTATAGACATCACAGACAGGAGAACAGTCATTAGTGTGTGTGTGTGTGTGTGTGTGTGTGTGTGTGTGTGTTGACGTATCTGCAAAGTATAACCCACACACTGCAGCAATTAAACTGGGCATTACATGGCAGATGTATGTAAATCTCCTTTTATTTTCCTATCCTTTCTTGGTTAAGCAAACAAAAAATGACTCCTTGTAGCTACTGATCTGCCTCCCTGTTGTATTAATTGGAATATCTTTGAAACAAATTTATTCTTATTAAAATTCTTCTGGAAGTATTTTGATGTATAATTCTATAATTCTCAAGTATTCACACAATATTTGCCTGCCTGTAATGTTTTTATCTTGATATTTGATAGCTGACATGCTGTGGTTTTTCATAGGTGATGGTACAAAATGATTAGGATGCAATACTATTTAACACCTGGCTCTGATAGATGATGACATGCAATGGCATTTGGTATCTGACTAACTGTTCGTATGATGTGGATTAGACATCAAAATATCATGTGGCACCTTAAAAACTCACAAATTCATTGGGGCATACATTTTCATGGGCCATAAGTGCAGTCAAAAATGATGCCTTTCTACTGCAGGAGTTAAATTAGCAAAACATAGCTCAAAAGCTAGTATTATCATCAGTGACTGCTACTACGAACATAAAAAAGACCCATGCTGGAACAGACCAAGGGTCCATTTAGTCCAGCATACTGTTTACACGGTAGCTAAACAGGTGCCTGTGGCAGGCCCTCAAATAGGACAGGAGTGCAACAGCACCCTCCCACCCATGTTCCCCAGCAGCTGGTGCACACAGGCTTACTGCCTCTGATACTGGAGGTGGCATGTAGCCATCAGGACTAGTAGCAATTGTTAGCCTTCTCCTCTGTGAATGTGTCATTGTGAACGGAATGCACCATTTTAATCTTGTATGCATGCAAGCATTGCACAGAAATGCCACAGACCTATGGGACATCTTGTGTTCCATGGCCTTTGAGCCCCATTGCTGTTCTTCGCCTTGTCCTGCTCCTGCTCCACTTCCTCCTCCTCCTTTTTTCCCTTCCCTGTGTGCGCAACTATGTGTGCACATGTACCTGTTCACATTTTATGGTTCTAACAGGGCCAGCCCAAGATATTTTGTTTTCTGAGATAAAGGACAAGGTGCTCCCCCCCACCAACCCCCAATTCCACATACAAAAGCTGACAGGCCTGGCAGTTGAGACTTTTTTCAACACTGGCAATGGAACAATGTCCTCCACCACAACTGAAGGTAGTGGGTTGTGCAGCATGCACAGGTTTGTCTCCCAAAATCTTGCAGCTGTTCCCTCCCCACCCACCGGCCAGCATCTGCTGCCCAAATTGGCTGCCTCACTCATTCTTACAGTAAGCTTAGTCCTGGGCTCTAAAGAATTGGGCTCTGAGCCACAAATACTTGTGCCACCATAAATCTGTTTGCCTTTAAGGTGCCACAGAACTGTCCATGAGAATTTGAGAAGGGCCTGCTTCCAGATGGAGCTCATGTAGCACCATCACTTTGCAGCCATCCCATCTTTTTTCCCCCTGAACAGATTGCCTGAAGTAAGAAAAAAGAAGGATGATGCAGTGGGAAGACATGGGAGGATTATGAGAGGAAGACAAGGACATCTGTAAAATTTCTATGGATGAGTCAGGCTGATGGTGCTATAACAGACTGGAAGCAGTTTTGTGGCACCTTAAAGACTAACAGATTTATTGCATTATATCTCATAGATAGCGCAAGGATCCCTCCATCTGGGAGCACCTTACATTTGATAGATAGGGTGCCATATTAGTATCTGACAGCTGACTGCATTTGACATTTCATGTTTGATGCCTGCCAAAACAATCCATGAAATAGCAATATGTACAACGCCACATTCAGAATTCAGTTTTGAATTTGAAATGGATCGACAACAGTAGAAATTTCAATATGTGAATATTTGTTTTTTTGCTCCAGTTTGAATGTATGCTCACCATGTGGATCAGGGCCATTCCATTACAAAGCTGTATAGCCAGGGGTGATGTGTAGCAAAGACCTGGAGAGACATCACAGCGAGGTAACCCGGATCCCCATGGCCAGTACTTGCTAACGTTATGGCAGGGAAGGAAATCTGTTCCTAAGAGGAAGCCATTTTGGGAAGCATTGTCATGGCAAACACAATATGTATGTGTTCACTCCGAAGTGTCTATGGACTGAAAATGAAAGGCATCAGTGCCCATTGTTCCTCACAGTGAAGTGTATGTGACATGAACCTAGGACTTGCCCCTCTGTTATGTAATGCAAAGAGAAGAGAATTCTGTGGCATCATAAAGGCTAACAGGTTAATGGTGACGCACACTTTTGCTTGTTTGTGTGTGTGTGTGTGTGTGTGTGTGTGTGTGTGTTATTATTTTGTAAACCAATTTGTTTCAAATAAGAAGTGATATATAAATATTGCTAATAAATAAATTCCATGGATTTCCCTTAGAGTTACAAAGCAAAGCCCCAAGGGAAGAGAGTAGTCAGGTTTGGATGATCACAGGGATGGGTTCTTCCCCTGCCCTGCGCATGCGGTGCATGTGACCATGATGCAGCATGGGTTGCCATGTCATCTGAACCCAGTGCAGTGGGGGTAAGAAGCCATGCTGGGTTTGGACAGCATGGCAACTTGTGCTGCATTGTGGGAAATTATGCAAATCATGGTCACATCATATGAGAAGGCAGGGGAAGAACCCATGATGGGGGGTTTTGCCCCCATGATTGTCCAAACACAGTCGGTGTGTGCTGCAAAAATTATCCATGTAGCTAAACTGTAATGGCTGGATCACTAAAACAATCAGATATTAAATAACCTAACATTAATATTAAAGAAGGGATACAAAATTGTGTGTCTGTGTGTAGGTAAATGAAACACATAGATAGATAAGATAAGATAAGATAAGATAAGATAAGATAAGATTTATAAGTGGTCTAATTCATTGCTGGAAAAACACCATGTGTCATCGCATTAGTTTCCCTTAATGACTGGAAGGTTACCTCTGCTGCCTTGATTTTTTCTGTCATTTTTCCAAACATTGCATCTGGAGCAAATTATGAACATAAATTATAGATGTCACACCATTGGTCTATCTAACAGTGGTTGTCAGGAGTCTCAGGCAGGGGCCTTCCCTGGTTCTGCTACTGAGATCCAATTAATGGGTTTTTATTTCAATAAATCAATATCCTCCATTTCAATTCAAGAGATATTAAACACCAGGGATTAAACCTTGGACCTTTTGCATGCAGTACACATACTCTGCTGGACTCCATCCATACATAAATTGGGCAATATATGTGCCTACATCCCATCTTTCAGAATTAAAAATCATCCCAAGGCAATATACGACAGGATAAAAACAAAAATCCATACACAAGAATCATGTGTGACAAAATGCCTAGAATAAAACGCAGCGGTAGGCTATACAAGAGCCAAGCGAAGACAAAGCAATGGATAAGTCAGTAATTTGCCCAGGAGTACTAGTATGTGCTGTGTTGGCAAACATTCTTGCAGAGAAGCAGCTAAATATAGAGAAGCATCTGTTAAATGAAGGGGTGTGCAGGCTTAGAAACAACTATAAAGAGCCCTAGCCAGAGCTGAAATTAGGGAAAGTTGTAAGGAGAAACAATTAATATGATTTCTCCCTGCAGTCCACAAGACCTGCAGAGAACTTGCCAATCAGGAAGGCCGTGTTTCTTCATCACTACAGAGCAGAGAAGCCAAATACTTCATCCCTAACCCATGAGTTTGATACCAGCAGCTATCAAACATGTCTCTGCTCCCACATGCATGAGCATCTTCATTTCCTTCTGGGCGTCCTTTGCTTTCAGTTTTGCTTCTCTCTTGAGCTCCATTGACTAAAAATGGTAAGGCTGCAGTGAAAAACATGGTAATGAAATGGTTGTCCACCATGATGCAAGTAATATCCCTTAATTTTCAAAACCTGCAAGGGACCATGAGAAGGGACCTGTTGGATCAGACAAAAGAACTATCTAGCCAAGCATCCTGTTTCCCACAGTAACCAACTGGAAGTCTACAAGCAGATGTCCACAAGCACAATGTGAGGACAAGAGCTTTCTCCTGCCATTGTTCCCTAGCAATTGATATTCAGAGGCCTGCTGCCTCTGATTTTGAAGGCAGCATATAGCCACAATAACTAGGAGCCATCGATAGCTTTATCCTCCATTAATTTGTCTAATCCCCTTTCAGTGTTTTCTAAATTGGTGGCCATCACCACATCCTATGGAGTGAATTCCATAGTTTAACTGTGCACTGGGTAAAGATGTACTTCCTTCATTCCCCCTCTACCTGTATCCTAGAGCGGATGCTGTTACACATTAAAGACTTATGGAACGAGAGGGCTTCTTGGATTGGCATTCCTCACAGAGGATTATTGCAAACAAAATGGGTGCAACAGAGAGTTGGATGACTGCCTCACCCTTTTTGATTTCTTTTTTTCTTTTTCCTTCTTTTGGTGGAGCAGCTGACTTGCCCACATTTCTAACCCCCATTGCACAGCAGCTCTGCTTTGTGACATATAAAAGCTCCTGGATCAGACCTAAGGGCTTGCCCACCACTTCCATAACACGTTGTAAGATATAAGCGTTTTTTCTCATATTAGGCCTGTGGTCCCCAATGTAGTACCCATAGACACCATTATGCCTGTGGGCACCTCTCTTGGTACTCACCAGGCTTCCAGGCACCTCCTAGTTTTTATTATATTCTTATGCTTTAAAAAAAACACGTTTTGTTTTGATCAGGGAGGGTGGCATGCTGCACAGCTAAGTGCAGCCTTCCAATATCATCTCGATTGGGGTTCAATAGGTTAGTTTTGTTTTTCAGAGCTTAGGCCCCACTACCTCTGTCTTGTGCTTAGATCTTCAGCAACTTACTTTTCTTTTTAGTCTCAGCACTTTGACTTCCGGGAAATGACCAGCCACTTCCACCATTTTGGGTGAGCACCTATGACACTCTCTCAGAATTCCAAATGTGCTCACTAACCCCCCAAAAAGTTGCATACCCTTGTGCAATTAGTCTGTCAACTTTTGCTTGTAAGCTTGTGAGCATAGTTTTCTTTATAGATTGGGGGGGGGGGTCCTTCAGCACCTAATGATTTTTAGACATTTAATAGGTTAATATTTTTCACTATCAACATTTTTTTCTTTTACTCTTTAAATGTCCTCCCTCTGCATTTTTATTGTTTTCTTTATAACAGAATACATACTTGCGCACACGCACAGACACAGACACACACACACACATTTAATAACAATACATCAAAATATTTTTAAAATTGTAAAGTCTAACTGACATTAAGTTCAGTATTACAGATCAATATTACGTATTACCACACGGAAGAGTTTGGGAATGGATGTTCCTTAGAAGAGAACACAAGAGCAGAATCTAAATTTACACCACCTGAGACAGAAGGTGACAGAGGGCACTGCATAAAAAGCGAACCGCCGGGTTTTGCTTTTCAACCTCTGCCTCTAATCTTTCTGCCCCCTACCCCCAGGCTTCCCAAACCCAGCTCTGCCTACCTCTTTTTAGGGCTTTGAGGATGCAAACAACAGGCAGCCGCAGCATCCCGAGCGGTTCTTTGGGGCAACGGGCGGGTCTCCCGTCTCCGCCCTGTCCAATCAGAAAGCATCCCGAGGAGATTGATGAGGGGTTGCTAGGAGACAGCCGCGTCTCGGTCCTGAAGGGACCAGAGGGAAGAATGTTGCTCTTGCCCGATTGGAAGTGGAGTTAAAAACTGCTGCGGAGGGGACCAGGCGTGCATCGCATCCTCGCGTGTCTCGTTCTGTCTCTCTCCAGTGCAGTCGCTCAAGAGCAAAGGGACGGGGTGGAGGAGGGGGGGGGCGTCCCTTCTCCTTGCCAATCCCAGATTCCCAGCTCCCGGCCATGCCCACAGGAGTAAGCAAAGTTCTCAAAATCATCCTCTCACGCTAACCCAATCCTTGGCAGGCTGCTTTGCTGCGTGCCGTTGGTACCAGGCAGAAACCAGTCTGTCGTCCCGCCGCTCCGAAATTGAAGGGGGGAGGGAGAGAGAGAGAGAGAGAGAGAGAGAGAGAGAGATCAACACAAATGCGGGGCTCCAGCAAAGAAGAGCATCACTTGGGGAAAGCTAAACTTCTCCTGCTCGAGAATATGTAGCGAGGAGGAGGAGGAGGAGGAGGAGGAGGAGGAGGAGGAGGAGAGCTTGCAGAGAGGGCGGGGGGATCTTAGCTTTGCGCTGCCTTCCCCACGACCTCAGCCCTACAGCCTCACCCCCACCCGCTGCTCAGGGAGCCTTGATGAGCTGCCACCGGGACCCCGTCCAGAGGGGCGCGGGGGCAGGAGGAAGAGGAAGAGGAGGAGGGACAAGAAGAAGAAGAAGAGAACCATCTTCCCAGAGGAAGCGAGTGCGGACAGTTCCCCAGGGGTGACGCCAAATTCCTTTTGGATCTTTAAAGCGCCCACCCACCCTTCCCTTGGATTGCTTGGCGTCGGAGAGGCGAGGCGGCGGGGAGGGAGGGACGGACCCGGACGACTATGACCAGGGTTCCACCAGCGGCCAACAAGCGTCGTCAGCCAACACACGGTAAGGCGACAACCTCCATCATCTCCTTTAGAGGAGCTGCCCAGCCCAGGTAGCCACTTTCTGACAGGACGTAGACGGGGTTGGGGGAAAAGTTTCCAGCCGGTGGCCGGGAGGGGATTGCTCTGCAAGTGTTGCTCTAGATGGATTCACCTCTAAGCTCTCCACTGGACAGCTGGATCTAAAGGTGACCAAGGCAGGAAAAACTCCAGAGTGCTGGATCCATCATTTTCAGGATGAAAATGGATCACCATGTATTATTATTATTATTATTATTATTATCATCATCATCATCATCATCATCATCTATCTCCTGGAGCATTTTAAAGAAAGAAAGAAATCATAACTCCAATCATTATTATTTATTATGGAAATATTTTTAGTCCTGCGTTTGCTTAAGTGTGTATGCAATGCATGTCTGTGGCATCTGTTGATGACTGATTACACCTTAAGGATTGGTATCATTGGGATACGTCTGCTGGGAAGTGTACCAACTTCAGGTACAGGGGTTGGCAGGTGGCAATGGGTTTACAGCAAAGCATCCCTAAGGAGCTGGGGCTCCTGCAGTGGAGATTGTGAGGAAATGGGGAAAATGGGGGTGGGAGTGAAGAAGTGGGCGTCGGAAATCTGAATGTATGTAGTGCTTTGTAAATATATATATGAGAGAAAGGGGGTGGTTTCTCGGATGCAGATATGACACTCCTGTGGCCCTCATAGTTCATGCATAACTGCTTCATGGATACCTCAAAGAAAAGGAGCAAGAGGGAAAGAAACCTGGAAGAAGTTAGAAGTATGATGACACCTGGCAGTGAAGACTGGTGGTTCTGAATTTGGTAGGGCTGTGGATCCATCCTGGGTTTTAATCAGAACCTGCCAGAACTCCGACGGAGCTATCCAAGGTGTCAAACCCTATCCCCAAACTAGGTTCAGCACTTTGGATAGCTCCTTTCGAGTTCTGGCTCGTTCTGACTGAAACCCAGAATAGATTCACAGCCCGGCGAAATCGAAGCCTCCGCTGCCTGCACTTGTGTTTTGCATGGGGTTTGGGTCTTAAACCAGATGTCTAGCTCAAGAAGAATCTCCTCCTCATCCACATACACAGGGAATGGCATTTCAGAGACCCAAAACAAAGAGAGGCTCTGATGTCCTGGTTTGACATGACTATTCCTGGAAGCATCCTACGCCAAATGATAATGATCCTGCTATGTCTACAGCTAATCATTTTGGGCACAATCCCCCAGGCTGTTTGCCTATGCAAGTCCGTCGGCTCTTGCACTGCTCCTGTTCTTTTCAACGGGACTTCCATGGGAGAGCTTCCTCGTCGATTGCACCGTCAGAGTTTGTTCATTATTTCTGTAAAATATTAGTCCTCTGATAGGAGATAGAACAGTTTTTCCCATTAGGTCCCTTGTTCCCGTTATGATTCTGTATTAACAAACATTCTAGAACAACTCAAACTGCATTTGGTTGGTTACAAAACTATAACCCAGTTCTAATATGTATCTGTCTTGTCTTTGTATATAAGGCATTTCTAATTATATATGCATACTTTGACCTACTGTGCATGCCTGCATACCAGATATTCTTGCCTTTGTTATGCATATGTACAGGCACGTCCATTTGTTACTATTTAGGACTGTTGGTACGTATTTTTGTGTGTTGTTTTTCACTTTTTATTTACTCTGTGTGTGTGTGTGTGTGTGTGTGTGTTTCTTTTAATTTAGGGAAAATCTATTTGTTGAACAATTGTACCTTGTTGGCACAAATATTGAGGCCAGGGGGTGGAGGGAATAGAGGATTCCAGGTCATAGTTGTAAAACTTATTCATCTATGAAAAGCAATTGCCATTTTGTGTTGCTTAATTTTTAGGAAATGCCATGAACTAAACTGGGTGGGGGAATCAAATTTTACTTTTAAAGTATCTTTCTTGGCAGAATGAGACTTCAAATAGCCTGAAGACACTGCCTCAATTTGAATTCCCCCTCATATAAATACATTCCCCGAGTTGGTTAAATATTCATGATAACAATTTGCAAGGTGTAGAAGTCACCTGATCAAATACATTGTCAGAGAACAATGGCTATACATGCCAAGTATATTTCTCTGTCTTTTGCATAATGATGTTGCAACCTGTATGTTTTGATCCAGGCAATAGAGCAAAACAATGCAATTTACTCCAGACAAACCAGAAGGAGAAAACACATATATAAATCAAGATACTTATTTTTTTAAGGTGATTCTTTGTGTGCCTGTGATGGTTTGAGAATATGCATGGGGGCAAACCCCTTTATTAACTAATTGATTGGTGTGCAGGGCCATAGAACTATTATGTAAAAGGTGAAATACCTCAGACCTTTATATTTCTTAGCCAAAACATTTTCTAGCACTGTTTCATCTATGGTACTGATGATTGCGAAACCACCAATGCTTCTGTGAACAACTGTTGTAAGAGGCATAAGAACAGGGTGTTTTTTTCCCTCAAACCCTGTGTCAAGGAAATTGAAATAACTTAACACTCTTGAAATAAGCATAGTCAGTAATTTGAGGGTGAAATATCCTATACATATTTACCTGGCAGTAAACCCCATTGAAAACAGTGGGTCTTACTTCCTAGTAAACATGCATAGGATCAAGCATGTTTAAGGAGGTGCTATTTGCAAGCATATGCTCAAAATGTGTTACATAAAATTCAAAGATTTTATAAATGGCACCAAAATAAATGTAGTACCTCAACACGGAGAGCTAGTTCACACATACATGCATGTCACTTGGTTACATTGGTGACTTGCAGCTGAATATATGAGCTCACCTCACTGAAATAAGGTAATATTAAAGCTCTAGATCTGGGATCGCATATTCACACATGCAAGTCATCATTAGGTGTTGCAGTCAACACTGAATGAGTATGCACATGTGAACCCTATGAACAGAACGCATGTTCTTTACTAGACAGTCTTTGGATAGATTCAGCCCAGTCTTAAAGATGTATACTCACAGGAAAATCCCACTGACTTCAATTGGACTTACTCCTAGATTAAGTATGCATAGGACTGAAGTCCAAATGATACTTATATTTGTGAATCCCAGTCCTATGCATGTATACTCATAAATAAGCCATAATATGTACAATTGGGGCTTACTCCCAGGTGGGGGCCAAAACAGATATTACTCTAAATCCTATCTAGCAGCTATGGGTTGTATCCAATATTAGTCCTATTTAGCATAGATCCATTGAAACAAATGGGGCATGTTAGACTAACATTGGATACAATACTATGTCTTATTTTACTCTAGATCTTAAAAGCGGTACCTGACATGTAGCTGTTAAAAGGCACAGTGTGCCTCTCATTAAGAAAAACAAGAGGGAATCCTAATATCCAAAAGTGTATTAAAAAGGCATATTAAACTCCTTTGGAAAGTCCGACAATCAGAGAGAGAGAGAGAGAGAGAGAGAGAAACAGAAAATCTCCAGGGGTTTCAGATGTGTGACTATAAGCTGGCAACACAAAAGTAGTCTGCAAAATAGTTGTAAGATAAAAGAATGGACTTCCCATTCCAAACACACAAAGCTACCTTGTGTTCATATTCTCATAGGCAATGTCAGTAGAGATGTAGCTACAGGAATTTTTTTATATTCCACCACAGCTCCACTGATTTAAATGAAACCAAGTTACTTTGCCTCCCCTGAGCATCAAGTTTGCATTGTAACTACACGTGTTTCAAAAATGCTTTCCTTGTACAAAGGAATGTTTGTACAGTGAAAGCACTTTCGAAATACGTGTAGTCACAATGCAAACTTGATGCTAGGGCGAGGCAAAGTAATGTGGCTTTGTTTAAATCAGTGGGGCTGTATTCCTATACCAGGGGTGGCCTTCCAGATGTTTTAACCTACAGCCCCCCATGATCTCTCCTCTTTCTCTGTCTAAGCAAATTCCTAATGTTTCATTCTTTGGTTCTCTTTCTGTGTAAGTAAGGTTCTAACCTCAAAACATGTTTCTGCTGAGCAGTTGGCTGGGGTTTCCAACAACCAGGTTGTGTGTGTGTGTGTGTGTATCTGTGTGTTTGTATTTAGCATGTCCCACAGTTTCTGTACTCAGGGATATCAATTGTTTCCCTATATTTCACTAATGCTCATTACCCAGTCAGTGACAAAACTATTAGAACTATGATCTTTAATTCTGCAAAAACCAACTATGCACCCCAAACTTCTATTAATTCTGCAAAAACCAACTATGCACCCCAAACTTTAATTAATTCCATTAATTAAAAACATCTATTACAATCATGGCATTTATCATATGCATTTCTAATTGGGGAAAGTTTGTGAAGCAGTAATCGATGTGTCTTGGGGGTATTCTGCTCCAAGTAAGAATTACTATTGAGCATGCACACAAACCCCTGGGTGCATCTAAAGTAGCTCAACGGATCCTGACCTCTCTTTGTATTATTAACGTTGAGAGTATATCTATCTTGTTTTCTCCCTCTAAATGCTTCGAGTCATTTTCAGATCTTTGTTCTATTCTCCCCAGGATTTATTCACATCATTTGTTTGACTAGAGATCAATATTGCACATATACAATGTTATTAACTCATACAGCTGCTGCGGAGAGCTTCCTACACAGGGACAGCCCTACCATTAGGCAGAATGTGGTGGCTGCCTTGGACAGCTGGTTTTGGGTGTCGTGGAAAGGCAAGAAACTGATGGTTATTTCATTCATTGCTATTGTATTTTTGTTACTGCCAGGGAGAGGAGAAATGCTTGTGGGATTTTCAGCTTCAGGTGCAGTGGTTTTGTAGAGCCAGATCCACAGGCACATAATGCTGGCACTTCTTTATCAGCTGGAATGCTGCTGTCATCTGCCCCCACCCCTCGAAGTTCCCTATTCCCTCTCAGCTTAACTGCCGTTCTCAGCATAGCTTGGGGGGGTGTTGATATGGATCAACACCACTGCCTGAATTTTTGGACTTGGAGATGTGGCTATGGAGACTTCCATGAATTCAAAATTGCCACCATGCCACTGCTCAGGTGCCAAAATAACTTGGCTGGCCTTGAGTACTACGAATCTTGAATGGAGTGGGGACTCCGTTTGAGAGCCACTGTAGTGTAGCAGTTAGTGTGTTGGACTGGGACTGCGGAAGCCAAAGTTCAAGTCCCCAGTTGGTCCACTTGGTCTTCCTCTTGACGGCGCCAGGTGCGCCTGACAGCAAATTGACATTCCTGCCGTCAGTCTGCCGCCGCTGCGCCCACACCAGCCCAGCATCAGCTGGAGAGGTGGCTGGAGCGGCGGCCCTCCTTCTCACAAGTAAATGGGTTTTTAATAATAATAATAATAATAATAAATTGTGGGGGAGGACTGTGGAGGCGGTGCAGCGAGCTTATGGCTTGCTGCCCCACCCCCTTCCCTGCCCAGCCCGCTCCACCCTGAAAAAAGTCAGACTAAATGTCCGACTTTTTTAGTGCAGAGCAAAGGGGCTTTGCCCCTAGATGGCTTCGAATTGGCGGCAGTGTCATGTAATCCAACTGCCGCCATTTTGAAGCCACCGTGAGGCAAAGTGCCCGTGAAGAGGTACCCTCTGTGACTGTTCCAGTTAGAACCCACCTTTTCCTCCAAGAACTTAAGGTGGTCTGCATGATCTCCTCCTCTCCATTTCATCCTCACAACAATCCTGTGAGGTAGCTTAGGCTGAAAGTCAGCAACTCTCAGAGCAACCTACCATGTAGCTCCCTCAGTCACTGACTCTCTGCCTAACGTACCTCACAGAACTGTTGTGAATACGAAATGGAGGGGGGGATATCATGTTCACCACCTTGGTTTTTTTGGAGGAAAAGGTGGGTTTTAAATGGAACAAATAAATGAATGTGCTGCTCCATCTCAAGCAGCAGAATGTTTTGGGCAAGCCCTGTTCTTATAGGCCAACCTTAAAACATTCAGCACAGTGCATAAGACAGAAGATATAACAACAGCTATGCTGGTGCAAGGCAGACTTTATTTATTTATTTATTTATTTTTAAACTATCCAATAATCCAAATTCTCTGAGCGGAGTACAATACATTAAAAACATAAACAATGGGTGGGGGAAGCAGCATATAATAAAACCAAGACAAAACTAGCAGCAAAGAATAAAAACCCTCCAGCAAATTAAAAACAAAACAGGAGCGGTATCCCCCCACCACCACCCTGAGATCCCTTCCCAGGGGCTATGGATCCCCATTCTGTATAAGAGGAAGTTTATCCTTTCACTTCAAACTTTACCCAGTTCAAGGAATCCTGCTTTTCCTACGATTCTTTGACAATATATGGTGGCTCAGCGCCGCGGCCACCATATATTCCCAGTAATATACCTTTGAGATTATCTTGAATTATAGATGCAACAGAG
The DNA here is from genome assembly GCA_029215795.1 of Anniella stebbinsi. Lineage (NCBI taxonomy): Eukaryota > Metazoa > Chordata > Lepidosauria > Squamata > Anniellidae > Anniella > Anniella stebbinsi. Next base: position 94,085,630 of record JARDYH010000003.1, on the reverse strand, counting down.
TAGATGGATGAACAAAAAATAAATGACTATTATTAACACATTTAAATGGTAAATAAGATGTGTGTGTGTGTGTTTAAAAATTGAAGTTCTTGTTTCCTTTTTCTATAATACTTAGCCTATTCTCTACTCCTCCCCCCATGCTCTCCACCAATCAGTCACCAGCATACCAACATCCCATTCACTCTCTCCCCCTCCCCCCTTAATCCCCCTTTATCATATCCACTCTCTATAATTGACATTGACAACATTACCGTATATAAACATACCAACCTGTAAAATATGTTATCGGATATAACCAGGCATCACACAGTAAAATTGCACTGATCTAACAGGACTAAAAACAGTTTTAAAAAAAAATGCCTGGAAGTATAAAAGAAGCCTTCACCTGACCCCCCAGAAGATCATGAAGACTGCTATAAAGATTGTTCTCTTCCGGCAGGCATATCCAGTGTAATTTTTAGAATGTTTTTAGGATGTTTTTAGGATGTTTTAGGATGTTTTAATGCAGTTTTAATAATATTTGTCATGTTTTAATTAGTTTTATGTATTTTATCATGTTGTTGTTCCCCGCCTCGATCTAGACGGAGAGGCGGGTAAGAAATAAATCGTTATTATTATGATGATGATGATGATGATGATGATGATGTAGGTGCCAGTTAAACCTCCTTGCGGAGAGCGTTCATCAAATCCAGTATGTACCACCACTGAAAAGGACCTCTTTCTGCTGTGCCTCATTTGGCAGGGGCATCTGCAGAAGGGTTTCAGATTATGATTTAGGGTGCAATCCAGCCATTTTTAGACAGGGGGTGAAATCTGATACCTTCCAGCGTTCTCCTGCCACCCATGCTGCCTGGGGAATGCTGGGAATTGTAAGACTTTTTTTTCCATTTAAACATGCATAGGATTGTGCCCTTAGGGAGGTAAATAATGGGAAGTTTGAGTGCAGTGGTGCTGGGATCAAAGAACGAAATGTCCGGGTATTTAGTATCAAGAGAACATGTGAAGTGGCCGATGCTGTTTCTCTTCTCAGATCTAAACCAGCGAGAATAATAGGTACACTGGGAATAATCACCATGACGGTGCTTCAAGGGCAGCTCCCTGCTCTCAATATGTCATGTCGTTCTTCTCTATATCCTTTATGTAGGATTGGGAGGGGGGTGTCTTGATCCAAACAAATTAAACTGCCACATGCCCTTCCAAGTAATACCCCCTTGACACAAACACACACACACGAATTCTCCCATTGCCAAACTTGGTTTTTCATACTTTGTCCACCATTCTTCTAGCCCTTGTTATATTTTAAATCCCCTGTCAAGACAGTGCAATGGTGTCTGCTACTGCCTGTATATAGCAAACAAAACTGAATACTAACTTTAATTGGCTTAATGTTATGTTGGTCACCAAGTTTCTCTTCTCTACCCTTAGAATATGGGGCTCCTTTTTGTAAACACAGCTAGGCAGGATCTACATAGGCTGACCATATGAAAAGGAGGACAGGGCTCATGTAACTTTAACAGTTGTAAAGAAAAGGGAATTTCAGCCAGTGTCATTTGTATGCAATTAGTTCCTGGTGAAATTCCCTCTTCATCACAACTGTTAAAGTTGTAGGGGCCCTGCCTTCTTTTGTATATGGTCTCTCTAGTATAGTGCATGCACCTTTAACTGTTGTGATGAAGAGGGAACTAATTGCATACAAATGACACTGGCTGAAATTCCCTTTTCTCTACAACTGTTAAAGTTACAGGAGCCCTGTCCTTTTCATATGGTCAGCCTAGATCTACACTGCAGCTTTAAAATGTTTTATAACAGTAGTGACAACTGTTGGGGCCCAGGACACAATCTGTATTAGGGGTGTGCACGGACCACCCGGATCGGATCGGGACCCGGATCGGGACCTCCAATTTTGTCCCGGACCGGTTCGGACAAAATCGGAGGCCCCCCGGACCGGATCGAGTCCGATCCCGACCCAAAAATCGTACATTTTTGGATCGGCCGCCATTTTTTTCCCCATAGACTTGCATTGCAATGCAAGTCTATGAGGAAAAAATGGCGGCGGGTGGGTAAGGGGGGGCCTAACTCCCTCCCCCCCCCGGGGCCGTCCGCTGTGGACGGCCCCGGCAGGTAAACCCCCTCCCCCGCGCTCCCTACCCCCCCTGGGGCCGCCCGCTTCCATCCGCTGGCGCCCGCGGGCGCCAGCGGATAGAAGCGGACGGCTCCGGGGGGGGGGGTAAGCCCCCTTCCCCGCCACTGCTTACCTTCTCGGCCCGTCCGGCGCCGGCGGCTACTACCAGCGGGCTCCGCGGCCTACTCTCGAGTAACGCGCCGGGTGATGACATCACCCGGCGCGCCACCCTGGAGCAGGCCGCGGAGCCTGCTGGTAGTAGTAGGCGCCGGCGCCGGACGGGAGCCGCCGGGCCGGGCAGGTAAGGGCCCCCCTCCCCCCTCCGCGCGCCCCCTCCTCCCCTCCACGCACCCCCTCCTTACCTTCCCGGCCCGGCGGCTCCCGTCCGGCGCCGGCGCCTACTACTTCCAGCAGGCTCCGCGGCCTGCTCTAGAGTAGCGCGCCGGGTGATGACATCACCCGGCGCGCCACCCTAGAGCAGGCCGCGGAGCCTGCTGGGAGTAGTAGGAGCCGGCGCCGGACGGGAGCCGCCGGGCCGGGCAGGTAAGGGCCCCCCTCCCCCCTCCCCCCTCCGCGCGCCCCCTCCTCCCCTCCACGCACCCCCTCCTTACCTTCCCGGCCCGGTGGCTCCCGGCCGGCGCCGGCGCCTACTACTACCAGCAGGCTCCGCGGCCTGCTCTAGAGTAGCGCGCCGGGTGATGACATCACCCGGCGCGCCACCCTAGAGCAGGCCGCGGAGCCTGCTAGTAGTAGTAGGCGCCGGCGCCGGACGGGAGCCACCGGGCCGAGAAGGTAAGTGCCCCCCTCCTCCCCCCCCCCGCTGTCCACTTTCATCGGCGGGCGCCCGCTGGCGCCCGCCAATGGAAGCGGCGGTGGGCGCCAGTGGGCGCCCGCCGATCCGCCGATCCGCCGAACCGGTTCGGAGCTTTTTCGGACCGGTTCGGATTGGATCGGCCGATCCAGCTGCGGGATCGGAAATCGGATAATTTATCCGATTTCCCACTGGACCGGACTCGGATCGTGGATCGGGTCCGATCCAGTGCACATCCCTAATCTGTATACAGTTTTCAAACTGTTTTCAAAGTGTCATATCCTGCTTGGTGTAGATCTGGCCTAGTCAGCTGTAGCTGCGGAAAAAATCTCCCCCCCCCCCCAATCCTCAGATGGAGTACTATTTATGTAGTTCAGAGAGAGTATATCCCCTCCTACTGAAAACTGAAATGGTACCTTCAGGGATGGGTCAGTCCATCAATGACTCCGCTGATACCCAGTGGTGTAATGGTAAATTTAAAGTGCAGGCACTTATCATGAAATGAATCCCCATAGCCGTGCCCCCAACAAGAGTCCAAAAATGCAGGCAGCTGTGTTGATCCATATTAACAAACCAGTTCAGGTAGGGTGACCAGCTAAAATCCAGGTCAGGGCTCCTGTAACTTTAACAGTTGTAGAGAAAGGGGAATTTCAGCCAGTGTCATGTGTATGCAATTAGTTCCTGGTTATATTCCTTCTTCATCACAACAGTTAAAGGTGCAGGCACTATACTAGAGTGGCCATATACAAAAGAAGGCAGGGTCCCTGCAACTTTAACAGTTGTGAGGGAATTTCACCAGGAACTAATTGCAACAAATGACACTGGCTGAAATTCCCTTTTTTTTACAACTGTTAAAGTTACATGAGCCCTGACCTGGATTTTATCTGGTCACCCAAGTTCTGGTCTTTTTTAATCTCCACCAGGAGCAGGTTTTTTTAAAGCATAGTTGCCCATTTACAACTAAGCCACCCCATCATATTTGGTGTTCCAACAGGGATAGTTCACAATATATTGTTGCTGGGAAAGTCCATTCCCACCCATCCCCAGCTATGTTGAGGATGGCACCTAAGCTCAGGGAAAACATGGAAGGGACAGCAATGGTGGTGGCAGAGGACATCTTCATCCTGTTTTTTTAAAAACAAACATCCCAGTACTTCAGTCCGGGAGCTCTGGTTCCACCAGGGCTCCCATGATGGCAGGGACATGCAAAGGGCCAATGTGAATTGCACGACCATTAAGCAGAAAGATTGTATTTCCTCTGGACACATCTTGTTTTTCTGCTTTTGCACTCCAGCTATTTTCTCTATAAGTTCCCATACAGCAAGGGTGGACTGAAGGCAGATTGGATCTACTGATAGCACTCTCTAAGATCAGCAAGGGTTTCTGACTCCTAGTTGTTTAACAATAGCAGCGACAATATTATTTTTTCCACCTAAATTAGGCTGCTTGAATTAAAGAAAACTTGCAATAATCAGGAATGGACTGTTCCATGAAACAACGGTGAGCTCAGTTCAGTTCTGGAACAGAAAACAAATTCCTAGGCTCAGAATGTGCACAGAGGCACCCTGTTCTTTACTTCTACATGTCTTCTTCACTCACTTCTGGTTGGTCACTTTGGGGATTCTAGTAAAAAAGAAGAAGAAGAAGAAGAAGAAGAAGAAGAAGAAGAAGAAGAAGAAGAAGAAGAAACATGTCCAACAAGCCTAACATCTGCCAATCCCTGAGTGATGTCAAACACTATGGCAAGAACAGTGACCCAAAATTCCAAACTTGCAAGAGAACAGAGCATCTCAGGGTATATTCTGTAAACCGCCCAGAAGGCTTCAGCTATGGAGTGGTATAGAAATGATAAAATAATAATAATAATAATAATAATAATAATAATAATAAGGCAATACCTTGCAAACGACCAGACATAACAGTCATAGACAAAAAAGAAAGAACACATACCTCATCGACATAGCAATTAGGGATGTACATTGTATTACAATTAAAATCAGAGGTATCAGACATCCGATATCAATTCCGATTCGATTTTTTCCAATCCTATATTTTTGTCTCCAATTTTTATTGGAAAAAAATGGATCTACAAATTTTCAGATTGGAATCTGTATCGGACATCCAATATCCTCCGATTTTAATCAAAATTAAACACGGAGGCTTTGACAGCTAATGGGGGGAAGGTGGGGGAGGGGGTGCGATTTGACAGCTGTCAAAGCCTCTGTGTTTGAACTTTTGGAACTTTTAAAGTAAAAAATTCATAGCCACAAAATGCCTGGTCCTAACTTTCTGAAATTTCTCACAGATAAGTACCTCATACCCATCTGCCATGTGGGCAAGTTTCATGCTTCTATCTTTAAAAATCAAAATGTTAAATGGGTTTCTCTCCTCATTTCTCCCAAAATACCTTGCCACTACACGCTTGAAGCTATGCTTCTGAAATTTCTCACACATGTGGTATCTCTAATGTGGCTAAGTTTCATGTTTGGATCTTTAAAAATAAAAAAGTTGAAGGCATAATTGTCTTTCCCCCACTGCTGCCCATTTTTCAAAAATATATTACCAGCAAAGCAAGTACCTATGTTTCTGAAATTTCACACACATGTGTCCCAATATACCATCTGCAATGTGGCAAAGTTTCATGTGTGAATCTTTAAAAATAAAAACATTATAGGCATTCCTGGTTTGTTACTAAAAAATTCATAGTCACAAAATGCCTGGAGCTCTCTTTCTGAAATTTCTCACAGATAAGTACCTCAAACCCATCTGCAATGTGGCCAAGTTTCATCTATCTTTAAAAATAAAAAAGTTATAGGCCTTTTCGTAACACAAAATAGGCTATGGGGAAAATCATTCAAAATGGTCCGATTTTAATATCAGTATCGGGTCCAATACAATACGATGGACCTCCAATTTTTCCAATCCGATATTTTTCTAAATATGAAGTTCTGATTCCAATCCAATTTTTGGTGTCCGTGCAATACCAAATGACAAAAATGTTGTTGAAAGGGGAAAAGAAAAGAGAGAGAAATATACACCACTGGCCATGGAAGTCAAAGAACTATAGCAACAGGAAAAGGTCACAAGTATTCGGTTAGTCACCTCAGTCACTGGCATCACATCAAAAAACTATATGGAAAAGCTCCAGAAACTGGGCCTACCAAAATACATCCACATCAACATCCAGAAAGCAGTCATACTTAAAACATGCTCAATTGTCAGGAAATTCCTGAATCTGTAAAAGACAGCATGACTTGGCAAAGCCCATCATGTCCGTCTAGAAAAACCGCCATGAGCGAGAAAGAGATGAAATAATAATAATAATAATAACAACAACAACAACAACAACAACTATTCCAGGTGTTATCGAGCTCCCAGATATTGTTCTTCTTGTATAACTTGGAAAGTTGTGCAAAATGGGTGAGTGTCCAAAGCCTGTGAATCTGTGCAAGTATTTCCTTTTAAACATTACAGTGGCAGGTCAAGCACTGGAAATATCAGACACTTGAGCATTTGGATGTCATGACACCAGAAGCCACACTCTGGATCCATTCATAGGTGTGCAATGAGGGGGGGAACTCCACTAAGGGCAAAATGCACCCTGCAATTGATTGCTTTAGATGCATTTTAAAAGGAAGATTTATCCAATTGGACTGTTCCAGGAATGTCAATAAGGAGAGCAACCTTTTATGGCAGGGGTGAACAGCTTGTGCCCCTTGTACAACTCCCATCAGCCCTGGCCAGCATAGCCAATGGTGAGAGGTCAGTGGAGTTATAGTCTAAAACATCTGGAGGACCACAAATTGCCCATCCCTGTTTTATGGCATAGTAATTTAATCTTTCTCACACTGACCCGAAATCCGCAAGAACAGATTAGCACAGCTTCAAGCAACCTTTTCCTACCACCCACCCATTCTTCCCAGAAGTGATCTCGAATTAATTGTACAGTTTAACTGAACTCTGCTTTCCTAGGAGAGAAATTGAGACTGACTGGGGAATGTTATCTTGTTTGTAAAGTGAACTCAAGTGCAATTGCAGCAGTTTTAAGACTCAGCAAGATGGTCGGGGGGGGGGGGAGGAATCTTTCATCCCCTGAGTAAACAAGAGGAGGAGGAAGTTAGAAGAAACAAAATGAATTGAAGGCACAGAGTGTTGAGCTCTATTCATTTGACTTTTTTGAGAGGCTACTCAAATTACATTTGCAGTGTCATGATAACTATTTAGAAAAGGAAACAAACAGGTGGGTTATTGCTTTCTCTTACAGCACAATCTGACATGTGTTCGCTCAGAACTCCCAGGTAGATGTGTATAGGATTTCAGCCTCATTTGATGTGGTGGTTTCTCATAGAATCTGAAGACTGAGGGGGGCAACATGCCATCTAGATCAGTGGTCTTCAACCGGTGGGTCGTGACCCAAAAGTGGATTGTGAGATCTGTCCAGATCAGTTGCAGCAAAGCTGTCGCCACTATGTTGGGCAACTGTGAAATTGTGAACGTGAGTCCCATGTTGCAGGTTGGGACTCTAAGGCGGTTCTAGGGTCTGGACCAGTTGGACCACTGAGCTAGATCGTTCCATTGCCCCAAAGTCAGTCTGCTCACTCAGTGGCCTCCTCCTCTTTCTGTCTACAGCCATAGTCAACAACTAGTTCTGCGGGAGAGTCAGCAGACCAGAGATCAAGGGATGGCTCTGGGCAGGCCAAGTCTCCCTATCACATCACCCAGAATCCTATTGCGGCTTTCCCCAACCTGCCGGCTGGGAATACTGGGAGTTGCAATCCAGCAATCAGGAGGGCACCAGATTGGGGAAAGCTCAATGAAGGAGAAAGACTGCCAGATCTGACCCATTTTCAGCTTTCATCTCCTCTCTAAGAAGTGAAAGCTGCCTGAAATCCTTGAAGTCAGGATGCAAAACCTCTTTCAGCCCAAGGGCCAAATTCCATTCCAGAACAGCTCTCAGGGTCCACATTCCATATTTGAGCTTAAAGTTCTTACTGCAAGTCTTCACAGAGGCATTTCAACTTTTCAGAATGGGGGGGGGGGGAGAAATTGCACAAAAGCCAGGAAGCCACCAAGTGGGAGGAGAAAGTGGGTGGAGGCAACTTCTGGGTGACCCTGGAGGGCTGGAGGAGCACAGGTTCTGCACCCTGCTTTAAATGGAGATTCCAAATGACATTGAAACATGAAAAGTATGGTACCATTTTGATGCTGCATGCTGCAAAACTACCATTTGGACATGTGGGAAATCAGGTTCCCTTAGGGTGCAATCCTATGCATGTTTTGACAGAAAAAAAGTCCTACATCTCTAAGCATTTCCCAGGCAGCACCTTTAATCTGTTAGATCATGGTCCAGTTCTGTCTACCTTGCCTTGACTCTCCAAGAATTCAGGCAGGCTATTAGCCCCACGTTGATACTCAGTAACATCAAGGTCTGAACCTAGGACTGGCTGGAAGACACCATGAGCATAAAATGGCCCAGCCTTCTGTATCGCAATGTTTTTCAGCACTTTCTTTGGATTCAGGACATCTGCAATATAGAGTCCAACTGCTTGAAAATAAAAGCCCACTGGAATCAGCCATGTTTATCTTGAGCAAAGAATAGCACACCTGGGGAGGGTGGAAGGACCTGGATAGAGAAGGATTATATAGCATGCTAATAATTCATTAGACAGCCTAATGCCACTTAAATGTGCTAATCCATTTAATTTTTTTCATCCATTGCTCTCCCTTATCGCTGATGCCAATGGCCTTCCACGCATGCTGCTTATATCCAAATCTGTATGTTAATTAAGGAATTTACCTGTAATTTGAGTTTTAATGCCTCAGTCAATCCCCACTCTGGCAAAATGCCAATGATGGCAATGAGGGAGAAAGACTACCAGATCTGACCCATTTTCAGCTTTCATCTCCTCTCTAAGAAGTGAAAGCCTTGTCAGGTAGAGTGAATCATTTGTCCCATGATTACAAGACTCCCACGGTGACAAACACAGGAGGGCAGAGAGAGGCCCCAACATATTTTCCCACTTACCCAGTTATCTCACTTGATCAATTTTCCTCAGACCGGTGGTTCTGATTTCGGTGAGACTGTGAATCCATTCTGGATTTTAGTCAAAAACGGCCAGAACTCCAAAGGAGATATCCAAGGTGCTGGTGATAGGCTTCAGTGCTTTGGATAGCTCCTTTAGAGGTCTAGCTAGCTTTGAATGGAACCCAGAATGGATTTACAGCCCCATCGAAATCAGAGCCACCAGCCCCTACTACCTGAGATAGTAAGAAACTGAAATAGGCCTTGACATAAGTGACTACAATGAATTCGTTCTGCCTCATGGTCCAATTTCTGTTTCCCCAGCAGCCCTAATCCAGGGATGCACAACCTTTTCCACCCTGAGGGCCACATGTGATGCCGGCTCAGGGGTCAGGGGCCACATGCATGCATAGTCACCAGAAGCATTGCTAGGCCATGAGACCTCAGCCCCAAATCTAATTGCCATGGTCCTGGATTATTCCCCAAATCCCTAAATGTCCATCAGTGCTAGTAGAAGATATTTTTCCCCCTCAATCGCCAAGAAGGAGAAATTTTCAAGGGGGATTGCAGCTGGAGAGGAAAGGCTACCCCCCCCACACACACACACAAGATGTGTCCACACCTCCCCCAACTCACCCTGTATGGTAATGAAGATTAGAAAAAAAACATTTCCCTTGGTGCCAATGGAAGGGTTCTTCTAAGCAAAGCTACCACGCAGGGGGGAATTTTGGGGGTGGATTTTGTCTTCCCCCCCAAAAAAAGAAATCACATGGTGATTAAGCTTAGAAAAAGAACTTCGGTTGTTGACAACTGAAAGATTGGGCTTCTAACAGCAAGACGGAAGGACAGAATGGAGACACTTCTCTCCCACTCTTTCCTCACTGCTGCTGACACTTCTGGGGGAGGGAATGCGGCAGCGGTAGTAGTGGTGGCGGCCAGGGTCGCCATGGGCTGGCCCTACCATTAGGCAGAGTGAGACAGTTGCCTTAGGCAGCAGATGCTGGGAAGCAGTAGCAAGGTTTTGGCTGAGCGATCTGCGGGCCACACAGCCTGCCCTGTGCCCCTTACACTTGCCTACTGCCTTCCCATGCCAGTGCATAGGATTGCACCCTAAACATTTTCCAAATAACCCATGTGAAACAAAGCCTTCCCCACAGATGGGAACTTTTCCCAGTCCTTTTCCACTGCTCTTTGTTGAATCCCTCCTTTCCTGAAAGCCTTTATAAATAAATTGGACTTGTGCCAGGATCTCGCTCTGTCTTATTCCAACCACTGAGGAAATGCCATTGTGCAGGCCCTTCAACAACTGGGTCCAGTGGAAGATTTTCCCTTTTCCTTCAATCAAACTCAGATTTAATTGCAGGCGAATTTATTGACTTTTTCTTTCTTTTTACTGATATTTATGAATCACTTACTTAAAAAAATATCTAAGTGATCTACAAATAATACAATCTAAAACCATAATAAAAGATTGTATGAAACTTGGAAGAAACAATAGCATCACAGCAAGGAAAATACAAGATCACCATTCTGGGAAAGTTTTGGGGAACAAGTACGTTAGGCACCGAAAACCCAGGGTTTCATTTGTACTAGAAGGGAATTCCAGAGACTGGGCGCTGTGATATTAAAGATATTCTGAGCCATCATGGACCAGATCCCCTGCATTTTAATCACCACTAAGGGGATATCAGCTGATGAGTGCAGCAACTAAACAGGCAGGTAGAGGGAGAAACCAAATAGTGAATTGTGTTTGTCTAATAAAAAATCCAGCCAGATTGAATAGATGGCATATAATGTACCATGGCACATTACAAGATAAAGAGATGTGACTATAGCTACAAATGCTCCTAAGTACACTGCAATTTTATCTTGGATATATCCTTTTGAACCTTACTGTACATGGCAAATGAGATAGATGATAGATAGAGATTCCTGATAATGTTTACTAGTTACTTGTGATGTTATATGCAACAAATGACATCTGAAATGACTGTGAGCACTTACTTGTTAGAACTAAGAGCATGATGTGTAATGTTAATTACTGGAGTGCGTTGGAGGATCTTCTTTCTTTCTTTTTTAATAAAAGCATGAGATGATACTGCAATTGAGGCAACTCCTTGGGGGCTCTAAATGCTCATATAAAATGCAAAGCAATTCAGCATTAGGAGATTTTAGAGATAAAGGAATACAAATGGTGTCGTCTTTTTTTCTTTCCTTTTTTTAAAGGGAAATTACATTTTAGTTACTGCTACATTGGAAAAGAAAGATGTTTTATTCATGTGAGTGATAGCAAAAACTAGGGGTGTGCAGCGGATCAAGTCCAATCCACGATCCAGCCCCGATCCGGGCAAAATCAGATACAATTATCTGATTCCGATCCCTCACAGCTGGATTGTCCGATCTAATCCGCTCTGATCTGAAAGTACCTGATCCGGATCAGAAACGATTGGAGGATCGGACCTCGGACCTCCTCCCGGCAGGTAAGGCGTTCGATTCTGATTTTCGGATCGGAATCGGATACGATCTGAAGCGGGAAGGCTCCGATCCGATCTGAGGCATCGGTTCCGATTCCAATTCCGATCCGATTTTTTGGGTCCATGCACACCCCTAGTAAAAACAGCTAAGGTAAAGTGTGCAACTATTATTCCTCTAGAATGACAGCTCCCCACATGCATTCAGAGATCTGTCAAAAAAAGGTGCATGATCTTTAAAAAAATTCATATAAAATACAGGGGTTGAGGGATTGATCTGAAATTAGGCACATATGTGTAGCAACATATGCTAGACATGTGTATGAAGTTTGAGATCGATCACTCCAACCCTCGATTTTATACAAATTTATTAAAGATAGTGCAACTTTATTGAGAGCTGGTTGACCGGGCCTCCGTGGTGACCGGGCCTCCGTGGTGTCATCTTGTTGTCTGCTTTTTTCCCCATAGGCTTGCATTGGGAAAAACACATGCATAACGTTTTTTATTTGAAATGATAATGACATGAAACTTGGGGAGCCAGGACTAGCAAGATCCCATCTGCAATGTGCAAAAGGTTTTAGGATGTTTTTATGATGTTTTAATGCAGTTTTAATAATGTGTGCCATGTTTCAATCAGTTTTATGTATTTTATCATATTTTATATTTACTGTTGTTCCCCGCCTCGATCCAAACGGAGAGGTGGGTAAGAAATAAATAATAATAATAATAATAATAATAATAATAATATTATTATTATCAAATTAAAAAGTTATAGGGGTTCCCCCAAAAGCCCCCCCCCACTGTAACTTCTTCATTTTTAAAGATTAAAAACTTGAAACTTGTGGGACATTGAAGATGGGATCTGGGTGGTCATTTGTGGAAAAAAATCAGAGCAATTGCTCAAACCCTCGATTTTCTATGAATTTTTTAAAGATCGTTCTCCTTCCGAAAGCTGGTTGACCGGGCCAGGCTCAACACACAAGTTACTGAATCGTGCCTCCCCCTGATACACCAAGCTCCATTGTGGTCTTTATCTCCACCACACAGGCAGCCCTACCCTCTCTATCTTTCACAATCATGGTGAGGTGGAAATTTCAGTGGGTGCAACCTGGATGTGGAAAGCACCTGCTTTGCACAGAGAGTGTTCCAGGTTTGTTCACTGGCACTTTCCTTTCCTTTTTCTTTTTTTTTAAGGAATGCGTGATTGGCAAGCTTTCGGGTTGAAACCCTAAAGAAGTACTGCCAGTCAGAGTTGATAATACTGAGTTAGATGAACAAATCATCTGGCAACTCCCTCTGTTCTTGCTTCCTAGTGCTGCACAATAAAATTTCCTGTTAACTTTTTGGCACGATGTTAAATCTTTCCTGCTCTCCATGCCTTAAAGTCTTTCAAAATATTTTAAAGTCCCTTAGTATGTTTATATTTTATTATTTTAGGCCCTACAATGTGGCTTTACCTTTTATAGCTGATATTGTGTTTTATGCTGCATAGGCATGTTTTTTTAGTTTTATATTGTCGATTTTATTGCAAATTTATGTATTTGTTTGATGATGGTGATGGTGGCAGCGGTGATGTTTTAAATTGTAAAATGCCTAGAGAACTTTATTCTATGAGGCATGTACTTTAATTTAATTTTTTAAAATAGATATGATGAGTTACACTAGCCAAAATATTCTCTTCTAAATGTACACAACATGCCCACACCCTTCCATCTGATCGCCCCACCCACAGAGACCATTTGGATGGGAACGGTGCTTGTGATGGGGGGGGGGGGGGGGGAAGCAAGCAATGGGTCTGAACAAGGGTGTGGGGTTTGAATGCAAAGGAAGTGGTGTGATCCAGGAAAAGGTATTTGAGTAGTATGGCAGCCATTTTATCACTTGAGCAGAAGCAGATCGTATAAATTAGGGCCAGATCTACACCAAGCAGGATATGACACTTTGAAAACGGTTGGAAAACTGTATACGGAGTGTGTCCTGGGCCCCAACAGTTATCACTACTGTTATAAACTCTTTTAAAGCAGTAGTGTTGATCCTGCCAGGGTTGCTTCAAGACTTCAGCCTTTGCACATTCTAAATCCTGGATTTAGATCTCCTCTGGTTTTCACACTTCCTGCATCTTTTAAGGCAGTTCCCAGCTCAAAAAATATGAACCATAATAATAATAATAATAATAATAATAATAATAATAATAAATACAGTGTTTTGTTACAAAGTGGTGTACATCTGCAGTTTACAAAATGCAATAAATACAATAGTTCTAAGAAAAGACCTTAACTGGATTTAAAAGACTATAACAATAAAACCTTAAAATAAAACCCATATAAAAGTATGTTGTGGCCACCACAAGGACCATCAGCATGCTCTACCTCAGGAATAGCCAGCCATCCCCCTCTATTCAAAGAAGAAGGTTTTCAAACCTTTCCTGAACACCTCCAAGCTCTCAGTTAACTGCAGTGGCAGGGGGAGTGAATTCCACAGCTGAGGGACAAGGTCCTGGAATGCACGATACTGGGACATCACGATCTGTAAAGTAGAACAGGTCAAGAGGGCCTGTCCCATGGATCTGGTGGCCTGGCCTGAAACATACCATGACAAAAGAGTTTGCCTTCTGTGAGGCGGGTTTCTGTTGGCTCTGTAAACTGTGGTTCAAAGGAGCTGTTTACTTTATTGCACCTCAGACCCGACCTGTCCCTTGTACTGAGCCTTTTGGGCAGGCTAGTTGTCCGACTAGCCAAGCCTCCCACAGCAGGCATTTTGTGGTGGTGCCCAGGACAGTTTCTCCAATTGCCCAATGTGCCCACAGGCCCCAAAAGGTTGCCTACCCCTTTCCTAAACTAAAGAACCCCACATGTTCTAGCTGTTCCCACAAAAGGAAGGTGCTTTAAGCCAGCTTTCTCTCAACCCAGTGCCCCCCAAATGTGTTGGATTACAACTCCCATCATCTCAAACCCATTAGCCTGCTGACTGAGAATGATGGGAATTGCACTCCAACTCTGGAGGGCATCGGGTTGGGGAAGGCTGCTCTGATCCCTTGTTTATTCCCCTGTAGTATCTCTTTAGCTTAGAGAAGTGAGGGCATGTGCCTTCCCCATGCACATCAGGGAAGATCTCAACAAGCCCCATTGCACCTAGGCCCATATAGTGGCTTGATTTGTCTGGATCCCATTGTTACTTAAATGCACCCCAATGGGGAGGAGTATGCACATTCTCAGCTAGGTGAGCTGATGAATCAGCCTTAATATGTCAATGAACATGGCAAACTCCAGTTCAACAAAGTAGCACCATAATGCATTTTCAGTCTTTCATACCCTAACACACACACAGAGCCTATCTACACAGTACCTTGGAACATTTTAAATAGTATTTTAAAACGTTCCAAATAGGTGCGTTCCAAAACGTCTCAGGCCACATTAAGGAGTACTCACGTTACAGGAGAAAAATTCTTCAGTCTTCAAAGCGGTGTGTGCGGCCTCACACCCTTCTGTCTGTCTCTTTCTGTTTCATTTTTACAATGAGTTTAGGGCAAGGAATTGTGGGTGCGGTAGTTCACTCGCCCACTTCCTCCTTAGTTCCCCTTTCATTCCCTAGCTTTCAATGAGTATAGGGCTAAGCATTGTGGGTGATGTAGTTCACTCGCCCATTTCCTCCTTAGCCTCTCTTTCTTCCCCACCAATCAACGGCTAAGCATTTGGATGCTGGTAAATGAAGCACTGCCCCCACGAATCACAAACAGTAAGGAAGGGCACATTATTTTACTTAAAACGATTTATTAAAAGTAAAAACCGTTGTATACAGCTGAAGTGACTTTTAAAAAACCTCGGGTAGACAACGTTCAAGGGAGTGCGTCATGTGACCCCAAGAGTTTTCATAACCCTTATAAACGTTACAAAGCTAGAGTGTAGATCGGCTCTCACACACACACCCCAGAGCATTAGCTGAGAGCTTCATTAGTCATCATCCAAAGTGGTGAAACTGGTGGAGAAAGTGTGCCTCCAGGAAGGCTGCTTTAGAAAAAGAACATTTAAAAATGCCCTTCGGATTTAAATCAACACTGAACTCAGCATAACTATGCTTCCTTTCGTCTGGCTAATAGCAGGAGAAGACCCCTCTGTGTTTACAGCAAGTGTGGATGAAAAACAAACCCGGGAGACTCAAAGGGTGGATTTCTTTTCTGCTTTTTGAGATGCTTTGGCTCGTTTCTTGCACAGCTATCTATGCACAAACCTGCTGCGTTGCAGTCAGATACTGCCGTATCACAATCAGTTGTTTCTGCAGCCTCAGGTATATATAGGTCATAGACGCATGTAATGCATGCTTTTCAACAGTGCCAGCTCCAGATTTCAGAGGGCCCTGGTAGGCACCCCCAATGGCCCCCCTCCTTCGGTTAGTCTATCTTTTAACATTCATTGTCACCAGCTTCAATTGATCCTCATCCTCTTTCTTATAATAATTGCTACCATTTGCTTGCTTGACAGGCATAGCGCCAGTGAGCAAGGAGGCAGGGGCTTCTATTCCTCCTCCTTCTCATCACCAGCACCGTGGTCTGGGCCAGAGTGAGAGGCAGGTGAACCCTGCAGGTCGCAATGATGAAGAGCAACTCCAGCAGGCTGTTGGTGGTGGCCCTTGCTGGTGTGCGTGGGCCCTTGTCAGGAGCCCGGCCATGCCTACCCTTGACCGTGGCCCTGCTTTAGAACGTGCTTTAGAAACTCCATTTTGGAGCTAAAAGGAAAGGCTGGTTCATATTCATATCTGTCTATGCAGACTAATCTCTGATGACTCAAGCCACACACATAAGGATTCCCTTGATGCCATAGTCAATGACTGAAAGTAAGCATGTGTGAATTGGCTCATTGTTAACAGTAAGTGCCAAGGAAGGGCATTTTAGGGAAGGGCCATGGCTCAGTGGTTGAGCATGCAAAAGGTCCCAGTTCAATCCACAGAATCTACAGGTAGGCCTGGGAAAGACTCCCATCCCATCTCAAAACCCTGCTGAGTTGTCACAATTCAACGTTGACCAGCCTTCCCCAAGCTGGCACCTTCCGGGAGTGTTGGGTACAACTCCCATCATCCCCAACCAACCTGGCCCCACTGATGGGATGATGGGAGTGGTAGTCCAACACATCTGCAAGACACCAGGTTGAGAAAAGCTGAAATGATAGTGAGCTAGATGAGCCAATGGTGTGACTTGGTATACTGCAACATCCTATGTTTTCCTTGAACATACCCTGGCACCTTTGTTAGACCTGCCAAGAAGAGGATCATGCTTCAGCTGCAGCAAGGAAAGCCATTCCTTCCACCAATGCAGCTGAAATCAATCCATCCTTACAAGCTACTTCCCAGATTAAAGTAACCACTACCTCCCATTCCCAACTTCCCAAATCTGTACAAGCCCCACAAGTCCTGGAGTAACAGTCACAGAAATCCCTCTGAGAAAACATGAAGCGTGTTTCCTTCACCACAGATTCACTATCACCAGTACCACCACATCTGGGAATGTAATTAGAGCAGGGGTGGGCAGAATGTGGCTCTCCTGATGTTTTGGACTTCAGCTCCAATTTTTGTCCATTGGCCATGCTGGTATCAGCTTCTGGGAGTTGGAAGTCCCAAATCATCTGGAGATCTAACTTCAGCCCTTCTAACCTATCAACATGGATTTGAGAACCAAGTTGATAGGTTAGAAGGTACGGGCTGGGCACAGATGACAGACATAGGCAGGATCTACACTACTGCTTTATATTGGTATTGAAATGCACTGACAACTGCTGAGGCACATACCGCTTTCATACCACTTTCATAGTGCTATATTTTGCTAGGTGTAGATCTGGCCATAAGCAGGACTACTGAATGCAGAATTGTCTGGGTACAGTGCTCAATCCAAATGTCTACTTGGCCTGCTTCCACATTGTTACTATGTTACAAAAATAACTAGTGCTGTGCACCACCTCGGGCCAAATCCCCGAAACCAAGGCGAGGTGGGCCAATTCAGCCCACTTCGCTCCAGGTCTGAGACAGTTTTGGGTCAGCCCAAGGCTCTTGAAGCTGAAGCACAGCAGTACCGAGGCTTTGGGGGGCTCGGGCCACTTCAGAGCAGCGCTGGGCCCTCCCTCCTGCTGTCCCGGGAAAGATGGTGGCGAGTCCATTCAGCTCACCTACCTCTCCCGGGTCTCCCCACTCACCTGCTGATGCATCGCCAGCCACCATCATCGCCACCGCCTGCCATCATCGCTGTCACCCGCCGTCATTGCCTGCTGTGACCAGGAAATGCGGCACTCCAATGAGAACCAAGCTGCGTGGCCTGATTCTTATTGGAGCACCACATTTCCTGGTCGCAGCGGGTGATGCGGCAGCCAATGGAGATGCAGCGCACAGCAGCGATGATGGCAGCCAACGGTGATGATGGCAGCTGGTAATGTGGCAGCAGGTGAGTGGAGGGAGCCAGGAGAGGGAGGTGAGAGGCAAGGCTGAGTCGCCTCGAGGGGCCTGACTCTCATCTCAGCCTCAGCACTGAGGTGAAGCGGGCTACCCCTGAAGCACCCCGAGTCAAATCGGGGCTGTTTTGGGGGCTCCGAAACAGCCCTCGAGGCGAATTGGAGAGGCGTGCACAGCCCTAAAAATAACAAAACTGTTTGTCAATCCTATTTTTAAAAAATAACTCCCAGCATGTGTATTGTATTTTAAACTCACTGAAATCATAGCACCATCATGGCTACTGAATAAATGGTGTTCCCTTCTGCACCTGATGCTTTCTGGGTGGTCATTTGCAGAGGGCCTGGGCTGTCAGGCCCTGCACTTGGGCCACCAAGTCCAGCTTTAGTTACGCCATGGTTTCCTGTCATTATTTATTTATGAATAGCATTGATTTACCACCTTATTTGCTAAAAGGATATCAATGTGGTGCCCAGCATGCAAATGTAGTGACAAGGAAAACTTTGCCTGTTGAACCAGGAGCCCGGCAAAAAAAAAAAAGTTGGCAACTCCAGCCCAGAGCAAGGGGGGGGAGCAAGAAAGGTATTTCTAACACCATTGTGCACCAAACAGCTGCTGCCCATCTGTTCCAGCATGACCATGAAGGGAGTGGAGCATTTATTTTGTGCAGACATTTGCAAATGGCCTTCCCAGCAGGTATGCATGTCAATGTGCAGAAAAGAAAAGTTCATTCCACAACTAACAATTATCAAAGGTTTTATCTAACCAAGATAAAGTCTATCTAAGAATAAAATCAATTAAAAGACATAGAGCATTGCAATAAAACAACAGTAGCACAGGCTTAATTAAAAACCAATGGAAAACAGCCAAGGCTTGGGCCAAGAGACAGCTGATGAGTTCCGTTTTAGTAGTGAGGCTTTAGAGCAGCCTTCCCCAACCTAGTGTCCACCAAATGCATTGGAATATGGTTCCCATATTCCCCAGCCAGCATGCTCACTGGGTCCTCTAGAGATTGGGGAAAGATGCTCTAGAGATTGGCCTTTATCTATGCCTGGATCCCATCAAAGGCAACATTTGGTGAACAACCACTGATTTCCCCCCAAAATTGTATTAGTGACCACAACCAATGAAGTTGTGCATCCTTTTGGTTGCAAGTTAAATACCAAAAAAATCCTCCAGCAATGACTAAGTAATTGTCTGTCACTGAGAATAACAGAGGACCTTCACTAAACCAAAAGGTCTTGACATTTGTCAAATTAATAGATGGTTTTCATAACAGTTACTTTCTCTGAATCAACAATCAATGCTTTCTCTCTCTCTCTGTCTCTCTCCCCTTCACTCCAGAAAATTTTGTTTTCAAGCTGGGAACACCAGCAAATATTATGCCTATTAATCATTTCTTGCTCTCCTATCCACCTGATTGGTTTCAGCCAGGCATGTCACCATCTATCCATGTGCAAAACTCTCCTTGCAGACACAACTGTTGTTCTTCATATATAGATTGGAGGAGGGACATGCATCACCAAAGTTGAATCCAGCCTGTTCTTCACACTTGACAAATTATTTTTGGTTCATGGGCTGTTTTTCCTTGGAAAAAACTCAAATCAGGTAGAGCAAAATGTACTTTGCTAATTTAGCTACACGGGGAGACTGATCGGTTTAGGATTCTGCTTGTCTGTGACTGAGGTTGTACGGGTTGTGTAAAATCCATTCTGTCTGTATTTCACAGGTTGTCAGGCACTTTTCATTCTGTTGCCTGCCCATCGAGGAAATCAGATTTCTTTTAGTTTCCGAATTTGCACGAATGAAGGTTTTTGCAAATGCAAATTTACACATGCAAAAAAGTGCAATTCCCCCCCCCAAAATGCTTACATTCCCCTGAAATGTGCATGTTCATTATTTAGCATATGGGGGATGTGCTGTTTTAGTTGGGTTTTTATGTTTGTTTGTCTTTTGCATATTTTTCTACGATGAACTTTGTGCAAAATTCCCAAAGGTTAGAAAAACAGTCCACAAGCCTGCAGAATCCACCCAACAAGGGAAAAGCCAGTCCACTACAGAATCTGCAAGGTGGGTTCATAAAAATCTGGACTCATTTGGTTCTTTTGTATATTTTGCTGACATTCCCATCTACAACAACTTTCTTGATTTCTGCCTTGCTGGACAGGCAGGCATACCCTTAGGGGAATTTGAGTTATCCCAAAGAATGGTTTCTTCCATAGATGATGTAGCTAGTTTATCATACAGATATCCATCATCACACTATTTTTTTATTATGGAATGGATTTCCTGGTGTGAATATAAGGGGACAGGAACATCTCACTTCAGATGTATTAAAGTCTCCTGTTAAAAATGTAAGAATGGTGTCTTTTACAAGGTATGGTATCATCATGCAAAAAAGCTCACTTGGCAAGTCTGAGCAACAAAATACCATTTGTTTAGGACAGGAGTGCAAAGCCACTTTCAGCTGATGGGCCAAATTCCATTTTGGAGAAGCTCTCAGGGACTGCATTACAGTGAAGGGTGCAGCTGAAGGTAATATATACACACATATACATATATATTAGCATATTTTAGCTTAAAGATCTTACTGCCAGTAACTAAGCTTTAACACAGCAGAGGCATTTCGGCTTTTGAGAATGAAGGAGAAGAACAGCCAACAAAAGCCAGGAAGCCAACAAATGATCGGCAATTAGAGGAAAGGAGGTAGGGCTATCTGGCAAACCATGGTATGCTGGATTGGGACCCATGGGCCTGAGGTTCCACACATCTGTTTTAGGATGACATGGGCCCAAGATGATAACAGTTAGAGACCAAAATGAGAATCCTGTGAATAAATTGGCGCCATAGGAATGTATTTGTAGTATGTGTAAGACGGTAAAGTGAACTGAGAGTGTAACTGTACACTACATGAGTCACGTGGTTCAGAAGCTATTTTATATGGTGTCATAGTATTCCCCAACCTGACACACTCCAGGTGTGTTGAACTACAGTGCCAATCATTCTCAATCCGCATTGCATGCTGGCTGAGGATGGGAGTTGCAGTACAATACAACTGGAGGGCACCAGTTGAGGCAGGGTGTTATAACACTAATGCAGGTGCTGGCAGATGAAAATTGGCAGGCACCAGCTAGGTGGGGGGGGGCTTTACCTTTTCACTGCCCACTGATTTCCCCCGGTACACGCCCTTGCCTTAATCCTGTTTTCTCCCTAGCCCAGCACTGAATCCCAGCGAGCTATTCCCAGTCTAGGAGTTGGGTGGCTTCATGAAAGTGTTTGCTGTAGAGGATCAGCACTTCCCTTCCTACTCATCTAGTCTCCCTATGGCCACATGCACATTACTTCAGCAAACATGGGCCTGTGATACAAGCTCAGTATGATTCTACCCTTAAAGGCAGCCAAAAAGTCATTTAAAATGAAATAAAAAATAAATAAGGTTACAAGAAGTTCAGGCCTGAGGAAGCACTAGATCCCTCAAAACATTTGATAAGTTAGAATGGCCTCTTTCGCATTCTGTTCTAGAGGGGGCCCAGACAACAGGAGCCACTATTTGGGAGGATGTAGTTTTTAATTGGGTAGGGCAGGGTGACCATGAGTCCTACTCTACAGAGGACAGTCCTCTGTTTGAAAGCATCCACGATCTGAAGGGATACCCAGACCATATTCAATTTACAGATGCAGGACCATAAGAAGAGAGGAGGAAGGTCAAGGAGCCTTCAGTTTGCTTCTCAACAGTTAGCACCTGGACAGCAGATTGAGCAGGCACACAGGTTGCCTAGTCACAATCTTCCTCATTGTGGTAAGATGTATTGTATTGCTATTTAAATTACAGTCATTATTTCTACATTTGTTCCTATGTCTGCCAACATTCATATCTGAATCTCTGTCCTGTTTTATAATTTGTGGGGGGTGTTGTGTTCCTCTCTTTTGGATATGCCTCAATGCCACCCTAAGGTTGCAGGTGAGGGGGTTCAGCAGAATTCAGGTGCCCCAATTTACTCAAATGGAACTGCTTTCCACTAAGGCAAGACTACCATCTGATAAAAAAAAAATAAGGGAACATTACTGTAGTGCTTTTATGATACCAGTTTGATGCCTCAAAAATATGGTACATTTTCCACTCAGTAGATCATTTTCTCCATCTTTTATGGATGTCATCCAGCCTGCAGAGGGCAATTTGGCCTCCTATCTCAACTTGATTTGGCACACATGGATAACAGTATTATTCACTTATTTCCTGCTGCCTTTGTGAATGTTATTGCTATCTGATCAATAAATTGAACTGTATTATGGATCTGCATGAATGAAAACTGAACATTGAATGAAAATGTGTTGTTTTAATTTAAGGGTCTGCCATTATCAAAAGTATTGCTTCCTTTGGCTTGGAATGCTCATTGTGGGAGAAAGGCACAGACTCTGTCAATGGAATTCTTCTTAACTTGCAGGCATTCATACTGGAATATTTTCTATTTTGAATTGTGCTTCAGGAAATAGCAGGTGCAAGAATAGCCAATGTCAATGGCTTTTGACTCAGCCAACAACCTGTCCTTTCGATAAATTTGTTGAGCAAAAGCTGCTTTAATATATAGAGATGGGTTGTGTACTGATGTGTGAAATCTACAAGTTCTGCTTTTAGAATTTTAAATGGGGGGGGTGCCTCAAAAAAGGTTGTAAGAGACAAACCGCCTGGTTTGTTTTGTTTTTACATTCCTCTGAAGAACCTGATTTCTAAAGATTGCTCTCAAATATGCACCCTAGTAGTGCCAAACGATACCTTATTTATTTATTTGTTTGTTTTACAAAGACCAATTCTTGTATATACAGTATGCCACAAGGGGGGAAAAGATGTATGAATGCCCTTCCTAGAGACTTAAGGTGCACAACACAGTTACTACTGAAATTTAAAATGTGTGAACTGGAGTTAAGTAGTCGATTTGAGGGACTGGGGTTAAATAGAGTTGAAATGGATCTACCTTCAAGGCCTCCTTGATGCCATTGGGTAACTTGCAGTGCACTCCGTACACCAGGGGTGTTGAACCTCAGGCCCATGGGCCAGTCTGGCCCACCCCCTCACCACTCACCTCTGATAAATAGCATTGGCTGTGGTGGGTGATGGAAACTGTATGGTCATTGTTAGCATAGTGGAACAGTGTGCATGAAGTCTCTAGGTCATGGCTGCAGTATCCACCTAGGCTCCCAATCCAACACTATAGGGTTCATCAGAAGGCTCCACCCCCTTCTCCTGGCCCCACCCCTTTCCCATCAACCACTGATTGTTTGATGGTTTCTCAGCTTTTGTGCCTCTCCTAAGGGTTAGCTACAGGCAGTAAGAACTTTAACCTAAAACAGTCACCTATTTTAACTTTGGCCCTTGTCCATCACTATAATGCTGCCCTCAAGAGCATCGATCAATGGAATTTGGCCCTCGAAAGAAAGAGATTCAACACACCTGCTCTAGGCCATGCCAGACACCCAAAAATATAATTGTGGATGTGCCAGGGCTAAGTCTATAGAGAGACCATATGAAAAGAAGGACAGGACTCCTGTATCTTTAACAGTTGCATAGAAAAGGGAATTTTAGCAAGTGTCATCTGGTCACTCTGGTATAGCTCCTGCAGCTTTCATTGTTGTGATGAAGAGGGAATTTCACCAGGTGCTGCATGCATACAAATAGCGCCTGCTGAAATTCTCTTTTCTATGCAACTGTTAAAGATACAGGAGCCCTGTCCTCTTTTACATGTGGTCACCCTCATTAAGAGGTCTCCAGGGAGAGAATGTACAGGAGACTCCCATTACTATTGGGGTAATAGATTGTAGAGTTGAAACACAAAGAAAGAAAGCAAACTGCCAGCAGCCCCGGTCCCAACGGCATATCAATCCAGCACTCCAATACCCTAGCATGCAGCTTTTCCCTGAAAGCTCAAAGGAGTCGGGACTCTTGTCTGGCTCTGTGGTTAAAGCTTCCTTTCACACACACAAAAACCCTCACAAATTCCACAGGCTTCAAGTAGCCCCCATCCATTAAAAGCCATTCAGCAAAACAGTGTGGTCAAGCAGAAGGGGCAGGGGTAGCTTGATCCAGGATCCAACACTACCTTTTGGCTCTAAAAATCACACCCACCCAGTCATCAACTTATTATTGCCTGTGGTGGAGTAAGAATAATGGACAGTGGTAATTAAGGAGATAGGAATTCTATATGTTTGGTTTGAATACGAAGTGACAAAGGCAATGAAAGCAAGCTCACATGTGATACAAGGCCAGCATCGAGCCTGTACAATAATAATTAGATATATTTTTAAGACCAACTCCCATTATAACAAGTACAGAAGTTTGGAATTTAAGCCAGAGTCAACTTCTGTAGAGCCACACCAAAGCCATGCTCTTCCAGCATCGAATGATCATCAACACCAATCCCACTTCCTGCAGCTCTCCTGTTTACCTTGGAGGTCTTCCATCCATGTCCTGACCACATTCAAGCTTTTCAAAATATGACATGACCACAGTACAAAGCAATAACTCACAGCGGCCAGGGGACGGTGCGCTGCCGAGTCATTGCATTTGAACAGGAAGGCTGCCAGATACAGCTATAACCTTCCACCGAGCATTTAATAGGCAACACACCCAGAAACACCCAAAGATCTCTCCTCATCCAGAGCTCACTGCTGTCCAGAGGGAGGGAACAGCTTGGAGAAGAGTTGCCAATTTTTTACTGCCCATCGCTCCTTTCCTTAACGGCAGCCTGATTGGCAAAGAGGAGCAGCAGGATGATAGTAAAGACCATGGCATGAAAAGCATCAGTTGGTGTTTTTTGCAGATCAGGTTGCTGTTTAAGCCATAGGAAGAACCAAGCTGCTTATTCCTGGTCACCCTGGGCTGGGTGTGGCGTCCTGTTTTACTGGCACCACACTAGAGCTCTCCCACACTAGGTGGGTTCCTGCATTGAGCAGGGGGTTGGACTCAATGGCCTTATAGGCCCCTTCCAACTCTACTATGTTTCAATGATTCTATGATTCTATGATTTTATGAAGGTGTGTTTTTCCCCCTAAACAAGAGATAAGGGATAAGCTCCACCAACTTGAGTTCACAGGCAGTGGTTTAAAGCATACAAATGGATCCAGTAAAATTAATGGGAATCCTACAATATTCTACACCAGCCTTCCCCAACCTAGTATTATTGTTGTTGTTGTTGTTGTTGTTATTATTATTATTAGTGCCATCCAGATGTTTTGAACTGCAACTCCTATCAGCCCCAACCAGGATGGCCAATGGTCAGGAATGTTGGCAGTTGTAGTTCAAAACATCTGGAGGTTTCCAGGTTGAGGAAAGCTGCTCCATCAGTGTCACTGGGGATGTTGTGACATCCATTCCTGATGTGGGAATGGATGTTCCAAGCATCCACCTCTGTTGTGCCAGCTCTGTCACTGCTGCCTTCTCTTCTCCTGTGTCGGATAAGGTTTATGGGCCCTGGTTGGGCAGGGGAAAGGAGACAATGGTGGTGGCGGTGGTGGTAGCAGCTGTGAGTGCTGGAGGATCTGGTCCAGCAGGGCCCTATTCACCCTGACCATACTCATGAAGTGTCAGACATTTGATTTCTTGTCCTATCATCTCTAATGACAGGTGCTATGAGGTTTGAAGTGAGATCCCTGTGGGTCCTTCACTCTTTCTGGCTGCCAGTTGGAGGAGGGAACAGCAGGCTTTGAGGTGGGACATTAGCACCTCTTCCTCCTGGTAACTGGAAACTATGTGATTTCAGAGAGCCAATCCCATTCCGTTGCCTTTCAAATCTGCCGCAGTGCACCTCTTCCATTTGGGCCTCTGGTCTTTGAAGGAGACCATGAGGTCATCCCTCTGGGCTGCTGGATTATCTGATTATGGAAATGTCCAGTGGACAGGTATCAACCTGTCTTCTGCTCCAAGTTCTTGCCTTGAATGACAGTTCACAGACAGTCAGTCACCCCCTTACATGTTAAACACAATTATTTTCCTACATTGATAACACTGCTGTAAGGCAACCTCCCAAAATCTCATGCAGGCCCTCCAGATGTTTTGGACTGTAACTCCCATAAGCTCCAATCAGCATGGCCAGAGGTCAGGAATGGTGGGAGTTGGAGTCCAAAACATTTGGAGGTCACCTGGTTGGCCAAGGCTGATGTAAGGCATGTAACATTCTGTCCTCAGACCTGCTCAGCTAACCATATGAATTGCACTTGAAACAGTTGTGATTTAGAGATAACGCCATGAAATCATCAAATTTTCACATTTAAATAGCCTTTGAACATGCTTTCCCTCTCTTAAACTGTTCTACCTTGCCTAGAATTATATTTTCCAAGCTATTTTGAATGCTCCGTTATATCTTTTGAAAGGGAAACGGTGCACTCGTGTTTAAACACTTGAAAGTTTAGGGCTCTTAAGTGTTATGTCATAATGCATTCATGAATAAAGAAAACTCTTCTAATTTCCAGATGTCATGGGGCTGGAGGAATTACACCTGCAAGTACAGTATGATAGGAGTTGTAGTTGTGGAAGGCTGCTATTGAGAGTGTGTGTTTTTCAAATGCAGGCAGAGAAAATTTCCTAAATTGTTTTATGTATTATCTATTCTTTTTAAAAAATATTTACTGCAGTTTCACCGGTGCATTAAAGATTGCCCTGCGTCTTTCCTTGTAATTATTAGATATCATCTTGTTGCTACCACCATTGTTCCTGCCAGTCAAATAAACTGCAGTAGGCGGGGGGAGAGGGGGGAGGCGAAATGACTGTAGCAAATTGTATAATCTCCCTTAGACATCTCCCTGCCCTCGGACTTTAATTATGCTGCATGCTGTTTATTATAATGGGCATGCTATACCTGACAACTGCTTATGGCTCACGCAACCCATTCCCCACAACAGTTACGAACAACCTATTGGTGCCAGTTTGCCTGATATGCTTGCAAGCTTCACAGCTTGACCTCATGTCCTTCCATGTGCTTAGTTATTGGAAACAGGGGAGTTCTGATTGCTTAAGAATAGTGGAGAAAACTGTTTGGGGTTGGAGTTCAATGGGTTTACCTAGGCTCAACTCCCTGGAGTTTGTTTAGTTCCTGCTGTGGTATCCAATTTGATCTGCAATGAGTTGGTCCAGTTTGCAAATTTTCTGGGAATTCTGTGCATATATTGGGGGGAGGGAGGTTCTGCAATTTGTGCAAATTTCTGAGCAATTTGCGCAATTATGGCTATATTTATGTAAATTATGCAAGTTACAGATGAATTTCTGTATCTGAATTTAGCCATACAAATTGCTCAGTAAATTGCACAAATGGCCAAGAAATTTGCACAACTTCCTATGATTTTTGTGCAAATTGTGGAACCTTCCAAAAATGTGCAAAGAAGTTCCTGGTGTTTGGGAACAGCCCACAGCTTTGCTCGCAGATGCAAAGTGAGTTGTACATGCTGCAAAAGCAAACAAAACAAAACAAAACATGGCTTCAAGAAAAAAAAAGAACTGGATTTCTTAGGGACAGACATCCATGAGCTACAGTGCTGCCCTTTCTACACCTAAGGGTGTAGAACGAGGAAGGGGGGAGGATCACGGATGTATCTGCTTCTGCTATCCTCCCCCAGGGTCTAGATGGCACAGGTTTAAAGTAATGTCTTTTTTGGCCCAAATTCATGTAGGCCTACCAATGATAGGTTAATAGATCATTCCATGCTTCTGTGTACTAGGCTGACCATATGAAAAGGAGGGCAAGGCTCATGTAACTTCAACAGTTGTAGAGAAAAGGGAATTTCAGCCAGTGTCATTTGTATGCAATTAGTTCCTGGTGAAATTCCCTCTTCATCACAACAGTTAAAGTTGCAGGGGCCCTGCCCTCTTTTGTATATGGTCACCCTAGTATAGTGCCTGCAACTTTAACTGTTGTGATGAAGAGGGAATTTCACCAGGAACGAATTGCATACAAATGACACTGGCTGAAATTCCCTTTCTTCTACAACTGTTAAAGTTATATGAGCCCTGTCCTCCATTTCATATGGTCAGCCTATTCTCATAGACCTTAGGTATGGTTTCACATTCCCAGGAGAGGTAAAAATATAACTCAGCCATGCAATTAGCTATGCCTATTCCCTTAGGATGAGTAGCAATTGCCACTAGGGGCACATCATAGTGGCAACCTGAACCTGCCCCATATTCACTACTGTCATAGCACTGAACCTAAGAGGCCACTGCTGTGGTGTGTGGCTGCAGTACTTCCATTCAGTTCTGTCTTGCGTTCCATTTAACTTGACCTCCAGAGGCACCATATCAGATTCCCAGGTTGGGGGTGGATTGAAAGCACTGTGGGATTTCAGCAACAAAGGCCCAGATTCATCATGAAATATAAATACCTGTTCTTAGATATAATAAGGATGAATTTTGGTGGGTGGGGAAATATCAGTGCATGTGTTGTGGTTGATGTTTAAAACTACACAATAACCATCACAAGGCCACACTTCTTCAGAAGCAACATGATTTGTGCTTTGGGTGAGCATGTCTGCTATAAAGGCCCAGTTGACTCCTTATCATGACAATAGTCACTCCAAAATAGAGGTGGCCCTGAAGAATAATGACATGTGCTCTAAAAAAAATACTGTAGTCAAAGGATCAGACTATCACAAATAAGTGGCTTAAAATGACGAGATATGCTTTAAACCCATGAAATTTAGAACCACATTGAAGGAATATTATTCACAATCAAGGGTCCAACCTTTTCCCATTCTGCAATCCTCTGCCCTAATCCTCATTATGGCAAGATCTGCCTTAGCCTCACCCTTTGATCTCGCAAGATATTTTGGGTGGGTGGGGGCGTTCATGATGCTCAGCGGGGGAGAAAATGAAAGTCAGGAACACAGAGGACCTAACAAAATTCCATTCCCCTACAGAATAATTTCCCACAAGCTGTGTCAACTATCTCTAATCAAACAAATGCTCCAAAAGATCAACATTTCTGTTTTCAGTGGAAAAGCAAAACCAGTCACCTGTGGCTTTGCTGCCTTGGGAATGTCAGCAATGAGCCAAAAGAGATGAGTTTTGATCTTCTTGTTCAAATTATAATAATGTCCCCCAAAACAGGAAAACACCCACATCCTTCCCTTTTTGTAGGCTCTCTCTAGGTTGATGGGCTGATATAACTCACTGTGTATTTCAAATATATGGAAAACTCTATTGCCTAGTGGCTCAAAGGTGGCAGTCACAGTGTTCTTTGGCTCTAGTAGGGTGGACAGTTGTCTTAGTTTACAGAGGACAGTCCCATATTTTGGAGAGCTGTCAGAGGACAGTCCTCTTCTTGAAGGTATCATCTATTTGATGGGCTGCCCTCTCCACTATGGTGAGATGTTGCAATTATTTTTAAATGTGGATATATGCAAATGTTATGCACATTGGTGTCCTCTTTTGTTTTCTTTTTCTGTGATGCTTAAGTGGCCATGCTATTTAGAAGACAATCAGATCCATGATCTGTTTTCTTGCCTCCCCTTTCTCCCCTACAAATTGCACCCTCTCCCCACCCCATTGCGGTGGTTTGGAAGTGACGGAGCTCCCAGCCTTGCCTACCATCAAATGTCAAGTTCAGTCCCAAATGTGCCAAATGAGGGCGCCCAACATGCACCCTCACGAGACCTTGGGAAGACATGCCCCTAAAGTAAATCAAAAAGACAAAAGAAGTTGTCTGGCCTAGGGCCCGCCCTGGGTGATCTCTCCAGGTCTTCCCAAGAGTAAAAAGATGATCCTTGAATGTAGCCCTGTGCCAGTCAACTACTAGATTTCAGTAGGATTAAGACAGATCTTAAAGGTCTTTATAAGATGACCATGTGCTCAAACAGAAGACCATCCTCTCTTTGAAGGGCTGCCAGAGGACTGTCCTCTATTTGAAAACATGCTTTATCTGAAGGGCTGTCCAGTCCAACTACAGTTTAAAGATTAAAAATCCATCAGTACTGTTGCCAATCACCAGTTAGCAGGGGTCAGCCGACTGAACGGGAGAGCACAGTTTTCTTCCACTCAACAATGAGATGTGCTGCATTTCTGTTTGAATTATACTAATTATGTATTAGTATATGCAAACATTATGCAAATCACTTCCCTGTTTTGTCCTCTATTTTGGTGATGCATAAGTGGCCACCCTAGGCCTTTGGGATGCCTTTAACAATGCAACCTAAAAGTGTTATTCCTAATTTTACTGCATCCCATTGACCTACAAAACAAGCGAGGAGCCTAATCGTCTGCAAGGCCTTGTAAAAAACATCTCCCAATAGGCACAAGCCAGGAGCTGTTGGAGTAACGCTGACACATAATCAGTGAGTGAGCGATCAAAACTGAGCTTGACAGCTTAACCTTATTGTACTACTTTTGTGTGACTTATTTCAAAACGCTGGCTGGTATTTAGGGCATGCTGATCCCAATCCCGGAACATTTCTGCTCATTGGTTTCGACAGCACTAGTCTCATGCAATACAAATGAGCCATAAACAGAACGGAACCAGGGCCACTTTATAAGAGCAAGAGAAAACAGCGGAATGTCCAATGTCAGTGGAGTGGTGAACCCACTTCAGGTTTCAGTCAGAACCAGTCAGAATTCTAAAGATAGCACCTTTGATAGCTCCTTTAGGATTCTGACTGGTTCTGACGGAAACCCGGAACAGATTCACTGCCCCACTGACATTGGAATCATCAGTCTCCACTGACATTAAAGCTTTTCCAGGAATGTACCACTCTCAGCCTCCAGTGAGGTGTGTCAGTTGTACATTGGGATTAACACATACGCAACGATCCAACACATAAAGAGGTAAGCATGTCAGGAAGAACTCGTCCTCAACTTATTCATCCTGACAAACTAAATCTCTATGTGCATGGACTTTGTTTTCCTGTGGGGTGGGTGGGATTTAAACATACAACTCCCCACTATAGCCTGATATTATAATCAAGGAAAAGTGTCCCTATTTGATTCAGCTGATTGTATAAAGGGGGAGTCTCCAACGATCACCTACAGTGATAGAAGCAGTATGTTAATTACCTTGTGGAACTCCACTTGTATTGTCAAATCAAATTCCAGAAATATAGACTGTACACTCATGTGGCTAAGTAATGATTTGGTGCCAGATTCTCTAAATGCATAAATCATTAGTGATGTGTTGATTTGCACCTGTGCAACCCAAACCCAGAATTCGATCGGCATTTCCTGAGCAGCACTGGAGCCTGACTTTGTATATGTTCTTATATTCTCCTAAAAGCAAGGGAGCATGGCAGGCACAATTTCTAATTTTATATTTTGCAGTATGTCTGATGTAGTCCTTTCAGCATTTGGATTTTTGGGAACCAGGCCTGTTCCCTGCATATTAATCATGCAGAGGCTTCGACATCAAACATTTGGAAGGGAATTGGGGTGGGTGGGGGAGAGACTGCAGACATACCAAAGGGAAATCTGGTGATTTATTCAGCTTTAATCAGTTTAATACAGTTTCATGCATTTTACACCTCAAGGACTGTGATTGCTATACCAGTTACCTGTGAATAAAAGCTTGCTGCCGGCAAGTGATAATTAATTCTAAAATCTGGGAAGGCTTTGAGCTTTAGAGACCCCTGAACACATGTGTATGAAGATTAGACATTGTTTCTTCCCTCCCATTTCTCTTTGATGTGTATTCTTCAAAGATTTTCAGCTCGCTGCTCAGACTGCATCCCTCCACTGTTGACACAGCCTGCACACTCACGCAAGCGCTGGGTTTCGCTTGACTCTTACTTAACAGGAGCATATATCAGAAACTGCTCTGCTGGAGTCCAAAGATGTCTCTTTGCAGGGCAGGCACCAGGAGGAGACATGATCGAGCTCTGGAAGGTGTCAGCTAATGGTTTTGCAAGGGCAAGAACTTTGCAAGCGCTCACCCTCCAATCAGGCTCTTGTGTTCTTCCTTTCCTTTCACAGATGATGATTTCCCAATAGGGAGATGCTGGGGTTCGATCCTGCTTGACAGCCACTCCAACTGATTTGGACACTACATTAATTGTTTTGTCCAAGTCATGACTGATATGGGTGACTTTACTCTCCAAGTCTCTTGTGAATGCATTATAGAGTACAATCAAAGCTTCTATTACATCTCACTCTGGGCCAGATTTTAAATGGCTCCACTGGATGTCACTCAGAGAGTGCAATGGTGAAGGAGAAGAATTGTCTCTCACTCATGGTCAGTCATCATGAATTCTTCTCCACCTTTGCTCTTGCATCATTGCCTCAGCTCAGGTATATACCAAGAAGCCACATGGGTACTGTTCAATAGAAAAGGGCACTTGGGAATTATAGTGTCAGTGACCTGAGTTATCTCTCCATTCCAAAGGGCAGTTAGAGCTTCAACAGGAGTACCAACCATACTTGGCAGAAAATCCCCCAGAGTTCACAGGAATCTATCAGAATCCATTCGCCTCCAGAAGAGGTCCATTTCAAGAGGTCTCTCCCCAACCCTTGAAGAGAGGTGAAGCCACTGACAGCCTAAACCTTAAAAGAAAGTGATTCGACCATGACAAGGGGGAAATGACAAATATCCCCCACTTTCAGATGAGTAACCTGTCTAGGTGAGAAAACCAATCTAGAGTCCTGATTCATGGGTTGGACCGATGACATGTTGGGCTAGCCATGTGGTTGGCATGGTAGCCATGAAGTTCTGAATGTGGATAAGGTGGTCCCGGCATGCATGTTGAAGAATACTGGGAGTCTAGAACACACGTTGGAGACTGTGATGAGCTCCCTTTGGGTCTCCTTTTTTTACCTCTTTCTATAATAAAAGGATCCTGACCATGGACCAATTCGGCATAATACCGCTCACTGATTCTGTGGTTCACTGGTCTTTTTTTGGCCTCACAGCAACCGGCCCAGCACTGTTTATTCACTCTTTTGCTTCACCTCTGCCACCATATAACTCTGTACCTTACCTCAGGTATATTAAGAATCCAGTACAGTTTATAAAGCAAAATAACTTCTATTTAACAATAAGTCAGTTCATGCGGTTTATTGCCATACTTGTTCGTTACAATCCTACGTTTCCTAACTGTCACTCACTTCAAACACTTGACTTTAACAGCCAATCAGCATTCACTCCAGCATTCACTCGCTCCCCCTCCCAACAGAATTAACCACTCACCATCCTTAACCATTCAAAGTCCAAACAGCACTTGCATCCTAAATAGCAATACTCAGTAAAACATTAGAAGCACTTACATCAGAGATAAATAGCAATAAACAGTAAAACATCACAGAGACCACCTCCGTCAGCTTAAGCAGGGAGGCTGTTGGGCAACTGTGGGAATGGAACAGCAGCAGCATCCTGACTTCCCAACACAAGGTACAAACATTCCCAGTTGGTACCCACCTGAACAAAAGGCCTCGAGAGGGAGATGGAACTCCTATAGGTAACAGCAACAGCCCTTCCCCAACGATCAAGGCCAAGCCCTGACACAGAAATCAGATTCTAGTGCTGACCCCTTGTCTCAAATTAAAATCTACCTTTCAGGTTTTCTAGCTCCTATTTGCATCTCAAAGTCTGGCTGCCTCGCCCAAGGGATGAAGTGGAAATTGCAACAATCCATGTCCTCCAGCTGTCCCAAATTAAGATAGGACCAATTTTAATATGTCTATAGCAAGGGTGCACATGCTAAATTTCAGCCCTCAAGAGACCTTTACTCCTCCTGTTGACTTTCCTCCCACCCATCACCCCCCTGGTTATCTTCATGCAGGTTGCTGTTTCCTTACTCCTAGTACTGGCAGGGTAGGAGCAATGTGGACCAGGATCTCTGGGTGAGGGGTGGAGAAATGGATCTCCATGCCCTCCCCCAGAGAGCATCACACAGATTGCTCTCATTGCAAGGAAAGAGCAATTAGTGTTTTGTGTGTATCTGTCGTGCATGCTTGTGTCTGTGTGGTCCTTAGCCAACATCATGTGCAGCCCTTGGAACAAAGAAGTCCGTGTACTCCTGCTCTATATGCTCCTGGTGCACACTAAAATCATGCCCAAACACTGAGCTATCTTTCTCAATTGCACGCATGAGGATTTTCTGAGAACCCATTCTTGCAACTTTGCTAACAGAATTTGAATTTCCTTCAGCCTGGTAATAGTAGTAAAGAGGTTGGCTCAGACAGCTCTCCATTTGAGAATACGGGGTATCACAAGTACACACAAGAATCCCTCTGTTCATCTGTGAAGAGCTGGAGAGGGTACGATGGCCTCCCCTGGTGATCAGTGGGAGAAAGCAAGCATTCTTCAAAGGGCAGGGAGCCAGCTGGCAGTCTGCCACTGGGAGGTTTGTGTGCGGTTTTTTTAACAACAGGAAAGCAAGCCAAAAAGAGAGAGAAAAGTACAGAGTGCCAACTGAGGGCACATTGCCTTTGATTAAGTGGAAATGGGCCCCTGCTGGCTAAAAAACCCACAGTTGACAAGAACAGCAAGAAAATAAGCATGTTTGCCAGCTACAGGCCTGGCATCAGGCTGGCCATTAGAGAGTGCCCCCCTTGCCTCCCCGGCATCACTTCATCTGCTTCAGGGCCTGATTCGTATGTTTTAACACATTTCCTTTAGCTACTCTAGAGGGACCCATTGAATGGACTGGAATGGAAGTGGAGAAATGACCAGGAAAATGTTTCCAGGGTGGTGGGTGAGCAATCTGTACAAATAGTGTGTTAAAAGAATAGTCACAACTGAATGAAGGGGGGAGAGAGAGAGAGAGAGAGAGAGAGAGTTGTAGCAGCTTTTCATTTGAAAATTGTAGAGAAAATAGCCAGAAAGGTTTATTTCCCCTTTCTTTTCCTATTGGGAATCTGATTTCCAATAGATCCTGGACAAGCAAAAGGAAGTCCTTCTTCACAACGCATGATAAATATCAATGACATCTCTAAAACTTGGAAAGATGAGACACATGGGTAAATAATGCTCACTGCAATTACAAGATGAGCATTACAACTCCCAAATCCTTCTCTGACTTGAATTTTAATCCAGCCTGTAAAAGAATTCCCTTTCTACCCCCTGTGACCAAAGTAATTCACCAACCCCTCCATTCCCAGCCCCACAGGCAGCCACCCCCCTCCACTCTCCAGCACACGGTGCGCTGTTATTCAGCATACCAGGCTGCAATATCCCATGGGAAATTGTTTACCCAAATGCAATTGCAGTGTCTGAGCATTCCCTCCCTTTCTTCTCCCTGCATGGTTCGCCACCACCGTCAGAGGACCACTGCCATGACAGCCTGGTACCCGGGACAGGTGGAGAGGGAGACCAAAGACTAATGAACTCAGACAGGCTCAGAAATTAGCTGCGTTCTTTACCAGTTTGGGGGAAATGGACCAACTCATTTCAGAATCGATGGGATACAAGCCATGGGAGCAGTTCACCCATCACTAATGTGTGTTAATTCCACATATTGTTGAGGGATTCACTGCAACAGATGTAGTGATTAGGGGTGTGCATCGGATCGGATCCGATCCACGATCCGAATCCGATCCGCCCCAAAATCGGGAAAATCCGATCTGATCCGATCCGACCAGCCTCCGATCCGATCCGATGAGGTCCGATCCGGATCAGACGCCATTTTGAATGCTTTTTCCCATAGCCACTACATAGGTGTTTGCCTTGTGTGGCAATTAATTTTAGAAATTTTTATCATTTGGGCAGCCCTAATTAAGGAGCGCTCAAGAAATGGCTGCAAGCACCTAGCTTTCTGAAATTTCACACACATATCAAGCCAAGTGTTACCTGTAATGTGCCCAAGTTTCCTGTTTGTATCTTTAAAAATAAAAAAATGGGAGGCGTAACTGTATTTACCCCACTACTACCCATTTTTCTAAAATTAATTGCCACACAAGGCAAGCACCTATGTTTCTGAAATTTCACACACATAGGTCCCAAGGTACCACCTACAATGTGGCAAAGTTTCATGTGTGTAACTTTAAAAATGACAAAGTTATAGGCATTCCTGGGTATTTATTATAAAATTAATTGCCACAAAATGCATGCACCAATCTTTCTGAAATTTCTCACAGATAACTATCCCTAACCAGTCTACAATGTGCCCAAGTTTCATCCTTCTATCTTTAAAAATGAAAAAGTTATAGGCATTTTTGTAAAACAATACTTGGCTATGGGAAAAAGCATTCAAAATGGCGTCCAATCCGGATCGGACATCCGGTCCGATCCGATCTGACCATCCTCCGATCCGATCCGATCCGACCCCCCAGGTCCGATTCCGATCCGCTATCCAATCTGATCCGGGGGGTCAGTGCACATCCCTAGTAGTGATGGTCACATGCATATTTGTGTTTTAAAAGGGCCAGACAAATCCATGAAGAACGATAACTAGCCATGATAGCTAAATAAAACCTCCATGTTCAGAGGCAGAGCTCAGAAGCCGTCATATTAGCACCATAGCTCCCTCTCCTGGCTGTCAAAGTTGGAGCATCTCCTACCTGCCATGTTTGCTCATCTCTGCAATCCTCTGACATCTCCAGTCAGTATCCTTAGATGCACCAGGGAGAGGATTAAGAGTAGATCCAACCCTGTCATTCTCTTCCTGCTGAACCCAAACTTCCCACAACAGAGCAAAGACATGAGTTCCTTCCTCCTCAGTCCCCCATCCCTTTCTGATTTATATATTGCTGCAAGCAGCAATGTTTTATGGAAGATCCCTCCCCTTAGGGGGATCTCCAGCCACACCCCCATTGCCTAGCCAATGAGATTGCTGGTTTGTTGCCATACTTGTTGATACTTTAATTCGGCTGCTCAATTGGCTGATCTCTTGGAGGTAGGGCTGCAAGATCTGACACTATTAACTCAGGGAGATCAAGTATAACCCTCCATTGCAACCCACGAAACCCATACTGTACAGAGTGCATAGTCTGGGTTAGTTCTTATTCATCATCTCATTCCTCCAGTCCTTGTAAAATAGAAACTGAGCTGAATATGGGAGAGTAGAATGTAATATAGCCCACCGCTGCAATGACGGAAGTCAATGTGGGTAGAATTGCTTGTTCTTGGTAATTAAAATTGAAGTAACTGCTTCTTTGATATCTGCTGAGTGTAGGATTTGATTCTTAAGCTAATCGAATTAGATACTCTGTGTTTTGTAGGGATAGGGGAGAAAATTCTTCAGTTCACGTTTTAATGCACATTTGCCTAATTCCACACTTTTAAACTTCTATGTGAACAGAAGCTCAGTTATTCTTCAAAAATCATATTTCTCCAAATTTTGCAATGAAGATCAAAGAATGCATACAAAAATCTGTATGTTGACAATGGGTTTTGTTGTTTTTGTTGTTGTTTTTTAAAGCATTATATTAGGAAAATTGCTTCCAAAAACTGTGTATATTAACCAAAAAATGTACATAAAATATGTCTATTAGGAGAAATGTCCACAAAAACACTTATGAATTTTTTGTTATTTATTTTTTAAAAATCAACATTTGGGATGAACCAAACTTAAGACTGGACATTCACCATTCAAGATGAACTAAATTTAAGATTGGAAAAATGAGACACTGAAAGACACTAAAATTGACAGGTTTGTCCATCTCCAGTCTGCTGTTATATTTAACATGTTTTTATTTTATTTTTATTTTTTGTTACTTTTTTCTCTGTCATTTCCTTTCTATATTGGGAAAGCTCTAGTCAACTTGATATGACTGTTAGGAGACTGTAACAAAATGCATCTTACCCTAAATGAGGAAAACCTTTGCCGCTATCAGATCCATCATCTGTTAATGGCTTTAAAGGTTGTGTCCCAGTCTTCATTCCCCAATGCATCATGCATGTTTATTTCCATAGGCTTATCGTCATGCATACATTTCATGGCAAAAAAACACAAAAAAACATAATAGGTGTAATCCTTTAGATGACAATAAAAAAGGAGGGGAGGGAGAAAAATTCAATCATACAAATAGCCACAAATGGACCTGGATTCTAGACAATCATGGGAGAAGAATGATACAGAAAAGGTTGATTGCATTAGCACAGCCTAAATCCATTTCCATACTAGACATCTATATGGTGTTAATGCATTCTAGATCTGCAACAGTGTAAGTCAGGAAGCATTTTCTCACTTAGGCCCAGGCTTGGCATGATTGTCACAACACTATCTATGCACCACATTCGTTTCCACAAATCTAATCATAACAACAACATCAACAAAGAAAGTCATGCTATTGTCAAGACTAATGGTGTGGGCAGTGAGTTTTATTTATGAGGCGGAAAGTATATGTGAAGTTCTCTCTCTCTCTCTCTCTCTCTCTCTCTCTGAGATAGATAGATAGATAGATAGATAGATAGATAGATAGATGATAGATAGATAGATAGATAGATTTGAGATAGAATATATATATATATATATATATATATATATGAAATCAGGTTATGGATGTTTGGACTAAGACAGCATTGTAGAGCTATCATATCTATTGGTAGAGGCGCCTCTGTACAATTCAGTACTGTTGCCTGAGCAGTACTGTCCAATCACCCTTGAACAGCACAGCACTTCCTATTTTATGGCTGTCTTATTCTCCATTCATGGGCTGGACTTCACATCTTTGGAGTCAGCAAGAACTTCCCCTCCGATTTGTAACACTTGGTTTCATCCTAATTTCATTTGAACCCCCAGATCATTTATCTTAATTAGTTTGATTCATTTAATCTGCTTAATTTGGCAAAAAAATCATTTGCTTTATTTAATCTGACTTCTTATGGATGTGAGGAAAAGCCACACAAATCAGCGAAGCAAAAGGCCGTGTTTAAATGCCTCTGTATTTCAGTGGTTGTAAGCAACTCAGCAGAATGAGTGAAAAGCTAAATACAATCCATGGCTTTATGGACAGCCAGAAGTCAGCTTCCTCAGAAAAGATGACCCACAATCCTAGAAGTAAAACCGGAAGTTTTAATCTTGTAATCTATTATGACAAATCTTCTGCATTTAGGTAGAATTTAGTTACAAGCAGAGACCTGCAATGAATTCCTTCTCTGCTCATTCCTCACTCATAGGCTCATAGGCTCAATTCGGACGACACATTAGGCAACGGAGGAGGGGGGGAACAATCAACAGTTCTGTTGCTTATTGTGTCGTTTGGAGGGCAACACACAACGCACACACCACTGACAGTACATTAATCAGGCACTTTAAACAACGGAGCGAAACAACGGGCTTGCACGTTGTTTAGCCCGAAGCCCCGTTGTTTAAAGTGTCATCCGAATTCTGCCCCCCCTCTCTCCGTGGACTATTCCGTTGCGGAATAGAGTTCTGCTGCCTAGAGCAGCCAAAAAACCCCAGCCTCTCTATGCAGCCGGCAGAACTCACGGTGCATGCTGGGATACAGCTGGAGGACACAGGGAGGAGAGGCTGCAACCAAAATGGCCGCCGCAAGTTCGTAGCAGCCGGGGCGTTTGCCGGTTCCGAGCAGCGCCGGCTGCAGCATGTCATCTGTGGAGCTCCTCCTGCCTAACGCACGGTCAGTACATTATTTACCCCTCCGTTGCCTAATATGTCGTCCGAATTGAGCCATAGTCTCTCACGCAAGCCAACTCAGATTGTGCTTCTTATCAAGCACCACTCTCTCACACATGCGTTATTTGCATGCACAGGGCTGAACTACATGTTACACTAAATGCGTTTGTAACAACTACATCAAGGGAGGCCCTGTTTTATCACCACCACAGTGTGTGTGGAAGGGAGGTTTAAACCTGCCCTTCCCCAGCCAAAATACCAGTGAAAATCACCTGTTCCTCTCTCACTGCCCATATTGCAATTAGCCTTCAGGTGGTGGTGGGGAACTCCCATTAATGCCAATGGAAGCTTTATTTCTAAGGCTAGTGGCAATGCAGGGGGGCAGTGGAGGCTGGTGGCTCCGAAGTCAGTGGGGCTGTGAGTCTGCTTTCGGTTACAGCCAGAACCAGTCAGAACTCTAAAAGAGCTATCCAGTGTGCTGAATTGATCGGGGGGGGGGGGGTTGGATTCAGCATCTTGAATAGCTCCCTTAGAGCTCTGACTGGTTCTGACTGAAATCACAGCCCCACCAACACTTGAGCCACCAGCCTCCACTGGCAGGGGGTGCAAGTTTTATTAGGATCAAAGGTGGGAAAGGAAGGCTTAAACTTCACCTCCCCATGCTCTGAGATCCCAACGATAATTGGAGGGGGAGAGCTGTGCCTATGATTGAATTTTTGAATCCCGTGACATCGCTGCTACCTGTACATTTCATGTCACATCTACTTTGACCCTCGAGCTGCAGTCTTAAACACACCTGCTAGAAAGCAATTCCCACTAGGCTCAGAATTGTTAAGTCAGCCTAAGGCTGAGTTCGGACAACACTTTAGGCAATGGAGGGGTTAATAACACACTCACCGTGCGTTAATCCAGTGGCTCATGCCACACAACATGTTGCCCCTCCCCCGTCACACAGCTGAAAGTCCCAGCGTCCTTCTGGCCTGCAGCATCTCCTCCCTCCCTCCTCCCTCAGTCCTCCAGCCATATCCCATGAAGCACCGGAAGTTCTGCCGGCTGTATCAGAGTGGCTGGGGGTTTTCGGCTGCTCTGGCCAGCAAACTCTATGACCAAATGGACTCGTACATGGAGAGAGGGGGTTCCTGACACACAACACTTTAAGCAATGGAATTCAGGATAAGCAAGGTGCAAGCTCGTTGTTTTTCTCCACTGTTTAAGTGCCCCAAATAGAGTACCGTCAGTTGTGTATGTGTTGTGTGTTGCCCTCCACATGACACAATAAGCAACACAACTGACGATTGTCCCCCCCCCACTGATTATCGTATCGTCCGAACCAGGCCTAAGTGTTGACTATGAGGGGTGTGCACGCCAAAAAAAATAGTTTTTTTTATCATTATCGTCATTTCAGACCAAAAAAAAAAATCGTCTTCAGTCATATCGTAGGTGATCCGTATCCGTATCATCTTCACAATAATTATCGTTAAAAAATGATATTTTTGGCAGAAAGAAAAAATGCCTATAACTTCTGTATTTTAAAAGTTAGAGGCTTGAAACTTGGTCACAGTGCTTCTGGGGCATGCCTAAGTATGTGTATGAAATTTGAGATCGATCCCTCCAACCTTCGATTTTATATGAATTTTTTAAAGATTGTTTCGGTTCTGACAGGTCTGAATGAACGCATGTGGCGAGAGTTGGAGGGATCGATCTCAAATTTGGCACATATGCATAGCACATAATACCTCCGGGAGCAACACTGTTGATGTCTGCATGGACTGCAGATGTCCACCCTGCTAACATAACAAGGTGCCACAAAAGCATCATGATCGCCAGAGAAAGCCAACATTAGCAAGCTGCCTCACATTGCAATTGGAAGTCAGTCCCACAGTAATCAGTGAGGCTTACAGCTGAGTAAACATGGACAGGATCAAGCTCTTCAAACCCAAAATACAATACCATGTTTAGATGTGAGACGATTTTGGAAGGAACAGTCTTTATCCCATCAAAATTGGGTCACTAAATTTGTACACATCTAGTTCCATTTCTTTCAGAGAGTTTACACAAGCGCAAGAAGTCATAAAACCGGCCCCCAGATTACACCTTCTAATGCAAAATACACCAAACAACCCCTGGCTGCTGCATTTCTCTGTATGAATAATTGGTTTGATCTGCATTCACAATGTGCCATTTGCTCTCTATCCACACAGAGATAATAGATATATAGCAGAATAATGATCAGTGAGTGGCGACTGTGTGATTATTCTATTCTCTGTGCCAGCCTTCATCCATCTCTGGCTACAAAGAAGTAGCATTTGTGTTGGATCCTGCATATCAATGTGCAACTGATCATGCATGCATTATAAGGTTTTCCATTTTTCAGCCCAGAATAATATTTGAGGTTGGGGTTTGCGGGTGGGGAGAAACAGAACCCAGCCATCAATGTTTAGGGGGGAAGTGTTAGAATATAGCGTCTAGAATAGCCTTCCCCCAGCCTGTTGCCCTCCAGATGCTGGCTGGGAGTGATGGGAGTTGCACCCCAACACATCTGGAGGGCAACAGGTTGGGGAAGGCTGGAAAAGAACGTGTGGATGTAGGAAAGCCAGGTTCAAATCCATGGTCAGTTTTGAAGCTCTCTCAGTGGCCTGGGATCAATGTCACTAATAGGGTGACCATTTATGAAAAGACGGACAGGGCTCCTGTACCTTTAACAGTCTCATAGAAAAGGGAATTTCAGCAGGTGTCATTTGTATATATGCAGCACCTGGTGAAATTCCCTCTTCGACACAACAGTTAAAGCTGCAGAGACCTGTCCTCTTTTGTATCTGGTCAAAAGGATAGGGCTCCTGAAGCTTTAACTGTTGTGACGAAGAGGGAATTTCACCAGGTGCTGCATGAATACAAATGACACCTGCTGAAATTCCCTTTTCTAGGCAACTGTTAGATACAGGAGCCCTGTCCTCCTTTCCATATGGTGGCAGGATCTACATTACTGCTTTATAATGGTTTATAACCTTATTGACAGCTGTTGGGGCCCATGACACATTCCATCTACCATTTTCAACTCGCTTTCAAAGTGTTATATCCTGCTTTGTGTAGATCTAGCCCCTGACATACCTCACAGGATTGTTGTGATATAAAAGCACTGCTCTGATTCCCTTGAAGCAAGGGTGTGTCCCAAAATACAGACATAGGACTGAGACTAAAGCACCCATTTTCTGTACTAGAAACATCTTGTCAAGTTGCTTTCACAGCATTATCAAATCAGTTCATCCACCAGTTGGATATGTTTTCACCATGGATCTTCATCCGCAGCTCATCTTATAGAAACTTTTGAGTCAAATTATATATTTGGTGCTCACTGGGGAATGATCCCTCCCTGATACAAAGAATAGCCAACTTGTTTCAAAGAAGCACTGGTGAAGTACCTTTGTTCTTCATGAAAATGGACACCATTTCCAGCACCCATTTTAGTGATTAAGGGAAAGGGTACAAATGGGACCAAAGAGTTTTGGCTGCAGCAGCATCCACATTCCATTACCCTCTCTTGGCAAAAGTATTGTTCTGTAAATGGCCTCCTTTAAATTGGCAGTTGGCACTTTTAAAGGAGGCAATATAAGGCACCAGTTTTCCACAACCCCACAGTCACCTCTGCATATCATATTCTCCACCCTGTCCTCATGGTTTATCTGCTTTGGGAGAATGAGAATTTCACTTGCACTTTCTGCCTCCTTAGGGACGATGTGGCATTAAGGCTTGTGAGCCTTAGCTCCCAATTTCTCTTCTTTTTGGTGCTTGGTTGTAAGATCTAACACCTTAACATTGTTTTGTAAACTGTAGGTTTTTTGTTTCATGAATTTCATGGCTTTGTGTAAAGGATGACTGGACATTATACAGTTGACAACCAGGCCAGTGTCAGCCAGGATGTTACACCATGTTGACATCCAATATAAAATCAAAGCTAGTGTTATGTGTTGAACTCACTTTTCAAATTAATAAATGAGCCCCAGAAGTTATGCTCTTATGAAACTCATTTGAACTTTTCAATAGCCAATGCCCAGAGATAAAAGTTTTTTTATCACTGCCTCATGAAAAGGAAGTATTTCATATTTTGTGACTGTATTTGGGGACAACTTGAAAAATTGTTCTACTGGAATTAAAAATCCCTGATTAATTCTGGAAGCACAAAAGACGATACAGGAAAAAATTCTATATTAGAATAAGTTACAGTTTACTATGTTAGTTATTATAGCTCATTTTATGCAACATGCTTTTTCTTCCTGTTTGGATCTCAAAGTAGCAGATTGTGAACAAGTTTGTGGTCAAGTTTCAAGTTTGCACAGCCAGCATTTCCATCCATAGATATTGACTCAAAAGTAAGACCCATTGAATTTCCTTGGTTCTTAAAAGTTTTTAGATTTGCCAGTCTCAGCATTCTATGTGTGCTATGTATGCCTGTTCTGTCTGTCCCTATAGTTTCCTGCAAGGGCTGGCCAGGGGTAGTCAGTAAATTAAACCCAGGGGTGGAGGGTGGGATTCTATCAAGTTCAGCTGAAAGTGGTTGCTATAGATCATGGACCTGCCAGGAGTGGTGAAGCTGGGTTTCTGGCAGACCCGGCCAGGCAACTTTATAGCCTGTTAGTCCCTCTGTTTCGTAGTCTGCAGGAGCACCCGCCTCATAAAGCAAATGGGCACGTGAGAATAGGGATGTGTATCATA
Organism: Anniella stebbinsi; assembly: GCA_029215795.1. NCBI lineage: Eukaryota > Metazoa > Chordata > Lepidosauria > Squamata > Anniellidae > Anniella > Anniella stebbinsi. Next base: position 94,041,588 of record JARDYH010000003.1, on the reverse strand, counting down.
TTGTTAAAATGTACGATAATGGTACGATATGCTCTTTATCGTGCATGTGTTTAACGATAACGATCCGATAGATAAACCTCCGATAAATATCCAATCCGATAATTTTCAGACCGATTATATTGGATTATCGGACTGCCATATAAATAAACCTATAACTTCTGTATTGTAAAAGTTAGAGGCTTGAAACTTGGTCACAGTGCTTATGGGGTATGCCTAAGTATGTGTATGAAATTTGAGATCAATCCCTCCAACCCTCGATTTTATATGTATTTATTAAAGATTGTTTAAGTTCTGACAGGTCAGAATGACAGCTCGCCACGTACGTTCATTCAGACCTGTAAAAAGTTGCAGGATGTTTTAAAAAATCATATAAAAGCAAGGGTTGGAGGGATCTATCTCAAATTTCATACACATGTCTAGCACATGTTGCTACACATATGTGCCAAATTTCAGATCAATCCCTCCACCCCTGTATTTTATCTGAATTTTTGAATGATCGTGCAACTTTTGACCTGTCAGAACTTAAACATTCTTTAATAAATTCATATAAAATCGAGGGCTGGAGGGATCAATCTCAAATTTCATACACATATTTAGGCATATCCCATAAGCAGTGTGACCAAGTTTCAAGCCTGTAACTTTGAAAATACAGAAGTTATAGGCATTTTTTCTTAAAACAAAAATTCAGCTCTATAGGGCACAATAGGGCTGCAAATTAAATATCAGCTTTCCGATAATTATCTTGAAGACGATACAATTAACCTAAGATATTATCGGAGACAATAATTTTTTTGGTCCGAAATTCCAATAACGATAAAATACAATATTTTTGGGTGTGCACATCCCTACATGAGAACTGTTATTATGGCCTGCCACTTTGTTTGTCTTTAGTAGTCTGTAGCTCAGGCCTCTTCAGAAGGGGGAATGGTGTTATGTGGTTGGGGTCAGTCTAAATTATCTCCAGGGGTCCCTGACTTAGTGCTTCTGATCGCAGAGAGGATTCCCCTGAACTCTGTAACTCTTGAAGCTACTAGGCTGGTTGAAAATAGATTTCAAAACATAAGCAGGAAAACAGTGACTACTCCTTTTAACTTATTAAACCAATGAAAACATCCCACACAAGAAGTCTTAAGATATGAATGGTTTATAAGCAAAAAGTAAATGCAAAAGTACATCAGATACAGAAATGAAATGTCAAACATGAAATGATTAGAAAGAAAATACATGCGCATAGTATGCAGAATACACCACAGCAACTGTTTCTATTAGAAAAACAGTGTGACTAAGCTGAAAAACAAGGTTGTAAGCTCAGGAGCACTTTGCAAGGTTTCAAAGTTGTACGTAAAACTTACACCAGCCCAAATTAGTTAAATGAAGTATTTGAAGCTTTCAACTTTATTCCAAACTCTTAGACCCTTTCTACACCAGATGCGTGTAGAGGGCCGGAAGGGCGGTGATCCTGGAAGTAGCCACTTCCGGGATCGTTGCGTCAGTCCACATCACAAGTGCGATGACCCAGGTTCCTCCCAGGCCATAGCAGCAGTCGTGGCCACCATTTTGTTTTGTTTTGTTGAACGGAGAAGAGAGCACTTGCGCTCCAACGTAAGGTAAGTGAAAAAAACATGCGCGAAATTGCCCCCCCCCCCGCCATCCTGGGGATGGCGGGCTTCCTTTTTTCCCATCCCCTGATGGGCTCCATGCCAATTTTGCAGCTGTGCTTACTCATGAGTAAGCGCGACTGCACCCAGGATGGACGGGCACATCTTCCGCAGTCCCTGGAAGTTCCCAGGACTGTGGAAGAATCAGGATTTTTCAGGTATCTGGTATCGCAGAAAAATCCTGTGCCTGCCCCCCACCCCCAGGAGTCCCTGTGTATCATTTGGACTCACAGGGACCAGCTGGGGGCCATCCCAGGAAAAACACCTGGTGTAGAAAATGCCTTAGAAAAAAGGAAGGGAACGGTGGGTGGGTGCATGGGGGGGGGAGTTAAAAGGAATGTATAGCTACCTACTCCAATGAGAGATCTGAAGACCAGGCTATCATGAATCCAGAGGAAGGTTGAAAGAGTTCTCTCCTAGAATCCAGGGTGTAGAACCCAGCAAAGTCCAATTGGGGAAAATTAATTCAGGCAGAGTGCTCTGAAGCCCAACCTTCATCAGTGAGCAAAATCAAATAGGGGGCAAGCAAGGTGCCTGGGTCAGAGAAGCTGGCCTTGGGGAAAGATAGCCCAAAATAGACTCAAAGCTAAGGGAAAACATGTTCAAAAAGAGAAAAGAGGACTCTCCTTCTCTCAAAACGGAGGCAAGAACCAGGCTCTGCTTTTCAGACTTCAGGCAGCAAAACTCTTTGCCCTCAAGGAGAGCCAGGCCTGCTTATGAACTAATGCTTCATTCCCATTCAATTCCATAGTTTCCTTGTGGTACGGTCTGGTCACTCTGAGGGGATTGCTTGACCACATAAACACACACAAACAGAGGACACAGAAATGCATAGCTGCTTGCTGCTTCTGCTTTTAATCCAGATGGCATTTATTCCCTCACCTTCAACATCCCAAGTGTGGCATTATGAGCTTCCATGGGCTTTCATTAGCAATATTTTAAAAAATTACCAAAACAAAGTACACTGAATTTTAAAAAAAGAAAAGCTATTCTATCAAATACAAGATCAAAGGAAAAGAAAAACATCAGGATTTTATAATTAGTTAAGTCCTCACACGATCACAAAGGGTAGACTAAAAAAAGCCAAGTTTTTTTTTAACAAACACTTTGGCCGAAAGAGGGTTTCCCCCCCCCCCTACTTTAAACTGCCCTCTTTCCCTCAATCTTTCACCAATCTTCTTGACATTTTCAGGTTATGTAAAACCAACATTTCTTTCTGGCACATGTATATTTCAGGAAGGTTGGTGAAACGTTTTTGATTTTTTGAATGTAGAATGACCAACCCCTCGATTAGCCCTTTTCCATGGTAGAATGCTGTTTTCCCTGTCGAACTTTAACTAAGGACGCATGGCTGTGAGTCCTTAAACATCTTAACCGGAATTTTGTTCTACTTCTCCAAATTTGTATTTGTGCTCATGCACTAATGTGAATTGGGGGGACCAAAGGTGAAAAAACATTCTGCAGGTCCACAAAATCCACGTGACTCAGAAAAAAGCTGGTTCACTGCAGAATCTGCAGGTGTATTCATAGAGATCCGCACTCATTTGAATACACTGTGGATTTCTCCAACATCCCTAAGTTGATCCAGCAATTTTAGTGCAGAAAGAAAAATGGATCTTTCAGTAGCGACTTTGGTGATGCTAAATGGCTATTTTCATGCAACAGAAAGGATTACTTAGAAAATATTCAAATGAGGTTCCTGGTTGTTTTTGCTGATTTAAACCCGAAACCTACTCATGTAACTTTGTAAAATGATTTTGTGCATGATTACAGTTGCAAGACCATGCTATGCTAAATTTTGGGAAATGAAAACTAACCCAGCTACTGTTGAGTGGGAAGCTAAATTATCTGAATATGCCGTGATGGCAAAACTAAGCGATTACATTAGATTAAAAGAAAGAAGACTGAATCATAATAGATTGTTCTGAAATTGGAAACCATTTATTGACTTCTGGTGAAGTAAGGTGTACTCGTCAAAAGATGTAAATGATTTGTTTTAATATGATGCAAAATAGATAATGGCTCAATTCGGACGACACAATAAACAACTGGTGTGGGGGAAACAATCGTCAGTTGTTTTGACTATTGTGTCATCCGAATGCTGCCATAGTCAACTCAGCGCTGATCCTAATCCACACCATGGTTGATTATTTATTACCATGTTGTGTGGGGAGTACCCCCTAGTTGAACAACTGTAAAGTTGATTATTACCTCACCATTGACTATCATGTCATCCGAATTGAGCCATTGTTTGTTTGATTAACTGAATGTTGATGTGATAATGTTATTACTTTGGCATTGATTCTTTATTTGGAAGGGTACGGTGTTGTATCAGATCATTAATCAAACTTTGTGGCTAGGGGGTCCTTTTCACCATTATTTTTACTGACTTTTCTGTTTTCATCTTCAGTAATGACTTCAAAAATTACACATGCTAAATACCTAATTGCATCCTATGTAGCACGTAGGATGGCTTTAAACTGTATTTACACTGTAATATCTATTGACACCACCAAACATCCCTAAATAAAATTGTGTAGGTCATCACAGCCAATCAGATACCATATCATTAAATACCAATACAAGGTACAGTGATGTGATTGATTGAATGTGGTTGGACAATGCTTTATCCTAAATCAAAATAGGAAAACAATGGAAAAAATATCAAGAGGGATGTGGAGTGGGGGGGGAATCCAAATGGAGGCTGCTTTCATTGTACAGGGTGCGGGGAAATTGACAATATCTCACTAATTTTAGCTCAGGCCCAGTTCAAATCAGTTCTCCTTTCCTGCTTACATTTTTCAGTTCTGGGCAAAAGCAACAGAAATTCAGACAGGATCTGAACTTTTAAATAACATAGCAGCACTTAAGGGCGGACCTTCCCCTTCTAAAAGAAAGAAAAGGAAGAAAGGAAGGAAGGAAGGAAGGAAGGAAGGAAGAATTCAGGGAGAACAAATCAATGTGAAAGGCCTGCCAGCACTGTTGATTTCAGAACATATAATGAGAATATCACATGGGTGTCCTACTTAGCTTCCCCCTCTCTTGGGCCTTTATCAAACGTACCATTTTCCCCCCAAATTGCTTCTGCGGGTTCCCCCTCCGTTTCCTATGCGAATCTAGCGTTTCGAATCACACGTGGTCAGGATTGCTGCAATACCTCAGCTCGGCCTGTGTTGCTTGCCTGAAACGGACTTTGCCCATTCAGGGTTAAATCGAAACAGAAACGAAAAACGGAGCACTCAGGGCGCGAGAACAACCCGAGGGGGACGACGCCATGTGAGTCCCGCGTTGAAGAAGTGGATCAAAGTCGCAGCGGGTGTGCTTAAAACTGCCCGTGCGATAAAGCCCTTAGCAAGTGTAAGGCTAAAATGAGGGGGCAACAGTAACTGGAGCACAAATCTAATCATCATACATACAGGCATCTTAGTAAAGGTATTTTGTGGGCACACATTTGTTTATTGGAGGTATTTTAATGTAAGCAGTGATACACAACCAGCTCCTGATGGCCTTAACTTGTCTGCACACAGGTAACAGGACCACACACACACACACACACACTGAAAAAGGAAGGAAATAACAATCTGTAACAGGATTGCTGTGATCATTGGGGGAAAGAGTGGAGAAAGGACCCACTACTCCCCCTCAGAGGTCCTCGGATCTCTTTCCCTGCTGCATCTAACAGTGAGAAAAGTGGTGGGTGGGTGGGTGTACAGCCCCCAAGCTTAGGCTGACCAGATAAAATCCAGGTCAGGTCTCATGTAGAGAAAAGGGAATTTCAGCCAGTGTCATTTGTATGCAATTAGTTCCTGATGAAATTCCCTCTTCATCACAACAGTTAAAGTTGCAGGGGCCCTGCCTTCTTTTGTATATGGTCACTCTAGTATAGTGCATGCACCTTTAACTGTTGTGATGAAGAGGGAATTTCACCAGGAACTAATTGCATACAAGTGACACTGACTGAAATTCCCTTTTCTCTACAACTGTTAAAGTTACATGAGCCCTGACCTGGATTTTATCTGGTCAGCCTACCCAAGCTGTATGTGGACCTCAGGGCTAAAAAGCTTGCGCACCACTAATGTATGATTTGCATTGGGCTGTAAAGTGTGCTTCACCTCACTCCCAAACCCCAAATCCAAGTTGAAGCGGGCCGATTCTGCTCATCTCAACCCAAATCCAGTTAAGGTCCAGATTGGGCTGCCTCAGCCCAAAGCAGCCAGAGCACTTCAGGCCAATTCTGCCCAATGGCCAGCCACTTCCCCTCCCTTCCCTCCCGCCTGCTTGAGGGACTTCCCTGAAGCCTTCACTCTCACTGGCAAGGCACCTATCCTCCACTCCGGCATGCCATAGATCTGCTGTTGTAAATTATAGCAGCCATGAATGGCCTTTTCCAGCCGCCAGAGTTTACAACAGTAAATAACAACAGTAATCCCATGGGCAGGCGGGAGGGGAGGCAGGAAGGGAGTCCTATGGACTCCCGGTCGGCCTCGTGCCTGGCTTTCCTGGAAAACCACACCAGCCAGCCTGCTTCAGATTCGGAACCAAATCTGGTCTCCTCTCCACTGTACTTCAGCATCAGTAATACGGATGGCCAAATAGTGGTACTACAGTGCAAATACCAGCTCAGCAGAAGTCAGCTGACATGAGGAGCCAATGAGATTAACTGAGGCCCTATAAAGCCTCCAGCTCTGGTCTGGTTCCTCACTCTGGGCAATGCTTGAGTGATGATTGAACTGTTCTAGAATGCTGGTCCTGGCCATCTTTGTTTATTTGTTTGCTTGCTTACTGGCTGGATTGTTTGTCTGAACAATGCTCATTTTGCCTCTAAACTGCCAGCTGTGAAAAATACTTGTCCAATCCTTCCAAATATGAGAGATCTTGCCCAAGAAAAGAAAAACATATAGGCACCCTTTGATCTTGTTCTCCATATTTCAAAATTGGGAAATTATTCTTGGAGGCTGGATGTCAAGAAAGAAGCACATATCTGCCATAATTTGATTTCTTGATTGTCCCGACATCTATATTCTTTTGAGTACAATGTCGTAAAACAAGCAAACTAGCTGTACGTTTGCATGAATCTCCCATTTCAATTTGTTTTAACTACTGACAATACCCGTGTCCAGCCAAGCAAGGAAATAAATAAATGGGGGGCTTTCTAAGACTGGATCTATTAAATCTGGATCTATTGGTCTATTTATGTGTTGATGCCCTTATTTTGCATGATTAAGTCCTGCGGTCTTAGTTCAAGAGAATGAGTACTCAAAGTGCACTAATTGTCATGTGCAAAATTCAGCACATACCCATGAAATACTGTGGCACCATGAGTGCCAGTCCTTGGGACTGATGTTTGTGGGCTCCACTCAGCATGCAGGGCCCCAAACACGGCAGTCTCTTTTTCCATGCAGGAACTATAACATGTTCAATAGCATGCCAAAGATGGAATGCCACATTTGGTGGCCAGGGTACAGGACTAAATAGCCGCCCTGGAATGGGAATCACACATTCCATGGTTGTGAGAATCAGCACTGATTTGATGTATGGAAAGTAATGGGCGGTGGTGCAACATGATCCTGCTTCAAATAATTCTGTTTTAATCCTACGTGATATGTGTGTGTGTGTGTGTGTGTGTGTGTGCGTGTTGGACTGACCTTATGTGCTATATTGGCTGAAATATTTTTATGCTGATTGTATTGATATGTATATAATTTATAAGCCATCGCACATGCTCCTTGGAGGACAAAAGAAGGCAAAAAAATGCAGTCAATATCAATCCATTTGTAGGAAATGCAATAGCAAAACTGTCACCAAGGAAGGCATATGAAATAAACAAGAGGATTCCTTTTTCCAAAGGAAAACCGTTTTGACCTCATCCAGGGCTGTCATAACCTCACCAAATATTTAAACTATGTTTCAATGCTCCATTGCAATGTTCATTCTTTGTTCTATAGTTCTTGAGATATACAGTGAATATATTCTTCCACCTCTTGAAGGGTGAGATCCCACAGCCCTCGGAGGGTGTCCCATGAGCTGTGGATCTCTCTCTCTCCAAGGATGGAAGTCTACCAATGGAGACAGAGGTCCGCTGCAGTGGACATAGATTGAAAAGGCAAACTGTCAAGAAATAAAATGGTAAAAGGGCTGCATTGCCCATCACCTTCTGCCCTTTGCAGTGTGAGCCCAGCAGGGTTTAAGAAATGGCCATTCCTCGAGCACAGATTCTACCTCTCCCACCCAGCCCCAGCCCATGAATAAACGTCTCATGATCATTAAATGGCCAGTTGGTTCTAAAAACTCATTGCACTTCCATAAGTGGATCTGCACTTGAAGTGGGAATCAATGTTTTTAAAGGAGGTAGGAAAGCTGTGCTTTGATGGAGAAGCATGAGAGAGAGAGAAAGAGAGAGGCAGGCAGGCAGGCAGGCAGGCAGGCAACCATAGTTTAACACTCTGCTGCCCTGTTCAGAAGACACCTTACACCATAGCTTTAACCATGGTGGTTAAGCCAGAAAGCCGGGGTGTGTTTAGAAGACGCCTTAAACTACAGCTTTAACCATGGTGAATAAGACTTTTTGCCTTATTCACCATGGTTAAAGCCATGGTTTAAGGTATCTTCTGAATAGGGCCTGCCAGTTTTGGAAAGAAAGAACATAAGGAGAAGCATTCTGGATCACACCAAGGCTCCATCTGGTCCAGCACTCTGTTCACACAGTGGCCAAACAGCCAGAAGCAGGACAGGGAGGAGGAGGAGGAGGAGGAGGAGGAGGAGGAGGAGGAGGAGGAGGAGGAGGAGGAGAAGGGAGAGAGAACAAAAGATCTAGTTTGCATGATTGCTAGCACAATTAACAAGCAGTGGTGACTTGTTAACCACGTTGCGCATGCTGGCTGCATGAAGGCCCAATTTGCTTAATTACCAGCTTGGCTTATGGGCTGTTTTAGGATTCTGGAGTGGTTTGATAACCACAGCAGCAACCCACCCTCACTGGGTTCAGATGACACGGTATGCCATGCCAACAAGGGAAATTAAGCAAATCGGGTTAGCATGTTCCACCTTTGCTTGTTAACCACACTGTTGATCATGCAAACTGACTGAAAGGAACAAAGGGGCAGACTGATAATTATGGTTCGGCACTCAGTTTTGTAAAAAGAAGGAAAGAAAAGAAGGAAGGAAGGAAGGAAGGAAGGAAGGAAGGAAGGAAAGAAAGAAAGAAAGAAAGAAAGAAAGAAAGAAAGAAAGAAAGTCTCAAGAGAAAGGCCATGCCATAAGTTCATGCTTGTCATCAGCAATGAAGCACAGCTAATGTTCTCCAGTAATAGCTTTCCTGATATTAAATGTAGCCAACAAGGCAGCTTAATCTTCCACAGATAAATACACACATTGGATTTCCTGCCTATGGCTTGTTCACGCTGGGCTTCCTTTGCCCCTTGCTTGTATTGGCCATTTTTCTTACAAGCACTACATGGTATGAAGGGGGCATGCATGCGCATGAAATTCAATCTTGCGCCAGCTCAATGGCAACACAGTGCAAGATGACAGCATAAGAAAAACACCCTGCCTTCATGAATGCATGCAGACAGGTTGATAGATTGCTTGACCCCTACACCTGTTGTGGTGTTAACCTCATCCTTCATCTTATCCATCACAACCAGCATTACAGACCATATTGACTATAATTTTAATGGACCCTACACACTTCAGCGTCTGAGCATCTCTGTGTGAGGTTCACTTGACATCTTTATGAGAAGCATTTTTTTCCCAAACAGCTAGACCACAAAATGTGTTTGCCCACTTCCCCGCTGCTTATTATGGAGGGGTTTGAAGGGGCAATAAGCTAACGTAGTATGTGCGGCCATTCACCATTAAAAGAGAGAGTAAAACACAGAAAGATGTGCAACCTTCGGGCAATGTTATTTGTAGCTGGAAGGGGGGGAAGCAAACTTATTTCAGCAAATCAGTGTCTTCAAAGGGAACCTGAGAAAAGTCCATAAAAAGACCAAACGTTGGAGAAGTTCTGATTGTTTGCTGCATCAGAATCATGGGCAATTCCAGTGGAGAAGAATGAATGATCATGAAGAATTGCAGACCCCCAAGTAGTGGCAAACAGCCTTCCCAACTTGGTGCCCTGTGGGACTACAAGTCCCATGATGCCCAGCAGCAGTGCCAGTGGTCAGAAATGATGGGAGTTATAGCTGGAGGGCATCAGATTGGGAAAGACAAATCTGCAATATACATACTTGGGAAGCAAACTCTATAATGTCACCCCTGGTGCCTGCAATGTTTCTCATATTAAAAGACATCCATTGATCATCAGCAGTGCCAGAACTTGCCATTTATATACCAGGAAGCCACATTGGTAGGGTGACCAGATAAAATCCAGGTCAGGGCTCATGTAACTATGGCTGCCTCTACAAGAGAGGTTTAAAGCTCTTTCAAGGCGCTTAAAAAAATTTACCTCTACAAGAACGGAGCGCAAATCGGGCATAGAGGCGTGTTATCTCTCCGATTATGCGCATTATCGAATGCGCGTTAAATCGCGAGTTTTATTTTGCTCCAGCCGTTAAAGCGCATTTTGACTATGTGAACAAACGCTTATGCGCATTAACTACTTGTAAAGTGCATTTTGGTCATCCGTTAATGCGCTTCGCCACCTCTCGCAGCCTCTCGTGCAGAGGGATTAGGTGTAAATGCGCTGCAGCGATTATGCGCATAATCGCCTAACCGGGCGCAAAAGCGAATCCTTGTAGAGGGGACCTTTAACAGTTGTAAAGAAAAGGGAATTTCAGCCAGTGTCATTTGTATGTAATTAGTTCCTGGTGAAATTCCCTCTTCATCACCACAGTTAAAGTTGCAGGGGCCCTGCCTTCTTTTGTATATGGTCACTCTAGTATAGTGCCTGCAACTATACTAGAGCGCAGAACCTCTTTCCATCTGAGATGTTCCAGTGCTGGGCAGGGTCAATGGCAAAAGGGGCGGGCCTAAAAAACAAAAAGCCCAGCATATTTTATCCTATAGCTTTGACTACCACTAAGTAAGCTTTAGGAGAGGCATTTCAACCTGTTAGAATTGGGGGAGGGGGGACTGCACCAAAGCTCTTATTGGAGAGAAGAGGATGGAGCCAGGGCAAGGGGTCACAGTCCCCTTGGGACTCCCAGAGGACCGGGTTTCTTCCCCAAGCCTGAGATTCTGCATCCCTGGTTTAAGGTATCCCCAAAGAACTTTTATGGGAATGAGTAGGACTCCAACCTTAGACAGAAGTTTTCTGTCTCACCTAAGAACCAAACCTTTGCACCTCGTGGTAATTTGAGAGGGTGTGGGTGGGTGGGTGGGTGTGTTGTGGGAAGGGGATATCACTAAATAATGTTGTGCGTTTCGTGCTTGTCAAACAATTATAGGCCTATACCCATGCGTCTGATTTGGCTTTTGATCAATGCCATTCATGTGGCTCTGCGTTGCTACTGCTGCAGCCCTTGGGCTAAAAAGAAATGTTTTTAATATGTTTTATTTGATTTTTCCATATATCTGTGTAACCGTAAAAAGGTGCAATCTGCTGACTGCTTTTCCCTTTTCCTTGCCTCAATAATAAGATAGAGGAAGCAGTATTATTATTATTATTATTATTATTATTATTATTATTATTTAAGCTCCCACCTGCAACCTGAAGTGGTACAGCATAGATTCAGTCATGTGAGCTCCCCTACCGCTAGCAGCAATCCGAAGTGCCTGTGAAACCAGACACAGATTTATTACAGGGGACTCAGCCTCTGCCACACTCTAAGATCGCACCAACAGACAAGAGCCAGAGGCATACAGCATACAGAAGAGGGGAGCCATGTGCCGCAATAGAGCACAGGGGTGCAGAACTGGGACTTCCACGTGGGCCAGATTGTGAGAATAGGCGTTGCCATGCCCACTGATGTCACTGCCTCAACCCTGAACCATTTGCTGTTTTTCCATGCTAGGAAAGGGACTTGGCTGGCACTGCATCCCTGTTGTTACCTCCAATCAGAGATAACAGCATGGATTCCATCATGGGGTGGGGGGAATTCCTCCCGAAACCCGGGCTTTCTTCATATACTGAGGTCTCATGGAGTCTTCTCTGCGTCTCTGTATGCTACGTTTCTTACTTGCACAGTAGATTCCACGCCCACTTCCTCCTAAACCCCGCTTCCTTTCCCTTGCTTTCATTGACCTATTAAGTGTTACTGAGCGTGCTCGGAAATTCACTTCCGTGACTGGATATAACAAACGTTTGAAAGAAGAGAATACAATACAGTAAGGAAAAACACATTACTCAATTTACAACTATTTATCTAAATAAAAAAACGGAATATAACTCATTAGATCCCTGAAGGAGCATTTTCATAGCTTGGGGATTCTCCTAGAACCATTTCTGTCACTTCAGGCTCCGGTGGCCTCAGTGGCACAGAGTGCCTACTACCAACTTTGGTTGGTGGCCCAGCTACGCCCCTATCTGGACAAGGATAACCTGACCTCAGTTGTCTATGCTCTGGTAATCTCCAAATTGGATTACTGCAATGTGCTCTACGTGGGGCTGCCTTTGAAGACGGTTCAAAAGCTGCAGCTTGTGCAAAATGCAATGGCCAGATTGATAATAGGAACCAGAAGGTTCGAGCATATAAGACCTACTCTGGCCCGCTTGCATTGGCTGCCTGTATGTTTCCGAGCCCGATTCAAGGTGCTGGTTCTAACCTATAAAGCCTTACATGGCTTGGGACCATAATACCTGATGGAACACCTCTCACGATACGAACCTACCCGTACACTATGATCCACATCTAAGGTCCTCCTCCGGTTGCCTACTTCGAGGGAAGCACAGAAGGTAGCAACAAGGGAGAGACCCTTTTAAGTGGTGACCCCCCAATTATGGAATGATCTTCCTGACAAGGCTCACCTGGCACCAACATTGTTATCTTTTTGGCACCAGGTTAAGACTTTCCTCTTCTCCCAGGCATTTAACAGCGTTTGTTGAGGGTTTTGTTGTTGTTGTTTGACCCAGAATAGTTGTTTTAAATTATATTGTATTTATAACTTGTTTTTATGCTTTTTATGGTTTTAAATTTTGTATATCGGTTTTTTAATGCTCAGTGTTTTAATTTTTGTAAACCGCCCAGAAAGCTTCAGCTATGGGGTGATATATAAATGGAAATAATAATAATAATAATAATAATAATAATAATAATAATCCACATGTTTAAAATGTTACAGTAAGTGTGTCACGTGGCCCAATGAGTGATCGTAACCCATTTTAAATGTAGCAAACCCAAACAGGCTCCGCAGGCCAGATATAGAACCTCTGCAAGCCAGATCATGGCTGCAGGTCAGTGGTTCCGCACCTCTGCTGTAGCCCATAGAATACAGTTTGTCCCACACAATACTTTTCAGAACTGGCCTATCCTCTTATCGGCAGACATGTCTGCAGTCAAAAAACATCAGTTGTGTGATTAGGCTTTGGGCAATGCAGCACCCAATTTACTCAATGTTGCTGCTTTATTTCACTGCAAGCCTGGAGTGGGGTTTCTTGCAGAATTTGGAATATGTCATTTCTCAGTAGTTATGGACTGGCAGAAGGGCTGGGAAATGGGGGTTGGGATAAATACAGTGGAGGCTGATGGCTCCTATTTCAGTGGCGCAGTGAATCCACCCCAGGTTTTAGACAGAGCCCGCCAGAACTCTAAAGGAGCTCTCCCAAGTGCAGAACCCTATCCCCAAAATGGGTTCAGCACCATGGATAGCTCTTTTAGAGTTCTGGCTGGTTCTGACCTAAACCCAGGGTGGATCCACTGCTCCACTGAAATAGGAGCCACCAGCCTCCACTGGATAAATATAGTTAGGTTAGGTGGCCATGGAGAGGGATTGCGGCTGCATTTGCACTTGCAAGGGAATGGGGTTGGGAAAAGCTGGCAGAATCCTGAGATGGTGGAATGGACTGAATCACTTCAGCTGTAAATGGGGATTTCATTTGTGAAGATCTCTAGGTTTAAAACCACCCTTTGTGCAACTAGAAAACTAGCACAGCAGGTAATATGCTAGTTTTCATCTTACAGGGAGGTTTTTTAGGAGGCATTTAAAAACATCTTTCACTTGCATTCTGAAGTAATATAGTCCACTCTACCACCTGGTTCTGCTTCATGTGTAGCCTGAAAATCATGCCAAATAAAACTATCCAACCACTGAAAGCCCTTAACCTCAAAGACCCTCTTTAATATCCATAGCATGCATTGCCAACAATGGACATGAGGACTAGAACCACCTCCTTTTAAAATGAAAACTGAGTTTCTTTTTGAGAAACCTCTTGTATGTAGCCTTATTTTGTCATCTGTGTGCATATTGCAGTAGATAGTGTGCTGGACATAGATCGGGGAGAGCTGAGTTCAAATCCCTCTTCAGCCATGAGACTTATTGGTAGGCTCCCTGTTTGTTGCAATACTTGTTTGTTACAATACAGTACCCTATTTATTCTTGCCTACTCTACCCACTAGTCCAATCTATCTCATCCTATTTCCTCTTTTCCCAAAACAATAAAACACTGATCCTACTCTGATTTTAACCCCTTCAGCTGACAAGCCCAGACTCTCTCTCACTCTGTCAACTCTCCAAACACAACACACAGTGCTTCTAACTGTTAACTGACACTCCTCTTCAAAACACTTGAATCCACAGCCAATCAGCATTCACTCCAACATTCCATTCACTCACTCCCCCTCTCAATAGAATTTAACCACTTACCATCCATACCATTCGAAGTCCAACCAGCACTTACATCACAGATGAATAGCAATGAAAGGGGGGGGGAATAACATGTTTGTTTGTTTTTAAAAAAAGTGGGGGGACTTCTGCAAACCTTCGGATTCCACTAAGCTTGAGCATGGGTGGTACCATTTTGACTACATAAGCAATGGCATGCAGACAGAAAACATCAGAAGCAGGGAATGCTTATTGCTATCAAGGTTCCTATGTTTCCTGATTGAAATGCCATGGCTTTTTCACTATGAGGTGATATTCTCCTGGCTTTATTCGATCAGATAAATGTCACAAGGTCACTGTTCTTATTTTCAGCTCTCTCAATGGTTCCAAACCAAAATATAATTTTGAAAACCACTTAATATGCTTCTGAAACCCAATGGTATTTTTGTTTTTTAAAAAAGAATCTAAAAAGTCAAAATACATTTCAGGTTTCATTTGGGAGCCAACCTTGATCTCATTGCAGGGGGGGACCCTAAAATAACTTAACTGTGTATGGTGAAGTTGCTGCACCTTATTATTTTTACAAAATGAGATCATGCCTGTATTGCCACCTCTTCCTTTGTAGGTTCCTGTACATGAAAAGCTGATGCTCTTCTGGAGATTTGATTTCTGAGGAAAATGCAAACATATTACTAAAATGTCCATTCTATCTAAGAGAGTTTTCACCTGTGTCTGGGCCATATCACCCCAGACTGCAGGTGGTAGTTCTCTCACCTGGCTGACTACTCCTCCATTAAATAAAAAGAAGAAGGTTAATCCTCCATGCAGAAAACTAGATACTGCTGTTGTTCTGAGGAAAATTCTGGTACTGTTTTTTTCTCAGAGGTGCCAGATTTCAACGTTTAGAACTTGGGGCAGTTATAGGAGCATTGAGTCATGTGAATAATCTGCATTTCAGCCAGAACCAGTTAGAACTCTAAAGGAACTATCCAAGGTACTTACTGTTCTGGCTGGCTCTGATTGAAACCAGTGCTGCATTGACATTAGAGCCACCAGCTTCCACTCCTTGAACCCCCATCTACTGTCTAACGTGGTACAAGCCAGGCGCAGGTCTGTCATCTAGGTGAGAACTAGGCCTTTGTCTGGAGGTTTTGCCTAGCCTGGTGAAGTATCCTGGCAGAAGACCACTGAAGGCCAGACTATAAACTCCTTTATGTATTAATTATACAAAGGGAACTCCACAGCATAAATAGAGCCCCACGTCATGGGCCCTTACCTGTGGTCTCACATCTTCTTTGCCTTGCCCTTGATATCTATGCATGGATATCTGCAGCAGTGAAGCCTACATGTAGATGTTTATCGATATAGGCATCGCCACTGCAGATGTCCACACTTAACACATCAGGAGCAGGGTTATGAGCTGTGCTACATCAAGGTTGGGACCAAGCATGAGGACTTGCTGGCCCTTGAATATGAGGAGAGCCTTTCACATGATTAAAATGTAAGAACAGATAATAGATCTATAAACCCACATATGCTCCGTAACTAGGTTGACTTTGACTCAAGATACATATGAACTAAATAATGAATTGACTGTTGAATTCAATGTAAGAACCTGGATCCTTATACATAGATTCAGAAGCACACCTTCCTTAACCCAAATAGCCAGACATCAAGAAACATGAATGCTTATTACAACTGCACAGTTTAATTGTAGATAATCAGATAAAACCTTTGTTAACTTGAACCAGATAAGCAAATGTTGTTCTCTTGGTCTGAGACTGAAGGGTATATTTATCTTTGAAACCATTCTGTCTCTGGTGTGCTATAGCAATAAGGGGTGAGATTAACTTTTCTTCTTACAAGTGACAACTTTTTAAACTAAGTCCTTAAGTTATATTATACTTCCCTCAATATCTTCAAAATGGCACCTATACTGATGTTTTGCTGATGTGCAAATTTGTTTAACATTTAATAAATAACTAAATCAATTAAAAAGTGGGTGATTGAAACATGGAGAGCCACTAGGGTTGTGAACAACCCCCTGTGAAATGTCAATGCTCTCTTAATGTCCCTCAAAATTCTTCAGATATTTCGTCTGAGGAGAAGCCTCCAAATTTGTTTTGAATTTCACTTTTGGTGAAATATCAAAGGCAACACTATTACTTTTTCATGCCACTATTTCATGCTCATGCCAAAAAGCATGAACTGTGATCTAAGTTGTGTCAGGCTCCAACCATAGTACTGAAAATAGCCAACAAATTGCTGTCCAGGGTACTGATCTTGAAATACTCTCCCAATCACTCATTGGGTTTTCTTACAAATAGGGCTGATCTAAATATTTCAAAGTTGGTTCATTTGAGCTCCTCACAAAAATGTTCACTTCTGGAGAATATAGAGGTATAAGTCAGTGAACCTATGATTCTCCAACACTTGTGACTTTGGGATTGGGTTGATAATCTAAACCATACCTGGGCAACTCACAGCCTACAGGTCATATGTGGCCCTTGGAGGCCTTCATTACATCCTACCATAGGTACCTAAGCCCCCCCTGCCCCCCCGAATTCTCACTGCCAGCCCTCTTCAGCTCAGCTGTTTGGCAGGCTGGGGAAGTACAATTATGATGGTGAGGACAGCATATGGGAATGGTTACGCTCCTCTCCCCATGTGCCAATGATTTCCATGAATATGTGTGTGTGTGTGTTTATGTGTAAGTGTGTATGTGTCAATGGGGTCAGGCTGTGTCCATGTTTTTAATGGTGTTAATGGTGTTATGAACAATT
Source organism: Anniella stebbinsi (assembly GCA_029215795.1). Classification (NCBI taxonomy): domain Eukaryota; kingdom Metazoa; phylum Chordata; class Lepidosauria; order Squamata; family Anniellidae; genus Anniella; species Anniella stebbinsi. The sequence continues at coordinate 94,024,448 of JARDYH010000003.1, read as the reverse complement.
AATGATGTTGATTATTATTCTTATTAATAATGTTAATTAAATATTATTGTGCATTGGTGTTTATGCCATATTCTTTCCTTTTTTTCCTTTTCCTTTTTTTCATTTACTGTATTTCTCCTTTTCTTTCTCTTCATTTTTTCAGGTTCTGTTACCCCTCCTTTCTTTCTTTCTTTTTAGATTTTGGTTTTGTCATATTGCAAATGAAAACAATTTTATCAAGAGACTACCAGTCACGGTAGATCAGGAATGTAGTGCATCAACTCTGAAGGAACATTCAAGTGATTGGCCTCCTGAAAACATGATGGCAATTGTAAAATCAGGGAATGGATGTGGGTGATTGTTTGATTGACAAACATTAAGGAAATATACCTTTATTCAATGGCCCAGCTTTATCAAAATGTGCAAGGCTGAATTTGACGTGCCCACTTTATGATGGGCCATCTTGTGGTAGAGAGGCACGGCTGTTTTTGCACAGTAGAGCAGTCTTCCACAAACTGATGTCTAGTTGGCTTGGGGATGCTGGGTGTTGTAATCTAGAAAATCTGGAGGACACCAAGTTGGGGAAATCTGTAGCCAAGTGTGCGCGCAAACTGAGAAGCTGTCCTGATCAGATGTTGCATTCACTGTAGCTGGAAAACGCTTTCTCATGATTTATAGCCCAGGGCAGCTTTTGTTGCCAGCCAACTTCTGTGACATTAACAATTAAAACGTACAAGCAAGCAAGTGCGATCTGCAATCAATTATGCTTTATTAATGATTTCTAACGCATGCCACAGTCCAGCAATCATCAGGCGCTGTTGCTCAACAGAGCTGTTACAAAAACTCCAGCTAATAGCGCAATGTAATTTGCAGCAGCTTTTGCTCACTTGCAAACACTTGCTCTGTTAATTGTGATTTCACGCGCCACTGACTGCTGTGGCCTAGAGGTAACATTCCTGCAATGGAACAGTCGCTGTTCTGCAGTGCGTCTGGGTATGTGTTAAATTTAAGAAGTTCATTCTCCAAGGCTCTGCAGACAAGAACCACCATCAGTTGACAAACACCTTCATTATTTCTTGATTAAAGCTGGGCAATCTCATACACATGTACCTGGGAGCAAATCCCATTGAATTCAATGGGGCTTGCTTTCAAATAAAGACACTTCAGATTGCACTACACCAGAGGGTTAATCCATCACTAAGCAAAGCTCACCCTTCTTCTTCTTCTTCTTCTTCTTCTTCTTCTTCTTCAACCTCATGGACATATGCAGCCAAAGGAGATGGTAGAATCTTGTAGTGGTGGAGTGGACACCTTAGGTTTTAGGATGGGTAAGAATTTTGTTTCAGTTCATTTTTTTATAAATATTTACCAAAATTCATCAGTGTCTTTATATTCAAGATGGAAAGAGCTTGAAATTTATTTTATTTTATTAATGAATGTGGGAGAAACCAAACGTGTCAGATTTGTCCATCAAGGCATGAGACACTGGCTCAGTTCGGATGACACATTAAGCAACGGAGAAGGGGGGGAACAATCATCAGTTGTGTTGCTTATTGTGTCGTCTGGATGGCAGCACACAACGCAGACACAACTGACAGTACGTTAATCAGGCACTTTAAACAACGGAGCGAAACAACGGGCTTGCACGTTGTTTAGCCCGAAGCCCCGTTGTTTAAAGTGTCGTCCAAATTCTGCTCCCCCTCTCTCTGTGGACTATTCCATTTCGGAATAGAGTTCTGCTGCCTAGAGCAGCCAAAAAAAACCAGCCGCTCTATGCAACTGGCAGAACTCACAGTGCATGCTGGGATACGGCTGGGGGACACACGGAGAAGAGGCTACATCCAAAATGGCTGCCGCAAGTTCCTTGCAGCCGGGGCATTTGCCGGTGCTGAGCAGCGCTGGCTGCAGCATGTCGTCTGTGAAGCTCCTCCTGCCTAACGCACAGTCTGTACGTTATTTACCCCTCTGTTGCTTAATACGTCGTCCGAACTGAGCCATTGAATACTTATTTCTTAAAAGTCAGCGTTTGAATCTCTATGTATTTAACCACGTTTGTAGTGCTGAATTGGAGTTGCCGCCTCCTTTTTTCTGACAGGCTCCTCATCTTTAGCAGCTTTGTGACAGGCAGGTGCATCATGTTCCTCTCTATGCTGAGAATCGCTGTACCTATTGAATTTCACTAGCGTTAGGTATGTATAGATTTTGTAAACTCCGTTCCATCTGCATTTCAAATTGTTAGGTGCCTTTCATTCCATCGTCTGCTCACTGGTAGAATTGTGTGGGTTTTTTTCAATTTCCCAAATTTTCCCAAATTTGCATTTGCAAAAACGTGCAAATCCCCTCCCCTATAATTCTTAAATCCAGGCAAAATGCACATTTTCATGCTTTAGTTTATGGAGAAAATGTGCATTTTCAGCCAGTGTGGCTTTATTTAATGTATTTTTCTATGACTAAATTTGTATAAAATTCTGGAAAGTTTTTTTTTTTTTAAACAGCCCACATGTCCGTGGAGTTTGCGCAACTCAGAAAAAAAATGGTCTGCTGTGAAATCCGTGGGTTGGATTCATAGAAATCTGAACTTATTTGATTCCACTGCAGATTTCTCTGACATCCTTAGCCAGGACTGATGGATGAGAATTTCATTTCAGCTGATTCTTGAATTACCAAAATGTGTGGATTTCTTCATATTCGGGATTTTATTTTATGTTATTTATTGCATTTATACCCCGCCTTTTTTCCCTCTGAGGAACCCAAAGCAGTGTATCACAAGAACCCTGTGAGGTAGATTGGGTAGAGATCTGTGACAGGCCCAAAGTCACCCTGTGAACTTCCATGGCTGAGTAGGGACTAGAACCCGGATCTCCCAACTCCCAGTCCAATACTTTAACCACTACGCCACACTAGCTCTCTACGCCACACTGGGACAGAAAGAATTTGAGAGTTACAAAACTTTAATGCGAGAGAAAACAAAAAACTGACCAGCTCATCCATTCCTACTTAGGATGCAAGTGGGGATGCCATTTTTAATATCTCTACTATGTGTCTGGGAGTGAGAGGATTGCTATTATAATAAGCCCAGCATCTCAGGGAGAAATGTTCTAGCCCAGTCTGTTCTCTGATGCAACTTCCATACTTTCAGCGTAGTTTTTTCTACGTAGGGGACCATTCAAAAATGTTCTGTCCCCACCCACAGTATGAAGTGGCACCGTCCACTATTACCACCTCAGGACTCTGCGACCTCATTCCCACCTTCTTCTACTGCATGTATAAACTGGGCCTGAGCTCCATGCCGCTGGTGGTGCATAAGACAGAGATCCGGTTTCCCCGTTTTATTTGACTTTCCTGTCCCCTGCTGCCAAACAAGACCATCTGCCAGGTCCACATCAATCTATCTTGTCTACCCTTTGACAGTTTATATATAAATTGGTTAGTTGCTTTCATCCTAAAAGCATTCCCTTCAATTGAAATGTGTTTAGCCATAGGCCATAACCAATTCACAGCAAGACACATCAAATAGAAGCAAAATAAAATAAGATAAATCATAAGACCAACAAGGAAGCTTTATGGAGGCTATCAAGAATAAATCTCATCACAGTGGTCCAGGGGAGAGTCAAGAACACGAGCATTGATACATATTACACTTTTTATTTTATTTTTGTTTTTAGACAGTGCCGTGATGAAGATTGGCATTTGGGGGTTGGTGAATCCGCTCTGGGTTTCAGTCAGAACCAGTCTCTAACGGAGTTCTGGCATTGCTATTCTATTTATTTATTTATTTATTGGTTCAACCATATCCTTGCATTGGTTAGTAAAAACCCTGTTTTCTGGAACAAAGTTACTGCATTTCTATCCTGTCCATCCTCCATGAGGCTCAGGGTGGCTTGTACATGTTTCTCTCCCCCGCCCCTTGCCGCCGCTCCTTCCAAAACAATTTCATCCTTACAACAACTCTGCATTGGGCTGAGAGATTGGCCTGGTTCACACAATCACGGGGTGGTTAACTACTGGGGCTTCTTAATCACCCTGTGCATGCCTGCTGGATTTGTGTAATTACCCTCACCAGTGCAGTTTCTCATGTCATCCGAACCCAGCAAGCGGGATTGCCTATGGGCTGTTGTAGGCTTGTGGGGTGGTTTGTTTCCCACTCCAACAACCCACCCTCGCCGGGTAAGGATGACACAAGAAATCCACATCAGTGAGGGTAATTATGTAAATACAAATGGCACACCACTGGCACACACAGGATGGCTTGTGCTTGTTTTTAATTGGGGGGTTTTTAGATGTGATCATTCGAAATTTTATTGTGTTTTGCAAAATACAAAATATAGATCATACAACAATTTCCACCCTTCTCTCCCACCCCTAGATCCAGTTGCAAAATACAAAAATACAGACGCCCTCGGGAAGCATATATAACATTTGAAAATAAAATGATATGAAATCATTTTCAACAACCATAATGATTTATAACTTACAGGTACCATCCACCATGTTCCTCTACATTAGTATATTCAATAAACGGTAACCAAACAGCCACAAAGGAATCATACTTTTGGTGACCTCTCACAACCTGTAATTAATATGACAATTTTTCCATTATTCCGCTATTCCACACCAATTTATACCACTCATTCAAGTCTGTAAATTTAAGGTCCTTCCATTGTAATGCTATTACCATTCTAGCAGTAAATAAGAGGTGTGAAATTAGCTCCTTATGCTTCAAATTCATAGTTACTTCAACAAATAAATTCAGTAAAGCCAGTACTTCAACTTTTACAACCTGGGTAATCTCAAAAAACACTGCAGTCCAGAATTTTTGGGTCTCAGCACATTCCCACCATATGTGCTTGTTAATCACTCTGCAATTGTGCATACCAGGCCAGTGTGGTTGGCCTAGGGTCAGCTGTATTTATATCCAAATGCCAATTTGAACAGCAGTCTTCCAAGATCTAGTCCAATATTCTAACCTGGCCTTGCCTTGCTGAATGGGGGGTTCTGGGAATTGTAGTCCAACACACCTGGGCTGGGCAAGACTGCTGTAACTAGGGGTGTGCACGGACCCCCCTGGATCGGATCGGGACCCGGATCGGGACCTCCAATTTTGTCACGGATCAGTTCGGACAAAATCGGAGGCCCCCCGGACCGGATCGAGTCCGATCCCGATCCAAAAATCGGAAATTTTTGGATCAGCCGCCATTTTTTCCCCATACACTTGCATTGCAATGCAAGTCTATGGGGAAAAAATGGTGGCGGGTGGGTGAGGGGGGCCTAACTCCCTCCCTCCCCCCCGGGGCCATCTGCTGTGGACGGCCCCAGCAGGTAAGCCCCCTCCCCCGCGCTCCCTAGCCCCCGGGGCCATCCCCTCCCCCCGCCCCCTGCTTACCTTCCTGGAATGTCCGCTCCCGTCCGGTGCCGGCCGCTACTGCTCCCAGGCTTCATAGCCTGCTCCCGGGTGGCGCGCCGGGTGATGTCATCACCCGGCGCACCACCCTGGAGCAGGCCGCGAAGCCCGCTGGCAGTAGCCGCCGGCGCCGGATGGGAGCGGGCGTCCCGGAAAGGTAAGGGCCCCCCTCCTCCCCTCCGCGCGCCCCCTCCTTACCTTTCCGGGATGCCCGCTCCTGTCCGGCACCGGTGGCTACTGCCAGCGGGCTTTGCAGCCTGCTCTAGAGTGGCGCGCCGGGTGATGTCATCACCTGGCGCGCCACCTGGGAGCAGGACGTGAAGCCAGGGAGCAGTAGCGGCCGGCGCCAGACGGAAGCGGACGTTCCAGGAAGGTAAGCGCGCCGCGCGCGCCCCCCTCCTCCCCTCCCCCCACCCCCTGCTTACCTTCCCCGCTAGGGAAGCCCCCCCCCACTGTCTACTTCCATCGGCAGGCGCCCGCTGGCACCCACCAATGGAAGCGGCGGTGGGCGCCAGCAGGCGCCCGCCGATCCGCCGATCCATCCGAACCGGATCGGAACCTTTTCGGTTCGGTTTGGATTGGATCGGCAGATCCAGCAGGGAGATCGGAAATCAGATTCGGATCGTGGATCGGAACCGATCCAGTGCACATCCCTAGCTGTAACCATGAAGCCACACTGGGTCTCCATTTATTCTGATTTTCCCACTGCAGAGGGAAAGCCATATTCTGTACAGATGCAATTACAGAAGGGCTGAACAAATAATCCACAATATCCTCCTCGATATCTCCATTACCACGAAGTCGCAAATGATCATGAATGTTCCGACCTCTCTCTCTCTCTCTCTCTCTCTGTCTTCAAGCACAGCATCATCTCCTGCTGAGGAAAACTTTGTGGCTTATTTCATGAAGCGCTATTGTGTTTTTAGCACCTATTTTTATAACATGTTTATACTTGCATCAGATTGGGGGGGGGGGGATTTGATTGTTCTGTGACTGCCCTCGTGGAATGTGTAAGTCAGTTTGAATACTTTTTAACATGCACAGCAGCCTGTACAAAGGAGACTGCATGGATAAATCACGGCCTTTGCTTGCAAAACAGTAAAAGAGAGGACCTTGACCTTTCCAAGACACTGCTTTTATGTATTTTGCAGGCAAAAGTGACAATCTATACCCATGGGGCCCAATCCAGCAAAGGTCTCTGACTCATCACGAACTCCTATTGAAATCAACAGGACTTAACGGAAGTCGCATCTAAGCCCCATTCTATTGCTTTTCAGTGGCACTTCGTGGCAATTAACTTTTGTTGGAGCCCATTTCTAAATGATCATCTGCATGCACACACATTTTATATTTGATAAATAGTCCCTGGCTTCAAATTGCCAAGGTCTAAGAGATCTTTAGTAGGGTAACGGGGGGACGACTCAAAAATATTGTTGGTCTTGATCCCATCCCTTTAGCCAATGCATATTTAGCACCCTCGCCCAACAGCAAGTAATATATATTAAAATGCCACTGAGCATACTCAGAACGCCTTTCCCTTACCGTTTAGCAAATACAGTTGTCAATCAAGCAAGTGGAACTGAAGGCCGAGCTTTCTTCCAAAGCAAATGAGAGATAAGGATCCTTGCCTGCCTGAGTCCTTTCTTCAGAAATCGAGTCCTGTCCCCCCCCCCATCCACATCTGCCTGAACAGCATTCTGGGAACACGGTCCATTTTGAGCAACAACAACCCTTTAGACCAGGTTTTAAATATGATGAAATTCTAATTAAGGTGCCATTTACATCCAAAATGGTAATCAGTTTTCAGGAAGGTGCACTATATAACCTCAGCCCAACAGCAGTTTTCAAAACTATAGGACATCATTGTCACAGGGAATAAAAGCTACTTACCACTTGAAGCTCACTGTGTAGATAGCCAAAGCCTTGGATGTTAGCACCTCCTGGAGTCCGTTTCTGAACCACCAGAAAGCAAAAGAAGAAATGCTGAGGAAACCAGCTAAATGCAGAATGATAAAGGCATAATGAACATTCTGAGTTTTGCCTGGCACCCAAAAAGGTTATAATTTTGAAAACAGAGAAGGTGGTGATGAAGCAAATCTGTGCTGCTAGTTAATTGTTGCCATTCAGAGGAAGGGTATGAGAGGAATGTCGTTTTCATTACATATGATATATTCTGGGGTCTGTCCTGTCCTTACATGGACTCGGCGCCCACCCATGGTGGAATCCCCATAGAGCAGTGGTGGGGAACCTCTGGCTCGCCCCTCCCCCTTCCCTTCAAAAGCCTTGCCCCCTCCCCAAGTCCCATCTCCTGGCTTGGGGAGGAGGAAGGGAGAGGACTTCCTTTCTTATCTCCAATCTATGATGGCATAAGGCATCTCTGATCCCCACACACACCACCACCACAACCATGGCACAACCATGAGCACTCAGCGAACCATGCTATTGCAGAGAATTTGGGGCCTGTATGCACCTCCCACATACCCCTCCTCCCAACCTCCTGCCCTGCTTGGTGCACACATTCCTTGACCAGGCAGATGGAGGATTAGGCAGAGATACGGAGGTGCACACGACCCTCCCATCACTGGTAACAGCCCAACACAAGGCTTGCAGATGGTCCTTGGATCAAAAACGTGGAGGATTAACTATGCTCTGTTATGCCCTACATTGATGCTTCCACACAGAGATGCTGCACCCCTGGGGTACTGACTCAAGCCCTATACGTTTTGCTAAAAAGATGGGGAAATGTTTAGAACTTAAGAAGAGCCATGCTGGATCAGAACAACGGTCCATCTTGTCCAGCATTCTGTTCACACAGTGGCCAACTTTGTTTGTTTAGAGACTTATATACCTCTGTCCGTATTTACTAATATCTCTAAGTGGTAGTGTAGATAATGCTATCAATGGTGTAGTGGAACCAGGGCTCACAGGAGCAAAATAGTCCGTATTTATTAATATCTCTAAGTAGTAGTGTAGATAATGCTATCAATGGTGTAGTGGAGCCAGGGCTCACAGGAGCAAAATTTTGATTTTCAGGGATGATGGCATCATCTGCACACCTCTCAGGCTTCCTTGTTCCCTCTGAGTTTTCTTGTTGTGAACTATCACTGTTGTAATGCAACTGTTTTTAGAGTGGCCTGGTTTTGAGGTGCATTAGCTTTCCAAAAGAAGGAGAAAGAGATGGATCAACACAGCTGCCTGTATTTTTGGACATGGTGTGTGGTGATGGGAACCGTCATGATGAGTACTTGTACTTAAAAATTTACCACTACACCAATGAATACTACACAGTAGTATACAGTTGTATTCTAGTGCTTCCAGGACACCAGTACTTTCTACTTGACCATATCTGGTCACTTTCACCATGGCTGCTCTAGTCAGCTCCTGTCATATTACTTCGTCAGTATCAGCCAGGGCTGGACCCTCCATGAGGCAGGGTGAATCCCTTGCTCAGGTGGCAGATTGGGAGCACCACTCCCTCTCAGGTGGCCCCTGTCAATGTGACTGCTGCCACTCTGGTCCCACTCGTGCACTGTGGCAAATGCCACAAAGGGAGAATGGCAAGCAGGGCTCCTAAGAGGAGCACACACTCCGCACTTCTCATTCTGAACCATCTCCCAAAGTAAGAGATCAGGTGGAGAGGCCTCCTGCCTGACCTCTTGCTTTGAGAGATGATGATGATGATGATGATGATGATGATGATGATGATTTATAGCCCGCCTCTCCCTTCGGATTGAGGAGGGGAACAGCAACAATATAAAACACAAAAATCACAACAGTTAAAATCTTAAAAGCAAGAGAACAATACAACATTAAAAACATCTTAAAATTCATCTGGATAGGCCTGCCGGAAGAGGGCAGTCTTCATGACTCTCTTAAATTCATGAAGACTGTCAATTTGTCTAACCTCCTCCGACAGACCATTCCATAGACTGGGAGCGATGGAAGAGAAGGTCCTCTGGGTAACACTTGTCAGCCTAGTTCTGGCTGGCTTGAGTAATTCTTCCCAGAGGACCTAAGTGTGCGGGGCAGATTGTACGGGAGAAGGCGATCCCGCAGGTACCCTGGACCCAAACCATGTAGGGCTTTAAAGGTAATAACCAACACTTTATACTTCGCCCGGAAACTGATTGGCAGCCAATGAAGCGATTTTAAAACTGGTGTGATGTGATCACCCCTAGATGTACCGGTGACCAACCTGGCTGCCATATTTTGAACAAGTTGAAGTTTCCGGACTAGGCACAAAGGTAGCCCTACGTACAGCGCATTGCAGAAGTCGAGCCTCGAAGTTACCAGTGCGTGCACTACCGCCTTTAGGTCTTCCAACTCTAGGAAGGGGCGCAGCTGGCGTATCAACCAAAGCTGATAGTAGGCACTCCTGGCCGTCGCATCAATCTGAGCTGTCATCTGGAGCGACGGATCCAGGAGTACCCCCAAACTGCGAACACATTCTTTCAGAAGGGGTGTAACCCCATCCAGAACTGGTTGACACACCTCCAAACCCAGGTTGGGGCCTTTGACAGCAAGCACCTCCGTCTTGTCTGGATTCAGCTTCAGTTTGCTTTTCCTCATCCAGCCCATTACCGTCTTCAAGCATTCATTCAAAGGAGACACACTATCCTTAGCTGACGATGTTGTCGAAGGCGTAGAGAAATATATTTGGGTGTCATCAGTGTATTAATAGCACTCCGCCCCATGCCTCCGGATGATTGTGAGATTGACTGTGTGGACTCTCTGGAGAGGCCATCTGCTTGCCAGCCCCCCACCCCAATCTCTTGCTGAGGACATTCCCAGAGTTTGGGATCGGGCTGGTGGGCCGCATCTTTGGAGAGTGCACTGATCTCTCACTCTAGGAGAGTCCCCTAAATGAGAGATCAGGTAGGCAGCTATACAGGCAATCTCCAGGGCCACCTCATACTGCCTCACTTTGAGGAAGGACCTCCTCAAAGCATGGCATTTGAGCCTGGGCAGTTCTCTGAAGAGGCTGCCCTCCTGATTTCTCATCCTGGGGGTACAATGATGGGGAGCAGGTGGGTGGCAGTGGCAGTGAGGACTGCAGCAGCGCATCTCCTCCTGCCTCGCCACCACTAGCGTCATCTAGTTTTCGTCATGACGTTGTTCATACTTTTCCTCTCTGCAAGCATGCATTTTTCTGCAACATCTCAACAGCCCAGGAGCCTCTGCAACCTTGCAAGCAAGGATAACTCGAGAAGCAAGCATCTTGCTACAACAATGCAGTCCAAATGCACCCTCAGCCTCTCCTGGGGCAAGATGTACTTTGGCTTTCCTGCTGTATCTGCGGAGAGGATATTGGCAGAGCTGAAAGGGAACCTGGCAGATTCCAATATTGCTCTCTTAAAGGTGCTACGAACAGGCAACATTTCTGGGCTGCAGAACAAACAAATTTCAAAGAGGACAGGCATGCTGGGGGAAGAGGACACTGCAGATATTTCTGAAACAGGGACTGGGTTTTATTTAAGTTTTCTTTCACAAAATGAAGACCCTGCAGGATCAGATCAAAATTAAACTGCTTAAGAGTTTGCCTGCAAAAACATGTGGTGGCTACCTTAAACGTCAGGCATACAGAAGAAGTGAACAGAAATCTAAATAGGGAGCGAGGCAGACTGAGCCATCACAGGTGGGAGCTGCCATATATAGATCCTGTTCAGATGACACACTAAGCCACAGTGGTCAAGTCTTTTGAGCTAAACATTATAGCTTAGTGTCTTGTGTGAACCATGACTTAGTGTGTCATGTGAACCATTTCTAACCCTGGTGGCTACATAACCACAATTTAAACATGCTCACTAACCAGCTGCTGCAAAGGAGTTAGTGGCCTAACCATGGTTTAGCGTCTTGTCTGAACAGGCCCATGGTGAGAGCACTCGAGGTGGTTAGTTCTAACCACCATGCACCATGGTTAGCTTAACCACCCTTCCCCAAGTTACATCTGAACAGGGCCAGTGTTTTGGGCAGATTACTTGTCCTTTGCCAGACCTCAAGTGGTAGCAATTTCGTGGTGGTGCCCAGAATGGGGTCTTGAATTTCCAAATTTGCACACAGCCCAAAAATTTTGCCTTCACCCAGTGGAGGCTGGTGCCTCCATTTTCAGTGGGGCTGTGAATACATTCTGAGTTTCAGTCCAAACCAAGATACTGAATCATGCCCCCAAAATAGCTTCAGCACCTTGAACAGCTCATTTAGAGTACTGGCTGGTTCTTACTGAAACCCAGAATGGATTTCTAGCCCCACTGAAATCGGAGACACCAGCCTTCACTGCCTTCACCTGGTCTAGGAATATTACCACCAGATGAACAATTTGTGTTGAAAGACTGTAAGTCCAAAGTTTTTTTTTTAATGTACTGATTTTAAATAGCATTATTTGGTCTTATGGATATTTAATATGCAATGGTCTATGACAGAGAAAATTAAGTTTGAGATTCTGAACCTTCACCTGACTTGAGTTTGGAATTTTGCCATTTCTTTCATGTGCATTCACTTAAGTGTTAGGCATATTAAGCAGAATTGGTTGGTTGACTGAGGGGGAAGCACTCTGGAGTGTACCATTTCTGATTACAAGAGTGCCCTATTTTTGAATACTCCCCCTTATAAAAAGCTTGCTGTAAGTAGTCAAGTTGCACATCAGGGAGAGAGCTATACTAAACCTCTCTTTCCCCCTGTCCTAATTGTACCCTGTACCCCCAGAATTGTACTCTGACCTGTACCCTGTACCCTCCGAATTCCACCATGTCATCCTCCACCTTCTGCATCAAGTGAGGGCCTTTGGCTCTGAAGCTCCTCACAAATGATCTAGATGTCATGAATAGAGCCACTCATCTCCTTCTGCCAAACTTGTGTAATTTGACTCTGGGCTTTTATACTTCAAAGTCTGTCAAATCACTAATAATTAGATCCTGGGAGAGAGCAAGTCACTCTGCAAATGGACGGAAATGGCTCCAGATCAACTGCAAAAATCAATTTCCAGCACCAGTTTAGCTATCCCAGAAGCAAGGCAAAGGAAGCAGCTTGCAGAAATATTGCAGACGTCCACTCCTAGTTCTGAAAGCTGGTATTTAACAAGGAGTACGCACAAACTGTTTCGGCCATGAGGGCATGGGAAGAATTATTTAAATGTTGCATGGTGCGGTTTTCTTTTTTAGCTCCTTAAATTTCGCCAGGCAAAATAAGTATATGCCAATGCCCCATTGGCATAATCCATTCTGGCTGCAGAACTGTACTGCCTAATGGCAGAACGTGGATTTCACTCCCCATTCTCTCAGTAAGCACAGTTCTGCCTCTGAGGCACATTTACCTCAGAACAACTCTCATTGAACTCGGTGGACTTACTTCAAAGTAAACACACTTAGAATCATGTTCACAATCAGACAGTTTCCATTCTTTTCAGTGTGGGAGCTAACCACCTGAGTGGATTGTGGTCTTCAGTTAATAATCAGAGGTGTGATCCAGCCAGAATTAAGTCTTTATTGATTTATCTAATTTGTACCCTGTCTTTCTACCAAGAAAATGGCACTCAAAGGGGTTAACATGCTTTCCTTCTTCTCTTTGTTTCGTTGTTATTGCTGTTTTAAAAAAAGGGGGGTGTTGTGTTTAGTTGTCTGGGATGAACTGTGTTGTCTTGGGTAGGGGGAGGGATGGCAGGTGAAGAGGGATAGCTCAAGTCAGGGGCCTCCATCCAGAGAAGACATCTTCTGGTTGTGCCACATACCGGCATCTCCTCACACTGGGGGTAGGGTGGTTATCTTGTCAGCCAACCCTTGATCCTGTGGGTGCTGCTGCTGAATACAAAGTTGGTGTCTAATAATCACTCAGGATTTGATCATGGATGAGGATGCTAACCTGGCCTATATAACTGGATGACTAAACAGGGGTGGGTGTGTTTCTCCCAGCTGTGTTCACCTGAGTTCTCGGTGCAGTGCCAGGGCAGACTCAAGGGTCAAGCGGGGGGGCACTGCAGTCTATAGAGACTCCTTCTCCAGGGTCCATTTCAGGTTGGGTGCTGATCTAGAGAGTCTGTGGCTGCATTCAGACGACACATGAAGCAACTGAGGCTGGGGGGAAACAATCATCAGTTGTGTTGCTTATTGTGTTGTGTGGAGGGTAACACGCTGCTCACAAACTACTGACGGTATGCTATTCCACCCAAATAAGCAATGGAAAAAACAACTGGCTTGAAAGTTGTTTAGCTCGAAGCCAGTTTTTAAAGTGTTGTGTGGAGGGGTGAGTATGTTAATAGCATGTGGTGAGTGGGTTAAAACACAAGCCCATAGAGGCAGGCAGCAAGAGCGACCAAAGCGGCGGCAGCCACCCTGCTACAACTGGTGCGACTTGCAGAGGCTGCTGGGATAGAACTGGGAGGACTGAGGGAGGAGGGAGGGTGGGGACAGGGGCGGGGGCTGTGTCAGTCAAATGCTGGGTTGACTATTAGTCCACTCAACGCCAGCCCCAACCACCCACAGTTGTGTAGGAATATGTTGTGTGGGGAGTACCCACAAAATAACCAACTGTGAGTTGGCTACTCAACCCACCATTGACTAATGTGTTGTCCGAATGCAGCCAGTATCTTGCTTTAGGAGAGTACCACCCACCTCACTACCCAGCAGTCTCCCTGCCTGAGCTGACAGAGGTGGTCTCAGATGTGATGTTGAGCACCCCCAGGCTGTTGATCCTGGGGGATTTCAATGTGTATATCACGGTCGCTGGATTGGAGGGAGCTCAGGATTTCAGGGCTGCCATTACAGTCATGGGAGGCCTCTAATATGTCATTGGTCCAAAGCATATGGCTGGACATACTTTGTACTTTGTTTTCTTGCCAGGACAGGAAGGGGGTGATCAGAGGGTGGAGGAACTTTCCAACTTGCCTTGTCATGGTTAGATCACCTCCTGGTGAGATTTAGACTGTCAGCAGCATTTCCCTTCTGCACAGGCAGGGGACCTCTTCAAATAGTCTACCGCTGGAGGCTGCTGGATCCAATTGGTTTATAGTCGAGTCTGAGGGATTTTTCCAGCTGATACTCCTGTCAAAGACCAGGTCAACCTCTGGAATACGGAGAAGGGCAGGACAGTGGACACAGTCGCTCCTGGGCCTCCTCTCTTGCTTAGCAGAGTTGGAGTAGCTCTATGGTATACTCTGGAGCTTAGGGCAATGAAGCAAGCTGGAAAATGACTAGAATGCTGGTAATCCTTAGGACAGTCTTCTGTACCCTGGTGCCCTTCCAGGTATGTCAGGCAACAACTTCTCCCCAGCCAGCAAGGCCAATGATGGGAGCTATTGTTCAGCAGATCTGGAGGTTGGGGAAGTGTGTCTCAGGAGATGGGGTCCTTCTTGACCTTGAAAGTTGTGTCCTTGCAGTGGTTCAAGCAAAACACAGCAAATCCACATTAGATCAGCCACGCAGATGGTCCGCAGCGAACAGTAAGGACACTTGTTTCCAGCTGAGACATCACTTATCAGCCATGCAGGCAAGGCGCTGACTGCTCAGATGAGCCACAGCTGAGGCTGTACATCAGCATTGCTATTTAAAAAGCTTTGAACCGCTTTACAGGGGTTTCTACCCAATTTAAAACCTGCAGATGGCCCTCCGGTGCTTCCCAGTCACACAGGTGGGAAGGGGTGGGTGGGTGCGTGAGGAGGAGGAGGAAGCAGCTACAGCAGCAAACAACCTTGTGTCTCCTCCTTTTGGTGTTAAATTTTAATTTTCTCTCCTCTAAATTTCTTAGCACTCTCTTTTAAATAATGCTAAGTGTTTCTAAATTATACATAGGCCTGCAAGCATCATCATTATAAATTCTGCTTTAAGGAAAAAAGGTAAGTACAGCCATCCATTATTAAAGTGCTCTATATAAATATTACCATACTCGATTTACTTGGAGGGCTCGCGTGCCAAACGTACAGTTTAAAGAAACAGGATAAAGGACAAAACGTCAACAGCAACCTCCCCAAACTGACCTGGAATTATGAGCATATCAAGCAGAATACTTTTTAATATACACAAAGATTTGTGCTTGCTTCCAGTGTGGTCAAGGGACACAGGCTAATAGGCATTGGGCTGTGGCTTTTCTGCAAGGTGGCCAGGGAACTTGCTATTGGGTGCAAGGCAGCATCAGTATCACTTCTACTAGAGCGGACAGGAAGAGAACCTGAGAAAACAAAAACTAAGATGAGTCCATCTCAATCAAACCCAAGGTCCATCTAGCCTGATATCCTGTTTCCAGCAGTTGCCCCCAGAAGCCTATAAACAAGACATGAAAGGTAAACCCCTCCCTGATCGTCCCCAGCAACTGTGGGTTTTTCTACATAAAGCATTTATTATGCGCTCATCCTTCCCTACTCATGTTCTTTAAACAACAACGTAATCATCCAGTTTCTCTTCTGTGCCTGTCCAGCACTTTCAGCGAGGTTTTTTTTTAAAGCAGGAAAACTACAGCATTGAATTGTGAAAGTGAAAGAAATCAGGGTTTCCTCTTGTGCGTTTGCACTATTCCACAATGCCCCAGTGCTACTAGAGGTTAGGAAGTGCTCCTCCTATCTCAGTTCCATGACAAAAGTGGAAGGAGATGCAGTGGATTTACAGCCAATCGACAGCCTCATGTAGAAATTCCTGTAAGTTGGGAAGGATAAATACCCACCGTCTGTCGTTCAATGGTCTAAGGATTTCACTGCTCTCTCGACATTTGGACATATATCCCTTAGCCATCAGTTTCACTTGGATTCCTCTTCAGATATATGGGCTCCTTAATATGAATTTATATAATTAAGATTTGAGCACTGAATTTCTGTTAATGTTACTGTGTGAACTAACATTGTCTTGTTGTTTCTCTCTTCTTTTTTGCTATATTTGCAAAAATTAAAAAAACAATTTAAAAAGTTAACAATAAATAAATAAAATTTAAAAAGAAAGGTGCCTGAAGCAGCCACTTATCCAATCATGAGAGCAAGAAGAGAAGAGTAGGAGCAGGCGCCACCTCAATCCCAAACCCGGAATCCGAGTTGAAATGGGCCAATTTGGCCCACCTCGACCCGAATCCAAGTTGAAGCCAAATTGGGCCACCTCAGCCTGAAGTAGCCAAAGTGCTTTGGTCTGATTCGGCCTGATGGTCAGCTGCTTCCCCCTGCAGGGCTTACCTGAAGCCTCCGCTTGCACCTTTTCCAGTCGCCATAGTTTGCAACAGTAATTCTACGGCAAGCCATAGCTGTCACCTTCCTTAAAAAGGGTGTCTCTCCTGGAGGACGGGCAGCTCACAGGCACAAGCAGAGGCTTCAGGTATATCCTGTGGACAGGCAGGCAGGTGGAGGGTGGCCTCGGCTCACTAGGTTTGGGGGATGAGCAGGAGGGGAGGGGGCAAGCAAGCAGGGAGGGGAGACCTATGGACTCTCAGTCCACCTCACACTCAGCCTTCCCAGGTGCCCACAGGGAAACTGTAACAGCTGACCTGCTTTACATTCCGAACCGAATTCAAAGTGGGCCGGACCGAACCTCCAAATCGGCCTCCAAGGCAAATCGGGGAGGCTGTACACAGCCCTCAAGGAAAGTAGATTCTTCTATCGAATCCCACACTGAGTCCTCTCTATACACAGTTGACTAACACATGGTTAGGAGTGTCAGCTTTACCCATCTGTTAGGCAGCGAGCATTGGTGCATGCGCATTCCATGTACATCCCATATTATTTGAATGCAAGGTTCCTTGTCTCTTCCCTAGCACCTTTTTGCAGTAGTGATACCCAGTTTAATTTTAAGATGTTTTTAATAATGTATTTGTTTTTATCTGTTTAAATGGTTTATTTATTTTATTGTTTTTATATTTATATTTATTGTTGTTCCCCACCTCGATCTGGATGGAGAGGCGGGTTAGAAATGAAATGAAATAAATAAAAAATAAAAATAAAATAATGGAGATTCTCAAGCTAAAATTTCTTTGTGCTGACAGATCACTTCCATTGTCTCCACAAAGACAAAGGCCCACTTCCTACAATGCAGAAGCTTCACAGGTATGGTTGTGTGCACAATGGTCCAGTTCCATCACCACCTACACATTTTGGGGGGGGGGGGGGAGAATCTTGTGAAGTTGGCTGAATGTGCAAATGCCCTTATGTAACATGTTCAGGAGGTGCGTGACGAAGAGATGGGGTGCATGCCTACTCCACCACCATCGAACAGGGTCCTATGAAACCTTAAAGACCAAGGCTTAGATCCAGATTTACTCATACTTTAAAAGAAGAACCACTGTTACCAATGGGACTTAAGTTAGTCATGATTAAGTTGCATCCCATTATTTTCAATGGACCTATGAATTGACCCATTGAAATCAATGAGACATCACTTAGACATGACTAGTAAATCTGGATCCAACCCCAACTCAGTGTGTTTTCAGTGGGAAAAGCCACCATCTAACTCCAATCCTTTCATTCCTTTAGAGGCTTGATGGACGATCTGGCTGGCTGGGTCCTCCCTTGTTGATGGGATGGCACATCATGCTGCAAGACCATGTGCTGGAAGGAATGACGGTCTCTAGCATTCCTACGGATGTTTCTTAGAGCTGCTAGAACAGGACCGGTGAAGATGTGGGCAAAGCTCCATGTGCTTGCGCTGGCTTTGTTTTCCAAAGGTGTCTTCCCTTCTCTAGGCGACCACAACTTTATCAGGAAAGAAATTAAGATGGAAGGAGACCTGGTTTTTGGCGGTCTATTCCCGATTAAGGAAAAGGGCTCTGGTGCAGACGAATGTGGGAGAATCAATGAAGACCGAGGCATCCAGCGCCTAGAGGCAATGTTGTTTGCTATCGATGAGATCAACAGGGACAGCTACTTGCTCCCAGGAATTAAGCTTGGTGTTCATATTTTGGATACTTGCTCAAGGGACACATATGCATTAGAACAGTCCCTGGAGTTTGTCAGGGCTTCTTTGACTAAGGTGGATGAAGCAGAGTATATGTGTCCTGATGGGTCCTATGCGATTCAAGAAAACATCCCCTTACTCATTGCAGGTGTCATTGGAGGTTCTTACAGCAGCGTCTCCATACAGGTGAGACCTTCAGTTCTTAAGAACAAGTCCTTGGGTCTGAATGCTTCTTCACCTGTTGTAAGGTTTCCTATGGGGAAAATCACCTGGGCCTGGGTAGGTGTCAGGGAAGAACCGAAAGAGTGGCCATGTTGTCCAGCTGCAGCTTAGAGCCAACCCTACCATTAGGCAGGGTGAGGCAGTTGCTTCAGACAGCAGATGCTGGGAGACAACAAGAGGAAGAAGTGTTGGGAGGAGAAAGCTGTGTGCAAGGAGCCTACCCTGCACCCCCTAAGCTAGCCTGCCGCCTTCAGGTGTGGGGCAGGATGCTGAATCATTGCTGATTTTGAAGAAAGATTAAACTGCAAGTCCAGTCAGCTTGTGTACATGGAATGGGAGGGGCGCCATCTTGTTCTTCACCTCAGGCAGCAAAATGGCTGGGGGCAGCTCTGCTGCAGGTTCAGACAAAAGAAGGTGGCAGATGAGGCAGCACTGCTACACAGAGGACATCAACCTTCTCCTAACTTAGGGAGGAGGTACCTGTGGCCCTCCAGATGATGTTGGATGACACATCCCATTATCCCTCTGCATGGGCCATGCTGGCTGGGACTTATGGGTCTCAAAGCCCAACAATATTTGGAGGGCCACCAGTTCCACACCCCACATCCCACACCCTTCAGATGTGTTGGCCTACAACTCCCATCCTTCCATGTGGTGGACAGCCATTTGGACAAGGCTGGCATAATGAATGACACTCAGCTTGGAGAAGGAAAATTACTGTTGGCTAGGAGGGCTTATAGGGGCATGTGGTTTCAGGTATAAGAAGGCAGAGAAACTAGCAATACTTGAGACTTTAAGTGACTTGCTGATGAATGCTAATAAGAATAATATGGCCACTAAGGAGCGTGTTGAGCTGAAGTGCTCTCTGCAAGGGGTAAGAGGACAAGTTGTTGGGTGAATGCTGTCAATCCCGTTAGTGGAAAGAGAAGGCCTTCTCCTTCCAAATTCCTTCCAAATTAAGGCCTTCTTACTTCCACACTTCTAGGTGGTGGGCCAAACTGAGTTCAGGTGCACTAAAGATGACTTTGGCTCAAAAATACTTCGCGTAGATTGAAACTGCCTTCTGTAGTAGAAAAGGGGCCAATGTGTGAAGTTCTGGGGAGGGACCATCACTCAGAGCCAAAGTCCTAGGTTTAATCCTTGAGCATCATCACCAATTCACAGTCTCTCGGGTAGCAGAGGCTTCTGGGAAGATCTTTCACCTGAGGCCTTGGAGTGGAAAATACGGGGCTAGAGACAATGAACTGATGATCTGACTCCATAGGATGACACTTTATATGAAACACTTGAAAAACTTTGCCAGGGATTGAAGTGAGCACATAGGTAATTGATTATAAAAAGATCCAGTGTATATACCTTGTCACATTGACAATGTCCCTAATATTCTTAGGCCCAATTCACACTGACTGCTACTAGTGTGTGAGAATCATTTCCCTGAACACAGTGCTCCGCCCAGTAAATACAAAACAGGAACAAGGCAGGGACAAGCAATTGTGTTTTTCTTCCCCATCTGATCATAACCCAGCGGAGGAAGAAGGAGATGACTGAGTGGGAAATCACCACACATTTGGCCCTGGGTTCCTGGGTTTACTGGGTAATGTTTGCCACAAGGAAGAAACTCTATAACATTTCAGTTGGCCCACACTCACTGAGTCTGAAATAGACACAATTATGAGTTTCAGACAAGGGGGAAAGATCTTTAGAATATGGAATAATGGAACTTACAAATGCACCAGAGTTGAATGACCAAACTAGCATAATTTCACTTGTAGAACTAATAGTAAATACTTTAGAATTTAAGAAATTTCATAAGGAAGGAAGACTTGGGGGGGGGGGGGGCGGTGTCAGCTAATCTAGCTTCTACCACAATAAGAAGGCTTTGAGCAGCACACCATCTAATATGTTCTCCAGTCTTAAAACCTCAGACTCTCCTGCATGACTAGAAATCAGAGGCATAACCAATCATGTGTTTTGTGCCCCTTGTCTGCGTTTGCAAGTGTCTGGCTCAAGACAGCCTCCTTTCTGAGATCAACAGAAAACTGCCTCAGTCCTAGAATACAGGATCAAGGACCTATTCAAAGAGATTTTTATTTTGCTTCTGGAAAAGGAAGAGCGGCGGTGGATGTGTGCATTTGATCAAGCACTTGAAACTCAAGCAGGAAACAAGAGAGAGCTGGACTGTGCAACCCACATGCAGAGAAGTTGCTGTTCTTTGATCATTCAGAAGAAAACCCTGGCCACAACGCAGGGAGACAGAACTGATTTACAGCTACGCATTGCTCTGTAGATCAAATCCCACACTTTCTAGAAAGCGATTCTCCTTGAACAGTGCAGAAGCAGGCACACGCCCTTCCTCCCATGATGCGCTGAGTGTTGTGCATAAGGTGGGCAGGTCACATGGAGGTATGATTCTTCCCCCTCAGAAATGGGTGCGGGGGGGGGGCAGAAGAAAGATTTGAATCAGTGACCTCAGCTCAGTGTTCTAGCCATTGCGCTACAGGATCTCTCTGCTCCTAGTCCCATGGAATTGTGATCCATACTTTCCCAATGAAAATATCTGTAGGTTATGAGTCTTAAATAAATGCACCCAAATGAGGAATAGATATTTAACATATGGGCAGAAAATACCGATGAGATTGAAAACACAACAAATACTATGAAAAAGGGTTCTGTTGCCTCTGTTCTATCCTATTCCAACCTGTCCAGCCAGTTCTGCACCAACCAGGATATAACACTATGAAAGTGATTTGACAACAGTATATGGAATGTATCACAGGCCCCAACAATTGTCGGTGCACTTCAATACCATTATAAAGCAGTAGTGTGGATCCTGCCTCAGTTTTGGTTTTCCCTGCATTTGAATTTCCTTTTTTAATCTCAGTTTTTGTCATCCCAAATATCAGGAACATATGAAGCTAGCTTATACTGAGTTTAACTTTGGTCACTTAGTCTAGCATGGTCAACACCGGCTAGCAGCGGTGCTCAGGATTTCAGACCGGTGTTTTCCAGCCCTGCGTGTAGATGCCGGGGATGGAAATTGAGACCTCTTCTGCATGCAAATCAGGTGCTTTGCTACTGAAGCGTGGCAGCTCCCATCATTTATTGATCTTGGTAAATTCTCGTTGAAACTGAACTGAAATGAAATTCGCACCCATCCACACTGGCAAAATTCATAGCTATTTCCAGCATGGAGAGGACCAAGTCGTACTTGCCTGCTAGAATGCTGTTAAAGACAAGGAGCCTGCCTGAAAAAAGAGGTGGCAGCCTTAGGTTGAATATACAAAGATCCAAACCCTGACGTTTTAGAGCTAAGAGCTCAAAGCCCTGAGCCTGGATGGACAAATCTGTCAGTTTCAATTTCTCCCATATATTTTTTTCCTCCTCAAGTTCTTTCTACCCCATATATGAAGACGTGCAAATTTTGCAAATTCTTATCAAAAAATGAAATGAAATTCTCACCCATCCCTACATCCTTTCTCTTTAAAAATAAAAATAAAAAATGAGGGCCTGGCAACTTGTGGCCCCCAGATGTTTTGGACTACAACTCCCATCAACCCTGGCCAGCATAGGTAATGGTGGGGGGTCATGGGAGTTGTAGACCAAAACATCTGGAGGGCCACCCTTGAAATAAAGTATGCCAAAAACTGTTTAAGCAAGCACCTTGCCACCACAGTCCATGATTTGCAGTGAAGCTTAAACACCATCATTGTATCTTTTACAGAGACTGCAACCTTAAAATTTACATCGCCTCTAAACTAAGGTCATCATGTGTTCCCTTCACCCATCTGAACTTTTCCATGTAGGTTCAGGAATTTCATTTCAGTATATCTTGGAGATAGTTTTCCTTTGTTTACATCTTTGTTCAAGACTTAGACCAGCCTTCCTGAATCTGGTATCTTCCAGATGTGTTGGGCTTTAACCGCCAGCATCCTCTAGACAGCTGGAGGATGCTTCACCACTTTGATACCTCTGTGGAAAGCAGAGCATAAATCTGAGTAATAAATAAATGATACTAGCCATTATCATGGCTTTGGTGATTTGCTGAAGCATGTGATCTCTCTGACTTCATGTTTATGTCATGGTCATGCAACATTTCATAAGTGCATCACACATTATATCCCTGAATAAGCAAGGTTGTTTTGTGTATAGTATGCCAGTTCCAAGAACTGAACACACTGTATATCACAACATGCAAGGATTGGAACCATTTCAAGCATTATGTTGGACACATGGTACAGTTGTCCTTGCCACTGCATTACCCAGAAGGCACCAATAAAACAAATACTTTGTTTGAAAGTACTCTCGCATTCAAATCCTGCACTTCCATGGGGGAGAGGGGGTCTCAAAGCAGGCACATTGTAATACATGAACTTCCCTCATATTAGGGTGTCCACATGGAAAGGAGGACAGGGCTCCTGTATCTTTAACAGTTGTATTGAAAAGGGAATTTCAGCAGGTGCCATTTGTATGCATGCAGCACCTGGAGAAATTCCATCTTCATCACAATAGTTAAAACTGCAGGAGCCCTGCCCTCTTTTGTAGAGTGACCAGATAAAAGAGCTTTAACTGATGAAGAGGGAATTTCACCAGGTGCTGCATGCATGCAAATGACACCTGCTGAAATTCCCTCTTCATCACAACTGTTAAAGACACAGGAGCCCTGCTCTCTTTTTCATATGGCCACCCTTCTCATGTTCTAAGGTAGTACTACAGGAGAAGGTCTATGTCTAGGCTGACCATATGAAAAGGAAGACAGGGCTCCTGTAACTTTAACAGTTGTAGAGAAAAGGGAATTTCAGCAGGTGTCATTTGTATGCAATTAGGGCCTGGTGAAATTCCCTCTTCATCACAACAGTTAAAGGTACATGCACTATACTAGAGTGACCATATACAAAAAAAGGCAGGGCCCCTGCAACTTTAACTGTGGTGAGGAAGAGGGAATTTCACCAGGAATTAATTGCATACAAAAGACACTGGCTGAAATGCCCTTTTCTCTACAACTGTTAAAGTGACATGAGCCCTGTCCTCCTTTTCAGATGGTCAGCCTATCTATATCACATATGGAACATGCACAATCTGCCTTATGCTGAGTTAGGCCAATGGTCCATCTATTCCCACCTTCAGTATACTCCAATGGCTCTCCAAGGTCTGAGGTAGAAGGAGAATTTAACTGCAGATATTGGAGACTGCAACTGGGATCTTGGACATGCAAAATATGTGATCAGTCATTAAGCAACCTACCCTCCTCACATGTTTACTTGCAGATGTGGGTCCACACTCAGGGCTCTTGCTTTCATGAATCCATTGAGCCAAGGGTGGGCTGAAAGATCTCTAGATATTTTGGAGTTCAATTCCCAGCCTTCCAGACCATAGGCCATGTTGGCAAAGGCTTCTGGGAGTTGAAGTTCCAAACATCTGAAAATCTACCTTCTGCCCACCCCTGCCTTGAGCTGGGATCAAAATTACACTATTAATTGTTAGAGCCGGTGTCATCAAAATGCCTGTCAAAATGAAATAAGGTTTCATAGTGCTTTCATAGTGTTATATCCTGCTTGGTGTAGATCTGACCTAACTGTTCAGGGAAAAACAGACAAGCCAGGGTTGGGGCTGGAATAGAACGGCTGGAATACCAAACAGGAGGACTCCACTCTGCCACATTTTGTTGCAGGCCCGACTTTGTAAGGAACTAAATTTAGTTAGGGTGACCAGATTTTGGGAACCAAAATCCCGGTCACCCCCCCCCCCCCGCCACCCTACCCACCCAAAACAACCCCCCCACTGCGCGCCCGCGCCGCCCACCCTCCGCCCGCCCGCCTCCCGCCACCCCCGCCCACCCCGTGCCGCTCCCGCCCGCCCCGCGCCGCCCACGCCCACGCCCGCACACCCGCCTGCCTCGCGCCGCCCAGCCGCCCGCCTCGCAGCCGCCCATGCAGGTAAGTGGGGGGGGCTCCTCCTCCCGCCTCGCGCTCCTTACCTGCAGGGGCGTCCGCTTCCCTCCGGTGCTCGGAATCTACTGAGAAACAGGCTTCCTGGCCTGTCTCTCAGTAGCGCGCCGGGTGATGACGTCATCACCCTGCGCTCTACTGAGGGACAGGCCGCAAAGCCTGTTTCTCAGTAGATTCGAGCACCGGAGGGAAGCGGATGCCCCAGCAGGTAAGTGCCTCGCACCGCCACCGCCGCATGACCCCCCGCCGCCCCGGTTTGCCCCAGATGGCCCGGATCGCCCCAGGTTTCCCGGTTAGGACCGGGAAACCCCGGGCGGTCTGGTCACCCTAAATTTAGTCCAACACAAAACCAACATGATTATAAGACACAGCAGCAAAGCAAAAATCAATCGTAGCAGTAGAAAACATTCAAGCCCTATTCCTCTCAAAAGCTGTCTGGAATAGGGAACATCCCTGTTCCAGATAGATGGTGCCCAGTCAACAGCCCAGATGACGGAAGGGAGTTCCATAATCATGGAGTTACACTGAAAATGCCCTATCTTTAGCAGATATTAACTTAGCCTCAGAAGGAGTCAAAGCAGATGGTGGCCTAAGCAACTGGGTAAGTTGTTACGGGGAGACATGATAGAGGTGTACAAATTTATGCATGGTATGGGGAAAGTGGATAGGGAGACATTTTTCTCCCTTTCTTATAATGACCTAAGGTCATCCCAATAAATTGATTAGTGGGAGATTCAGGGCAGATAAAAGGAAGTCCTTCTTCACACAGTGCATAATTAAAATATGGAATTAAGTATGACAAGGTGATGGCCACCAACTTGGATGGCTTTAAATTCCTGGAGGAGAAGGCTAGCAATGGCTACTAATCAAGACGGCTCTATGTTACCTCCAGTATCAGAGGCAGTATGCCTATGTACACCAGTTCCTGGGGAATGTGGGTGAGAGGGTGCATCCATGCCCTACTTGTGGGTTTCTCCTGAGCTGCTGGTTTGCCACTGTGTGAACAGAATGCTCAACTAGATTGACCATTGGAGTAGATGAGACCTGATCCAGCATGGCTCTTCTTATGTTCTTTAACTATCCTGTGTTCTGGACCATTTATGGCAGAGGTGAGCAACTTGTACTACTCCAGATGTTTGGACTACAACTCCTATCAGCCCTGTCCACCATAACCAATGATAATGGGAGTTGTAGGCTAAAACATCTGCTGTAGGCCAAAATAATCCTACCCCCCCATCCCCTGATTTATGACAAGAATTTTGAAACAATGCCCAGAAAACAAATTGGAGCCAATTCAACTTGTCATCTTATGCACACTTAACGGGAAGTAAACCCCATTGAACTGAAGGAACCTTAGTTCATTCAATTATAAGTTTTGGATTCATATAGGTTTTGGATTCACCTAAGGACAGGTGTGTATGCTCCATATCGTGAGTACCACTCCATACCCATGTCACCACATTCTGGATCCCCTGCAGTACATAGTTTTCAAGGTAGCACCGCAGTCCATGCATTACAGCAATCTCATTTGAAGATCACCAAGATATTGTTCAATGGGAGGTGTAAGAAAAATTAAAATACTGTATAACAAAATGTAATGCATAAAAGAGAGGCAGTAAAAAAAATTTAAAGGTTAACACCAACTTCTACAACAGCACCAGAATTCTAAGAGGTACATAACAATGAGGTCTGATTTTTATATATGTTCTGGAAGATGCTTTCTGAAAGTGACTAGACTGCTCATAGCTGGATCCTACAGAACTGAGAAACAAAGAGTGAGCAAAATTATATCTTTTATACGCTAAATTAGACCTCAAGAGACAGGAACGCCCTTTAAACCCCAAGGAGGTGATGCTAGATTATCTACATGGGCGGGTTGAGTTATCTGATATTGAATTAGTGTGAAACGTTACTAGATGGGAAATTTTCCAAAATAGCATCCAAGAATGAAATGATGCGGGGGTTGGGGTGGATCTGAGAGGAAAAAGATTTCAACTGATTGATGTGCTAAGAGATCATGAAGCAAGAGTGTTGACAACCCTTTTTTAAGTATAAAATAGAATTTACATGTTCATTTTTAAGAGTATAATCCTATGCATGGTTAGACAGAAAACAATCCTACAACTCCCAGCATTCCCCAGCCAGCAATGAGCCCCGTGCACAGAGGAACACTGGTTAGGCTGACCATATGAAAAGGAGGACAGGGCTCATGTAACTTTAACAGTTGTAGAGAAAAGGGAATTTCAGCCAGTTTCATTTGTATGCAATTAGTTCCTGGAGAAATTCCCTCTTCATCACAACAGTTAAAGGTGCAGGCACTATACTAGAGTGACCATATACAAAAGAAGGCAGGGCTCCTGCACCTTTAACTGTTATGATGAAGAGGGAATTTCACCAGGAACTAATTGCATACAAATGACACTCGCTGAAATTCCCTTTTCTCTACAACTGTTAAAGTTACAGGAGCCCTGTCCTCCTTTCCATATGGTCAGCCTAACACTGGTGTTTCCCAGACATGTGATGGATACAGACTTTGGGAAATAAAATTCACTACACTACACTACCCACCCTCAGAACAGGGGGGTTTACAGGGGTGCAGAAGGTGCCATGGCCAGAACAGTGACTCATCCAAAGACACAGGAGTGTAGAAGATGCCATAGCCAGAATGGTGACTCATCCAAAGATACAGCAGGCGGCCTCCTGGGTGAGTGGGAACTTTGTGTTCAGAGGTCACCTGGTAGCACACACTTTGGACAATACTGGGCTATGTCGAGAGACGATGGCAACGATTCAATATTCAACTTCAGTCAGAATGATGATGCTTAAAAGTTGGTGTAAGCAGGATAAGGATCAGGTACTTCTTTCTGACAGAAAGTGGCTCTGCTCCCACTGTTCTGCTTTGCTAATGAAGTCATAAGGCTCTTTAAGGGACTGCCTTCCTAGGGAGTTATAATAACAGATAATGGATATTTAGCTAGATTTTTACCATTTGATTTCCAATATGGCTAGCAGGTGGTAAGTCTAAACAGGCACTGTGTCATTTTTCAGGGTTATTTTTTCTTAATTATTTCCCCAGCAGGCACAAATGTTGTTGGAGAATTTATTTAAGGAAACTGAATAAAATCTTCTTAGCATATCCTAGTGATGCAATTAAAGGATTTAGCTCCCAAAATTTCCACGAATACATAATATCCTTATTTGAAAACCTACCAACAGTGGCTGGCTAAATAAACTTAGTGGCTCAATTCGGACGACACGATAGTTAATGGTGGGGTAATAATCAATTTTACAGTTGTTCATCTAGGGGGTACTCCCCACACAACATGGTAATAAATAATCAACTGTGGTGTGGATTAGAATCAGCACTCAGTTGACTACGGCAGCATTCGGATAACACAATAGTCAAAACAACTGACGATTGTTTCCCCCACACCAGTTGTTTATTGTGTCGTCCGAATTGAGCCAGTGACTTCTCAGTCTACCCATTTACAGCTTCCTGGTGAGTTCCTGGTTACTGTAGCTCAAGGACATGGAACCTCCAGTCCACAGGCCTGATAAATCCCATGGGGGATTTCCATCTAGACTGGCGGTTTGTTCTCTGGCCCCACCCCCTCTGCCATGTGGGGGTGGGGGATACCATTAACTCTGATTAGCAGCTGATCAGAGATGGGTGCTTTTCCCTACTTAGCAGTGAAAAGGGCAGCTCAGTGTAGCCATTCTTGCTAGAGGGAGGAGACAGGTGGGAGCAATCGGCCATTGTGCGTGAGTATTAATTAATGACTAGCCAGAATTCTCTACAATTCATTTTGAGTGAACACAACCTATAAAAGATTGCCACTCTACCATACATTTCATCAATATTGCCTATCCTTTTCATCCTTTTGACCCAGAAGAAAATTGTAATTTTAACTTGTTTTTATGCTTTATGGTTTTTAAATTGTGTATATCAATGTTTTTAATGTTCGATGTTTTTAATTTTTGTAAACTGTCCAGAGAGCTTCAGCTATGGGGCGGTATATAAATGGAATAAATTAATAATAATAATAATAATAATAATAATCTCACAATTTCACTTACTTTACTTTACAATTTCTCTTACTTCCACTTACTGCCATATTCTACTTTAGCTACTGTGGGCAAATTTGAACACTTTGCCCGGTGTATTCTATCATATATATTTACACTTGTTCATTTCTAGAAGCATTTTTTTTTTTTTTTGCTCCAGTGACACCATTCATATCCAGCGGCCATCCTCTGTGTCTTTCTTTTAATATAAATCCAAAACCTTTGCATAGTAGGACAAGACCACCACATAAATAATTGATCTGTCTCTACGAAACCACATTTCCATCCTGCACACGTTATAGATTTTACTTATTTGGTTCAGTGTAAGATGCTAATGGTACAATAATTTATCACCGTTTTCCTCTTACATTTACACACTTGGCCATGATCCCATAAAAACTGACTTCCATTCGTTTTCTGTATGATCAAAAGAAGAGTCATGCTGGATCAGGCCAGGGGTCCATCTAGTTCAGCCTTCTGTTCACACAGTGGTCAACCAGTCATCAACAGGAAACTCACAAGCAGGACGTGAATGCAGCAGCACCCTCCCACCCATGTTTCCCAGGAACTGGTATTCATAGGCATACGGTGTCCAATGCTGGAGGTAGCATAGAGCCATCCGGAGCTAGGGTGACCACATGGAAAGGAGGACAGGGCTCCTGTATCTTTAACAGTTGTATTGAAAAGGGAATTTTAGCAGGTGTCATTTGTATGCATGCAACACCTGGTGAAATTCCTTCTTCATCACAACCGTTAAAGCTGCAGGAGCCCTGCCCTCTTTTGTATCTGGTCAAGAAGACAGGGCTCCTGCAGCTTTAACTGTTGTGATGAAGAGGGAATTTCACCAGGTACTGCATGCATACAAATGGCACCTGCTGGAATTCCCTTTTCTATGCAACTATTAAAGATACAGGTGCCCTGTCCTCCTTTTCATATGGTCACCCTGAGTGACTAGTAGCCATTGATAGCCTATCATGTCTCCCCTTGCTCGCCTTTTATCTAAAGTAAACAATCCCAGCTGTTGTACCCTTCCCTCATAGGATAGATGCTCTAGCTCGTTGATCGTTTTAGTTGTCCTGGTCTGCACTTTTTCCAATTCTGCAATAGTGAAGATCTTTATATTCTCCCAGGCCTTTTAGTTTTTCGGTTTGATTTTATCTGGTACTGTATCTTACATTTTTACTGCTAGCTTCTGTTTGATTGTTTTATTTTTATATTGTAGTTTTTAAGTTCTAAACTTTTATATTGTTTTTATCATGTGTATTTTATTGTTTTGTGTTTCATGGTTTTCATTGCTGTGAACCACCCAGAGAGCTTCAACTTTTGGGCAGTATAAAATGTAATAAATAAATAAATAAATAAATGCAGCAGGATCAGTCCCAGGCTAGAATAGGTCAGAAGATCCTCCTGCAGCACAATATGAGCTTACTCAGAGTTAATCGCTGGCATGAACAATCAGGAAACGTGTTCTTGCCGGATACAGACCACCTTTACCTTCAGCTTCCCAGAAGCTAGGTTTGGATTCTCACAGTGCCTGTATGCTTGATCAATGCACATGCAACTCTATTAAAAATTATGAGTGTCCTGTGCATACGTGTAGTAATGCACTACACAAGGTGGGGAGAAGACCAGACTGACCTACCATTAAACATGCCAAGGCCACTCTCATTCCTTCTAACCCAGCAGTGTCTGCAACTACAGGCCAGTTTGGGGGACAATGGGAGAAAGATGGAGACATGTGCTTGAGATGCACTCAGAAGACCAAGAGCTGGTTGACATATGTGTGTGTATTATGATAGTCAGCACTTGATTCCTTGTAGAATGTGTTAACTGATTTTATCAAAGTGCATTGTGCTCTGGTGAGGTGAGAAAATGCAAAGGTTTTGTCTCTGGAGTTTGATTTGCAATGACACATTCAGACATGCAAATCGCTACTTGATTCTGTGGTCATCAAGTGAGGAACACGCAAGTGTGAACCAACCCTAAGCTTTCAGTGCTAGAATGAGCCTCTCTACCATTACCACCACCAAGTTTTCTTGTCACCAATAGGGCTACTTGCATTATATTTTCCCTTTACACCAAAACCATTGAAAAATAGCCATACCCTATCATTTGGTACAAGGTTGCAATTCATTCATATAAGCAACAATATCTGTCCTTCTTTCTAGGTGGCAAATTTGCTAAGGCTCTTCCAAATTCCTCAGATCAGCTATGCGTCCACGAGCGCCAAGTTGAGCGACAAGTCTCGGTATGACTACTTTGCTAGGACAGTGCCACCTGACTTCTATCAAGCAAAAGCAATGGCCGAGATCCTACGGTTCTTTAACTGGACCTATGTGTCAACAGTGGCCTCTGAAGGAGATTATGGAGAGACAGGGATCGAAGCCTTTGAACAAGAAGCTCGCCTCCGAAATATATGCATTGCTACATCGGAGAAGGTGGGCCGCTCCAATATCCGAAAATCCTATGACAGCGTAATCAGAGAGCTACTCCAGAAGCCCAATGCCAAAGTGGTTGTCCTCTTCATGCGCAGTGACGACTCTCGGGAACTCATTGCCGCAGCCAACCGATTCAATGTTTCCTTTACGTGGGTCGCCAGTGATGGGTGGGGGGCACAGGAGAGTGTTGTTAAGGGCAATGAACATGTTGCGTATGGCGCAATCACCCTAGAGCTGGCTTCCCATCCAGTTAAAGAGTTTGACCGATATTTCCAAAGCCTCACCCCTTACACTAACCACCGTAATCCCTGGTTCAAGGACTTTTGGGAGCAGAAATTCCAGTGCAGCCTTCAGAACAGAAAAGCCCATCGGAAAGCTTGTGACAAACATTTATCCATCGACAGTTCCAACTATGAACAAGAGTCCAAGATCATGTTTGTGGTGAACGCTGTCTACGCAATGGCCCATGCCTTGCACAAAATGCAACGGACAATGTGTCAAAACACCACCAAGCTCTGTGATGCCATGAAACATTTGGATGGCAAGAAACTCTACAAAGACTACCTGCTGAAAGTCAACTTTACAGGTAAAACTCTCCTTTAGTGTTGCACGATATTAAAAAAAAAGATGTTATAATGGGAAACATTCCAAAAATCCATATAGAGCAATACTTTTATTAGGCCAACTCAACGATTACAAGATGTGCAAGCTTTCAAGATGTCTTCATCAGACAGGACGTTACAAAAGCAGGTCAGCAAAGGTGGGAAGCAATAGGGGGTGGGAGAAGCCTGGCTGGATGCTGCTTTCGGGGTGTCTGCATAGTCAGAGTCCTATGATAATATGGTTTGTGAACACTCACGTTTAAAATATATTTTAATTTAAGACTCTGACTAGGCAGACATACTGACTGCATCATCCAGTCCACCCACACCAACCCACTTTTTGTAACATCTTGCCTGACAAAGAGATCTGCAGATCTCAAAGGCTTGCATGTTTTTTTAATTGACCTAGTGAAAGTAATACGCAAATATGGATTTTGGATTCTTTTTTCTTATGGCCAATATGGCTGCCTTTGTTTTTCTTTTGTGATGCTTTTTTTTTTGTCACATGTACTAGAGAAAACAGCAGAGATGGGTAGAGAGGAAGCCAAGGATTGATCTGAGGGGGAGAAGACGGTTGGGATTCGGCTCTCAGTTGTTTCAGTTGCTCACAGTGTGGGAGGCGATTTAACTGCCATTCTTTCAGTTGAGTCAAGCTAACCAAAACCAGTTGGTAATCCCTCTTCTTAGGTCTAACTGTCACTCTTTATTTGCCCCTTCAGAAATTAAGCTCCACACATTCAAAGAATGCCTGGAGCAGGCCACACACAATGCCCCCACCCCACAGTCACTGCCCCAGCCAGCTCCACCCTCAAACGTTCACACATTGAGCAGAAGGCCTGAAAGGGAACCTACACGCCCTTGGTTGAATGCAGGTAGGGCATTTCTGCATGAAGGTTTTACCAAGGCTTCGGCTTCAAGATTCTTTGCGAGATTAAGATCGGTTCCTTTACATGTGCTTTTTTTTCCTGAGGGTTTTCTTTCTCTGCCTTTCTATACGTTTCATTATGCAACCACTAGGGCAGGATCTACACTGCTGCTTTAAAGCACTTTAAAGGGGTTTATAACAGGACTGACAACTGCACAGGACACACTCCAAAAACAGTTGTCGCTACTGTTATAAACCATTTTAAAGCGCTTTAAAGCAGCAGTGTAGATCCACCCCAGATGGTGCTGTGGCATAGCAGAATTGCGCAATTACCCTGAGGGTCTTATGGCACCATTCAGGATACACCAGACTTTCCTTGTTAGAAAGGGAAAAAAACAACATGATAATGGTTGCAAAGCACAGGATGGTCAGCCTATGCAATGCCCTCCCATTGGTTCTTCTCCTGCCCTCTAGTCCTTCTCCATTCGTATTATATATTCAAAATACAGATCTCCCAACTTTCCTGGTGCAGTTCAAGGTGGGTAAGGACAGATACCATCAAACACAACCATTGTTCATGAAAGGCAGTTTAAGAACATGTTAAGGTAGGGTGACCAGATAAAATCCAGGTCAGGGCTCATGTCACTTTAACCGTTGTAGAGAAAAGGGAATTTCAGCCAGGGTCATTTGTATGCAATTAGTTCCTGGTGATATTCCCTCTTCATCACAACTGTTAAAGGTGCAGAGGCCCTGCCTTCTTTTGTATATGGTCACTCTAGTATAGTGCCTGCAACTTTAACTGTTGTGATGAAGAGGGAATTTCACCAGGAACTAATTGCATACAAATGACACCGGCTGAAATTCCATTTTTCTCTACAACGGTTAAAGTGACATGAGCCCTGACCTGGATTTTATCTGGTCACCCTATGTTAAGGGTGCAATCCTATGGGAATGGCCATCAGCCTCCAAACATGGAGGCTTAGGGCCATCCAGTGCAGAATGAGGGAAGTATGGAGGCAAACTTTACCTCTGAGCTCCTCCCGCTCTGCATTTCAGCTAGACAGGCTGTTTTGTCCATCTAGCTGAGGCATCGGTGAAGGGGAGGTAAAGAGGCTGGGGATCCCAGAGGATTCCTCATAAGCCGGCCTCCACAGTCCCTTCTCCTCCCCGCTCATGGGAATGCCCCCTTTTCCTTTCCTCCAAGGTCAATTTTGCGACCTTGGAGAGGCAGCCGGAGCAGTTCCCTCCACACCGGCTGTGAGGGGGGTGGAGGGAGGAGAGGGGGTGGGGAGCTTGGACTCCTGGGTCTAACTCCAACTTTACATCCAGGAATCCAAACTATCCTATGCCCACCCCGCAGAAGCTGTCTAGGGCCCATTGGAATGCTCTCGAGGCGAATAAAGGAAAGGGGAAAGCCACAAAAAAAGAGCAAGTCAGCAAATGAAAGCAATTAAAACAGAGCATATATGAAGGAGACAGAAGTATTATGTTATGTAATGCCATATGGCAAGCATCTAAAGGCCAAATGCATTCCTAAACAAGAAGGGCAGGATCTACACTACTGCTTTAAAACGTTTTATAACAGTAGTGACAACTGTTGGGGCCCAGGACACACTCCATATACAGTTTTCAAAACGTTTTCAAAGTGTCATATCGCTCCTGTATCTTTAACAGTTTAATAGAAAAGGGAATTTCAGCAGGTGTCATTTGTATATATGAAGAACCTGGTGAAATTCCCTCTTCATCACAAAGTTAAAGCTGCAGAAGCCCTGCCCTCTTTTCTACATGGTCAAGAGACAGGGCTCCTGCAGCTTTAACTGTTGTGATGAAGAGGGGATTTCACCAGGTTATGAATGCATACAAACAACACCTGCTGAAATTCCCTGTCCTTTACAACTGTTAAAGATACAGGAGCCCTGTCCTCCTTTTCATATGGTCACCCTACATATCCTGCTTGGTGTAGATTTGGCCAAGGTCTTAACACTGAGGCAGACGGCCAGCAAGGAAGGGGGGGCTATCATGCGCATATGACAATTATAATACCCCTGAATCTTCTCTAGTTGGCTTGTCTGTCTCCAGAATCGAAGTGCAATGTACATATCTATTACTTGTAGCGTGTTTTTACTATTCTGCCCACAATTACTAGATCCAATCTATGGGTTTCTAGTGTCTCGCTGGGGAGATTTATTTATTTATTTATTTATTTATTTATTTATTTATTTATTTATTGTCCTGGCAAATGAGAGTATGAATTATTCAACAAAATAGGTCCCAACAAGTCTGCATAATCAGGGGTTTCAGGTGTTGGATTAACTAGCTTTGACAATTTATTATGGATCATTTTTGCCATTTGATTCAGTGATGCTAGATAATCAATATTTCACAACACAGGGCACCCTGCAGGGCAGTTTGCAATGATGAGATCTATTGATTCATTATGCTGACAACATTTGACATTATCTGCAGCTTTGGTGATGAATTGGTTGTAGCTCATTGTGACAATGGCCTAATCCTGCACACCCTTATATGTACACAAGTTATATTGATTTTAAAGTAACTAAGCACAGGGAGGCAGCCTTGAATGGCAACATTACATCCTTGTGAACTAGCATAAAGTGTTCTTGAAATATGGTGTGAGATTCACTGGATGTTTTTTTCACTAGCAATATAATCATAATCCAATCTTGTAAAATATATACCGCATAGGTCAGGCTTGTAAATTACAAAGTGCTGTCTTGAGTATAATTCATCTTCTGGCAACCAGGCAATAAAGCTTTGCACAAGTTGGCTGTTCTTTTGGCCACGCATAAATACCAGAGCTATGTGTAGGCAGGTGGGCTAGTAAATTTCAGAGCCCTATATTCATGGCTCGTATTCCTCTGCTTTTTGCAGCTACCAGTAGATGAACGTCAAAGCATATGACAAGCACAACAGTGGCTATGACTTATAATAGATAAAACATTAATGCTGTAGTACCATGCCTAACTTCCTTTTATTTCTTGAAACAAAGACTTGTTTTATACCTTTATGATCTGACAATGGTGAGCCAGTGAAAGTCTTTGAGTAGCAATTTGTGTGGATGCAGTTAAGCACTTGAATGCTATATTTAATGCCTGTCCATTTCTCTTAAAATATCCATTTTGAATGTAGTTTTCCCTAAGACCCAATTTTTACACCATTTCCCCTAAAATATACATTTTTGTATGCATTTCACTCTGATATGTACATTTTTGTATACACCCTTGAACTAAAAACTGCATCACACAGTTCAGAGAAGGGTAACTATTCTGTTCCACATCTTAGCCTGGGAAGTGTAGATTAGGTCGGTTTGCTTAAAAATGCAGACCAAATGAAATTCTCCCCCACCTTTCCTGAAACCTCATGATATAAATTAGGGAGGGGGGATGCTTTAATCACATAGCATGTATCCTCCTGAGCCTTATCCTCAAGTCCAGAATACTATCTGCCTCTAGAGCAGGTCATGTTCCTTTCCTTTTGGACTGTTTTGTGGAGTGTTCCGTCATTTTATTTACAAACTAAGCTTTTCCCCTGCATACCTGGGGAGACTTCCAAGCATGAAAGCCCATGATCTCATCGGTGGGTGGCCCCATTTCACTGCCTAGCCGATGCCAACCCCAGTATTACTAGAAGGAATGATGAACCCCTTATCTACCTATTGATACAAAAGCCAGTTTTTGACATTCCAGAATGACCAAGACGTAGAAGCTAGGATGGAGATATACGGTTAGGAGCAGGCTTGATTCTCAATAGCTGCAGCCATCCCAAGCAGGAAACAGGTGTTACCCCTTCCACCAATGATGAGACTGAGGGCACCCCTTTATTTTCTCTCTTAGTAAGTTATCATTCACTTCTATGGAGAAGACACAAAGCACTTCACTTGGGGATGCTGTTGCAGAAAGGGAGGCAGTTGATGGAGATTAATAATTATTATTATTATTATTATTATTATTATTTATTACCCGCCTCTCCCAAAGGATCGAGGTGGGGAACAGCATCAAACATAAAAAACAAAACTGATTAAAACGCTTTAAACCAATACATCATTAAAATACCAATAAAACACCAATAAAACACTTTAAAATTCATCTGGGTAGGCCTGCCGGAAGAGATCAGTCTTTATAGATCTTTTAAATTCCTGAAGACTGGTGAGTTGGCGAATCTCTCCTGGCAGGTCATTCCACAATCTGGGAGCGGCAGAAGAGAAGGTCCTCTGGGTAACGGTTGTCAGTCTAGTTCTTGTTGACTGTAGTAAATTCTTCCCAGAGGACCTGAGCGTGCGGGGCGGATTGTATGGGAGAAGGTGATCCCGTAGATAACCTGGACCCAAACCATGTAGGGCTTTAAAAGTAATAACCAACACTTTATACTTTGCCTGGAAACTGATTGGCAGCCAGTGAAGAGATTTTAAAACTGGTGTAATGTGGTCACCCCTAGATGTACTGGTGACCAACCTGGCTGCCATATTTTGAACTAGTTGAAGTTTCCAGACTAGGCACAGAGGTAGCCCTATGTACAGCACATTGCAGAAGTCGAGCCTCAAAGTTACCAGCATGGTACCAGTTATCTTGCATGACAGGTGGAGGTGAACACTGGATCTCCACCAGCAGATCACACTGATTC
Organism: Anniella stebbinsi; assembly: GCA_029215795.1. Taxonomy (NCBI): domain Eukaryota; kingdom Metazoa; phylum Chordata; class Lepidosauria; order Squamata; family Anniellidae; genus Anniella; species Anniella stebbinsi. The sequence continues at coordinate 93,987,439 of JARDYH010000003.1, read as the reverse complement.
CCTACCCACCTAGGGTGGCCACTTACACAACGCCCAGAAACAGGACCCAATTTGCAAAACATTTACATATGCAAATTTATTTTGTACATCAATGTTTTTAATGTTCAATGTTTTTAATTTTTGTAAACTGCCCAGAGAGCTTCAGCTATGGGACGGTATATAAATGGAATAAAATAAATAAATAAATAAATATGTATAGGTGCACATTTACAAATAACAATGATAATTTAAATAGGAATACAATAGATCTCAACATAAAAGAGAAGACTGGCCAGGTGACCTGTATCCAAGTGCTAACTGTTGATGGGCAACTTCACATTCCCTGTTCTCCTTTCTTAGGGTTCTTTGACTTCAAACCAGACTGGACAGCCCATCAAACAGATGACAGCTTCTTATAAAGGACAGTCCTCTGCCAGGTCTTCAGAAGAGAGGACTGTCCTTTGTAAAGTAGAACAATTGGCCACCATGCAACCACCATTAGGGGAACATTGTAACTCTAACCCCTCCTTCCCATTCCACACGCAGCATCGCAGTGACAGCCATTTCTACTACTTTGATGTTTATGAGTAGTTAACTTTTTCAGTGGAATGACTATGGTATACAAAGTGTCAAACTAAGACTAGGAATGTCAGAGAAATCCATTTGGAGGTTAGAGTTCAATGAGTTTTCCAAGCCTCAGCCTCCTGGACTTCAGTTCAGTTCCTGCTGCAGCGCCCAATTTGATCAGCAGTGAGCCGGGCCAGTTTGCAGATTTTCCTGGGGATTTTTTTGAATTTGCAGAAATTACAACCGAATTTGCACAAGTTACACCCAGGTTTGCACAGATTATGGTCAATTTTTTACACATTATGCAATGTGTGTCTGAATTTGCATGATTTGCATGAATTTCACCATAATTTGCACAAATTCGGCCAGAATTTGTGTAAATTGTTCAGACATTTGTTCAAATTGCAGAGCCTCCCCCACCCCATGCACAAAAACTTTGCAGCATTCAGAAAATAGCTCGCATCTCAACTCACAGACTCAAAGCATACACACTGTAGAACTCCATTGAACCAAAAATGGACCAGATCTCCCAGTGACGGACATCCCTAACTAGGGCCAGATCTACACCTTGTGTCAAATCATGAGGAATGTGGAATAAAAAGCAGGACACAACACTATGAAAACAGTATATGGGATGTGGATTGTGACCCAACAGTTATCTATGCACTTCAGTACCGCTATAAAGCAGTAGTGTAGACCTAGCCTAGGACTAGGTAGTCCCAGGTTTAAAAGCTCAGCCAGTCCTGAAGCTCAGTGGAGTTCCTTTCTCTTTGCCTAACCTACATCACAGGTTTGCTGTCAGGAGTGTGTTTAGCACCATAAATGCTGCCCTGTGCTCTTTGGAGGGGCACAATCTGAATGAAAGAAATCATGTTTAATTTCTTTAAAAATGTTTGCAGCCCCAACCCCCAACTCCCATGATTACTTGACGAAATTTTCTGTAACCTGGGTGACAGCCCTACTTGAAACATCTCAGTGTCAAAGCATTGTGTTCAGTTGGTGTTCCAGGCAGCGAGCAAAACAGCTGAAATGTTTGGAACGGCATTGCTTACTCGGAGCACAATACAACTGGCACAAAGCGCATCCCGGCAGGTTGAACAATGGCACAGCTCTTGTGTTCCATCATTTCCCCAATCACTGAGCCCCAGTTCCACAGGTGAACTTGCTCTCACCTTCTGAATGCTCTCACATTCTCCACTCTACAGAAGAATCAGGTGAGAACAGAAACAAAGCTGACACACAAACCTCACAAGCGCACAGAGGCATTACTGAATATTTTAGAGCAGCGAGGGAGAACACCACCTTGCCATCTGTGTGGGAAGAGTGGAGTACAGATGGACAGGACTGGCAAGCGAAGGATTGGATGGCAATTATTCTTCCTTTGCTGTCTCACCTGTCAACACTCAGGAGATGATAGTCATGTTCCCAAAGCTTCCGAGCGAATCCTGATCTTGGGTGGGGAGGGGACCTTGCAGAGTTTGTCCAGAGTTCCCTGCCTTTGTTCCTTTTCTCATTTCTAAACAAAACAACCCCTTCCCACACAGAGAGACACACACACAAAATCACCATTTGCTATCATCTCTTTGACAGCCTACAGATCTACCTGTCCTTTCTAATCCTGACTGCTTCAGTGCAAACCGATATCTGTTTGTTTTCCTGACATTTCCTTGGATTTCAGTGGAACGGCTGGCTTTCTCTTGATTTATATTGCTAGATTTAAAAATAGCACCAAAGGCATTTGCAGTTATGTGTTTCTGTAATTTGGACCATTAGCTTCATCCAGGATGTTCAGTCACACCCTCACCTGCATTGAGATCCCAAGTTTTTAATTTCAAGCAGGTCACCAATCAAGGGTGCCTCTACAAGAGCGATTTAAAGTTCTTTCAAGGCGCATTACAAAGTTTACCTCTACAAGAGGGCAGCGCAAATTGGGGATTGGGGCGCTTTTTAACTCCGCTTATGCGCATTATCGAATGCGCGTTAAATAGCTAGTTTTAATTTGCTGCGGGAGTTAAAGTGCCTTATGGCCATGTAAACATGCGATTCTCCATATATGCGCATAATCGGGCAACCGGGCATCAAAGCGAAATCTTGTAGAGGGGACCCAACTAACTGCTTAAAAGCAAGTTCAAGTACAAAATCTCTAATCAGGTGGCTGACCTAAATACAGATCCAGAGAATTTTGTGTGTAGATTACAGTGTCGGGGGTGTACAAGACAGCTTTCTTGGGAACCTACAAAACAACATAACAAATGCAAGCAGATTGATAAGTGCACTAACATCCAGAACCTAGAACTTTCCTTCTTATTAGTGCCATGATTAGTGCTATGGATTGTATCCAATGTTAGTCCCGTTCAGAGTAGACCCATTGAAATGAATGGTACTTCAGTTAGATTAACGTTGGATACAACCCATACTCTGTTTTTGCTCTTGCAGTTCTGTGGACCAGTATAAGGGATGTGATTCACCCAATTCAAATCAGTGGGCTGCCATTGACTTCGATCGCTGGATGACTGTACTCATGTTTTTCTTCCAATACTTCTACCATGAAATAGTGCAAGAACCATGATGGGATCTCTTGACATCTTTTTCTTTCCTTCAAAGCAGATGCCGCAGGATGAGGGCCATGGTGCTAAGAGAGGGTAGCTAACCCTTCAATCCTGATTAATCATGATCCAGTCCAGCATGCCTCTGGAGCAGTTCATTCTAGATTCGATTAACACTGCGCTGTTTCCATTGAAGATTCTTGAAGCCTTTGTTCTAGCTCCGATATGATTTCTTTGCTTTATTTATCAGTTACTTTCTCTACTCTATATTAGTCAAAGGGATGTGCATCATTTAAAAAAAAAAAAATCCACCATCGTTTAAGTACAATAAATTTTGAGTGCAATATACATGTTTGAAGTACAGTGAACAGACTAAAAAACTTAAATAACACATTCCAGTAGAGCCACTGGTAATTAAAAATGATACTCAAACTAAATGGTCAGATCTAGTGAAGGAGACCTGTGTACAGAAGCAGCTTTCCGCATGCCCAGCCAATCCGATCTGTGATGCCCAGTTCAACCCACATGATAAGACTCATCTGAGTGCAACTGAACTCTCTGAGTACGGTCTTTTACTTTGCATTCCAATGCACGTCTCCATCCAGAGACTCCAGCTCTTAAGTGCGCTTCTAGTTTCTGATACACCTGGGGCTGTATAGAGGCAGAATTTTTAGCAAAAGGTTCAAAAGAAGTAGCCGCTAAATAGGAACATGATTCCTTCCGGCTTCTTTATTCATTTTAGCAGCTGCTTTCGCTCCTTTCCTTGGACTTTCCTTTTCTGTGAGCCATTTTATCATAGAAGGGAAATGTCCCCATGATTCAAATCGCACCGTTTGTTGCTTTGCTTTAGAGATTCACCAGCTCTTCCTGAGATTCGTATTTTGCAACTAAAAGTGCCACATCTGAGGATGTGAAGCTTTCCCTTTAAAAAAAAAAAAAGGCAGCATTCCCTTAAAGGAGGGGATCACACTTCCCTGTGAAATCGTGAAGCCTCCCCCTCTCTTTGCAGAGCACTGGTTGAGAAAGAGGGAAGGATCACACAGGGCACTACGGATGTGGAAATCAGCAAAACGCAAGCACATCATGGTTCCCTGAATTTTGCATTGAAGGTCAGCCCAACTTGTGTACATATCAAATTGAGAGCTTCTTTTCACTTTCAAGTGAAAATCATGAAGTTCTTGGGCATGGACTTGGGTGCACATTCAAATGCACACAATATTTTCCCACTGATGTTTGTGCACACTTTTGAAAACATATGCCTTTTTTCATGTGTATTTTTCAAAGGAATCCGTTTTTGAATGCACATCTCCCTCCCACCCCCACAAACAGTACTGCAAACTCAGGAATGTATGAGCTTTGATTATAGATTACGTTTGTGTTCATGTTCAGGAGATGCAAATGGATAAATTCCTTATACATCCCCAGTTGGCTCCACAGTCTCCTTGTTTAGCCTGCAGGACATTCTGTCTAAACACACATAGGATTGAGGCCTTAAAGTAGCTTTTGTCCATTTAAAGGAACCAATGGGAAGAGATCACCAGTGTGATCCCTTCCAATTGAATTCCAAGTGCTTTGCCTTGAAAGGGGGGCACACCAAACTGAGGGCTGTGCTGCAGATGGTTTTTATTAGGGGGTGTTAAAATATTTCTTCAAAGGAAGCCCTCCTTTCAACTTAGTCCTATTTTACTTTCCATAGAAGTATACGGACCAGATTTGAGGACACACATATTGGTAGATGTCAGCTTGAGCTGCTCTGTCTTTCATGTGTCGAATCTGGATGCAAAATTATAGATGAAAAATAGAGGACAAAAAGAAAAAATATTTCCCATCGCCATCATGCCGTTTGGCACGTCACTGTACAAAATGGCACTCAGTAACAGTTGCAGCATGGAGCAATTTTAGTGGCCAAGACATAGTAGCCACTAATCTACAAATGTTCGGCACCGCTGTACTCTACCAGGAGCCAGTGTCCTTTGGATTGTGTTATTCTACTCATCAGAAATGCTTTTAGGAACAAGACATTTGTTCAACATGAGCAAAGTGCTTTGGAAGCCAGTAAGTACTGAGCTAAATTTACCTCATGCAGCTCCTTAAAAAGAACGTAAGAAGAGCCATGCCAGATCAGACCAAGGGTCCATTTTAATCCAGCATTATGTTCACACAGTGGCCAACCAGCTGCCCTCAGGAAACCCATAAGCAGGACATGAGTGCACCAGAGATGTGCTTATGGCATATTTTTCTTCACTAACCCTCAGCTCTTCCCATTCTCTGCTTTAAAAAAAACCAAAAACCTCTCTTCCCTTTTTCTTGTGGGATTTGCTGGACTTCAAGAGGTGAAAAAACGTGCCTTGAGAGCCCATTTCCATGGTAACCACTTCATTCAGGTAGGAAAGTAAATAGGAGTCATTGGCCTGCAGCACACATTCACCCCCTTGCTTCTGAGCACAAAAAAAAACTTTCTGTGCCATATACACTAGCTGAGCTCTTCAGCTGAATTTCGATTAGCTTTTAAAAAAAAAAAACCAAGGTGTCAAAATACTCAAAGTAAATGTGAAATAAAATTAACTATTGAAACCATTGTTCTGTGCCAGATGTGGCCCGGCTTCAAACTGTAAACAGGAGTTGTCATGCAGCAAAAGCCAGCTACACACTCGCCTTCTTACATACACATGAGTGAGAACTCAGGCCTCCCCTTTGAGCCTGGGGACCCACCCTTAACTTCAACCTGCAACATGGGATCCACCTTTCAGGTTTTGCCGCACGATAAAACCTTCCTCTTTCTCTCCCTCTTTCCTACTCAATCTTTCCGGTAGGATTGCACTGCCAGCCAGGGTGTGACCCAGTTGGGGATCGTGGCCCACCACCTGAAAGCCAATAGTCACATATTTTCATGAACTTCATGAGTGGTTGAAAAGGCTGGGTATGTTTAGCCTGGAGAAGAGAAGATCAAAGGGAAGTAGGAGAGCACTCTTCAAGAATCTCAAGGGTTGTCCTGCAGACAATGGAGCAGACCTGTTCATTGTTGCTCTAAAGTGCAGGAGGACTAGAACCAATGGGTGGAAATCGCAGGGAGGCAGATTTCCATTACATGTTCAGAGAAATGACCGAAGAGTAAGAACTATTTGACACTAGAACAGTCTTCCGCAAGAGGTGGTAGAGGCCTCTTCTTCACTGGAGTATTTCAGCAGAGGCTGGGTGTCCATCCGTCAGGGTTGCTGTAATTGCATTCTGCATTGTAGATCCTGCTTTGAGTAGGGGGTTGGACCAGAAGATCTCCAAGGTATCTTCCAACTCTATTATTCTATGAACAATATAATATATGTGAGATGCTGCTGAGAACATCCCTTTCTTCCCACATTTCTGATTCGGGTGCAAAGGTCGCGTACACTTCCTAGGGTAATATCCAATTATTTCCGTGATGTAAGAGGGGCAATATTAAATAAATATTAGAGTAAGCTGAGACCAGTGGAGGATGGTGGCTGATTTCAGGGGGCCTGTGAATTCATCGTCAGAACCAGCCAGAACTCTAAAGGAGCTCTCCGAGGTGCCGAACCTATTTTGGGGTTAGGGTTCTTCACCTTGGATAGCCCCTTTAGACTTCTGACTGAATTCCAGAATGGGATTCATGACTCCACTGAAATTGGAACTACCAGGCTCCACTGGCTGGGAATACTTATATAGTTTTATCTTGTTAGCCCAAAAAACCCCCCACAAATACAGCACTTTTCAATGTGTGTGCTTTTTTTTTTAATAGCCCCCTTGAAATTCTGTTTTTCATCCAAGTCTGTGGGTGGGATGACACCTATGGCACCGGAGGCCCCCCTAGCATTCACTGACAGTTCCACCATTGTAGATGTCCTTCGGGTAATGGTGGCATAATGGGGTATTCCAGGAGTATGTCGGGGGCATATTGGGAGCCGTGGATCCACAGGACTCTAAGCTCCCTCCTTCTCTTAAGTTATTCTCCCATCATTATTTCCCACCCATTAGAGTCAACAGGAAGGATAATGATGAAAACTTCTGCCCAACCTCCTGGCCTCAGCAAGCCATCAGGAGTACTGATGTGGTAGTTGCTGTGCCGCAGGGGAAGTATTTCGGTGTGGGCCTTTGAAGCCTTTGTGGATTTGGAGTACATACACTGGTATGTAAGCCTCGAAGCTTCTGCTCAGCTCCCTCTGAGCAGTACTTATGTCTAGACCAAGGCCAAAAAAGAGGCAACATTTAAAGGGGCATTTAATCACACTTTGAAAAATAGTTCAGATGGGAAGCTTTACTTGGTGTGAAAAATCCACGGGAAGTAGGCCGAAATGGAATCTGTGGCTGATTTTATTTTTAGGAAAAAAATAATGCTATGTAATTTTTGAAACAAAGCGAGAAATACAGACAACAAAAAGGGAGTAATACTACATAGCCTAAGACAGGATGTACACTACTGCTTTATAACGGTTTATAATGGCATTGACAACTGTTGGGGACCTGACACATTCTGTATACCATTTTCAAACTGCTTTCAAAGTGTTATATCCTGCTTGGTGTAGATCTGGCTTATGTCAAGAGCACTGATTAAGGGGAAAGGAAATGTACAGTGCGGCTCTATGCAAGTCTACTCAGAAGAAAGCCCCATGCATTGAGTTTAGTGGGACTTATTCCCAAGTTAAGTGTGTGTACAATTGCAACCTTAGTTATTCCAGTCCTTAGTAATATCATGGTTAAGCTTGTGGGGCAATTAAAGTAAAACAGCTGAAAAAGAAGCTTGCTTCCTAAGGTGGGTTGGATGTGTAAATTGAGATAGTTGGAATGTGTAAGTCAGGAGTGAGCAGCACGTAGATCTCCAGATGTTTTGGATTTCAACTTCCATAATAAACCCCTGCCAGCATGGCCAATGGACAGCGGTGAGCAGGAGGTAAGGTCTGGAGCTGCACCTCCTGCTCACCCCTGGTGTAAATTATATACTGAAATCATATTTGTAAAACAAAAAAAAACACACAAAAAAACATGCATCTCTATTTGATTGGAATGTAATCCAAAGCTTGAAGGGTTTCCACCAAGGACTTGAACAGAAACCATGGTCCTGCAAACTCTTTTTTTAAATTCTGTGGCTGAATTTTGCCCTAGGAATAAGCAGTTGTGTGTTACCCTTTTTAAAAACCCTCGTCATTCCCTGTAGCAAACAGCCAGAGAGAGTATGCAACCTAGCTGAAGTTTTTCACCCATGAACTTCGCCTGCATATAACTTGATTCTGCAGGATGGAAAATAAACCCCTGCATCAAGGATTATTATTATTATTATTATTATTATTATTATTATTATGAGTCTCTCATCATCTTAGCAGCAGGGGTTTGAGGAGCCGGATGCTATGTCTGCAATGTTTGCAGTTGAACAATGTTCCTTGGAGAGCAGCCAAGTGAAAAACATTTTTAAAGTATCATCTTAAGTTGTATAAATGTTTTGGCATTTCCTCTCTTTTTTTCTGGGCATATTTGTGTCATACAATGCAACAAAGTATCTAGACTCTAGATGGTTCATTGGACTGGAAATGGCTTTTGGACCTCTAGGGCATAGTTTAGATCTTGGCTAGCACAATTATAGGAGTGAGTTGTATCACAAACTGTACTATAGTATGGAAGATTTAGCAGCAGAGCTCCACATTGCCTTTATTTTAAGCAGGAAAACAAATGTAGATTGCTTTTGCCGGAAAAGGAACTTAAATTTGAACCAACAAGGACTCTTGTGGTATCCTAAAGTCGAACAAATTTAATTTGACATAATCTCTCATGGACACTTTCCACTTCATGAGATGCATGAAGTGTAAACTCTTGCACTGACAGATCTCTATACACTTGATGATCAAACGGGGAAAGTGCACATTTAGGTGAGCCTATTTTAAAAGTGTGCACATAAATGTATACTTCCCTCCATTTTTCTAAAGTATACATTTTGTGAACACAATCACAGACTTGGGAATATGCAGGGTTTGCCCACAAAATGCACTTGCATTCACGTTCAGGAGCGCAAACAATGCAAGGCTTTAGTGTTAAACAAACAGAAATGAAATTCCTGTTCGTCCCTAGTTCTAACCTATTTTAGGTTTCTTGGCTTCTTTTACTTATTTATTTATCTATTACATTTATATCCCCTTTTTGTCCTCCAAGAAACCAAAGGTGAGATACATAATCTTCCTCCTCTCCATTTCGTCTTTACAACAACCACCCTGTGAGGTGGGTTGGGCTGAGAGTTTGTGACTGGCCCAAAGTCACCCAGTGAGCTTTCATGTCTAAGTGAGGACTAGAACCCAGATCTTCCGACTCTCAGTCCAATACTCTAGTGACTACACTACACTGGCTCTCACATGAAAAGTGGGAAAGAAGGACAAAGTACTGCAGCGACCCACTATGATTAAACATAGAACAAATTAAAGAGAGAGAGAGAAAGCAATCCTGTACTCATTTTCATGGGTGTAAGCTGAGACTTACTTCTGTGGAGACATGTAGCACATTGCACTGTGAATGATCCAATTATTTTTATTGTATGCGTGATTCATAGTACTAATGCGTCCATTACATTGTTAGACCCATGAACTTGTTCTGGGCCAGATCTACACCAAGCAGGATACAACACTTTGAAAACGGTTTGAAAATGGTGTGGCCTGGGCCCCAACAGTTGTCACTACTGTTATAAACCATTTAAAAGCAGTAGCGTAGATCCTGCCTTGGTCTGCTTTCCATATCAGCACATATTTAAATTTCCCCATATAAATCGGAAATGAAAACAGTTCCAGAGGTGTGCTGAACCCATTACTAAAAAATTTCTTGGCTTGAACTAGAATCACACACAAACCTTCAGCCTGAATTGGAAACAAAGCAGAGAGTTTAATGGTTTGACCCATACACACTTTTAGGAATACAGTGTTTTTGTCTCAATATGCCATTGATTTGTTGCCTTACAGACAAATACTTGTATCTGCAGATACTTATGTGGCTGAAGCAATGTTGATTTCTTTATGGGGCTTAAGGTTCTGTGAAGTATCAAACGAGATGTGTTGAACTTGGCCTGTATTGAGCCATCTTCCATTCCTAAAAAGCATGCAAAAACCAAAAAAAAAAAAAAACACAGTACCAAAGTGGTACTAACAGCATATTTCGGTGCATGAACTTTGAAGTTCTTGGCGCAGCATGATTCCTCTTGATGTCCACTTCCTCTCTTAGAATATTTATATTTTCTACAAATTTGTGTGAGTGAAGCTGAACAGAATGTAATGCCCTGCATCGCAGAGGGGAGAATGTTTGGCTTCATGTGGGTATGGAACCCAAAAACGGAATAGCAGCTTGGGATTAAATGCAGCAGAAAAACAGAGGGTATTACAATTCTTAAGCATGTACTTCTATACCCCATATAACCCTATCAACCCAAACAGCTGTTGTTGTTTTGTTTTTAAAGGCCGTGGTACTCTGATATACACATCTGCATGCAGTGTATAGTTCACCTGTTATTCTGGGCATAGACATTTGCTGGAATTCTTCTGGAGTGGGGAGCAAAGCTGCGCAGCAGTTTATGATGGTAATTAGTGTGCATTCCATGCACCATAACAGCATAAGTGCCATGCTGAATCAGACCAAGAGGCCAACCAGCTGTCGACCAGGGGCCAACAAAGCAGGACATGGTGCAACAGCATCCTCTCACCCATGTTCCCCAGCAACTGGTGCACACAGGCTTACTGCCTCGGAAACTGGAGGTACCACATAACCAACAGGGCTAATAGCTATTGATAGCCTTCTCCTCCAGGAATTTATCCAACCCCCCTTTTAAAGCCATCCAAATGGGTGGCCATCACTACATCTTGTGGTACTGAATTCCATAATTTAACTGTGTGCTGTGTGAAGAAGTATTTCCTTTTATTTGTCCTGAATCTCCCACCAATCAGGTTCATGGGATCACCCCCAGGTTCTAATATTTTGAGAGAGGGAGATAAATGTCTCCCTATCCACACTCTCCACACCATGCATAATTTTGTACACCTCTATCATGTCTCCCTTTAGCCTCTTTTTTCCCAAGCTAAACAATTCCTTGTAGCCTTCCCTCATAGGGGAGATCCCCTTAATCATTTCAGTTGCCCTTTTCTGCACTTTTTCCAGCTCTATAATATCTTTTTGTAGGTGCGGTAACCAGAACTGTACACAGTATTCCAAGTGTGGTCGCACCATAGGTTTGTACAAAGGCAGTATGATATTGGCAGTTTTATTCTCAATTCCTTTTCTTATAATGCCTAACATGGAGTTTGCCTTCTTTACAGTGGTCGCACACTGGGTTGACATTTTCATCGAGCTGTCCACCACAACCCCAAGATCTCTTTCTTGTTTGGTCACTGCCAGCTCAGATTCCTTCAGGTTATAGTTGTAGTTGGGGGGGGGGGGGTTGTCCCTACAATGCACCTTTGTGCTTTCCTTGTGTGTGAAACCTGAAGACTGATGGGAATCCTCTGCACAGCGGAGCAGACAGAGGTGATCTTCGCCTCCCTATTCCCCCGCTCTGCATTTTAGACCGGCTATTTCACCTGTCTAGCTGAAGTGTTGGGAAGGAGGCTGGATATGGTGTAAGGCAGTTTCTCCAGTCTCCACCTCTCCCTGCCCACCGGCAAATGCCCTTTTCCTTCCCTCGGGGAGCCTATCTCCACAGTACCTTGGAACATTTTAAATAGTATTTTAAAATGTTCCAAATAGGTGCGTTCCAAAACGTCTTAGGCCACATTAAGGAGTACTCACATTACAGGAGAAAAATTCTTCAGTCTTCAAAGGTGTGCAGTCTCACACTCTTCTGCCCGTCTCTTTCTGTTTCGTTTTTACAATGAGTTTAGGGCAAGGCATTGTGGGTGCTGTAGTTCACTCGCCCACTTCCTCCTTAGTTAATAATAATAATAATAATAATAATAATAATAATAATTTGTAACCCGCCTCTCCCTCCGGATCGAGGCGGGGAACAACAACAATATAAACATAAAAATCACAGCAGTTAAAATTTAAAAAACAAGAGAACAATACAACATTAAAAACATCCTAAAATTCATCTGGATAGGCCTGTCAGAAGAGGACAGTCTTCATGACTCTCTTAAATTCATGAAGACTGTCAATTTGTCTAACCTTCTCCGACAGACCATTCCATAGTCTGGGAGCGATGGAAGAAAAGGTCCTCTGGATAACACTCGCCAGCCTAGTTCTGGCTGACTTGAGTAAGTTCTTCCCAGAGGACCTAAGTGTGCGGGGCGGATTGTACGGGAGAAGGCGATCCCGCAGGTACCCTGGACCCAAACCATGTAGGGCTTTAAAGGTCATAACCAACACTTTATACTTCGCCCGGAAACTGATTGGCAGCCAATGAAGCGATTTTAAAACTGGTGTAATATGATCACCCCTAGGTGTACCGGTGACCAACCTGGCTGCCATATTTTGAGCAAGTTGAAGTTTCCGGACTAGGCACAAAGGTAGCCCTATGTACAACGCATTGCAGAAGTCGAGCCTCGAAGTTACCAGCGCGTGCACTACCGTCTTTAGGTCTTCCAACTCTAGGAAGGGGTGCAGCTGGCGTATCAGCTGAAGCTGATAGGAGGCACTCCTGGCCGTTGCATCAATCTGAGCTGTCATCTGGAGTGACGGATCCAGGAGTACCCCCAAGCTGCGAACACAATCTTTCAGGGGGGGGTGTAACCCCATCCAAAACTGGTTGACACACCTCCAGACCCAGGTTGGGGCCTTTGACAGCAAGCACCTCCGTCTTGTCTGGATTCAGTTTCAGTTTGTTTTTCCTCATCCAGCCCATTACCGCCTCCAAGCATTCATTCAGAGGAGACACACTATCCTTAGCTGACAATTTTGTCGAAGGCATAGAGAAATATATTTGGGTGTCATCAGCGTATTGATAGCACCCCGCCCCATGCCTCCGGATGATCTCTCCCAGCGGTTTCATGTAAATGTTAAACAGCATTGGAGAAAGGATGGCACCTTGTGGTACACCACATAGCAGCTCCTTTTTTGAAGAGCAGCTATCCCCAAGCATCACCATCTGGAACCTGCCCGAGAGATAGGATTGGAACCACTGAAGCACAGTGCCCCTGATTCCCAATCCCCTCAGGCGTTCCAGAAGGATAGCATGGTCGATGGTATCGAAAGCCGCTGAGAGGTCCAGGAGTACCAGCAGGGACACACTCCCCCTGTCGATACTAAGGCGTAGTTCCCCTTTCATTCCCTAGCTTTCAATGAGTATAGGGCTAAGGATTGTGGGTGTTGTAGTTCACTCACCCACTTCCTCCTTAGTCCCTATTTCTTCCCCACCAATCAATGGCTAAGCATTTGGACGCTGGTAAATGAAGCACTGCCCCCACAAATCACAAATGGTAAGGAAGGACACATTATTTTACTTAAAACGATTTATTAAAAGTAAAAACCGTTGTATATAGCTGAAGTGAGTTTTAAAAAACCTCGGGTATACAACATTCAAGGGAGTGCGTCATGTGGCCCAAAGAGTTTTCGTAACCCTTATAAAATGTTACAAAGCTAGTGTGTAGATCAGCTCTGAGATTGTGTTTGGGACCTCATAGAGGCAGCCAGCATGGTTCTCTCCAGGCCAGTTGCAAGGAGGCACGGGAGGGGTCAGGAGCTCAGACTCCTGGGTCCAAAGTTGGAGCGCTGACTCCAAACTCAGATCCAGGAATCTGAAATATCCAATGCTCTCTAGGGGCCATAGGGTTGCTCTCATTGAAGCCTATGCAATGTAGTAGAAGGTCCTGGGAACTGAACTGCACAAATGCAAAAGAGTGCTATATCCATGGGTGACCCTATGAAAGGAGGACAGGGCTCCTGTATCTTAACAGTTGTTTAGAAAAGGGAATTTCAGCAGGTGTCATTTGTATGCCTGCAGCACCTGGTGAAATTCCCTCTTCATCGCAACAGTTAAAGCTGCAGCAGTCCTGCCCTCTTTTATCTGGTCACTCTAGTATAGCTAGAGTCTCCCTCAACCTGGTGCCCTCCAGGGTGTTTTGGACTACAACCCTAGCATTCTGGGCCACTAGCCATGCTGGGGTTGAACTCCAAGACATCTGAAGGACACTAGGGCCATGTCTACACCAGCCATTTATCCCGGGGTCATCTGTTGGGCATCCAAATGATCCACTAGAGATCCCGGGGTCAACCAGGGACGACCTCTCAGTTTTCCCAGGATAATTGGAACTAAATTTTAACTCAATTTTTCGCACAGTCCCAGGACAACCTTGATGACCACAGGCAGTGTGGTGCGTGCTCCCGGGTCCTCCCTCCTCCCTGCGAGTAGCACGGCACTACAAATGGGCATTGAGCTGAGCAGGGTGGCTCTGTGCCCATCAGGGTTAAGGGATGAGCTTTTTTGCCATCCCTTGGATAGTTCTCAGCATCTTCGGGTGCTGAGTTTTGGGGTTGTTGTTGTTTTTTTAAAAAAAAATATTTTGGTGCACGATCACACCCGCGTTGCTGTGCAAAAGTCTCCTTCTGGACGAAAAATGCCACACCAGACATCCCTCTTTCCTTCTGGGACGTTGTGCTGGCATTTGGATGCTGCAGGACGATCCCAGAAGCAGAGAAGCCCATGATCGTTCTCCCCCCCAAGAAGGCCTGCAGGTGTAGATGAGCCCTAGGTTGAGGATGGCAGCTCTAGAGAGCAGCAGTGGAGTGTGTGGGGAGGGTCTTTAGGAATGAGAGAAGAAATGAGTATGTGTGATTGGGTATCAGGGTTCCTTCCAGAAGAGCCTGGACTACTCACTTTACTTTTCACATTGTTATCAGCCACCATTTACATGAGCTAGCAATACCACTTTTACATGGCTTGAATTTTGAACTTCAGCAATGTTCTTTTGAAATTGAGAGCGTCATCACGCGGGAGGTTTAATGCACATTTGCCGTGACTTTGATCCACTTTTCAGGGCTGGACTCACTCAGGGCGAGAGAACAGCATCTCGGGGATGACGTCATGCCAATCCAGCACTGAAAAAGTGGATCAAAGTTGCGGCAGATGTGCATTAAACCTCCCTTGTGATGACACTCTGAATCTTTTTTCTTGAACTACACATATTGTGTATGGTTGCATATTTTAAAAAGACCTTAATAGCATCAGTGAGAAGATCTACAATTACTGGTAGATCTGGTGAATGAGGAGCAATAACATCTGGTCACCGGATCTACCAAGATAGGTAGATCTAGCCTCTGAGAAAATTGTATATCAGGTATATGTTGTTTCTCAATGGGCAAACCTGGAGTTCAAACAATCTTTCCACCCACAGCTGAAACCCCAAGTTCTTTCCATGACTCCCTTCACCCCTTTACTGGCCCGTTGGGCCTAATGCCATTATAGGGTTGAAGGGCCACTACTAGGCTCTGCTCTACAGGAAACACACGCTATATTCATGTACTGTCACAAGAGGTTTCTTTATTTCTGCAATGCATGAGAAAACACTGTGAAGCATTATGACAAACTGTCTTGGCTTTAAAGACAACTCTAAAAAAGATGGAGAGAGGTTCCACTTGGGCATCATGCAAGAGCTAAAAATGTCAGGTTCTCTTAAAGACAGATAGATGATAGATGATAGATAGATAGATAGATAGATAGATAGATAGATAGATAGATAGATAGATAGAAGAGAGACAGACAGACAGACAGACAGACAGAGATTAGGCTGATCATATGAAAAGGAGGACAGGGCTCATGTAACTTTAACAGTTGTAGAGAAAAGGGAATTTCAGCCAGTGTCATTTGTATGCAATTAGTTCCTGGTGAAATTCCCTCTTCATCACAACAGTTAAAGTTGCAGGGGCCCTGCCTTCTTTGTATATGGTCACTCTAGTATAGTGCCTGCAACTTTAACTGTTGTGATGAAGAGGGAATTTCACCAGGAACTAATTGCATGCAAATGACACTGGCTGAAATTCCCTTTTCTCTACAACTGTTAAAGTTACATGAGCCCTGTCCTGCTTTTCATATGGTCAGCCTAAGATAGATAGATATCAACAACCCATTCTAACACATAATAAATTGCAATGCTGCTACAATCAATTCCACAGCCCCATTTTCCTAAACCAACAACAACACTCCACTATGCTGCAGAGGTGTCATACACTTTTCTAACACACACCCCCTCCATAAAATAGGAATAACAGCACTGGGCTACTTTTGCAGGTGTTGTGTGACCTCTGCTTTCTCAGCCAAGCCACAGCTTGCCTCCTGCAATATGGGTATAATAATGATGAACTTTATCTGCTCACATTGTCAAGGTAACTTTTTTAAAATGTTTATAAACTCAGGAAAAAAAATATTAACAAGACCTGAGTTAGAAAGATCATGAACTCCTGTCATTGCTGCTAGGGTTTGTTTGTTTTTTGCAGACACACTACTGTCCAAACCCAGCTAAAGGAAACTCCTGGATTTTTATTTGGTGCATGTGTGTGTGCGTGTAACAATTACTTACAAAAGAGGGTAGACCCTAAAAATACTTAACACATCCAGAAGGGTTAACACATTCAGATGGTGAGTGTATTAACCATTTATGTGAATCAGCATAGGGGTTTCTGGTGCTTTCACATACCAACATTAACAACTCAGTCCTGTGCATGCTTACCGAGAGTGGGGTGTTAAACCACAAAAAGCCAATGTACATAAGGAGTGTATCTTCTTTTATGATTCTGTGGTTGGCAGGCATTGCCCTTTCAAGCAACCCCCGCCCCCATTCTCAGATACGTTGCAGTATACACACACACACCTCACCTGGAAAACAACTCATTGATTCTCTTGAAATTAAAGTGAACTCAACCAGGGGGCCATGCCAGGTGGAACTGGATGGGAAGCCAGTGATTCCCACAGTCACAGTATGCAAGAGATGCTTTACAAGGCGCGCGCTCCTGCAGCCTATCAAACCAAAGGCCTAAAAGGCCATGATGCTGCCTGGCTGGGCCTGCCAGAAAGCCAGCCTTACTGCCCCTTCCAGCTCCACATTCTACCATGTCTCTTGCAGCTGATGTCAGCTGAGCTCCATGGAAACCTCACCACCACCCATAGGTTTAATTTACTGAGCTCCCCTGGCTGGGCTTCGCCCACCCATGTTGCGGGGAACTGGAGAGATAGATGGGGCAGGCGTGAACAGCACAAGGTGCTATTGCTGCTATAAGAATGGAGCAACTTCAGTATGGAGCAGCCTGGTCGTGCTGCTGCCTGCTACCCCAGTTAAACTTGAGGGTACCGTGCCCCCCCCGCCTCCTACATTTACTTTACTGACCTCCTGTCCTGTTCTGAGCCTTGCCCATATGGCTGGAAACATAGGCCATATGGAAACATAGGCTACACCAAGCAGGATATTGCACCATGGAAGCAGCATGAAAGCGGTATATAAAAGGCAGGAGCCACACCAAGCCAGATATAGCGGTATACGGTATGTCACATGCCGTATACCACTATATCCTGCTTGGTGTGGCTCCTGCGTTTTATATACCGCTTTCATACCACTTTCATAGTGCAATATCCTGCTTGGTGTAGATGAGGCCATAGAGACAGGTGGGGCAGACATAGCATGAGCAGTGTTGCTGCTCCCAGAAAAAAATGTCATGACTGGAATCCAGGGGTTGGGGGCAGTTGCGCCCCCTTGCCCCTATGAGCAGATGCCCAGGAATCTGGGATAGTTCTTGGGCCAAGCATTCGATTGTCCTACACATTATACAGAATGAGGTGGCAATATTCTGAACAGTACAATTTCAGATGGTTCCCCAACATTAAAACAAATAATCCTTGCATGTAGTAGTTGAGCACACCAGGAAGAAGGCTTTGTTTGTTTGTTTGTTTGTTTGTAAACCACCCAGAGAGCTTCAGCGATTGGGCGGTATAGAAATGCAGTAAATAAATAAATAAATAAATAAATAATAAAGGGTTAGTATAGCACTCTCCCTTATGAGCTGGTTTACTATATTCAGGGATCTTTTTACGTGGGGCAACATTTTAAAAAATGAAACTCCCCACTTACAGTCAGAAATGAAAAAGGCCAAAATACAACCACTTTACTGGCATGTGGACAAGACAAAATGTGGGTTCCTTCCTTGGTGGTACAAGAGGGGGATTCAACAGGAATGGCTCCCACACTGCCAGGCTCACATGAGAAGGGGGATCTTTGTCAGGGCAAAGCCAACTGAAGTTGAAGTAATCCCATTTAACTCATTTGTAGACTACCCCATGTGTTTTCTGGGCTCTATGTGTGTGCCTGTGATAGCTGAACAATGATTGCAAATTTCAGTTCATTGATCTGAGAACCAGGCATCTCAGTGAATCATATCTTTTAAAGCCCCTGCTTTACATGCCTTCCCTACTGCTTTTTTATTATTGCAATTATTGCTGCCATCATTATATCATCTTTATGTTTCACCGGCAAATGTGGTCTTGAATGCAAAGATTCAAATGTAACAGATGGAAAGTTTTTCCCAGATAGGAACTTTGTCTTCAGGGGACTTCACCTAGGATTGAACCCAGCTGTGCTATAAGCTATGTATTGTCAAAGCCACATAGCTAAGAGACAAAGAGGCGAGGTCAAGAATTTTAATGAATTTTAGGCTGGTGTCACTAACGCCCTTTTAAAAAAATCTCTGCACCCATTTTTCACCTTCAATCGCTCCTGGGGTCTGTTCTCCTGCTTTTAAGCAAAGAAATAATACATCAACAATCCTTTTCTGTCTTTTTCCCCTGGAGGTCACATGATTGTTCCTGAACTAATTCAATGGAGCAAAGTATTGGGAAGTGAAATAATGTGGCTCAGTGGTCCTTAACCTTTCTCTGGGGAATTTGAAAGTATAAAAAAGGTATACAACTGACACGCTGTAGTACAGAGGTGGGAAAGCTTCAGGCTTGCAAGATCTCCATTTTTATTTTATTTTATTTTTACGAGAACTCCAAAGGTCCGCCAGGTGGATGCACGTGCAAAATACTGGGTCAAGAGGGTGGACACAAGATACCTCTGAGAACAGGATGAGCCCATGAACCTGGGATCAATGCCAGCCTCAACCTCACAAATACTTCCACACAAAAATCCCATTACTGGTTTCCCCACCAATCATTCTTTTTCAGCAGCCTAACATAGCAGCAAGAAGCACTAAAATGGTTGCTACTGTTTGACAGCTGGGAGCCAGAAAGCCTTGGCGATTTACTGGAAATCACCCAGAGATCTAACAGTAGATTCCAATCTACCTTTTGCCCACAGCTGCTACAGGAAAGGTAGCTTGTGTATACCAACAATACTACGGTTGTCAGATCTCAGGCCTTGACTTGAAGTTTTGTGGTTTTAGTCTCTTCTCAAACTCTTTAGAGACAATGAGAGAGAGGTTGTTTTCTTGGGTGACCATATGAAAAGGAGGACAGGGCTCCTGTGTCTTTTACATTGTCGAAAAAGGAAGATTTCAGCTGGTGTCATTTGTATGCCTGCAGCAACTGGTGAAATTCCCTCTTCATCACAACAGTTAAAGCTAGGCTGACCATATGAAAAGGAGGACAGGGCTCATGTGATTTTAACAGTTGTAGAGAAAAGGGAATTTAAGCCAGTGTCATTAGTATGCAATTAGTTCCTGGTGAAATTCCCTCTTCATCACACCAGTTAAAGTTGCAGGGGCCCTGCCTTCTTTTGTATCTGGTCACTCTAGTATAGTGCCTGCAACTTTAACAGTTGTGATGAAGAGGGAATTTCACCAGGAACTAATTGCATACAAATGACCCTGGCTGAAATTCCCTTTTCTCTACAACTGTTAAAGTTACATGAGCCCTGTCCTCCTTTTCATAGGGTCAGCCTAGTTAAAGTTACATGAGCCCTGACCTGGATTTTATCTGGCCACCCTATGAAAGGGGAAATCATTAACTCAAATCTCGCCTCACATTAACCATGTCGTTCACCAGCTCACTGGCCAGGGGTGAGCAATGTGATGCCTGTAGGCACCATTCTGCCCCAGGACACCTTTATTGGTGCCCATCAAGGTGCCTTGCCCCTCCCACTTTTAAAAAAATAGGATATTTTCTTACTGGCAGCTGGAATCGCTTCAAAGCAAAGTGAGGTCCTCCAACTGCTGCTATTTTCATTTCCCATTAATACCTCCATAGCATAAATGGGGCTCCGAGACATTCTTAGCAAATGAAAAAAGCAGGCAGCTGCAGAGCAATGTTTTCCACTGCAGCACATTCAACCATCAAAGTAAAGAATTCCAGTGCAGGGGAGAAAAGGGTGTTGAAAACTGTGGGTTCAAATGAGTTGTTTAGTGTGACATTTGGGCAGATTAGCTGCCCTCTGTGACTAGCCATGCCTTCCACAACAATCATTTTGTTGTGCCCATGATAGCTTTTGAAATTCCCACACAGGCACACAGGCCCAGAAGCTTTGCCTGTCTCTTCGCTAGGCACACTTAAGGTGCTATAGCTCCACTTGCCCCTGCCTCACACTCTCTGGAATCTGCAATAGGGGGTAATAATATTGACCTTCCATAAAGAGCTGCTGTAAGGGATCATGAGGTCATATATGTGAAGTGCTTGCTTTGAAAATGTTAGCTGCATACATGCAATGCATTCAAAGTATTGATATTAAATGCAATGAAGGATCAGACATGACTATTGTGACGAATAAAGTAGGTCGGCCCTCATCTTGCCAAACTACATTAGTTGTTACTTTCTGGATGTTACAGATCCAGTTAGGCAAATATGGTAAATGTGGAAGGTAAACACAGTAGAAATTATTTACTGCGCCTAATGTGGTTAGAACCACAAATTACCGCCACTTCACGCAATTTTAACACATTTGTACATATACACCTAAGGTGTTTAAATGTAATATGTGAATGCAACAGATATTTGTCAGTGAGCCATGATTGGCCACAACTCCCCATTGTGTGGCAAACCTGGGTTTGCCTCTTTGAAATGGGTGAAATGGCCTTTAAATACTACCCCTGTTGAAGAAGTGCAAGCAAGATAGAACATTGCTTAAAAAGTAGCCTTCCCCAACTTGGTTCCCTCCATATGATTTGGACTTCAGCTCCCATCAACCCCAGCCAGCTTAGCCAAGGGTGAGGAATCCTGGGAGCTGTAGCTCCAAACATCTGAACCAGGACACCAGGTTGGGGGAAGTCTACTAAAAAATAATAATACAAGAGCTCATGCTCTCTTGTCCTATTTTTATTAAGTGGGATGGGCTACAACACTGACTACCCAAGGTAAAGAAATGAACTAACTGGTCATACCTAGGGATGTTGGTGAAATCCATACCAGACCAAATTGGTTTGGATTTCTATGAATCCAACCAGCGAATTCCACAGCAGACTGGCTTTTCCTGAAACACACAGATTCTGCAAACCTGTGGACTTTATTTTTTTACTTTCCAGAATTTTACACAAATTTAGTTGTAGAAAACTATGTAAAATACAAAAACAGCAGATGGAAGTGTGCATTTTCCCCCATAGGCTAAAGCATGAAAATATGCATTTTGGGGGACATTTGCACGTTTGGGGATATTTGCGAGTGCAAATTTGCACAAATGTGAATTTACACAAATTTGGGAAATGGGGGGGGGGGGAATCCAATTCTGCCAATGAGGGAATGAGGGAATGAAAGGCGCCTGACAATCCGCGAATTGCAGACAGAGTAGATTTTACAAAATCGGTACATCTGTAGTCACACCAGATTCAGTTTCTAAATCCTTCCAAGACAAGACTGAGCTAAGAGTAAAACGTGGTTAAATCAACAAAGATGTTTGCATTTCATAGAACTTTTCCTCTTTTTGTTTTATTTTTTTAAAAAAAAAAAATTGGCATAGATGCTGTACTTTGTATTCTTTGGTGCCATCTACAGGCTTGCTAGCTATTTACATGTGCGGCTTTTCTACAGCACTTATTTCATTCATGAAGGAAGAAGTACTCCAAGCAGACTTTGCTTATTACCACTTATTTTCCCCAAGGATTTGTGTTCTCACTGAATCTTTCACCTATATAAATATTTTCCTAATTCTTCGGAAGAAGAGCCCTTCTAGTTCAAACCAGGGGTCCATCTAATCCAGCATACAGTTTTGAACAGTCGTCAGCCAGATGCTTTGAGCAGCTTGTAAGCTGGTCATGACAGCTGCTCGGTGCTTGCTCCAGGTTTTGGGGGGCTCATGGGCAAAATGCCCTCAATGAGCTCCCTCCTTTTCTTCACTTCTGTATGTGCTGCCTATTCACTTACCCTCTCCCTCTGGGCCCAATCTCTGCCATTGTCCAGAGGGAGAGCACACGGCAAGAGAAGGAACTCTTCACTCTTGTCCCTGCTTGCATGCTTAGGCAGGGTAGGGGGACAGGCACCACCAGCAGTAGGACCAGGAGGCTCCAGGCACTGACAGTGGAACCCCCTGAATGGATACAGGCCTTCACAGGGGCCCACCTATGCCTACCACGGATACTTGAGATTGTTCTTTGTGTCCAGCAACACATATTCTCTGAACAAGAAGGCTTGTCAACTATTGGCTCTCCACAAAATTCTTGGCTTGTGGTTGTCACACATTAAAGTAGACTGGATTACGGTAGATTGATATGAGTGGCCTCCCATCACTATGGGGCTACCTTCGTATCGAGTTATAATTCCACCCTCGAGACATATCTCTCACAGTATGCGAACTAATAGATTGCCCAAATTCACAGGGAACGTTGAGCAAGGCTGGCTGTACCATTAGTCAGAGTGAAGCAGTTGTCGCAGGTGGCAGATGCCGGGAGGAGGCAGCAGGGTGTTGGAGGAGGGAGCTGCGCCACACACGACCTACTCTGCACTCCATAACTTAGCCTACTGCCTTCCACTGCCCTATTATCAGTATTGAAGACAGATTCATCTGCGAGTCTAGTTGACTTTTTGAACATTGCATGGGAAAGGGCGCCATCTTGTTTGTTGCCTGAGGGAGCAAAATGCCAACCATTGTGCTGGCCCTGATTGTGAGACTCTCACTCATGTTGTTTTTCTTTTAAGATGGTGACTGGTGGAGAAAGAGAAAATACATAAACATGTGGATGTGCTGTCCAGTTAAAATACTTTCCTTACAGGAGGAAATAAGAAAAATGTTTCCAAAGACAACATTGTTAGCAGATGGTGTACCTCATTCCATTCTTCAGGTTATCTTAGTTCAAATTAAATCTTCGTTTAATTTAAGGAATTAAACATGTCCGGAAAATAAGAATGTTAGCGGAAAGGGTGTCCACTGATTAAAGAACATCAGTTGGCTAATCAGCTGCCTCTTTAGCCAATTAATTAAATTAATCATGGCCATTTAAATAAACTACAGTGTAGATGCCTTTTTGGTATATTGAAGGAAGTGTGTAAGATTACAACATGATTTTTCATCATTTCATTGTTCCAAAGTTGTTAGATAACTCAATATGTGAACGGAGAAACCAGTTCATTTTGGGTAACATCAAATCATACAGACGTTCTGTCTGGTCTGTTCACGCACATATGTCATCATTTGGCATTGTACTCAAGTGATGGACAGGCATGGAGCAGTTCAGACATTTCGATTCACAGTCATGTTCCTTGAGTTCTGGACAGCGGGCCTAGGAAGTGCACACGGCCCTGGACAAATGATGGCATCTGTGAACCGTTCATTTGCGCAAACCAATTTATGCAAGATTCACTGGATAACTATAACCTTTCTACCACTTTTGAAAAGGGGGAAGGATCATAGATATCACACATGGCATCTGTGGTATGGTGCCAGGTGCAAATGCTGTCAAGAGCGGAGCCTGATCCCCACCCCACCATGAAGAGAGAGGTCTGACCCAGCATCACATTTGAACCAGACCAGAGACTTTCCTCTGACCGTAGCCAGAACTGCATGTTGAAAAATGAGTGGAACAACATTAAGGATTCTCCGATTTTAGACACTACGGACTGAGCAAAGACAGCCACTAATAAGGCCACAAATAATTCTAGACAGTGGAACTAGGCCCTCTAAACCAAACGGACAAAACCTGTGGCCCTCCAGATGTTGTTGGGATACCTAACCAAGCTGACTAGAGCCAATGGGAGTTGTACTCTAACAACATCTGGAGGGGCATAGGTTTCCCCATCCCTGCCCAAAGCACATCTGCATGCCTACCTTCCAGCCACTTCAGTGGGGTGTGCATCAGAATCACCTTATCAGAATCACCTTGTAGATTTTGAAAAGGCCCAGAGGTGGAGTGAGGCTGTTGAGAGAAAAAAATAGGCTTTTAATTTCCTTTGTAATTAGAATTTGATTGCTAGTATAAATTAGCTTGCAGTGCTTGCTGCCTTTTGTGCAAGCTATTTCCCCAAAGTGAATAACTTTAAATTAAATGACTCTTATCAACCCCAAGGCATCCGTGTTTAAAATCTCAAAGTAGGTTCCTGGAACATGGGAGTTATAAATTAAACAGAATTATATTTCTTTTTAAAAACTCAGTTGAATTTTGATTTCTTTTTTTCTTGCTTGCTAATTATATGGTGTGGAGGAAATTGGAATGGCAGTCAGTGGTTAATGAGATACAAATTTAAGGTTACCCTAATCTAGGGTGACCATATTTGGGAAACCAAAAAAGAAGACACCCCACGAGGGTGCAGGAAAGCGCATCATCCCCCCTGCCACTTTAAAGGCCCCAATTGGAGGGGAACACCTGCTCCAATTGGGGCCTCTTCTATAATATCTGGGAATGACATGCTTTCCCCTTTAAGGCCCCGATTGGAGCAGTGGGGAGGATGATGCACCTCCAGAATGACGCACCTCCAGGAATGATACCCCCCCCATGGCAGCCTTAAAGGGGAAAGCGTGTCATTCCAGGATATTATAGAAAAATACAGAAAATCCCCCGACACCCAGGATAGAACAAAAACCAGGACAAATCTGGGGAAATCCTGACATTTGGTCGCCCTTCAATTCAGACTTCATTCCCCCAATTTAAGATGTGTATATAATAGGGAACACTATTGTATTGCATGTTTTTGTGAACCGCCCAGAGAGCTTCGGCTATAGGGCGGTATAAAAATGCAATAAATAAATAAATAAATAAATAATACATGCAAACACACACACACACACACACACACTGCAGTAAATTGCTTGAAATGTGGTAGTTCCAAGGCACGCGCAGAGTTCGCCCATCTCCTGACCTCCCTGGTCATTTCTGTGGAACGAGTAGATCTGTTGGTGTGCCCCTTTGCACCAACAGATCTGCGCTTTTCATTGGAATGTGCAACAAAGGCCGGGCATGGGATTGATTCATGTGCCCACTCGCGCCCACCTGCATCTGTAAACTGCCTCTCTTGTTTCCTATGGCCAGCTGAGAGTTTCCACTGGATTCCACCAACTATTTTTCTGACCACAAAGACCTCGTCCTGTTCAGGGTGGCAATACCAAAAATACCAGCATATTTTAGCGTAAGCTCTTACTGTCAGTAACTAAAGCCTTTGGAGAGGCATTTCAACCTTTTAAAATGGGGGTAGGGTGAGGACTGCAAAAGCCAGGAAACCATCAAATGATTGGCAGCCAAGGGCAGGGGGGGGGATGACCATTGTTGGGAATGTTGCAACCTCATCTGCAAGTTCCAGGAGGGAGCAATGTTGTAGTTAGGTAGTTAATATATGGAAATTTGGGCATAGCTAGCCTTAGGACCTCCATAGCCTACGTATGGATTCCTGTGCTCCTCCCCTTCCTCTGTTGCTGGGAGCACATGGCTTGCTTCCTGCTTGAATACAAAGACATGAAATAAACAAACTCCCTTTGAAACCCTACCCTGTACCTTCATCCTTATGCAAGAATACTTGTGAGTAAAGCTGTTTTTCTTTCTTAACTTAGAGAAAGGTGTGGCCTCTTTTTATCCTTTCGTGTGCATATGATAGGAGACTGTTTTGCCTTTATGCTTTATGCTGCTAACTGCCTTTCTTACAAGAGGCAGCAATACCATATAATTCCCATCAGCCATCTGGGAACCCTGGAGGGCCAGATTGGGAACTCAGGCAGGCCGGTTTTGGCCCACTGGCCTGACGTTGGCCAGCCCTGTCACCTTAGCTGAAAATGGATTTGATGTGCCTTGAGCTGCTATTGCGATGATGTCCCTGGCCAGCCCAAGTCATGGGGGTGCCTGAGGGGGACAGCCCACTTCATAAAATGAGTTTCACATGTTTTCAAAAGGCATAGCTCTGGCATAGCAACACTAGGCTGACCATATGAAAAGGAGGACAGGGCTCATGTAACTTTAACAGTTGTAGAGAAAAGGAGATTTCAGCCAGTGTCATTTGTATGCAATTAGTTCCTGGTGAAATTCCCTCTTCATCACACCAGTTAAAGTTGCAGGGGCCCTGCCTTCTTTTGTATATGGTCACTCTAGTATAGTGCCTGCAACTTTAACTGTTGTGATTATGCATTATTTTCTACGCAGACACGGAGAAGATAGCTTGTTGGGTTTTTTCCCAAGCCCATTTCAAAATTTGGAAACCTCGGTGTTCTCCAAATGACACAATTGGAACCGCTATGAAGCATGAACACCTCCTCCATCCCTCCCACACCCATGGGATACTTTGTTATTCCCTCCCTTCATCACAAACTTGTTTGGTGGTTGCAGCAGCTGTGATGACAGCAACTTGGAGGCCTCATTGAAAGGCCCCTATTCCTTCTGGGTAACCTGGAATGCTGAAACCACAGCATCATAGGTACAAAGGACCCTGGGACATGTAGTTTTCCATCAGTTTGGATGCTGAGCATCTGAAAGCAGCATGTCACAGGGCTCCTTGCTCCTGTGATGCTACCGTGAACATACTGAACAGCATCATAGGGGCAAGGAGTCTTTGGAGATGGCTTCACAACTGGGTACTCAGGAATGAAGAGAAGAGGACTCTTCAGTTGGGGTGCTTAGGACAGTTTATTAAGGCTCAACACGTTTTGAGTCTGATGACTCTTCTTCGGAGTCAACTGAACCAGTTTCATCAGGACATCTAAACCAGTTCTGTATGCTGGTTGCCATAGCTGATTCCTCATATACACTGACATGGGATGGTAATGCAAGTATACAACTAGACCAGGGCCTGTATCATTAAAAACAAAATGTTGTAGCTCTGCCAATGAATAGAAAAATACTAGTTTACCTGAAGTTGCTCTTTGTCAGCTTTCAGTTTGCTCAAGCAGCATTTTCAAGAATGAATTTGATGGTTTATGTGTATGTAAAAGGAGAAAAATACATAATCAAGAAACATTCTTTGTGTTCTTTCTTATTCCTTGCAGCCCCCTTCAGTTCTTCCAAATCTGCAGACAACATTGTAAAATTTGATATTTATGGAGACGGGATAGGCCGATACAATGTCTTCAACTTCCAGCACAATGGAGGCAGATACTCCTACTTAAAGGTCGGCCAGTGGGCAGAGACCTTGACCCTTGACGTAGACTCCATCCATTGGTCCAGAGGCCTCATTCCCACTGCCCAATGCAGCGATCCCTGTGCACCCAATGAGATGAAGAACATGCAACCGGGAGACGTCTGCTGTTGGATCTGTATTCCTTGCGAGCCCTTTGAGTACCTGGCTGATGAGTTCACCTGTTCAGACTGCGGGCCTGGGCGTTGGCCAACGGTGGATCTCGCCAGCTGTTATGACCTAGCAGAAGATTACATCAAGTGGGAAGACGCCTGGGCAATAGGGCCTGTGACAATCGCATGCCTGGGCTTCCTTTGCACTTTCCTCGTTGTGGGGGTCTTTATCAAGCATAACAACACCCCCTTGGTCAAAGCTTCAAGCCGTGAGCTGTGCTACATCCTCCTCTTTGGAGTCTTCCTCTCCTACAGCATGACCTTCTTTTTCATTGCCAAGCCCTCGCCAGTCATTTGCACCTTGCGCCGTCTGGGCCTGGGCACGTCCTTTGCTATTTGCTACGCTGCCCTCCTGACGAAAACGAACTGTATCGCCAGAATATTTAACGGGGTGAAGAATGGGGCTCAGAGGCCCAGATTCATCAGCCCACGTTCTCAGGTCCTCATTTGCCTGAGCCTCATCATGGTGCAGATTGTGGTGGTGTCCGTGTGGCTGATTTTGGAGGCCCCGGGCACTCGCCGCTACACCCTCCCCGAAAAAAGGCAGACTGTCATCTTGAAGTGTAACGTCAAGGATTCCAGTATGCTAATCTCTTTGACGTACGATGTTATCCTTGTGGTCTTATGCACTGTGTATGCCTTCAAAACAAGGAAGTGCCCAGAAAACTTCAACGAGGCCAAATTTATTGGCTTTACAATGTACACAACGTGCATTATTTGGCTGGCCTTTCTGCCGATCTTTTATGTGACGTCCAGCGACTACAGGGTAAGTCTGCCGCTGTCATTTCAGCCAAAATGCATGGCGAGGTTGACCTTTCTGTTAAACGTGATTCAGGGTTGTTCTTTTTAAAGGACAGCGTGATCTCTTTACGAACGCAGCCTGTTTCGGGAAGTCAGGGCAGGGCGTGCCGTCGTAGACTTAAGTGTATACAGCCTATGCTGAGTACAGGAGAGCCTTCAGTAATATCTAGTGCAGGAATAAGCCACATAGGGACTACATGCTTATGGTGGCAGGCTCCAGCGTTATGAGGGAGAACACCTCTCTCTCTCTCTCTCTCTCTCTCTCTCTCTCCTCTCATTTATTCTCTTTTTCACACATACACACATGCAGACCATCCATCCATTCACACAAGTGCAAGCGCAAGCATGCACCTCATTCATTCATTCTCTTTTCCATTCATTTCTTCCTCACACACACAGAGGCCAGGAGGAGGAGGGCCCCCGGTATCACCTCGTAAGCCCCTCCTCCGGCCCGTCTCACCACAAAGCCCCACCATTGCTGGGGCTTGAGGAGCATCTCCTCATCCCCCTGCCCCAAGTGCAACGGCCCTCCCACGGCCAGGCAAGTCGGACACGGAATAGGGGCATCAGTGTCTACAGCGTTTAATAAATAACTGTCTTTTATGAATGAGTATTCAATCAGTGTTCGCCTTTAAAAAAAATATACCTGGGTGCACACCCTAATGAAATGTGCTGCACACGCCTATTGTTCAGGGAGAAAAGGGTTGGGCCACAGCATGGCCTTCTGGGGAACACCAAAGGGCTGGATTCCCCCCACCACCACCCAATTATAATTGTTGGTGTTTCCATTTGAAATTTGGGGTGGGGCTTATGAATCTCTCTTCCTGGCCCCCCTGATTTTGCTTTTTCTCCATGCAGGTTCAAACCACCACCATGTGCATCTCTGTTAGTTTGAGTGGCTTCGTTGTCCTGGGATGTCTGTTTGCCCCCAAAGTGCATATCGTCCTCTTCCAGCCACAGAAAAATGTGGTCACTCACAGGCTGCATCTCAACAGGTTCAGCGTCAGTGGGACAGGAACGACCTATTCCCAAGGTAATTAACAAAGCGCATGACTGAGAAGTAGGACTGCCACCTTTTCTTCCTCAGAGAGCCAGTCATCCCTGCATTTGGAAATTTCTCCACCACTCTTTCATAAAACAATGTAGATGCTCAAGGCAGGTTATGGTCACTGTCAAATGTCATAAATAAAATTTATAATATACAAGTACAGTTTTTTCAATTAAGTCATGTGTGAAATCAAACACAATTTAAACACAATAGCAATTAAGTCAACCAGAATTTAAAGCAAGTAATAAAAACAAATCCTGAACATTTTTCAAATTTCATCAAACATGAAGAAGAAGAAAACAGATACAACTAAAAACACTTAAGAGCTGCAGGGTTAATTTTTTTTTCTAAAAAGCTGTCTCATTAATAGCTGTGCAACAGGCAGAAATCCAAGGACTGTTGTTTTGCTCTGGCATTGACAGAAAATGATGTGGAAACGCTTCCCTTGCTCAATTTCTGCCTGCCCTGCAGCTTTTAACAGCACAGGAAAATCGGATGGTTACCTCAGCGGAGAGATATGTGTGAGGAAAAAAGGATGTTCCCTCTTCTTCATATTTTCAATCCTTGAATGTGGTGAATGGAGCACAACTTAATAGTACATTTTCTAATAAGTAAAAGTCTTCTAATAATATTATTTTTAATGCTCAAATTCAAATCCAGCATGATCCAGAGAGTAGAATTAGTTGCTCAGGCTTCAAGTGACTGTTCATCCAAGAACTCCTGGAGCCTCATCTGTAAAAGCTAGGGCTGCAAAGTTTAATTAGTACATCAGGCAGCTACCACTGCAATCCCAGGCATGTCTACTCAGAAGAAAGTCCTCTTGAGTGTAATGGGACTTACTCCCAAGTAAGTGGGCATAAGGTTGCAGCTAGTAGTTGATGTAGGCTGCAACCCTATAAACACTTAACGAGGAGTAAGCCCTTTCAGAAGAACATGTCATTTTTGTACAAAATGGCCAGTGCCATCACACAGACTTATGGTGGCTGATTTATTGATTTTTGAGGCCTCTTCCGTTCTAAGGATGACACGTGAACTGGATCTGGCTGACAGCTGGGCAGGTGTGCCACCTGTGTGGTCTCACTTCTGTATCTTACACTAACCTCTTCTGCCCCACAACAATTAAACAATTGGTACTCTTGAACCTCTCAGCAGCTTTCGATACCATCGACCATGGTATCCTTCTGGAGCGCCTGGGGGAATTTGGAATCGGGGGCACATTGCTTCAGTGGTTCCGATCCTACCTCTCGGGCAGGTTCCAGATGGTGATGCTTGGGGATAGTTGCACTTCAAAGAAGGAGCTGCTATGTGGTGTACCACAAGGTGCCATCCTTTCCCCAATGCTGTTTAACATTTATATGAAACCGCTGGGAGAGATCATCCGGAGGCATGGGGCGGGGTGCTATCAGTACGCTGATGACACACAAATATATTTCTCTGTGCCTTCGACAACATTGTCAGCTAAGGATAGTGTGTCTCCTCTGAATGAATGCTTGGAGGCGGTAATGGGCTGGATGAGGAAAAACAAACTGAAGCCGAATCCAGACAAGATGGAGGTGCTTGCTGTCAAAGGTCCTAACCTGGTTTTGGAGGTGTGTCAACCAGTTCTGGATGGGGTTACACTCCTCCTGAAAGACTGTGTTCGCAGCTTGGGGGTATTCCTGGATCCGTCACTCCAAATGACAGCCCAGATGGACGCGACGGCCAGGAGTGCCTACTATCAGCTTCGTCTGATGTGCCAGCTGCGCCCCTTCCTAGAGTTGGAAGACCTAAAGACGGTAGTGCACGTGCTGGTAACTTCAAGGCTCGACTTCTGCAGTGCGCTGTACATAGGGCTACCTTAGTCCGGAAACTTCAACTAGTTCAAAATATGGCAGCCAGGTTGGTCACTGGTACACCTAGGGGTGACCACATAATACCAATCTTAAAATCACTCCACTGGCTGCCAATTAGTTTCCAGGCGAAGTATAAAGTAGGCTGACCATATGAAAAGGAGGATAGGGCTCATGTAACTTTAACAGTTGTAGAGAAAAGGAAATTTAAGCCAGTGTCATTTGTATGCAATTAGTTCCTGGTGCAATTCCCTCTTCATCACGACAGTTAAAGTTACAGGCACTATACTAGAGTGACCATATACAAAAGAAGGCAGGGCGCCTGCGCCTTTAACTGTTGTGATGAAGAGGGAATTTCACTAGGAACTAATTGCATACAAATGGCTGAAATTCCCCTTTCTCTACAACTGTTAAAGTTACATGAGCCCTGTCCTCCTTTTCATATGGTCAGCCTATATAAAGTGTTGGTTATTACCTTTAAAGCCCTACAGGGTTTGGGTCCAGGTTACCTGCAGGATCGCCTTCTCCCCTGTAATCCGCCCTGCACACTCAGGTCCTCTGGGAAGAATTTACTCCAATCAGCCAGAACTAGGCTGATGGGTGTTACCCAGAGGACCTTCTCTTCTGCCACTCCCAGACTGTGGTATGGCCTGCCGGAGGAGATTCAGCAAATTAGCAGTCTTCTGGAATTTAAGAGAGCCGTGAAGACTGCTCTCTTCCGGCAGGCCTACCCAGTTGAATTTTAAAATGTTTTAATAATGTATTTGTTTTTATCTGTTTTAATGGTTTATCTATTTTAGTATTTTTGTATTTATATTTATTGTTGTTCCCCGCTTCGATCTGGATGGAGAGGCAGGTTAAAAATAAATAAATAAATAAATAAATAAAATAAATAAATAAATAAATAAATAAACTGTGCTGCCTGTTACACACACATCCGTCCTCCTAGCTTCCCTCACCAATGGCATAGCCTCTCCCAGGTCTACCACATCAGAGGGACAGATAACAATTAGTTTCACAGCACTGGCTGGTCTGAGAGTAATATATCTTTACATTCTAGGTACCTCAACTAGTTTGTTAGTCGCAGCTTCCACCAAGGAACCCTGGCATTTGTAGTTTACCGAAAAATGCTGAGGATTCTTTGCTAAAATCTCTAACCTCTTCATTGAACCAATGTTCCTTTCTTTGGGGTTATGGTAGTTTTGAAACTGGTTTAAATTGTAATGCAGCCGTATCGTCTCCATTATCCCCTCTGTGGTTTTGAAACATTCAGTCGTATTTCTCATCATTTGGAGGCCAAGGAAGGGGAGGGAGCACGTGTGAAACTAAAATTTCTTTGATGCTAATAACAGTTTTTCTCTTTCAGCCTCTGCTAATGTGTATGTTCCAACCGTCTGTAATGGAAGAGAAGTTGTGGATTCCACCACCTCGTCTCTGTGATCATTCAGCCGGTTCTCACAGTCCTAGACTGTTAGGAAGTATTGCACATTTCTTGTGCACTCTGGAAAATAAGAACATTTTAAAAGGACTAGCATTTTTTTTTTCTAGAGACAGTGTAATAAATTATTTTTGAGGACTGTACAGTATATAGTGATGTTCTTTTTAGAACAACTTTAGGACCCCTCTGTGATTAACAGTTCTAAGGGATATGTAAATAACCATGATTTCCAGGGCCATCATGTTGACTCAGCAGTGAGGTAATGATCAGTTGCCATGTTAGGTGGCTTTCTTTCTAATGAGATTTTTTTGTAATTCCTTGATGTAATTTACTTAGACCACATTTCTATGTTGTATATTATGGTTACATTCTGTGCAACAGATGGTTTTCACAGCAGTATTAATTAATGTAAAGATGTCAATAATAAAATCTGAAAAGTTTTCCGTTTCTTCCCCCTTTCATGGTTATTAGAATTCTTTGAAGACAGTGAGCTAGATGCTCCATGGATACAATGCTAATATGCCTTTTAAGGACTAAGCCATTATTATCTATTGAATTTGTATTAACGAGTGGTCCACATTGGGGTACAAAGGTCTATCTGGAGCCTTTAGGGCTGCTCTGTGTGTTAGCAAAGCCAGCCTTTAGCCCCCAGGGTGGGGAATCTCAGGCCCATAAGCCAAATATGGCCCTCCTGTGGTCCCAGAGGGCCGCACCTTCTCTTGGCCACACCCCCTTTCCCCTCAACCACCAATCATTTAGTGGTTTCCCAGCTTGTGTGCAGTTATTCCTCCATTCTAAAAGGTTGTAATGTTTTACCTAATGCTTAGTTACTGGTAGAAAGAGTTTAGGGTGCAATCCTATGCATGTTTAGACAGAAAAAGGTTCTGCAACTCCCAGTATGCCCCAGCCAGCCTTTGGCCCTGCCTCCTTTGGCCCCACCCATCACTGGAATGTGGCCCCCAAGAGCCTCTCTGAAATTGAATTCAGCCATCGGGCTGAAAGAGGTTCAACACCCCTGCTTTAGCATAAAGTGGAGGCAGCCCACGTCAGATGTCAGCTTTGAGGGTCGCAAATGTCACTGATATATATTTAAACTGCTGGGAGATTCAGGGACCCATCGATTTGGATTTTCAGCCTCTTGCCCTAAAACTTCTTAAGCCATCTTCTCTTCATGTCATGGTCATCGTTAGGGTGTCACTGGAAACAGCCTCCATGTGGTGACCGCAGGTTTTGTGCAGCTCCGTGTCAAAGCGAATAGTATGTGTACTTACACATATAGAGAGAAAAAATCACTGAATTTCTATAATGTCATTTGCAAAGCTTATGTGGAAGTTGCTTTAAATTTCGTCATCTAAAACAGACATCCTGTGGTAACAGGCTGGTTATGGAAATACACAGCTGGATAGTTTTTCAGAATGCTTTGAACAGATGTTTCAAGGTGCGTTATAGAGCCTTTAAACATCTGGGTTTTACCACCCCTTTGCTTCACCATTACCATTAAGACCAACTCGGGGCTCTTCGCTGGTCGTTGACAAGAAAAATTACACAATTCCAGGTACATTAGCATAATAAATGTAGACATTTATTAGTTAAAATAAAGGGTTTTAGACATCCCCACCCCAAATAAACGGAAACCATAGCAGCAATTTCATAACCAATATGGCTACACATGATACAACACATTCCAGTTGCACGATTGAAATTCAAGGGAGTTTGGAAGTGCCTCGGATTAAACTTTTGGAGAAACTTTAATTGAGCCATTTAAGTCAACCGTTCCGGAGGCATGAAGTTATATTAGAACTCAGTTCACAGGATTTGCTGTTTCATGCTTTTAGTCTCATCAGCTGCCCCAAGAAATTCACACAAACCATGAACGTGGGCATTTCTGTCCTCGTGGCCAACAGAGATATGTATACACCCTCTGAATTCGGTCTGATATAATGAATGAAATCGGGTTATTGATCATGCTATGATGAGGATGGACAGCTAGCAGCATAGATGCTCAATCTACCCCCACCCACCAAGCAGTTTCCATCTGCCCCCTGGTATAGCCCTTAAACTCTGAGGCACTGCACATGTGCGCACCCTACTCATGTTATTCATGTGAATGGGAGCCATGGTGAAAAAGGCAGCCCTATCCCCAAAGTCAAGCCGCCCCTTCAGCCCCCACAATCACTGCTGCTGTGTTCAGCAGAACATCTGCAGCAGGGAGTCTACAGTAGACATGGAGGGACCACATGCAATTTAGAACCCTGATAATGCCGCGGAAATCATGCTGCACAGAGATATAGCAAGGGCTAAACACACTACCCCACTGCTCCTTTCACCACGGACACCCTGTTCACATGGGTAACACATGAATGAGACACATATGCCAACCAGGAGAGGCTTTGATTAGGAGGGACGTTCATGTGAAAGCTAAAAGGATGGAGCGGGGGCAAAGGGAAAGTACACAAGCTTCGCCGCCAGTGTCCCTGCTTGCTTGGTCTCTGACCTTGCCTGGTTGAGCCCGTGGCACTGAAGAGGCCTTCTACTCATCCTCGTTTGAATGAGAGTCGACGTCTCCCCAGTGATAACAGATAGGGGCTGGTAAAGGAACGTTTGCCCATATATGGTGGCATTGTAATCCTGGTAAGGAATATTGGAAGATGAAAACAAACTACATTCAGAGAAATCACAGGCTACAAGTTGCAATTTACCAAAGCAACTATACTCCTGGGTGATATTAAAGATCAGATCCCTAGAGATTTAGTGGAGATGGTGAGTTATATATTAATTGCTGCAAGGATCCTCTTAGCAAATGCTTGGTGATCAACATGCAGAACATCTCTGGTACGACAGAAAAAGAAGATTTGGACTACCATGGCGATGAAAAAATAGTACATTATAAATTGCTATGGGAGGGAAGAAGAATGAACTCCATCCAGACTTTCCAAAAATTGTTAATTCTTGGACTAGGTTCTGGCTAAATAATCTAGAAACTATAGATATACTATATGTGTGTTAAGTTGAAGTATTGAAACTGTCTTGAAGGATTGTATTGAGAAACAAAATAAAACATTGATATAATGAGAGTCGACACCTCCGTGTGATGAAGAGCCCTGCTTTGGCTGCCTCTACAAGAGGCATTTAAAACTCTTTCAAGGCGCATTAAAAAATTTACCTCTACAAGAACGGAGCGCAAATCGGGCGTAGAGGCGCGTTTTCTCTCCGATTATGCACATTATCGAATGCATGTTAAATAGCGAGTTTTCTTTTGCTCCGGCCGTTAAAGCACATTTTGCCTATGCGAACAAGCGATTCTCTGCATAAACTACCTGTAAAGCGCATTTGAAACAACTGGTAAGGTCACCTGTTGAGTGCTCAATTCCCTCCTGCATACAAGCATTTACGATAAAGCGCTTCAGCGAATATGCGCATAATCGGCTAACCAGGCGTAAAGCCGAAATTCTTGTAGATGAGGCCTTTATCAGGGTTCCTGCTTGCGCAGAGGATTCTATTCACGTCCAAGCACACACAAATAGAAGCCCCTTTCAGACTTTTCCCTGTCAACATGGGAAAGGCAAAAATGTTGGCAGCAGGACTTGTGTGCATGCGCTCAGCCCTCCTTTTTGCCCTCATGTGAGTGTGCTGAACATCTTCATTGGGCTCATGACTTCCCCCCTTATTACGTTCTCCAGCAGCACACTCCCAATTGCAGCAGAGTCACCAGATGGGCTTCTTAATAAGAACAGAGTTCCGTCAATGCCTTAGCCCTTGTTTACATGGAGGGTGGGTCTGAGATCCCTTGGCTTGGACCTCAGCTTTTGAACAAGCGTCTCGCCCTGTTCAAAAGATGGCCCTGTTGAAAATGTATTACTGACCTGGGTGCACATCTGTAATCACAGAGACAAGAACCCCATTCAGACATAGAGATGTGTCGTTGCAACACCTTTGATCTTCGAAAGATGTAACTGGCTGCCCCCAATTTTTAAAAAGGAATTAATGGAGATGCTACGAAATGAAAAGCAGTCGTCAGGAAACAGCATTGGGGAATATGTCACCCTCCAGAGGTTGTTTGACTGCAACTACCATCATCCCTCACCATTGGCTATGCTGGCTGGGGATGATGGGAGTTGCAATCTGGAGAGCCATTTGTTCCCCACCCCACCTCACTTGATTTTTTTTTAAAAAAAAAAACCCTACCTTGCAAGGTTTATAGGCATACAATAACTGATCTTCTAATGCATGTTGGATAGATTGGAATAAGCATGAAGTGTTTCAAAAATGAACAATAAAACTGGATATTGGAAAGTGGCGTATTTGTCCAACGATCCCTTCATATATCTTGGCAGAATATGAGGAGGTATTTCTGGCAACGGTTTGTCCAGTGAGGCTATCAAAGAAGCAAAGGAGTTATTTGGGGGTGGAAATTAAAAATAATCAAGTTTTATTCTTTAGGGAAAGGGAAAGAAAAGGTGGAAGAATTTACTTATTTATTAAAATAAGTATATCTCAACCTGTTGTCCCACAAAATGTGATTCCCAGGTCAACTAACATCCAAAATGCTGTTATGGATATAAAATATCAACAACTTAAATGAAATATAAGTAAAAATAAAGCAGCAGCAGCACGAACAAAACGACATGACAGAGCCAATTCAAAATAAGAATTAAAGTATTTATGTCAAAACAAACTTGCCTTCACAAGATGCCTACATGTCAACGAAGAAAGGGCCAGGCCAGTCTCCTGGGGTATGGAATTCCATAGTCTGCCACAACTGAGAAGGCTCAGTCCTGCGTACCAACCAGCTACCTGACTGTGAGCAGTGGGATCAAAGACTTGAGCAGATGGGCTGAATTGTGTGCAAGAAAATTATCCTTTTGAGATCTTACTCCCAAACAATTTAGAGCTTTGAAAGATAATGACCAGCACTTAGGATTGGTGTTAGAAACAGACCGGACACAGAGGAATTGCAATTACAGAATGCGGGGCTTTGGGAAGCAAACGATCTGTCTATTCAAACAAACTCCTCTCATGTGGACTCTGCGCTGGGGGCCAAACTAAATGTTCCTTTAATCACACATAGCTCAGAGTGAGAAAAAATGGTAAATTCTCCCAATGAAGGGATGTAAACAGTGGAATCCTACAGGGATCTGTGTTGGGATCAATGCTTTTCAACTTGTTCATAAACGATCTGGAATTAGGAATGAGCAATGAGGTTGCCAGGTTTGCTGATGGTACCATATTATTTTGAGTGTTTAAAACAAAAAGGGATTGTGAAGAGCTCCAAAAGGATCTCCCCAAACTGGGAGAATGGGCATTCAAATGTCAAATGTAATTCAATGTAAGCAAGCATAAAGTGATGCATGTTTGGGCAAAAAATCCCATTCTGTGAAAATGTTGACCGGCATGAAAAAGGTAAATTCCTATGTTAGGCATCTTTAGAAATTAAAAAATAAAACCAGCAATATCATACTGGCCTTATACAAAGCTGTGGCGCAAACACATTCAAATACTGTATACAATTCTGTCACTGCACTTCAAAAACAATGTCACGGAGTCAGGAAAAGGAGCAGAAAAGGGCAACCAAAGTGATCAAGTGGATGAACCAATTCTCCTATGAGGAAAGGTTACATCTGGGATTGATTAGCTTAGAAAAAAGGTAAGGGGAGACATTTTAGAGGTGTACAAAATTATGGATGGTGTGGAGAAAGTGGTTAGGGAGACATTTGTATTCCTCTCTCATAATACTAGAATCCTGCGTTAAGAACTGTTTGGTGGCAGATTCAGGACAGATAAAAGGAAATACTCCTTCACACAGTGAATAATTAAATTTTGCAATTTGTTACTACAAGATGCAGTGAAGGCCACCTATTTGGATGGATTTAAAAGGGGATTGGACAAATTCCTGGAGTAGAAGCCTATCAATGGCTACAAGTCCTGATGGCTATATGCTACCTCCAGTATCATCAGAGGCATTATGCCCACATACACCAGTTGCTGGGGTAAACGACTGGAGGGTGCCGTTGCACTCATGGCCTACTTGTGGGTTTCTTCCAGTCAGCTGGTTGTCCACCATGTGAAAAGAATGCTGAGTTAGAATGACCCT
This sequence comes from Anniella stebbinsi, assembly GCA_029215795.1. Lineage (NCBI taxonomy): Eukaryota > Metazoa > Chordata > Lepidosauria > Squamata > Anniellidae > Anniella > Anniella stebbinsi. The sequence continues at coordinate 93,948,570 of JARDYH010000003.1, read as the reverse complement.
TGGTCTGATCAAGCATGGCTCTTATTTTTTCCCCTCATGTCTATCCGACCAGTATATCATGACGGTGCTCAGGAGGAACAAAAAAAAAGACTTATATGAGAAACCAGAATCCAAATGAAGTATATATTTAAGAGCACAGGTATTCACAGAAGACTATCCATTCAGATTTAAGGCATTGGGACATAACAGGGATGAAAATCCAGTAGTGAAAGGGACTGCCTTCCAATAAATTCCACCTGTGAGGATGTTTTGGAAAACAATGGCAACTTGGCAGCCCCCACTGTATGTGGAAAATTGCCAGTGCTTTCCCAAATATTTTCATAGATACCTATGGCTTGGAGGAAACAAAAACAAAAGAGCTCTGAGAAGCATACAGCTCTGAGAAGACAGTTATTTCCCTGTCTCCATTAATCACCTCCAAGAGGGAAGAATATTTGTAATTTCATATTAGGACTACAGATAAGATGAATGTTGTTGGAATAAAGATTCACAGAAATTTACATGATACAAAGACGATCCATAGCCGACAGGTAGAGCTAGTGATGTGCATACAAGGTCCCATTTTTTAGTTCCCAGTATCTCAGTTACCAGAAATGACACTTTGGTGAGCTACAGAGTAGTAAAACATACTAGACTAGATAGACCAAATATCTGAAGCAATTGAAGGAGGCTGCATATTTTCATACAGAGCAGCCTTTCTCAACTTGGGTCCCCCCAGATGTTGTGGCCTACAACTCTCATCATCCAAGCCAACATGGTCAGGACTGATGGAAGTTGTAGGCAACAACTGGATGGACAGATGGGGAAGGCTGACCTAGAGTAATGGTGGGAAACCTCCGGCCCATGGGCCAGATCTGGCCTACCATCACTGGAATGTAGCCCTTTTCTCTGAAACCTTTCCCACATTGGAATTAAGCCCTCAGGTTGATGAATACAACTGCAGTGACCGAGCAGTGATCTCCAAGACCACAGTAACAATATTTTTAGCTGATGCAGTCACAAAATTCCCTGGAAGGTCAATGCAGCTGTATCCATGGTTCACAGTTCACATGGTAAACACTGTTCACAGTGTTTACCATGTGAATTCTGTTTACCCCTTCAGCATTATGCACAGTGATGGTGATGGTGATGACCAAGTGAATTGGCCCATAATACAATCCATATCTTAGTGAAGAAAATCATTGCCAAAAGTAACAATTGCATGTACATTAGCCAAAAGATGAGTGACATTACAAAATATACCAAAAGAAAGAGGACATCCAGGTGCAATTCTATGCAGTTACTAGAGAGCAAGTTCCACTGGAATTGATGCAACTTACTTCTGAGTAGACATGCATAGGATTGAGTTGTTAAATATTCAAACGTAGCAACATGCTCCTTGATGTATGTGTTTCAAGAACAAAAAAACTGCATGCATTCTCTGAATTACCCATAAGAAGATCAATGGCCCTGTTCAGATAACATGCTAAAACATGATGGTTCAATGTTTCGAGCTAAACGTTATGGCTTAGGATGTCATGTGAACCATTCCTAATCATGGTGGCAAGAAAACCAGAGTTTAAACAAGCTCACTAACACTTACTGCAAAAGGGTTCGTGACGTAACCATAGCTTAGCGTGCTGTCTGAACAGGTCCAATAAAACAGAAAACGCTGCATTCTGCAACTGTATAAAACAAGCTAGGTAAATTACCCTAGTCAGCTTAAAAGCAAGTAAAACTAGGGAAGCCTTATTCCATATCCTGTAATAAGATGGTAGGAAAATTATTCAATGTGTAGCAAGTTTCGAATTTAGTTTCATTTGGAAGGTGAGCTGATTGTCAAGTGATTTCTGTAAAATCACATCTATTGAATATTTTGTGCTAAAAACATGACTAGTGCCACCTCATTTTCTTCATGATTTATGTACACATCTGTACTCACCTACCTGAGCATACGTAGGGTTTTTTAAAAAAAGTCTTCCCAAAACACAGTATTTTTCATAATTTAGATACAAATTTATAAAACACAGGTTCTCATCAATAACACTTCTCTCACTAACTTTATTCTGATGAATATTTAGTTCTCGTCCACGGTGTTTATCTCCTTTTGGAAATTCTGGAAATCTAAAGATCACATGACATTCTTATCACTGATTCTTCCTATTGGTACTGAGCAAAATATACAGTCCAAGGGCCATTGGCCTGCCAATGCTTCCCTAGTCAATTGCATGCAGCCCAGTGCTACTGCTCTGGGGCCACCACCTTGCAGGTGAGTGATTTTGGGGCAGTCCATGAGCTTATATTGCCTTCCCCTGCTTCAGATAGTTAGAGCTAAGATTTCAAATGCACATCACAAATACTGGTGTTCAAAATATTCCATTTTGGTGATTATATCTGGACCTGAATGCAATGATACCCAGTTTTGATGCTGATGAGCTTGATCACTTCGAATGTTACATCTTATGACACTGGAGTTCACCCAGGGGTCAACGAACCATACATTACACTCAGCATCTAAGGCCCTCTTCTGGGTGACTCCTCCAAGGGAGGCTCAGAAGGCAGCAACCAGAGAGAGGGCCTTCTCGATGGTGTCCCCACCACACCAATTATGGGACGATCTCCCTAGCGAAGCCCACCTGTCAACACCGTTAGCTTTTCGGAACCAAAGTAAGACCTTTCTCTTTTTTTCAGGCATTTGGCAGTATATGGTGAGCTTTAATCAGGTCCAGGATTTATCTTATGGTTATGGTTAATTGCTTAATGTTGTTTTTAGATATATTCTGTCTCAGTGTGTACTGCCTGCTTGTGTGTGTTTTTATGTCAATGTTTTTTTAAACATTGTATACTGTATTTTTCATGGCTTTTAGTCGTTTAAACCAGCCAGAGAGTCTCATCTATGGCGTGGCATAGTAATGTAATAAATAATAAAATAATAACTCCTGCATCTAGCCCCCCCCCCTCAAAATCATGCAGACAAGGATAATTCGGGGGGGGGGGGGGAAACAGTATGCAGGGACACAAAACACATCGCAGTCTGTTTGAGGCCGAAGCCTATCAAATTTACACTAATTCTTCCCTTACAAACCCAGGAATGTGTTGTTGAAGCACTCCTGTGTTCTACAGATATACTATAAGAAGGGGCCTACCACTCTGGGATCCCCCCACTGCTTCTTTCAGCATCTGAATATTAGGGCTATTTCTTGCATTCGGTTCTCCATAGCACGACCACATGTTTGCAGCGACCTTTACCACACTGTTGCAAAACCTGGCAGGGTGGGATTTGTTATGGTTTGACTAAGATTCCCACAACCTTGGAAAGAGCTGCTTCACACAAATGAGGAGGCCACAGTAAGCTGCCTCCATGTGATTTGAGCTCCAAACCATTGTTGTCAACCTGTCCTAATTCTGATTATGGGGCTTTAATCCTTAGCGTTGGACTACAGGGAGTTAGGCTGTCAACCTACACACACTTACTGGGGAGCACACCCCATTAAACACAGTGGGACTGACTTCTGGAAAAACACGCATCGGGTCACACTGTTAGCCGTTAGATCACGTTCATTCCTTCCATATGACTGTTTTAATGTAGTCCGCATCTAAAGCAGCTGATTCTGCAGGTGGGAAGCTGGATCCCTAACGTAAGGCAAAACACCACAGATTTACAAGGCTTAAAAAGAAACCGTCCACTGTCCTTCTGCTTCAAGCACTGGGTGCTGTTTTGTTGTCAAGAGACACTGAAACCTCATCGTGTCTGCAGATCCATGTCGCGGCTTTGAGGAAATGTCTACCTTTTCCCAAAGCCAGTCTGTTTCATCTCTGTGACAGAAGAGAAAGGAACTAAAGAATAATGAAGCATCCTTAATGCCAGAACAACGCACAGGTAAGTGTAAACATCATATCAGGTATGACCTCCCTCCCTCCCTCTCTCTCTCTCTCTCTCTCTCTCAGGGCAGGTGAAGCAACCCACCTCATGGAGATGTTTGGGCAGCAGTCATTAAAGGGCAGCAAACCATCAATTATTTAGTGTCTTGCTATATTTTTACTTCTCTGGGAAGAGCCATTCGGATTTTCTGCCTCAGGCACCAAGAAGTCTTGGACTGTCTCTGTGCGTGCTTCGTCTCTCCCTGAGTTGAATTTCCATTCCCCAACATATGACCCAAACTACTTGCTTTCCCTTTTTTTTCTTTTCTTTTTTTTTTTTTGGCAAGTGACTCAATCTCACGATAAGGCAACTCTCTCTCTCTCTCTTGTTCTTCTCTGCTGCCACCTTTTACGTCTTGGATTGCTCAACGTTTTTCACTGGAGACCACCCCTCGGTTGTGTGTCAGGATGAGTTGAAAATGTGGTCCCCTATAAACAGAAATCAGGTTTGCTGGTGCAAAGGCAGAGCAAAGGTCTTCATATATTTTGAGATCTTGAGGACTTCAGCTGAACAGATTCAAAGCGGTCTTCTTTTTCCTGCATTGAAAAAGACGGGAGCTAAAAGAAAGTAAGAGCAGAAGGGTCCACAGGCATAGTCAGGCTGGCTTAACAAAGCTTAAAGTAGGTCCAGTAATACACACGACCATCTAAAGAGGGCATTCCCACTAAAATGGCTAAATCCAGAGTCTAACCTTACCTAACAGAGATAGACCTAGGACCGATCTACACCAAGCAGGATACAATGTTTTGAAAACGTTTTGAAAACTGTATATGGCGTGTGTCCGGGACCCCAACAGTTGTCACTACTGTTATAAACCGTTTTAAACCGTTTTAAAGCAGTAGTGTAGATCCTGCCCTAGACAGACACTTTAGGTGTCCTGCTCATACATGGGGTTCCCAGGGATCTCCCATACCACGATCTGATCTGGCCCGTGGCCCACATAGCTTCAGGAGTGCTGCAGCCTCAAATGAAGGGATGGGGGAACCAGGGATGCTTGAGCTCACTGAAATTTTCTGAACTTCACTTTAAAGCTCGTTTCAGCTCACTTACCATTTTCGTTTCTGGGCCTCTTTTACTCAGTTTGTTCTAATGGGAAAAGTGCATGTTTCTTCCCCCCCCCCCCATCCTCCAATTGACTAAAGCACGGAAGTTTTTAAAGTGTGCACTTCTCAATGTGTGCCATTTTAAAAGTGCACACTTTGCCTCCGCTGACTTAAGCGTGAAAGTGCACGCTTTAAAAATGGCCCTTTAAATTGTGCATTTTAAGGAGTGTGCATTTTTCAGATGCATTCAAGGGCACATTTTACAAGCCCAAATACAAGTTTGGCAATTTGCAAACATTTTTCGGAGGACACGCGGTCCTGTCCACGTTCAGGGGGGCGAATGGGGCATTCCCGCGTGATTTGCAAACTGAAAGGTGCCTACCTTACCCAAATGCTCCCTGAATACCCATTCAAGTGACAAGCAATGACATGTTGTGGTGACTGTCATGTTAACAGCATCACTCACCTTTGTTGCCAGCGATTTGAGTTTTCCTAATAATGACTGTTTATTTGAATACACTATTTCTTCTTCATTATCTTCCCCTTCCATGATAGCACAGCTGTCAGCAGCTGGAAGTTCACACTCTTTTGAATTTGCTGTCATCACCAGCTTGGAATATTTATACTCCAACCTGAAGGAATAAATGTAGACTGTGGCATTTTGGGCTTCATAAGCATACCATACATTCTAACACTTCAAATAGGTTGGGCAACACTAGTATAGGCAGCATTTTTAATCTGTGACTATTTGAGAGCATCCCAAGAGGCCAAGTAGTATACGGCTCAGGGGGAGATTATGCTTTAGGGATAAAGCCCCTGGTCAGTTACTCACTGCACATAACCTTAGGGGGCACATAGTACTTACTTCTGGTTCTTCTTCCAGAAATAGCAGGTTAAAGCAATCAGCAGGACACCGGTGAAAGCACCAACCCCGGCCCCCACTTTCAGCCAAAAGTCCACTGTTTCACAAATGATTATCTTTTTTTCAGGCAAAGAAACCCCTTTTACACATAATCTTGGTTCGTTCCATACATATAAGGTTTCCTACAAAAGAGAGAGAGAGAGAGAGAGAGAGAGAGAGAGAGAGAGGGAGGGAGGGAGGGAGAGATGAAAGCAAAGCAAAGCTTAAAGCTTCAACCCTATACACACTTATCTGGGGGGTACATCCTATTGAATTCAATGGGACGTACTTCTGAGCAGAGATGTATAGGGTTGTGCTGTTAAGTCAGTTGCTTCCTAGAGGCATGCCATGAGATAACTTCTAGCATGTCATATGAAACACATTCTTCAACCAATTCAAGGCCTCAGTGATCCCAAATTACTTACTCACCCAGAGGCAGCCCACTGCTCTGGCATTGCTCCCTTTAAACCTTTCAATCAACATCCACTGGAGGTGGGTAGCCCTGCTGTGGGTAGCAGGCTCACCCTGAGTGCAGGGCTGGACTGTGATTTGCCTTGTATGGTCTACTTTTTTCTTTTTCCTTTTTCTAAACTATTTCCTATGATCACCTGATCTGTCTTAAATTTGTAAAGCAAGCATCTATACTCCAGATTGATTAATTGAGAAGATTCAATGAATCTCCCTTCAAGCAATCATGCATATTCCCTCTTGCTTAAGAATTTAGGGAGCGCCTGGCTGAATCCTATGACCAAGTTCAACCCTGTCTAGGATTCCCTGCAAGAATCTCAGCAACCCACCGGCACTACGGGGTCCGCTGGCATTTATTTATTTATTCCTCTATCTATTTATTTATTATTTCTTAGATTATTATCACCCTTTTCCATGAGACCACATTCAAAGTAAGGGGCTATCAAAAAGATTACATTATATTTATATCATAGAGACATAGGAAACTGAGTCAGACCATTGGTCCATCTTGTCCGATATTACTAACACTCACTGGTAGAGGCTCTCCAGGATTTCAGGCAGGTTTAATTAGTTGTACCTGGAGATGCCAGTGATTGAACCTGGAGCCTTCTGCATGTAACACAGGTGCTCTACCACCAAGCTAGGGTCCCTCCAACCCTATCCTCTGAATTCAGTGCAGCTGATAGTAAACATCAGTATCTATCTCTTTCCCCAAAGAGATCACAATCTATGTCAACTAGGCAAGTGGTCAACAGGTGGACTGCATCCCACCTCTAGGACTCCCCTGCTTTAGTATATCTTTCGTTTCCTCCATATTTCATATTCAAATGTGTGTCATGTTAAATGTAAAGGCTGAATATATTTTGCAAAGTGCCTTATGTTTCAGTCGATAAAAGGAGCAGGAGGAGAACCACCAGACTCTAAAATTATATAACTTACTTGCCCCACTAGAAGTTTGCAGGTAAGGCACTGAATGTAGGATGCCCTACAGGGGTGTGACATTGTGCTCATGTCCAGCTTGTGTGGCCTTCTCATAGGAAGCTGGTTGGCCACTGTGGGAAACAGGATGCTAGACGAGACAGGCCTTTGGGCTGATCTACTATGGCTTTTCTTATATTTCAATTTCTTGCTTGCTTGCTTGCTTGCTTGTTTGCTTGCTTGCTTGCTTGCTTGCTTGCTTGCTTTCTGAGGCCTTAGGGTTGCAGTTTAAAGCTCCTTAATTTCCAACTCACTGCAACCAGTTCCTTACCTGGTGTCCTTTTTTACAAGCACCCTCAATCTCATGATAGTCCTGCTCAGTACACATGGGACAGGCTTCTGCACTTTCCCACAAGAAGTAAAATGTACAGCCATCACAGGTACCTGCAGGACAAGAACTAGAAGAAGGAAAGGTTGAGGTGGGTCAGTGTTCGTGACATCGCATTGTTCAATTACAGAATTCTCGACTTGCAGATGAATGTGTGGATGATCTTTATCAAAAAGAACAGTGTGTGAGGTGTTGGCATGTGCAAAGGAAATATTGTGGTGTTTGATCCATGTTTCAGTGTTTCACATGTATCATTCAGTCTACATCTAGCCCATGTCAGTGTCACATGTATTCAATCATGTATGTTCTGTCCAGTTTCCATATTATCCTGCGGGGGGTGGGGGTGGGTTTCAAAACACACCAAAAATTGCATTTATTTTCATACACAACTTTCCCTAACATACTTTTGTACACAACTTTCCCTAATGTATACATTTCTGTGCACAATTTTTGTGCTGAGAACTGAATTGCATCGTTCGGAGAAACACAGAATCCAAAGAATAAACTCTGTTCTGATCCACATATTAGACCAGGAAGTGCCAATTAAGTTTGTTCACTTAAAAATGCAGACCAAACAAAAATCCTCCAGCATCTGTCCCGCTGCCAGCCATCACTTAATGTTGCAGTCGTAGGAATACAATGAGGTGCATATGGGAAACTGTTCACAGTTAAAACACCACAGCACTTATTTAGCCCGTAGGTGGACTGAGGGCCTGACATTTCCCCCCTCCAATGATTGTAACAAGAGTGGCTGTGTCAACTGATGAGGCTCAAGAATAATGGTGCAATTCCTAACTTCTTGCATGAGGTTTCTGCTGTCTTGGAGACCTTGTCACCAGGACCTTGAAGCATATCATATGACCACATGACCCTCCCCTAACTATTTCCTGCTGTCTAGTTCCAGGTCTGTGACAAGAAAGAGTTTTACCAATAGATTATAGTCAGGAACTAATTTTGCAGGTCAATTTGGGAAAGGAATGAGGGTGGGTGAATAAAAGCTCCAACCTTCCAAAACAGCCCACTGGCAAATTCTATTATAACAGCTGCCAATTCCCTCCACCTTCAATCTTTTCTTGTATTTTTGTACTCTGGGCCAGCAACAAACCTGCATGGGATCCAGGTTTTTCCCAGAAGTTGCCAGCTGCCATATTAGGGGTGTGCTTTCCACACCGAAAATCGGGGGAGGGGGGTCCACCGGTGCTCTAATGAAGGTCCAATATTAAGGAGCAGATCGTGGGTGGTTTCAAAACCACCGGAGATCTTTGGGGTGGAGCCGACGGCCATCGGGCCCCCAATCGCCCCAAAAATATCTGCCCACTCGCCCAGCCTCTCTGAGGGGAGTCAATGGAACAGTTCCCATATAAGGAAAATGCTCAGGTTTTGAGTTTGATCTCTGACTGTGGCTAACCCATAGCTATTAGCCACGAACAGTCTCCTAGCTGTCCCCCCTCCAATTCCAGTACTTAGGGGAGGGGTTGCAAATGATAGGGTCAGAGCCTTGTATTTTCAATGGAACAGGTCTCCATATAAGGAAAACGCTCAGGTTTTGAGATTGACAATGTGTGGCTAACCAATAGCCACAGTCTCCTCCCTTCCCCCCTCCAATCCCAATGCTTAGGGGGAGGGATTGCAAATCATATAACCCATATCTTGTTGCTCTCCGGAACTCATTCCTTGCTAGCTGTTTGCAGCATGCATTAGGAGAGAGATGAGTCAGAGAGAGAAAGAGAGAGGAGCTTCTGTTTGCTTGGATTCATTGCACTCTCTGGTTTTCTGTAGTACTAGGTTAGCTTAGTTATTGTCCAATCCTCACCCTACCCCAGACTCCCCATTTGTTTATAATGTGAGTGTGAGTGTGTGTGTGGGGGGGGGGTGTTCTTATTAACCCCACACACACTAAAAACTTATCTGTGTGCTATTCACTGCGTTAGCTTAGGAGGTTCTTGTTGCGTACTCCAGTCCCCCCAAGTTCCTCAGCCGTTGTGTCTTATAGTGCCAGTATGATCTTATTACCACCACCACCACCCTAAATACTTATCTCTGTGTTGCTATAGTTCTTCTAGTTGTAATCCACTCTCCAAGTTCCTTCCTTGCACCTTAGACCTGTTATAGTGTGAGTGTGTGTGTTTTTTACTCTCTCTGTCACCCCTACTAAAAAAACTATTAGAAAATACAAAAATATATATATTTTTATCTAGCTTTCCATTCCAATCCTTACATTTCAACCCATGCCCGCAGCGCCTGCTGTTAGTGTGTGTGTGTGTGTGTGTGTGTGTGTGTAAAGTCTACTTGCCCCCACTAAAAAATCTTTAAAAAGATTTATTTACCCCCCATTCTTTGAATATTGTTTAATGTTTTAGAAGTTGTGTGCTGATTAGCATTATTCTATTTGGACTATCTCAACTGCTGCCTGCTGTATTGTGTTAGTACTGATGGCCTGGCATCGTGAGTGAGTGAGCTTCTACACCTGTCTAGAGTCAGGCAGGATCTTTATTTCAGTTAAAATTATTATCATCATCATCATCTATTACTCCTATTAGCATTGGCTGGCTGGGCTTCCAGTGCAGGGGAAGCCTTCTTTAAAAGCTGCCATATTGCCAAGTTTCATGTGTTTATCATTAAAACTGAGGGAGCTGTTCCATTTTGGTTAATTTTCATAGGGAATCATAGGAAAGTTCTTCGGACTTTAAAAATTCCCTATAAATCCCTGCATGCAGGGATCTGCTCCAAACTTGGCATGCCTAACGCCCTCTTTGAAAGCTGTCACATTGCCAAATTTCACATGTTTATCTTTAAAACTGAGGGAGCTGAGAACATATTAGTTGATTTCAATAGGCGATAATGATGAAGTTATCCGAAAAAGGAACAGTTTTCTGATGGGAAACCCGATGGTGCAGAGAGATGGGCCCGCCCCAAAAAACTGGAGAGGAGAATCACCTCAATGGAGCTCTGCCCCAAATTTCAGGGCAGAAAATACCCTCTCTGCACACCCCTACACCATATATAATCAATGTTTGGTCTTCAGCTACTGGTGGAGAGGCTCAAACCATCTGAAGTGAAGTCTTGTTTTTATTTGAGAAACCCTACAAGTGGTGGCATACGGCTCAATCTAGAACCACCATCAAAATTCCCCTAAAGCAAAATGCAAATGTTGTGGTTCCTTCTCAGGTGCAACTTCAAGGGGAGCCAAAAGTGTTTCCATATGTCAGCAGTGAGCTTTCTTTGGACGGGGAAAGTGGGTTCCACACAACCATTGCTTGTCTCTAGATATCACCTAAAGTGTTGTTGAAAGGGAATATGGAAGTTCTTCCTCAGGCAATATATCAGAATAATTTCCCAGAAAGCAAAACAACTTTTGATAAGTGTAACAAAATTTCAAAGAGGAGGTGGATGTCACATATCCCCAGTTACCATTGTGAATCTTAACAAGTACCTGGGAACTGAAATTTCTCCTTGGCCCAGTTTTGCAGGGTTACATCTCATGGTCACAACAGAAGAACGCCCATTTTCACAAGTGGCTGTAGCACCTGAAGACCTACATAGAAATGAGAAAAGTATTACATCATCATCATATTATTATTATTCAGCAAAAAATCTTGTTTCGGGTTTATTGGATGCCTCTTTAATAACGGTTTGAGTAACTTGAATAACTGTTGGAGATGTAATGCACCAAATGCCTCTTTAAGAGCCTATCTACACTACTGCTTTAAAACGGTTTATAAGTTTTAAACCGGTTAATAACGCCCAGTTGTTGCCCCCTTTTGGGAGGAGGTTACAATAAGAATAAACTGTGTACTGAAACAATCTTTAATTAATATGGAACCATATGCATGTCCTCCTAAACTACCTCCCGGATTCTTGGAAGTTAACACATGGTCAGCGCAAATGGATTTTCAGAGCCCTTATGACAGCTAAAAGACTTATATTATCATGTTGGAAGGACAAATGCTCACCTCCCATAATGCAATCGATGGAGGACTGAACAACGCTATCAACACTTGAGCGGGTGTTATATAGGTGTGACTTGCGAGTGGATAAATACATGGATATATGGTCTGATTTTCTTGAAACCTACGCATAACTCTCCTCCCCTCCTTTTTTCTATGAATGGTATATCTGATTTTTAAAAATGATGTCATTCCTATCTATGTAATATTTCTTTGTTTTTCTTCTTCACAATTTATTTCTTTGTTCCGTTTTGTTAATATTCACAATTACAAAAAGGGAAATTATTATTATTATTATTATTATTATTTATTTTCTTGGTCTTACTCTTATTCTTTTTACATTAGATGCTTGGGCCTTTGCCACATATCATGGACACGTCTGCCTCCCCAATGATAACCAAGACCTTTTTTATGCCTACACATTTTTTTCCCCTTGTCCCAAGGTTTTCTCGATTAAAAATTATTTAATTAATTTTTATTAAGCCATGGTGATTAAGCATTTTGAGCCAAATATGATGACTTAACATGTCATGTGAACCATGACTTAGCATGTCGTGTGAACCAGTCCTAACAATGGGGGCTATGTAACCACGGTTTAAATATGCTCACTAAGCATTTGCTGCCAAAGGGTTAGCAGCTTAACCATGGCTTAGCATGTTGTCTGAACAGGCCCATCGTTTTTATATATACTGATGTTAAACCACCCAGAGACTTTGGAAAAAATGTAGAAAAGAAAATTTAAAAAGTCAATTTCTGAAGGAAGTTGAGAGCTCTGTAGGCACAGTTGGAGGTCCCCAAGGGTGTTCTTGTGTATGAGGGGCCCCATTTTGGAGACCCCAGCATTATATTGTAGTAGTTGTGTGTGTGTGAGAGAGAGAGAGAGAAAAAGTCTGATCCTTCTACCTACCTGTAATAGAAATGAACATCAGTCATCTTCCTCTCAGAATGCTCAAACATTTCTGGCTTAACATTAATATTCCCCAGTGTTGTTTCAATGGTAGCTCCTGCAAGGGAAATATATATATATTATATCCTGATGGAAGAAGTGCTGATGGATTATTATTGGGGGGGGGGGGGGAATACTAATATATCAATATTCAAAATATAACCCAAAAAATGCTATCAGCCAGTGACGTCTATTTGTTACCATGAAATGTGTCCAGTGTCATGCGCCGTTGTTTCAAAAATAGACATAGAGCATGGCTACATCTAAAAGTGTAGAGGGAGGGAGGGAGGGAAGAAGGGAAGAAGGGGGGAGGATCGCAGACTTACCTGCTTCTGAGATCCTACCCATCTACATCGCCGCGCGATGTCCCAGAAAACGTCGCGGGCGCCATTTTTTTTAACTGAAGAGGAGCCATCATTCGCTTAGGCATAGCAGTCAGGAAATAGATTGGAGTAAGCCCAGGCAGAGAACTGCATACCTCCAGGGTGTCCCCTAAAATTGGTGTTAAGCACCAATAGGGATGCCCATTGCTGAGAAATCCAGTTCTGTTTTGGCCCAACAGAGTTTTGCAGAGTGTACGATTTGCTTTGCCTCTGTGAGCCCAGCTGCAGGCTGTTCCCCAAACTCTGGGAATGTTTTTGTGCATTTTTGATTTTTTTAAAAATGTGGTCAGTGGATTAGGGCACGTAACCTTCTCCTCCCCTCTCTCGGCTTTTATGCCATTCACTCTTTATCAGAACAATCAGAAGATTAAAGCGCTTTACCCAAAAATGTGTCTGCGAGGCTGTTGGACTGAAGCGCCAGAGCAGTTCGGAATCCCTTGCTGTCCGGTGGTATGATAGTAGACTGGCAGACAAAAGCCCTCACAACATTGGAATAGTCTTCCGATTCAGCTACCATATCCTTTAGTGTGATATCCGTTATGTTGTCTGCACAAACTGCGATCTTTTCTCCCTGTGGGAGAGGGGGGGAAATGTGAAACAGAGATCACATGCTTCTCACTAGGACTTGAAGCTAATTTGCCAGCAGAATGAGGAAACAAGCCACAAAAACCGACCTGTACTGCCATGAAAAGGACTGATGCCATTCTCTTCACAGAGTGTCATTCGGTCAACCCACACGCAGACTTTGGCACATATTTAATCAGAGCCGCTTTTCAGAAATGGCAGTTTTAAAAAATAGATATTCATCAAGGGGTCACGCTGCTTCCTAGCAGGACATAATAAGCTGCCTTGCAAGTGAAGTGTATTCTGGCCTTTAAATAATGAGGCACTACAAAGGCTTAATGCAGGAATTTGGAGAATGGAAAGAATACCTTTAGTGAACACCACCGAGAGAATGGATGTTAAACTTCAACATATAATGTCAGACTGTGTAACTGCACACTAATGACAGACCCCATTCGTCTTTCCAATAAATGGATATGAAAATACTTATTCTACATCTTACTCAAATATGATACAATGTCTTGCAATTTGCAGATCCCCTGTAGATATCCAGCATTTCACAGTAACACAAATAAAACTTAATGCAATGTAAACAGAGCAACGCAGAACATTCTCCAGGTTTGATTTTCAAGGTGAAAATACCAACTGTGGTTGGGCAGAAATCATTCCCCCCCCCAAAAAACATTTTGTGCCACTAATCACCTTTTAAAATCCTCTTTGGTGCTATAGCTCCCCCTGACTCTGGTTGCTTTGGTGCCATTTTTCACCTGGCTGCGGCTTCTTTTTTTACTTCCTGGATCATTCATCCCAACCCATAAGGGATCACATAGCCAATCAGATTTGGCTACAGGATTATGTCACTGAAGGCAAACAGGGACAAGTAAGAGTGGAAGCAATGCTTCTGGGTCCATTACATGGGCAACCCCAACTAATCAGGAACCATTACATGAATGAAATGATGTCACACTCTACATAGCTAAGCAGATTGGCTACATAATGATGCCGCTGAAAGTGAGAGTAAGTCAGAGCAATGTAAATTATCATTTCTCAAGTAGCGGCAAAACTGCCCCCCCCCCAAGAAAAAGGATGCATTTTTCAACACTGTCGAGAGTGTTTGACAAGAACTGTGAGTAGTTTTGGCAAAGCCATGAACTTAAATAACTATGACCAAACTCCTCGTGATAATGGAAAGGAGATTTTTGAATATATGTAGGAGTCAATAAGGGTAAATCTACACCAGCTGCTTCAGCTTTTTTCTTGGTGTGTCCCAGGGAGAGGTTCTTTCCCAGGCATTCCGCTTCCAGATTTTGCAACAAGGAAATAGGAACGGTGCTCCTTGCAATGCTTACTCATGAGATAATAACAAGTAAACGTTCCGATCTGCTCTTAGGGCACCGGAAGCAGTATCCAATACTGCCCGCACACTAGTGGGACCTACCACTAGAGCAATGGGAACCTAGCGTTTCCTGAAGTTATTGGAAACAAGTGCTCATTTCCGTACAGGTCAGCAGAGCTTGCAGAAGGGAGTTCCACTGATACGCCCCAATAGAGTAATGAATGTTTCCACTTGCTTATAGGGTTCCTTTAGGAAGTGCTAGTTCCTGCTGCACTCACAGTGGGCCCTGCTAGTGCAATGGAACTAGTGGAGGTACAGTGGCCGTATTGGATACTGCCCTTAGTCTCAAGTAATTTCTGTTCTGCTCTTTGGTGTGTGGGGTGGAAATGTGTGAAGAGCCATACGGGGAGCCACTGGGACATGAAAAGGAGAGCACTTTGTTCAGCAGAGCAAGGAGCTGGTGTAGACACAGCCCAAAAGCAAAGAAATTCCCTTCCGCCTTGTGTACATCTGGAATGAAAGTGCTTCGAATCTTACAAAATCTGGTACCACTTCAACTAAGGAATGACGCAAGGTAGGCAAACATAAAGCAACACAGGATCAAAATAAAATGGCAAGAGAATCTATTTCAGGCTGAAAATGTATGTTGCCCATGACACAAAGCTTCTGCCCAAAATGGCATCCCAGTGTCTACTTCTTCCCCTTTTAAGCCTCCTATGGCACATTCCTATGCACATGTAGACAGAAAAAAGTCCCGCAACCCCTAGCATGCACCAACCAGCAGTGTGCTGGGAGTTGTAGGACTTTCTTCTGTCTAAACATGCATAGGATGATGCCTTTTGGGTAGGCTGACCATATGAAAAGGAGGACAGGGCTCCTGTAACTTTAACAGTTGTAGAGAAAAGGGAATTTCAGCCAGTGTCATTTGTATGCAATTAGTTCCTGGTGAAATTCCCTCTTCATCACAACAGTTAAAGTTGCAGGCACTATACTAGAGTGACCATATACAAAAGAAGGCAGGGCCCCTGCAACTTTAACTGTTGTGATGAAGAGGGAATTTCACCAGGAACTAATTGCATACAAATGACACTGGCTGAAATTCCCTTTTCTCTACAACTGTTAAAGTTACAGGAGCCCTGTCCTCCTTTTCATATGGTCAGCCTACTTTCGGGTCATTTACTCTATACCACATTGTGGCCCTGTTCAGAAGATACCTTTAACCAAGGCTTTAACCACAGTGAATAAGGCTTTCTGCCTTATTCACCATGATTGAAGCCATGGTTTAAGGTGTCTTCTGAACAGGGCCTGTATGTTTCTCCACCGTAACCAGCAGCAGCTGACAACTTAGTTATTAAAGGGAGGGGCTGTAGCTGGGTGACAGAGCACATACTTTGCAGGCAGAAGGTTCCAAGTTCAATCCACGGCTTCTGCAAGTAAGGGTAGGAAATAATTGTACCTGAAACCCTGGAGAGTAGGTATGTGCATGGCCCTCCAGAATCGGATTGGAATTGAAATCATAACATCTGATGCGGACCTGAATCGGTTCGGATTGAATCAGACTTGCCTCAAAGCGCTTCGGATTCGAAGACATCCGATTCCAATGCAAGAATCGGATCCCCAATTTGAGCATCAGATGCCTATCCCCTATAGACTTGAATTTTGGGGGGAAATATGCCTATAACTTTGTTATTTTAAAAGATAGAAACATGAAACTTGGCCAGAGTGCAGATGCCACGTAAGTAGTCATGTCTGAGAAATTTCAGAAACATTGCTGCTGGCATTTACTTGCAAAGAAGTGTTAAAATGCAGGCTATAACTTTCTCATTTCTCAAGATACATACATAGAAGTTGGGGACCTTACAGATGGGCTGTTGGTAGTCATCTGTGGCCAATTTCAGAAGCAGAGGTGCAGGCGTTTACTCTCAAGGTACTTCTAAAAAATCAAATTTTCTAAGAAATCCAGTCCATACAAAGTGCTATTAATTTCTCATTTTTAAACATACACACATTAAAGTTGGAGTGATCAACAGGATTGGATGATGAATCTGTCAATTCCACCCCCTCCTCCCTTCTCCCCCCACCGTGCCCAAGTTTCATGTTTTTTTAAAAAAGAAGATATAGGCGTAATGCAACCCATTTTTCAAAAATTGATTGCCACCAAAAGCCTGCACCCATGTTTCTGAAATTTCTCATACATGACTAATTACATGGCATCTGCAATGTGGCCAAGTTTCATGTTTCTATCTTTTAAAGTAAAAAAGTTAAAGGCATTTATTTCTCCAAGGCAACCCTTAGGGGAAAACACCTAAAATGGAGGTCCGATTCTCCGATGTGATCCAATGTGAATCGGATCGGGGGGAAATTGGATCGGAAAGAATCGGAGCTCCTTGGACCAGCATCGGAATCAGGAATCGGATATCCGATTTCCCTTGAATCGAATCAGAATCGGGCATCAGATCCGATTCAATGCACATCCCTACTGGAGAGTCACTGCTAGTCATTGTCAGCTATATTGGGCTAGATGAACCAATGGTCTGATTCAATATGAGGCAGCTTCCTATGTTCCTATGAGCTTCAGTGGGAAGGCTCATGTGATGACATCATAATGTGAGATACTTGATCCTAACTGTTAGAAGAACAGGAGATGCTATTTTTGGTAGCAGCGATATAGCATGCATAATGTGTCGTTCTGGCCTTAGAAAAACATTCACCTACTTGGTTTCCACACAGGCTGATATTGAAGAAATGGAAGAATTTTGTTCCTCTCGCTGTAAAGCTTGGTCCATTCATTAGTGAGCCTACTCTGCCCAGGCTGCTAAAATCATAGGCCAGGCTCCGATTGTCCTTGACGTATGACAGCATGCAGTCACTGAAGCATGCAGAATGGTCCTTAGAAAGGAAAGCAAAATGGACGTGAATTGTGGCAGGAATGTTACAGGGAATCACGTTCTGATCAAGGTTCAGGAGGAAACAGGAAGCAAACCCAGACAAATGGTCATTATAACAGCATGGGTTACAAGTGTCCAGAAGTCAGGAACACCATCAAGTCCATAACATTTGCGGTGGGACAAGGGGTTTCCATACGATCTAGCATGATGGTCTTTAAAACCGTCTGGAGGGGACCAGACTCTGAAGTTTACCAGAAAAGACCGTTTCCTGCAATTAGTATAATTCTCTCTGTTACTTTTTCAAAAATAAACTAGCACTCCACATAGTTGACAATTTTGGGAAATATTTGGGCAATATTGAAAAAGTCTATTGACCACTTTTGAGGCAGGGCTAGTCAAATGTCAACTGTGACAGATAAGAGGCTGACATTGCACAGCCATAAATATAATGTGACTCTGAAATGACTTTAAAGAGACTAGACCAGGAATGGGGGACCTCCATCTGTGGACCTAACTGGGCCAATGAAGGTTCCCCATACAGCTCCTTAGATTCCTCCAGGGGACAGGCCTTGGCCCCCTGGAGGAAGCCCCATTGTTTTCTCCCATGGGGACAATGAGCAGAATGTGAAGCCGGGGGCTCAACTGGTGCTTGGAGAAGCCACTCCTCTAAGCACCAGCAGAATCCCTTTCTCCATCTGGAGAGCGGCACAGAACTCCACGCATCATTCAGGATGGAGAAATGCATAATAGTTGGAGTAGAGTGATGATATCAGTGGGCGCAGCTACACCTACTGATGTAATCTGGCCCACGAAGGGCCCAGTGGGAGGCAATTTGGCTTTAAGAAGCTCCCCAACACCTGGATTGGACAGATTCACAGAGAATAGTCTATCAGTGGCTACTCGCCCTGGCAACTAAATGCCAATTCCATATTCAGAATGACCATACAACTGATTACCAGATGCTGGGGTTATGCAACATGGGATTGCTGTCCTTATTTTGCTCTTTTGTGAGTTTCCTGGAATGCCTGCTCAGCCACTGTTGGAGAAAGACTGTTGGACCAGATGGACCATTGCCCTGATCCAGCCCATTCTTAGGGATGCTTGGTTACAAAGGTCAAGGCTACTTATGGCACCTGTCTACCTTGGTGCTTTGGCTGCCAGGTCCACATGGGACACACGCTTCTTGGCCGTACACTTGATGAATGGACAGGTACGTATCAAGAGGACACTCCTTGCACTGGTTGGTTCCCTTTTCTATGTAGTGTCCAGCAGGGCATGGGACGCAGGAGGAGCCAGACTGTTCAGAACCAATAGCACAGGCTCGGCAGGATGAGGCAACGCCATCAACTGCATTGGTCACAGTGATCGAATAGATCTTTGCCACGTCATTGATGAGCTTCCTGCTCTGTAAAGAAACAACAGGGAGAGGAAATAACACAACTGCTACTACTGGGACACACTCTACATGCTTCATCAAAGGCACAGCCTTTATTGTTGACGTTGTCGTTGCAAAATGGTATGAAAAGCAATAGAAAGAAGGCAACCCAAGTAGCTCTTCAGAACTAAGTAGGGCAGTGGAATGATTCCAATGTCATTGACCTAAAGCAGGGTTGGGCAACCTCTTTTCTGGTGAGGGCCACATTCCCTCATGGGTAGCTGCTAGGGGTTGCATATAAGAGGTCTTTCAGACAGGGAGGATTGCGTTTCCTTACCATGGTTCTCTTCCTGGTTCTCTTCCGAGTTTGCAACCAGCACAATTACACAAAGAAGAGAGCAGTGACCTCATGGCCTGTACATTTCAATGGGACAGTACCCTCTAGTGGGCATTTTATAGCACAACCTCTGAAGAGTCAGGTTTTCTGAGGTTTATTTTGTGATGCTAACACTGAGGAAAGGAGCAGGAGACACTCAGGCTGACGGCATAGTCAAAATGACCCACAAACATCCGTGGGTGGCCAGTTACGAGAGTGCTATAAATTGCTCATTTAAAGGAGCCAATAATAATAATAATAATAATAATAATAATAATAATAATAATATATTTATTTCTAACCCGCCTCTCCCTCTGGATCGAGGCGGGGAACAACAATAAATATAAATGCAAAGGCCATAAAATAGATAAAACGTTAAAAACAAACACAACTAATACATTATTAAAGCATCTTAAAATTCAACTGGGTAGGCCTGCCGGAAGAGATCAGTCTTCGCGGCTCTCTTAAATTCAAGAAGACTGCTGAGTTGTCGAATCTCCTCCGGCAGGCCATTCCACAGTCTGGGAGCGGCAGAAGAGAAGGTCCTCCGGGTAACACTCGTCAGCCTAGTTCTGGCTGATTGGAGTAAATTATTCCAGGACCCTAAATGGCAGGCAGGGCCAAAGCCAGCAGTGGGCATAGTCAAATGTGGGTGGGTCACACTTTCTGCCACCCCCTTTTCTCTCTCTCTGCCTCTTCCTTCTCATGCAGTGAGCTGCCAGGAAAGGGGCAGAGTGCTCTTGCATCATTTTAAGGGTTCACTAATAAGCTAGAAAGTGCTGCCCTTAACTGAGTGAAGGGGCTGACTTGCTAGTGCCTGTTACACCTTCCTATAGTCCCATTTAAATCAGGAGCCCAGTGCAATTTGCTGGGCTTTGTAGCCACGGAGGGGCAGTGTTTTATTTATTTTTAAATGTTTATCCTGCCCTTTCTGAAAGGAGCTCAGGGCAGCATATAGACTTCTCCTCCCTCATACTGACTCTCCATACTTCTATAGCAGCCTTTTCCAACTTGGGATCTCCAGATGTCGTCAGACTTCAGTTCCTATCAGGCTCAGCCAGCAAAGCCAATTGTGTGGGGCAATGGGAGTTATAGCCCAACAATATCTGGGGACCCACAGTTGGGAAAGGCTGCTCTGCAGACTTTGGACCTGTAGAGAAGGAGGTGCGGTTGACAGGGGTGTACAGATTGTCAGGATTTGGGAGACGGAGACAGCAGTTGTGGCACAAGAAAGGATTTAATATACAACCATGATCTATTAGAATGGGATGGAGAGGGAAGCGGGTAGGAAGCCACAGCCTAGGGAAAGAGGAACAAATACTTGGGGACAGTGGTGGTGTTCAGCACGCGAGACCTGGACAAGGACTTTCTTAAGGTCGGAAGGGTATTTTTAAATAGCTGTCCACTGGTTCTATCCTTAGTCTCTTCCTCCTTCAAAACTGGCAATTTGTTTGATGACACATGCGTACAGCCCATAGGCAAGTCTTGTGAGTGGCACTCCAAACCATTTGAATACAAAGCCCCTCTCCTAAAATTCCAAGGTGGAATTCGAGGTGGAGCCCAGGGTTCATCTTGAACTTGCACAGAAAACAGGTACAAGAATCTGTCCTGCAAGACTAAGAACCCAGAAAGGGAAGCCTGGAAGATATCCAGCCTCTCTATTACTCCTATTCCAACATCATGATAACTTCTAAACGATTATAATTTCTGCGGCAGTTTTCGATGTACGAAACCTTTACAGTTCTCGTCATCTAATCCTCAATGGTAAATTAGATTAAGAGAGAGTAATCTGCCCAGGACAAGCAGAATTCCCTGCATAGGCCTCCTAAAGTCTAATCTATATGGTATTGTGCGCATAGCAATGAAGCCTCTGGCACTGATTGGCTGAACTAGCATGGCAGCAAAAAATGATTCATAAACATTATAGCTGTCTAGAGAAGAAAACTGTCAGAGTGTTTTCAGTTCAGCTTCCATGAGATAAAGGAAAATTGTCAGTTTAGCTGGTTTAAACAACTTATACCGGCCCTAAGAACAGAAGAAGCTGCAGTCAGAGGGGGGATCCCAAATAGAAGATGAGCTAACCAGCCACTTCTTTGGCTCCAGGATTCTAATACTTTATCAGTTGTGCCACACCTGCCCCTTATTGGCTTAGAATTTGGCAACCTTACCAAAGCTATTAAAGGAAGTTTTATCCCACGGCACTAGTGCTTCTTGAAAACTTATCCAAGATGTTTATTTCCACTGAAATATTCGCCGTACTTACATCTTGGCCCTGATTTGTTCTCTGGAAAGCCCATGTGAAGGTAAAGGAAGCATTTTTGGAGATTATGTGTGTGTACGATTGCTTGTCCTTACTTCCACTCCATGATTCCACTACATTTGTGTTCTTTTTATTGATGTCCTGGAAGCAAAATACATTAAATAAACATATGATGTTAGCTAACAGGCTATTAAATAAGGCAAGGATACCAACCTTTCCTTCTGCAGAGCTAGGTGTAACACTATTTTGGCCACAAGAAGTAGTTCATATACCTGGTTCCAGGTTAACAAAATGTTTTATTCAAGTATAAGGCATCACCAGTTCCAATGGAGAGGAATCTACCTTTCAGGGATCTTGCCCTTATTCCATTTCTCTACATTGTTCCCAATACCTACAGGTGACAATCTGGAAGCCTAGTAACACAACACTACTGTGCTTAATTAAATTGTTATTCAAGATGTTACCCCTTAGAAAAGTTATGGGAAAACAGGAAACCAATCACTCATCTACTCTCTGTGATTATCTACATCAACTTCCTTGAATCTGGTACTCTCCAAATGTTTTAGATCTCCACTTCCATCATCTCTGACCATTTGTCGTGCTGGCTGAGGATGATGGGAATTGCAGTCCATCACATCTGGAGGACACCAAGTTGGGGAAGGTCAGTGGGTCTGATACTCGCTCAGATATTAATATTATTTGGATACTTCTCTATTGATTAAAAAGATGGTACTCATGGAACCCAAGACATGTTGTTTGTTCATTTAAAAGATTTATAAGCTGCCTTTTAGGATAAACCGTCTCAAGGTGTCACACAATAGAACTTAAAAACCACAAAACATACTAAACCAATGATAAAAATAGACCAAAATTAACACAAAAAACATACACCATATTCACAATGACCCCACTAGAGCCCTAACTTAATTATAGCTAAGGTAAACTGGTCCTGCTTGAAGGTTTGCAATGATGGGGCCTGGCTGACATCAATTGGAACAGTGTTCCACAAGCTAGGGGCCATTACCAAGCAGGACCTATATCTTGTGCCTGCCAGCCTAATTGCTCTTACATCTACAGAGTAGGCAAAATGTTTGGAAATTGTTATTTCAATATTTAATGGCAGAAACATAGGAAATTATGTTTATCTCATAACAAAACAAGCTAAACCACCTAGGATGGGGGTGTTTGGGCTACGGGAGCTCTGTTCCCTCTGCATATTTTCACTACTTTGCCTTCAAGAACGTATCTATGTAAAATGGGCTCACTACAAATGACAATTGGACTACTGTAACTTAATAAGGCATATATCCAGCCATGAAAATGGCATGGAGAAATGCCAAACACATTCTTCCCATCAGCCCTGACCATAATCTTGCTTACCACCATGAAATACAGCACACAGTCAGCTGAACAGATGGTCTCAAACACAAAAGCGATCCGTCCAAGTTCTGAGCCTGTCGCCCCTGTTACTGACGTCGGAGGCCTGTTCGGTAGAGAGGAAAGGAAATATTTACAAGGTGCTTCAAGAGATGCTTGCTAGCCAGTTGTACCAATGTTCTATTTATACACCTCAATGCAGTTTACAATCGGTTTAAAAACAAACAAACATAGATCACACTATCAGGTTACCTTACACTATTACCATTTCATTCTAACTTAGCAATGCGTTTCCTATAGCAGGAGCTCGGCTGACCTAAGCTTGGTGAGGCTGGCTCTAAGGCCTTACGCAGGTCACATGTAGTACCAAGTTAGGGATGGGGTCGTCTCTTCCCACACATGAAATGCCAATAGGTATAAGAGGAAGGCTTATTGGATCATGTCTCCTGAAATTATCCAGACTCATATCTGAGTAAGACATCAGAGCGCACAATAATGGATTTAACCATGGTGTCCCATCGCCACCTCCGCACACCCCACCACCGGCAGAATCTTCCATTGCTGCTTTGCTTGGCCACACTGACCTATTTTGCACGTGGCTCTCAGAATCTCACCCCCTGTTCATAATTCTCTCCCTCATTTTGTCTAAGCATGAGCCACGTTGAGAGAGGATATAATGTGGAAAGGAGAAAAGAGATGAGGAATAACCCAGAAATGCAAAAATTACACCATCGCTTACTTAAATCCTGGTATGTGAAGATTCACAATGAGATAATCGTTATCCGTCCCCCCTGCCCCATTCTGGATGTGATCACCGGCTACTTCCCAACCTGAAAAAATAAAATCCCATCTTAAAGCCAGGTAAGGGATGCTCTCGCAAATACATGAAAGAAAATCATGGGGGAAATATCCATCCGCTAATTAAACCCATTTACTTTTGTTTAGGCCAGTTCAGTGTAGTTTAGGCTCAAATCTGAGGATAATGAGTATAGCAGAATGTTTCATCTCAACCTAAAGTACCTAAAATCAGAGAGGAAATCTGTGGCACTCACAGGAATACAATTCATGCAGTGGACGCTGGTGGAAGGGGGCAGTGAATATGCTCCAGGTTTCTGTCAGAAGCAGTCAGAACTCTAAAGGAGCACCTTGGATAGTTCCTTTAAAGTTCTGACTGGTTCTGACTGAAAGCCAGAACAGATTCACCAACTGTCACTGGAGCACCAGCCTCCACTGAACTCATGGATTCTTCATTCCAGACAAACCCTCTAACCAGTGGCCCAGCTTTACTTTTTGTGATCCTTATAGGATAAAACCACATTACTCTAACGAAACCTCAGTTATGATATCTGAAAGAAATGCATAAAAAGCATGAGGCATAACCGTCCTGGAGCAATACTACTTCAGGATACTGTGGGGGGTTGCATGTTTCGACACTCACCACCAGGGCCGTGCAGAGGGGGGCCAGTGGGGCCAGTTGGCCCAGGGCCCACGATTTTGAGGGGGCACTCCGACGAGGAGGTCCCCCCCAGCTTACGCTACTGCTTCTGCCGCGTAAGTGGCCCATCGAGAAGCGAGGAGCCTGCCTTGCGGAAACAGCGCAAAAGCCGTCTGTTGTGAATACCACGGTCAGACTACAAGCTCCAGAGGGCCATGCCGCATGCGGGGTAGGGATATATGTGCCTTGAGGTGTTGTAGAACAGGTTTAATATGAAGGTGTTAGGTAGGACGGACATGTTGGTGGGCACGCCCCCTTGGGGCAGCCATGCCGTCCTCCTTTTTTGAAATGGGGGGGCACACACTTCCCATCTGGCCTGGGCATATTACCAGCTCTGCACGGCCCTGCTCACCAACCCCCATACATTTTTTTTAAAAAAACTCCAGATATGCAAAAATATGGCCTGTCAGGGAGGAGGCTATGCTAAAACCTTCTCCCTGATATGCCTGCTTTCACTCGACAGGGACTTTTGTATGGAGAGGACATTATTTTCTTTCATGTCACTAATTATGCAAGAGGCCTCTCACACACTTGCATTCTGAAGTGGGTACAATCCTGAGAGAGTAGTACCATGTTGGGGGTGTGGGTGTTCTTTTCTGAGCAGTATACTTTAGTATACGACAATTCCTATTAGAGTTGATGGACCCTCCTTGAGGGATGAAATAAACCAAGACCAACTGATCAAAACATGCATTCACCACTGGTGATGATGAGCATATGAGGAAATCAATAGTAATAATATTTAGTATTTATAGAGAGCTTTTCCAAGGGCAAGACATGATCTCATAAGCCAGTATTATTATCTCTACTACAGATGAAGGACTGAGGCTGAGTAACAGTGTCTTGTCTAAAGCCATGAGCCATTGAGGACATCTGACTTGCAGCTTATTCTCTTAGGGGCAAAGTATATGTGATTCTTAATGTGTCACTAGGAACTATGTTTATTTTTCCCTTTATTTTATTACAGGTGTATACAAGTGTGGGTGGGGGGGGGGTTAATTGGCAGGCAGGGAAGGGAGATTTAATTTTTCCCGCCCATCACGATTCTGAAGTCCCCCTCCCTGCAGGAGTGGCTATGAGGCTTGTGGGGTGGGGAGAAATTCCCAGTGGGAGTTTTTTTTTTCTAAGCCTCATAGCCCGCCAGTGGATGGTTTTCATTGGAATCGTGGCTGGGGCGGGAAGGGGGTAAACATCTGTTCCCTCATGCTGCAGCCCTGATGTAAACCAGCTTTCCTCTGCCCCTGTAATTAAAGACAAAAAGCAGGCATAGTCCCTGGTGATGCGTTAAGTATCGCATGTAGCCCGGCCCTCCATTACCACACCAGCTCTCGAAGAATCAGAAGAAAAGGTAATCTGGAGATGAAAAAGGCGAACACACCATTCATCCCATCGCATTTTGAATTTCCAACATTGAAGCAAGAAGTCTTCATATTGAGAGGTAGCACATTCCACCATTTATATTCCAGCTCCAGCTCTGGTTCAGTCCCAGCAGGGCAGGCCTTGCAATCTGTAAGAAGAAACGGGATCAGATGAAAAGATCCAAATAAAATGAGCGAATATCAAAAGAAAACATTTCATCAGATGTGACATTAATAAGAACTAGCCATTCTTGGGTGGTACTCCACATAAACATGTGAACTGAATGAATTTCTCCCCCATTCCCTACATCCTGCATTATGATATTATTTGGTGGCTTTAACAGATATAAACTAAAAGCATCGACATTAGGTAAGAAACAAGATCAAACAACAGAAGCAAAGTACTGAAAAATTAAAACATGCCAACAAAAGCAGTTCTTCAACTACATTAGGATAAATAATTGCTTTTGAGAAAAATAATCAACCAAGGCTGAAGACAGGCAACAGGATTTATCTCTTTTTAAAAAAAGAAAGCTGAAAGTAGCCTGATAGAGGAATCACTGCACACATGGTGAAGCAGGTTTTGCAGGTTTTAGGAGTGATAAAATTTGCTGCCAGATCCATTTAACATAGAGTAGGGTGACCAGATAAAATCCAGGTCAGGGCTCATGTAACTTTAACAGTTGTAGAGAAAAGGGGATTTCAGCCAGTGCCATTTGTATGCAATTAGTTCCTGGTGATATTCCCTCTTCATCACAACTGTTAAAGTTGCAGGGGCCTTGCCTGCTTTTGTATATGGTCACTCTAGTATAGTGCCTGCAACTTTAACTGTTGTGATGAAGAGGGAATTTCACCAGGGACTAATTGCATACAAATGACACTGGCTGAAATTCCCTTTTCTCTACAACTGTTAAAGTTACATGAGCCCTGACTTGGATTTTATCTGGTCACCCTAACATAGAGGACAGAAGGATGTGTGCATGCACCTCGGTCAGTGATGCCTCTGTACCACCTTCAAAACACAGGATGGAAATTATTCTCCAGCTCAAGAAAGCATTTAATTGCTGCCATAAGAGTTTTTTAAATGGGATCCAGTTCTCACACCCTGTGTTCCATCAGAAAACATGCCCAGGGGACATGGAGTGCAGAAAGAGGAACCCTTGTTGTAGAAGCCGGGGTTGCAAGGCGGACACTCCTTCCTCTCTCCCGAAGGAGGCAGCTTCACTGCTTCTGAAACATCCTCTCTACAGATCTTCGGCTCTACCCATTTGTACATGAGCTGAGTCTGAAATTAGAAAGATACAAAATCCAAGTGAGGAAGGGTTTTGGCTAGGCCTCAGCCTGAGCAAGTGCATTCACAGCGCTCAACATTTGTCAGGCAGGCACTGGTGGGAAAGGCAGAGGGAAAGGAAGGGATGCTATCAAATGGGTAGCATTGTGTAGAAGAGAGAGAACATTTCAGGAGCCAATGAAGGCTTAGACAAGAAAACATGGAGGGAAGCCCTTTTCCAGGCATCTGCCCTCATGCAATTAATAACTATTGATTTTATTCATATTAATTAATCACTGTGAGGTGGATGGGCCCTCACCCACTGCCCCCACCATCACAGTCTCTACTGCCGCCTCCCCTGTCCACGTGCTGAAGACATGTCTGCAGAGGTGACACCTACTGAACGGGTCACAGAGAGAGCCTCCATCAGGTTTCCTTCTGCAGACAGGCCCTCAATGTGTTGGGTGGCAGGGCAGTGTCAACACCAGGTACATAACCCTGGGCATGGCCCCATTCTCCTCCTCATACAATTGACAATCACGTGAAAGGGAAACGTCTGACAGGAAAAGGGATTGAAGGAAGTAGCAATTAACCGAGAGATTTCAATGCCTGCATTTTACATGGAGGTAAAAAAATATATTATAATAAACTAAACATTTGATGATGTACTACCCTTTAATGGTCCCCAACTCTGCCATGTAAGGTGGGCCATCTCACCCTGCCTAATGGTAGGTCAGGTCATCTTATAAATAGTTTAAAGTTCAAATAAATTGATTGTTTCAAATTCGGTTTGCCAATATCCATTGCCTGTAAAGGCAGCTATTACACAATCCTCCTATTCAACCATTCTTTGTAGGTAGCAGATTTTACAAAATAGCATACACTTATATATTATCCAATCTGAAATCCAACGGATGTTTGCCATTTATTTCAATAGCTCTGGTGAGATCATTCATTTGAGCAAATGCTATAAATGCGAACGCCGCAAGGTAAAACATATTTGGAAGGAGGTTTGTATTTTTAAAATAAGAATAAGAAAATGAATGAAAAGAACCATATTATGGGTTTAGCTCTATTGTACATCAAAAGAGTTTGCAGGAGCTCAGAATAACCCATCATTCCTCTAACATTCATAGCCACTGGAGTCCCTTTCTCAGACATAAGATTAGGGAGTTTTCTTATAGATAGTCATTCTACATTTTGGTGGGAAAATTTCCTTCTAGCTTGAGTGGAAAGGTCAATAAAGAAGGCAGAAGCAGCAGTATGGGATTATGAACCTAATCAAAACAAAACCAGAGAGCCTTGGGGAGAGAACTTGAATTTCACAGCTCATTTACGCCGTGATCTACAATTACAGCGGAGGTTGATTGCAAATGCTCTTAATTCACAAGGTTGTTCTAGAAAGGTCACAGAGCATAATATCATGTGACCTTAAACATGCTCATAATGTCTATGAGCTTAAACCGTTGATGACTTACAAAAGCTTGCACAGTCTTGCCAAGTACATTGCAAGCGCTTGTCGTGTGAGCAGTTTGGCCAACAACAACTACCTTGAAACATCCAGTATCTCCAGATGCGCACCCCACCCACCCCATTGATATCTGATGAGATATGTGGTACATAATTGTACAGCAATGGGAAGGAGATGAATATCCATTCCTGGGTGTAAGAGGAACTAAGGATGCATCTACATCAGAGGTTTTTCATTGGAGCTGCCTCTACAAGAGGCATTTAAAGCTCTTTCAAGGCGCATTAAAAAATTTACCTCTACAAGAACGGAGCGCAAATCGGGTGTAGAGGCGCGTTTTCTCTCCGATTATGCGCATTATCGAATGCGTGTTAAATAGCAAGTTTTATTTTGCTCCGGCCGTTAAAGCGCATTTTGACTATGTGAACAAGCGATTCTCCGCATGTCAACAGTTTAAATCGCGTTTCGGTCGTCTAGTAATGCGCTTCGCCGCCTCTCGTACAGAGGTATTAGGCGTAAATGTGCTTCTGCGAATATGCGCATAATCGCCTAACCAGGCATAAAGGCGAATTCTTGTAGATGAGGCCTGGGTTTGTCTTATAAAACAGTTGCTGTCCTTTACATGCCATTCAGGTCCTAAGCAGAATTCCACTTTTGTTGCATCAACGTTCGGCGTCATACAACAAAATTTGTGTCCGCAAACCCAAAGAGCTGCAGCCAGTATTGTCTCTCTGATGAGAATAATTCGTGCATTTCCAAAGATGTGTTTCTCACATTCACATATTACAGTTTTAAGTGATCTCCTGTTTTGATCGATTGCACAAACTAATGAAATGAATATACAATGAACTAACAGAATCCTACCATCCCAAGGGCCATAGGATATAGCGGATCTCCCCTCCCGAAGCCATGGGCACTGCTACGACCATCTGGAGGGGAAACTGCATGGAGTTGCTGTTGCAATCTCAGAAGAGGGTTGGGAAGGGTTGGAAGGGGGTATGCTGGTGGGTGGGGAAGACATTGAATGAAGAGGTCCCACAATGGATGGAGATGTCCGCAGGGTCCACAAGGTTCTCCATTCCTGACCACGCCCCCAGGTAACAAGCATGCTGGATGGGCTCAGTGGTCTTCCCAGCTAAAAAGAGCTGACGGAGGAACAGGAGGAGTTTGTGCCCCTGTCGTACTTACCACCCTGTCTAGCAAGGCATAAGATAGCCAGAGGGCTCCCATCCTGGCCATCTAGGGTTCCTCAGAAGGCCACGCCTCTTTCCCTGGCCCACCACCCACTTTCACCCAGCCAATGAACACTGGGTAGTTTCCTGGCTTTTGTGTGTTTTTCCTCCACTCTAAAAGGTTGACATGCCTTTCCTAAGGCTCAGTCACAGATAGCACGAGCTTCGTGCGTAGGGATTTTAATATATTTAGAGGTATAGTATTTTAATAAGAGAAAGAGAGAGAGAGAGAGTTATAGAGAGTTATAGAGACAGACAGACAGACAGACAGACTAGATTGATTGATTGATTGATTGAGAGAGAGAGAGAGAGAGAAAGAGAGAGATGAGAGAGACAGAGAGAGGCTAAAACCTGCCGATATTTTTGATGTTTTTATAATTTAGGGCCCTGCTCCTTTTACCTTGAGCGCCACCCACCACTGGAATGTGCCCCTCCCCCGGAGCAACTCCAAAATGAAATTTGGCCCTTGGGCTGAAAGCAGTTGTGCACTCCTGCTGTAAAGACTCGTGTTTAGAATAGTTCTTGGTGGGGGAGGGGGGAGGGGTTCTGCGGCTCACCTTTCCATCCTGATCACATGGTGTGTGGATTTGGAAAAAGTCTTTCTTTGAGCATGGAAGGCGTTCCATACATTGGCTTGATCCTTCATCTGAAAGCAAAACACACACATACACACAGGAAGAAAACACACTGAATTCAGGGGAAATTTCATGAGTTATCCATTTGTTCATTTTCCAGAAAATTAACGTGTTTAAATGGTGCGTCAATGCATGGGCTGTTTTCACTGCTGACCAACTTTGTGAAGCTCCCGCCACAGGGAATCCTGCAATTCCTTGCAAGAAAAAAACTTCCTGTTAAAAAAAAAAAAAAAGCCTCAAACTAGTTATCAATCATAATTTCCTAGGCCCTGTACCTATCCTTCTGAAACTTTGCAGATTTCTTGCTTGGGGACACCCCTACGATGTGTGCCATTTTCATAGAAATTGCCCATAAATCACAGGAAAGGGGAAGGGGAAGCGAATCACTCATCCCAAAATTTGTGGACTCCATTTCCATGTAACTACTGCACCTATCCTTCTGCAAATTTGCAGGTTTCTTACTTAGGGACAACTCTAGGCTGTCTGTCATTTTCAGAAGAATAGTCCACAATGAATACAGGGAGATAAATGTGGATACCCTCAAAATGTAAAGTCTGCTCTTGCACAAAAATCTCTGTACCTGTTCATTTCAAACTTGGCAGTCTTGATCCCATCAGAAAGGCAACTATCTCTGCAAATCTAATCCAATTCTGCCATGAAATTTAAAAGTTATCAGTAGTTGCCCTTTAAAAAAAATAAAACCAAACTATAAAGGTGCAGGCACAAAAAAAAACTTATTTTTCACCCCTGAATTTTGGCATATTTCAAAAGATTCAGCAATGTAATCCCCTCCTTAGGGGGCTATTACACACGCAAATGTTATCCAATTCTGACAAAGAGGAAAAAATATTATGGTTGTTGCTGTTTTATTTCCCATGATAGTCAATGGGAGGAAGAAAGCCTCAGATTTTCAAATAACTCAGTTTTAGTACCCGAGTCAAAGTGGACAACCTCTGACTCGGTCCAAGCCAGATCAGGCTGTTCTATGAATCAGCAAATCAGGGTATGAGTCAAATTTTGTAGGTCCGTGCAAACCTCTGAGATAAAGATGGATGGATGGATAGATAGATAGATAGATAGATAGATAGAACAGGAGCATCCAGACCAAATCAGGCCCAAAGATGGGTGAATATATATAATTTGTAGGGGAAAGAATGGGTTTACAGACACCATTTTTCCTTTAAAACATGTTTTTTGGGTTGTCCCGCAGACTGCAGC
Source organism: Anniella stebbinsi (assembly GCA_029215795.1). Lineage (NCBI taxonomy): Eukaryota > Metazoa > Chordata > Lepidosauria > Squamata > Anniellidae > Anniella > Anniella stebbinsi. Next base: position 93,916,823 of record JARDYH010000003.1, on the reverse strand, counting down.
TTGTAGGAGGGACAGGGTCTGTGGGAGGTAAAAATGGCCCAGCCCTGCCTTAAACCCTTTTTAAACTGGCTCTCTAGGAAAACTATTTGCTCTCATCTGTTGTCCAGCAAAGGAACTGGGTGGCAAGTTCCCTTTAAAATCAATGGACACAAATTCATTTATGACACAGCCTCTAAGCTAGCCATATTACTGGATGCTCTCATCCAAGATTTTGGAGTTTGGGGTAAAAATACAAATAAATAATGGTCAAATCACAACATACATGTATCTACAAAGTCCAACCTGACTGTCAATGAATTATTAAAGCCCATTTCAAGATCCATAATATTTTATATGCGTTTCCTTGCATATAACCGGCATCAACAGTATTAGTTTAATTGGCTTAAAGCAGTGGTGTAGTGAAGTCAGGGCTCACAGGGACACAGTGCCTGTACTTTTTTATTAGCAGGGACACTGGCATCATCTGCCATCTCTCTCGGAATACCCTGTGTCTTCTGAGCTTAGCTGCTGTCCTCACAGTAATTGCGGGAAATGAATTTTCCTAGCAACAATATATTCTTCCCCGTTGTAATGTGAAGTATTTTGGGCTGATTTGGTATTGAATGGCCAATTAAGACCCATTAGTGTTACAAAAGACCTGCATCTGGTGGAGATGAAAACTGGCAGACCTGGTTTGTTGATATGGAACCACACAGCTGACTGCAACCCTCCTTGGGAGCTATGGGGACTATCATGATGAGTGCTTACACTTCAACATTCACCATTACACCACTGGCTTCAGAGGTTTATGGTAACATCTGAAGTTCAAGCAGAAATTTGAACTAGACACAGCCCTCCACCCGTCTATGGTGCATACATGGTACCTGCATAATGTGTTTCTTCCTGGCACTTGGTGCATTCCTTAGCACCCTTCTCTGAGTAGGTATTTCTAGGGCAGACTTGGCAACTGGAAGAGCCCGGTGTGTTGCTAAATGTACCAGGTTTGCAGGGAAAGCATTCCGATGTATAAGCCACCCCTGCAAAACAAAACCAGAAATGTAGACATTGAGCAAGTACAGTACAGACACACAGAGAGGCATGATCTTTGACAATACTGGGGAGCCGGTGACCCTGTTCAGACGCTGGTTAAGCATGATGGTTAAGCATTCTGAGCTAACCCTTATGGCTTAGCATGTCATGTGAACCATGACTTAGCATGTTGTGTGAACCTCTCCTAACCATGGTGGCTACACAATCACGGCTTAACTACACTCACTAACCATTTAGGGTTAGCGGCCTAACCATGGCTTAGCATGTCAGCAGAAAAGGATAGAGTGTGGATAGTGTTGGACTTGGACCAACAAGATCTGGGTTGTAATCCTTATCCAGCTATGACTCTTGCTAGGTTACCATGGCCCACTCACTATCTTTCAGCCTCACAGGAACTCTGGAAGCTACTCGAGATCAGATTATTTTTCAATCCAGCCCAGAGCTCCCCAGAGGTCCTTCCCATCACCTATAACCTGACCCTTTTAATTGGAGATGCCAGGGGTTGGACGTCATCGTCTTCCATTTGTGACACCCTCTGCCCCATGTTTTCTTGTCCCTTCTTCCATCTTTTCCCTTCATGCATTAAAAAAAATTAGAGAGAAAAAAAAAAGGACAGCTTCACAATACTGTCTAGCTGCTAGCACTAAGATCCCCCAATCCAGAAGCACCCCGGAGTCTCCATTCCAAAGGCACTGGCAAGGAAGAGTCGTAAGACAGGGAAGATGAACCCCACACAAAAGCTGGCAGAGGGGTGGTATTTGAGTTTTTGTTTTCAGCGACTCAAAAGCTAAAGCTAGCTAAAGTAAGTACCGTATTTCTTCGATTGTAAGATGCCACGGATTGTAAGACGCACCTTAATTTCAGTACCACCAACAGAAAAAAAGCTTTGATTCTAAGGGGGAAAATGGAGGCGGGGTTTCTGAGTAAAAACAAAATGTGTGGTGCCGTGTGCACAGTGCGTTAAAATTCGAAAACTGTGATTCTAAGACGCCATCGATTCTAAGACTCACCCCATTTTTAGAGACATTTATAGGGGGGGGGGAAGTGCGTCTTAGAAGCGAAGAAATACGGTAGCAGACTCTAACGGTAAAATCAAAGCATGCATGTGAATCTAAAAATGAAACTAATGCAGACCCTTGTATCAAAAAAATATACATTGCTCTCTTTGCAATCAGATTTCAATCAGGTCCTGGATGGTTTTATTGTTTTAAATCGCTTAGATGTGTGTGTGTGTGTGTGTATGTGAATTGTTTTTATGCCATATATAATATTGTATTTTTAACGTTTTTAAACTTTGTAAACTGCCCAGAGAACTTCGGCTATTGGGCAGTAAAGAAAGGTAATAAATGAAATGAGATGCAAAACAAGCTTTTCCCAGCAGGTGTCGCCATTCACCCAATAACTGCAGCATTCAATACGTAGCTAAATTTTTTAAAAAATCTTACATCATTTGAATCTAAATTTTACTGGAGATATATGGCGGAGGGAGAGAGGGAGGAAAAAAGAATTTAAATCTTTAGTATTCAGTGATGTTCTCCCAAATTATATAAATTTGGTGTGAAAGGGGCAGTGATGTAGAAAGCATATGGACTAAAGCCCTGCACAGTTGAGGAATAGTCCCTCTTTGCTTTCTTTTAATAAAGGTTTCAAATCCTTTCCCATTCATTTGGATTTTGGCTCAATCCTCCTGACCCATAGGTTGTTGTAGGTTTCGTTATTACTTATGACCTCTTTGTTAGGTCATAAGTAATAACCTTTTTTTTAAAAAATTGATTGTATATTATTCTTGTTTTATTTTAATTGAAACTTTTTGGAAAGGCAGCATAGAACCACTTAAAATAAATGCATGGGATTGAATCCAGACATAGGCATGTTTGGAATAGACCCACTGAAATCAATTAAGGGTGCGATCCTATGGATGTTTAGACTGGGGGGGGAGGAGTCCTACAACTCCCAGCATGCCCCAGCCACCTTGGCTGGCAGGGCATGCTGGGAATTGTAGGACTTTTTTCTTTCTAAACATGCATAAAACTGCACCCTAGGTTAGTCACGACTAACTTGTCCTATTGATTTCAACTGGTCTATTCTAAGTATGACTACATCAGGATCCAGCTCACAATACATACAACAGATACCAATGCTGTGCAGTTCAAAAGCAGTCATACAATTACAATTAAAACCGCTGTGTTTATTACCTTCAATTGTGATGTTTTTCACAAGTACAGGCTTCACCACCTGCGAACCCATAAGGATCCCTGTTGTTCTCCAGTATAAGATATTAGGGCCTGATTTCAGCATTACCTGGCAGGGAGAGAATGAAATGATCACTATGCATTGCTCACCTTGACACAGACTAAGCATGGAACGGATTATGTGCGCAAGAGCATGGGGTGGATTCGCAGTTGGACATTTCCCCTGAGGATATAAGTGGCCTGACTCAGCATGCCATATCATAGAATAGATGTTAAGAAGCTAACTACACTGGACTGTATCCAATTGGTGTCCCTCCACTGATGGAAATCTGCTCTGGAGAGCCCTTTGGCACTGTGGGGGAAGTGGGGGAGGCTGCAGGGGAGAGGGAGAATCCTCAAAAACTGCTTTCCTCCCTTGTCTACTGACAAAAGCCTCCACTGGATCAAAGAGCAATTGGATACAACCCCATTGCTAAGTCACATGAGAGTCTTTCCTGGATCGCACCACTTCAAACTGCAAGTGAGTGGTGGCATATTTGAATTTTATTTAGTTATTTATATCCTGCGTTTCCATAGACTCACCCTTACCACAAGGAGTTCAGAATGGTATGTGTGACTTTATTCCACGTTCTTCTCACACCAACTCTTTCAGGTAGGTTAGGCTGAGGGATGCACTCCATGGCTTCACTTTTGGGCTTCAGGGCTGAGCCCATCTTCCTCATTCAAGACTACCACTCTTTCTAACTGAACTCTCTCCCCTAAAGGAGACCTTTTTGTCATTTCAGGAAGGGATTTGATTGAGGTCCCCTCTACAAGGATTCGCTTTTGCGCCCGGTTAGGCGATTATGCGCATAATCGCTGAAGCGCTTTTACGCCTAATACCTCTGCACGAGAGGCGGCGAGAGGTGGTGAAGCGCATTAACGGATGACCAAAATGCGCTTTACAAGTAGTTAATGCGCATAAGCGCTTGTTCACATAGCCAAAATGCGCTTTAACGGCCGGAGCAAAATAAAACTCACGATTTAACGCGCATTCGATAATGCGCATAATCGGAGAGATAACACGCCTCTACGCCCGATTTGCGCTCCGTACTTGTAGAGGTAAATTTTTTTAAGCGCCTTGAAAGAGCTTTAAACCTCTCTTGTAGAGGCAGCCCTAGAAGGGGAGATACTCAAAATGCAATCCCCCATCTGCAATCTAGGCCATTATCACATGCGTGGTTTTAAGCACACTCACCGCGACTTTGATCCACTTCTTCAGCGCGGGACTCGCATGACGTCGCCCCCCTCGCGCTGTTCTCGCGCCCTGAGTGCTCCGATTTTAGTTTCTGTTTCGATTTAACCCTGAACGGACAAAGTCCGTTTCAGGCAAGTTCAGCAGGCTGAGCTGAGGTATCAGAGCAAAACCGACCACGTGTGATTCAAAAGGCTACACTCGCATAGGTAACGTAGGGGGAACACACAGAAGTAAACCAGGTAGGTGTGATAAAGGCCCTAAAGTGGTAAAGCCCAAGATGGCCTCTTACATGTTATTTGCTGAACATGTCTGAACAGTAATGGCCGACAAGTTTCCATGAGGGCCACCTTGCTCACCACTATGAATCTTTCCCTGCACTGTGCAGCTACAGGGGAGGATTGCACATCTTTGGATGCATACTCTCAGTTTATGCAAGCAATTCGGAGACCCCACAGGCTCAAACAATACAACAGTCCTCACAAACCAAGTCGACACAGAAAGGGCTCATTGAAGCCAGGAAGCTTGAAAGCACTGTGCTAAAGCCAGACTACCCCTCCAGTAGCATCCTCACAGATCATGTATTGCTGCTGAAGATTTTGTAAATGAAATCATTAACGCTTGCTGAAAGTTCAGCAAGGGGTAAAACAGAATATGTACACAGGCCCCTCTCAGCATGAGCCCCACAATAATTTTTGAGAAACTACACCCTGCTTTGTTGAACTAGTGTGAAGGAACTTGTAAGCAAACAGTTTGGTCAAACACACAGACAGGTTACATTTAAAAACCCCACCTGCCAACAAAGCGAAACTATTTTGAAGGAAAGCCTTGCCCTGTTTACTCAGCTCACAAGTTTAAGCAAGAATTTTTATAATGTGAGATAAGGGATTTATTTGCCAATAGAAGAAACGATCCTACTTTAGACATACATACCGACATCTCATACAGTATTTTATTTTATTTTCAAGTTTTGAAAATGGACCCTTCACTCAGTCTCAAAAATTGAACTCAACTGTGAACTCACTTTTGGGTGTTGCATTATGCAGGTATATAAAAGGCTTAAACCAACCTCATTCCAGCACTGCTAGTCAGAAAGTGATTGCACCTGTACTTCAATACGTTGTGAGCTGTTGGGGGTATGGCCATTAGTGAAGACCAGGGGAGAGTAGCTGAGCAAGGTAAGAAGAGATAAAAACCAGCATTCTTGTCCCCTTTCAGAATGGCTGCAAGGGCTAAGGTGACCATATGGAAAGGAGGACAGGGTTCCTGTATCTTTAACAGCTGTATAGAAAAGGGAATTTCAGTATTTTATGCATGTATTTATTTATTTATTGCATTTTTATACCGCCCTATAGCCAAAGCTCTCTGGGCGGTTCACAAAAAGTAGGTGCCATTTGTATGCACGCAGCACCTGGTGAAATTCCCTCTTCATCACAACAGTTAAAGCTGCAGGACACTCAAGCTTTCCCTGTCTTTCAGGAGGAAGACTTCGGAATTCAACCTGGCTAATTTTCATGTGGTGAATGGAAAACACAGCCAGGCTTTATATTAGGCTGACCAGATAAAATCCAGGTCAGGGCTCCTGTAACTTTAACAGTTGTAGAGAAAAGGGAATTTCAGCCAGTGTCATTTGTATGCAATTAGTTCCTGGTGATATTCCCTCTTCATCATAACAGTTAAAGTTGCAGGGGCCCTGCCTTCTTTTGTATATGGCCACTCTAGTATAGTGCCTGCACCTTTAACTGTTGTGATGAAGAGGGAATGTCACCAGGAACTAATTGCATACAAATGACCCTGGCTGAAATTCCCTTTTCTCTACAACTGTTAAAGTTACAGGAGCCCTGACCTGGATTTTATCTGGTCAGCCTACTTTATATCTGCCATGAGCTGTGGGGGCATCAATTTTAGCTACCTGGATGGTCAATATTCTATGCCCTGGAAGCCCACAGCTGCCTGTGGGACCAGGTTCAGCAGATAGGAAAGAAGCATATGAGGATATGGGAAGCTGATAGGGGTTCAGTGAACCTCAAAAGAGAATGTACACTTTTGCCTTGCTAGCAACGCAACACAAGACACTCAGTCTTCTATTGCCTCCATTAACCAAACTATGCAATATTATACTCACAGAATGGGATCCCCATTCTCCATTATCTGTCAGTTTCACCCACTTATCACTTGTGGAGTCCAGCTCTTGGCACTGGTCATTTTGAATCTGTTGGTTAAAAATAATAGGAACCCTTAAGAATCAAGCTCATTTGCTGACAACCAAAGCAAGTGCATTATTATCAGCAATAAAACATAAATCATAATAATGTATTTCTAAACTATTATAATGTATTTCTAAACTTTACCCGTAAGGATTATTGAGATACATCAACCCAGTAGAGCAGGGATGGGAAACATCCAACCCACAGACAGGTCTAATCTGGCCTGTGGAGTTTTCCCCTCCAGTCCACAGTACCTTCATGGATTCATCCAGGGGTGGAGCTTAGCCTGCAAGCCCTGCCCCCTAGAGAATCCCCACTGCTATCTCCAATATCATGGGTATGGAGGGAGCCCAATGGATTCACCATGCAGGGGAGGATGCCACGAAGGCAACACGTTCTGGCTGACCTGGAACACTTTACAATATAGAGTGAGCCTGTATTATTTTGTAGGTATGTGGGGTGGGGATGGATGTGAAGTGGAGCGAAAACCAGCTTGCCTAAGACCATTGACAGTGTAATCTAAACAGACCTAATCAGACGAATGCCCAGATGAGATCAATTTAGGGGGGAGCGCAACCCCAATCAGAACAGGTTGAACGTCACCTAGGCAGACCAACAAACCACCCACTAACAGAACTGCTGGGATTTCTTTGTATTTTAGCAATGACCCTTTTGCCTTTGGGCATGCAGCCTGTGAGAGCTTCCATGAAATCGAGTGAGGTCCTCGGCCTAAAAGAGGTTCAACATCCCTGCTTTATTTACAGAGGTAATATATTTCTAAGTATCAGTTGATGAGAACAGACAACAGTGATATCTATCTCCATTGTGGCCTGCTTGTGATGCTCCTAGTGACGGCTCTGTAGCACAGGGGTGGACCACCTGCTTTGCCTATAGAAGGCCCCAAATTCAATCCCTGGGAAATCTAGCTAAACAGGCCTCAGGCAGCAGCACTGGGATAGGCTTCTGCCAGAGAAAATGATACTATGCTAGATAGACCAGTGGTCTGACTCCAAATAAGGCAGCTTCAAATGCTCACATCTAGTTGGGCAGTGTGTTAGACAGAGGACTATATCAAATGTTAGTTTAACTTAAGTCCCGTTCATTTCAATGTCTCTACTCTAAGTAGGGCCAACACTGGATAAAATCCAGTGTGCTGATTTACATGAATCTTTGGCCAGATCAGAAAAGGATATTCCTATGGTCATAATAAGCTTTGAAGAGCAGTTACAAGGGATACTGAAAAGACACTTGAGGTATTTATCTGATCTAATCAGAAAGATCCCTCTTGTATACTAGCAGCCTGGCAGGCACAGACAGCTGAGGTGATTATTACTTATTTTTCCGTGGCTGCGTGTGAAGCGGCTTGCACCCCTACAGAGCAGTTTGATATTGCTCACTAGCAAATTGCTGCTCAGGAAAATGACAAAATGATTGGCTATTCTGTAACAGCAGGAATTGAAGAAAAATGCCATTTTGTCTAGAGCAACGAGGAGGTCTCTGTGTAAACCTCAGAGAAACACCCAAGGCATCACATTTCAAGCATCTTTGTGGTTCCTACATGTACGCAGTAGAGGCTGGTGGCATGGGGCTGTGAATCCATTCTGGGTTTCAGCCAGAACTCTAGAGGAGTTATCCAAGGTGCTGAACCCTATCCCCCCACACCAAATAATTTCAGCATCTTAGATAGTTCCAAGGCACTTTACATATTTTTCTCTTTCTGATCTTTACAGCAATCTTGTAAGATAGGGCAGTATTTTTATCCCCATATGGCACTGCCAATTCTTGAACTAAAAAAATCTAGTTCCTGGGCAGAACCTAGAGTAGGTCTGTGAGTGAAGCTAGGAATGGAGCCATGTGGCGTTCTGGCACATTCAGGCACAAAACATCTCTATTTGCTTAACCCTTCAAGTGTACAACTTAAAACTTTTTTAAAAAAAAAAACCTGCAAAGAACTTGGCCAGACCAGTAATTTTTCTGTTCAGTTCAGTTGACAAACATGTCCTTCTATGCAACAGCCCACCATGGCTTATTTATCCGCAGGAGCTGTTGCATCGTGCCAGGTGTCCACAGGTGCCATCTTTGCATGGTGCCCATGGGTGCCCGGTTTGCCATGACTTGTCATGTCATGTGAACCCAGGTAGCAAGGGTTGTTTGAGGCTTGTCATGACAAACCCGTGACTCATAACCTGACCCCCAATGTCCTACATGTGACATTGCCCTCCCTAAGGCATTTGAACATAGAGTGCCAACATCTGGAGAGGGAGACCAATGTGCATACAGCTAAGCCAGACTCCTGTATGTAGCGATGGGGTGAAAATCTGCCTGGGCCTATGAGGGCAGCGGATGCCCCCGTGTCCAGCCCTCACAGGCCCCGGTGGATTTTTCACCTCAACACTGCCAAAGGACTTGCGCACGCCCTTTATCCTTTCCCCTCCCCTGCACCGATGGAGGTCTTAAAGGCCCTATTAACAGGGTCTTTAAGGCCCCCATCGGCAGAGGAGGAGAAACGTGATTTCCCCAAGGCTGGGGAAATCACATATTTTCCCCTCAACTCTAATGGCCCCTCAAACAACCCTTGCCACCTGAGCTCACATGTCATGGGAAATCGTGTTCCCTCCATCATGCCAATCATGGCCTTAAAGGCCCTCTTAAAACCTTGGACTAAAAGGGCTTTTAAGGCCACAATTGGAGCAGGGGGGGAATGCAAAGCATGTTTTCCGGGGCATCCAGAAAGTGCGCAATTCCCTCAGGCACACTAATGGCGTGCGGGGGGAATTGTGCACTTTCTGGAGGCCCTGGGAAGTACGCCTTGCTGAGCACGCAGCCAGGACAGCTCCCAGAACAGGGCTGGCCAAGAAGCACTTGGCAAACTTGCCCCGCAAGTTCTTTATCCCCTACCTGTATGTGCATAGGTCTCTCTCTCTCTCTCTCTCATGATGTCTGGTGACATGCTGGTACAATGTTGGGGGCACCCCAATTAAGGTTAGGTGGAGAAAGACTCAAAACAAGGGCCAAAGAATCCAGTTAAGGCAGGTGGAAACCCGCTCTACTTTCAAATGTCTGCCGGTGTGCCTATCTTTACCTTCACTGGCTCACATTCTACCCAGCACACTAGCTCCAGCTTATTAGGTCTTGAAGATGACACAGCTGAAGCGCTGAAAAGCTATCAGTGATGGTTTGATCAACATAAATCATAAGCTGGAAGTGATTCTCGGGCCTCTAATACTCAACCAGTCCATGTTTTTGCTTTTCTGCAAGGGAAAAAAGTCAATCGGCGCCGAGCCAAGCGGATACAACTTGTATATATCTGGAAGCAAATTCATGTCACTGTGGCAGAATCACTTGTGGCTTCTTTCTTTGGAATCCAACCAGGCAGGGTGGTTAAGAAGGGAGGTAAAACACTTTCCCTATTAGAGCATGTACTGTCTTATTAGCAAAGTGTGATAGATGGTATTGAATCAACAGAAGGAAGGTGCCTCGGGCTGGCATGGCTGCTTTGCCTCTGTTTTTATGCCTTGCATACAATTATAGAGCGTCATGGGTGCAGCTCTTCAGTTCAGTGTCTCCAAACATTCTGCAAATGTTAATTAACATGAAACACTCCATGTGGCAGCAGCTATGCGGTGTGCTGGAGACAGCATGAGGGGTGATTCATTCCTCACACAAAGGAAGGGAGTCAGCGAGGGTGAGATGGAAAATTTCCATCACCTGCTTATTTTGAGCCACCTATTGAAGTCCTCGTCTATTTTCAGTCCGCCACCGAAACACAGCATTGTTAGGGACACACTGAAGATAAGATGAATGAGTAACTCTGTTCACTCAAAGCTTTTGTGAAGCATGCTAGCTGACAGGCCTGCTCAGTGTGCAAGCAGCGGTTGGCAACTTCTGATTTCAAAAGGTCTGTTACCTGGGGCAGTTTCTGGAACAGAAACTTGGATTGGTTAGGAAATAAGGCTTTATGGACCCTGATGGGAATAGACATTTTTTTTTTTTGCTCCCATCATTGGTGATGCCAGAAGAAGCTGCACTGGAAAGGAAGTGGATGGGTAAGAAATTTCTCCACAGCTATCAAGATGTCACATTGTTCCACACCACATATATCTCATCTTTCTCAGTTCAAGAGAGCCTGAGGGGCGTGAATACTAAGAAAGCACATCCTGCAATTTCACATGCAAGAATATAGGAAACAATGCACTGGGTGAACAATCTTGTTCCTTAATAGACAGGCATGGGCTACACTGTTTGTACAGTGTACATTTGCTGGATTGCTAGATAAAACCCAAATTTCACTTACACAATTCTGGGAATCTGAATCACCCCATAAGGGTCATCCCTGCCATTAGGCAGAGCAAGATGCTACCCGAGGCAGCAGATTTTGAGCATCATGAACGGGTGTCAAATTCTTGTTATTGTATTTTTTTTCTCTCTCCAGGAGATTGGGAGAGCTGATTCTGGGATTTTCTGCCTCAGTTGCCAAAATAACTTGCCTGGCTTTGGGTACTCTGCCTCAGGCAGCAAAATGTGTTGGGCCGGCCCTGCAGGCCATAGACTTTGATGTGCTCAAGACAGTGGGCTAGTTTGTACAATCATCATCGGTTAAACAAGCCACATCGGTTAAACAAGCCACCGGGCATGATTTGCATAATCACCCGCATGGCTGTGGTCATCCAAACCTGGGTGGCCTGGCTTGTTAGAGGGGAACAACACAAAAAAGGCAGAAGTTGCTACTAAGTTCTGATACCAATGCAATTGCACGCAACAACTATAGATATAAATTCCCAGTAATAAACTATAGTCTCATTAAATTCCTGAACAATTGAATGTAAGCTGAAATATATACAGTTTCCTGAACATATACAGATAATGGTCTGTCTCAGTACAAGGCAGATGCATATTTGCATGAGTGTTGTGGAAGGAGAGATGACCAGGATGCCAATAAGATGCCTCAAACATTAGGCCAGGTCTGTTCTTTTCAGAACACTGTCCCACAGCTTTGCTCTAATGTATCTTTAGTGCACAAATTCCCCTTACAAAAAACTCAAAGAAGATGTTGTTGTCAATATATTGGTACTCAAAGATGACTGAGCCAGACTTCTTCAGATGGACGGTGTAGATTAGGGAGACAGTGCAATCGTCCCGATTTGACTCGATGTAATTCCCACGGGGAGTCCATGACGACCTGAACAAATATGAACAGAAACGAGCTTTGTTTTAGAAGATACACACCTTACATATAATCTAGCTATGAGTTGTCTTTAACTCATATGCTACTTAATAAGCTGCTGGGGACAGAAACTCGAGGAAACAAAGAACAGGACATAAGGGATCTTCTCATCAATTCCTTATCTGTGTCTACACGTTGGCTACAACTTATGTTCAAAGAATGATAGGGAAGCATTCATTGATATGTAAAGAGACAAACAGAACATTATTCATTTATTTTCAGGTTTCCTAGAAATAGGAGGCATTTCACAACTAACATATTGCCAAGACACCATTTCTCCAAATGGGTTTCTTTTTTTATTTTTCCTGTTGATTGAACTGGGGTCTGGGGGCTAATCGTGGACCCATACAATTAAGATTAACTGCCTGCATTTTAGGTTGTAAAGCTAAAATGGTGGTCTTAACTCCTTGAAGGAAGAGCACTACATACTAGTATTTTCCCCCTTAGCACTGTGCATTTCTGTCACCTCATCAGTGAGATGCAGCCCAGTGAATGGCATAAAAACATCAGATCCTGCTACCATTATTCAAGCTGAGTAGATATATACCTAGTCAGTGCCTAGATGTGAGATCTCTAGCACAGTCTTCCCCAGTGGATGCTGGCTGGGGATAATGGTAGTTATAGTCAAATAGATCTGGAGGTCTCCAGGTTGGGGGTGACAGTGCTAGAACATTGCCACAAGTCACTCTGAGGTTTATAGAGGAAGAAGGGGCTATAAGTATACTTGCATCTCAAGTATGAGAGCAACTGTTTGTTTCCTAGACCCTTGACCATGGAAAAAATCTACAAGGTTCTTACTTGCCACAGCTATTTGCTTTACTCTCTGCTGAGCCGACGGCTGTGTCCATGTAAGTCGCTACATTAGAGAATCCTGCAGGCAGGTCGTCCCATTCATCAAATTTGATCCCACTTCCCAAGGAGTAAGTCCCCTCTGCACATTTACTGCATACCTGGTTCTTCATTTCTAGATATTCCCCGGATGCGCATGAAAAAGCTGAGAAGGCAAACATTTGCAATTAACGGCAGAGATAATGGCATTAATGGCAGAGATAATTCATGCATTGGGAGTTCTAATAGGCCTTCCTCAAAGAAAAATGGAGGGTGGATTTGATTTAAATCACTACTCAGAAAGACTCAGTTTAATAATGTGACTTCCTCCCCCCCCCCCAAAAAAGTGCACTCTTCCTCCTCGCTTATGATGTTGTTTCATTCGAGCCTCTGGGCCTTGCATTTCTCTGTTGCCATGTTTGCATTTTGCAGGCATGCCTGCCTTACCCATAGGTAGAGGAACTTCATTAAAATATTCCCAAACTGGATCTCTTTTATGGCCTGCTGCCACTATAGGTTTTCTCCTCCAGGGAAAGAATCGTATGATAAACCTCAGGCTATACACACAAAGACCCAACAACTTGTGGAGTAGTCTGCTCAAAAGGCTTCACTTTCATTTTTACTGCTTGCCCCTCCCTCCTCACACTTCGCTTCTTGTGCAGATCTATTCCGCTCCCAACAATCTAGTCATTGGATTTTTTAAAACTTCACACTTAAGAGGTAAGGGGTTGATTCTGTGTACATAGATTTGTAAAGGAGCAATGGGATTGTGATCTCTGCAGACACAAATTCACCTGTGATAATATCTTCTAGAAAAAATGCCCAATAATCTTACAGAAACCTCTGGAAGAGCATGACATTGTGAATGGATTAATGGGATTCATTTACTAAACAATTTAAACATTGCATGAATATACAGCCTCATGCTACATAATTAAAAACTAATCCTTATTTCATGATGAATAACCTTTGGACTATACTGTATCTTAAATAGAAAACTATTTTTAGATAGATTTTTCTTCAAACAGCATTTTATTTTTTAAAAATCCAATTTAAAACAAAAAAATCTGATTTGAATTTTAAAAATCTGATTTTTTTTTTATTTTGTAAAAAAAACCATTGATTTTTACCCACCCTGGTTATGTGGTTAACAAAAACAGTGACAACCCTTGTGGCAATGAAACTAAATGACTCCATTCACCTACCCATCCACTCTTTCACACATGCATACTCACTGACCCTGTACAGGTGGCACACTAAGCCACGGTGGTTAAGCATTTTGAACTAAACATTATGTCTTTAGCATGTTGTGTAAACCATGGCTTAGAGTGTTGTGTGAGTCATTCCTAACCATGTCAGCTACATAACCCCAGTTTAAACATGCTGCAAAGGGTCAGTGGCCTAACCACGGTTTAACATGTTGTTGGTGGTGGTGGTTTACATAAGATTAAAAACAATATACAACATTTAAAACCACAAAAACATGCAATGTCACAGAAACATATATCTAAAAACCACTATAACCAACTATAAAAACAGATCAAGCATTGATGAAGCTCATCACATCTTGCTAAATGCCTGGGAAACGAGAAAAGTTTTAACTTGATGCCGAAAAGATATCAATGTTGGTGTCAGGCGAGCCTCGCCTGAACAGGACCACTCCTTCTAATTCAGGGATTGGGAATGTGAGGCCCTGCAGATGTTGCTGGACTACAACTCCCATCAGTTCTAGGTAGTATAGCCAATCGTGAGGGCCGATAGGAGTTGTATTCCAACAACAGCTAGAAGGCCATACATTCCCCATCCCTGTTTTCATGAAAAGAAATTTTGCTTTTTGAACTAAAAACAAATATTCTTCTTTTCCATGAACAACCTGAATTTGCTCCTTGTGTATTACACCGTGTCCAAATACCACAGATGCCTTTGAGAAAGAGGGAATGAAATCTCCAGTTAAAAGGTTTTGGGTTGCCTTTCAACTTGTCATTCATCTGAAGACAACATGCACCTCTTGAAGCTGTCTTATGCAATGTGTTGGCTGCACGCTCTCTATGATGCTTATCTAACTCTGAAGAACCTGTTGGCCTTGTAGCAAAGAGCTACTCCATGCCGCTGGAGAATATATTTTATATGCTTATTCTAGCCAAACTGGACTTTCGGGTTTTGCCCACGTACAGTTAATGATGCACACACAATTCTGTGTGGGTACTCATTCTTTAGCTACAAGTAATAGAAGCCACGTGACCTATGGGGTAGTGCAGGTCATCCACTCACATGAACGAGCCATCAATGAGAGCCGAGATCGGCACAAGTCATTACAGCCTTTCGAGGCTACAGGCAACATTCCCGGCAGCTTCATTACCATCTTGGCCGGTTATTTCTATGTTCCTCAGGAGGCTGCTCGTTTCCCGTCACAATGCATATGTCCATGAGCAGAAATCGCTCTGAGCATGCCAGCTGCTTGCCTAGTTCAATCTAAGGCCGAGTGTGGCTAATGGCAAAATGAATCGCTTCCAACATCCAAGACAGCTGGGCAACTGGATTTGCGCTTCATTTAGCACGAGCGGCTAAATTTTCTAGCATCAGAGAACTTGTTTTATCCTGGTCTGCCTGTTGAGGAGCCTTTGCACACTGCAGTCGCTAGGGCACATGCGCTCTATTCGTGAAGTGTGTTGGCCAGGCTCACCGAGCCTCATGGCTGTCCATTTGGGTTGTGCCCAAGAACGCACCCAATGCTCCCCTCTGACTGCGCATCATGGGGGAAGCCTAGCACTGGCCTCCAAGCTCCCTTCCACAGAAGCTTGTCTGGCATTACTAATTTTCTCCTTGAGGAATCCCTGAAATCTTCCAAATTGCCACAGGATTCCCCTAAAAAATGCAGTTTGAAAACTCCTAGGATAAAAGTCAGGGCTGTTGTGTAGAGCGGGGGGAGGAGACAGTAATCAAAATTTTGCACCAAAGGAACCAAGATATTGCATTATGAAAAGTGGAATTCAGCAATCTTATGCATTATGCAAAGTATGTAAACGTCATGCTTTATTCTGCTTCTGCTGGTCATGGGATCAGGCAAAGAACAGCAGATCCCATCCCTGATTTATGGGGAACTTATTTGGCCACTTCTCTGGCTTCTGAGAGTTCACCACACTTTCAAACCTTTTTATTTTAAACTCGCAAACAGCCCCACCTTTGCACGGTTTGGAATAGTCCTTCATTTGATATGTCCTTCCTAGTAAAGTTACACAGCTGTCAGAGTTGAACACACTGTGCCCGCCTTGCCTGAGTGAAGGTGAAGCTGTTGGCCCCCTAGACATGACCCCTGCCATAGTACACCACTACAGCCCCCCAATGGAGGAGAGGCAGCCATATTACTGTCCTGTGGACTATTCCAAATTGCGTCGACTGCAAAGCTATGTCCTGCTTGTGGATATTTGCCATCTAGTGACTGAAGATGGTACTGCAGGTGTCACACACAGAGAGACACATTAAAATTAATTAATGTGGTTTAAAAAACCAAATAACCCCACGGTGCACATTCCTAGGATCCAGTTAGTATGCATGCCAAGTTTCAGGTGTCCAGGTTTCAGGGTCCTGGCACTATGGTGATGACGGACAGACACACATTCTCAGATAATGATGATGATGATGTGGAGAGTCTCGGGATATATAGCCTCCCCTCTTCTCCCCCCCATACCAAATTCCATGCTTTGTTTGCATAGCATCATAGAATTTAAACATAGTCCTGGTTAAAATCTGTCTAGGATAAGTGAAATGTTTACTGTGACACCAACTAATATCATGAAGCAAGGTAGATCCAAGAATTAAACAGGGAGAATTCTGAAGCAGGAAGGAAAGGAATTTTCCTGTTATTAATATAATCTAAAATATATACTTTCCTGATCCATCGTGCGCAATCTGAATCATTTATATGGATCTTTTTTAATAGAGCCTGAATTGTTCATGCTTATTTGACTTTATTTATAAAAGCTGTGTACACTGCCAACCTCAACTGAATCTTAATTTATAAGGGTGCTGCTAAAACAGTTTAGGCCCCAAAGGAGATCACCTTGAAATATAGGTAGATAATGTGTATCTGAACTTCCAAAAGCTTTTGATGAGAGTCCTTTACCAAAGGCTCCTGAGTAAACTACAATTGCAAACATCGTCAGGTACGCATGCTTAGAAAGGGTGTTCTATAATTATGGTGACACCATTGAGAAGGCCCTGCCACTGCTAGCCACCTGCCTAACCTCAGAATCTTAATTCATGGTCAGTTTCTGTGGCGAAAGGAAATCCTTCATGAGCCAGGCTTCAGGCTGTTTGGGGTTTAAAAAGCCCAAACCAGCACCATTTAAAAGATATATAGTACCCTTTATTCATGTGATCATGAAAAGCGTTAACATATGAGTAGAATAAATGTTTGTCTGCAACATTTGTAAATTTTTGTATCTTTTCATTTGTGTTGTAAGACATCTTGGGGAGTATCCAACTATGTCATTCCATTAGTCCAAATGATGCTGCACTAGCAGAAACTAGGTTCCAACTATGTGCAAGGAGAGAATCCAACTAAAGTTACATTTGCACAGGCAGTTGCACCAACTGGTTGCGTGTTACATGTGAGGAACCCATTGTACAACCAGTTGCACCTTGCACCGTTACACATTCCGTCAGTGGAGCTTTGCTAGCGCTATTTGAGTTTGCAGAATGGCACTGCTGGATACTGCCCACTGAGTCTTTTCTCCACTTAATGAATAAACCAAACACATATACCATAAAGGTGCACTTATCAGAGGAATCCATGACTGGCTGCAGCTCCCTGCTAAGTGTATTACTAGTAGCAAATTCTGTTCTGTATGAAATACCCCTTCCAAGGGATTGTCTCTCTCAGAGTTTTCATGTGTGAGGCATAAATTGCCTTTTAGCGTTATGTCACTTATGGGAATGTATGAACATTTTTAATTAAGCGTGGAAAGTAGGAGAGACATTTGAAATTTGAATGTGTATTCTGGTTATAGTTACCTCTAGATTTGCATTAACAATCTGATTTTTTTTTTAAAAAAATTAAATGTTAAACCTTGTGCGTGAAAACACGGGTTTGCCACCATGAGTCTGTACCCAATGTTAGTCATTTCTTTCACTGGGTCTGCTCTAGGTAGGTCTGATACTGGATATAGCCAATGGAATGCAAGAAGCAGGTCTCGGGGAAGGAAAGTTTAGAGAAATTTTAAGAATAAGAAGGAAAATGTAAGAATAATCCATTGAATAAGTGTCTTTGAACAGCAAAAAGAAGTGGTGAAACCAATGAGAGCTTTAGGTATCAACTTAATTTTCATAAAATAAAATATTAACAACAGAATCCTAGGCATATTTCCTCAGAAACGAGTCCCGCTATGTTTATTCAGTCCCAGGTAACTAAGTATAGGATTGCAGCCTACATAAGGAACAAAAACAGGTACGAGCTACATGAGATTGATAGCAACAAAATGTAGACATACTGCATTCCTTTCCTTTGATGGGATCAGGTAAACCAGAACATTCCACTTCTGGATTCGGGACTGCTACCCGCCATCTGGATCCACTGCTATCACACTCTGTGTATTCAAAGTGATATTCAGCCTGCAAGTAATACCAAAACAACAACAACGTTCAGTTCCATCATATTTACATTTTTATTTCATCTTAATACATCAGCAAAAAGTGATCCCCATCATGAAAGTGATCCACATCATCAATCTACATACAAAATACTAAACTGTCAGCTTCTGGGCGGATGCAATCTTAAAATACTTACCAGCGTTCACATCGACATGTCTTAGGACTTAAATGAGCGGCACACTTGGCAAATGAATAAAAATAAGACTTGGAAAAATTATTGTGTCTGCAAATGCAGCAATTATTATATCTCTGGCTTCATCTGCTGCAAATGACCCTGTGTACATGATGCATCACTGGAAAACAAGCTAGAATAAACCAAAGGACAATATACATACAAATATCCAGATTTTTTTAATATCTGAGTCTCTTAAAAACTGAAATTGCCGCATAACATACAAAGCAAAGTCATACTTTTCTTAAAGTAGCCTCTCAAGATCCAAGGCTTTGAGGATTATTTATTTATTTATTTATTTATATTTATATATAGCCTTATCTGCTAAAAAAAAAAGCCGTCAAGGCGGAGTAGAACCATCAAGGGGATAACAAAGTCTCCTTCACAAAGTATGTGTTAAAAAGGCAAAGCACAGTTAAGAAGCAACTCAAGACACATCACCCACACTTATTTTGTTAGTTTACGAATGGTAAAAAGCACTTCCCTTGAGAAAGACTTTTTCTCAAATACACACAAGAATAAGGGTGCTATCTTTTGATACACAGCCATTGCTCTCCTGCACACGTTAGTAGTTCTTCGATGCCTGTTTGTTTGTTTGTTTGTTTGCTTCCTTCAGCAAAAGCTGGCTCCCATCCAAGGAAAAGAAAAATTTGAGGGAAACCCGTCTGTGTCATCAAATGTGAATACATTTTCATATTATCAAAGCCTCGATATAAATGCTTTTTTAAAAGGGAGCAACCCTAAGTTGTGAGGAGGGCAGCTGAGGGACCATTGGAGATTGGGCACGTCCCTCTCTGGCCGTGGAACGGAAGGTCTTCTACTGCAGGCCTCCTCACCACTGCAGCAGAAATTGCCACCATCGCTGCTCCAGTTTCACTGCTCTACTGGTGATAGAGGGTGAAAACGGGTGTGTCAGGGCCAATCGGAGGAGGCCTTGGGCCCACAGGATCCAAAGTTCTGTCAACAGGAACACTCCTAACTGGGGAGGAAAAACTGCCAAAGGGAGGGAAACTTAACAAAAGATGACCAAGTACAAAAGAAAAGGGGTCAGAAAGGGGAAGTCACTCCCCTTCTGCTCTCCAGCACAAGTTCAATAAGGCTTAGCAATGGTGGTTCCTCCATCACGAACTCCTCTTCTGCCAAACTCCATAGGGTTGCTCTGCTCAGAAGTTCAAGATAACCTTTGTTTATTAAATTGGAATTCATCACTAGAAGGAAAGGCAAACTTTCATATATTCTTCTCGATCCCAATGGGTTAATTCCAGTTTTAGACATACCCAGAGCAGACCCATTGGAATCAATGGGATTCAAGTAAATCAGCTTAGGACCCATTGATTTCAATGAATCTACTCTGAGTGTGACTATATCTAGAACCAACCCTACAAAGTAAAACACTAGAAGAAAAAGAGTCTCATAAATAATCATGCCGTAAATTCTCAGCTGCCCATGAGAAAATTATCCCCCAAAGAGTAATCAACGAAAACTTTGTGCTTATAGATGTTTGGATTTATGGCCATCTGGCATAACACCACCTTGTTAAGAGTTCCAGAGTGATGCCCTATGACTACAATCACTTAATTAACTACGATTGTTACTTCTGTACTAAAATACAACCTAATACTGCTGCTGCTTTCTCAAAAACATAATCTAGTAATGTATAGCACTTGATATTTTTACAGGTCAATGCTAACTGGTTCTCAAGCAAACAAGCTTTATGGTTCAGCTTAGATCAATGGCAGTGGGTCACAACTTTCCCAATGAGGTCACAACTTTCCCAATGCCGATGGTAAAAAGAAGGAGAAAGACAGACTGATATGGCTATACTAAGGGGATCAACAGGTGAAGCTATGGCTGCATCCTCTTCCCTGTCATTCGCAATTTCAAAGGTATAAGATGAATCTGGGTTGCAACCTGTCAAGCTTTTGAATTTTTGCAAAAACAAACAAAACCCTGTGGTGAACGTGAGGTTTTATGTTAAGATCTCAGGGTGAATATTTCTATTGGACACCCAACTGCGGGTTAACCTGTATAATTTTCTTAATAGAAGGCTGACATTTTCCCAAGTATTTCAGGAAGCCAACCAAAATCAATTTGTAAGGTTCAGCTGAAAAGGTTAATAGTAACATGGAGGACAAAGCCAAAAATAGATGTGCATTTTCTTCACTCTACAGCTTTCAACGAGCTTTGCCTTGCTCTGTTTTGACAGTGAAAATATACGTGTCTTCCAACAAATGACATAGCGAAGGATCTTATAAGAATATCTCAAGCCAAATGCACACAGCAAAAAGCAACCTGGCATCCTCCAGATCTGCAACCTGGCATCCTCCAGATCTGTTGGACCACAACTCCCATTATTCCCAACCACTATGACTAGCCATGCTGGCTGGGGATGATGGAACTTGTAGAATGGGGTGCACAATTTTTTCAGCCCTGAGGTTAATCTCTCTGGGGCCAGGGTCTCCTTATGCCCTCCTCTCACCAACACAAACTACCCTGACTCACTACTTCCCCTCAATCACTCACACATAGGAACATAAGAAGCAGCTTTATACTGAGTCAGACCCTTGGTCCATCTAGTCAAGTATTATCAACCGGCAGCAGCTCTCCAGGGCTCCTATCCTACATGGAGATGCTGGGGAAGGAGATTCTTAGTGCTCGAAAGTTCCTGCCTGCTTCCAAGCTGTGATGAGGAAACCTGAAATGATGCTTCTATGTCAAGAACCATAGAGACTGTTCCTAGAGTGTTTTCTTTTTCTGCTGGATGGAAGACAGTTTCTGGATGCACATCCCCAGCTACATTTCACCCCAATTAGTCATGCATAATTACGTGGGACTAAAGCAGGATCTTCACATGCAATGCTGGCAGGCAAGGAAAACAATGCAGTGCGGCTATATAAATCTGATTAGCTATATATATAGCATGATGACATCATCACATTAACTGTATTACTGGTCTTCACCAGTGGGTCATGAGCTACCCTAAGGTGGGTCATGGAACTGCTGCCACTGTCATTTCGGGAGGTGCTTTTTTTTGGAGGAGAGAGGATAGGCTCCACCCCATTACCACTGGGGTACACATACACACAATGGGAACATGGGCTCTCAGAAGTGGGGCACCCGCTGCAGTTTTGGGTTCCAGGTGGATCCTAGTTCTAAACCAGTTGTAGACCACTGCACTGCGTGATCCATGATGCAGTATGCAATGAGAGAGCCCTTTCAAGTAGGACAAAATGGTGCTAAAGCTGCAGTAGGCAAGGAGAAATACTGAGGGAGTAGAAGGCAAGGGGGGCACTCTTGCTTCTACCCCACCCCCACCCACTATACAGACATTTTCACATCAGAAACCAACCCTTATGGAAATTCAGCACAACACGAATAATCTCCTCTGCCAGTTGAAGAACAGCAGAGATTAGCTGAGGGAGACAATCAGATATCAAACCCCACTGATTAGCCCTGTCTCCTTCCCTCTCAATACAAGGCAGAGGTTGTAACCCTGTACACACTTACTTGGGAATGTGACCCACTGAGACCAGTAAGACTTACTTCTGATGAAGAAACATAATAAAGGGTCAAATAGCATAATATACCATGCTAGAGTTATGAATGGACATCAGTCATGGGGGGTGAAAAGTTTTCCAAAACACAATAATTTCCAGAATATTTATTTTTCTGCAGAAATGAATTCCATTTCTTAAATTCATTCTAAATAATTAATGGCTGTCAATTGCTAATATAACGTTAGGCAAGCTCAGCCATTTTAGAGATGTAGATGAGTGCACAACTCTTTGGGTTTCTAAAATTTATTAGGCTGCCAACAGTAGGCTGGCCATATGAAAAGGAGGACAGGGCTCCTGTAACTTTAACAGTTGTAGAGAAAAGGGAATTTCAGCCAGCATCATTTTTGTGCAATTCGTACCTGGTGAAATTCCCTCTTCATTACAACAGTTAAAGCTGCAGGGGCCCTGCCTTCTTTTGTATCTGGTCACTCTAGTATAGTGCCTGCAACTTTAACTGTTGTGATGAAGAAGGAATTTCACCAGGAACTAATTGCATACAAATGTAGGGTGACCATATGAAAAGGAGGACAGGGCTCCTGTATCTTTAACAGTTGCAAAGGACAGGGAATTTCAGCAGGTGTTGTTTGTATGCATATATAACCTGGTGAAATTCCCTCTTCATCACAACAGTTAAAGCTGCAGGAGCCCTGTCTCTTGACCATGTACAAAAGAGGGCAGGGCTTCTGCAGCTTTAACTTTGTGATGAAGAGGGAATTTCACCAGGTTCTGCTTATATACAAATGACATCTGCTGAAATTCCCTTTTCTATGAAACTGTTAAAGATACAGGAGCCCTGTCCTCCTTTTCATATGGTCAGCCTAATGGGCCAACAGTCCACAGTACCTCTGTTTGTTTTTCTTGAATTTAAACAATGTAAGGGAAATACATTGAGGGCAGCCCTGCGGCTCAGTGGTAGGTCATTTGCATTGCATGCAGAAAGACCCAGGTTCAATCCCTGGCTTCTCCAGGTAGAGCTGGAAAATTCCTGCCTGAAAGGCTGCAGAGCTGCTAGCCAGTGTCAACAATATTGAGTTAGATGGTCCAGAGCTATAAAGCAGCTACTGACAAGTATTCCAGTAAAAAATTCTATGTAAAGTAACATTTCAGTCACATAACATGTGATTTAATTTCCCTTCCCACCCTCAACAATTTCAGGTCAAATGTTTGGCGGGGGGGGGGGAGAGAGGAGGGAGATTAACATGGGTACTTTTTTAAAAAGCTTGTTTACTAAATACACATTCAAAAAAACATGCTCAATTAGATCACTCTCAAGGGCATCCCCCCCAAAAAAAAATCTGATGCAAACTGAAAATTTTCCAATGCAAGTTAGCCTAATTTGGAAAACTTTCTGGGAAATTCCCATATGCGATTTAAACTTTTCCATTAAACCCACATGACTAATGGACATGAATGATATGAATGGAAGTGAAAATGGAAACAGAACAGTATGAATAGAAAGAGACGTTGCATCCACAAGCAAAGGTGTGGGATGACCGGGACAGATGTGACAATAATATTTATAATAAACTAAATCAAAATACATCAGTTCAGGCAGAATGTAGCCTCCATGCAATAGCCTCCAGGGGCATTTAGTTCAACTGTCAGTTTCATGACCTTGCCATAGCTAGAAGGGACAGTGATTATATGAATGCTTCCAGATGTAGAGTGGACATACAGCTGCCACATTTTGTGTGACTGCAATGGCTTGAAGAAGACCACCACAACCACACAAATTACTGTGGTCATTTTGCACCCCGTTCCCCATACGGAAGGCACTGATTCATACAATTGGTGTCTCACAATTCCAGTATGGGATGAGAGCTTTCCAGTAGCCTGCACACTCCCACAGGCCATTGCATGCAGGCAGATTTGCTGGTGGGGTGGGAAGGGCTATAGGATTTCCAGCAGCCCAGGATTCATATCCCCTAACCCTCTCTTTCTAACACAACCAAAAACTGTATCAAAATTGCAGAATAAATCATGCATAGGAAATTGTGCAAGTGTATTTGATTTGCATAATTCATGGTGGTCCACAGAATCCAGTTTTCCTTGGCGCTGAATCTAGGTTACTTTGGCATCATATTCTGATTGATTAACACAGTACACACAGTCCTGCATATAAGTAGAAAAATCACTGTGTTATATTTTTGAATTACAACATCCCTGCCTTTATAACGGGCAGGGGATGTATGGAGGGAGGATATGTGTATTTCATAGGAATCTCTGCTGATGCAATACATTTTTGCCTGCCATGTTTAGAGAGACAAAATGCACCACTTGCATAAACCCTAGATGGGGCTAGAACACCCAAGCCTTGTTTGGATCTCCCCTTCACTCATGCACTGAACATGGGAAGGGGGGAGCTGGTGTATTTCCACACATCCAACAGGGTTCCCAATCATACGGAGGAGCCTATGCGCCTACACCTCTAAGTAAGTATGCAAACGCTCATTCCAGACCTCCTATTGAATGTGCACAGATTGAGGGCAGTGGACATGCAGAGATCAAGCCATGTTCTCACGGAGGGAAGATCTGAACAGTGCTCTAGTGTCAGGGGTGGAAGACACCATTTTGCCCACACCAAGGACTGTGTTTTCTTGTTCCCCATAAGAACAAATGGCTGCCAGTCACTAAAATGTGAAATTGAAAGAGGTGCACTCATGATAGAGGTACACCTTGCCCCCATTTCAGATCTTCTGCTCTTTATAGCTGAGACTATGTCCCAGATTACACTTTATTTATTTAGGGTGCTGTCCTATGCATTCTTAGACCCAAAAAAGTCCTACAACTCCCAGCATTCCTCAGCCAGCAAGGCTGGCTAGAGCACACTTGGAATTTTGGAGGGCTTTTCCCCTGTCTAAACATGCAAAGCATTGCACCCTTAAATATTTATAACGTAATTTTCCACTGATGGTCTTCAAAGTGGGTGAGGATGCAGCTCCCATCACACGTGCATCCCTTTAGCTCTAAAAGCTGGACCTCCATCTCAACTTTGATATGGAGCTTACCCAGGTTTAAACAAATGGATCTGCTACCATCCTGTCCAGTTCAGCCCTCGGTACTACTCAACATGACACGCTGAGTAATCAGGTGTTTAGAGATCAAGTGATGTCCAGGCAAATGTGAACCAGAGCCTAAGCAGAATGGGCTGCATGATTCAGAGTTTTTAGCCTTGTAGAACTCAATGGGAATGATTGAGAAACCAAGACAGTGTGGTGTAGTGGCTAAAGTGTTGGACTGGGAGTCAGGAGATCCAGGTTCTAGTCCCTACTCAGCCAAGGAAACCCAGTCACAGACTCTCAGCCCAACCTACCTCACAGGTTTGTTGTTGTTGTGAGGATAAAATGGAGAGAAGGAGGATTATGTACGCCGTCTTGGGTTCCATGGAGGAAAAAGGGCGGGATATAAATGAAATAAATAAATAAGCCTTTTCCGTATCTTCACCTGCAGAGCCTCAAACTGAGTTGTGTTTCTTGGTCACACTGTGATAGAACCTTGGGGAACGGTTCTTGTATACAAGTTAACAAGATAGTCTACCAGTCCTGTCTTCCTGCTGTGAATACTGGGAACCAACAAAATGGCACATGTCTTGCCACCACACAGTCACTGCAGGACTAACCAGAGCAGGTCATCCGCCCCCTCCCCATTCCCTCTAGACACTTCATCAGCTTTCTCCAACCTGTTGCCTCCCAGATGGGCAAGCATTTAACCGAAAACATCTGCAGGGTGCCAGATTGGAAAAGGCTGGTTCATCTCTTCCAGAAAAGACATTCTTGTTCTTAACCCGATTAACTGTGTACGGTGCTATTAAAAGAAATCCTTTGCTAAAACAGACCTCCATAATCTTTAGAAACCCACATTCTATCTATAGCTACATGTGAAGAGGGATTAGATGGACCTAAAAAAACAAAACCCCTCAATCTTCTTTAAGAAAAGAGCAAGAGGAGGATTAGTGTTTGTTTGGGGCGGGAGGAAAGATTTGACCCAGTCAAATGCTCTAATGATCTTTTCAGACTAATTAGGCTGACACTGACAAACCACTCTCTCTTTTATCATTGTGATAGTGATGCTACTTCACAGAAGCATGGAGACAAAAAGGCAGTATCCAACTTTGCCATTCCGTAAGCACAAATGACGTTGCGCTAGCGGAAACCAGGTTCTGAACTATGCACAGAAGAAGACTCCAACTAAAGTTACATTTACAGAAGTACAATTGTGCAAGCGGTTGTGCACTATGCTTGTGCAACCCACTGGGTAACCAGTTGCACATAACTCTTGTGCAACCCAGTGTGCAACCGGTTGGGCAAGCATAATGGGCGACCACTTATGCAATGGAAAGATTAAGCAGAGCTCTGCTAGTCCTATTTGAGTTTGCATAATGACATTGTTGGATACTGCCCCCAACCAACCACAAGTTCATCACTTTCTTTGAAAATCAGGTCAGTTTCCCCAAATCGTTGACATTCACACAAACCTCTGAGATCTCCATTGAGGATATGTCCATCAATGGCTCTTAACCAAAATGGAAAATCCATGTGCGGAATGGAAAATCCATGAGCCAGTATACCTCTGCATACCAGAGGCTAGGGACAAGCAACAAAGGAAGGCCGTCCCTTTCCTGACCGAAGGCCAGCCCAAGATATTTGGCTGCTAGAGGTGAAGGACAAATGCCCCCTGCTCAGTTTGATGTACAGAAGAATGTACATCCCCTCTAATGATGTTATGTTTAATGAATGATGCTCATCAGGTGAGTTGCAGAGGTAAGAGTAAATGCCAAATGCTCTATACTAACATTTTTCAGTGGGAGGAAACCTAGAAGTAAGCAATTAATAAAGAACCCTGTAAGCGGCTATTGATTATCTATGCCTAATCTTTTATGCTACATGGGTTTCTAAGACAGCTCATACATAATGTGCTATTACATCAAGTGCTTTGCATATTACATTTTAATTTGTGCAAGGGAGCTTGATACAACAAATCTAAGGAAATAAATAAAACAATACCAGCTCTGGCTGTGAACTATAAATCAGTTAGACAAAATACTTCAACGCAAGTCATTTTAGCCAAGTTGCCATTTGTGGGACTGAATCAGTTGAAGTCTAAATACTTCAGAATTAAGGGGTGCAAGGGAAAGGAGAAGTGAATACAGAAAATGGCAGACCTGTCACAAATCTCCCTGTCACAAATCACTCCACCACAATTTTCCCTGCTCCTACTCCATAGCATCTGCAGCAACTGGTGAGGGTGGGGAAAAACACAAGATGATGACACATTATAACATGGGTAAGTATGTCTAAACATTGCAGGCAAGTGGGGGGAGAACTCAACACAGGGCAAACTTTTGGGGTAGCATCCCCATGGTAAATATAACATCTAGTTCCACTCCAAATGGCTTATGGATTAGGCTGGAACTCAGTGTAAGGGATGTTGATCAATGCAACTCTGTGAGTTGCTGTGTTACTCTAGTGTAGCAGCTTAAGATGGTGCAACCAGTCACCTGTAAATGGAAATAACAGGTGATGGAAGAAAGACAAAGTGGGCTGAAACACTTCTGCCATTCCTCCTCCATCGCAGCCACAGTAGAGGCTCCTGCATTAGCTCCAAACAACTTGCCTGCCACAAAATGGCACCTTGACTGAGAGCATTCTAGAAAATTCCTCAGAGTGCCACAATCATAGGCTGACCATATGAAAAGGAGGACAGGGCTCATATAACTTTAACAGTTGTAGAGAAAAGGGAATTTCAGCCGGCGTCATTTGTAGGCAATTAGTCCCTGGTGAAATTCCCTCTTCATCACAACAGTTAAAGTTGCAGGCACTATACTAGAGTGACCATATACAAAAGAAGGCAGGGCCCCTGTAACTTTAACTGTTGTAATGAAGAGGGAATTTCACCAGGAACTAATTGCATACAAATAACACTGGCTGAAATTCCCTTTTCTCTCTACAACTGTTAAAGTTACATGAGCCCTGTCCTCCTTTTCATATGGTCAGCCTACACAATCAGTCATTTCTATATCCGGGGCAGGCTCTCAATTCCGCACTTCTTAGGGTGACCAGATAAAATCCAGGTCAGGTCTCATGTAACTTTAACATTTGTAGAGCAAAGGGAATTTCAGCCAGTGTCATTTGTATGCAATTAGTTCCTGCGGAAATTCCCTCTTCATCACAACTGTTAAAGTTGCAGGGGCCCTGCCTTCTTTTGTATATGGTCACTCTAGTATAGTGCCTGCACCTTTAACTGTTGTGATGAAGAGGGAATTTCACCAGGAGCTAACTGCATACAAATGACACTGGCTGAAATTCCCTTTTCTGTACAACTGTTAAAGTTACATAAGACCTGACCTGGATTTTATCTGGTCAGCCTAGCACTTCTGAACCTGTGCTTGACACTATCCATATTTTTTTAAACACACGCACACATCAGAGAGATTCTACATAAGTAAAGAAGATAAGGGGGGGGGGGGGGGGGGAAACAGGAGTTATCATGAAATGACCCTTGCAGGGAGTGATTGAGAAAATGTTGGATATGTTAAGAATGCTTGTAGAAATTTAAGGGTACTGTTGATGAAATCATAAGTTCTCACTACTAAGGTAGACCTTCCCCTGCTGCCCTATTATAAGTCTGCTCAAAAGCTGATGTGCAGAAACAAAAGCTACTGGCTGCCTCACAAGTCCTTGGTTTTCTCCTCTCTTGCCAGGAATATCAATAGCTCGATAAGCTTCATTACTGCCTTCCCCAACCTGGTGCCCTCCAGATGTTTTGGACTTCAACTCCCATCAGCCCCAGACAGCATGACCAATTGCCAGGAATCCTGAGAGTTGTAGTCCAAAACATCTGGAGGGCATCGGGATGGAGAAAGCTGCTTTATTACATGAGGATGTGGGCATAAAACCAGAGAGGAACATACAAAGCCACCAGATTCATCTAGTCCAATCTTGTATATTATGACCGGCAATGGTTCCCTAGGGTTTCACAGGTAAGGGTCTCTCATATCACCTACTTCCTGATCCTTTTGGTTGGAGAACCAAAGATAGAACTGGGACTTCCTTCATGCAGAGCATGTACCCGACCACTGAACTCCGGTCCCCTCTCCAACTGCAGTGATACTGCACCGAGAACTAGCAGTGATGACCTGATGGCCCCGCTAACCCTCTGAGAAAACTGATATTTGGCATTTCCATCTGCTCTTCTGAAAGCATGCCTAACTATTCCACATTAAGAAGAATGGTTCATAAATCAATGTTATAATAACTGTCAATATATTTCATGATCTTGAATATGAATTTTGCATCCATTTCCAGGATGTACCCAGGGCAGGTGCCCCCTATTGTTCCTAAGCCGACGTATTCCCTAGTAACTCAATCCTCAATATGGGGAAGAATTTTCATGATAATCAGAAATCTGCTGTCATGGCTAAATCAGGCAAGATGCAAGAAATCGACAATTGAAGCTCCTGATATTTTCACTTTTTACTAAAAGCAACCATGGGGAGGGGGGAAGAACCCATTCTCACCCCCAAAAGGCTTCACAGGAACAACACACTGGTACCTTTATTTTTTCTGCTGTGGGGTAAATAGCATTGGTGGTGGTGGGGAATTAGATCGGCGAAATAGCATCAGAGAACAGTTCACTCACCTCCCCCAAGGCCACTGCTCCAATCAAAACATAGAGACCCTCATGGCTTTTATTTAAAACTATGATTTCCCAGTAGTGTCAAGAGAGCCAATCGTGGATCTTCCGCTTCTCATGTGGTTTGACACTCAATGTAGCCCTTTAAAGGAGTATTTCAAGAGTCAAAGGAAACAGGCCCACAAGTGACTGATTTCTGCTTTTTCAAGGATAGTACCCTTGAAACAACTACCCACCTGTGCGAATGAATGCTCAGTCCCCCAAAAAAGGAGAGATCAGCAAGAGGCCTCCTCACAGCATCCCATGTATACATATTGATGGAGAATGAACCTCCTGCTCTGTTACCTAGGAGATAGCAGGTTATGTTTCTATGTTCTGGGAGCTGGGGTGGAGTAACAGGAACATCTTCTTCGCTCCTGAGGAAACCAAAGCAGCAGAAACTACAGTACAAGAGTGATATAATGAATTACATGGTTCCAATTGACTCCCCTTTCTTAGGATCTATCCAAACTATATTTTAGAGTTGCCACTGTCATAATTTTAATGGGCAACTCTTGTTTCATGGGCCTTGCTCACAACAGGATAAAATGAAGTGATTACAAACAGGGTTTTCCCATATATAGAGTTTTTGTGTCTGTGTAAAAGCAACTCTACTTGAAATTTGGATGGACACAACCTTATTCCTCTCTACTCGGCAGCACTACTGAGACCACAACTGGAGTATTGTGTATGATTCTGGGCACCACATTTCCAGAAGGACATTGACAGGTTAGAACAGGTTCAGAGGTGGGCAACAAAGATGATACAGGGACTTGAGGGCATGGCCTATGAGGACCGGCTAAAGGAACTGGGGTGTTCAGTTTGGAGAAAAGAAGACTGAGGGGAGACATGTTAGCAGTATTCAGGTATATAAAGGGGTGCCACAGAGAAGATGGTCAAGAACTATTTTCCATTGCCACAGAAATTAGGACATGAAATAATGGGTATAAGTTACACCTATGTTTCAATTAAAGATAAGGAAAAACTTCCTGATGGTAAGATCTGTACAACAGTGGAACACTCTACCTACAGAGGTTGTGAGTTCTTCATATCTGGAGGTTTTTAAGAAGAAGCTGGTCAGCCACCTCTCATGTATAGTTTAATTGGTTTTCCTGCACATTGCAGAGGGTTGCACTAGATGATCCTTGTGGTTCCTTCCAACAACCCTGAAGCGGGAAAGAACACATGCTGCAGCCACCGCATCCATGCAGTTCACGCCTCAAATATGTAAGCTGCAACCTGCCAAATATTACGGGAGCAGGTGTTTTAGGAACATCACAGCAACTACAAAAGAGACGAAAGTATTAGGAACCCCTAGAAGCTCCTACTAAGCTACAGGACGGCCAGTGTGGTGTAGTAGCTAGAACGTTGAATGGGACTCAGGAGATGACTCAGGAGATCTGGATTCTAGTCCCTGCTCAGCCATGAAGCTCACTGGGAGACTTTGGGCCAATTACTGACTCTCACCCTAACCTACCTCACAGGGTTGTTGTGAGGATAAACTGGTGAGGAGGAGGACCATGAAAGCCGCCTTGGGTTCCTTGCAAGAGGAAAAGAGGCAGGATATAATGACTATCATCAACTTTCACAATGCTCCAAAAGCCTTCAAAAACAGGGACATTTTTAATGGATGCCTGAATGCAAACACTGTGGAGGCCAGTCAAATTTCTACAGTACAGCTGGGAACCTCAGGGTTCAGCTGTACTGAAATCCAGCACTCCAGGATTTCCCACATGGCCATGCCCCGTTCCCCTGGCCTCATCGCTTTCCCCCAACCATCGATCATTGGAGCTTTCCCGGATTTTGCATATTTCCCCCCATTCTAAATGGGTGAAATGCCTCTCCTAAGGTTTAGTTACTGGCAGGAAGAGCTTTCTGCTACAATATGCTGGGGCGGGGGATTGTATTTTGGGGAGCAGCTCTTTTGCCTTCGTCTCCGCAAACCACTGCAAGGCGGCCTGCAAGAGCATCTCTGAAATGTAAGCCTTGGGTTGAAAGATGCTCCCCAGTCCTGCTCTACAGGGGAGGGAGTTTCACAACTGGGGAGCCACCACAGAGAAGGCCCTGCTTTGCCTGTGAACCCCATGAGCCACACTCCTCAGAGGCGGCACCAGCATAGTTTCCTCTGTTGGGTTGGTACTTTATATAAGCAAGCACAGGTTGGTCACATAGAGGTGCTAAATTACCAGTATCCAGGAGGGACAACAGTGGCATGGAGTCATATCCTACATGGCCCATCCCATATAGCCCAGGACACACTACATGACCTCAGGGGTCCCACATTGCTGGCATGATGCAAGTAATAATGCCTGAATCTATCTACCTGAGAAACTACTTATGTACTTATCTCCTCCTACCACATACAGCAGGTAGCCTTCAGAGTTTAGTCTGAGACTGAAATGAGCTTTAGGGCTGTCATATTAGACTAAGTGGATGAATTAACAAGCTCAGAAAAGCAGCCTCAAAAGCTTCTCATTGGTTATAAATTCCTAGCTGCTGAGGGACTAAGTCTTTTCTCCGTTAGTTTTTTTAAGCAGAAATATTATACAAATCATCCATTTACAGCTATTCTCAAATCCCCATTTGCTTTAAGCTTAGCAGCAGTGACAGCTGAAGGTGACACCAGGCAATGAGATGTGACTTTCTCAAGACAAAAAAAAAACAAAAAACAGAGTTTGGTTTACATAGGGTGACCATATGAAAAGGAGGGCAGGGCTCCTGTATCTTTAACAGTTGCATAGAAAAGGAAATTTCAGCAGGGGTCAATCGTATGCCTACAGCACCTGGTGAAATTCCCTATTCTTCACAGCAGATGAAGCTGCAGGAACCCTGTCCTCTTTGGTATCTGGTCACTCTAGTAGAGCGCCTGCAACTTTAACTGTTGCCACCTGCTGAAATTCCATTTTCTACAAAACTATTAAAAATACAGGAGCCCTGTCCTCCTTTTCATATGGTCACCCTAGTTTATAACTGGCGCCCTCCAAATGTGTCAGGTTACAGCTCCCATCACCCCCCAGTCAGCAAGACTTTTTCCCTGCTGGCTGGGGATGATGGGGTCTGCAGTCCACCAGGCTCAGGAAAGCTGTCCTAGGGGACTCTTTCTACCCTACACAGTGGATCTGTCCTTTCCACAAAAAGGAAAACATTAAAAAGTACGGCTTTATTTATTACAAAAGCTTTTCTTGAGGGGCACCCGGGCAAAATAAGCCTCCCATCTCATAGTAGAAGGGCCAGTTGGAGGTCTATATAAAATATATCATATGCTGAGCTGGGAGGGATTGATAGCAATA
Source organism: Anniella stebbinsi (assembly GCA_029215795.1). Lineage (NCBI taxonomy): Eukaryota > Metazoa > Chordata > Lepidosauria > Squamata > Anniellidae > Anniella > Anniella stebbinsi. The sequence continues at coordinate 93,883,770 of JARDYH010000003.1, read as the reverse complement.
CTGTTAAAATTTGTGCTTAGAAAGAAGTATTTCGGGGGGGGGGGGGTGTCTAGACTTTCCTGTCATAAAATACTCAAATACAACTTCAAAAAAAGCAATGCCTTTTACACACATTTCTGAAGTATCCAGTTGAATAATGAATACTGCAAATAAAGCATGACAATTGCAACCTGACAAGTCTACGTAAAAATTACTAGACTTTATCTTGCTTAGATATGCACACCAATTGGACAGCTATGGCATTTAGCCAATCAGACCAAACTGAAGAAGGGGCAGGGGTGGGAAGAGAGAACATTTTGCCATTTAAATAAGCTTCTCTTCCAAGTCACCCAGAAGCAAGTCCTGCTCACCACAGATGACCAAGAGAATGTTTGTATCCATACATGCTGGCAAATGCAAAGCCCAGCCCCTTAGTTATCAACTCTACTCATGCCAGTTAAAATAAGACTGAGGCTGCCTCTACAAGAGGCATTTAAAGCTCTTTCAAGGCGCATTAAAAAAATTACCTCTACAAGAACGGAGCGCAAATCGGGCGTAGAGGCGCGCTATCCCTCAGATTATGCGCATTATCGAATGTGCGTTAAACAGCGAGTTTTATTTTGCTCCGGCCGTTAAAGCGCATTTTGACTATGTGAACAAGCGCTTATGCGCATTAACTACTTGTAAAGCGCATTTTGGTCATCCGTTAATGCGCTTCGCCGCCTCTCGCCACCTCTCATGCAGAGGGATTAGGCATAAATGCGCTTCTGCGATTATGCGCATAATCGCCTAACCGGGCGCAAAAGCGAATCCTTGTAGAGGGGACCAAAATTGCAAGGCTTCCCAAAATGTTTAAGCGAGGCTCAGGGGAGTGGATGAGCCTCGCGGATGGTAGGTCTATGAATGGCTGTTAGCCATGAAAGCTATGTAACAACTGCAGTATGCAAGATCAGTCTCATCCCAGCTATGGATCAGAACACTAACAGCTGCAGGAAACCTCTTTCCCACTCCCGTCCAGAAAGAACTTCGTTAATGTATTGGAATTGGTTTCGGAAGACTAACGAGGAGTCAGGTGTGAACTTACACAGCAGCATATGCAGTGTCTCACATATGATGGTGCAACTATTAGAGTTGGTTCATACAACTGCCTAGTCAAGGACAGCACTTCTTGCTACTAACAAGAGTTGGATAATGCTCAGTAGTTGTTTTGCATGGTGTACACCTTCCTTTCTCTGCTGTAACAAACTGTCTTTCCTGCCAAGAAAGAACCCCCCTTAGGCTGAACAGATAAAATCCAGGTCAGGGCTCATGTAACTTTAACAGTTGTAGAGAAAAGGGAATTTCAGCCAGTGTCATTTGTATGCAATTAGTTCCTGGTGAAATTCCCTCTTCATCACAACAGTTAAAGTTGCAGGGGCCCTGCCTTTTTTTTGTATCTGGTCACTCTAGTATAGTGCATGCACCTTTAACTGTTGTGATGAAGAGGCAATTTCACCAGGAACTAATTGCATACAAATGACCCTGGCTGAAATTCCCTTTTCTCTACAACTGTTAAAGTTACATGAGCCCTGACCTGGATTTTATCTGGTCACCCTAACCCCCCTCCCCTTCTCCTCCGGCATAAAGGGAGGTAGGTGTGTGTGTACGCGCCTTCTGAGAGTCTGAAACTAGATGAGACATGTCCTATAAGATAGGCTGACCATATGAAAAGGAGGACAGGGCTCATGTAACTTTAACAGTTGTAGAGAAAAGGGAATTTCACAGGGGTCAATCGTATGCCTGCAGCACCTGGTGAAATTCCCTCTTCTTCACAGCAGTTAAAGCTGCAGGAGCCCTGCCCTCTTTTGTATCTGGTCACTCTAGTAGAGCGCCTGCAACTTTAACTGTTGCCACCTGCTGAAATTCCATTTTCTATGAAACTGTTAAAAATACAGGAGCCCTGTCCTCCTTTTCATATGGTCACCCTATCTTTTCCCTGCAGCCAGACTTACTTTTGGCCTTGGAGCCCAGCTGGGAGGGAAATGTGGGGGGACATCTTTTTCTCATAACCTGTGGCCTTGGAGTGTAAGCCTAAGGAGATAAATCAGGATTCACGGCTAGTTATTCTCCTGCAACTCAAGCCCAGATGTCTCCCTGACTTTGCAAACAATCGTCAGACATACCAGCCAGCAAACTACTGTAAGTACAGATTCAGTTGCCACAGGCAGCAACTGTCCACCTTTGTCTTGTGTTTTTAAGAGCCACGCCTTAGTCCATCAAATATATAAATTCTTCCCCCTTTTGTGGGGATGGTGGGGAGGAACAGAAGTAACATTTAAAAGCATTGATGGAACACGACAGAGAAGAGGCAGGCAATGGGTTAATAACATCACTGGTTTTCAGCAGGCATTTCCCTGGGGCTCAATGCAGAAGACAAGAGTGTACGTTTAAGTGAAATTTGTCCAGCTATAATGCGTCCTTTAGTTTATTTTATGTACAGTGCCAAGAAACATCAGAAGCTGCTTTACTCCAAGTCAAAACATTGATCCATCTGGCTCACTGCTGTTAACACCAGCCTTCTCCTGGTGCCCTTCAAATATGTTTGACTAAAACAGGGCTGGCTAGAGGATGCTGGGAGCTGGAGTCCAACACGACCAGAGGGAGGGATGCACAGATTTTGTGAGATCCCATTCAGTCTGCGTTTCCCAGACTGTCAGGCATTTTTCATTTTGTCCGCTCATTGACAGAATTGGATTTTATTTTATTTTATTAGGGGTGTACAAGAATTTCGTTCACGTTTGCAAATGCACATCTGTGCAAGTGCAGACTTGCGCAAATCCCCCCCCCCCAAGTTTTTTTTAAAAAATAGCCCGCAGTTTTGTTGAATCCACACGTTTTGGAAAAAGTTGGGCAGATTCATTGAAATCCAGACTCATTTGAATCCGCTGAGGATTTCTCTGACATCCCTTCTTAGAGAGACCCAGATTGGGGAAAGCTGGTCAACACTGACTGTCAGCGTCTCTCCAGGGTTTCAGACAGGGGTCTTTCCCAGACCCAACCAGGAACCTGAGTCTCCTGCATGCAAAGCATGTATTCCACTGCCCTGAACTAAGGCCCTTTCCTAGTTATTTTAAATACTCTACAAAGAAATAGAAATTTCAGCAGGGGTCATTTGTATGCATGCAGCACCTGGTGAAATTCCCTCTTCTTCACAGTAGTTAAAGCTGCAGGAGCCCTACCCTCTTTTGTATCTGGTCACTCTAGTGTAGCGCCTGCAACTTTAACTGTTGCCACCTGCTGAAATTCCATTTTCTACAAAACTGTTAAAGATACAGGAGCCCTGTCCTCCTTTTCATATGGTCACCCTAAGCTACATGAAACCTCAATGTTCAGAGGCAGTATAATGTGACATGCATATCTCCCTGGCAGTACCATGGGGAAAAGACATTTCACACACCACAGAAATCACGCAGACGTCGCCAACGTATCTGTAAATCACACTTTTCCTTGGCATTCTTTTCAGCTTCCTGGTGCAGCACTAGTTTCCTTCCTCAACTTCACATAACTTTGACTTTAAAAACAGGAATAGTCCCCACCCCATGCAGGGATCATTCCAGCCATCCTACAATCTAGTCATAATCGTGGGGTGTGTTTTTTTACACAATACAAGTTAGAAAACTCCTTCAATAATTCCAAGTTTTATCTCTCAGTTTAGAAAAGCCTTAGAAAATCTCAGTAAGAGGATGCACTAAACTTATATATCGAATAAAATTGTTTTTGAGTTTTGCTCAAGTCTGAGACATATTACATGACTTTTATATTCCTTTCAAAAAGAAAGTTTTATAGTCTTTTTTCAAATATATGTAGGCTAATGGGTCGAATATTGCATTTGATTACACCAGCATAAGATGTGAGTAATTATTTACATGAATGGAGAATGTGCAAATTTAAACCAGCAGAATCCAGAACACAATGTTTCTCCTTAGATCCTAGCTGTCTGTCTCCCCTGATTTTCTAACAGATGGCTAACTGCATTTTGGCATTTCCCACTTGTCACAATGTTCTGCAAACTGTCTCCCATGTACATTTAATTCCATGCTTGCTTCATAAAACACAGGACTACATTTAAAAATGAGAGAGAGAGAGAGAGAGAGAGAGAGAGAGTTCAAAAATGTCTTAAAATCTCTTGTTTAACACAGGCCTCGCTTTCAAGGAAGTCATCCTAATTTTAACTGCAGTACAGCTGTGAGACACTGAAAATTCTCTTTCTGCAACTCAGAAAAGTGTCAAAAGCATCTCAGGATTTTGTTCTGGTTGTGCTGATTAAATTAAAGGTGTTACTCCAGATTAACATCGGAATTTGAGTATGAGGAAGAGAAGGGAAAAAAAGTGGGCAACAGAATTATACAAGGGGGAGTCATGTTAGGTGACCTTATGAAAAGGAGGACAGGGCTCCTGTATCTTTAACAGTTGTAATGAAAAGGGAATTTCAGCAGGGGTCATTTGTATGCATGCAGCACCTGGTGAAATTCCCTCTTCATCACAAGAGTTAAAGCTGCAGGAGCCCTGCCCCCTGTTATATCTGTAAACTCTACTATAGCTCCTGCAGCTTTAACTGTTGCAGTAAAGAGGGAATTTCACCAGGTGCTGCATGCATAAAACTGATACCTGCTGAAATTCCCTTTGCTAAACAAGTGTTAAAGATACAGGAGCCCAGTCCTCCTTTCCATATGGTCACCCTAAGTCCTGTTGTAGCTTTAAAGCTAAGCAACACTTGCAGCCATTGTGGCTACTTCCACCTGTTCCTTCTCCAGTCCTGCCCTTCACCACCTCCATCTATAGTAATGAGCAAAACTCCAGGCGGGTGTCTTTACAATGCCGTTTTGCCGCTGGGTGCCCACAAAACCCTGCCACATCGCAGCTGCAGGGCAGGAACAAAAAATCCCAATGGCAGGAGGGAGTGTGGGCTATCTGGTCAGAAAAGCCACAGTGCTGGTGGCCGTTCGGCTCATTGGGCCTGCCCCCTGCCCTGCCTTCCTGCGCTTACCGGACCTACCCTGGGCTTCGATCCACCCCCAGGAACATCTGCTGGCTCAACCTGAAGCAAGGCCACCGCTGACTGACAGAGAAAAGAATGTGGTGACCTCAGAGCAACTGTAAAAATCACATTGACACTGCAAAAACACGTGGTTTGGGGGGGGACGAAGCCCAGTGTGACTGTGAGTTAGCGGCTGCGTCATATAAACAACGCTGTGCCAGTGTGCAGCCAGAATAGGCTAAACAGAGCATATAGATAAGCCCCAGGTGTGCCCACAGCAGGCGGGGAGGAGGTAGATGGTAGGACTGGGAAAGCAGTGAGCAGGTGAAGACACACCTCTTGCATCTCCTGCTGAATGGTTTTAAAGCTTCAGCACAGATCTTTGGGTTGCTACCATTACTACAACCCCAGAAAAGGTGCAAACAGTGGTGCAGCTAGGTAATTTTAGACTCTGGACGTAATGTTCTGGGCGAGAGGGGGTGCTTTAGATGGCCATGGGTATTAGTTCAGGTGTGAAGCACACAACTTACATTTCTCTTCTCCCCCCTCCAAACTGCCAGTCTATGCTTTACAAATGTTCTACATTGGAACAGCAACAACAAAACTGTGTGCCAACCCCGTTTGAATGAATGAATGAATGAATGAATGAATGAATGAATGAATGCATGAATGCTTTGAGCATGTGTAGTCTTGCATTCTAGACTCACTTAATTCACAGCACCATTATGAATACTGGAAGAAATACGAGTTAACTTGTTCTGCCCTGATCCCCTTAACACCTTCCGCTCTCTGGGTGTCATTTGGAGGTTCCCGGAACTGCAGGGCCCTGGACTTTGGCTTCAAGGTGCAGCCCTATCTGCACCATCGGGTGCAAAAACTTAAAACCCCAATACTTAAAATACCTTGATACAAATCAGTCCATTCTGGTAGAAAACCAGCACATTAGGAATCAGGTTCTAGACTAGCTCTCTGCCTCCTTTGCTAGTTTTCTACCTGCAGGGAGTTTCTTTCGCTGTAGGGGAGCAATAAAAATGTGATTTCCCCCCCCCCAACTACAATCTGAAGTCATACAGGCCATTCTGCCACCTCAGGACCCTACCACCCTGTAGCGGTTCATGGACAACAAGCTTGCACCAATGTCTTGAATGAGGGAGGCTGAATATTGTACTTACCAGAGAGCATCATGGGGTGATTTAAGCAGTACTAATGCTGCTATTTTGTCACCATTCCGGCATATGACTGATGAATGGGGATTGGAGCCTGGTACGATGGTAACCACAGTGGAGGTGATGTGCAAGGCGTTGCTATTCACTTGTTAGCCATGAACGTGCCGCACCATGCTGAAATAGCAGCCCAAATGCTTCTACCGCTACCTTATGACACCCTCCGGTCAGTACACCGATGCCTCTTCAGTGGCACAAGCTGGCCATATATTAGTGAATACAGATGAGCAAATCTCTCTATTTCCGGTCTGTTTTACTTTCACACGTGTTTACAGAGAAGTCTATTCTGTCTCATATCTGGATTAATCTGCTTTAAACAACAACAAAAAAATCTTAACATTGGCACTGCTTTTTGCAATTTCATCTTGGAAAGTAGCTTTGCCAACCAATTTAATCTTGAATACGTTTCAAGAGTGGGATACATTTCAGCCTTCCAGAGGACCTTGCCTATCACCTACTGAAATCTGAAATGGTGATCCTGGCCACACCATACGTGCCTGAGATGATCAGAGCCTTTTGGGGACCAGACAAAATGATCCCACTAGCTCCAGCTGGCAGTCCTTTATCAACACAGAACGAAACACGTCATATTCGTCTCCTTTCTTGGAATCAACCCGACACCCTCAATCAGGTCAGCTGAAGTACTCAGATCTAAGCCCACAGACATAACTGGGTTGCAAATTGAGCAAGAAACATATCATTAAAACCTTAACGAAAACCATTCATGGTCAGCTACTAGTTTTAGCCAGGGGTACTTTTTTTCCACACTTCTCGGGGGGGGCAGGGGGGGAGCCTGTTTCTATAACGGGGCAGCAGGTTAGCTGGCTGTAATATGATCCATCACTAATGAGATACATTAACAAAAAGTGAGCTCTCTCATTACCCTTTAGAGATCATTGGAACAGAGATGGCCATTAGCAGAAAGGATCGCTTCCTCTTGACATTGGTAATTAAGTAAAATCTATCTCTCATTAATAACGAATAAGGCTACAGATGCTGTTCTGGTGTGGCAGAAGGGGAAATGAACGGCATCTTTTCTGTGCATATGAAAATGAAACTGGCGCCGCTTCAGCAGGAATCACAACCAGGTACTACAGCCTTATTCATCCATTGCATCTCTTATCCTGCAGAGGAGCCCCAGTTCCCTTCTCTGTCTTGCCCACCACTCTACACTTACCTGGGAGTAAGACCCACTGAACGTAATGGAACTTACTTCTGGGTGACATAAAATCACCCTGTATGCCTGTAACTCTCAGAAAACTTACTTGGGAGTAAGTCCAATTGAACTTAAAAGGGGTGCTCTTGGTGCAGGGAGGCATTTTACCCTCTTCTGTCGCCAATCACAGATATGGAAAGTCCTTCCTCGGCAAGTTCAAAGTGCAACACCAGCTTTACACACTGCCAATTTCGCACCATTAAGGGTTTATTCCAGCTTATCTTTTATATATATTTTTAATGGAATGGTGGGGGGAAATGCGGGAGGCGTCCTGTCTGTTGACCACATCAGGAAATCCACCCACAAACTTCTGTGAGTGGCCAGTCATGAGCATGCTACAAATCCCTCATATAAAGCCCCATAGCTTAGGAATCCTGTTTCATGTTCTCGGTACCTCCAGATGCTCACCAATTTCTATGGCCTCCTCCATCTTCCTAGTTGCACTGTCCTGTTTCCATGACCATATCCTAGCTAAGGCACAACACCCTGCACTACCTGCCAATTTCCTCAGGAAAAGCAGTGCTGAGTAAACACCACGCAAAAAAAAACCCTACCATCTCCAGCAGCCAATTAGGATGACAACTAAAAAGATTCCAATTCAATTCATTATGCAACCAGCCTGTCCTTGCACTGTTTTCCAGGGCGGCTGCGTGGATACCAAGGAAACACTGACTGAGGCCCCCTCCACAAGGATGCGCTTTTGCACCCGGTTCCGCGATTATGCGCATTATTGCGGAGGCGCTTTTACTCCTAATCCCTCTGCACCGTAGGCGGCGAGATGCGGCGAAGCGCATTAATTCATGTCCAAAAAGCGCTTTACAAGCAGTTAATGCGCGTAATCGCTTGTTCACACCACGAAAATGCGCTTTAACGGCCGGAGCAAAATAAAAGTCGCTATTTAACGCGCGTTTGAAAATGCGCATTATCGGGGAGATAACGCGCCTGTACGCCCGTTTTGCGCTCCGTGCTTGTGGAGGTAATTTTTTTAATGAGCCTTCAAGGCTCATTAAACGTCTCGTGTGGAGGAGGCCTGAGCCAGCAGTGGGTAGATATGACCTTAAATAGGCCACCTCAAAGCCTCACCCCCATGCCAACTGCATCCTAACTTAAGACATCCTATCCTCTGTCCAGAGCTGCAATCACTGGGTGACCATATGAAAAGGAAGACAGGGCTCCTGTATCTTTAACAGTTGCATAGAAAAGGGAATTTCAGCAGGGGTCATTTGTATGCATGCACACCTGGTGAAATTCCCTATTCATCATAATAGTTAAAGCTGCAGGAGCCCTGCCCTCTTTTATATCTGGTCACTGTAGTATAGCTCCTGTAGCTTTAACAGTTGCCACTGCTGAAATTCCATTTTCTACAAAACTGTTAAAGATACAGGAGCCCTGTCCTCCTTTTCATATGGTCACCCTATGCAACCATGTCCCCTCACCCCCAATGTAAGGCTTGACAGGAAGGAGCACTAAAATGTTAAAGGGCTGGTTGGTAATGTTTTTAATAAACTTTCCAGGGAAGATCTAATGACCAGATACAAAAGAGGTCCTGATTCTTTACTACAGGCTGGGCAGAAGGTAGACTGGAATCTACTGGCAGATTGCTAAATGATATCCAGTAGCTCAAGGGTTTTTCTGACTACCAATCATTTAATGTGAGAAGCAAAAGGCTCCTCTCTGCTGAATTCAAGTGTTTGTACATGAGACTTTTATTGCATGTTCATGATTGAGTTTGTGGGTCCTTTACACAGTGTCATCAACCTCCAGGGCATCTCCCGCACTTTTGGATCTTCATCCTGCTTTCGGTAAGATTGGAAAGATGTAACAAATGAACACCCACTTTAATGGCCATTTGAAATTGTGCAGTTCCTCTATAACCATAGCACCATCTAGTGGCTGTAAAATGAAGCACCTAGAACTTGCTGGGAACTTGCTGAAAAAGACAACCCCCAAAAAACAGCCCAAGCTCGTGTAAAGAGCCGAAGTCAATCCAGCGAAGAATCCAGAAGCAGAAACCTCTGGAAGTTGTGGGATTAAAAAAAACTGATGAGGAGAAGCCTTTAGGCAGTTAGAATCCATCATCCGTACTAACTCAGTAGGTTTGTACTTTTATATATAGGTCATTAGAGTGTATGGGGAACATGAGGTCCAGCAGGAAATTGGCTCCACCACATGAGCCACCATTTGCCATCTGGCTTTGCATCCTTTCCCGAAGGCTACTATTTTGCACTAGGGTTGGATGGTGCAATCCCAGGATTCTAGTAAAGACCTGCAAGCCCAATGTCTGTCCACACCGGCTGTCATAGTGGGACACATCTCAAGCAGCGTAGACAGTCTTCGCTCCGCCAGAAAAGCTGCACCTGCCAAAACTTACCTTCTTCTACGCAGCAGCAAAAGGCATAGAACATTTTTGCATCTGGTACCTTTATGGTAGGCTGACCAGATAAAATCCAGGTCAGGGCTCCTGTAACTTTAACAGTTTTAGAGCAAAGGGAATTTCAGCCAGTGTCATTTGTATGAAAATTAGTTCCTGTTGAAATTCCCTCTTCATCACAACAGTTAAAGTTGCAGGGCCCCTGCCTTCTTTTGAATATGGTCACTCTAGTATAGTGCCTGCAACTTTAACTGTTGTGATGAAGAGGGAATTTCACCAGGAACTAATTGCATACAAATGACACTGGCTGAAATTCCCTTTTCTCTACAACTGTTAAAGTTACAGGAGCCCTGACCTGGATTTTATCTGGTCACCCTACCTTATGGGACACTCAGTGAAGCTTAAGTGATCAGAGCAGCGAGAGAGGATGCTGCCATTGCACTCCCTTTGTCTACCCTCCTCCCTTAAACAAGAAAACAAGCAGGGTTTTAGTTTTGCTCCACAGGAGCAGGAGAGAGGAGGAACAGGGAAGGAGGTACCATGCCATTATCCCTTACTGCCACCACTTCAAGATGTTTTGAGCAGCATTTCCCATCCTGGTGGTCTCCAGAGTACAACTCCTATCGTCCTCAGCCACCATGGCAAGGCTGGTTTAAAGGGGCAGGGAAGGCAGCCCTACCGGCAAGGAAACAGACTGGTGCTTGCTGATTTATTTATATTATTTAAGAGGCATAAAGTCCTGGCTTCCTTACAGGATATAATAACCTTGTTGGCGATTCGTTTTCGACTGAGGGCAAGCATGTATATTTTTAAAACTGAGCAAGGGCTTGAAGGGCCAGCAACTACAACTCTAGCTTATTGAGTCCCTCCTGCACCAGCTGTGATGTGGTCCAAAGGCTCTTTAATGACCCCCTGAGCTACGATCGAGTGTGTTCCTGCACCTCAGCGAGAACAGCAAACAAGGCTGCAAATGGGAGTGAACAGCTGAAGTGCATAATAAGAGAACAGCTCTGCCAAAAGCTCCGTTTCTGTTCATATATCATGTATACGAGGGCTTGAAAGCCCTTTGCCTGCTGCATCGCAGCTTCTGTTGTGTGAAGCAGCTAGGACACATAATACAGGGATTCCCTGGGACTGTGAGAGACTGAGGAAGTGTGAGTTGCCCTACAGTAAATAACTCTGTACATAGATAGACTGAAAAGACAACTTTTAAGATTTTGTCTCTCACTCCCTATCACAGTAGCACGCCCATACCAAATATAAACTCAACATAATAAATGGAATTTGGCCCTCTAGCTAATCAATGAGCCCAGTAAGTTTCTCCAAAACGAAATTCAGGCCCATGGGAACTCCATGTAAAATTCATCTGAGTTTTCTAAATAAAGTATGGGATACACATAATCAGTAGTACCAATGCCCCTAATAATATTTGAGTTCACAGTTAACAATGTTCTGGCCTTTATTCTGCTATTAAATTGTCACCTGGTTATTTGTACAATACCTGTTCTTAACCTTTGCTAGCTTTCATGAAAATTGCTCTTATTCCTTCACCACAGAAGCATGAGAGTTAAAATTTAAAGAAGTCCTGCAAGCCTCCTACATAAAAGAGTTTACTTCATGCAAAATTCAATCTTTTATGATCATGTATTTAAAGTGCTGGCAATTCTGCAATAGAGTGTACTCTACAAAGTACAAAATATTATCACGGGATCACTAAATAGCCTTTCTTGAAAATAACTTTCTGTTTAAAAGGTCCTTCAAAGGAAAAAGAAAAAAAAGTTATTTTGCTTGTTATCATTCTATTATGTTTAAGAAAAAGGCATGGGATTTTTAAAAAAAATAAGCAAGTTTAGTTGTCACACTCCTTATCTTTGTAAGATGTTCTGGGAGCCCTTTTGGCTAAAAGGGCAGGTTATAAATGATATAAATAAATGAAATAATAAAGAGGTTTTAAATCCAAAAAAGAGTTTGCTTAAAAATCGCCATATCTTTATCATTGTGAATTTAAAATAATCAAAACTCTTCTCTACAGCCAATACCTGGTGTGGAAGAATAAGAGTTCATGACTGTAAATATTTCTTACCTCTATCACATTGGTTCTGTATTCTGGCATTTATTTTGGACTAAGTGAAATGTATGCCCTATGCTGTGCAATGTCATAGAATTGCCCTTCATGGCCTATCACATCGTCAGCAGTTAATTTGTAAACCTTAAATTTGTTATTTTGCAAAGAGGCCCACTAGTTCCTTAAGAATTGATGTGGAAAAACTACATCTCTGCCTGCTTGGCATATTGAAGCCACCCTAGCGTTGAGTTACTAGAATATATTACTTTTTCCATAGATTTCCCCCTTTCTCGTACAAAGACAGAGCCAGTGTGGTGTAATGGTTAGGGTGTTGGACCGGAACTCAGGAGACTCGGGTTCTAGTCCCCACTCAGCCATGGAAGCTCACTGGGTGGCCTTGGGCCAATCACTGACTCTCAGCTTAACCTACTTCACAGGTAGAGGATAAAATGGAGGAGAGAAGAATAATGTTTGGGCTCCTTGGAGGAAAGGCAGGATATAAATGTAACAAATAAATAATCTAACAGCATAGAAGTTACATCACATTAATCACTTATAATAAACGGAAAGACAGAGTAAATGTCCTACAGAAGTGGTTTCAAAATGTGTTCTTTCCAATAAAGCTTTCCACACTGGCATGTCTACCAAGGACCCCTAATGGGCTGAAGAGGATGATCTTAGACCATGTTCTAGGATGGATGCACAGGCCCTCAGGGCCTCGTAGCTACATAGACTACACCTACCCTGTTGTTGCCCAAAACAAGGGAAGAGTAGTGGTGTTTGGCATGTTATCTTTCAGGGAAGCAGCTGCACAGAATCTAGCCACTTTCACTGTGACCTGAGGATTCTGATGGACAAAAGATGCGATGAATAAAAAGCATCACATCTATAAAACAAATTCTGTAAAACTGTGGTAATAAAAGTGAATTGATCACGATAAAAGGAGTAATAAAATAAAGATAAAAGGAGCAATAAAATAATAATAATAATAATTATTATTATTATTATTATTATTATTATTTATCACCCGCCTCTCCCAACGGATCGAGGCGGGGAACAACTCCAAACACAAAATACAAAAACTGATTAAAAGCAGATAAAACCAGTACATCATTAAAACACCAATAAAACACCAATAAAACACTAATAAAACACTTTAAAATTCATCTAGGTAGGCCTGCCGGAAGAGATCAGTCTTTATAGATCTTTTAAATTCCTGAAGACTAGTAAGTTGGCAAATCTCTCCCGGCAGGTCATTCCACAATCTGGGAGCGGCAGAAGAGAAGGTCCTCTGGGTAACGGTTGTCAGTCTAGTTCTTGTTGACTGTAATAAATTCTTCCCAGAGGACCTGAGCGTGCGGGGCGGATTGTATGGGAGAAGGCAATCCCATAGGTAACCTGGACCCAAACCATGTAGGGCTTTAAAGGTAATAACCAACACTTTGTACTTCGCCCGGAAACTGGCAGCCAGTGAAGAGATTTTAAAACTGGTGTAATGTGGTCACCCCTAGATGTACCGGTGACCAACCTGGCTGCCATATTTTGAACTAATTGAAGTTTCCGGACTAGGCACAGAGGTAGCCCTATGTACAGCGCATTGCAGAAGTCGAGCCTCAAAGTTACCAGTGCATGCACTACTGATTTTAGGTCTTCCAACTCTAGGAAGGGGCGCAGCTGGCGTATCAGCCGAAGCTGATAGTAGGCACTAAACGCTAAAAGGAACAATAACCTAAAAAGAATCCTCAATGTAGGGGTGTCAGAGGAATGTTGGGCATGGAGTTCATCAAGCATTCAGCCATTTGCCCCCACCCCACCCCACCCCACCCCAGACTTCAGCTCACCCAACTCAATCACATCAAGTTGGGGCAGCTCACAGATTTTTCATTGTGGGGTGTTTTTTTGTCACAAACAGCAATTTGCACAAATTGTGGTCATAATTTGTGTAATTTAGGGCCGCAAATTACATTAAGTAAACTACAAATTGCTACTTACAAAAAAACAAAAAAAAACCCAGAAAAGTTTCCACCTTTCAGGAAAAAGCAAGCCGAGCCAGCGGAACTCAGGAAATCCAGTGAGCTTATTACCTTTAAAGCCCTACACGGTTTTGCTCTGATACCTCAGCTCGGCCTGTTGAACTTGCCTGAAACAGACTTTGCCTGTTCAGGGTTAAATCTAAACAGAAACTAAACTGGAGCATTCGGGCGCGAGGGGGACGTAATGAGAATCCCGCGCTGAAGAAGTGGATCAAAGTCGCGGTGAGTGTGCTTAAAACCATTGTAGAGAAAAGGGAATTTCAGCCAGTGTCATTTGTATGCAATTAGTTCATGGTGAAATTCCCTCTTCATCACCACAGTTAAAGTTGCAGGGACCCTGCCTTTTTTGTATATGGTCACTCTAGTATACTGCCTGCAACTTTAACTGTGGTGATGAAGAGGGAATTTCACCAGGAACTAATTGCATACAAATGACACTGACTGAAATTCCCTTTTCTCTACACCTGTTAAAGTTACATGAGCCCTGTCCTCCTTTTCATATGGTCAGCCTATCCATATACAGTTTTCAAACCATTTTCAAAGTGTCATATCCTGTTTGGTATAGATCTGGCCCGGGCCAGGGAGCTCCAGGGACTGGCAATGGGCTCCTTGCTTAACAACTCCCTAGCAATGCCTGTCCCACATGGGGGGCAAGGAAAGCCCCCCCCCTAAAAAAAATCACTGTTTTCAAGTCTGGAGGTGATTGCAGTATTGCTGAGGTTTTCAGAGAGAAAAAAAATATTTTGTATTTCAGGGATGCTGCTGTTGCTTTGGGACTGAACCTGCCTACCTGCCTATGCTTGCTTCATTGTCCCATAAGACCTGCTCAACCTGCATATTTATAAGTCGACGGATTATTGCAAAGTCACTTGAAGTCTCCAATCCACTCTCCTGCAGTTGACAAACAAGCCCTTCCCTGAACATTCTACCATTAGGGAAAGTGGGAACATTATGTTTATCACCGGACTGATTTCCTTAAATGGTCTGGAGGTGGCAGATTTTAAATGCCAACAGAGAAGGAGACAGACAGATCTGTCCTATGGTGTGCTCCTGCTTATTTTAATGGGGCTTGCACAGGAGAGTTTCCCAGTGGATCTTGCCCCATGTTAATTAGTCAGAGGAAGGATGGGTACCGAAATATCTTGGCTGGCTCTGGAACTATTGACTGTCATGTGTGCTGACCAAGAAGTGAAAGCTGAGAAGAACTGCCACAAAACTCTTTATACTAATATTTCTCAAACATTCCCTTTCCCCGCCGCCCAGCTCTGACAATTGTTAAGGAGTAAACTTTTTAGAAGAGTTAGGTTCTTTTAGGAATTACTTCTCCTAACTGTGATGATTTGGAACAGCAGCAAATGTTCTCTCTTCACATTTGAGTCCTCGTGCCCTTAATTTGGTATAATTATCCAATTTTTATTTGACCTAATCTTCACCGAGGTAGTGAAAATGTGTCTGGGCTATACCATTTCAGAATGAAGGGGGGAGCTCATATGACCGGAAGCTCCTCCATGCCAAAAAGAAAAAAAATGCGCATAGAAAGTAGCACGTCAGGGAGAGAAGGGGCCAAGCCTAACCTAGCCGTCCCACCCACCCCTCCATGCTCATTTTATTTTTGTAAAAATATTTTCTTCTTCTTCTGCCATTTCATAATTTGACCCTTATCTGCAGTCTGAAGCTGCAAAGCCCAAACACAGGTTTGCCGCATCAGTGAATATTAGATCTTCAATGCCATTCCCCACTAACCGTTGAACAAGTGATAGCAATAGATGTAAATTCAAAGACAATTGCTGTGAGAGCCATTCCATTGGAATGAGGATAAAGTCCTAGGTCCAAATGGGGGCAGAGTAAGGCGGAAAAGTGAAGAACGTTGCAAGCAACGGTAGCACGGGTCTGCTCTGTGCTCCGTTTTCCTTCATGCTCAACATGGGGCACCGATCTACATCGAGCAGGATTCAATACTTTGAAAACGTTTTGAAAACTGTATATGGGGTGTGTCCTGGGCCCCAACAGTTGTCACTACTGTTATAAACCGTTTTAAACCATTTTAAAGCAGTAGTGTGTAGGCTGACCATATGAAAAGGAGGACAGGGCTCATGTAACTTTAACAGTTGTAGAGAAAAGAGAATTTCAGCTGGGGTCATTTGTATGCAATTAGTTCCTGGTGAAATTCCCTCTTCATCACAACAGTTAAAGTTGCAGGGGCCCTGCCTTCTTTTGTATATGGTCACTCTGGTATAGTGCATGCACCTTTAACTGTTTTGATGAAGAGGGAATTTCACCAGGAACTAATTGCATACAAATGACACTGGCTGAAATTCCCTTTTCTCTACAACTGTTAAAGTTACATGAGCCCTGTCCTCCTTTTCATACGGTCAGCCTAGTAGTGTAGATCCTGCTGGGGTCACTGGGCCAGAGCATTCTAAACCATTTCTCCTGTACACCTGAACACCGCAAGAGAAAGGATGGTGATACAGGTAGAGAACAGCATGATTCCAACAGGCCCCTGTCCACAGATATCTTTAGCAGCTTTTCTGTTAATGTCAGGGTCCAAGAGAACAGACAGCAAACCCTGTAGGGTATGAGCTTTTCAGTGTGGCTTGCTTCACAGTAAAGAAAGCTCTGTTGCTAGTACAGGGGTGGGGAGAAGAGAAATATCAAACGCTTTAGGCGAAGGGTCAGCAACCTGCTATCCAGAAAGCTGAAGGGATCCATCTGACCCCCAGCTGCCAACCCTGTCTCTGCTTGAAATAGTTCACAAGGAAAAGACAGAGACATGTGTGCATAAAACCTTCTCTTTCCTTCACTGAAAATTGGGGTTGGGGGGTTGGGAAGCAGGCAGAATAGACTGCACAGAGTTGAATGTGGGGAGCAGTGCGTGGATTTTTTGACAGGTGCTGCTGGGGAACCATAACCTTATATGTCATCCCTATTCACAGTGGCCCATCTGCAGAACTAGTTGCCATCCCAGGTACTAGGCCCATAAAACTTAATTTAACTATATACGGAAACTTATCTAGAGTCCCCTGATGGCTTAAGTAGAACCTTCACTTTCTGAATGTTACCCAAACTTTGCTGCTAATATTCAAATATAACATTGCCATTTATGCAATGAATTTGAGAAGGCCTCAATGATTGAGCAGGAAGATAAGGGAGAAGGGGTATCCTCAAGTATCCCAAGCTGTTCAGGGCTTTGCAGACTAGTATCTGAATCTTAAACCTGGGCTGGTAGCAAATGGGCAATTAGTGCAGAGACGTGTTACATGCTGACATAGTGTGACAACAACCGAGTAGCTGCATTCTGCACTAGCTGCAGCTTCCAGACTAGTTTTAAGGGCAGTCCCATACAGAGAACATTGCAATAATACCGTCAAAGCTGGAAAAAGACACTCCAAGCCTCCAGCGATGATGGATCTAGGAGAACCCCAAGACGACGAACCTGCTCCTTTCAGGGCGAGTGCAGCCCCATTTAGAACAGATAACGACCCTATCTCCTAGAAACAAGAGCCACCAGGATCCAAGCTCACTATATTGAGCATCAGCCAGCCCATTACCAAGTCCAGGCACTATTCAAGGATTTGCATGGCCATACTTGATGCAGGTATTATCGGGAGATAGAGCTGCATGCCACTAGCAAACTGGTGAGACTTTGCTCCCAAATTTGTCATGAGTGCTTCCCCCAAAGGCTTCATATAGATCCCACCTGGGATCTCACAATAACACTGAGAGCAAGACAGTATAAGGTGGGACCACGCAACTCAAAAACCAAGGGGCTGAAGATTAGTTACTTTCTGAAACCTACCCCACAGGTAAGAGTAGAACCACTGATGCACAGTGTCTCCAACACCCAACCCACTGAGCTGGTCCAGGAGGATACCATGGTTGATGGTAACAAAAGCCAATGAGAGATATAATAGAATCAATAGGGTCTGTCTGTCTGTCTGTCTCTAAATAAAGGTCATCCATCAGAAACCTGAGTAAAATGGATCTAAGACCTCCGAGAGTGTCTGCAACTGGCCCACCACCCCCTTCTTGAGAAGCTTTGCCCAAAAATAGTGTTAGCAGCCTGTTGGTAGTTATCCAAGACTCTGGGGTTCAGCGTGGGTTTCTTAAGGAGTGGTCATAATGCTGCTTCCTTAATAGCAGCAGGCACCACCCCCTCACATACCACAGTCTGAACTTACCCAGTCATACCCCCCCCCCCAACTATCTTACATTAGCCATAATGGGCATGGATCAAGATGGCACATGGTAGTTTCGGTGCTGCAAGCACCATGTCCATCTCAACAGGCCACAGTAACTGAAATTGACCCTACAAGATCAGGCAGACACCTCACCTGGATCTGGTACAACAACAGTGTCAAGTTCATTGTTAAGACAAGCAATTTTATCTTCAAAGTGCTTCACAAAAACATTACAATAGGTTTTCAGGGGATTTAGAGCTCCATTTCCAAGGAGTGGTAATAACCCCTCAGCTATTTGGAACAGCTCCCCTGGGTAGCTATTTGAGGATGCACTTGAGGGTAGCAAAATAAGCTCTTTTTGATGCCCACATTGCCATGCAGTAGGTATGATTACGTGCTCTAACATGTGTTCAATCATCTTCACCCTGAGTCTTTCGCCTGTTGTCTGAAGCTCCATCAGCAGAATGGATTCCACAATGCCAGAGAGGGCTTTCAGATGTGATCAAGTCAGCAGCCCATCGCATCTCACTATTCTACATTGAGACTGAGGCTAGCTTTCTCCACTGGACATTAAGGAACCCATTGGATTCCATCAATGTCCTGGGGCGAACCATTGCACAAGTCTCCCCCCTGCAGGGGGAGACAGTCAACCTAAATCCAAACCTTACTAGCAAATGGTCAGATGTGCCAACGGTGCTATTTGAAGGGGCCCCCTGCTATTTTCAGACCACTCATCTCACTACTCAGGGCAAAGACCAAAAAAAAGTGTGCCCTTAAGAACATAAGGAGAGCCATGCTGAATCAGACCAAGGGTCCATCTAGTCCAGCACTCTGTTCACACAGTGGCCAATCAGCTGTTGACCAGGGACCCACAAGCAGGACATGGTGCAGCAGTACCCTCCCACCCATGCTCTCCAGCAACTGGTGTACACAGGTTCACTGTTTCTGATAGCGGAGGAAGCATATAGCCATCGGACTTGTAGCCTTCTCCTACAGGAATTCATCCAACCCCCATTTAAAGCCATCCAAATTGGTGGCCATCACCACATCTTGTAGTAGTACATCTTGCCTTTTTTAACATGTAGGGGCAGTGACAAACTGAGACAGTCCCATAGAGAGCATGAAGTCCCAAGCCAGCAACTCAGAGGCCAACTCTGCATGGATAGTTGAAGTTACGCAGAACAACCATGTTGGTCATCATAGAGACACATGATGGACTAAGAGGAGTTTGTCTTTCCCATAACGTGTAAAGCAGCTTTTAAGTTAGACCTGAGACTCTGACTTTTCCAACTGCTAATTTGCATATTTATTTACATTTATGTAAATAGAAAATGAATCACTACCTGGACACCAATGTTGGTGTGGTTTTTTTTTCCAAATTGACCAAATGAAATTGCTTCCTTAATGAGCAAGCCCAGAAAACAAAGAGCCAGATGGTAACCTCCGTCATACCTCTGATTATTTTTACCAGCTGTGTGCTACAAAAGATTCCTGGTGGAAAGCAAAGATTGAAGATTGGAGGGGGGGGGGGGGAAATCCACCTGCTCCACTTTCCGGTTTGAAGCAGTGTTAACAACTCCAAGCTTTGAGGGCAGGAAGACCGAGTAACATCTAAATAAATATATATCAAATGAAGCTAAAATGGTTTTTACATCCTTTCGAACAGTCTGGCAAAGCAACTCAGCAACTTCAAGAAAGAAAAAAAATAAAGGATGTGAGGTTTGCAAGATTGTTCTCTTGCTTACAGTTACGTGGATGGTTTTTCTGACCTTTATTCTCCCATTTTACTCTCAGGCAAAGAGAGGAGGGGGAGACCTTTTGCAACAAAAGGAAAGAGATGAGCAAAAATGGGCAGAAACCTTCACGCACACAGCAGCTGGTGTAAGATTTAAAAGACCTCTTGAGCAGTCTGATAAGTCTCCCACTTTTTTGTCTTCAGTGTCTCTCTAAAATTTCCTTTGGATTAGGATTCCCAACTCTTGAACTCAACAGATCTGGTGCCTCATAGGACCTGGGTGGAGAGCTCAAATTCGGTCTGTGGAGCCCAGCAGTTTCTGAAAGAGTTTATCAACCCTGGGCTTTGGAGTGGATCTGGCGGGAGAGCTCATCACTTTCTGGTCGCTCTGGGGGCAGCCTGTAGCACAAAGCACTGTCCATTCAGCTAAGAGGTGGTGCCAAAAGAAAACATGGCCTGTCTCCTTGCTTTTCTGGCAACTGGCCTGAAAGCAAAATATATATACACACACACATGGCTAGGCCATCTGTTTCTGATCAGTTGGCAACCCTACTTCAGATTGTATTTGATATCAAATTACAGACTGCTTGCATATTCAAATACAGATGGCAGGTTCAAAAAAGCATCAAAGGTTATTATTCTTGGCTCAGTCATCAATCTTTTTCTATTGGTTTGTAATGAAGCTTGTAATGGATACACCCTGAGTGAGACTCCTCCCTGAACTACTTTCTCCCAATGTGTAGTTTTGCTTGCTCCTCAGAAAGGGAGAAATAGACCTGGTGGTTCTCCTTCTGCATCACTTTCCCCTTCCCATGCAATGAGCCCAACATTTGTTTTGCCAGGCATCGTTACAACTGTTTTTGGACCTTCAACTCAACTCAACTCAACCGTCGGATGGAATCCCATTAGCACCTCCTCTGCTCACACAGCTTTTTCCTCATCTTTTATTTTTTTATACCGCAATTTTAAGGTTTTCATTAATACTACGAGCCAAAGGAAGAACATTTCACAGCCCTATGTCTCTAATACATTCATGCCACCCAGTTTTAAAAACTAATGAGCTTATATGCTCCTGTGACTGTTCTTGGGAGACCAGTCCACATTTGTATTGTCTAATTTAGGGAGTTGGGATGTCATTTTTTCCAAGTCTGCTGCTAAAGTTACGCACAAGAAAAAGGGAGAAATGTCTCAGGATGCTGTAGATAACTTTATTGTGAACAAGCCCAATGCATTTTGGTCTCTGGCTTTCTGGTAGGCCTTCTTCAGGGGGTTGTAATAATGTCTGCAGAAATTATTTACAACAGAATTTCCCTTGTCTATGCACCAGCGACTAGCCCGTCTAATTGCCAGTGTATAGACAAGAGAAATTCTGTTGTAAATAATTTCTGCAGACATTATTACAACCCCCTGAAGAAGGCCTACCAGAAAGCCAGAGGATGAAACCTGTTGGGCTTGTTCACAATAAAGTTGTCTACAGCATCCTGAGACGTTTCTGTTTTTCTTGTTCATCTTGGATGCTTACCTGCCTTGCACCCTCACTAAAGTTATGCAACCTGTGGGGCCTCTTTTCTTTCCATTTCCCAATTCCCATTCCTATCTGGTAATAATTATCATCACTGTAGCACCATGCGGGCCATGCACTCTTTTTGTATTGTCAGAATCTAACTCAAGTACAGTGCACAGCACCTATACATTCTACTGTGCCCGTCATCAATTCCAGATGATGCACCGTGTGAGAATGTACTGCCAATGATCCCCATGACAAAACCAGCAGGCTCCATGCACGATCCACCAGGTTCCACCACCACATCCCAGGCTACCTGGACAATAATGTTTTGATAAAATAGATGTATTTTTCTCAGCTGCGGAAGTGCACAGTAACAAGCACAGGCAGAGGGATGGGAAACTGTTTGCTGCCAACACCACCACAACACATAATGGAGGACGGTGGACTTCCTCCATGCAGACCCCACTTTGAGAGTCACTCCCCTCACCCCACCCACTGTCAGCCACTCCCAGTGGGAAAAGTTACAATGCTGTGAAGGCAGCACGTACTTGAATATATAACAAAAGAAATCCGCAAGAATATATAAAAGTGATAAAATCAATCTCAAGAAACTGCGAATAAAATGATAGAAATAGAATAAGAATATTGGGTTGAGGAGTATGTCGTATGAGTGAGGCAGGAATTACAATGCTGGGGCCAGGCGGAGGGACTTGTGTAGATTTGCCCCTCGTTTGCTTTGATAGCCTCTGTTTCTGCTAGGGGAGAAACTTCTTAAAACACAAGCTGGCAACCCTAAATTGGGCTAGAAAAAACTGGCCAATAAGTCCAGCCATACTGTATCTCCAAATGTTCAGTATTGGGGGAAAATGCAGGACTTGGAAGTTGCTATGCTCAAATGCACATTAGTGGTTAAGACTGATGGTGAATTTCACCACATTTTCAATCTATTGTCTTATATGTAAGCTGACCATATGAAAAGGAGGACAGGGCTCATGTCACTTTAACAGTTGTAGAGAAAAGGGAATTTCAGCCAGTGTCGTTTGTATGCAATTAGTTCCTGGTGAAATCCCCTCTTCATCACAACAGTTAAAGTTGCAGGGGCCCTGCCTTCTTTTGTATCTGGTCACTCTAGTATAGTGCCTGCAACTTTAACTGTTGTGATGAAGAGGGAATTTCACCAGGAACTAATTGCATACAAATGACACCTGCTGGGATTCCCTTTTCTCTACAACTGTTAAAAGTTACATGAGCCCTGTCCTCCTTTTCATATGGTCAGCCTACTTATATGGCTTTCTTTTTCAAATAATGCATTGCTAGCCTGCTTTTAGACAGCCTGGCATATTGACTAGCTGCCTATGGCACATGATGTTGGCTTATACATGGGTAGGAGTTCTGCTGTCAAAATAGACTCTGTCCACCCACTCTTCCTTATAGGAAAAAAGGGGGAGATAACAATGAGTACTTGTATAAGGCAAAGACACGTGAGTTACATAAGGATAAAACAAGGATAATGTCATCCCTTGGTTGAAAGCATTAGTTGCTAATTTAAATTTCCCTGAAGAAGCATGATTTCTGTTGCTTTTATGTTATACTTTTATGTTATACTTTTATGTTATGCTATGTTTTCATACTGTTGTTGTTTTATATTTTGAATACTTGTCGTGGTTTTCATTTTTGTAAACTGCCCAGAGAGCTTCAGCTATTGGGCGGTACAAAAATGCAATACATAAACAAGTAATAAATAAATAAAATACTACAGTTGTGGATACGATATAAAATGGGATAAGCCAT
Source organism: Anniella stebbinsi (assembly GCA_029215795.1). Classification (NCBI taxonomy): domain Eukaryota; kingdom Metazoa; phylum Chordata; class Lepidosauria; order Squamata; family Anniellidae; genus Anniella; species Anniella stebbinsi. Next base: position 93,860,652 of record JARDYH010000003.1, on the reverse strand, counting down.
CTACATTTAGGCCACAAGCCTACAGTGACAGACACCCACCTCAGCACAGCCAAGGCAGCTCAAAGTGACCAGATAACCACAGGGCACATGGATGAGCCAAGACCTTCCTGAACCCAGCCACCAAACCCGAGGACATATTCCACTTTGACTATCCCTTTGCTACAAGATTGCTGTCTTCTGACAATAGGAAAATGAACAGGCATTTTTTAAAGAACTGACTATGGACATCCATAGAGTCCAGGAGTCTTCTGAACACACAATGCTGCCTTATACCAAGCCAGACCATGGCTTTATCTAAACCAGTACTGTCGAACTTGACTGGTAGTAGTTCTCCAAGGTCTCTGAGAGAGGTCTTTCTCAGCCCTTCTACCTTACAAGTAGAGATGTCATGGACTAAAACTGAGATTTTCTGCATGGAAAGCATGCACTGCCACTGAGCTCTCCCCTTTCTCTCTGAACTTGAAATCAAGATGACAACATGACTAGCATTTGATTCCAGTCAATATTGTGCTCTTTGAATTGTCAATGTCTGTTGTAAAACACCAGCAAACAATATGTAGATTAACCAAAATATACATCTGCCATATGTATACACATCCACACACACACACACACGCACACGTACATTTAGTCTTCAATAACCATAATAATAACTGCAATTGCAAGTAGGAAATTTAGTATCAGCTAAAACTGTCTTTTCCCTTTCATCATTCTCCTGCTCCTAAACATTTATTCACCACCAGTGTTTGTGAGAGTAACAATAAATAACCAAAGCTTTTCCTCTCTTTCTCTCTCTCCCTTTTCCTCTCAAGGTTTTGGAGAAAAAAGGCCATCTTATTTAAAGGCAAACAAAAATTGGTTACATTCTATGTCTCCACCCCAGCTTTCCGGACTCTGAAATCTTTTGTTGCAATTATTTGTTTCATTTCATTTCTATACTGCCCAATAGCCGAAGCTCTCTAAGCAGTTCACAACAATTAAAACCACAAAATACATCATAAAATACAATGTAAAATGTAAACGTTTAAAACTACAATATAGAAATACAAACCAAAATAAAACCCAGCAGCAATGCAGAGATTTGAAATACAATAACACGTTTGAAACAACAGAGCTAAAAGGTTCAAATGCCTGGGAAAATAAAATGGTCTTTTACCTGGCACTGGAGAGAGATAAATTACTACAAGTTTACATCTTTTTCAAAGTGCTGTAGGGTAGAGAGTCCTTGAAAATGTAATATATTGGCCTTGAAAGCAATGGATGGAGAGAGAAAGACCTCAACATTTCCCCAAGCTGCTACACTTCAGAAAGATGCTAAGTTCAGTAGGCATGTCAGCCAGACCTCAAAACCTTGAGTTTCTCTCGATCCAGGGCGAAAAACAATCGCTTGTTATGGCTTCTGTATGGAAAGCCAGCTATTAAGAAACACAAAGAATTGCTTGGAGGAGATAGGGGCCCCAATTTTAGAACAATATTGTCTGAAGTATTTTTAAAGGGGAAAATACAATTGGATATATTGTTGGTTTGTTTGTGTATTTACTTGTAAAAAGCCCATCATTGAGTGTGTGTGTGTGTGGATTGTGAACTCTCTTAGCAAGGCTCCAGTAGTGGGGATGCCACATGTCTTGAAACCTCTTTATTTTCTTGTGAAAATGAGTGGGAGCAAATGAAAATAAAGCCAGTCTCTATGGCTGCCTCTACAAGAGGCATTTAAAGCTCTTTCAAGGCGCATTAAAAAATTTACCTCTACAAGAACGGAGTGCAAATAGGGTGTAGAGGCGCGTTTTCTCTCCGATTATGCGCATTATCGAATGTGCGTTAAATAGCGAGTTTTATTTTGCTCCGGCCGTTAAAGCGCATTTTGACTATGTGAACAAGCGATTCTCCGCATTAACTACTTGTAAAGTGCATTTGAAACAACTGGTAGGTCACCAGTTGAGTGCTCAATTACCAGCATTTGCGATAAAGCGCTTCAGCGATTATGCGCATAATCGGCTAACCAGGCGTCAAACGGAATCCATCTAGAGGGTGCCTATATGAACATACCCACCCTTGTCTTTGCATAGCCTCACCCTCAATTGAGTTTTGGAGGAAACTCCCCATTGCTCCTAGACAGCGTCTGAGGGACCATAGAATAGTCCAGTTTCCCAGATTCTGATACAACTCCTCCTCACAGCCAGGGTGGAAAGAACCACGCCTGCTGCCTCTCCGAGGTTGGGAACTCAACCTTGGAGAGGGAAAAAGGGAGATGTTTCAGAGGGCAGGAAAGGGAGGAGACTATAGAGGCCAGGATACAATTTATCCTGAGCCTCTTCCAGCATCCTTCCCTCTCGCTCAGAGCCACTTTCGCTAGACATGGGGGGGGGGGGGGGGGGAGCCTGTCTAGTGAAAATGCAGGACAGGAGAATGCAGAGGAGAAGACTGCCACTCATCCCGCCCTGCACAAGATGACTGTAAGCCTCCAAGATCAGAGGCTTTCGACCATCTCAATAGGATTGTTCCCTTAGCCACCCTACAGTGTGATAGAACTCAGGAACTGGCTTTAATATAAAGAGACTGGAATTGATAGAGCCCAACTTTCTAAAACATACATTCAAGGAGTCTCCAAATCAAAATATCAATACGATTATATACACAAAACATCATAGAATTCATCAAAATGTCAACATTAACAACAACAAAAATGGAGCTTCCATTTTATTGATTTAAGCAGTGCCATAATCTTGATGAAATAAGAAGACTTTTGTTTGTATCCAAAGCCTAGGGAGAAATAAAAACAAGCAGGTTCCCTTGGAGAGGAAATTCCAAAGACTTGGCACCGCCATGGAAAAGGAACAGCTGAAAGCTGCCATTGAATCATATATAGATGGTGGATGCAGTGGAGCCTTCCAGATATTTTCAATGCTAGTAGACATTTAGGAAACTGCCTTGGACTCAGAGTTGACCCTATCATTGGGCAAGATGTGGCGGCTGCCTCAGGCAGCAGATCATGGGGGCAGATCCAGCAGGCAAGATGTTGGATGCTAGCCCTGTTTCTCCTAAGCTAGCCTGCTGCCCTCCGTTGCAGCGGAGGACACTGTCCTGTCACCACTGATGAAATAATGTTCCACTGTCAATCCAGCTGGAGGGACACCATCTTGTCCTTCTCCTCCAGCAAGCAAAATGTCTTGAGCTAGCCCAACTTATACCAGGTCCAACTGGCAACAATTCTCCAGAGTCTCAGGTAGTGAGCGGCTCTCCCCATCACCTAATCCTTTTACCTGGAGATTCTAGGAATTGAACCTGGGACCTTCTATGTGTAAAGCAGGTGCTCCACCACTGAGATATGGGATTCCATTGTTCTCAGAAGAAGTGATCTTGTTCTGCCTGCTGTTGTAATCCTATTAGCACTGAAATGTTGCAAGGGAAAAGAAAGGGATTGTAGCATCTTATAGGCTAAGTACCAAAGGGGTTTTCTACATGAGGCTTTTAATTCGCACCTTTACCAAGGCTTCTGGTTCCAGATTTTGTGCAGGGTTAAGATCGGTTCCTTTACATGAGATTTTTTTTCCAGCGGGAGGGGATGGTTCTCTTCCTTTCTATATGTTCTATTACACAAACACGAGGTGCTGAGTAACAACAGAATTTTAAAATTACACTAAGTTTCTATAACACCGTTCATAAAAAACACTAGACTTTCCTCATTAGGGGAAAAAAACATGATGATGGTTGCAAAGCACAGGAGAGGCCCTGGAGGATGATGGTCATGTAAAGGACCTGCAAACTACCATGACAGAGGAATCACAAGTGCACAATAAAAACCTTATGTAGAATGGCTCCTAATGTGGCATGCGTTTTTTGTATGCAACTGCTTACACATTCAGGTGCATGAAAGAGAATGAAAATATGGTACATCCATAAGTGAACAGGAGCATTACTTTATGTATACTTTGTAAGGCAGCATTCTGCAACCTGGTGCCTTTCCAGAAGCCTTGGTCTATAACCCCCACCAGCCCATCGGTCAGGCTGGCTGGGAAATGACAGAATTTGTAGTCCAAGAGATCTACAGGGCACTGGGTTGGTGAAGGCTGCAGTCAACAATCTGGGGAGAGTACATCACAACCTACCTCATTGTACAGATTTGTCATGAAAATAAAATAGGGTGACACCTTGATTGTCATCAGCTCTTTGCAAAAGATGAGCATGGAGTTCAAATGTGTCAAAAGACGTATGTACCCTTTAACCATAATAAAGTAGACCAGTGCTCCCCTAAAAAAGCTCAGCACTGGTAGAATGCCTCTTTGCATGCAGAAGGTTCCAGGTTCAATTCCTAACATCTACAGGGAGGGCCTTGAAAGATCCCTGAATAAAACCTGGAGATTTGCAGCCAGTCAATGTAGCTAATACTGAGCTAGGTAAACCAATGGCCTGACTCGGTATAAAGCAGCATCCTATGTTCCACAAGAAACCCAAATTACTCGGAGTGGCAATACGGCAAATTCACTACAAGGGGGATGCCCCAGAATCTTTTGCAATGCTGCAGAGAGTGCCAGGGAAGGAGCAACTCTCAGTTCAAAAGCAGTAGCATGCATTCAGAGTGTTGTGCCCCAGGATGCTCTGCAGTACCACAAACGATCCTGGCAGGTGCACTTCTAGGATCATGCCATGCAGCCAGCTATGACAGCAACATTTTGAGGATGGCGCTGCTTCGGCCTCACGGCAAATTTATTTGTTTATTTATTACATTTCTACACCGCCCAATAGTTGAGTTGGGCAGTCCACAACAATGCAAGCTGCTGGCATAGCGCAGTGTGCAGCCTTCCGCAACCTGGTACCTCCAGATGTGTCGGACTGCAGTTCCCATCATTCCCAGCCAGCAATGGTTTGAAGAGGTTAGTGTAGTTCCATGCAAGGGTGTATAATCAAGCTCAGAAAGCTTTACTAGTATTATTGCTATTATTAAATAAAAAGCAGCTTCAGGAGGGTAAAAGAAGAGCCGAGAGGGGAAGAGGATGTTTAGTCATCTCCCTACTGGTTTCTCCTTGTTGTTGTCTCAAAATCACACACACACATACAGAGAGAGAATACTTTGCCACCCCACGGAGTTCTAGATGTGCATCACAGAGGAGAAAGCAGGTTCAGGAGACTAGTTGCTTCAACAACAACAAAAAAACAGTTATCAGTTAAGTCCTCCCTCTTATCGCTTCCCCAAACTCTTCCGTCCGAAGCTGTCCCTTCTCAACACTGCTTTTAATTTTTTTAGAGAGTCTGTCGGGATTCCCATGCAGGTGTTCGGGTGTAATTTGTAATTGTGTTTCAGAATGAGAGTGGAGAGCCGGGAAGTTCTCAATTCAACTCTCCTCTCAATTCTGAAATGAGTCGTCTGGAGTTCTGTAATACTTTCCTTGGGGTAAGTTCCACTGAACTCAATGGGGCTTACTTCTGAATGTTCACAGGGAGGGTTGCGTTCTTAGACAACTATCACTATGTCCCAGCCTCAAAGAGTTGCAGGAGGTGCTTCCCCCCCCCTCCACCACTTATCGCCAGGCCAAAAAACGAATTGCTCAATTTGTGTGTGTCATGCTGCTGTTATAAAGGCACAGGAGCAGAGCAGTAAAAAAAAAAAGGGGGGGTGGGCAGGCAGCCCTATTACCTCTTCTGCAAAATGGGGGTAATAATACTAATTACCTACTTTATAGAGTTATTGCAAAGATTACTAAAATCATATAGCCTACAGCTGTTTTAGATATGCACTGTCTCTGTGCATAATGTCTATTTGTGTGTTTTTATGTAAATGGTTTTTAAACTTTGTGTTCTGTATCTGCTTTTTAATCTTTGTGAGCCACCCAGAGGAATAGAATAGAATTTATTACAGTCGCAAGACCAGCAAAACCACCCAGAGGGCTTTGGCTATGGGGAGGTATAGAAATGTAATTAATAATAATAATAATAATAATAATATACATGATGTACCTTTCTTACCAGAAAACTCTACACTTATCATCATCACCATCAAGATGTCTCTAAAGCGCCGCTGGACGTATCCTGAACGTATCCTGCTACAGGTACTTCTCTGAACTGTCGGGGAGAATTTAAATCAACCTACCAGGTGAAGCGGATGCGAACCACCTTTTTTTAAATTATTGTTATTTTATTTTATTTTTCGCACCCACACAAACACGACAGGAAGAATGGGACTTAAGGAACGGATTGGCGTGAGGGGGGGGCGGGCTGCGTGTGCGCGTTTTTCCGTCTGTATTTTTTTATTTCAGGGCAGCTCTCCCCTCAAAACTTCGGCCGATCCCGAGAGGAGGGGGAGAGGGGTGGGGAGAGAGGGGTGGGGAGAGGGGAGAGAAAGGGCGTCCATCTCACCTCCTGGCACTGAGGCAGCTGCAGGCTGGCCGAAGCCGCGACAGCATCCACGCTCCGAGCCGCCTGGCAGCAGAGGAAAGCCCAGCCGCCGATCCAGGAGAGGACACGCCAAGCCCCGCGCGGCCACGCGGGTCCTCCTGGCCGGCGCCTCCGCTCGCTCGCCGTCATCCCGAGCATCCCCCACCCCACCCAAAATAAGTCTCCTCCCTGCTCGCTCCGGCTCCTTCTGCTGCTGGCGGCGGCGGGCAGCGGTCCGTGGCCACAATGCCCTGCCGGGCTAACAGCCGCCCAGCGCCCAGGATGAACCCACCCCCTCGCCTCTTCCTTCTACCAAGCGCCCGAAATCCGGGTCGGGTGAATCCCGTGAAGCGCTCCGCGTCGCCGGCTCACTTCCCAGGCGAAGGGAAGCTGCCCAAGAGTCTCCGGACGCCTATGATTAATCCCTCTTCCCCCCCACCCCGGATGCTCCTGGCGACGGCTCCGGTCTCGCTCCCACTGCTCGGTGCAAAGCCGCCGGCAGAAGCGGAGCTCGGGGCTGCGGCGCTTTCACCTGCTCGCTCTCCCTCCTCCGGCTGGCGACGAGGGGATGGACAAAGCCCATGAGTGACACAGCGGAGAGGGAGGGGAGGGGAGAGAGGGGAGGGGACGCGGGGAAGAGGGGCGGGAGAGCGCAGGCGCGAGAGACAGGAGGGGACGCCGCTCGCCGGGCTCCTCGGCTCCCGCAATGACATCAGCCCTGGGGAGCCGCGCGCCCAGGCCAGAGGGGAAGTGTGTGCCCACCCACCCCCATTTCAAACTGCTCATTAAGTATTTTTTAATCCGGGCGCTGATTCAGTGCTAAATACATTATATATATATATATATATATATATATATATATATGAACTAGTACGATTTCTTTTTTTAAAAAGGTCATGGGAAGCACTTTTATTCAAGGTGTAAGGCATCCCTTCTTCACATTCAGAAATGCTTCACGGGCTTTTCTTTGGGCAAATTCATACTGCTAGTCCATTCAAACGTTCTTGCACCATTGTGGATCGAAAGAATGACTTGATACTTAGGCGCGTATATCCCCGCCCCGCATGCGGCATATGGCCCTCTGGAGCTTGTAGTCTGACTGTGGTATTCACGACGGACGGCTTCTGCGCTGTTTCCGCAAGGCAGGATCCTCGCTTCTCGATGGGCCGCTTACGCTACGGAAGCAGTAGCGTAAGCTGGGGGGGAACCTCGTCAGAGTGCTCCCTGAAAATCATGGGCCCCAGGCCAACTGCCCCCCCTCTGCATGGCCCTGGCCAGGCCATGCGGAAATGTGCACCTGCCCATCACATTTCCTTAGCAAGGTGAGAGTGTGTGGTCTTGTTGCGATAAGGCTTTACAACAACTCTATAAAGTAGGCCGGCGTTAGGCCCCTATTGCAAATGAGTTGGCTGGGATGGCTGATAAGAGTGAGTTGCTCTCACAGAGGCAAGGTTTCAGCCCGGTGCCTCATAGGAAGCTGCCATATACTGAGTCAGAACCTTGGTCCATCTAAGTCCAATATTGTCAGCACTGACTGGCAGCAAGGTTTCAGGCAGGACATTTTCCAGAGCTACCTGGAAATACTGGGGATTGAACCTGGGACCTTCTGCATGCGAAGCAAGGTCTCTGCCACTGAGATACAGTCCTGTCCTGAACTGCAGTTCATTTTTTTAGCCTGCCATCTATTTATACATACATCTGAATGGGAGTACATGTACACTGCACTGAATTGGAAGTCTTGGAACAGATAAGAGCACTTTAAAGCATTCAAGCCAGTTCACACAGACGTTACCTCAGTAAATATTTTACCACAGTCCTGTAAAGTAGGTTAAGATCATTACAGGTTGGGGAGAGAGCTGGAGCTGAAAGAATAGTGGCTTCACCAAGTGACTCTGAGATGAAGGAGAGATATGAACGTGGGCCTTTCAAATACACTATGCTGTATGGTGGTATATAGTTAGTGGGGGGAGGGGTTAGCACATGGCAAAAATGTGAAGATTTCACTTGTCAGTGCAAAAAAAATAGCCAATAGCCAATGGGCACGCTTTGTATGCTCAGAGAAATCCAGGCATTAAGTTAATGTTTGAAAACAGAAACTTACCTGTCATGAAGGAAAAGCATTCTAATTTAGCATATTTTTCCTCTGTGAAATTAGCTACAATCTAATGATCACTTCCTAAGAGTTCTGGTTCTGTAAAAATGCTTTCTCCCCACACCAATGTCCTAGAAGGGACTTGTAATATAAAAAGGAATTGTCGTTGCACATTCCTTCTCTGACATTCTTGAACTTCCAGCACTATTCAAGAGGATACCTGGGGGCGGTCTATACAGCCAAAGCCCCACAGTGGCTGTGAACCTGCGCTGCATCAGTTATATGACGCAGACGCAGATTCGCAGCCACCACAGGGTTTTCCCATGAAGCTGCACAGAAAAAAAGTCAGAGACTTAATCCAACTTTTTCCGTGGGAGCGTGGTCAGTCTGACTCTTTTGCCATCTGACCTTGCTCCGTGGCCGATCTGGGAGTTTTCCTGGTGGAAGGCAACCGGCGATTGGTCACTGGAAACCAGGAAGGGGGAGCCTCCAGTATCTTCATGACAGCTGGAAATCCAGCACTCCTTCCTTGGCGTCAGGATTACCTGATGTCACCCTGGGTAAGTAAAACCATGGGGTTTCGGGGGAAGGTGGCACCAACTCGGCTCCATGAAGACAGCCCCCTGAACCTTCCTTTAGCCCAGGGGTATGCCCCTCTGGATATTGTTGGACTGCAACTTCCATCAGCCCCAGCCCAGCATAGCCAGTGGTGAAAGGGATGATGGGAGTTGCAGTCCAACATCATTTGAGGGCCATATGTTCCCTATCCCTGCTTTAGTCAGATCAACAGATTAGTATATATATATATATATATATATATGTGTGTGTGTGTGTGTGTGTGTGTGTGTATGTGTGTGTGTGTGTGTGTGTGTTTGTGTATCACACACACATACACAGGCTTAGAGAGAAAAATGTAAACAGTGAGACCAAATGGCAATGAAATTCAAAAACTACAATCTGTAACGATTCCATTCAGGCTTAAATGTATACACAATGACCATTCACAAGAGCAGTCACTAATGATAGCAGGATCACCCTAGCATTGGTAAATTGACTAAAACATGTAGTGAGACAAGAAACCATTGTCTCTATTCATACCCAAACAGATAGCATTAAAGTTTTTGATTTAAGTTTGAATTCAGCAGTTTCACGCTGGAATCTCCCTTTAAAGTGCCTTCTTTTAGCCAACCCCCCATAAGGCTGCAATCCTTTGCAGTGAGAGGTGTGTTGCCAAGCCCATTGATTTCAACTCTGCATTAGGATTGGGTGGCGCATTGTAGCAATAAACAAAACACTCTGCTTCTTGCACAATTTGACATGGCATTAAATGAATGTTTTCCTTACTCAGCTCCCATGAGTTTTTGGTAGTGACGTAATGCTTAGCAGTGGGAATTGAAGTTCACCTGTTAGGGTTTTTTACAGTGCAACATGCTTTGAAAGGGCATGTTGCAGAATGCTGTTGTTGTGTTAAAACTCTTGGAAAGTGCTCAGACACAGGGGCCCCCTCTAGATGGATTCCGTTTGACGCCTGGTTAGCCGATTATGCGCATAATCTCTGAAGCGCTTTATTGTTAATGCTTGTATGCAGGAGGTAATTGACCACACAACGCGTGACTTTACCGGTTGTTTGAAATGCACTTTACAAGTAGTTAATGCGGAGAATCGCTTGTTCACATAGTCAAAATGCGCTTTAACGGCCAGAGCAAAATAAAACTCGTTATTTAACGTGCATTCGATAATGTGCATAATCGGATGTTTAAAGCGCCTCTATGCCCGATTTGCGCTCCGTTCCTGTAGAGGTAAAAAATTTAATGCACCTTGAAAGAGCTTTAAGTCTTGTAGAGGCAGCCAGGGTCTCTTCTATAATCCCCAGCTTTTGAGTCTCCCTGGGTCATAGTTACTCACAACTTACTTTTAAGTCTTAGACACACACACCTTTAAGTATTCTCTTTCCAGTGTGGCTGCTCCTTCATATCCTGTGGATCAACTGGGCTACAACTCCCATCATCCCAAGCCAGCATGGCCATAAGAGACATGCCTACCTATGTTGTCAGCATTTTTACTGGACCCTGCTATCGTGCACCTCCAACAAAAACTTGATCTACAGACCATTAGCAGGTGATACAGTGCTCTCTGAACTGTGAAAAGCTTCACTTACTGATTCTGTAGATCAACATGCTGTTAAAGGCAGTAGTGGAAAGTGATGCTTATTTCTATGAAAAGGTCCTTGCTAGGGTTTAAAATAATAATAATAATAATAATAATAATAATAATAAATTTATTTATTTATTTATTTATTGTCTGCTTCTACAAAAACTGGACGCCTGGAGAGTTCTACCACAATTACCTGTCCCCCAACTGTGGCCGATATAGTGGTGGAATATGGGCATGTCTGGGAATAGTCCCTATTGGACAGGGCTCCTACAAACTCAACCGAATCCTAGAAGTCCTGCCTGTGTAATATATCCCAATTTCCCCCCAAGGAGGTTAGGGTGCCATACAGGGTCTCTCCCCACACCCATTTGATCTTTATGACAGTCCTATGAGGTAGGTTAGGCTGAGAGGATTTGCCCACAGTCAGTGGCTCTCTATGTAAAGCATCTCTTGTGGACTGTTTCAGTCTACATTGCAGAAGGGATACCAAATGTCTGAATGTTCCACTACTAGACAATACTAACCTCACAAGCAACTTGTATTTCGGGGTGGGGGGAGAGATTTCTGGACTGGCCTTCCTGCATTTTGTTGTGTGGAAAAGCATCCAGCCACTGATGTATTATATGGGGCTTCTGTGCATCTGTTTTACCTTTGGGATGGGGTAGAGCAGATCCTAGCATGTAAGCTCATATAGGAGGCTATGTTCTAGATCCACATAATGCAGCAATCTCGCTGAAACAAAGCAGGTTTGGATCAGGTCTGTGCCTCGATGGGATACTTCCCATAATCCATTGAAGAAAGGTAGGATATCAATGCAATCAATACATACTGGTATACCTAAAGCTCAGCCTGTGTATGAATAGGTCTTGCAAAAAAATCCACCAAAGTCATTCACTCACTGTAAATATTACAAGCTTGCTGGGTCAGACCAAGGGTCCAGCTAGTCCAGCGTTTCGTTCACACGGTGGCTACCACTTGCCTGCGGGAAACAAGAGCGCAAATAGGACAAGAGTGCAATACCACCCTCCCGCTCGTGCGCTCCAGTAACTGGTTATACAGAGCCATACATACCGCCCTTGATACTGGAGGAGCATATCACCCTCCTGGCTTGCCCTAACTTAGGCTGACCAGATAAAATCCAGGTCAGGGCTCATGTAACTTTAACAGTTGTAGAGAAAAGGGAATTTCAGCCAGGGTCATTTGTATGCAATTAGTTCCTGGTGAAATTCCCTCTTCATCGCAACAGTTAAAGATGCATATACTTCTTTTGTATATGGTCACTCTAGTATAATGCCCTGCCCTGTTTTGTATCTTGTCACTCTAGTATAGTGCCTGCACCTTTAACTGTTGTGATGAAGAGGGAATTTCACCAGGTACTAATTGCATACAAATGACACTGGCTGAAATTCCCTTCTCTCTGCAACTGTTAAAGTTACATGAGCCCTGTCCTCCTTTTCATATGGTCAGCCTAGATTAGATAGATAGATAGATAGATAGATAGGCATGCCGATGGGAAATTAGATAACCTAGCACATTTCTCCATGCAGACAAAGGCCCCGACTAACTAACCTTATGTCGTGAAAACACTGTGGCAAAAAGGTGATTGTATCATATGCCTCTGGTCTGATGTTATTAATCACCGCTGCTGAAAAGGGAAATCTAAACGGATGTCTTCATCTATTTAGCAGATGACAATTAGCAGCTGCCCTCAGGATTCGCTCGGTCTCTAGGCTGGCATGACGGCATATTAGCTGGAAAAATCGTGTGAGAGAAACTATTAACCTTTTACTTCTGACCCTATCAGCTGAGTGAAACTCAAAACTTCTCTGCTTTCCAGACACATTTTCTTTCTGGCATTTGCATGGGATAAACTGGGGCAGTGTGGAGTGGAATACTCAGATATGTTGTCCTAGCTTGAGATGAGAATACATTCAAAAAGATATTTCTTTTTTTTTAAAGGCATTAAGAATTTAAGAAACACCCATGTGAACCCTAGCCTAACTCCATTATCTTCAATCCGTGGTATTTATTTGAAAGACAGATCAAGCGATACTGTAATGGGATATTTAAAATGTTGGAAGTGAGCTTTCAAGTTATAATAGGACAAACTAGATTTACAGGGCTTTACTGCCTTCAATGCAGGGTCAGGGGGACCAAATTCCATGTTAGAGAAGTTCTCTGGGACTGCATTCCTTCAGCTAAAGTAGGCTGACCATATGAAAAGGAGGACAGGGCTCATGTAACTTTAACAGTTGTAGAGAAAAGGGAATTTCAGCCAGTGTCATTTGTATGCAATTAGTTCCTGGTGAAATTCCCTCTTCATCACAACAATTAAAGTTGCAGGCACTATACTAGAGTGACCAGATACAAAAGAAGGCAGGGCCCCTGCAACTTTAACTGGTGTGATGAAGAGGGAATTTCACTGGGGACTAATTGCATACAAATGACACTGGCTGAAGTTCCTTTTTCTCTACAACTGTTAAAGTTACAGGAGTCCTGTCCTCCTTTTCATATGGTCTGCCTAGCTAAAGGGCCAAATTCAGTGTCAAAGAAGTTCTCTGGGGCAGTATTCCAGTGTAGGAAAGGGGTGTGGCTCTCTGGGCAATGCTGGAGGGCCAGATTGGGACCACAGAAGGGCTGGATTGAACCCCACTGCTTGAGGTTTTCCACCTCTACTTTAATGGTTGTGTGGAGCAAGAAATTTCATCAGCTGCAGATTGTCTTCTCAAAGTACTGTAGGGGTTCCAGCAACCTCCACTTGCTAAAATACCCTCATCTATGAAAATATTATGATCTGGAGCTTGTGCAATCAAGATTGGTCCCTCATGGACATTTGCAGGTCCTTTAAATGACATTGTCAACCTCCAGGCCCCCGTGGTTTATGATCTTTATCCCACTTTCAAAAAGATTGGAGATAACATGATAAGAGTCGTTAATCCAATTTAGTGGCTTTGTGAAATGACGGTTTTGCGCTATAATCTCAGTGCCATCTAGTGGCTGTAAAACAAAACATATGAAAACTTTCCTTGATTCAAACCATGTGTGCACCCATGTAAAGGAGCAGACTTCAATCCCGCAAAGAATCTGGAAGCAGAAAGCCATAGTACGGATACAGGATTTCAGCCTCATGTGATGAACCCAGTGGTGTACTCAGTCTGAAGTCCAAAGTAGTTTGCTCCAGAGAAAGTTCTGCAACCTGATCTGATGCAATTTGCGTAGACTGGGACTTCATTAGAGAGCATTCTAATTCCATTGAACTGAATGGGAGAAGCCCCTGCATATGCAGATCAAACCCTTTGGAATATGCACTACAGCTGTTGGATTGGGCTGCTGTGGAGTAATAATACTTTGCTTCCAGGGGGAGCAAAAAACCAAGATTTTAAAAAACACAGCATTTGACAAGTGAAGTGGAATTTCACTTTTTCAAATCACTTAAGTGCTCTCTGTTGCAAATTGATTGAAATGATACCAAGAATCCTTCTCTACCTGGCAATCAGCATTTGATGTCAATATCCAATTAAACTTGTCTCTCATCAGCTGATGCCGAGATCAGCATCAGCAGGGATAACTGCTCATGTCATCCATCCATAGTAAGTGGTGTGGCAGCAACTGGGGTCAAGTTAGGCTGACCAGATAAAATCCAGGTCAGGGCTCATGTAACTTTAACAGTTGTAGAGAAAAGGGAATTTCAGCCAGTGTCATTTGTATGCAATTAGTTCCTGGTGGTATTTCCTCTTCATCACAACAGTTAAAGTTGCAGGCACTATACTAGAGGGACCATATACAAAAGAAGGCAGGGCCCCTGCAACTTTAACTGTTGTGATGAAGAGGGAATTTCACCAGGAACTAATTGCATACAAATGACACTGGCTGAAATTCCCTTTTCTCTACAACTGTTAAAGTTATATGAGCCCTGTCCTCCTTTTCAGATGGTCAGCCTACTGGATCAAACCAAGAGTCTATCAAGTCCAGCACTCTGTTCACATAGTGGCCAACCAGCCGTCGACCATGAACCAACAAAGCAGGACATGGTGCAACAGCACCCTCCCACCCATGTTCCCCAGCAACTGGTGCACACAGGCTTATTGCCTCGGATACTGGAGGTAGCGCATAACTATCAGGGCTAGTAGCCATTGATAGCTTTCTCCAGGAATTTGTCCAATCCCCTTTTAAAGCCATCCAAATTGGTGGCCCTCACTACATCTTGTGGTAGTGAATTCCATAATTTAAGTATGGGCTGTGTGAAGAAGTACTTCCTTTTTTCTGCCCTGAATCTCCCACCGATCAGCTTCATGGGATCACCCCAGGTTCTAGTATTATGGGAGAGGGAGAAAAATGTCTCCCTATCCACACTCTCCACACCATGCATAATTTTGTACACCTCTATCATCTTTAGCCTTCTTTTTTCCAAGCTAAACAATCCCAGCTATTGTAACCTTCCCTCATGCTCCAGCCTCTTAATCATTTTAGTTGCCCTTTTCTGCACTTTTTTCAGCTCGACAATGGGCCTGTCCCATTGGTTAAGGCTTTTGGTTAAGCAGCAGGGTTTAAGGTGTCTTATGCAATGCATTTTGCTAAACCCTGCTCACTCACTAACCACAGTCAGACTGTCTACAGCAGGGTTAGTGACGGCTTGAGGTTAGTGCTAACCCCAGATAACCACAGTTTCACTAACCACAGAGCCTGAAGTGTTGTCTGAACAGGCCCATTTTCTTTTTTTCCAAGTATGATGACCAGAACTGTACACTGTATTCCAAGTGTGGTCGCACCATATATTTGTATAAAGGCAGTACGATATTGGCAGTTTTATTCTGAATTCCTTTTCTAATAATGCCTAATGTACAGTTCTTGGTTGGTCACCGCTAACTCAGATCCCATCAGATAATACTTGAAGGTGGGACTTTTTGCCCCAACTTGCATCACTTCACACATTGAACTACATTTGCCATTTTGGTGCCCATTCTCCCAGTTTGGAGCGATCCTTTTGGAGCTCCTCACAATCCCTTTTTGTTTTAACCACCCTAAATACTTTGGTGTCATCAGCCCACTTGGCCACTTCACTGCTCACTCCTGATTCCAGAAAGTTTATGTGAAGGTTGAAAAGCATTGCTTCTTATTCAGGGGGGTGTCTATACAATGCCGCTTTGTAGCGGATTCCCTCAAAACCCGGTAGCATTGCTGCTGTGAGGCAGGAATGATAAATTTAGATGGCAGGAGGGAGTTGCGGGCTATCTGGCCAGAAAAACCACAGCACTGGCAGCCATTCAGCTCATCAAGCCCACCCCCTGCTCTGTGTTCCTGTGCTTACTGTAGACTTGGATCCGCCCCTGGCTTAACCTGAAACGAGGCCACTACAGATGGAGGAAAGAACGTGGTGACCTTGGAGCAACTAAAAAAATATTGGTAAAAGAACACCGTGAAAAACACAGTTGGGGGGGGGGGGGTAAAAGTCCTATGTGGATACCAGTTGATGGCTACGAGTTGATGGCTGCATCATATAAACAATGCAGCGCCACTGCACAGCCACGATGGGGTAAATAGGATGTATAGACACCACCCAGTTTCCTGTGGGACCCTCATTATTTACTTCCCTCCATTAGGAGAATTTACCATTTATTCCTACCCTTTGCTTTCTGTTCTTTAACAAGTTACTGATCCATAAAAGGACCTCTTTTATGTCATGACTGCTAAGTTTGCTCAGGAGTCCAGACAGCCGTGGTAGAGGATGGAGTTGTAGTCAGAAACATCTGGAGGATACCAGGTTAAAGAAGGCTGCTCAAGGCCACTTAGTGAGTTTGTGACAGAGGGATCGTGAGTCATAGCCCAGTCCCTGTATTACATCATCTCTTGCCTACCCCTTAACTCAGCCTTCCCAAGCCTGGTGCCCTCCAAATCTGCTGGACTACAGCTCCCATCAACTCCAGCCAGCATGTCCATAGCTACCTGCAGAATTTGTTTATGTAGTTCTGCACCCAACCCTCGTAGGAGGAACTATTAGTCAGCTGTTAGTCAAGTATCATGTGCAGCTTCCCTGAGGGATTTCTTCACAGGGAATGAGGCTTTGTTAGTGGTGCAATGATGGTATCATTCCCCAGAAGTTCTTACTTGTGGCAACAGAATGTGGCTTGACGCATTGGCCCAGATTTGATTTAGTTTTGCTTCCCTAAGATGCTGTATAAATTAATGAGGAAAGCCTACAAAATAAACCACCCACATTTTATAGGGCTGTAACTCAAGCCAGACCTATAAAAAACTGCAACATGTTTTAATTAAGAGGATGTTATTTTCAGGCATCTTAATGAATCTCGGTCTTAATGGAAACTGAGACAGGCTCGAACCCTGCAAGGAATAAACCTGCAGGCAATTGGGGGGTTGGATATGACCGCTGTGGCTTGAGCACCTATCAACATATCTAGGCTGACCATATGAAAAGGAGGACAGGGCTCATGTAACTTTAACAGTTGTAGAGAAAAGGGAATTTCAGCCAGGGTCATTTGTATGCATGCAGCACCTGATGAAATTCCCTCTTCATCACAACAATTAAAGTTGCAGGCACTATACTAGAGTGACCATATACAAAAGAAGGCAGGACCCCTGCAACTTTAACTGGTGTGATGAAGAGGAAATTTCACCAGGAACAAATTGCATACAAATGACACTGGCTGAAATTCCCTTTTCTCTACAACTGTTAAAGTTACATGAGCCCTGTCCTCCTTTTCATATGGTCAGCCTAAACATATCAACATATTTCTCATATTTTGACATGAAAAATGGAATCGGGATATTTAATGTGTTTGTGTTAGGGCCAGAGCAGAACTGACCTTGGGAATGTCTGATGGTGTCAGCCGCCAAAATCTTAAGTGTAGTAGAAGCAGCTTGAATACACATTTCCATCACTGAAGATAAATGGCTTGGAATGCAGCTCACTTGGCATCCTAGGCTATATCTCAAGCTCTGTGTGTCCCAGGTCCCTTGGAAAGCAGGGACCTCCCAAGACATTTTGCTGCCCAAGGCAGAACAGCACCATCACACCCGCTGTCCCATTCAAGTCAAGGTACATAGAACCTGGGACAGAAAGAGCCGGATGCACCTCTCCCTGGGAGTCAAAATAAGAAGAAGAAAAAGAAATAATTAAGTAACATACAATCAGCTGCCCTTTTATGACACCAAGAATAAGCTGCCTCAACCTGCCTAATGGTAGAAAGTTATTCCAAAGTCATGAGGGGCCAGCAGGAGTCTGCTTCAGGGATCCTGCAGGCCTCAAGCTAGTCTTAGCTCTCACCTGAAGGACAGCACTCTGTAGGAAGTGGGCTTGAGTCCTGAATCTGCCTGAGTTCAGTCTCCTCAGCTGAGGATCCAGATCCATAGCTACACCATGCTGTCAGTGGCTCAAAGCTCATCACTCCCCTGCAAAATCCTAGCAAAGGCAAAGGACACATCTGAAGGTCACCCAGCGACTCAAAATGCAAGGGCTCTGCCTCTTTTATGAATGGCTAAGGGATGTTCTCTGGTCAGATTACGAATAGCTAAAAGAATAAAATTACAAATAGCACAGGAATAGATAAATATACAAAATATGTAAGAACAGCCATAAAACATAAAAACTGAGAGCTTTTTTACGTGAGGCATTTATGATGTGCTCGTGATGGTTCACTTGTGGAAATTCGCGGGTTCTTTTCACGATGTCTCCAATTTCCGGTGCCTCTCTCTTCACTTTTTCGGTTTATTCATTTTATCACAAAACACTCACTAAAAAACGCCATCAAAGAGGTGGTGTAAATGTAGAATGACATTGTAGAAATTTTGCAGCATGATCTACTGGCCATATAAATGAAACATCAACTGTGTCCACAAAGTACCCAGGAACAACAGGATGGGGAGAAGTGTGTGTATTGTGCCCATCATAAACCTGAAAGACTTTGGAAGACAAAGCCCTGGTAAGGCTGTGGGATTTTTCCTTAATGTAGAGAAGCCCTGAGTCTCTAAAATGCCTGGTAGTAAAGAAAGGTCTTTACCTGGCACTGAAAAGATAACAATGTTGGTGCCAGAAGATTCTCCTTGAGGAGGGGATTCCATAAACGGGGTGCCACAACTGAGAAGGGCCTGTCTCTTGTAGCCTGACTTCCTTCAGCAAGGAGACTTGGAGGAAGGCTCCAAAGATGACCTAAGTGTCTGAGCAAGTATTTAAAATTCCTTCTAGCTCACACCTCAGGGCTGGGGAAATGTAGCAGGACTGTTCTCCTGTTTAGGTGCTCAGTTGAGCTCAGCCTCCTGGGTGCTCTCACTGGGAGCCCTCCCACAAACTGCAAAACTTGACTTTTTGTTCTCTCTGGGACCTTCTCCACATGAGCAATTTATTGCATGCTCGTGATTGGTCACTCACAGAAGTTTGCAGGTCTTTTTTATGATGTCGCCAATCTCTGATGCCTCTCTGACTATTTTCCAGTGGGAATGCGTTGTTTTATAAAACCCAGAAAATGCAGCAATAAATAGAAAACACCCTGTAAAACAGCCCATCTGCTGGCAGTAGAATTGAAACGTGGGAAAGAACTGGCAAAAAGGGGGGGGAGGATTGCGTGTATTTTCAACTCCTTTATTGCCAGTCAACAGACCAAAGGTATAACTACACAACACAATTAAAATCATACTAAAATCACATTGCATATAAAACCATTATGAAACAATACAGCTTAACTACTAAGAAAGGAATCTTGGCTAATTAGTACTAATGAATATAGAATAAATTCTCAGTCGCTCTAACTCAATAATTTGCAGATGATCTGGTGAGAATCGCCAAGTTCAAGAACTTGGCCACCTGTTCCGTTATAGATTTATTTGTACCCTGTAACAGAATGATTAAAAGGGACTTGGTGGTATGGCCTGGGTAAGACTGTGTAATTGGCCAGATTAAATCTGCTCTTGCTGGTTGATAGTACTTACATGAGAATAGAACATGTGCAATAGTCTCTACTTCTAAATCGTTGCAGGGACAGGATCTTTTATGCCATGCAATTCTCTTGTATCGGCCCTCCAGTAGCCTAGAGGGAAAGGAATTGAATCTGGCTAGGGAGAACGCCTTTCTATACTTAGGAATAGATAGCCATCTCAGATATAACATTCCGTCCCTGCTTGGTTGGAGTGTCAGTCCCAATGACTGTGGTGAGCAAGATCCCCAGGCAGCTCCTAAAAGTTCCTGATTGTCTATATCTACAAATCTTTGTTTAACAATTGCTCCTGCATTTTCAAGTCCTAACGTCAACAAATAGGTAGGTGAGAACCCTATAGTGGTAATTTCCCCTTCCACAGCTTTTTTCCAAGGGGGCGTGTATTTAAAAGTTCCAAAAGTTCCAATACAATGGGTTTGACAGCTAGTTCAAAAGCCTCCGTTTTTTAACTTGTTGAACTTTTAAAGTAAAAAATTCATAGCCACAAAATGCCTGCACCAATCTTTCTGAAATTTCTCACAGATAAGTACCTCACACCCATCTGCCATGTGGGCAAGTTTCATGCTTCTATCTTTAAAAATCAAAAAGTTAAATGGGTTTCTCTCCTCATTTCTCCCAAAATACCTTGCCAGTACACACTTGAAGCTATGCTTCTGAAATTTCTCACACATGTCAACCAAAGTGGTATCTCTAATGTGGACAAGTTTCATGTTTGGATCTTTAAAAATAAAAAAGTTGAAGGCATAACTGTCTTTCCCCCACTGCTACCCATTTTTCAAAAATGTATTGCCAACACAGGCAAGCACTCATGGTTCTGAAATTTCACACACGAGTTTCAACATACCATCTGCAATGTGGCAAAGTTTCATATGTGGATCTTTAAAAATACAAAAGTTATAGGCATTCCTGGTTCATTAGTAAAAAAATTCATAGCCACAAAATGCCTGGAGCAATCTTTCTGAAATTTCTCACACAGAAGTAACTCTAACCCATCTGCAATGTGGCCAAGTTTCATCCTCCCATCTTTAAAAATAAAAACGTTATAGGCATTTTTGTAACACAATACTAGGCTATGGGGGAAATCATTCAAAATGGTATCCGATTCAAATATCGGACATCCAGTTATAGTATCAGTATCAGATCCGATACTATATGACAGACCTCTGATTTTTCCGATCCTTTTTTTAAAAAATCTGAAGTTCCAATTCCGATCCAATTTTTTGCATCCATGCATACTAACATAAAACTTCCCAAAATATAAAACCAGAGTAAAAACCAGCAGCAGGGTGAAGATCTAAAAATACAGTAACCAATTTTAAATGATAAAAACTTAAGAACTTAACATGCCTGGTAGAATAAAAGGTTCTTCACCTGGTGCTGAAAAGATCACATTGTAGATGCCAGGTGAGCCTCTCTGGAAAGTGCATTTTGCAATCAGGGTGCCACAACTGAAAAAGCCTTCTCCTTTGCATGCAGAAGGTCCCGGGTTCATGCTGAACCTACAGAAGGTCCCTTTGCATGCAGAAGGTCCCAGGTTCAATCCAGGTAGGGCATCTCCAGGTAGGGCTTGGAAAGAATCCTGCCTGAAACAATGCTGAGCTGCTGCTGCCAGCCAGTGTTGACAATACAGGGCTAGATGGATCAATGGTCTGACTCAGTATAAGGCAGCCTTCCTATGTTCCTTAGTATCTATTGGCCTAATTTCATTTGTTGGGGCTACACAGGGGAGGGTCTCAGACAGGGCCATGCAGAGCTGGTAATATGCCCAGGCCAGATGGGAAGTGTGTGCCCCCCCATTTCAAAAAAGGAGGACAACATGGCCAGCCCAAGGGGGCGTGCCCACCAACATGTCCGTTCTACATAACACCTTCATATTAAACCTGTTCTACAACACCTCAAGGCACATATATCCCTACCCCGCATGCGGCATGGCCCTCTGGAGCTTGTAGTCTGACCGTGGTATTCACGATGAATGGCTTCTGCGCTGTTTCTGCAAGGCGGGCTCCTGGCTTCTTGATGGGCCACTTACGCTACAGAAGCAGTAGTGTAAGCTAGGGGGGACCTCCTCATCGGAGTGCCCCCTCAAAATTGGGGGCCCCAGGCCAACTGGCCCCACTGGCCCCCCCCTCTGCATGGCCCTGGTCTGAGAAGATCCACCCAGGGTCTTTCCCTTCATCAAGATGTACCCCAGCTCTGCAGGCCAGTTTTAAGGTAATATGCTATATTCCCTGATCGATGGTAAAAACTCAGAAATATATGCCAATCAATAATTGGATTTGCCTGCCATTTTGTGTCTAGTTCTGCTTGGCTGGCCTCGGCATTCCAGTACAAAAACAAAATCCTTCAAGCCTGAAGAATGCCCACCCCTGTGCTAACTGTTACTAGGGGAGAGGAGTGGAACAGAGCAAAGGAGAGGCTTCTACTGCTTTTTATCATCTGGTTCCACCCAAAGATTAACTCCACCAAGCAAATATCACAGATGAGTCAGTCGCATAAACGTGTGTGTGTTCATTAATCACAAAAGCAATGTAGAAACACCTTCTGCTGAGTAGCCCGTATGTCAAGTGACCATTGCTATTTAGCAGGATATAGGTATATTTAAACACTGTGGGAGTACCTTACAATAATATATGATCTGGCAGTAACTGGGCAACTCCATCACACCGTTGTGAAATTTCTCAGACTTGGGGTGCAATCCTATGTATATTTAGACAGAAAAAAAGTCCTACAACTCTGAGCATTCCTCAGCCAGCATGGGGGGAAACTCCCAGCATTCCTCTGCCAGTATGGTGGGGGGGGGGGGAGTCCTGCAACTCCCAGCGTTCCCCAGCCAGCATGGGGGGGGGGGGAGTCCATTAGTTCCATGAATTTCCCAGCCAGCATGGGGAAAATTCCCAGCATTCCTCAGCCAGCATGGTGGATGATGGGGGGAGTCCTATAACTGCTGGGAGTTCTCAGACTTTTTTTCTGTCTAAGCATGCATAGGTTTGCACCCTTAAAAGCTTTAGGATGTTCCTGGGTTGTTGCAACTGTTGTAATGTTCTGATGCCACTCTTGAGACAGAGGCCTTCCCATAGTAGGACTGCAATACTATGCACACTTACCTGGGAGTGGAGGGGTGGGGGAAAACCAAAAACAGCCTAATGAGGCCTTAGCATGCATAGTTGCCATTGAATGAGGGGAACTGAGGGAGGATGGACTGAAGTATCTTGGAAAAGGACTCACTGGAATTCCAAACAAAATTTTGCAGGTCCCACATATTCCATAATATTTACAGCCAGATCCACGATGGGATGAAACATTCCATGACATTCTCATTGGTTTGAAAAGACTAACTGTGCAATCCCATGCAAGTGTCACTGAGTTACTCCTGTTGAGTCTAACGCTGGAATCCTACATTTGCTTGTCTAGGAGCAAGTGCCACTGAACTCAGTGGGATTTACTTCCAAGTAAACATACATAAGAGTTGCACCATTAAGCCCACACACGGTCTGTAGGCAAGATTTAAAAATGAAATGTAAGTAAGTATATGTAAAAAAACCACTATGGCCAGGTTACTAATATACCTGCTTCAGAAAAGAGAGGAAGGAAGGAGAGGATTCAGGCAGGTGATCCTTGGTGTGACCACTGGTGGGCAACTTGTAGCCCTCCAGATGTTTTGGCCTACAACTCCCATGATCCCTTAGTATTAGCTATGCAGGCTATGGCTGATGGGAGTCCTAGGCCAAAACTTCTGGAAGACCATGAGCTTCATCAGATGAGTGTTTTATTGCACGCTCGTTACTGGGCACTCATGGATTTTTGCAAGTCCCTCTCACGACGTCATCTGCTCCCGCCCCTTCTAGCTTTCTTCGCGCGACAAAAAAACACCCCAATAAGTCCGACTTCTTTTTAAAGACAGAAGTTGCCACTATCTCCTGCTGTGTGCCATGTGCAAGTTGCTTATTTCCTCTTTCAAAAGAGGAAGTAATGAGGGACAAACATGCGGGCGGAGAAGCAACAGTAAGCAAACACGATTTTCCTCTGTGCGATGACGCTCCATGAGTTGCCCATCCCTGCTTTAGTGCTGCTACTACTACACACACCCCTAGATTGTAACTCCTCGGGGAGCCCTTTGTCACTCTTCCAAGAACCATAGAAATTGATGTTCTTATATACAACTTCTATATTTCAAACCACCTGGAAACAAAAATAATTGATTCACCAGCTTTTTCAACTATATGAAAAGAAAAGGCTTTGGAGGCCATTCCTACAATCCAAAACCATTTTCCTCACTTGCTTGGCAGGATAATACAGGCCGGTTCACCAAGTGGTTACCTGAACACAGTGGTAAATTAATACTTGGTGAAAAGTTAGCTCTATTCAGTCTTGGGAATGCAAGTTCAGGGCTATAGTGACTGGGATGAATGAGCATCTTCTGGGGCCTGTAATGCCCTTTGGAAAATGAGGGCTGCTCATTTTTTGTTTTAAGTGGACTAACAAAAATGATCTTCCTCTTTGCAAGGCTGAGTGAAACTGGATGGTTTTTTCCCCCCATCCACAAATAGTAGCAGTTCTTTCTTCCCTTGTTTTTCCAGGGTTGTTAAAGAATAAATGATGAGATGAAATTGCAGGGTATAAGAGGGACATTTGCTGCTCTTTTTTCTGTTCTGTTCTCTGCTATTATGTTTTCACTCACATACATGGATGAGTCCAACTACAATGAAAGCCTTTAATTAAACAATGGCTCCACAGAAGAAACAAAGCTGCATTCACAAACTTTGCCCAAGCAGCACAAACAGTGACACAATGGATCCATGTAAATATATATCAGAGTGATCGTAAGGACAGCTCTAAAACCAGCACATCGATTTAGAGCAGCTTACTCCAAACTGGTGCCCCCCCAGATGTTTTGGATTTCAGCTCCCATCAGGCCTAGCCACTATGACCAATGGTCAGAAATGCTGGGAGTTGTAGCCTCAAACATTAGAGGACAGCACCTTGGGAAAGGCTGATTTAGAAACATCCTACACACCATGCGGTATGAGTCCGAGCTGGTAGAATTCTGGACTTTACCACCTCAGACTGCAGGTGAACAGTTATATTTTAAAATGCTCCCCACATTAAAAGCTCCATAGATGTATTAAACAGGTCTGCTCTAAGACAAGTCTTCTCTAAAGCTTTGTCTCTCTTTTGTTGATCTTTCTCCTTTTTTCCTCGGACTTCGAATAAAGGACTGTCCTCTGTAAAGTAGGATACATGGCCACCCTACCATGGCCTGGAGTGTCTCTTTCGAACTATGCCTGGTGCGCCAACTACTTCCTCTCCTAGAAGATTGAAAACTTGCACCCATCAGATGCATTTTACTAATCTCTAGATCTGATTACTGTAATGTGGTCTACATGGGGCTGTCTTGGAAGACTGTCCAGAAACTTTAACTGGTCCACTATACAGCAACAAGGCTTTTAATGAGCGATCAGAGAACGGCTCTAAAAGAGTGGTACTGGTTACCTGTTACTGTCAAGGTGTGTTTTAAAGAATGGTTTTGAGCCTAAAAGTCCTAAACAACTTGGGGATTTGGTTATCTGACAGGGTGCCTTTTCTTAAATATTCCTTCCTGTGAGTTAAGAGCACTTGAGAGGTTCTGTTGAGGATTCTGACACGGTCTGAGATACAACTGGCGGTGACTTGGGGGCACAGAGAGCCTTCTCTGTAGCGGCTCTAAACTTGTGGTTTAACCTTCGTTACTCATTGCCATCATTTTGGAAGATGGTACAATCTGTTCTATTCAGAGGAGAGGGCTTTTTGCCTTTTCTGACATGTTTTGTTCTGGGTCTGACTAGCATTCTATGCATCTGCTGGTACTGTCTTGAATTATGTGTTTATACTGTTTTATTTTTAATGCTTTATTTTATGTTTCTTGTGTTGTGGCTTTGTTTAGAAGCTGCTTGGAGAGAAGCAATGCTGAGAAACAGCCACTTAAAAAAATCCCTAAATAAATAAATAAAATTATACTTTCAGATTGTTGCAGCAGTTATATTGTCCCAAGTTCTACCACTTTGGTCTGCCACTTCATTTTGTGAAGGAAAGCTCTGCTGAAATATGCATTTTTATGTTACTTTTCCCTTCAGTTACTTAGGTTATGAATCTTTCAGGACAGGCCTGCGTGGTTTTCAGACATTCAGCCTCGAATTAACTCTTTTCACATCAACTTGTTTGCTGCATGTCTGCAGTGGAAACCGTGTGCGTTGCTGAGGCTACTGGAGCATATTCTAGGTGTATACTCAGTTCACATGGGATACTGGTCAGCAGGACTTGCCCAAGACATTTTGCTGCTGAGGCAAAAAAACAAGATGGCATTCTCCCATTTCAGGCTACCTGAATTGCCTTCTTCTCCCATACAAATCTGCCCAGTCCTTAAGACTTTCTGGAGAGACCCTTTTGGGATCGCCACCATCAGAGGCACGTTTGGTGGTGATGGAAGAGAGGGCCTTTTTGGTGGCTGCACCCAAACTGCAGAAGTGCTTCCCAAGGAGGGCTAGGTTCGCTCCCTCACTGCTATCCTTCAGATGGCAGGCAAAGACTGCTTTATTCAAGAAGGCCTTTCACCTATAAGCCGGTCTGTGGGTTAGGTGCTTTATTTATTTATTTATTTTTGCTTTTATATCCCAACGTTTTTCCTCCAAGGAACCCAAGGCAGCATACATAACCCTCCTCTGCTCCATTTTATCCTCACAACAACAACCACCCTGTGAGGTAGGTTGGGCTGAGAAGTCTGTAAATGACCCAAAGTCACCCGGTGGGTTTGTGTGACCAAGTAGGGACTAGAACCCGGATCTCCCAACTCCCAGTCCAACACTTTAGCCACTACACCACACTGGCTCTTATGTTTGTTATGTTTTTATTGTATTTTCATGTGTTTCATTGTTTTAATCTATTTTAAACTGCTTTGTAAGCAGCCTTGAGTGCCATTTTTTTGGTAGAAAAGTGGGGTATAATTCAAATAAATAAATGTACAGAAGCCAAGTGGAATGGCACTTGAATTTTACTTTGGTACTAATACTGGGATGACATTCTCTATTAACCTGAGAGGAGCAGGCTCGATTTGGGAGCATAGATAGGGCATGGGGCACACACAATTCTGTTCTCCCATAGAGTGGAATGGCTGGGGAGCTCAAGAGGAACACCCAAGCTACCAGTGCTGCCCCCTCCCACACTTGCTGCCTGAGGTAGTCGCCTCACTCTGCCTATAGTAGGGCAGGCCCTTCTGGTCAGGCTGTACCACTGTGTCTCACTGTGTAAACTGAGAGTGTGTCATCAAACAGACATTCTAGAAGAAGACCAAAGACAGGAGGGAGCTGTTTCTCAGAGAAACTTAGCCCCAGTACAGATTGTCTCCTTGAGGAACTCCCAACAAGCTCCTGAGGAACCCCAGTGGAAAGCCTGAAAACTGGTGTGAACATCATCGCTATCCAATAATTCATCCAATGTATTTGTACCCCACTTTTCCCTCCAAAAGGAATCCCAAAGCGACTAAGCATGATGGCATGATGCAAAACCAATACAAAAATTTCCAAAAACAATATGGACAAAAATATTCAATAATAAGAATGCTTTTATTTATTTATTTATTTAATTAATTAATTAATTACATTTGTATACCGCTCCATAGCCGAAGCTCTCTGGGCGGTTTACATAGGATTAAAACAAAAACAATATACAAAAATTAAAACAGCAAAAACATACAACATACACACAATACACACATACATTTAAAACCACTGCAACAACCCAAAAAGCTACAAACCCAAAAACAAAACAAACCCAGGCTCCTCAGATATTGCTAAATGCCTGAGAGAAGAGGAAAGTCTTGACCTGACACCAAAGAGATAACAATGTTGGCACCAGGCGGGCCTCTTCAGGAAGAGCGTTCCACAGTTGGGGGGCCACCACAGAGAAGGCCCTCTCCCTTGTTGCCGACCTACGAGCTTCCCTCGGAGTGGGCACTCAGAGGAGGGCCTTAGATGTTGAATGTAGTGTTCGGGTAGGTTCATGTCGGGAAAGGCGTTCCGTCAGGTATTGTGGTCCTAAGCCGTGTAAGGCTTTATAGGTTAAAACCAGCACCTTGAATCAGGCTCGGAAACATACAGGCAGCCTTAACAATAACCTTAACAATAAGTTTTCAGTTCAAGTACTTATGAAAACACCAATACATTTAATACAAAATACATTAAAATAAATCAATAAACAAGGGAATAATAAAATACCAATCATATTTTAGATAAATGTATATATTCCTACTCCAGCAGCCCACATATTAACCATGTGGGCACACCACAGAGGAGACCAGGCCACCCTAGAGACAGCATGTCAATACTCCTTTTTAACCTCTAGTTAGATTGACTTATTCAGTGGTCTTATCCTATAACTCATCCTGCTTAACACCTGTACACACATAACCTGCCTGTACACACTTAATTTCTCTACCTCTCATGACCGGCTGCTGAATGTGTTGACTGGTTCTCTTGGAAAAGCATTGCATTTGAAGTAACATGGCGGGATATGAAGGTTCAGTCAGTGATATTTTTTATCTTTGGTGGCCCTTTTACTCCTACAAGCCGCTGCTAGATATTGCAGACATCAAGCGCTGAATATATATTCTCGGGTGAACCAATCCTCAGAAAAATGAAATTAAGCTATGAATCTGAAGGGCAGGAATGAATAGGGTCTTAGATAGTTCAAATAGTACTTGATAGAGCTTAAAAAGGGCGGGGGAGGGAATTGGATAACAATAATTATTAAACCGTGTTCTCAGTTTCTCAAACTCTGCTAGTGTTCTCTTATCAGATGCTCTAATCTTCAATGAGAAGATTAGTAATGTCGGACAACCATTTCTGTTAGACAGCTTGCCTACTGTTACTGGTCTTCCTCTAGAAGGAACACTCGCTCCCGATAGAGCTAAAAAGAAAAAAAGGCCCATTAGACACTGAATTCAGCTTCCTCAAAAACTCAGCTTTCATTTGCTTAGAAAAGCAAGTTTCTAGTTCATATGACAAATGTAACATTTAATCAGTGCATCATGCTTGGTAAAATCTTCCAAGCCAGAGGGAAGGTTAAGTAAAATCTGAGTGATGAAGAAAATGGCTTCAGAGCGGAAGAAGATTGAATGATGCAAAGTAAGTGTGATTAATTTGCATAATTTATACAGGCTGCAAAGTTGAGCTATACGCCAAGAATCTCAGGTTGCTGTGGCACAGAATGTCAGGACTCCCTACTCCTTTAACATAGAGCACACACTGCCCTGGTCTTCTCTTAACAACGTTAGAGAACACAGTATATTTGCATGCCACACATACATCTCTTCCTCATCTTTTTGTCTCTTCTCCTTTTCCTCTTGCACACAGACTACATTTTTCAAGTATGTTTTTACCATATAAACCAAAAATGCACTTGCTGTTTAAGCTTTCATTTTTTCCACTCCCTTTCTTCTGGCTCGTGCTCCGTCCCATCTCTTCCTGTTTTAAACAGCACCTAAAAACTCCTATTTTAAAAATTGCCTTCCCAACTTAAGATCTTATGGTATCGATTTTTCTCCTTTCTGTGCTTTTGCTTCCCCATTCTTAGAGGCAAACTACACAAATTAAATTCAAGAGGCTCCAACTCTTTTTTTTTTTGCCATCCTCCCACTTTAAAATACATACATACATAATAGCAACCTTTGAGAGGTTGCAATTTTGAGCACTATGGTGTTTAGTAGGGGAAGAGAGAAAAGAGTGGTTAACTCTTTCCAAACATTTTTTTTTTTTTTTGCTTAAAATCTTCCCCCATCTGCTATTTTCCTAGGGATGGAGATTGCAGATGTGTATTTGAGAAGAAAATTGCCTGTTTGATTATAAGCCTGCAAGCATAATTTGTCACCTTTTACCTTTTTTCTATCAAGCATAGTTTTAAAGTACTAAAGATAATGAAGAGGATGATGATGATGATGATGATGATGATGATGATAATAATAATAATAATGATCTGCTCATTTATTGGAAATGTTTCTGTAAATAGCCCCTCTGTCATCAGATTAACATCAAACTTTGATAAAGTGGTGGTGAAAACTTTAAGAAATCTACTGTTTAAATCATACTTGGCAGCTTTGTATGAGAAGCCTTTAATTGGATTGTGTTTCCTTTAGAAAGCCTGTTTCATTTAATTTCCTTTTCTGCTTGTCAGTCCTGACACTATGTAAGACATTTCCCCTACTGAACACAGATTTAAAGAAGTCTCTGGCTAGTCTTTGAAAACAAGTAACATCAGATGGATGAAAGAGAATTTCCTCTGCTAAATTTCAGCTGCTAAAAAGTAACTCAACCGGTTTTTAATGTGTGTTGTGCTTATAGATTATATTATTTGTTGTGATCTAAAAGCTCAGATTAGTTTGTGCTCATAAACCACCTATTTTGTTATGCAAAGGCTTCCAAGCTCTCCTTGGCTAGCTCAAGGTGGTAGAAACAGGAGGGCAATATTTAAAACCAAATCATATAAGGCCCAACCACTCTATTTTAGCATTGCTTGTGGCAAATATGTAAAAGAGTAAGGAACATTATAGATCCATAAGATCTCCTATCTCCATAAAAATGTTTGCACACAGGTGAGCGGGTCATTTGGAGAGTTGATCATCAGGACAAATCATGATTTCACAGCCATGGTTCAACCTACCTGCATCTGGAAGCTTTGCCATGCTTGTATCAAATGAGATATGTTTGTCACCTGCAGGAGGCATTTCAGCCTGAAACCTAAAATCAGCTGGCTACAACCTTCTTGGGATCTTCTGGTGCTTGAACTGGGAATTGCATGCTGGTGTTCCTTATAGTGAGGTACATTTGGAGGGAGAGGATGAGAGTATTATTTTCATCAGGTTCCAATATGGCTCCACCTCCAACTAGTTCTCCCGGACCTAGCCAAGTTCAAGCTACTGGTCCTCCCTTTAACTGACCTAACTACAAATATTTGCAGGTCAAGCCTGGGACTTCACCTGGGCAAAATATTATAGTTCAGGTATTGCTGTCACATCTATTGACACCACCACCTGCCATAGGTGTGCACAAGGGGTGTGCCAGGTGTGCCCAGGCACACCCTAATGTAGGCTGACCATATGAAAAGGAGGACAGGGCTCATGTAACTTTAACAGTTGTAGAGAAAAGGGAATTTCAGCCGGTGTCATTTGCATGCAATTAGTTCCTGGTGAAATTCCCCCTTCATTACAACAGTTAAAGCTGCAGGGGCCCTGACTTCTTTTGTATATGGTCACTCTAGTATAGTGCCTGCAACTTTAATTAACTGTTGTGATGAAGAGGGAATTTCACCAGGAACTAATTGCATACAAATGACCCTGGCTGAAATTCCCTTTTCTCTACAACTGTTAAAGTTACATGAGTCCTGTCCTCCTTTTCATATGGTCAGCTTACCCTAATGTCGCAAGTAAATAAGCACCATATTTGGGGGGGGGGGACCCAGACACAACAGGAACAGTCCTCCGGCTGCGCTCCGGCTGCTCCTGCCTCCAACAGCGCATCTTTGCTCCCAGCAGCAGGAGCAAAACGGAATTACTGTCCTGGGAGCCTCTCTGCAGGGAGCCACACTTCAAAGAGGCCAGGAGGAGTGGCCCCAAAGGCTAATATCACCTCTTAAGCCCCTCCTCTGGCCAGTGTCTCCACAAAGCCGCGCCAATGCTGGGGCTTAAGGAGCATCATTTCCCCCACACATCTGCAACGCCCCCTCCCGCAGTCATGCAAGCCAAACACGGAGTAGGGCATCAAATGTCTACAGGGTTTAATAAACAAATGAATAAAAATAATGTCCTTGATGATTGAGTATACTATAAATTTTTATATGAAAAAAATCCCTGGGCGCACACTCTAAGGAAATGTGCTGCACACGCCTATGCTACCTGCTTATCTATCACCTCCTTGCACTTTGTTCCCTTTGAATAGATATCTTGGCTTTGACCCCAACTGCAGAATTACTGCATTTTGTACAGCTCCTTTCTGCTCGATGCCTTGAACCTCTGGGCCACAGTTCCTGGACTCCTTGAAAATGTTGGTCCCTGATGCTACTCAATCATGATCTGTTTTGACTTCCTTATGGTGCCATCCCCATAGCTATAAATCAGATGTGAACTAGCATTTTTAACATACTGTAATATTAATTTGCCCCTACTCCTTTAGAATTTAAAACCAGTTTTAAAATCGCTTCATTGGCTGCCAATCAGTTTCCGGGCGAAGTATAAAGTGTTGGTTATTACCTTTAAAGCCCTACATGGTTTGGGTCCAGGTTACCTGCGGGATCGCCTTCTCCCGTACGATCCGCCCCGCACACTTAGGTCCTCTGGGAAGAACTTACTCAAATCAGCCAGAACTAGGCTGACGAGCGTTACCCAGAGGACCTTCTCTTCCATCACTCCCAGACTGTGGAATGGTCTGCCGGAGGAGATTAGACAAATTAGCAGTCTTCATGAATTTAAGAGAGTCATGAAGACTGCTCTCTTCCGACAGGCCTATCTAGATGAATTTTAAGATGTTTTTAATGATGTATTTTTTCTTGTTTTCAAAATTTTAACTGTTTTGTGATTCTTGTGTTTTATATTGTTGTTGTTCCCTGCCTCGATCCGGAGGGAGAGGCGGGTATAATTATTATTATTATTATTATTATTATTATTATCATCCTCATTTTGCATATTAGCAAGGAGTTGATAATATCCGTTTTGCTACTTTTTGGACTGCAGTTTGTATTCTGGTATGTCCCTATATACCCCTGAAACAGCAACTAATCTTTAACAGCAGTCATCATAAAAATAGAACAAAGACAACCCAAGAGATACACATGGATGCCCCTCTTTGCTGGCTTTTGAAAGAGGCTTAAACACCTTTTTATTTTAGTCTTCTTTGGGGTGATTTTATTGCACTACATTTTGATGTTTTTTATCAGCTTGCTATGTTAATGTTACTCAATGGGACTTGCTCCCTGACAAGTGTGCATGGGATTAAACTTAATGATGATGTTCTTTTTATTGTTTCAATAGCTCATTATTTTAGAATGTTGTTATTTTTACCAATTGGTTTACAAGCCTAAAAAGTAGGATGGAAAGTGATTAAGGGTGCCCACTAAGCATGTTCTGGCCTCATTGGGTTGTGTTTGGTTAGGGTTTTCCTCCCCTATTCCCAGGTTAAGTACATAGTATTGCAGTCCTACAACAGGAAGGTCCCATAGCTTCTTTAAATGAGTGATTTATAGCTTGCTCATTACTGTCTACTCATGGATGTTTATGGGTTCTTTTGACGATGTCAGCCCCCTGTGCGTCTCCCGCTTCTTTGTTTTAGAATCACAAAATTAACCTCAGAAAACGCGACTCTTCTGAGGTTGTGCTATAAAATGCTCACTAGAGGGCACTGTCCCATTGAAATGTACAGGCTACGTGGTCGCTGCTGTTGTTTAACCCTCTTTCTTCTGAGCAGGAGGAGCAGCTGGCAGAAAGCCCCGCACAAGCAGACAGCGATCCTGCTCTCAATCAGGACGCTGCTGTTGAGGAGGAAACAATTCCCAGCTCCTCTCTTCCAGCTGCGGAGGATCAAGGCTCAGAAAGGAATGTTGATAATACAGAATCACCAGCAGGTGTGACAGAGCCATTCTCATCCGAGGAGGAGTCAGTGCAAACTTTAAAAGACGCGAAGGAGCGCAGGCTTTTGAGGCAGACGGAGACAAGAGGCGTTCGACATCAGTGTGAAAGATTACGACCGCAGCAAAGGCAGACCTCGGAGACGTAAGTTTGGGGTCCCCTCGGAAGAAGACGCTTGTTCGTGGGCTATTGTTAAATTCAACTTTAAGTTTACTTTGCTTTGTCTAATCTTGCCTCGGGGCTACTGGGTAAAATTCTGTTTGATTATATGCCGTTTGGCTCAGCTTTGTTTAGCCTGAATAAAAGGCATATTTTGGTTCACACTCGGTGTAGTCTTTGACCGCCGCAAACTGAAAGGAGTTGTCTTGCATAACAGCTGCTCTCGTCTCCATATAATTGTGCTTGTTTCAAACATGGAAGAGAACCAGGAAGACCAACAGTAAGGAAACGCGATTTTACACACACACCCCGTCTGAAAGTCCACTCAATCTCAGGGGGTGACATCAGAACATTACAATGACAACAACGAACCAGAGATAAGCTTTCATGGGTACAATACTACGCATGTTTAGATAGAAGAAAGTCATACAACTCATAGCATTCCCCAGCCAGCAGTGCATAGGGCTGCACCCTAAATAAATAAAAACTGGTTCCATCACCGTCTCACTCCCACACAAGCCAAGATATGGGCAAAGGGCTGTTTCACCTTCTCTGCCCCATTGTGGACAGCAGAGGCTCTGCTGGTGTTCTTCTCTTCGTGCTTTTCACTGACTCAGAGGAGCAAGCAACTGAGGCACATCAAGGGGATTCGGAGAGAGTCTCTTGCTGTTTTCTGTGGGGAAAGGGGTTAAAGAGCCTTTTGCCTATGGTTAAACTTTCATGAAAATAGCTGAGGTGCATAATAGAAAGCATGAGACAGGACTTGGGAACACAGGCAATGATGGAGGCCCTTGGGTCTCCAGCGGCTATCCTTGGCCTGTTTTTTTTAAAATCTAGTGTTTGCCACACACCTAACGTCTCTACCTCTACTAAGATGAATAGGTGAGCATTTCTAAGCAACACGTCAGGTGGTTCACTTAAAACTCAGAGGCAAGGGGTGGAACTCAACCAAGGTGCAGGCAGAAGCAATGGCACCTTCACTGCTGTTCTCGCCCTCTTACTGTTAATCTTTTGCCCATAACACTGGCTGTGGGGAGGAACAGCAACTACGGGGTCTATCTAATTCTGAATACTTTTTCACTGAAAAAATCAAAATCTAAGTGGGAACACTGAAATAAACAGTAGAAAAAGAAAGAAAGAAAGAACGAGATATTTTTATTTTCTGACTGCAAAACAGAGGAGTTTCCCAACTAAAATATCCCCACATATTAACTGAAAATGCTGTGGTTTCCCATTAATGGGCACATCCTAAGGGTATAGATCCTGCTATGCAAATAAATTAACAATAATAAACGTGAGGGAACTTTACATTTGAAATAAAATCATGTTTAATGCCCTTCAGACATTTTATAATCTTGTTGTTCACATCAAAGGCCAGCAATGAATAGCAGTTCCTGGAAACTGGCTTTTTTCCAGTGAAATGTCACGCTCATTTTCAGAATGAGCCCAACAATGATTCAAGTCAATTTAACATAGCGCATCTGAGAGCTTAACTGGGAATTGACATGGATTAAATCATCAGTAAAGGCGAAGTATTTGAGGAGTGTAGAATATGCCCCTTAGCATCTGTGTCTTTCGATAAATGCTTCCTTGCCTCTGGGGAAGTTTACGTTGTCACGCCACCCAGCCTGATGAAGCTAATGTGGGTGTTCCAGCTCATTTAAACAATTTTTCATTGTGCCTGTCACAGCTAAAATCTTTGTAAGCATCTGTAAATAGCTGTCGCCTGCTTTGCACTTTGCACGTGCCACTGAACGTTTGATGAAGTGAAGAGGAGAAAATGGGTGGGAGGAGAGACAGCGAAAGCCATCACTGCTGAAAGAACGTGGGAAGGTTGCAACTTGGAAGACCATAGTCGCGTTTCATTGACACTTTGGAAACGCGCGTTAGCGGAGGCTACAAGTCGCATACACGTCTGATCTGCGCCCCGGTCGTGTGTACAAAATGACGTCAGAACGAAGGTGACCCAAATAAGCCGTGAAGAGGTGCACCCTGACATCTGGACTCGCAGTAAACTTCTGTGAACGAAGCAGGATGGCTGCACAATAAAAGCCCTAGTCTGGCAGCATCCCTGATCTCCCACTGCTGAAAAATCCCTTGACTACGGTGGTGGCAATGCACATCTTTGTATAGGCATGCCCTGCGTCCATTGTCACCATCTTTGTTGCGGGGTTTAGGCCATGGTGGTCTGCAGTCTGCCCACCTCTGCTATATAATATGTTTTGCAAGTCACCTCCACTATTTGACAAGCCAGTCAAAACCAGCCTTTCACTGTGAACAGATGTGGGCATGATAACAAACCCCTGAAGTAGCAGGGGTCAGGAAAGACCTTTGGTATTTCTTGAAACTGTCTCCATGCCATCTCCTGAATTTCAATTCTAATGTTAATTTAACTAAAAGGGCCGCTTTAGCATGGCAGGAAAAAAAGAAGACGTCAAAATGATAGGGAGGGGAAAAAAAGGTCTGCTGTCACTTCTCTGAACCTTGCTGTCTAAACTCGCTGCCCCTTTCTATCACTTAAATTAAACCAATAATCTCTGCATCATATTTAGCTTCAGTCTCTCTTGTTGTGCTGTAGGTTAAGGCTGCATCTTGGTCATGCCAGTTTTTCATCCTTCTCCCAACTTCCAACATTTGTTTCTCTATATATACTCATTTCTAAAAAGCTTCCAACCCTCATTTTGGCCCCACAGCTTCTTTCCTGTGCAGCCTTTGCAACAGCAGCTCAGAAATCTGTTTAAGATGCAGTCACATCTTCTTTGCATGGCTCCTTAACTGCTTTACTGTGTATCAGAGTCTTGGGGGTAAGGAGTTAAAAGGAAACAGGTGACATGCATGAGAAGTGAGAGACTTCTAATGGGTTTCACGTACAATTTTTAGATTAAGTTGACTGAAGTCGACGAAAGCTTGGGCCATAATAAATTTGTGAGTCTTTAAAATACCACAAGATACTCTAACCTTTTCCACACACAATTTATTACACACTCCTGATTACACACTCACGGAAGTTTGTGGGTCCTTTACACAATGTCATCAATCTCCAAGATGTCACCCAAACTTTTCCCCGTTTATCCCGCTTTCAAAAAGATTGGAGATAAGCTGAAATAAAAATTAACATAGCATATTTGAAGTCACTAGATGGCCCTGTTTCATTGAACATATAGACAATTTCCAAATAAGGAAGTTTTCAATTCCAAATCACGTGTTTGCTATCTAAAGGAGCCCATCATAAACCCAGAAAGATTCCAGAAGAAGAAAGCCCTGTAAGGCTGCAGGATTTTTGTTAATGTAGGGAAGGTCCCAGTTAATTGTATGACTGTTGTTAATATACTTCAAGCTCTGCCCTTATACGGATGGAGCTTTGAATGAATCAATGGCTCAATTCGGACGACACGATAGTCAATGGTGGGTTGACTAACCCTAACCCTAGGGGATACTCCCCACACAACATGGTAATAATCAACTGTGATGTGGATGAGGATCAGCGCTGAGTTGACTATGGCAGCATTTGAATGACACAATAGTCAAAACAACTGATGATTGTTTTCCCCACACCAGTTGTTTATTGTGTCATCAGAATTGAGCCAATGAGTTCAACAAGCACAAGATGCTGTTTTGTATTTTGGCATCATCTTGACTACTGCCTTTTCCCTCAGAAGGCAACAGAGAACTAGATAGGGTAAGGGTGGCCACTTATGCATTAGCCAAAAAGAGGAACTACATCCCCCCCAAAGAGAATAAAAATACATAGTTATGCCTATGTACATATGCAAATTTAGACTTAGTATAGAAATATAATACATCTCACATATGACCGGGGACATATGTGCCTGCTCAGCTTGCTGTCTAGGTGCTAACAGCTGATAGGCAATTACAAGGCCCCTGCTCTCTCCTTGTAGAGTGCTTCTGTAAACCAGATTTGGACAGGACAGGCCTTCAAATAGAAAACTGTCCTCTGTAAAGTAGGACATGTCTCCATAGCTCCTGCCTTCTTCAGTTAGGGAAAAGAGAATGAGATGAGATCATTGGTTGAGCTCTGTTACTGCTGGGTATCCAACTGA
Organism: Anniella stebbinsi; assembly: GCA_029215795.1. NCBI lineage: Eukaryota > Metazoa > Chordata > Lepidosauria > Squamata > Anniellidae > Anniella > Anniella stebbinsi. The sequence continues at coordinate 93,823,230 of JARDYH010000003.1, read as the reverse complement.
ACACATTCTTTTTTCCTGTTCTCCTGTTTTGGTTGTCTTGAAGGAGAAGGCAGGTGGAGGAGTGGGGCTACTGTTTGGTTTGTTTCAGAACTGTTCTAGTAATGCTAACCATATAACCAGGCAAAACCCCTGGTGATTTCGATAACTGAGAGCTGGCTCAGTGTAGACAGAAAAGCACTTGAATATGCAGTATTGCATTAGCAAAAAGTAATGATGTGCATTAAACTATCTTTGTAATTATTCATCTTTGTAATTATACAGTCAGTCCAACAGAAGCCTTTTGATCTATGCAAGAAAAATAAACAAAATCATATACTCCAAAAGAAGTATTGTTTAGATCTGTCAAGCACTGTTTTGCAATCCATTCTGCCATGTCTAAAATATATGGTTACGTCTACAACAGTTCAAGCCTTTTAAAAAAATCATGTTGGTGCATCATTGGCCCCATTGATTCTAATCAGCTTAACAGTCCTTTCCATCAAGGTTAAGTTTCTCTTCCTATATTACACCCCCAGCACGTGACACTGATAGGAAATTAATTACAATGTCAGCCTATTGCAACTGTAGAGCCGTGGTTATAAAGTTTCCTACCTTCAGGGAACCCTTTCTGCATTGGCTTGTCTTCCAAGAAGCCCCTGCATCTACCATAGAGCCCTGGATGTTGCAAAACCCTTGGCATCTTGTAAGTAGGATGCACATGGGGGGGGGCTGAAATCACACCCTAAAATACATCCTCTTGTTCTGCACTGCAAGGGAAAATCAGCAATGGTAAGCAAGCTGTCTTTCTGAAAAGCTTGTCTGCATTTACTGATCTTCCCACTGAAGGACCCTTGACTTCCAAGCAATCCAGTCAATTTGGAAACCCGTTTGTGGGGATCTGTGGTTTTCAATTTCTCTCCCTCTAGGAACACTGTCAAGGAATCACACAGTGTCTGTCCCAGAATCCCAGCATGTTGCAGGAGACTGCAGACCACAACCTAGATTACATATTAGGTTTGCCCAGTACACTGATCAGGCCCTTTACTCCCTGAATTGAGAATTTGACCTAAATCACACTCAATGTTCCCTTGTATCTGCACATCACAGATGAATATCCAGAGGGCAGACAGGTTGTGTTTCAGGGAAGCTTGTCCATCATTGCTGATCTTCTCCGAGGAGTCCCGATGAACTTCCAAGATTCCCTTGGAAGAGTCTGAAAACTACCAGTGTGTGGCCATAGTTCTTAAATTCATTGTATTGAGGACCATCATTCTAGTTTGCTTGTTTTTGAAGCAATTTACATTTTGTTACTACTTGGAAGGATGCTTGAAGGATTTCTGAACTAAAACTCAAATACTCAAATTATGTGTTTGTCATCAATGGTCACAATCCATGCATGGAAGAGAAGCCTGCACACCGGTGTTTTCCTTAAACTTCAACAGCAGCCACTTGCTCTGTTGAAAAGAGACGTCGCTTTTGTAGCCAGAATCAAAACATCCTACCAGGAGGAGGAGACGTCAGAAGGCTTGGGGGGAACCCAAAATACAAGTGCAATTTTGTTTTAGGAAAAACCCATGTGTGGGGGGGGGGAGGGGTAGACATTCACATCAGCCCAATGAGGACTAAACATGTTCAGTGGGTATGGAATGCTGATTGTCTGGTTGGAGAAGGATGGAGGGGGAATGGAATTCAGTAAAGAGCGTGCTGTCTGACCCTCAACGGGCTGCAGTATTTTGTTGCAGGTCCCACTTGTTTTACTCAGTTTTGAGAACCACTACTGTAGAAGGATAATCATTTATCCCCAACAGAACAGCAAATCACAAATGTGAACAACAGAGACACCTGGTGGCTATAAAGAACCGATTTGGACATGGGGAAACCAAACCATACTGAAAAGTTAAGAGCACAATCCTATGCATGTTTAAACAGAAAAAAAAAGTCCTACAACTTCTAGCATTTTCCAGGCAACCATGCTGGGAGTTGTAGAGCTTTTTTTCTTCCTATATAGAGCTTTTTTCTTCCTATTTATGCATAGGATTGCACCCTTAATGATTCAGTCACACACAACAGGGATGGGTTTGACTACTGCTTGCAGTTTATTGAGACTGCAAACCTACCTATACATATTTATTAGAGAGTAAGCCCTATTGAACTCAAAGGGAGCTTACTTCAACAAAGACATGCACAGGACCATGCAATAAATGAATTTGGAATCCAATTTTGTATTTTCTTGTGACGTAACAGAGTAACTTTAAAACTTTTTCTTCCAGTTTTGAATTTTTCTAACAATTGTGTATGCGGTAACTGAATGTGTCAAATATACTAGAAAGTAGATATTAAAAGCATACACTGAAGAGGAATATTGAGTAACAAACAGCATTCAGAAAGCAATTATTTGCCAGGTACTCCTAACATTTATCTACCACCATGGAAAATTTGCCACATTGGCTGAATTCGGACAACACATTAGTCAATGGTGGGTTGAGTAGCCAACTCACAGTTGGTTATTTTGTGGGTACTCCCCACACAACATATTCCTACACAACTGTGGGTGGTTGGGGTTGGCGTTGAGTGAACTAATAGTCAACCCAGCATTTGACTGACACAGCCCCGCCCCTCTCCCCACCCTCCTTCCTCCCTTGGTCTTCCCAGTTCTATCCCAGCTGCCTCTGCAAGTTGCACCAGTTGTAGCAGAGTGGCAGCTGCCGCTTTGGTCGCTCTTGCTGCCTGCCTCTATGGGCTTGTGTTTTAACCCGCACACAACACTTTATAAACAACTGGCTTCGATATAAGCAACTTGCAAGCCAGTTGTTTCTCTCGGTTGCTTATTTGGGTGGAATAGCATACCGTCAGTATTTTGTGAGTGGCATGTTATCCTCCACACAACACAATAAGCAACACAACTGACGATTGTTTCCCCACCCCTCAGTTGTTTAATGTGTTGTCTGAATTCAGCCATTATCTAGTCAATTTGTTACCTAATAAATATTCATGAGCATGATTCCAGGCAAATTAATCACCGTTTAAGTCCCATTGATTTTGGTGTGAGGCTGGAGGCTTAACTGTCTCCAATTGAAATTTTGGGTTGCAGCACTTTTGATTTTGGCTGGATGTCACTCCAATGTACAGTTTCAGAAAACAGTATATACATTTATCTGTTCAGAGCATGTATCATAATAATAAAAGGTATAAAAAATACCAGAAATATAAAATACTGCATTCAATAATAATAAAAATAATCAGCAACATGCATAACAAAAACAAAATATATATTTGTTTGCAATCAAGCAAGCAAAGGAAGCTCAGGAGACCTTTTCCATTAGAGTTCCCTCACTGCTGGCAAAACAAATATTATATTTTTTACAAATTCAAAAAGTAATCCTTTCCAGCTATCGAGCAATCAAGGTATATTGACTAATATATCACGGGCATTGACACAAATAAAGTGGCAGATCTTCAGCAACCCCACACTCTATATATTCATTGTCACATATGATAATTTTCTAGAATGCTCGTCCTGGACCGTAATGGACTTTTGGTAAAAACGTGAAAGAATTGTAGATCTCCCAATAGGAAATTTATTAAGAGAAAATAAGTAGTTTTCATACTGATCAGACTATTTAACAATGTGGTGATGGGAGCAAAATTCACAAAATTAAAGGATCAAGAGGGTATTCAAAGATCAAAAAAGCCTTCAGTTTAAGAGAATCAATCAATCTTTAGCGACACACATCGCCCCTCTATAGTTAAAAAATACTTACTAGAGGTATCCCATGATTAGGGAAATTGAGACTGATTGATCATTTTATTAAAACACATATTATTAATCAATTAACCAATTGAAGATGTGAACCAATCCATGCTTACCTGGAAGCAGGCCTCTTTGAACAGTGAGGCTTACTTCAGAGGAAGCATACATAGTCTTGTTGTGTCTTAATTTATATATGAATAAAACAATACTTCTGAAGAAAAAAAGTCATATTTTGTTTTTAAATTAGACTGATTAATGTAACTGCAGCCTAGTATTTTCCCATGGCAAAACTGGAGGAACATGGGTGTTATGGTGTTCAATGGCTGGCACAGGAAAAGTTAAGAGGCTCATATGAGGTTGTGTACATAGCATGTGGTCACTGATCTACTGCTGGAACAAATGGTATCCTATGACATATATAAGATTCACGCTTCACTAATCATACTACAGTAATAAATATTATTTTTACCACAAAACTGAGTTCTAGCAATAATTTTGAACATCCTTTTACCATAATAAAATAGAATTAAAAGGTAACGTGGACCATTCCAGGATTCAACATAATTTCTCTTCTTCCTAAGGAAAACGGCATATTACATGTAGTAAAACTATCCCTATTTTGCTACTGTGAATAAGATAATCACATTGTGTTTTTTCACAGCCACTGTAAAACACCCACTATAACAGAAACTGTAAAACTACTAACTGTGGCATAGCTGTTGAAAGCATGACACTATAGGGCAGACATTCTGACCATATGTATTATAACAGGTCTGGGAGATTTCCCCCCCACCCCCACCCCCACCCCTGCCACCCCTTTGGGGAAACTGCGCCTTCACTGGGCAATTCCACCTGTGGGATTTCTCAGGGTCTAAGGAGCCCTCTGCCACTATAACTCAGGGTTCCCAAGCTGTCCCTTTTCCGCTGCCACCAATTCACTTGGGATACTTAACAACCTTGTAGCAGCCTGGTATAAGAGATGTGTAAGATGAGTACTAACACTAGAGACAAGATTAACTATTAAACAATTTAGGGCACATTCCTATGCATGTTTAGACAGAAATTACGCTAGAATCTAAATACTACAGCTCCCAGCATCCCCCACCCAAGCCTGCAGCACATTAGCTTTATTGAAAGCCTAATTCATGTTTTGGTTTGGTTTATGTATGTTTCAGTTATACATTATCTGTTATGAGATAGGAGAGAATGTTGTATCTCCCTTCCTCTTTTGATGTATCCAGAAACTGACCGAAACAGATCATTTATGCAAGAGTGACTTTCTGGTCTGAATTGGAAATTAACTTAAACAGTTTTTTTAGTACTTTTAGCTAGTTTTGATAAAACTCTTTATCCAACTGATGAAACCCTTGGGGTTGAAACGTGTCTGGGACAGATGGGTGTGTACTAGTATAGCCTACTATAAGATTATTAGCAACAAGATCACTATGCTTGTGGACTGGCTAGTTTCCATTTTGGTATAATTTTATATGGTTTGTTATATAATTATTTTTTTACAATTACTTTTTATACTTTGTAGTATGGATTATTTTAACATATTTTATTAAAGTTTATTTAATGGTAACTCCATCCTAATTTTACACTTTACAAGCTTTCTTAAATCCATTTTGCTTTGTGTGTTAAATAAATAATGTACAACCTCTGCATACTCCAATACATTGTTTAATTAATGAAATAAAAACGCTAGACATGGCTTCTTGTGTCATTTATGTAACATTTCTTCTAGATTAAACTATCAACGGCATATTCAGGACAAAGCAGACCTAGCCTACCTATCAACACAATACTTATCATATGCATTTTCCTACCTCTATACAGGAAATGTGTCTTGGATAAAGCACTCTTCTGTTTTATACATTCTGAAGATGGCACCCTCAGCTTCACTAGGATACACAGCAAGACTGAAGAATTGGGAAATGATTGCTTTCTCTTAGAAGAGACACTAAATGGCACGAGGGAGGGCACAGTGAAAGGATTCCACAGTGGAGTCTACTTTTCCTGCATCTCCACAGAACTGATAACTAGATGCAGAAGAAGGCAATGCTTCTGCACTTCAGTGGCTATTCAGGAGAACACATTTATCTACTCTGACAACAAAGCATTTATTTGACTATTTGGGCTACAATCCTAGTCATTTATTTGGGATCACTCCCCATTGCTTACTTCCAAGCTGACATGTACCGGACTTACACTGTTAGCAATAGTCCCATAAAGAGCAACAACAAATTTCAGAGGGTTAACCGTATAATGTGAGAGAGTTGGCGCTCACATTTCATGGCCTCTTGAGCTCTAATTGACAAGAATATGTACATATATCCACTGCTATGCACGTTTACTCAGAAATAAGTCACCTACTTAGTTCAACAGGATTTACTCCCAGATAAGAGTGCATAGGAGCCTGGTTTTGGTTTGTTTTTAGGCTTATAGCTTTTAAAGTTATTATAATGATTTTAAATGTATTATTATTATTATTATTATTATTATTTACACTTATATACCGCCCCATAGCCGAAGCTCTCTGGGCGGTTTACAAAAATTTAAAAGATTGAGCATTAAAAAGACAATATACAAAATTTAAAACCATAAACATAAAACATGTGTATATTGTGTGTATATTGTATGTTTTTGCTGTTTTAATTTTTGTATATTGTTTTCAATTGTTTTAATTTATGTAAACCACCCAGAGAGCTTCAGCTATGGGGCGGTATACAAATGTAATAAAATAAATAAATAAAAAGTCTTCCAGTGCATTATGCAGGGTTACTCAAAGCAAGACCCAAGAGGGCTTACATCCAGGTACGGTGCACATGGGAACGCAGACTTTAAGTCTTGAATCCAAAATGATCTTTGTTTTGTTTTGAAATAGAAGCAACCACATTGTCTTTCTTTTCCCTTTGCTCGAAGGCCCTTTGGAAAACTCAGTATATATTCCTATGGCCATTCGAGAGGAAGCGGTGGTGGTTGCTGTTATTAAGTGTCCCATAATAGAATAAAAGGGTCACAGAGCAAGTGTGGCTTTCCTCACTTCAGCATCACAAGAACCTGCACGTGTTGAAGTTCCCCTCTTTTAACGCAACCAGAAGAGGAAGGGGGATATATATATATCCCCCTTCTCCCTCACGCATATATATATATATATACACACACACACACACATATCCCCCTCCCTCACACACACACACACATATATATATATATACCCCTACCTCCCTCACGCACATATATAAATATATATATCCCCTCCCTCCCTCACATATATCATTATTATTATTATTATTATTATTATTATTTATTACACTTATATACTGCCCCATAGCCGAAGCTCTCTGGGCAGTTTACAAAAATTAAAAGATTGAACACTAAAAAGACAATATACAAAATTTAAAACCATAAACATAAAACAGCTGACATTAAAACACTTTAAAACATTGTAACTGTTACGCCTGGCCACAATCCCCTTCCTCCCTCCCATATATATATATATATATATCCCCCTCCCCTCCCTTATATATATACATATATATCCCCCTCCCCTCCCTCCCTCCCACACACACACACACATATATATATATATATATATATATATCCCTCCCTCCATATATATATATATATATATATATCCCCTCCCTCATATAAATATATATATCCCCCTCCCTCCCGCATATATATATATATATATATATATCCCCCTCCCTTCCCTCACGCATATATATATATATATATATCCCTCTCCCTCACGCACTTATATCCCTATATATATATATAGGGATATAAGTGCGTGGAATAAACTGACAAAAGTGCCGAAGCCCTCTTCCCCAAAGTGCGTTCGGTATCCCAAAGTAACGTCGAGAAAACCCCACCGCTCCTCAGGCCTCCATTTTATTAGAGGCGAAAAGTCTTTCCTCCCGCCCAGCCAGACCAACCTGATTGAGCGAGAACCGGATAAACCAGCGGGGAATGGGCCATTCGCGATTCGCGACCTATCTCACGCCCTCCTCGGCGCCTACCTCGTCCTCTCGTGATCTTTGTGGCGCCGCCGCCACCTGCCCAGCTCCCTAAACGGAAGTCGAGGGGGCGGGATCTCAGAGGCCGCTTCCTGGGCCGTTCTCTCTCTGGCTGCCTTGTCTCCTCCTCCTCCTCCTCCTCAGTACGCTCTGCCCCCGCCCCCTCCTCCCCCCTCCCTCCGCTCTGTTACTGCTGCGGCCGCTCAGGCGGGCGCTTTTCTCCATCCTGGTATTTCGGAGCCTCCATCCTGGTTTCTCAAGTGCCCGGACCCAAAACAGGAAGTAAGTGGTGCGCGCGACGGTTGGCTTGGTCGCGGCCGGGCCTGGTTAGGGGAAGCTCCTTCGCGGTGCCCGAGAAGCGGCCTGAGGGGGGAGGGAGGGGAAAGGCCGGCCTTTGAGGGGGGGGGGTGTCGCACGGCCTACGCCTGCCCAGGGGCGAGGGCGCCGGCGTCTGTAGGGGTCCGGGCTCCTTCCTCCGTCTCTTTCCCCTCAGCGGCCCTCTTCCTAGCCAGCTGTCAGCGGGGGCCTCGTTCCAGGCCGGGCAGCGGCGCCGGGGCCTGGGAGTTAGGGCCGGGAGGAGGGCGTCGTTTAATACCGGCAATGTCTATAATGCTGTTTTTTCTCTCCTTCCCCTGTCATTTGAGCCTATCTACGCTACTGCTTTAAAACGGCTTGTAACCGTTTTTAAACCGGTTAATAAATGAACCGGTTTGAAAACTGTTACAAGCCGTTTTGAAGCAGTAGTGTAGATAGGCTGGTTGTCATGGTCTCGACGCATCTCTTATTCTCTCTCTCTCTCTCTCTCCCCCTCCGCCCCCCACCTCCCAATCCTACGGGCATCGCCCTCTCTCTCGCCCTCCCTTCTTGCTTCCTCCCCCGTGAAACGTACTCTGGGGTCTGCTCGTGGGGGTCATTGCAAGGGGTTTAAGGGGATGATCGGGGAGGGGTGGGCGAGAGGAGAGAAAGCCGATGCGGTCCGATGTTTTAGGGGGTGGAGAAAGCAATGTGTGTTCTGCTGGTGTTGGGGAAATAATCGGCGGTTTTATCCCACAGGCTACCAGGATGCCATGCTGCCGATTATTCCCCTCCCGCTTTTCTTCTGTGGCACCCCCTACGCCTGCATGCTGCTTTCCCGTATTGCATAATGTTATATTTTGTATCCCCCACCGCCCCCTTCCGATGGTTCTGGTGTCTCCTGCTCTCTCTCTTCTTTCACACCTCAGAAATGTTCTATAAGCAGAAGGACCGGGTAGCACTGCCAGTTCTTTGCTCTCCTCCTTTTCTTCTAAGTGCACCCCTGAAGTGCTGCACAGTACTGCCAGAACGGAACACAGCCCCTCCCTCCCCCCAAAAAGTGCTGTCACCGCCTTCACATTTTGCACCCCTAAATTGCACAACTTGTTACCTCATTGCATCTCAACCCTTCACCCCAAATAGCTGATCTCACAAGTTATACCCTTTCCCTGGGGGGTACAACTTCTGAATCCTCCTTGCTCCCCAGATTGCTGTGAATCCTCCCTGCTCCCCAAATTGTCAGACTGGATTTCCAAATAAATGGCATTTTTCCGCCTCTGAAATGCGAGATCGAAAATAGTCCAGGGCTTCTCGCCCGCTATCCTCAAAGCACATCTATATGCTTTGCATTCCCCATAACAACAAAGTCATGTGGCACCTTAAAGGTTGATTGATTGTTGCATAGGTTTTAAGGCTAATTAATTGCATTAATGTTTGTTTATTCTGCTAATATAGTGCTGATATTCTGAGTGGCCATTTTTGCAGTTTGGTAGTGCTGCTTGGCTTGGCTTTGCTCCAGACTGGGACTGGCCAGAGGTGCTTTTGTTCACTTTTACCTGCTGCCCCAGATAAAAACTGGGAGTGTTTTGAGAAGGCATTTCTGGCCACTGTTATACATGCTTTTGTCACATCCAGGTTGGACTGCAACAACATGCTGTATATAGGGGTGCCTTTGAAGAGAGCTTGGAAACTGAAGCTGGTGCAGAATGCAGCTACCTGGCTATTGCCAAGCATCCCATTACTCAGAGCACATTACTCCAATTTCGTCCAATCTGCACGGACTCCTAATCTGTTCCTGAACTCAACAAAAAGTGCTTGTTATCACCTTTAAATCCCTAAAGCAGTTTTGGTGCCAGGGTATCAAGAAGCCTTCATAAATCTGCCTACTGGTTAAGATTGTCTGGGCGTGATTCTGCTTTGCATCCATCATTTTCCGATCTAAGCAGATGGGTATGTGGGATAGGGTCTTCTTGAAAGTAATGTCCAAGCTTTTGTTCTCTCTCCTCTGGGAAACCTGCCTGGCCTCCTCCCTTGACTTTTAAAATGTAAGTCAAGACTGCCTTGTTTCACTGGGGTTTTAATGTTGAATTAATCCTCTCCTGAATTTGACTGTTTTAATATTGACACTGGCTATCTTTCTTTTTGTTAAGTTTTTGTTGCTGCTCTTGTTGTTAGCATCTACTTCTGCTTGTATGTTTATTTTGTAAGCTGCTGTAAGGGACTTCCCTGGCTGAAAAGTGATACAGAAATTTTAATATAAAAATAAACATCTTCAGGTCTCTGCATATAACACTTAAAGTATCTCCATCTCATTGCATCCAGATGTGTGCAGTGCACCATTGCCTTCATACGCTGGGGCAGGAGTTGGCAACTTGTGGCTCTCCAGATGTTTTTGGACTGCAACTCATCATATCTCACCATTGGCTATGCTGGCTAGGACTGATAGGAATTGCAGTCCAACAGCATCTGGAGGACCACAAGTTTTCCACTTGTGCTCTAGAGCCACAAAGTACACTACTTAACTTTTGATGAGTAAATGAAAATTACATTTTCAAAAGTCTATTCTTCTACACTGTATCTTCAAAACTATATTGGTTTGTTGCACCCACAATTGCTACATACTGCCACAAAACCAGAACCTGGCACCATTTTCATATATCCTCTTCCAAAATTCATGCTTTCATTTCTACTCAGAGTAAATCATTGTCTAAAATGCCAACAGCTTCATGCTGAACTTGAAAAATATGCCACCAGCACTAATGCCAGAGAGTCTTGTGGGACCTTTAAGACTTAGCAGATTTATTATGACATAAACATACTTGGGTCCAAGCCCACTTAGTCAAATGCAAAGTCACATTGGGCTGTGGTTTTTTAAAATGGTTATTTTTCTTCCAATAAACCAATACTTGGGCGATGTGCATGACATGTCGCTCCAACCCACAATAAACAACTAGCATTTGCACATTCAGTTTATACATTTTAATATAAACAGTTTTGGTGTAAAACATCCATTTCAGTCACAGATGAGATATTCTAAAGCGCTACTTATAAATTGAGCCAAAGCCAACCAGAAGAAAACCTCAGAGGGAAACAATCAGCATCTGTGCTAACCCATCAAGCAACATTAATAAACATCTCAACTTGTTTCACTTCATCGTTCACTTTGTTATCAGGTCCTAATTGATCAATAAACATTGTCTCCTTAATATTTCTCCTTTGGAGGTTCTGTTCAATTGCCAGCATCAACCCACAATTATGGCAAAAATCAGAAAACAAGAATATGTTTGATTAGGTACATCTACACAAAGCAAAACTTGCTGTAGCAAGTAGAAGGACACGGTCCCCAGTAGACATTGGAGCATTCATGTCTTAAAGGTACAAACAGATGTGGTAACAATACAGCTCATTGCAAGAAACTACGAAGCAAGGATAGGAAGAATATCAGCATAACGATGCTGCAAACACACAGTCTCAAATGGTAATAAGTAATTAGCTATCTATAGGAATGCAAATAGTTTAACATCTATTATACTGATTGACAGCAACCGACTGGGTAGGCCTGGGCTCTTCTTTGAGGAACTCTTCTGGGCTTCTGTGCAGAGCATGGGAGCAAAAAGGATGGGGCAGCTGGGCCCCGAAGTGGCATTGTGATGCTGAATTGGGCCAGAGAGTTAGGGAGTAGTTGTCACTGCTGCCACCCTCTACCATGGGATTGGGTCCGGTGCTTGGACTGCCTGGATCCCTAGTGCTTTAGATGCACCTGGGGCATCAGCCCTTTCCCCTGTGCCTGGAGTGCAGGTTGCTTCTTGGGATTTAGGTATACTGGACACAGGTGGGACAGTATGGCGGGGTGGGCTGTGGTTCCATGGGAATGCACATGACTGGGATGCCTGATGGTGGGGGGAGTGCACCTCACTGGTACTTGCCCCCCCCCCATGGTCAGTGGGATTCTCATCTCTCCCCCCCCCCCTTCCATGCCAGCTTGGGCTCTGCTTTCATGGAGGGGGAGCATTAGGCCAGGTGTTCTGCGTGGGGATTGGCCATAGTTGCAGCGGCTGGCACAGCAGGGTAAGGTTTTGCCCAGGGCTGCTGCTGCTGAATGAATGAGGTTTATTTGCCGTGGTGGCCTTTGCTGCTTGTGCCTGGGAATGCGGCTCACTCAAGGTTTCTGCTGCCATACTCTGTGTGTGTATCTTGCTTTTGTACTCTGTGATTCTTAGCTTGAGCAGTCTAGAAGTTTATCCGACATATAATTTAGGACAAGGACACCTAATAACATTAATGGCACAGTCTGAACTGCAGTTAGTGAATGGTCTTAAAGTATTTATTGTCCACGTGATTAGAAAACTCTTTGATTTGTAGGGATTGCAGACAGCTCATACAGTGCCCATGCTTGTAACGGTCAGTGTCATTATGAGCATAGGAATTGCTGTGTGGTACATTTGTATGAACCAGTCTGTCACAAAAATTAGAGGTCCTGTGAAAACTCACAAGTGGGAAGCTACTGCAACCTGCAATATCCTGTACCAAATGCCAGTGTTTATAGATGATGGGATTGATTCCCTGAGAAAGATGGTTAAATTCTAGAGATCAAATCATGCTCCTTGCTCTAGCGTGGGGCTGAAACAGAGAGACTCTGCTGGTTCTATTCACTCTCGCTCTGGACAAATCTGTTACAAGTTTTGGAAAACCGTCTAAGGATTCCATGGTGAAAAGATCCACATTTATATTGTACATATGATCAAATGTACTGTTTCTTTTTAAATGTAAAAAATTAGCCATAGGGAAGATTGAATTTCAAATGCTTACGATAATTACTAGAAAACATGTAAGAATTTTTATCCATGACTTTTACAAACCCTCTTGCACAGATTTTCCCCTTGTTCACATAAACCATAACATTCAGAAAAGGAGTTTGTAGGCAGTTCATATGGCAAGTGAATTTAATATTCTCATCAATGGAATTAATCCAAAGAAAGACGTTGTTAACTTCAGCAATTTGTGTGAACACAACAAATATATCATCAGTATACTGTCCATAAAATTTAAAGTAATTCTGGTACGGATTGATGGATGTGTTCAGGATGATAGAATTTTCTAATGCTGATATTAAAAAATTAGCAATACTTATCCATTCAGTTACCAGCACAGAGATCTTAACTGAGGCTGGCCTATCAGCATGTTTCTTTCACATATGAAGAGACCACAATCTAGCACATGTTTCATTATTCTGAATATCAGCCAGATGCTCTTTACCTCTTTTCAGGAGAGATGTTCCAGCTTCACAAATGTAAAAGGAGTTACATTCAAAACACACAGAATCTGATCATTAATTATTACTGTTTGAGGCTCAGTACTTATTACTGTTATAAACTGATCGGCTCAGTTTATAACGGTACTGTAGCATACTCTCATTTGGAACTGAAGCTGGTGTTTTATGCTGAAACATTTCATATTTTAAAATCTATATTTAAATAATATTCTATAATTTATAAACTGGATGCATAATAGCTAGCCATTTGTTGTAGCGTTTTTCTTGTTGTATTTTATAGCAAAATGCCACTATTTATAAAAATGAAGGAAATTGGTAATTAAAGGGACCCCTCACAACAGAAACTCATCTCAAGGCTATTCAGGAGGCAATTAAGAGGAGTTCCATCATTAATCCCTAAGCCCTGGTTAACAGGGGGGAAATAAAATGGGTGGAACTTGCAAGGAGGATACTTTTTCAGTTAATATTGCAAAGGACCTTTTCTGAATGGGACTGACTTGTGACCAAACTATTAAATTGTAATTACAGTGGAACCTTGGTTTAATTCCACTTCTAGTTGGAATTATGGACAAGCAATGCATCAGTAGAACACATCAGTGGCTCCAGTGTGAAGACAATCTAGTTCTCTCCCTTCCACCCCCGAAAAAACCTGTTCTCACTAGTATACTAGGGGCCCATTCAGACCACACCCAGGGCTTTGTAGTTAGCTTAACCATGTTCAGCTGTGGTTAACGCTAACCACATGCACAACACTTGCAGATGATGCTGTTAACCCTTTTGTGGTTAAGTTTTTCTTAACTACACACTAACCATAAAGTGGTTAGTGGAGCACCTGATTCCTCTAAGTGATCCACCCTGTATCCCAGCAGTCCTAGCGCTAGGAGCCCCAGCAGTTACAGACATCATTTTAGTGCAGGCACCAGTGAAATCAGCAATTACATACAACTACATACATGCATTGCCCCGTTTAGTGAGCGGTTCCTTTGCTTTCTGCATTGCCATGCCTGCTATACCTCTACAGTCATCACAGGGGAGGCAGAAGCCTTCCGAGATGGCCGCACTAGCCACGTCATGAGGCAGCGCCGACACAGTAATTGGAACCTGAGGGGTGTAATGGCACTTCAACGAGGTAGGAGAAACAGATGCTTTGCATGGAGAAAATGCAATCAGGGATTTTAAAAAGCTCTACTGTAGGCACACTCCGCTAAGAAGAGCAAGAATCACTCCAAAAAAACTAATGCAAAACGTGAAATGGCAGCCGCAGTCAGCAGTCCAGAGCAACCATAGAGCCTGGTGGCTAGAGTGGCCCTGCCTAGTTAGGCCGCTCTGTACTGGAAGCTCTATGCCTTAAATCCTTAAGCACAGACACGTGTTAGACAACACTTTAGCCATGGCTAGTGCTGCTAACCATGTTGCACAGCATGGTTAGTGAGCCTAACCACAGTATGGTTAACAGGGCAGATGGTTAAGGAAAACAGGTGTTCAGACGACACTGTTAGCCATGCTATCCTAACCACACTAACCACAAAAGGGTTAATGGCATGGTTAGCGGTGTCGTCTGAACGAGGCTTAGGTGTGGTGTTTGAGAGGAATACAGTTTTGCACATCACACTACACCATGCTGAAAATAAGCCATGCTGGGTTGATTAATCAATCACTAAGGCCTGGTTCACATGTAACGAGAAGCTGCCTCAGTGCATTTCCCTGTGGGGCTTCTTGTTGCAGTGGTGGCTGCCATTTTGAATTTTCATGGCTCAGTGGAGACACTTCATAGCTTCCCATTATGTGCGAATGCAGTGAGGATGGGTTGTTGGCAAGCCACCCACAGCCCTATAATAGCCCATTGGTTCTGCATGGCTTCTCAACCACCTCAACAACCCATCCTTGCTCGGATTACACATAATGAGATTCTGTGGGGGCTTGAGTTGGCAACATGGTGTCCACGGGTGCCGCAACCCACCATGGCTAATAAGCCATGGTGGGCTGCAGTAATTGTGTGAACCAGATGTAAGCCATGCTGCTGTGAACTGACAATCAGGTGCTCACTGGCTTGCCATGGTTTGTTTCCCCCTTTGTCCTCTTGCCCACTCTGAGCATTTATCCCTGGGACCTCTATGGTACCACCCGTCTATACTCCTGCTGTGATGAGCTTCTTCCCACCCCCTTCTTGCCTTGCGAAGCACCTGTATTGATATACCTCTGTATGCAGCCCCGATTTGTGAGAGGGGATTTAAGATTTTCCTCTTCTGTTTTCATGATGAAATGGGAGGATCTCAAGATCTCCCCTTTCTGGAAGCTTGGGAAAGTGTTGAATGGGAGCAGGACACTGACAGGTGTCAGTTCAACACTGAAAAGTGAGAGGATAACCTTGCTAAGTGAGTTTTTGTGTCCCTCTCCCTTTTGGTGCACCTACTTCCCATCTTTCCCCCTTTTTCTGAGCTCTCACTGTTAAGTATGCACAAATTTGCCTATCTGCAGTCTCGCCTTGTCAATTTCCTTGTATGCTACCTACCATAATTAGCTCTCTTTGATAGCTGAAACTTTCAAGGACATTGACAAGGCAAGACTACACATATCAAATATCAGTCAACTGTAAGTGCAGACAACCGACAAAAGTAACAATGATAATAAACTGATGAACACAATTGCACAATTTTGAGGTACAGATTTTTTTTTTAAGGGGATAGCAAGCAACTGACAGACCCTCCAAAGTGAAAAATCTTACATGCAATTTGAAATTCTATAATAAAATTAACACTTGGTAGTTTTAAGAACTAGCAAAGTATATTGTGACTTTTGTTTTATGCATAGCACCTAACGTATAGGTGCTATAGAAATAGTATTATTTTTCTCTCTCATGTATTCCAAGTCTGTGATCCTGGTAAGATGGCTGGATCTGCTTGCACAGACACAAATTAGTCAAACTTATAAATAGCCATTCATCTGGTTGTTAGTGGCAAGAATGGTCTGTGGGTGATCAAAAAGAGAAGCAAAGGAGCATTCATTCTTTATATTTTGGGGGTTGGGGGAGCAAAAATGACTACCAAAGATTTGTGTAGGTTTACAAAAAGAAAATACTAGTAGTTTTGTAGGTGTATTTGCAGGACCAAGTGGCATCTTAACTAGGGATGTGCATGGCCAAAATTATCGTATTGTTATTGGAAATTCCGATATAAAAAATATATAAATACGATACACATTCCTAATCTTAACCATACTGGAAGAAAGCTACATATGGCCATTGAGACATCAAGGTCCCCAAAGTCTATGGCAAATGATGGCCCCTCTGTCGATCAGAATGTCACCCTTGGATAACTCCCCTAGCAACTGCAAAGTTAGAGCACCAATTGCCTTGTAGCAGTTTTACAGTTACAGGGCTGGCAATATTTCTGTGTGTCATATGTTATACAGAGGGGGTGTTCTGCTATCTCATTTGCCTTCCTTAGTTATTTTTCAGAAATGTGAATGTGGTATTGAGCTGCTGCTGCTGAACATTGGTGATTGAATGTCCCAAACACCCAGTTTATGCCCATGTGTTATGCATCTTGATATGTGACCTGTGTACCCCAGCTATGAATTACATGTGCCTAATGCTGTGCTGCGATTGGCTACTGAGCAGTAGTGACCTTGTGCCTTGTCATCCACCCAGCATGATGAGGCAACTGTATCTCTCTTATCTAGCTCTGTGCAACTATAATGTTGTGATTTTACTTACCAATTATATTTTTTGTGCATAACGTATTACCAGTGCAAAATGTCATCTTGATTCTGAGATAGTAGATTACAGACTCAAAATAAATGTGGTCAATATAGGTAGAACAGAAACTAAAGATAAGGATTGCTAACCTGTGATCTGTTTTCATTTAGATTTGAGTATGAGCACAGTTGAAGAAGAGTCTGACACAGTGACAGTAGAAACCGTGAATTCTGTGACTTTGACCCAAGACACTGAAGGGAACCTTATTCTTCACTGCCCTCAGGATGGTATAGACAACTGTTATTTGACTGTAGGCTCTCTCCACATTATTTCCAATTATAGTTTTTTTTTAAAAAAAGCGGGATGGGATCGGCTGGATTTTCTTCGGGTATTTTAATGCCGCAGTTTCGGCAGGTCCGTCTCAGGCTAAGTTCTTTGGAATTCCAGTCTCATGGTTCCTTGGAAGATTTTCAGGGGGTTCTCAATGAGAGAACCAGTGATGATTCTTCAGACTATTTGTCCATCTACCCAGTATTATATTTCCTGTCTGACAGCAACTCTCGGGTCGAGGTCTTATGTGTAACCTGATCCTTTTAACTGGACATGCTGGGGATTGTACTTGGGACCTTGTAATGCAAAACATGTGCCCTGAGCTATAGTCCTTCCTTCCAAGATAGCTTGATTAATTGAACTTCCTCTGCAATGTGCAGCTGCAGGGTTGTGCATGTTCTAGGTTGCATTCTCAGTTCACGCAGAGGGATGGTGAGGTCCCACAGGCCTGGCAGTGCCCCCACTTGATTTGAGTATGTACTCTGGAATATGTTCTGGACTCTTTGGCTGAGAGATTAGTGTAAGGAAGGTTGCCTGAAGGAAGAAAGTTTTAAAGCCACTGCTCTGGAATATATATCCAAATGTTTATATATTTCTGCACAACCTTTTCAGTTGGATAAATACCTCTTCACTATATCTCCTGGCCTTTTCTGCAAGGCCTTCATTTTAGTGTCTTTTAAATGTCCACAATCTGGACCATTAACACATTATTTTAATGATCTGCAATTTGTAGAGTATGATATCTATTGGAGTTATATAAACCAATACATTGGGTTGTGGGGAAAGAAACTGCTTCTTGTTTCTTTAGTACAACTAAATATTAGGTTCTTGTCGCGAAGGACCAGTGTTTAAAATGTGTGGATGAATAATTAGAATGATCTCATTTTAATGATCTACAGTGTTTGTTAGAGTGGGAATATTCTCCACCAAATGCCATTGCTTCAGAAAGCAAGGACTTAAGAAAATTGTCGTCTCTCAATAAACACATTTCCCATAAGAGTGTTATAGAAGGTCTTTGAATGAATAAGTGTTAATTTGCAGTAAGCATTTAAGCAGTGGGGAAATGCTGAGAGAGCCGTCCATATGGGTTTTGTTCACAGCGTTGCTTTTCTGTGTGTCTGTTCAGAGGCAGATGAAGTAGACTCCGAAGACAGTACCGAACCTCCACACAAAAGACTCTGCTTATCGTCCGAAGATGACCAGAGTATTGACGACACGACTCCATGCATTTCTGTCGTTGCGGTTCCAAGTAAGTCGGCCACTGCAAATGGAAAGGCCCATAGAAATCCAACCCTTAGTGAAGTCAGTGAAAGAGACTGTGGGTGTTTTCTCTGTTGGCAAGAGGTGGGTTCAGTTTCCATGCAAGACAGTGGTTTCTCTACTACACCGCTGATGCCTGAGCTATAAGTTTTGAAACTATGAGATGGGAGATGCTCCACAGCCTTGGCTGAAAGGCTGTGGAGTCTCCATCAAGCCCCAAAGGATCATGCTGGATGAGCAACCCTGCTTTTGAAGCAGTGGTCCCAAAAAGGCATGTTTCAGGGAAGCCCCCCAGCCTGCTAGAATGTTTTAAAGCTAATACAAAGTACTCAACTTTGAAACAGTTAAAGCTAATCCAAAAGTACCAAACACAGCAAAGTGCCACAGCTCAGCTGAACTGGAACTCAGTCAGTCTCCATTTATGTACCCTGTACAAGCCCCTGTGCATCATTGAAAATGTAAGTATAGTTTAGCTCACCCTAGTTTTAATTGACATGTGTAATTTGAAAACTTTTATGAATGGTTTTTTTTTCCTCTTATAGTACAGCTATGCCAGCAATTGGTTGAATGCAGTCGAATTTTATTAGGATTCTATTAGCCTTGAATTTTATTAGGATGTTAGTACATAAGTTGAGAAAAAGCATGAAGTGACAGTATGCACAGAATAAACTCGACTGTTCGTTCTTCTTCATGTTTACTCATTAAGATTGCAGCCTTAATGTATGTAACATGTAATGCTTACAACAGAGGTGAACGTGCTGTACTAATTTTACATTTTGCATGTTTTCAAGTTTCAGAAAGTGATCAGAGCTTTGAGGTGACTATGACTGCTACCACTGAGGTAGCTGACAATGAGGTTAACGAAGGAACTGTTACTCAGATCCAGGTACAACATCGCTTAAAAGATTTTGCAGCAGTCTCTGGGCATGCTTCTCTGTGTACTGAATTTTGTTCTTAAAAATTAAAAAAAAAAAAAAAGATTACTGTCAGTGTTGATGAATTCATAGGCCTGGTACCATTCATTGTTTTTGGTGTTTTTGTCTAACTCGTAAATGCGAATATATTTAACATATTCTGAAGCAAAAACAAACATATTTGTCTTGTAACTTCCAGCCTACATGCTGATGGGTTTGCTTGTTTGCTTCATTGTTCTCTGTTCCTCTAATCACTTTAATTCCTGAATCAGGAAATTGTATGTTCCTTGCAGTAATGGCAGCCAAAACCCCATGTGTCGCACAGCATACTCACTGTGCTCCTGAGCTCGCCCTTTTTCTTTCACAGCTCAGCAACTATAAAGGGGTATAAGTAAACTTTAGTCACTTTGAAGAATTGATGGGGGTGGGGGGGTTGTTCCTTCTTTTTAGGCTGCCTCTTGTTAAAATGTTAACCAGAAGCCGAATGATATTGCAAGAAATATCCTAACTTTGTCAGGATTAATTCCTGAAATATAAGGTAGGAGATATATATTTCATAACCATATTTTAACACATCAGGTACCATTTTGATTCAGTTTCATCAATGGGAAATTTGGTGTAGTCAAATTCAGTATATAAGCACTGCAAGGTTCCCCCATCCATAACTCATGGTTAAGTACTTCATGACAGTGAATGTACATTTGGAGACCTCCTCTTCAATTTACCTTTCCCAGATTCTTCAGAATGAACAACTGGATGAAATCTCTTCTCTAAGCAATGAAGAAGTGTCAGCAGTTAGCCAGGCCTGGTTTACAACCAAAGAGGATAAGGATTCTTTAACAAACAAAGGTAAGCTCACATTCTCCCATTGTGGCTTGTATGCATGAATGTGTATTAAAATATGTGAATGAATTATGAGCAGTTTGTGAACTGTGTATGCTGCGCACAACTGGTTTAATCATGGGTCATTTCAAACATTTATAGTAAATGGCAAAAATACAAGCATTTATAAAGTTCTCAACTTTGTTTTGTTAAAATAATTCAAGGAAAACTTTCTAAAGCTGACTTACATTGACTCATGGAAGCAAATCAATTTTTATAGCTTATATTGCACTGGTTACTACGCTATTGCAGCCTTTTTGCTGTTTTATTGTTTTTTGGGAACACTGGGGACTTTTTTCCTTCCCACTTATTAGACACTACTCATCAAAGCTAAAAGTCTAAATTTTATATACATATAGATGTTGTGTATATAATACACCTACTAATAAATATTTGTTGAATCAGGACCACAGATGTAAAGTCATTCTGTGTGACACCTCTTTGGAAAATGATGGGGAAAGTTATGCTGTATAATTAATTACCCTGTCTCCAATTAAACTGTTTGTCTTAACTAGTAATGGAAATTTGATACCTGCTTTCTTCTCTTACTGAGCTGGTTATTCCCCATAATTTTGAATTCCAATGATATGCATTTTATGTGACATTTTTTTTTTACTTTTTAAGGCCATAAATGGAAGCAGGGAATGTGGTCGAAAGAAGAAATTGATATTTTGATGAGCAACATTGAACGTTATTTAAAGGTTGGTGTGTATTTGTTTATTTAATTATTTACTTTATTAGATGGCTCATAAAATACATTTCTCTAGGCATTTTACAATTTGCGTTGCTGGTTTCAATGGCTGGGTTACACATTTCAGAACATTAATTGGCTTGGCTTGGATCCAGATTTTCCATGAGTGGAATACAGCTTATCCAGTGGGGCTTTCCCATCTGCTCCCTACTGCAGCCCTCACTCCCCTGAAATGCTGTTCCTAAACATCTGGAATGGTTTTGGGAGGCAAGGGTGGAAAAGCCCCATTGCGCAAGAGACCATCTGGGGAGAGGTAACGAGCGGGGTACCGCAGGGCTCAGTCCTGGGCCCAGTGCTCTTCAACATTTTTATTAATGATTTGGATGAGGAGGTGCAGGGAATGCTTATCAAATTTGCAGATGACACAAAATTGGGTGGGATCGCTAATACCCTGGAAGACAGAAACAAACTCCAAAGTGATCTTGATAGGCTGGAGTGCTGGGCTGAAAACAACAGCATGAAATTAAATAGGGATAAATAGCAAGTTCTACACCTAGGAAAAAGAAACCAAGTGCACAGTTACAAGATGGGGGATACTTGGCTAATCAATACGACAAGCAAGAAGGATCTTGGAATTGTTGTAGATCACAAGCTGAATATGAGCCAACAGTGTGATGTGGCTGCAAAAAAGGAAATGCTATTTTGGGCTGTATTAATAGAAGTATAGCTTCCAAATCACACAAGGTACTGGTTCCCCTCTATTCGGCACTGGTTAGGCCCCATCTTGCGTATTGCGTCCAGCTCTGGGCACCACATTTCAAGAAGGATGCAGACAATCTGGAGCGTGTTCAGAGGAGGGCAACGAGGATGATTAGGGGTCTGGAAACAAAGCCCTATGAGGAGAGATTGAAAGAACTGGGCATGTTTAGCCTGGAGAAGAGAAGATTGAGGGGAGACATGATAGCACCCTTCAAATACTTGAAAGGTTGACACACAGAGGAGGGCCAGGATCTCTTCTCGATCAACCCAGAATGCAGGACACGGAATAATGGGCTCAAGTTACAGGAAGCCAGATTCCGGCTGGACATCAGGAAAAACTTCCTGACTGTTAGAACAATATGACAATGGAAGCGATGGCCTAGGGAGGTGGTGGGCTCTCCCACAGTTTAGGCGTTCAAGAGGCAGCTGGACCACCATCTGTCAGAGATACTTTAAGGTAGATTCCTGCATTGAGCAGGGGGGGTTGGACTCGATGGCCTTATAGGCCCCTTCCAACTCTACGATTCTATGATAGTAGAATAGTATCCTCAGACACAGTCTGGCTCCAAGTCATTATTAATGGATTGGACCTATACTTAGTCATGGTAAGAGTAGATCCATTGAAATCAATGAGATTTAAGTTAGTCACGACTAACTTCTGTCATTGATTTAATACTCTAAGCAAGTCTTAGACATGATCCAACCATAAATTTTTAAGAACATCTGTAAATAGCACTCCCTTGGAGCAGTTTTAATTCTTTGAAAATACATGTTTATAAAACCTACATATAATTATTTTGAAGGCATCAATATTTTAATAGGTATATCTTACATCATAATTCTAGCTCTTCAAAACAAAAAATTAAATAATGGGTTGAATCTAATGGTGTCATTCTGCTGATGAAAGTAGTCAGTGGAACCAGGAGAGGAGCAATCCCCACCCCCTACCCCAAAAAAACTGTTCTGGAGGGCTGGGAAACCCTTCGAACCATATTTTCAGGTGTCACAGAGGACTGCAGCAGAGAGAATCAGACCGTCCCTCTTTTTTACAGATCACTGTAACAAACCAGTGAACATAGCCAGCTTGGAACAAAAGGAACATCACTTATGGAGGGAGTAGCCTCTATTCTTTTTGTAAAATGCACTGCTGAGTAATCCTTTTAGGGTGCAATCCTGTGCATGTTTAGACAGAACACCTGTTCTACCATTCCAAGCATGCCCCAGCCAGCATAATAATGCTTTGCTTAGTAGGTGGTAGAGGAATGTACAGTTTGGACCCAGGGCATGGTCTGAAGGCACATGAGGCAGCCAACTCCAGGTCTGGGTCTGGTCATTGCTTGGAGGGGAGACCACCAGGGAACTGCATGTAGACACCTTCAGTTCCAGGATGGAAGAAAGGTGGGATAGAAGTATAATAAATAAATAAGCATTGGTTCAAGAAATTCCTCTTTGTAACAGTCCCAGTAGACCCTAAGGCAAGATATCAGGTGCCCAAATTTATTGAATTTAAATTAATTTTGCACCTTTTCCAGCTTGGTATTTCTAAAATTGTTATCAGATATATCTGGTGCAGTCTCACATCTGAATATAAATCAGGTATTTATATCACTATTTAATAATAATGAAAGGTTACTTAGTTGTTGTTTACCAGACTTGATGACACAGCCATTCAGGTTTTCAACACAAGCGGCATAGTTTTGTGAGATACAGTTTGCAGAATTTATTAATAAAGCATCAGTCTTTATTTATTGTAAACTTGTGGGAAACTTAAATTGTCATCCAAATCTTAATGTGACTAGGCACGTGGAATAAAAGATGCCACTGAAATCATCTTTGAGATGTCAAAAGATGAAAGGAAAGATTTCTACAGGACTATTGCATGGGGTCTGAACCGGCCTCTCTTTGCTGTTTATAGACGAGTGCTTCGCATGTATGATGACCGAAACCACGTTGGCAAGTATGAAACCTTCTAACGTTTGACCCAAACGGTATGATTAGGGTTGTGAATGGACTTGTGCCCCTTTTAATTCATAGCAACTGTTAAGGTCTGAATAATCAAGGTGGGAGATAAAAAAAACCTGGAAAATGATGATGCAGCATGAAGTGATAAAGGAGTAGATTTCTACACATATATAACTTGCTATAGTTGTGATACCATTATTCACAATTCCCAACATCGGTAAGTTGAGAGAGTCTCTTCTTGTGGGACTAAGGCATACATCTCCAACGTTGCTACCGCATGTGGAATCTCACATAATATTTGGTCAACATGCACTTTCATCTGTATGTGTGTACACTGCATGATCCATCTACCAATGTCCTCTTCCAAGGAGAAGAAATCTGATAGACTGTGGAAGCCCAGCATGGATGCCCACCCTCAGAGTAATAAACCTGGGTCCTGTGGAAGTACGGGAGAGCCAGATCGGCTCCTTGTTTGCCAGTAAAGCCCTGCCTCACTGTGTTCCAGGATTGTATGGAGCATGCACACTCACCATTAGCACAGGAAGCCACAGAGCTTCCAGAACTCAGACTGATGGAGGAGCAGTCCAAGCAAGTGTGGCCACAGGTGCGCTGCAGTTGTTGAAGGTGTTTTAAGGGGAGTGACAGCAAGTTACTGTCACCACTCTTGCCCATATTTTAGCACCACCTCTGGATTCATGGCCACATATGAGGATCTACGTGGTGGTGGGGTGCATGAGCCCAAGACTCTCTCCCATGCCCCATGATGTGCAGGACCTGCATGCTGAGGGCCATACACCTCAAAGTGAAGACTCTTGGGAATTCTTTTTCTCAAATGGCCAGAAAAATTAATAGTTGGTAGTTTCTTCCATTTACTTTATTGGTCTGCTCCCTTTTAAAACTATATCTGAACACACACATGAACCTTCATCTTTAATGTTGACACTGTGCATGCAACTTATAGATGTTTTCAAATAACATATTGACAAGATTAATAACCGGTCTGTCAGATCTTTGTTAGTTATGAATAGGAACCTACAGGTCTGTAACACTCTTGTCAAACTCTTTAACAAGTTTGATTCTTTATTCCTAACCTTCATATCGGACTAGTAGGACACGATGTTGTTAACTATCCATTAAGACAAGGATGGTCAGATTTCAGTTTTGTGGGATCTGCAAAAGACGCGGCCTTAGATTTAGAGAATTCTGAGTCCAGGAATTTGTTCTGAGTTTCAGAATTGAACTGAGCTTTCTTCACTTCAGCATTTAGGGTAGGGAGAGTAGTTTTGTTATTGCTAATGTTAAATAATTGGGAGTCAGAAATCCTTGCCACTCTATTGCAAATTACCCAAAGATCTACAGGTAGATACAGATCTACTTTATGCCCACCCCTGCCGTAAGATATACTGACACTCATTCTAGAAAAGACAGAGGTTCCATTTGGTGGTTGGCTCATCCACCCACGTGAATAGTATTCAACCCGTTCTTGACAGGGTTCCACTCCCCCTTAAGGATCAGGTCTGCAGTCTACGGGTCTCACTGATTCAGCATTGTCATTCAAGGCTCAAGTGGCCTTTGTGGCTCAAAGTGCCTTATCAGATTTGGCCGGTACGCCAGCTTTGTCTGTACCTGGATGGAGATAATCGGCCCACAGTTACCCATGCTATGGTAACATCCCACTTAGACTATGGCAATGCACTGTACATGTTGCTGCCTTTAAAAACAGCCCCAAACTGCAGCTGGTCCAAAATAAAGCCACAAAGTTATTAATTGTGACATACTTACTACTGACTCTACAGTTCAGTCATATTATGTCAGTACTTCATCAGCTCTACTGGCTCCCAGCCTGTTTGCAGGGCCACTTTAAAGTGCCAATTTTAACCTGTAAACCCCTTAATGGCTTGGTACCAGGTTATCTGAAAGTTCACCTTTCCCATTATATACCTACCCAAGCCTTAACATCCTTTTTAGAGGCCCTGCTCCATGTGTTCGTGTCAAATGAGGCAATGCAGGTAGCTACCAGGTGGCTCTGCGTTCTTGCTGGTGGCACCTTAGCTGTGGAATAGCCTCTCCAGAGAAGCTCACCTGGCACCATCTTTATGGTCTTTTCGCCACCAGGTTTTTATTCATGCAGGCCTTTTAAACAACTAGTGTTTTAAACAAAGTCTGGATTCTTACATGTAAACTTGTTTTATTTCTGTAAACTGATTGTGTTTTCCTCCATCAGAAATGAGGTGTGCTACTATTTTAGTGTTTTTAATGTTGTTTTTTTTAATTATTATCACGTGTTTCTAATATTGTATTTTGTTTCTTGTTTTGTAAGCCACCTGGGGAACATGTGTTGATGGGTGGCTATATAAATCTAGTAAAAACAAATAAATAAAAACATTACACATCAACTTTCCCTTTATTCTGGAAGCGACTATTGTCTTACCTTTTGTGAATAATGTTAGCATATTACTATGCGAATGACTAATCAAGGTCTAGGAACAGGGGATCTAATTGAAACGAATTGTATGTACATATGTTAAATAAATGCCACTTCTGCGTTTCACAGGTACACTCCTGACGAAATTGAAAAGCTCAAGGAGTAAGTTTTATTTTCTAATAAGCTGACCTTGTAAATAGTTCAGAAGAGCCTGCAGATCCCTTTCCATAAAGTTGTTTCAGTCTGCAGTTGGCAACTAAAGCACCGTGGATTGACTCTGATTCCTGAGGGTGCCATTTCCCACTCTTCCCCCCCCCCCCATCCCTTTTAGAAGAGGAAGAAGTGATGTTTGGCAGGGAGGAGAGAGGAGATGAGCATCAGGGCGGGGCATGCAAAGTGAGTGCTCCCAAATGTCCTCTTCCCTACTGCCAAGGAATCCAATGCAGGCTTTTGATTCTTGATCCCAACCCATCAGTGCCATGTAGGATGTCCTCAACTCTTTAAAGTGCTCTCACTGGCCTTTTCTGTCAAACAAAACTCATTATACAGTGTAGGGGCTGACGCTGCAAGTGCAGTAATGTAGGTCTATGTACAGTTCCTCGATTTGAGAATGTGTTGTCAGAAAATAGAATTCCAAAGAAGTTTTTTATAGATGGATACAAAGTGATAAATAATCATTTAATCATTTCAGCCAGTTTGAGACGCAGAGGGGAGAGAGGAATGAGTGAGTGTTTAAAATGGGATTGCTGAAAGATGTACACTGTGCTGGCTTATAGGGAGGTGAAGTAAAATTTGTATCAAACTTTGACAGGTATCTGTCTTCTGTGAACAAAATGACGTGCTTATAAATTCAATGGGATTTTACAGAGGGAGGAGTTCTTGGTCCTTGTCTCTGAGACCTCAAGCCATGTTAAATTCTAACAGGCAGAACCTCACCACGTATTTGTGAAACTGGTAAAAGCTTCATCTAGGTCACTTAGAGAAAACAAAACTTTTTAATGAGCAGGGGTTTTCCCCTCCGTTCTGAATCCATTAAGGCCTTATAGGCCCTTTCCAACTCTACTATTCTATAATTCTATGAAACATCTATTGGTCTACAATGCAATTGACTGGTTTGTATGATACTAGTGCACAATCCTAATACACTTTTTCCTCTTAGGCTAAGAATAAAGCATGGTAATGACTGGGCAACTATAGGAGCTGCCCTTGGTAGAAGTGCTTCTTCAGTAAAAGACCGATGCAGATTGATGAAGGACACCTGCAATACGGGTACAGATATTAAGATAACTGGCAAAAGAAAATGTAGCGACGTCTATTGTAGCTTTCCCCATGTAAACAGTTTCATAGACACGTAGGTTGAGTTGAAGAAAATATCTTTAAACTTCAGCAATTTCAAACATATCTTAGGATGTTTTTGAAATACTAATTTATTAAATGAATAACAGTTTTGCGCTGTAACACTTTTTTATATGGCACTGATGAATGCACACTAATATGATGGGCTAGAAGGCAGACAGAGGCTATGTGTCTTTCTGGTAGTCCTAGCAGGTTCCATACACTCCATATCTTCCATCCACTTTCCTGTCCGTTGTGCAATAATCCCAAGTAGCGCTTTGGCCGTAGGTACATTGGTGGTGGTATTTATCAGGGAGCTGTCCATGGTACTTCCTAGAGGAATGCATCATATTTTGTTTGCTGCCTTTGCAGCAGCATGGTTGTTATCACAAAGCCACTCTCCTTCCACACTTAATTGATAATGGAGATGCCTCAACACATACGACGCCCAGATGATATAGGTGATTTTACACTGCTATGGGAAGTATCCATATGATCTGAGTTCCCCATGTGATGTGGAACATCCTTATGTCATGGCAGCATTACGTATGTCACAAATTTAACATATGAGTTGGAGATCAGCAGGACATTTAATTAAAATTGCATTTTCAGTTTAGGTATCTTGGTGCTTATACTAAATTTCATCTGTCCCACTCGCAACGTTAAAAGAACTTTTTGTGCGCTAGCAAATGGTACGACAAGTATGCCTCTGGAAAGTTGACTAAATTATAGACTATAGACATGATACAGGAAGCCTTTGCATCAGGCTTCTAAGAAGCTGCATTTTTTTTCCTAACTGCTTTTGACTGACCAACAAGCCATAAGTTGGAGCAGACCAGTTTAAAAACTTGGAGGTGTAGAGAAATTGCTGGACCAAAAAAAAAAAAGAAAGAGAAAACAAGGGAATTTGGGCCTATGTTTCAAGAAAACCATGCTTTCCCTCTTCAGTGCCATGTATAGTTACCTACTTTTTAAACACAAATTTCAGGGAAATGGACGGAAGAAGAGGAAAAGAGGTTAGCAGAAGTGGTACACGAATTAACTAGCACGGAACCCGGTGACATTGTCACACAAGGTGTCTCATGGGCTGCTGTGGCAGAACGAGTCGGAACGCGGTCTGAAAAGCAGTGCCGGTCCAAATGGCTCAACTATCTAAACTGGAAACAGAGTGGAGGCACTGAATGGACTAAGGAAGATGAAATAAACCTAATCCTTAGGTTTGTGCCACTTATTATTATTTTTTGCAAAAGAACCTGCATGGCGGGTTGGGGGGGGCAGGGAGAGGCAGGATTCTTCTGTATCTCTTATTTGGATCTTTAAAGTACAGTTAATATCTTGGAAAGCTCTCCCAACAATGCCTGTTACGTGCCCAGTCCTCATGCATTTCTTAATTGGATGTTCTTGCTTTGGCTAATTTTTAAAAGCTGAATCTTAAGTGCTTGTAAAAAGGTAGCAAGATGAAAATCCCCGTGTTTATCCACCATAAGGAGGTACATCACAGGCAATGGACGATGAAAGCCACAGCCCACGCTGGCCTGTGCAAATGTGGCCCTCTCTGCTGACACTGCCCACAAAGGGTTGAATGCGGCATGGTGGCTTCTGTGATGCAGACCAAGCCCTCTTGATGTAACTCTCTTACTTTTGAGAACGAATGCGCCATTTGTTCTCATGCAGTTTTACAACATGCGATCAAAGCAGGGGGTTAGGCAAGGCTCCTTTTGCACTAGGAGCTTACCTACCCTAACACATATTTCTTTTCCATGTCATCCTGTCAGAATAGCAGAGCTAGAAGTAGCTGATGAAAATGATATCAATTGGGACTTGCTGGCCGAAGGCTGGAGCAGCGTGCGCTCACCGCAATGGCTTCGCAGTAAATGGTGGACGATCAAGAGGCAGATTGCAAACCACAAAGAGGTGTCATTTCCCGGTAAAGTGTTCAGGACTGTATGTGTTTGCAAGGGTGGAGGGAGCCTCTGAAATTGTGCAGTGTGGTCTCATTCGCAGTGATTCAGGAGTGGGGAGAGCTTCTTGTCCCATATTTAAATACAATTTCTATTCTCAAAATAAAGGAGCAATGTTTCTCTTATGTGTCCCTGTCCTTTGAAGCTGTGACTTGCCTGCAGTTTGTTTGTTTGTGCTCAGGGAGGATGAGAACAGGAAACAATACTTTGGCACTTTAGACCACATATGGGCAGCTGCAAGCCGCATGTGGCCCTCTGTGCCAGCCATCAGCCCAGAGCAGAAAAAAATAGATAAATAACGTGAATAAATAGTAATAACTAAATAAGCTGAATGGTGGAACATTCAGACAAGAAAAAAAGGAAGTACTTCTTCACACTTGATATTGAGGACATCCAGAATGATTGTCTCAGGAAATCTTGATTATTCCTGCTGAGGCCACCATATCTGGGCTGGCTCAGGAATTCATGGCCTCCATGGCAACCGTGTCTCAACATTTCATTGGCCCAACACATGTGGTAGCACATGTGCTAGAACTGGTAGAATCTAGACATGACAGAAGTGAACGAAATTATGCATAGTGTAGAGAAAGTGAATTGGGAGAAGTTTTCTCCCTCTTTCGTAATGCTAGAACCAGGGGGCATCCAACAAAGCTGAGCAGTGGGTGATCCAGGACAGGCAATACGTAGTTAAACTATGGAATTTGCTACCCCAAGATGTAATGATTGCACCAACTTAGACAGCTTTAAAAGGGAATTGGACAAATTCATGGAGGAGAAGGCTATCAATGGCTACTAGTCATGATGGCTATATATTACCTCCATGATCAGTGGCAGTATGCCTATGTACACCAGTTTTAGGCAACATGTGCTATTGCGCCTATGTTCCGCTTGTGGGATTCTCAAAAGCAGAATATTGGACTCGATAGGCCTTTGGTCTGATCCAGCAGGGCACTTATGTCTTTAGGGTATTATTATCCCCACATTGCAGATCTGAGGCTGATTAAGAGTGGCTTGTCCTAGGACAAATTTCAGAGGCAAGATTCAGACTTGCGACTCTTAACAATAGCTCTCGGGTTTTTCCTCTGGGATTTCTGATCGTGAACAGTATAGCTTCTCCAAAAGAAGAGTGAGAGGACTTCATAAAGTAGAAGATACTAGCAGAAGACTATTTGAGGACAGTGTTAAGGCATAGGCAGAGAGGGGTCTTGAATAACCTATGCTGTGATATACAAATGCTGTTTTGTGTGATTATCCTCCATCATTTATTCATTTTTAATAGACTGCCTTTCTCCAATGTGGGTGGGCCTAAGGTGGATTTCAGCATATAACTAAACACTTTCAGAAGCACTTATTTTAGGCTGACTCTTGAAATCTTGAATTGAGTTGGTAGAATTTTGAGTTTTCTAGATTTGTAAAGCTGCTGCTACTTTAATTGGATATTTCATTTGCATTTTGATAAGATTTGTTTCCTTATCGATTGCACATGAACATGTTCAGACATACATACAAAATAATCAGGATAGGGTAGGTGACAAATATTGGTTTTTTTCAGGCAACACCCTAACCCACACTCAGTAGTTGAGTATGGGTTGTTGAATCATGGGGTGTTTGTTGAGCTGTGGGTGAGCAAGTTGTCTGAATGAACGTCCACAGGGCGGCTTTTTAACCATGGAGTCTGGCTTCTTGACCACCCTGAGCAACCCAACAACAAACCATGGGTTCTCAAGGTAGCTTATTTGAGAAAACTAAACCACACTACATGGTTAGCGTGTTGTCTGAACAGTCCCATAGTGTCCCTGCTTCTCCCACCCAGTCAGCTTCTCTACTGGCTGTGGATGAATGGGCTTCAGTTCCTCTGCAGCTATGGAAGCTGAACAAGCTGGCAAAGGAGGGACAGCATTTTGTATTTCTCTTGCCAGCCTGCTCACTCACCAGGAGGAAATGCCATGTACTCATCAGTGTGGAATTGCTGGTTGCCAGTGATGACCTGGCAAGTGGTTAAATAGAAGACTAGATCAAGATCTAATTTGACTAATATGTTTCACTGTTTACTTAAACTTTTGTCCTTTATAGATTGAGGTGGGGAGTTCACTGTAAAACAAAGTCTGATTATGTTTAATCTTCTCATGATCAATCATACACACCATCTTTAGTCCAAATGTTTTCCTCTTTATATTTCCAGCAACACTGAGTGACTGTGTTGTTGTTGTTTCTTAAGTTCTTATAAAAGGTCTGAAACAGCTTCATGAAAGCCAAAAAAACACTCCAGGGCACCAACTTTCGGAAAATAAGTCTTTACCCGGGTTGCCAAACGCTCATTCCGGTTCTGGGGTTCAACACGTTCAGATTCGAGTGGCTCGCTTGGATGAGAATTCGGGCAGCTCTCCAGGCCCCATGGCAGCTTTACAGATCCCAGTCCAGATCACTCATGTCTGTAAGTAGCCGAAGCTCATGATTTGTTCCTTCTCCCCAACTCATGGGCTTCCTGATTTACGAGATGCGAGTGTCTCTTTTGGCCTGGCAGCAAATTGATCGGCAGGCTACCCCAGGCAAACGAAAAAACCATGAGCATTTTCTCTTCCTTGCATATACAAGTGATAAGCAGAACATGGTATACACCACACAGTGACCAGGTTTGCACAAACTCACAGGTACTGTAAGGTTCTGGGTGGCTCGTTACTCACTACAGCAAGCCACCCTAGCCAGGTTCACACAACACAACACACCGCCAAGGATAGTTATGCAAATCCTGCTGTGACTTATTTCCTCTCCATGATTATGTGAACCAGGCAGCAGTATTTTACATGGTAAACACAGTGCTGGTTTCCCTTCAGTGACTCGTGGTAGCCACAAATATAACCATAAGAATGTGAAACGTTGAAAAGATATGTTATGTTTGGAGATGAAAAGGACTTCACTTGATGTGGTGAGGTTGCTGCTGTTCCATGGTTGCTCTGGCCCTATAACTGATCTGGGTGGGAGACTGCTCAGGAGCCCCATGTTAGCCAATCTGACCTCCTTGGAGGAAAGGGGGGATATATAAGTGTAATAAATCAGGAGTAAAACTGCCTTTTTTACTGTTGCCTTTCTGTGTGATTCAAAGGAGGTTTCTTTTTTCTACTTGCTGTATCTAAAGTATACTAATGTCATCTTAATGCACTGTTGTTTTATTCATTTTGTGTACATTATTTTGAGAGCTTGGCCCTAAAAAGTGACTTACATATACCTTGAATAAATGAATATCAGAATTTCTCAGTGTTTACAACTATTTCTGAGTGATGGTTGTTCCTCCTCTTGATGGTGGACAGCAGAGCGCTAGGAAGAATTGGAGTATGGCCTGCTCCAATGGGCTCCCATAAACAAAAGCAGGAATCAGGCAATATGCTCACCTTTAAAGAGTTGCCCATATCTTAGGCCACTTTAATTGACTCTACGTTAATTGACTCTACAACTGTAGTAAAGAAACTGTAGTGTCCAACTAGTCATGTGGACTCTGCATTTCTCACTTTGCCGTCATAGACCTGTATAGAGGTGGGATGTTTGTGGTGTTATAATTGCTCTTGAATAATGTTTAGCAGAATGTTTTAGGCTTTTGTTAATCTATAGGTAGTTATAAACCCAGTTTGCATGACATGCTAGTCCATTGTGGATTAATTTACCCATGAGGAGCTTCGGCACGTGCCAGTCGTCATTGTGAATATGCAACACCCAGCTGGTGGGGGTTACTTGAGGGTTAAACAACGCTTGCATAACCCTAAATCAGACCGTGGATTATGCAAGGGTTGTTTAACCCTCAAATAAGCACAACACAACATGCCACAGCAACCCCTGGCTGGGGCTTGCATATTCATAATGGCAGACACCATGCACCATGATGCCCCGAGGGTTCATTGTATATAGTTTCCTCTGCCACATCACTGCATAATTAGTAGTAGTAAAAGGACAAATCAATTACCAGTGTAATAGTGGCTTCTTTATTTCCAAACTTAATTTCCCCACTACCGCATTGCCATCTTGGGAGCACTGCTCTGGAGCCCACATCCTTCAGTTTTACTTTATGTTCTCTCTATCAATTAAATACACCCAAGACTACTTTACTTATTTCTGTATATATTTTCCCCTCTTACTCACATAGCATCTGCTGATTCCCCTGCTGCTTCTGTTGACTCTGAGACTATAACACTAAATAGTGGAACTCTGCAGACCTTTGAGATTCTACCAGTAAGTACTCCAGAATTGGCCTGATTATACCATACTTAACTGGTTTGCCCTTTTGCAGTTAAAAACACCATGTGTCTACATGGGGCTATTATGTTGTGGGAAGTGTTATAAAAAGCATGAGATTCATTTACCAGGATCTTATTGTTGGAAGTTTTGGAAGCTTTAAAACGAAGTTAAAAAAACAAACAAACCTGTGTAATGGTTTCCCATTAACTACACTTTTGGATATTTAAGGCTGTAACCCTATACACACTTACCTGGATGTAAGTTCCCTTTGATATCCATTGGATTATACTGTAAATAATCCAGTTAATTGAAAACAAGAGTTCTATAGCTTCATTAGACAAAACCCTACCGGATGCCCACAACATTTAATAGCATAATACATCTGTCTTTGGCTCTTTGTTGTTGAGCTATCAGAGGTGGTACTCTGAAATGTATTTATTTTGTTATTTTGTTTTTGTATTTATATCCTGCCACGTGGCCTGACAAGCTGGCAGGACAGCTGTAGCATGAAAATAACAGTAAAGCACAATACTGAGATTACAATTCAAGCCAGAATTAAAGGCAAACTACCTTTTAAAATACCCCTAAAACAGTGGAACAGCAACAGAAAATGCCACCAGTTTAGCAATCTGTCTCCTCCTGCATGTGTCTGCTGAAAGAAAAGCACCTTGACTAATTCCCAAAAGGTTGGACAGGAAATGGCGCAATGAAGAGAATTCCAGAGAAAGGCGCCACTATTTGAAAGACCCTTTTTCGTCTCCCTGCAATCTAATAATCAGGCAAAGAAGGGATTTGAAATGAGGCCTCAACTGAGGATCTCTATCCAGGAAGCTAAAAAGGGGAAGACCATCCCTAAGGTAACCTGGGCCCAAGCCATGTAGGACTTCGTGGGCTGGATTTGATCCAATTGTTTTCTGTACAGTGGATGAACGCTGTCTGGCAGAGGTGGCCATCTTTTGGTGGGGGGAGGCACTTCTGCCACTGCCACACTGGTGGATTTGGCAGTGACAAAAAAAACCCTGCCAATTTGCTGTTACTTTTTGGCAGCAAAATGCTGCAGAAGGCTTGAAAGGAAGCTAAATTTGGCCTTTTTAGCCTTCTATAGTGGTCTGCCACCAAAATCCAGTGGCAAACCACCAATATTTTTACTGCTGCCTCAAATTTCATGGACGGGACACCCGCAAGCTGCCTGTTGCTCTATCCCTGATCTAGCAGATGGAGTGTTAAACTGGGACTGGGGGGGGGGGCGAGGGGACCCAGCTTCAAATCCCCACTCCACCATGAAGCTCAGTGACCTTGGACCAGTTACTGTCTCTATCCCTAACCTACCTCTGACTGTTGTGATAATAAAATAGGGGCCCAAATGTGCTGCTTTGTGCTCCTTGGATGACAAGTGGGGGAAATGTAATAAACAAGAAAGGATCTGACATCTCACAGTCTGGGTGGACTGTAAGGGTAAAGGATGTGGGGCTTTAAACAGATCTCAGTTTTATTACATTTAGGAAAGGGGCCTCCTTTTTGAACCTGACTTCCTTCTACCTAGATTTTCGAAGGAGTTGTGCTTGAGAAGCCCGTCAGCTGCTGACTTTGCTGCTTCTTCCCTCTTTTCTTAGTCTTTCCATCTCCAGCCTACGGGAACTCCAGGCACGTATTTACTCCAGACGAGCTCGAGCCAGGGGCTGCCTTTGACGCTGACCACCAGTCCAACCGTTACCCTAACAGCTGCTGCTGCACCAGCCTCACCAGACCAGATCATTGTCCACGCCTTATCCGTATGTATCTTGAAGGGGGAAATGGAGAACTGCAAAGTCAGCACAGGTTAAGGATGGGGGGCTTTAGAGCTATTTACTGGTCCATTGTAGCAGCTGTCAGAGGCTTGTCGTAAAACGTAACAAGAACGTCCAGTGCAAAAACAGGTTTGATGCGTTGATATTGGAACGTTTTATCTGGTGAGAATTCCCTGCATTGGTTGGTTGTGGCAAGGTACAATGACTTGTTTCAGGTTACTCTGATCAGATCAAATGATGCATACGTGACTTGTGAGTTGGCCTGATTGCTTGGCACACAGTGGGATTTTGGGGACATAGGCTCAATTCAGTAGCATCAAAAAAACGAGCACAGACTGGCAGAGCCTCAAACAAACCTTTGGGGCTTATTTTCCACTCTAAGGAGCGGTTTTGGCCCTTTACTGTCTCCGCATCCACTAGCATTTTTTCTCAATCACCCTGGAGTGAGCCATACAAGCCAGTTCCTCCGTACCACCCATGAGGAACATCTGTTCTCACTTCTGTAGTTTTTCCCTCCGAAGAACCATCTCTTTCCAAGTTAGTGGTACCTTCTCTCCCAAGAAAGCCATGGTTCTGCTTCAACCCATGCCTTCACACGCTGTTATGCTCTAATCTTTCAAATGTATTTTTTTCCTAGTATAAACCTTTCTAGACAATATTTAAGATATGGGGGTGTAGAGAGAGGGAGAGCAATTGATTCCATAAATGCATCCCTCACTAGAATTGATTGATTGAAGGGCTTGAAGATAAAAGCATTTGGAGTAAGATGCAAAGCTGGGAAGAATGTGAATTATACCCAGAAGAATGCCAAAACTGGTTTAGCAAAGAAGGAGAAATTACTGAAGAAATTGGACAGCATTGTGTTCCCATATTCAATATTCACCAAAGATTGCACTAATTTTGAAACTTTTCCCTCTAATAACCTAACAGTCCTATGCATGTCTACTCAGAGGTTAGTTCTATTGAATTCAGTGGGGCTTAGGTAGGTAGGTATAGGATTGCAGTCTAAAAGACCTTTGAGTCAAGTTTATAAATTAGCAGCAGACCTTGATATGACAAGGTCCTTGTTTTCCTGAGAGGGGGATGCCCTCCCACACCCCATGCTGAGTGTGTCTAGGTAGTGATGGTTCTTTGGGTCTCACAGACCCGAAGCTTCCCTT
Organism: Anniella stebbinsi; assembly: GCA_029215795.1. Lineage (NCBI taxonomy): Eukaryota > Metazoa > Chordata > Lepidosauria > Squamata > Anniellidae > Anniella > Anniella stebbinsi. The sequence goes on along the minus strand of JARDYH010000003.1, from coordinate 93,786,522 downwards.
GATCTGCACATGACGTGCACCTTTTCAGCCCCAACTGCTGTCAGACAGCAACAATGGCAAAGCTTTCCCTTGCAATGAGAAGGCCTCCAGGGACAGACTTCCATCTCTGCTTGTGGGCCGTCCTCTCCATCAGGAGACAATATCAGTCACCATCCCTGAGAGCTTAGGGTTACACCTTCAGTGAAAAAAATAGTCTAGTTAAAAAATTACATAAGCATGTATTTGGATTTGGAAACACATCGCATAGTCTGCTTTGGGGGGTTGCTTGTGTGATCTACCTAGTTTTCTTTTACTAGAATCTCAAGGTTCACCTACCAAAGCCTAGCGCAAAAGACATACACTTAGAATTAAAGGACAGGATGTCTCTGAGCATCTTCTGAGCCCAGGTATTTGTGTGCTTTACCAGAACTGAGCTCAGTTATTTCACACAAAACCCACTCCTGATTACCCCAAGGTTTCTTCATTTCAGCAGAATAATTGAAGATTGGTTGTTGCTGTTGTTAAATAATTGGGAGTCAGAAATCCATGGCAATCAACTGCAAATCACCTTTAGCTATACCAAAATATTGCACCTCTTTTTATCTTGGGGGACCAGTTTGCCACCTGGATCCAGCCCAGTGGTTCAGGTGTTATCAAGGGGGTGGGAAAGGGGGTCCTTATTCCAGCTCTCTGCTGTAATGTCTTCAACACCAACCTCACCCACTTTTCTCACATGCAGAAAGGCACAGAGCTCCATAACTGCCTTTGCATGGAAATTCAGCTAATGTTTGCAGAAGCCGACCAAGCTGAGTGGCTCCTTCCCGGACCACTCACATTGTGATTGGGCCATGAGCAGCACAGGAAGTGACTTAGCTGGGACGTGCAAGAGCCGACTCCTGCAAGGCCCAGCTGCTGCTTTTGTGTTAAAAGCAGGGTTTTATGCCCTAACTGGTCACTTACATTTTTTCTATATGCTTGACAGCGCCACCAGAGCTGCAGATATTAAATCCCTGAGGTCAGACATTAGTGTCCAGAAACTTGGATGTGAGGTGCCTTCCTTATCTTCTAAGCTGGCATTAGCTGCTTAACGTTCTGTAGCATTTTCTTCAGGAATTACAAGGCTACTGAATAATTGTGCAACCACTACTAAATTCTTCCTAAATTTCCATAGCTATATAAAGCACTGTTGTATCCTAAATACAGTCATGTAGATGACATAGGGGGAAAAATGATAACTCGAGAGTTGCAGACATGAAACTGTAACTCTGACCTTCCAGCTCCATGCTCATAAATTGATGTGCAGTGTACATCGATGAAAGGGACCTTGTTAGGCTGTAGCTCCCTAATAGATTCAGGGCTTGTGGTATTTTTCTGCCCTTTTTCATTTCTTGTTATAAAATCTATCGCTTGTCCCCTTTCCCAGTTGTGTGCTGCCGTAAAGCCACACTGCATGGGGATAACCGGATGTCCAGATTCCACTTTGTTCTCTACTCTGTGCTTACTTGGTTTGCCTCTCTTTAAGCCATTTCGAACCAAGAAACTTAAGCTACAGATGTAGGGTAAACTCAGCTTAGAAACATGAAACACTCTTTGGTACTTATCCATTCTGTGGCCTTTTCTCACAGCCAGAGCACTTGCTGAACACGGGTGACAACGTCACGGTACAGTGTCATACACCAAGTGTCATCATCCGCACCGTTGCAGCAGAAGACATTTCTCCCTCCATAACCCAGGCAGAACTTACGGTTGATTCAGACATTCAGCCGGTTGACCTAGCGGACCCTCCAACTTCCCTGGAAGCAGACGCTTTTCCGGATGACATCCACCAACCCAAGCCGGCTGCTGAAGAGCAGTGCGCTTACAGCGGAGGTGACTCCTCCAAATTTGATGGCAGAAACAGCACTGAACTCATAGAAAGGGTCGTGGTAGGAGCTGGAGAAGAGATTTTGGATACTGACCTCAAGCATGAAGAGGGTTGTCCGTCCGATTTGGCCAGAACGTACGTTTCTGAGGTAAGGAAAACCAAGCATGGTGGCATGACAGGAGTCTGGCGCACAGTTGAGACTTGTTAAATAGCAGCAGCTTCTGTTACGTTCTGCTGCTTTATTGGTAGTAAACATGGGGTTTGCTTGGGTTGGAATAGCCTAGTTTGACACAGCAAAGCCTTCAAACAAATTTACACAGATGTCAAGAGTTGGACACATTGACTCAGTTCGCACGTAACGGTGACAACTGTGGGTTAATTAAGCCTACAGTTAGTAGCTAGGTTATATGTGGGTTGTTTAACCCACAATTTACCTATAGTGTCCAGGTTCAGACATCACCTTACAACTTCCAATCGGCCCAACTGGAAGTTGAACGTGCAAAATGGCTGTGGAACCTGTCCGGCATGTGCTGCAGCAAATCATGAGTTAATTAACCCATGATTTGCCATCATTATGTGTGAACAGGCCCATTGTGCCCATCCCGAGTGAAGCCATGCCTAGCACAGCCCCTGTCATGGTGCACCCCTATAGGTCCCCGAGGAAAGGGTCTGTCAACAGCATTCCACTGAAGGGAAGCTACTCCACAGCAGCAGGGAGGAGGCAGGCATATAATTGTCCCTTGGCCTACTAATCTCCCCTGGTTTCCAAATGCTGACTGCAAAGCTGTGTGCTGGTAATGGACGTCCGGCCCTAGTGGCTGAAGATGTTGCTGCAAGCTTCAGCTACACGGACACATTTAAATTGATTAAAATTAATTCATGCATTTTAAAAACAAAAGAACCCGTAGGTCCCCTTAGTAGGCATGCCAAGTTTCAGTTGTCTAATTTCATGGTATTGGCGCTGCGGCATTGATAAAGAGAGATGCATGCACACCCTCTTTTATTATTATAAATTTATTTATTTGAAAGACTTTTAAAGGTTGCTTTTAGAGGTTGATCAGGTGCCATTTCATGCATTACATCTTTAAGCATACACCTAAGATATTTTAACTGTGAACGTGACAAATGTGTATTATGTAGGTGTACTCACTAGAGAGCTGTAGCTGGCTGCAGTTCCCTGTTGGGTTTATGCTTAGAGGAAAATCCAGACCACTCTCTGGCTCAGTTCGGATGACATATTAAGCAACGGAGGGGTAAATAACGTACTGACTGTGCGTTAGGCAGGAGGAGCTCCACAGACGACACACTGCAGCCGGCGCTGCTTGGAACCGGCAAACGCCCCGGCTGCAAGGAACTTGCGGCTGCCATTTTGGTTGTAGCCTCTCCTCCGTGTGTCCCCCAGTGGTATCCCAGCATGCACTGTGAGTTCTGCCGGCTGCATAGAGCGGCTGGGGTTTTTTGGCTGCTCTAGGCAGTAGAACTCTATTCCGAAACGAAATAGTCCACAGAGAGAGGGGGGGCTGAATTCGGACGACACTTTAAACAACGGGGATTCGGGCTAAACAACGTGCAAGCCCGTTGTTTCGCTCCGTTGTTTAAAGTGCCTGATTAACGTACTGTCAGTTGTGTGTGCGTTGTGTGCTGCCCTCCAGACGACACAATAAGCAACACAACTGATGATTGTTCCCCCCCCTCCTCCGTTGCCTAATGTGTCATCCGAACTGAGCCTCTGACTTGGTATAATGTTGGTCTTTAATGATCCAGTTGCCATACACCTTGTACAGATGTTAAAAGCTATGTGCAGTGCTCCAAATGGCCTATTGTGATTAAGCACTCAAAAGCACAACAGTGACCCTGTTCAGATTACATGCTAAGCCATAGTGGTTAAGCATTTTGAGCTAAACATTATGGCTTAGCGAGTCATTGTGAACCATTCCTAACCATGGTGGCTACATAACCATGGCTTAAACATGCTCACTATTTGCTGCAAAAAGGTTAGTGGCCTAACCATGGTTTAATGTGTTGTCTGAACAGGACCAATCTGAATGGCAACTTGCATGAAAGAGAGACTTTGATGGGGGCACGGGGGGTTGACTTTAATTGGGAAAATGGCACAAGGAGAAAGAACTAACCCCAGCTTTTGGTAAAAATTTGAGATGGGAGATCCAATTACAACTTGCCTAGTTTGGGTCCCATACCAGTTGAAACCCCATTGTACATCACTTAAGACATTGCTTGAACTTTGGCATATTCTATTTAGAGAGAGAAGGTGACAAATGCCCAGGGCAATCTTTTGCTTCCCCCTTTCTAATTGCAAAGACGTTATCTAATAACTGCACTGCTATATTTCACGTATCTTTGACAGACTTTGCAACTGAGAGGCAAGACCTACAGCTGTGAATAAATTTCCATCTTCTACCCACAGTAGTTTATTTAGAGCAAGCCCATGAGCATACACTTTATCTGCTAATTTAGACCTTTTGAAAAGCACATTTCTATTCCGTACACACAACTGGGGGGAAAAAGCTGCTTATTTTGTCCATCCAGGGCCTCCGCTCCCCAACAACAGAAGAACAAGTTGAACAGTCCTCTATGGATGAAACTGTTCTCATTGTACCTTCTCCCCGTGGCTTTATTCAGACGCCGGACGATATAGACAGTGAATCGGTCTTGCCTCTAACAACACTAACAGGTAACTGTGATGAACCTGAGCTTGACACAACTGTCTAGGTTCTTATTTAAAAAGCTCAAGGGGAAAATGCACCTTGCAGTACTCTTAACTAACATGTTTCAGTTCATCTGTTAGAATCCTGCTTCTCTCAAACTCAGGCCTATACCTGTGGCCTTGACATAATGGTTTAGTGTTATGGCAGGATGGGAAATCTGTTGCCCTGTGGATGTTGTTGGACTCCCAACTCCCATCAACCCCAACCAGCAGGGCAAATGGTCAGGGATGATGGGAGTTTTAGTCCAATAACCTCTGAGAGTGACAGGTCCCCCACATCTGTGTTAATGGGAACAAGCCTACCAAAGCCTTGGGCTTGCATGTTCTCCTCTTCACCACCACACACGAGGCAGAGATTGGAAGCTTACACTTTAGAACAAAGTGCAGTCCCTTCTGATGTCAAAAGGTGGGGGGGGGGGACCGTGATTTATTTCAACTTTGTTTCAGTTAATGCAAGCCGAGATATCGAACTGTGGTTTGATATCCTGGTTTAACTAACAGCAATTGAGGAACCAAGTACAGACATCGCAGGGAACTGCCTTAGTTCTAAAGTGACAGGGAGGAGTTAACAATCCCAAGGCTTGTTCCTGTAATGCTAAATCAGGCCATAGCGTGTGGGTGGGATTAACCCCTTTTCCCTTGGCCAGGACCTCCTATGGTGAGTTTCATTTATGTTATTTGATGAAACTTTTTTAAACCATCCTTCATCCTCATAGATACCAGGGCAATATGCAAATATAATTAAAACAATAAAAGTACTAAAGCAACATCACAATGAAACGAAGGCAGTCAATTAAAAACTTTTGATCAAAAGGTTTTGAGCTGGTAACAAAACAATTGCTGCGTGGATACTCCTTGGCAAGGGTGCACCACAACCATGAAGGCTCGTCTCCTTGAGACATCATATACCTGAGTTACTAGGAGAAGCCTCCCTGCCCCCCACCCCCCGGCCAGACCTTAAATTGTATATTTTCTATGATCTTCCTATCCTCACTGGAAGTTGATGACCGTATAAAAATAGTAATATTGTGGTTACCCACCTGTGGTCTTCCTTATCAATGGTTTGGGGTCAGGGCCAGTAGCGGTCTGATCTAGTCACCCATGTTGGTGTCTTTATTTTTAAAAGAATGCAGACCTAATAGATAATGAAAAATTAATCTCCCTTATGTGGACTTTACGTGATGAAAGTTTGAGAAACAAGGGTTTGCTAGGACAGCCCCAACGATGTGAGTGATGCCATCTTGAGCGTGTGAAGTACCCTGAGCAAAGGACTCCAGTTAGGACTTCTAGGCTGTTTAGCAAGTCCCAGCCAAACAGAGGAAATAAATGTTATGTATTTATATATGAGCAAATCAAGAGAGAGAATTTACTGTATATCTGTTCATTCCAGATCCTATATTGCAACACCATGGAGAGAATTCCCATATTATTGGCTCCTCTTTGGATAGTCCTGGTTCTGAAGACTCCAAGGATGTTGAAGGTTTAGTGAGCTGCCACTAAGCGTGTTCCATGGTCTAGCGTGGCATGTACTTGTGTCATGAAACAGCTGTAACCCCTTAACCACCTTTCCAAATGAAGCATTTCCTGAGATAGCTCCAGCTTGTGTTTGCTGGCCACAGAAGCGTGTTGATCTCATGCTTTAAGAGGGTTACAGCCGCAGCTGATGAAAGCTGAGGTTTTTAATTTTTAGCAGACAGTGCTATCCCTGACTTAGCTGCTTGGGACTGAAAGCAAATCTGGCAGTGAGGGAGTTAGATGTTTTAGGCCTATAGTGCAGTAAACAAGAGGGAAGCAGTTCTTAATGAGCATTGATTGTCCTATTTCAGGACAAAATATAGTTATAATGCAGTGACTACAGAAAGCAAGGAGTAGCATTAGAAAAGGCCTATTTCTCTAATACTGTTACTTCCAGCGTATTCAATAGTATAAAATGCTGCTAGATTCATACTGTACTTTGGGGGTTGCTGAAAAATCTATTGCTGGCAATGGATGTAGCCCCAGAATGACTAGATGTAATTTTTCAATTTTATCACTTTCACTACAACAGCAATTGTAGGAGAAAGGGAAGCATGGGAAGTGCTCCCCCCCCGGCAATAAATGTTAAAAATGTACATTTAATAACAAAATCCTTCCAAGTCTTATTCAGAACAATTACAGAAGGTAAAACCATCTGCACAAATGAATACAATGCAGCAAAGGGGGGGGGGGGGGGGGGAATATAACACAGTCTGGACCATGCCTTTATAGAAACTCTCAGCTGAACAAGCTCAGTGATGGGTTTATGTTCCAGCCCACATGGAAGGGCTGTAAAAGGAGGCACTAAGCTGAGCTTAGAGTATAACTTGGTGGAAACATGATTCAATACGACAAGGATATGTAAAAAAAACCAACAATATTTATTGCTGTAATTAGCTTCCTCAGAAGTCAGTTTGTCTTCAGTCTGTGGCTTTATGTGAAAATGAAGTTGTAGTTAACAAAACGGTTGGTTGCTTAGGGAGGGAACAGGAATAACTGTGTTCGATTTAATACAAGTGAGAACCTTTTTGTCTTCTGTGACAGTAGAATGCCTTTTTATTTATACTGAAGTACAGACCTTTGCAGTGCTGCAGTTTTTCTACAGTGTAATAAAAAAATGAATTTTTTTCCCAAAAGGAAAAAGCTCGGGCCATTCTGAAAAATGTAAGCGTACAGCCGGAATGTTCATTAAGGGCACTAGTAACTCTTTCCCCCAAAGACGCAGAGGTGCCCATGTCATATGGCAACAGCTCGCCCCACCACAAGGGAGGACCACTCCACTATACATCCACCTGAAAACTCAAGGACCCATCTGGCACTTGCACTGCTGAAGCCTTCTCCATTTGGGGGTCAGTTACCCATCCTGAGAGTGCTTCCCACGCTGGCGCTCTGGACCAACTTTATGCATTCAAGGATTATGAATAATGTCAATTATTTCCCCACTTCATGGAAGTAGAGATTGGCACATATACATAACATAATAATTGAAAACAATATGTAGTAAATTAGATTCCTAAATTTAGGCTCGAGGTCTCCTTGTCGATACCAGTAAATCTAGGAAGAAGAAGAGAAAAAAAAATCAGCAGTGTTAGATGAGCGTTTCAAGAAGCACAACTTTGTATACTATCAGAGTGCACAGAGTTACTTTCACACACACTCACCTTACAGTTGCAAAACAAGAACCATGTAGGCCAGCCTTCATCCCTCCATTGCTTTAGACTACAGCTCCCAGCATCCCTAACCATTGGCCATGCTGGCTAGGGCTGATGGGAGTTGAATTACAAACCATCGGGCTTGCACATGTAGGGGGACCAATACTTGTTCTCATTCCCTGAAGAATGGATGGAATAGTGAGCTGCTTTTTCATTTTGCCAAGAGACACTATTTTACATTCTTCACACTTTAATACTCCTTCAAAAGTGAGAATACACACGGCACTTGATTAGCCTCCTGATGGAATTACATAACCATGATATTCATCACTGGCATTTCCCCCCCTCCTTGTCCCTATGATGTATGCATCAATCCACTCTAGCTCTCATTTCGCTGGGAGTTTGTACAGGAGAACTTTCCAATAAATCATGCCATAGGTCAGGGGTGGGAACCCTTCTTTCTGTTGGGGGCTGCATGCTGACAGGGCCAGAACCCTATTTTCCCACCCTCCCAAGGGACAGGTCACTTGCAGTGGAGTTTTACCCTATCCTAGATGTTTTACCTTTGCTACACCTCTTTGCAATACATGTACACACACAAATAAATCCAACATTTCTAAAACCAACTGCTTATTTTCCCGAAGGGAAGACTGGAAATCTTGTAATTAAGGAGCTACTATTTCCAACTATCACTCTAAATTTGGATCTCCACACTGGCTTAGGATCCATGCTTGCTAGCTATGCAGACTACCAGACATCCGCTATGCATTTAAGTCCTTATTCACTAGGCGCCTGCAAAATTCAGTGTTGTACGATTCTATTCCCCCAATTTGAGTAAGATCCATTTAATCTTAGCATAAGCAAGTGTAGCAATACTTACAAGAATGCCAGCCGAAACACTACACAAGGAGATGCAGAAAGCAAAAAATATATTCACCGGTTTTGGAGGTAGTTGAGGAAAGAAAAAAGCACTCATTAGAGTGACCTATAGGGAAAGAACGCAAGGGTACAGTCATTGCCTTAACACAGAAAGTACACAATTGTTTTTCTTACACACTTTGCAAGAATACCCTCTCTCCGCAACGGTATCTCACATGGACTCCAGATCAGCCAGGAAATGTACCTCTATCAACGTCATATAATTGTTTTTCCACAAGAGGGACTTCATCTATAACCATGAATATGCTCCCTCCATTTTAGTTTGAGTGTGCAGCACATCCCAAACACAGGTGCCATAAATATGGCCTCTCAAAGTCTACAAAAGTTATTGGCCCAGCAGCCAATGCCCCTATTTTATGTTGATTGCTTGGCCTAAACTGGGGAGGGGGGAAGGGAGGATGAAGATGCAGCTTTTCTAAAACTTCCATGCCTCTTCCCTTGGAAATTATTCTTTATCACAGGCAACTACTTGAGTGATTAGTTAGAAACCTGGTCAATCCCTACTGATTCAACAACTTGCAAAATGTCTGTATTTTGTGAACCGTTTCTAAAGCAGGATGATAGTTTTAATTCATTGCTAGAGGGAGAGGCTGGGCAACTGGATGAAACTGCTAAATCACACACCATCAAAGATTTGAGTATTTTACAAGTCCAGACAATGTCAAGATCCTTCTGGTTGCAGAGCGAATTCTTTGGAAATTCAGGATGTCGACAATGCAGCTTACCACATCACCCCTGATTGGCTCATTCAAGAAACTCTGAAATCAGAAGCACCCTATGGGGCTGTTCGCACGATGCGACAGCCTACTATGGGTTATTTAACCCATGGTGAGGCTGTGATGCGTGTGGCCGCCATTTTGAATACACAATCCCCGCTTGGGGGTTGTCAGTTAGTGCGAATCCAGTGAGCATTATGGGAGGGTTAAACAAACCCTTGTATAAGGCATGATCAGCTTTAGGGTTACATGAGGGTTGTTTAACCTTCACATAACCCATGCTCACTGGGTTCGGTGTGGCGCAGTATGTTGTCCAAACCCAGACTGTATGTTGTGGCTTCAAAGGGAATTTCCCTGGGCATTGTGCCTCTTTAAGAGCATAGTTGGGTCTTTAATTTGAAGGGGGGAAAGGATTCTAAACAAGAAGGTCGCAATGATCTGGACAGCTCATATTGACTTTAAACTACATTTGTTTAAAAACTGACCCCTTTATTTATTTTTAAAAAGCCACAAACCCCATAACATCTAAGTGAACATCTCCCTGCAGATTGTTGTACCAATGCTAAAACAAGGTTACCTATGCTAAGACAAGGTTATTACATGTAACAACACATGCAGATAGGAAGACTTTAATAAACCAAGTTAGGTAATGCTTGTGTTAGTGGAAGTTTTGCGATTTATAAAAGGCAACTAAAATGAATAAAGGGGTGGAACACCTTCCCTTGAGAAAAATCTAACACACACATGAGTTTGGAGGGGGGGGGAGGAAGGAAGGGAAAGATAGTCGACAGAGGTGGGAGGCGACCGGATAGAGAAAAGTGTCTCCTAATACTTGAACTCAAGCCTACCGCTACTATCTCCAGTTAAAGGATCTCTGCCCAAGATCCGGGGGGGGGGGGGGGGGGGGAGTTGTCACTCACAGTAAATGGTACTAGGTTGGACGGTTGAGGAACTAAAAGAGACTGGCTCTGGTGCTAATGTAAAAACGTTCTTTATTCAATTATAAAAAAAAAAAATTAGAACAATCCTTTAGACAGCCCAACATTTCAGATTGGAAACAATCCTTCTTCAGGAGCTGTATCAGAAGGCAAGCTGTTCAACGTCTGCTATACAATATTTTTCGACACAAATGTGTCCTGCCGTTTTCTTGCCTGAGCATAATCTCTTAGGTTGGACGGACCAATGGTCAGATTCAGTATAAAGCAGCTTCGTAGGCTCATCTTCCAGGCAACAAATTTTGTCCTAAGCATGATCTACTTTACAGCATGGATCATTAACTTAAGAAATTCACTACCACAAAATGTGGTGATGCTGCTTCCTGAGAGGGCTTTTTAAAAAGGGCAAGTGAGAGCTGAAATAAAATGTTGCGGTGCAACCTCACCTTCTGACACCAGTGCTCCTGTTCACAGTGCCTGCCAGCCATGTCCGCCAGGATACTCCATTCCTTCTTCCATTATCACTGTGGCTACTGTTTGCTTAGATATGCCACCCTGGTCAGTTTTGGAATCCTTATGCTTAGAACCGCTTCCTAAATGGATGGCACTTGGTTCTCGACATGTTAGATTAAATAATCCTCCTCCAACAATCTTGGCTGCTATAGAGGTATGGTGTATAGTATCGTGTCAATTGCAGTTTGACCCATTTTCTCACGCAAAATTGACTTTATGGGGAAATCCAGATTTAAAAATCGGAAAAAAAATGTTTTTGTGGAGGCCATGGACAAATAAGGCAATTTTTTACTTTGGATCAATTAATAGATGATGTGTTTTTGTCATTTTTTGATTTGCGTGGTAAATATAATTTACTTGCTACAGCTGACTGGCAATACTTACAATTGCAACACTTGCTGAAATCTAGGTTTGGGCCGGCTGCTTTACAGCCTCAGACCCTCCATTACTGTTACAAACACTTATAGCAGCTGAGCAGACACGTTGACCCACAACCCACATATATAAATATTTAGTAGTAGTAAATAAATACAATACTCATAGTTTAAGACAGGACTGGAATCGAGAATTGGAATGTCCTATTTTGCCCAATCAATGGACTGTTTGTTACTTTAGAGACTGTATCTGAAGTTTCTATGGATCTTAGGCTACATCTTATTCAGCAAAAAAATCCTGTTCCGGGTCTACTGGACCCCACAACGCCTTTTCAACAAGGGGCTATCTAACTTACATACTTGGAGATGTAACGCACCTAATGCTTCTTTAATTCATATGTTTTGGCAATACTCAGTTGTCTCCTCCTTTTGAGAGCAGGTTAAAATAAGTCTAAATCTTGTTCTGAAACAATCTTTAATATGGGAGGACGTGCATGTCCTTCTAAACTACCTGCCAGTCTCTTGGAAACTAACACAGAGTCAGCGCAAATGGATTTTCTGAGCCCTTATGACAGCTAAAAGACTTATACTATCATATTGGAAGGATAAATGCTCACCTCCCATAATGCAATGGATTGAGGACATAATAACCTTATCGGCATTTGAATGGGTGACATACAGGTGCAACTTGAGGATGGATAAATATATGGCTATATGGTCTGATTATTTTTTTAATGTATGCATAATTCTCTCCTTTTTTAAAGCATTTGATGACAAAAATGATGCCATCGCTGTATGTGTAATGTGTTTGTTTTCTCTTTCCCCCCCCCTCGCGATTTGTTTTTTATTGGGGGGGGGGTTATATTCACAATAAAATTGGGGGGGGAACACTGGCTACTGAGCACACTGGGCTGAAGGAGGGATGTTTCTTCAAACCTCAGAGTTCCATCTTGTTTCTGATGGCCCCATTTTTGTTCCATTACTTTCCACACTCACCACCTGAGTTCACTGTTAGACTGATTTGACAACAGATCAAATTGACCATGATACCTAAAAGAACCCAAAATGGAGCCACTAAGCAAAAAGAGGCTCATAGGAAGGTTTAGAGGTGTACTTTTTTAAAAAACAAAAACTTAAAGGGATGGGGGAGGGAAGACAACTTCAAAACTTCAACAGAGCACAAAGAGGACTAAACCCAGAATGCTTGCTGTCTACTGGAAATAAAAATGTGTTGGAAGGTGCCCTTCTTCAGCCCTATAACATCCTAGAAGGCATGGCTAATAGGCTGAAACCCTGAACAGGAGCACTCCTGCTAGGAGGTGAGAATACACTGCAACATTTTGTTGTAGGCACAAGCAAGTGGAGCTTGGTCCCTCCAAACAAGGCCGTGCGTATAAACCATGACTGTCGAGACTTGGGTTTTGGACCTGAGCTTGCCAGACTAAGTGAAATACTTACTATAAGCAGCAAGGAAGTTACACTGCCAACAGCTAAATTGATTATTCTATCCTGGAAGAAAGACAGACAACAACAACAGCGTTACTCTCAGCCGTGACATATTCCACCACCTTATTATAAACTACACCATTAGAAATCAGCTGACATCTGTTGCTAACTGTGCTGGATGGCAAACAAAACGCATTCAGTGCCCAGGTTTCAATCTATTTAAACAGAACCATATAAACATACCAGATGTAGATGCAACATAAGTGATTTAAAAAAATAAAGACAACTGGGGGACTGGCCCATACCTACAGATTCACCACTTGATGACTGTAACATCAATAACACCTTATGTTACTTCAAATGCAATTCCCCACCCCCCCAGGAAAGTAGAACTCAGCTTCAGCTGCCAGACATCAGTGCGTGTGTGCGTGCATGTGTTTATATATGCACACACATGTCTGTGTAAACCAACTTTTTGTTAAAAGCACGTCTGGTAAACATAAAAAAACCACCACTTCCTAGAGATCTTTGAGCCAAATAACTAGCAATAAAACATGTTACTTATTTTTTATTTTGCCACCATAATATAATGCCATCTTTAGAGCTTCTTTCGAATGGTGAACAACCTAATGCATTAGAGGGCTTTTGAGGATTTGAGCCTCACTTAAATTTCAGGCAAGTACAACAGTGTAGTCCAGCTTTCCTTGACCTGGGGGCTGTTTTCACGGTGCCGACTTGGTGCTATGTCCCCCCCAAAACCCCACAGTTTTACTTACTGGGGATGGCATCAAGTAATCCCCACGTGAATAGACAGCCCTCCGATGCCCCTTTAAGTGTGTGGGCATTGGGTTAAAGCTCCCATCGTCCCCAGCCGAAGAGCCAATGGCTTGCTGCCTGAAGATGATGGGTGAGGGGGTTAGCCTAGATCAGCCTTCCCTTACTTGGTGCCCTCCATATTCTTTGGGCAACATCTCCCAGCATACCTGACCATTGGCCATGCTAGTTGGGGGCGATGGGAACTGTGCTCCCATACATTTGGAAGGCACCAGGTTGGGGAGGGCTGGACTGGATGATCTTCAAGGTTCCTTCTAGCTCTCTGATTCTATTTTTTTTTAAAAAAAAAACCACAAAGACTAATACTGAAAATTAATCAGAGATCTCATCTTTCATGCTATGGACCTCTGCCCACTTACAGCTGGCAAGCTTCACCAACAGCCTACTAATCATCTGCCACTGCCTCTCCCCTCCCTCCCCCTCGCTATTGTTGTCCACAGTGGCCACGGTCACCCAGTTGCTGGCTGCTGCGTTTAATGACATGCAAAATACAGGAACATCCTACTCCAGGCGAGGCATGCCAACTGACCAGAACAGAAAAAGGGGGAGGGAAGGTCTGACCATGTGCCGTCCAACAACAGAATTGAGATTAGCATCAGCTAATGTCTGCAGATGGTGCTATTCTTAAAGACGTAGGAGCCTTCTAGCAGAAAAGAGAGGGACTACCATTCTCAGAAGCTGGCAGTTCTACATAGCTGCTCAGCCAAGGCCACAGACTAGCCTTCCCCACTTGGTCCCCTTCAGGTGTGTTGGGAATGCCACTGGCCAGGCTGGCTGGGAATTATGGAAATTGCAGTCCAGCTAGGGATAGACACACTCACCTGGGTCCAGAGTTGCCCAGCAGGATGGAAGGTTTGGCCATGAGTCTATGAGCACCCGCCACCACCCACTTCTCCCTACAAGCCGCCATTTTCCATAAAAGCTGGGCTCGTGAAAGTGCACAGATCTGATCTTGCGCACAATGGCTGCTGTAAATGACCACTTCCGCAAGATTAGAGGCGTAAAGGGCAGTGTCTGGGGATCTGGACAGCGGGCTGCCTGCTGGATTCCTGGACCCAACTAGATGGCCACCACATCCCTAAGTCCAACACATCTGGAGGGCACCAGGTTGGAGAAAGCTGATAAGACTATGGACTCAGAATCTTGTCGCTCCCATAGGATTATTTGAAAATCTGCACTCATCAGACCTCATGTTTTACGTAGAGATGTAAAACATCTGGAAATTTTGAGGCTGGGGGGGGGGACTGTGCATTTTCTTCTAGGTTTTTTATTTTCTGGAAAAAAAACAAAAATTGTAGGGAGGAATGAAAAATAAGCCTTATTTCTTCGATTCTAAGATGCACGTTTTCCCCATATAAACGTCTCTAAAAACAGGGTGCGTCTTAGAATCAATGGCGATTTTCCCACATTTAGAATCAAAACTTTTTTTCTGTTAGTGGTACTGAAATTAAGTTGCGTCTTACAATCGATGGCGTCTTAGAATCGAAGAAATACGGTACTTATTTTTTAGCGCTCTTTACAGATCTAAAGTCACTTTGCTACTTTAAATCAGCCTTCATCAACTTGATAGCTTCCAGATATTTTGGACTTTCAGCTCCCATCAGCCTCAGACAGCATGGCCAATGGTCAGAAATGCTGGGCATTGTAGTCCAAAACATCCAGAGGGAATCAGGTCTGCTGCTTTAGGAACATAAAGCAGCTTTTCTGTTCCTCAAGTTGTTTTAAAAGTAAATTCAGTTACTAAATTTCTAATTATTGTCTGAATAGATTAGATGTACATTAAATGTCTGCTACAGCATCAGAAACACAAACCGAAATTGTCATGAATGCACATTTACTATCAAGAAAGCACAAAGGTGACTCTACTCAAATGTTGGGAAACTGAGCATATATGTCTATCAGTAAAAGATACTTCAGATCAATCATGTTAATAAGGAATGAATGAAATAACTATGCTGGGAATCTTACAGAGAGGATTAAAAAAAGATTTTCAGCCATGGCTTCATTTCCCCCCAGACATTTTACATCTCTAGTGTTTCTATAAAAGTGTTCTTATTATATAGATTTTATAAACCATTTTGAGGGGGAGTAAGACTTTGTTTTAAATTCCGAAAGAAAATATTTCATAGCCCAAAGCTGTTCCCATTTGGCAGGGCGGAGGGGAAACACTCCTCAGGGGGGGAAAAAAATCCTGATTTTTCCAGGTTCTTTCCGGGCCTTCACATCTCTAGTTTTACCATAACATGGGCATAAAACTAGAAGTTTGCAAGTTTCTACTAAAAATATGGGAGCTGCAGAGTCCTCTGGTGATTTTTTATTATTGTTGTTGTTATTATTATTATTATACATTATATACCGCCCCATAGCCGAAGCTCTCTGGGCGGTTTACAAAAGTTAAAAACATTGAACATTTAAAAATCAATATACAAAATTTAAAACCATAAAAGCCTAAAAACAAACTACATATAATTTTAACTATCCAAGGCATCAGTTAAAAAACTCAACATATGCTGTTAAATGCCTGGGAGAAGAGAAAAGTCTTAACCTGGCGCCAAAAAGATAACAGTGCTGGCGCCAGGCAAGCAGTTGGGGGGGCCACCACTGAAAAGGTCGTTTCCCTTGTTGCCATCCTCTGAGCCTCCCTCGAAGTAGGCACTTGGAGGAGGACCTTAGATGTTGATCTTAGTGAATGGGTATGTTCGTGTCAGGAGAGACATTCCGTGTAAGGCTTTATAGGTGAAAACCAGCACCTTGAATCAGCCTCGGAAACATACAGGCAGCCAATGCCAGCGGGCCAACGTCAGTCTTATACATTCGAATCTTCTGGTTCCTGTTATCAATCTGGCCGCTGCATTTTGCACAAGCAGCAGCTTCCGAACCGTCTTCAAAGGCAGCCCCACATAGAGCGCATTGCAGTAATCTAACAGTGATGTCTATGCAAGGTATACAACTTCATTTTGCCAATTTGCGGACCAATCCTAAGCATGTGCTCCCATTGATTCCACTTGAAACTTATTCCCAGATAGGCCCGTACTGGATTCAGCCGTAAACTCATTGACATAAAAGTGTCTTCATGTCTGCCCTTTTAACGTTTCACCAGGAGAAAACAGAGACACTTGCAAGTCTGCCTATTTTTCAAACCAAGCACACTGCAGAAGTTTCTCCTCCATCTGCTTTGTGCACTGAATACATTTGCTCCGCAACAGCTCATCCTGTGTTGATGGAACAGCAAAGATGGTATATGATCTTTTCAGCTAAAAACTCAACATAAAGTCGCAACTCTCCTTTAATACATGGCGAACAGTTCATACACGACATGGTGCCTTCGTGCTGATGCGCATGGGCACTGGAGCAGAGGTTCTCCATCTGTGGTTTGTGGACCACTGGTGATCCACAAAAAGGACAACAGCCATTACACTACCAAATACGGTAGCAGGATGAACGCTGAACCTGACCTGAGCCTAACAGTGACAAACATTTCAGCACACTTCCTAGAACTTTGCTCAGAAACACAGGCACATCCATCGCATTAGAAAGGCAAGACAATGGTTATTAAAAGATGAGTTATACATGTGCTTTGATTTGTAGAGGTGGGGATGATTAAGGATGCAAACCAATGCATGTTTAGACAGAAAAAAAGTCATACAACCCCCAACATTCCCCAGCCAGAATGCAGCACTTTTTTTCTGTTTAAACATGCATAGGATTGCACCTAAAGAGGCCTTGTCAAGATCCCCCTCACCCCAGCAATTTTCAAGCAGTCTGCAAAAACAAAAGCAGTTTTTGAGAACAATTGCATTTTAGACAAAATGCGCTTACGCACACATACACACAGGGATATTTGTTGTTAGCATACTTCCTCCTGGGACAGACCACCCACCACCTCTGGCACCACCAATGGTTCTGCCAGCACCTGTCCTCTTTCAGGAGGTCACAAACCCTGAAGAATTCTGCGCTGGGGGGGAAAGGAAGCGTGCGAAACCGCTATAAAGCAAGCAAATTCAGCGAAGCGGGAATTAGCCATACCTAGCTTTGAGGAAAACAAGCTAGATTATGCAAAAAAGAGGCAAGCTGGCCTTCCCAGCTGTAATCAGGGCCCAGAGTAGGATTAGGATCAGTTGTTGTTGTCATAGCATTAAATAGGACCTGGCAGCCTTCTGTGGAGAATTAGCAATAACAAACCTTCCACACATAGTCCCAGCCCTGAAGATGGCTATTTATTCTTCATTCATTTATTTGGCCAATGAATGTGCCAAAATGTACTTAAAGGCCAAAACTCAAAATGGCTACCAGGAAACTGTTCATTAGCAAAAAAAAAAAAAAAAAAAAAGGTGAAGGTTTCTGCATCCTTAGCAATGCTGCTCTATGTAACACATTTCTCAATAAGAAAGCAGGGCAGGAGGTAGGGAGAGAAAGATAAACCATGTTAGCTTACAAGTGAACTATATGAATTCCTGCCAGGTTTCACCATGTGACAGACAATGCCGGTATTAAAAAAGGGTGTGCTGTTCTAGCATTTCAGTGGTGAAGGGGCAACCCACGCCGAAAAGGGCCGCAGGGCCACATTTTTAGCACCCATCCCCATTGTTACACGGATCAAGGCAGGCTTCCCATGTCCCAGTGTAATTTCTGCCTTTTCAAATCATGGGGGCTCCCTCAAAGTGCAAAGCAAACAGCACAGCCGATTAAAACACTCAACCCCCGAAAGAAGACAGTGCTGTTGCCAAACAAGTAAACACAAGGAGGGAAAGGGCTTTGCTTACTTTCCAAGATGGCTTGGGAGCAGTTCCAGGAACGGCGTGAGGTTTTACTTCAGCTATTTGCAACTCTCCATCTTGTGATCTTTCAGAACGATCATTGTCTCCATGCAGAAGAGCCATTGTTCTTCTTTATATTTGTGTGTGGTGCTCCTCTTTTTTTTAAGTACTCGAAAGCTTGCTCTTTTCTCCTTTACCTCCTTACACTGCAGCTGAAGCAGTCACATAGTTCCTCTCCCAGTCAGCAAAATAGCCACTGGCTAGTTAAGTACTATCAGCTATGAACAACCCATTGATCACAGAAAATGCGCCCTTGCCTTAGTTCAGAAAAACAAATCCTGCCAAGACATATGGCTGCACAGGGGAATAACTTTAAGGGCCACACCCTGCTAACAGGGTACAATGATGCCCTCCTGAGTTCTAGGTTCAAAGTTCAACTCGGACATGGATGTTGATCCTTAATGTAGACTGATCCCCTGACCCATATCCAGCCCTTGAGAGGTATCACCTAGTCCCCAAGTTGTTTATCCAGGGACAAACAGATAAGAGTATGCAGATAAGAGTTGAGCCTGTGGAAATGGGACTTGCCAGCAAGCCATGTTGAGATATGGGGAATAGAGCCTTAGCTTTCCACACCTTACTGGATTCACACACCCCCTCAAAAAAAAATGGTTGCTGTTCTTGTTACAAAAAAAGGGGATGACAGTACCTCTTAAGACTGTAGCTCTTCAGAACAGAGATGTGGGAGAACCATATTTGAATGTTTCCCTTCAAATGTTCAGGGAAGGGTATCAACTGTACACCCTTAGTCTCTGGGTTATAACCAAAGCAGCAGTTAGTAAAAACAAAATATCACTGATATATAAGAAGAGCTGTGCTGGATTAAGCCAAGGGTCCATCTAGTCAAGCGTTCTGTTCACACAGTGGCCAAACAGCCCAGAAACAGGACATGCATGCTCACACAAACACGCCACTTGGGGTCCCCAGCAACTGGTGTACATAGACATACTGCTACTGAAACCAGAGGTAATATATAGCCATTGTGACTAGTAGCCACTGATAATCTTCTTCTCCTCCATGAATTTGTTAATCTCCTTTTAAAGCTGTCCAACTTGGTGGCCATCACTACATCTTGTGGTAATAAATTCGTACTTTAACTATGCCCGGTTCTAGTATTATGAGAGAGGGAGAAAAGTTTCTCTCTATTCACTTTCTTCACATCACACATAATTTTATTCACTTCTACCATATCTAGATTCTCCCAGAACTAGCATGTGTGCTGGCACATGTGTTGGGCTAATGAAATAGTGGGACATGGTTATCATGGAGGCCATGAATTCCTGAATCACCCTAGATACGGTGGCTTCAGCATGAATAATCAAGATCCCCAGGACAATCATCCTGGGAGTCCTCAATATCAAGTCAAAGACCATCTCCATCAGTTTAGCGAGGGGGACTGCTGGGCAAGTGGAGGGGTGGGGTGTATACCAGCAGAATCCCTAATCTGCCCCACTCACCCAACACAAGGTACAAACACTCCAGATTGGCATGCACCTGAGAGATCATTCCTACAGATCACAACAATGCACCCTTACCACCCCCTTCACACCTACACTGGTGCTGAACAGAGGACCAGGAGGGACACAGCTGAGAGCCGCAAACCCCCCAACCCAACTCACCCACCAAGTCTCGGTTATCCATCCCAAGTCAGCCTCCTCAGTGACGATCAAAAAATGGATGAGGGAGATTTTATTATGCACCACCTGGCATTCAGCAATAGGATCCAGAAGCCTGAGGAAGCTACAGATTCTCTGGCTCCTACATTTAGATCGGCCCAATACAATGGACAACAGGGCCCTTGTATCTTTAATCTCTATTTAATTCATTACATTTCATCACAATATCATCGCATATTAGAGGGGATTTCTTTAAGTGCAACTTCTCTCACTCCCACCTTGCCAAACTTTCCTCTTGTACTCAAGGGGGTACAGAAGCCCTGTCCTCCACTGTATCTGGATCTCCCAGTGACATTCCTAGCCGTCCTTTCCTTCAGAGAGTTCACCCACAGGTGGTCTCCCATTCATGTACCATGCCCAGAACTTAGCTTTTAGAGATGGAATTACATCAAGTACCTTAGGGCCATTTTCTGGGCCGCTTGTTCCTGGATTGCTCCAATCCAGGGTGCCCTCAAAACAGGTTCTATAAAGTGTGCAGGTGCGCAAAATGAAGAGCGAGATAATAATTCAGTAACAGGCAAAGAGGGAGTAACATTTCCTCAAAGTAAAGAGCAAACCCAAGCCACTTCTGAGGCAGGTTAAATGATATTAACTGGAAAGCACCGATTCAGGGGCTCACAGCTCCACAATACACCACTTTTGTGAGGCAAGGCATTTCAGGATCCCAAGATTAGAAGCACCTGATCCAGAAATCCTAAGGCAGTTCTCAAACTGCCTTCCCGTAGCGCTCTGCGACAATACAGTTTGCAGGCAGCTTAGCCCAGTGAAAGGTTAAAAATACCCCAGCAAAGAGGAGGTGGCTTAGCAGATCAGGATCAGGAACACAGACTAGATTGTTCTTTGAGCTACAAAGAAACCTCAGAGATCATAAAAAATAAAAAGGACGGCTTTTCAAGTAGTAAGAGGCTGTACCAAAAGAAAAAAAAAGGGGGGGGGGAGAGTTGAACATGGAAATAATATATCTTACACACATCCTGTTGCCTAGATGGGACCTCCTTTCATAGACCCCCCAATCCAGGGAAGTATAGTAGATGAAATAAGGCAGCAAAGGGAAACATAATTTTACTGCTATAGAACACTAGCAGAACATCCAAATTCTGTGTGAATAAAAGATTGGTCTTAAAACCTCCACAAATTTACTTAAATTTATCCAAATTTATTCTGGTTCTCTTAGCCTAACGGGAGAGGGGGGGGATGCTTTCCAGGGTTCTGAAACCTCTTGATCATGCTGCTCAGTCTTTCTCTCACAGCCCCAGACCTTCTGGATTCTCACCAGACATTGCCCACATTGCTTAAGAGCGAGAAACTTGCTTTTAAATATAAATCTCATACACAGATTTCAAGGATAATGAGTTTTGTACTTAGGACAATGGTCTGGGCTTGCACAGTATGAGCACGGACCTGATAATAAATGAGTAGACAATCAGGAAATATTTATTATCTCCCCATAATAAAGAAGATATTCTAATTTATTCACTCTTAACTTCTAAAATGGAATTTTGTGAACGTTCCCCTCACTTTGCACAGAACTAACCACAAGCAGGTGTTTTACACATGCCTACGCACACAATTCTAAGAATTTCAAAAGGCACAACCACAGATGTTTGCTCTCTCTTTCGCTTCCTCTCTGGGGAGCCTGCTAGACTAACTTTGAAGTCCACTCTCACATCCCATCCTTGGTAAACTTTAGATTGGATTACTGCAATGTGGTCTGCATATAACTGCCCTCAAAGACAACACAGCAGCTTCAAATTGGTCCAGAATAAAATGGCATGATCATCATCTGATACCAGCAGCAGTGACCATATTATGCCAATTTTAAAGTAATTTTTTTATACATTGCCAATCTATTCCCTGGCTGAATTTAAGGTTCTGTTTTTGACCTTTATGGATTTAAACAGATTAGATCCAAGGCGCAAAGTGTCATCAACCATAAGAGACTTCTTGAGTTCTTTGCAATGGGGGGAAGCAGGATATAAATGTAATAAGAAGATAAAGATGATGGTGATGATGTTTCACCTAAATGGCTTGAGATGACATTTGTTTATTATATGCAATGTTATATTTTTGAGGTTTAATTTTTGTAAACCACTCAGACAGCTTTAGCTACTGGACAGAACAGAAATGTAACAAATGAAATTAAAAGCTCTATGCAGTTCACAAAATAGAGGTTAAAACTAGAGATAGGGAATGTGTGGCCCTCTAATGTGGTTGGATCGCAACTCCCATCATCCCTCTCCATTTGCTAGGCCAGCTATGGCTAATGGGAATTGAAGGCCAACCACATCGAGAGGGCTGTAAGTTTCCCATCCCCGGTTAAACCATGAAACACATTAATACAATAAAACAAACTCAAATCAAAAACTGATTAAAACAGCCATAGAATAAAAACAAAACCAAGATCAAAGGACTGCAGAGGAGCAAGGATTTAAAAAGTACTGCCACTTTTTAAAAACTGAACGACTAAAAACTTGGAGAATAAAAAGATCTTCACCTTGTTCGGAGAAGACCCAGCTGGACAAACCCTCCCTAATAGAGGTAATAAGCCAAGAGGGATAAGGGGGCAACCATGTAGGTGGTTGGCCAGATTTGGACAAGGGGTTGGCCACAAAGGGGACCTACAGCAAAATAAATAAATAAATATGTGTGATAGGAAAGTTAAACACCCCCTCCCACTACGACACATCTCAACTCCGTACCTCTTCCCAATAAAAGTGGTATTTCGGGTTTTGTTACGTGTTATTTGCATAACATGTAACTGCAGACCAAAGCTGCAGGACTCTTCTCTAAACTGGCATGTTTCAGAAGAAATGTATCTCTCACAACACAAAGGGAGAAAAAAATACAACACACCCAAACCAATCAGTAAATCTGAGACTCTAGTGGATACTGGCGTAGCCTCCCTGGCGTCTTTCAGGAGGACAAATATGCATATAGTTAAGGCAGCTCTGTTAATCAGATTACAAAAAGACTTTCCTCGTGGGGTTCATGTTACAGCAAGTCCCTCTAGGGACATTTTGGTTTTCCTGCAGCAAGTGTGAGAGACCTGATAGTATTGAAGATACTATACTCAGGGTATGATGAGATTCTCACCAACACCCCACTGCCTTGCCCTTTGCCCTTGCCTCCAGGTTGTTAAGTCTCTAAAAGGTAATCATTTACAGTTTCCTTGTGGAAGGAATTTTGGTATTTTAAAATCTTACAGCTGGACCTCATCCAATTAACATTGTCAATGCCAAAACCAAGGGTTGCTGCTTATATCCCATTTTTCCAACAGGGGGGGAAAGACTTCTGTGTACAAAATAATTATGATTTCTATATAGACTTGTTGGGCCTTTTCGCAGGTCACACTAAAAACAAGCCATGATGGGTTGGCTAATCGCTCACTAAACCACTAAACCACGATCAGGCACTCACCAACTTGCCATGGTTTGTTTCCCCATTTGTCCTCCTGCATGCTCCCAGCATGTGTCCCAGCGGCCTTGGCAGCACAATTCGTCTTTACTCATCATGTGGTAAGATTCTCCCCCTCACACACTTTTTCCCCTTGCGAAGCACCTGAGTTTACTCATTCATTCATTCATTCATTCTATTTCTATACTGCCCAATAGCCGAAACTTTCTGGGTGGTTCGCAAAAATTAATACCATAACTACAGCATAAAAACAATAGAAAATAGAAAAGCTTATACTACAGGATACTACAGAGCTAGACTGGCTCCCTCATTGGTGTGCTTTCGGAGGCAGGCTAAAACTTTTCTATTTCAGCAGGCCTTTGGGGAGTAGTTCAGACCTTTGTGGATGTACAGCTTATAGTTTGGATTTTTTTTTAATTATGTGTATTTTAAATGTTTTTTTAATGTTTTAAATATTTTAAAACTGTACTATGTTTAATTATATTTTTAATTTTTGTATATCCCTATTTCTTTTAACTGTACATGTTTTAATTTGTAAGCCGCCTTGGGTGACTATCTCACAAGTGTCTGTTTTGCCTTTGCCAGCTGTACTGGGAAGTTAGCCAATTCCAGCTCCCCAGTGCATTTATACACCATGAAATAAGCGTGTCAGGGAGTACTGCAAGAATCTCCATACGGAACTATAAAATCATTTCCAATATACACATACCTCCCATCGTCAAAAAAGGGCATAAGTGGAGCAGCCTTAATGTCAGCTTCTTTGCCATGGCCTTTTCCAGCACAAGGCCATCCCAAATCTTAAATGCCACTGAAGCAGCCCCAATCCCCAGACAGTATCTCTCATCAGATCCTGTGGCTGCATTAAGAGATTACTAGGGATCAAACAACACAGTATGTAAATTGTGTAGCTAAGGATAATTTGTTTACGCTGAACTGTGTACAGCCCAGATTCAGAGCAGGACCATTGCACACCAGGAGGGGAGGATTAAAACTCCTCCCCCCAAGTTTTTCTCACCCCCTGCAGGGTTTTTTAAAAAAGCAAGAAGCCTCCATTGGCATCAGCATTGGAATTTCAGGTGGAAATCATGGACAACTCTCAGAGCCAAGCTAGATACGAGGCTAAATGCATCACTGAAAACCATGTCAGGATTGTCTGCTTGTTTGTTTGATTAATAGCAAGAGGGGGGATTTTTCATCAGGACCACAGCATGTGGGGTGGGGACAATTACCCAAACAAAAATCCCCCCCAACATGGATATTAGGAACCACTCAAATTCCTGTTGGTGCCGATGGGAGCTTTTTTTTCCGGGCCAGTATCAGCATAGGTTTGCGTTCTAGTCCAAATTGTGCCTGGGGAGGGAAGGGTTGAACCTCACCTCACCTGTGTGTTGCAGTCCTGATGGAAATCACTGTGGCTTTTCCACCTTTCCTCAGTGAAAATTCCTTTTCTAAGGCCTCTCTCATCCCCAAGCAGGAACCATCTCCTCTCTCACACACACACTGGGTTTCGCTGCCACCAGCACCTTAAAGGCTCAGGCGAAATCATTATTCGGTTCTCTCTCAGTGAGGACTCAAAGGGCCTGTTCAGACAACATGCTAAGCCATAGTTAGTCTGCTAAGCCTTCTGCAGCAAATTTAAACCGTGGTTATGGTAGGTGGTGGTATGAAAGCCCTATCTGTGGAGCTAGACTCCGTTCATACAGTCATCAAGTGATGACATGCATTTGCAAGCTAGCCCAGAGTAATGCACATGTGAATCAGCTGTATTATGTACTTGAGTGGCAAATGTACAGGCAGGTACTGAGAAGAAAAACTAACTGCTAGAGCTCCAACTGATTTTAATCAGAAATGTTATGACCCTGTCAAATGACATGCTAAGCCATGGTGGTTCAGGATTTTGAGCTAAAAATCATGGCTTAGCATGTCTAGGGTGACCAGATAAAATCCAAGTCAGGGCTCATGTAACTTTAACAGTTGTAGAGAAAAGGGAATTTCAGTCAATGTCATTTGTATGCAATTAGTTCCTGGTGAAATTCCTTCTTCATCACAACAGTTAAAGGTGCAGGGGCCCTGCCTTCTTTTGTATATGGTCACTCTAGTATAGTGCATGCACTTTTAACTGTTTTGATGAAGAGGGAATTTCACCAGGAACTAATTGCATACAAATGATACTGGCTGAAATTCCCTTTTATCTACAACTGTTAAAGTTACATGAGCCCTGAACTGGATTTTATCTGGTCACCCTAGACATGTCATGTGAACCATTTGTAACCATGGTGGCTACATAACCATGGTTTCAGCATGCTCACTAACCATTTGCTGCAAAAGGGTTAGCGGCCTAACCATGGCTCAGCATGTTGTCTGAACAGGCCCAATGAGTGGAGGAGTGAGGAACACCCCACACACCCCACGTCTGTATTCCACTGAAGTGTAAACAGTGACAGTAATTCAGAAAGAAACACATATCAAGAGTTCTCGCCCATACTATGGTCTTCAGTCAACACCAGAAGAACGAAAGGGCAAAACAGAAGTTTACATGGCGTTAGCATTGCCTGGCAACAGAAGAATAGGCTGTCACCAACATCACTCTCTCCAAACTCCTGCCAGTTACCAAAAAGGGTGAGACAAAAAGAACAAGACTTATAGCATGCTAATTCAAGCCTACATCCTGCATTTCTAAGCGACAGCTGAATCTCTGATTTAAGACACGCCAAGGGATCTATCTGCAAATTACAGGTGACGTCCACATACATCAGCAAGGACACTGAAAGAGAGACAACAATCTGAAGGGGAGGAGAAAGGCATCACTAAGTTTACGTAAACTACACTGCAAGGCTTCTGCGAATTCCAATGGTGAAGACAGGCATGACATTTTTAGTGCTGTGGGACTGTTCAATCCAAAGAAACAAGCTTTTTTTTTTTTCTCCAGAGCCTGCTTCTGGAATATTGCTGGGCAAGTCTGAATAAGCCAGCGCGAAGCCTCACTATGTATACATTTTATTTTATCTTAATTAAGTAATTATACTTTTAAACCACGCAGTAACCAAGTTCTCTAGGCAGTATACGATAGATTAAAAACATAAAAATAAAAACGGTGCATCATCAAAACCAAGATAAAATCAGCAGCAAAGAGTAAAAAACATAAAGCCAAAGTAAAACGAGACACAATAAGAGTGCAGTGCTTTGAAAACAGTTATTAATTTCTGGAAAAATAAAAAGGTCTTCACCTGGTGCCGGAAAAAAAACATAACGTAGGCGCCAAATGAATGAGTAACACTTCGTGCAGCCTTTTTTAAAGGTTCGAAGACTCCAGTAAGCCGGCCAGAAGCATGGAAGAACAAACAAGATTGACATCTAATAGAGCTTTCTATTCACTGGTGCATGCCCGTCATTTTAGTAGCAACATTGGGCTCTGCCTGCAGCTGAGATGTGCCATGAGAATTCCTCTTTGATAGGACATCTGCCTTTGCCTTAAGGTTACTGGGAGTCATTTCTCATAGTGGTGCATACAAACACACCCAAATTAGGTGTGTTTGTGTGAGACGGGAGTTTTTCTACTCTGCCACACTTTGGATTTGTCACCACGGGAGTTGTGGTAAATCTTACCTAGCAAACAGCTTGATTGTCCACTTCACACACTGAAAACCCCAAGGTGTAGAAGAAATGGCAAACAGCCTGCTATCTCTGTGGCTATGGAAAGATTATCTAGCGCTCCTTTGAGGTTTAAGACCGCCAATCTGAAGACTGTATGTAGCTTTTGGGTGGAACAATTTCTCCACTGGGATGGCAGGAATCTGTCACTATTGCTGGAGACACTCCCCTCAGATGCAAACACAGAGCTACAACATTCAAGGTGCTTCTGGCAAGAAAGCACCTGGAAGAGTAAGTGGATCCACTGTAAGTAGGCAACAAAAGGTGTGAAAGTCACATTTTGAGCAGAATACCACAAAGGCAATGTGTAAGAGCCACCGTCGTTTAGAAAACATGGGGAAGGCACTGCCCCCATGAAGTTTCTCTGTCTCTCTCTCTCCTCTCCCAATCAACCCCTAATGAAAAGTGTTTCTTTAGTCCATAGACCTTTCCACAAAATTGGTACATAAAAACAGTTATTAAAACCAAATAGTAAAATGAAGATAAACTAAGCTATGGAAAATAAATAGAACTGTGCCAGAACTGCCTGCTCAGACAATTTGCACAGCTGCCTCTTCAAAACCAACCACCTCCCTCTTTGGATGGGCTTCATGCCATTCAATAAATTACTAAGAATGATGTGGTGGGTTGCATCACCTCCCACACTGCAACCACAACACAAGAAGTTCACCCAGAATGGCCAAGTTGGGGGTGGGGGGGAGAGGAAGGGAAGAGGCAGGCAAGGGAGACCTCCTGAAGTTCATAAAGGTTTGTGTTTCTCTTAAACTGTCATAGCAGGACAACACACGGTGTGCATAACAAAGCTGGGAGACTTCCAGATGGCAAGCAGATGGGGGAGCCATGTTTTTCAAAGCTTCCCCATGGACAAAATATCGATCGCATCAGGGAGCAGGCTAGGTTAAGGGTTTCACCCCAGGGGAAGCACTTCGAAAATATGGCACTTTGGGGGTTGAGGGTTGCACTCCTTCAAAGGAAAGTGTTTAGGGGCACCATACTGGAGGGAGGAGCACCATACTGGACACCCCTTTTCTCTCCCCCACTTCATTTATCTATTTGCTCTTTTGTTCATTTTACCTTCAATTCTCTGTCACACACACACCCCAGGTCATCCATCATCTCAGAGAAGGAAACTCAAATAAACACAACACAAACAAAAAGAGGGGGGGTCTTTCTGTGTGTGTGTGCACATGTGTGCCAACCCGTTCCCTTTCTCTCCCTTCTTTTTTTTAACACACATACACACACACACACACACACACACACACACTTCCTGCCCCATTTACACACATTCCCTCCGTTCAGCTTTCCTTCCGTAATGGGTGAAGCTAGCCTGAAGAAAACAACCTGCTAGGGCAGGAATCGATCTGGATGGCGTTTGATCAAAGTGACCCTTGGTAAGTGCCAAGGGGGCGCTGGGGGATGCCTTAAGTGAGGCTAAATGGTACAGCTCAGGAGTCTTCCATGCCATTCCACCCCAAACCATTCTCGTGCCTCCT
Source organism: Anniella stebbinsi (assembly GCA_029215795.1). NCBI lineage: Eukaryota > Metazoa > Chordata > Lepidosauria > Squamata > Anniellidae > Anniella > Anniella stebbinsi. The sequence continues at coordinate 93,757,976 of JARDYH010000003.1, read as the reverse complement.
TTTTTCCTTTCTATTCCCTCATTCTCCTGTCCCTGGGATAGAGAGGAGCAACAGTAAGAAGGGGCCTTTAGTCTGTAATTGCAGCCTATACATCAGGAGTGGGCAGAGAGTGGATTGCCAGGTGTTTTGGACGTCAACTCCCAGCATTCCTGACCATTGGTTGTGCTGGCAGGGGCTTCTGGGAGTTGAAGTCCAAAACATTTAAAGCTCTGCCTTCTGCCTATCCCTGCTACACACTACCTGTAGGCAACCAACCTGCAGCTCTCAACCTCTGCATGTGGGTGGCCTTCAGAGCTGCCAGATGTTCCACCCACTATTCCCAGCAGCCCAGCTGAGTGATCAACCGTCAGTTAGGTTATGGGAAAACAGGTTGTGGGTTGGGGGAAGAGGGATAGCGCATTCTGCCCCTCTTCAACACCCAGCCTAGAAATGCAGTGGGCTGCTGAATGAGGAACAGAGCTCTCCATCCCTTCTCCACCCATCCCCAGCAGGTGAGTAAATAAATTGTTTCGAGGGCTAGTAACTTTTGTGGGCTTATTTTCAAGGGAAACAAGGCAGCTTTAACACATAAACAACCCCTGAACTCAGTCTACCAGAACAAGCTCATGCAGTCAAGCGATTCCTTTTACAAGACTTTCCTTCAACACCTCTTAATGACACACATCAGCTGCAACTGTATACACTTTCATGTAAGCCTTAGGGCCAAAATGGTTGCTTTACCACAACCCTCATCATTCCCAGCCAGCATAGCCAACAATCATGGACGATGGTAATTGTAGTAGTACTGTAACAACAACAGGGAAATGCCTGTTGCCAAAGGACAGTGTTTACCAGATATTTGGTAGTGGTCACACTATCCATCCTTTTCACATTATATTTTCAGACTACGAACCGTGACTAATAACGTAGAAAACAGAAGAAGATAAACGTTCTGTATAGTAAAGGTTCCATTGATTACAACTGGCCAGAAAGAAATGCTGAGCAACTAACTGGAAATAAATACTATCCCTCTCACTCTTTTTAAACATTAAGCCTGCAGTCTTAAGCATGCTTACCAGGGAGTAACCCTCACTGAAATCAGAGTGGTTTACTTCCAAATAACCATGCATACGCTTGTCTTAAAAGAAAATCAAAACAAGGCTGCAGTCCTATACACACTTACCTGGGAGCAAGTTCCAATGAACTTAGTGGGGCTTACTTCTGAGTAGACACTTATAAGATTACATGGCTAATGTAACACACACATATATATGGAATACATTTCTTCCTACATTTGGTAAAAAATTATACAAACAACGGTTTGTTTCAAACTTTTTTCAATACTAAAAAAAAATCTACATCCCATTGCAGCCTCACTTTATATATTGCCATTTTATGTCACCTGCAAGATAAAAAAATACTAGCACTAGTTTACAGTGAGATCAACAATGTTCCCTCCTCTTCAGGGTCAGCTTTCTTTTATCAATTTCTCAGCAAGGTAGTGCAATTAAATTTCCAGAAACACATTCAGGCGTGCCAAGCGACCTACAAACACAGAAACAACTGCCTACCAGCAAAGTAACTGAAAATGGCAGTTACTGAGCACTCCGTACAGAAACCCAATGTTTAAAAACCTGTAGTTTTTCTGCTGATCAGTTTGCTTCAACTAGTACATCCCCCAAGGTGGTGAAGCTTCAGAACAGCTGGAGGCATCTGCATTTTTCCCAGAGAGCTTTGATCTCCACCTTCTCCATTAGGAGGAATGCCTTAAGAAAGCCCAAGGGTTAAGGAAGGAATATGGTGGCCTATTGGGAAGTGCCCCAAATGCTTAAGTATTTCAGAATGACATTTTGTTTTTAAAAAGCAAGGTGTTGCTTTATTAATGCTATCAGCTCATTTCTTAAGAAGTTATTTTATAGATATGATGTTGACAGGTTGGTTGAAATATAACCTTTGTTTATAAAAGTTTTTGAACAATCATTTAAGCCAAGGTAGAAACAGATGCTTTCCCCGCCCATCCCATCCCTGTCCAATATGAACTGTTTAGGTTCCCTTTTGTTTTTACTTTTCCCTCTGTTCATTTGTCTGCCACCATTTTTTGAAATGTTTTTCATAATTTCTAATAAACGCTCCAAGTCGCTCATTTATTCCACATTACTCCAACACTGTCTATGCATAGGCTGACCATATGAAAAGGAGGACAGGGCTCCTGTAACTTTAACAGTTGTAGAGAAAAGGGAATTTCAGCCGGTATCATTTGTATGCAATTAGTTCCCTCTTCTTCATCACAACAGTTAAAGGTGCAGGCACTATACTAGAGTGACCATATACAAAAGAAGGCAGGGCCCCTGCAACTTTAACTGGTGTGATGAAGAGGGAATTTCACCAGGAACTAATTGCATGCAAATGACCCCGGCTGAAATTCCCTTTTCTCTACAACGGTTAAAGTTACATGAGTCCTGTCCTCCTTTTCATATGGTCAGCCTAATAGTCTATGCACAAAATATGTGGTTCTAAATAAGTATCTGACTGGTCCCAAAAGAACAAACATGGGAGCAAAGCCCCTCACATTTTCAAACACAACCAAAGTCTTCAGCACCTAAAAAGAGGCAAGGTAGAAAAGCAGCTACAGGGCCCTACAGATGTAGTATATGCCAGCCTCGCCCAGCCTGGTGCCCTCCAGACATTTGGGACTACAATTCCCAGAATTCCTGGCCAATGGCCACACTGACAGGAGCTTATGGGATGTTTTATTGTTATTTTAATAATGTTTGCCATGTTTTTAATCAGTTTTATGTATCTTATATTTTATATTTACTGTTGTTCCCCGCCTCGATCCAAAAGGAGAGGCAGGTAATAAAAATAAATTTATTATTATTATTATTATTGGCCAAAACATCTGGAGGACCATAACTTTCACAACTCCTGGTATATGCATAGAAACTAATTGCCAATAATTTCTGGAAGGGATGTGTAACCACAACCAAAGGAGGAGGGAATGGAAGAAAGGCAAAGTAGGAAAGGTCCCACACAGGTTGCAAATAATCCAGCCTCCTCTACAAGGGAGTGTATAACCTGTGTCCCTCTAGATCAAGGGCAGGCAACCCTTAATTAACCCTTAAACCTAGATCAAGGGTAGGCAACTGACAGTGGCATTTCTTTTCTTTCAAGTCGCAGGTGCATTTTCCATTGGGGGTGTCTCTCTTTTCTGTCTCCCTCCGCACGAGAGTCACTCTTCCCTGCCTGCCTGCCTGCCTGCTTTTTCTTCCCTGCTTAGGGTTTCCTTCCCATCACTTCTCTTCCCACCACTCCGCATTTCTTTCCCTGCTGCCCAGCTCATCTCCTGCCTGACAACCATGATTTCCTTTCCCCTACTGTGCCTGCCCACTCCTGCCTCCTCCCTTCTATGTGATCACTTCTGTTGCTCCCACCGAGCCGCTTGCTTGCTTGTGTGCATGTCTTCCTCTTGCCTGCTCACTCACGCCACCGCTTCCATGCGGCTCCGACCCCCATCATCATCACTGCGCTGCCAATTTCCTGCTTCCTGGTTGCAGAAGTAGGAAGACGCACTGGCGAGAGAGCGAGGGGCTGGGGAAGGGGTCTTGGTGGGGGCTGACAGGGGTTTAGGCAGGCATAAATGCACCTACAGGTGATGCATTGCCAACCCCTGCTCTAGATGTTGATGGGGGCTAAGGGAGTTGGAGTCCGGCAACATGGCCAATGGCTAGGGAGATGTTGGTGGACTACAATTCCCATCTGGAGGGCCTCAGGTTCCTCACATGCTACAAAGTTGCATCAGATACTGGGACACATCTCTGGGATCACATGAGCTGGGCTGCACCTTTGCAATCATATGCACCAGAAGACACAAACATTCCACAATTAATGCTCAAAATAAGAATTCTTGCACTGCATGGCTGCTATTGGATGAGCATGGAAACTCATATGAAAGCACCACGTAAGCAAAATGATTCAGTTTCCAGTTCCACAGCCCAATAGATCAGACCAGATTCACAAAAAAAGCAGGCACTTCAAGTGAAAGGCCCTTGAAATAATCCCATTCAAAACAAAGGAATTCCAAGGTAAATCTATCACGGCAAATGTTTTGCCAAAATACAAAGCAGCACAAAGCACTCTTTATCAGAGAAGCCCACAAGTGAGCAAGAGTTTTAAGCACTGCATGAATGCATGCATGCTAAAGGCATGCAACTGTGCAAGATTTGTATATACATTACACAATCACACTGTTTGATGGAATGTATAACCCTTGTATGTCTCCAAAACCACTGGTCACTGACATGGCACCCTACCAAGGATCAGAAAAGTCACCGAAAAAAATACAACCAATGCCAGTGGTTTACCAACACATACACAGCTGCTCCGGTAGCTATGGCTTTAGAAGTGTCAATGAACCAGCACTCAAATGGAGAGATGCATCCCAGAATCCTTTGCAATGCTGAAGAGGATGCTGGGGGCAGCATTCAGACTGCATGCAGCCATACTCAAGCCTAGTTGCAGCCATCACTGCAAAGGATCCCAGGGCACACCTTGTGCAGCTTTTTGCAGGAACGGATTGTCTTTGGCCAGCCCTGCACACAAACCCCATTCCTGGAAGGCAGAAGGCATGTTAGGCAAGTAAACTGCGAAGGATTTCATTTTACCCTTGGTGAAGTTTCTCCAAAGAGCGGCCTGTTGTCCAGCCCTCCGGTCCCATAGGTTCTGGTGGTAAAGTCCTCCATTATTTCCCCAACTCTTCTCAAGTTCAGTTTTTAAATGGCTCACTCCCACATAGGCGGATCCTCTCAAGACAGAGCCATCCCTTGTTTCAAAGAGGCCTGAAGCCCACGGCACAGGACAGACACAGCATCAGGCGGACGGAAGAGTTTATTTATAGAAAATGCATTGCTCCTGTAGTGTAGTGTTCAACTTGTGGTTCAAAGCTGGGGATCCAACCCTCCTCGCCAAACCTCGGCTTTCCTCCTCATGATCAGCAGCTGAGAAAAGAAAGAAAAAGAGGAGCTATGAGAAAACCTATATAAGCCCCAATGACAGGCCCACTTTATTAAAGCTTTATGTTTACACTCTGCTGGAACTAATGAGGGCTGTTAATTTCAAGATCATACGGCATTCAACTATGTCTCCTTCTCCAGTAGAACAGGGCTGGAGGACTTGTGGCCTTCATGATGTTGGGTTCCAACTCCCATCAACCCCAGTCAGCATGGCCAATGGTCTGGGACGATGGAGGGTATAGTCCAACATCTAGAGGGCCACAGGTTCCCCCACATTGCTCTAAAAGCCCCTCTCTGGCCTTCTCAACACATACAGGAGAATGAGGTGGAAGAATGAGCTATTCCACTTCAGACTGCAGATGGAGGGCCACCGTTTTCAACGCTTTCCTATGTCAAGATCTCTCTACAAGCAGAAAAACAGCACATTAGACAAAGGCTACGAACAGACTCTTTCTCCCTGGCATACCAAATCTTAATCTAGGAGACGGCTCTTATGCGGAGGAACATTCAAAAGCGGCATCTCCTCTCTGCAGGCTGAAGTGGTACTGCCCATTCTACCACTTCAGCATTCTGTCATCCCATTCTGCACAGCTTCTTACTTTACTAGATCTACTGAGCAAGATTCACCATCCCAGTTGGGAGTGGAGTGGATCGTTACAGAGCTGCCTGTGCCAGGGAGAATGGGATGAGTTCATTGCAGCACAGGGCTGAAATACTATGCACACTTGCAGCCCAGCTCACTCCTATGCATGTTTCCTTGGAAGCAAACCCCACTGTGTTCAACAGTGTTCCCTCCTAAGCAAGTATGCATAGGGCTGCAGCCATAACTGGGGCACTGTACTTAGTGGCAATTAGTTCCGAGTAAATCTGCACAAATGGATTGCTAGTCACTCTCTTGAGAACAGAAGTCCTGGACAATAATAATAATAATAATAATAATAATAATAATATTTTTTGAAAAAAACTGGTTGGTGGATTCACTTCGGATCTTACACACGCAAAGATTAAATCCAGAGACAGAGGGATTTACGGGGGGGGGGGGGGGAGGCTAGCAATCGAGGGGATGGCAGATTCTTTCCCCTTCCTGCCCCACCTCCCACGATGTTAAACCAGATTTTCTTAGAACTTGATATCGCTGATCTCCCTGATTCTAAAGATTCTGATTTTAAATCAAAGCGCCCTAAACTTTCGTCCTCCTTCCACCACTTTCAGTTAACTACGGGCGGTTCAGTTCCCGCCCCCCCCCCCCATGTCCCCTAGAAAGCAATCGCGGGAACCCCTCCATTCAAGATTTAACCCTTTCTATGAGCCGAGATCTGCAGCAACAGCAGCAGCTACGGCGGCCTCGGCAAAAACCAGGCAGCGCTCCCCTTCACAATATATTTTTTTCGCTTTAAAAAAAAAAAAAAAGGGACTTCGAGAGAAGGGGGTGGGAAAAGCAGGAGGAAGAGGAGGGCTGGATTCACAACGGTTTGGGTAAATCAAATCGTTGCACTGAAGATACAGATCCTCCTCTCCTCACCGTCTCCTGCAGGTGCCCACCCCCATCATCCATCCCCCCCCCCCCCGACACACACACGAATCCTACTTCCTTGGCTCAAGCCAAACTGGGGGCCGAACACGTGCCCACAGAGCAGCTGTCACGGACGTTCCAAAACCGAACGCTGCCAGCGTCAACGTTCCACCGCCGTTCCTTACCTTTCTGATGCGCCGGGGGACGAAACAAACCCTCAAATTAAAGCAGCAGCTACAGCAAGTTCCGGCTTCCTCGCTGGTTAATCTCCCTCTCGCGCTCGGGCACTGTCGCAAACCACCCCTCCTCCCCGACCTATACAAGTACTCCCTTCCCCTGCGAGCTCATTGGCCTGGCTTATCCAATCAGAAACCAGGGAATACCTGCACCTTGCTGCAAATCTGTGTTTTTGTTTCCACGGGGAGAGGAATGGAGATCTTCATAATAATAACAATAATAATGTTATATTTTCCATAGAGCGATAGAGGAATAGATAATTGACTTTTTAATGTTTAATCTTTTAATTTTTGCAAACCGCCCAGAGAGCTTCGGCTATGGGGCGGTATATAAATGAAATTAATTATGATAATAATAATACTCAAAGAGTATAACTTCGTGGGTAAAATCCAATACAAAGCCTACTTAAAGTAGACGAATTGAGATGAATGGGACTTAAGTTAGTCGGCACTATCGTAAACCCTATTCATTTCAGTGTGTCTACATAGCTTGGATTTTATCCTGTGGAGCAACGTCATTCCTGATCATAAGGCTTGCTGGCTAGGGTTGATAGGAGTTGAAGTAAAAAAATCTGGAAGTGACCTGGTTGGCAAAGGTTGCTATGGGTGTGTACTTGAGCAGGGCCCTGCAGAGCTGGTAATATACCCAGGCCAGATGGGAAGTGTATGCCCCCCCTCCATTTCAAACGGCTCATTAAGTATTTTTTAATCAGTGGCACTGATTCAGTGCTAAATACATGTATGAACTGGAACAATTTATAAAAAAGGTAATGGGAAGAACTTTTATTCAAGATGTAAGACATCACTTCTTCACATTCAGAATTTCACGACGGATGGCATCTGCTTTGTTTCCGCAAGGAGGGCTCCTCGCTTCTCGGTGGGCCGCTTACGCTACGGAAGCAGTAGCGTAAGCTGTGGGGGCATCTCGTCAGACTGCCCCCCTCAAAATCATGAGCTCCTGGCCAACTGACCCCACTGCCCCTCCTCTGCACGGCCCTGTACATGAGTAGGTGACCATATGGAAACGAGAACAGGGCTCCTGTATCTTTAACAGTTGCATAGAAAAGGGAATTTCAGCAGGTGACATTTGAATGCATGCACCACCTGGTGAAATTCCCTCTTCATCACGACAGTTAAAGCTGCAGGAACCCTGCCCTCTTTTGTATCTGGTCACGCTAGGCAGGGCTCCTGCAGCTTTAATTGTTGTGATGAAGAGGGAATTTCACCAGGTGGTGCATGCATACAAATGTCAACTGCTGAAATTCCCTTTTCTCTACAACTGTTAAAGATACAGAAGCCCTGTCCTTTTCATGCAGTCACCCTATTACTGAGCATTAACCCCCATTGACTTCAGTGGTACTGGCTCATGGACATAGGCCTGGAGTCTTCTTATGCTGCAATCCTATACCTAATTCCTGGGACGTAAGCCCCACTAAAATCAATGGGGATTACTCTTGAACAGACACGTATAGATCTGCATTTATTAAGGCTGCAGTCCTATACACTCTTACCTGGGAGCAAGCCCATTGAGTTTAATAGGAGTTATTTCTGAGTAGACCTGCATAGGACTGCACTCAGGAAAGTGAGCCACTGTTCACGCCGTTTGTCATGCTCCTCTACATTCTTAAGCCTTATGTTTAAAAGAATCCCATGTTTGTAACTCACTTACCTTTGGGACTTACCTGCCCAAAGAGCTGCTCACACAAGAGATCTACTAGTTTGAACGCACTGAGAGTTGCTCACAGAAGACTGCAGATACAATTTGCATAGGCAAGCAAAACAGCTGGAAAAAGACATCTGGGCCGCTCTCATACACGACTCTTTTTACCCATCTATCAGCATTCTAAACCCTGGGATCACCTGGTGAAATTCATTGTCACTAGGGTCAGGAGAATCAAAGGAAGTGTATGTGCTGATGCCCATTAGCTTAGATAGCCATATTAGACATTAGACAAATTCAGGGAAGATAGATCTATCAACAATTAATAGACATGGATATCTGGAGTGTGTACATTGTAAGCCCATGATGCTGGATTGCCTTCATGCCCTGGCTGGCTGCTGTTGTGAACAGAATGCTGGATTATTAGATGGATTTTTGGTCCAGGGTTCTTATGTTTTTAACGATTCCTAAATAATACTTATCGGGAAAAGCTTACAGAGGAAGTGGCTGCTTAGTTATCCCCAAACTGGTGCCCTCCAGATGCTTTGTACTGCAACCCCCATCATTATTGTAAAGGGATGATGGTGAGGTAGACTGCGCTATCTCCCAGGCTGCTGCAGGAGTTATGAATTAAGGAATAAAGTATCTGGTCTTAGTTAGAATTTTATTGTTTTAGTATAGGGGAAGGTCTGGCCAGAGGATTTGCAACCCTACCACCTGGAGGGAGGATGAGTGGAGATATCTCTGTACCATGGCACCTGTTAGGCTCTTATCTGCCCACAAGGTCAAAAACCAAGTCGGCCTGCCAGAAGGGAAGGGCTGCAACTGGAGGTGTGTGAAAAGTTTATGTCCTCATCCCTGCGAGAAGGAAATATATAAAGATGAAGGGGAACTGTCAACCTTTTGTCTTGGTTTTCCATGCAGTCCAGTGGAAAGGTGTCCGGTTGCTGGCAATGTCTCAAGGCCCTACTTGGAGTCAGTAGATAGACTAGCTCGGTTTTATTGTTTTATCCTATTGGGTTCCCATGCTATATAATGGTTCTGTGTATTTCTTTTAAGATCCCTTTTGGTTCTTCCCTAAACCCTTACCCTTACTTGTAAATAAAGCTCTACCTCATTTAATTGTGCTACTAGTTTCTCTCTGCTGGGCCCAGTGCTAAATCCATGGGCTACTGATCCAGAATTGCTGGTGGGTTTTCACCCTAGGCCTCAGGTACCAAGAGGTTGGGGGGGGGCAACAAAGGGGTGGCAGATTTACACCACCTGCCTTGGGCTACCTTTACAATGATGACCATCAGCCATGCTGGCTGAGGGCATTGGGAGCTGTAGTTGAAAGCATCTGGAGGGCAACAGGTTGGAGAAGGTATGTATAGGGCATAGGAATCTGCTACAGAATGTAGTGATGGCCACCAACTTGGATGACTTTAAAAGAGGACTACAGAAATTCATGGAGGATAAGGCTATCATTGGATATTTGTCATGGTGGCTATATACTATCTCCATGATCAGAGGCAGTATGCCTCTGAATACCAATTGCTCGGAGACAACAGTATGAGAGGGCTATTGCCCTCATGCCCTGTTTTTGGGCTTCCCAGAGGCATCTGGTTGGCCATTGTGGGATTAGAGATGTCTTTGGTCTGATCCAGCAGGGCTCTTCTTAATAGATCAGTGTTGATGGCACTAGGCTGTTGTAAATCTATATGCAGACATACAAACTGTTCCTCATTTGGAGAAAATAAACTATACATACATCCAAAATACATGCATCCATTCAGTCAAAAAATATCTCAAAGAAATAACTGATTTAAAAACAAACACATGATAGAACCAGAAGAAACTCAATTCTGAGTTTCTATATCTGGCTGCTTCCTCTCTCCAGATACGTGCAAACTTAGCAAATGCTTGTAAATGCATTTTCTTTGTTTTTTAAAATGAAATGTTATTTTCAGTTGGTACAGTTTTCTTCCTTGTTCCTTATTGTTATTAAGACATTGATGTTTGTGATGCTTTGTATAGACATTATGCTCAATATTGCGTTGTCACTTAAATAGTATCTGGCTTAAACCATTTCTAGTAGGTGCCTTGGCACATCAAAGAGATCTAGTCCCCTTTTGAAAAGTTCTTGAAAGTTGAGTTGTTCTTTCAGACTTGAGCTACTTGAGTTGTTCCTGACCACTGCTTCAATCCCAAGTACAATTTGTGGGAAAGTTCTTGTATTGGCCTCCTTAACTTCTCAAGCATTTTTCCCTTTGCACACAAACAGCATTGTTGAGTCAAGTGATGCTTTTGAAGTCTGATGGGGAAAGTCCTTCATGACATTGATCCAATCCTAAAACTGCTGGGCAAAGAAAGGTGTAGCCTGACTAGAAATGAAATCAAGCAGGAGAAGGGTTCCAGGCACATTAGAAATGAGGTGTTTTCTGTGTTTAACCAGCACTTGATAAAAATCACCGTGAGGGTTTCTCAAGATTAAATGAAATATGCACTGAGCATTTTTAATTCTGGGGGAGGGGAGTAGCTAGTCTACAATAAATAATTTATAATTCTCTGTAAAGGGAGAAAGCCTTAAATCGACTGGATCATGATTTACATATCAAATGTATTTTATATACGAATGTCGAAACGTTGGTGAATGTTGATATCTTAATGTGAATGTTGACTATCACCACTGAGTTATGCATCTGCTGAGCAGGGACAGGGGTGAGGGGGAAGGGTATTTTCCCATTTTTGGTCCAGTACAATCAGGGCCATGCAGAGGGGGGGTCAGTGGGGCCAGTTGGCCCGGGCCCCATGATTTTGACAGGGCACTCCGACGAGGAGATCCCCCCCCCCCCCAGCTTACGCTACTGCTTCCATAGAGTAAGAGGCCCATCGAGGAGCCCGCTTTGCTGAAACAGCACAGAAGTTGTCCGTCGTGAATACCATGGTCAGACTACAAGCTCCGGAGGGCCATGCCACATGTGGGGTGGGGATATATGTGCCTTGAGGTGTTGTAGTACAGGTTTAATGTGAAGGTGTTATGTAGAACTGACATGTTGGTGGGCACGCCCCCTTGGGGCAGCCATGTTGTCCTCCTTTTTTGAAATGGGGGGGACACACACTTCCCAGCTGGCCTGGGCATATTACCAGCTCTGCACGGCCCTGAGTACAAGTGAATGCCGATAGTGACATTTAGGTGATTGGCAATGTTCCTGGTATATTTCTGGGTTTACAGGCATTTTGCAAGATTTGTCTAGGATTATCAGCATTCATGCATTCCTTTATTCACCAAATGGAGGACATTTCCTCTAACACATCAATGAGAAAATAGTAATAATGAAATCAGATAATCCAATGTCATGAAGAAGATTACTCTTGTGCCATCTTGGACCCTGTCACTGCTTTAAACTGCTCTGAGCATGGTTTCACTATGGGAAAAGTGGAATATAAATAAACTGACAATGATGAAATTCAGGGTAGGATGAATGCCATAATGCATTTAGGGCCCCAGTGCTCTTCCTTAATATATTTTACTTTCTCAACTATTCCAGGGTATTTTAGCTTTTGTTTTTGATCTTTTCATTTGCTCCCTCCTAATGCTAGACAACAATAAGAGGATCATCATCACCAGCACCACATACTAATACTTGTAAAAACAACAAAAGTATTTTTATTATTGGCATTTAAAGGGGTCAAAAGCCAGGGAATCAACAAAAATTATTGCCCCTTGACCTTTTCCAGGTCATGATTACCTCAAAGCATTCTGTATGGAGCACTTTCATATTGCAGTTGAGAGAGGTTGCACTCACAGAACAGCTCTGAAGTGGGTCCTTTAGTAATGCAGATGTATTTGTTCTGTCATGGCTACGCAGACAGACTTTATTTACAGTGTTTACTAAATACTTTGAACAAATGTAAAGTATTGAAAATAGGACAAGAAGCAACCATGTGGTAAGTCACAGGAAAAAAATAAGCCAAATATTAAATATAGTTTTCTGATTGCTTTCAGTCATTCAACACTATACATTGTTTAGGAGGATATAGTATCTTTTCTTGTTTATTTTTAAAAGGGGGGGGGATCTGGTGCACAGTAATATATGTAGAATTCTTTGGGTATGGGGTATCCTTCCTTTAGTATTAGCCTTTTATGTCTAAAAATCTGTAATAACCCAGAAATATTAGGTCATCTCCAAAATGTGTACTTCTTTGTATGAGCATCATAATGTCCATCAAAGAGTTTCATGAAGGGGAAGTTTGAGGGCTTTTCCACAAGTGCATGTTCTTCATTTGTGGACAGCAACAATGATCATGTGCTTCTGGAATCCTACCACTTCACATCACTCCAAATGTAATGCTTGTCCGTGGAGCCCATTCACGCATTTCGTTTCTTCCAGTCATCAAGTATGCAGCAGTTACTAAGAGTAACAAAACTAAGTAAAATACATGCATGTGAAACCATCCCTGCAATATGTATATTTTAACCAGAATGTTATTTTAGCTGTTTGTGTGTGTGTTTGGATGGACAGAATAATAATAATAATAATAATAATAATAATAATAATAATTATTATTATTATTATTATTTCTTACCCACCTTTCCCTCTGGATTAAATAAATACATTAAATACAAAACAGCATAAAATACATAAAACTGATTAAAAACATATAAAACTAATAAATTATTAAAAACGTATAAAACTGATACATTATTAAAATAACAATGAGACATCTAAAAATTCAACTAGGTAGGCCTGCTGGAAGAGATCAGTCTTTATGGCTTTCTTAAAGTCAGGAAAACTGTTAAGTTGACGAATCTCCTCCGGCAGTCCATTCCACAGTCTGGGAGCAGCAGAAGAGAAGGTCCTCTGGGTAACAGTTGTCAGCATAGTTTTAGCTGACTGAAGTAAATTCTTCCCAGAGGACCTAAGTGTGTGGGGCGGATTGTATGGAGGAAGACGATCCCGCAGGTAACCTGGACCCAAACCATGTAAGGCTTTAAAGGTAATAACAAACACTTTATACTTCGCCTGGAAACTAATTGGCAGCCAGTGAAGTGATTTTAAAATTGGTGTAATACGGTCAACTTTGGGTGTGTTGGTGACCAACCGGCTGCCATTTTTTGAACTAATTGAAGTTTCCGGAATAGGCACAAAAATAGCCTATGTACAGTGCATTGCAGAAGTCGAGCCTCAAAGATATGTTGGTGTTATGTTGCCATGTTCATTTGGACCTTGGAAATCAATGGTTCTTTGTGTTAATGTCCTGGAAAAACAGGGTGGGGATGGAGTATAGTTAAGATAAAAAGGTTTCTAATATGCATGGTGTTGAAGTTCATAATGGCATAACGTATTAGGCATGAAACATATCATGTACAGCAGGATGAAAATCAGTGGATTTTATCGTATCTGGGCTTGCGTTCATCCTATGTTCAGTACTGCCTAAAACCACACAAGCATTGTACAGCTCAGCCTAAAACCAGTTACTTCAGAATAGTACTATTAATTTCAGCAAGACTACATGTGGAATAAATTGTAGAGGTTTTGTTTCTTTATTCTGTAGACGGATCTGTACTAGAGACTTAAAATAGTTTAACAGTCATGGAACCCTGGGAACTGTAGTTTTATGAAGGAGGAAAATCAGATTCCCCACCAAGCTACAGTTTCCTAGGATTCTTTGTGGGGAAGCCATGACAGTTGAACTTGTATAATAAAACTGGTAGGCGTTTGTTCAGTAAACAGGCTTCAAGTCTCAGTTTCTAGCCTGAAATGTAATTGTTCTGAGGATTCACTGTGATAATAGAGATGGGAGTGGTGGAAATGGGATTGATCTGTCATCTTTATAGCTACTCATGAGTTTCAGCAAAAAGTACTGGATTTTTCCACTTTTCATCTCATGTGATTATTTTGAATCAGAATCTCAGTCAGAATTGGCCAAATTCTTTGCAGTGTCTGTTGACCTCTAGGGATTTAAATTGGGTAAGCATTACAAATGAATGAATGAATGAATGAATGGGTTTATTTACTTGTTGGGAATTTGCTGTCACATGATAAGCAACTCAAATATGCAAAAATAATAAATACCAGCCAACAATATGTAAGTTCAAAACATTATTTAAAAACATTCATTCACAAATCACAAAATTAGCTCCCTATTGACTCAGTTTAAACACCATTGGGTTCAGTCTTTTGTTGCATAAAATCAGTGCAAACAAGGCAAATATTCTATAGGAGAATAGGGAGCTAATCTATCTTGCCCAAGATGTGTATTTGTTGATTGACTGATTGTTGAATTTATATCCCACCACATGATCCAATGGATCCTCTCTTCCACACCCTCAATTCTATTGCCATGTCAGAACCTCATAGCAATTATGTTACCTCAACTTTGATGAAGAGAAACTGCGACGTAGGGACTATCTTCACTACAAACTGATCAGTTATGCTAAAAATGGCTAGTATACCTGTATGAAAGTCATTCACATGTAGTGGGAGGTTCTGCAGATAATTATCCTGATTCTACTGTTTTGTGAAGGATCTCCTAGAGCTCTAGTTTCATGAGTGTGCTATGAATTCCGTTAGACAAACCGCATGCCCAACACAGATCTTCTGTTCCCAGGATTCCATGGAGAGAAGCCATGTCAGTTAAGCCAGGTCTGAAATGTAAACATACACTTTTATTTGCTTTCTCAGTGGGCCTAAGGCCCAAAGGATAGTTGATCCAGGCTACCTTAGATGGACATAATTCAGTAACAGCCATTTAATTCCAATTAAAGAAAATACTGGACATTTGAATTATGTATTTCTTTTTATCTCACACTTAATGCAAAGAGTTCAGAATAACATTATGGTCTTACAACAACCCCATGAGACAGTTGAGGGTGAGTGATGGTGATTGGCCCAAGGTCATCCAGGGAGCTACCAGATGGCTGTTTGATCCCAAGTTTTCCAACAGTGTAGACACTATACCACACCTGCTTCAAGTAAAAGCGAAAACCAAGAGAACAGCACAACCCTGGGGGCTGGTGTGCTGATCTATTTGCCTTGACTTGTCAAGCGCTGAGTTGGGAGTCTACTACGTACAGGTCTGGATTGGATTGCTTTCAACTTGATGGACTTTCTGCAACAAGTAAAGGTTCCATGGGAGATTCTCTGAGGTTCCTCAAGAGAAATCAGTGCAAAATGGGTCCCCTGAATATAGGAAGTTCTAGAGTGCACACTGAATTTGTGCAGAGCGTTGCCTCCATCATTCTTTCTAAATTAAGAGTATGCCCAAGAAAACACCAAATGCTTCCCTATGGTTTTGCACTGCAGGGGAAGAAAATTAGTGGCAGACATGATGCTCTGAGGGAGGAACCCCTGGATTTCTCGAAACACAATCTGAAAAACAGTACTCTGGGAGAGTTGCCAACTATAGTTAATTTAGAGTTGGCAAGAATGTAAATGTCCTTATCAACGCAGGACAGAACTAGGTTGTGACAAAACAGAATACAAACATGTATCAGGGGATTTAGTATTTTGGACATCAGCGCAAATCTGTTTGATTCAGTAATATTCCCAAAGTAAATGTAATCTCAAAGGGTCCCCAAAGTAAATGTAATTAAGTAAAATGCAATTACTTGTGATTATTACAAAGCATTTCCTTTTGAGAGGATTGTTTTTAATCACAATTATTTCTCCTATTCTGCCAAAATGTACTTAACAATGGCTTCTCAAAACAAACAAAGAAGTCTTTCATTGACATAACAGGCCATTTTGTGTAGTAAATTCTAAAGAAGAGTAAAAAGGACATACAGAAGAAACCCCATGACTTTATTGTCATCTTATTTCACATTTGATTTACGACTTATTCACACATGCATGTACATCACTTTATTTTTCTAGACCTGATCATTGTACCCTTTTGGCAGCTAAATGTATGAATTTACTCCACAAAAAAGCACTGCATCTAACGTAATGTGACAGGAAAGTTGTATCTATGCTGTTACATCTGTAATGACTCATTCATACTTGGAAGTATGATAGTGGTTGCAACAATCAGGAAAGGTCTACAGTCATTAGAACACCTACTAGGAAGTCCTATTGAACTAAGGAGTGGGGCTTTTAGTAGTTAGAGCAATTATAAGGCTTAGGATTGCACTAATGTTTAGGATTGTGATTCTTGGCTGCAATCTTAAACACACTGATTGTGTAGGATCCAGATTTAGACACATGCAATTTGGGCCTACAGAAGAGGACGTCCCTGACCCCCCTCCCCACGGTAACCCCTCCAACCCCCCTGAAAGTGCTACAAAGAGGATTAGGGGACACTGCTGAATGGGATGAACTATGGTGTGTGTGTGTGGGGGGGAGAGGATCTCCTAAAATCTGCAGAGGCACCTTCCATGAACAGACCCCTTCTGTCAATGGTAGGCAGGTCCTGTTTCCAAACCACTAAAAGCCCAGAGATTTCTACCTGTTGGCTTGGCCCTACAGTTCTTTTCTCCAAACAGCTGTCCTGGTGGTGCATTAAGGTTCTGGGGTCAGGCTCTTAGACGGAGTCTGGGGTTCTACCCTGGCTCACACCAATACTCATATAAAGAGCCTATTGTTGTTAATTGAATTGCTATCCTGCTGGACCAATCATCTCAAGATGACTTACAATCCAAGAAAGGTTCAATTATGGCTAGCATATACATGTGCCATCTTGCAATGGGTGCTATGAAATATGAAACTGAAGCAAGGCTGAAGTCAGTGCAAGGGATTGGAGTGCTTATTAGTACTTCATTGGTGTTTCGCTGTAGCACTTGCAACTGGCCAATGTCACATTCAGGATACAATGGTAGATAGACCATTGGTCTGCCCTGCAAGGTTGCATACTGATACATACAATTACCTTATACTCCGCCAGATCATTGATCCCTCTAGCTCAGTTCTGTCGACCTGCAGCAGCTATCTGATGTCATTCTGAGCCTACTGCCAGAGATTTGTTGGGCTGAAGATGTCAGGGACTAAACCTGGCATGCTCTGCATGCAGCACATGCTCTGCCACTAAACCATCTACCTCCCCTTTAAAGCTTTTATCTTCCCTGTTCTTTTTCCATGAGTTCCCTGAAGTACTAATATCCAAACGGTGTAGTAGAGAATCCACAGGCTGTTCTTTCAGAAGACTCAATGGGACTTTGGGTAGCAATCCTGCAGTGAACATTGCAGCCCATCATTCACACAGTTATCTCACATATATCTCTGCATATAGGTGAGCTTTATATTTTATTTATTCCAAGATTCATCATCAGGATATTTTTTGTATTCAGCGGGCAGAATTTGATACGTTCAGCCATTGAATCGAATCTGCTAGAGATGAAAGACGTGATCCAGGACTCTATCATGAGAGAATGAATGATGCAGCTGTGTGCTTGCTTTCAGCTCCTATAAAAGCAGAAAACAGTCCTTCAACTCCTTAACCAATCATGTTGGCTAACCTTCATGCTTTGTTTTTCAGGCACAGTATCACATTGCCCAGATCCATACAAGGATCGAGATGGGCTCGCTCGCCAAAGTAATATCTTAAATTGCACCTCAACGATCAAACTGTTTTGCTGGGTGGCAGTTTCCATGTTGACACCTCTGATGAAATAGCTGTCCCTGTTCCACTTTCGCTGAAAAATAGGTCACCCCTTTCTTTAAACTTTGAGCGAAGAGGACACAGCAGTTTTCATGTCTTAGGGATTGATAAATAAGTGGGAGAGGGGCAGATGTGGCCCTAAAATGCTTTCCATCTGGCCTCCATTAGAGACTGCGATCCAAAGGAGCCCCTTTCATGCCCGCACAATTTTCTACTAGTTAGGCTGACCAGATAAAATCCAGGTCAGGGCTCATGTAACTTTAACAGTTGTAGAGAAAAGGGAATTTCGACCAGGGTCATTTGTATGCAATTAGTTCCTGGTGAAATTCCCTCTTCATCACAACTGTTAAAGTTGCAGAGGCCCTGCCTTCTTTTGTATATGGTCACTCTAGTATAGTGCATGACTGTTGTGATGGAGAGGGAATATCACCAGGAACTAATTGCATACAAATGACACTGGCTGAAATTCCCTTTTCTCTACAACTGTTAAAGTTACAGGAGCCCTGACCTGGATTTTATCTGGTTACCCTGCTACTAGTCAACAAGTCAAGACACAGGGATATGGGAGTGAGGGGCTTCAAGTGTTTAACCTCAGGCCCACCAGCCAAATCCAGCCCTCTGGGATTTCCCAGACACCCCCCACCCCTTTTTGCCAATCTTCTGGTAGTGTCCTGGGTTTTGCATGTTCCCCCCTATTCTAAAAGGTTGAAATACCTATTGAAAGATTTAGTTACTGGCAGGAAAAGCTTTAAGCCAAACTATGCTGGTGTTTTTGGCCCTGCGGCTTTTCCCTTTGGCCTCACCCCACCATTGGAATGCCTCCCCTCCGGAATCAAATTCAGCCCCCAGGCTGAAAGAGGTTCGACACCCCTAGTCTAAAGGAAGGTTTCTGCCAAAGTGGGGAGTGGGGGGGTAGAATTAAAAAGCCCTTTGCCAGTGTTGCTGGCCCTTCAGACCTTGCTCAATTTAAAGTACGTCATCTGTTAAAAATTAACTAGCAACCAGGGGTCTTTCTAGGTAATATCCGCTCCCACCACAATCAGCACACATTTGGTGCTCATTTGATGCGGAGCTGCAGATATCTTTCCTCCTACCATGCCAGGGTCAACAGCCTGGAAATGGGAAAAGGCTGATAGGGGCAGTACTCCCCTTAAATACCCATCCTGTATAATTCTAGTTATCAAAGCTTCACAAAGTGAAATAGAATCAAGCCATGGGGAAAGCTGCAATCACAGCACTCTGAAAATAGATCAAATAAGGCCAAGTGAATGTCTACTCAGAAGTATATCCAACTGATTTCAATAGGGTTCCCTCCCAGGCATTTTTATTAATTTATTAAATGTATACATTGCACCCTCTACACACAAGGTGCATGGGTCAATCTGCAATAAAAACGTGAAAACTTCACATGAATTCAAGAAACATAGGAGCACAAAACTATACAATTAAATTTTAAATTAGCATTAAAATCAAAGAGCAACATTAAACAACATCAAAAGTGTGGCAAAACAGAACAGTCTTTACTGCCCATGCAAAATGAAGTAAAGAATATGCCACTTCCCTTCCGCAAGAGGGAAGGAAACAGCTATTGGGAATGCAGTCTCAGAGTCCCAAAAACTAGTTGGACTCTCTCTCTCTCTCTCTCTCTCTCTCTCTCTCACACACACACACACACACACACACACACCATTTTACAATTTTTACAATTTCTTAAAAGAAAAAAATAAATTAAAGAAAGGAGCTACATTTAAAATCAAGTCAAATTAGTTTTATTTTTAAAAAATGGTTTCTCTTTCATTAGCAACAAAAAGAATCCTAATAATTTCAAACCATTTCTCTTTTACAAAATAAAACAATGGAGTGTAACAAAAATTAGTAAGCGTAAACTTTAACTTTATGGACTTCTTTGTCTTCACATTCTCTTTCCTTGTCATAATAATAGAAAGTATTGTCCCTTCTCTGAAGCTTCTTCACAAATCCAGTTCCTGGCCACCTTTCCACCTGCATGACAAGGAGGGAAATGCTCACGCGTTTTAGCTGGCACCTGGGTATAACACGTGAAATGTTGGGGAATAGGTGGTCTCATCTGTATTCATACCATTTGTGACTGAAAGATGATAGTTTCATCACTCATTGGGGCCCCACCTTGTCCAGAACAAGTGTATAAAAGCACAGGTATCAAAGGCTACAGGTTTCTTCTTGTTTTTTTCCTTCTTGTTTTAATTTTCTTTCCCACTTTTCCTCCACTTCACCTCTGATTTTGGATTAACAGACCCAAGGATTTGGGGGATAACTATGAAACTTAGAATGTTTTCTAAAGTTGGGACTTGGAATTATTTCCAAGTCTTGGATTTTCTCTTTCACTCTAACTTCTACTTTCATTCTTCACAAGCCTAGAGGAACTTAGCAATGCTTTAGCAACTGCAATTCTTTTCATTAATCTTGTATTTTCATTGCATTCTCTTGTCTTGTAACCACTGAGAGAGATATTGTATACTTATATAACCACCAATGCCAACAATTGTTTAATTTTGCAAATTTCTAAAATAAAACAGATTTTGGTTCACAATTATGTCTGTGGTAACGTTTATCTAATTGGGATTAAATATTTGTCCGTTTGGAGTACACACTGCAGTGAGATTTGAGATATCTTTTCAACTCCAGGTGAAGATCTTTTTATTCACCTATTCATCTTTTTATTTTCATTTAATGTTTCTCCAGCCACTCTGGGGGGCACTGTCTGAAGGGCAGGTTACAATTCCCCTTTAATAATAAAATAAGTGAATCTACTAAAAGCAAATTAATTCTCCAGTTGCGGATCCTTATTTAGCCCACACGGCACAAACAACACACAAGAGGGAATCATCAGCAAGCTTGGTGGAACCCCAAGGTTTGCAGGAGAAGAAAAATATTTAGGAAAAATACCCTAAAGGTATAGAAAACAAAAATAGCCCAATGAGGACTGAGCATGCTATAAGCATAGAATACTGACTTATCATTAGGGGTGGGGTGGAGAGGGGAGGGAGGGACAGGATAATGCTTTGGAATGGAATGGATGGAAACCTGAACAGGAGCTCTTCACACTGCAACATTTTGTTGCAGGTCCACCTTGTATTTTATTCATACATTGTGTATACTTGATAAAGTTGTTAGATTCAAATCTGAGATAAAGGAAAGGCCTTGACATTCATTTAGCGTTGATGCTCCCTGTTTCTGTATCTCTCTAACCCTCTCCATACTTCTGTCGCCTTTACCAAATGAAACATTGCTAATTCTGTGTCCCTGCCTTTATAACATCTTAATTGTGCCACTGATTCTCAGAAGGATTAAAAAGATACTGAGAACCAAAGTAAAAAAAAAAAAGCCAGATCTTCAATACCACAATACTTTACTGTTACATTTATTCTAGTGACTATCCATCCAACAAAAGACTTGTGGGCCATTCATCTCAATTGCTAAAGGATACTTTCAAGTGTTTTCAGCAGTAAATTTAGGCTGATCAATTCCTCATGTGAATATCTGAGCTAAAATCTGCTTTAAACAATGCAAGAGGAAGCCATCATGCAGCGCAGAGTTCAATGGCACATAGGATCTTGCCAGAGTCTTGGCTTTGAATGAAAGACAAAACACAGAAAGTCCAAGTCTCTTGAGAAAGCAGAAAGGTGTGTTTGAAGGGTCAGAAACCAGAAGGCAAAATTCACATTTCATGATTTTCAACATTGGGTGATGGTGACACCAGGGTCCTTGGTGACTGCAACTGTATGGAATGCTCACTTGGAAAGGGCAATGTCACTGAAATTGTTTCTTCAGAATGAAGTGTTAGAGGATGTGAACACAGTCTGTTTGGTACATGATGTCCCTCTGGGGAGGAAACAATCCCATTGCTCAATCTTAATGAGTAAATAAATAGATGACCGGTTTGCTGCTAATCAACATCAAAGCATCCTAAGAACTGCCTCTTTACAGCCTAATCTAGTTTCATGGCAGGAAGGTACAACCCTTTGCCCAAATGCCAGCTGTAATCCCAGAATTCTCCTTTTATTCATGTGTATGCATGAGATTCCTGTTGATTAGTCAAGAGAAGCAGAACTTCCAAGCATTGTGTGAATAAATATCAGTTATTCAGTTTCTTTTAAAAGGCAGAGAGAATCTATTTCTCATGGATGCATGACATCAATAGCCGCTTCTACACTTTCCTATTCATAATGGCAAGGATCCAAAGAGCTACTTTAGTTGCTCTGAAGGACATTCCTAATGGGATTTCTGACTTCTGTTCTTTGAACAGCAGAACCCACCACCCACCACGCCATATCATGAGCTGCTTCTGAAAGTCCCCTCAGATAAAAAAAAAAACCACCAGTCCAAAGTGATCTTGAGCATGTGGAATTAGTTATGTAGTGTTTTGGATCCCAATGATTTTATGTAACATGTATGTATCATTTAGTCACAATTCTTTGGAGGAGGCCCTCAGAGGAGGGCCTCCAATATTGATCATAGTGTATGGGTGGATTCATTATATGTAATACTTTACAAGTATTTATTATTAAAATATATAATGCTTGTATAATTATCAAGTCTTACCATATCAACATGCTTCAGTTGTTTATATTCAATTTCATCCCGATATCCAGCTTGCTGAAATCTGTATAGATTCTCAACTTCATCTGACCATGTTTTGGCACGATGTATGGATTTTGGTTTGATGTCAATACTGGCTGTGGCTCCAGAGACATGACCAGTTAATTTGCTAAAGGTGTTTAAAAAAAGTACAATCAAATGTACAAAAACTAAGAATGTAGATGTTCAAAGAATGGTACTAAATATCTGTACACGATCAACTCATTATACTTTGTTAGAACTTTCAGAATAAAACTCAAGTCAAAGCTAGCACATTCTAAATGGCAATAAACTGTAGTTGTGTCTAAATGAAATTATATGTAGCAAACACGTGATAAATGAATGGAGGAACCCACGGCACTTACAGGGGTCATCCTGCCTCCTGACATGCCTTCCTTGGGCAAAAAGGGATAATCCTTTGTTGCTGAAAGATTGTGGGGAACTTTGGATTCAAATTACCTCTCCCGCAGGCACTTTTTGCCAGAGAAGAGGGGGTGACACCTTTGTAGCACAGTTCCACAGAGTGCACATCCTTGAAGCGTAATTCCCTCTTCCTTTGGGATCCTTTTGGCAGTGAAAGGGTCATTTCCCTATACCTTCAAAAAGGATTTGGGGAAAACCAAGCTCTTGGGATGTGGAGCATCCCCCCTCCCCCTTCTGTACCACAGCAGGCTTTGTGTACTGCCCACTGCTGCCAGGAAATCACACCTTAAAAATGCAGGTTGCTTACCTGTAACTGTAGTTCTTCGAGTGGTCATCTGTGCAGTCACACACTATGGGCTCGTGCCGACGCCGAGCCTCACTTCGGAACTTCTAAAGCTTAGAAATTATTGGCGGGAACCCCTCCCCCCTCCGTCCTATCGCGCATGCCTGGGTTCCCGCCTACCTCAGTTCCCTGAGACCGCCTCTGCAGCCTAACACTGAGGTAGTGTAACTAATATAACAATATGTGCTAATTAAAGAAAGGAATGGCATGGCGATGACACTCAAGACCACCACAAGCGAGGTCTAGAGGGGACGGTGGGAGGGTTGTGTGACTGCACAGATGACCACTCGAAGAACTACAGTTACAGGTAAGCAACCTGCATTTCTTCTTCGTGATCTCTGTGCATCACACACTATGGGCGAGTAACTAGCAATCACTTACCGGAGGCGGGTAGACTCGCTTGTCTAATCATTACTGCAAAATCGAAGACAGGACTGCACGTCCAAAGTTGGCGTCGTTCCTTGCCCTGATGTCTAGTCTGTAATGCGACACAAATGTGGAGACCGATGACCATGTCGCAGCTTTACAAATATCCGGGATAGAGATGCCCCTGGAAAGTGCTGTAGATGTGGCCATCGCTCTCGTGGAGTGTGACTTCAGCTCCACCGGGGGTTCTTTTTTAGCCAGCTCATAACCCAGCGAGATGGTGTGGATAATCCATTTGGCGAAACGTTGGGCTGATACTGACTTGCCCTTCGTTCTCCCCCCATATGCAACGAATAGTCGTCTGGATAACCGAAAAGGCTCAGTCCTATCCTTGTAGAACGCTAATGCCCTCCTCACATCGAGAGAATGTAACCTCGCGCCCACGTTGTCAGTGGCGTCTTGAAAAAAAGTAGGTAGGACAATGTCCTGGTTTACATGAAATTGGGAGACAACCTTTGGTCTAAATTCGGGTCCCGGTCGAAGGACCACCTTGTCCCTGTAGAACTGCGTGTATGGCGGATCCAGCATTAACGCGCAGAGTTCCGAGGCCCGTCTGGCAGAGGTGATGGCGACTAAGAAAGCTACTTTAAAGGATAGTAAACGTAAGTCTATCGTTGCCATTGGCTCGAAAGGCTTGTTCGACAATGCTGTTAAAACCACCGATAAACTCCATTGCGGAATCATGCGCCTTATTGGTGGATGGAGATTAAGCAGACCCTTGAGGAAACGTTTGGATAATGGGTGAGAAAAAACTGAGTAACCTTGTATAAGGTCATGATGCGCTGATATCGCTGCCAGATAAACCTTTATTGACGTCCGTCGCAGGCCACCCTCGTGTAAAGATGCCAGGAAGGCTAGAATCTCTTTAATCCCGCAGGAGCGTGGGGAGCCTCTTCCCCCGCCATAGAACACTTGGAAGCGTTTCCATTTTCTATCATAAGATACCCTAGTGGAGGGCTTTGTCGCTTCCCTGAGGATAGTCTGGACAGGGGCCGGCAGGTTCAGGTGTTGCCATCTTGCCGGATTCTCCACGCTGTCAACTTTAGTTTCAGAGGGTTTGGGTGATGCACCCTGCCTCCGTCCATCGTGATTAGATTCTCTGTCCTTGGCAGTTGTATGTATTCCCCGTTGGCCATGCGAAGTAGGGGGGCGAACCAAGCTTGCCTCGGCCACCATGGGGTAATCAGCATAGCGTCCGTTTGTCTTAGCCTTAGCATCGACAACACTCCTGAAATGAGGGGAAACGGGGGGAAAGCATAAACAAGGCCCGGTCCCCAGCAGGTGTTGAATGCGTCTCCCAGGGAGCCCTTTCCAGCCCCCGCCCTGGAGCAGAAGCGCTTGCACACTGCATTTTCCGCAGACGCGAACACGTCCATGCTGGGGGTCCCCCATCTGCGGAACAGATTTGAAATGACGATGGAGTTGAGGGTCCACTCGTGCGCCCTGGAAAAATTCCGGCTGAGCTCGTCCGCTCGCGTGTTGTCTGTCCCTGCTATATGTACTGCGGACAGACGTATTCCATGCGAGATCGCCCAATTGAAGATCATCAAAGTCAGGTCGAGAAGTTTCCTGGAGCGTGTCCCTCCCTCTTTGTTTATGTACCAGACCACTGACATATTGTCCGATACAATCCTCACGTGTCTGTTCGAGACATAATCCTTGAAGGCTAACAACGCCTTCTGTACTGCTAGTAGTTCTAGAAAGTTTATGTGTCGATCCCTGTCCTTGGGATGCCACTCCTCTTGCACCGATAGGTTGCCGCAATGTGCTCCCCAGCCCAGGAGCGATGCGTCCGAGGTTATCGAGTGAGACGGCCTTGAGCCCACGAAAGGCAGTCCCAACCTTAAGTTCCTTGGGATAGTCCACCAATGGAGCGACTGCCGTACGGACTCTGGTATGGTCACCTTACTGTGTTTGGCTGACAAACAGGGTCGTACACTGATAGAAGAAACACCTGCAATGGTCTCATACGCAGGCGTGCCCACCTCACTACATGGACAGTGGAAGCCATGAGGCCTAGCAACCTCTGCAAAGTAATTACCCTGTGCGATCTGGTGATGAGCATCTTTTTTGCCATACGATGTATTCTGTGGCGTCGTTCCCTGGGCAAGAAGGCCCTGGCCACTGTGGAGTCGAGCAGAGCTCCTATAAACTGGATCGATTGCGAGGGTTGCAGAATTGACTTCTTTGTGTTTATCACCAGCCCTAGGGATGTCAGCAAGGTCGTAACCGTTGTGACGTCCCGCACTGCTTGCGAGCGAGACGGGGAAGCGATTAGCCAGTCGTCTAAATAAGGGTAAATTTCTACCCCCAGAGGTCGCAGGTATGCGCATACCACCGCCATGCATTTCGTAAACACTCTTGGGGCGGTTTTTAGTCCGAACGGTAGGACATTGAATTGGAAAATCTCTGCCCCGATGACGAATCTTAGGAAGCGTTGGTGGGCTTGATGTATGGGGATGTGGAAGTAGGCATCTTTTAGATCTACAAGGGTGAACCACATATTTCCACGGAGTAGGGGAAGAACCGACCCCAGGGTGACCATCCTGAATTTCTTTGGGATCAAGAAATCGTTGAGGAGCCTCAGGTCCAATATTGGGCGTAGACCGCCATCCCTCTTTGGGACTGTAAAGTAGCGGGAGTAAAAACCCCTGCTCGCCTCCGAGACGTTGATTTGGGCGATGGCCCCCTTCTGTAGAAGAGAGGCTACCTCCTGCTGCAGGATGGTAGAGGTAGGTGTTATCCTCAGCACTCCTGTTGGTGGGAGAGTGGCGAATTCGATGCGATATCCCTGACGAACAATATCCAACACCCATTTGTCTGTGGTAATTTGAGTCCATGCCTTGTAGAAAGGACGCAACCTCTGGCGGAAGTGTGGGGTTGACTGGTGGAGAGGGAAGTCAAAGGCGCTGCTTCGGATTCGGGTCCTGTTTGCTGCGGTTCTGTCTCGCCCTATTGTGAGGGTATGACCTCTGGGACCGAAACGGCTGGGACGGTTGGAAACGCGGCTGCTGCTGCTGTCGGAAAGAGGATTGGCGAGGTTGATAAAACTGTTGCCTTGGCCAACGACGTGGGCGGTAAGTCTGGGCTGGGGCAGGTTGGTAGAAGCCCATCTTTTTCGCTGTCATCCTCGCTTTTTGAATGGTATCCAAATGTGTATCCGTCGTGGCGTTAAACAGCCCTTCTCCGTCGAATGGAAGGTCCTCAATCCTAGATTTAGATTCTTGGGACAAATTTGACGAGCGAAGCCACGCATGTCTCCTTAGAGCCACTGACGCTACCATCGATTTAGATAGGCAGTCCGCCATATGTCGAGCAGTACTAAGCTCCTGCCTTGCCAACGCTGATGCCTCCCGTTGGAAAATCTGTGCAGCTGATCTTATGTCATCTGGGAGGTGCGCATGTAGCGCCGTGATTTTCTCCCATATGAAGAGGTGATACCTGGCCATAAGTGCCTGGTAATTGGCGATCTTTACAGCCAATGCTGCCGAGGAATAGATCCTTCTCCCGAACGCGTCGAGTTTCCTGCCCTCCTTATCTACAGGTGCAGAGTGTGATTTTGATGTCCTTCCCTGAGCCGATTCCACCACAACCGAGTTAGGTTTGGGGTGCTGCAGAAGAAAGCCTGCGTCCTTGTGTTGAATTTTGTACAGGGCATCTACACGTTTCGAGACTGGTCCTGTGGATGCTGGTGTGTGCCACGATTCCTTTAATGTACGCAAAAGCGTGGGTAAGAGCGGCAAAGCCAAAGCAGATGTGGAGTCACCATACATCACGTCGTATGCTACATCGGCTGCTTGCTCCTCCGCTTCTGGGATGTTAATCCCCAGAGACTCTGCTAGGCGCTGCATTTGGTCCAGGAAGGAGACCACCTCCACCGATGGGGACGCTCGTTTGTCCGTGCCCACCTCCTCAGTTGGCGAGGGGAGAGACGGACCCTCCTCTACTGACTCCTCTGAAGAGTCAGATGCGTAATCTTCGTCGGATGTATGCTGTGGTGGTCGAATGACCATGGCCCCCAACGGAGCTAAAGGGGCCTCGGACCTGGATTCAGCGTGAAGCGGCGCTGAGACAGACGCAGATGGGGGTCGTCTAGGGGGCAGTGGTGGTACAAAAACTGGAGCGTCATCCTTAAGCCTTTCCCCCGTATACTGATCAAAAAGAGGCTTCCTTGGTCGAGCCTCTGGCTGCGATGACCACGATCTCATTGACTTGGAGGAGTCCCGCTCCCATTCCTCTGCCGATAACAATGTGTACGGGTGCGGGGGCTGATCCACAATTAGCGCTTCAGCTGGTTCCTGAAGGGAGTGGTGTGGAGGGGTCCAGGATGCTAGAGGATCAAAGGGTAAATCTCCTAACTCCGACGCCGGGGGAGATCCCGTAAGCCGTACCGATGTCGAGGGGCCGTGAGTGTGCTCCTGCGTCGACAGTGGACGTTTTGTTGCCCTCGGTACCGAGGGGAGTCGATCCCGAGGCGTCGGTACCGGAGGGGTTGATGTTGTCGGCCATGACACCGGTATCGACACCGACGCTGCTGGCGACGGAGGTGGCCTGGCCATCGGTACCGGTGAGGCGGTCGGTACCGACGCGGCTCTCGGCGTTCGCGTCTTCCCCGCTGACGACGCCTTCGCCGTCTGTGGGTGCTTAAACTTCTGTTTGGACGATTCTTTCCCCTTTTCCTTCTTCCGTGTGCTGTCTTTCTCTGACTTCGGGTCCCCTTTGTGCCGCTTCGCCTTGCCCGTGTCAATGGGAAGGGAGGGCTTAGATTTTTTAGGGCGCGAGGTCGACTCCGTCGGAGGCACTGCGCCCGACGCCGGAGAAGGTCGCGGTATCGAACCCGGTATCGACACGGGGACGTCCACTGTTTCCAGCGCCCTCTTCCATAGTAGCGCCCGGAGTTTATTTGCCTGATTTTTCCGAGTTTGCCTTGAGAAGTTTAGACAATGCGGGCAAGAATCCACAATATGAGCTTCCCCTAGACAAAGGAGGCACTTAGAGTGTCCGTCCGACAGGGTAAGTTTTGCTTTGCAGCCCGTGCACTTCTTGAACAAAGACGCGGGCGCCATCTTAGAAGCCATTTTCTGGCGGGAAGAAAAAAACGGGCTAGGAGAAACTGGGGGTACCCTTGAAGGTTACTTGCACGGAGAACCCCGGAGATCCGAGAACCGCAAAAAGCGGGATTCTATCTATAAATCTATATATCAATAAACAAACTCTTAACAACTCTAAGTTATATATATATATATACAGTAGTAGTAAAACAGATATAACGAATCAAAATTTTTTTTTTTTTTTTTTTTTTTAATTAGAGAGAGAGAGAAAGAGAAGAGAAGAATGATAGAACAAAGTGAAGAGATTAGAATTATAGTAAAAGAAGATCAAGCCTAAGCTACGAACGGATCCGTGAGTTCCCTGTGAGGCAACCAGCAAGGCGGTCGAAGAAGAACTGAGGTAGGCGGGAACCCAGGCATGCGCGATAGGACGGAGGGGGGAGGGGTTCCCGCCAATAATTTCTAAGCTTTAGAAGTTCCGAAGTGAGGCTCGGCGTCGGCGCGAGCCCATAGTGTGTGATGCACAGAGACCACGAAGAAGAACTCCGGATTACCCCACACAGCAATTTCATGTAGATGTAAAATAACAGGGGGATAGAATCTACCCCTGTGGAACTCCACACTGGAAGTACGTAGAACCAAGTAGTATCTCCTAAGCATCATCCTCTGGAAATGACCATCCAGGTAGAAGCGGAACTACTGCAAAAGAGTGCCTTCCGCTCCCAACTCAGACAGCCACTCCAGAAGGATACCATTACCGAAGGTATCAAACACTGTTGAGAGATCAAGAAGAGATCAACATGTATCAACAGGAACACACTCTCCCTGTCTCTCTCCTGACTCAGGTCATCATACAGGGCAACCAAGCCGTCTCAGTAACAAAACTAGGCCTGAATCCCAACTGAAATGGACCCTGAAAAATGGCTCATCCAAGAATGCCTGTTCAGCGACCACCCACTCAAGGACTTTAGCAAGGGATCTGCGCAACAGCTTATAATTGTTAAGAACTTCTGAAGGTGGGAGCAGGCTTATTCCGAGGCATGTTGCCACTGCCATCCCACTTCTTCTGACTACTGCCTGCCTGCCACCCACCAACCCTCCCTCCTACCTGCTTGGCTGGCCATCCAGCCAACCCGGCTGGCCGCTCACTTCTGCCTGCCTGGTTGCCACTCCCACCTTGTGTCCCAGCACTGGGGCTCCTAGGAAAAGTTGGCCAAACTATCACAAGAGGTTCAGGACCTCACAATAGTCTGGGACCTCTAATGATGGTTCAGGAACCCCGCCACTGGGATACAAGGTGGGAGCAGCAGCCAGCTAGCCAAGTAGGCAGCTGGGAGCAGCGGCAACAAAAAGCCATGGGAACTTTACACGGAAGAAAGCTGTGTAATTTGCTGCTCTTCCCATTCTGCTACCTGATGCACCTGCATCAAGCTTGCTCATGATAGGGCAGGCCCTTCCAGGGAGGCCTTCTTAAGGAGTGGTCTTATCACCACCTCTTTCAGGCAACCTCATAAAGAAGCATTTATCCCCTCCTTGACCCAACCAGCTGTCACTTCCTTGCTAAATTTCACCAGCCATGAAGGGCAAGGATCCAATATGCAAGTGGTTGCATCTACCCATCCAAGCATCTTTTCCATGTCCTCGAGCCATATTTACTGGAACTTGTCCAATAATACTGGAGCAGACTGTGCTCTGGACACCTCATGAGATCAATCTGCTAAAACAGGTGAATCAAGGTCCCAAGGGATGAAAGCAATTTTATCCTTTTAATGCCAAGCAAATAGATCACAGCCAAGGATTCAACCAACTTCCTTGGGCCAGTGTGTAACAGGCCCCAAACTACCTGGAAAAGCTCTGTCGGTTGGCATAGGGAGGATGCAAGGGAGGTATTGAAATAGCACTTTTTCGTTGTCTTCACCACCACTAAGTAGTCTCAGTGTTGATCAACTACTAGTGTTCAGTTGCATTCATGAGGAGTCTTTATCCACTTGTTGTCTTCCAGTTTGTTTCATTGCCTTAATCTCCAGAGAATACCATAAAAAGATCT
This sequence comes from Anniella stebbinsi, assembly GCA_029215795.1. NCBI lineage: Eukaryota > Metazoa > Chordata > Lepidosauria > Squamata > Anniellidae > Anniella > Anniella stebbinsi. The sequence goes on along the minus strand of JARDYH010000003.1, from coordinate 93,727,093 downwards.
GGACTCTGCTAAGTGAGAGAGGATGCTCAGGAGTGATCGTGTCAACTACCTGACCATCTCCGAATTCCACATGTTGACCAGGGACTTTGACAGGATTGCCAGTCTTGTCAGCTTGAAATCCCCCAGAACCGACTAGAAACCAACTGGATCTATCAGCCTCTGGTGGTAGACCATGTAAATGGCCCCCCGCCTCTGTATAGAGGAAAAGCCACTGACAGTCTAAACCTTACCAGAAGGTGATCTAACCATGACAAGGGAAGTTCCTCCACTCTCAGATCATCCTCTTCATGCCCTGCTGAGAAACCAAGTTCATGGTATGTCAGCTACCCCTGATCCAGCAGTTTTGGCATGGACATTGAAATCCCCAAGAACCAACAGTCTGGGGGATCTCCACATCACCATCCGAGATCGTTTAGTGCCTTTACCCATCCTAACCCCATGGGATATGATGGTTTAACATTTACTCAGATAATTCATATCCACAGACGAAGAAAAAGTGTCAATGAAGAGTGAAGATGGACTTCAATGGCATATGAACCTGAAGATCCTGAATGAGCACCACTTACATGTCTTCAACGCTGTCTGCTTCACTACTGAAGGACGTACCCGGCTCATTGATCATATGCACTTCTCCAGAGGGAAAAGTTGTACATGACACATCCTTACTATCCATGAACACAACAGGATTTTCCATAAGAACCCTTGTAAAAACAGACAAACATGGAAATAAGAATTGAAATGGCATTCTAACCTAAAATAGCAAGGGTTTTCACACGCATTATTAAAAATGCCTTTGAATCTTATCGTTTTGCTCATCATGTGTACATGTGAATGACTTTAATGTAGCTTTGACTACATAGGAACACAGTTTTTGAATCAACATGAGAACTGTAAAGGAAGATGTTATGTGTGCTTGGTATCACCTATGAATAGATATGCCACAGCTGACTGCATTACTGGTCCACAGTGCACTATTGCTATAATAGAGATTATCATAGAAGTTACACATAGAGATGTGTAATTTCCAGACGTTCTCTTGCACTAGATGAGAGAGGCAAGGGATCTTTAAAGCTGGAGAAATATTCATTTGTGTATGAGATGGAAAAGAAATGATGACCCAATCAACAATTGTATAAGTTCTCTAGCACATATGAAAATGCTCCAAGAAAATAAAATAATGTATTTAGACAGCAATCCTATACATATCTACTCAGAAGTAAGTGCCAGTTTGGTCAATGCAGCTTACTGCCAAGTAAGTGAGTACAGTATTGTAGCCTTAAGTTGTTATTTCAAAATCTCTTTGGTTGTATCCAATGTTAGTTCTACTTAGAGTAGACCCATTGAAATAAATGGGTCCTAACATTGAATAGAAATCATTATCTCAAAATTATTGGTTTACCTAGGATCATATGAAGATACATGTCATGGGAGGCAGACTCACAAAATTCATGCAACAAATACTACACACCTACAACTGAACTACTGATACAGGGAAATAGTACACAGAAACTAATTAAAAATCCAAACAGATCTGCACAATAGCTAGGTTTATGAAATATGAAAGGAAATCAGTAATAGCACCATTTTTAAATGCCTTGAAATAGATTATGCAACTTAATGGAGTGAAAAACAAGGCATTTTGTTTGTTTTACTCAATACTTATTATCCCCTTATTTTGAGTCCTACTGTGGTAAGTTATGTGAGCAGTAGCACTTGACTGGGTGTTCATAGGAATAATGGCTTCCTGGCAGGTGTTAAGATTATGCAGAAGAAATAGAACGGGAGCAGCAGGGGAATTAGCTCAGTATTAAACTAGAATAACTAATGTGTTTATAAATCTGAAACGACACATGACATCACAAGTTCACAGCCAAGTTTTGGGGCAAAACAAATCCTCTAAATGTTTTTTTTAAATCACTCTGTCCACTTCATTAAAAAGTGTTCTGCTATTTGTATGTTCTGCTATTGTTGCTCCCACTTTCTTTTTCAGGTTTGTGCTTCACATTTAAATGGGAAGCCCTGTGGGCAGCAATTGCGCAGTTCTGCCTTCAGTAAAAGGCTTAGTACTACATTTTTGGGTGTGCTAACTAAATAATTTAGAGCCAGTAGTACATTTGGGCATGCCTGCCACATAAATAATTAAATAAACCAACTAAAATGCATAAAATTAATCATTTATGTATTTTTTTTTAAAAAAAATCCAATTAGCCATTATACCACTGCCCAATATATACATGTGGGTGTTTGTCTCTATAGTTTAGTGCCAAAAAGTCCAAATCTAATTTCCAGGCATCTTCAGCCAGGCTCCTGTAAGAAACCCTGGAGAGCTGCTGCCCCTTATAGTACAAGTCTGTGCATATCTACAGGGCCGTGCAGAGCTGGTAATATGCCCAGGCCAGATGGGAAGTGTGTGCCCCACCATTTAAAAAAAGGGGGCATGCCCACCAACATGTCCGTTCTACATAACACCTTCACATTAAACCTATTCTACAACACCTCAATGTTGAATCAGAAATTAACATTTATTTTTAGTTGCTGTGCACATAGAAGCAACAACAATAGAACAGTCCTTCATCATTATCAAACATTATCATCATCATCACCCTCACGGTATCATCATCATTATTATCATTAATAATTATCATCACCATCACCTCCCCCTCCGCTCCAGAGATTATATGCCATGGAGAAGATTGAGGAAAAAGACGCAGTAAGGACAACCATCGCAACTTAGGCACATATATCCCTGCCTCGCATGCGGCATGGTCCTCGGGAGCTTGTAGTCTGACCGTGGTATTCACAACGGATGGCTTCTGCACTGTTTCCGCAAGGTGGGCTCCTCGCTTCTCGATGGGCTGCTTACGTTACGGAAGCAGTAGCTTAAGCTGGGAGGGGACCTCCTCGTCGGAGTGCCCCCTCAAAATCGTGGGCCCCGGGCCAACTGGCCCCTCCTCTGCATGGCCCTGTGTATCTACTCAGAAGTAAAACTCCCACTGAATTCAACGGAACTTACTCCATTGAATTACAGTTTTACTTGGATTACAGTGTTACTTGTAGGAAACCAGATTTCCCCAATCCGATGCCCTCCAAACATTTTGGACTACAACTACTAGCATTCCTGGCCTTTGGCCATGCTGGCTGGGGCTGATGGGAGTTGTAATCTCAAACGCCTGGGAGGCACCATGTTGTGGAAAGCTGTAGTGGCCAATACTGAGCTAGAGGGGCTAATGGGTATCTAGGGTGACCATATGAAAAGGAGGACAGTGCTCCTGTATCTTTAACAGTGGCATAGAAAAGGGGATTTCAGCAGGTGTCATTTGTATGCCTGCAGCACCTGGCGAAATTCCCTTTATCACAACAGTTAAAGCTGCAGGAGCCCTGCCCTTCTTTTTGTATCTGGTCACACTAGTAGAGCTCCTGCAGCTTTACCTGTTGTGATGAAGAGGGGATTTCACCAGGTGCTGCAGGCATACAAATGACACCTGCTGAAATTCCCTTTTCTCTACAACTGTTAAAGATGCAGGAGCCCTGTCCTCCTTTCCATATGGTCACCCTAGATAACGTAGCTTCCTCTTCTGATCCTAGCCTAAGTCCCGAGTCTGATAAAAAAAATCGTGATTTAGGAGAGGGGCTCCTCTTTCCAGATCAAACCCGCGGAGGCTCTGGTTAACGAAGGAGCTGTGTGAATCCACTCTGTCAGCACCGGCCAGAACTCTAAAACAGCTATCGAAGGAGCTCTTCAGCCTACGCCGGGATTCAGCACCTCGGACAGCTCCTTTAGTGCGCTGGCGGCTGCTGCTGAAACCCAGCTTGCATTCACAGCCCCGCTGACACTGGAGCCACCAGCCTCCACTGGACCACACACCCTATACCGTTTCTGTTACTCCCCCCACCCCTCCCAAGGTAGGTTCAGTTTTTCCCCCTCCCCTCCGGCTAGTCCCCCTCCTACCAAAACGCGAACCAGCGGCTTTGCCAATCGCGCGGCGAACTATCGCGACACTAGCTGTCCTGAGGCGAGGTAAAGCGCGTGGGTTGAAATTCGAAAAAAGGGGCGGAGCGAGCCTGGGGGTGGGGCCAGAATAACATCGGGCACCCAATCAACAACGCTCGTTTCTAAAGGGAGGGTGGATAAATAAATAACAGGGACGCTCCTATTTGACGGTTCGCCGACCACTGGTAATTCCTCCCTGCCGGGTGGGCTCCCATAAGTCAGGCCCCAAACCGACCCCCCACCCCACCCCATATCGACTCCCCGCGCTAGCGGAGCCTTCGCTCACCCTTGATCACAGCTTCTCCACGGACCCCTCACGTGAGTTCAGCTAGCTCTTCTCCCTTCCCCCCCACCTCCCTCCTCTTCACAGCGGTTACTCAGTTGCTTAGCAACTGCCAGCGTTCTTGGCGCCCGGCGTTGGGTGAGCCAATGGCAGCGGCCTCCACGGCCGCAGCGTATCAGCGGACGTGTGGGGGGTGGGCCCTGCTCTGAGTGGCCAATCAGGAGCACGTCACTCCAGCGTTGGCGTCAGATTCGCAGCGGCGAGTCAGCCGTTTGGTTTGCATCTCTTGCAGCGAGACGTTTTTCTCTCTAGCCTAGAGTGGCTGCATTCGGACGACACTTTAGGCAAGGGAGGGGGGGAGTTGTAAGGGGCAAGCGGAGGTGCTGGTGCCACACTTAGGAATGAGGAGCTGGGGTTTTGCAATCCCAAATAAAGTGCGGCCTACCATAAAAAAACTCACACAACATAAAGGCTGGCCTAGAGGAGATGCCCAGAGCTAGCATCTGCTCCGGCCCAACGCCTCAGTTTGACACAAAACATTGAAAGTGGGGGGGGGGGGGGATACTGCCTCCTAGGCCAGAAGAGTGCAATCCCAGGCGTGGTTAGGCAGGGGGAAAAAAGTTCTACAACTCCCAGCATTTCCCCAGGCAGCCATGAGTGGGATAGGAAACGCTGAGAGTTGTAGGACTTCCCCCCCCCCCGCCTAAATATACATTGGATTGCGCCCTAAATGTATTAATGAATAAAGAGCTGGGGCGCATGGGTGCCCCCACCCCAAATAAACTTTGGGCCACCCCAGATTCTACACCTGTCCACAAGGCTCCGCATGTGGGGGATTCAGAGATATAAAACGTTCAGTTCCTTCTTCAGGCTGCTCACGCATCTCTCTGTCGAATAAGGAACTGGGGACCCATTTCTGCTTACAGCGAGCCTTCATCCTCTCACCAGCCAAGGCATGAGTGTACTGAATGCCCTCTAGCAGAGGATCCTCACTGGTTCACATTGAATTGCGGTAGTAATCGCTCCAATACCCCAGCCTGATTTCGAGCCACTGCTTTCTTCTCGAGGTGCTTTTCTGTGTATGATTTGGAGGGAGAGGGGGTTGTCAAGGAAAATAGCCGACAGAAGACCAAGCAGGCAGTAGTTCGGTACAACGAGGTTTATTAGACACTACGTACGCGGGAGAGAAACAGCTCTAGCAAGCTGGGACTGCTCTCTGACCACCGAAGGAAAAACTACAACATTTACCTGCGCTTGAGGGTTTTCCTTGACTGGGGGGGGGGGGGTGTCATATCCTTCTGCCACTGTTCTGTTCCTCTTGTACCAGTATTGAATTAGGGCCCTGATCCACAGATCCTTGCATACAGCAGAAGGCTGCATGGCCACAAGTTCGTGAAAAGATCTGGGTCAGAGCAAGGAGAGGGAAAATCCAGTTAGTTTGAAGGCACTGACCCAACTGGAGCTCGAGAAACTGTCTTTCTACCGCTAGCTAAACTCTGGGCCTCGCCACCCCCACCCCCCAAGTTTAGATCTCCCACCAGGACTGAAAGGAGTGTATGTGGCTCATGCTTAGACAAAATGAGGAAGAGAATTATGAACAGGGGGTGAGATTCTGAGAGCCACGTGCAATAGGTCAGTGTGGCCAAGCAAAGCAGCAATGGAAGCTTCTGCCGGTGGTGGGGTGTGCTGAGGTGGTGATGGGACACTATGGTTAAATCCATTATTGTGCGCTCTGATGTCTTACTCAGATATGAGTCTGGATAATTTCAGGGGACATGATCCAATAAGCCTTCCTGTTATACCTATTGGCATTTCATGTGTGGGAAGAGACAACCCCATCCCTAACTTGGTACTACATGTGACCTGCGTAAGGCCTTAGGGCCAGCCTCATCGGGCTTAGGTCAGCCGAGCTCCTGCTATAGGAAACGCATTGCTAAGTTAGAATGAAATGGTAATAGTACAAGGTAACCTGATAGTGTGACTTTGTTTTTAAACAGATTGCAAACTGCATTGAGGTGTATAAGTAGAACATTGGTACAACTGGCTAGCAAGCATCTCTTGAAGCACCTTGTAAATACAACTGGCTAGCAAGCATCTCTTGAAGCACCTTGTAAATATTTCCTTTCCTCTCTACCGAACAGGCCTCCGACGTCAGTAACAGGGGCGACAGGCTCAGAACTTGGACGGATCGCTTTGGTGTTTGAGACCATCCGTTCAGCTGAGCGTGGGCTGTATTTCGTGGCGGTCAGCAAAGATTACGGACGGGGCTGACGGGCAGAATGCGCTTGGCATTTCTCCATGCCATTTTCATGGCTGGATAGACCCTGAGGGCTGATTACTGGGCTTTGCGTAGCCAGGAAGAGCGGCGCTGCGTTCACACGCACCCACACACGCCCCTTCGATGTCGCGTGTGCCGGTGTTTCCTGGCGATTGGGCTCAGCCTTAGCCAATGAGACAGCGGCGCGGAGAGCAGCCTGGCGGAAGACCTCGCCGAGGAGCCCAGGAGAACTCGGGCAGCGCCATGAGCAGCTTTGGCGGGAGGATGCGGGAATATCCGCACTTCTCGATAGACCGCTTCGACCGGGAGAACCTGCGAGCCCGGGCTTACTTCCTCTCCCACTGCCATAAGGGTGAGACAGCCGCGCGCCCCCTGCCCCCCGCCGCTTCTCCGGCCCGCGTGGCAGACGCGGAAGCGAGAGCGCCCTGTGCGTGTAGTCGAGGTCTCCGGTGGCGTCAGGGGACGGTGCCGACGGTGTTGACCGCGTGGTATTGACCACGCTTCGTCTTCGGGGAGGGCGAGGTGGCGTGGGCGGCCTGGTCCACTGGGCTGGAGGAGGAGGAGGAGGAGGAGGGGGGTAGCAGTCACCATTGCATAGTACGTGGAGGGAGAGTTGAGCCTATCTACACACGCAGGATGAAACGCTTTGAAAACGCTTTGAAAACTGTATATGGAGTGTGTCCTGGGCCCCAACCGTTCTCAAAACGGTTATAAACCGTTTTAAAGCAGGACTGTAGATAGGCTGTTACACTTTCTTCCCTTTGAAGAAGTAGTGAAGTATAGGCGAGAAGGGTCGCTGGCTGCGGTTTGAGGGGAAATGAGGGTGGGGATGGCGGAGGACAGCGAAGGTGAGGCGGAGGCTGGTGGCTCCAGTTTCAGTGGGGTTGCGAATCCGCTCTGAGTTTCAGCCAGGATTTTAAAGGAGCTAGCCCAGGTGCGGAACCCCAGCCCCCCAAATCGGATCGGCACTTTGGATCGCTCCTTTAGGGTCATGGCTGAAACCCAGAGTGAATTCACAGCCCCACTGGCCTAGGAGTCACCAGTCTGCACTGGGATGGTGGGATGTTGGGAGAAAAAAGGGGGGTTGCGTGATTGAGAGGTTGAAGAGGATGAGGATGAGGATAGGGAAGCACGATCCAAAGAACTGAGAGTAGATTCCGCAGAAGGGGGGAACTTCTCAAAGGCAAGGTATGAAGCAGGATTTTCCCATTATAATTAAAGCTATGATGAAAGGTATGAAGTTTAGTCCATTGAATTTAGCAAATCTGATTTTAAAAAGCAGTAGGAGATACTGTGTGGAATAGATGCTTTCAAGGAGGCGATTGGTTTGTGGTGTGTAAATCCAAGGAGCAAATGGAGACGTTACTTTAGGCAGGCTCATAAGGGAGGATATGGTCTTTCAGACAACCTGGACTCGAGCCATATAGGGCTTTATAGGTCATAACCAGCACTTTGAATTGTGCCCAGAAACAGACCAGAAACCGGTGGAGCTGTTGTAACAGGGGAGTTGTATGGTCATCCATGCTCAGGGCTGAATCCAGAAGTACACTCAAGCTGCGAACCTGTGTCTTCAGGGGAAGTGTAACCCCATCCAGCACAAGCTGTATCCATATTCCCTGATCTGCCTTTCCCTGATCCAGCCCATTACTGCAGACACCGAAACAGCTTCCTTGGATTTGGGTGGAAAGGAGAAGTAGAGTTGGGTGACATCAGTATACTGGTGGCACCAAACCCTCAAACGCCGGACAACCTCATGTTGTTTCATGTACATGTTAAATAGCATGGGGGACAAAACGGAACCCTGAGGAAGTCCATAGACTAACAGCTAAGCAATTGAACTGAAGTCCTCCAGCACGACCTTCTGGATCCACCCCTCCAGGAAGGAATGGAGCCATTGTAAAATAGTGCCGCCCAATCCCATCCCAATGAGGCAGCCCAACATACCATGGTCAGTGGTATCGACAGCTGCTGAGAGGTCCAGCAGAACCAACAGGGACACACTCCCCCTGTCCAATTCCCGGCATAGGGTTAGGGAGAGGATTTATGAGCCAGGAAGGGCAAGGATCTAGCATACATGTGGTTGCTCTCACCTCTCCAAGGATCCTGTTCACATCCTTGGGCTACACAAATTGAAAAGTAACTGATAACACTGTACACTGAAATCCCCCAACACAACAAGCTGAGGGGACTCCCAACACCAACACTACCCCAGCTAGCTCAGGAATGGAGACTGTTGAGCAGCGGGGTGGACGGTACACCAACAGAATCCCTATTCTGTCCCAGGCACCCACCTTCAGATACATACACTTGAACCCAGCAGACTGAGATAGGGCACCTGGTCAGGGGGATGGAATCCCAATAGTCCACTGCCACTCCACCTCCCCGCCTCCAGGTCTTGCCTGTTGCTGGACAGAGAACCCTGGTGGGCAAAGCTGTGAGAGATTACCCACCCCCTAGCTTCATCCATCCAGGTCACTGTGATACCAGCCAGGTTGGCATGCTCATCCAGAATCAAGTCCTGGATAGCAGTTTTACCATTCACCAACCTGGCATTCAGCAGCAGCAATTTTCATCCCAGAAGTCTGTTGCCAGGGCCATCCAGGTTATTTGAGTTGGGGGACAGTTTGGGGGCAGTCAGCATATTCTTTCTCATTAAGGCGTAACTGTCTCCCCGTTCCATACCTTCCTCTGCCCTGTATCACTGTGATGGCTGTTCCGTAGACCAGCTGACATTTTTGAACAGTATGTGACCAGCATTTTAGAACAGCTGAAGTTTTTTTTAACACTTTGGGAAGGCAGACCCACATAGAGCATGTTACAGTAGTCCAAATGAGTCCTTTCGGACTCTTTGATAATGATGTTAAAAAGTCTTGGAAGAGGATCGTTTTCAAGATATTAAGCATTTACCTTTTCAGCATGATGGTGGATTAACTCCTGCTACAAAAAAAAATCAGCCTTGGAGGACAAGAGCTTTTGTGGAGTATGTGACTATTGGTTATCAATCATTCCGGCTGCAACCTTGTATTTCCACCCTTTCTTCAGCATTATTGATACCAGAACTTTGGACATGTGGCAGTATTTGTCGAAGTCAAGGGTGCTGTGGAAATTGTGCTATATTGTGGGAGTAAGCACAGCCCTGTGTTTGAGGGCTACATTGTAGCCAAGTGAGCTTGGAATATTCAAACTATACGGTCAGTCAAGGACGTCCTTATGCAACTGTGGTTAGGTTATATAAGGAGCAAGAGAATGAGGCTGTTTCCTCAATTCTGCATCCTCCTGCACCATTGCTGGGGCAGGCCGGAGCAATGGTCCATAGGCATTAGTTGTGGGCTTTTCCAGTTTCCAGCAAGTAGGGGCCATGGGGCCTTTTTTTTAGGTTCTTTAAAAAAGCTGGTGGGTGGGATCAGTGGAGGTTCCCCATCCCTACTTTGCTTAAACATAATCTCTTCCGGCTCTGCCCTTTCTATGGAGCCATGCCTCCCAGGTTTTTTGCATTCAACACTGTGTGAATTCAGTTACCCATTACTCAATTCAAGCCTTGAGTTCAAATTTAACGAGTGGGGCCTTCAACAAAATGTTGCAGCGTTGAATGCTGCTGTTCAGTGTTCTCACAATATCCATCCTCCTTCTGTGGTCACTCAGTCCTCATTGGGTTGTTTTGGAGGGATTTTCCCCCCTTCATCCTCTGAAGGTCTTCTTCCTAAATGCTTTTTGTACTTCTGCAAATCTTGAGGTTGATGCCTCCCCATTGTATGTGTGAGCAATGCTGTTTTCACTACATAAGCAGCGGTACTCACGTGAAACCAAGGAATTAAACTGCTTTGTACTGCCTTAATGGGCAGACTGTGGGGAAATGGTGAAGAGTTCTAACTTTGAAGTTTGCCTGTTCTGAGATAAATAAGGATTCATCTGCTAAAATATTTTGCCATATCTATTTTTTTAAAAATCTATCACCCTCTTAGTTATGAGTTTTAGTTAGTTAATTAATCAATTAATTCATTAAAACTGCATATGACTATATCTGCAACAATGGTTATGAAACAAAATGCATACTTCCTTTGTTTTTAGACGATACACCAGGTGTGCTGTAGGATCACGGCAGGCATATGAAAAGACATTTTCTCTTGCCAGTGAGAGAGGAATAATGCCTCTTCTAATGGGGTGCATACCAACTACTATTTTTAAAAGTTACGTATACTGAAAACAATATTTTAAAATCAGTTAATCTGGCAATTAAACTAGTATTTCAGCCTTTTAAAATTCTATGCAATCAACATAAAAATTCAGCAGCAGTCTCTACCAAACAGCATTATTTGACATGTATATTGAGCCGGCTTATTTCAGCTTCAAACTGGTACTGGTGCCTGGCCTTACCAAGATCTTACCCTGATTGAAGCCCAAGACTATAGGATGTTCCAAAACATGGTGGATTTCTGAAAGAACCTTTTCATTGAATCTTTAGATCACATGAATGGACTGAGAGCCCCTTCCATGAAAAGAAGACTGGCGTGTAGGTAATGAATGTTTTCTGTTACCTTTTGCTAAAGTAGTAGAACCAGTAACTTGTGTAGTAGGGAAATCAGATTTCATTTCGCCATCCTTGTTTCTTTGAAAGAACATTTTGCCACAGATAATTATTTTTTTTCTTCTTTTGCATTTTCCAGTTTTTGTTTGTTCATTCAGAGTTTTTCTTTGTGTCAGATCCTTCTCCAAAATTGACAGTCTCTCAAGTTTTTCTTGTTTGTAGCCAATGGCCATCACAATACAAACACAAAGCACACAAGTATAAAACAGAAACATTTGATACAAGAAAGCAAGAATACAATAAAATGATCAGGATTTAAAACATTTCTTCTGTTTAACCCCCTCAGGATTTGACAGTGGTATGGTTTAGAAAGCCTGCTCTTATCTTTCTTGCAGCTAGGGTAATTAAAGCTATCCTATAGCTGATGAGTTTGTCCACATCAGCCAACAGCCATCTAATTTTAAAATCATCTGATTGGCCTTCTAAGGTGGTCTGGAAGGGGAGAATACATTTAGCCCTGGGCGAATTATATAATGGACACTATAAGATATAATGAACGAGATCTTCAGTATGTCCTGATTTGCATACGTAGAAGTACTCTTTTACAGGTCTATTAGAAGATCTTCCAGCCAGATACTCAGTGGGCATCATTTGAAATCTGAGCTGGTAAAAGCATGCCTAACAGGGAAAAAGGTTAATTCTCGCAAATAGCCCTTTTATGTTCTGTTTTGATTTTGTTATACCAAGTAGCAAATTTACAGTTTTTTATGTATTCAAAATCTCTTTTATGTAAACATATTAATTGTGCCATATCATGAATCAAACGTGAGAATGCAATAATAATAAACAGAAACTAAACAACTTGTTTACAGTAACCAAGCATAAATGGTTTACAATAGTTTGCAATAACTGAGCAGCGAGCAAAAATAGTTTGCAATAACTAAGCAATACAATAACTGGATAATTATACGGAAACTGAATGATTGACAAAATAGTTTGCAATAACTGAGCAATGGGCAAAATTAGTTTGCGATGACTAAGCAATTACAAGCGTACGGCTTCTTTCACCTGTTTCGCAAATGCTTCATCAGAATATCACAGCAAAATTATAATGCTTCTGAGTAGGGAAGGAAGAGGATTTGTTGAGCTTGTTCCTTGGATTCAAAAATACTTGTGTGTCCTCCAAAAAAGGATTGACTTGGATCCCCAGTCAGAAAACACGAATCTTCAAGAGCGGTGAAATCTTGACCAAGTCTTGTAAGCACAATAAATCAAATGATTACATATATGTGGTAAATTCAGGATCAATAAACTTGTTCAGCCCCCCTACCATATTCCATGACAAAATACGCAATGAATCTATTTAATCTAGGTGAACTGCAGTGTCTAAAAAAACATTACAATTTTGTGCTTGGGCAGGTCGCGTCTGCTCATGCCATTCAGCATCTGCTGCTTGTTGCGAATTTACAGATAGACGACCCACTTTATGTGGTTCTAGATATCTGTAAGCTAACCATTCCTCATTAGACAGCACTCTCCTGATATTTGTTCTATGTCTAACAGAGGGATCTTTCAACTCTGCCTCAGCAGTAATCTGGTGATCATTCCTCCTATCTGGGGCTTGCAAGGGAGCACCCTTAATGGGCAACTCTGCCTAATCTAACTAATCCAATTCTGCTTCTTTTTGTAACTATGCATTTGGGTGAGATCACTTTAGAGTGAGAAAATGGGTTTGCATCTGTTCCCCCAATATTTTGTTGAGCATGCATCCATATTTGGCTTAACTTGAGTTGTAGCATGTCTAATTTATTCATAATTTTGTGTTGTTCTTCATCAGGAAGTTTGTGGAAGGAGGGTATCAGTTCTTCTTCTGCTGGCTCTGTCCAATCGAGCTGGTCTGGGGCCAAGTGTTTAGGGATTGGCTTGTTCCGGTGTGGGATCACTTGAGTAGAGTCCTTAAGATTTTCCTGAGTGGCCTGAATTAGTTCATCACATCCACCTGAGTTTGTAGTAAGTCTGGTTAAAAGGAAAGAAGGAGCTTTTCTTCCCATTTCCTCCTTTTTAGATAGCAACAAAGGTCTTACTGTGGTGTCTTTAAAGTGCCGATAAGGGACCAGTCCTTTCTTGGCTAATTGGTCTTTCTTTCCCATTATTGGTGCTGAGATTTTTCAGGAGTTAAAGATTAAGAGGATTCTCATAGATTGCCTGTTATTGAGAAGCCTCTTAATTGATTTTAAGTCTATGTTGCCCGAAGAAAAACCCAGCAGCAACCTCAGGTGTTGTTTAGCCCAAGAAACAAAGCTCCAATTAGGAAGTGCTCCTTGTAGGGAAATAAGTGAACTACAGCTTCATGGTCTCAATATCAAATTATTTGAAGGAGCAAAAGTTCATCTTACTTTACCCCTTGGTGATTTGTCGCTCTGTCCCTCCACTTCCTGGAGGTCAGTGTTATAAGCCACAGGAAGGCACAAGTGCCTGTTAATCAATAATCCAGTTGTGTGTAGGTGGATTGAACTGTTCGGCAGATTAGCAAGCACTGTTCTCCCAGCAGATCTGCTTTTCCAGCTGACATTTTTCTGTTCAGTCAACAAAGGAGATGGCACACTGCCACCCTTACCCTCCTCCACCTCACGTCCCTGGCCAATCACTTCTGTGCGCGGGGGAGGGTCAAAACGGTTCCGGACTGGAATGGTGAATTTTTCAGGGGCAGGCTTGGCTTTCATTGGCAAGAAATATTGGTCGACTCTGCTTTGTTTAGTGCTTGGGAGCACCACCTTATCTGTTTGACACATTCATATTGACTTTAGTCACATGATGCTTCATTTTATCACAAAAGTAGGTGATCAACGTCATTGTAATCTGAAGAGAATTACTCGTTACATTTGTAGGGAACTGCACAGTCAGACAATATGAAAAAGTGCAGCTCTTTCTGTCAGTTCCTAGCTATGTTATTCAGAATAAACCCTTGAAACACTGCTTACTTGGTACCCTAGTGTACCTTACCACTCACTTAAGCATGACATTTCATGACGAAAAGATTCCAGTAACATCACATTCGATTGGAGAGAAATCCTTTCATCAGGACCTTTTCATCTACTCACAACTTTTCCAGCTAGCCTCCTTAATAACGAAGATAAGCAACTGTTTTCTCCATGTAAAACGAAAGCTTAGCTTCTCAGATTCGACATTGTATTGCAGTTTGTACCTTGCATACTGATCATAGTAGATTCTCTGTGCATTAGTCTGCACTGTTTTACCTCTGAAATAAGTTGTCTTTGTAACCTGAGTTCCTAGCGGTTCCTCTAGCAAGAATTGCCTATGCATTTTCTCTCCTTTTCCCCCATGAGGGAAAATATGGTTCAAATTCTTTCTCTCTCTTACTTTTTCCCTTCCCCACGCTGTCTTTAAAAGTAGTTTAAAGATTCTGCAGCAACCACCGGATTTATTTAGGCATGCTTCACTGTGGACCTTCTGCAATGCAGATTTTTTTTTATATGACCAGGGAATTTGGAGTTGTCGTCAATTTTCTCTCACTTTGTTTTTCCTCTAAGATAGCTCAGCAGTCACAGAGAAGGCATTGGGACTGAAATGTTGGCAAATACATAGCTTGGGCAGGGGTGAATAACTATCAGCTGTTTGATATAAGAGAGATGCTTTGCTCTATCCAGAGTAGAAAAGACCAAAGGGCACATAATGCAGCAGATGTCTGGGATACAAAAGCTATCCAGGTGAGAATTTTAACTTTTAAATAATAGACACCTATGCCAAATGACAAACTGCTCATGGAAATGCTCATTTTCACGAGGTGACATGAAGTCTGCTTTCTGAGAATCACAAGCTCCAAACATGCTTGAGGGCATGAATGAATGTTGATTTTTAAAAATATGTATTTATTTTATTGCATTTCTATACCACCCAATAGCTGATGCTCTCTAATGCAGGCTGTGATATGCAGGCTGTGATATATAAGTCACATCTCTCTTTTTTTTTGTCTTCAAAGCCTGACAGTTCGTCTGTACTGTTCACCAGTGACAAAGGAGTTGCTACTGACTAATCCACGATATAAATTTTGGGAGAATCACATCGTAAGTTACCCCTCCTTGTTTATTACCATGATCCCATTGCAACTAACGACATCAGATTGTGGGTTAATCTGTTTCAGCCAAATTGGAAGTTTATTTTTTGACATGCAAACCAGGACACAATCGGTTAATCATGGGTTGAACAATCCACAACTAACCTACGAACTAATTGTAGGTTATCTGTAGGTTGTTTAACCCATAATTAACCTATATTGTCCAGGTTCACACGTCACAAATCAAACTCCAATCAGAGCTTCATTATGCAAAGTGAAAGTGGCATGCACAGGGCACATACCATGAGTACCAAGTCATGAGTTAATTAACCCAAGATATCCTGCCATTATGTGCAAACAGGATAACTGAATTTAATGGCTGAAAACAAACACTTGTTTTGGCAATTTAAAACTGTTGTAACTAGCAATGTATGCAGAGGTAGATTAGGAATCAAAGTCCATCTAAGCAGTGTTCTAGAGACTAAGTTTTACTTTACCCATCTGTCACACCTTGAAGTAAAATGAACTACGAAGGTTAAAGTGTTCAGCTTCAGGTTCTTCCCCGACCCCCACCCCACTACAGAAGATGCTGGTTGTCGCCTAATGCAGAGACAAATCCATATGTGTCTCATTCTCAGATTGTGTGGTCCTCAAGCTACCGCTTGATACAACCTCCAGCCTTTTTTGTGAAACATCCATTGGTGCAGCATTGAGGGTTAGGCTTCTGCACCAGGCTGGGGAAGGCTGCATTATGGGCCTACTTGCTAGAGAAAAAGCACTTACTATGATGTCATAAGAACATCCATTCTATATATGCCTTAAATACATTTTTTGTCTCTTAAAATGCATCTCTATATGCTTGTTTTATTTGTCTACTGTAGGTTGCCCTCGAAGTTGAAACGCCAACACAGATTTCTCTAGTGGAGGAATCATCTGGTGAGGTAGTTATAAATTTGTAAATCAAAGTATCTCCCTAAAAAAGGTAGGAGCCCTAACTAATCGGTGCTAATTAAGCTGTGAACCCTCAGTCTTAGCCAACAAAGTAGAAGCCCATTGACCAGACTACTTTTATTTTTCTACGTTTGTCCTAATAGCTTATTTTTGCTCCGCCTTTGCTCATCTCTAAAACATGTGCCTCTCTAAAATTCTTTAGCACTCCAGAGTCTGTCATGTAAACTCCAGAGTGGATTGTGAAGGAACCTGACCATGCAGATGAACCCATGGAGGTCTGGGGCAGGGGGCAAGAGGTTGTGATCCCCATATTCATATCATAACATCTGTTGGGTGAACAGAACTATATTGGCTTCATCTCTTTGACTTCACTTTGCACAGCATCCAGACAACAATGGTTACATCTATACCTAACAGTAACTAGTAAACGGATGTCTTTTCTCTCTCTTGTGTCTCCTTTCAGAAAGAAGATATAGTTGTAACACTTCTGCCAGCTGGCCACTGCCCAGGATCAGTCATGTACGCATTTTTCTTCCCCTCAAATAGTTAATGGCAGAGATAAAAATACAAAAATATATTTTGTTAATTTCAAAATAGCAATAGTTACGCTGCTATAAAGATATAGTTACATTTAATTTATTCTTGATCTGTTTGCCAAGATTCCCTTCCGCCACTCGTCGTGGGCTTCACAGCATGCTAACAATAAATGTATAGTCCACATTTACGCAAACGTACATCAAGCAACTTACATAAAATCAACATGGTACGAAATAAGGCAAAAAATTACATCCGAAGAACAAAGTAAAACCAACCCAGTTAAACAGGCAGCACAATAAAAAAGTGGGGGTGTGGGACAGTATGCTTCTATCTTCTGACTCCCTTTTTTCTTGCCTTCCTTAACCAAGGTCATTCTTAACCTAGGTTTAAAACCATGGTTTGAGTCTGTTCCCATAATTAACTTTAACTGTGTTTGACATCACTGCTAATGTAACATGAAGTGGTAGTTAAGGCTGGCAGATCAAGGGGATTCTGATGAGAAAAGATAAGAGGCCAGGTAAGGAGAATGTGCAATCCTCGCAGTCTCATAAGCATGGTTAAGATATTGGGAATACTACATCTACACTGGTTCTGCATGCTTTACCTCACAGGTCTCCAACCGTTTTGGGCCAGTGGGTGCATTTGGAATTTTAACTGTCATGGGTGCTGTCACAAAATGGTGGCCATGGAAGTTGATTATTCACAAAATGGCTGCCATGGTGGCAAGAGCCTGTCACAAAACACCAGCCCTCTCTACACCAGCCCAGTTCCCTGTTTCCTTCTCCAGCCCTATCGGATTGCCCAGTTTGCCCACTTCCTCCTCCTCCTCCATCATGTTACCGCTGGTTCTCTTCCTGGTCACCCCCAGCCTCCCCCAGTTTCCCTGCTGCCATCCCTAAGACTCCAGACTTACCAGGCAGCAGCAATAGGGTCAGTTTCTTCTTTTCTTCCACCTTGGTGTGTTTTGGAGGGTGACCAGGAGCACCTCATCGTGAAGTGTTTGCCTCCAGCCAGCCACCATCTTTACTTTCCAAGATCGTTGCTGGGTCTGTGTGGGGCCCAGAGGCATTCAGAGGAATAAAGTTAGCAGGTGGCTGGGGGCCACTTTGAAGTGCTCCCCTCCACTTGAAAAAATGTTGTAGGTAAAATAAAAATTGAACAGCTATCAGCTGAGCACTTTATTGGGAACAGAGGGAGGTACCCATGGGTGCAAAGGGCTCCATGTTTTCTATCCCCACGTTACCTTTTTACTATGTACCGCCCACCCAACATATGAGGGCCACTGCAGAACCACCTTTCTCGGTTTTTCCAGAGTTACCATTTTGTGAAGATTCCCCCTCAGGCTTTCTGCCCATTGCGCAAAAGTCTGAGACTGTAGCCAGTGGAAACAAGACATTTTGGGGGCTAGCATGTGCATGGCCCTGCTCTTCCCTCCGCACGCTCTAAGAACATTTGGAGGCAAACTCACAAGCGAGGCACGTATCGGTCCTGGATTGTATTCCCCCGTAAGCAATTTCCCAAAACACCTGAGGCACAACTGGTATGGCCACTGGGTGGGGTAATCCCTGGGTGAATTGCTGAAATGTGCAAGTCTATGTTTCCATTCAGGTTTCTGTTCCAAGGAGAAAACGGCACCGTGCTATACACCGGGGATTTCAGACTTGCAAAAGGAGAAGTGGCCAGAATGGAACTTTTGCATTCAGGGAGCAGGTAACTGTTCATAAATGGTTTGGGCTTCATTGTACTCCTTAATTCTTTACAGAATCAGTAAATTGGAGCCGTTAAAGGCAGATCCAAAAATACAGGTTACGTGACAAACGCTTGACGGTAAAAGAACTCCTAAATAGTATGTTGGCACTTGAAAACCATCAGAGCGCTAGAACAAATGGCCACTGAGGGCAGGCGAGTCATGTGTGCAAAGCGTTATTCAACTTGGGGTGGCCGTAATGGGCCTGTGGAGAAGTTGCAGGGATGCAGCCCTGCTTTGGTTATTGGGAGAACAATTTCACAGCTCCTAGCCCAGTATGTGTGATAGTGTTGTTGGAATAACTGTGTCCCCTTGGCAGCGCCCTGGCACTGTTGGAAAGCCATGAACCAAGCAAGGGAAAACTGCTCTCCCCACCTGTGGCCTGCAAGTGCTCTCTGAAAGGGTCCTTCTTCTTCCTGCAGGGGAAATAAGCCAAAGAGCAGACCTGCCACTAACTATATTTAGTATGCTTGTCAGCCGTTGGGATGCCATCTTATGCCCGACGTCTGACTGCTTGACGTCTTCCCCCATGCCATGCTCTAGGCTCTAGAAACAGCTGTCTTGGAGAACATGTCAGGCACGAACGGAAACTTCGTGGCATGGCTCCTGGCCACAATCGACTCCGGCTGATTGTGGTCATGCCGAAAGTGAAGCAGATTTGAGGGGCACTTGGAAGCTTCTGGTGGGACCTGTCTTGGATCCAGGAACTGAACTGCTCCCTGGGCTGTGCCCGGTGGGCTGGAGGACATCAAGGATGGGACCTGGGTCTTGGCTGGAGCAAGCTTTGTCCCCCTTCTCAGTGGGGAAGTCAAAGGAGGAATACTTGGCGGGCACTTCCAGGATCCCACCAGGCCCCTAGCCAAAGCGCCGGCTGGAGCCAGCTTTGCGCCTCCTCCACCTTCCCCATGCCAGGAAGGGGAAAGAGGAGAGAAGCGCACTCAGCCGGCACTTCCAGAAACAGCTGAGCCCTGACCTTGGGACTCAGCTGAGGCTTGCCCACCCTTTCTCTCTTTTGAGGGGGCAGGGGCTTCAGGGAAGGGCCTCACCTAAAGCCCCAGTGGCCAGATCGGCTAGCTTGATGGGCCAAATTGCTCATGGACTGGCAGTTCCCCATCCTTAGGTATAAGGCTCCTGAGGTCCTCCACACAGATTCCATGTTAAATTCTTTGCAAGCATCAAACTATGCATCTCTGTCCGGACTTTAGGAGCTGACGACAAGCAAACTGTCATCTGTGTGTCATTCTCTGAAATTACAGCCATAGGGGAAAACTTGTGAAAAGCAAATATGAACTTTCAGGATCTGATAAATCCTGACTATATTGATGAGTAACATGCATCTGATAGTGCTATACCAGGTTCTATAACAGTTTTACCATTCTCTCTCCCAGAGTGAAAGACATCCAGAGTGTGTATTTAGATACCACTTTCTGCGACCCCAAATTTTATCAGATACCAAGCAGAGTAAGTAAAGTGAAGGAGATAAAATCATGTTTCACTTGCCTTCCTACTAGCCAGAAGAGTTCTGCATGGAATGTCCGGCTTGTTGGGTGTTGGGCTTGTATGTTTATTTACATATTACTGAGAATTCTGAGCCCAATTTACCAGTGTAGCTTTATTTTGCTTTATTCTAGGGGGTGGGGGTTGCCTGCCTGCCTGCCTGCCTGCCCTCTGTTCTCACTGATGGTCCTTTAAAAACAGATGTCACTGACATCCACCTCCCATTTTGGGGAGGGCCCAAAGCTTGATGGTAGAGCACATGTCTTGCATGTAGAAAAACCCAGTTCAGTACTCAGCATCTCCAGTTTAAAACAACCTCTGGTAGAAATTGCCAGAAACCCTCCCCTAGAGAACAGTTGCCAGTCCAGCAAAGACAGCTTTGGGCTGGATCAAGTATAGGGAACCTCTTATCCATGAGCCGTATAAGAGATGTGTGTGTAAGAGATGTGTGTGAATATATGACCAAACTAAGGAACAGAAATATCCACCCATCCCCACACAGTGGAATGGTCAAAGACAGGAAGAGGGACAAGGGACATCTGGCACTCCTCTGAGCATTGGATCTTGAAGCGTGGAAACAATTTCCAGCAGTGCCCATACAGATTGTTGGTTGACTTGGCTTTATAGACTGGAGAGATCAACTGTAGGCAATTCTGAATTAAATTCAACTTTGATTCACCATAAATTCATGGTCACACCAGGCTTCAAGTTGAAAATCCTTCATCTGAACTCTTTTCCTTTAATAGGAAGAATGTATGAAGGGTATGTTGGAGTTAGTACGAAGCTGGATCTCCCTTAGTCCCTATCATGTGATATGGCTGAACTGCAAAGCAGCTTACGGATATGAGTATTTATTCACAAATCTCAGCGAGGAGCTTGGAGTCAAGGTACGTTTGCCATCCAGCGGGACTTTCTTTCGGAATGCGTCAGAAGCCAGCTGCAACCAAACCACAGTACTAGGCGAGGCCAATTCAGCGGACCTGGGCCCCATCAGACGGGATTATTCTAAGGACCCACTTTCTGGCAGGTGGCCAGAGCTTTCAGTCCTCGGACCGCATTGCAAGTTTAAGCCATGGCATCCAGAGTGGATGTTTGCTACAGAGTGGATGTTGGGGGTCGGTGGAGGGAAAGGGACCTGTGAGCAGAATTAGTTGGCTCAAAAAAGTAAGCCAGCCCAGACATGAATAAGGGAGACATAAAAGCAATATAGCTACCAGCTACTGTATTGGAATACTTCCTTCCTAACCCATTTCTGCCAACCCCCGATATTGCAATTAGTATCTCAGATCACATAGCTCCAGCGGCCTTTATTGTGTGGAGCCTCTTGATGGATGCTGCCCCCTGAACTAAAACGGGTGCTTCGTGGCACGAGCAAACTGCCCACACCCTGCTAAGGGTAATGCTTCCTGGGGTGGGGATAAGAACTAAGTGGTTTAAGGCAAGAATGGGCAACCTGTGGCCCTCCAGATGTTTTGGCCTACAATGCCCATCATCTCTCAACATTGGCCGTGCTGGCTAGGAATGATGGGAGTTGTAGGCTAAACCACCTGGAGAGCCACAAATTGTTCACCCCAGTCTAAGGGCCACAAATCACAAGGAAAATTCCTAGTGTATATGGAAAGGGTCCTTTTACGTGAACATTGATACACCATTGTTGAAGACCGTGGGCACAAACCCACTGCTCCGGCGTTTGGTGAGGTAGCGGGGAGGCAAATTCTTCTGGAATGTGAAGTTTATTGACCCTTTACTAAGTTAAGTCTAAAATGGCACCAGTAACCGTGAATTTAATTTCCTAGGTGCATGTGAACAAATTGGACATGTTTAACAACATGCCAGAAATCCTCTACCATATCACTTCAAATCGGCACACCCAGATTCACGCATGTCGCCATCCAAGGGTGCGTATCTATAAGCAATCATGTTGCCATTCCAGAGCCCCCTTGTTCACTACAGTTGTCAAGACATGTTCAAGAAGAGTGAGGCTCTTGGGAAGCAGGGAGAGAGGTTGGGCTGAAGCAGCAACATTATGCCAATTAAGCTTCAGAAGGCAATTGTTTATGGTAATTTCATTTTTCCCCCTTTTTGGTGGTGGTTTACTTATTAGGAAATTTTCCACGGCAAATAAAAACACTGGGGAAAATCTGTTGAAAGTTTTTCACCCCATCTCTCTTCACTGGTGATGGGGTAGCCACATTTGTCCTTCATGCATCCATCCTGGATGTATCTAGCATGTCAGAAAAGAATCTGAAGCAACAAGGTGTGGGCAGGTGAAGAGATGGAGGGGTTCCTATCATCCACATGGTCCTTTTGGTATTAAAAATGAGAACCCCTCCACCTCAGTTTGTAGATGCAAACAGGGCAAATGCACTCTAGCACCACCCAGAGAACTTCAGGGTCTAAAAGTGTTTTTAAAAAGACTTTTTTTAAAAAATTAAGGGCACAATCTTATGCACATTTACAGACAAAAAAATCCTGCCATTCCCAGCATCCCATTTTTCCTACTGCACATTGAATGGTTGGAGAAAAGCTTTTGTTGGATTAATGATCTACAGGTTTCAAAATTTGAGTTGTTTTCAGCCTGTCATGCACAGTTTTTTGGGTTGTTAACATTTTTTAGTGCGTCAACAGTTTTCTGCACCTTTGCTAAAATGCTGTTGTCTTTACATTTTTTACAAATTGTACAAAATTATACAAAACATTCTACATCGTGTAACATTTGAACCACATTTGGTGTGCTTTAATTTTTCCTTCAAATATTTCAGGTCAGATACTTCTATCGGGACAATTAACATGGGGAATGTTTTTGTTTGTTCGTTTTTTAAAACATATGAAGTAAACATGCAAAATTTGATCTCTCTCTAGGGCATCAGAAATTGTTCTGATGGAAACTGAAATTTTTCCAATGCAAGTTACCTTAATTTGCATATGAAAAATGTCCAATTCAAAAAAGTCCGGGAAACTCATATCAACATAAACAAAAGGAAACCAGTAGGTAGTGTGTAGATTCACTTCCAAAAGGGAAAGAGATAGAAGATTGTGCAAACCTACATTAGATATTGAAAAGACACCTGTCTGTGTGTGTCCTGCCTATGTGTTTCAGTTAATACCATCTCTCCAATAGGATGATGAATTCTTCCGGGGAAACAGATTGCCTTGTGGAATGACTTCCCAGAACGGGAGACGATTGCATATAATTAGTGTCAAGCCATCCACAATGTGGTTTGGAGAAAGGACAAGGAAAGCCAATGTAATAGTGAGGTGAGTGGAGCCTTGGGAAGGCCTTGCTCAGTTGCCTTGGGACTGTAACAAATTGAATTCTAAAACCAAAAACTCTCTGAAAGAAAGCGAAGCTTTGTCTTTACGTTTGCAACTATGTACCGTAACATTTGAGCGCCAGGGTCTAGGTGGTATATAGAACACTAAGAACTGTCTTGCTTGATCAGACTAAAGGCTCCTCTAGTCCAACGTCCTGTCTCAAGCAGAGATCAAAGGTCTTGAAGGTCACAAACGGGGCACAAACAGTGAGGGATTTCTCAGATTTTTTGTCCCAAACATCTGGTCGTTGGAAGTATAGGGTCTCTGAACACGGATGTGGCTAAAAGCCATAGAGAGGCCTGTCCTCCACACAACAGCCTATGAATTCCGTAGATTAACTAAGATTCATTGGGAGAATTCATCTCTAGAGAATGTTCTGCTCTTCCTTGAAGTAGATTCGTATGTGTGATCTGATGCTTTTTTATTTAGTATTGATAAGCAGTAGGAAAAAACATACTCAATTTATGATTTCTGTTTAGAACGGGAGAGAGTTCATACAGAGCTTGCTTTTCATTTCACTCTTCTTACAGTGAGGTATGTAGCTCGTATTTGTTTTGTAAAATCAAAAAAATTCATAATGTGCATATGAAAATATATTCTTTTTATAACATGGGTGGGGAACCTGAGGCCTGGGGGCTGGAGTTGACGTTCTCCACTCCCTTTCCCCAATCAGTGATTGTTTGGTGGTTTCTGGAGGTGTGTCTCCCCCCCCCCCCCCTTCCCAATTCGTAAAGGTTGAAATGACTCTCCTATAGCTTAGTTGCTGACGGAGCTTTGGGCTACAATATGTTGGTATTTTTAGTATTTTTGGCCCTGCCTCCTTTGCTTTGGGCAGCCCTTGAGAGTTCCTCCACAACTGAATTTGGTCCTCAGGCTGAAAGCGGTTCCCCACCTCTGCTCTATAATATACAGAACAGTTATGTGAGGTAGTTATCGCAGGTGGACTGGTTTAGGCCTGTTGCCTGCCTGGTCCCATGTACTTTTGCCTAGTAAAACTATAATGACAATAGTAATACTTAGCATTTAAGCAGCTCTTCAGTGTATTCAAAGCACATTTGTGGAGGAGCGGTGATGTTTCTGGATCGCAATGGCCACCGGGATAGATTTTGTGTGGCAATGGCTGATGGGATACCAACGGGGAGGAAAGAGGGCAGGGCCTGTGTCAATCAAACGCTGCATTGACTAGTCAACTTGACGCTGGCCCTAATGCACACACCGGTTGACTAAAAACATGTCATGTGGTGAGTACCCCTTAAATAGTCAACGGTGGAGTTGACTATGAACACATGGTTGACTATCATGTTGTCCAAATGCGTCCAATTTTGGTAATCCTGGCAACAACCCTGGGAAGTTGGGCCACTATTATTATCTCCATATTGCAGATTAGAAGTGAGGCTGACTGGATGTGACAGGCCTAGGCAAACTCTTTTCATTACAGACATGAGAGTTGAACCAGAAATGTCCTGGTTTGCAGCTCTATCTTGTAGCTGCTGCTGCTGCCCTGAGGCTTGGCAGCTTGAAGTAGGCAAAAGGAAGTCCATAATATTCATTTATTATAGCATTTTCATCCTGCCCTTTAGTCAAAAAGGCTCTTAAGGTGGCTTACAATATTTTAAGAGTCCCTGCCCACAGGCTGATAATCTAAAAAACGTGGCACAAAAAGAAAAGGGATTGGGGGGAGGGAAGAAAGAAAGAAAGAAGCAAATTTAGGCACTAGCTCCTTAGTTGCAAAGCTCAGCAGGTCATGGACACCGTGGAAGGGCTGCCACTTCCTCTCCTCTCATAGCCTCATACAGATCCAGGCACGATGGAGGGATGCCTGACTGCTGATGCCTGATGGCCACAGCAGCTACAGTTGGTAGCAGGAGGGAAGGGAGCTCTCAGCTGAAGCTGGAGCCAGGCATGATGGAGGGATTGCTTGGCTCTGCTTCCTTTTGCTGTGATGGCCTCATAATAAATATCCATGGGCTTCAAATGATCCCAGAATGGGTGATCCCTGTTTTCTAGTGCTTGCAGAACAAGGCACCAGTGATAGTCCCCTGGCTGGAATGTTCAAGTCTTCTTTGTCTATAGTCATGATTGAACTTCAGTGATCACATTTTGTATCCTGTCCGTCATCCAAGGAGTTCTG
Source organism: Anniella stebbinsi (assembly GCA_029215795.1). Classification (NCBI taxonomy): domain Eukaryota; kingdom Metazoa; phylum Chordata; class Lepidosauria; order Squamata; family Anniellidae; genus Anniella; species Anniella stebbinsi. The sequence continues at coordinate 93,701,763 of JARDYH010000003.1, read as the reverse complement.
GTTGCAGATAGCTCCTGGATGACCCGTAGCTTTACCTCACTGATACGGAATTTGACTTGATTAAAATGTGGCAACCTTATAAAGAAGTATTGTGTGTGAATGTGAATATTATATACACCTGGTGTTCCTCCACAGAAGGGAATGGGGCCATCCTAAGAGCACAGCAGCTTGGTGTGCAGATCATAGCACTGACTGCACCATGGATGAAGGTGGTGATGAAGTATGATTGAGGGCTAGCAGGGGTCAGTGGGGTAGTGTTGGAATTGGAAGTCATTTGCCATCTTGGCTACAAACTCAGTGTGTTCTTTGGGTAATCATTATCTCTCCATCTCACTTTGTAAAGTCAGAAAAGCTATTGACCTCTCAAGGTTGTTGCAAATCATAACGCAAAAAAGGGACTGTAAAGCATTACATGCTGACAATAATTCCTCCTGCAATCTCCTTTTGTAGATCCAGGATTTCTTGAAGTATATTTGCCCAGTGAACGTGTATCCTAACGTAATTCCAGTGGGTGCGACAGAGGACAGGGTTCTGGAAATGTAAGTCTCTCTTTTTATCTCTTTACCTTGGTCTTTTTTGCTGCATTGATAACTTCAATCAAATCAAACTTTTTGCATAAGCTGTGTGTGTGTGACCTCCAGCCATTAGGAGAACCTGGTTCATTGTGAAGTCTTTACTTCTAATAATAATTTTTCAGTGGCACGTTAGAGCTTCAAACCTTGTGTCCCGTAGTAAAATATACTGTTTCGAGAAGGGTAGCCATGTTAAGTCAGTTGCAGCAAAAACAATAAAAGAATCTTGCAGCATTTTAGAGTTTTGAACTGTATTACACTTCATCAGATGCAGTTATAGAGAGTTGCAGGGATATGGCAAATGACTTCCAATCTTCTGGGACGACTGGCTGAGTTGGGAGTGGGAGGCACTGCATTGCAGTGGTTCCGCACCTACTTGGTGGGTCGGCTCCAGAAGGTGGTGCTTGGGGAACATTGCTCGGCCCCGTGGATTCTCCAGTATGGGGTTCCGCAGGGGTCAGTTTTGTCCCCCATGCTGTTCAACATCTACATGAAACCGTTGAGTGCAGTCATCTGGAGTTTTGGAGTGCGTTGTCATCAGTACGCTGATGACACGCAGCTCTATTTCTCCTTTTCATCTTCATCAGGTGAGGCTGTGGATGTGCTGAACCAGTGCATGGCTGCGACAATGGACTGGATGAGGGCTAATAAACTGAAACTCAATCCAGACAAGACTGAGACGCTGTTAGTGGGTGGTTCTGCTGACCAGATGGAGGGTGTTCAACCTTTTCTGGATGGGGTTGCACTCCCCTTGAAGGAGCGGGTTCGTAGCTTGGTGGTTCTCCTAGAACCATCTCTGTCACTTGAGGCGCAGGTGGCCTCAGTGGCACGGAGTGCCTTCTACCAACTTCGGTTGGTGGCCCAGCTACATCCCTATCTGGACAGATAACCTGGCTTCAGTTGTCCATGCTCTGGTAACCTCCAAGTTAGTTTACTGCAATGCACTCTACGTGGGGCTGCCTTTGAAGGTGGTTCGGAAGCTGCAGCTTGTGCAAAATGCAGCAGCCAGATTGATAACTGGAACCAGTAGGTTCAAACATATAAGACCTACTCTGGCCCGCTTGCATTGGCTGCCTGTATGTTTCCGAGCCCGGTTCAAGGTGCTGGTTTTAACCTATAAAGCCTTACACGGCTTGGGACCACAATACCTGATGGAACGCCTTTCCCGACATGAACCTACCCGAACACTACGTTCAACATCTAAGGCCCTCCTCCGAGTGCCTACTCCGAGGGAAGCTCGGAGGTTGGCAACAAGAGAGAGGGCCTTCTCTGTGGTGGCTCCCCAATTGTGGAACGATCTCCCCGATGAGGCCCGCCTGGCGCCAACATTGTTATCTTTTCGGCGCCAGGTCAAGACTTTCCTCTTCTCTCAGGCATTTGGCAATATCTGAGGAGCCTGGGTTTGTTTTTGTTTTTTTTTTGTAGTTTTTTGTTGTAGTGGTTTTTAAATGTACAGATTGTGTGTATGTTGTTTTTGCTGTTTTAATTTTTGTATATTGTTTTTAATTGTTTTTAATCCTATGTAAACTGCCCAGAGAGCTTCGGCTATGGGGCGGTATACAAATGTAATAAATAAATAAATATAAATATAGAGTATACATGATTACGGTGTGTGTGTGTGTGTGTGTGTGTGGATTGTAAACAGGGAAATTAAAAGTAGAAAGTACTGACTATCACATTATTAACCATAGCCATTTACAAAAGTCCCAAAGGGCTGGAAGTCTTCGCTATGATAACAGAATCCTTATGTTTCTAGTAACTTTGAGAAAGGGGGCTTACTTTCTGGAGCAGGAAGGGAATTTTTAAGTGGGAAATAGTGTATGATAGTGCTTAGCTTTTTGGGGGGGTCAGGCTTGAATACCTAAGTCCAGCAAAGTAATGCTGCTGATCTTAGCAGCTCTTGTGCATTTTAAGAGCAGAGGATAGCAGAGCTGAGTGAGCCGAAAAGTCAAAGAGGGGCGAAGTAATGTTCTGCAAGTCTGAAGTATTGTAATATTTAGCGTTGCTTACTCTTCTCAGCTTAAAGCCATTCTGCAGAACGTACAGCAAAAATAAGAAGCCACAGTATAAACCGCTTGGAGCACTGAAGAGGGCCAGAGTCTTGGACCTAACAGATACAGGTAAGAGAAGGGTGCTTCTCTCTCTGGGGCAAGTTAAGAGATGGAAGAAATGAGTATTTGCGGTTTGGAACCAGTGAATCATGCTTATGGCATGATTATAGAATCTCTGTAACACACTTGTTGTATTTCTTAATTAAATTTGCATCCTAAACTTCATCTGAAGAGCAGAGATAGCATACATAATTCTTCTCCATCCCCAATGTTATCCTCACAACAGCCCTATGAGGTAGGTTAGGCTGGCAGAAAGTGACTGGTCAAGGTGAATCTCATGGCTTTTAGTGGGGATTTGAATCTATGTGTCCCCAGTCCTAGTTGAACGCTCTACCTGCTATATACCATGTTGGCAAATTCCAGAAGTTACCCCCATAGGGTTGGTTTAAAACTCACATCAGCTCCCACACGATTGTCTTAGACTTGTCAAATGGGCATTACTTGTTTGTATGGCCGCACCATTTATTTGAAGCGGTGCCTGCAAGTTGATGCTGTACTTACGTTGCCGCGATAAAATCAGCTTCAAAAAGTGCCACTTCTGTTGATGGCATTACTGCTAGAAATGCTCCAAACTGACCCTGGGTAGCCTGGAGTCAGCTTGAGAAATAAAACCTCAGTCCCCATTTCAAACGGAAGTGCTTCAAAGGACGTGTGCTGCTGCCTAGTTATGACAAACAGAAGAGGAGGTGGTAAAATTATCTTGACTGTATCATTTCAGATGGAGGGTTCTGTGCTTGAATACTCCATTAAAAACAAAACAAAAACAACCCTTCTTCACATAGAAAATTGACATATTAGGAAGAGGGGTTCTAAACTAGTTTTCTGTATGTGGGAAAGGTTTTTGTATGGAGAGGTACTTCTTGTGAGTGTCCCACACGCAGCCTGAGATGATACCATCCAGACACTGGTCTAGACATTGAACAGAATTCTAGGCCAAACCACTTCAAGTGAGGGAATTGTAAGTTGAATGCTCCCCACACATAGACTAAGTAGCACATTTGTGAGAATGGTTTTAGGTAACCAATGTTCTAGGTCTCTGTATGTAAGGAGTTGTTGTTCTTTTCATAAAAGAGCATGTAAAATGATACTATTTTTAACGAGTTCTAGGACGTTTGTACATTTTTTTAAAAAAACTTTATATTCATGGTTTTATATTACATTATATTGTATTTTTAGGGTTTTAATCTTTGTAAACTGCCCAGGGACCTTTGGCTGGTATAGAAATGGAATGAATGATTCCCCACTCTCCTTCTGTCTGATGTTTGAAGTGATTCACTCCAGGAAAAGATGCATCATAAGGCATGTGTAGATTAGATTGACTTCAAGTTGTCTTGTCATCTCCTGTGATTTTCCTGGGTTTGATTGGGTTTTTGTTGTTGTTGTTGTTGTGACAGATGGTGGTGGTGATCTCTTTGATGCTGAATTGTTTCCTATAAAATTCAAGATTCCAAAACTGCTGCCAGAGATTACATCTTCTGAGCATAAACCTCTTCCTGAGAGCCATCAAGACAGTAACAAAACAAGTTGTTACCAGGCGTCTTCCATGCCTACCTCCTTGAGGATAGATTTCGTGGAGTGTGAGGAATCCAATGGTGAGGATGACGATGAGGAAGAAGAATCTGAGAAAGAGATGGTTCTATCTGAAATTCTGCCACTCGTTTCAGACTCCACTGCGGTGTTGCAAAACCCAGGACTGGTTTGTTCAGAGTCCGCTTGCAAGCAAAACGAGAACCAGCAGACTAATTTGGAAGTGCCAATGTGGGAAGCCTTCTTTAAGCGTACTATGGAAGATACGGATACCTCTGAACAGGAGGACAATGTTCTACCCCCCACAGATTCAAGCGAGCCCCAGTCTCCCAACCTTTTCAGTGACAATGAGGACTTCAGTGACTCTACTCACATCTCCTCCCAGAACTCTTCTCAGTCAACACACATATCCGAACAAGGCAGCCAAGGGTTGGACAGCCAGGCGGATACCATGCTCATTTTGTCCCAAGAGCGAAGGACTCTCGAGCTCAGCCCTTTCAAGAGGGGAATGGACAGAGCAATGTTCTACACATCTCACCTCCCTATTGGGGAAAGCAAAACGGACTCGCCAAGTGGCAAGCCTTGGGAGCATAGTGTACATTCTACAAATAGTGCTAACTCCGAATGCAAAGTCAAAGCCCGGGAAAAGAGCACAGCAGCATCTACTCTGACACACAGTGTGCAGGCACCATCCGCGCTTGAGAGGAGCAAACAAGAAGAGAGATCTTGGACACTCGATCCTGAGGCCCAGCTAGACTCTCAGAGCTCTTCTGATTTTGAAATACCCTCTACCCCTGAGGCAGAGATCCCTAAAGCAGACCAGCTGTGCAGCCTATATAAAAAGCTGGCAGCAGGGGAAAATCTGTCCTGATTGGGAATCAAAAAAAGCCATTAACTTTTTTCTCCCCTAGTATTATTAGATATCAACCTATCTGAATCATTGAACTGTTGACCCATGTGCAATTTGAGTTAGTGCCTTTGAAACTTCTGGCTGCTTTCTGTGTCCTTCCATCTTGCATACAAAGTCAATCTTTGAATTTTTTTAAAAAAATTGTCATTATCATTGAAAATGCATAGAATATTTCCCCCAATTTAACAGAAATGTACTGCATTCACCTATAAAAAAATATTTTAAGAGAAAATGGAGATCTAAACAGAAACGAATTGCACACTGCAATTTAGAGTTCCAGAAAAAAGATCACAGTAAAAGTAAAAAAAGAAGAAAATGATTTCAAGGAAAGCACAGACTGATAGGTTTGGTATTTGAGATATATATAGGTATATTGTTCTATATCTAGGTATATTGTTCAATATAGGAGAGTGTTCTAGTGTAGTGTTTGGCTGAACAAATATAGCATGACAGCAGAAATTTGATTTTACTATCTTTGTCTAATGAAGGATGCTTTTAATGCTAGGAACATTCTTTAGGAGAGAGCTACACATTTGTGAAAGGCCCCCAGTTTGTGCATTAATACTTTCGTTTTCCTTTTAACCTTAAGTACAGCCTGTATCCCGACAAGAGGAAGTATATATTCCATATGTGAAAAGTAATCCTGGAGTGGTGGTAGTGGGGGCTGTTGGGCAGTCCAGAGAAAAGCATCTGTGTTTAATTCAAAAGGAGAGTTAAGCATGTAAGCTGTGATAGGATTTAAAAATTCTTAACTTCAGTTTGATTATGCCTGCTCCCACCAATTGCCTATGGTGAATGCTGAGGCAGTTATGAATGAGCTGCTGAATGAGTCTGCAGGAGTAAGCAGTGAGGTGACTAAAGCTGCCGCTGATACCAAAATATTTAAAACAATCCCTCCAAACTGGGAGAATAGGCAGTGAAGTGGCAAATGCAGTTTAATATAAGGAAGTATAAAGTGATGCATGTTGGGGCAAAAACTCCCAACCTCACACATAGGCTGACACCAAAGGGATCCAAGCTGTTGATGACTGACCAAGAAATAGGTCTTGATGGTGTAGTGAATTCCTTGATGAAAATGTTCCAGTGTGTGGCTGCTCTGCAAAATGGCAAATTCCACGCCGGGTGTAATTAGGAAAGTAATTCAAAACTCACCAGAGAGGGGCTGCAGAGGACGCTGCCAACCTAGTCACCTGGGTGCTATTTCATGGTAGGAAGCTGGGGTACAAATACAATAAATATATAAAATATTTTGCCCAATCTAAATCTACTTAGGATGCAATCCTGTCAGGATTCCCGTCAGCCTCCAAATTATATGCAGAGTAGGAGTGGCAGAGACGATCTTTGGCTCTGGCTGAGGTGTCAGGGATGGGGGGGGTCTGTATATGACATAAGCCAGCCTTCCTTGGGCCCCTCCACTCCCTGCCCACCCTTAACCCTTTCCCTCTGCTCTGAGCATGCGTTTGCGAGCTTAGAGAGGGAGCCCGCCTGGTTCTCTCCATGCCAGCTCAGGATCTCAGATCCAGGAATCCAAAATATTGCATACCCCAGCCCCCACAGATCCTGTCTAGGTGCCACAAGATTGCAATGATGGATTTGGTGTAATCACTATAAAAAGGCTTTAAAACCAAGTACTGCTAAAAATGGAGTAATCAATACAAAACCATGTTTTATTACTATTCACATTAACAAATACTCAAGTTATCTCCAATGCACATGGTTCACAAAATAATGAATCCAGTTGAACACCACCACAAGTAATGTAGCCTATCTTAACTGTTCCCATCCACTAGGGATAATTTCAGTTGTCTGAAAAACCATTTTAGTTTTCTTTGGTTGAAACTTAATATGGTTAGTGGGTTAGCTGTGTATAATACACTCTTATGCATTTCTCTTACGGATTTAATATTGTTCATAGCTCATTACTGAATACCGTATTTCTGTTGCCAGCTACTGCTTTAAAAACAACGAACTGAGTTTCCTGTTTTCAAAAGGTATGTCTGCAGACTCTGTATTCTCAATGCCTCTTGGAAATTCTTGTATTGTAAATTATGGCATCTTCCAATTAAAACCTTTTTAAAGGTTTTAGTCTGAGGAAACAAGTCGCCAAGAAACCACAGAACCCTCCAAATGAAAGCTACGATGCCACTTCTACAGTAATGGCTTCACACTTGCCAGTATCTTGATCTGTGCAGGTAACATGCAATGATCCATCCCTAAGAAAAGAGAAAGGTGTTTTTTAATGGTGTCAACATCTGAAGACTGAGAAAACCATCTCTGTGTGAATAAATAAGGGTTGTTGTTTTTAAGTCTTCCACTATGTCCCAGAATATGTTGTAGAAGGGACTGAAGTGCGTACATCTATCATTCTATGCCTATTCAAAAAGGAAGGCCCCATCCAGCACTGGTTCCCGTTTCTCCACCATTATACGAGTAGTGACATCATCCTGCGAAGGAGTACGGCTGTACTGGGATTCCCTGATGCAGCCAAGCTATAGCTGACTGGTGTAGGAAATCCCAGAAGAATCTCTGTTTGTCTAGAAAGCATGGTTCAATCTGTAAGTCTTAACTGATTGGGCAAAGAGAAGGGCGGGACCCCAGAAGGAAATATGAACAGGGTAGCAAGAAGGATGCCTGCCCACTGATCAGGAGAAGGGGGAGGGTGGAGAACCACAGTGTCCCTGATGTTTCAAACACTTGGAGAACATTCCATCTTAAGAGAGCAGAACTGAACAGAAAAACAATAGTTGTTCCCTGGGGTATAAATATCTTACCTACAGCTTTATTTATCTATTGCAACATTCTGAAAATAGATACAACCACCAACAGTTCCAGAAGAAAAACATCAAATCCTTTTGAGAGATATATTTCATATGAACCTGAGAAGAAACGTTTTGATTTTCAGTACCTTTTCATTGTGAGAACAGTTAGTATATCATGCAGACCACCTTCCTTGACATCTAAATGCTGAAGTACAATCTGTTTAAAATAAAAGAAATAAACATTGAGATGCTTTGTTATGTGCATCCAATCTATTTTAGCAAGCTGGACGACTGTCAAAACAGTAGAGGATTGTATTTTACATAATGACCGGGTTCAGATGACACACTGCTGCTCATAGTGGATTATTTAACTTGAGGTGTCCATGAGCAACCCCTGCTCAAAGGTTCTAGTGTGCAAACCCAGCAAGCGTGGGTTATGCAACCCTCACCTTACCCTATTTAACTCTCGCATAGCCCATGCTTGCTGGGGTTGTGAATTCAAAACTCACAGTGGACTGTTGTGTTGTGCGAACAGCTCGAATGTATTCTGCCTTACCATGTATGGAGGCTAAAACATGAAATTCAGCTCCAACAAAGTGTCAAGGCGATCTTTTAGGAAAAGGGGGTTCTAAGGACAAAGCTTGCTCTGAAATATAATCCATTGTTAGGTTAATTTTACAATATCCTTGTAGCCTATGTAATATCAACTCTGTATCAAGGAGTGCTACATGCATATTATTCTTTCTTTAGTTCCTCTGACTGATTTAATATCCTGCCATTTCTGCTCTGATAAACTTTTATACTAATTAATATACAATAATGGGTTGGCATTAAGATCTCAAATTTTGAAGTTCCACTAAATGTTTACTTTAAAACCTCATTCCTTAGGAACATTAATCATACACTAAAACGTTAAAAGTCAAGTGCACAAAATACATAAAATATTTTATGAAACTAAACAACCTTAAATGTTACAATTTTAGTTCAGATTATTTAATATTAACCAAGATTTAAATTGTATGGTCTATATTTAGTTTTTAAGTTCCTCTTAAAGAATAAGTTAGTAACATTGTATTTACTGGGGGGGGAGGGGAAATCTAAATTTTAAAAATTGGATCTTTGTCAATCCTGATCTACAAACACTTGACGTTCTACAACATTTACAAAGTGAGGAATTTTAGAGGAAACACTTTCAATTCCTACTGACTATACAAATAAGATGTGCACCTCTTACGTTGCAATCCTATGCACATTTATCTAGGAGTAAAGTGGGACTTACTTCCAAGTAAACATGCATAAGACTGCACCATTAAAAAACATGTTTTTCTTCACCTGTGCAAATCTGTCATCCTCTTTTACTGGGTTTTTTTCCAGAGACTCATATAATTCAAGACAGACAGAGGAGTTGCTTCCTGGGGCTTGTAAAGTATGCTGCCTTCGTGCTGGCAAAGGAGTTCCAGATGGGAACACCACTGTGAATTTATCATCCCCTGATTCATCCATTTCCTAAGAAACAAGAGATTTGCAGTTTCAGCACTTTGCAGAAATGAAATCAAATCACAATTACAGACTATATATCATAGATTGACCCTTATCGAAAAAAATGAAATTTTCAGGAAGTAGATTTTGAGAAAGTATCTGTTTTGATTTCTGTTAGGAGTCAAATCATATGCTCATTAAAAGCACATTACTAATCAGATGATGGGATAAAGTAGTTGTTCCAATTTAGGCACATGTTTTATAAAGCATTTGACTAATTTAAATTTAATGTAAAAACATGAAATTAAGGATTATTTGTAGTACAGGAAATGCCTATAAAGAATACTGGAATCTGTGAAGACCCCTCAATGTTAATTCATGTGGGTTCTTACAAAAACCCAACTCAACACACTTTGCCTTTCAACGCAAAACGTCCTGAGGTATCAATAAAGAATACTGAATCGTTAACATCTTATCTTAAGTGTGCGTTAAAAGATAGCTAGTATATTAAACACGTTTTCATTAAGTTTGAGTCACTTAGACCTTTAACGTTTTATACATAGCCTTACCACTCCACAAAGACACAATATAATAGCAGAAGATACTTTACACTACCATTTAGTGTAGAAGAAATAAGAAATGGGGTAGATATGGGGGAAAATAATAATAATAAATTTATTTCTTACCCGCCTCTCCCTCCGGATTGAGGCGGGGAACAACATCAAACATAGATTATATAAAATACATAAAACTGATTAAAAGCATATAAAATTAATACATTATTAAAATACCAATAAAACTCTTAAAATTCAAGTAGTTATGATCCCAAATCCACAAGAAAGTAAAAACCTAAAGCTGTTCTATTAATCTTACCTTGACTAAGATATCTTTGGCAGAACATTCAATAAACAAGATCTCATCATCCAAAAACGTACTATCTTTTCCTAACAGGATCCCAGCTTCTATAGCAGCCCCAATGGGAATGACCTCATCTGGAGGAATAGAGTTCAGCAATTCAACAGCGGGGAAAAGTTCTTTGATCAACTGCTGCAGTTTTGGGATTCGAGCAGATCCACCACAGAGAACAACCTACAGGACATTAAAGCATTAATATATCAAAACTCGGGGCAGGGCGAGAGAGTGCTTTAAAACAAACAAACACCAGTTTCCATACCGGGAAGTGAACATTCAGACTACTTTCCAAAATCTTAAACAGAATATTGTGGAACATTGCTGATCCAGATTAATCCTGGAAGGTGATATGCATTCTAAATGTTGTAATGAAGGCATCAGCTTAAAAAAAAATCCCATGTGGAGACTGCACAAAGAGTCATGATTTGGGGAAAGAGCCCATAAAGATTACTAGCCCACTTGATTACTCATTTGTGACACATCAGTGGTGTTGAAGAGAAACAAAAGAAAAATAACCAGCAACCAAAAAGAGAGTCTTCCCTGCCTGGTCAAGCAGGCCATTTTCTACCTATACAACAGCTCGGTACAACCTTTTTCTACCTATACAACAGCTCAGTACACGAAGATCATGTTACTCAGGATTCTACTCCTATTTGTGCTACTCATATATACAGGACGATGCACGTTCATACAAGGTTGTTTCAAAAGGGCAAGTTCTATCAAAGAGATGCTTAGTTATAGTTTGTTTATTGCAAAGTATATCTCAATTTGGACAACTATTTGAGATTTCCTAAACCATGACTTATGAAGTCGGTAGCAAAGTTGGGGCTGAGCACTCCTCCCTAGCCTCTTCCCTTGAGTTCCCTGGGCTGGATATAATGGATAACTTTGGCTTCATACAAGCCAGAAACTAAGCTCCCAGGTGGTGGTCAAGGGGGATGGGCTACAGAGGAGTGTTTGGCCCCAGTACTCATCCCATGATTTATAAACCATGGCTTACTAAGCTGCGAAAAATCATCCAAACCCAACCAAAGTATCAACTAACTTGTGAATATTGACAACATATTTTATAACTATTCTTCCAAACAAGAGACTGCAAAGAATAGCTTAAAAATAGACAAAATTATTACATCATTACCTTACTGACATCATCTGCTGTAAGTCCAACTTGCTGCAAGAGTTTTTTGATGGCTTCTATACATTTGTTAAAAAGTGCAGCACAAAAAAGTTCAAATCTGCCCCTGTTGAATTTTTTAAAAAGCAAAACACAAAAAGGAACACTTACAATTTTTATTTGCTCTTCTGTAAGGACATGTTTATTGGGCAGTCCGATAGTATGCCCTAATGTAGCTATTCCAACATATGCAGAAGCCTGTGATATTGTAATTATAGCAGTATTCTCTGCAAGGAAAGTGGAGCAGATCTAGATAATTTGTATCTACCTGTTGCTAAAGCCCAAGTACGATCGCAAACATAAGGGAACATGTTATATATCCTATTTTTTTATTAAACATACTTAAAGCATGCGTAAAATTATATTTACATCCCATCATGCCATCCCATCTTTAGAGCAGCTAGCAATATCACTATAGAACAAAATAATCAGCCGAATTAGCAGCAGCACAATAACAACAGTCAATAACACCAACAATAACCTATAATTATCTGAATTCAGGAGGCATTTTCATAAAACACATCTAAAGAAAGTTTATTTAAGTGACGCTTAAATGCATTTACAGAAGTAATCTGCTGGATCACATGTGACAGAGTATTCTAGAGTAGCAGTCCAAAACATCTGGAGAGTATCAGATAGAGGAAGATTGGTCTAGATGCCACCAATGAGAAGACCCTATCGCATGACCCCATCCTCTGCACTTCAGCCAGCAGAAGCACATGGAACAAGGCCTAAGATTGCCATCCAAGAAACTGAAAGGCTTCTTCAAAAAAAGCCAAGGGAAAAAACCCTGCACATCCAGGGATTTAATAATATTTAGACTTACCTAGAAACGTTACAGTCAAAATCCAGACCATCATAGAGGGAGTCAACAAAGCAGTTTGCACTTCCCAAAGTTGATAATGAATGCTTTGCAACTTCAGCACTGTTCATTAGCTTCATCATGGCCCTGGCATTTCCCCTCACATCATATTTATAAGATCTGCATTTTAAAGAAACCATCTCATTAACAATTACAGGAAACATACTCTGTAATACTAGTGACCGCTTACCCTAAAAGTTAGAAAATTGGCTCCTACAAAGTATCATGTGCTTCAAATTCAAAATATAAATGTATGTTGTTAATCTTGAAAGTTGAAAGTGTATGCTTAATGGGAAGAGAACAAGTTCTTTTAACATATATTCATGAAGCATAAAGCCAGACGTTAAAGATGTAATCCTAAGCATGTTTAGATAGGAAAAAGTCCTACAATTCCCAGTATGCCCCAGCCCGCATGGTGCTGTTAATAGCCGATTAATAGTAACCATTCCATATAAGACATGTATAAAGCACCATGTGTTGTTTTAGATTCTAGAGTACCTACCTCTGAAATTCAGATGCCAAATGTTGTGCTAAGGCTTCTGTGAAACACATTCCGCCTATACTGTCATCTGTGTTGGTAGAAAGAACACGATACAGTCCACTGTTGACTTCTATAACTGTGATCGAGAGGGATGTTCCTCCAAGTTTGTACACCAACACATTGCTTCAATGTACAAAAATAAAATCAAAATGCAAGATCAGTGTGCCTTTGGGCTCCGTTAGCAACCTACTACAAGCCATAATAGAGTCCCAGAATCACAATAAATTTGCCTTAACTCCATTTAAAATAAATAAAATAGAAGTCTGAAATTTAATTTCCTTGCCACTGACATTTGGTTAGAATCTGAGTTGCAGAGGACCCTGATTTTCTTATTTACAGTAGAGACAGCCTGCATAAGAACGTAAGAAGAGCTGTGCTGGATCAGGCCAAGGTCCATCTAGTCCAATATTCTGTTCACACAGTGGTCAACCAACTACTCACAGGAAACCCACAAGCAGAACCTGAGTGCAATACCACTAGCTGCAGTTTCTAAAACCTCTTCAAAGACAGCCCAACGTACAATGCATTGCAGTAATCTAACCTAGAGGTTACTAGAGCAGACTACTGAGGCTAAGCTATCCCCATCCGGATAGGGTCGCAACTGGGCTACCAACTGAAGCTGGTAGAAGGCACTCTGCACCACAGAGGCAACCTGAGCCAGGTGTACCCCCAAGCTGTGCACCTACTCCTTCAAAGGGAGTGTGACCCCATCCAGTGACGGTTGCACTTCAGCCATCCACCAGCACAGGCTTAGTCTTGTCTGGATTGAATCTCAGTTTATTGACTCTCATCCAGTCCATTACTAAGGCCAGACACCTGTTAAGGACATCTAGTGACACACCTGATTGAGATGAAAAGCAGAAGTACAGTTGCATGTTATCAGCATGCTGGTGGCAATACACCCCTGAAGAACTCCACACTGGAGGACCCACGAATCGAGCCATACCTCCAAGCACAAACCTCTGGAAAAGACATCCAGGTGGAAGTGGAACCACTGCAAAGCAGTGCCCCCAACTCACACAGCCACTCCAGAAGGATACCATGACCAATGGCATCAAATGCTGCTGAGAGATCAAGGAATATCTACAGGGAGTCAATCCCCCTGACTTCTTCCTGACACATGTCATCATGCAGGACAGCCAAGGCAGTTTCAATACCAAAATCAAGACTGAAATGGATCCAGAAAACCAATCTCATTCAAGAGTGCCTGGATCTGGTCAGTGACCAACCACTCAAGAGCCATGACCAGGAAAGGGATCTACATAAGCGGCCTATAATCGTTCAGGTCTCCTGGATCCAGGGAGGGCTTCTTAAGGAGTAGTCGTGCCATTGCCTCTTTCAGGCAAACTCATAAGGAGGCATTTATCCCCTCTTTGGCCCAACCAGCAGTCCTTTGCCTGCTAGATTTCACCAGCCATGAAGGGCAAGTATCCAACATGCATGGAGTCACGTATGCCCTTCCAAGCACACCAAAGCAGTAACACTAAACACGCTAAGGAGTTCCACTGACTTTTAGTTCTATGTAAACACATCTAGGATTTTATTGCAAAAATGTTGCTTGAAGACTAAAGATTAACAAGCCTATATCGTTACCTTTTTCCACTGGGTGAATCTTGCCCAATTCCATAAGCTAGCAGAGCTGCAGATGGTTCATGAATTAGCCTAAGAACATTAAGTCCAGCTGCCACAGCAGCTTCTCTGTGATAAAAACATGATTGTTAGAGATCAGTGTGTCATTTTATACTAATATCTTGATTCAATACGTAACAGCGAAGATGCTTGTCTTCTAATAGTGCGTAGCTGAATCAAAACAACTCACTGGCTTCAGTCATTCTTTCCCCATCATCATACTGTTATAACATTACACATCTTAAAGCAAGCCAAAGATAGACTGTATTTGTAAAACCATATTAATGTCATGACAGGAGAAAGAAGTGCAGCATAAAATAGCTAGGAGTGTTTTCATTAATGTAAACCACTTCCCACTGAGTTCAAAGAGTTTCATCCATTCTAACCTTGCACTTACAACACATAAGCTCGTATTTGAAAACCTTGATGACCACTATGTTGACGGCAGCCTGTGAATACAAGACATGGGAAGCTGAGCCAGGGCCATCCCTGCCATGCAGCAGGGTGAGGTGACCTGCTTCAGGTGACACTGGGAAAAGGGGTGGGGCACAGATAGAGATGAAAGCAGGAACTGGTGTTTGTATGGTAGAGCAAGACTGCCGGAGGAGACTCGTCAACTTAACAGTCTTTTAGAATTTAAGAAAGCCATAAAGACTGTTGTCTTCCGGCAGGCATATCCAGTAGAATTTTAGAATGTTTTAAGGATGTTTTTAGGATGTTTTAGGATTTTTATGCAGTTTTAATAATATGTGTCATATTTTATGTATTTTATCATGTTTTTGTTCCCCGCCTCGATCCAGACGGAGAGGGGGGTAAGAAATAAATTGTTATTATTATTATTATTATTATTTTAAGAATTGGCTCTAATGGGATGGAATACCATTTGAGCTGCAAAAGGTCTTGGCCTGAGCCCTATCCTGTTTTATAGATTATTCTGAATTGAACTGTCCACCAAATGCAGAATACATACTAGGGTAAGGAGGGTAGCTGAATTTAAGTTAGACCCATGCTTGTCCTAACCAGTAAAAACTAGCCAGGAGTAGCTGAGACCACTGCTGGCTAGGTCTTTCAGTTCTTCCCACTGAAAAATCAGGGTACCCAAGCTCTATATGTTTGCGATTATCTGGCCTTTGCTCAAGACACCAGCCTTCAGCAGGGTTTCCAGAGTCAGTTTCCACTGAGGATTGAACATCACAACAACACACCATAAAACGGCTACATAAAAACGTCTTCCGTGGTAGCTATGAGTTGGTTGTCGAGCTTCTGGCTGCGCAATGAAGTGAGTCCAGGAATCTATTCCAATTTTACAGATGAGACCTGCTGCTAGGAAATACTGAACCACTCTTGAACACTGAGTGTGTTTATGGTTGAATTGGGATTTGGGACCCAGATTTTCCAGTCCAAGGCAAATATGTTACTTGCTGGTTCTGATATTTCAAATTCCTGAAAATATGCTCAAAATATGAGCTCATATGAAGTAAAATGTGTTCAATAAAAATCCGCCTAAAAACTGTATTCTCACCCAAGAGCATTCTTCTGGTTCTCTCCAAAATCGAATGGTACGGTAATAACAGTGTCATTGACATCTGAACCCAAAGCAGACTGAGCAGTTTCTACATATGAAAGAAATAGTACAGGGCTTAAAATCAAATCCACTTATAGAAACATTTACCACTTTTTCAATGGAAGGGGAAGACAGTACATTTGAGTATTTTACCTTTCATTTTACTGAAGATCAATTTTGCAACATCTTCTGGGGAAACAAGTTTACCATCTATTTCATAATTAAGTTTTCCATTCTTTTCAATGACCTACAAATTAACAGAAACACATAGAATATGAATCCCTTTTAGCGTATCTCTAATTAAAGTTCATGCAAGTTTCCTTTTATCAGAGAAGAATATTTACAATGCAAATATATTCTAAGATTTGGTTCAAAAATATCAGTGAGATTCAATTAACAATGGCTTCAGTCACTCTACATAGCACAGGCCAAGAGAGGCATTTTACAGCATACATACCTGAAGCATAACAGCATGTAAACTGTGAGAGTCCACAATGACTCTTAAGAATACAAAAAAATAATACTGCCTTAAGAGTTTTGCAGCATTCAATGGCTTTAACCTATTATACCAGAGAATACCTCTTCTTTGTGAACTCAACTATCCACATAATCTCTTGAGATCAAAATGATATCATGAAGTGAAATCTGTGTTTGAACAGGGCATTTATATAATGACTCCACAATTAAGAACTCTCCCCCTAGAAAAGTTCACCATTTTGGGAAAGCAGACAAAGGATTTCTATTCCATCAAGTTTCTGATTGTTCTGAAGCTGTTGGTATTTATTGTTCCTATTGCTATATCAGTTTTCAAAGCTTTGTTCTGGATTTTTGTGCGTGGAGTACCATGTTGAGTACACTTGAAGGAGAAACATGTTTGTTTCAATAGAATTATTTTCTTTGCTCCTATAATTAGAAAGCTGATACTTGTCCAACCAAGCCATATTTCCCCACTAGTAGTACATTTTAATTCACTACTAATAGAGAATATAAAACAAGTCCCACACAATAGCATTTGTTGCCACAAAAACATGCCTCTTCCACAGGTAGCATCCTGTGTGCAAAAAGCATTTCTGAACAATCTAAGAACAGAACATAGTAATATTATAAGAAAGAATGTTAAATTATAGACGGAAATCAATATTGTTTATGGGACAAAATTTATGAAGTAGATTCATACTCACTGAACATTTACTTTCTGCAATATACTTCTCCGCCTGTGGGTCTCCAGAACTGTTAAACAAGCAACATTGAAAATACTTTAAAATATTAAACTGAAAGATTAGTTTATTATTTACATATTTGTCATATGGGAATCAATCTTGCTTCAGTCTCTGGTTTAAGCATGGTAATAAGATTCGGACTTGTTATTAGTTAGTTGTGGAAAAAATCCAAACAACTGAAAAACTAAAACAAAATAAGCTACTTTCCTGACAACCACTGATGATTTCTGTTATACTCAGCAGTCTTATCCAAACAATAACAAGTTAGTAACTGTTTCAAGAGGTAGTTTCCCCCCCCCCCCCGACTTTAGTATCTTACATTACTTGGAAAAACTCACTTTTATTTAACAATTCTGTTGTGTAAGTCCACACAGAATCCCAAAATGTAGTTCAGAGTTATTTTCCATACCTTCGCCCAAGAATTTGTTTCACTTTCACGACTGTATTTGACAGATTTCTCACTCTGTTTTGTTTTGCTGCCAGACCAACAACCTGCACAAAGAAGCATTTTACAAGATCTGTATTGTTTTATTTATTTAGAATTTTAAAAAGCTATAAAGACTAGCCTCTTCCGGCAGGCATATCCAGTGGAATTTTAGAATGTTTTTAGGATGCTTTATTGCTATTTTAATAATGTGTACCATGTTTTTGACCCGTTGTATGTATTTTATCATATTTTATATTTACTGCTGTTCCCTGCCTAGATCCAAACGGAGAGGAGGGTAAGAAATAAATTTATTATTATTATTATTATTATTATTATACATCACTACTTTTTCTTCACGTTTCTATTGGAAAACATAAATTACCTCTTCGTTTTCTGAAAACGCAACAACGGCAGGAGTAACTCTGTCACCGGCATCGTTGGCAACGACATCCGCACGACCATCCTGAACAAAGATCAGATTCATTGTTGAATGCAAAGGTCAGGTAACAGACTCATTGGCAAATGGGACACAGCACAGTAGACAGCCTCAGATGTGGTTGGGGGGCATCGTATGGGGAGGGTCTGCTGTATAAAAGAGACCCCCCCAGTAGAAAACTAGCACCTCGGGGGTGGGGTGGGGGCAAAGGTTCGAGCCCCACCTTTTGCCCACAGCACCGCTTTTCTCCTTGCAGGGACTCACCCGCTCGCAGTTCTGAAGTGATACAGCGCCAGCCTCAGCTGGTCCCGATGGACCGGGCTTTAAACGCAAAGGGCTTTCGGCTCCCCCACCACCACCCAGCAGCTGCTTTACCCACTAGACGGCACTACCTCACCCAACGGGCAGCTTCTCACAAGCAACCCGACCGGGCTCCTTCGTCCCTCCAGGAAACACACTCCCGCCGCACCTTGTAAACAGCAGCGCACGCGCAGGTGCTGCCTAAGTGAACCCCGATGGCCGCCATCGATCCGTCACTCGCACCGGCGCGCGTCCCACTTCCTTCCCGGCGGAGGCAGCCCCTCCCTTCTTTCCTCCCCCACAATGCACCTCGAGGCAGCCCGTTCCCCTGCAAGAGCCAATCGGCGCCCACGTTTCCGCGTCTCCTTCCCAACTGGGAAAAAAAAAACCCGCCGGAGGAGGAGGAGGAGGACAGCCAATCAAAACTGAGCTCGGCGTGGCGTCATTGAGCGCAGCAACCGAGGCAGATTTTTCCCTCCACTGACTGGCAGTAGGGAGGCGGTCCGGAGAGAACGCTCGCCCGAAGGGGCGTGGCTTCGCCAGAGCTCTGGTGCCCGGGCGGCCCCCTGTCGCGAACGGAGCGAAACTTCTCGCGCTGCTGGCGGTGCACGTGGTCCCTGCAGCCATGTGGTGGCGGCGGCGGCCTCGGCCTTGTCGCGGGTTGCACCGCTGCTCTTTCGCAGCCCTCGCTGTCCTCGCGCTCTGCCTAGGCCCCGGGGCCGCTTGTGCCTTTAACCCCGCAAGGGGCAGCTCAGAAGCTCAGTGTGAAGGTGAGGGGCGGAGGGCTCCATGCCTTGCTTCCCTGTTTGCTGCTGCTGATCGAGGGACGGCCTAACTGCTGCTACTGTAACTAGATAGGAGCGTGTTATTAATAGTTGCATGGCGTGCGGTTTCCCCCTCCTTCGCCTGAAGTTCAGTGACTTACAGGGCTGGTTTGGAGGACATGATAACGGAGGGGGGTGGGAAACAATCGTTGTGTTGCTTATTGTGTTGTGTGGAGGGCAACACACCACACACACACAACTGACTGTAAGCTATTTGGGGCACTTAAACAACGGAGAGAAAAAACTGGCTTGCACGTTTATCCTGAAATCCGTTGTTTAAAGTGTCGTGTGGAGGGAACCCCCTCTCTCCGTGTACTATTCTGTTTGGTCATAGAGTTCGCCGGCCAGAGCAGCCAAAAAACCCCGCCCCGCCCCCGGCGGCAGAACTTGCGGTGCATGTTGGGATACGGCCGGAGGACTGTGGGAGGGAGGAGACGCAACGGCCCAGAAGGACACTGCAACAGCGGAGGGGCAACATGTCGTGTGGCGGGTGCTGCCATGGCGGCCTCCGTTGCCTAAAGTGTCGTCCGAATTCACCCACACTCTGTGCCATGAGTGTATGCAAAAGGGGGGGGACATTTCCCCAAACTAGCACCTGGAGGGAGGGATGCAGGGTGGTTGTTGTTTTATAAACTGGTCGTTTTCATAAGCCTTATTTTTATTATGCTTCTCCATTCTAAACCCGCTCACAAGTGCAGCATGACACTGATTCACACAGTCATTTTATTCACTTATTGCGGTCAACATATTTTTCAGTCGGTAGTATGTAGCATAAAGTCAGGTTGGAGCTGATACCTAATTCAGGACAGAGCAGCCTAGAAAGCCTAATATAGGATTTTAAATACCTCCGCACAGCAATATAAAATTTGGACCACATGAGATCAGATGGCCAGACCACAGTAGGGTGTGAGAGTGGAAAAGGGTAAAAAACAACAACACCAGTAACAGGATGAAGAAAAAGAGAAGTACAAACTGCTGTTGAATGAATTAAATATTTTGACTTAATTCAACACCAGAGTTTGTACTATTTTTCTTCAGACCAACAGCAGGCCATACCAAAAAAGTCAATTTATATGTTATTGGTAGCTACCTAGTTATGAATGACATGAGCTTAGAACAACTGTACCCTTATTGTGCAAAATTAAATAAAAGGCTGTTTTGTGAGGCGTGCCCAGTTCCCCCAAACATCTCTGATATCCTTGCAGAGCAGGAAGGCTTTGGAAGATATGAAAGGGCCTGTTCAGAAGACCTTTGCATGAGTTTATCAAATTCCTCTATCATTTCTTCAAGCTGCTTTTGAGTGAGGCAGGAGGAAACTGGAAACAGAAAGCCCATGGAAAGCTGTCCTTATTGAAATGCTCCTTTCTAAAGATACCAGCTCGGTTCATTATTGAGACTGCAGTCCTAAACGCACTTACTAGAAAGTAAGCCCCCATTCAAGGTAGTGCAACTTCTGAGTAAACATGCCTAGGATCGAGCTGTGAATCTGGGAGCTGGCTTATAACACTGGCTGAATTCAGACGACACATTAAGCAACTGGGGAGGGGGAAACAATCGTCAGTTGTATTGACTATCGTGTTGTCCGAATGTTGCCATAGTCAACTCAGCGCTGATCCTAATCCACACCACAGTTGATTATTTATTACCATGTTGTGTGGGGAGTACCCCCTAGATGAACAACTGTAAAGTTGATTATTACCCCACCATTGACTATCGTGTTGTCCGAATTCAGCCACAATGTCAATTATTTCTAGTTGTAAACTATACATTGGCAGAAACAAATTACTTTAGATTTCAGAACAGATGTAGCATACAACAATGAGCATATTTGGGTGGTAGATTTTGCACCTAGAATTTACTTTTTAAAAAAGTAGGTATAGAGGGAAAGTCTATAATCAGTAGGATATATTTATGAAAGGACAGGATATTCATGAGTAGAGATCAGTGATGCATTCATTCATAGCTGCACAAACCACATTATTTATTTAGTTAAATTTGAATCCCACCTTTTCACAGAATGGTGCTCAAGGTAGTTAACAGTAGGAAAATACAACATAAAATACTGTTATGCGTGTGCACCCCACTACTGATCAGTGAGAGGTTCCAGTGCTTATCCAGAATTCAGTTTCCTTAAAACGAGGCCATCAGTGTGGTATAGGTTTTCTGTGATAATAAGGTGTATTTCCGCATATATACAGGCTGAGCATAAGAAGTGGGTTCACAGCATTAAGGCTCCCAACAGATTCCTGCTTCCCATCAGATGTCCAGGAGAATCCATACTGCCACAAGGTTTTCTACAGAGAGCAAATTCAGCTCTCTGCATCCTTTTCAGATCCAGTTCCAGCACAGGTGCCTATACTACAGATTTAGCTTGCTTCTATTATTCTCACAAACCTCTGGATTAATACATTCCTTAATAACGGGAGGGAAAGGTAAGCTCCCTTTCAGAACAGTTTACCTACAAGAGGCATTTAAAGCTCTTTCAAGGCGCATTAAAAAATTTACCTCTACAAGAACGGAGTGCAAATTGGGCGTAGAGGCACGTTTTCTCTCCAATTATGCGCATTATCGAATGCGCGTTAAATAGCGAGTTTTCTTTTGCTCCGGCCGTTAAAGCGCATTTTGACTATGTGAACAAGCGATTCTCTGCATTAACTACCTATAAAGCACATTTGAAACAACCGGTAAGGTCACCTGTTGAGTGTTCAATTACCTCCTGCATACAAGCATTTACGATAAAGCGCTTCAGCGATTATGCGCATAATCGGCTAACAGGCGTCAAACGGAATCCATCTAGAGGGGGTCCACCACTCATCTGATAACAGGGAAACTGCCAGTCTAAACTTGCCCAACAGGTTTGACCCATTCTACCAATCTCTATTGTTATGGGTTTGGGATCATTCTGAATAAAAGATCATTCAGACTAATCCCAAAACAAAAACAGCAAAGAGTCTTGTGGTACCTTAAAACAGAGGTGGGCAACATGCGGCATTCCAGGTGTTTTGGCCTAGAATTCCCATCAGCTCTAGCCAGCATAACCAGTGATGGAAGTTGTAGGCCATAACCTTTCATGGACACTGTCCCCTTCATCAAATATGTGAGGTGTTAATCTCAAATGGCAGCTACGTAACAATGAAACAAAAACAGGAAGTAAAAAATCAGTAAAATATAAAAACAACAGCCAGTTGAATAAACTGCAATGTTTACAGTGATTTAAGAGTCAGCTTATGAGGCCAAAGTACAAACTGAATAAAAATGTATTTGCCTGCCAGCAGAAAGTAATCAAGCAAAGGCATTGAAAGGCTTCTCTTCCTAAAGAGTTCCAAAACATGGGAGCTGCCACCAGGAAGGCCCTATCAAGTTTCACCGTAGGCACTTCAGATGTTGGAATCTGAAGATCTTAGTCCCAAGTCAGGGCTTTATAGGTCTAATTGGCACTTTAAATAGTACCTGGAAATGGACTGGTAGCCAGTGAAGCTGTTGTAACATCAGGGTTGTATGCTCTTTATAACCGTCCCCAGTCAAGAGACAGACTGCAATATTCTGACCATTGATTGAAATACTGCGGCATTTCCTGTAGGTGGCGTAAGGGGATTACAAAAAAAACACGTATTACGTATTTTGATTCTTTTAAGGAACTGTTTAGCAGCATAGTGGCTTTGCAGTAAGATGTATTACCAAATACAGGATAGGTCCAGGTCTTTAACAAGATGATGGATACATGGGAAAGGTAAAGGCAGGGGAAAGAGAATATGTTTTGCCCAGTGAGATTAAAAGTTGAAAAGACACAGTTAGAAAGCTGAGACACGACTTGAACAATTGAAGTTAATGAGATTCAGTCACTAGAGGTCAAAAAGCCAATAGATCTAGATGAGGCCAGGCATCCAACTTTAGCAAGTTGGTGTTATATTTGCCTGACACCAGAGGTGAGAGTTAATTACTGTTTGTAGTGACATTACCAAAGGTCGCTGCTTTTCAAGCCCGAACGAATGGCTATGATGCAGAAGAAACTTATGCAAAATGAGTAAACCTTCAATAAAATTATGCGGTATCTGATACTGTTTACTGTAGTGCATTAAAATAAATATATGACAAAAATGTGTTGCTTTCCAAAAAGTTCTTGCAAAATGTAGTTGCTGCCACTACAAAAGTAGTCACTTTCCTGGTGATAGCTTCATCGACACCTAATGGAAACAAATCAACTACATTCCACTGTGAATCAATGGTGCTTGTTCAGCTGTGTTAATACAGACATGGAAACAAATACTGAGAAAGATTTTCGCTTTTCCTAGAACTGCAGATAGGGAAGTGATATTTCTAAGTACTCTTTTGTCCTAGCTTCTCTTTGGCCAACCATATGGGAAGAGTTAACATTTCCACTAATATGACATCAGAAAGATGCACATTTGTGGGAAATTTGTTGACCTTTGCCTGCCTGAGACCTAATAATTTTATTTCACACACCGTTTTTAGAGAGAGGTTAATCTGCAGAGTGGGAGGAAGGACTGGCGTGTATCTCCAATGCTTCTCCCAAAATGACATCAATTCATGAGCAATCACATACTTTTTTTGGTATTGTTTAAGCTACTTTGAAGGCCTTCAAGTGGAAAAACAGCCAATAAATAAGAGTATAGTATTCTGTTTAGTAGTGAATGCTATAAATTCTATGGCTTCTCTGTTGCCAATCTTTCATTCTGATGTCTTCAGAAACCTCTTTGACTCATTCCCATGGTTATTATGGCCCCCTCCACAAGGACGCGCTTTTGCGCCCGGTTCGGCGATTATGCGCATTATCGCGGAGGCGCATTTACTCCTAATCCCTCTGCACGGGAGGCGGCGAGAGGCGGCGAAGCGCATTAATTGATGCCCAAAAAGCACTTTACAGGTAGCTAATGCGCATAATCGCTTGTTCACACAGCGAAAATGCGCTTTAACGGCCGGAGCAAAATAAAAGTCGCTATTTAACGCGCGTTCGAAAATGCGCATTATCGGGGAGATAACGCGCCTGTACGCCCGTTTTGCGCTCCGCTCGTGTGTAGGTAAAATTTATAATGAGCCTTCAAGGCTCATTAAACGTCTCGTGTGGAGGAGGCCTAAGTCAGTTCAGGGCCTAAATTCCACCTAAAAGAGTCACCAACTGGCCATCACTGACTTATAAAGTTCACAGCTCTAGCCTCCGGTAACTAGGGAGAGGATACTTGCATTTCTCTGGAACAGTCTTTCTGTTTGCAGTTGTGAGTTACAGTACTTCCATAGAGGCATAGGAAAGTACTAACAACTCTCCAATGGAACCAATCCCAGATTAAATGTCCATATGCTGCAAAGATGGTGAGCCAGTTCCAGAAAGAAAGAAAGACCTCCACTTAAAAATAATAATCCCAACTCCTGTTGTATTCAAAGTTAGCCACTTTCATTTTTATCTTCCGCAGTGAACTTCTTTATGCATTGTGTATGTGTATGTTTTGATTGTTTGTTTTATTTCCTTGTTACAGTGTGTCAAGGTTTTTTGGAAAGATTTTACAGTTTTTTAAAAGAAAAGCATTGTGATTTCTCAATGGCTTCTATAGAGAATGAATTAGTCACGAGTTGCATGAAGGCAAAAGGAAAAGAAAACCGCTTGGTATGTTCTTTCTGTCTTTTACTCGTCTCAAATACTTAGATTCAAATGACTCCAGCTGTGAGAGTTTGGGGGAGGGGGACAGCGAAGCGGGGATGTCTCTTGCCCAAAAGACACTGAATTGCTGTTGACAACATGGCTCCTTTCTCCCCCTGTAGTGTTATTACATTGGGGCCACAAGCGATGCAGCTACCAAGATACTTAGTGAAATCAGCCGTCCAATGAGTGCTCATGTACCTGTGTCTAAAATCTGCACGAAGCTGAAGAAAACAGACATCCAGATCTGTGAGCTTAAATATGGTATGATGACATCCACCTGCCCAGCAAACAAGGGCAAACTGAACATGGGCACTCTGCTCATGGTGGCCACTTTTTGATTCTGCCCATGTGGCTCCCTTTTTGTTGTTTTTAGAAGGTGTGTTTTAGTTGTTCATAAACAGGTCAGATTGACATTAGAGTGACCAGATATAAAAAAGGGCATCACAACAATTAACGCTCCTGCAGCTTTAATTGTTGTGATGAAGAAGGAATTTCCCCAGGTGCTGCATGCATACGAATAACACCTGCTGAAATCCCCTTTTCTATTCAATTGTTAAAGATAAAGGAGCCCTGTCCTCCTTTTCATAGGGTCACCCTAATTGATACGGAATTGTGCTTTCAGCCTTTAAGAAGTGCTTGCCACAATTTCTCTTTAGTGGATGATTCATATAGATTTCCACTTTCTCACTTCTTAAATGACTGGATCTTTTAAGAAGAATGTGTGAGAAGCGTTATTTAATGTCTTTGAGTTAAGTATTGACAACAAACCAAGTAGTCTGAATAAAGTTCACTTTCCCTAGTCAGGTTTCATCGCTTTAGTACCATTCAGTGGTGTCAGAATTAGAGTTTTGATGAGAGGCAAAAGTATTCTATATCATCAACTTTGGCATTGCCAGGCATTCCTTTGCAAGCGGTTTTTATGCAGGAAATAAAATGGCTGCTGGCCAGTTTCTCAGAATTGTCATCACCTCTGAGCCTTCAGTGGTTTAGGAAGTGAGTTCTTTTAATAAACTGCCTCAAGGATTTAGCCTGCCCATATAGACTTAAATTTTTTTGTGGGGGAATCCTCTTTAGGCCCAAAGCCATAGAAAGAAGGTGGCCAAGTTTTCAACATACAAAAATGAGGGTTTTTTTCACGTGTTACACAGCATTTAAGTGAAAGTACCACTTGATGAGGAGGCACGGGCAATCCTGGCTTTATACTGAGTTTGTGTATTTTCAGTTTGCAAACGGAGGTTGGCGCGTTGTAGGAGGATGCAGGCTTAATTTGGATTAGGCTCTACTAGTGCTGCGCAGATTTCAGGCTGCTGGGACAACGAAGCAAAGCCTGGCTGTCCCTTCCATTTTGAAAATATAAAATCCAGCAGGTAGAATGAGGATCAACAAAACAAAGTATTTCTTCATACAACACATATTGCTATGGAATTCACTTCCATGGGATGTGGTGGTAGTGGCAACACACTTAGGGCCAAACTAGGGGGCTGGCTTCACAGCTCTGGATTGGCACCGCCTCCCTCTCAAACCCTGCGCTTTCCTTTTTTTTTTTTTTTTGAAATAATTTTATTAATTTCAACATAATAATAACATAAAATACATACATAATCCACGACAATCCCCCCCGTGCACCCCCACACCATGAGACCTTCTCTTAATCTTTTATTCTATCCAGAAATTTATCGACTCTTTTGAAGGTGTTTGTCCCTTCCCCAATCTTAATACATATTCCAATAGGGGACTCCATATTTCCCCAAAATCATTTTTACCGGACATTCCCCTCTTTAATTTCATTTTACAAGTCAGCATATCATTCAAAGCCATATCCCATATTTCTTTATACCATTCTTCTATTGTATAGCTTCCTTGTCCTTTCTAATTTTTTGCAATCATTAGTCTAACAGGTGTCAGGAGGTTGTTTATCAATTCTCTCTTATTTTTGTCCTCTTCCCCTCTATCCCATATTGCTAGTAGAGCAAGCTTCGGGTTTAATTCCACTTTACTTCCAATTATTTCACTTATTTCTTTAAATACCCTTTTCCAAAATTTTTGTACATATTCACAGCTCCACCACATATGGTAATAAGTTCCAACCTCCTGGCATCCCCTCCAACAATTTTTAGATATTTTTTTATCTATCTGGTGAAATCTAACCGGTGTTAGATACCATCTCCACAATACCTTATAAAAATTCTCCTTAATTCTGATCGATAACAATTTTAACATTCTTGCATTCCACAACCTCTCCCAGTTGTATTCCTTAATTTCTCCATTCACATCCTCTTCCCAAACCTTTTTTATTGCTTTAAGTGAATTTTGAAACTCCTCCTCTATCAATAATTTATATATCTCACTAGTCAACCCTTTCTTAATTTTCTTTTCTTCTTTCCTACCTTTTAACTCTATTAAATCTTCAAATCTTGTATTATTTCTACACTTGTTATTTTTCAGTTTCCATTCCTGAGTCCATTTCCCTAATTGTATACATTTAAACCATGCTGATTTTTGACCTATCAGTAGCTCTTTAATTTGCTCATTATCCTTCAAATTTTCCATCCACTTCCTTAACTTAATTATTTCCTTATCTTTCAATCTCGCTTCAATCTCCACTTTTAACACTCTTGGGAAATTCTCCACTACTACCACTGGGGCAAGTGGTGAATCTCCTGGTATCAACTTCCCTCTAAATTTCTCCCAGATCTCCACTATATTTACCAACAAAGGGTTGTCCAGTCCCTTTAATTCTTTCTTTTGAATTTTTTTAAAAAATATATTTTTCAATTTATAATCTATTTCCCTAGTTTGCGTCTCCAACCACTCCAAATCTTCCTCCCCTAGAATACCACTTATAACATATCTTAACTGATTAGCTATATAATAATACTTAATATTTGGAAGTCCTAAACCTCCCTTCTTTTGAGCCTTATACCATAACCCTTTATTAATCCTAGCTTTCTTATCCCCATTACAATATACATTAATTATATTTTGCCAGCTTTTCAACTCTGCATCTGATATTTTAATTGGTAACATTCTAAACAAAAAATTGATCTTAGGTAAAATCTTCATTTTAATAATTGCTATTCTACCAAACCAAGAATGTTTTAATTTCTTATATACTTCTAATTTCTCCCCTACTTGTTTTTTTAAAGCTACCAAATTAAGTTCCTCTAGCCTTTCTAAATCTCTATCGATATTAATCCCTAAGTAACGTACTATATTTTTAAGTCTAAGACCCAACTTAACCTTACCTTCTTCCAGCTCTTCCTTATTATAATTAAATAACATCATTTCTGACTTCCCCCAATTTACTTTTAATCCCGTAATTTCTCCAAATTCTCTTAAATGTTTCTTAATCACCTCTGCACTCCCTAGGGGATCTTCTACGGTCAATAAAGTATCGTCCGCAAACATATTCATTTTAATCTTCTCTTTTCTACCTATCCCCTTCACTCTTTCATCTTCCCTTATTACATTTGCCAAAATTTCTATTACTATTGCAAATAAGATCGGTGAAAGAGGACATCCCTGCCTAGTTCCTCGGGCTAGTGTAATCTGTTGTGTTAACCCATCATTAACCATTATTTCGGCTTTATTGTTTTTATACAACTTATCCATCACTCCCATAAATTTGTCTCCAAATCCAAATGTTTTTAATATTGTTTTAAGTGCTGGCCATTCCACACAATCAAAGGCTTTGAATATGTCCAATGCTAGCAAGCCTGCTTTTAAATTCCTTTTTTTTATAATATTAATTATATTTAGTACTCTTCCCATTAAGTTAGACATTTGCCTACCCGGAATAAATCCACACTGATCTTTTTTAATATATTTACAAATAAATGTGGCCATTCTTTTTGCCAATATTGCCGTAAATATCTTTGAATCTTGATTTATTAAGGAAATTGGTCTGTATGATGCGGGATCCGTTAAGTCCTTACCTGGTTTTGGAATTAATATAATCAGGGAGTGATCCCATGATGGCGGAGTCTTCCCCCCCTCTATTATATTATTAAATAGTTTCTTTAATCTTGGTATTAAAATTCCTTTAAAAAGCTTATAATACTCCGACCCCAATCCATCCATCCCTGGTGATTTTCCTCCTTTCAGTTTATCAATAACTCCCTCTATCTCTTTTTCAGTAACTAAACCTTCCATATAATCCCTATCCTGCTTCTGCAATTTTATTTTCCAATTCCTCTCTACATATTCCAATACCTTATCTTGCGGTCCCGACCCTGATGTATATAATTCCCTATAAAAATCCTTAAATATATTTAATTTATCTTTCATTAAATTACAACTATTCCCTAACTTATCCTTAATTGTCCCTATCATATTCTTAGCCTTTTCTAACTGTGTGGATCTGGCCAGCATCTTTGAATTCCTATTGCTATATTCAAAAAAATCTCTTTTTAAATACAACAAATTTTTTTGTACTTGTTCTAATTCTTCTTTCTCTAATTCCTTTTTCTTAGCTTGAATTTGGGCAATTAGGCGTTTATCTTTTGTCTCCTTTAACTTATCTTCCAAACTCCTTACCTCTTCTTCAATCTTTTTATTTTGGGCTTCCTGTTGTTTTTTTAATGTACAACTTTCCCTAATACAAATCCCTCTTACCACAGCTTTCATTGTATCCCACAATATGTCCTGCCGATCATTCTCTTTTTCATTAATCTCCCATATTTCCTGCAATTCTTTCTTTATCTTCTCCATTGTATCTTTTTTATTCAGCAACCTTACATCCAATCTCCATCTCTTCGCTTGTCTATAATCTTTTTTGGTTTCCATGTCCATTGTCATTAACGCGTGGTCAGTAACCTTGATAACTCCAATATCACAATCTATAATTTTGGGTAACATATTTTTTGATACAAAAATATAATCTATCCTTGAATAGCTCTTAAATCTCTGTGAGTAGAAGGTATACTTCCTTTCTTCCCCTCTTATAACTCTCCACACATCCATTAATTCTTTCCCTTCCATTAATTTGCTTAACTCTGTCTTCCCCACCCTCTTAGTATCTTTTAATATGTTATCCCTATCTTTCCCTATATCTAGTACCATATTAAAGTCACCTGCCATCACGATATGCTTTTTACCCACTTCTCCCAACACGTCAGGGGCGGCGTCAGGTAATCCCGATGCTGAGGAGGGAGTGCGGGGTTTCTCGGTGGCCATCTGGGTACTGGAGCCACCCCCTGCCCTCTACATGGTGGAAGACAACCACCAGGCATAGCCTCCAGGTTGACCCCGGATTTGCCCTGGAGTGACATCAGATGGCAGAAGCTCCATATTGATGTTGCTCTGTTTGAAAAAGTTGGGGTAAATCTGGGACTTTTTCAAACTGTAGCAGTGTGGGGCAGCCCCACAGTGGCTGCGAAGCTGCATCTGCACCGTCTAACCAACACAGCACAGATCCACGGCCATCATGGGGCTTTCCCCGCTTATAGACAGCCCGTAGATATTCTTTTACCTTACTTACCTCTGTGTAAGCATGTGAGGGCCTGATTTAGATTGGGACTAGGGCAATTTGGGTGGGGGAATTTAAACTTCCCCCTCCTATCTTGTGCTGAAATTCTACCCACATACCCACCAGCGGGGGTGGGGGGAGTTAAAAAAGAAAAACCATCTCCATGGATTCCAATGGAGTTTTTTTTTAACCCCCTCCTCTTTGCCTCAGTGTGTGTGTGTGTGTGTGTGTGTGTGTGTGGTATTTCAGCATGAAAATAGGAAGGCGGAAGTTTAAATCACCCCTTCCGAATCAGCATGGTCCTGATCCAAATCGGGGCTGCATGCACTTACCCTGGGCAAGTAATCCAGTTATGCATAGCAAAATGTTTAGTTCGGCCCTTACATGGCTTTTAAAAAAGGATTAGGCAAACACCCTGCTTGAGTGTTTAAGCCTCACGCAGTTAGGATTGGGAGTGGGGAGAGCTCCTCACTCCCTCTTTCTTGTCGCCTGGCACCATGGTCCTCCATGTGTTGCAGGAACAAAGTCTCAAGCATGGACCCTGATCAATGCATGAAGGCTGAAAGAAATTTGAATTAAAACAGGATGTTACTTCCTGTCCTATAAAATTTGACAGGCTAAGAGATATGACTTCCTTGACACAATAAAGTGCTAAATTTCATATGCAAATATATTATTTACACATACAACCAGTTAGAGCGAAATAAAGTACATTTTTATAACGATTCATTCATTCATATCATTCATACTTAATACAGAAATAGAAAGAGTTAGACTTATAATCATGCTGCCGACAGAGGCCCTGTCCTTTCTCCCACCTAAAAGAAGAAGTTGTTTTAGAGTTGAGTTTGAAAACAGGAACCTCGCTCATCAGGTGATATTTCCTTTTATATCTATAAGTCCTATGCTAATCCTGTATCTAATACCATACTTTATATCCATAATGTTATAAGCTTACTGATTGGTTATTATAAGGTGGTATCGCTTCATTTAAGCTCCTTCCTCTAAATCTAAGTGTCGCCTTCCTGCAAAAGTCATTACTGATGACTTAGTTAATTCCAGAGAAACTCGAAAAGTCCCTAACTTCTCCTTAAGCACCGTCTGTATACTTTGTGGTTGGCAACATATCTTAAAAAAGGTACATTAACTGTAACCTGTTCTCTGAAATCTCTCTCTCTTTTCCAAAGTACAAATGACTCTACTATCAAAACAAACACTTCCCAAAATTCACTCTGGCACAAAGTAAGCCCTACTGAACCAATATTTACCAGGTCTAGTAATCTTTGGCTCTCTTAGCTATGCCACTCTTCTATGTAAGTAAAAATCTTATGGACGTCTGTCTTAAAATAAGCTCAATTTCAGTGCTTTATAAGCTCCAACAAGACTCCCAACATGATTTGGAACCGTACGCGTGTAGAGTGGCCTCCCCACTTCAGACCCTACAACATGGAGGGCCGTGATCCAACAACAAGGGCAGAGGCCAGTAAGTGTCACCTTACTTTGAATGGCCAAGTGTCCTCTTTCACAGAAGACAGTCCTCTATTTGATGAACTGTCCAGTCCAGGTTTGATATAAAGATATAGGCTGTGTTCAGACAACATGATAGTCAATGGTAGAGTAATAAGCAACTTAACTTAATACTCCCCACACAACATGATAATAATCAACTGTGATGTGGGTTAGGATCAGCATTGAGTTGACTATTAGTCCATGCTGAGTTGACTCACTTATCCCCGTCCTCTCTCCCCCCTCCATCCTCCCACTAGTATCCCATCAGCCATTGCTGCCAAAAATCTATCATGCCAGCTGGACTACAGCAGCAGCCACTGCTTTAACCACTCGTGTCTTGCGACTCTGTTGCTGATGAAATAAGCAATGGTGCCTTTCACACAACACGATAATCAATGGTAGTTCAAATAACTAACTCTGCACAGCGTTGGTTATTTGTATTGGTTATTTTGGCCAAATAACCAAGCGTTGGTTAAAAAGCTCCCTCCACAGAACATGATAACCCATGGTGGGTTAAATAACCAACCGTCGACTATTTAAACCACCATAGGTTATCATGTTTCCTGAACCCAGTCAAAGACTCCTCAGAAGGGAAAGCTGGGTTTTGAAGTTGCCCATCAACAGCACCTGGACAGCAGACTGAGCAGGGCAAATAGGCCAACTGGTTGCAGCCTTCCAAACTATGGTGAGATATACTGTATTTTTATTAAAATCATAATAATAGTTTCTAAATTTGCATCTATACATATAAATGAGCATCTACAAATTTTATGCAAATCTTTTGTCCTCTTTTTTGGTGATGCATTTCCTTGATTCAGAAGTGGCCTCCTATCTCCCCTTACGTGCTTCTAATTGTGTGAGGCTTGAACACCTGAACTGGGCTAAAGTTACATACAGATCTTCAAAGGTTATTACTCAAGTTAGCGAA
The DNA here is from genome assembly GCA_029215795.1 of Anniella stebbinsi. Lineage (NCBI taxonomy): Eukaryota > Metazoa > Chordata > Lepidosauria > Squamata > Anniellidae > Anniella > Anniella stebbinsi. Next base: position 93,668,956 of record JARDYH010000003.1, on the reverse strand, counting down.
ATAGAACCTTCACGTTCAGAGGTGGTATAGTAGATACACAATGGAGGATGGGCCTCACCAACATGCCTTGCTTATGAGACACCATGGGTATCTGGCTGGCAATTGGAGGCAGTCATTGGCATGCAAAGTGGGAAAGCCATTTTTTTGTGAGAGCTTGAGATTTGGGGGAGGGGGGACCTTCTTTATTTAAAATTCAGTAAATAAATAAATAAAAATAAAAATAAACCGAGCATATGATGCAGATTATTTGTTGTTACAGAAAGAGAAGTTGATTTATCATCGGTAGACCTCTCTAAGATGAGAGTGGCTGAACTGAGGAAAATCCTGGATAGCTGGGGAGAAGTGTGCAGAGCGTGCATTGAGAAAACGGACTTTGTGAACCTGATTAAAGAGGTTGCACCGAAACATACAGCTACAACTTCTCGAGCTGACCTCTAATGGAATGGTACCTGATCTAAGCTCATGCTTCTTTACTCCATGGTGCGATATCTCTCAGCACAAACAATGAAGTCATGAATCGACTTAACTAACAGGAATAGTTCCAAGGAATCTCTACCTATAAAGCAGAAAGTATGTGTGTGTCACGTATGTCTGGAAATGTTTACCCACTTCCAGATGAGTTAGAAGCTTGATACAGTGATAGTTCTGGCTGTACAATGTACCAGAAAAAACTATAAACATGAATTTTAGGGTTTAAAGCATTTTTAAAGAATTTAATAAAAACCTAGGTTTACACCTACAACTCCCAGCATGCCTTGGGCAGGAGGCCAGACTTGCTGGCCTTTGGCGGCCATTGTGAGTGGCTGCTGCATGTCTTTTACAACCCTGACTCCTAAGGTTGGCCTAGAGCAGTCAACCCAATTCTACATAAAAGGAAACAACCCACATAAATGGGCTGCATCCATTTGCGATACCTCCTCCCATCCTCTGTGTGGTTTTAAAATGTAACTAGATACAATAGCATGATTTTGAGGGGCCAAACATGTTCAAAGGCACTCCGTCCTGATATCGCTGGGGGAAGCAAGTGTGTAGCCTTTGCCCTTGAGAGGGAGGGAGGAAGGGGAGGCACTCTGTGCATGCCCAGAAACAGACCCGGCAAAGAGGGGGGGAAGTGCCCGGTCCAGCCCCGGCCCTTCAGTACAGCTCCTGTTGTAGGACTTGGCGGGTGAGAAGCACAGGCCAAGGCAATCCCAGGAAGATTGGCAGGAGCTGGGTGCGTCCACTGATAGCTGCTTACCTCCCCTCCTTGGCGATGCTACTCCTTGATGCTCTGTCGAGGAGCAGCTCTGGCGGCAAGAGGATGTCTCAGAGGATGCAGGCGCCTGCAGGCTGCCAAAGACATGCTGGGAGGTGTAGTACTGGCATATAGAGCGGCTGCATTAAAGTATGGGTGAGCAAACCCTGATTTCTCACTAACTGTCTGTGTTCTCCTACCTGACGTTCTCCTAACTGCCACTAACCCTGCTCACCATTCCATTCTAACCTCAGCTATCTCAGTCAATCCTCCATTCACTCTTCTGTCTCAATGGTATAGTCAGGCTTTAACATAAAAATCATAAACTTTATTCAGAAATCCACAGCAGGGTGCTACAACCAAAATGGCCTGCTCTCTAGTTGTCTTCCACCACATCTCAGATGGTGTTCAAAGATTAACACATTATTCAGGGACCTAGGCTTATGTAGGCCGACCATATGAAAAGGAGGACAGGACCCATGTAACTTTAACAGTTGCAGAGAAAAGGGAATTTCAGCTGGCGTCATTTGTATGCAATTAGTACCTGGTGAAATTACCTATTCATCAAAGCAATTAAAGGTGCATGCACTATACTAGAGTGACCAGATACAAAAGAGGGCAGGGCCCCTGCAGCTTTAACTGTTGTAATGAAGAGGGAATTTCACCAGGTACAAATTGCATACAAATGACACCAGCTGAAATTCCCTCTTCTCTACAACTGTTAAAGTTACATGAGCTCTGTCCTCCTTTTCATATGGTCAGCCTATGCCTACAACTCCCAGCGTGCCTTGGGAAGGAGGGAAGACTATCAGGATTTGGCAGCCATTATCTGGCAGTGGCTTGTCCTCCTGGGCCTGAAGGGAGAGCGCCTGGGGCCAGCTTCCTCAGTTGCTAGGCCCCATTGGGAGCAGGCCCGTTGCCAATGGCAACCAAGCAAACCATCAGTCAGCCAGCCAGCTCCCTCATGGCCTACCTACAGACACCGACTGCACAATGTAGTGTGGACTGGCTCAGCCAGACTTCACTTCCCATGAGCTTCAGCAGCAGGACTCCCATTGGGCAAGTCAGGCACCACAGCAAAAGGCATGCCAGGAGTTGTAGTTTTTGTTTTCTGTGGGGGCAAGGAAAATTATGGTGACAGCTTCAAAGCATCCTTGGCCATGCATTGAAGGTGAGAGAGGGGGTGAGAAACTAATTAAATTTGTTTTAAAGTTACCTCACAGACCTAGGACTGGCCTACTTTGAAGGGTTGTCATGAGGGTGAGAGAGGAAAAAATTAATTTGTTTAAAGCTTAACTCAGGCCTAGCACCAGCCTGCTACTTTAAGATGATTACCTTGCAGACATATATTTTAGGGGGCCCAAGCAACGCCGGGTAGAAACTTGAAATCTGGCATGCTGATAGGTCTTGGCTGTACAATGTACAGAAAAATCTAAAAACATGAAATTTTGGATTTTAAGTATTTTTATGTCAGATAAAGGCCAAGTCACCAGTGGCTTTCACCATCCTAGCTCTCTGCCAGAACCTGTTAAATGTAGATATTATACAGTAAATTATGCCAATAAAGTATTCTTTGTTCTGGCTGCTTTCCTTTTTTCATAATAATACCTTTAGAGCACATGCATACAACAGTTCCTCGCGTCCACTGAGATCCACTTCCTTACTATATGTTATTCAGATATCTGGGCAATGCCGGGGATATTTTGAAAAGATACTTTTAGGTTTGCATCTTTTTTAGCTGGTAGTTGTGTGTCCTGATTGTTTTTGAAGTTTAGATGGCTGCTCCGGCCAAGGCATGATGGGAGATGAAGGCATTTCAGGTAAACAAAATGTGGTTTATCATGAAGCTCTAATTTAAAATACAGTTCTTATAACACAATTTTCCATTTATTTTAACAAAACAATTTACTAACTCAACCAAACTAAAAACACCAACCAACCTAAAGATGAATAAGTTGCAGAGAAATTTATTATTTATCAAATAAACATTATTCACGGACCTGAGCAACCCTGGGCATATCAGCTAGTTCCCTATAAAGCAGTTATCTTATTCATGTTTTAGATTCATATCCCACCCTTCTTTGGCAAGTTCGTGAATTTCACAGAATCGCATTTGCCCAAAACAGATATAATAAATTAACATGGAATTACAGCAAACAGCGATCATCATGTGGAGAATTGGTTTGGCCCTGCGAGCTGTGATTTGTTATTTACTTACTCCATTTGTATCTTGCCTTCCTTCTAAGAAATCTGGGATAGCAAACGTGGGGTTGGAACCCAGAACTCCTTGGTCCAAGCACAGCATTCTATCCACCATAACACCCTGGCTTCCTCTTTGACAACCGCACTAGCAGAGATGAAAAATGGTATCTGGATTTGGCACACATTCTATGCACATAGGTGCCAGTATATCCGCTTCTTAGGCTAGTAGAACCCATTTTTAAACCGAGACAGAGGAAAGTGCTCTTCAGACAATGTTTGGTTTATTGGGTTCCACATTTGGCTTAACAGCTTGTTAATCATCGCAGAAAGACTTGCATACGGTAGCTTGGAACACACTTCCAAAACAGACTGTGCTGTCTGACGCCAATGCCCAGCAGCAGTCGTAAGGAGCTAATCTCGTTTTCCTCCTAGCTCCTAGGCTGCCATGCTGCCACAGCGGTTGGCAACAGTCCAGAGGTGCTTTGTGCCTCCCCTGTGTCACATGACGAGAAGAGAAAGTCCATTGTCCACCTCCCATGGAACTGGTGGTAAAGAAAGAAGCCGTGAGACACTAGCTACTGTTTCAGCCATAAAGAGAATTTGTCAAGAGGACAAGGCTCGGTTCGCCCTCCTGTACTATATTAGTATCCTGGACTATTGCAAGCGGGATACATACAGAGTCGATTTATGGGCCTAATGGAGAGATGTGTGTGGGCTTTGTGGAACTAGCATTGCTGGTGCTCACGTGTGAGGAAGTTTCAGAATGCAGCCTTTTAGAGGGCGAGATTCTTTGTGAGGGGAGACACTGGAGACTTGTGGTGTTTTTCTGATATCTATTTTACCTCCCCCTTTATGGCTTTGCCTGTCCCCTGCATTCAGCTGGAAAGGGTCTTCAGTGACCTCTATATTTTGGGAACACAATTCCCATCAGCCCCTGCCAGCATGGCCAGTAATGAGGGATTATGGGAGTTGTAGTTCAAAACATCTAGAGGGCAGCAGGATGCCTACCCTGATCACTTGGTGAAAACAAGCCCTCTGTCTAAATGTCATCTTTGCCCCAGGGTGGCTCTGAATCCGTGCTGTGTTGGTTATATGATGCAGCCACCGCTTCGAAGCCATCCCAGGGCAAAGAGCCGAAGATTCACAGCAGAAAAGTCGGGGATTTACCTGACCTTTCCTGCCCAAGCGACGTCAGGGTGGCTCTTCTGCAGTCTGTCCTTGTTCTGGCACTGCACCAGGGGTGTTCCCAGGTGGAAGGCAGCCTCCCTTTGGTTGCCAGAAGCCGGGGGAGGGGTGTGGTCAGTGACCTTAATGGCCGCTGGAAAGCCCATGCTGCATCCCCCAGTTGGGATTATTTGCCACCACCCCACACTGGTGATCCCATGGGGTTTGGCAGTGGAGTGGCATCAACTCAGCGTCATGAAGGCAGCCTCAAGGGAAAGGTCTTTTCTGTATCAGCAGCCAAAGATGCAAATCCCTGCTAACCCAAGAGATTTACATTGTTTCCTTATGGTCTTCTACCACCAGGTAACATTTAAGCAAGCATTGAATTGCCTTAATGGTTTTTTAAAAATCTTTCTGCTTAGATTTTTGGTGGCTTTCCTTTGTGTTATTTTAGTTCATTTGCTTGGATTTTTATTATCTTTGTTGTACTTTCCTTCCATTGTTTTTAAAGCATTATAAGCTACCTTGAGTGCTCCAGGTGAAGTGGAATGGTGGGTTAAAAGTCCTGTGATAAATAAAATAATAAATAACTTGTGTTTGTAAATAAATATTAATTTTATTTATTATTTACTACATTTATAGACCACCATTCCTGGAGATGGCATATATGAATCTGCCCCTCTCCATTTTATCCTCACAACAACCCTTGGCAAAGGTTAGGCTGAGAGTTTGTCACTAGCCCTAGCTCATCCAGTGAACCTCATGGCTAAGTGAGGATGTGAATCTGGATTTTCTAAATACCCTAGAGCAACACCCTAACTACTACACCGCACTGGCACACTAATTGCCACACTTAGGATACAATGCTATGCATGTTTAGACAGAAAAAAGTCCTACAACTCCCAGCATTCCTCATCCAGACATGCTGGCTGGGGAATGCTGGGAGTTGTAGGACTTTTTTCTGTCTAAACACGCATAGCATTGGACCCCAGAACAGGGAAGCAAGCAGGTTAAATATGATGTGCCATTGTTGTTGTTGTTGTTATTGTTATTACTATTACTATTATTATTGATATAAAAACTTCCAAGTGTGGAATGAGCACGTAGCCAACAAAAAAGCAAATCTGAATTTTGCGCATACCTGGGGAGCAGGGAATGTTTCGAGTGCATGAAGAAACTGGTCCTTCTTTAAAGAGTAGCACTGCCTAACTCTGCCAGATGTTGGAGGTATAATGAAGACAATGGCTGCATTTGGATAACACAATAGTCAGTGGTGGGTTAATAGTCAACTCTATGGTTGATTATCGAGGGGGTGCTCCCCACACAACATGATTATAATCAACCATGGTGTGGATTAAGGCCAGTGTAGAGTTAACTATTTCATTGACATATCCCCTGCTCTCTCTCCCTTCCCCCAGTCTTCCTGCTGGTATCCCATCAGCCATTGCACATTCTGCCAGCTGGACTAGAGCGGTAGCCACTGCCTTGGTCGCTCTTGCCAGGGGACTCCATAGTCTCTGAAAACGACCCACTGTGTGTGATGAAATAGTCAACGGTGCCCAACACATGACATGATAACCAATGGTTGTTCAAATAATCAATTATGTACAGTGTTGGTTATTTGTGTTGGTTATTTCGGCTGAATAACCATCCATGGTGTGAAAAAGTCCCGAAAGACAACCAATCGTTTCCTATTTAATCCACCGTTGGTTATCGTGTTGTCCAAACCCAGTCAGTGCCTCCTTGAAGCATATATATATGCTTCAAGGAGGCATATATATATGCTCTTGAAGCTTGAAGCTCTTATATATTTTGTTCTTGAAGCATGCACTTTTAAATTACATCCCTATGATGTGGGAATTAACAGATGGACAGCAAAAATGGATACGGATAGCCCTTACAAATGCAAAGAATAGATAAACGCCCATCACCTCCCACTAAGTGGACTGAATATCTCGCTGCTCTTCCTACTTTTAAACATGTCTCCTACAGCCATCAATTTCATATGGATGGTTATCTAGATCTATGGTATGCTTGTTTTTAACATATATATTTGAAATGGAAGTGTTAAATTCTCCCCCTTTTTCTTCCCCCCTTTTTTAGTTTTTGTTGCAGTTGCTATTTATTTATATTTATTTATTTATTACATTTGTATACCTCCCCATAGCCGAAGCTCTCTGGGCGGTTTACATAGGATTAAAAACAATTAAAAACAATATACAAAAATTAAAACAGCAAAAACATACAACATACACACAATCTGTACATTTAAAAACCACTTCAACACTTCAAAAAGCTACAAAAACAAAACAAAACAAACCCAGGCTCCTCAGATATTGCCAAATGCCTGAGAGAAGAGGAAAGTCTTGACCTGGCACCGAAAAGATAACAATGTTGGTGCCAGGCGGGCCTCGTCGGGGAGATCGTTCCACAATTGGGGAGCCACCACAGAGAAGGCCCTCTCTCTTGTTGCTGACCTCCAAGCTTCCCTCGGAGTAGGCACTTGGAGGAGGGCCTTAGATGTTGAACGTAGTGTTCGGGTAGGTTCATGTCGGGAAAGGCGTTCCATCAGGTATTGTGGTCCCAAGCCGTGTAAGGCTTTATAGGTTAAAACCAGCACCTTGAACCGGGCTCGGAAACATACAGGCAGCCAATGCAAGCGGGCCAGAGTAGGTCTTATATGTTCGAACTTACTGGTTCCAGTTATCAATCTGGCCGCTGCATTTTGCACAAGCTGCAGCTTCCGAACCACCTTCAAAGGCAGCCCCACGTAGAGTGCATTGCAGTAATCTAACTTGGAGGTTACCAGAGCATGGACAACTGAAGCCAGGTTATCCCTGTCCAGATAGGGACGTAGCTGGGCCACCAACCGAAGTTGGTAGAAGGCACTCCGTGCCACTGAGGCCACCTGCGCCTCAAGTGACAGAGGTGGTTCTAGGCTATTGTTGTGTTTGCAAATAAATGATTAAAAGCTTCCCACAGTAGCTTAGTTTGAAAATCAGCTACTGTTATCCCCCCCACGATCAGACCAGTAGGCTACTGTGTATAGCTTATTAACCCATTGTGCATAATCTAAGGGTCCCTCTATACGATGTCACTTTGGTGCCTGTTTCTCCGAATATGTGCTTTTTCGTATATTCGAATTTACGTCTAATAGCAATAGATGAGAGCCGTGAAGGCGCATTACGGGCTCCATATATTGCTCCTTACAATTGTTTATATACATAGATTCACATCATAGTTGGAGCATATATTGAGCCTTGAATGAGGAAAAGTTGAGGAAAGCACTGCCCTAGTGGCTTTTGGTACCCCACTGCTGCATTTCCCGCCGTTTGTTACCCCTGCCCACCAAGTAAAACCTGTAAAGCAAGTGACATTGCAGTCTCTTCCTGCCAGATAGAAAGATCGCTTGTCTTTCAGATGTTAATCTGTGGCAAATCAGGTCTCCTTGAAAACATCCTGTGGGCTTGATTTTGTATTAAACTGCTTTGCCGAAGAAGATGTCAGGCAGTAAAAGGAACTAGAACCACAGAGTTCAATGAGGACTGAATTAGGGACAAAATGAGAGCACATCCTGCACCATGCTTCCTGGGGAGCAAGTCTCCCCCACCTGCTCAATGCGCCTTACTCCAGAGTGACAGCGCACAAGACAGCCGCTCAATGCCAGGAACTCTCTCGCATGGAGAGAAGTTTCCCTGCCTTTTTCCAGCCAGGATCCCAGAAAGACAGAGAGAGAAGGGAGAGGGGGGAGGGAACTGGAGTAGATACGAAGCCTTAGCGGACCTCAAATACTCAAAATGAACAGCGCACATCCTTTTTCCAACCTCCTTCCTCTAGCAACGAAGGGGCAGTCATTCACTCATGACATAACCAGCCCTGCCCACCATCCTATGCCCACGATTAGCATTAATCCGAATGATCAGTAGGGTTACATGACAATAATGTGCTCGAACTTCAAAGAAAAATTTAAATTGATGTCTGATTTGCACCCGCTCGTCTGTCCTAAATGCCGTCAGAGCGAAGTCAAGGAGGCGCAAATAAGCCGTCTAGAGGTTCCCTAAGTCATCCCCCACCCCCTGTCTTGCTGCAGCCCTCCTACCCCAGCAGTGACACTGTTTTACCCATTGACGCCATTGCAGAATTTTGTTCTACAACATCCCAAATTTTATTTATTTATTTATTATTTTATTTCTAACCCACCTCTCCATCCAGATCGAGGCGGGGAACAATGAGATGGGAGAGGTTAATCCAGTGCTTCCAGCATCACCCCAACAAGGGAATGGTGACTCTAAAGTGCTGGAAGTATGCAGGATTGGGACCAAACTTCATACACAGCCTTCCCTAGTCAGGAGGCATTTGATGCACCATCAAAACATTGTGTATTTATACACAAAGGAGTGAAAACCCTAGGTATATCAAAAAGGGGGTGATGCAGATAAACCCTTGGAAGTTTACAGAATCAGGACCAAACTTTATACACAGCCTCCCCTGGCAAGGATGCACACGAGGCAAAATGACAACCCGGTGCAAATGCCACCACTTGGATGAGATGGTATTTGACACATGAGGAGGTTGCAGAGCGCACTGCCAGGGGAACAGTTAGGGTGGGGTTGGGCTGTGAGTGCCATCAGTTGCTAGGCAGATCGTAGAAACAGACATCTGCTGGCTGAAACAAAGCGGCAGCAACAGTTTTGACCGTTCTTGCAAAGCGACTCTTTAGATGACCAAAATAACCCATGGTGACTGCCACACAACATGATAAGCCATGATGGGTTAAATGACTCACTCTGCAGACTGTGGGGTAGCAGAGTGGGATATTTTGGCCAAATAAACCATTGTGGGTTTTTAAAAAACTCCCAACAGATGACACAATGACCCATGATGGGTTAAAGAAGCCATCAAGGCTTATTTAACCTATTGTAGGGTATTATGATGTCCAGAAAGAGAGAGGGAGATTTAAAAATCATTTGATTGAGATCAGGAAGGGATGTGTCAATAAAACAGCTGTGAGAATCATGTTTTGGCTCTGATAAAGGCATCCCAGCTTGTGATTAGGCTGCCAGCAGCAGCAGATGAGAAAATCCATGCACACCTGGAGGCCTCCTGGATAGTTGGTTTTGAGTAGTTAATAAAACCTTAATAATGGAACTCAGTCAAATCAACATTGGGAGCTCTGTGGGTGCCAAATTGCAGGAGATTTGTTATTCCTTCATAATTTAGAGAAGAAATTATGCAGGGTCTGCCTTATAGGACCCCTGAGGTGTTTTTTTTTAAAAAAAAAATAGCAAAAAGTCCTCCTGATAATTATGACATTTGTGCATGTGGAAGTACTGGATAATATTTTGTGCATGGAGGTTTATTGCACAAGGCCACAGTAGTAGCAGTGAAGGGCAGCTCTTTTTTCTCTCCATTCAAATGAATGGCAACCATTCTGCTGCAAAGGTGGAAGTAAAGGGGTGGCCCTCAAGTCCACCATTAGGGTGGGGTAAAACCTGCTGCCTGCTACTGATGAACCCAGCGATTGAGAACCAAGCCTGTTCCTATCTGCAAAGATCTTGGGTTCTCTCTCTAGGAACATTGGGAACTGGCTCGTGTAGATAGATTATAGGGAGACTTAGGCTGAATTCGGACGACACACTAAGCAACTGGGGAGGGGGAAACAATCGTCAGTTGTATTGACTATCATGTCGTCCGAATGCTGCCATAGTCAACTCAGCACTGATCCTAATCCACACCAGAGTTGATTATTTATTACCATGTTGTGTGGGGAGTACCCCCTAGATGAACAACTGTAAAGTTGATTATTACCCCACCATTGACTATCGTGTTGTCCAAATTCAGCCTTAGAGTGCCATCACATGGGAAAATCGCATTTGCTTACCGTTGCTTCTACGCCTGTGTGTTTGTCCCTCATTACTTCCTCTTTTGAAAGAGGAACTTGCACAAGCCCCATTCAGTGATCCTACTGCTTCTCCTGCATACAGCAGGAGATAGCGGCAACTTCCGTCTTTAAAAGTAAGTCAGACTTACTGGGGTGCTTTTTTTGTTGCACTAAGAAAGCTAGAAGGGGCGGGAGGCGCGTGGGGGACAGACGGCGTTGTGAGAGGGACCTGCGAAAACCTGTGAGTGCCCAGTAATGAGCATGCAATAAACCACTTGTCTGATGGAGCTTTTACTAATATAGTGTTTTTTATGAGCACTCAAAGCACTTCATATGTTTTATGTCAGTGATCCTCATAACAGATCCATAAGGCTAGCATTATATCCCTCATATTGCACATGGGGACTGTGGATAGGAGAGAGTGGCTAGCTAAAGGCTGGGAATTGCGGCTTAGCTAATATTTGAAGCAGGGATTCCTTACCCACTTCAAAGTCCTTCCAGTTGAAAACCAGACAAATGGAATGAGGGATGATTCAAAAGAGAAGAAAAGTGAGGAACACGGAAAAGAAAGGAATCATTTTCAAGCCACCTGTTTGTCTTGCTTGCAAAATCCCACTGCTTTAACCATCCCCATAGCATCTCTCTATCCCATCCATGGCCAGTCCCTCTCTTTAAAGAACATGCCATTTATCTCAAACATTACATAATTCTGTGTGTGTGTGTGTGTGTGTCCCAAGTTACATCTGAACAAAACCAGTTTAAAACAATAACAATATGTAAAGCTTACGTAATCATGATATTTCTGAACCATCTCTAAACCTTATTCTGCAACTCCATGTCTGACTGTATCCACCGAGTTTAACCACTACATAAATTTAAATTAATGGCTGGAAGGGAAGCTCAAAAGTGTCCCAATAATATATTGGGACACTTTTACATGATATATAAGACATAACATACAAACAAGCATGCTTTTCCTCCCAGAATATTTCCCCAGACTTCTCATTACTTTCTCCTAGACTGAACTTGTAGGCTATCACATATTATTCTATCTTAGGCTGGAACCTGACGTGCATCAACTTGGTAAATTGCAATTAAATCAACAGGACGCTCAGCACAATCGTATACATGTTTAATCAGATGTAAGTCGGATTAAATTCAGTGGAGTTTACTCCCTGTAAGTATGCATGGGATTGAAGCCTTAAATTGGACAGGGGTGCCAGCCAGAATAAATCTTGAGAGGAGACTGACATTTTCAATATATTTGTAGAGGGTCAAGTATCCTGCTATCTCCGACAAAAGAAGCAGGAACTGAAGAGGAAGAAATGACTCTGAGAGGATAAAATCTGAATTGTTTAATGCAAAGCAGAAGCGAGGAAAAGGCTGAATTAACAAACAGGATAGATCTGTGTTTCATCTAAAATTAATACAAGAGGGCTCACCCCAGGTGCAGAAGGCTACAGAGCGTGTTTCCTCCTGTCATGATCCTAATTAAGCCACCTGGGGCATGCAGGACTAGAAGTGGGTTTTGCTTGCCTCGCTCTTCTGATGTTGATGGTGCGGAGGAAAGAAAAGGATTAGAGTGGATTATAGTTGCCCCTATACAGAAGGGGCAACTATAAATTCATTGTTGAATGCTAACATGAACTACAGTTGAGACAAGATAAGGGGATGATTGGCACATCTTTAGCCCCCTATATGACTTTGGTGTAATAAATAAATAAGGGATACAGGTTTTAGTTGACTCTAAATTAGGATATAGCCATGGCAAATTCTACATTTCAAATACAGATATCGCCCCTTGGCAATCCCTTGCGTTCTGATGGTCTGTTGGATGGGTGGAATCCCACAGAATAGTCATTTTGTCAACTAATCCAATCAAACTACCCCAGGGTAAGTTCTCTAACCCTAGAGAAACAGTAAGCCTATCTACACTACTGCTTTTAAACGGTTTATAACAGTTTTAAACCGGTTAATTAACCGGTTTAAAACTGTTATAAACCGTTTTAAAGCAGTAGTGTAGATAGGCTCGTTATCATCTTCAACATACTACCAAATAGTAAGGGAAAATGTACTACATAGGAATTGCTAATGTGTGTGTAACAGTAAATCATCTTCTCATTTTCTTCAACATGCACACACTTTGGGTGCTTCCAAGGCCCAATCTACACTGGTGATTTAGTGTGAAGCGAGAGCAGATCAAGGTAATTCATGACACCCGATGTTGTCGCCACTTTACAGCAACTGGGCAGCTTCCCTCTCAAAAAGGTGCATTTTCGCAAACCCCTAATGTGTCATTTCCCCTTAAATGTGGTTCCTGTGCGACTCACCTGCAGCGTGCCCCATTCCTTAAATCAAATCCGGCATACTAGGCATGCCTAGAATGTGTCTGTGACCTGGCCGTGACCTGGTCAAGGGGTGGGGTTCTCCCTTCCTCCCCCCTCCGCCATTTTCTTTTCCCACCCTTTTGGCAGTAGCTGCTTTGGACACAGGCCTCTTTTCCCACTTAGCACTTTTATGCAGTAGTGCTATTTTGCAGTGCCCCTGTTTATTTTAACTTTGCACTATTTCTCAGTTGTAGTGTTTCATTTCTGTGTAGGAAGGAGGCTTCAACATTGGTACTTTGTACTCCTGTAATCACACAATTGTGCAATGTCACATTTGTGCAATAGTCATAATTGAGTTGCACTGGGGTAGCAACTCGTGCGAGGAGCAGGGCTTCAATATTGCTAATTCACAGTCCTGGTGGATGCGAGGGGAAAAATATGGGGTAAACTACAGCATGAAATTCATCTCTTCCATTAAACTTCCCTTAGCAGGGGAGCATTGAAAGGGATAGGTTGACCAGATAAAATCCAGGTCAGGGCTCATGTAACTTTAACTATTGTGACGAAGAGGGAATTTCACCAGGAACTAATTGCATACAAATGACACTGGTTGAAATTCCCTTTTCTCTACAACTGTTAAAGTTATATGAGCCCTGTCCTCCTTTTCAGATGGTCAGCTTACCACTGACAAACCAAAGCAATTTCCATGTAGTTTGGGCCTATATCAGTAGCTCTTAGCACTAGGCCAGATCTACATCAGGAAGGACATAACACTTTGAAAGTGGTTTGAAAATGGTATATGGAATGTGTCATGGGCCCCAACAGTTTTCAGTGCACTTCATTACTGTTATAAAGCAGTAGTGTAGAGCCTTCCCTATTTATTCATGGCTTTTCTGCTGTATGCTACAAGCTGAATTTCAGCTGAATTTCCATTCATTGGGTGGGAGGGAATTATAGCAATTTTGTGTTTGTGTTTGTGTGTGTGTGTACACATAACTGTGTGGCAATTCCCCTGCGATTGCCATTTTCTAAAACCATTTCTTTTCTAAATGAGATTAGATAGATAGATAATTTTGCACTAAAGCATTTTTTAAAAAGTGAAGTGCAATACTATTGTACAATAACAAAACATTATCCTTCCACTGTATAGCAAAAAAGTAGAACAAATACATTAAAAATGGGGTAAAGGGGTACAGCGTGGGGATAAAATGGTCCCATGGAAAAGGCAGTAGGGTTTACTTGTTTATTTAGTTTGCCCCCAAATACTTTTTAAATTGAAGTGCTACTAGGTGAATATTTTAATAATTAAAAAATAAAGAAAATATTTCAGATTAAAAGATTAACTTAAAAAGCATGCAGCTAAAATGGCTCCAACTGGAAAGATAACAGTAAAGGTGTGAGAAGATGCAGCTGTTTGGCTATAGGTTCTCCCACCGAATATGTCTCTGCACCATCAAAACGAGGCTTCTGAAAGCTGGAAAAGTAATTCTGCTAAGCCTGTTTCGCAGTTGGTGTGTTGGCAGTGCTGCACCCCACAGACACATGCAGCCTCTGGCTGAATTCGGATGACACAATAAGCAACTGGGGATGGGGAAAACAATAGTCAGTTGTATTGACTATCATGTCATCTGAATGCTGCCATAGTCAACTCAGCGCTGATCCTAATCCACACCATGGTTGATTAATTATTATCATTTTGTGTGGGGAGTACCCCCTAGATGAACAACTGTAAAGTTGATTATTACCCTACCATTGACTATCGTGTTGTCCAAATTCAGCCTCTGTCTTCCAAACAAACCTAAGGCATATTTAAAGAAAACCTTTCCACTGAGCTCTTTCAGACAACGGCCTTTCTCTTCCCAGGACAGAAGTAGTGGGTGTTGATCTCAACCACTTCCCGGTTAATGCGCTTCGCCGCCTCTCTCCGCCTCTCGTGCAGAGGGATTAGGTGTAAATGCGATTCTGCAATTCTGCGCATAATCGCCTAACCAGGCGCAAAAGCGAATCCTTGTAGAGGGGACCCTATACAAAATTAACCCAGTCCTATTTTGGCCTGGAACAGTGGTAATTGTTTGAAAGTATTACAGTATATCTCACTATAATTAAGAGTACAACTTCAGCCTTAGGGAGATGGAATAGGCATGGGCACATTGCACCCTGCTTGCTAGCTAGCCAGGAAGAAAACCTCAAATTTGTCATGTTATTCTGCCTTTAACAGCAGCTTGATCTGCAGAAATCAGCAAGTGACGATTTTCATGACATGTAGATATGCAGTGTCACCTGTTAATGTCTGCGAAACAAGCTTCTACTAAAGACAGATCTCCAAGAGTTGGTTAAAAAAAGTTGGCAACCTGAGCCTTGAACCGCCCTAAGTGCTACTTCCTCCCCAGGATTTGTTCTCTCCGCCATCATCAACACTGTATGCAGGGCTCTATGATCTTCACATGGGACACAATCCAACAGAATAGCCAGATACTGGCATAATCCTGGTTCCCTGCAAACCATGGTTTTGTAAATTGGTAAAAGTGACATAGGCCCTTTCCACACCAGGCAAAATGCCTGGGATGGACCCCGTCTGTTTCCTGTGAGTCCATATGACGCACAGGGAGTACTGGGGGCAGGGGGCCAGGCATGGGATTTTTCCTGGTTCCCCAAAATCCCGGGAACTTCCTGGGACCATAGAAGAATGTGCCAGCCCTGGTTCTGCTGTGCTTACTCGCAAGTAAGCGCGGTAGAACCGATGGCCATGGAGCCGCGCAGTGCAGCTCCGTGGCCATCAGGAGAGAGGGGGCCAATACATTCGCCATCCCCAGGATGGCAGGGAGAGGGGGCGCGATCGCACATGGGTTCTTTTTTCTTTTCAATACTTACAGTTGCACTGGAGTGCTCTTCCTCTTTGGAAAAAAAAAACACAAAATGGCGGACACGACATCTGATGACCCGGGACGTCGCACCCTGATGTGTATTGCATGGGACGAACCCGAAAGTGGCTACTTCCGGGTTTGCCCATTCCCCGCCCTCTACACCCCTCTGGTGTAGAAAGGGCGATAGAGCTGACTAAGGCCCTTTCCACACCATAGGGGTGTAGAGGGCCCAGCGCGAGCAAACCCGGAAGTAGCCACTTCTGGGTTGAGCGTGCTCAAACCACATCATGGGCGCAACATCCTGGATCGTCGGACATCACGCCCACCAATTTGTTTTGTTTATTCGTCGAGGAAGAGCGCCCCAGCGCAATTTTTTTTAAAAAAAACCTACTACTTACGATCGTGCCCCCGTTCCCCCCATCATCCTGGGGATGCCGATTTTTGTTCCCCCCTCTCCTGATGGCCTTGGAGCCGTGTGGTGTGGCTCTGTGGCCATCGGTGCTGCCGTGCTTACTCACGCGTAAGCACAGCTGCACCGGGGTGGGCAGCCACATCTTCCACGGTCCCGGGAACTTCCTGGGACTGTGGAAAAATTCAGGATTTTTCTGGTTCCAGGGAACCAAGAAAAATCCCTTGCCTGCCCCCCTGCCTCCAGTACTCCCTGTACATCATGCAAACTCACAGGGAGCAGCCAGGGTCCATCCCAGGCATTTTGCCTGGTGCAAAAAGGCCCTATATCACTTTGAGTTACACAAGCAGGATATAACACTTTGAAAGTGGTTTGAAAAAGGTATATGGAATTTGACCTGGGCCTGAACAGTTATCAATACCATTATAAACAGTTATAAAGCAGTAGTGTAGATCCTGCCCAGAAGAAGGGTTGCATCACACCGCAGAAACAATGGAAAAATTAATTTGTTACAGAAAGTTAAGTTTAAAATCACGTTCCCTCAAAAAAAAATTCCAGTGCATTTGGAATGTATGTTCAGTGGGGATTTTACTCCAGTGTACAGTAGCTAGTCAAGGGGGGAAAGCTGCTTTCTCCAGTCAAACTTAGGGATTCTGGAGAATTTTAAACCTATTCTTAAATAAATCACTTTCTGGCACCATTTGGCATTGACCTTCCATCTGTTTTTGTGTGTTTTTCTTTTAATAAACACTCATGTTGAACCAATATTTGCTACAGTAAACAGTATGGCATGCAGATGAATATGTGTAACATCATTTTTAGGATGACCATATGGAAAGGAGGACAGGGCTCCTGTATCTTTAACAGTTGTATTGAAAAGGGAATTTCAGCAGGTGTCAATTGTATGCATGCAGCACCTGGTGAAATTCCCTCTTCGTCACAATGGTTATTATTATTATTATTATTATTATTATTATTATTATTAATTACACATATACCGCCCCATAGCCGAAGCTCTCTGGGCGGTTTACAAAAATTAAAAAGACTGAGCATTAAAAAGACAATATACAAAATGTAAAACATAATGACAGCTGTCATTAAAACACTTTAAAACATTTTAACTGTTAAGCCTGGCCACAATGTCAATCAAACCTCAACTTGGGCTGTTAAAATGCCTGGGAGAAAAGAAAAGTTTTGAACCTGGTGCCGAAAAGATAATAGTGTTGGCGCCACTGTTAAAGCTGCAGGGTTAAAGCTGCAGGAACCCTGCCCTCTTTTGTATCTGGGAAAAAGCTACACCTGGTGGAATTCTTTGCATGTCTTAAAGGTACAGTAGTTCTCTCAGGGTTGGGAGCTGGCAACCTTTCTGGAGAATGCTTTAAAAATACTAAGTCAGAGCTCCATCATGCCAGCGATTCAGTGCGCTCTCGCCATGCCTGGTGTGTGGATTTGCAGCACGGTACTCACATGATGCCGTGCCTGTCCTGCTGACACCCCACCTCTTCCCCAGCTTTTCCTGGAACGCTAAAAGTCTGGATTATTTTTCCTAAACGCATTAAATGCGCCCTAAGCCTCTGTGTAGTTTTAAAGGAACTGGGGGCTTGAACAAATTGCATCAGGTCCTAGCAGGGAAAAGCAATCTCTCCCAGCAGCTGGCTCCAAGCCTTAATATAAAACCCAAACCTTGCATTCCAGGCTCAAAATCATTTTTTCAAAAATCATACAACGCCTGAATCTCTGCAGAGACAGGATTGTACTAGGCTGACCATCTGAAAAGGAGGACAGGGCTCATATAACTTTAACAGTTGCAGAGAAAAGGGAATTTCAGCAGGTGTCATTTGTATGCAATTAGTTCCTGATGAAATTCCCTCTTCATCACAACTATTAAAGGTGCAGGCACTATACTAGAGTGACCACATACAAAAGAAGGCAGGGCTCTGCAACTGTAACTGTTGTGATGAAGAGGGAATTTCACCAGGAACTAATTGCATACAAATGACTCTGGTTGAAATTATTTAGTTATTATTTATTTATTACATTTGTATACTGCCCCATAGCCGAAGCTCTCTGGGCGGTTTACATAGTATTAAAAACAATTCCCTTTTCTCTACAACTGTTAAAGTTATATGAGCCCTGTCCTTCTTTTCAGATGGTCAGCCTAATTGTACGCCCCCCATTTTTGCCTTTGAGAAAGGCGGTCTGGTTGAAGAACTCATCTGACAGGACCTGACTGGAGGGAGAAAGGGGAGGGGTGGAGCCGAGTGGAGCCGAGCCGAGCCAAGGATTGTAGGAGCGAAAGAGCAGTTTTTCAGGTGAAAGGGATCATAAGCTTGACGCGTTTTTGCCTCAGAGGTAAAAAAAAAAATGCGGAGGCAAACCAGGTGGGGGGGATTAGGTGTGATGGAGGTCTCAATTTAAGTTTAATTGCTGAACAATATCAGACAAACGACAGTTTTTGTAACCTGTCCTTTGGGTTCGTAACCTAGTAATATCCCTCACATCTGAAACAGGTTATGATAAAATAACCAACCAGCAAAACATGGATCAGATGTGACTGACAGATGTTTGGTTTGCTGACTGAACACCAAATTGTATAGCATTTAGAAGAATGAGGATTACTGTGCAAAGCCGACCTTCCACAATACAAAACAAGGCTTTACATGTTCACAAATGGAAACATCTTCACAAAATTTTATCCATGTCATGTATTTCGGTAAACAGTTTACATTAAAATTTCCATCCTTGGCTTGCACAAAGGTAGGTTCTAGGGAAACCCACTGTAAATTAAGTCTTTCCTTCTTGCTTGAGATCTATGAAAATTCTAATCTTTAATGAAACCTGCAGCAGCCAGTGCAATCCTGTGCATGTTTACTCAGAAATAACTCCCAGTGAGTTCAGTGAGCTTACACACTGATACCATTATTATTTTTATTATTATTATTATTATTATTATTATTAATTACACTTATATACCGCCCCATAGCTGAAGCTCTCTGGGCAGTTTACAAAAATTAAAAAGACTGAGCATTAAAAAGACAATATACAAAATTTAAAACCATAAAACAGCTGTCATTAAAACACTTAAAAACATTTTAACTGTTAAGCCCAGCCACAATGTCAATCAAAACCTCAACTTGAGCTATTAAAATACCTGGGAGAAAAGAAAAGTTTTGACCTGGCGCCGAAAAGATAACAGTGTTGGCACCAGGCGGGCCTCATCGGGGAGATCATTCCATAATTGAGGGGCCACCACAGAGAAGGCCTTCTCCCTTGTTGCCGTCCTCTGAGCTTCCCTTGGAGTAGGCACCCGGAGGAGGACCTTTGATGTTGAGTGTAGTGTACAGGTAGGTTCATGTCGGGAAAGACGTTCCTTTCATTTATTTTTTCCCACACTGTAATTCCAAAAAACTTTCAACACAAAAAACCAGGATGTTGTGTTGCACCTTGAAGTTGATCTGCATGTAAGAGGTCACGTGAAACCTCAGCTGTTATGTGAGCTCTGATTCCTGCCTCAAGTCAGATTCTAGTCTCATTCACAATGTTATAACTCTGTTGGGGCCTAATAATTTGTGTCTTCTGTTTACCTACTCTTATTTACTTATTTGTACTCTACTTTCCCTCCTAAAAATCCTAAAGTGGCTAACAATATGAAAAGCAAAAAACAAAGACTATAACTTTATAAGACAACCAAAGAGTATGAAAAATTATCTGACAATAAAATTCAACAATGACACCATTAATAAACGTTCAATACAATACCTATAATGGGTAAAATCCAATGTAAGTCTTACTTAGAGTAGACCCACTGAAATGAATTGGACTTAAATCAGTCATGGGTACTGTAAGAAGGACTTACATTGGATTTTACCCAATGTGAGTATCTATAGCTACAGTATTGATCAAGTCGTTAGGAGCATGTCAAAAGAGCAGGGGTTACAACCATGCTTCCCTGAGAATGGTTTTATTTAATGGCATTTAGGACACATGGGCTATTAGTATTCCTACACTGCAACACGCACACACAATCTTAATATCATAATTATATTAGATGGCAACCTGTGTCTATGGCCTCAGACTATTTTCAAAATCCCCCTATATGCAATCGGTCCAGACTCTGGCAAAAGTGATCTATCTTGGCAGCCTACAGGGCAGGGAAGGAGAGGGGTAGAAAGAAAAGGGGGAAGCAGAAAGAGAGAGAAAAGAGAGTGGCAGAAAGAGAAATGGAATGACCCACCCACTTTTGGCTCTGGTTTTGCCCATGTTGGTTTCAGCCCCACTAACCGCCAACATGCAACTCCCAACCAATTACCCATGGGATTAACCTTGACAGGAAAAAAAGTTGCCCATCCCTGATAGACTCTCTCTCACATAGAGTTGCATCACACCTATTCCCCCCCCCCCCCCGGTTTGCCTCTGCGTTTTTTACCTCTGATGCAGAACCTCGTCAGGCTTATGGTCCCTTTCACCTGAATACGCTGCTCTTTTGCTTGTTTGCTCTTCCACTCCACTCCACCCCTTCTCTTTCTCCATCCAGTTCATTGGTTGCTCCTCCCACCCACCCCCTTTAAGAAGACATTTACAATCATCTTTCTGCCGGGCAAATATGGAATGACCCGTTCGTCTGGTTCTTTGGGGGCATCAAGGGAGTACAATCTTGTCTCTGCAGAGATTCGGGCATTGTACGATTTTAAAAAATGCTTTCAAGCCTGGGATGCAAGGTTTGGGTTTTATATTGGGGCTTGGAGCTGGATGCTGGGAGAGATAACTTTTCCCTACCAGGACCTGATGCAATACATTCAAGCCAACAGCAAAACTCCCATCATAGCACATGCCCCCAACGAAGGAAAACATGAGAGTACAGCACTATGCAGAGGCTTAAGGGTGCATTAAATGCGCTTAGGGAAAATAATCCAGACTTTAGGCATTCTAGGAAAAGACGGAAAAGGCTGAGGAAGAGATGGGGTGTCAGCAGGACAGGCATGGCATCACGTGAGTACTGTGCTGCAAATCTGCACACCAGGCATGGCGAGAGTGCACTAAATCGCTGGTGTGATGGAGCCCATAGAGCTATAGTACTTAAAATAGTAATTTCTCTTGCACGATAGTCTTCATGTGCTTTGGGCCAAGGGCTCTAGGAATTGTTTACCCACCCTTGACAACAAGCGGAGAGTGTTTCCTCTTATTTCCTAAACGGTAATTTCATAAAATGTAATGCAAACCAGGTATTGTAAATGTGGATCAGTGTCTGGAAGAAGCGTCATCACTATTTGTTATGAGTGATTGTCTATTTGGTTCTCTCAAAAGGACTTGTTGAACTCGGTATTAGTGAGATCAGATTCCAAAGCACCCAGCAGAAAATGACACCTAGCAAAAGCTCTTCCGCTTTTGCTGTCCCTCTTAGGCCTAGCCTATTCAAAGCCCCTTGACAGACAGGTCCTGTGACCTGTAAAACATGCCTGTGTGCCAACAGGGTGGGACTGCACAACTCAACTAAGCTGATGCTACAATCTGAGTGATACCCTCACCCAAGTGGCCCCCACCTTATCAAAACACTCCCAAGTTCCCAGAGAAGTAGCAGCTTTAAGGCCAAGACTGGGAGTGCAGCAAGCAACTCCCATGGGAAACTCTGACAGAGAAGCGATTGCACAGACATTCCAAAACTATTCCTAATAAATCAACATACATTCAGTCAAGGCCTCCAGCCTTGATTGAAGACCTACACATGAGGGGTAGGGTCTAACTCAAGCACCTTCTCCCCTGAACCCGATTTTAGAGCCTTCGGTAGTTCGCTGTGATGCTTTTAACGACCATTTCACAGATAAAATCTGTCAGATAAGAGCCGACTTAGATGTCATCGTTGTAGCAGAAGCTGACAATGGAGTGTCCAGCAACTCCACAAGTAGAATTACACTGGATCAGTTTCAGTTGGTGAGTACCGAGGACGTGGACAAGCTGCTTGGACGAGCGAGGAGGACGACTTGCCCTCTCGATCCCTGCCCTTCTTGGCTGGTCGCCCAGGGAGGAGATGTAATTAGATTACAATTACAACATATCATTAATACATCTCTCAGGGAGGGGAGTTTTCCATCTTGTTTAAAAGAAGCGGTAGTACGGCCGCTTCTTAAAAAGCCCTCCCTGGATCCCCTGGACCTTAATAATTACAGACCAGTATCGAATCTTCCGTTTCTGGGCAAGGTGATCGAGAGGGCGGTTGCCTTCCAACTCCAAGCAGTTTTGGATGATACAGATTTTCTAGACCCATTTCAAACCGGCTTCAGGGCAGGATATGGAGTTGAGACTGCTATGGTCGCCTTAGTGGATGATCTACGCTTGAGTATTGACAGGGGGAGTGTGTCCCTGCTGGTACTTCTGGACCTCTCAGCGGCTTTCGATACCATCGACCATGGTATCCTTCTGGAACGCCTGAGGGGATTGGGACTCGGGGGCACTGTGCTTCAATGGTTCCGGTCCTACCTCTCGGGCAGGTTCCAGATGGTGATGCTTGGGGATAGTTGCTCCTCAAAGAAGGAGCTGCTATGTGGTGTACCACAAGGTGCTATCCTTTCCCCAATGCTGTTTAACATCTACATGAAACCGCTGGGAGAGATCATCCGGAGGCATGGGGCGGGGTGCTATCAGTATGCTGATGACACCCAAATATATTTATCTATGCCTTCGATAACAGCGCCAGCTAAGGATAGTGTGTCTCCTCTGAATGAATGCTTGGAGGCGGTAATGGGCTGGATGAGGAAAAACAATCTGAAGCTGAATCCAGACAAGACGGAGGTGCTTACTGTCAAGGGCCACAACCTGGGGTTGGAGGTGTGTCAACCAGTTCTGGATGGGGTTGCATTCCCCCTGAAAGACTGTGTTCGCAGCTTGGGGGTGCTCCTGGATCCGTCGCTCCAAATGACATCCCAGATAGATGCAACGGCCAAGAGTGCCTACTATCAGCTTTGGCTGATACGCCAGCTGCGTCCCTTCCTAGAGTTGGAAGACCTAAAGACGGTAGTGCACGCGCTGGTAACTTCGAGACTCGACTTTTGCTATGCGCTGTACATAGGGCTACCGCTGTGCCTAGTCCGGAAACTTCAACTAGTTCAAAATATGGCAGCCAGGTTGGTCACTGGTACACCTAGGGGTGACCATATTACACCAGCTTTGAAATCTCTCCACTGGCTGCCAGTTAGTTTCCGGGCGAAGTACAAAGTGTTGGTCATTACCTTTAAAGCCCTACATGGTTTGGGTCCAGGTTACCTGCGGGATCGCCTTCTCCCATACAATCCGCCCCGCACGCTTAGGTCCTCTGGGAAGAATTTATTACAGTCAACAAAAACTAGACTGACAACTGTTACCCAGAGGACCTTCTCTTCTGCTGCTCCCAGATTATGGAATGACCTGCCGGGAGAGATCCGTGAACTTACCAGTCTTCAGGAATTTAAATGATCTATAAAGACTGAGCTCTTCCGGCAGGCCTACTCAGATGAATTTTAAGTGTTTTATTGGTGTTTTATTGGTATTTTAATGATGTATTGGTTTTATGTATTTTTGATCAGTTTTGTGTGTTTTATGATGATGTTGTTCCCCGCCTCGATCCGGAGGGAGAGGCGGGTAATAAATAAATATATTATTATTATTATTATTATTATTATTATTATTATTATTATTATGACACTGTCTTCATGGGTTGCCACCGCTTTTGAAAACACCCCGTGCTTTCGCTGCTGCGGGGTGGCGGTGGTTAATCCAATGCAGAAGGCAGCACAGGCTTTCTGGTGGCCATTCAGCTCGCTGGGCCCACCTCCTGCCCTCTGAACTGGGCTTCTGGTGACCAATCAGTGGTTGCCTTCCATCCAGGAATGCCTCCACCTCGACGCAATAAAAGAAAAAGAAAAAAAAGATGGTGGAAGGGGCGTGTACACCTCACTCCAGCATAAAAAGTCGGGGTAAATCCCTGATTTTTTAATTCCGCAGCTTCGTGGGAAAGCGTCACGGTGGCTGCGAGGTGGCTGCTGCATCGTGTAAATGCTTTAAAAATGTATAGACAGCCCCTAGGGGACCAAAACTCAGTCTAAGAAGACAATGTGCATTCTGAAATGTGGTATGGATGACTTCATAAAAAGAAATGAACAGCAAATTAGTCATAGTCTACCTGGTACATAGAAAGAAGAGTCCTAAAGGCCAGATACTTATATATGGCATGCTCACAGTCATGGAACTGGAAGAGTCTTTTCATATAACTGAGGTAGCAGAGCTAACTGAATCTTCTTCCTCTTGACAAAACTTTAAAACCAACTCACCAACCTCCTCTTTAATAATAAATGGCCCAGCAGGGGGTTGGAAAATACATTTTTGATCTTCAATAGTGATAAAGATTTCAGTTTTAGGCTTTTGCTAATAAACATCAGAGTGGCGTAACTAGAGCCACTTATGCTATTGTTATGATGTCACTGATACACATGTTGATACTATTATAGCTGGGCAGATCAGGCTACATTATCTGTCTTGCCACTTTAGCTAAGTAACTTGAGGCTACAGCACTATTGACTTAGAACTACCTCATCAGGAAGCACCTGTTTGGCCTCCGACTGAAACCGTAGTTTGCTGTGGAGATGGTTCTTTTGTCAGAGTTTTGTTGTTTAGCTGCTGACAGGTCGGGTGAAGAGCATGAATCCATCCCAAACGGTTTTCCTTGCACTTGTGCCTCCAAAGAGGGATCCAGGGCATTCCATGTCTGTCTCCATTAGAGACCTGCCAATAATGGTTCTCCAGACCACAGCCTCCAAGGAGTGGGATTTTTTGGGGTTTCAGATAATGGGAGAATTGCTGTAAGAAGACTGCCTGCTGTCATCTTTGGGGTTCACCCCTCTCCCCCATTTACGATGTGATGGTTCCACAATAAGAATGCCAATCCCAAGCATGGGGCCAATCCCAAGCATGGGGTAAGCAACGGCAGCTTCCTGGTATCCGCGATGCATCCATTTCCTTGTTCAGCATTGCTCACCTGTTTTGGAAGTGGAAGAGAAAGCGCTCCTTTTGATCAACCTGAGCTAAGCTGCCTAGTTGCCGCGGAAGTACAAAAGATCGAGACGGACTCCATGATATGCAGGCAACCGTCTGCAAAAGCCACAAATTCCCTAAGTCCCCAGCGGGATGGGGCTGAAGAAGAAATCTTCCCACACAGCCACTGCACAGAAAAAAACCACAGCACACTTGCAAATAGCAATTCAAGCAATCATGTTGCTGCCCCATCCAAGTCTGTGGCTACTGATTCATCTGCATTTCCTGCTGAAGTGTTGGGAGGTGATACAGTCACAGTTTATACGTATATACCCAGACCTTCCATCATCAGCGTGCCAAAGGTGAGTGCTGGCCGGTTTTATTAGGGGCACAGATCAGAGAAGTGCCTCTTCAGTAAGCCAACAGGTACAATCCGGGGGGGGGGGGGAATAAATCCATAGTTCATATTGATCAGAATGCAACTGAGGCAAAATAAAAGATTGCTCTCATGTGAATAATAGAAGATGATAGCTATTGTTTTCCTTGGCTATGAAAGGAAACTTTAAGGCCATGGGTGTAAATAAAACTAAGCTGACTGACTGACTGACTGACTGACTGATTGATTGATTTTCAAAATTGGTATCTCACCCCCTTGTCCAGAAAGAAGCCCAAGAAAACAAAATTAACAAATTAACAAGAAACAAATGAACAATAAAAATGCAGTCAGCCCTCATAAAGGTTGCTATGAAACATAGCACGCTTATCATTTAAAACTGCAATAGACTACATAAACAGAAATAAAAAATGAGCTCACAAATGTTTTCCTAAACCAGTCCATAGTTTCCTAGTATTCTTTATTTATGTAGTGCCCTCCTAGTACATATATAAGCAAAAAAGAAAAAGAGGACAGGTCCTTGCTGAAGTTCTAAAATCCAGCAGATGGGAAATAACAGAGAAAGGGGTGAGGAGGTCTGAAAGAGAGGAGCAAATTAGAATTAATATGAGCAAATGCAGTTCTATATTCTGTGGCTAAGGGTGCTTCCAGCCAAGGCCTTTATCGTGTAGTTACCCTGACTGCCTCATTCACAGAATTTTACTGGTGTTCCAGACATCACCATTTTCCACTTGTACACGCCTTCCACTTGTAACCCTCCCACCAAGGTCTTCCATCTTTTTTCTTTCCACAAAAATCCCATTAGAGAGGGAAAGATGGAATAGCTGCACAAAGCCTTTTGATTAGTAGTGTTCCATCTGGAAGCACCATTAGGATCAAACTGGGCGTTCTTAAAATTTGGACGTTGTTCAGCTTATTTACGTAAATGTAAGCGCATGCAGTCGTGATTTGGAGTGGGACTGTGGCAGTCTGGGAGAGGAGATTTAAGCTTTCCCCCTCCCATTTTCAACTCAAAATTCCACCCCTACCCCCCCTCCCCATGAAAAGGGGGTTAAAAATGGTTACAAGTGTGTGAGCCAGCTCAGCTTATTCAACTCCCTGATTTTTTCCAAGTTTAATACTTGTTCCCTGTGTGGCTCCATGTCAATGTTACACTATTTAGCTCTTGTAACTTGCATGTACTAGATATTCCCATAGCCATGTAGATAGGCTGACCATATGAAAAGGAGGACAGGGCTCCTGTTACTTTAACAGTTGTAGAGAAAAGGGAATTTCAGCCAGTGTCATTTGTATGCAATTAGTTCCTGGTGATATTCCCTCTTCATCACAACAGATAAAGTTGCAGGCACTATACTAGAGTGACCATATACAAAAGAAGGCAGGGCCCCTGCACCTTTAACTGTTGTGATGAAGAGGGAAATTCACCAGGAACTAATTGCATACAAATGACACTGGCTGAAATTCCCTTTTCTCTACAACTGTTAAAGTTACAGGAGCCCTGTCCTCCTTTTCATATGGTCAGCCTACATGTAGACAAATAAATTGCAATCATATGTGCATTTTACATTGGACTATATGAACCCTTGAAATCCACCACAAATTGAATCCGCAGTGAATAGACATTTCATCTTAAAGAAGCATTGCCAAAAATAAGTAAGGCAACTCTCAAGGCCTACAAAATCTTGCCAGTTTTATTTTTTATAATAAGCACCATATAATTATTTAGCAGGGTTGTTATACTGGAAGATAAATGCAGGTGTAATAGGAAGAAGTAAGGATAAATGGTAAAAGAATGAATTCAGAGTTAAAGTCTTAGACCCCCTCTAGATGGATTCCGTTTGACACCTGGTTAGCCGATTATGTGCATAATCGCTGAAGCTCTTTATGGTAAATGCTTGTACGCAGGAGGTAATTGAGCGCACAACTGGTGGCCTAACCGGTTGTTTGAAATGCGCTTTACAACTAGTTAATGCGGAGAATCACTTGTTCAGATAGTCAAAATGCGCGTTAACAGCTGGAGCAAAATAAAACTCACTATTTAACGTGCATTTGATAATGCGCATAATCGGAGAGAAAAAGCGCCTCAACTCCCGATTTACGCTCCGCTCTTGTAGAGGTAAAATTTTTAATGAGACTTCGAAGAGCTTTAAACGTCTCGTGTAGAGGCAGCCTTAGCCAGCGGTCCTGATTCCCCTCTGCGTGCAGTAACTTTAACATACCTGTGCTTCTATTTCTTGGGCTATATAAATGGATCTTAACACTTGTCTAATGCCCATTCAAATTTATTAATTAAAATGGAGAGTAATATAACAATGTTAACACTCATGTGGAAAATTAACACCCACAAGAATATCTTCCGATATGCATCATGCTCTTGTGCCAAGTTAAACTGAAGGTTGTCCTTGCTTTTAGTACTTGCAGAGATGGTTAAATTGTTGATAATTAATGGCCCATCTAGCCTTTAGCTGTAAAGCCGTTGTAGAAGACGCACCCAAGATGGGACCAAGACATTTGGCTGGCTGAGGTGACAGATGAAATGATTCACCTTCCCCATGGCAGCATCTTCCATAGCATAGCACAAATAAAGATAAAGCAGTTCCAACATTGAAACTGCTTTATCTTTATTTGTGCTATGCTATGGAAGATGCTGCCAGTATTGAAATAACTAGGGAGTTGCCTTGGAGAGAGCAATATTTCAGGGGCAGGTGAAAAATCTTATCTTTAATAAATTCTTCTTCAGTAGTCTCTACGTGTTTCGGATAAAAATCCTTCCTCAGGAGCTGAAGAAAAACACACACACTGTTGAAATCTAAAACAATAACTAAAATGTCCTCAGATTTTTATTTTTATTTTGGGCGTCCCCACTGAGAACTGTGTTATCTAAAAAAACCTCCGACTTGGGCTACGAAATCGAAAGCATGCTTTTATGGCGCCATGGCCTGGCCTCATTCATGGAATTTTACTGGCCGTCTAGATGCAGGGTAGTGCAGAGCTGGTAATATGCCCAGGCCAGATAGGAAGTGTGTGCCCCCTCCCCCATTTCAAACATTTCATTAAGTATTTTTAAAATGTTTTTTTAATGCCTATCAACATGTCCGTTCTACATAACGCCTTCATATTAAATCCATCTCAATGTTGAATCAGAAATTAACATTTATTTTTAATTGCTGTACAAATAGAAGCGACAACAATAGAACAGTCCTTCATCGTTATCAAACATTATCATCATCACCCTCACGGTATCATCATCATTATTATCATTAATAACTATCATCATCATTACCTCACCCTCCACTCCAGAGATTATATGCCATGGAGAAGACTGAGGAAAGATTGAGGACAACCACTGCAATTTAGGCACATATATCCCCGCCCCGCATGCGGCATGGCCCTCTGGAGCTTGTAGTCTGACCGTGGTATACACGACGGACGGCTTCTGCGCTGTTTACGCAAGGCGGGCTCCTCGCTTTTTGATGGGCCGCTTACGCTATACGGAAGCAGTAGCGTAAGCTAGAGGGGGACCTCCTCATCAGAGTGCCCCCTCAAAACCATGGGCCCCGGGCCAACTGGCCCCACTGGCCCCCCCTCTGCACGGCCCTATCTAGATGTCATCATCCTCCACTTGTAACCCTCTACTTGTGTGTCTCCAGAAAACCCATTAAGAAATAAATTATGAAATAGCTGCACAATCTCTTCTAATTAGTTGTGCTCGGAGCCCTCTGCCTGGAAGCACCCTATTTCTTGAAGAAGTAACGTGTGTGGGCTTTTTTGTTTTTGTTTTTACAAAAGTACAAGTATCCAGTATTTGCTGCCCTGGAACTTATTACTTCTTGGGGAAGTGGAGAGTGCAGAACACAACAATGAAAACTGATTGGCAGTGAGGCTGTTTAAAATTAATTGACTCTTGTTCATTTAAGGGAGTGTTTTTAACTAAAGCTACATTTTCTGCCCTGCCCCACTCATAGCCACAAATGCTATGTTACTTATAACAAAAGATAGAGCACTAGTAATACTCCTAGTCGGTAACAGTCATTTAGCACGAATACTGTGTGCTAGGAACTCTAGGGACCTCAATTAACAAAAGGCACTCCATCCCTGCTTCATGGGTCTGTCAGCGACAAGACTTTCCCAATAGCTACTCATTTTATATTTCATCTAAAAGGGGCATAAAATTCCAATTTGAAAGGATAATGAACTAATTAACCACATATTCCAGCTGACTCACCCCACAGGGACAAGTTCTCAAATATTTAGGAACATAATGGAGATGAACGAATTCAGGATTTTCTCAATTATTTCTTCTAGCTAAATTAGTGGCCAAGTCCATCTGTTATGGATGTTACCCTGCCTAAATCTGATGCAAATAGTACCTTGTAATTTTAAACCTCCCTCAACTTAAAATTATTTTAGTTGCAAATTGACTTTGTCTTCTGAAGCACTATTATTTCAAGTCTGTTCATTTGGGTAAAAAAACATTAGGCACAGATGTGATTACGAAAAATATATTTTCTGTTCTACATTTTAATATGGTAAATTAATAATATTTGAGAAAGTGTAGTTAAGTCACTATAAGCCACAGTCCCATATTATTATTATTTATATTATTTTCCATATTTATATTTAATATTATTAACATTAACTCTACTTTGTAGTGAATACAGATAATAATTTATTACATTGCAATAACGTGCAATGAAGTGTTAAAAGCAGTGGATGACGTTATACGGCCTGTTCTGGATAGGGTTTCATTTCCTGCGAAGGAATATGTGCACAGTTTGGGAGTACTCCTTGGCCCAACACTTTCTTTGGATGACCAGTTGATGATAATGTTTAGAAGTCCTTTTCACCAGAGCTTTGTGAGTTATCCATGTCCAAGTTACTTTCAGGCTGGATTACTGCTATACTTCCTACATGGGGATGCCTTTAAAAACACTGCAGACATTTATGTTGCTGCAAAACGAGGCTACAAGATTGTTAGCTGGTGCCCAAAGGGTAAAGCATATAATTTTGATCTTATTTCATCTGCACTGGCTAAGAGCCTGTCTTTTGCATTCAGCTGAAAGAGCTAATACTGGCCTTTAAAGCCCTAAATACCTTAAGACCAGGTTACCTCAGAAGTCACATGCTCCCATATTGGCCCTGGCATTGGAGGCCTTGTTCTCTGTCTCACTGTTATGCAAGAACAGTTGGGCAAATACAAGAGGCAGGGCCTTCTCAGTGGTGATGCCAAAATTATAGATTGCCCTCTAGTGGAGAACTGCAGGACTCCCTCTTTGTCGTTTCTTTTAGATGGTTGCTGAAAACATTCTTATTTCAACTCTTTTAATGTGTGATATGCTGTTTTAAATGCCAGCTTTTAAATGTTTCAGGGCAGAATCCTAGGCATGTTTAAAGAGAGAAAAAAAGTTGTACAACTCCCAGCATTCCTCATCTAGCCATGCTGGCTGGGGAATGCTGAGAGTTGTAGGACTATTTTCTATCTAAACATGAATAGGATTGCATCCTAAATTGTTGTTTTACCGTTATTTTAGTGCCTGCCATCATTAGTGTTTTAGTATTTTCTGCTGTTTAAATGTTGTATTGATTGATTATTTTCCCTTTTATAAGCCACTTTAGTTGCTCTAAACAGAAAAGTGGGATAAAAAATAATTGTAATAATAGTTGATCTCCTCTGAAAAAAGGGCATTTACGTTAACGGCTTTAATAAAGTGCTGAGTTATCTAAGGTTTTGTAAAAAACAAAACAAAAAAACACCTTGAGGATCTTGCCCATTGTTCCTTGAGCAAGATCAAAGAGAAAACCTGGGTTAACCTCGAAGTAGACTTGTTCTTTCCTGATTCCAATTGTTCTGGCTTAACCACAAGACTTCCTTCCTAGCAAGCAATTGAAAATATGTCTGCTTTTTTCCAACTCTGCCTTCCATTTTAAGAGCTCAGTAGTCAATAGAATATTCTCTTTTGGTCCTGAGCCAAGTTTGAAAAACCAATTCTGCAAATTTTGGCATTTTTCAGTTTGAACCAGGAGAAAGCTGGCTCTGGAAGGTGTCTATTGGTTAGCACCCATAACATCAGGAACAATCTTACTCGCATCCCACAATACCTGAAAGAATTTGCAACTGATTGTTTATGTTGTGTTTAATAAAGTAAAGAATGGATGTATGCATGTATATCATCTTGAAATACTTAAAAAATATATATTTATGTCTATCTTCAACTTTTATCCTATAATTGGTAGCTGACAGGGAAAGATGCATATCAGCCGGATATTTCTGAAAGTTGTGTATAATAAGGGGCACAGGTGATACAAGACTTTTCTCATTACAGCTTCTGCTTTCCTTCATTCCTTCCATGTAGCTCTCATGGCAACTGCCTGAACTCCTTCCCACAAGCATAAACCCTTCAGTAATTTACTTTCTTCATTCAGAGCATTGGATAACATGATTCAGAGTTCAAGCAGAGGAAAATGTCACAGTCAGCAGCCAAAGGTGTAAATTTGACATACATGGATTCTTGTCTTGAGCTTTAGCTAGATAGTAAATTGAGAATCCTCTACAGATAGTGTGGCAGCTGGCTCATGTGAGCACAGTCCTTTGAATTGCGCAAATTGGGCATATGTGCCTACAAAAGAGGATAGCCTAAGTGCAGAAGTGACTTGTAAAACAGTAGCTGCACTTCACTGGAAGATTTTTAAGCTATAACGTCCTGCTTCCTCAGATGCAGAGCAGGACGCGCAGCGGAGCCCATTTTCACCTCATCGTTCCTCCCACTCCGCATTTCAGCAAGACAGGCTTTTCCGCCCATCTAGCTGAGGCATTGGGGAGGGGGAGAGAAGGAGGCTGGGCAGGCAGGCAGAATTTCTCGTAAGCCAGCTTCCTCAGGCCCCTCCCCTCCCTGCCCACAGGAATGCCCCCTTTACCTTCCCTCTGAGATTGTTTCTGCATTTTTGCATTCATGGAGAGGTAGCCAGTGCGGTTCTCTCTGTAAGGGGGAGGGGGTGGGGAGCTCCTGAGTCTGAAGTCAGGGCACTGACTCTGACTTCAGATCCAGGAATCTGAACTGTCCCATGCCCCTCCCACCCCCAGGAGCTCTCAAGGAACCATAATAATAATAATAATAATAATAATAATAACAACAACAACAATTTATTTCTTACCCGCCTCTCCATCTGGATCGAGGCGGGGAACAACAACATGATAAAATACATGAAACTGATTAAAACATGACACATATTATTAAAACTGCATAAAAATCCTAAAATCCTAAAAACATCCTTAAAACATTCTAAAATTCCACTGGATATGCTTGCCGGAAGAGAACAGTCTTTATGGCTTTCTTAAATTCTAAAAGACTGTTAAGTTGACGAGTCTCCTCCGGCAGGTCATTCCACAGTCTGGGAGCGGCAGAAGAGAAGGTCCTCTGGGTAACGGTTGTCAGCCTAGTCTTGGTCGACTGCAGTAAGTTCTTCCCAGAGGACCTGAGCGTGCGGGGCGGATTGTATGGGAGAAGGCGATCCCACAGGTAACCTGGACCCAAACCATGTAGGGCTTTAAAGGTAATAACCAACACTTTGTACTTCGCCCGGAAACTAACTGGCAGCCAGTGGAGAGATTTCAAAGCTGGTGTAATATGGTCACCCCTAGGTGTACCAGTGACCAACCTGGCTGCCATATTTTGAACTAGTTGAAGTTTCCGGACTAGGCACAGAGGTAGCCCTATGTACAGCGCATTGCAGAAGTCAAGCTTCGAAGTTACCAGCGCGTGCACCACCATCTTTAGGTCTTCCAACTCTAGGAAGGGGCGCAGCTGGCATATCAGCCGAAGCTGATAGTAGGCACTCCTGGCCGTCGCATCTATCTGGGCTGTCATTTGGAGCGACGGATCCAGGAGCACCCCCAAGCTGCGAACACAGTCTTTCAGGGGGAATGCAACCCCATCCAGAACCGGTTGACACACCTCCAACCCCAGGTTGTGGCCCTTGACAGTAAGCACCTCCGTCTTGTCTGGATTCAGCTTCAGTTTGTTTTTCCTCATCCAGGCCATTACCGCCTTCAAGCATTCATTCAGAGGAGACACACTATCCTTAGCTGGCGCTGTTATCGAAGGCATAGAGAAATATATTTGGGTGTCATCAGCATACTGATAGCACCCCGCCCCATGCCTCCGGATGATCTCTCCCAACGGTTTCATATAAATGTTAAACAGCATTGGGGAAAGGATGGCACCTTGCGGTACGCCACACAGCAGCACCTTCTTTGCAGAGCAGGTATCCCCAAGCATCACCATCTGGAACCTGCCCGAGAGGTAGGACCGGAACCACTGAAGCACAGTGCCCCCGATTCCCAATCCCCTCAGGCGTTCCAGAAAGATACCATGGTCGATGGTATCGAAAGCCGCTGAGAGGTCCAGAAGTACCAGCAGGGACACACTCCCCCTGTCAATACTAAGGCGTAGATCATCCACTAAGGCGACCATAGCAGTCTCAACTCCATATCCCGCCCTGAAGCCAGTTTGAAATGGGTCTAGAAAAACAGTGTCATCCAAGACTACTTGGAGTTGAAAGGCAACCGCCCTCTCGATCACCTTGCCGAATGGAAGGTTTGATACCGGTCTGTAGTTATTAAAGTCCAGGGGTTCCAGGGAGGGCTTCTTTAGAAGTGGCCATACCACCGCTTCTTTTAAACATGATGGGAAAGTCCCCTCCCTGAGAGATGCATTAATAATATATTGTAATTGCGATCTAACCGCATCTCCTCCCTGGACGACCAGCCATGAAGGACAGGGATCGAGAGGGCAAGTCGTCGTCCTCACTCGTCCAAACAGCTTGTCCACGTCCTCGGTACTCACCAACTGAAACTGATCCAGTGTAATTCTACTCGCGGAGTCGCCGGATACTCCATTGTCAGCCTCTGCTATAACGACGGCATCTAAGTCGGCTCTTATCCGAGAGATTTTATCTGTGAAATGATCGTTAAAGGCATCACAGCGAACTGCCGAAGGCTCTAATATCGGGTTCAGGGGGGAGGGTGCCCGAGTTAGACCCCTCACCACCCTGAACAGTTCTGCTGGACGCGAATTCGCAGATGCAATGCGCGCAGAGAAGAAAGCTTTCTTCGCTGCACGTATTGCCACCCCATAGGAACGAAGATCCGTGTCTTGTCGGATAGATGTTGAGTTTTCCGCCATCGGCGCTCCAGTCGTCGTCCTTTCCACTTCAACTCCCTGAGGTCTTCCGTATACCAGGGCGCCCTGTTAGAAGCGGGCCGGAGAGGACGTTTGGGGGCGATCGTGTCGATAGCCCTAGTTAGGTCTTGATTCCATCTATCGACCAGGGCTTCTACAGGATCGTCAACGATACCAGCCATAAAACCCTCCAAGGCTTTCTGAAATCCAGAAGGATCCATCATCCTTCGAGGGCGGACCATCTTAATAGGTCCACCACCCCTGCAGGGGTGGGTAGTAGCCGTGATACTAACCCTAACCAGAAAATGGTCTGTCCGTGACAACACGGAGGTATTCGTTACCTCCGCCCACAGATCCTTCTGTTCGGAACAGAAAACAGCATCGAGGGTATGACCCGCTGAATGTATGGGTCCAGAGACCAATTGGGATAGGCCCATGGTTATCATGGATGCCATGAACTCCCGAGCTCCACCTGACAAACCAGTCTCGAATGGGATGTTGAAGTCGCCCAGGACCAAAAGCCTGGGCGAATCCAACACCAGCTCCG
The DNA here is from genome assembly GCA_029215795.1 of Anniella stebbinsi. Taxonomy (NCBI): domain Eukaryota; kingdom Metazoa; phylum Chordata; class Lepidosauria; order Squamata; family Anniellidae; genus Anniella; species Anniella stebbinsi. The sequence goes on along the minus strand of JARDYH010000003.1, from coordinate 93,633,755 downwards.
AGACCAGTTCCGTGAGCTCGGCCAGGGAGTCTGATAGGCAGCGGGGTGGCCGGTACACTAACAGAATCCCTAGTCCATCCCTGGTCTTCAGACTCAGGTACACACACTCGATGTGATTCAGTTCACGAACAGGAAGTCTGGTCAGGTTAAGATTATCCCTATAGACCACAGCTACTCCGCCCCCCCCGCCCACTTTCCCTCACCTGCTCACTAAACACAGTACCCAGCTGGGAGGGCCTGCGCCCATGTCGGTCCACTGTCATCTCCCAGCCAGGTCTCTGTGAAGCATGCCAGGTCAGCCTCCTCATCTGAAAGAAGGTCATGGATGATATGTGTTTTATTTTTAACTGACCTGGCATTACATAGGAGCAAGGAGAGGTTCTGTGGGTGGCCTGGTTCGTTCTCCAAGTTCCCCGGGTTAGCAGAGCAATCGGAAGGTAAGATGGGTGTGAGATATCCATCTCTCCTTCCCCTGTAACGGCACATTGCTCTGCCAACGCCATATCTCCCTTTGCCCTGCACAACACAAATTGCCGCTCCCCTACACATTGTGGTCAGCTGGAAGGATAATAATAATAATAATAATAATAATAATAATAATAATAATAATTTATTTCTTACCCGCCTCTCCGTCTGGATCGAGGCGGGGAACAACAACATGATAAAATACATAAAACTGATGGGGTGCAGGTGGCTCTCCTCTCTTACTGCTCTTCATCCACGGCTGCAGTTTTGGTCCAACGGCTTCGTTCCCACGCCCTTCAGCTCGCGCCCACAGGCTTGCGCCTTCAGCAGCCTGAAGGCTAAAATACCTGTGGAGATGGGCGGGGCAAACAAACACTCCTCAGGCTCAGCCAGCAGCACAGCACTCCCGCCAACGACTGGCACAGCACTCCCAGCACAGCACTCCCAGCCAACGACAACCCTTACCTTGTTCTCCCTGATATGTTAGCTTGCTTTTTGGATCTAGATGTAAAGTAACGATAAACTGATTTTTATAATGTTTTTATTTAATCTATGCTTAATGCAGATTATATATATATATATATATGTATGTATGTATATATATATATATATATATATATATATATATGCAACACAAGCTCCTGGTGGAGCAGTCTTGTGATAATCAGATCACTGGATCTACTGAGTCCCAACAGGAATGTGGACAGGTATTTCAGCATGTGCTAATAACAGCATCCTGAAAATGCCGTAGTTCACCAAAGACATCATCAGAAACAGAAAGTTGTGAATCAGAGCACAGAACTTCTCCTCGTCTCAAAAATAAATTGACTGGTGCATAGGCTGACCATATGAAAAGGAGGACAGGGCTCATGTAACTTTAAGAGTTGTAGAGAAAAGAGAATTTCAGCCAGTGTCATTTGTATGCAATTAGTTCCTGGTGATATTCCCTCTTCATCGCGACAGTTAAAGGTGTATGCACTATACTAGAGTGACCATATACAAAAGAAGGCAGGGCCCCTGCAACTTTAACTGTTGTGATGAAGAGGGAATTTCATCAGGAACTAATTGCATACAAATGACACTGGCTGGAATTCTCTTTTCTCTACAACTGTTAAAGTTACATGAGCCCTGACCTGGATTTTATCTGGTCACCCTACCAGTGCAGGATGAATGAAGGCATCTGTTGCTCAGGCATGGGCCAAGTTCGTACAGCCAGCAGCAAGTATGTGAAAGAGTACAGCCTAGCGCATTCATGTGCTGGGTGCATTCAAGTAGCTGAAGTGGTTGTCCACAGCAATATTGTTGCAAAATGCCCAGACGGCTTCAACTACTGAGCGGAATAGAAATGTAATAAATAAATAAATATTGGTGGGGAGTCTTGAGAAGATGCCCCAGTTTGAGACCAGCTGGGTTGACAGTGCCAGGTTGCCAACGCGTTTAGGGAAACCTTGCGCTTTCTCTGCTGGAGGGAGAAGATGTTTGAGAGCCTGTGCGAGCGGCTTCTCAGTGTCCATTAACCTCGGGGTGAGTAATGGCCCCTGTGAGAAAGCTGCTGTGGGTTCCTGACCCATTGAGCAAAGGGAGGCGATGGCGGAAAGGGCTGATGGGGGAAGTGATGAAGTGGGGCTGAGAGCACAGAAGCTCCTCTTAGGGCTCCTGTCATGACAGACGTGCTGTGGGGCATTGGGGTGTAAGCACCCTCTGCCCGAGTGGATGGTAACCAATCAGGAGTTACCATTCGCCTGGGAATGCCTCTGCTATTACTGGAGCAAGTTTTAGATGGTGGATGCGCTATACTCACCTTGCTCCAGCAAAAAAGTCGGGTAAATCCCTGACTTTTTAAAATTGCAGTTTTGTAGAAATGCCCCACGATGGCTGCAAGGTGGCAGCTGTGTCATATAACCGATACACTGCCACTGTGCAGTCACCACAGGGCTTTCAAAGTGGAAAGACAGCCCTCAGCTGATCCTGATACTCAACACTTGGGGTTTTGTGATATCAGTTCATGAAAAAGGCAGTTTTCTCAACATTCCATCCCATTCTCCTAACGTTCTGTCCTGCTCTAACACTGGAGGGCACCAATGTGCCCGCGAACACCTCCCGTGGTGCCTGCCAGGCTCTCTGCCCCTTATGGTGTGTGTTTTTTTAATTTAAAAAAGTAATGGGAGGCTGTCATGTCGCAAAGCAAAGCAATGATCTCCAGTGCCATCTTTATTTCCAAGAATGCCTCTGGGCCTGATATGGGCCCCAGAGGCATTCTTAGAAAATAAAACTGGTGAGCAACTGTAGCGCATTTTGAGTTGTGCCCAGCTGCCCAGAAAAAAAGAAAAAAAGAAAGTTGAAACGGTAGGCCCAGTCTTGGAAGGCTAGAGGGGTTGGCAGGGAACAAGGGCACATTTTGCCAGTCCTGTGAGTGTCTGGTGTGTTGGCAGCAATGGAGGTTTTTTTCCTCTCTCCTTCATTAACCCTTGCTGGAGCGTGGGGGATAGAGAGAGAGAATTAAACAACAACAACACACAGTTGGGTGAGTGAGAAGGTTTAAGCCCTCTACCTGCGCATGGTAGTCCCAATCTGGTTTGGGGCCTGCACACTTACACTAGAGTAAATGCAAATGTTAGGATCACCTACATGCTAAGAATTTAACATAGCTTGTAGGTTAGTCCCGGGTGCCCTGCAAGGGGAAGCCTTCCTTCTCATATCACATAATAATGTACATTTTCCTGCAACAAGTTTGCTATATGTAACAATTACACGAAAGGCTATTGAATAACTGGAATAAATAAATTTATTGTTTATTGCTTTTAATTTAGCCCATTCTTAATGCACAGCTAGCTTATTCCCCCCCCCCCCCCCCCGCCACCCCCAGTGCCAGTAACTGAGTCCTGGAATGTAAGTCCTTGCTGCAGACAATCCTCTAATTACTGCTTTCTGGCAATAAAAGAATAGACCTGGGGACATCATACTGATTTTGAAAAATTAGAGAGAAGAATTCTGAAAGTGTTTTATGATAGATGTATATGGGAGTCATTGTAATGTGCTCTTCTAAAGCCGTCGTTATGAAATTGGAAACTCTTGGAAGGCAGCCAAGATTTGGGTTTCATCAGTAACTCTAAACTCAATCCAGGTCTATTGAAAAGGTCATCAAAATGTCATGTTGAATATTCTGCCACCTCCTGCTCCACTGCATACAGTATATGAGAACTGGTTGATCAAATACATACATCCCATTCAGAGGCAATCCCTGTTTGGCAGTCACTTACATAAGTAATGCTATTTTGATGAAGCCAGTTTTTTCTTGGCAGCAGCGAAACCATGCAATGTCCACTGCACATGTAGACGTGCATCAACTGAAGGACAGAAATTATGTTTCCTAGCGTCTCCTGATTTTTAGGAGACAAAAGAGACGTTCCACCCCCTCATGGAACAAGGGAAAGAAGTTTGAGCCATTTGTGAAAACTGATGAAGGAAATGGCATTAAGCATTGCAGGATGATCTGATCTGTGGTCATTATCACATGGGCGGTTTTAAGCACACCTGCCGCGACTTTGCTCCACTTCTTCAGCGCTGGACTTGCATGGCGTCGTCCCCCTCCTGCTGTTCTCTTGCCCTGAGGTCACAGTTTTTAGTTTCTGTTTCGATTTATCCCTGAGCGGGCAAAGTCCAAAACAGGCAAAGTTCAACAGGCGCAGCTGAGGCATTGCAGCAATACTGACCATGTGTGATTCAAAACGCTAGACTCGAATAGGAAACGGAGGGGGAATCCGCAGAAGCAAACCAGGGGGAAAATAGTAGGTGTGATAAAGCCCTGTTTCACTAATGAAAAAAAACTATGGGAGAATCCCCAAAGGCTGCATATGTTTCTTTTGCTGGGCTGTTTATGAAGTTTTCCCAGTTTGGGACACTGCAACGGTGTGTATCACTTATTAATGTCATAGATTCAATAGAAATATATAATTTCATTCCATGGGACGTCAACTAGTGGCCTGTGAACTGGCTCTGCCTGCTCTTGATGGCTTCACTGAATTATTATTATTAATAATAATAATAATAATAATTGCATTTATATCCCACCTTTTTTGCTCCAAGCAACTCAGGGCGGCATACATAACCCAACAAATTATATACGACAAATTACCCGAACACTACGTTCAATATCGAAGGCCCTCCTCCGAGTGCCTACTCCGAGGGAAGCTCGGAGGTCGGCAACAAGAGAGAGGGCCTTCTCTGTGGTGGCCCCCAATTGTGGAACGATCTCCCTGACGAGGCCCGCCTGGCACCAACATTGTTATCTTTTCAGCGCCAGGTCAAGACTTTCCTCTTCTCTCAGGCATTTGGCAATATCGGAGGAGCCTGGTTTTTTTGTTTGTTTGTTTTGTTTTGTTTTCATAGCTTTTTAAAGTGTTGTAGTGGTTTTAAATGTACAGATTGTGTGTATGTTGTATGTTTTTGCTGTTTTAATTTTTGTATATTGTTTTTAATTGTTTTTAATCCTATGTAAACTGCCCAGAGAGCTTCGGCTATGGGGCAGTATACAAATGTAATAAATAATAATAATAATAATAATAATAATAATAATAATAATAAGCAGGGCAAATACTGAAGGTAAGATGTGTCATAAAAAAGAGCATTCAAATATGCCCAACTGCCTTAGGGCTCCATCACACCTATTCCCCCCCCCCCCCCGGATTGCCTTGTCATTTTTTGCCTCCATTTCAGAAGCGCTGCAAGAGCTCCTCCTTTTCACTATTGTAGCTCTCCTGGTGGACTCTTTTTTTGCTCTCCCGCTGCTATTGGGCCTGCCCCAACCCACCCCTTCTCCTTCCCCCTCCAGTTCATTGGTTCCTGTCATTGATGGACATTGTGATGGACGTGGCAGCCTTCCCCCCTCGCTCACTGGAGCTCCTATTAGAATGTACAAAAATGCTTACATCTGTGTAATTTTTAAAGCTAAAGAGATGAAACTAGGGATCTCGAGAGCTTTAAGTAGAGCTTTAGGCAAGCCAAGTTTGAATCAGATAGGTCCATGCCCTGATTGGGCTGTGGGGGGTGGAGGACAATCTGCCTTCCCAAGCCAAAATAGGTTGCCTGGCTTTCTTTACAATGTGGCCAAACTGTCTTTTTTTTTCTTTTTACATTTACAAACAACAAAAACAAACAAACAAATTAAAAAAAACACCTGGCAGCTGCTTGTAACAACCACAAGGCTCTCCACAGCCTCTCAGCCACACTATGCAATGGGAATGATGCTACATAGCATTTTTCCCATGGCTCTCTGGTCCATGTAACACAACTGGGAGGCTATGGAGAACCTTGTGGTTTCCCTGACTTGTGGTGAGTCTTCTTTTTTAAGTGCAAAAAAACAAATAGAGGGAAGAAAAGGAAAGAAAAAAAAACCCACAACCATTGGCTACCTTGACTATGCTAAAGTCCGGAAAGCCACCTCCCACAAAAAAATTGGCAAAATCCAAAAATCTCCCCTATTTCATGGGAGCAAAATGGTCTTGTAAAAATGGATGGTGGTGTCAGCCCTCCTTCCATTAGATTAGAGTTTAACCACATATTATATTCAACATATTGAAAGTTGCCATCTGAAAGCCATGCTCCAAGTATGAATAATTCTGAGATTCCCCCAGAGATAGGGAGAAATGCCTAGAGATGGGATCACAGGCCTACCCCTGGGTAAACAAGGAACACTGGCTTCCATTGTCCCCACTATTGCTTATATTCTTTATCTTCGCTTTCCTTTAGTGGCTAGCGTTCTGTGACAGAATGATAGTTAGAAGACCAGGGAGAATTAGGTGACTGTCTTTCAACTGTCTGAACGTTCTAGCGTTGAGCACAGGAAGAAGATGTGAAACTCTGAATATTTTCTTGGATCAATATATTGTCTATGCACTTCCTATGCATTAAAATGTGATGGGTACACTGGGGTCCAGACAAAATGGCTGCAATCGGACAACACATAAGTCAATGGTGGGTTGAGTAGCCAACTCACAGTTGGTTACTTTGTGGCTACTCCCCACACAACATATTTCTACACAACTGTGGGTGGTTGGGGCTGGCATTGAGTGGACTAATAGTCAACCCAGCATTTGACTGACACAGCCCCCGCCCCTCTCCCCACCCTCCCTCCTCCCTCAGTCCTCCCAGTTCTATCCCAGCAGCCTGTGCAAATTGCACCAGTTGTAGCAGAGTGGCAGCCACCGCTTTGGTCGCTCTTGCCTCCTGCCTCTATGGGCTTGTGTTTTAACCCACTCACCACACACCATTAACACACTCACCCCTCCACACAACACTTTAAACAACTGGCTTTGAGCTAAACAACTTGCAAGCCAGTTGTTTCTCTCCGTTGCTTATTTGGGCGGAATAGCATACCGTCAGTAGTTTGTGAGTGGCATGTTACCCTCCACACAACACAATAAGCAACACAACTGATGATTGTTTCCCCCCCCTCAGTTGCTTAATGTGTTGTCTGAATGCAGCCAATGTGATGACGTTATTTGACTTGACTCAATAAAATATTACCTTAAACTATTTTTTTATCCTTTTACATCACAAAACAAAGACTGGTACTAAAACAATGGCACTGAGTGACTTTCCTTATCGTTATTTTGTATGCTTTACAAGAAAGTTCTCTGCTGAGACTTCTCCTGATGCCTGGTTTATTCAGTCTTTAATATTAATGGCTTCCAAGTCACAAAGCTCTCATGAAATAGTTCAAGCCACTATAAATTTAATGGATACATATCCTTCATCGGGATTCTTTCACACATAGCTTGACACGGACAACATCAAAGTTTCACTCTTACTGTTCCAACAATTAAAGTCCATGGGCCAGAAACTAATGTTGTGGTTGAAATATATAGACATCTGGTAAGTCTATCCATAGGGAAATGGAATGACTGAAAACACAAGGGGAAAATGGGTAATAATGGAAGCTGGTTTATTGCTCTAACAGCAGCTGTGTATGGAGAAACCACATAGGCAGGCGTAGCATGTTCCACATGTTGGCCCCAGACTCAGTTTACAACATGTTCACACATAACACCACTTAGCAACTAAACAGTGTTTTCTCTAAGTGCTCAAAATGTTCTCATTCATGATCTCAGTATGCAGTATACCATGGGTGGAGGACCATTTTTTGGCCCCAGGGCCACCTTCACTCCAGAAAAGTACCTCAAGGGCTGCATGTGGCCCTCAACACACGCTCACACACCTCCCATCCATATAGACAGTCACACCCTATTCATGCACACACTGTCTTACTCAGTCCCCGTAGATACATGCAAACACACACCAGGTGCCCCAAAGTGGTAGCTCCCAAGAGAGATGGCTCCACACTTCCTCCCAATGAGGAAAGGTGAAGGGTGTGTGGAGACTCTTTGGTAAGGGGCCTCTGTTGGCCAATGCCTAATTTGGCCCATAGGCTAGGCCACAGTGTTCTTCACTGCAAGGCCCCAAGGGCCACTGGTGGTTCCCAATCATCACAAGTGCAGCTCTCCATGGTCCCCTCTACAAGAATACGGTTTGACTCCCGGTTGCCCAATTATGCGCATCTTCTCGCAATCGCTTCTACGCCTAATCCCTATACATGGGAGGCAGTGAAGCTCATTACCAGTTGTATGGAACACGCTTTAAAGTGTTTAAATGTGGAGTATTGCTTGTTTACATGGTCATAAGGCACTTCAACTCCTGCGGTAAATTAAAACTCACTATTTAACGCGCATTCGATAATGCGCATAATCAGACAGAAAAAGTGCCTTGACCCCCGATTTGCGCTCCACTCTTGTAGAGGTAAAAATTGTAATGAGCCTTGAAAGAGCTTTCAATCGCTCTTGTAGAGGCACCCTGTCTCTCTCTTTTATTCATATACTCTTCTGCTGTGTTGCTTTTGTGTCAGTAGGCACTCCCTCTCAGCAGGGACTCTCTAGTGCTGCCTTACCTTGTTGCTTGTTTTAATGGTGGCTGGGTCTTGTGAGGAGGCTTTGGGGGCGGGGCAATCAGGAGACCTGCCGCTCTTCTGGAGACCAGCCACTCATCAGCTTCAAGGTAGCTGAAGTGGGAAGGAATGAGGAGAATGCGGAAGCAAAATGCCAATTAGCTGTGGTGGTGGAGGAGCCAAAGAGGCCAAGAGCAACAGAATTGGCTAGCTGCAGGGATGCACTGTGCAGGCGTTGGAGGTGGAGCGGAATAGAATGTGAGGAGGAGAGAGAGAGTGCAGTTTGGACCTGGGCTGGGAGATATTGTAGCAATGAGCAGAGCACTCTCTTATTGATGGAAAAAAGTTCCATCCCGATCCAAGGATCAAGTAAGCATGTTGGAATTTGCTTATCTGATGACTTGGTAACTGACTGAAGAAGTCTTGCTTGGATAACATGGTGGGCGGGGAGGGAAGAGAGCTCACCAAAAGCCTCCAGCTGACTCTCTTGCCCAGTATCACTGCTTGACCAGGAGAGGCCCCCAGTGGCTTGAGAAAGTACTGAAGTGGCTTTGGTGACAGTGCATGGAGCCAAAGTGGCTCCGTTGGAAAAATAGTGAAGATTGCTGGTTTCTCCACACCTGCCTAATAATAATCCCTGTAATTTAGGCCACTTTTATTATCTCCATGTACTCAATATGCTGATAGAACTCAAAACCCAAATGCAATTCCAAGAACAAATCCCAAAGCAAGGCCAAATAAACTGGAATCCCTAAGTATGCTTACAGTCATTGTAGAGTAATGTCCTAGAATAATGTCCAAAACAGCAGGCTAAGACCAGAAGTTCAATATCATGTTAAATAACCCCATTCTAATTTCAAGGACGGAAAGAAAGAGAGGGAAAAAGGTCAGGCAAGGAAAGCAGGATTCCAGAGGACAAGCTCAGAGTGAGATAAATTTTCCTCAGAATCCCCCTTTGCAAATTTTGGTGTCAAACACCCTCCAGGCATTATTTGGATGCTCAAATATTCTCTACATATTTATTTATTTATTTATTTATTACATTTGTATACCGCCCCATAGCCGAAGCTCTCTGGGCGGTTTACATAGGATTAAAAACAATTAAAAACAATATACAAAAATTAAAACAGCAAAAACATACAACATACGCACAATCTGTACATTTAAAAACCACTTCAACACTTCAAAAAAAAAAAAAAACTACAAAAACAAAACAAAACAGACCCAGGCTCCTCAGATATTGCCAAATGCCTGAGAGAAGAGGAAAGTCTTGACCTGGCGCCGAAAAGATAACAATGTTGGCGCCAGGCGGGCCTCGTCGGGGAGATCGTTCCACAATTGGGGAGCCACCACAGAGAAGGCCCTCTCTCTTGTTGCCGACCTCCGAGCTTCCCTCGGAGGAGGCACTCGGAGGAGGGCCTTAGAAGTTGAACGTAGTGTTCGGGTAGGTTCATGTCGGGAAAGGCGTTCCATCAGGTATTGTGGTCCCAAGCCGTGTAAGGCTTTATAGGTTAAAACCAGCACCTTGAACCGGGCTCGGAAACATACAGGCAGCCAATGCAAGCGGGCCAGAGTAGGTCTTATATGTTCGAACCTACTGGTTCCAGTTATCAATCTGGCCGCTGCATTTTGCACAAGCTGCAGCTTCCGAACCACCTTCAAAGGCAGCCCCACGTAGAGTGCATTGCAGTAATCTAACTTGGAGGTTACCAGAGCATGGACAACTGAAGCCAGGTTATCCCTGTCCAGATAGGGGCGTAGCTGGGCCACCAGCCGAAGTTGGTAGAAGGCACTCCGTGCCACCGAGGCTACCTGAGCCTCAAGTGACAGAGATGGTTCTAGGAGAACCCCCAAGCTACGAACCCGCTCCTTCAAGGGGAGTGCAACCCCATCCAGAACAGGTTGAACACCCTCCATCTGGTCAGTGGAACCACCCACTAACAGCGTCTCAGTCTTGTCTGGCTTGAGTTTCAGTTTATTAGCCCTCATCCAGTCCATTGTCGCAGCCAGGCACTGGTTCAGCACATCCACAGCCTCACCTGATGAAGATGAAAAGGAGAAATAGAGCTGCGTGTCATCAGCGTACTGATGACAACGCACTCCAAAACTCCGGATGACTGCACTCAACGGTTTCATGTAGATATTGAACAGCATGGGGGACAAAACTGACCCCTGAGGAACCCCATACTGGAGAATCCACGGGGCCGAGCAATGTTCCCCAAGCACCACCTTCTGGAGCCGACCCACCAAGTAGGAGCGGAACCACTGCAATGCAGTGCCTCCCACTCCCAACTCAGCCAGTCGTCCCAGAAGGATACCATGGTCGATGGTATCGAAAGCCGCTGAGAGATCAAGGAGAATCAACAGAGTCACACTCCCCCTGTCTTTCTCCCGACATAGGTCATCATACAGGGCGACCAAGGCTGTTTCCGTATATCTGTATTTGATAGCCAATGATACTTGATTCTTTGATAGCCAATGATACTTGGTACTTCCAAAGTTAAAGCATTCACTTCCAGGGTAGGGGAGGAGGACAGCAGAAAGAAGTGCTGAGGGTGGAGGACGAAGCCTGTGAGGGGCATCCAGAGTGATGCTGGCTTCAGAGCTGAGGGAGGGAGAGCCCTCACTTGGACTTGCCTTGAGCAGCACAGGTTCACCGACAGAATTGTTGGTTCTTCTCATACTGGGTTAATTCACACAACACAACAACCCACTCGCCCTCAACATTTGTGCAAAATGGGCCAAAACTTATTTTATTTTATTTTTTTTGGCCCCAGGAATGTGTGCAAAAGTCTTTGTAATTTTATGAGGGTTGATTTTTCACAATTGCAGAGATGTGCAATTTCAGCTGTCAAACTATATATAGCCTTGTCTTGTCTATTACCTTGTATGTTTCAGCTATCAAAGGTAACAAAGTGTACTAGGAAACATACAAGGTAACTGACAAGATGTAGGGCCCACCCCATGTTTTGGAGCTCCCATTTGCAGTAAAACGGGAACTCTGAAAATAGGGTGGTCCCTAAGTCACCCTTAAAATGACTTGGGGAGACTTGAGGAGGGGTGGAATGGAAGTGGGACCCCCCCAAGGATAAATCCCACATTTAATACGTGAGGATAACTTTGCTAAGGGACCAATTTATTCCCCTTTCCTTTTCAATCTGTCAGCTGTCCAAGGCAGTCAAACTAAAATATATGCAGCCCTGTCTTGTCCATTACCTTGTATGTTTCCTAATACACTTTGTTCCCTTTGACAGCTGAAACATATGATGCAATAGACAAGGCAAGGTTATATATAGTTTGTCAGCTGCAATGTGCAGCTCTGCAATTGTGAAAATTCGACCAATAAGAATACAAAAACATTTGCACACATTCCTGGGGCTGAAATTAATAATAATAATAATAATAATAATAATAATAGACCAGACATAAGAGTTATAGACAAAATGAAAAACACACATAGCTCATTGACATAGCGATACCTAATGACAAAAATGTGGTAGAAAAGGAAGGGGGGAAAGAGAGAGATTGTGTGTATGTTGTATGTTTTTGCTGTTTTAATTTTTGTATATTGTTTTTAATTGTTTTTAATCCTATGTAAACCGCCCAGAGAGCTTCGGCTATGGGGCGGTATACAAATGTAATAAATAAATAAATATAAATAAATATGCACCATTGGCTATGGAAGTTAAAGAACTATGGCAACATGAAAAGGTTACAATTATTCCGTTAGTCACATCAGTCAGCAGCATCACATCAAATTTTTTTACAAAAAACCTTCAGAAACTGGGACTACCAAAATACATCCATACCAACATCCAGAAAGCAGTCATACTTAAAACATGCTCAATAATCAGGAAATTCCTGAATCAGTAAAAGACAGTATGACTTGGCAGAGCCCGTCATGTCCATCTAGAAAAACCACCACAAGCGAGAACACAGAGATAATAACAACAACAATAATAAAAATTTGGCCCCGTTTTGCGCAAACATCCAAGACAAGGACTTTATTTTGAGTATATTATCTCCCGGTGAAAGATAATATCTCATTCATTTCAATGGGTCTACACCATGTAGTTGTTGTGACTAACCTAAGTCTCATTCATTTCAAGACGTCTACTCTACATAGGACTAACATTGGATATTACCCCTAGTGCCCTCCAAATGTTTGGGGCTAAAATTTCCATAAGGCCTAGCCAATATGGCCTATGGTCAGGGATTACTGGAGAGTAGTCCAAAATATCTGGAGGGCCAACCCTTTATTACATCTTGCAGAGGCTGCACTCTGCAGGAGTTGAAAAGGTCACCACCTCATCTGCAGGGCTCTGAAAAATTTCGAATCCCACAAAACCTTCCAGGTCGCACTCTTTTTGACATGCCCCTATCAGCAAGATATGTCGTAAAGCCCTGGCACATGCCTTGTAACACTTTTTAATATCACATTTTGAGTTTAAAGTTTTGCCTTCAAAATGTAAAGACAGTTTTTGCTTTGAAATATTTCATTCAAAGGCTAGAATGGCAAAATTGGATAACTCACCAAATGCTGCCAGCTTCACATTACAAGGCCTAAAAGGTCTTGAAGTAGGGCTAAGAGGTACAACTGCAGCAACTCCTCACTCAATAAGAGTAGAAGCCCTCCTTGAATCATAATGGTAGTACTGACATATTAATTCATTACTGATTTATGCTACCACCAAAGAATAGTAAGTTAAAAATGAATGTTATTTTCCTTAAATTGACTTTGCTCAAGTATATTGTCAAGCTAGTCCACAGGGAGTCACTTTAGGAGTAATGGATAGAACAGGCATTGAAAAACAATGTGAAAGTACTTCATAGAGGAAAAGGGAATAAAATAGCTTAACAGTAAGTTCACTTTACCAGAATCTGGCAACGTTGTGAAAAGGCACAATGAGTGTTCTGGGTCAATTAGTAGTTTAGACTAATCTGCACAAGTACAATAGTGGAAAACTACCCCACTGTCATAAACCATCTCCCTACTGCGATCCCAATTTCATCACTGGCTTTAGCCATTTTCCTAGCTAGCAGCAGGTGATGCATTGATGGAAATCCTCAACTATAAATAGATCTGTGAAAACAACACACATTTTTCTTAACATCACACATCGCTTTTCCCACTCCCAACCAAATATGACAGGCATTATCAATATGTTAAAATTTATTTCCTTAAATTTTTTAACTAGGTTTTAGTGTCACCACCATGGCCATGAGTCATGACCCAGTAGGATTATATATTTTATTATAATCTGCCCCACACACTCAGGTCCTCTGGGAAGAATTTACTTCAATTAGCCAGAACTACGCTGACGAGTGTTACCCAGAGGACCTTCTCTTCTGCCGCTCCCAGACTGTGGAGTTGCCTGCCGGGAGAGATTCGACAACTTAGCAGTTTCTTGAATATAAGAGAGCCGTGAAGACTTATCTCTTCCGGCAGGCCTACCTAGTTGAACTTTAAGATGTTTTTAATAATGTATTAGTTTTATTTGTTTTTAATGTTCTATCTATTTTATGGTCTTTGTATGTATATTTATTGTTGTTCCCCGTCTCGATCCTGAGGGAGAGGTGGGTAAGAAATAAATAAATATATTATTATTATTATTATTATTATTATTATTATTATTATTATTTGAAAATGATGTTGCATAATCACAGCCCCAATCCAGAATGAGAATTAGGACACAGTCCTCTGCATGTTTAGACAGAAAAAAGTCCCAGTATTCCCCAGACAGGCATGTGCCCTACAAGTTATTCATGATATACTGGTCCTATCGATTTTACTAGACTGGATGTACCGTTCTCTGTATTGGGATCAGAGTCTCTTTCTTTAGAGATGATGACTTGAAGAAAAAAAACCTGTTGGCATTTCTTTGCTGCAGGTTGCTAACAGATTTACAATGAGATCAGCCCCGTGGATGACATAGCTACTTCCCATGCCAACATCTCCAGTTCTTAGGATGGACAACAGTGCCATGGGATGGAGTTACATCATCGCACTTGTCTACATGGTGCCTCTTTACAAACATTACTGCAGTAGTGTGGGAATAGGCCATGTCACAAAGGTAATGTTTGCATTAGGCCCATTTGGTCGTTTAAATAAATTGTTATTGATGAAAAGCTGTGAACTGGACCTTGTAACCAGCTGGTGTTTATGAATGGTTATCACAGGAATAAGTAGCGTGACACCAGGCAATAAACTATGAAGAAATGTGTTGATTGGGTGTGAAACCGCATGGAAGAATGCTTATGGCTTATATTTGGAATACAGTGTGCTGCTCAGGTTTCTACTTGAAAAACTGGATCTCCTTGGCAAGAGTGCTATAGATGTGGTCTGAAGCCAACAAACACACCTGTAACTGTTTGACTTAGGTGTAAAATGAGCCATATAACATTACTGTAGCTATGGTGGGAAAAGTAAAATTATAGTCTCTGTTGATCCATCTGCTACAGGTCTGAATTTAACTTGTTCATATTTGTTTTAGACACTTTAACAATGCTTTTAAGGTGGCACTCTTTGATTTCCTTCCATTAATGACTAAAATGTCAAGTGGCTGAGTCCATGAAGGCAGAACAAAAATTAAAAGAATTTTCCTTCTGCTTTTTAAGCCAATCAATATTGTGATGATTGTTGTGTTTTTGGGATGCCATGCTATATGCTAAAGTATAAAGTAAAATGGGTGTAGCAATTGTGACACACGTGTTTTCTTTATTCAATTCATTAAAACTGCATACATTTGATGACAAATAAAATAGTAGTTCTGAGTTTAAAAAGCATTATTTCTTTGGTTGTAGATGGTGACACATAAAGCAGACTGCAATGTAGGCATTCTCTCTTAAGACAAACAGAAAATGGAATGGCTCTTCTAAGATAGCAGCACCCAGAGTTTTAATAAATGCTTATATTTAAAAAGGAAGGCATTTTCCTCAAAGATTAGTCGGAGGCATTTTAAAATATCAGTTTTGAACTGATTAGTCTGAGCGATTAATTGACAAAACACTGCAACTTCATAAATAGGTTTTATTTTACCTTTCCTATGAAGAATAAACAAATGCTAGAAATTGGTAGTCTTTTATTTTGTCTTGCCTGATCTAATTAATTCCTCTCTCTGAGCCAGTTCAGATGAAACCACAGCCCATAATGGTTTAACTAACCCTTGAGGGGCTGCAGCATATGCTGTCTGCTATTATGAATATGAACCCCCAGCTGGGGTTTGCTGTGAATCCAGCCAGGGAGGGTTTTTCAAAGGTTAAACAAACCTATAGCATAACTCTAGAATGGACTGTGGATGATGTGGGAATTATTTAACTTTTGAATAACCCTCCTTGGTTGGGTTTGGACAACAAGACAAGCCACTGGAACTCCCAGCTGGATTGCATAGTCATAATGTAGGGGGATTTTTCAGGTGACTTTCATTTAAGAGATACTACAGGCTGCATTCCTAAATTCCCCACTCCAGTAGGTGAAAAGGAGGATATAAAGATAGTCACTCAGCTTTAAGAAAAGGATACATTTCCTAGTTAATTTACTAGATAAATTGCACTATTATATTCTCTGTAACTCAAGGCAGATAAAGTCTCCTTCCAGAAGTTGGGAAGATATCTCTGCCACAGGAGTTATTTCTCATTAGGCAAGCAAGTGTAAGTGTGCTCGGGATTAGGGCCCTCTCCAAGTCTTTACAGGAACAAAGTTCAAACCCTTTTGCAGTTGTTCTTCTCTTGCCCATTCTCCCAGCCAAGCCCTTTTATGCTATCCTGCCTCTTCCTCACCCCAAGGAAGAAAGCATTGAAATTGTTCCCTAAAACCTTTGGCAGTACCTGTTTTCCTGAATGCAGCTGAGGGTTTTTGTCCACTTCGGGGTGGCTTTCAGGTATCTTCCTCCCTGTTGGTTCTAGAGGCCTCTCTTTCCTCTATTCTCCACCTTAACTTGAAGTTTTTCCCCCCCTCGTAGCAGCTATGGTCTCTGGTTTCCCTAGTCCTCTGTAGTCGTTCTCTGAAACTGGCCTGCCCTGGTTTGAACATGCATAACATGAATCAAGTGAGCATCTTTGTGGAGATTTGGTGTTGAAATCAGCAAAAGTGTTGGAACATAAACTTTGCGTGTAGAAAATTGCAGGTTAATTCACTGACATTTCCAGTTAAAGGTTCTCAGATAGTAGGACTTGAAGAGTTGCTGTCAGACTAGAAAATGCTAAGTTGGACTATTGGCATGACTGAGTATAAGAGCTCCATCAGATGAGTGTTTTATTGCACGCTCATTACTGGGCACTCACGGATTTCCGTGGGTCCCTCATATTTTGGAAGGGGAGGTTTGGATTACTTGTGGTGCATTCCCCGAAATGCTTGAGGAACGCTTCCTTCTAAGGGTGCTTCCAGACAGACAGCTTGTAGCACTATCCATGAGAAGGCAATGTGTACCTATTCCGTCTTTTGCTTCTTATATTATTTTTTTCTGGTAAGAAAAAAGATGGAAGAAATGGTAGAAAAACATGGAGGGTTACAAATGGAAGAAGTTGTCGGGACCGTGTATAAAATTCTGTTTGAAATAGGGCATTTGCAGGATAAAAGCCTCAAGGTAGAGCAGGAAGTGTCCTACTGGGCTATCTCTGTTCTCAGAGAATGGAATTAATGCCCTTAGAAGCAGCAAAGGTTTAGGCTTTGGGGAGACAAATGTTGAAACCAAGCTAGTGATGCATGAATTATCTCATAACAGAATGTAGCCAACTAGGCAAGCATGACATATTGTATACTCATACTGTTTTCATGGTCTTTGGGCCAAAGCACATGGTGACTGCATAGCAGAGTAGTAAGTTCAATGTAAAGGTTTGGACTGAAAGGACTGTAGAATAATCTGAATATGACAGCATCTAGTGTGGGCCCAATGGACATCTAGTGTGGGCAACTCTTTACTGTGTTTGACTAGCCGTTCCCTTCCACCCAAACACCTTTTTGTCTCATGATGTTGACTAATGACTGAATTATTCTCCATAAATCATTCCTTATCTGTCTCTCAAGTTATTTTCTCTTAAATCTTTTCCCCTTCCTTCAAAATGCATTGAACAGATGGCATATCTTGTTTGCTGCCAGCTCCCTCCATGTTGGATCTATCCCAATCTGGCTTTGGCTTTCTCCTTTTTGCTGAAACTTCTCCTGCCAAAGATTCAACATCTTTTTCCTGGACAGGTCTTGAGATCTTTTGTCATTTTATCTGGCCCATATGCCTCAGGCAAAGAACAACCCCAACCCCAACCCCGCATTTTGCATACAGAAGTAGACTACACTAACTGGCAGTTGAATCTTTCTTCAGTGTTGGTGACAGGGCAGAATCCACCACAGCACCTCAGGGCAGGAGACTAGCTTAGGGTGCAAGGCAGGCTACCCCAACATTTCACCATTGCTAGGGTGACCAGATTTTGGGAACGAAAATCCCGGACCCCCCGCCACCCCACCCACCCAAAACAACCCCACCACCACGCGCCCGTGCTGCCCCGCCCGCATGCCTCGCGCCGCCCACGCTGCCCGCCCCCCCACCCGCATGCCTCACGCCGCCCCCGCCCGCGCCGCCCGCCCCCGCGCCGTGCTGCCCGCCCGCCCCGCGCCGCCCGCCTGCCCCGCACACATAAATACTTGAAATGCAAATATTAGCCACTCTGCACCCTGCACAAAGTATTTTTGCATCCATAAATCATGAAGTGAATTGTATGCTGATGATGACATTGGTTGCCAGCAAAGCAGTCTTTTTAACTAGGACATAGAAATACTATTTATCCTATTTTAAATACTACCAGAAAAGATCTGTCATAGCTGGCAAAATAATAAGTGCACTGGAACCAGAGGCGGCTAAATATTGAAAGACAGTTTGTTTACTGGATTTTTCTAAGCCTTTCAAAAAAAATTGTTTCAACTGCAATTCATGACCATACTGCCAAATAATCTCAAAAACAGACTCTGAAAGACAAAACATCTGATACTTAAGTTCTTTTTGAAAGTCAGTGGAATTTAGAGATTATATATAACCTAACAATTAAATTTACAGTATAAATATTATGAGTGCCTAGCCGGAATTACAAGTTAATGAATTAATAATGAATTGCAAATTAGGAAAACTTTTCGGAGTTGGACAGAATTCTTAAAAATCCTCAATGGATGATGCAAATTAAAGGTCAAATAGTTGTCAGATGATGAATGCGGTGGACTTTCTATTATATCAACCTCTATCATTTTGATGATTCTATAAACTAACTAGGCATTTATGTCTCTGTCTAATCTCACATCTAGGAAAGCCAATATCAGTGGAAGAACTCTACTCTTTTTTCTGATTATCTAAATATTTAAATATTTTAATTAGAGATCTGCAGCCAAACATTTTACTACCTAGTTCAGTTCTTTCACTTTCCTGGCCTTATTGGTTCCAAGTTAGGGTGGCCTCCTAGGCATGGTCATTAAAGAGGAAATGCATCTCCCAAAGAAGAGAACAAAATAGGATATAGCTCTGTATATGATAATTTGTCTGTGTAGATATGAATTTAGAAATAATTACTATAATTTAAATAGAATTACAGTATTTTATTTATTTATTATTGCATTTATATCCTGCCTTTTCCCCCAGCAAGGAACCCAAGGCGGCATACACAATAATAATAATAATAATTATTATTATTATTATTATTATTATTATTTATATCCCACCTTTTTCCCAACAATGGGACTCAAGGTGGCTTACAAATTAAAACATGTACAGTTAAAACAAATAGAGATATACAAAAATTAAAAATATAATTAAACATAGTACAATTTAAAAATATTTAAAACATTTAAAAACATTTTAAATATGCATAATTAAAAAAATCCAAACTATAAGCAGTACGTCCACAAAGGTCTGAACTACTCCCCAAAGGCCTACTGAAACAGAAAAGTTTTAGCCTGCCTCCAAAAGCACACCAAGGAGGGAGCCAGTCTAGCTTCCCTGGGAATAATCCTCCTCCTCTCCATTTTCTTCTCACAACAGCCCTGTGAGGTACGTTGGGCTAAGAGTCTGTGACTGGCCCGAAATCACCCAGTGGATTTCCATGGCCAAGTGGGGGCTAGAACCCGGATCTCCCAACTCCCAGTCCAACACTTTAGCCACTACACCACACTGGCTCTCACCATAGTGACCAGGTGGCCTGTCTGTCTGCTCATTCTGCTGCCCAGGGGCTAACTGTTGATGGACAACGTCAAGGTGCCTCCTCTCACTTCTGATGGTTCTTTATCTTTAAATGAGACTTGGATTTGACAGGCCTTCAACAGAGGACACCTTCAAGTAAATGACTGTCCTTTGCATACCTAGAATCATGTTGCTTGCCTAGTCCTTTCCTGCCAAAACCACACAACAGCCTGTGACTGGTGTGGAAGGTGTCAGACACAGTTGGGCAATGGCTAACTGGCTGTTGTAAATCATCATCATCCTTTCTAATACAGAACGTGGGCTAGTTTGGTGCTTATCAGGTTGGCAGTGCCAAAGGACCACACCAAAAAAAGGCAGTGATCTCATATTTGAAGGATATACAGACATATCATCATTCGTACGTTAAAAGGAAGCTCAGTGGCTTCCAGAATCTATGCAATTGGGTAAAAAAGGAAGAAATGGAGGCGAGGAAGGAATGATTCTGCTTGAGTACCATCAGCTTAGAGTATCCTGGAGGTTTTTAAATTCCCCTCCTAGCGAAACCAATACGTTTCTGGAGATGGGGAAGAATAAAGGACTTTTCTCTTTCCCACTCTCCAGAAACCTGCCCACCCACCCCCTACCCCCGCCAGTGCGCCCACCCACGCACCCACACTATGTAGTAATAACATGTTCAGGTTTGAGGTGTCATTTCCTCACCACCCTCCCCTACTGAAAAATTTCTCCCAATTTTCAGCCCCGGAACATTGTACAAAGCTCCTGGGACAGGCTGGGTGGGATCATGAACAGGAGTTCTCTTGGGGGCTGGAGATACACTTTTTTTTTTCCTTTTAGTACCAGAACTCGAACTGGGGTGGCATATTGTCTCACTTCTTTTGAAGCAGACCTAAAACTATTCTACTTTGCATCAGTATTGCAAAAAGCCATTTGACCAGGGCCAGATCTATGTATGGCGGTGGGAAAAACAGGCGCTTGGAAGACAACTTTCTCTTTCAACTGAGGTGAAAAGCCCCAATCCCAGAAAAGGCTCTTTTGGTTTTAAAACTTGGAGGAAGAGGAACTTGTCTATCCAAGTGCCTAGCTGCTGCTACCTTTCCCAGCTCTACAAACGGATCTGGCGTGGGTAAAGCTAGAAGATGGACATAGTACAAATCTGGAGACGTTTTTGAAGGGATGTCATCATGTCTAATAGTAGGCCACATTTATTATTACCGGTTTTGACTTACTTTATTGTAACTCTGGCCTTTTAATGGTCATGATATGTAACTACTTGTAATGATTTCAAAGTGTGAATGTACTAATTCAAGCAAATGGTTTATGCAATTATAAAGATGGTGAACAGACAACAGTCTAAATTGGTCTGGCCTAATTTGAAACGAATCCATCCCACTTCCTTCCCCAATCACCACTTCATGCACTGCCTAATACTGAGCTTGGGTGGTCTGGTGCCTATCAGTTTGGAAGCAAAATAGGGCCACCCACAGGCAAGGTAGTGGTTTCTGAATACTTGAGACACTTCCCAGGTTTATTTTTGCATTAAAAGAAAAGGGGGGAAATAGCCCAATGAGAACGGAGCCGCGTGGGGGTATTCCAGAAGCATCACCATTGCCAATAGAGAAAAGTCCCATCAATGAGTCCTGACTTGGCAGATGGAAAGTCTTGACTGTGCAGTCCCTCCATTGCGAGGAAGATGACCATTTATTGTTTTGGGAGTTGATTGAGAAAAATACATATATATCCTTATGAATGTAAAATGATACGTGCTTCAAATTTATATGCAAAACACTGTGTCCTAAGTATGAAAAGTATGGGAAATGGTGCTTGGATTAGTAATGTCTACTGAATAGGAGCCCCTTGTATTGACTAGGTCACCAGAGTGATGTAGTCATGGTAGCCCTTTGCCTCCTTTAAAATATGTGCCCAAGGGACAATTTGATTCTTGCTTTCTCATTCTCACATTCTCTATTTTAAAGAGTTTCCCTCTCGCCTAGTTCTTCCAAGGAAATGCGCTTGAGATTTGTTGAATTCTTTTCAGTATGCAATGTTAGTTTCAGCTTTGATTGGGCGCCAAGTATTTGCTAAAGCTGAAGGAAAATTGGACTAGAGGGGATGGAAAAAGGAATCTGAGTTTCTCTCAAGGAAGAGAAGTTTACGAGAATAGTTTAGCTTCCAAAAAGGAATAAATCTTCTGGACTTTCCAGACGAGAATCATTCTGTTCCCCGAGTCAGTTAGATTTTTTCTTCTATTATCTGCTGCCGTTTCTGTTTCCCAACAATGTCTGACTTCTATATCTAGTTCCAAATATCATTTTTAAAATTCATTTTGACTGTTTGGTAAATACTGCGATGGCTGTCACCTGAGGAAATGAGATTTTCTCCCATTTTTTGTTTAGCTAATACCTAAATATATTTCATCAGTGGTCACTAATGGTTAGAAGACGGTGCTTACTTTGGATGCTAGGACTCCCTACATCTACAAGCTTGAGCAATAGATATATAGGTTTTGGAATGTAACCAGTGAAGAAGTCTCATTTTGTTCATGCAGAAGTCTAGGACCAAAAGGAAGTTGCCTGGTTTGCAGCAATTTAGGCATTTACAGACCAGTACTGCCTACCTATGTGGTTGGCCGCTCCCCTCTGCTCAACCTGTATATTTGATGATGATGATGATGATGAATGTTTGGATGTCACTTTAGTGTCCAAAGTGCTTCACATGCTTTATCAAGCTGTAATCCTTGCAACAACCCTGTAAGGTAAGTCAGTATTATTATCCCCCAAGTTCTATGTATGTGTGTGGGGGGGGGGGGAGATTGAGGCTGAAAGAGAATAGCTTGCCCAAGACCACCTAATAAGTTCATGGCTGAGGTAAGATTCAAAGTGGGGACTTCCTTATTCACAATTCTGTCTTCTGCTACACATACGCTTGTGTAATGCAAATAGCTATATAAACAGCTGCGGCAATGGACTGGATGAGAGCTAATAAACTGAAACTTAATCCAGACAAGACTGAGATGCTGTTGGTGGGGGGTTCCTCTGACCGGATGGAGGGTGTTCAACCTGTTCTGGATGGGGTTGCACTCCCCCTGAAGGAGCAGGTTCATAGCTTGGGGGTTCTCCTAGAACCATCTCTGTCACTTGAGGCTCAGGTAGCCTCGGTGGCACGGAGTGCCTTCTACCAACTTCGGCTGGTGGCCCAGCTACGCCCCTATCTGGACAGGGATAACCTGGCTTCAGTTGTCTATGCTCTGGTAACCTCCAAGTTAGATTACTGCAATGCGCTCTACGTGGGGCTGCCATTGAAGACGGTTCGGAAGCTGCAGCTTGTGCAGAATGCAGCGGCCAGATTGGTAACAGGGACCAGAAGGTTCGAACATATAAGACTGATTCTGGCCCGCTTGCATTGGCTGCCTGTAGGTTTCCGAGCCCGATTCAAGGTGCTGCTTTTAACCTATAACGCCTTACACGGTTTGGGACCACAATACCTGATGGAACGTCTTTCCCAACATGAACCTACCCGTTCACTACGCTCAACATCAAAGGTCTTCCTCCGGGTGCCTACTCCGAGGGAAGCTTGGAGGACGGCAACAAGGGAGAGGGCCTTCTCTGTGGTGGCCCCTCAATTATGGAATGATCTCCCCGATGAGGCCCGCCTGGCGCCAACACTGTTATCTTTTCGGCGCCAGGTCAAAACGTTTCTTTTCTCCCAGGCATTTTAACAGCCCTAGTTGAGGTTTGATTGACATTGTGGCCAGGCTTAACAGTTAAAATATTTTAAAGTGTTTTAATGACAGCTGTTTTATGTTTATGGTTTTAAATTTTGTATATTGTCTTTTTACTGCTCAATCTTTTTAATTTTTGTAAACTGCCCAGAGAGCTTCAGCTATGGGGCGGTATATAAGTGTAATAAATAATAATAATAATAATAATAATAATAATAATAATAAATATGCCATACGTTTTCTGTACTTTCTCTTTCCAATGAAAGTCATGTAAAAAGTTGTTCTGAGATTTTCCATTACTCAGAAAAATGGAGGAGCCATGAAATAAATCTGATCAATGCACTTTGGTTTTTGCCCTGGCAATTTGGATTGTGATCAGGAATGGGTCTCTAAACTTTCATCTTCTTGTGGTCCATCTCTAGGCAATTAGCCAGCTTTAGCCTCATTTGATATGAAAGGGACATGGAAATACTATGTGAAATGTCTAATTTACCAGTAATAAACACTCAAGCTTGTAACTACAGAGCGAGAGAGAGCTGGGGTGCTGTCAAAACGCTCAGAAAGTCCCAGAGTCCATGAGTGGTGGCGCATTGTTGATTATCCGACACCGCTGCAATCATACACCCACCTTGGGGCTTTCCGCTGAAGCTGCAGAGAAAAAAAGTTGGGGACTTTTTTCTTTGGAATGAGATGAGCACATGCAAGACAGAGTCAGGACTGCCCCAAAGCCTCACTCTGGAGTTGCGGCAGAGGTGTGGCCGGGCAGTGCCTGGTGGAAGGCGACCTGCAATTGGTCGCCTTCCACCCAGGAACGGGGCGGGGATGGCTCCAGTCCCTGGATGGCTGCCCAGAAACCCTGCACTCCCTCCTCAGCATCAGGATTCCCCAATGCCACCCAGGGGGAGGGAAAGTGTGGGGTTTCCGAGGGATGCGGCGCCAAACCGGGCCGCCTCTTCCGGTGCGCAGTGGCGGTGGCAGTCGGTGTGCCACACGTTGACGCTCCTGCTGCCAGTCTTTAAGGCAGGACCGCCACTGCGGCTTTTCCTGTTGCTGCCGCCGCGGCGCCCATACCTGCCCAGGATCAGCTGGAGGGGCAGCTGGAAGGGCGGCTGGAGCGACGGCCCACCTACTCTAAGGTAAGTGGTGTTTTTTTTAAAAAAAAAATTAATTGGGGGGAGGACAGTGGAGGTGGTGCAGCGAGCTTGTGGCTCGCTACTCCATCCCCTTCCCTGCCCAGCCCAGCTCGCTCTGCTCTGAAAAAAGTTGGGCTAAATGCCCGACTTTTTTAGTGCGGATCAAAGGGCCTTTGCCCCTAGATTGCTTCGAATTGGCGGCAGCGTCATGTAACCCAATTGCTGCCATTTCGAAGCCACCGCGAGGTGTCCGTGAAGAGGTACCCCCGGTGTCGTGAAGACCCCCCCCCACACACACACACACACACCGTGTGTCTGGCTGAGATTGTAACTGGGAGAGAAATAACTCCTAGGGCTTGACTGGGCAAATATCGTGGGTTAGAAAAATTCAGTCTAGCTGTTTCACTTGAGGAAAAACCTATCAGCCTTTAAAACAGAATTTCTGGCGTTTGGCAAAAGATGAGCTCTCAAAGGATTAGTGTCTGGCTGACTGGTATTGTATGTCGGTGTGTAACTCCCAAAGATGAGTTAGGCCCTTATCTGGGCTGAAGAAAAACATCTGTGATTTCTAAAGTTTCATTCGTAGTCTGGTCAGGTGGCCAGAGGTACTTTTAATATGCAGTTAAACAAAATGTAGACATCATCTATATAAAAAATGATATAGATCTCTTGTGAATTTTACTATCAGGTTATTTATCAGGCTTCCCTGCCTGACTTTGTCAAAACTCAAACTTTATTATGCTTAACAAACAAATGATCCTATTCAGTTTGGCAAAAGTAAAGACATTTTCCAGCACAAAGATGCAAAACTTGTTTTTCCTAATAGTCTTTTTTCATGACCAAACTATCTCAGAAAATCATCATTGTGGCCACTTGAAATTTGCCCCAAATCCTTATACCAAAATTAGATTCCAGCTTGACAGGGTAACCAAGGAAAAGGATTCAATTGACACAATCAGGTTCTATAGATTTGAAAATGACTTTATGCAAATTAGCTGGATTATAATACAACATAAAATAGATCGTTTGTTGACTATCCCATTTACATAGACAATGGGGAGACAGTTTCCAGCAGACAGACGTTTCCCTCAGGAAACACAGAGCAAGAGGAAAGGAAATGCTTGCTCATTTCAATGAACAAATGATCCTGCCACCTAGTGACTGACGAAAAGATTATGTTTTTCACACATTTTGATAAATGAATCTGTGCTGGTTTTGGCAGATGTTTAAGCATTTGGTGACATGTATTGAACAAAACAGCCTGATGGTTCCAAAAAAGCATGGAGGAGGAGCTATTAAATGTTGTAGATGGGAAATAATTATATGAAATAGGCTTATTGGGAGAGAAATTCCTCTTTTTTAAAAAACCAAAGAAAGCAAAACCCAAACTTTGGAACCACTTGCACATAATTAGAGCATTGATGAATGTAGCTAAACAGACAGAATACACTTATATTATATCTGACATACTGGCAGAAGGATATTTACAATTGCTATTTAGGAAGGCATTTGCAAATAACTGATGCCGTCTAGTTAAATTGGCCTGTTTTGGGATTATATGTTTGATGCTGCTAATGGCGTATGTTATTTAAAATTACAGTTTTTAAATTCCCTATAAATTGGTATGTTTTAAATTGGTATATATATATTGCCATTTTGGATGCTTTTTGGGAAGAGAGAGCAGCTAAGAAATCCATGAAATTAGTGCCTAACTTTGCTTATATTCCTCTTGTGCCATGTCTATTAGATGGTCAGTCTGTGGGCAGGGACTGCCTTGGCTTTCTAAACCTTTGCACAGCACTTCATGAATGATCATACATAAAAAAAAATTCTAAAATCTAGGTCTTTAGAATGCTTCATGTCCAATCTCTTCTTCCCAATCCTCTAAATAAATGGCTTTCCAAATCATGGTCATGCCAATGCATTTCCCTTTCCAGCAGCGTTTAGCTTAGCTTTAGAGCTGCCAAAGTGGGGATAAGATGCATGGTACAGATTAATTGCTTTCTTGCAATAAGCCAGGTCAGGGAAGCAATCTCCATTGTTTATCCTGATTTTCTTCCTCTGACACCTGCTTGAATTACATTGACACACATTCAAATCAGAGGCCTTGGGACATAAACTGTTGGTAGTACAATTTTAAAAAAAGGGAAAACAAGTTGTGAGGTAAGAGCATCTCTGTAGATCTTATTGTACACTCTCCTACTGCTGTTTTGTTTTAATAGAAATCCATAACAAATCATAATCTCGCATTTCGAGCACTTGATGAATAACCGGAGATGAACTCCCAGTGGATTAGCTTGGCGGTTACTCTTTGCCGAGGAGCTTTAATCAAAGGAAGTGATCCAAAATTAAAGGATGCATGTATTCTCCTAGCCCTATTATTTGCTGTAATTCTTTAAACACTCCGCCCTCACCCCCCGCAAGTGTTTAGCATTCATGAGGCCACCAGCAGTGGGTTCAGCTCACAAGGGGAGTTGGCAAATCCACACAGGCTAGAAGACCTTTAAAGGCAAAGACAGTATTTGGATACCTTGTTTGGCTTAACTTCCATTGTCTACCAGACGCCTTTTCCTGTGCCTTTTGAAAACGGATTTCAGAAGGCTGATATAATTCTCTTAAAAAAATGTCAAAGTGTCAAGACCCTGAGGTACTTCTGGAGAGCCAAGTGTGTGGATAATGTTTTCAATGAAAAAGCTACAGTAATGCTCAGCCTACGATGACATGGAGAGTATCTGCTGACAAGCAGTTTTCAACATTTGTATGGACAAAGGTGGAGAAAGAGGAGGATACCGATGATAAACTCAGTCTCCATCTTGGATCACAGGAAGGAGGAATAGGCAGATGATCGGAACACATTCTTTCTATGTCTAGCTAGCCTATGTTGCTGATTTTTTCCTTCAGGAGCAGACTTCCTTCCAGTGATGATCAAGATAGATGAATAAGATGGGGAAAGCTTGCAGATAGAGCAGTTCATCCCTTGCACACTCAGGTGGAGGTCTTGCTCAATTTTGCCCTCAGTTTCACTACCACCACTAAATAGAAATGCCTACTTATTCTGTCAGCCTTTTACTGCTAGGCAAATGTAGTGGCTGCCTGATTTAACTCAGGTTAAAATATGAATGTATTGCCCCCATCATATTAATTGCCCCCATCATATTAATACAATTTTTACACCTTCTTTAAGATAAACTTTTATTTTATTTCATGGAGCACTCTGAATGTGCCATGCCTGCAGGCTGGGGATCAGGGGAGGCTTGGTGGATTGTTGGGTCTGAACATACTGAATAAGCACACATGAGGCCACTCTTGTATAGTGCTCCATATCAAGTGGTGGTAAGGTCCAGACTCCAAGGCTGATGGGGGACCAGCTACCTAGAGTAAGGTGGTGATAGGGAGACTGACTGGCTAATAGGTCAGAGGTCTGGAAGTGCACCGGAAAGCATAGGTCAGAGCTTCCCTCAACCATACGATGGCCAGACTGAAGAAATGCCACAGACCTTGGATCTATATCGCACAGGCATGTTGAAGCTCAGATCTGCGGGTCAAATTAGCCTGCATGTGATCCCAATCCAGCCCTCCAGGGTTTCTCAGAGGGCCACATCTCCATCCATCTTCTGGCCCCACAAATTCCCGACTGGCAATTTCCCAGCTTTTGTTTGGTTCCCCACCCCAGCTCCAGTCCAAAGGGTTGAAATGCCTCTCTTAAGGCTTAGTTACTGGCAGCAAGAGCCTCGTGCTAAATTATGTTGGTATTTTGGGTCCGCCCATTTTGCCTTCAGCTTCACCCACCACTGGAATGCAGCCCCAGAGAGGCTCTCTGTGAATGAATTCAGCCCTCGGGCTGAAAGAGGTTGGACATCTCTGATATAGCAGGCAGTGGCATAGGATTACTTTCTGGAATTAGCTCATTCCCAAAATCAGGACAGTGGTGTTGATCTCCTTGCTTGAATGGCCTACAATTTCCTCCTACGATCAGAGGCTCCACATCACAGGGAACAGTGAATTAGCATAGGAGCCTTCAGGGGATCCCCCCTCTACTTAAGCTGAGTTGCCAAAAAAGGTTCCACCATTATAAGCTTCCAGATTCTACTTTTTATAAAAATGATACCTGTTGAGCTAATAACTTGAAACTTGGTATCCACGATCCACCTGATGAGTTCTAAAATTGTGCATAATTTCAAACCAGTCCAATAAAAATTGCCACACTTTCAACAAATTAAAAATTGACACATTAGTACTTTCATCTCTCGCCCAGCTGTGGCTCACCATGTGATATATTTCTTTCTAATTTGGGTAAAAAGTACTGCTGTGTGTTATTCCAGCTTGTCGAGGAGGTGTCCTGTTCATTAGTTGTGTGAAATTCTGAGAAGCGGTTAAAAATATTACTGTTTTTCTGCCCCATGAAAGCCTTTGATAGCAACTGCAAACATAGTTGTGAAGGGCATGCTCAGTTTCAGCTGCCCTCCACTCTGGTCCCAATGCCTCCAATTTACATTGCACAAAAGGTTAAAACCTCAACTGCCACTCTAGGGTCCTGGTCCATATGAGTTCCCACGAGCTTACTCTTGAAGGCGGGGAGGGGGGAAGAGAAAAGCTTAGCTACATCTTTAAAATAATATGCCGTTTGATCCTCAGAGAAGTTGGGAGGGCTTGAGAAGGATCCAAGGCCTCACACCACCTTTCTAACAGTGGAAATAGCACATGGGCCCTAATCCTCGCTCTTACTTTCTGTGTGGTAGGAAAAGGACATGCAAGGACCGTGTCTCAAACTAGGGTTATGTTCGCACATTATACTGATCTTGTGCTTACAATCTATGTACACTCATTAAGATGGCTGTGAGAACCTAGTCCTATGAAGGCTCATTGAGTAAGCTCTACACATGAGGATGGGAAGCAGGGATGAGCTCACCCTTCTCTAGCCATTCTCCTCACATTATACATGTGGAGGGCAACTATTTGCAGAGGATAACCTCTATCTGGAGATGTTAGAAACATTATTTAAGTATTAATCCCATTTATCATATTGTAAACTTGTAAGACAGCTGATTCAAATACATTGGGGAGATGATAGGATTGTCAAAACTGTCATTATACATTTCCCTTTCAAAAACTAAGGGCACGCCAGTTAAGGCATCAGCTTCCAATTTCCTGGACTAGTGGGAGCTTCTTCAGACGGAGGGGAAATCACGTTTCCCTCCCGTCGCTTTGCCTCGTGCTTCTGTCCCACGATAGGGGTGAGCAGCTTCCTCTTCCTTCACATGCTGAAGAAAGAGGAAGTAAACAAAGACCATGTGGCCCATTGAAATGGGCGTTTTTATTGCGCTGCTTTCCCTGCACATGGCAGGGAATGGGAGCGCATTTTGCTGTAGGAGGAAAAATCGGATTTTCCAGGGTTTTTGTTTTTTTTGAGGGAAAATGACCAGAAGGAGTGGGAGGTGCACAGAAGACGGACAGTGTCTTGAAAAGGACCTGCGAGAATCCATGAGTGCCCAGTAACGAGCATGCTATAAAACGCTCATCTGGCGATCCTCTGGCGCTTGAGCCAACATGAGATAGGTTTAACTCTAGCCTTAACCTGGCAGGTGCTTTATCATTGAATGTAATCTTAATCTTCTATTTTCTTTTGCTTGATAACGAATCAACTCTGTCCCCTTCAAGGCAAATGAACACACTACTGTGTGTGTGTGTGTGTGTAATATCCTGGTGGGTAGTCAAAGCAGTCTTCTGCAGCAAAATCAACAGCATCTTGTTGCACCTTAAAGACTCACAGGGTTTTTTTTTCTGGCGAAAGGTTTCATGGACTACCTTCTTTTGTACATATAAGCCGTCCCAGCTATCCTTGAGCAGATGCTCGTGTGAACTGAACCAGAATGATTGCAACTAGAGCTACGCAGCAATTCCCATAACCGCAGCAGCACTTTTCCTAGCTGGCCTCTGCAAGGCGACAGCAGCAAACGATATTGCTAGCTTCGTGCTTTACGTTTCTCCATGCCAGCGTATTCTCTGGGAACTTCAGGATTGTTTGTGTAGGCAGAAAAAGCACTGCGCGAACGGGTGTGTAGGAGCGGACATCACACGATAGATTTCATCATTTATGAACTCACTTCATAGGCTGAAGCATTTGTGTTTGTGCTTATAGGCAATGCTGCCCTCGAAGCCAGAGCTCAACGCCATCATTTTTAGGCTCTTGGTTATCCTTACAGTTGCTTACAAGCTGCGAAAGACTGACTACACCTGCGTCCCCTTCTCATAGACCCTCTCTACAAGAATTCGGTTTGACGCCTGGTTCTCCGATTATGCGCATCTTCTCGGAAGCGCTTTATGGTAAATGACTGTATGCAGGAGGTAATTGAGCGCACAACTGGTGGCCTTACCGGTTGTTTGAAATGCGCTTTAGAAGTAGTTAATGCAGAGAATCGCTTGTTCACATAGTCAAAATGCGCTTTAACGGCCGGAGCAAAATAAAACTCGGTATTTAACGCGCATTCGATAATGCGCATAATCAGAGAGATAACGCGCCTCAACTCCCGATTTGCACTCCGCTCATGTAGAGGTAAAATTTTTAATGAGACTTGAAAGAGCTTTAAACCTCTCATGTAGAGGCAGCCATAGCCAGGCTCATCCATTTTGCAATTTATGAGAAAATAATCTGGACTAATATAGGCAGACTCTATTTTCATAGCCATCTTTCTTGGTAACTTTGTGTTTCCTTTTTTCTCATCTAGAACAACAAAAATTCAATTGTGTGTGTTTGTGTGTTCATGTTCCTAAAGGGGGGGGGGAGAAGGGGAAAAAGAAAATCAGGCTCCTGAGAAACAGGAATTGCCATTTCATAAACTGTTCAATGTGCCCCTCTCTCAATTTGTTCACATGTTCACATCGTGGCAAACTCTTCCAGGCAGGAGAACTCCCCACGTAAAGGAGCTACTATGGAATGTTATTAACACTGCAGTTCTAACCACATTTTTCTGGAATTAACACCATTTGGGTGCAATGGGACTTTTGAATGACGTGCATTGAATTACACTATAAATAAGGTTACTAATGAAACAGTGTTCTAGAAGAAATGCAATGAGGTGGAAATCCATCAGCTCCTTGGAAATGTGCCAGACTGAGTGGGATTTTCTGTTGCATTCAGAAGTTTTCCCTTGACTAGAAATGGTCTCATGTTCATAGTGGATTTTCTGGTCTTCAGGCTCTTTTCATGCAGGAACTATTTTGTGAACTGTTATATCGCTATCTCCACAGAACATTGCCCATTTTTAAAAACCCATTTCCAGCTATCCCTCTAAAACCTTCCTCTTGAAACAGACTGTCAGACTTTGGTTTGAGTATTCTTCCCTCCAACTATACAAAGGATTTCCATTGACATCACATTTCCCCCTGGAGGCAGGAAATGAATGACATGTGAAATAAGCTTGAAAAATGCTAAATATAAAAAGATGTGCCTGTCTTTGTGCAGTAGTCGATGGGTCTGTTTTGTATTCCCAGTGACCTGAACTAAAAACAGCGGTGCTCAATCCAATTTTCTGGTTCTCAGGACGTTGTTGGACTGGGTTATTAATTTTGCTTTCCTCCAGAGCTGTTATAGATGAATTTAAACGGTTAGAAGTTAAGCAGGTAGAGAGGTACACATGGCAATGCGATACAGCTGTCCCTCACACTGAAAAACATTCCACAGTTGCAAATTCCTGCTTTCATTCTTCACTTCCTAGGTAACGTGCAAAGGAGGAGTAAGTAGCACGATAACACTCTTCTCATTTTGCTGCTTTCACATCACAGGCAAACTGCCCACGGAGAAACTGAGAATTGAGAGCACAAACTTTACAAAGCTAATGAAGCTGAATTAATGAATTCATATTAATGAAAGGTGCGGCACATATATACTCCCCTGAACTTCTGAAGGATCATTTATCCCCCTGTGGAGGAGGGCAGACAGTCGACGAGGGAAGTGAGCAAAATTCTAAGATTTTTTTTAGTGAGGATGGTCATACCTTAAATATGAGACGGCCAAGATTTGTTTTTCTTTCTTCCCTTTACCATGAGGCATCTATCTCCTCCCCCTCCCCAGCAACGCTCTTGGAAACATCACTCCAGCATGGATTTTACCCCCAGGAACACCGTCAGGCTACTGTGGAAGAACCAAGCTGTTGTTCGAAGCAGCGGCAAGGCTTTGTTTTTCTTTTTATAGGGCTTTTCTACACAATGCTGTTAATCCACTGCATTTACTTTTGGTTTTGTCACAGAATTGAGATCCAAGCACTATATAAGGAACGTTTCCTTTCCTGCTTTTCCACTACATAACCTCTAGGTGTCACTGATATAGTGGAATCACACAAACATTTTCTTTGGCTTTCAGAAATAATACCCCATTTTCCCTGCTCTAAAAAAAAAAAAAAAACTTGCCAAAAGTGCTGTTTTACAAACAGAAGCAGAATTGTTTGTAAACGGGGTGACAACATCACCTAAAGTACCCATAAAAACCCATGAGTAGGGAATGATGGTTCAAAAGAAATGCCTCATGTAGAAAAGGTTGTAGTAAAAGGAAGAAAAACCGTTAAAATCCTTGGTCCCCTTGTATACAACATAACACGCACCCCTCAAAAATTGTTAAATTTTGCACCTTCCTGAAGATGGATTTGATCTTCAGGGGCATTTTTGCCCCACCCCCATGAAATACACCCCAAAATGGGCTGATCATTAATGGGTTTCACAACAAAGGATAGTGGAAGACAAGTGGAAGATATTTCCATCATTGCTCCTTTGTTTAAGTATGGAAACGATCACTGTGGTGAGAATACTTGGAAAGATTTTGATTCAGAGCAGGATAAGAATGTGACTATAAAGGTAGTGTAGATTTCTAACTTTCAGATGTCTATTAAGCTAAACATTACTATAACTAGAAAGTCAATTTCTGAAGATACAAAAAGGTAAGTGTGTAAAACGCCAGTACAAATGTTTAAAATATTCTGAAACATTTAGTAAGCATGGGTTTGAAGTATGTGTGTGTGTTCGGAGGGTTAAGTTTATATCTTTTGGTCATCTGCTTTGTAAGTATTGGAAAAAGATCCTACAGAAGTTAAATGAGATATCTGGCTGTAAAAGATCGAATAACCCAAAAGTTCAAATAGTCCAATCAATTCTTATAGGAAATAGAAATAATATGGTTGAATAGATAGGGTTGTAACCAATGTTAGTGTAACTTAAGTTATATTAATTCAAATAGGTCTACTCTAAGTAGGACTAACATTTGATACAACCCACAGACTTGGAATTTATTCTCCCAATATAGCCTTGTGTAAAAACATACTATAGTATATCACTGGAAAAGAAATAAATAACCCAACTTATTTGATTAGTATTCCAGAATTTCAAATGTTATGCTGAATGAAGGCAAAAAGATGACATACTGAAAAATGGTCAATAATATAATACTTATGTCCAGTTTGTCTGTTTTCATTGATATAACAATAGCATTTTTGTCATTTTGTTTGTTCTGTTTTGATGAAATTACTGTATTGCATTAACTTCCATTGTTTAGAAGAACCCAGT
The DNA here is from genome assembly GCA_029215795.1 of Anniella stebbinsi. Lineage (NCBI taxonomy): Eukaryota > Metazoa > Chordata > Lepidosauria > Squamata > Anniellidae > Anniella > Anniella stebbinsi. The sequence goes on along the minus strand of JARDYH010000003.1, from coordinate 93,599,771 downwards.
AAAAATAACTGGGTTATTTACTACACGAGAACCCTTTGGGAAGTCCCCAAAATTTCTGTTTATTTAGTTTCTTCATGGCCATCTTCATTTCCAATCTCACAGACGGATTCCATGGCTCAATCTAGTTCTGAGAGAGCTTGATCCTAGAAGTAGTTTTCACTAGCTTTAAATAAGTCTATAACTAATGGGAAAAGAGGATTTTGGAGGACGCTACCCCTGTAAATTTTGCACTTCCCGTTTAAAAATAAAGCAGGTTCCAGATATACACACACCATTTCTGAATTTTTCTGAGTTGAGTGGGCATTTCTATATATCTCCATATATGTATATGTATACATACACACACACATCTTTTTTTAAAATGTTTTTTTAATTGGAAAATGTTCTTAAAAGCTTCTGGTTTAAAATAAATAAATTAAATTATATTAATTTCTGAAGGCAAGTACAATAACCCCTCTCTGATAATCTAGCTATGGTCCTGTTTTAAACTATTCTGCTTGTTGTTGTTCAACATTTATGTTAATTCACTAGTTTGTTTGTTTTTAAACCCACTTTTTTCTTATTATCCTTGCGGGAATGCAACGTAACAGGAAAAACAAGAAAGAAAACAAGTGGAAACACCAGTGGATTCCGATTTGCCAGCCTCTGACAACGGCCTTTTAGCAGGTAAGATGCATGAAGTAGCCTTTATTTACAATTCATTTCCTGACAACAATACCCTGTACTAAGCAAGTTCAGTCTTTATCTGTGCAAGTATTATTGTCTGGGTTCTTCAAGATTGTGCTGCTTTCCTGTAAGGCTTGTGAATAGCTGACTGCAGCTGGCTTAGGTAAGCCAGGCGGCTTCATGGGATAATAAGCAGTGTGACCAGGTGCAAAGGAGAAGAGATAACAGGGCTGTTCTGTCCCACCTAAGAAGTTGTTGTTGTTGTTAAAATTAGGGTTTTTCGTTTGTCGTTTCCATTTAGTGAATGAGAGTTCCTTTTTGGAATAGGATTTTTTAAAATGGAAGAAATCAGTAGCAGCTGGTCCCTCTTGCACACACAGAAGTGGTAACTCCACTGAAGACTCTCCCTGGTAGATTTTTCAAGATCACTGTCACCTTGTGATCCTGGAAAAAATGGTCCCCTTGGGCTACTGTGACTTAGACCTTTTCTACGTTTTGAAAAAATACGCTGCTTTACTGGGAGCTTTCTGCTTCTGCTTTCATTCTGAAATTGCGATCACGTGATTGCAAGGGCGACCACGTGGCTTGAATAGAATACTTCATCTCTCTGCATGCTCCATTCACTCAAATGAAACAGCATCACCTAGTGACAGAATTATAGTGCAACAACAATTTTACATGGGTTTGATTTTGCGGGGTTTTGCCCCCTGATTCTCTCTTTGTTTTTTGGAAGTGGGATTACTGCGGGGGGGGGGGGGGAGCAGAAGATGTACTGGATGTTGACGGTGTTGTGTGATGGACCCTCAAACTTCTGTGAGTAGCCAGTCACAAGCATGCAAGAAATCTCTCATTTAGAGAAGCTCTTAGAACAGGATGTGCTTACATAGGGTGACCAACTGTCAGGATTTTCCCGGATTTGTCCTGGTTTTTGTTCTATTCTGGATGTCAGGGGGGATTTTCTGTTATTTTCTATATTGTCCTGGAAAGACACACTTTCCCCTTTAAGGCCGCCATTAGCATTTTGGGAGGGAATGATGTACTTTCTGGAGGCGCATCATTTCCCTTCCACTGCTCCAATCAGGACCTTAAATGGGAAAGTGTGTCATTCCCGGAGATTATAGAAAAGGCCCTGATTGGAGTAGTGGGGGGGCAGAAATGACACACTTTCCCCTCCTCCACTCCAATTGGGGCCTTTAAGGTGGCGGGGTGGAGGATGACGCTTTTTCCAGAGGCCCTGAAAAGTCACTTTCCTGCCCTGCCCACAGGTTGTCCTCTTTTTTGGTTTCCCAAATATGGTCACCCTAGCTTACAGGAAGAAAAGGGAGGCTCATTATAAGTAAGTAAATGCTTCTGAACTTAAATAACTCATAACTCAAGTGATGACATTTCTGATACTACAATTCATAGATGCTAAAATACATGTAGGAACTTGAGCTCAGAAAGAGGGTTTTAGGAGTTTCTGTTGGTTATGAAGGACAGCACTGGTTGTCCATTAATTTCCTTAAAGATGCACCTGGAAACTTGGCAGCCCCATCTCTTGAGAAAGATTGGCTACTACATCCTGAGTACAAGACTGATTTATACTTATGTGTTTACATCACTTGTTCTTTCTCATCACTTACATTATTCTGCAATCTCTTGATGACTTTTAGGAGAATGTGTGAACTTGCCTGGATTGGAAAATATTGCATTTGAGATGGCATTGAGCTAAACGAACATTGCCTGTGATTATGAATCTCTGATGGCTCATTCAATCATGCAAGTCTTCACTAGATGCTACAGTCAATGATTAATATGCATGTGTCAACAGGCCCTTAAAAAGTATGTTTCACTGAAGATCAAGGGGCCAACCTCCAAACAAACGTGTTTACAAATCTCACAGAAGATCATTAGTTCCTTGAGAGTTGGCTGGGATCTGGGTATGCGTTGTTCAAAGCTCACCAATGCCTCTTGTAAAGGACATTTCACCATAATTAAATGGCTGTGTGAATCTATCTGTGTGAATCTATCAATCAATTTACAATGCTTCTATGCCCTGATTTTGAAATCTATCCTAAGGCCATGTTTAGAGCTTGTTTAGTGTCACAGAATGGCCCGGTAACAAGAAGCTACCATGTGTGAATTGCTCCTTGAGGCTTCTTATTGCAGCAATTACCGCCATTTTGAATATTTGGGGCATGGCAGGGGTGCGCTGTAGCTTCTCATTACATGTAAACCTGGTGAGGGTGGATTGTTGAGGTGGTTGACAAGCCATCCACAACCCTAAAACAGCCCATGGGTTCTGGGTGGCTTATCAGCCACCGCAACAACCCACCCTCACTGGGTTCACACATAACAAGAAGCAGCAGTGGCAGGGGCTTGGTGCAGTGGGCACCAGAATAAGTCATTATCCTCCTAGAGTCTGGCTCAATACAGAGACCTGGATTTGAATCTAGTATTGTTCAGTATATTAGGTGGTATCAGAGGATGGACACCAGATTAGATGGGCTACTTGATCCAATATGGCTATTATTATATCATATTCTTGATCCATATAACTGAAAGTCTCTATTTAAATCAGCATCATTGGCTTGAAATGGCTTTGCAGTCATTTATAGCAGCCGAGGACCTGCCTTATGACTCACATCTGAAATATATTGGCCAGTAAACAAATTAAGCTTACAAACGGAGTAGCTCTGTACAAAAAGCATGCCATATATTTTTAAATATTTCTTTATTTTTAGATAAGAGCCCAATTTTTTGAAAAGGGTGTTCCGCTTGGGATGTAGCCAGGTACTGAATTCAAGATTGAATTACCAACTTGCCAGATGTTACAGACTAAAGCTATATCCCTCCCTTTTTCTTTTTCCTGTCATCTCTCCAGAGAAGCCTGATCCCAGTCTGTATGTATTTTGACCCCTTCTTCACAGGGCATTGAGGGAGAATACGACAAATCAACAGTGGTTGAAAGTGAGGTCCCCTCTACAAGAATTCGGTTTGATGCCCAGTTGGCTGATTATGTGCATCTTTTTTTTTTATTATTATTATTTTTTTTAGTATAATTTTTATTCATTTTTCAACAAAACAAACAAACATACACATGATGATATATAAACAAACTAACTCCCTCGACTACCCCCGTGCACCCCCCCCCCGAGACCTACTCCCATTCATTCATCTTCCTTCCAGAATTTTAATGATTCTTTTGAAGGCGACTGTCCCTTTCCCGATCTTAAAACATATTCCAAAAAGGGATTCCATATATCTCCAAAATCACTCTTACTGGACATTCCCCTCATTATTTTCATTTTACATGTCAACATATCATTCAATGCTATATCCCAAATTTCTTTATACCAATCTTCTATTTTATAACTTCGTTGCCCTTTCCAATTTTTAGCAATCATTATTCTAACGGGCGCCAGGAGGTTGTTTACCAATTCTCTATTAATTATATGCTTATTACTGCTATCCCATATTGCTAGTAGAGCTAGCTTCGGGTTTAATTCCAATTTACTTCCAATTATATCACTTATTTCTTTAAAAACCTTTTCCCAGAATTTTTGTATTTGTTCACAGCTCCACCACATATGAAAATAGGTCCCAACCTCCTGACATCCCCTCCAACAATTCTTAGACACTTTTTTATCAATCTGATGAAATCTTACAGGTGTTAGATACCATCTCCAAACTGTCTTATAATAATTCTCCTTAATTCTAATCGACAATAATTTCAACATTCTTACATTCCACATCCTCCCCCAATTATTTCATTAATTTTTCCCTAATATCTACTTCCCATACCTCTTTTATAACGTTAAGTGAGTCCTGAAATTCCCCCTCTATTAAAATTTTATATATCTCGCTAGTGAGTCCTTTTTTAGCTCTGGCTTCATCTTTTTTTTCTATTTGTTCAATTAAATCTTCAAATCTGGTATTATTTCTACATTTCTTATTTTTTTTTCCTCCATTCCTCTGTCCATTTTACCAGTTGCAGTGACTTAAACCACGCTATCTTCTGTCCTTTAAACAACTCTTTAATATGCTCACTATCTTTCATCTTTCCCATCCAATTCCTTAGCTTAAGAATATCTTGTTCTTTCAGTCTCACTTCCATCTCTGATTTTAATGCTCTTGGGAAGTTTCCCACTACCACAACTGGGGCTAGCGGAGAATCTTCTGGTATCAACTTCCCCCTATACTTCTTCCATATCGATATTATATTTTCCAATAATGGGTTGTCCAGTACCTTCCATTCTTTCTTCTGCATTTTGCGATTCCAGCCAATCCATATCTTGCTCCCCTAAAATAGCATGAATAACATATCTTAACTGATTAGCAATATAATAATTCTTAATATTAGGAAGTCCTAAACCTCCTTTCTTTTGAGTCTTATACCATAACCCCTTATTTATCCTAGCTCTTTTATCCCCATTACAATATGCATTAATCATATTTTGCCAATTTTTAAGCTCAGCTGCTGAAATTCTAATAGGTAGCATTCTAAACAAAAAATTAACCTTAGGTAATATCTTCATTTTAATAACCGCTATTCTACCAAACCAAGAATGTTTTAATTTTCTATAAATCTGTAATTTCTCCCCTACCTCTTTTCTTAAGCTTACAAAATTAAGTTCCTCTATTCTTTCTAATTCTTTATCTATATTAACTCCTAAATATCGTATTATATTTTTATGTCTTAATCCTAACTTAGCTTTACATTTCTCCATCTCTTCCTTGTTATAATTATACAACATCATTTCAGACTTCCCCCAGTTAACTTGTAATCCTGTAATTTCCCCAAATTCCCTCACATGTTTCTGAATCGTCTCCCCACTTTCTAGGGGATCTTCTATTGTCAATAACGTATCATCCGCAAACATATTTACTTTAATCTTATTTTTTCCCCCTATCCCCTTTAATATTTCATCTTCCCTAATTACATTTGCTAAAATTTCTATAACTATTGCAAATAAAATCGGTGAAAGTGGACATCCTTGCCTAGTTCCTCGGGCTAGTATTATTTGTTGCGTTAACCCATCATTAACCATTATTTCCGCTTTATTATTTTTATACATCTGATTTATCACTCCCATAAATTTATGTCCAAACCCAAATGTTTTTAATATTATTTTTAACGCTGGCCATTCCACGCAATCAAAGGCTTTGAAAATATCTAAAGCTAATAATCCTGCTTTTAAGTTTCTTTTTTTTATAATATTTATTATATTTATAACTCTCCCAATTAAATTCGGCATTTTCCTACCTAAAATAAATCCGCATTGATCATTTTTAATATATTTAAATATAAATGTACCCATTCTTTTAGCCATAATTGCTGAAAATATTTTTGCATCCTGATTTATTAAAGATATTGGTCTATATGACGCTGGATCTGTCAAGTCCTTACCTGGCTTCTGTATTAATACTACCAGGGACTGGTCCCACGATGGCGGGGTCATTCCTCCTTCTATTATATTATTAAATAATTTTTTTAATCTTGGTATTAAAATATCTTTAAATATTTTATAAAATTCCGGCCCCAGACCATCAATCCCCGGAGACTTACCTCCTTTTAGTTTTCCAATAATTCCCTCAATTTCTTTGTCAGTAACCAAGGCTTCCATACACTCCCTATCTTGATCATCCAGTCTTATTTTCCAATTCCTTTCTACATATTCCCGAATCTTCTCTTGTGAAAGCGCCTCTGAAGTATATAAATCTTTATAAAATTCCTGAAAAATCCTTAATTTATCTTTCATTACATTACATCTATTCCCTAACTTATCTCTTATTGTCCCTATCATATTCTTAGCCTTCTCTGACTGCGTGGATCTAGCCAGCAATCTGGAATTTCTATTACTAAATTCAAAAAAATCTCTCTTTAAATATAATAAATTCTTTTGGACCTGTTCTATTTCTTCTTTCTCCAATTCCTTTTTTTTAGCCTGAATTAGGGCATATAATCGCTTATCAATTATGTGCATCTTCTCGCAATCACTTTTACGCCTAATCTCCATACATGGGAGGCGGTGAAGCGCATTGAAATGCACTTTAAAAGTGTTTACATGCGGAGAATCGCTTGTTTACATGGTCATAAGGCGCTTTAACTCCCGTGGTAAATTAAAACTCGCTATTTAACGCGCATTTGATAATGCGCATAATCGGACAGAAAAGCGCCTCAACCCCCGATTTGCGCTCCGTTCATGTGGAGGTAAAATCAGTAATGCGCTTTGAAAGAGCTTTAAATTGCTCTTGTAGAGGCACCCTGAATTTGGTATGGATGTAGCGGTTTGCTGCTGATTTTTAGAGGCAAATTGGCAATTAGTTTGCCGCTGCGTGTTTGGTGGTGGTGGGGATGGAAGAGCTGCACAGGGGTGTAGGCGGGGCACATGAGGCTTGTGAATTATGTGTTGCCTAGCCCTAAGGTAAAGGTATATGGCTCTGGGTCAAGGCTCGCTTGTTCATAAGGTAGGCTGCCATCTTATTTCAGATGTAAAATTTGGGGCACAATTTAATGGCAACAAATTTGGGCCCAGTTGTACCACATCCTTCTCCTTTTCCTGTTTATTATTGTCATGATTATTCTTAGTAGTAGTAGTAGTAGTAGCAGCAGCAGCAGCAGCAGCAGTAGTACCAGTTAGTCAAAGACACTCAAGGCAGTGTACAATACATAATTTAAAACACTTCAACCCACAGGATGTAAAAGCTCAAAAGCAGTGTTTTTCAATTGGAAATTGAAGTTTACTGCCAGTGCTGAGAGAGACATTTTATAAACACATTTTGTTAACTCTTCTGTGAATCAGTCCAATGATTAATTTTGTTAATATACTTCATTTAATTTAAAATTAGCTTAAAAAGGAACCCAAATATAAAAATAGAGGAACCCTATCTCTTCCTCCTCCTGCTGCTGCTACTTGTAAAATGTTACTTTTGACAGGCCAGCGAGGGAAGTACAGTGGCTGGTTTTGATTACACGGATAAGGAAATATTCCTTCTAGGGTTTCAAATGCTATTTCTTTAATAATTGCTGCCGTGTATATTGTCCAGCACTTTTATTTTGGATATTTTGACTTTGAGAAAAGTAAGATATGTCACAAGAACTGAGATATTGAATTCTGAACTTCCTGGAAACAGATGGTGCCATGTCTTTGTAGATAGATTTGTTTTGCTAGCAATAGATTCCCTAGACTGCTTGTACTGGTGTAAACTCTGACGTTGTTAAGGGATGATAGGAGCCCAAGTTCTTCCTGCTCTATAGGATCCACACAGTAGTTCTTTCAGTGTGAAGGAGATTAATGCCTCTGCGCAGCTGGCATACACACAAATGATTTTTCAGTTGGATTGGAAAGTGCTGTCAGGTAAAAGCTGAGAGTTGATCTGAGTTCTCCTCTGCCTGTTTTGGAATCTCTAAGGAGGCTTGTCAACCAACCAGAAGAGGGGAAAAAACACATCCTGATCTGCTCTTGTGTCGTTTCTCCAGCTTGAGTCTTTAAAATCAGTAAGTAAACTCTCCAGGGCCTAAAGGGAAGCATCATCACCTGCTGGTATCTGCAGATCAAGCTTGTTGTTAAAGATATAGGAGCAAGGGCTGGTAAAAAAAAAAAGTTGGCAATCCTATCTTCAAGGAGAAAGCAGACTTCCTTTCACCAGCAACCAGAACAGGCAATCTGCTTAACCTGCGACATTCTCAGAGTAGGCTGCCAAGCACGGATTTATCATCAACCTACCTGTTTCAAAGCAGAAGTATCTCATTTGCTGTGGCAACAGCTTCTCTCCCCCTTAGTGAGTGAGATACTGCTGCTTGAAACAGCAAGGTACTGCCACTTGAGGGATGGCCCGTGTGTACAACAGGGCCAGGGAACCTGAGGGCTGCGTTCCCATGTGGGAAACACTCTGGGAGCTGCATGACAACATGGGCGGGGCCAGTACCAAGAGTGGGTGGAGACAGAGCCACCCTACTTCCTCTTCTTCACACATACCATTTACAATGGCGGCTGGCACATGCCGCAACCCACCATGGCCTAAGAAAGCCATGATGAGCTGCAGCAATCGTGTGAACCAGTCCAATGTATTTAAAATCCTCTATGGCCACAATTCAACATAGCTAAGCAAACTAAAGCACATTGGTTTCACTGGGTTTAAGCATGCCTAATTTTCTTGGATTGTTCCCCTAAACCGCAATATAAGCACTATGCAGTCCTAGGAACGTGTTTCCCACTGAGGACAGTTGTATTTCCAGCTGCCCATTTTTTTGCACTAAAACCACATTTTGGCAGGTAATTGGTATTATAAGAAGATCCCTGCAGTGGTCCATCTAAACAGTATTGCTGCTGCATTCTTAATATATATTCTGCTTTCCCAGTGTTGAGCTTCCCAGAAGTTTGGCCACCTTCTGGCAAACCATCCTTGCCATCTCCTGCATCCCAGATTAACACAGTGGACTTCAGTATGTAGCACTACACAAAATGTTTATAGTCTTGACTTTGTCATGCCCTAATTGACAGGGGAATTGCAGAGAGAACTCCAACTGTGGCTGAACTCCTTCGAGCTCAGTGCAACTATACCAGTCCAACTACGCTCAGTGCAACTATACCAACTTCTGAAACCGTGAGGAGTGTTGCCTACCAGCTGTCTCATGTGGTAATTGATAAATCCCATCCCTGCCTCCTAGTCAAACAAGACAATCACAAAAATTATCAAGGCCCTAGTAGGCCAGAATGCATGTCTAGTTAGCTGTATTTAGCTTGATGGGTTGGGTCACAAGACAGGGCTGTAATAGTGGGTTCCAACTTCTGTAGATGAAGGTTTCGTCCCAAATTTGCAATCCACTATTACAGCCCGGCCTGCAAAAAATTACTACGATTCCCATTTAAATGCCCCTTTCCACAGATATTTGGACTCTAATGTGTCTCTTAAAGTCATTCTTAATTTAAGTGGGTGGACAAGCCTCCAGAGACTTCTAATATGTATGACTCATAATTTTATTCTGCTTCACTGGAGAGAACATCCTGTGACCGATTAATGAAGTGTAAGGCAGGGAATAGGAGCTGTGTAGCTGTGGTCATGATTTATAATCTGTGATATAAGTACAATAAAGACATCTCTCCCCCACCCCCCAAAAAAAGAACTGAATTCTGCATTGGACGTGCATGGTCACTGAATGTTGTTCGTATAATGTGTGCCTCCTCTCCTTCATTACCATTCCCTAATTTTCTTTTTATGTATCACATATGCTCCTAGATAATAGCACATACTGAATGGAGCCCAGCTTTTCACACCCGAAGCCCTGCTTTAATTAGAAATGTCGCAGATTGAACCTGGCATCAAAGCAAGTGCTCTGCTCTTAGGATGAAATACCGAAAATTAGGGACACAGTCCAGTTTTACATGTGTGTAGTTAGCTGCATAATAGCTGTTGCCCCACATTGCTTTGGATGCTCTGTGGCCAGGTCCAAAAACTTCCAGCTCTGTATGATGGGCCTTCTCTTTCCACCTCTAATTGCTATGTCCTCCCTCCCTATGTCTTCCTGGTTGGGCACAGCCAGTGGCCCACACACTTGTCTGCAACATTTTTTTGTACAGCTTTTCTAGAAACCTTCAAATTGAGAACAACTTTTTGATCTAGCATATTATTATTCATTTTTTTTTATAGATGGGGAATTGAGGGCCAACTACACAAGATGTTGGTAAACAGCTCTCCGTCTTTTTAAGAGGAGCCCTGCTGGATCCAGCCAAGGCTTATTTAGACAAGCATCCTGTTTTCCATAGTGGTCAACCACTATGCCCAAATGGGAAGCCTACAAGTAGGAAATGAGGGCATTAGCCCTCTCTTGCTGTTTCCCCCCCCAGGAACTGGTATTCTGAAGCATGCTACTATAGAGCCATCATGCCTAGTAGCCATTGGTAGCCTTATCTTCCACAAATCCATCTAATCCCCGTTTAAAGCCCTCTAGGTTAGCGACCATCACCACATCTTTTGGCATCATCAATTTCTTTTTTTAAAAAAAACCCCAAAATACCAAAAAACCACCAACCCAACCATGGCATTGAATTTAACTTTTCCCAGCCCAGGCCATGTTATTTTCTTGAACACATGGAGGCTGGGTGCTTTGAGGTTCCTCTACAGCCGCTACCCCCAGGACACATACTCAAAAGTACATTGCTATCCAAGAATGAAGCCAGGTAGGCAGGAGAACATGCAACCTGCTGTTTGCCCTATCACAACAGTCAAAGGTCCAATCTTTTGCTGTAAGTGGAGAAAAAGTGATTTGTGGAGACTGTAATTGAATGCATTCTTTTACGACCAGTAATTACTGTGGTGCATTAAAAAGGTTAAGTAATACAAGAACACTGTAAACAACTGTGTCTGGAATCTTTTGGATCTTTGCATTTGTATTCAGAACACTCTGAATATTGCATCAAGCGAAACCTCAAATCTAATAGAAATAATACTGTTTACATAGCACTTTCCCTAAGTGCTCCATGTATATTATCTCATGACAGGAATTCCTGTATGATTTGTTAAGGTCATCTTCTAATGCCCTGCCTCCATCAGAAATCAAGTGGGTTTCTACTGGACATAGTGCCTTTTCTGTTGTGGTGACTCATCTGAGGATGTTTGCCAGGTCCTTTTTAGGCACCAAATTAAAATCTGCTAAAGTACAATCCTATACATGTCTACTCAGAAGTCAGTCCCATTGAGTTCAATGATGCCTACTCCCAAGTATGTGTATAGGTTTGCAGCCTTAGTTACCAAAGATTTTGCTGGGGTGTAACTATGTTGCACAATTCTATGTTTTGAGGGAGGGAGGCCTTGAACAGAGTTTTCCACATCTCCAAAGAAAGCTTTTTTGCTGCCAGGCCACCTCCATCACCAGGTGGGAAAAAAGGGGGCAGAGTTTACCGTTTCACAGGGGTGGAAGTGTAACAGGAGGGAAGGTGTTTGGACCTTATTGGGGGCCCCAACAACACACGTGAGCGATTGAAATATATCAGGCAGTGAGACTGCAAGTATGAGTTGGGTAGTATTGAGTCAAACCCTGAGACCTGGGAGACTTGCCTGTTCCTGGCTCAGGCTGAAATAGAACCAGTTGGAATCCGATTTGTCTGTTTGGTCACTGGCCTCTGCAGAGCTATCAGCTGCAATTCCACTCTGTGGCCACTCGTGGCACTGATGCTAAAGCACAGCTGGCAAGCAGCTGCATCCTTTGGCAAACTCCTGCACTGGTGCAGAGATCAAGAGGCCAGGATTTGCTGTTTGGGACCCCTGGCTCTTTCAGTGACTTCCTGATGGAAATGATTCCATCCCCTCCCAAGTTGTTCAAACCCCCCTTAATATTCTGTCAGCTTTTTGTGTTTCACTGGGTACTTCTGCACTTCAATTTATACATCCAGACTCAACAGATACTGGCCTCTTGCTCTGTGATGAAGACTTTTTAGTTGTTCCAGGTAACGTCCTCCCCCACTACCCCTCCATCAATTAGATCTCTGTTCTGAAATCTCTGCTGGGAGCAAGGTCTGCAGGAAGACATGGGGGACCATCCCTGCTTTGCAGCTGTGACATTATGTGCCAGAATAAACATTTGAGCATTTGAGGGAAGTAGAGAAAGGAACGTGCCTCCTACTTGACATTCAATGCAGTCTTATATTGTGGTCTTCAGCTCTCTGAGTGTGGGACCCACCTTTAACTCCAGCCAGAAAAATGTGGGTCCTAGTGATAGCAGCATCTGAATTCTGTCCCTTGATAGTGTGTGATCACAGTTTCCAGGTCCATAGCAAAATTGCCAACTTCTTTACTGGCCATTACAGCTGCACCTTTCATGGTATTTTGATGGGCAAACATTGGTAGAAGCATGTGATTTCTCCCCATGTTGTATGAAGCTTCATCTCTTTAAGAGGTTATGAGACACTATGACCTGGTTTGCATGTAACAGCAACCCTAAGCATGGATTGTTGTTGAATTGTGAGGTGGTGTTGAATTGTGGGTTGTTTATTATGCGAGAAGGCTCACAACCAAAAGCAACCCAGAGTTCACATGGCTTCTCATCGGTTGCTAGTGGTTAACAAACCATAATTAAACCGTAATGCAGGATTCATACATAACGACAACCCACTATTCAATGACAACACATGCTCAACCCATACTTTGGGTTGTTGTTATGTGTGAAATGCCTTCCTCGCATTTGGAACGATGCAGAACATTAATAGCTAGCTGGAGTAACATTTGATCCTTTGGGAAGATCAAGCAGGCTATTGTAATGATGCTCTTCATAGAATTATATGTGGGAAATTGCATTGGTTCCTTGCTTGTGTTTTATTTTTAATTTTAAAAACTTTTACTGCTGATTCCTGCAGATAAAGTCTGGGACAAGCTGAGTGATTTTAAGGTCAGTTGACAATCTTCATCTATAAACTTTCCTTTTATTATCCTTGCAATAGGATCTCTCTTCAATAGGCTTCTCTTTGCCCTAGACTCTTTGCCCTAGACTCTATTTTCTTTAGTGTGGGGGAAGGTTTCATGCAGATACTTACATTTCACCTGCGGCACAATCCCTGCTCATTCTGAGCTCTGTGTAGACCATGAACATGTCAGTGCTGTGAGTTTTCTGGAAAAAATTGAATCGGAAAAAATTCCAATGAAAATTAGGTTAATTTGCATAGGAAAAATTTCAGTTTGCACCAGAACATTTTCTATTGTCCTAGAGATATCTAATTTAGTGTGTTTATTTCGCTTGTGTTTAGTAAACAACAAAGTTAACAGAAAGGACCCCAACTTTATTTTTGACCTAATACTCTACAGGTATTTGACCTGAAATGTTTGAGGGGGGAGGGAGTTAAAGCACATTTAATGTGATTTAAATATCCTATTAGGTAGCATTTTTATTGTAATACTTGTCAAATTTTAAAGAGAATAGCATGTATTTATTTTTCATTGTTTAAATTTAAGGAAAAAAACTCACAAAGGTACTGAAAACTGGTGACATACACTAATTAATTTTAGCCACCCACATTATGTTGACAATAACTTGTCACTTTTAACAGAGTTCAATTCACTTTCACTGAGGTCGTTGGGGCACCTTCAGTTTCACTGTTACTGCTCTGTGACATACATGTATTTCCATGCCATATATGTATTCTCCCACATGCTTGTTAAGGGTAATCACCTGAAAACATTATTGATGACTCTGAAACCGCCAAACTTCCCTGATATTGTATTTGCAAGGGACATACATTCATTTTTACTACTGATATTAAGACATAGAAAATTTTCCATGGAAAAATAAGGGATTGAATTTTTTTCCCACTCCACATCATTGGAACATATTGAGCACAAATGCAAAATACTTGGCGCATGTGTGCAATGCAGGTGTGGAGGCTGGTGACTCCGATATCAGTGGGTTGGTGAATCTACTCCAGGTTTCAGTCAGATCCAGTCAGAACTCTCAAGGAGCTATCCAAGGTGCTTTGCACATTGAATAGCTCCTTTGGAGTTCTGACTGAAACCTGGAATGGATACACTCCCCCACTGACATCAGAGCCACCAGCCTCTACTGGAAGCAAGGTAACCCAGGGGCTGTGTAAATGCTCGGAAAGCCCCGGGGTGAGTGCACAGTGATGCGACGTTGATTATATGACGCAGCAGCAATTGTGCACCCACCCTGGGGCTTTCTGCTGAAGCTGCAGAGAAAAAAAACTTGGGGACTTCCCCATCTTTTTTTTTCCGGAGCGAGGTGAGGACATGCAAGGCATGAGCAAGACAGCCCCTAAGCCTCGCTCCGGAGTCACAATGGAGGTGTGCCGGGTGGTGCGATTGGTCGCCTTCCACCAGGAAGAGGGCGGGGGCAGCTCCGGTCCCCAGATGGCTGCCCAGAAACCCCATGTCCCTCCTTGGCATCAGGATTACCTGAAGCCACCACAGAGGAAAGGCAACTGCGGGGTTTCTGAGGGACACAGTGCCAACCTGGCAACGTGAAGATACCCACCCCCAGATTCTGTAACTAGTATAAATTAGTCAAGTTAATCATTACCACACTGTAGAGCATAGTATACCCAATACTAGCTTGGAGTCAAACCAGTGTGGAAGCATGCACATGGATGAGAATAGACTAGGAGCATCTCTACCACTTGCCTTCTGTTTAAGGGAGAGGGAAAGACTGGCTTTGGAGGAAAGGTTTCCTCTAAGGTCAATTCCTCCCCTTCTTAATTTATTTTGTATCATTTATTATTTTGCTTGTACTGGTAAAGGGGGATAGGAAAAAGTGGTTTAGAGCACAAGAGCCCTGTTCTCTATCTTCTAAAAGAAGAATTCTTCAACTCCCCTGGTTTCAGAAATTTTACTAGGTGTTCCCCAGGCCCCCACCAGATCACATTCAACACGAAACCTATCTTAGCAGTCATGAGAACACAGAAGTTGTTTTCTGAAATCCTCAGGAAGCTGCACTCTGGGTTTTCCGCTTTTGCCCAGGAGTTATAAACATATATACACCACTGTTTGTGAGGTGGGGTTTGGAGTTCATGAGGTTGCACCTGTGGTTTGTGGATTTTCTGTCCATCCCCTCCCCATGTGTAGCAGAATTAAACACCTTTTTGCACACACCATCCACATATGACAAGCTGGGATTGATAAACCTTGATTGGGTTGAATGACACATGGGGATATGAGATATCCTTGAGTGACTGAATTTCCAGACATCCTTTTTTTTTTTTTTTTGCAGTCCTGTGTGGGATCAATCCAGATTGGGGCCACAGTGTTGGGGATGAGGGGCTCTGATCCTTTCACCCTGTACCAAGGCCCTGATCCAAATCTGCCCTGTCCTTGGGAGCAGTTATTAACCATGGAGGGGAATAAACAATCCTACATTCAGTTTTGAGCATATCCATCCTATTTACTTCAGTGGCATTTCTGTGCCTATTACGCTGTGCACAATTGTAGCCAGGTTTGTTGTTTTTCCTTCCAAACTCCTTCCTCAGACTGTTTTTGATTATATGGGAGAGGTCTGTGGGAGCCCCTCTCAAATATTATTCCACAATTCCTTTGCATGCTTTTACTTCAATATTTCACCAACATTTAGCCCTCTGTTTATTTTCTTCTCTTCCTACTCCCTGGAAACCCTGGCAAGGATTTCATGACGAAGTTGGTGGCGGCTCTGTAGCCCTTTTGGTTAACCCTCCTGATCAGTGGGGAATCTTGCTTCTGCAGATGTACGAAATACCTCCGCCTCCACCCTTTCCCCTCTCTGTTTCAGCACATTCCCATGATCTGAGAGACCCTCCTGAATTCCCAAACCTGAGTGCTGCATCCTGTTTCCTGCAATTGAACCACATCAGTAGATTTATAGTGCAGCTATTTTTAGGTGTTTGCGTATGATATGTGTGGTCTGTGAATATATATATATATATATATATATATATACACATATATGCACACCCACACACATACACCCACTTCTACGAAGAGACAACAATTTTCCTGACAAACATGCAGCTTGTCCATAGCCATGGGCATGCATACTGTGATCAATATAAGGAATAAATACCGTGAAATAGGCTGTACAGTGTACACGGTTACCACCATAGTGATTCTCTGACCGTGGCAGGTTGAAAAAGCACAGCCACAATAGTGGACATAGTGCAGCCCAGTTCTGAGTGGAAGAGAGGCCTGGGGGCCAAATTTGGCCTGCTGAGGGTTCCCTAGAAGGTCATTCTCCCTTCCCCGGGATCCACTCCCTTTCCCCCAAACCACAGATTGTTTAGTGGCTTCCCTACAATAGATCTGGGGTTATCTGAGGGTTATTTAATCCTCAAACAACCCCTGCTGCCAGGGTTTGGATGGCATGACTAACCATGGCAACCCTTGCCGGAGCTTGAAAATTCAAAATGGATGGCCGCACACACTGCAGCCCTTGCAACCTACAATATGTTGGTATTTTTGGACTTGTCCCTTTTGCTTTTGGTCCTATCCCTTTTGCTTTTAGCCCGCCCATGCCTGGAATGTAGCCCCTGAGAGCTTCTCCGAAATGGAGTTTGGTCCTTGGGCTCATAGAGGTTCTGCACCCTTGCCCTCCATGTTTGGAGCCATATGCATAGTTAAGGAGTGGTTTCAGATGCTTGCATGGTTGAATGATCCAAAGGTTTTGGATGCTCTGCACCAGTTTTATTCCAGACCTTATTTCAAGCCTTACTACAGGATTGCTTCCTGACAGACAGCTCCTAGTACCACCAATCAAAAAACATTCAGTCTTTCCCTCGATAGATTTTCTGTGTTAAGAAAAAAAGATAGGAAAAGTGATAGGAAAACATAGGAGGGTTAAAAATGGAAGATGATAATGTCTTTAACTCCCCATAAAATTCTGTGAATCAGGCAAGGCAATTGCACAATAAACGCCTTGTCTGGAAGCACCATAAGCCTAATTCTCAGTGTCCAAAATTTGGACTCAGAGCCCAAATACTTAAATAGTTCTCCAATAAGCTCATGTGTTGTTGTGCATAAGGTGGCTGTTTCTCAAATCAGTATACCTGGACTTCTAACAAGCTTTTTGACAACGTTCATCATTAAAGGCTCCTGAATAAACTCAGCCGTCATGTGATAAAAGGACAGGTCTTCCTATGGATCAGTAACTAGTAGGAATAATTGGACAGTTTTCACAACATAGGGGAGTAAGAAGTGGGGTGTCCCATCCCCCCTGCCAGGATCTATAGTGGTACTGGTATTTTTTAACTTGTCCGTAAATGATCTGTATTGGGGGTGAGAGATGAACTGACTATAACAGTCTGATGACTATAACAAGTGATTCAAGAAGATGAAAACCCAAGGGACTATGAAGAGCTCCAGAAGGGTCTCTCCAAACGGGGTAAAAGGCTAACAGAATGGCAAATAGGTTCAATGTAAGACTAAGTGTAAAGCGATGCACATTGGGGCAATAATAATAATAATAATAATAATAATAATAATAATAGAATCATACCACATATATATGATGGGGAGCTGAATTTGCAGTGACTAATGTGGAAAGAGATCTTGGGTTCTTGGTGAAAAGCTTAACAGAAATGTTAACCCGTTGTGCAGTTGCTGTGAAAAAAGCAAATTCCATGCTAGGGACTGAAAATAGTACTGCCAGTATCATAGTTCTAGCATTAAAACAAATCTCTTTTGCTTCATGACTGAAAAAAAATATTGAAGATGTAGAAAAGATGCAGAAAAGGGAGCTAGAGATTCCTTATTATGAGAAAAGATTAAAGCATTGGGACTTTTTAAATTAGAAAAAAGGCAACTACGGGGTGGGGGGGAGGTGTGGACATGTCAGTGGTTTATAGAATGATATGTGATAATAGAAAGTTCCCCCTTCTTCACAATATTAGAAATTGTGGTCATTCAATTAAACTGACTGGCAAGAGAACAATGAAAGTAGCTCTTTGCATAGTGCACAATTAATTGATAGAATTCACTGCCACAACATGTGGTGATGGCCACTCACTTAGATGTCTTTAAAAGAGGATTAAATAAATCCACGGAGGTTAAGTCTTTTAATGGCTATTAAACATTGTGGCTATACAGAACTTTCAAATCTGGTTTGCATGATTCCCACAGCCCACTGTTGCCTATAAGCCATGGTAGGTTGTGGTGTGTGCAGGCACCCATTTTGTATTTTCAATTTCCAGCAGGGGCTGCCATGGTTAATCCTGTCATCCAACCCGGGGCAACAGGGGTTGTTTGAGGGTTAAACAACCCTCAAATAACCTGTTATGTTTAACTCTCCAACAACCCCTGCTGCCTGGGTCAGATAACACGATTAACCAGGCAACCCCCCCCCCCCCCCCGTTAGTTGAATATTCAAAATGGCCACTTGCCCATGCCACAACCACCATGGCTTATATAAAGCCACGGTGGGTTGTGGCAATCCTGCAAACCAGCCTAGAAACTTAGTCTTGTATTAAATACCAGTTGCTCGTAAGGAACAATGGGAGAGGGGTTTTTTGCCTTCATGGCTTCAATGGCCATGCTGACAGGAGATGATGGGAGAGCAAGTTGGGGAAGGCTGCTTCACCATATTTGGTGGAAGTTTTTTCCTCCTGTAAGGTACACTCCATGGTGTACTTTAAAGGCTTTCTTGGTGTCTGTTTTCTGAATACTCACCCTCTATTTTCTGATGAGGTCAAACATTTGAAATATACCCCTAAAATTGTAATGTGTTCACTTGCCATATACATTTTCATAGAGGTATATGTTCCAGGGAGCCCAGCTTGGCCATTGTTCTCTGCCATATTATTTTATTTTGAGATATTGTAAGCTGCCTTGAGTGGGTATTTTGCCTGGAAACACAGGCCATACAATTTCATATAAACAAATAAATATCCTCGAGCAAACCAGCTTTTGCTGCTGAATCATGTGTCAAATGGTCCTCAGGCATAAAGTTGTTTGGGATCACTGTAGTTCTTTAAAATTAGTTTATTTGCTTGAAATAAATATTTCTGATCAACCAGTTCCTCTATTTTATTGCGTAAACAGTTGCAGGGCATGAGTCTTTCTCAAACTTTCTGCTTTGAAGTGAACCTTCTCATGCTGACACCCACCCCACTGCCATGTCTGCCACAGAACAAATGATTTGGAGTCATTTTGTAGGGGATTATAACAAAGGCCATTTAACTTAGGTTTGCTATATTTTCATCTTAATTATATTTGTTTGTTTGCTTATTACATTTCTAATCTGCCCAATAATTAATGTTCTCTGGGCGGATTACACTTAAAAAAACTAAAATGCTATAGAACAGTTAAAAATATAAAATACAATACAACTGTTTAAAATAGGGTGACCAGATAAAATCCAGGTTAGGGCTCATGTAACTTTAACAGTTGAAGAGAAAAGTGAATTTCAGCCAGTGTCATTTGTATGCAATTAGTTCCTGGTGATATTCCCTCTTCATCACAACAGTTAAAGGTGCAGGGGCCCTGCCTTCTTTTGTATATGGTCACTCTAGTATAGTGCATGCACCTTTAACTGTTGTGATGAAGAGGGAATTTCACCAGGAACTAATTGCATACAAATGACACTGGCTGAAATTCCCTTTTCTCTACAACTGTTAAAGTTACATGAGCCCTGACCTGGATTTTATCTGGTCACCCTAGTTTAAAAGAATAAAATACAATATCATGCAAAACAGTAAACAGCACAAGAATGGATAAAACAGCCATAAAAATCTAGAACGAATATTGCATTCAGAGTCAGCTTCTTCTGGGTTCCATTAATTTATGACTGTGTTTTTCAGTTACAGAGCAAATTATTTCAGTTGCAACGAGCCTCCCAGAAAAAGCAAGGAGGAAGCAGTTTTGTTTCCATTCTCTTTGTTATTAATAGGGATTTATATATTACGTTTGTGAAAGCAAAGTTTTCCATTGTGGCCAAAGGCTGCTCTGTGTGGTTCTTTTCATAGCCCAGTGACTGGCTTTCATCATAGAAGAATGCAAACACGGAACATTTGCACTATTGTTGGGTTTGTAAAAGTCACGGATTTGGAAGGAACGGATAATTCATTCAACATCAAACTCTTAAGACCAGAGATCCTATAGCTAACTGAGCATGTCCATCCCCTTTTCTCGAACTTTTTTTAGGGAATGTGATTCCCCAGTACCCCAGCTTCATTCAGCTTCTGACCCATCAAGCAGTCCACAAACCATCTATTGTGGCCTATCAAGTGTTTGACAACTACCCTGTTTTATAGACCTGGGTAGACAGTAATGACTGAAACGTTACTCATGCCTGACTGCCATACATGGGTGGTCAGCTGCATTCACCTTAGTGGGTCACAAGTTAGAGTAGGCCTGGCTGTTTCCATTGCTGAACTGCTCAAATAGTTAGAGGGCTTCCATTCCTTGGGCAATGTGAGCGAGGCAACAAGGTCTTCTGAATGCTCTGTTTTGCCAGTTTCTTCGTATAGGTTTGTATGATATACCATGGAATACCGGACTTGGATTGAGGAGACTTATATGCAAATACTGCTCAGCCATAAAGTTCAATCTCTCAGCCCAACCCACCTCCCAGGGTTATTGGGAGGCGGAACCATGAGACCTTTTGATGAAAGGATACAAATAGGATAAGCTGCCCTTCCTCAACCTGGAGCTGACCTTCAGATTTTTTGGACTACAATTCCCAGCATTCCAGACCATTAGCCAAGCTGTCTGGGGCTGAGGGGATTTGAAGTACAAAACACCTGGAGGGCACCAGGTTGGGGAAGGCTAGGATAAATATACTGGAACATTCAGGGGAAAGCTTCACTAAATTAAAACTGACCTGAAAGATGATTGTGTAAATCGACTCAAAACTTTATGAATACCCACTTAGATAATTCCATTTATGTCTGCAATATCTTACCATATCAGCACATCATATAATTACATACTGGGAAAACACTGTGCTGATGGCATATTATTTATTTATTTATTTTGCTAGAAGCAATTATCTCTATCAAAGAACACAAAGTCTCTGCATTTCTTTCTCTTTTTTTGTAATGTAGATGGACATAAGAAGCTTTATTCATTTGAATTTGGAAAATATTTTACTTATTTCTAATTGATGTTATCCAGTCGTAGCTGCAAGTGGAAATCAGGATGTAAAAATGTCTCGAAATCTCCTTTGATTTGCTGACTTTCCAGTGCTATAGTGGAAGATGACAGGAATAGTTTATCGCCCTTTTTAGTGACTGAGAAATAAACTGGTCCAGTGCACTCTCACTTTCAATTGACATAGTTTAATCTCCTCTTGACATCCAAGATTCTCTATAAATCCCAACATCTGATGTGCAATGACATCAAAGAGAGGATATCACTTGCCTTCCATGTCTTCAATCTCTATAAATTCAAACAAAGTTGTTACAATTTTTTATATTATGTCAAGTGATTTGCACTTGCTCCTGTCAGAAGGTATGCTTTGTTCACCTTGCCCTTGGAAATTATGATGAGAGAAATATACCTAGCGTGTTTCCTTTCATTGTCATCAATATATCAATCTATTTTCTGAATGCTGGATTCGTGGCAATTAGTTATGTTCAGCACTAGTGTTTTTTTCCGATTTCATTATTTCTAAATAATATTTATATACCAGTTTTCCACAAGAGTCACCAAGGCAACTAGTACAACAATTCAAATAAAAACATAAAAAGAAATAAAATCATATTAAAACTATGGCCCTGTTCAGACAACATGCTAGGCCATGATTAGGCCGCTAACCCTTTTGCAGCAAATGATTAGTGAGTGGCTGGTTTCAGACAACACTTTAGTCAATGGTGGGTTGAGTAGCCAACTCACAGTTGGTTGCTTTGTGGGTACTCCCCACACAACATATTCCTACACAACTGTGGGTAGTTGGGGCTGGCATTGAGTGGACTAATAGTCAACCCGGCATTTGACTGACACAGCCTCGCCACTCTCCCCACCCTCCTTCCTCCCTCGGTCCTCCCGGTGCTATCCCAGCAGCCTCTGCAAGTTGCGCCAGTTGTAGCAGAGTGGCAGCTGCCACTTTGGTCGCTCTTGCCTCCTGCCTCTATGGGCTTGTGTTTTAACCCACTCACCGCACGCCATTAACACACTCACCCCTCCACACAACACTTTAAACAACTGGCTTTGAGCTAAACAACTTGCAAGCCAGTTGTTTCTCTCTGGCCTCATCTACAAGAATTCGCCTTTACGCCTGGTTAGGCGATTATGCGCATATTTGCAGAAGCGCATTTACGCCTAATACCTCTGTACGAGAGGCGGCGAAGCGCATTACTGGACGACCAAAACGCGATTTAAACTGTTGACATGCGGAGAATCGCTTGTTCACATAGTCAAAATGAGCTTTAACGGACGGAGCCATATAAAACTCACTATTTAACGCGCATTCAATAATGCGCATAATCGGAGAGAAAACGCGCCTCTACGCCCGATTTACGCTCCGTTCTCGTAGAGGTAAATATTTTAATGCGCTTTGAAAGAGCTTTAAATGCCTCTTGTAGAGGCAATCTCAGTTGCTTATTTGGGCGGAACAGCATACCGTCAGTAGTTTGTGAGCGGCGTGTTACCCTCCACACAACACAATAAGCAACACAACTGATTCCCCCCCCCCCCCCCGTTGCTTAATGTGTTGTCCGAAACCAGCCAGTGTGTTTAAATCATGGTTATGTAGCTATCATGGCTAGGAATGGTTCACACGACACACTAAGTTGTGGTTCACATGACACGCTAAGCCATAATGCTTAGCTCAAAATCCTTAACAACTGTGGTTTAGCATGTCGCCTGAACAGGGTCATGGAAACAGCAATTAAACGATTACTCACAAACTAAAGAGATGCACCTCAACTCCTTTCTGAAAAGCCAGGTGAGTGGGGACCAAAATGCTTGGATGGGGGAGAGTTCTGCTATTTGGGAATAATGCAAGGGAAAAACCCTGTCATGTTTGTCTGATAAACGGGCCTCTGTGAGTGGGGGTGTCCTTAAAGGGGTTCTTAGATTGCTGCATTAATACAGTAAGGTTGCATAAATTGTAAAAAAATATGTGAAAAGAGGTTTTTTTCTGTTATGGTATTCTGGATGTAGAATGCCCTCCCCAGAGTGCCTCATCTGGTACCTACCTTGGGTGTCAGGTGAAGACCTTATTTTCCCAGGCATTTCAGTCTTTCAGTTTCTCTTGATTTAAATGCATTACAGTACTTTAAATCTTTGCAACGCTGCTAGGTTTTATTTGGTTTTTATGTTTATTTTATACTGTAGTTTTAAATGTTGAAATTATATTTTATCATGTTATATTTTATGGGTTGAATTGTGGTGAACTGCCCAGAGAGCTTGCGTGGTATAGAAAAAATAAATACTTGTCTTGAAGTGTTGTTCCAGCAGACAACACATGTGATCTTGACTTGGAAGGGCTTTGCCATACTCTTGAGCATTCGTGTTTACCCTACTTACAGGTACTTTATCTTACTCATGCTCACAAGGGAGGCCATGTTTTCAATTGTAATCTTAGATAATTGCACGAGGCAGGCAGGATTCGATCAGGTTTTATAATGAGGGTACAGCAGCCAAGAAGCTGATGCTTTTAGGCTGAAGATATATAATTCACCATCACAATCCTCAGCTGTGATGTGGCCAGTTAATAAAAGAGCTTCAGAGAATTTTCAAAATGTGGGTGACTTTGTAAGGACTACCATCATAAGAAGGGTGAGAGGAGATGGGTGGCAGTTCTTCCGGAGTAGGTTTTCATTGTGAAATCCCCCTGCCTCAAACATTACTGTGTGTACATCCAGACAATGCTGTCTTCCATTTATAAACCTCCTATGTTTTCCAACTGTTGCAGCTGCTATTATTATTATTATTATTATTATTATTATTATTATTAATCATCATCTCTTTCTCGCTTGTGGGTTTTTTTCTAGACAGACATGACGGGCTTTGCCAAGTCATGCTGTCTTTCACAGATTCAGGAATTTCCTGACAATTGAGCATGTTTTAATTATGACTGCTTTCTGGATTTTGGTGTGGATGTATTTTGGTAGACTCAGTTTCTGAAGGTTTTCTGTGATGACTGATGACTGGTGACTAACGGAATAATTGTGACCTTTTCCTGTTGCCATAGTTCTTTGACTTCCATAGCCAGTGGTGCATATTTTTCTCTCTTTTCCTATTCCTTTTCAAAAAAATTGTCATTTGGTATTGCTAGGTCGATGAGGTATTTCCCCCCCCTTTTTTTTCTATGACCGTTATGTCTGGTTGGTTGCAGGGTATTATGTTGTCGGTATGAATTGTTCTGTCCCAGTATATTTTATGATCTGCATTTTCCAAGATTGTTTCGGGTGAGTATGTATAGTATGGTGTAGGTTGTTTGATAAGGTTGAATTTGATGGCCAGTTGTTAGGGAATTATTTTTGCAGCTGTATTGTATCTGTATAGTTCATTCCTGCCAGAATTTTACATCCTCCTGTTATATGGTCTATTGTTTCTTGGAATTGATAGCATTTCCTGCATAGGTCTGTTGTTACACTGTTATCTTTTATTATGTATTTTGGTAGTTCTTGGTGGTGGTGGTGGTGGTGATTATTATTATTATTATTATTATTATTGAACATCCATTAAAGAAGCCAAACAGAATAGCTGCACAATCCCCTTGGAACAGTAAGCAGTAGGACTGGTGCCTCAAATATTGTGGCTGAGGGAAACAATGTTCCCACAGACACCTTTCTACCCCTCCTGATTTTTAATTTATTCTTTTAATGTTTAAATTCTGTTTTTAATTGGGAGGCTGGCGTGCTGCAAAGTGAATCCATCTTTATTTTGGTTCTAAAGAATGGTTTTGGAGCTCAGACCCTGCATCTGCCTTGTACTGAGGTTCTTGGGCAAGTTACTTTTCTTTTAGTCTCACCAGTTTGCCTTCTGGAAAATGAGTGTTTTGTGACCGGCCACGCCCACCATAGCAGCCATCTTATGAACAGGTAAACCCAACATGGCACCCATTTTGTGAGATCTCTCACAACATTCTCTTAAAATTCCAAATGTGCCCACTGATCCAAAATAGTTGAGCATCCCTGTGGATAGGAGCTGCCTGTCTGAAAGCAGACTCACTGAGACATTTGGAGTTATAGTTCTCTATGGTGTTTGCAGGTCTCTCTCTTTTGCCTCAGACATGACTGTTGCTGGCCAAAAACCAAGAGGAGGGTCCCTTTCCTCCATTCCCTCTGGTGGGGCTCAGATTCATGCCTCTAGTTTCCCAGCCCCATGTCCCACTTGGTGAGCTCCTGGAGATTGCTGAAATGACCCTTGCTGCATGTTTTGGTCCCTCCCTTTTTCTGTTTGGCAAAATACTTTCCCCCTCCTTCAGATCTTGAACCATTGTCCCAAAGAGATCCGGGTGTCCTCTCTGCAGGCCTCTTGCCATGGCAGCTGTATGGGTACTATATGGCCTCTCTTGTGTTTCGATCAGTGTGCGGTATAAGGAGACTGTGCCTGCAGAGGTGCCTGGGGACTTGTAACCATTGGGTCATTCTGACCGATACCACAGGAGCTCATGGGGTGGCATTGCGGGGTGCGGGCAGGAGGTTGTCCTAGGAGTGAGTTCCTATCGATGTCAATGCACCCAGTCCCTCTGGGTCTGAGTGGCATGTCATCATCATCATCATCATCATCACAAGAGCCCCTGATTAGAGTGTACTGGTGGGGTTTCTATAGATGCCGCAAGTGTGGCAGTCAATGCTGCTTTGTTGAGTGTTTTTTGGAATCTGCACCTTGGCTTCTGCACTTTGGATAGCTCCTTTAGAGTATTGATTGAAACCTGGAGGGGATTTACTGCCCCACTGATATTGGAGCCACCAGCTTCCACTGGAGGCCTGTCTCCTTCCCTGTTGTGAGTCATGTGTAGCAGCCTTCCCCAACTGGCTGCCCTCCAGATGTGTTGGAGTGCAATTCCCAGTGCTGGGCTGGGGAAGGCTCGTGCATAGGATTGCTCAGCCCATCTTTATTTTTTGTTCATAGTGAAATGTGCCTTTGGCCTTTATATGATACAGTTTATATATTAGGAGACATCACTGTACATTCTACAAAAATCTACATATACAACTTCAGAACGATTGTATTATGGCACTGTGAAAGAGCCTATCTCTTTCTATCAATACATGGTGTCACAGGTAAGGCTGTGATTGAGAACATAAGGAGAGCCATGCTGTATCAGACCAAGGGTCCATCTAGTCCAGCGCTCTGTTCACACAGTCACCAACCAGCTGTGGACCACGGACCACAAGCAGGACATGGTGCAACAGTACCCTCCCACCCATGTTCCCTAGCAACTAGTGTATCAGGCTTACTGCCTCTGATACTGTAGGCTGCACTTAACCATGAGGGCTAGTAGCCATCGATATCCTTCTCCTCCAGGGAACAACTTAAAAAAAGGTAAACTTTACAAGATTGCATTTTAGTGTAAATACTTGAGTATCTACAAATACAAGATGAGACGGGGTGGTGGTGGAATATAAATGGCATGTTGCTGCTCCGTTTGTGAAATCACAGTTGAAGTAAAATGTCCTTCATTTCTCAGAACAGAAATGAACAGCAAAAACAGTTTCTAAAGTGACCTGGTTTCTGTTTTTTAAAGTGGAATCCCCATTTTACCAGAAGCAGGTTGAAGAAACCAAATCAGGACTATGCTGTGCAGCATGAATCACATGACGGGACACTTGAACTATAGCAGTAGTTTTCAAGCTGTGATCCTGAGACCCCCGGGGTTCCCCTGAAGGTTATCTTCAATGAGAAGAACCATAATGGTGACAAGCTTCCCTGAAATACACTTTGCCCGTCAGTCCTCATTTCCCCCTGTAATTTGCAGCCCTAATGGAGTGTTAGTGCACCTGGAATGTCATACAAGAGGCTTGGCTAATGCTCTGTAGCAGCTGTCCCCAGCCTGGTGCCTCCCAATCAGCCCTGGCCCACATGGCCAATGGTTAGGAATGCTGGGAGTTGTAGTCCCAAACATCCGGAGGGCACCAGGGTTGGAAAAGCTGCTCAGTATGGACTAAACGTGCGCTTTGCAACATACCCCTGAATCCTTTGCAATGTACAGGCATTCCATATATGGGGATTACTCGTAAGTCCCAGTTCAGACACCACAATCTCGGATTCTTAGGTTGATAAGCAATAGACTTATCAGCCTGAGCCATATACCTGCACACTCACTCCTCGCCCCTCCCTTCCTCTCATGGGCTTCACTCCAGCACTTCTATTCTGGCTTGTTAAACCAGTTCTGTGTGATGACCAAACTAGCATGGAGGGAGTGCCAGCAGACACAGCTAAACTGGGTCAGGGTGGAAAGGCTCCTGAAAGGTAAAATGTTTGAAAGAGAACTCTTGGGTTTCCCCAATATCTCTCATATATAAAGTATGTGTTTGACTACAACCTACAATAAGTTAAATAACTGCAGACTTAGTGGCTCAATTCAGATGACATATTAAGCAACGGAGGGGGGGGGACAATTGCCAGTTGTGTTGCTTATTGTGTCGTGTGGGGAGTAACACACAACACGCACACAACTGACAGTACACTAAGCAGCCCAATTAAGCAACGGAGAGAAACAATGGGCTTGCACGTTGTTTAGCCGGAAGCACTGTTGTTTAAAGTGTCGTCTGAATTGGGGCCCCCCTCTCTCCGTGGACTATTCCGTTTGGGAATAGAGTTTGCCGGCTGGAGCAGCCGAAAACCCCTAGCTGCTCTATACAGCTGGCAGAACTCATGGTGCATGCTGGGATATGGCTGGGGGACTGAGGGAGGGGGAGGGAGCAGCTGCAGCAACCAAGATGGCCACCGGAACTTTGAAGCATTGCAGCATGTCGTGTGGGGAGCACCGCCTGCCTAACGCACAGTCAGTACGCTATTTACCCCTCCGTTGCCTAATATGTTGTCCGAATTGAGCCAGTGTTTTGCTATAGAGGCGTTTGCTATACAGTTCTCTTTGCTCATTGCAAACTGGCAAGAGTAGAAGCCATTATCATCATTATTATCATTATCATCATTATCATAATCTTTTATCCCTCATGGTGTTTTTTCTAGATGGACATGATGGGCTTTGCCAAGTCATGCTGTCTTAGATTCAGGAATTTCCTGACAATTGAGCATGTTTTAAGTGTGACTGCTTTCTGGATGTTGGTGTGGATGTATTTTGGTAGGCCCAGTTTCTGAAGGTTTTCTGTATAGTTTTTTGATGTTATGCCAGTGATTGATGTGACTAATGGGATAATTGTGACCTTTTTCTGTCGCCATAGGTTTTTTTAAAAACTTCCATGGCCAGTAGTATATATTTTCCTCTCTTTCCCTCTCCTTTTCTACAACATTTTTGTCATTCAGTATTGCTATGTCAATGAGATATGGGTGTTTTTCTTTTTTGTCTATAACTGTTATGTCTGGTCGATTGCAAAGTATTGTCTTGTCTGTATGAATTGCTCTGCCCCAGTGTTGTTGTTCATATCTTTGGGTTCCTCAGCAGCTTTCGATACCATCGACCATGGTATCCTTCTGGGACGACTGGCTGAGTTGGGAGTGGGAGGCACTGCATTGCAGTGGTTCCGCTCCTACTTGGGGGTTCGGCTCCAGAAGGTGGTGCTTGGGGAACATTGCTCGGCCCCGTGGATTCTCCAGTACGGGGTTCCGCAGGGGTCAGTTTTGTCCCCCATGCTGTTCAACATCTACATGAAACCGTTGAGTGCAGTCATCCAGAGTTTTGGAGTGCGTTGTCATCAGTATGCTGATGACACACAGCTCTACTTCTCCTTTTCATCTTCATCAGGTGAGGCTGTGGATGTGCTGAACCAGTGCCTGGCTGCGACAATGGACTGGATGAGGGCTAATAAACTGAAACTCAATCCAGACAAGACTGAGACGCTGTTAGTGGGTGGTTCTGCTGACCGGATGGAGGGTGTTCAACCTGTTCTGGATGGGGTTGCACTCCCCTTGAAGGAGCGGGTTCGTAGCTTGGGGGTTCTTCTAGAACCATCTCTGTCATTTGAGGCGCAGGTGGCTCAGTGGCACGGAGTGCCTTGTACCAACTTTGGTTGGTGGCCCAGCTACGTCCCTATCTGGACATGGATAACCTGGCTTCAGTTGTCCATGCTCTGGTAACCTCCAAGTTAAATTACTGCAATGCACTCTACGTGGGGCTGCCTTTGAAGGTGGTTCGGAAGCTGCAGCTTGTGCAAAATGCGGCAGCCAGATAACGGGGACAAGAAGGTCTGAACTTAGAACACTGTTTCTGGCCCACTTTTGCAGCTAACTGCATGTTTCCAAGCCTGACTCAAGGTGCTGGTTTTGACCTATAAAGCCTTACATGGATCAGGACCACAATACTTGATAGAGCACCTCTCCTCCAGGTGCCTCCTCTGAGGGAGGCTCGGTGTGTGGTAACAAGGGAGAGGGCCTTCTTGGTGATGCCCCCCCCCCCATTTATAGAATGATCTTGCCGACAAGGCCCACCTAGTGCCAATATTGTTATCTTTTCGGCACCAGGTTAAACTGCCCTCTTCTTACAGTCATTTGGCAGTGTTTTTAACCAGGTTCTGGAGTGTGTTTCGTTGATTTTTATTTACATGTTGTCTCTGTGTTCTGTATGTCTATATGCTTTTATGTCCTTTGAATAAGGTATTTTAATGGTTTTTAGTTCTGGTGAACCGCCCAGACAGCTTTGGCTAGGGGGCGGTATAGAAATATAATGAATGAATGAAATAGTTGCCCATCAACAGTTAACACCTGGGCAGCAAATTGAACAAATACACACAGGTCATCTGGTCACAGTCTTCCACACTATGGTGAGATAAACTGTATATTTATTTAAAATACATCAATAATTTCTAAATTTGCACATATACATATAAATTAGCACATGCAAATTTTATGAAAATCGGTGCACTTTTTTGGTGATGCATTTCGTTTTGGGGGGGTGATCCATAAATGAGCACCCTACATGTACGTTTACTCAGAAGTAATCCAATTACACTCATAGGGATATAATTAATGGTGTTTTTTAGGATTGTACTTGGGTGCAAGTCCCATTGAATTGTAGGGGTTTTGTTTCAAACACACACACACACACACACACAGGGCTGGCTTGTATGCCTGCAGTCCCCACGGAGTAAGTTCCACTGGATTCGAGGCTTACTAGGAAAGAAACTGCACTGACCTCCGCGAAGTAAGATCCTTAAAATCACGATGCGTGCCCTGCTACTCCATGGGCAAATTCAGGGCGCCTATAAAAGGCGACAACCCTGTGCCCAATTACCAGGGAGTAACCCCCCCCCTTGAAAGCAGCAAGACCTACTAGGGTGCCTCTACAAGAGCGATTTAAAGCTCTTTCAAAGCGCATTACCGATTTTACCTCCACATGAACGGAGTGCAAATCGGGGGTTGAGGTGCTTTTTCTGTCCGATTATGCGCATTATCGAATGCGCGTGAAATAGCGAGTTTTAATTTACCGCGGGAGTTAAAGCGCCTTATGACCATGTAAACAAGCGATTCTCCGCATGTAAACACCTTTAAAGCGCGGTTCAAAGAACAGGTAATGCGCTTCACCGCCCTCCATGTATAGGGATTAGGCGTAAACGCGATTGCAAGGTGTGCATAATCGGCCAACCGGGCGTCAAACCGAATTCTTGTAGAGGGGACCTGACTGAGGCGTAAAAACCCGCAAGATCGGGCTGGCCGAAACTCCAGTTGGAGAGAGGTCAGTTCCTGCTTCGCTTGGCCTCCTTTCCTTCTTTTGGGAGGAAATCGATCTCCTTTCCGCGAAAGGCGCTCCGTTTCTCTCCCCCCCCCCCCTTTTTCCTCTCTCCCCCCTTTTTCCTCTCCCCCACCCCAACGATCCAAACAACAAAGGACGAGGCTGGCGGAGACACAAAGCTTTCGGAGCGCACTCCAGAGCCACAGCGGGCGAAAGCGAGCGGGGGGGGGGGGGAGGCGGAGCCCCGGGCCGTGACTCAGCAGCTTGGCGCTCCTGCTCCGCCCCGCAGCCCTTACAAGGCGAGTCCCGGGGCTGCGCCCGACGAGTGCTCGTGTTCGCGGGCGCGCGCGCCTTCGCTCTCGTTCTCTGGGCTAGACTAAGGGGGGGATCCTTCAAGCCGTCCGCCCGCTAAGCCGGCGAGTCGGTAAGCAGCCGGGGGCTGTGGAGAAACGCACCTTTTGTCAAGCCGCCCTCCCGCCGCTCCTCCGCGGGACCAAAGCGGGCACTTTTCTGGCTGGGCTGGTTGGAGAAGGAAGTCCCCCCACCCCACTCTCCCTTAGGAGGCTGAGCAGCCTTCAAGTCGAGGTAAGGGGTTTTCTTTTTGCGTGTGCGTGTGTGTGCGCGTCTTTCACTTTGCACACAAAGGCTGCCTGCTTGAGGGAGGGAGGGGAGAAGTAAACGTGCGTTTGCTGGGGGTGGGGGTGGGAGATGAAGGGAGGAAACGGATGGACCCTAAACCTCTCCAGATGTTTCCAAACCGACCGAGGCGACGGGAAGGCAGCCGCTGCCTTCCTCTTTCTTCCACTCCATCCCCCCTGTGTCTGGTCTCTGAAGTTGATAAACACGCGCAGGTTTTTTGAATCGTCTTCGCCTGGGCAGGCGAGGGATCCATCATCATCATCATCATCAGCTCTCTTGTGGAGGAGATCTTCCCGCTTCCACCCCCCACACCCCCGTTGTCATCTGCGAGGTTCTGTCAGAGGCATTGTGCGCCCAGGGGGTGGGTGGGGACGGGGGTGGGGGTGTTCGGCAAGCAATATTGGAAATCCTGCGCCCCCTCTTCCCTAGATGCGGTTTCTTGGGATGTAAAAACAAAGAAAAGGGGAGTTCGGATAAAATATTGGGCTCCTCGGAAGAAGCGCGTTGGGCTAAACTTGAGTTTCCGATCGTGGTTGTTTTTTTTTGCGGGGGGGGGCGTGGATGCACTTCTGGACAGCAGGAGCCACTTAAAGCAAAATTGTGGCTGTTTTGACCCCCCCCCCCCCTCGGGCTCTCGGTTTCCATTTTCCCACCGGCGCCACTTTTAGTGGCGCATATTTAAAAAGCCCTCGCGGGTGACATCAATCTCTCTGATATTTTCCTGTGACTCTTTCCAAAGAACGTTCCCCTGCTTTTTTTTTGCTTTTTTTTTTAGAGTTTGTAGCCTGCCAGGCAACTTTCACACGCCGGCCAGAAGAACGGGGGTCTGGGGGGGGGGGGGGATGTTCACATCCTCCTCTCTGGTAGTTGTTTTTTTTAAAAAAAGAGAACTCAAGTGTCTAGGAACAAGGCTTTGTGGCTGCTGGATGGAGAATGGAAGTTTTGGGGTGGGGGTCGCCTTAGCGCTGCATAATTATTCTCTATGTTGCTTTTGTCCTTCAATGGGCAGCGCTTGGCAAAAGCATCCTAATGAGCAGGGGTATTATGCGGTAGGTGCCCCTTCCTCACGATTTGTGTAGTAAACATTTCTTTGGGTATTCATGCATTTGTTTCCTTCTGACTGAGTTTCTTCTATTTCCCTCTGTATGAATGGTTCTGATAGCTTAATTACTAGTTTAAAACACACCCACAGGGCAGTGGATCTGGGCTGAAACCCAATACAGATCTAGGGAGTGCAAACCTGTGTTTTTTCCCCCCCTTAATCAAACCTTTTAATACTTAATTTGGAGCTTGAGTGTTTGTGTGTGTGTATGTGTGTGTGTGTGTATAGATAATGGACTTCAAATGTGAAGTGTTTAATTACATTGTTTTATGTCATGCCATCAATCTAAAGTGGCTACATCTGTTCTGCATATGGTTCACCACTCTATGGTATAGACTTTCTAAACTACGTTGCAAGGAATTTTGACTGTGCGTAGGGATTTAGTGTTCATTTGGTGTACATCTGTAGGGCTATGTCTGTAACACACAGTCATTGAAACGTCAATGAAATTTTGTGCAGAAAAATGTCAGCAGGATCAAACACAGGCCTACTTGTGAGCACAGTCCGCTGGGGATGATGTCAGCTGTTGTGTGCACAAGTTGGGGAAGTCTGTCCTATAGGAATCTTGCATTTGCGATTTCCTTTGTCATTAACATATTGGTGAATTGTTTTTCTAATATGTCAAATTGAACTATAATGCTGGAAATGATTTCTCCTCTTACCTGTAGAGTAACCCAGTAGCTTTCTATTGGCCTTACTTTACATGGCAGTCTGTGCCAAAACAGCATTATGCCTTTAAGGGTGCAATCCTATGCATGTTTAGACAGAAATAAGACCTCCCATCATCTTATTTTTGTCTAAACATGCATAGGATTGCGCCCTAAATGTAGCTAGTGTCCTGCAAGTCTTATTTGCAATGGCCTATAGGCAAGTCTTTCAATTTCAACAGTCATAAGTAAATGGTTCCTTTAATGGGTTGGTTCATCTACTCTTGCATTCTGTTTCCACTATTGAATCAGCCAAATGTCTTCAAGCACTCAGAACAGGACATGAAGCTGGCCTTCCCTTATTTGTCCTCAGGAACTTATATTCAGATAATATAACCCCTGAAGCGGGAGGCTGTGTTTCGCTGTTCAGACTAATTGATGTTAATAGGCTCATTTGCCATGAGTTTCTCTAAACTTTAAAAAGTCCTCTATATTGGTGACCATCGCCACTTATTGCAGTGATTTCCATGAGTTAGTGAAGTACCATTTTGTGAAGATGTACTTGTTTTTTTTCCCCATTTCTGAACCTATTGCAAATCAACTTCATTGAGGGAAACAGCTACAAAAGAAGACATTTTTTCTTTCCATACTACTTATAATTTTATATACTCCTACTTTATATTGTTTACATTTCTCCCTGTCTTTAGTTGACTGTTATTTTACCAAACTGGGAAATATGCTTATATTCTGGGAAGTGACTTTATGTACAATCTGTGTCCATTCAAAAAATCCTCTCATCACCCCTTCTCTGCTCTACAAAAGAACTTTAAGGATGATTTTGTTCCCAGTCTTTTCCTTCTAATCTCAAAGCACTGACATTAGAGGATGATCTTCAGCTGCTTAAATTGGACTTTCAGTAACTGAGCCAGGGAAATTCCCTGTTGCAATTGCCATTTCCTCTAATATATCCCAGGGCATTATGGTGATAACCTCATGATGCTTGCCAAAATCAGAGCTACTAGACAAAGATTTACCCTATATGCACACTTATACACCTGTGTGTGTGTGAGAGAGAGAGAGATTGTTGCCTTTGCCTGAGAGGGTTAAACAGAAGCCTGCACAAACAGGTTGGTAGAGGAAGCTGATGCACAGAGGAGAAGTAAATTGCAGCATATGTGGAACATATTGTGCAAACATAGAAGCAAAATCTGGGGGTGCTCCTGTTGTGTTTTTTTAAGTTGGAAGTGTTGCACAGAGATTAAAATGTTAAATTATGCTGCACAGACATCTGACCAGGCCTTTTGAATGTTGCACTTACAACCTTTAAACTGTTTATCTTCCTATCAATTTTACCCCCCCCCCCTTTTTTTTTTGTGCTAGCTCAGAAGCATTAGAGCCTTGACCATGGTTAACTTTGGTCCACCTTGAGTTTTACAGCTTCAGGAATCCCTAAGTGTGTAGAGCTTTGCCTGCAGTAGCAAACGTACAGCCCTAGCAAGCATGAAAAAACTTCTTGGCAGTTGCAGCACTTGAATGCTTTTGGCCACACTGAGAATTCACTGTTCTATGGAAACCCATTTGTGTGACAGCCAAAACTTGTCTGATGTGAGAGTGCATTATTGTCTAATGTAATTGCCCTGAAAATAGCTTGGCTGACTTGGGCAAAGGTGCATTTCTTCTGCAATGTTTTTATTTTTAGTATCGTGCATATAAGGTGTCTTAACACTTGGCAGAGGGGTCAGAGAGCAGTATTGTCTTACAGAGCTGGGTACAGCGTACCTCATAGAGCCAGAGCAAAAGAAGATGTTCAAAGGTGGAGGGGATGGAAGGCATTAGAAACGAAATCAAGTATCCTAGTGAACTAGCAACTGGGTAAAGGAAATGGGCTTGAGGTCAGTCGTGGGCTAAATTATGTATTCTACCTTGATCCGGTGAACTCGGAGTGACATGCATGGGGTTGTCCTATTTTATTCTTGCAATAACCCCGTGAGACGGATTTAACCTGAGAGGTAATGGGCCAAGACCCTCCTCTGACTTGATGGCTGATCCAGGGATTTGAATCCAGGTCACCTCAATCCAAGCCCAATGCTCTATTCCTTTCACTACTTGAGCTCTTTCTTGACATTAAGCAGTAACAGGAAATCAACAGAGTTTCATTTAAAAAGGTTTGCTTGGAAGTTATTCTGGAAGAAGAACACAGTTTCAGACAAAGTACATTAACTTGGTTAAAAGGCTAGAATTTGAATTCTTTATTGTAGATCAGCATTACAGCAGAATGATAGTAGGTTGAAAAGGAACATCTGTCCCCACACCTATGCATATATACTGGTTACTGGATCTCATTGCATTAAAACCAATGGGTATCTTGCTGTTGAATTCAGGAGGAGCAGGATTTCACCCTAATGTTCTAGCCTACTTTTCCTTTATATAACACTTTGCAATCCAAGTGGGGACAAAGAAGCTACCTTGATTCACGAGATTCAGTGTAGTTCTGTTGGGCCGTAGAAGGTCTTGAATAATGTGTAGCACTGGAGGGTGTACGCTAAAAAGGAGATAAGGCCGTAAATCACTTACTTTGAAAGAAAATATGAGGGAAAACATGTCCCCCTTCCCCCCCCCCCCCCCGGAAGCAGCCTTATTTAAGAAATGCATCTCTTCCAGTGTCTTTCATTGTTGTCTCCATGGAAAGTTTGACATTTCCTGTGTTGCTGGCATCCTCCAAGTATGGCGTTCAGTCATGCTCTTATGCAGAATGGCTGTTGAAACAATCTTCTGAGTGCAACTGGAGCAGTGAGCAACCTAACAGGACAGTGACACTAGCCTTGATCCAGCAGCAGAAGGTTGAGGACTATACAAATACATAATGGAGGAAGGGCAAAAAATCAGACCTGTTTGTGCTTAGGCAGAGCTTGTCTTCTTCCTAATTTTATCTGTTCCTATTCCCATAGAACTCAAAGGAGATGAGGAAATTGACTGCATGAGCAAATGAGTGTAGGTGACTATGAACCCATCCTTTCATGTACCAAACATGTTTATTTAAAAATCAGAAGTTCCAAAAGTGCTCTACATCAGGCTTGGCAGGGTGGACGTTTGCTGCTTAATGGGGTATCTGTTACAATCCAATGGGTGTCTGTTACAGTCTATGAACTAGCACTTTTTGGTGTCAGACAGTTGGTCCATCCAGCCCAGGGCTGGGGAATTTGCAGCCTTTCACAAGCAGTTGGAATACTACTCCCATCATCCCTGACCACTGGCCTTCCAGATGTTGTTGGAGTCCAACTGATGGGAGTTGGAGTCCAACAACATCTGGAGGGCCACAGGTTCCCCACCTCTGATCTAGCCCCAAACTATCCACTTCAGAGGCTTCAGGCTCTACTTTTTTCTTTTACCAATCAAAGCCAATTGCGAAATGGTGGCTCATGAGGGGCAGCCATATACTAGGATGTAACAGCCTCATGGGGGTAGCTTTCCATTTTAACAAATTTCATGAGTTATGCTGCCTTTCCAAAGCATATTTGTTTGTTAGAAGGAGGCAGTTTCAAGTAGATAATGTATGCCACTTTCTACTTACACCAGTTGCAAAATTAATAAGAGATTTGGTACTCTCATAAAATAGAGAGTTGGGTTCTTCAGAATTTAAATTGCGCTGAAACTCTTAAAGGTGATTTTTCCATAATCCCTAAGAGGCAGAATATAAAACAAAAATGCTAAAAATTCATAAACTAGGAAACCTTTTTTCTGTTGTATTAACTTTTTAAATGCTTGGCACTGGCAGTTTTGCAGACATATATTAAGCCAGGACAAACTTTTTAGTGCCATAAGTCTCTTGTTGTTTTTGCTGCAGTGGACTAACATGGCTAACCTCCCTTTGGAATTTATTTGAGTATGTATCCTTGCTTGTATGACTCCCATCTGTTCTTCCTGTGCCATGCCCAGAACAGGAACAGTATGGACAAAATAGCATTGATGCTAGTCAAATAGAAAAGTTTGTAAGGAAACCAGTCATTCAGTCTCTATACATCTAGCAACCTGCCTTCAACATTCCATTGCACTTTAGCCAAGAAGGACAGGGTGGAGATACATACCAATAGGAACAGCTTTGATTCAGCTGGGAACGCCAGGGGCAAGCAATAGATTTAGCTCTAATGGTGTCCGTTAGTGGTTGCCATTCATTCTTATGGGGGAAAGTAAAAAGTTGCACTTGGGGACATTGTTGCAATGAGAGCCAAATCTCCTGTCCATCCGTAATGCTCAGATAGATACCTACACTATGCCTGCCTGCCCTTGTGAACACTCCCTGCCCAATGTAAGGTTGGCTATTTCATGAGTTAATTAACAAGGGAACTTCAATCATATAGGGCTATATCGGTAAATAAGGTTTTTCAGATGTAGCTTTTATTGTGCAATCACTTTGACTCAAGCATAGGATTTTATGCAGGAATCCAGATGTTACCATCCTACACTTGTAAGCCTCCCATGTTTTCCTGTGGCTCCTTCTCTCTTCTGTTACCTTACCACACAAAACCCCCCATTAAGAATGGTATGAATGCACAATGTCTTTTTATTGGTAGTGCTAGGAGCTGTCCACCTGGAAGTACCCAAGGAGCCCTGTTTTGGGCAGGATTTTTATTTCAATTAGGAAGTATTTTTGGGACGAGAAAAAATGAAGAGTTTGCTGCTATTGGGGGCTTTCTTCCTGTAAGTACTCTCTAATAATAATAATAATAATAATAATAATAATATATTTATTTATTTATCACCCGACTCTCCCAACGGATCGAGGCGGGGAACAACACCAAACACAAAATACAAAAACTGATTAAAAACAGATAAAACCAGTACATCATTAAAACACCAATAAAACACCAATAAAACACTTTAAAATTCATCTAGGTAGGCCTGCCGGAAGAGATCAGTCTTTATAGATCTTTTACATTCCTGAAGACTCGTAAGTTGGCGAAGCTCTCCCAGCAGGTCATTCCACAATCTGGGAGCGGCAGAAGAGAAGATCCTCTGGGTAACGGTTGTCAGTCTAGTTCTTGTTGACTGTAATAAATTCTTCCCAGAGGACCTGAGCGTGCGGGGCGGA
This sequence comes from Anniella stebbinsi, assembly GCA_029215795.1. Lineage (NCBI taxonomy): Eukaryota > Metazoa > Chordata > Lepidosauria > Squamata > Anniellidae > Anniella > Anniella stebbinsi. The sequence continues at coordinate 93,561,438 of JARDYH010000003.1, read as the reverse complement.
TTGTATGGGAGAAGGCGATCCCGTAGGTAACCTGGACCCAAACCATGTAGGGCTTTAAAGGTAATAACCAACACTTTGTACTTCGCCCGGAAACTGATTGGCAGCCAGTGAAGAGATTTTAAAACTGGTGTAATGTGGTCACCCCTAGATGTACCGGTGACCAACCTGGCTGCCATATTTTGAACTAGTTGAAGTTTCCGGACGAGGCACAGAGGTAGCCCTATGTACAGCGCATTGCAGAAGTCGAGCCTCGAAGTTACCAGCGTGTGCACTACTGATTTTAGGTCTTCCAACTCTAGGAAGGGGCGCAGCTGGCGTATCAGCCGAAGCTGATAGTAGGCACTCCTGGCAGTCGCATCTATCTGAGCTGTCATTTGGAGCGACGGATCCAGGAGCACCCCCAAGCTGCGAACACAGACTTTCAGGGGGAGTGTAACCCCATCCAGAACTGGTTGACACACCTCCAACCCCAGGTTGTGGCCCTTGACAGTAAGCACCTCCGTCTTGTCTGGATTCAGCTTCAGTTTGTTTTTCCTCATCCAGCCCATTACCGCCTCCAAGCATTCATTCAGAGGAGACACACTATCATTAGCTGATGCTGTTGTCGAAGGCATAGAGAAATATATTTGGGTGTCATCAGCATACTGATAGCACCCCGCCCCATGCCTCCGGATGATCTCTCCCAGCGGTTTCATGTATATATTAAACAGCATTGGGGATAGGATGGCACCTTGTGGTACACCACATAGCTGCTCCTTCTTTGAAGAGCAACTATCCCCAAGCATCACCATCTGGAACCTGCCTGAGAGGTAGGACCGGAACCACTGAAGCACAGTGCCCCCGATTCTCAATTCCCTCAGGCGTTCCAGAAGGATACCATGGTCGATGGTATCGAAAGCCCCTGAGAGGTCCAGGAGTATCAACAGGGACACACTCCCCCTGTCAATACTTAAGCGTAGATCATCCACTAAGGCGACCATAGCAGACTCAACTCCATATCCTGCTCTGAAGCCAGTTTGAAATGGGTCTAGAAAATCTGTATCATCCAAAACTGCTTGCAGTTGGAAGGCAACCGCCCTCTCGATCACCTTGCCCAAAAATGGAAGATTTGATACTGGCCTATAGTTATTAAAGTCCAGGGGATCCAGGGAGGGCTTTTTTAGAAGCGGCCGTACTACCGCTTCTTTTAAACATGATGGAAAACTCCCCTCCCTGAGAGATGCATTAATAATATATTGTAATTGTGATCTAACTGCATCTCCTCCCTGGGTGACCAGCCAAGAAGGACAGGGATCGAGAGGGCAAGTCGTCCTCACTCGACCAAGCAGCTTGTCCACGTCCTCGGTACTCACCAACTGAAACCGATCCAGTGTAATTCTACTCACGGAGTTGCTGGACACTCCATTGTCAGCCTCTGCTATAACGACAGCATCTAAGTCGGCTCTTATCCGAGAGATTTTATCTGTGAAATGATTGTTAAAGGCATCACAGCGAACTACCGAAGGCTCTAACATTGGGTTCAGGGGGGAGGGTGCCCGAGTTAGACCCCTCACCACCCTGAACAGTTCTGCTGGACGCGAATTCGCAGACGCAATGCATGCAGAGAAGTAAGCTTTCTTCTCTGCACGTATTGCCACCCCATAGGAACGAAGATGTTCTCTATGTTGTGTCTTATCGAGTTTTCCCCCATCGGCGCTCCAGTCATCGTCCTTTCCGCTTCAACTCCCTGAGATCTTCTGTATACCAGGGCGCCCGATTAGAAGCGGGTCGGAGAGGACGTATGGGGGCGATCGTGTCGATAGCCCTAGTTAGGTCTTGATTCCATCTATTGACCAGGGCTTCTACAGGATCGTCGACGATACCAGTCATAGATCCCTCCAAGGCCTTCTGGAATCCAAAAGGATCCATCAGCCTTCGAGGGCGGACCATCTTAATAGGTCCGCCACCTCTGCAGGGGCGGGTGGTAGCTGTGATACTAACCCTTGGTATAGTTTTCAACAAAGGCTTAAAACACACCAGTGTTGAGACTCGATGTACCTCAGAGGGGAGATCATTTCAAAGGGTTGATGCCGACACAGACAAGGCTTGTCTCTGTGTCACCACCAAACGGAAATCTGTAGGCCGTAGTTCTCACTGTCAACCTGTATCTGGGATGTACCACTTCAGACTGCTGTTGGAACATGTGGGATGGAATGCTTCTCCATACCAATAATGTCCTGCGTATAGGGGATGTAGGCGTCAGGGAGAAGGCTGTAGCCTATTTTCTCCACTATGCTAGTTTTCTATGTGCTTGAAAGTTCCTGCGGGTGGAGGCTCATCTAATGGTCTATTATGTGAGCCTCCACCTGCAATCTGAAGTGGTACAACCCAGACCTCAGTGAGTACTAGACTTTTGTTTATGAAAAACCCTGTTTTTCTCTGCCAACTGGCATTGGGTAATGTATGGATGTCTGGTGGTAGCTGCTCTGCATGTCGCCACTGAGGTCCACCGTTGACTGGCACAGCTCTTCCCATTAGAACATTTGGCTTTGGTGTAAGCGATAAGAATGGCACAATGATACTTCCTTACAGTGATCTTGCTGTATAATATTAATGTGACCTCATATTTGCTCACTGTTCTTTATCTTACTGAAAATAGAAATCACATTATTGAAGGGGGAATGACGAGCGTGCTCACTTGTACATAGTGAAGAGCATGTTCACTTGTACATAGTGAAGAGAGACCACACATGACACACGGCTCACAGAACACTTTTATATATAAAAAAATACCCAGGGGATGATTACACTGAACAGAATAAGCCCCAAACAAATTGTAGGTAAAGAGAGTTTCACAGATCACACACGGCTCTGTACATTAGAAAGCTGTGTTTATATTTTAATTGCTTTGAAGAGCCCGCCAAAGCCTATTCAATTCCATTAGTGTGGCTACGATGCAGGAGGCGCTATTATGAACGACTGCAATTCCAAAAGGGTTGTTTGCACAATCACTCTGCTTTAGAATTAATATTTTGCCCTTGACTACATAGAAAATAGGTCTTCTGCCTCAATTTATTCAAATATATCCATCTACTCCAAGGCAAACTGCAAGTGTGATCACACTGTATTTTCTGTTGAATTGCATTATGAGGTCAAAGCAATGGAGTTAAAATACAAACTTTGAATTGCTATAATTAAGGTTATTTGGCAATGACTAGTTTTGTGAAGGCTATTTTATATTTATATAGTATTTTATGTTAATTCTGAAGCTATGGCGTTTCATATATGTTCTTGATCATCCTTGTGATACTCATATAAAGCAGGACGGTGTTGTGGTTCCCATATTGCATGTGGCCGACGGTGGCTTCCCTTAGACTATCCACTGAGGTCATGATCTGTATGTAGTTTTCAGAGTCATCTGGTCTTGAAAAGGAAGTTACAGGGTACTTTATAGAGAAACAACTTCTTTCCATCTTTGGTTTTCATTCTCCTCTTTCCACTAAAAGAAAATCTCTATTTAAGCTTATAGAATCGTGATGATCAAATGTGGGATAGAATCTGTGGGTGAAGACAGACATAATATAAAAAGGAGAGTTACAGCGTAGCTCTTCGTCTGTGATACAAATCTGACTTCACATGTAAACCGATGGCTGGACATAACACTGGTTGTAATGAACAGTATTGCTCCTCCCTGCCCTCTCTTTCCTCTGCTGCAGACTTAAAGGCGTCTGCTGGCTTGAACTAGCATTCAGTTTACCAATATGCTCACCTATCAGCTCAGTTGTGAAGCCAGGAGGAATCCATGTGTGAGCTCTCTTCCCTCCCACTTAATTTTGGATCTACCTTCAGCTTTACTCTGAATAGACCACTGAAGCAGAAGCCTGCTCCATTCAACTAGTGTGCTTACAATGGGAGGTGCTATTCTCTGAGTAAGCGCAGCACCCGAAGGGTTGTTTGCACAATCGCTCTCCCGAAGAACAAACTGGCAATGTCATCAAGGACAAAACATTAAATCAATGAATGGCAAAGATGAGCAGTTTCCAATGGCACATCTTTCTTTTCATCTTAA